>JAYDYQ010002534.1:26682500-29370000 GCA_034814905.1 Penstemon davidsonii
TCATGGAAAAAAAGGTTTCAATCAAGTTCAGATGAATGGAAATTATGTTCTATATAGTAGATTCTAAAATAAACAACAAAGCATAGGTCAATTTCGGACTGAATAAATCTCGGATAAAATGAAATGGAGTGATTTTAAATCCAACAATCCCCAGCTAGCAGAAAGCTAAATTAACCTTCAACTAAATCAGAAATTCAAACTACGATAAATCCAAGGTTTACATAATCGTACCTCTTTCTCCAAAGATTACTAAATTGAAAACTAAATGGCTTTAACCTAATCAGACATCCAAAATACAGCAGAAAATATTTCTGAAACAGCTCACTATTCCACATTCAAAAACTAATGAAGAAGAATTTAATATAATGCTCTAATAATTTCAGTTAATGACTCCAAAACTAAGGAATAAAAGAAGAACAAAGGAAAACTAACCGCATCGCCAGATGAACTGTCGGAGTCCATTTCGGTTCGGACCTTAGCGTACAACTGAGGGCTCCGGTACACAGAACCAGGGGAAGGCTTGTGCTTGATAACAGGAACGACATCAAACGACACCGTCCCCATGTAAAACAGCATACCGGATATATACAACAGCGGTGCGAAAAGAAAAATCCCCTGCCGCTTCAAGAGCACGGAGAGTAGGATCCACGCGAGGCGCTGGGCGAGTGTTTTCGGAGCGGGTCGACCCGATTTGGAGCGCTGGCGAGAGCGAGGTGAGCGGCTGAGCGGCGACGATGGGGGTGAGGATGGGCTGGTGTGTCCGCTGCTGCTCGCGAGCCGGTTGTACGCGTGCATCGCTCGGTTTCTCTTCACATCATAGATACATACAATACATACAATACAAGGTGCGTTTGTATGTATAGGCAGAGAGAGAGTGTGCGTTGTTTTTCTTTCTGTAAAACTGTTCTGTGTTTGTCTGTGGCACGTGACGTAGGTGGAGGGTGCACGTGATGGAGGGACAAGACAACAAACAGTCCGGTAGGATTGATGAGGATGGATTGAGGAGGAGGACGATGGAGTCGAGATTGGGGTGTGTTTGGGGGTAGGAATTGATTTTGACCGTTTTGTGGGCCAAAGGAGAAATCCTTTTCTTCTTTCTAATAGGAGTATTTTTTTAACATCCCAAAATTTTGCTTATTTTGTGTATATTTTTTATATAAATTATTGAAAAGACAAAATTCTGAAATTTGTCCCAAACAACTCGTCAATTTCGATTTTCAATATGGTACATGTTTTAAATAGTGAATGCCGCAAGAAACCATATCGTGCCGTAATTAGAAATAAAATATTAATAAATTATTTATTTATTATATCTTTAGATTTAAGATTTATTATTCTCCAATCTATAACTATAATACATAGTCCATTATTAATGATTATTTTATGTTATTCATGTTCAACTCGAGAAAATTATACTCAACGATTCAAATAGAGCATATAATTGTGTTCAAACTAATTTATTTATCTACAAAACATCTAAACATTAATAATTTCCAAGCATAAGACTTATAAAGAAAAATAACAAACAACAAATGAATTAGTGTTATTCTTTCTTCTAAAGAAATTGTTTCTATTTGTTTTACGGTGACAGAGCTACTAAATCTGAAGCTCAATCATTTGTAGGATATCAGTACGTTATTTTTTTTAATCTATAAAATATTTTATAAGAAAAAATCACAAACTCATTCTATTTAAAAAATTATTTACTTTTTAACTAAATATCAATCGACTATAAGGAACATGTATGAGATAAATAAACCGAAAAATGTATCGTACCATATCGAGTGTATTGGTATGGTATTCAAAAGTTCAATTTAATATTGAATATTTAAAAACCGCAAAAATCAGCATGATAAGAACTTAACTAATAAAACTATAATTCTAAACCATGTGCATACTTAATCGTCAATTCAAATTGATCAAAACCAATTAGAACTCAATTCAAATTTGTATCGGATCCATCCATTTACACCCCTACCAATTAATAACTAATTGCCATATTTATGAAAAAAAACAAAAAGAGAAATTCGTTGGTTTTGTTTTGGTCTAACACAAACATGGAACATTGAATCTGATAATACAGCTCAATATTGAATATTATTAAATATATTAAATAGCTTAAATAATAAATACATTAACCCAACTCTCACGCACTTTCCATTAACAAGTTGGCAAGCACATGGTTATAGCTTATGGTTAACATAATTTACATCTGTCTCGCCTCGTGTCACGTAATTATATCAACAATTAGTACAATTTCCTTGATTTAGTAATATTGTAAAATCTTTTTATTATACTAAATTAGCTCAATCATTGGAGAGATACAATGACAATACATAATGTATATGGGTTGCACGAACTATAAATCAAATTGGTTTAAGCAAAGAGATTTGACAGGGTGATTTTTTTTTTTTTCATTCAAATTCTTTTAGCATATATACTATCATTTTTTTGGGGCAAAATTGTTTCTTTTTACCATATAGGATGATCTACAAATTTGGTATCGAGGCATATTGAATTACACATATCGTACTATTTTTTAGCATATTATCAGGGCTGGCTCAATCTTTTTCAGGGCCCTAGGCAAGATTTTTTTTTTGTTTACCAATGGTTTAATCCCTTTCTAGGAGTGTCGGACACATTAAGTGGAACTTCTCCTAACAGAGATTCGAACTTGAGTTCACTACTTTGTAGTGACTATTCCCCATGGATCAAAATTTCGTTTCGAGTGTACGTTTCGATCAGTCAAATATTGGAAACTTTTCGAGACTTTTCGAAAATATTTCAGAAACAGAAACACTAAGGAAAAATTGTAAAAAAAGTTACTAAATTTAGAAAAATAATAGAGTTTAAGGCAAACAAATCATTTCAGAATTACATCTTGTTTTAGTTTCACTTGATTCAAAAATGGAAACTTTTCGGTGTTTTCGACGGAAAAGATGAAAATTTTGATCCATGCTATTTCCTTCCACTAGACAAATCACATGTTGGTACCGTGCATAAGTGTAAATATTATCTTATAATAAGTCTACCATATAGCAAGTTGCTTTTGATTTAATCTTTTTTTTCCAAGGGTTTAATCCCTTTCGATGCGAGTCAGACACATTAAGTGAAAATTTTTCCCAACAGAGATTTGAACATGAGTTCACTACTTTGTAGTAACTAGTTCATTCCACTAAACCAATCATTTATTGGTGTTTTTTATTTAATTTATTAATAACTATAAAGTACGAATAATTTTTTAATTGTCATATAACTAGAGTACCAAAGGAGTCCATAAATTCATCATAATGGATGAACAAATAAATATTTATGTATGAAAAATATAAAACATATATCATTTACTAAAATAACTAACATATATTAAAATTTATTGACAAAATCGAACATGTTATTTGTCAAGACAAAAAAAATAAAATATTTCAAAATTTACGTAAAATAATTCAACATTTATGCAACTTGGATTTTGGGGGCCCTATAGTGGGGGTCCTGGGCCTTGCCTTGTTTGCCAAGGCATTGAGTCGACCTTGCATACTATTGCATATTTCATACCACACGGAATATATTTTTGGTGTTCAGTATAAACCACTTATGTTTATCATTTCTCTTTTATAATTTGAAAACAGATTAAGAATAATCAAAATTAGCAAATTTTCTAAAATGTGACTTCGGCCTTCCTTCACCTTCACCGCTATAGAATGTCAAATTTGAGCCACAACTCATACTACAAAGATATTTGATTTATTTTTATTTTTATTTATAATTATAAAATACTTGGTTCACATTCTATTAATGTTAGTGAATTCAAATCCGTGACAAATACTTTAGGGGATTATTGCATTTTTTTGTGCTATAATTTAGGCTCGTTGATGTTTCTACCTCACATATTATCGGGCTGGTATATTTGGTGCAACAACATCAATTTCGGTGATAAATTTGATCCACATTAATTAAGGCCCAATTTCAATATCGGCCAGAATTCCTCCACCGCCTCTCCCATAAACTCCACCTCAACCGCGACCCAACCGCCTTCCTCAGTAATTACCCAACATTTTTCACATGTTCAACCACCCTACTAAAGACTATATCTTCCACAAATATGCAAATGTGGAGTTAGTCACAGAGGGCGAGGAATGGGAGCAAATGGGACTCGAGTTGAGGTGAAGTTTTTGGGAGAGTCGGTGGAGGAATTCGAGGGAGTCGAATGTGAGTTTTAGTTTTGAAAATAAATTTTGAATTATTATTTTTCAAAATTTCGTCGAAATATGTAAAAAAATTCCCAAATTACAAGACACATAGTCGGCACGTGGGTTAATTCAGGCTAATTTTGAAATTGAGCCTCAATGTGGACCAAAATTGCAACCAAAATTGAAGTTGTGGCAACAAATGTATCAGCCCAATAAGATGTGGGGTAGAAACACCAGTGAGCTTAAGTTGTAGCACCAAAATCCACAAATTACAAGCCACATGACCCGCACGTGCGTTAATTCGGGCCAATTTTGAGATTGTGCCTCAATGTGGACCAAAATTGTCATCGAAAATGAAGTTGTGGCAACAAATGTATCAGCCCAATAAGATGTGGGGGTAGAAACGCCAGTGAGCTTAAGTTGTGGCACCAAAATCCCCAAATTACAAGCCACATGACCCGCACATGCGTTAATTCAGGCCAATTTTGAGATTGTGTCTCAATGTGGACCAAAATTGCCACCGAAATTGAAGTTGTGACACCAAATGTGCCAACCCTATAAGATGTGAGGTCAAAACGCCACCGAGCTTAAGTTATGACAAAAAATGCAATAGTCCCAATACCTTAGTTATTTACTCTAGGATCAAAGCCAAAAGCCTAAAATAGGTGATGCCCATAGTTAAGCGCACGCCTAAAAGAATAATTGTTGGAGTGGGTGAACGCCTAACCTTTTTCTTGAATGGAACAAAAAAAGGCAATAAGGTATGGGAAGTATGATAAATTTATCTCCTACGATTTGAACTTCAAAATAATACTAAGTAATTAAATCAAAAAAGTTTGGCACTCCAATGCAAAAGTTTTCTATGGCCTATGGAAAAAAGTGTAAAGGAAATATAAAATTGAAGTTATATATATACACGAATAACCTTGTATTAAGATATCTCCTAACTAATTTAAGTACAATTTGGCGATGTACCAAAAGAGTGAAAAGCTAGTGCGTCTAGGATTTAGCTCATCTGGACTTTTTACAGCCCCCAATTCGTAAACATCAAAACGAATTCACTAATAATTCTAGTATTAAATTTAAAAAAGACCAACTCTTCTAGTGAGATTCGAACCAAGAAACTCTAAGGGTTAGTATGGAAGTAATTTGGTTGGGTTCCGTCTCGGTTTGGTCTCAATAAGTGATTTCGGAGGTTTCGACGAAACCTTTGAAATCCTATTTGAAATTTGAGTTTTGAAAATATGAGATTTGATTAATTTGGACCGGGGTTTGGTTGTTGGGGTTTAGAGGAGAAAAGTGGGTGGTAGTTGTCAAATCAATAACTCTATATGGTTTGAGATATAATATTATATTGTGTAATGATTGAGATAATGAATTGATTATTATTTATTCAGAACAACATAACTCAAAAACTAGTTATGTTAAACACTGATCCAGTACGATTTTAAAAATCATGTGCACCGCTACATACAATAACCAACCTATGGCTAACGGAATTTTGAAAAGGAAAATGTCAATATGACAATCCTATATTGTACAACATATTTACAACCTAGTTTAATTGGCTTGAGAAAATTTGTTGTATAGAAATAGGGTGAGCAACTTGTATAATCGGTTTCAAAGTTTATATTGTAATTTTCACCCCTAAAAATTTTAAATAATATTTGTGTCCCCTTATAATTGGCTGAAAAAATTTTGTTTTGTAAAACTTGTTTTATTTGTTACTACATGTCTACTTCAATTTTCAACCCTACAATTTTATTTTTTTGAAATCTTTTGTAATTTTCATCCCCACAATTTCTTTAACTCAAAAGTATATTTTTAATTAAACATGTAATGTCTTTAGTCTTTACCCCTAAATTTGATTTTGTTATTATGTTATATCCGACATTTCGACTTCGTTTCCATAAATTACAAATGTTAAAAATTCTTACAATTGAAAGTATACTTTAATATATTCACCGTCTTATAGCTTTAGAAGTTCAATTGACATTTCGCCCTCAACCAAAAACTAAAAATCTAAACACACATTAAAAATATTTACTAATAAATTTAATTTTTAACTCATATTCCACATGATCACAATTCATTTAATTTCTACTCAATCAAATTCAATAAAAAAAAAAATTAAACTTAAAAATATATTGATCAATTACTCAAAAATTATATTATTATATAATATATTATGTAAAATAGATATGTATAACCTTTTTATTAATTATAAATATTATAATGTCAATCATATTAATAAGTAATAATTGACTTGAACCGATAAACTCACTACTTCTTATAATTTAGATTGGATTGTTATAAAACCTAATTAATAGACGGTAGGACCAAATCCCAATTGGTTAAGGATGCGACAAAGAACCAAATCCCAATTGGTTAAGGATGCAACCGCGGGGTTCGTGAATAAGTATGTACTGAATTTTATGATTTTTGCCGAACTCTATTTGAAAAAATTCTGGCTCAGTTTCGTGATGAAATCGAGCTAGAACTAATCCAAATAGAACCTATATATGTTTAAGATCAGCTCCATCAATCATTGGAATTTATCATCACACATCAACATATCAAAAGATCAACTTTGGCACTAAAATTATTCAAAACAACATAACTCAAAAACTAGCATAAAAAATAAAAAAGCTTATTTATTGCTCATTGGTTTGCAAAATCAAGAAGTAATATCACTTGGATTAATAAAGGTACACTTAAAAAAAGCCAAAACTAAGCTCCGAAACAAAGATGGAATTCATCAATCATGTAAAGTCCCCAAAATATCCTCATCCCTGTACAAATGGTACCTGCATAATCTCACCCCAAAAATTCCACTCAGAACACATTTAAAAAATGAAATGAAATCATATTTTAAAATACTAAAATTAAAAAATTGGGAAATAAAGACTTACTCTTTGTCACCCAATTTAACTTGGGTTCCACCATATTCAGGCAAAAGAACAGTGTCCCCTTCCTTTACAGCGACAGGTACAACATTCCCGGATTTGTCTCTTAGACCCGACCCGACTGCAACTACTTTACCAGAGTTCAACTGTAGACAAAACCCACATCAGAAATGAACAAAAACATCAAATCAAATAAAAAAAAGAAAGGGTTTTACCTTGGATGTTTTTTCTGGGAGGAGAATACCGGCTGTGGTTTTGGAAGGGGGCACGATTTTCTCGATGAGGACTCTGTTGAGAGTTGGGATCAAGCGTTTAGCCATTTTTACTAAATTAATTTAATTTAATTAAGGGTTTAATGAGAATAGAAATGAATAAATAGAGAAAGAAAGAGGGGATAGGAGTTCAAGATGAGAGTAGAAGGTTCTAGGCTTTCTTGTTGGAGATGGGTTTAATTTTTAGGGTTTAAGGTTTTTAACTTTTATTGTTAGGTTGGGCCAAGACAAAACACGTTTTTAGCTTCTCATATTTTTTTTAGTTTTTAAATATGTTTATAGAGTAGTGCTAGTAGCACAGTTCACAATCGGCTGTAAACATATACATTCTGTTGTAGCTTTTTTTTTTTGTTTGTTATTTTGTCATTCATATATTTTAATGTATATGAAAAAAATTAATTATATGACACATAAATAATTATTAAAAAAAAATAAACTTTGTCTGTAAATATTAAATCATAAACCTTGAAATTTTAAACCCTACACCTGTTAAACAAATAGTAGGTAATAACTTCAAAAGCCTAAAATATGGGCTGTACAAAGGGCTGTCAAATTTGGGCTGTGATATAATCATTTTCCATGTTTATATTTTTTATTTTTCAAGGGTTTAATTTCATTCAGGGCGTGTCGAAAATATTAAGTCACATTAAATAGGAACATCTCCCAACAAGGATTTGAACATATGTTCATTACTCTGTAGTAACTATTCACTTCCATTATCCCAATCATCTGTTGATAAATATGTATTTATTGATCAAACAATTTAAAAAATGTAATTCTGTTAGTTTTAGATCAAGTTATGAATATTGTTTTAGATGGTGTGTAAGCACATGTAATGTAAAATAACATCTAAAAATGACCACTAGATAAAATTTATTTAGGCGCTATTGTTTTAAGTACTATTTACTAGTTTAAAAAGTTGGTTAACCACAAGATATAATTCGTATAAATGAACTAATATATAAGTGAATAATCCGAAATACGAGGAATATTGAACAAATTCTAGTTCCTTACCATTTATTTTATATACTAAAAAGTACGAAAAATTATGTATGGAAATTGTTTGAGATATTGGGTCATCAAATTTCAATAGTACTTTATAGCCCAAGTGTGGATATAGTTTAAAAATCAATCTCTATAAGCCTGTGGCTCATAATGAAGTATTAAATAAATCTTTAAACATATTTTTCTCTTATTTGTTTCTAATTATCATTATTTGTTGTGCAAAGTGTCAGTGTTAGAATCATCAACTCTTTTATGTTTAAATAAATGAGAAAATTGGTATACTCTTTACGTTACACAATCTTTTTGTATAGCCAAATTATATAATAGTAATAATTAATATATAATCGTTTCATTATCAAAACATTCGAAAGAAAACGAAATCAATAAGTTTATGACTAATTAAGTAATTATCAATCGTCATATAAACAAATATCTCTAAATTAAATTTACGCTTACAAAAGAGTTAGAATATATTTTCAAGATGTAACAACTTGTGAACTTAATGTGGGCTTCTTCAATCATCAAATAGAGCCCAATTTATAATATAAGTAAGTTGGATATATATATCAACTTTTATTAATCAGAGCATGGGCTTTACTACCACAATACAATTTATCAGATTTTATCCCTATTGGGCTGATTGGTGATCACCCTTTTTTTTTATAGATACATTTATCATCCATTATTACATCTTAAAATTATTTCAATAATTGATTAAGTACAAATAAGTGCGAATAATTAATAACTACAAAACAATGCCACAATACAATTTCTCAGATTTTGTCCCCAAATTTCTCAAAGTGAAAACGGTATACATCTCATCTACATAAAAAAATATTCAAATCTATTACATTTAACAAAGAAATATCTAATTCAGAAAATAATAATAATATACCCAAATTAAAAATTAATTAATAACTAGAATTGTTATTATAATGAAACATAAATTTCATATATAATAAATTAACTTTTTATTAAGTATTAGTTATAAAATACTCATAATTATGTAAAGTCTTAAAAAGTAAACATTTAAACTAAATCATGAAGGTTATCCCTAAACTCTACGGTATGGATATTATCCGAAAAAATTGCATATTTGGGTATCATACAATATGACTTTCTGCAATCTTGATATCACTAGATACGTAAATGCATATTTGGTAACACAATTTAAATAGTAGTTGCAATGTTCATACCACCGTCAAATAATTGGACGAAATTGGCCACATGCATTATCTCAGCCTTTTGAAGGAAACATTATCACGTGTTCCTCACTTTTGGAGAGAAATTATCACGTCATCTCGTCTTTTGGAAGGAAAATGATAATGTTTCTCTCACAATATTATTTTATCACGTGATAATTTTCCCTCCAAAAGACTGAAATAATGGCCACGTGAACCTCACATGGCTAATTCCGTCCATTTTCGTCTAATTTGATGATAGTATGAACAGTGCAACTAATATTTAAATTATGATACTAATAACCTAATGTGAACTTTAGCTACAAGAATATTTCATTCCCTCATTAAAATAAAGATGGAATACTATTTAAAATCAGGATTTTTGAATAAAGTCTTTAATTGACACCCACTAATATAAAATTACTTCTCCCTTATATTATCAAATTAAATTAGGAAACGTAATATACATTTTCCCTATGTCCCATCATCTTTTTGAATGAAAATTATGGAGGACATTCATTCTAGGACCATTTTATTTCTAGCACGCACAAGCGTATGTTCTTGGCAAGGTACAAGCATGTGCTTTCCCCATAATAAACAAAAGCAAAATCCAAATATAAAGAGACTAAAGTACTTTTTCTTTTGGACCATCACAAGAATATGCATGCAATAAGAGTGGTGCACAAACACTTGGTATCTTCTAATTTTATTGAGTGTATATCCATTTGTAATTATAAGCAAAGTGCTATATTCGTGTCATTTAAAAAACTATGAGAAAATTCTAGTTCTCGATCCACTATCTATGTTAAAAACTACATACATTTATTTCTTGTGGAGCAAATATCAACTCATAGGTAGCATTCAATTCACTCAAACGAATATGGGCTTATTTTTAAAATATACCATGTGTCAAATACGTTTCAATAATATATTAATAGGAGATACTACATGTACTTATAAAAATGTAAGAAAAAGTTTCACATGTGCGATTGATGTGCCTAATAGTTCATTTTTCTTTAAATAAACCCTTCATTAGGTTTTTATAATTAACAAAACATGCCCTATTTAATTTGTTCGTTTTTTGATTGAGAAATACACCCTTATGTACATAATGATATTTGCCGAATACATTATTGTGTTTGTTCTAATTGACAAATACACTACTATTTTTATATTTTTATATTTGTTGGCATATATCTCCTCGTATTCATATAAATATTACTCATTAAAATTTAATGAACAACGTACCCCTCTAAAAGTATTTACAATATTCTCTCATTTAATTAAAGGAAACACATCAATTTATATCGTTCAATACCACATGAACACTAAAATATTAAAAAAAAACACTAAAACTGCCTAATTATTTAGAAAGCCTCGCCCATCATTTGGTGCATAGGGAGTTCTTAGATGAATACTAGTCTTTCTTGTTCTTTTTCCCCTCTCTCTCGGAGCCACATTCTCGACCAAATGTTCATTAATTCCTTCAAGATTATGTTGGCAACCATGTAGATCATCAACTCTGAGATTGTTCTGAGTAAATGCATAGAATAAAAATATACACATCAGACAACATAAATACGAAATAATTCATCTAAAACAAATGACTTATCAATTTTACCATTCCAAAACAACAAAAGTCAAATATCCACCTTCTCATCTATAGAATCATCAATTTTTCTATTTGGGTCTAAATTCTCGTCCGCATCAGCTACATGCATAGCCCGAGAACGCGCATAATATTGAAATATATAAATCAAACAACATAACATATCCATAACAAACATATTTTAACATTTTAGAACATATCCATAAGAAACATAACAAAATTTTAACAATTCAAATATTACCCATCATCTTCCAATCCAATATTTAACCATCCACCTCATTTGACTCCATCATCTTCATTCTCATCCTCATCGAGATTAACCCCTCTGTCAATGAGGTCTTTGACATTCAAATTATTTTCAAGATGTGCCATTGTCATCTGAAGAGTCGATTGAGTGTCCGCAATACCCGTCATATGCCCAACAAGTCTTCGCTCCATCTGGACTTGATTCTCTCAAAGCCTCTCCTCCATTCTCTGTAATTCTCTCAGCGAGGCAGGTAATTCTTCATTAGTTGGCTCTGACATTGACGGCGGTTGAGATTGGGAAATGGAGGCACCATCGATTTTTCTTCGTCGAGAAGTGGAGGGATCGACGCAGTGGCATTTAGAACCACCGCCTTGGCGTTTAGAACCACCGCTGTGGCGCACATGCATAGGCCCATGGGGGGGGAGGGGTGGTTCTGGCCGACGTCATCGTCCCGAACAACCACGTAATTATCGCCCAAGCCATCAGTCAGGACACGATAGCTTGGTAGTCGAGCATCCAACCTAATATAATCGATCTACTATTTTGTATCAGTATAATAGGATGACAAAGACTCCACTTCATCCGACATTAATCGCGGGATCACAGTTTGAAAACATAAAAAAACACAGATTATTTAAATAAAATACTTGTCGTGACATTAGAAAAAATGATTAATAATAACTATAAACATACCTGAACATGACCAAATAACTTGTCCATGTCATCAGAATTGGGGCGATTACTGCCCCCTACATTCCATCGTAACATTCTCGAATACCTTGGAACAATAGGATGGCCTGCAACATAAAAAACTGCACAAAAATCGCCTAGATTTAAAAAAATAAAAAGACTAAAGAAAATCGTAACACAAAAATCATATTCAAATTAAGAATATTAATAGACTTTACAAAATACCAGTATAATAAAAGGAAATATGTGTGCATTCCATCTTCGGATTCTTCAGCCTCCTTAAGAGGGCCAGTATGGCCCATGATTTCATCGACGGTAGATCTCCAAATTTTCTGAACCCATCCATACCTTTCACAAACGTTAAGGTTATCACATACCTACAATATAAGACAATTTAATGGATAATTAGTTCAAAAAAATGAAGGAATGACAAAATTAAATTTAAGTTTACTTATATTGAAAATAAAGTTTTCAACAATTTTAGGGCATCCAGGCATCAACACCGTTGATATCACCCAAACATAAAACAATTTCATTATATCTTCATGTGTATCATCCATCAATTTCTTTATTTCACCTTCAAGTACACTAGTCGGAAACTTCAAATTCCCCCCATACAGAAAACCTTATGTTTTTAAATGATGCACCTCCCTAATATGTTGTCCGTCTCCACGATTCGTCGAACAAAAGGGCAACCCCGACACGAGGCTAAACTCCTCCGCACCAAGCATTATTGGCTTTCCATTTATCAATAACCAAAATTCATATCTACTCAAATTCGGCTTCCGTTGGCAAACCCTAAGCACCAAGTGGTGTAAAACTGCTGCCTTAAATTTCCCTGACCATTGAGGAGTAAAAGGTTCACAATTTAGGGGTGCATGTCCAACACCTGGATGTGATGCGGTCTCAGCAAAGCTCGATTGTCAGCAAGTTCGTTCCATGAAGTCCATTATGTTATCTTTCCTTCTAATATCACATTCTCAAAGTGAAATGAAGGCAACAGTGACATGGCGGACGTCGGTAATAATTGATATCCCTACATAACAAACATGTTAATAAACATAAATTTACAGGTTTGGGCGTCTGGCGTTTGGGATTCCGAATGCCAGAACCCTTGATATTTTGGGATTTCAAATGCCAAAAGCCTAGATATAAAAACTCCTTTAGAAAAATGGCGTCTGACGTTTGAAATTCCTAATGCCATAACCCTTGATCTTTTATTTGGCTAGAAAAATGTCATCTGACATTTGAAATTCCAAATGCCAGAACCCTATATATAAACGTTGTCTCAGAAAAATAGCGTCTGGCGTTTGGATTCCCAAACGCCAATAAACGTGAAATAAAAAATGACTCAGTTTAATGGTGTTTGACGTCTGAGAATATCAAACGCCAAACGCCATATAAGTGAGAAATTTTTATTTTCCTATTTATTGGCGTTTGGGATTCTAAATGTCGCAAACGTCAGATGTCATTTTTCTAAAATGAAATGTCTTTGTTAGGGTTTGGCATTTGGAATCCCAAAAGCCAGATGCCAAGAAGGTCCATTAAAATCTTCATGGCGTCTGGCAGTTGGAAGTCCAAACGCCATGAAGACCAAAATGTAACCTTCGTGGCGTTTGGTGTTTGAGATCCCAAACTCCATCACCACTATAGATTCATTCACATCTTCATGGCGTCTGGCGTTTGGAATCCCATACGCCATGAAGATTTGAATGAATGTTCATGGCGAGACTCCGTTGAAGATTTGAAGAAATCTTCAATGGCGTTTGGATACCCAAACACTAGACTCCATTGAAGATTTTCAGATTTCGAAAATTTAAATAACTTACACTACATAGATCGGGAAGTTCTTGATTTCCTTCATTCATCAACTCCCCTTCATCTCTGATTGCAAGGTTGCCACGACGTGCCATCTCTAATTTGTGAGAATTTGGCAAAATTTGGAATTGGGATTTTGAAGGATTTGGAATTGTGAGATATAGGGTTTTAATTTTTTGTTTTTGTTAAATATTGGAGTAGGGAGGGTTTTGTTTTGGGTTTAGGAATAGGAGGGTCTCTTGCAATTAATTAGGTCTTTATTTTGTATTTTATAGTTACTTTATTTCTTAAAAAAAAAAAGTAAAATTGGGGAGGGTATTTTTCTAATTTCGGTTTTTAGGAAGGGTATTTACCAAATTTCTTCAAGTTAGACTAAACTAAACGAATTGACAGCATAATATAGGGATTTTGTGATCATCTAAAAAATAAAAATAAACTATGAACCACAATTACTCACATACATACTTATTGTATGAAGATGCTTCATTTCCATTTCTTAAGGATATGAGATATTTGCGAATTAATAACATTAAGGCATATATCTCTAATACTCCTAAATTTGCTTATAGAACCACAAGAACAACAGATACTTACCACATCTAATCATAAAAACCATCATCCAAAGTTGTGGGAACATATATACTTCTAAACCATAATTCAATTGTATCTAATGTTCAAGTTGGACCATTGATGTGATGGCATTAGCCTCCAATAAAGGTGGTTTCGGACAAGCTAACTCGTTGTTGTGGTACCCGCATTCAAGGTGATCACAAGTTGCTATCCAAAGGTTTTCACACATCTTCATATATCCTAATCTAATTTAAAACTAAAGGTGATTCCAATGAATAGATTAGTTGTTGATCGAGTGAAGTATTGTTAGATTTTTTTTCCCGATTTTTTTTTATTCATTATTGAATTTAAAAAATGTTTGGACTTAGTCCGAATAAATTTTGGATATATTTCAAACAAGCTGATCTATTTGGAAGAGTTTTGGCCCAGTTTCGTCGTTCTCGCAAAATTGAAATTGAGCTAAAACTCTTCCAAATGGAGTTTGACAAAACCCATTAAACTCAACCCAACCATTTTTTTTTTGAGAGGCTCAACCCAACCATTCACAAACACATATTTAAACTTTTGAAACCCTATAAAATATTGATTTGACACATACCATCTATTTTCTTCCCCGAAGTCTTATTAGAAACATTTTTTGTTTTGACACCTATCACATACTTTTTTTCTCAAACCCCAATATACAAAATTTCATTCCAAATGGAGTTTCAATGTATTCAAAATCACAAAACCCAACATCATCCAAACTTAATGCAAATGGAGTTTCAAAAGTTTCACCGAAATTATTCAAACCATTTTTCGAAACTAAAACCCACGAAATCGAGTCAAAACTCTTCCAAACATACCCGTAGAGTTTTAGTATATTGGCTTTTTTTCTTCCTAGTTTGCCATTGTTAGTTTATTAAATTGAAGTACTCGAACCAAGATTAAAAAATTGTCATGTTATTCAAATTTATTTAGCTATGTATTATAGTGAACAAAATCAGTCTCGAATGATATGATTTGAATATTAAAATTTATTTATATTACTATTTTAAGAGGAAGTGTTGAGAACCCATGATTATCCAAAATTCAAAACATACTGTGATCTTTTTTTTAGAGAGAAATGATAATAACATATATAAATCACAAAATTTATTGAATTATATTTAAATTACAAATACAGTTAATATACTAATATTTAATTAGAAGAAAAATTTGCATTAATAAGAATTGGAGTAAGGACATATTAGTCATAGGACATCGCATGATTGACAAAACAAACAGTGATTATCAATACCCTATGGCCATCAGATAACTTAAAGAAACCAAATTCCGTTTGAATACTTTTTAGTTTTTATTAGGACATTTTTGGGGTTTTCCGAAAAAAGGAAAAACAGAGGAGAATATATCACAATTTATTTGATTTTCAACGCTTCTATTAAAAGAAAAAAGGAAAGACTAATTGGCAATCAGAATCTAAAAATCAATCCCCTTTTCTACGGGCAGTTCAACATTGACAGAACTACCGATAGTTCTCCACTCAAATCTTGTCATGTGGCAGTGAAGGGACCTGAAACCGGCAAAGACAATTCCTTCTATCCCTGTGCAAATTGTCCTAATTACCCCTTAAATCATTTTTACACTCGACAGACTTTTTCTCTGCCTTACACAATTTCCTTACACCATTTATCACCATTTTTACCCTTGTTAACTCTATTGATTTATCACCATCAACATCACAGCTATGTCTCTGCAAGTTGCTTCAAAAAATGAAAAAAGAAGTTATGCCTCTACAAGAAATGAAAGAGAAGAAGATGACATAATATTGGAGTTGGTTTTGAGAGATGACCAAAGATGAAGCTATTTGATAGTGTTCTCAAGGCCGCCATGTTTGTGTGTGGGATTGAGTGAAGAGAATGGGAAATTGAGGTGAAATTGATTCATCTATCCTAAATCGACATTAATACACCAGCAAAATTGTATCATGTTCAATTGGATTGTATAATGTTTAATTGGATGTTGGAATAGAATTTTAGGGTTATTAATCAATTCGAAAATTTTGATTAAAACTGCGAAAATATTGATGAAACCAGAAATTGAGCATGAAATCTTATTCTAAATCAAAATTTTCCATGAATGATGTCCTTCACCCGACCGAAAATGAAGAAATAATGCAGGATTATGTATCCGGGTCGCTCTGACCCGAATTACAGAGAAACGGGTCAGAAACAACCCGGCTGGACCCAACCTCACCCACCGGTCCGGTGAAGCTTTCTTCATCAGTGAAGGAACCTTCACCCCAGACCAAAACGGATGCGGCAAACACATATGTATAATCAATTTACCCTCTCCCCATTTGTCAAAATCAAAGCCCATCTCCATATGTGCGGTACTTGTTCTTCCCCAATTTCTTGTACTCAAAAACAACAATTTTTTTCATTTTCTATATTGGACTACTTTTTCCAGATTCAAAGAGTATTTTTTTCATTTTAAGTACTGCAGAAAAGTTGTTTGGGGAAGAAGACAGCCTAATAATTGTTTTCTTTTTTATTATGGCAAAAGGGCATTAAGGTAATTTATGCTAATCAAACTAAAAATGTCACCGGCTAATGTCACTGGTTATCTAGGTAGTGAAAAAATTAAATATATTAAATGAGTGGTTATAAGGCATGAACTAGCAATAGTTCTCATCAGCATGAACTATTGCTAGACATGCCCAAAATCAATACCCAAAAGTAAGAAAGAGAAACCAAATGCTTCTATTAAATGTATCACTTTGGAATTTATGGTCCATACACATGGCAGCGTAGAAAGTGAATATCACTTTTTTTATTTTATTTTATTTTATTTTATTTTTATAAGCAAGTTTATATCACCTAAAACAAAGTAAACCATGAGCAAAAAACTTAAAAAGGGGCAAAATCTCACGTACACACCTACAAAACTAATTGCATCTTTTTCCTATTTTTTTTTTTTAAAACAATGACTTATCTATTTTAGTATGCCAACATATTATATAGAAAATGAGAAAATTGCACTTTTAGTACCATGCTTTAGGTCATTTTCCATTTTTGATAGATTGTTTTATGTGTCCAACACATTTGGTACCACGTTTAACAACTTTTGACAGATTTGATAGCGCCGTTAAAAATCACGTGGCATGTGTTGGCGTGACAGTTAAGTCTTAATGCAAGTTGGTGCCATTACTTAGGTTGACTCATAATTTTACCCCGTAACATTTCAGGCTACCAAAATAGTCCCACATCTCCAAATTTTAGTGACGGTTTTAGTCCAAATTGCTGTCAAAATTGACTCGAATAAGATCACGTGTGGACCAATTTGGAGATTTTACTTATTATATTTAAATAAATAATTTGATTTATAAACTATATTAATAAATTAAATAATACTTTAAGATAAATCTCAAAAAATAATTAAGAACCATTTTTTTTTCAAATCTAAGATTTATATAATAGTAAATTTGGGTGGGTTTTAGTTTTTTTTAAATTATAATTATTTATAATTTATTAATACTAAATAGATTAATACTATTATATAAATCTTAGATTTGAAAAGAATTTTTTTTCCAGATTTAAATTAATTTATTAATATTTTTTTATAAAATTAAATTAATTATGTAAATGTTATAAGTAAAATCTCAAAATTAGTCCGCATGTGGTTTTATTCGTGTCAATATTAAAATTTGGCAATAATATGGACTAAAATCTTCAGTAAATTTGGAGATGTGGGGCTATTTGGGTAGCCTGAAATGTTATGGGGTAAAATTGTCAGTAAACATAAGTATTGGCATCAACTCTGTAATAAGACTTAATTGTCACGTCACCACTTAACGGTAATTTTTAACTGCGGTGTCAAATGTGTCACAATTTGTTAAAACGTGGTACCAAATGTATTGGATACATAAAGCGGTGTACCAAAAATGAGAATTGACCTAAAACGCGGTACCAAAAATACAACTCTCTCTATAGAAAATAAACAAAACTAGTGAAATGGTGATTATATCATTACGTCAACATGTTATATCATTCTGATAGGATTCATATGTACCTCTAGAGTATTAGGGTCTCACTTTTAATACAACTAATATTAAATATAATTAGGGGCGGACCTAGGAATATTTCTTTGGGGAACTAAAATATTTTGGTCGATTGCGCTTATTTTTTTTATTGTTAAAAAAAAATTGAAAAGTAATAAGATTTGCTCACAGGGACCCCACAATGTGATGAACTCATGTATGGACTTTTGTTGGGAGAGGCCCATGCAATATGTTTTATGCACCTCGAAATGAATAAATTAAGTATAAATTGTGATCGATAATATTTTATTGAGTATAAATTGTCTGCATATATATATATATTATCAAATCACGTAATTTAAAAAAAAAGCTTTTTCATTATGCTTTAAAGTCTAATTTTAGTAATTTTTATAAAATAAAATGTTTGTTATGCAAAAAACATGAAATATATAATAAAAAAAAGAAAAAGAAAAAAACAGCTCACAGGTTTCAAACCCTAGTCAGTGTTGTTATTGTTTTACTTTTACCTCCACCAAACATGCCAAAGAACTTCTTTGTTGAAGTAACCCCAATAATAGTATTAATATATAAGCCCACATTTTTCTTGGCGGGGCGATCGCCCTCCTCAGTCCCTTAGATGGTCCGCCCTTGAATATAATGATCTATATACAGATGAGGTGGTAACCTATTGAGTATTGACAATAGCTAAGGCTCCATAACTAAGAGAACTTGAGTTCAAATCCACTAGTGCGAGTATTTCTATAGTTTTATAAGTATTTTTGTTTTATCCAAGGGTATTCAAATCTCAGACCTAAGTTAACTTAATCTATTTTGAGGTGCATCAAACATATTATATGAGAATCTCTCCTAGCGGGGATTCGAACTTTGAGTTTTGTCACTTTATGGGAGATAATTCATTCCACTAGACCAATCACTCGTTGGTATTTCATACTGGTATAGGTAGTTGCTTTGTTCTTATAATTTGATAATGATCAAAAAGATTTGAATATCTTTTTTAATATTATAACTGCTATACTAATGTAATATGTACCATCTCACTAAAAAAAATATAATGACCTATAATCATAAATATACTACGTTAGTTGAAACTAATTAAACAATTAACCCCTATAATATAATCATAAATATACTACGTTGGTTGAAACTAATTAAAAAATTAACCCATAAACCTGAATAATGATGCCGTAGCCTAGTAGTAATCACTAACAAAGATGAGGTCCCATGACATCTTAATTTTGAATTCAACTCCCATGCACTAATTAATGATGAAAGTAATTGAAAAAAAAATCCTAAATATGACGGAGTACTATAGTTTCGGTTCAACATTTATACTTAGCATGTAGGAAGATCCAATTGTTATTTTATGTACCAATCTAGAAATGAAGTATCAATTTTATTTTAATGAAATTTCAACATTCAATGATTTATCAACTTTGGGCTAAACTTGAAGAATTTTATATAGTTTTACTGGATGTGCCAAACTTTGATAAAGCTCAATCCATCAAACATATATAAAAGAAGAGGAAAAAACTTTTATAATGCTCCATTAGTATGTACTTGAATATTTGTTCTCTTTGGTAATGTTTGGACTTTGGACACATCAAGATTCAGTGGGAACGAGTATAAGAACTAATTAATTCCGTGTTTGGATCCAATTTGGTCCAAAATTTAAAATTTTTGTTCTCCAAAATATCATTTCGAACCGTTCTCACTGAACCAAACATACAAAACAAGGATTTCAACTTAAATAATAATATCTCAATCAAATTATTCATCATACAATATAATATCAATTAATTTAATACAAAAGACATGATTTGACACCCATCATTTATATTTTTCCCCTAAAACACGAACATCCAAATTCATAGATCCAACCCGCGGATAATCTTATTTTTAATGAAGTTTGAATTTAATTATATAAAAAAAATAAAAAATAAAAAATAAAAAATAAAAAAATCATCCAACCCACTTTTTCAAACTCACCAACATTATTTTAAATTCAAAATATTCTAACCAAAACACATCCAAATCAAATCATGTTAATCTCAATTATTTCGCACACACAAGTTCCAAGATATTTTTAAAATATTCATCCAAAATATTTTTCTTTCAAACCAAACAAAACAGGACCAAAATGCATTCAAACAGTACCGAAACTTCTACTTATTTTCTTCGTGACATAAGTATAAAAGCTTGAACTAATGTTTTTCTAGCTACTTATTCCCTTTTCGACACAAGTAGCTAGTGACTGTCGACTGATAAATATTTTTTAAATATATAAAATATTAAGTGGTGCATAACAATGACATCAAAGTTGTACTAGAATTAGATCGTGTTTGGCTCAACGATTGAAAAAGTAATTCTATACGAATTGACCTTACATGATTAATTTTGACAATTTATTAAAATTAAACTCCAATTTTCACCCTACAATCCAGCATTGCACACTCTATCAAAACACATCCTCAACTTTTGAAAGCCCAAAAATAATATATTTTAATTTTGTAACTTCTTGAACATATATACAAACACAAGCTATATAAAATATCAAAAACTATATTTACCATGTTTATTAGTTTTTAACGAAGCGTGACCTAACAAATTAAATACACGCTCGACCAAAAAATCTGTCAGCAAAAGTTAGATGTACACATGCATTATACGACTTTGACCTAACAATTAGGTCCATACTTGAAGATACACACAAAGATCCGACAGCTTTGGCCATTGTGGAATATTGGGAGAAGAAAGAGGTCAACAATTGAGTGCCATTTGTCGTCAAGTAGTCAACTTACTTTCAAGAAAAAACAATTTATATAACAACTTATCTTGTATCCACGTATAAAAAACATAGATAAAATGTACATATATATATGGGCACAATTGTATTTTAGGTCGGCCAGGATTGGACTCTTCACATTTTTAGTCCCACACTTTATAAAATTACGCTTTTAGTCTTAAAGTTTCTTAAATATTTTGTACTTTGATCCTGCGCTTTATGAAGCTACACTTTTGGTTCGTGTTCTTTAAAATATTTTGTACTTCTAGTCTCATAGACTAGTCTTTATTTAATATTTTAGTTCATAGGATTGTCCTAATTTTGCACTTTTGATTATACAAGATGAGAACCAGAGATACAAAACATTTTAAATAATCTAGACCCATTGAAAGTGGAATTTTATAAAGTGTTGGTTTGAAAGTAATGAGGGGTCCAATCCCCGAAGGAGAAAAAAGAAATGCAATTCTCCCCATATAAATGTACATCTATACTATCTAATAAAAGAGTTTTGCACTTTTGAGTTTTAAAAATATTTTGCATTTTTGATCCCGCACTTTATGAAGTTGCACTTTTGGTTCATGTCCTTTAAAATATTTTGTACTTCTAGTCACGTAGACTAGTCTCTATTCAATATTTTGGTTAATAGGATTGTCTCAGTTTTGCACTTTTGATTTCACAGAATGAGAACCAGAAATGCATAACATTTTAAACAATCAAGACCAATTAAAAGTGTAAATTTGTAAAGTGTTGGATCGAAAGCAATGAGCGGTCCAATCTTCGGAGAAAAAAAATGCAATTCTCCCAAATATATATACATCTATCCTATCTAATAAAAGTAGTTTTGAAATGATTTAATTTGATAGAGATCGATGTCATTTTAGTGCGCCTAGTCTTCCACGATTGTAGCTAGGTTGAGATAAATGATAATGGATTAGGACATCTAACCTATCGCTATACAAGAATCTTTTTGAAGTGGAGGGGACCTATCATTTGTGGATCTTAATCTTCTTTCTTAAAGTTAAAAACATTTGTTAATATATATATTAAGCGAATAATGTCACATCAAGTGGTCGTGCCGGAGTGGTTATCGGGCATGACTAGAAATCATGTGGGCTTTGCCCGCGCAGGTTCGAATCCTGCCGACCACGTTTTTTCATTCTTTTCTTTTCAGTGCTAGTATTATTTATTTACGTAAATGGTGCAACACAATGCATGACACGCTTAAAAACATTAGATCACATAAAATTTTTAATAATCAAAGATCTAATTTGGTCATAGACATTCATATTGATTGGTCATTTTTATTTGCTTGACCTCCTTAATTAACATATAATCTAGTTAACAAGGAGAAATCTATCAGATGAGGAGGTGACCCACATTATCTTGAGTTTTTAATAGGGTAAACACCATTGAAGATTCTCCTTATCATTAATTTTTTGCAGAGTGGTCCTTCTTGTATTTTTTTTTCCACGTTAGTTCCCACTATGAATTATTTGTTTAACTTTAGTCATTTTTAGGTGGTCCAAGGTGAATTAAAGTGCCAAAACAATTTTATAAGGGACTAAATTGATAAAGAAACAATTTTATGAGGGACTAAATTGATAAAAAAAAGTCCTATGAGGGGCTAAATTGATACAAAACAATTTTATGAGGGACTAAAGTGTAACACTATAAGTAAAAGACCTCTTGTAAATGACCAAAGTGAAACAAATAATTCATAGTGGGGACTAACGTGGGGAAAAAAACACAAGAAGGACCACTCTGTAAAAAGTTAATGATAAAGAGGACTATTAGTAGTGTTTACCCTTTCTAATATCATATTATATACACATGGATTTGATTAAATTCACTTAGACGGCTTGGACCTAACCAACTTAAAAGTTAGCTTAAGAGGTGATGACCTTATAATTAGTATTTAATCTCACTACTAGAAATATGAATATCCACCATGACAATATACTATTGTAGAAAGTCTATAGTGATTGTCAAAACTCAACCACAATGGCCATACAACGATTTTCAGGGGTAGCCCTTCCAAGGATCGCGAGAGTATCCACCATGACTTTTGGTTATAGTGAATGTTTACACTATGGTTGTTTCCACCATGACTTCAACTACAGCTTGTGAGAATATCCAACCACGGGTTTTCTAGGCCGATGATAAAATATTCATATCTATCACGACCCTTATATGTTGGGTTGTCAAAACTCTCTTTCTTGTAGTGTCTTGAAATCTAATCAATGTGGAACATTTATAAGTCGCAACAATCATCTAACATAATAGTGACCTATTTGATACTAGAACTTGTAGAATGTTAATTAAGTAATTTCATAAATCATACTTTTCGTCCTCCTTATAGGTCAACTTTTGCATATTTATCCTTCTTAAACTTTTCGTAGTAGATTCGTCCATCTTAATAATGTAGTGTAACACATTCATCACTCTTAAATTTTCGTAGTAGATGCGTTCCTCTCATCAATGTAGTAACACATAACACATTCGTTCCTCTTAATCCAAAATACATCCTAAAATGGACGAAAATGGATGTATTTTGGATTTACGGGGGACGAATATGTTACACTACACTGATGAGAGACTCGTCTGTTACGAAAAATTTAAGAGGGACGAATGTGTTACACAACATTGATAAGAAGGAAAACAACTGCTATGAAAATTTTAAGAGGGATGAATGTGTAAAAGTTAGCCCATAAAGAGGACGAAAAGTGTGATTCACTCTTTAAAAAATTTCGAGGTGTTGCAAAAATTGGTCCAAAATAATTGGTCCAAATGTCCCGTATACAATGCAAACTCAAGTTCTTAGTGCACAAAAATAAATGGAAGGGACCAAGAACAGTCCATGCTCATAAGTATGAATGGCTCGAGTCCACTATTTAAAAAGCTAATGCGGATAAGCAATATATATATATCTTCTCCGATCTCTAAGTCTTTGAACATAAATATTCTTCCTTTTTTCCATATATCTTCTAATCTTCTTCGAATCTGCTACGCCTTTTGGTCTTTTGTCATACATTGGATCCCTTCATGGAACTATGACACACTAATTAATGATTATACCTCATCTATTTACTTTTGAGTTTCTCAAAATGTACACTACTTTATCATTTTCAAAAGAGTGATGTTGAAATCAATGTAAAAAGAGTAGCACTAGTCTTACGGTTTATTAATTAGGCTGTATCACAGCCCAACCTAAATTATAGGAAGTAGTGGGTTTATAGTTATTTCTTATTAATAAGATTAGCACTATAATATTCATAATTAATAAAAAGACCCATATATATCTATTTGACGTAATAATCTTTTTAAAATACAAGTTATTTGTAATATAAAAATATATAAACATCATCTTCGAGTAATTGATCAATATATTTTCAAGTTAATTTTTTTTTATTGAATTTGAGATTGTGATTGGATTTACCATAAATCTTAAATGAGTCGAAATTAAATGAGTTGTAATCGTGTAGAACATAAGTTAAAAATCAAATTTATTAGTAAATATTTTTAATTTGTGTTTACATTTGTAGTTTATAGTCGAGGTCAAAATGCCAATAGAACTTCTAAAGCTATGAGACAATGAATATGGTACAAGTTCACTTTCAATTGTAAGAATTTTTAACATTTGTAAATTATAGAAACGAAGTCGGATATAACATAATTACAAATTGTGGGGGGTGAAAATTACAAAAGATTTCAATAAAACAAAATTGTGGAGGTGAAAATTGCAGTAGACACGTACTAACAGATAAAAAAAATTGTCCAAACTATTCCACAAAGCAAAATTTCTTTAGCCAATCATAAGTGGACTAAATTTTATTATTTAAAATTTATGGGGGTAAAAATTGCAATAGAATTTGAACTCACAACATTGTGGTTCTTATTGTGATTTTATAACCATTAAACCAAGTACTTTAGTGTGAATTGTTTGAAAATATCATATATTTATCAATTAAAAGAGAATAATATATACTAATTTACTTTGAAATTAAATTCTTTAATACTTTATTAGATTGAACAAAAAATAAAATCCCAATAAAGGACAAATAATAAAAGAAGCTTGGATTTCTTTTTTCCCCTTTAATCTAAATTTTTTGAAGACATCTTCATAACTACATTCTTTGAAAGAACTAAATAGAAATTCTTTATATAGTTATATTCTTAGTATTGTGCCAACTCAATTTTTATAATTTCATTTTTGAAAGATTAGTTTTGAAGCTGTAGCTCAAATAATTTAAAACTAATCGTCATTTCATTCGTTTGTATTCTAGTATTAAAAATTTACGATCAAATGAATTATATCATTTTTTTATGATATTTTCTATAAATTTAGGTTGTCGAATGTCATAAATCAAACAATAATTATGTTATAAATAACTTGAAAAAATATCAGATCAAACATAAAATTTTCATCTATTTCTGACATGTTATTATTCGGATTATTTTTTATTGGAGTATAATATATATTCTAAAATTATATTTATCTATTATGTCATTGTGACGTCATACTGGTTGAATCAATGGTTGGACCCATCAAACCAGTAAAATCAAAAATGGGGTAAGATAATTGGTTACTTGTCGAGGAAATTGCATTTTTATATCAAATTTTTGCCTACTTTAGACATTTGATACCAAACCTTCAAAAAAGACACATTTAATACTAAAATTGAAGGACTTTTTTCATATTTCCTTTCTCTATCAATTTTGTGGGCCAAATTTTGTGTTATTTATATGAATGGAAAGCTCTTGACGATAGCTTTCTAATGGTACAAGTTTCAGTTCATGAAACACAATAAATAATCCACATAAAATTAACAAAGTTTTGGGACATTAATCAAAATTAAATAGTATCTCATAATCAACAAGGAATCATGCCACAATAATTTCCAGATATGATATAGGGCACATAAGCATACTATGGTAAAAGTTTTGGAGCATAATTTTAAGCATACCAAAAATCAAGATTAAAGCTCAAGCAAATATGAAAAAAATCCTTCAATTTTAGTATTAAATGTATATTTTTTTAAGTTTGATATCAAATATCTAAAATAGGTAAAAATTTGGCATGTAAAATACAATATCCTAGTTACTTGTCTGGTCCAGTTTTAAAAACATTGCTTGTAAGTTCGTAACTAAATTGAGCTCACTAGTAATGAAATCTTTTTAAAATCCAGGTTGTCAATTAAGCCACATAACTAAATAAATATGGCAGTTTTGGTCCTCTCTCAATCCGAGATTCTTAAAATTGTAAAAAACGTCTTGTAACCAATGCCTGCTAACAAAAAAGTCCTGTAAGGATTCAGACTGACAATTAAATAAATTAGACAATTTTAGTCATATTTCAATCCAAATTAAATTCTGAATTTCCCAAAATTGAGTCACGTGTGAACCATGCGACTCAATTAACTAGAAATTTTATCAGGGAGGCACTCGACCATCCCTCCTTTTCCACGCGAAAACCTTTTCTTTGGTTATATAAGTTGTTGAATTTTGTTCTACCCCCTTGTTATATACGACTAGTGTATATCTTGATTTTCATGCCATATTTGTGTTTTATTTGTCCATTTCCATTATTATTTCTTGAAAAAATCATGTTTGCCTGATATTAGGTAGAGTAGTTGGGAGAGTAGAATGAAATAATCTCGATTTGTATAATTTTATTTGTAGGGTCGGTCAAAGTGATAGACAACTTTAGTCAACATCTAGGACCCCTAGTGTGGAGGGGCCCCAAAAATTTATAAATACAAAAAATTGTAAATTAAATATTACTAGATTTATTAGTTTCATTCACACAATAAGTTCCTTAATTCACAATAATTCCATTTTTTTATATTTTTTCGTAGTAATTATTCTTTTAATCTTTTTTCTTTCTTAATGATCCTTTTTTTAATATTTTTTCTTGATAAGTGTTTTTTTTAATTTTTTTTTATAAATATAATATGATTTTCAGTTTATTATTTTCTTTACTCAGTACATTGAATAAAAGAATCTCCCTCCCCCCATGTGAAATAGGTACAGCTCCACTCATGTATCAAACATCTGGTAACTTTGTTTATATTTCAGTCTAAGCATATTTGTATCCAATTATGAGTTATGACAGTCATATGAAATATTTTTGCACCATAGTTATAAAAGTATAAAAACTGTATTTACAATATAGCTAATAATTGATCTTGATAAGTAAAAAGTTAAATTTACTGATTGCATTTGTTACGAAATTATATTCACTATATACTTATAAAATTTAGGGAAATTTACTGGCTATTATTCTAATTACGGGATTTTACCCTCTTGTTTCAAATATTGCAAAGACACCCCCTTGACGTAACGGCCGTTAGTCAACTCTAACGGAACCTGTTAAATGTCTGAAATGCCCTTAATTATTTTCAATATTTACACAAAATTAAAAAAAAACCAACTCCTTTACCTACCTACCTACCCACCCACCTCCCTTGCCACCCCCACATATCTCGCCGGCGCAAGCTCCGGAATTCCACTCCCAAATCCAGAATTTCCGGCACAAGATACAAACTATAGTTGATGATGAAGGTTGTGTATATATATACACAGAGATACATACATAAATAAGTACAAAATCAATGGTTTAGAAAATGATTTAGGCACAAATCTGCGGGGTGGGGATTGTGGGTTTATGATGAAGGTTGTGTGTGTGTATATATATACACACAGAGAGATACATACATATATACATACAACATCAATGGTGATTTAGGCACAAATATGCGAGGTGGGGGTTGTGGGTTTGTCTGTGGACTTCACTTTTCCATTATCAATTTCGTCTCCCTCATTTTTCCATGATCAATTTCAGAAATCGGTCTCAGATTGCGACCAGGTTGCGCTGACAAGAAGCCGGCGGTGGGTTGGAAGGGGAGACGGGGAAGGGGAAAGAGGGTGGGTTGGTGGGTGGGTGTTAATTTAAAAAAAAAAATAGATTTAATTATAAAATTTATTTATAAATTTTTTACTTATTAAGTTATGTTAAAATAAGTTTATTAAATTTTAAATTGGTTTGTTTTATTTTTGTTTATTTACCGAATTGTGTTATTGTAAATAAATTTATTAAAGTTTAAATTGGTTTGTTTTATTTTTGTTTATTTACCGAATTGTGTTATTGTAAATAAATTTATTAAAGTTTAAATTGATTTGTTTTATTTTGTAAGAAAATATATGTCATTAAAACCTTATTTACCGGATTGTGTTATTGTAAATAAATTTATTAAATTTTAAATTCGTTTGTTTTATTTTTGTAAGAAAATATATGTAATTAAAAAGAAAATATACGTTATATTTTAAATTGGATTTTTTTATTTTTGTAAGAAATTAAAATATATGTTATTAGAACTCTATTTACCGAATTGTATTATTGTAATTTTTTTTAATGAGTTTCTTTTTAGTTATAAAATTATATTTATTATGAATTAAAATTATTTATTCAAATTTTATTTTATTAATTCTTTTATTACATATGTATTTTTTTTCAAAATAAATAAACTTTACAAATACATCCCCTTATCATAAATTATATAACAAAAGTTGACCGAGGGCAAAAGTGGAAAAACATTATAAGTTTTTGATGACATCATCATCTACCGTCAACAATTGACGTCGTAAGGGGTTTTCTTGTAATATTGTTTTGGCTGAGGGGTGTGTTTGTAATATTTGAAACAAGAGGATAAGTTCCTGTAATTAGGGTAATAGCCAGGGGGTGTCTATGTAAATTTTTCTAAAATTTACTTAAAGAATCTTTTTAAAATTAAAAATTATAAAAATATATTCACAATTAATGTCAAATAAATTAAATGGGTTTGTCATTAATTTATCTATCTAGAAAATAATATGTTAGTATTTAATTAAGATATTTGCAAATAAAACAAATAGCAAAAAAAATTAAGTTTATTTTTCCTATAACTTAGAGCTCCGGTTTTAGAATTTGCGTAGGGCCTCGAAAGTCTAGGGCCAGGTCTGGTTGTTTGTTTAAGTTTCGAGAAAGTGGTGTCAGAAATAAGGTAGATATAGGTTTTGTTGGAAGGGTTTAGGTTATATGTGTAAGATGTGCATAAATTAATTGTCAATCATGTTTGTTATGTGAGATAAATTGTGTAATAGATAGCTTACTTTATGTCAAATCAAAGTTGAGTTTTGTGTAGGTTTTTCCAGAGGGATAAGAAATTGTTGTTTGTTTGGCTTTTAGGTGAGTTATATGAGGAAATTAAGAGACGGTAAAATTATTTTAGAAAACAGAAAATGGGTTTTTCTTGCTTTTTCCAAACACAAAATTATTTTGGAAAATCGAGACAAATATCCCAACAATTTTTTGAATACGGTTTCCAAATATATAATTTTTTGCCCATAATTTGTATTTGTTCATTTTGAAT
Source organism: Penstemon davidsonii (assembly GCA_034814905.1). Lineage (NCBI taxonomy): Eukaryota > Viridiplantae > Streptophyta > Magnoliopsida > Lamiales > Plantaginaceae > Penstemon > Penstemon davidsonii. The sequence goes on from JAYDYQ010002534.1 coordinate 26,712,215, forward strand.
TGTTTGAGATATGTGTATATTGTTTCTTAGCTTGTTCATATTTATAATTACAAAAAAATTGGAAAAAAATGGAAAAATGGTCTGCTAGAGTTCACACTAATGGGAATCGAAATCAATACCTCTTGGTCTTGAAGGGTCTTAACTTTGTCACTAGGCTACGGTAGCATTGGCTCATGTTTACTTGTTAATTGTTTGTGGATTTTTAGGCTTCATTAGGTTTATTAGTTAGTCCCAATGCCCAGAGGGACCGATCTCGTCAGTATTTTCATGCACTGCCGCCAAATCGGCTTCAGTCAAATTTGTCTCTGGAACCAAATCGTCAAAATCAATGGCGGTCGCCGGAACAGGAAAGTCTTGAGCTTCTTACGGAGGATTAACTGTGAAGTTGGCCGCTGGATTGGCCGCATCTGAGACAAGAAAGACTGGAGCTTCAAGGAGAGGAGTATTAACTGGGAAGTTAGCCGCCAGAACATGAATTAGAGCCTCAAGAAGTGGAAGAGTATCAAGAGCGTGAAAAGGGGAAACTACCGCCAAATTGGCGGCCGCAACTGGGATTCCGGTGGACAAGTCCGCCGGATTTATGAAATACACAACCCTAGAGGCCGGCAGTCGGATGTAAGGAGTAGGAAAGCTTCGTAAGTCTCGTAGCACATGGGCCCATTTGCATGAAGGCCTGCTTTGCATGTATCGGCCCTACAAAACTGGGCCTTATAGTCAATATCCTTTTCGATCGGTCGAGAATTAATTGTATCTAGCCCTGTAGGTAGTCATCACCATTTTTGGATTGTCTTTCTTTTCCAAAAATAATCATTGCCGTGTATTTTCTATTTAGTAAAATATAATTATTCAATTAAACATATACTGATCGTACATCATGTGAGCGACCTCAACTCTGACATTAAGGTTGTGTTTGCAAATTCTCTAGGACATAAACTGAAGTTGTAGATTGTGAGTTAAATTTATTATGGATAGAAGCACCTCATGAGAAGTTTACAACCAGGATCGGCTCTATGGCTAGGCAACTTGGGTCCTCGCCTAGAGCCCCGACTATAGAGGAGCTACAAAAAATTAATAAATGTATGCATTTTTTATTTTTTTATTTAATAATTTTTTTTAAAACATATATTACGTATAAGAGAGTAAAAGATGTAAGTTGAACAAAATAGACTCATATAATGTTGTAAGTACTTTTGAGATTAACTCAACGTAATTCTTTAGAAAGTAAGATTTTAGTTTTGGAAAATTTTGGATAGTTTACAAATGAGGCATTGTCCTTATTTATACTAACCACCTCCTCGAATGGACGATGGAGATCAGGAAAATACAGTAGCTAAGAATGATCATCTAGAGACTTTTAATGTTATTAGATAATTAAATGATATTTTATGGACTTATCCGAAATTTTCAAATTTAGAATTTTGTAAATAAGTGGGGAAGTATCTAAAACTACAAAAAAATGTGTAATTATTATTCCTTTTTGCTTTTGGTATTGTTGATATGTTTATCAAATCGAAACGGTAATACCAAAATTAAATATGTGATATTTTTTTTTTATTTCTATTGAAGGCGTTAATGACTTCTTTTACCTTTAAAATAATGGCACCCACTTCAAATCAAGTTACATTTCTCCTCCTCACTAAAAGCCTAGCCCCCGTTCTCTGATTTCTCATTTCGATGAAGTTCTTAAGTTCGTCCGTCATTCATTTCTTGGCAAGGATTCCTCGTGCCCAGTTAATTAGGGAAATCACATTTTTAATATTATTAATTTACATGAAATTTACAACAAAAAAAGGCCAAAAACTACATTGTTCGTTTTATTTTATTTTTCGGTACCAAACCAACTGGATTGCTCGGTAAAATGCTGAACGAAATGTTGATTTGTCATTTTATGTATCCGTAAAAAATGTTAAGAGAAAAACCAAGTAGATATTTAATAAACACATTTACATTTTCAAAAAAAATAAAATAAAATTTCAAAATATATAATTATATCTAGGGTTGTCAATGGGCCGAACTCGGACCGGTTCAGGGCAGATCCAGATCCAGATCCGAATCCAATTTTTATTTCTTCTATCCGGATCCGGATCCGCGCGGATCTTGAAAAGAAGCAACCGGATCCGAATCCGATGGATATCCCGGATCCGGATAAATTATCCGGATCCGTTTAGCATATTTAGCAATAATTTTTTTCTTTCATTTTCCTTCAAATCAGTTTTAGATTCCACCACCATGAATTAAAAATGTAATAATTTACTTATTTCATCAAGACTATTGTCTGAAAATTGTAAAAGATGGAATATCGTGAACAAATATAAATGATAAAAATTAGAATAAAAGAATAAACAAAAATATGAATAAAAAAAGATAGAAACTGCGAAAAAGAAAGAAGAAAGCCAATATTGAGCAATGGAAGAGAAGAAAAAAATTGGAGGAAAAAGTAGAGGGAACATGGCGGCTACTACATAGATGAATGGTTAGGGTTTTGATTTATCTTATTAAATAACATAAATTAATATGTTGTAGGCACAATAGTTACCAGATCAGTCCAACAACACATCTCATGCATTTCTTTTTAAGATTATTTTTAATATAGTAAAAGATTTTAGGGCAATATAGATAGTTTTATTTTTATTTTGGTTTAAATACATAAGTATATAAATAACATATAATAATATATATCGGATACGGATCTGTAAGGATCGGAACAGCCTAGATCCATATTCGCTCCATATAATTCGGAATACGGATCTTCTTAATCGGATCAGGTCCATCAAATGACTAATCGGACAATTATCCTAATAAATCGGACCGGATTGAAATCCGCCCAATTGACAGCCTTAATTATATCTGTTAGAATACAAAGGGCCCCTTTCTTAATTTTCGCGTAAGGCCCCCTTAATATATTGGACCGGTCCTAATTACAATTTATGAGTTTAATTTAACTTATATTAAGAAAAGTTAAAACTAATTTCTTAAACACTAAATTGTTGCGTTCGAGATAAGGGGTCTATTTGGATGGGTTTTGGCTCGGTTTCGCGAGTCTCGATTTAAAAAAATGGTTTGGATGGTTTCGATGAAACCTTTGAGACCTCATTTGGATGGGTATTGGATGTTAGGTTTTGTGGTTTGAATAAGTTAAAACTCCACTTGGATTGGGTTTGGATGTTGGGGTTTAGGGGAAAAAGTAGGTTGTAGATGTCAAATCAATATTTTTTTTAGTGAGATTTGGGGGAAAAAGTAGGTGATAAGTGTCAAATCAATGTTTTATAGGTTTGAAGAGTTTGAGTGTGAGTTTCTGAATAAGTTTTTGATAATTTTATGGATTTGGCGAAAACTCATTTAAAAGGGTTTTGGCTCCCCGCGAAAATGGACCAAAACCCATCCACATACACCCGAAAAACTCGTAAATTGTTTGCAACATAGTTGCAAACACTGTCTTGATAGGCCGCATTCGCAATAGAATTTTAAATCATACTTTGTTGCACCCACTCCAAACTATTTTAAATTCTTGTTTGTTTGGCGTTTGGGAAAGTAGTTTGGGAGAGTAGTGGAGGTTTGTGAAATAATCTCGATTTGCGTAATATTGTTTGTTTGGATTTTGAGAGAGTGGTTTGAGAAATAAAGTAGGTGTAGGTTTTTTTGGAAGAGTTGGGTTGTAAGTGTAAGATGTGTAAGACTTTATGTCAAATCATGTTTGTTATGTGAGATAAATTGTGTAAGAGATATGTTACTTTATGTCAAATCAAAGTAGAGTTTGTATAGGTTTTGTTTAGAGATAAGAAAATTGTTGTTTGTTTGGCTTTTGAGAGAGTAGTTTGAGAAAATTAATGGATGAAAAATTTATTTCGAAAAATAGAAAACATGTTGTTTGACATTTCCCAAACACAAAAAAATTCTGGGAAAACGCCAAACAAACAGGCCCGTAACGCCTTTTTATCCAATCTTCTAATATTATAATTTCGTAGATCATCTTCCCCCAACCAAATAATCGAATACTTGCCAATTTGCATAAAGGGGATAATAATTTAAACAAACATTAAATCTGACACGTATTAAAATCCCCCCATGATCACTAACCAAAACATGCCAAAATATTTATTATAATTAACATGGAATATTGATTAGTTAGGCATATGATTCTAATTATTGGTTGAAAATTTATTGAATCTGATTCCATAAACCAATCTCATTATTCAAGGTAGATATGTATTTTTTTAGAGTGAATCGCATTTTGTCCTCCTTATGAGACAAACTTTACACTTTCGTCCCTTTTAAATTTTTGTAGCAGATTCGTCCCTCTTATCAACGTAGTATAACACATTTGTCCCTCTTATCAAGCATTCGTCCCTCTTAAATTTTTTGGAGCAGATTCTTCCCTCTTATCAATGTAGTGTAACACATTCGTCCCTCTTAAATTCAAAATACATCAATTTTCGTCCACTTTAGGATATATTTTGGATTTAAATGATGTATTTTGAATTTAAGAAAGACGAATGTGTTACACTACATTGATAAGAGGGACGAATCTGCTACGTAAAATTTAAAGGGACGAATGTGTTACACTACATTGATAAAAGGGACAATTCTACTACAAAAAATATAAGAGGGATAAAAGTGCAAAAGTTAATCCATAAGGGGGACAAAAAATGCAATTCACTATTTTTTTAATTAGTTTACAGGCGCAGATATTGTTTACATATCTCATGACAAGACAATTTTTTTCTTTTTTTTTTCCTTTTTTGCATTTAACCTAATTTGAGCAGAATAAGGGTACTGCCAAATTAAATACTTTTTTGATTGAAACTGTACAAAATAGCAACAGAACATGTGTGGTCATGGACATGTGGTTTTGTATTTTTAAACCAAATGTTCCTTTAAATTTAAATATAAAGAAAAGGTCCTTTAGAATTTGCCAAAAGCTTAGTTTATATGATTTGTACTATTGTGCACAAGTGCATTTATTTGCCACATTTAATCTCATATACATCACTTCCATGCTACTTCAGCATATTTTATGAAGTCATAAGCAGATAAAGATTGATCATGATGAAATATAAAAATAAAAAATAATTGATGTAAAACAATGAGATGACACATCTTATGTACAAATGTCAATTGTATGAAGAAAACACGACATATTGGCATATTAATTATAATGACGGTGTAGTAGTAGGAAGTTGAAATTATTAAAATTTAATTCTTACTTAAATTATATGTTAGTTTTTGGTAAAATATGGGAATGGTTTTTTATTTAGTTTCATGAGATTATATCCCGCTAATTTTTTTAGTGAAACGATAATTATATTATTATATCGATACATTTATTTGATCACTAGTAAAGTATAATGAATATTCAACTAACAAATACAAATAGTTCACTATTTCAACACTAGCAAAATATAAATTAAGAATGTTCAACTAAGAAATACAAAGAACTCACTAATTTTATTAACTAATTAATATCATATTTCACTAGTCAGTGTACTTGCTCTCACTGATGTGGGTATGCGGGTATTTATTCAAGTTTATTACTAGTATTTGGTAGTTGAATATATTATTTATAATTCTTTGTAATTTAACAGTTATTAACATAATTTTTGTGTAATAATTAATGATGAATTTATTTTTAAAAAAAATTTAAATTTCACTAAAGAATGTCAATAAATCAACTAGTCGGATAGGTAATATGATTAGGTATTCATTCATCTAAGTTCTACATAAAGAATGATATCCGATTCTACGTTCCAACAAATCAACGACCATATTCTTTTTCATGTCTACGCACATGCCCCGTTTTAACCTCATGCTATTTAAAAAATATAGTATTGGTTGAAATTCTTAAAGAACACAAAAAGTTGACCGATGTTCCTTGATTCACATGTTGGGTTTTGACTTTTGACACAATTTACATGATTTCATCCGGAATAAAAGTAAATATGGTGTTTTTTTTTTTTAAAAAAATTTTCAGACAAATTCATATATTTTAGATATGACGTAATCCATTTTCATAATTGTCAGACACATTACGTGAACATCCAAAATTAATATACTATGGAAACCAAAAGATAAATTAACCACACTTTCCCATTGCCAATTTTTATAATGCTATTTTTGTACTAAAATGTTTTTGGTTTCGCACTTATCTCAATTTACAATATTTAGCCTTTTGTGTGTTCGTTTATAAGGAGATAGTTAAAGTGAAGGCAAATTTGGTTTTTTTCTTCTTCTGATTTCCAGACAAATTCATGTATTTTAGACCTGGCGTAATCCATTTCCAGGATTGTTAGATACATTATGCGTACATCCAAAATTATTATACTGTGGAAACCAAAAGATAAACAACACTTTTGCGTCTCCCGTTTCCCATTTATATTATGCTACTTTGTACTTTAATGTGATAACCCGATGGATCAATCTAACAATTCTACTTAATAATAACAGAAAAATATGTGATTTTTTCAATTAATAAACAAAATTAGTATTGTACAGCCTAACTATTGGAACATATATAATGCACGGAATGTGAAATGGTTGCACATGTTTCTTGCCTTCAATTTCTTGAAAATAGTTGCAAATATAACATGCAATTTATCTGAAATTTCGAATCATATATAGCTACCTCTTGATTCCATAAGAATATGTCAATAGAATTTCATTCTTGATCTAGAATTTTGAATATTATGTCCAAGTTCATAGTACCACGCCATAAATATTAAATTGTTTAATCCGTCCCACCTAGCTAGAATATATTTGAGACAAATGATATTATCATGTGACGCATTTTAATTAATAAAATTATAGTATTAAGAATTAAAGAGATGATCATTCACTATTCAGCTTAATTTCTACCTATGGGTAGAAAAAGCTGGTCGTCTTTGTTTGGGCCCTGCCCACATTCTCTCTCCAAATAAATTTGTTAGAGTGCATTTAACACGTAACATAACTCTTTATGCCTAAATTTCATAACCAACTTAGATAAGTGTACCAACAATAAATGAAATGAAAAAGAAATAATTATGTCTGTTAAAAGTTTCTCTACCACTTTAGTACGTACTCTCCCATTCCACTGTTTATTTCAAAATATCTGTCGTTTTATGATTCCAATGCAATAGTATTAATTATATTTTTTTTCAATTTTGCTCTTATTTATTACACCAAATAATGCACTATTAATTAAGGGTATTTTAGGTATATCTTTTATTTTCACAAAAAATTCATACTATTTATTTGGATTCTTAATACATGTGCAACACTCTAAAACGACAGATATTGTGGAATGGAGAGAGTATAATGCATGTCTATTTACAATTCATTTAGATATGTACCAAAGAATTGTTACATTAACATGGGAAATTGTATTATTAGTACAACAGAATAGGACCTCATCACTTTTCTTTCATAATTTACAAATTTGTATTTTTGGCCACTTTTTTAAAATATTATTTGCATTTTTGCTTCCATCGTCTTCTTTGGCGTCAAAAGTGCAACAATGTGACAGCCCTATGATATGAAAATCAGCAACATTCATATGATGTTATCGGACAAAAAGTACTAATATAGATTATTATAAGATATCAAAATTGAGAAATTTTCATGGATTATGACTAAAGTGTAATTTTATAAAACGCGGGGTATTAAAAGCACAATTTTTTTAGAAATTAAGATCAAAATTATAATTTTATAAAGTATGAAACAAAAAGTTATTGATAATTCAGTCTTATAAAACTACATGTGCAATATATTGCCCGTTAACTATTGAAGATATCATACGTGACAATAAACTATAAATATGTTATAAATGTGGTACAATATTTATTTTATTTTATACCAAATTCATGTCATATAGTATATAATTTCTTTGTCTCCAATATATATAATGTTTATACTATATATTAATTATAATTGTTATACATGATATATTTTTTATTTTTTTTTCTAGAAAATTCATGATATAAATTTTAGACCATGATATAAACATGATGGGGGGAGTGATATAACAGTTATCCACGGCACGCGTTCCCGTGTGCATAAATTTGTTTAGGTACAAAAAATAAGGATACTTTTTGGAGATTGATTCAAAGAAAAAGTAAAAAATAAATTTTATTAATGAATTTTATGGGAGAACTCGAGGAGTTAAAAATCTACTATATAATTAGATAACTTAAATGTTAAGGATAAAATAGGAAAATAAAAAAATTGATGTAACATGACATGATTTATCTGTGGCTTGGTTGAAACTAGCTATCTAATCTAAATAAAGTTTATCTTAAACTAGCTAGCTATCTAATTTTAATAAAGTTTATCAAAGCACAAAGCATAATTGGTATCTAGTCTTATATCAATACAAAGACAACAAGTAACAAAACTAATGGGGCATGTTTGTGACCCAAGGTGGTTGACCAAGTGGTAGTGACTTGCGACCCTTAGAGGCGAGTCTTAAATTCGAATCCTACTGGAGACACCACACTGGGGAGGACCTATACCCTTTGCACTCTTCGGTCCGAGCTGTAAATACACAGTCTAGTAGATAAAAAAAAATGGGGCATGTTTGTTTGGCGTTTGGGAAAGTAGTTTGAGAGAGTAGTGGAGGTTTGTAAAATAATCTCGATTTGCGTATTGTTATTTGTTTGGGTTTTGGGAGAATGGTTTGAGAAATAAAGTAGATATAAATTTTTTGGAAGAGTTAGGTAGTAGGTGTAAGATGTGTAAGACTTTTATGTCAAATCATGTTTGTTATGTGAGATAAATTGTGTAAGAGATATGTTACTTTATGTCAAATCAAAGTAGAGTTTATATATGTTTTGTTTAGAGATAAAAAAATTGTTGTTTGTTTGGCTTTTGAGAGGGTAGTTTAAGAAAATCGAGAAGTGAAAATATTATTTCAGAAAGTAAAAAGCATGTTTATTTGATATTTTCCAAACTCAAAATAATTTTGAGAAACATCAAACAAACAGGCCATGAAGTTTCAACCATTGAATAAGCAATTAAGATGAAAATATCCGTACATTGGATAGATAAATAACTAGTACCAAAAATTTATATCTCATATATAGAATCACCTTTTGCACTTCTTTTTCGTCACTCAATTCATGTCCTCTTTGACTTCTCTCGCTCTCCTCCTATTCTTTTTTTCCTCGTTTTGTTCTTGTTGAATTGAATTTATTACTAGATTCCATCTTTATTGAATTTTATTACTACATGCCATGTTTATTAGTAATAACTATTAGGACCAAATGCTCCTTTCCTAATCCCTATCTAGTTGATTACCCCTAGATATGAGGAGATTATGTGCTAAGTTTGAAAAGTACAAGAGCATTAAGTGTTAAATTTAAATTATAAAGGGTACTCCATGCTAAGTTTAAAAGCACAAGAAAATTTAGTGCCAAATGAAATCACCAAAGCCGCGTGGAACACATTCTTCTCGACATGACAGATGATTATGTACAGAAATCTGAAAGTATAACAGGATTTGGTGCAACAAAATTTCACAGTGAAATTTTATACAAATTTTACATAACACAGTGCAGTATCGTGCATTTCCCCATACTATATATTATCTCCTTCTCTTCCTTCACCACACTCAAATACCCACACCCATAATTCATATCATGCACATAACCAATGATTAGATAACACACACAAATACACACACAATTCAATACACATAACCAAGTGGGCAAAGGTACTAATTTGTACAGAAACTGTCTTTTATGAATCTTGATTGAAGTGGGGCTATCTTACTACACCCTCACCTCAATTCAAGAAAAATAAATAGCACACCAAATTAACCAAGAAACACACACACACACACTTCAAATTAATGGAACCATCCCATATTCATCACACGGTGGAGATGTCCATGGAGACGGAGGTGCACAGGGTGGCGCCGCCACCTTACCGGAGCACACTCCAAAAGCTAAAAACTCGCCTCAAAGAAACTTTCTTTTCCGATGACCCTCTCCGCCAATTCAAAGGCCAAAATTTCAAAACAAAATCAATTCTTGGGGCCCAATACATATTCCCTATACTTGAATGGGGACCTAAGTATAGTTTTAAATTATTCAAATCTGATATTGTTTCTGGTCTCACAATTGCTAGTCTTGCCATTCCTCAGGTTTAATTCAATTTTTTTTTTTTAATTACTTACATACATGTAACTTTAATTAATTTGGGTATACAACTCTGTTTTTAATTTTTAATTGCAGGGGATAAGTTATGCAAAGTTGGCTAATTTGCCTCCAATTGTTGGTCTATGTAAGTATATATGCATACAAATTTAAATAATGGGTTTTTTTTAAATAAATAATCATATTTAATTTTATTTTTTTTTAAAAAAAATTTGCAGATTCAAGTTTTGTGCCACCATTAATATATGCTGTTCTTGGGAGCTCAAGGGATCTTGCAGTTGGTCCAGTTTCAATTGCTTCATTGATTATGGGTTCAATGATTAGACAAGAAGTGTCACCTATTAAAGATCCAATTTTGTTTCTTCAATTAGCATTTTCATCAACTTTTTTTGCTGGGCTTTTTCAAGCTTCTTTGGGCTTTTTAAGGTTTGATTTTTATTTTTCTTCTTTATGGCTTCCCTATTTTTTTTTATTTTTTCAGAAACAAACAGAGCCTAATAAATTCAATTTTTATTTTTATTTTTTTCAGGCTTGGATTTATTATTGACTTTCTTTCAAAAGCAACTTTAATTGGATTTATGGCTGGTGCTGCTATAATTGTTTCACTTCAGCAACTAAAGAGTCTACTTGGAATCACACATTTCACTAAGAAAATGGGCATAGTTCCTGTTTTAAGTTCTGTTTTCCATAACACACATGAGGTATTTTTTTAATTAGTCCTTTTTTTCTTAGAAAAATTAAGTATTCATTTTTCCTTATTTCCTTTTCTTTCTTTTGACAAATTAATTTGGGTAAAATTATATTTTTAGTCCCACGGGACTGGATAATTACCACATGCCGCCGCACTTAGTAACCTCAATTTCTAAGATACTTGGCTCTTTTAGGTCTGTCCCTCACTATCTTCCCAATTTGGGACCAAAAGTGCAAAACTTAGATAATCATATGGGACTAAAAGTACAAAACATAGACTATTCTACGAGGACGAAAATACAATAAGATGGATGGAAAAGTGACGATAGGACCAAAAGTTCAGAACTTTTTGAAAATTCGGACCACAAATATAATTTTACAAAGTACAGGACTAGATTGTCCATTGTATGTAGTAAACTATGATACTTGTCGATAAAGGTATAAGGTGTGACGCCAAAATGTGAAACTATTGGGCCTGTTTGTTTGGCGTTTCCCAGATTTTTTTCGTGTTTGGGAAATGCCAAACAAACATGTTTTCTACTTTAAGAAATAAATTTTTCATCCATTAATTTTCTCAAACTACTCTCTTAAAAGCCAAACAAACAACAATTTTCTTATCTCTAAACAAACTTTACTTTGATTTGACATAAAGTAACATATCTCTTACACAATTTATCTCACATAACAAACATGATTTGACATAAAGTCTTATACATCTTACACCTACAACCCAACTCTTCCAAAAAAACCTACACCTACTTTATTTCTCAAACCACTCTCTCAAAACTCAAACAAACAACATTACGCAAATCGAGATTATTTCACAAACTTCCACTACTCTCCCAAACTACTTTCCCAAACGCCAAACAAACAGGCCCAATAGGTTTGTCTAAACTTTTTTACTATAATTTCTTTCTTGGGTCGATCAAAACAATGGTTCTTTCTCTAAAATAATTTTTTTCCCAAAATTATAAAATTATATTTTTTTATTAATTTCTTATCAATTAATTAAGACTTTTCAGAAGAAAATAAAAACTGTAAAGATACATCAAAATTCACTACTTTAATAACCAAATATAATTATCACTTGTGATGACACTGAAAAACAACTTTTACTCTGTAGATTTGATCCTTAATAGGACCAAAATAAATGTGATTAATTTATGAATTATATTTTGGCACTAGTACGACCAATTTCCCTATTTTTATGACTTGCGTCTCCTAGAAGAATTTTGTTACTTTTGCCAAGAAAACAAAAGAAACAGCATATGAAGACAATTATACACATGTTGACACGTATTGTTGTCTGCAACGAAAATCGTGTCCCTTTATTCAGTTCACATTTAATTTTTTTAGATAAGGAACCAACAAATTATTGATTTAATTTATTTTGTTTCTTTGTGAATTTTATGCAGTGGTCATGGCAAACAATATTGATGGGATTTTGCTTCTTGGTGTTCCTTCTCTTCACAAGACATATTGTATGTATACAATGGACCTCCTGTGTTATTTTTAATTGACCAAAAAGCCCTTGTGTACTTTTTCTTAGCGAAAAACCCCATATTAATATTTTATTAGCAAAAAAAAAATGTGTTATCATTTTATTAGCTCTGTGCACTCATTTGAAAATTAAGAATGGATCGCAAGGGGGTTATTGCTATTATTTTAAGAGAACATGAGGATTATTGCTAAGTTTACTAGGGTTATGACCAGTTTTTAAAGTCAGCAATTGTGTTTTCGTATTTTATACCAAAGAAAATATAACATATTTCCCTACAAGTCATAAAGAATCCTAGAAGTTAGAGGAGTAAAACAAGATGAGGCCTCAAGAGGGGTAAATGTCTTCATCTTGTTAACACAGGGCTTTTTGCTAATTAAAAATAACACATGGGGTGTTTTTGCATTTTACTCTTGTTGTAATAATTAGTTCTGATGGTGAAATATTTAAATTGTTTGCCTCTAGATTTGCAACTATTACAATTTACAACCGTTAACCAAGTGAATAAATAATTAGTAAATTGTAACTTTTTTGTCCTCATTTAAAGTGTACTTATGCCTCTTCTTAAGATAGGTTAAAAACCATTTGTCTGATATTTAGATACTTAAACAAATATCTTTGTCCTTTAGTCTAAATCACATATTTAGTCCGCTAACTTTCAGCTCGTGACAAAACTAGTCTCTTTTCTCTTTCTTACGCGCCGTGTGGTCCTTATGCAGGGCATGAGGAAACCAAAGCTATTTTGGGTGTCTGCTGGTGCTCCTCTGCTCACTGTCATACTCTCAACTCTGTTGGTTTTTGCATTAAAAGCTCAAAATCATGGCATTAGTGTTGTGAGTTTTTATATAATTAAACTCAATTATTTTGTTATTTTCATCCAATTATAAGTATTTTCTAATGTTTTTTTCTTGAATTAATTAGATTGGGAAACTACAAGAAGGTCTAAATCCACCTTCATGGAACATGTTACATTTTCATGATAGCTACATAGGACTTGTAATGAAAACTGGACTTGTAACCGGCATCATCTCGCTTACGGTTAGTAAATAATTCTTTTCTGTACTTGTAACAGTTATTTCCGCTGAAAGAAGTTTTCCAAATTAAATTTAAATTTATATAAAAAAAAAATGCATATAACAGTGCAATGGATGACATAGGGCCCCGATTATAAATTTCACCTTAGACCCTCCGGAAAAATTAGGACCGGCCCTTTTCGTGTCAAGTCGTTTTTTAAAGAGCATTGTGCCAAAAGGTCCAAAACTATTAAATCTCAATTATGTTTGCTTTACATTTAGATTTAATGACATAATTTTTTTTTTGAAACAGGAAGGAATTGCAGTTGGAAGAACCTTTGCTGCATTGAAAAACTATCAAGTTGATGGTAACAAGGAAATGATCGCTATCGGGCTAATGAACATAGTCGGCTCATCGACTTCTTGTTATGTTACTACAGGTAAAAATTAAATATAAAAAGAGCGAAATTTATAATTATGTTCCGATTGACTAAAGACAAACGAATTTAGGTGCATTTTCAAGATCAGCAGTGAACCACAACGCGGGATGTAAAACTGCGGTTTCAAACATAGTAATGGCAGTGACAGTTATGGTGACACTTCTCTTCCTAATGCCACTCTTTCAGTACACACCAAACGTTGTTTTAGGTGCGATAATCATCACTGCAGTAATTGGACTTATCGATGTCCCTGCCGCTTGCCAAATTTGGAAAATCGACAAATTTGATTTTCTTGTTATGTTATGTGCTTTCTTGGGAGTCCTCTTCATCTCCGTTCAAAACGGACTTGCCATCGCGGTAAATTCTTCGTTAATTTACATTATGCACAAATATTTGAAAACGATTTTTATTTGAATTTAAAAAAAAACATGTATCCTTTTTTACTAGCAAAATATCCCATTTAAAATTTTTTCATAAATCAATAGGGAGGTTACTGCAAATTTTCAAAGTAAACAGGGGGATTATTGTCAATCTTTTAGGTTAATAGAGGTGTTTTCGCATTTTATTGTCATTTTCCCGGTAAATATGTAGGAGGGGTTTTTGCCTAATATAAAATAGCACAAGGGGGTTTATGTAATAAAAATAACACATGACATTTATGCTAATTAGGCAAAGAATAGGGGGTATTTTTGCAATTCACTCCTTTTATTTTGTTATTTTGCTTCTAAAATATGAGTTTTATTTTGATATGTTGTTAATTAGGTGGGAATATCTATTTTGAAGTTATTATTGCAAATCACAAGGCCGAAAACTGTTATGTTGGGAAATATACCCGGTACGGATATTTATCGCGATCTTCATCATTACAAAGAGGCGATTGGCGTCCCCGGCTTCTTGATTTTAAGCATTGAAGCACCGATTAACTTTGCTAATAGTACTTACCTCAAGGAAAGGTTAGCTTTTGAATCCTAATTCAATCGACTATTTTGTTCGATTTGTTTGCTCGTTTTATATGATGTTCATCTGTTGTTTGTTTTCTAGGATTACAAGATGGATTCAAGAATATGAATCGGAGGATCAAAATGTGAAAAAACAATCTGGACTTAAGTTTGTCATTCTTGATTTATCTGGTGAGTTATCTTACTGATATTTCCAATATGCCCCCTTATGTTTCTTCTTTTTTTGCGATTATCGTTAATCGATCTTTTCTTCAGCTGTGAGTGGCCTTGATACAAATGGTGTCTCATTTTTCAAAGATTTGAGGATGGCATTAGAAAAGAAAAACTTAAAGGTAAGCTGTTTAAAACACTTAGTAATTAGACTTCTCATTTTATTTTTATTTTTATTTTATTTTATTTTTTGTCTTGGAAATAGTCTAATGTTTGTGTTTGTTATATATGTTTTAACTTTTACAGCTTGTATTGGTGAATCCACTTGGTGAAGTGATTGAGAAATTGCAAAGAGCAGATGACTCAAAAGAATTGGCAAGGCCTGATTGTTTGTTCTTGACAGTTGGGGAAGCAGTAGCTTCCCTTTTGTCAACAGTTAAATCATCTAATTATGTATAATCTTTCTTTCTTTCTTTTTGTTTTTGGTTGTGGAATTAATGATATTTTTCAATTACTTGTTCAAATTAAATAAATTTATGTAATTTTTACTACACAAAGGTCCTGATATAGTGTTATTTTTTGTCGTTGATTTTGGTCTTTCAAACTCGACTCACTCTCTTTAGATGGTGTATATGGAATGGTTTGTAATGAGTGGATTTGAGGACAAAAATGGGGTTTATACTTAGCATCAAAGTTTTGGTAGGAATACAAAATATGCCACAACTAGGGCTGGAAATCAAACCAAACTATTCGATACTCGGATCGAGCTCGTTCTATTAAAGCTCGTTTGAGCTCGGTTGGAAACAAACCAGACAAGCTTGAACAAGATTTCTCGTTTGATAACTCTTAAAGCTCGGCTCGAGCTCGACTCGATAAGCTAAAAATTGAAAAAACACATGTGAAATACCAAGCCACTCGATAGTCGGCTCGAGCTTGTTCATTAAAAGCTCGTTTGAGCTCGTATTTTAAGAAATCAAACCAAGCTCACAAATTTGAAGCTTGATATAATTCAAACCAAGCTTGAATAATGTATCGTTTGATACTACTTGGATCGTTTACACCCCTAGCCACAACTTCTAAATCCCTAAATTGGTACAAAAATCCCATGAAATTTGCACTTTGTAGGTTATTCTCTAATTAACTAGTGAACAATATGTAAGACATATCAATAGGCCATTTAAAGGAAAGTCAATCCCTTGACAAATATGAAATTCTTTTTTTTGCGAAACAATATTACATCATTACATCAGTCATCGTATAATCTATTCAATTGTTATCAAAGTATAAAGATAGATATTAAACTAGAGAAATACCCACATTATTGAGAGTCGAATCAAAGATTTTTTTATTTTTTGATCTAGGAGTCTCAGCTTTTACTAGACAAATATGGGATTGATTTTACATCTTTTATCAACAGGGCTTATTTTTCCTTGATGGTTATTTATGGGTTTTTTTTCTTCAATTTTGTGGTTTTGGAGTCCAAGTTTTAGTAGAAGTTGATTTGATAAAGGAATTACCCATTGTATAAAATCTGTAAAATAGGACCTGTAGTGTCCATTTAAAAATCTTCTTCACTTGTATTTTATTTTCTTTCTCCACATCCACTTTTTCCTTGATCTCAAAGATCCTATCTTTTTCTTACTTCGTGGAGAATAGTTAATTTGAGTTCACAATAAAGCTTCCCAGCAAAAAAATCTCCATAAATTTGCACCCAACAAACATTATAAAAATAAAAAAAAATTAACCCTTATACTAATATTAACATTGCACCTCAATTGCATACCAAATAAATCTTGCTTCTCTTTTCTTTCTCCCCACCTTTTTGCTCCTTCACATTGTTTATTAAGTTACAAAAAATATAAAAAAAATTCCTCAAAAGCAATGAAGAAGAAAAAGCTGACAAATGAATCACAACAATTTATCCATTTTCCACAAGAAATAATTCAAGAAATACTTTCCAATCTTTCTATTAAAACTCTAACACAATTCAAAATCGTTTGTAAATCATGGCACACTCTTATTTCAAGTTCCAGTTTCTCCAAATTTCATCTCAAGCAATCATCAATTAATCAATATCGTACGAGGTTCTTGTTCTTACGCGAATCAAACGGCAAATGTCCGGATTTCTTGGCTTCTTGCAATGGGCTATTTGTATAACTAATAAAGAAAATCAAATCTTTTTATGGAATCCATGCACAAAAGATTCTAAACATATTCCAAATTCGCCCATCGAATTTCCTATGTAATGTTCATGCTCATTAGCTTTAATCTTTTATGGACTCGGATACGATTCAAATTCGGATGATTATAAATTAGTTCGGATATCCATAAATTAGTCCTTGTGATTTTCCCTATGCAGGTTCAAGGGTGTTTGTAAATGGGAGGTTGCATTGGATTGTTTCTCTCTCGAGCAATGAATCTCGATATTACATGGTTGTTGTTCTCGATTTACACGATGAAGATTATGGGTTGATCGAGCTACCCGAATTATTTAGACACGAAAAGAAATTGTATTTTGACATTGGTACATTGGGAGGAAATCTTGTTTTGTACTATTGTTCTTCTGTTGAATTTAATTATGATTTATGGATTTTAAAGGAGTCTTGGGAAATGGGGTCTTGGACAAGGATTAAAATTATGGTACCTTGTGTATCACGAATTGAAGATAAAAAACACAACAATGCAACAATCGAGTATGTTATAGAGGAGGAAGTTGACTTTACTTATCTTTTTAAAGTATCTTTAAACATTATTCTCACACATAAAACACCTAGCACATCAAAGATTTACTAGGAAAAAACTTGAAGAAAAAGAGGGAGAAATCTTGAAGATTAGCTATGCAAGAAGAACACAACAATGAAGATCAATATCCTAAGTTCTTCGTTTCTTCTTATAATTCGTCATTAACTCAAATTTGTTCTTTCTTTAATTATTTTGTTTCATAGTCTAAATATAAATTAAATTATTGAGGATCCAAGGTTTCGCAAAACTATGTTATTTTGATTGTTTTATTGGATTTCATAATCATGGATTAGCATACTCTATGATGTTTGTTAATTAGATCTAATATCTTCATCGAACTCGGAAGACGGAGACTAAATTGAGCCGTGTACGACTTAAAAAGTGCAGAACATAATGTGCTCGACAATGTTTCAAAATGGTTAAGTCGAATCAAAGAATTAAATACCTTTGAGAAGAACAAAAAATTGACCATAAAAATTTATCACTTGGAGAGGCTTAATATAGGGAGGTCATTAACCAGTTCAACCAGTGATTCAAACGATTAAACCGATCCAACCAGTACCAGTAAGACTATCGATTCGATGTCCGATCCGATTTTAAAATAATGGAATACTGTGATAATTGGGTTCCATTATGTTTATCTTATGAAATTTGCCATATCAATTGAAGAAGTTCCAATAGCTACTGATAACAGTATAAGAGTGAGCAATATTACAAATGAAATATTCCTCTGTAAAATGACATCCATTACAATTTCTTATTTACAGATGACAACAAAAGTTGAAATGAATCATAATGCAAAATCCATGCTCAAATATGGAATGGATGCATTGCCTACTTGGTATCAATTTTGTAAGAGTTAAATTAGGATTAATGAGTTTTAAATGATTATTTCTGGTGAAATTCAATCTCAACATGATTTGCTTACTGCTCGTATTCCGACCCTCTACCTCCATGTAACCGCGATCAAGAGAGTTGACGATGATTTCAAGTTGAATCGAGTTAATAAAAACTCATTGTCGTTTTCTCTGATAGAGTGAATATCCTACGAATGCAGACATTAGAAAGGTCCAAAGCACCTACACCCAAAAACGGAATCGCCTTAATTAGTACAACATAGGATAACATTAATTATCTTGTCGAGAAATTAGAGAACGAGATTAATTAGTGGATAGTTAATTACAGTATTAATCGCATGCCATCTTTCGAGTCGTTTAATCCTCGATTGCATATCTTCGATTACGCCTTCAAGAGGAGAAGCTTCTCTACACGGTGATGACTCGGAAGATGAACTACTACCCTGTTCAGCACCACAAAATCACAAGAGAATTTGAGGAAAATACAAACTTTCTTAATGTGCTTTAAATTACTTTGATTTTCACATAATCACACTTGCAAATCAAAATCAATTCCTATCTATGTATGAATCTTCTATTACATAGTTTATCAAACTGTTTTAGATAATTTAAACAATTAACCTTGATAGTGACATAAAAAAGCTAAGAGTTAAGTTGGAACAGAACAAAAAAATCGACAAAATTGAAGAGTTAGTTGAGCTAAATGCAAAAATACCCCTGCGCTTTGCAAATTGCAAACAAAAACCATGTTATTTTAATTAGCAAAACCCCCCGTGTTCTTTTTTAATTAGCAAAAAACCCCATTTGAAATTCCTTTATAAGTCAATAGGGAGGTTATTGTTAATTTTTTTTGTGAACATGGGGTTTATTGCCAATTTTCAAAGTTAACAAGGGAGGTTATTGTCAATTTTTTAGGTGAATAAGGGTGTTTTCGCATTTTTTCCTACAAATTGTGTGATCCGGCTTGGAAGGGTTTTTTTTGCTAATAAAAAATAGCACGTGGGGTTTTTTACAGATTAAAATGACACCGGTTTTTTTTTGCCAATCAGGCAAAGCAATCAATTCCCAGTACTTTTCCTAATTGAGCTAAATGCAAAAATACCCCCTGTGCTTTTAGTTGAGCTAAATGCAAAAATACTCCCTTCGCTTTTCCAAATTGGCAAAAAAAACCTGTTTTATTTTAATTAGCAAAAACCCCCCTGTGTTCTTTCTTTATTAGCAAAAGACCCCATTTTGAAATCCCTTCCCAAATCAATAGGGAGGTTATTGTCAGTTTTCTAAGTGAACAGGGGAATTATTGATTATTATAATTTTTTAGGCGAATAGGGGTGTTTTCGCATTTTTCCTGCAGAATATGTAATCCGGCTTGGGAGGGTTTGTTTGCTAATAAAAAATAGCACGTGGGGTTTTATACTAATAAAAATAACACCGGCTTTTTTTTTGCAAATTAGGCAAAACATAAGGGGTATTTCTGCATTTCACTCCAAATAGAAATTCCAATCCAGAATACCTGAGATTGTATATATTCAACAAGTTCCTGCAATCTTGTAGCTTGCTGTGAATGAATCCCACTTGAACTCCTCTCTATAGCAGGTAATCTTTCCAGAATTATTTGAAGATAACTCTGAGATCGAAAGAAAAGAGTCAGGTAAAAATCTAAGACACACATTTTACTTATTGTATGCTAATTGACCCTCGAGTTTCGAGGAAGAACCGAAGAACCTTTGTGGTATATGAGCCATCGAGTTTAAGAGTCGAGCCGGCAGCCACTACGGTCTCTTTATTAACACCCTTTATTTGAAGGTAAGGATTTGGAACATCTTGTAAATGATCAACCTCAATAAGAATCTATAAAAAAAATTAAAAATTAAAAATTAAAAATGAGTTGATATATAATTGAGGTATATGATATTGAAATAAACTATGGAGTATATAACCTTTCCATCTTGGTAAATATAGGCCGATGCTTCGATGTACGCGACAGCTTGATAACTGAAACCATAAGGATATAACATGAAAATATCAACCATTCTAGTTTCCAAAAGTATTTACTGAGATATAGTTTTCGAACAAGAATCTATAGTCGAATTTGGATAATCAAAGCTAAATTAACCATATGTAGAGATGAATAAAATCAGATATTTTGCTCGCAAGAAAAAAAGGGTATAATCCAGCAAGATTATGCATTTGAGTCAATACCCTATTTGAGCCGAAAAGAAAAAAAGAAAAGATATTTGACATACCCGAGATTTAGAAGGCCAGCCACTGTACTTATGCCGATATCAAAGTCCACTTTTGGCTGAATTATGAAGTTTCCTTCTCTAATAGGCTTCAGAAGGGAGAGACAAAATCAAATAAGCATGCCGAAACCTAAATGCAAAATGCTATTAAAAAAGAAACGGTACAATTACATTTCTAGTCCCACAGGACTACCACTCAGCACTTTTAGTCCGTATATCGCCCCATTTCTAATCTAATTTGGGACCAAATGTACATAACCAATACAACCCTATAGGTCCAAAAGTGGAAAATAGAGACTATTCCGCAGGACCAAAAGTGCAAAAAGGCAATAGGACCAAAAATGCCGAAGGTCTAATCATGTAGGACCAAAAATGCAATTTTTCTAAAAAAGGACATAATCTCATTAAAAAAAAAAAAGGTACAAACCTCTCGGATGAGGAGTGCAAATCTACCCTCACATATTCTAACTCTTATACAATCACTCTCTGTCAACTGTCCATTAGAAGGTATTCCGGACAACCTTATATATATATCAATGAAATTCTGAACTGAACTCCATATCTTAGTTGGATCAAGAATTTTAAGAATGTCTTGATAAGCCACCTGTAAATAATCAAATAAGACCCATCAAATAAAACGCCTTGCTGAAGAAGAAGAAGAAGAAGAAGAAGAAGAAGAAGAAGAAAAAAAGTTACCTGTTTATTACTTTTCAACACAAACAATGAGCTCTCGGGTGATAGCACAGGGTCAAAGTCATTTCTAATCTTCAGCTGCAACAGAGAGAAAAAATAGAAAGACGAACTCGTTTTTCTTTTTTCTTTCAATAATCATAATATTATTTTAAAAAAAAATTTAAAGGAACTAACATGAGCTTCAACAAGATGTGGTTCTATGTGTTGTTGGAACATTGGAAACACGGTTGTCATAATTTCGTTTTGGGACATGAAGCAACTAACTCTACTTTTGTCTCTTTGAACTCTAGAAATAAGATGTGAATGGACCCCTCCAACCTGTTTCATAACAAGAAATTATAGAAAAAAAATAAAATGTTAATTAAAAGTCCAGAAATCTTGAAAGTGAAAGAAAGTAATGGATTATAATTGTTTTTTTCTACTTACAACAGCAATCCATAAGTCCAGAGGTTTACGGATGTTGGGGTGCAAAGCATAGACGCCTTCAAAAATTACCTTGCCAAAACAAGAAGGGTCGTTTTTTTTAGTCCCAGATGATGAAAGTTAAACTAGGTTTAACATTACACACACACACTTGTATTTTTGACATACCACACCACAGTCTTCAGATACTTCGAGTTCTTTGAAACCACTGCGAGCACCACTCTCTAGATCGAAGACGGGTACTTTTGTTCTTCGGCAATTTTTTATGTCATTAATGTTCTGCAATGACCAGAAGAAAAAAAAATAATAACTAAAACAAAGAGAAAAAAATATTTTAGTAAGCTAAAAATCAACCTTCTATGGGCACATTTTTCTGTCTAATGCTGTCAAAGTTTTCATCATATTGAGAAGGTCCTGAACTCTAAACATGGGGAACTAGGAACTAGTTCAACACTTAATAATTTAATGATTAATCTTAATATCCTATCAATTATTGGTAGGAGAGATGAGATTATGAAAAATATAATAAGTATTAGTTAAAAATATGATAAATTTGGTAGCTTAGATTATTTATAGGACAAAAATCTTGACTTGGTGAAGTTGGGATAATTGGGAAGACAAGATGCATGTCAGATGGGGGTAATCTTGTAATTTATCTGGACCTGGTACATGGGTGGAAGTGCACAATTTGTGTGCATAATGTCGATTTTCTTTTTTTGGGTCGACCCAATTCCTTAATCTCACAAAACCAAACTTAAGTTAAGGTGAGATAACTAACAAATGGATTATTAGCATATCCATGGCCCAAACAAGGCCTAAGAGTTTTAAGTTCTTCAAAACACAAACTCAAAAACTCAAGAAGATGTTCAATGTGATTTTTAGAAGACATAAGCACTTGAATAAAGAGAGATATATGAGGTATCTACTCATGAGCGTATATAGTGCAAGTTTATATCCATGCATCTAAGCTCTGATCACTTTATCATACAGAGAATTTCTTCAAAATCAGTTACTGAGTATTAATTAAAATACGAAAATTAGTGGACACAAAATAAAATGCATACTTTTGACAGTAAAGCCAGATCAAGAGAGCTGAAGTCATCGTACTTAAAATCCTTCATTTGTTCAGATTTGTAGTAGCTTTCGAGGGAAACAACTTCACAACCGACAATGTTTGCCATCTTACGAGCCAAACTTGTTTTTCCTGATCCACTTGGACCTCCTATAACAACAAGATTAAAAGGACAAGAAAGGTAGCATAAGAAACTAGATTTAATTCCCAAATGACACAGAATATTGAATTATCATCACATACTAAAAGGCCTTCATAGAAGAAGTAAAAGATTCTAGTTTGGAAACAAAAGTTCAATCAAACTAGATATGATTTAGAGAGAGATAGAGAGAGTCTATACCAATTCCAACTATGACTGGAAGACCTTTATTCTCCAACAAAGCCTGTAATAGTTTTATACACATGTAAGGTTGTTGCTTATTGAACATCAAATAGTTCATGAAGCAAATAAACGATCCAACTTACTTGTATTGCTTGTACAGCAAGAAGCAATCCTCTATCTAAGTCATATGAATCAGGCATCGGAGCAAGATGCAGGGCATCCCTGGAAGAGGAAGGACCTGTGATTGTTTCATGAGTACAATAATATAACACAATGAAAAAGAAAAAGAAAAAATCATTTTTTTTCTATAAATTAACCTGCATACCAGTAATAGATCCATCAGTTAGGAGAGGATCTTGAGAGACAAAATGCCATGTAGGCAGAAACGGTTCCATTTTGGACTTGGTTGGTGATCGAGTCCATGGCTGAGATAAATCATCAATCCGGTTAACCAGGTTCGGAGTTATACGAAGTGGCTTTGGAGATACCATCAACTTTTCTTGAGTATTTGGCAAAGGTGCACTCGACAAAGGTGGGGGTGTGTTAAGCCGAGGTACCCCTGCAACATGAATAAATATACTAAAAAGAGATCGCAAATATTTGCATCAGCTTAAGGGATAAAGACCTATACAGTATACACCCCCCCGAGATTAGGTGAAACTACCTCGCCTCCTTATATTTTATTAATTATCAAAACCTCCTCTACTTAAAATTTTAACTTACAAATACCCTCCTTATTTTCAAAAAAGATCACACTTTACCCGTTATCAACGTTGATTTGAATCTGAAATGCCCCTAAGTTAACCATCTCTCTATCACACACTTTTGACATGCACGGATCAATTCAGTCATTATCAAGACAATTTCATGACCATTTAATGATCCTCAAATTTACTTGATTAAGTTTTAAGAAATCATAGTAATTGATGGGAGTGATATATTGATCGCAAGTTTAAATCTTTAAAGTCAACCTCTTTTACAAATAAGATAGAGGTACAAAAACATATAGAAGCAAAAACAAGATATCCAAGTTCAAACCTTGACTCTCGAGGATCATCTCAAGATACGATTTAGTGATCCATGGTCCAGTGATACCCATCCTTGATGATTCAATTCCAACTATCTACAGAGGATAGACATTTCATATTCATTACTTATAACATTTAATAAGCAACTAGATTTGAAAACTTATTGTTATGAATTAATTTGAGAAATAATCTACTAAACTAAAGAGTTGGCACATGCTTATAACAAAAAAATCCAGTTTAGTTATAAATAAAGGAAGATAAAGAGTCCATACTTTTCTATTTGTGCCCCTGAGTACCAAAAAGGTCTCTCCAAGAGTATCAATTGTTTCCAATGACACTGAAAGATTTCCATCAATAACCGAGGTTGATGCTCGTTTATAACTCACTACCACTGTGTATCCCAAGGCCAGTAATCCACCTAGAGTCATTCTACCAACCTGATGCATTTTAGATATGACGAGTAATGCAAGATAAGTGAAAGGTATTATTTCTAAATCTTTCTTTACAAGAATAAAAACCCTCTGTTAGTTAAGCCCTTTTATAGAGAATAATATAGAAAAAAAGGAGCTAATGCCAATTTATCCCCCTCTGAAATGCATACTGTTCAAAATGTCACATGTATCATAACACAGAGGGATAAAGTGCCCCATTTAAGAGGGGTAGTTTTGTTAATTCGTATTTCCTTTTAAGTTTAAAAATGTCAGGGCTGCGGTGTGAAACTTTTAGAAGATTATAGGGCCGTTAAGTGCTCTTTTTCAAATCACAGGGGGGTAAATTGAACATTATGCATATCACAGGGGGTTCAATTTCCATTAACTCTAGAAAAAAGTTGCAGGTGGAAATAGTATAGTTTACCTCAAATTCAGCTCTTGGTCGGATGATGAAATTTTTGTCAACAATCCTCTGATCACCTAATGATAGATAGTACTTGATACCAGATTGTCGAACCTTGACCCAATCATTTATCCGAGCCTCTTCACTTGCAGAAGGTGGCCTCAAGTACATCTCAATAAAACTAGCACCAAAAAATCCACAAGCTCAGATTCTACCAACATAACACCAAATAATAAAAGGAAATGACAAATGAAATTGCAACCGACCATCTTTATCGAAATTACGGTGGCAAAATGCTTTGAGCTCAACAAACTTACTTGTCGAGTTGTGCTTCCTTTCCATTAAAAATGTAGGCAGCATGCCCACTTTGAGACTGTTCCAGAGAACGAGATCCCACTTAAGGAGGTATAGAAAGATAAAATATCAAATCATGTAGAGATTAAAATTTCGGCAAAATTACATGTTTAGTCCACTGGTTTTTAACCTGTGACAAAAGTAGTCCTTAATTTTCCGAACCAACACATTTTTGGTAACTTTACCAAATTAATCTTTTATCTTTTGGGTTTAATTTAACACACTGAATCCTTTATCTTTTGAGCTATCAAATTTAGTTCCCTAGTCATAGGTTTTAGAAATTTATCTTTTTATTGTATTAAAAAAATACACGATATGGATTATTTTATATTAAATGCATAAAAATCATTTTTAGGCCACAAACTTATCCAAATTCACCCTATCGGACTAAATGTGTTAAGTTCAGGTGTACAATTTGACCCAAAAGATAAAGGAATAGATTGAGTTTGACCAAAAAGATAGTGGACCAATTTGAGCCTAAAAGATAAAGGATTAAATCTGGAAAATATTAGGACCACATGTGTAGAGCCCAAAAGATAAAGGCTAACTTATTTGTAAACTGAAACATAGAGGACTAATATGCAATTTTGCCTTAAATTACTAGGTTCCGAAACGTATACATGGAAGATTCTTAGATGAAGAATAAAACTCTCAGGTCAAGAATTGTACATATTTTTAATTATACACAAGAACTTCACCACATGAATTAGTCCAAATGGACCTAATTCTAACGTACCTCACTCTTGCACTTGAGCTTGTAAATTGGCTCTCTAAATGATGAAACAAAACTGTTGTTAATTCTGATCTACAAAAGAAATACAGCCAATGAAGAACAATGAAGAAAAATAATCGTTAAAACTCTGAAGCCCGAGGTACCAAATGCCAACCTGTGCATGATGAAGGTCGGGCTCAATATGCTTTCTAAAGAGTGGGAAAATGCTGTCAATGAGATAATCCAACGAACAAGACTCTCCAATATCATGTTGAACTTTTGAAAGTAAACTAAAATGAACTCCACCAACCTAATATCCCATACATATGGAAAATTTAATCAAAAGCTATTATAATTTATTATGACAATATAAATACTAATGTATATAATAAATACAAAAATTACCACGGCAACTCGTATATCCAGAAAAGATCGTAACTTAGAATGCAGAGCATAAGTACCATCAACTATGACCTACAATCAAAATATGGGGATTTAAACTTGGTAGGGATTTAAGAAATTACAAAAAAAAGGCATAATATTCAGGCATTCTTACCACCCCTGATGAAAGGCTATTAATAGTTTTTGAACCGACGCGTTTTCTTCCTTGAAAATCGAACACCGGGGTCAATGCATCGCGGCCGTTAATCAAGTCCTATTTCGGCAAGATTGCTCGGTTATAAAATGCATATTAATAAAGCCTCAACATGTTTCACATAGCATCTCTTCCTAAAGCCAAACTCCCAATATGATAACACCAAAATATAATTATGTCACTACGAATAATATTATATAATTTTGGACCTTTTGGCATTGGAGTCTAATGTATAGGTTTGTGGCAAATTAGTAAAATGAGACAAAGTTGACCACCTAACATTGTCGTCGGACCATGAAGATTATATGTTATCATAGGTGCCTAAAGGTTAGGGGATATCGCTTCTTTATGCATCGACCACTTATTTATCAATGCTACCAAACAAGATATAAAGTTTGATAAAAGACCTAACCAAACCTTTTATTTTCTACTAAATGAGTTCTATTATATACCAACAAATCTACAGATATTTGATACTATTTAAAGCCAAACAAAAATGAATATTTCATCCTGACCGGGAAAAAAAAAAAGATGAATAATTCATAGCTTTATGATAATGCTAGAGAAACACATAAATAACATACCTCAAGATTGTGCACTAGAAGGTCAAAATCTATTGAATCCAAATCATTCCCGTCATCAACTCCAGTACGATAGTTCTCCATTGAGATAGCAGTGCAACCAATTACAGATGCTACCTTTTCAGCTAAGCTTCAAGAACCACAAAATACACTCACATATTTAGTGTAAATAACCACCAAACACATAATATAAGATCCAAGACATTTGAAAAAATCGTAAGTAGGTGAACAAGAGACAAACCTCGATTTGCCTGATCCACTCGGACCTCCTATTCCAACAGTAACCACCCCATCCTTCTTTGATCTAAGCTCTTGAATAGATTTCACCAACAAGTAATATCCATGATCAAAAGACTGAAAAGATTCAAAAACTCATCACACTTAGAAACCAAAAAAAGTACCAAAACTTAATTAAAACCAAAAGCATAAAAACTCTATCTAGTCTTAAGCTTGAAATGTAGAACCCAATTAACTCAATAATCAAATAAAATTCAAATGCAGTCATTAAGGTAACCATAGAACTAAAATGGGGCCATCCAGGAAAATGTTATGTACCCATTAAAACCCAAATTCAGTTTCCCACAAAAACTAGATAATATTCAAACAACCCACATGAATACAGAATTATACTTGATCATAATGTTACCCAAAAAATGAAAAATTCAATACCA
This sequence comes from Penstemon davidsonii, assembly GCA_034814905.1. Classification (NCBI taxonomy): domain Eukaryota; kingdom Viridiplantae; phylum Streptophyta; class Magnoliopsida; order Lamiales; family Plantaginaceae; genus Penstemon; species Penstemon davidsonii. The sequence continues at coordinate 26,740,216 of JAYDYQ010002534.1, forward strand.
ATTCGAGAATTCTTTAAAAGCAATAAAATTGAAATAAAGCAAATTAAAGGGGAAATAAACATCATTACCACATGGAGAGGGAGAGACTGTAGAATCGATGATGAAGAAGAAGTGGAAGTGGAGGGCTGCTGTTGATAGAAATCACGTCCACCCTCTTGGAATACTCGTTGCATCACCTCATCGTCCATTTATGAAAAAAAATTCTTTTTTTTGGAAGAATTGTAAATTTTTGGGTTTTTTTATGTTGATGGTGATATAAATTCAATCTTGATGGATGTTAAACTTCGGGAAATGAATCTTTTGCGTTTTGCTTTTTTGGGTTCTGTTGCTAAACGGAAGTGTAGAACATTGGTAAAGGTTTGTTCTTCGGTTTTAAATTAGGCCGACGCATTGTACTATCAGCCATATAATAATATTGATAATAAGTAACAATTTTCTAACTTTTGAAGATGAGTTTAAATTTAATTCATCTTTTTTTAATAACAAATTTAAATCATCTGAATAAAGTGATTTGTAAATATTATAATTTCTTTGTGATTATAGAACTAAATTCAATTTGATCAAGCATTGTAAATTTTTAATGATGATATTATTGATTGTATTAAAAAAATAAGGGGTGGCATCGGCTCGGGTTTTTTGGCTTTCGAATATTTTGGGTTGGGTATTCGATTGGTGGGTGTTGATTTTTCAAATCTGAAATCTATTTTAGCTACGCGGGTACCTGACAATTTGGGTACCCGAAAACGGCATTTCAGGTTCTTCTAACACAACTATTACATTTTTTTTCATATAAAAACTAAAAACTACTTTAACTGAATCATAAACACAATAAAAAATGTTAAGAACAATATGTAAGACAATCTCCAACATACCTCTTAAATTCAGGCCTCTTATTTTAAAATTTAATAGGTGAACAATGTTATACATTCTCACTTTTTACTCTGCACTCCAACAACTTGTTTATATTTTAATATTCTATTTTAAATAATCACACCACACCACTTTACTCCAACTTTAACACACTACTTTTACTTTTAAAATTTCACTTTTGAGAGTCCAAACTTATAAAATTTTGGTAGTCTTATTTTTTAAAGACTTCCTTGGAGTATATTTTTTGTGCAATTCTTATAAATTTTCTAATAACTTGGGATATATAGTAAAACACAATTCCATTAACAACTTTGTAAATGTAATGAATTCTAAAAATTAAATATCAAATATGCAATAACTTCATAAAATAAAACATGAGGCTCAAGTCTCGAGCAATATTACAATATTCCAAATTTTCAATCAAAGACTGGTTTTTTTTTTCCCCGATATAGCCTTCATGGCAAAACTTTTCCCAAAATGTCTTTAATGGCAAAGTATTTCCCTGAATATACATTTTGCTAAAAATCGCGGTGCAACCTAAGAATCGCAGGTACCAACTTCGATTTTTAAATGAATTGCAGCTACCAACTGCGATTCATTTTAAAGAATCGCAGGAGCTAACTACGATTTCTAAAGCCCTAATTTAAAGTTCGTAACCAGCAGTAATCCTCACTTCTCAATTCCTTTCTATTCTTCTTCTTTCAAATTCACTTCACTAATTGCATAACACAAGTAATTCTCACAAGTTCTCGACTCGAAAAGGTGGATTTTGCTACTTCTTCCTCACCTTGTTTGTTCAATTTTTAGTACTTCTCAAAGTTGTATTTAGTAGTAATTTTAATGTTTAAACAACAAATTGAACCTTTATATTGTTGCTTTACCAAATTGAGTAATATTGTAAAAAAAAAAAAATTGATTGAATTAATGGATGATATATAAGCTTCATGGACTATATTAAATGGGTTGTTGGATTTCATTTTGATTTGTGCCATTTCATTTTAGACCATTATATATAGTAAAATATTTTCTTAAAAGCATCTTTGTTTTGTCATTTTTATTATGTGGATAAATAAATAAATATGACAATTTAGAAAAATTGTTCAAAATGTTATTTAATATTTTTTTTATATTTTATCAGGTTTGTAATGGATGGCTTACCAGTTACGTTTTTGTGCTACTGGAAAAATATCGAACTCATGTAATGGTTGTGAGTACGACATTCCACCTAAATATCCCCTTAGGGCGGATAGTAGATGGAGTTATGATGAGTTACAAACAGAGTTGTGCATAGCCACTTGGCTAAACAAACGGGAGTTCAAGTTGGGAGTGACATGTATCCTATGTGTTTCGAGAATATTACTTGTTATATTGCATTTCCCATTAAGGATAATATACAGTGTTGGAGCTATGTTTGATGTTTTTACTTATTATTCGGGGCACACTTACAAATGTACTTGGAGATAGAGTCGATAAACAACCAGTACTTTGGTGGCACAGTTGATTCACATGTGGATGAAGATAACCTAAATTATTCACCCTCTAACCATGATTTGGGTAACACTGCTCCGTCTACTTTTCAGTCAGACGTTGTTACAAGTAGACAAATAGACCATTCAGTAGTACACACAAATATTATTCATCATGTGCATCGAAATGGAAGGGGACTAAATGATGATTTGGAGACTGATTCTAAAGATGATGAAGAAAATTTTGAAAACAGGATAATGGAAGGGGACGATGTAAGTAGCAGTGACATTGAGCAAACTGCTACTGGGGACGACACCATGGTTTTCAATGAGCAACCTGAAAATCTTATAAATGAAATAAATTGTTCATTTTATAGGGAGATTGGTGACGGATCATATACCACAGATATTCGTGCAAGTCAAACTCGAATGTTGGAGGGTGTTATAAGGTACAAAATATCATTGATGAAACATTGGTAATATGTTGTTATAAGAAATAGTACATTGCGACTTCTATCTCCGTGCTAGTTTATTTGCCAAGAAGCATGGATTGTGGGAAGTGACACGTTATCATGGAATGCATACTTGCTTGTGTGCGATATTAGGCCAAGATCATTTCCATTTGGACTCTAAGTTGATTTCTCGGGATATCTTAAGTCTTGTTAAGGTAGATTCAGAATTGAAGATTCATGTCATTGTTGAATCTGTGAAGAAAAGCTTCAAAGAAGAGATATCACGTAAAAAAAACATGGTGTGGGAAGCAAAAGGCAATTGCACATATCTAGGGGTGGCAAATTGGGTCTGGACCTAATGGGCTGCCCATTATCCGCCCAGGCCCGTTATGACCCAACCCATTAGTTGAGATTATTTATTGGGTTGGGTCTGTTATGGTCAAACTTTAAATTTAAAGGGTTTTTAATGGGTCCTTAACGGGTCTTAGAAAACAAAAGCCTCCCTCATTTTTTCATCAAATTTTCAGACTCTTTCTCTCACTAAATACCGACTTCTCCACGGCTCTCACTGCCGGCCATCTTCTACGGCCACAACGCCGTCGATTGTGGCCGTCCCACCCAAAATCCATATTCAAAAAGACCGTCTCTCTATCACAAACCTTCCCGTGGGTTCAATTTCACCGATTTCTGCCCTATTCGTTAGATTGCACAAAACCCCCAAAATCCTAGGGTTCTTCGCCATCTGCGATTTTTTTCGAATTCGAAGTGAAACCCCACCATCGAGATTCTGATTATGGAAGGTAAGTTACTTTCATGTTGATTTCTCAATGTTTATTAATGGAATTTTAATTTGGTGGGATTTTAATTTCTGGGATTCTCTTGAGTTGTGCTAAATTATTACGAAGTATTTTTTTTATTTTTCATATATGATTGATTGAGTTTGAACTTCTGTAAAAAATTTATTAAAATATTTGGCATATATGATTGATTGAAGGATGCAGAACTTGATGTTTGGCTTACATCAATTGCTTCTTGAGTTCTTTTGATACAAAAGTTTGTCGCATGCATCAATTTTCTTATGATTATTTCTGAAACTTTTCCTGCTTGTGACATAGACTCACCATTATATTCTTTTTAATGCAAAAATGATCACTTTTTGTTTGGGCATACGGTGAAAATTGAGGCATGTGACTGGAATGCAACTAGAATTTAGTGTATTAGGAGTAGGGTATTCTTCACCTGTTCATTAGTGTATCTTTTGTGACATCTAAGATTTGTAGGTCCTAAATATGTTGTTTTGTGTGTTTTAGTGAATGGTGACTTGTATTTCTATATATTTGGCCATTTAACATCTGTTGTGTAGTTTTTTTCTTTTATAATTAGTATTAATTTTTGTGTGGATTAGATTTTGATATAAATTCAATGGAAATAGAAGATGATTTGACCGGAGAAAGCTCATCACGAAGTAACCAAAAAACAAGAAAGAGAACTTCTAAAGTGTGGAAAACTTTTGACAAGTTACCCATTGATGCCAACAAAAAAGAAAGGGCAAAATGTAAGAAGTGTGGTGCTGTACTTTTATGTGGTGCTGGTAATGGGACAACCAGCATGAAACGTCATGCCAGTACCCGTTGTCCCTTTCGTGAGGAGAATGAGAGTGAGTTACAAATATCACATGAGATTGATCAAAATGTATATCGAGAGCTTGTGGCTAAGTCGGTGGTTAAACACAATCTCGCCTTTAGATATGTCGAATATGAAGGAATAAGAAAAACTCACACCTACTTGAATCCTAATGTACAATCCATCTCAAGAAATACACTCAAAGCCGACATTCTAAAGCTATATAAAAAAGAAAAAGAAAAACTTAAAGTTGCTTTAGAGTCAGTGCCTAGTCGTATATGTCTGACTTCAGACTTGTGGTCTTCGATAACATCAGATGGCTATATGACTTTGACAGCACATTATGTCGATAAAAATTGGTTGCTTCAGAAAAGAGTTTTTGTTTTTCGAAATGTCCCCCCTCCTCATAATGGCCCAGTGTTGATAGAATGGGTAATTGATTACTTGAAAGAATGGAATATCGAAATAAAAGTATTTAGCATTACTTTAGATAATGCAACATATAATGGGTTGGCTGATGTGCTTAAAGACCATTTTATAAGGAACGAGTCTGCAATTTGTAATTATGATTTCATGCATGTGAGGTGTGGTGCTCATATTTTAAATCTCATTGTGCAAGCTGGGTTGAAAACTATCGATGTGGCTATTGAAAAAATTAGGGAAAGTGTGAAGTATGTGAAAGGGTCAATATCAAGGTCCTTAAAACTTGTTGAATGTGTGAAACAACTTTCCCTTGAAGTGGGTAAGAAGTTGAGGCAAGATATGCCGGTGAGGTGGAATTCTACTTATTTAATGTTGGATAGTGCACTAGCTTACACTCGAGCGCTTATTAGATTGGAGCGTGTTGATCCAAATTACAAGTGGTGTCCTTCATTGGAAGAGTGGGATAGAGTTGAAAGAATTGCTAGGTTTTTGAAACATTTCTATGATATGACTAAACTATTTTCTGGAAGTTTGTACCCCACTGCAAATTTGTATTTTCACAATATATGGCAGATTCAATTGCTTATTCAAGAGGAAATAGAAAGTGGGGATGCAGTTACAAGTTTGATGGCATATGAGATGAAGCCTAAATTTGACAAATATTGGAAGTGTTATAGTGTAGTGTTGTCATTTGCTATTGTGCTAGATCCACGCTATAAGCTTGAATTTGTTGAGTTTTGTTATAACAAGCTTGATCCAGTGACATGTATTGCAAAGGTTCAAGATTTAAAACAAAAGATGCAAGTTTTATTGGAAACCTATTTGCTAGAATCACCATCTCTTGGTGCACAATCTTCAAGGTTTACCACTAGATGTCATGATGAGGTGGCAAAACAAATGGCTGTAAGTCGAGTTATTTCATTTGGTTATTGTTCATTTATTTATTTTCTAGTACTCATTTTTATAACAAATGTTATTTTCTTATATTCTTACAGGAGTTTGATGCTTTCAAAACTCGACATAAGGTTGCACGACGAAAGTCACAGTTAGATTTGTATTTTGAGGAGGAATTACTTGATTGGAATGATGTTCCAAATCTAAATATACTTGACTATTGGAAAGAAAATTGCACTAGATATCCAGAGCTCTCAAGTATGGCTCGTGATATTCTAAGTATCCCAATACTACAGTTGCTTCCGAATCTGCATTTAGTCATGGAGGTCGAATTATTGGAAAATTCCTAAGTAGGATATTGCCGGAAAATGCTGAAGCAACTTTATGTACTCGTGATTGGCTCGAAGGTTATCTAAAAATTTTATATCATGTTTTATTTAAATTTTAATTTTTTTTATTATATATGTTCGTAACATTTCATAATTATGATAGGTTATAGTTCTGATGAAGACAAATTACTCTCCACGGATATTGGAAGCTTGGTTGCGGAACTTGAGAGTTCTCATCTTAATGATTAGAAATGTTATAGTTAAATACTTTTGATTGAAAATTATGTTTTTATTGAAGTTTCTACTTTCTACTAATTAAGAATTTGTGATGTAATTAAACAAATTCAAGTATATTTGAAAATGAATTAAAGGCTTATAATTAATGTCCCTTATTTTGCATGTCCATTTTATTATTTGGAACCCAATTCTTGAATCTATGTTGCAACATTTTTTTGTAAAAAAAAAAAAAGGACGGCCCGACCCGGCCCAGTTAGAGCCCGGACCCGACCCGCCCCGCCCGTTTACCACCTCCACACATATCTATGGAGATTGGGATGAATCTTATCAAAGGTTGCCAAAGATACTCGTAGCTATCAAACAATAAAATCCTTCAACAATCGTCGAGTACTACAAATCTTCACCACCTGGTCAAATGGGTATATTCCGCCATGTTTTTTGGGCATTTAGGCCCTTGTATTCAAGCTTTCATGCATTGTCGTCCAGTTTTTAGCATTGATGGTACTTTTTTATATGGAAGGTACAAGTGGGTTTTACTTATTGCAACGGGTTATGATTCAAATGATAGTATATTGTCTCTTACCTTTGCTATTGTAAAGAATGAGTCATTTAAGACTTGAAATTGGTTCTTGAACCTTGTGCAAAAACATGTTGTCAAGGGTCGCGATATATGTTTGATTTCTGACCGTCACAAAGGTTTCTTGACAACAATTAAAGAAATTCGAGCAAGTGGGTGGAAAAATTTGCATCATTGGTATTGTTTGAGGCATGTACGGTCTAATTTTTGCAAAGTTCATACGGGTGATAATTTAAAAGGGCTAGTTTGGAAGGCGGGTTGCTCACGCCAAGAGCTCAAGATAAATGATATGTTGGATAAAATTGACCTATTGAGTCATGATGCTCGACAATTGTGCGCTTTGGCAAAAAGACGTGCACGTGTGGGAAGTGGGTTGCATATCGTGTTCCTTGTTCCCATGTAATTGCATGTTGCAATCATCATAATGTTGATCCTTCATCTTTTGTATAATCATTTTATATTGTCAAGAAGTATGCGATGACATGGAGGGGACTATTTGAACCCTTGGAAAATTAGGGGTATTGGAATGAGTATAATGGTCCGGTGTTCAAACCTAAACCCAAAGTTGAACCGAAAAAAAGGTCGACCAAAATCAAGGCGCATTCGCAATGAAATGGATTTTGAAGCCGACAAGCAGGTAATCCATTGTTCAACTTGTAGGAAGGAGGGACATAAGAGTCGCACATGCACAGATAATAGGACATAATTTCATAGATATTACTGAGAAATGTGTTTGTGACGGAGATATTATTTGATACATTTTTATGTTTAATATGTACATAGGCTAATGACTGACATTCACATTCTATGTGGAAATTTTGTTTTATGTACTTCGAATTTTGTTGTGGGTTCTCACAGAGGTTAAAATGGCAACAACTTTTATTTATGTGTTAATTATATGTTTGTGTTAAAATTCTTAAAAGTCAATTGGAATGACTTAGTAAACATAGATAAAAATGATTGCATATTCAATCAAAATATTGTTTCCATAAAGGCTCGTTAAGATAAAGCACCAAGATACACTGAATAAAATTCCACAAGCACCAAGCATGCTACATTTAAAACTAATCCACAAATAAAATAACTACTTTGTTATACATTTCACAGATTTTCCATCACAAATAATCGGGATTGGGGACGGGGTCATTAGGACGCTCAACCTAAGAACCACTCTTCGTACTAATTTGTGTAACACACTCAACCTGGTTTGGTGTAGAACATTCGGCATGAGTAAACCATGATGGTGGATTGAATTCAAGTTGGGTAGGAGGTAGAGATGCTAGAGAAGATGATGGAGTTGGGGACGGTGATTCTACCCTAAGTTGACTACGACGTTGTTGCTTCGTTTTTCGGCGGGTTGGAGGAGGGGCAACATTACATGAAAAAGTAGGTGGTACTTGCCCTGTTGCTAGTCGCTCGTGTTGTCCATAAGCGGTGAAAGCATTTGCGATGAGCTCACGAGATTTGATAACTTTTTGCATGTCATGATTGACCTCGCATTGTGCAAGTACAACGTCGATTCTCTGTAGTTGTTTAATCTGTATCATGTCAAAATAAATACGTTAAAATATATATATACAAAAACTATAAATCATATATTAGTAGGTTATAGTGTTAGTTGTCATACCAAACTTTCGACTCCACCACCGATACCCATGCACCCTGTGTCAGCTCTCCCATCTCTATGACTTGGAATGGGATATGGATTTTCTATAAACATCCTCGTGGAACTCAGATACCACATCATATAAGGATGGTTATAGTCCATATGCTCTACATTAATATCTTGGGTAATTCATCCATAAGTTAATATTATATTCCATCTCACGAGCCAAATTAACATGGCGTTTTCCCCGGCGCTCTTTCATGTGTAGGTCCATTATTGTGTCACATGGATCAGGGATACCTTGCAACATTCCAAATTGTCTAAGCACCATATCTGGAAAGTACCACTCTACTTTATCAAAGCATATCAGAGGTACATTGCTCATCCATCTATGTTGTCCCTCACGATAATAAGAAGCCAACTCCTCTAGATGGTATGGCTGCCACACAAACTGATCATCATTGAGTTGATCCAGCTGATCTCGATACACTCGTAAGATATGAGTAGAAATATTTTGTAATAATTTCGTTGCACGCCACCTAATTATGCTTCAAAAACATCGAATTAGTCAATCTATTGTCGAGTGCTTGATTCATAATTAAATAATAAATATGCATACTTACTTGTACCTAAGATGTCCATGAGTGTCTATTGTAGGCAAAAATCGAAAGATGTGCTCAATATCTGGCCGCATGCAATGGAATCTCTCCCATGCCCAAATATATTAATTTTACATAAATCAAAATAAGTATATAAACTGAGTATATTATAATTAATAAGTTACTTAAGAACTAATGGTTGATACCTGTAATAAAGTCAAACAGCCACCAAACATGCTAAAGTCGTTATCAGGCTTAGTAGCCCGGCATAAATCGTGGTACTAACATGCTAAAGTCACACTACCCCAACTGAAGGTCCCAATACTGTCAATATCTCGTAAAAGGGGAAGATATTTTGATAATGCCGTGAAAACGTCATTATCTCATGCATTCTTAAGCCCAAAACGTCTTGTTTTAATCCGAGCTTTGCTTGCTTTTGCGTGTTTGCGTGGCTTTTCCTTCTTTGGCCCCTTCGTTTGGCCTTTGTTCGGTTTTTGTGTTTTTGTTCGTGTTTTGATCGTTTTCTCCGTGATTTGTAGGAAACGACAACTTAGAGTGATTCGGAGTTTCGTATCAATGAATGCGAGTCGTTCTAACCACCCCGCGAGTCAGACTTGAGCTTCAAAGGAAAAAGAACCCGAAGCAAATTGTACAAGATTGTAGATAGCTGCTCACTAAAACATGCACAAATTTATCATGGATGATCCGAATGAGTTGAATTTTGGATATGTCATAGATGAGTGAGTTGGCTACGCTACGGACTTTACGGATCCGCAATCGGAGTTCGGAATCAAAAGATATGCTGCTCGGAAGGAAGTATGGCAGGGCAGAAAACTTACTGCCTGTGTCACACCGCGGTGTGTGAAACTCACACCGCGGTGTAAGTCTTGTCACACCGCGGTGTGGGAAACACACACCGCGGTGTACCCCTGCTACCAGCAGATATTTGTCTGCGGGAAGCAGGGGTGTTTTTGTACATAATTTCCCTATCTCCCAATTGTAATTGTAAACTTGTTGGGGACATTTTGGTCTTGGTTGTGATAGTTTTTGGGGCAACTTAGACATTAGGGAATTGTTTGTTTTCACTAGGTTAGAAGGTTAGTGGGGAAATCAAAGACAACTCCTATCATCACATTTTCATCTCTTGCCTCCATTGAAGAAGCCAACTTTGGCTTGCACTTTTGAATGAAGAACAACAAAGGCTTGAGGGAGGAGTTGATATAGATTTCACTACCTAGGCTTACTCTAACTCTTTTACTTTGTTCATTTACATTTATGGCTTTCATTAATGTAATGAATGATATAATTATTGCTATGAGTAGCTAATCACATTTATTCTAGGTTTTTATTGATCCTATGTTTGATTCTTGATTAAATGATGATATGATGATTGATATGATGCTTACATGTGTTCGTTAATCCGATTTCGTGCTTATTGTTCGTCTTAAGGTTTGGCCAATTTTGAGGTGAAAATTATTGATTCTTGATTGCTAGACATAGTGATTTTGAGGATTTGATTATGAAATTGGATTGTGATTCGATTCTAGGATAGACATATACCTAGGTCGTTTCGTATTCGTTTAAGGTTTGAGTTTAATGCTTCGATTAGATCTTAGTCCATTTAGGCATAAATTGGATTAGTTTAATTCGATAGGTTGGTATGCAACTCGGAAGATACATACGAACGTCATTGAATCCTTGAATAGCAAACACAAGCATTAGTTATCTATTGTCGAGTTATTTATCTTGAATTGAACTAGGTGACGTAAAATCCTAGATGTCTTTATCTTATTAACAAGTTAAGTACTTAGGTATCTCTTACTTAATTCACTTTAGTTGGAGTATCAAACAACAATCTCACTACTATCATTTACATAAGTTTAAGTAAGTTAATAGAATAGATCTTGGTAATTATTCGTTTGATTCCTCGTGGGTTCGACACCCCTTATCACTTTATTACTTGTAAACGAACGTATACTTGCGCGATTACGTACTCGTATTTGGAACGTAACATATTTCATATCTACCTTATTCCCTCATTTGTTAGGTAGGAGAACACCGTCAATCAATGCTAGTATAAGTGCTCGAGGATGTTGCTAAACCATTTCAAGAGTAGCATTTTCGGGCAGCGCCGGTAATTCATTCATCAACCATTTCAACTTCAAAGAAACTCCTTGAATCGCATCCAAGGTCGGTCTAACACCAAACAACTCTAAACAAAGATCTTTCCGTTCATCTTTCGTACGGCGCGGATCGCTACTCGTAACAACGTGCCCCTCAATCGGGAGACCAAGTATTACTCCCACATCATGCAGGGTAATGGTAGTCTCGCCGATACGTAAGTGAAATGTATTAAGTCTCCTCATGCCACCGCTCTATCTGTGCAGTAATAAATGATCAATCAGTTTGTATTTTCTCGATACAATACACTCCATAAAATCCGGACCTTATCAAATATGTCAACACTCTACTGTCGATTTTCTCGAAATCACCAAGGCACGAGTCTGCGCGATGACAAGTAAGGGGGTCAAACTCATGCCCTGCCCAAATTTGGTTGGACCGATGCTCATTCAGAAAAGTGAGTACAGACGTATCAATAGGTCTCGGATGAATAAGATGTTCTTTGGTGTTCATCTCTATTAAAAAAAAATGAATTAGTAAACAACGATAATTAAAATAATCAAACAAAAAATGCAGTAGTTGTTTAAAGGAACTTTTACCTACGCAAACAGACCCCGTCTATTGTTCCATGAATAAAAAGCCATTTATTCGTGATTGTCTCAAGTTCAATGAATAAAAGCTCGATTATTTTGCACATAAGATCAAATTTAAACATCATTCGACTCTTTAACTTCGAATCAATAAGTTAAAAAATTATAAAGTATATTAATATATATATATTAGACAACTCATTTAAAACCAAATTGATTTTCGCTTATCAAATATATTTAATAAATTAAACTAAACATAACAATGTGATTTTTTAACTCTCCTGGATTCGATCCATTTGCACTTGCCACTTTACTAATTTAACTCTAATAAATTTTATTTTAATATATTTAAAGTAAAACTTTATGACAAAGAATTAGTCTCAAATCACAGCTCAATTGAAAAGTTCTACAAGAAAGAGAAGAAACGGAGCATACCTTAAAATCTTCTCTTCTGGATTTTCGTCGGAGGTGGAGATGAGACCGAGAAAGAAAGAGAGGGAGGGAATGGGGCAGATAAATTCTTCTTCTTCTTGACTAGAATCGGCTAAGGATGAGCTTTCGTCAGAGGTGGTGATGGTGGAGAGGGAGAGAGGGAGGAATGGGGCAAAGAATTCTATTTTGATTTCCCTTTCAAAATGTTTCAGCATAGGGCAGAATGAATGTTTGCGTTCCGTTGTGTTATATGGCATAAAAAATTTGTAGGTAGTAACTGCGATTTATTATCTTCACTAATTACTCGAGTCATTAACTAAATTTTGATAATTAGCTAAAACTCGCATGTAGTAACTGCGATTTTTAGATTTTTTGAAAAAAATAATAAAGAAAGATTCGCAAGTGTGAATTGCTATTATTCGGTAAAATCGCAGCCTGCGATTTTTAGCAAAAAAATATATTCAGAGAAATACTTTGCCATTAAAGACATTTTGGGAAAAAGTTTTGCCATGAAGGCTATATTGGAAAAAATTTCATCAAAGACTCCTCAAATGTCAGATCTTAAGAGTTAAGTTCAAAGTTCAAGCTTTTTACCTTAAATATTCGACTATGCAATATTGATCTACACCAAAAACATCAAAAATCATATTAGAAGTTCACAATAATCAAAGTTTAACACTAATACTTCATTAATTAGAATTCAACTACAAGCTTGAAAAACCATCTAGTCCATAGTTGTTAATAGCGAAAAGTGACGCGAAGCGACAAGGCCTCGCCTTGCTTTGGAGCGAAGCGAGGCGAAAAGCGCTAGCTTTTCCCGAATGAAGCGCTCATGTACAAAATATATATCAATTATAATTATTTATTTTCCAAAAAAAACTATAATCGTATAACATAAATGACCAAATATAAAGACAATCAATATATAATAAATATATGCATTAATTAACACATAAAAAACAAATTTAAGTATTAAAACAAACTAGTTCATATTTAATAATCCAAAAGAAAATCAAATATCACAAGTACCAATTACAAAAATAACTTCGAAATTAAGCAAATAAGTTTTAAAACAATGCAATGGTAGTTTCTCCCAATCTCCCATCTCAAGTCTTAAAAGCCAAAAGAGATTCATTTATATAATCATATCAACTCCAATTTCGTCATTTATATCTTCATCAAGGTCATCATCTTTATAACATGTGTTATATTTCTCTTCCTCATTATCGTAACCATCACTACTATATTGATCTTCAATTCCCGGTTGCTCATGAATGCAATCACGCATAGATGTAGATAATGGTGTTGGCATTGAAGATGATGATGTTGGGAATGTAGATGAGGATGTTCCCAATGTAGATGAGAATGTTGTTTTCCTTGACGTTCTACTCCACCTCTTGAATACGTATTTGATGTAGAAGTTGAACCTCTCAAGGTAGTGTTTTTAAGGGAATAAGCAGGTTCATTTATTCCGGAAGCAACTTCTACAGTATCCAGACCCGGCCTTGTAGCTAGTCCAACTAGGCAAGTGCCTAGGGCCCCATTCACTTGGGGCCCCTAACCCATATATGCATGTATGTATATTATACCACCCAGACCAGCCCAAAATGAAAAAAAATATTAGCCCAACAAACTACACTCTGCCAACTTAAGCCACTTCATTTTTTTTTAATGCAAAGAAACATTGGCATGCCCTACCTCTTATAATGCGATAAAAATTAGAGTTGGGTATTTTTCATATATTCTAGATCGAGCTATTTCTTCTATTAAAATTAGATTTGAACAATTCAAGAATTACACAAATATTTTTGGATTTTTATTGAATGTTACAACTCTAAAGTCTTTAGATGATAAAACTTTGAAAAAACTTTATATCAGAATTGAAAATTCTTTAAAACATAACTTAATATCATATATAGATGGTTCTGATTTATATTATGAACTAAGAGTTTTATCAAAAGTTTTGCCTGCCCAAATATGTAAGCTAATTGATGTTCTTGATCATATAAAAGTATTTGATTCTTATCCTAATACGTGTATTTGCTATAGAATAATATTCACTATACCTGTAACGGTTGCTTCTTCTGAAAGAAGTTTTTCAAAATTAAAACCTATTTACGATCAATTATGTCACAAGAAAGATTAAGTGATTTGGCTATTTTATCTATAGAATAAGATATGTTAGAGAAACTAGAATATGAAGATATAATAAATAATTTTGCATCTAGTAAATAAGAAAAGTAAAATTTACATAATTTTTTTTTTACAATATAGGGCCCCAATTTTTAAATTCGCCTAGGGCCCCGAAAAATCTAGGGCCGGCCCTGACAGTATCCCAAGTCAAAGTATCATCTTCAAACACAAGATCAATATCTCCATCATCTATCGGGTCCATCCTTCCCACGAACCATTCATTGGTACCATCGACATCAGGATTCTCCAAGACGATGGGATCAATGGTATCATGCAAGTCATACCTTCGCCTCAAAACTCTATTATATTTGATGTAGACCAAATCATTGAGTCGTTGTTGCTCCAAACGATTCTTTTTCTTGGAATGGAGCTACAAAATTTATTAGATTTATAACTATAGTTTATAAACTTTACTATACTAGTTAGAATACACGTTTTACACTTACATGTTGAAATACACTCCAATTACACTCACAACTGGAAGAGCTACAAGTAAGACTGAGGATTTTGATTGCAAGTTTCTGTAAATTTGGCGCTGAATTTCCATATGCACTCCACCATTAAGCTAGTAAACAATGAAATGGTAAAACGCATTACAAATCATTTTCATAAAACAAAGAGTAATACTAGTCGGGTATATATACCTGGTGCCATTTTCACTCTTAGCCTAATAGGTTGTTTGCTTCCAAAAGTTCCTTCTGCCATTTTATACCTTATTAGCTTATTGGCAATCTCATCTTGTAAATCCTCATCAGGCTCCAACTTTTCAACGCATTTATCAAACCCACTCGTAATTTCCTCACGTTATTCAATCTCGAGGTTTGCATAAAAAAATCGGGATTTAATAAATATCCCGCTGCATGTAAAGGCCTATGAAGCTGAGTTGCCCATCGCCTATCAATGATCTTAAAAATCTCGGCATACTTCTGTTCATTTTTGTCAAAAGACAAAGCAATTATTTTCTTTGCACGTGTTATTGAGTCAAATATATAACCCCTTGGAGGTTTTTTCTCTCCATCTACAAGTCGAAGAACCTCCACAAGTGGGCCAGCAACTTTCATAATGTAACCAATAGTTTCCCAAAAAGTGACATTCAAAATAATCTTTGTTACTTTCTCAACGCCTTCTTCCTTTGCAAATCTACTTCGGTTCCACTCATCAGAAGTAAACATAATTCTCAATTGTGCCCTATGCTTTTGAAACCTTCTCAAGGTTAAAAATGCCGTTGCAAAACGAGTTGATCATGTCATAACCGTATTTGTTTGACCGATGAATTCTCTCATCATGTTCAATACCTTAGTACGTTATAAATGTACCCATTCACCGTAATTGCACGCTAAAAGTGTTCTTTTCGGTTAAGGTATTTTGAAAAAAAATTCAAACATTAGATCCAAGCAATAAGCAACACACGAAGTCCAAAATATGTGAGGATATCTTGTCTCCAACCTCTTCCCTGTTAATTGAACAATAAAAAATAAAATTAAGGCTCGGGATAGTGAAATTTTCAAAAGATATTAGCAAATATCAACTACACAATATTGATGATTTATACTCACCGGCACTCACATTTTTTCCTGCACTATTTGTGACAACTTGTATCACACTCTTTTCTCCAACACGTATAAACTTGTCAAGCAACTCAAACATTTTGTCACCCGTGTGGGAATAACTCGTTGCATCTACCGATTCCACAAATATGCTCTCTCCAGGAGTATTGACTAAAAAATTAATCAATGATCTTTGTTTTCCATCGATCCAACCATCTGCCATTAAAGAACAACCATACTTTGTTTTTTCTTCTTCATTCGGCCTCATAAGTTGTTTTGTGTGTTCCACCTCTTTCTTCAAATTTGTCACTCTTACCTCATAATAACTCCGAGGTTTCATTCCAGGACCGAATTGCCCAATTGCTTCAATCAAAGGACCAAAGCTATCATAGTTCACTGCATTAAATGGAATGCCGACATCATACATCTGTCTAGAAAACTTTTGAACCACATCTTCTCTCAATTTCTTTTGAGATTCAGTGAATGTATTGGAGGTACCACATTTTTCCCCTCTTTTGGTTTTTTTGTTGAAGAACAAATTAATAGGACCTAGTTGTCTCGGCGTTTTGGGTTGGGGGTCACCTGATGTGTTAATAGGCTTCTTACCATAAGCCAGCTCCGCACGTTCTTCCTGCTCCTCTCTCTCTCTTTCTTCTATTTCTTCGTCAGCAACCTCATCAAAGTGAGGGATTGAGTCCAAAACCCTTTTTGCGGTTGCTTTAGCTGCATAACAATCTATAAATAATTGCTTAATGTTAGGAAGTACCCTCGTGCAAGCTGCAACATTCTTAAACCCCCTGCAAGATGTTTTGCCGTCGATATACCTGCATGCATAACTTTAGAACAATAAATGCACACTAGACCTTTGTTTTTATCATGGGGATTCTTCAAAGTCACATGGTCCCACCCCGGATCCCGATTTTCCCAATTTGCCATCCTTCAAGTAAATTATAGTAACACAATCAAATAAATGCATTTTATTAATATCATTTAATGTGAATGTATTGCATATAATAATTTTAGTAAGTATATTTACCATTTAGAAATTAGAAGTACATAGTTTAATGGACAATGATTAATATATAATTAAATAAATACAATAATTTAAAATTTAGTTTTTGCAACTCCCCTTTAAGTAATATTAATATTATCTACAAAGTAACATTACATATGTATAATATATGTAATATATGCATTAATAATTGAAATATAATCATATACATAATATACTCATAACACATTAAAAAAGATAACATTTAATAAACCAAAATGAAAAGTCAAACCCACTTTGTAGGACAACATTTTATAATAATAAAATACACATTAAAATAGCCAACTGTCAACATTTTATAAACCAAATTTATAATGTATAACCACAACAAAACCCACAATGGGTGATAACAAAGTAACAAAAGGAATGGGATAACTTACCGTGAGAGACTGAGGTGGCTGGCGATGGCGTGGTGCGGTGGTTGACGACGGCGGCGCTGCGCGGTGGTTGACGACGACGGGGTAGGTCTCAGTTGTTGGTGGCGACAAAGGTAAGTTGAGAGAGAGAGTTTAGAAATTAGGGTTTACTGGTTTAGTTATTTTTCTATCAAATTCTCTCTCTTCGAATTTCATTTTAAGTCATAAAGGTATACTGACTTTTATTTAGAAAGTCAATTTTTTTTAAAAAATAAAAAATAAAAAATCCACCTCCTCGGTGGAAAAAGCACCGCTTTAAAGCGCTAAATGTTGAGGAGAATAGCGTCGTAGCACCAGAATAGCGCCGCTATTCCCAAAACTGAAAAACAGAGCGACACGAAGCGAGGGAGGCTCGCCTCGCTCTGAAGCTTGATGTAGCGAGCGCTATGAACGCTATTAACAACTATGATCTAGTCAAGGTTCAAGCATTGATGAATCCATGTCCAATCTTATCAAATCTACGAGGAAAGTTTATTACATTAAATGCTATGAAATAGTGACATTATAAAGTAAGATGACAACATGTTGTAACTCTAAAAATTTTAATATATTTGTAAACTTAGAAGGATTGGATAAATGTAAAGTTTTAGTTTTGAATGACTACTTAAAATCTAGATAAAATCTCATAGAGTAGATCAAATTCATAATGTGAATATATTTCTTAAAGTTTGTATTGTGTTTGTTTGATGAAATAAAAAAAAAAATAGACGTTAAAAGAAAAGTAAAAGTATGTCTCAAATAAATTAAAATTACTTTTCTCTTAAGTTTTTCAAGTGATACAAGTTTTCATCCGCATTTGTTGGTTGAGAATCCGACCGGAGCCAATCTTGAGCACAAATTAGATCTTGAGCAATTCAAGGAGACAAAGAACTCCTATATGCATCAAGAACAAACTCCTATAGCAACGGTGGATACTGGGATAGCCAATACATCACGAGTCATCCTCGGTAGAATCGAAAAGCAATGAGTTTATACCAGTGTAGTTAGTATCGCACGTATCGCGATACGATCCGATACAGACCCAAAACCATACGACTCGATTAGTGTATCGTTTTTGCTCATGTATCAGTATGTATCGTAACGATACAATTCAGTATCGCGAGTCTGAAGGGATACATGCGATACTTGTTTTTTAATGTGTTTGCACCCTGAACCAGGTCAGATCAGTACTGACCCGACCGAACCGGGTCGCGGCCCATTATTTTTTTTTTAAAAAAACTGCTGCTCTTTAAAGTTAAAACAGCAGCAGAAAAATGAATCGTTTTTCACGATTCTTCTCCTATTCAAACCCTAGCTTTTAACATTGATTTTTTCTTCAAGTTTTCTACAAATTCTCTATCAAAATCATTGATTAATAACTCAAATGACCTAGAATCGTGATTAGGTGATAAATATCTCGCTTTATTTGGGTTTTTGGATGAAGAAAAAAATTGCGGTTCTTGTGCTATTTTGGGCGATTCTTGTGTGATTAGCTCAATTCCGACACGATACCAAAGGGTTTGTGCGATTCTAACCGATTCCTTCAATTTTAGCTTAGTTTTTTGCTTGAGCCTTGAGGTATTACTTTGGCTTTGTTCTTTCTTTTTGGTTGATTTGATACTTTACTATGGGTAAAGAGGTAGATGCTACATGGAAACATTGTGTGCTTGTTAATCCTTCGAATAGACATTTAACAAAATGCAATTATTGTGGACATCAAAATTGGGGTGGCATTTCTAGAATGAAGCATCATCTTGCCGGAACAAAAAAAGATGTGGTCGGGTGTCCAAGTGTTCCGGAAGATGTTAGAAATGTTTATGTTAAGTTCTTGGAAGATAATCATAAGAAGAAAAAGAAAGATGATCTTGAATGTTTAAATGAAGAAGTAGCCGAAGAAGAAAATAGGGAAATCGGAACATGTAATGTTATTGTATCTAAAAAAAGTGAAGGGTCTTCTAAAATACTTAAAAAAAAGACAATGAATGAAACATTGAAAGATAGGGATGCGGT
Organism: Penstemon davidsonii; assembly: GCA_034814905.1. Lineage (NCBI taxonomy): Eukaryota > Viridiplantae > Streptophyta > Magnoliopsida > Lamiales > Plantaginaceae > Penstemon > Penstemon davidsonii. The sequence goes on from JAYDYQ010002534.1 coordinate 26,759,631, forward strand.
GACTAGGGACATATGTAGATGTATATATGGGAGTGCCTTACCGTTTAATTTGGTAAGAAGTCATTTGTTTGTTTAAATGTTGAAATCAGTCGGTGAATATGGTAAGAGTTTGAAGCCTCCTAGTTATTATGAGGTGATGGCCACATACTTGAAAAAAGAAGTTGATCAAGTAAGTGAAGGTTTAGAAAAATATAAGACTGATTGGAAAAAATGGGGATGTACATTGATGTGTGATGGTTGGTCCGATGAAAATCAAGGTCGCTTACCAATTTTTTGGTTAATTGTCCATGTGGGATAATTTTTCTAAAATCTATCGACACTAGCGATACAATCAAAGATGGCGATAAGATGTTTGAGTTATACGTGTAGTGCTACAGGTTGTGAAACAAATTGGAGCACGTTTGATCAAGGGCATACTAAAAGAACGAATCGTTTGGAGGAACAAAGATTAAATGCACTTGTGTTTGTGAAATATAATCTTCAACTTGAAGTGAGGCAAAAACGATGAGTGGAACATGGAGATTCTTATAATCCTATGCATTTAGACGATATTGATTCGGATGATGAATGGATCACTGAAAAGAGGACCCTTGTCTACCGGAAGATACTTCATGGATGGAGGTATATGAAAGCTTTGATGTTGAAGAAGGAGCTTCAAGCTCTAAAAGAAAGAGAGGTATGTTTCTTTACAATTTTTGTTTAAATAGCGGTTATCCAAATTCTAAATATCTTATTTATTAAAAAAAATGTAGGTCAAAGAAATTTAAGTTTCAATGTCTGTGCTCAGGCCAATGCCAATAAGAAGGGAAAAACTAAAGATGGAGATGAAAATGAGATTGCACATATTGAAGAGGTTTATGAAGATGAGGAGGAAGCATAGGAGTTTACGAGATTGGATGTTGAAGATGAATTGAGTGACATTGATCTTGGAGATAATGTTTAGTTTATACATTTTGGTTTTATTTCGTGAAACCTATTGTTTGATTTTGTTTTATAACTTCAAAGTTGAAACTTGGAACTTGGTTTTATTTTGAAATGATTTTTTCGACTTTAAAATTGTGAAACCCCGAAGGATTTCGGTCTAATTTTGTGTAATTATATGACTCTTATATAAATCGAAATATATCCTTCAATTACAAACTTTTAAGTAAATTATTATTTAAATACATAATTTTTATCCTCCTCATTATTAAGATAGGATTTAGGAAAAATCCCTAAAAATTCTAAAGTCCTATTATCTATACTTTATTTGAGAATAAAAGTAATACATATATAATTGTATAAAAATACAATTTTGACTTCATAAATCTATTAGGACCATTCTTGTAAATTGTCAAATCTTCATATTTGATAGTGGGTAACATAAACTGATCGGCCAAAACTATGTGTCAATGAGAGAAAGAATTTCTTTCCACCTGGAGGTCATGCATATAAGGTAATCTGATAATTGATAAACCCAATCTTCAATTCTCCTATATTTATATATACTAAATTTGTGACTTGGAGAATTACACTACCACACAAACAACTGAGTTCTTGTGAGTGAGAGCTAGAGTTTAGGAGTGAAAGAGTGTTGTTGTCCCTGTACCGCCATCGGAACCGCCACACCAGTGCCACCACTTTCCTTTTCTCTTAATTCCAAGGTTTTAGGTAAATCTTGAAAACCCATCTTCTTATTTGATAAAAGGTTTATATGTAAAATTTTGTTTGTAATTCTACTTTTGTTTTAAAATTGATAATGAGTTGTTAAAGTTTAATTTTAAGAAATTGTTATTTTGGGGTATTTGTTAGAAAAATAGAAACATGTGAGTTTAAATTCATGTTTTGAGTCAATATTAGGAAGTTGTACTTTGAGTTGGAAGATTTGTAAAAATAAATTGATTATTGAAATTTTTGGGCATAATAGAATATTCAAATCCTTCAATTTTTTTTAGGAATTGCCATTGCTAAATTTTACAGCAAGCTTAAAAGCTTGCTGTACGTTTTTTTTTACAGCAAGCTTCAAGCTTGATGCATATGTACAGCAGGCTTTTAGCTTGTTGTACATATACATACAACAAGCTTAAAAGCTTGATGTACGTTTTTACAGCAAGCCAAAGCTTGCTGCTTTTTATACCCGGACTAAATTATAGTCACCTAGTATTTTTCGCCCTCGATTTATGTGGAGTAAAAGATATAAGTTTAAAGAATTATGAGTTGAAGAAAGAAAAGAACAATTGGGTTTTTTTTCTTCAAGTTTTGGTTTTGTCCAAAGTTTAAATTAAGTTTATGTGTGTAGTTACTAAGTTCAAGTACGTGTACTTGTACAGGTTCTGGAGACATATCGTATTCCGGCATTCCAAAAATCTAACTAAACCGATCAGGTGAGTGCTGAAATGTGAAATTTATGGTCTGAGTCGAATATATATATATATATAGATACGTGTAGATATATATACAGAATTGTGATACAAGTGGATTGATTTAAGTTAAAATTTTAAGTCTTACACATGAAGCTTTCATGAAGTAGAAATGCTTTTATAATCTTATATGTTGACACCTTTAAGAATGTCATGATGATCATTTAAAATATTACGACATGTTGTAAGTTTGAATAAGTGATGAAGTTTATGCATTTAAGGTCAATTTGAAGTAAATTGTTATACTTGATTTGAAATATCTATTTTTCTGTGGGCCCAAATATTTGGTTGACGGTAGATCAAAGACAATCTTGGTAGACGAGGTCTGCGAGGTTGCCTTGATCCTACCTACAACCCGACCACGAGCCAAGTATGGAGATATACTTGGTCCGTTAAGTCAAAACTTCTGAGCAAAGACATTGTCAATGCATCTGTCTGTGTAAGGTCGCTCCTTACTGGTGTGTTTGGTTCATCTGCATGGAGGGTAAGAGGATTCGGCAAATCAGTAAATCTACTATATGAATTATATGAAATGTTTATGTTAATTGTTTAATTAATGTCTGATTTAAGTTGGTTATATTGTACATGTATAAATTGAAATGTTTACATCACTCTTAATCATTCGAGTACTCAGCCTCACTAAGTTGAATTATCAACTTACGCATTTCATGTCAAAATTTTCAGTTACAGGTATTTCAGGAGTCGGTAGTTCGGGTCTCAATTAGATCATCCCATTTTGCTCAGCTTCGGATATTATATGTACTTAAATATTTTTGTTATGTATACCTCTATAATATTTTGAACTAAACTTGAATACTTTTGGTGTATATAAATACCCTAGGACTTATGTATTTATTCGCGAAAATTATCAGTTAATCAGCACTGCTTATCGCAGTCTATGTTTATAAACCATAGTTAGTACTTTTGGGTTTAGAAATGTTTAATTTAAAATTTCTCGTTACATCGTCCACATACCCGAACTCGGGATTTACCCATTTCGGGATCAAATCTTGGGGATTCGGGTCGTTACAAAAATGTTAATATTTATATCTTGTAATTTTTTTTTTAGTGTAGGGAATATACTTTATAATATTTCTAACAAAGTATCATGTATCTTACGGTACACGATACGTATCTCGATACGAATGGAAAACGATACGCGATACGATACCCGGTTTGATAACCTTGGTTTCTACTCTTCACCAACTCAATATGTCAAACTCCTTCAGATCTGGCTCACAATCCTCATTTAAATACTTGTTCAACTCAAACTTCACTACTTTCTATTTCCCCTTATCTCGCTTTCACTATCAAATTAGCCACATTCAGGCAAATCCATTGAACTTGAACTTGAACCACAAGAGCTTGTTGGGGTTGCATTGTCAATTTTTTGTACTCATCCAACATCTCCTTGAAGAACAATGTCATTTTATTAACCATGTCTTTGTAAGTTGGGGTTACATCTATTTTGATCTTCGGGAACATGCCACTGAAGGAGAACTCCAAATAAGCAAATATACAATGTGGATTACACAAAATCTTAATAGATCCCCAATATTTGGCATGTTTTTCCTTCATATTTTTAGCCATAGAACTCAACTCGAAGTCAGGAGAATATATCCAACGATTAAGAAATCAATCAACTGCACTAATTTCTCTAAAAATCTTGTTTATTGGGACATGCAAAGATCCCCAAATGTGTGGTATCAAGTTATAAAATTATGCCAAAAACATAACCAAAACTCTTGCCCTTTTTCCAATCATTGTTGGTTGGTGCATCATCCACAAGATCGGTCAAAAAGAGACACTTATTATCGTCATATGCACTAAATACCATTCTAAAAGACATGACAGCCTTCAACATCAAGTATATTGAGTTTCACCTAGTAGGTACATCAAGACACCACATTTTCTTTGTTGCTAAGTTTTCAAGCACGACACTCTCATTAAATTTTTCGTACATACTCAAAGAACTCTTAAGCCTTAACATACTTAATGGTTGATCTAATATGAGATATGGCCATGTGCTTATTGTTGTCCGTTAATCCATCTTGCAGAACAAGATTAATAATACAATTGATGCACCTCATGTGTATATATTTTTCATCTAAAATGCAACCATTCTTTCTAGGAACAAACTTCATTTTTAAGCAAGAAATGGATGATCATTAGATGAAGCATTATCCACATTGACCATGAAAATCTTTTCAATTCCTCAATCTTTCAAACATTTTTGAAATCCATAGCAATATTTTCACCCTAATGACAAAAAGTGGACAATTTGAACTCGGAGTTTTCAACTGTTTGTGTAACGCCCCAAAAATTTAGAACCCTTTTGATTGGATTTTTATCCAAATTTATGTGCTACTTTTTATTTTCAAAGTTAAGCATTAATTTGAACTAAAATATTTTATTTAATTAAATCTTGTGATCTTTTGAACTTTGAAATAATTCAAAAACATAAAAGTTACTTTAAAATAACATTAAGACCTTTTTGAAATTTTTCGGGCTTTGATGAACAAAATTTTTGTTTTTGGGGACAAAAATGTAAGTTTTCAAAACTTCGGGGGGCAAAGTACAAATTTGCCCCAAGTTGCAGATTTTCTGCAGGAGAGTAATCATTTTCTCTCCTTGCACACTCCTAGGGCTGTCAAGCATGCCCTTGGGTAGATAAACTCATCCACCCAAGGTTGACATGCATTGGTGGAAAATGTGGAGTAATAATACTCCTATATTCTCATATTGTATGTATATGTGTATATACATTAAAAATCTGATTTTACGGTATAATAAATACCCTCCTCAAACCCACATTATCTTCTTTACAACTTAAAAATACTTAGATATAGTTAATAAGAAAGAGAAAAGAGACAACACACTAGAAATATACAATTTTCGGATTTACACAATCCAGTCTCGGTTTTTCGACCATTCCGTCTTCTTCCACCGTTGGATAGTGCCCAAATTTTGCGTGAAGGTCCTACACACATGGGGCTACATATTGACCGTTCGGATCGTCGTTTTCATCTCTCGAAGTTAATCGTCAGACGTTTGAAATTGGTAAAAAATAAGGATTTGAGGGCTTTTGTTATGAACCACCACCGGAGCCGCCACCACTGCCACCGGAGCCGCCACCACTACCTTCGGAGGTCTGAAAATGAAGAGAGTTTCATCTCCTTCGTTGCTTTGGGCAAAAATCCGTCTATGCATGTGTTCTTTAATCTTTTTGATTTAACTTTATTCTCTTTAAAGTATATATTGAAGAACTTTAGTTTATCCTTGTAGTTTTTGTGAAAAGTTGTTAAGTTTAATTTAATGTTAGATTTTTAATGTGGATTTGTTTGGGTTTTGTTCAAATATTGCTTATATGTTTGGATCTTGATTTATTTTTGTAAGAAGGTTAATGTTTTTAATTTTCAAAACTTCGGGGGATGTTTTTTAAAAGGGTTTATAAGTAGAAGGGTTTAGGCTGCGATTTTTGGAGTAAAACAATGGACTGAAAATCTCTGTTTTTGTTTGATATTTGGTATGAGTTTACTTGAAAATTATTTGTTTTAAAGTTGCTCCGAGTTTATTTGCAAAAAGGGAGTTTTTGAAACTTTTGGGGTTATTTTTGTAAATCTGAAAATAAGGGGGCAAAGGTGTTGTTTTGTCGATGTTTTTACATAGTTACTTTTACAAACTTTTGATTAATTGATTTGAAGTAGTGCTTAGGTCACTTGTGTTTTAAAATTGAAAATTTGTAAAATTTTCCGAAGAAAATTTATAATTAAAGAACTTTTTGTTTCTCATAGTTAGTTGTGAAAAGTTATTAAAACTTATTTTTAGTCTCAGTTTTATATTGAAAATATGCTTGATTTTTTTTAAATATTGCTTAGATGCTTGGATCTTGAATTATTTTTCAAGAAAGTTGATTTTATTAAGTTTTTGAAAACTATGAGGGTATTTTTGAAAAGTTTTAAACTTGTGGGATTTTTAAAGATTTGATTTTTGAAGTAACAAGATACTTAATATTCTGTTTTTATTTGATTTTCGATATGGGCTTAGTTAAAAATCCTTTGATTTAAAGTTTGTCCCAAATTTTCGCAAAAATGGATGTTTTTAAAAGTTTAGGGGCTGTTTTGTAAATATGAAAAATGAAGGGAAAAATTTGTTGTTTTGGCGCTGTTTTATGTAATTAGTATTTTGAGTTTTGAAAACAATTACTCTTAAGTGGAGTTGATGTCGTAAGTTCTAAGCACTTTTGTGTGATGTGTTAGTTTAGCAAATCCTTTGTAGGATTTTCATTAGTTATGTTTAAGTAAGGCTGTTAGAAAAATTCTAAGTCGTATACGTACTTGCTCAGGTTTCGGATACGCTTCATTTGTGGAGTTTTAATCGCTATTCTAAGCGACAAAGGTGAGCGTTGTATGTTGAATTTGTATGTCGGTCCGATGTGCCAGTAGATCGAGTCCAAACATGCACTTAGGCTCTTAATAATCAAAGCATGTGTTATATTCTAACTTTTCTTGCATATCGTCATGAATAGGTTGACTTATTAGGTCGACATTACTCGCATGAAATCATTTAGCATTTCAACATGATTATCCAAATACATGCTACATCCGAATCTACTAGTTGCAAATATATTTTACAAAATTATCACGATATCCAAAATTTGTATTTGCTAAGTTGTTAAATGTTAATAATATGTTAAATATGTTTGATATGTTATGTTTCCGTCTGTTTCCGTTTGTTTTCGAATTTTTGTGGGCCCCTTTTGATTGTATATGGACCCGATGCCAACCTGGACGGCAAGGGCCGGCGGGATTGTCACGGTTACCCATATGCCTGGCCTTACAATCCAAACATGCACTTAGGCAAAGACATGTCGATGCATATTAGATAGTAAGGTCGCTCATTACTTGGTGTGTTTGGATGGACATCAGACTGAGGATGGAGGGTAAGTGGAGGACGGCACCAATAATTCTTGGCTATGTGAATTCCGTGTTTCTTCCGTCTTGATATATGCTTAATTTGTTTTTTAACATGTTCACGTTATATAATATGTTGCATCTACACATTACCATGCAAATTCGCACATAGCCTCACTAAGTTGGACGATCAACTTATGCGTTCCATGTTTCATTCTTTTCAGTTTCAGGTGTTCTGGAAAATAATAGTAGGGTTGCAGTTAGGTCATCACGGTTGCGGTCCCACCCTAGTATTTGGGAGAGTAGTTATATTTTGTTGTCGATTTAGGTTCTTTCTCGTTTTTGTTTAAAACCTTGCTTAGAATATTTGAATCGTTAAAGTTGATTTATATTTTCGTAAAAGAGACAAGATTTTCATAATTACTTATTTGTCTCTCTCGGTTGATTTTGTTCAAATCTTTTGATATGTTATGATTAAATGCTTTCGCTTTAAACCTATACTATGAAAATTAATTTTATTTTCGTCAAAAAAAAAAAAAAAAACTTAGTAATTTAAATTGTTCTTATTTTATTTTAAACCGCTTCCGCTTTAAAACTTTTGATTTATCGTTTCTGTTTAAAAAAAAAAAGTTTCGATATTTTAACTCTTTTTCAAAATAATAATAATTTTTCGACTGTTATTCGACGAACCCGTGGAGCCGGGCCGTTACAGTTTGGAATGGAAATTCATCAATAATGAGCATGTGACATAATGCACCGATATTTTTACCTTGATCAAATCTCCAATTATTAGCCCTCCTCTTTGAACAAAACGAATTTGTTGAATTCTAATGTTTCAACTTCATGGGCCTTTTTCTTGCAAGCGAATAATGATTGCAAAGGTCCTTGTTCTATGACTTTAATCCCCGGCTGCAATTAAAACACTACGATATATGCACTTAGCCATTTTAACTTCAACTATGTTGACAATTACCTTGTATGCCCAAAACTTACTCCTTTTTTGCATTGATTTCCTTATGTTAGCCTTGTCATCCTCATTTGCATCACCAATATTTTCAGTATCATTCATTTTCTCATGTTGAGTTTGGCCATCCATATTTTCATTCACAAAGCTCACACCAACACCATCTACATCGTTATCAATATTAACACCATAGTTTTCAATTTCAAGGGGATATTGTTCAACAAATCAAACATTTGTAGCAGTTCTTATAATAATCTATTACCATCAAGTATATGCATAGGTCGCGAAGAACCTCTAATTTCACGGCTTGACATCTACAATAAAATAAAACATTACCAAGTTAACAATCTCAAAATCTTATCCTTGTAATTTTAGTTATTTTCCTATAAATTGAAACATAAGGCAATTAAAAAAATAGTAACAATAAAATCACAGTCATAAATGAATTTAGTGATTTTGAATCTTAAAGGTGTAGATTTCAAGAATCACGGCTTGACATCTACAATAAAATAAAACATTACCAAGTTAACAATCTCAAAATCTTATCCTTGTAATTTTAGTTATTTTCCTATAAATTGAAACATAAGGCAATTAAAAAAATAGTAACAATAAAATCACAGTCATAAATGAATTTAGTGATTTTAAATCTTAAAGGTGTAGATTTCAAGAATCATTATTTCGACAACTAATACAATCATTAACTATATATTTGTCTCTGCAGTATTAACAACAATAAATAAAACTCGATAACCTAGATCTAGTAAATTATCATAGTGTTGAGCATATTCCTTAGTAAAATAAGAGATTAAGCAATAGTGGGAGACATGGTCACGTGCATAAGTGAGAGGAATTGAGGAACAAATGCTTCTGAAAATTAAAGTATCTCATCTAGTCATTTAATTTTAATTTGGGCTGGAAAAAAAAATCAAAACCCGATTGGATACCCGAAGACCCATTTGGGTGCAATATTAAATCCCGATACACAAAATATTAACTCGAGTAATCGAGTATTTACCGGAAATTTAGAAAACTCATTTTATTGTCCCCAAACTTTACGAAACCCAATTAGGTCAAGTTGGGTACCCAAATACCCGAGCTGAATGATAAAAAAAAAATATCTAAGAGAAACTTATGTTGTACACGCTATCATATGAATTTGTAATAGATAGAATACAAGAAAAATGTGGGTCAAATTAAGCATAACACTGTAAATTCTCATATTCATACCATAACATGGATGTCGAAAATTTGATTTTTGAAGAAAATATTATAATATTTACTTTGCTGCAATTACTTGCAGACAGTTATGCAACTAAGGCCATATCCAACCCACTAGGGTGTGAGTGCAGATGAACCTCCCCCCTGCCCAACCGTCCCAGGCGTCCCAACAGCCAATCCCAGGGTTGTGCCCTAGGCTATCAGCAGCCTGGGGCACAAGCGCTTCCCTTACAAGAAGGCACCATGTGGTGCCACTTGGCTCCACCTAATGCATTCTTATTTGTTTTTTTATTTTTTTATTTTTTAAATATATTTATTAATAAAAAAATTAGAGATTGGAAAAATTAACTACGAATTTAACAACACCATGTTTAATTCAATTAACTAGAAATGAAAGATACATTTAATTATAAAATTTTGTATAAGATTTAAAACATTTTGTTTTAAATTAAAGATGTAACATTATTAGTTCTAATTTTGAATTTATAAATTTGTCTATGAAAGTAAAATTTATTCAAAACATATAAATATTCAAATTTGATTTTTCATATTTAGATGTTATTTAACAACATTATAGTATAATCAAACCCTTATCCATTATTAATTTTGAATTTATATATTTGTCTACAAAAGTAAAATTTATTTAACAACATTTAAAATTTGATTTGAAATATTTAAATTTTATTTAATCTCTAATTTAGTATAAATGTCAAATGTACAATTGGGACAAAATGTCGAAATACGATATTTGCATTAAATTACGTCAATACTCGTACACGTACGTAGATACATATAAAAACTTATATAAATAAATAAAATTACATACTATATAGATTCTAACTTATAAAAACTTACAAATAAAAACATTCCGGGAATTTAATTGCGGCGACGATGAAAGGCCCAAGCATGGGCGAGTAAGTCCTTTTAAAGTTGTTAATTGACTTCTTATGATCGTATTGTGGGACGATGCATCATATAATCATCAAGGGATATATCTTCACTTGTTCTTGGTTGGTAATCTCTAGCAGGTCTATGATACATGTTAGCACGGGCCCTACGAGATGTGGTTATGTATGTGTCATCGTCATCTGAGTCGGAATTATTGTATTCATCTCTTTCATCCTCCACAATCATGTTGTGAAGTATGATACACGTCAGCATAATGTCACGTAGGTCATCTCAATGCCAACCCCTTCCCGGCTGCTTTACAATGGCAAAACGACTTTGAAGAATTTCAAAGGCTCGTTCAACATCCTTTCGGTATGATTCTTGCAGCCTAGAGAATAGAGCCTACTTGTTCCCCCGCGGTTGCCTAATGGCTTGGACTAACGTCCTCCATTTTGGATATATCCCATCTGCGAGATAGTACGTCATGTAATGATCCCTACCATTTACCATATAATGAACTTTTGGGGCAATTCCTTGAGCAAGATTGTCGAACAAAGATGAACGTCCAAGGACGTTGATATCATTTTGGGCGCCCGGTACGCCAAAGAAGGCATGCAATATCCAAGTGTCGAACGACGCCACTACTTCCTGAACAATTTTGGGTTTTCGGGTTCTACCGGAAAAGCTCCATTGCCATGCCGTTGGACAATTTTTCCACATCCAATACATGCAATCTAATGACCCAATCATTCCTGGAAAACCACGTCGTTCCGCCTTGCGAAGAAGCCTCTCAACATCGTCATCATTCGGTTCACGAAGGTACACTTCTTTGTGTACCCGCAAAATGGTTTTGCAAAGCTGCATTGTCTCGATTGCGGTCGTCTCACTGATAACAAATTTATCGTCCATGCAGTCAGACGAGGTTGCATAAGCTAACATACGTATAGAACACGAACCTTTGACGATAGGTCCAAACCCTGCTCGTCCACTACTATCAATTTTTTCGCTCGCAATCAGCAAGCACCTGATAGAATAGGGGACGCTTCATCAGGAACCGATGTCGGAATTCTTGATATGTATAAACCGGCCTCTCGACAAAGTAATCTCACATGAGGTCTAAGCACTTATCTTTTATATCCCGAGGTTTATACAAACGCCCAGGAACAGATCCACCGTATACAGGTTGTTCATGTAGAAAGTCGAGTGCATGTTCATCAATGAATCGCTTCCCCATTTCAATTTGGTTATGAAATTCTACCTCAGGCGCATCTTCTTGTTCCTGAAGCTCTTGTAGATATTGATCATAAATATCATTATTATTGGAACTCGAACCAAAATCACCAAAGGGTAAACTCATTTTTTTTAAAAAGAAATTGTTGGTGAGTAACTTTCAAATATGATGAAAGTAATGAAAGTCTTGAAAAGAAAATGACCAATCAAGAAATTTAAATGTTGGTGAAAATTCTGAGATGAAAGTCCCGTGACTCTTCAGATCAATCAATCAATGAAATATTGATTTACTTTATTGAACTTTACTCAGGGAAGTCTCGTGACAATGGAGAAATAATTGATGTCTCGTGTACATTGAATAATGCATTGTGTATAGTGCATAGTGAATAGTTTAAATTTTGTAAAAAAAAATTTGTGCAAATTTTATTGTTGTTTAGTAAGAACAATAATCTCAGGCTTTTCTATTTAAAGAGATGACCGATATCTCTTTTATCCACAACTCTCTCCGTCTCTTCTAAGAAAATATATATCTTCTTTAATTTAGTCATCTTCTAAGAAAATTATCATTCATCTCTCCATGACTTCTAAGAAAAATTGGCATCAATACGAAGATGAAGCTCTTGCAAATCATACATCCAACATTCGGAGAATCCAATCCACATAAATAATCAAAAAGAGAAGGGTTTATGGAAGGCAATCATCGACACAATGTAAGAAATAATCTCTTCTCAAGGCATCCAGACTCAACGTCGATCCAAAGAAACAATAATGTGCCGATGGAATAAGGTAATCATTCGAGATTGCAACAAATGGTGTTCCGCACTCACTGAAGCACAAAGAATGTATGTTAGTAGAACCAACCTTCAGGACGAGGTAAATTTTCAGACTTTAGTATTTCATACTCAATAATGCTATTATATCACATATATTAATTAACTCTCAATTTGCTTTTGTAGCAAGGAATGGCATGCGCAATATTTATGAACCAACATGACACCACTTTTACTTTGCACCACTGATGGGCAATTTTGCAAGATTAGGTGATGTTTTCCATTCCAACCCAAATGCAAACTGGGTCGGATCTGTTCGAAACGCAATTATCGCACTTTTCTTCCGAACAAATGGAGTCCCCACCACCAGGTTATACTCCACATATTAACTTTACATCTGATGAGGTTCCATTGGATACACCTTCAAGTCTGGGGACTCCAAGTGAAGAAACGCCATCAGGGAGACCAGTGGGAACTAAAAAAGCAAAAAAAAAGTCAAGCCCAAGGCCTCTTCTAATTCTGTCTCTTTAGATTCTTATTCTCAAAGCATTCGAGAAGCAAACGAAACACATCGCATGATGGAAGAAGAATGTGCTAGAAGGCACGCTGAGTTAATGCCGTTGAAGGAGGAGGAGAACGATTTGAAACTTTCGACGATGGATACATCTACCTTCACTCCAGATACAAAAGCTTTATTTAAGCATACAAAGAAACAGATACAACAAAAACAACTTCGAAAAGACTTATTTGGAAGAGGGTCGTCCAATCCAGGAAAAAACGATTTTGATTATTTTTCCAACGCCTAATAATTGTTGTTTCTATTGTTGCATTTTCCTTGTTGTTTCCATTGTTGTACTGTTGCATTTTCTATGTTGTTTCCATTGTTGCAATTTTGTAGTTGTTTTCGTGTAATCGTTGTTGTTTTTCTTATCCCCGTCGTAATATTATTATGCTTAATTTTATTATTATTGTCTCTACAGTTATTATTATTCATTTTCATATTTATTATTATTATTTTTATTATTTATCAAAATTAATATTATTTTTATGATTATTATTATTAACATTATTATTATTATTATAGATAATAATAAGTGAGAGTGGGGAGTTCTTTTTTAATTAATTGGTAATTGATGTTGTTAGTCCTGACGGTTGAAGACGGTGCCCAAGGAAATGCAGGTTCACCCGGGGTGAGGTCAACAGTCCTGGGCTGTGATGGATATGACGATTGGAGATGCTCTAAGGATGTAAGAATTTGTGGTCATCATTTCAATTCTCAAATAGTTGATGAGAAAAACATAAATTGATCTACCTTATATTTATTGGATCATAACTATAACATGGGCCATTGGCCAGCCCACCTTAGTACCCCATTAACAATTAGCTCTCTCCGCTCCAAAACTAAAAAAAAAATATAAGAAGGTTTTATTGACGTAGTATTTGAGCAGGGGTACTGTAATCGAGCCAAGTAGTTTCAAACGAGACATTGTTCAAGTTTGATTTAAATTTTATGGAGCTTAAAATTTTGTGTTTGAGTTTTGTTTGATTGTTAAACGAGTTTTTATCAAACGAGCTCGAGTTGAGTTTCGAGTAACTTGATATTTTACATGTATTATATCAATTTTTAGCATATTAAGTCGAACTTTAAAAATTATCGAACGAAAAGTGATGTTCAAGCTTGTTTAATTTGTATAACGAACCGAGCTCAAACGGGTATTTATCGAACAATCTCGAGTCGAGTATGGAGTAGTTTTGTTTGATTTTCACCCCTATCTTTGAGTTTAAAATGTTGCACACCATCAAAGGTAAACCAACATAATCACTAATATATTCTACCAACTACGGTTGAGTGTTCATGCTAGATTCCTATATATTTTATGATTTTGCCATTGAAATTTTTTTTGAGTTGTTGTAATTACCCTTCGTACTAATAGAGGGAAGTCAATGACAAATTGAATATAACACCATATTTTCATGAATAGTTCAATATTTTTGCATTTTCTTAAAATTCAATCCACTAATTAATCGAGCTTCACGTATAGTATTTGAGTTGTAGGTGTTTAAAGAATCATCAACTTATCACCTAATTGAAGAAGGGATTGTATATGGAGTTCGATTCGCTTGTATTTTTTATTTGTTGGTGCGTATAGTTATTTAAACCTAAGCACATTTATAAAACCCAAAAATTAGAATTTATTATAATTGAATTTCGCTCTTAGGAAAGTGATTTATTACAAGACCTATATATACGAAAAAACTTATTTCATAATTAAATTAAAATAAATTCGGTTTGAATAAAATTTTCGTAAGGTTGCTGAAGTAGTAGACTGTTCACGATGTCCTGGAGTATTAGAATCGGTTGTCCAATGTCTTTGTCCTTGTTCGTTCTCGCGTCAGGTATGGGCACTCTCAAGTCTCTCTCTATCGATTTATGATTGTACTCATGATAATGTTATGGGGTGGGATTGATAGTGTTCGTAGCAAGTGTGATAGAAGAATGTTTGGTTTATTTGCTACAACCTGTTTGTTTTTTTTATTCTCTAAAAATTTATTGATTTGGGATTCGAATGATTGGCTGTCTTTGAACACTTGGACACATGAATATGAGTTTTTTGAGAGTTATAGCGGATCTTTTTCTCGAGTTCCATATCAGCTGCCAAGAAATAGAATCAAATGGCAGCCCCCTCCAGTCAATTGCATTAAAATCAATATTGATTCAGCTTTAGATCAAGATGGAAAGTGTTGAGTTTGGATTAATGAACGGTTGGAGAGACATTATCTCGGAAGGTGACTGCAAGACGGTTATGGAGAGTATCAACAATCCGTCTTCCTCATCAAGCTACCTAGGAACTATCTTTAATTTCAAGGTATATCTCGGTTATCTCGTAGTTTTAATTCATCCATATGTTCTCGTACATTTAGAGAAGATAACTATGTTGCTCACGTTCTAGCAAATGTAGCTTTTAGTATCTCCTACCCCACATTTTCAAATTTTCTCAGTTTATTGCTGACATTGTAAGTGATGATTTAGCTTATTAATGAAAGTTCCGTGTGAACTTTCTTTAAAAAAAATAAAAAATCAAATCAAATAAATTCAAATAAAAAATGTCATGTATATATTTTTATCTAATATTAGATGCTTCTTTCCACTATGATCAAATGTCAACGCCCACCTTTTTGCCCACTACTACTATTATGTACTCTCCACTTGAATTATTTCTATTTTCTTCCTCCACTATTGCTTCTATATATATTGTGCGTGTATTATTCATTGACCACGCTCATTTGCGCCGTTTGTTGCGTATACATACACTAGGGGAGAATAATTTTTCCTACAATAGGCCTTACACCAATCCGGTGGACCTTCACCTTCCTATAAAGTTTATTCTTTCTGCTTTTTTTTTTTTTTCTCAAGGGTTTAATTCATTTCGAGGCTCGTCGGACACATAAAGTGGAAACCTCCCAACAGATTTTCGAACCTGAGTCCGCTAATTTGTAGTAACTAGTCCCTTCCACTCGACCAATCACATGTTGGTGTTTATTCTTACAAATGGGGGGATTTTATTTAATCAGCATTTTAAAAAACAAAAGAGCCTCTCAAGCACATTAATAGAGTATTTATTATGAATGGGTATTGATTATTGTAAGATAAAAAGTTATAATTCTATAAGCTTTCATGTACAATAGCCATTTTCTTTTTTTAATATTAAGGACAAATTACACTATGGTAAATTGTAAAATTAAGTCTTTAATTGGTTTTCAAAGAGTTCATTGACAAATTTTTACTTAATTAAGAAAAATTATAACCAAATTTTGAAGTTAACTAACTCTACATATATAATGTAAGAATGTGATTTAAATTCGGAGATCTAGAATTAGAACTATCTCTTCATGTAATGTGATATTTATTATTGAAATATCACACTATTTTTCTCTATAAAAGGTTTGAACCAATTTTAACCATTTGCAAAGATATAAAGGAGGTCTTTTTCACTATTTTTCTCTATATAAGATTTGAACCAATTTTAACAATTTGCAAAGAAACACATCTGGAAAAAAGAGTATAAATACTAATTCATCTCACATTTATTTAATCCTCATCCTTTAAAACGAATTGATTTTCATAAATCTATCACATATTTATTTCATGTTCATTTTATAAAGCATAAAGAACATCATAGTACTGAAAAAGAAATATTTACCCATCGCTCTCGCTTCAATTTTGACTTTTATGAAAATTAATTAAGAAAAAAGCAATTGTTCCTCCTTCAAATAAAAGTTTTTTTTTTTTTTTTAAAGGTTAGGTATACGTACATTTGACCCATATAATTGATTCTTACTTTTGAAGCTTTTCATCTGACTTTTGTTTGAATCAATGAGTACAAAACAAAAAACCATAAATGATTATTTTTCAATCTGATTTTCTAATAATATTGCTCCATCGATAATGCTCTCGTGTATTTATTTTAATTAGCAAATATACTCCTTGTGTAAACAATGACATAGCAATGGTATTCAAGTGTACGCATGATAATCGCGATTGATAATTCATTTTCTCTTACTTTTTATTTTATTATGATTATATATTTTACAAGAAGAAAAAAAACATTTTAACACTAAAAATAAATATAAAAAATTATATTTTCTTCAAAACACTGTTATAAAATTATTCAAATCCAATTCTATTCATATAAAATAAGATTCTAAACTAGTACTTATAGATATATGATTATAAATATTCATCAATGAGTTTAAGCATAATTAAGTCGGCAAGACACAAGTTCGGATCATAAGGGAAATATTTTGGGTTTTGATTTTTAGACCCAAATCCAAGTCGAAGTAACCAGTGTATCGGGGTATCCGATTTATTGCAAGACCTGTAGGTTTTGAGTTGGGCAACTCAGTTGGGTCGTTGAGCAAACAAAAATTGAGTTGGGTCGTTGAGCAAACAAAAAATCCTTATTGGTATCGGGACTTGGGGAACCAGTCTCATCCGATGTTATTGACTTTTCAAGTTCGAATATCTGATCATCTTGTAAACCCGTCTCATTCCAGCTTTTAAGAACTCGAAATGGGTCATGTTTGGACTACCTGAACCCGATGCCCAACCACTCTTAAATTTTATATAATCATTGATTAGAACAAATAAGCCATAAATGGGGAAATTTGATTTTCTGGTACCATAGGATAGATCATCTTGCAACTTTGATACCATTAGACACAAAAATGTAAATTTGGTACCACATGATAGGTTTTTATTGCAACTTTAGTACCATTAGACACGAAAATAAAAATTGATACCACATGATAGGTTTCGTTGCAACTTTAGTACCATTTGGATGAAAACAGACGAAAAAGCATTTCGGAAAAAACAATTTGAAACATCTGACATGGGGTTGATCATGTGCAGGCGTGCAAATCAAGCGGGTGATTTTTAAGGGAAAATGGAAGATAATGACATTTTTTCATTCATTTCTGTCCAAATGATATCAAAATTTCAATAAAAATCTATCATGTAGTACTAAATTTATATTTTTGTGTCCAATAATATCAATATTGCAAGATGTCTATCACGTGATACCAAGAAAATAAATTTCTCAAAGAGAGCTCACAATAAGAGCATATGTGTTCCCCATCACCATATAATTTCTCCACCATTTCCTAAAAAGAATTCACCCAGAATTGGATCCCCCATGATGAGAAAAAAAAATTAAAAAAAAAGAGCAGAAAAGTCTTCTTTAAATCTGGAACTCACTCCACGTCATCATCACCTCATTCTTACACACAGTACACACTGACACATTACATTACATATCATATGAATGTGTTTGACTTTTATTTTTGATAGATAGTAATTATCTCCATTAATTCCCCAGACCAAAACAACAAAAGAAACAAAACCCACTCTCTCTTTCTCTCTCTCTCTCATTTTTCATATTTGTGTTTTATTTTCTTTTTATTTTTATTTCAAAGTGAATTTCTTTCAAGAAATAAAAAGCAAAAAAATCAATGGAGGGTCTGCCCTCTGGTTATCGCCCCAACGTTGGAGTTTGTCTCATCAATGATGATAACATGGTAAGGAAAAATTAAACCTTTTTATTTATTTTTTAATTGTTTTATTGATTTAGTTATTTGTTACTCTGTTTTTGTTTAATTAAAAATGTAGTCTTTTTTTGTCTCTGTTGTTTTATTTTGCTTATTGTTTGTTTTGAGCCATCAATTCTCATATTTAATTTCTGGGTTTTGTGTAATTTGGTATAATTTTTTTATTTTTTCTTATTTTGGGTATTTCCCAAAATTACTTTTGGAAAAAAGTGTTTGGTTGTCAATTTTCTTAATCACTTTTAGATCTCTATAGTCTATCCACAATTATACAAAATCAATTTTTACCATTAGCAATTATTGTAAAAAAATGGTTTTATTAAAATTAATTGCAACCGCTAAGTCAAATTCACCTTAACTTTCCTAGCTTTTCATGAATTAATTAGACATTAATTTCATAGGTAATTGTCTCTGTCTTTCTTTGATGACAGTTAATTGGTGTACATCTAATAACACGTTTTATGAGGATTTAAAATTTAAATATTGTTGTGAAATTAGTTACTCTTTATAAAAAAAAATTGTAATTGGATGATGATTAATTAATTAATTAGATTCAAATTAAGTTTTTGTAATTTGTTTTCAGGTGTTTGTGGCTTCTAGATTGAATGTTCCTGGAGCTTGGCAGATGCCTCAGGTAAATACTGTGAATAAAGTATATAATTTGTTTATATCTTCTTCTTTTTTCTTCAATTTTTGCTCGTTTATGCGGGATTTGTCTAGATTTTTTTCGGGTATTTTATGTTTGTTTTAATGGAATTAAGGGCTAATAAATGCGGTTCAGAAAGTTAACTCTCTCGGAATTATTTGTATTGAGTTTACTTCTTACATTACATTTCCAAATTATTTGCCATGATAAAAGCTAAGTACGCGAAATTTGGCATATGTTCACGTAAAATTTAATTTTGGAGATAGTCATATAAAATTGTTTTTAATGTATCGTGACATGAACTTATATGATTGTTTTGTTTATAATTTTCTTATAATCTTTGATTAATTTTCAGGGGGGTATTGAAGAAGGTGAGGATCCAAAATCTGCAGCAATTAGAGAATTGAAGGAAGAAACTGGAGTGGTATCGGCTGAAATAATAGACGAGGTCTGTCTCAAATATTGGTTCTTATAAGTCCATTTTTTTTTCAATCAAGGATATCGTAAATTAAAGATTATACATGAAAATTTTGATTTGATATATTAATCTTGCTTAACTCATGGAATCCTTATTGAATTAATGGAAAAAGTCGGATGCCAAAGCTAAATATCATAGTCGATCCCATACACACGTTCTTGGTTCCTTTGAGAAATCCGCTTGAACGGTTCAAAATGATTCCCATACGATAGGACACTCTAACGGGTGGATTTTTCTAACAATATGTTAAAAAGGGTATTTATGTCCTTTAAATGGTTATAACCTCTTTAAGTCGTTATGTTGTCGTTATTTGCGTAGTTTGAAAGAAACTAACTACCGACATTTATAACGGCTTTGAAAATCGAAAGTTGTTGTTTATTTGTTTTGAAGAAGTCGTATTAATTAATTATCAGGTTCAAGAATGGCTGACGTACGACTTTCCCCCTGCCGTGAAAGCAAAAGTTAATCGTCTTTGGGGAGGGGAATGGCACGGCCAAGCACAAAAATGGTTAGTATATTTATTTCGTACATAAATTTCAATTTAATTCTTTAAAAAGTGGCAATAAATGATTATGTTTGTTAGTATATTTTTTACTATTAGCATGCTAAATAATAAACTCGCACGGTTAATTTAATTTAACAGGTTTCTAATGAGATTGACATCAGATGAGAGTGAAATCAATTTATCGACTGGTGAAGCCGACCCGGAATTCGCAGAATGGAAATGGACAACCCCTGAAGAAGTCATTGAGCAGGTATATCTATTTTTTAATCATTTAATTCCTTGATAAAATTATGGATTTTTGTTGTAAAAAGACTTATTTGCCCTTATCCCGTGACCTCGACCAGGCAGTGGACTACAAGAGGCCAACGTACGAGGAAGTTATGAAAACTTTCCGGCCTGCCTTAACTTCTGGAAGAGCTACAAAATGTTACTCAACAAAATGGTGAAAATATTGCATGTATTTTCCAGATTTTCTTTGTTTTTATATTTTCCCCCTTTTTCTGAACTGTTGTTACTGTGTTATAATGTTTGGAGTTGTGACTGTTTGTAAATGTGTATGGGGTCAAAAAACATAAAAGAACTTTAGATTAGGTGGTTATTGCTAATAAACTTCTTCAATAATTTAATTATCTTTCATAATTTTGATATTTGAATGTCCTAAATATATACGAGCTTGAGGGTAATTTTAACTCATATCTAACTTAAATGTATTTATTCAATTACAAGCTAAGTTACTACTTTATATTATACAAAAAAAAAGGTTACTACTATGTATTATGTTGGATTTGGCTGTATTAATGAGATGGGTGATTTCCCATGTTTCCAATTTTTTTTATTTTGTATCTTTTAAATATTTGACTTTATTATGGTAGTACAAATTGGACATCAAGAAGATGTTCACTTGCATGTCATGTAATATCTAAAAGACCCTATTAATAAGTTACGGACTCCATAGATATGGCTGAAGATCAAATCAAACTATTCGATACTCGAGCTCGTTCGGTAAAAGTTTGTTTGAGCTTGGTTCATCACACTAATTAAACAAGTTTGAACATCATTTTTTGTTCGATAACTTTTGAAGCTCGGCTCGAGTTCGACAAGCTAAAAATTGGTAATAAAATGCAAAATATCAAGTTACTTGATACTCGGTTCGATCTCGTTTGATAAAACTCGTTTGAGCTCGGCTTAACAATTAAACCAAACTCAAACACAAAATTTCAAACTCGATAAAATTCAAACAAAGCTTGAACAGTGTGTCGTTCGACACTACTCGACTCGATTATACTCCTACCTGTAGAGAGGGTATGGGTCCAAATCTGGACCCGATCCTTGACAGACCTATATACAAGAGTTGGTCTTCACACATTTGGAAAGCCCATAACCTTTGGGAGGCCTGCTTCTTTTGGGTCATTCCTCAAACCGTTGATGATAATTTTCTGCTGGGCTAACATTCTTAATTCGAAAGGTTGAAAATTAGGATTCGGGTCTTAATTCGAATTCAATCCTATATATATATCTATGAGACTAATTAGATAGGTAATTAGATACATTTGATTTATAATTAGGAAATTTATAATTCCAATTAAATGGAGTGCAAATGAATTTTGATTTATCCGTTCTGATATATGTACATAACTAATATATCCTATTATTTTAGTTATTTTGTATATTGTATATAAATGATATACTACTAAGGTATATCTTATTTTTTTGGGCTCAAGAGAATTGGGTAAAAAAATCTAATTTTGTATTCGTTTTCTTTTCGATATTTTTTCGTATATATATTGATTTTATTTTCCCATTAATTTCTTATTTGATGCAAGCCAACATGCAATATACATATGTCAATAGATACACATACGTGACACTAAAATATAATACTAATATAAAATAGAAGATATATTTGTGATATTGGGAAATAAAATATATTTTGCTCTTAAAGAAGTAACTTATACAATAAACACATTTCTACTATAGTTTTATTTTTAATTTAATATTAGTACAATAACTATAGGCTACTTATAGAAATTCTTAGGATTTATATAATTCTAGAACTAACTAAAAAAAATAAACGCCATTTATAAAATCAAATTCATTAGTTCACAATATAAACTCTCAATTTCTTTCAAATCATATATAATTATATACCATTATTCTCACCAAAAAAATCATCAAGTCCTGCTCCATCGCCTGAGCTGTCTTTCTCTACGCTTTGATTGATCACACAATTCTTCTTCAAAGCCAGGAGACCTTTCAGGAGTAGTAGTTGAAGTTGAAGCTAATTCACCAAACACTACATTTTCGATTTCTCCCGTTTCTTGGATATCGTTTTCCCGTTTCTCCCGTTTTCGATTCTTCCGACCCTTATTGCCATGCCTCTTTGATGGCTTACTTTTTCTTTTTCGACTTCTCGTGATTGTTGGAGTTGGATTCATTACTCCTTCTCCAGCAATCATATATCTTTTGGTACGTGTCATAACAATGTCTTCTGACTCGCAAAGTTTTTGTAAGTGATGTTTTAGTAATGTCGTATGGGCCCATGGTAAATGGTTGTTATATTCTTTTTCTAGAAATTGGGATATGGAATTTTCAGTTGAACCTCGTTTTTCTTTCAATTCACGGATGGCCCTTTCTATCATCTAAAAAAGTGCATGAAAGGAAATGATTAATTAATTGTCTAGTTATATAGTTATAAGCACATGATTTTATTTCATATTATATACTCAAAAGGTACAAGTAAAATATGTCCAAAACAAGAAAATGTATGAAGCAAAAACTTTGAGAAATTTGTTTTTTTACTACATAATAGTCCACTCTGCAACTTTAGTACCAATGGACAGAAAATGCAAATTCGATAGCACAGTTTAAGTTTTCATTGCAACTTTCATAACAAGCCCCCTTTTTTGGACAGAGACGGACTTGATATGCACGTTGCAATGAAAACTTAAATTGTGGTATCAAATTTGCATTTTCGTGTCCAATTTTACCAAGTTGTAACATGGTCTATCATGTGGTACCAGAAAAACAAATTTCCCCAAAAACATCCAACAAAGATCAATGTAGTTATCAAACTCAAATCCAATTAATTGTATTTTCAGTTGTGACCCATAAATTAGAACACTTGTCAAACAGATGTCCATATGAACTCATAGTGACATTTAACATGACAAATATCAGAATGAAAAACTCGTTAGAGTTAGAGCAAAATGCACAAAATTAAAATATATCGAGTCGTGGAAAACCTTCTCCACACTCAGCTTTTTATTTCATGGAATCTTTTTTTTATCAGATTCTCTTCACACTCTCCCCTACTCCGTTTTATAGCTAAGGTCGTTAATTTTTTTTTATTAATATGTCTATTTTAGCCTTGATTTTTAAGTTGTATACAAGCGTACTCAATTTCATACAATTTAAACCACTAACACTTGTTCACAACTACGTCAACAACAAAGCTTAATCCCCAAAAGATCAAGAACGCGGTTTCATGTAAGAAATCTTATCATAACATGAGGGAATATCATTATGTATAAAAAATTTGAGGGGAGTTTTGTGAAGGTTTTCAATAGCATAGGGGGTTTTGTGAAATAAGGCCGTAGTCGCTAATCGCAATATAGGACTCTTTGTATTATTCATACATTGATTTGACACAATATTGTTCATGACAGGAATACGGGAAATTCTTATCTATATCCGGTTGATCAAATTCTTTCAATCACAACAAATGTTATGTGATTCATCATTCTTTGAGCTAAAATTGTTATTCTAATCACAAGACAATTGTATTAATTCGTTATATATGTAACGTCACAACTGAAAAAAGAAAAATAATAATAATAACCCATAAGTTTTTGCCATATGAAATTAATTCAAAATCCATACACATTTAGAGCAGACAATAAATAATTAATAAGGAAATTATATATTCTAAACACGGAAGAAAAATCATAACCCTAATTGACAAATCAATACTGAATCACATCAAACATGACTACAAAAAAATAATAATAAAGAGTAAAACATGAATATAAACATAATTAAAAAAATTAAAATATTACCGCAGAATAAGGAGGGTGATTAGGGGTTTGATACTGAGAATACAACTGGTTCAAGCGATCTTGAACGAGGGTTTTCTCCGACGTAGTTAAGGGCTTGTTTGGATGAGTTTCTGCCAGTTTCAAGATGAGTTTTTGAAACTTTTCCATCGATCGATAGCTTTCTTATTTAGGAGTGCTTCTTCTTTTTTGAATGATATGAATGTGATGATTTTCGGGATTGGATTTAGGTTATATTATATATATATATACATTAATTTTGGAAGTTGTTAGGCTTTCCAATTTTTGAGGATTATTGTTAGAGAAAGAAATGGAATTGACTTCGGATTTGGTTACTTGATGTTGGGGTAAGATTTACGTATGTTTTGAGATTTTAATAAAGTCTCTACTTATTTATATTACTAAAATTGGCAAAATTTATAATTTATAAAAGTCCCCATATCTAATTCTCTGTTTATTATATTACTAAAATTGGCACTAATTATTTATAACTAATAAAAGTCCTTATATCTAGTAGATGTATAATCTTTCTATGAACCCTAATTTTTAGCAACTTTCTCAAACGAAAAATAAGACGACTATTGGCTTCATCATTAACTCATATTAATTTGTTCTTTGAACTTCATAATCAAGAGGTATTAGTGTTTTTTTATTGATTTAAATTACTAGTGTATTAAATCATCTTTTGATATTCAATTGAACAGTGTTTTTTAAAAAGAAAAAATCAGATGGAAGACATCTCCAACAGTTATAGTTCCGAACGAGATTCACTGGCCGAGTATATTTGGGCAATATATTTTCAAATTTAATATAATTTTTTATTGAATTTGAGATTGTTGTTGGACAAGAAAAACAACAACGATTACACGAAAACAACTACAAAATTGCAACAATGGAAACAACATAGAAAATGCAACAGTACAACAATGGAAACAACAAGGAAAATGCAACAATAGAAACAACAATGATTAGGCGTTGGGAAAATAATCAAAATTGTTTTTTCCTGGATTGGACGACCCTCCTCCAAATAAGTCTTTTCGGAGTTGTTTTTGTTGTATCTGTTTCTTTGTATGCTTAAATAAAGCTTTTGTATCTGGAGTGAAGGTAGATGTATCCGTCGTTGAAAGTTTCAAATCGTTCTCCTCCTCCTTCATCGGCATTAACTCAGCGTGCCTTCTAGCACATCCTTCTTGTTGGGATTCGGTAAGATAAACAGCCCTTAGCACAGCGGAAAACAAAAATTTTTAAGGACCTCTTACGGAATCTTGCCAGGATACTAAACTGGTTGTATATATATGAATATAAAACGACAAGAATAATTAGATCCAAATTATACCTGTCTCCTAGCAAATCCAAGTAAGCAACGAAGTCGTGTTTTTCTCCCTCGGTAGAAGTCGATCCAAGCCTTGATGTAGCGCCCCACGTGTTGCGCCTCTACGAGTTGATACACCACAATATCACGAAATATAATATATCCTAATCGGCTAGAACATAGGATATATTAATATCTAGGATTAGAGAACAAGATTGGAACGAGAACGAGATCGAAAAATTCTTCCAAAAAGAAGAACAGGTTCGGCCGATCACAAGGGAGGGAGAGAATTTTCTTGACTTGGCTTTTTGGCTCTTGATTAGTGTGTATGAGATATGACCTTAGGTCTCCTATTTATAGGAATCTCATCATCCTAATCCTCTTAGGATTAGGATTCCCAAGTCTTCTAATTCTCCTACATGGGCCATGGCCTTTTAATTGGAAGACTAAGTCTTCTAATTAATTCATGGCCCATACTAGATTTAATTAATTGGGTCTTTATTTAATTCCCAATTAAATAGCCCAATCAATTTATTTCTTTCTCATTTAATTAAATTAGACTCTAAGTCTATTTAATTAAATATTCCCTTTATTAATTAAATCCAATCTAATTAATTAACTCACAAATTAAATTTCAATTTAATTTATAATCTTGATCCAATTACAATTGGATCAAGTTCGATCCAATTTGCATCGACCCAGTCGACTCGGTCGACCCAGTCACCCCAATCGACCCAGTCGATTTTTGGTTGACTCAGTTGTTCTTCATTTCCTCGCTTTCGCTTCATGTGTATTGTGTATGCCCCCGTAGGTTCACCACATAATTGGCCGTGGGTTGTAATTAAATATTTATTTAATTACTCGAGCATTAAATACTCTAAATCAATTGAACACTCTGTCGATTGATCATTCCAAAATTAGCACCCCTGCTAATTTGGGAATTCTCCCACACTCCACGGTCGATGTCTGGCCACAAGCCCATGGAGCCCAATCACTGGTGAATTAATTCAGTGAACCTTTTAATCATTTACAATTTCCATATACGCTATAATCTCTCCATCGATCGATCTCCCAGTCAATACTTAAGGGCATGGATTTTTCATCGGTTCCCTTTTAATTTTGTTTTGACTTTATGCATTCTGATCTCGAAATAATTCTCTTTGACTTAATCTTTATGAGCTACTTTCATAAAGCCGTCAGATACCTTGGCCAAGGATTTTACCAGAATTAATTTCTCACAGAAATCCATAGGAGAATTTCCCAACCTATCAAGTCAGGTCAATGGATCCTTTGTTGATGATATGAACCTGCATACGAGTCCCTCTATACCCAACGTGAATCCACAGAGACTTTCTGGTGATCTCCAGTCGGTCGGAACTCACATCTAAGTATAGACGTTCTCGCACCAGATAAACCCTATCACCTCAAGTGTTTGGGGATCATTCCTCGTATACTGTTGTAAATTGGAATAACTTCAACTCCGATATGCGACTACCGCTTCCATGATGAGTTATTTCCTAATTGGGGTATTCAGTGCACTTGCCATCCCAGCAAGCCACCCACTTATGTGTATCGACTATCCCAGTCACGCTCGTGGACCCCAGCGTCCTCCAGTTCATCGGAGTATACACATCAGTGAGAGTCTAACCGAATCCAACGATGTCCCATCTCGATTGGATTCTACGACTCTTGAATATGTTCTAGATCACGGCCTTGGAGATCAGTCCACGGGTTGTCCCATAGCCCTGTGATCTAAGGACTTATATCCTTATGCGTAGATAATTATTACATAAGATAAAGATGACCATATAATAAAGATGCATTTATTAATCTAAATTGAATAGTTCCTTTATTTATTACAATAAATGGCAGCCATACAGTTGGCTTGCCGGACACTATTCTATCAATCTCCCACTTGTCCTAAAGCCAACTTTCTATGTTCTTGAGTCCCATCTTTATCAGATGTTTCTCGTATGCCCTTTTAGGCAGTGGCTTCGTAAGCGGGTCCGCGATATTATCTTCTGAGTCGACACGTTCCATCTTAATGTCTCCTCTACCAATGATATCCCTTATCAAATGGTATCGTCGAAGTACGTGCTTGGATTTCTGATGAGATCTCGGCTCCTTCGCTTGCGCTATTGCTCCATTATTATCACAGAAGATAGTAATGGGCTCAGCAATGCTAGGTATCACATCCAATTCCTGGATGAAGTTTTTCATCCAAACACCTTCCTTAGCGGCTTCACACGCTGCAATGTACTCTGCTTCGGTGGTTGAATCTGCGGTAGTATCTTGCTTGGAGCTTTTCCAGCTTACCGCACCACCATTGAGGCAAAATACGTATCCAGATGTTGACTTGAAATCGTCTACATCACATTGGAAGCTCGAATCTGTAAAGCCTTCCAATTTCAATTCTCCTCCACCGTATACCAATAACAATTCCTTAGTCCTTCTCAGGTACTTCAGAATTGCCTTTACGGCTATCCAGTGCTGCTCTCCTGGATCAGACTGATAGCGACTAGTAACGCTTAATGCGTACGCCACGTCTGGTCTAGTACATAGCATACCATACATTATGCTTCCAATAGCGGAGGCATATGGTATTTGAGACATATTGCTTCTCTCTTCAGGCGTCTTTGGGGCCATAGACTTAGAGAGTGCAATACCATGTCTCATTGGAAGTAATCCTCTCTTGGATTCTTCCATACGGAATCTCTTCAGTATTTTATCTATGTACTGTGATTGGGAGAGGCCCAGCAGTCCTTTTGATCTATCTCGGTAGATCCTTATACCTAGTACAAAGGATGCTTCTCCCAAATCCTTCATTGAGAATTGTGTAGACAACCATGCTTTCGTTTCGGATAACACCTTTATATTGTTTCCAATGAGAAGGATGTCATCAACGTAAAGCACCAAAAATTCAACTGTACTCCCACTGATCTTCTTGTACACGCAAGGTTCGAACACGTTTTTGATGAATCCAAACGTCTGGATTGTTTCATCGAAACGGATGTTCCAACTTCGGGAAGCTTGCTTTAGTCCATAAATGGACCTCTGGAGTTTACACACTTTGTGCTCATCTCCTTTGGATGCATATCCTTTTGGTTGCTCCATGTAGATCTCCTTATCAATGTCTCCATTGAGGAAGGCGGTCTTCACATCCATCTGCCATATCTCGTAGTTATACCACGCAGCTATGGCTAGCAAGATTCGAATGGATTTAGGCATTGCGACGGGCGAGAAGGTTTCCTCAAAGTCAATTCCTGGTCTTTGAGTGTATCCTTTTGCCACTAGTCGCGCCTTGTAGGTTATTACCTCTCCGTTCACTCCTAGCTTTCGCTTATAGATCCATTTGCAACCCACGGGAGTCACTCCCACTGGTGGATCTACCAAGGTCCAGACCTTGTTTGAGTGCATGGAGTCCAATTCGGATTCCATGGCTTCGCGCCACTTTCCCGAATCTATGTCCAACATAGCTTCATCGTAAGTCCTTGGGTCGGTTAGAGACTGTCCAGTCTCATGCAGCAGACCGTAGTACCTTTCGGGTTCTCTACGTTGTCTTTCTGACCTACGAAGTATTGGTGTACTTACTGGTGCACTTTCATGCTCTTGTTCTCCCACTGCCTGTGGTGATGGGTCAGCTTGTTCGACCTCTTCGGCCTTTTCAGCTTCAGTGACCTCATCTAGTTCTATGTTATGTTCTTTCTTGTCCACCAAGAAATCCTTCTCTAAGAAGTGTGCGTTCCTTGAGACAAACGTAGTTTGTCTCGTAGGATCATAGAACTCGTATCCTATCGAGTTTTTCTGGATACCCCACGAATTTGCACAAAGAGGATTTTGTTTCCAATTTATCTCCCACTAGCTTCTTGACGTAAGCGGGAGATCCCCATATGCGCATGAATGCGTATGAGGGTGCCTTGCCAAACCATAATTCGTATGGTGTCTTTTGTACGGATTTAGAAGGTACCATATTTAGTATCTTCGTTGCCGTGAGGAGGGCATGTCCCCAAAATGAAAGAGGAAGGTCAGTGGCACTCATCATGGATCGAACCATGTCCATCAAGGTTCGATTCCTTCTCTCAGCTACTCCATTTAATTGTGGTGTAGCAGGAGGAGTCCACTGAGATAATATTCCATGCTCTACAAGATAATTTAGAAATTCGTTACTAAGAAATTCTCCACCTCGGTCAGAACGAAGAGCCTTTATCGTATGACCAAGTTGATTCTCTACTTCCATCTTGAATTCTTTGAATCGCTCAAAGGCTTCAGACTTGTGTTTCAGCAAGAACACGTATCCATAACGACTATAGTCGTCAGTGAAGGTGATGAAGTAGTCGTAGCCCCCTCGGGCGCTTTTTCTTAGTGGTCCACATACGTCAGTATGTATCAAGTCCAATGTTTGCTTGGTTCGCTCAGGGTTTCCTTTAAATGGCAACTTAGCCATTTTACCCTTAAGACATGGTTCACATGTTGGCATTTCATCAATGTGCTTGATCTCAAGCGCGCCAGATGATGCTAACTTTTGAATCCTTGACTTGGATATATGTCCAAGTCGAGCGTGCCATAATTGGGCAGATATTTCATTATCTTGTTTCCTTTTGTTTTGTTGTACGTGCATAACTAATTTAGGTGGTTCTATGGTATATAGTCCATCTCTTAATGTACCAGTGAAAAACAAATGATCATTCATAAATAATGAAAAGGAACCTTTATTAATATTAAAATTAAAACCTTCATTATCTAAAACAGGAATGGAAATAATGTTTTTCACTAAGCCAGGTACATAAAGAACGTTCCTAAGGACTAACTTATTACCACCTAAATCTAACTCCACTTCGCCTATGGCCTCGGCAGCAGCTCTAGCTCCATTGCCAAATCGTAGGATCCAATCCCCAGGCCTAAGTGGCCTTGTTGCTCCCATCACCTGTAAATCATTACAAAGATGAGAACCACAAGCAGTGTCTAACACCCAAGATGCACAGTTAATTGATAAATTAACTTCAACAAGGAATATACCTTTGGAGCTCTCCAAGAACTCCTTGCAGTTCCTCTTCCAGTGTCCAGGTTTCTTGCAGTAGAAACATTTCTGTTCACCAGTAGAAGCTTTTCGCTTCTTTCCTTTTCCTATGGGCCCAGATGGTCCTTTTGCTTTGCTCGGAGGAGCATTTCCCTTCCCTTTCCCTTTCTTAGTCCTTTTAGACCTTGATTGGGTGGAAGTAGCAACCATCACTGGCTTCTCTCTTTTCATGGAAGCCTCTGCAGTGGCGAGCATATTTGCCAACTCGTGAAGTTCAACATTCATCTTGTGCATGTTGTAGTTCACTACGAATTGCTCGAATGATCTTGGCAACGATTGGAGGATTATATCCTGGCAGTACGACTTGTCCATTTTCACCTCAAGTTGACCAAGCTTTTCAATAAGCCCAATCATTTTGATACAGTGAGAGCGGACATCAGTACCTTCTGCCATCCTCGTTTGTTGCAGAGTTTTAGCAGTTTCATACCGCTCATATCTACTTTGTACCCTAAAGAGGCCATTGAGGTGTGTGTAGATTTCAAAAGCAGATTTCATATGCTCATGCTGCTTTTGAAGCTCATTCGACATGGATGCTAGCATAAGACAACGTGACTGTAAGTCATCGTCGTGCCACAATTCAGTAGCCTCTTTCTCAGTGTCACTAGCATCCAAAACAATTTTAGGTGGGGGCCCATCAAGGACAAAAGATAGTTTCTCAGAAGCTAGAATGATCTTAAGGTTTCTGACCCAGTCATGAAAGTTGGGTCCAGTCAATTTGTTTTGTTCAAGTATGATGGAAATCGGATTCTTAGACATTATATCTACAAAAAGACGATAGAAGAAATAAATACGCGAATGATTAATTTTAAATGCACAATTTACAAACATGGTTTTTATTTGTAAATTACTCCCACTATTTTAATCAAAATCTTATGCCCCCACATAAGTTTCGGGAATATTAAAATATCCTAGCGGGCTCAAGGCCCAAATGCAATCTTCTAGTACCCACGACTCGTTGGCCATACTATTAGATCCACTTGGTGGGCGATCACGTCGCCGGTTAACCGTCGCAGCTAACCCTTGAGTTTCCCCCCCCCACCCCCCCCCCCCCCCACCCCCCCCCCCCCCCACCCCCCCCCCCCCCCACCCCCCCCCCCCCCCACCCCCCCCCCCCCCCACCCCCCCCCCCCCCCACCCCCCCCCCCCCCCACCCCCCCCCCCCCCCACCCCCCCCCCCCCCCACCCCCCCCCCCCCCCACCCCCCCCCCCCCCCACCCCCCCCCCCCCCCACCCCCCCCCCCCCCCACCCCCCCCCCCCCCCACCCCCCCCCCCCCCCACCCCCCCCCCCCCCCACCCCCCCCCCCCCCCACCCCCCCCCCCCCCCACCCCCCCCCCCCCCCACCCCCCCCCCCCCCCACCCCCCCCCCCCCCCACCCCCCCCCCCCCCCACCCCCCCCCCCCCCCACCCCCCCCCCCCCCCACCCCCCCCCCCCCCCACCCCCCCCCCCCCCCACCCCCCCCCCCCCCCACCCCCCCCCCCCCCCACCCCCCCCCCCCCCCACCCCCCCCCCCCCCCACCCCCCCCCAAAGCCTTCCAATTTCAATTCTCCTCCACCGTTATACCAATAACAATTCCTTAGTCCTTCTCAGGTACTTCAGAATTGCCTTTACGGCTATCCAGTGCTGCTCTCCTGGATCAGACTGATAGCGACTAGTAACGCTTAATGCGTACGCCACGTCTGGTCTAGTACATAGCATACCATACATTATGCTTCAATAGCGGAGGCATATGGTATTTGAGACATATTGCTTCTCTCTTCAGGCGTCTTTGGGGCCATAGACTTAGAGAGTGCAATACCATGTCTCATTGGAAGTAATCCTCTCTTGGATTCTTCCATACGGAATCTCTTCAGTATTTTATCTATGTACTGTGATTGGGAGAGGCCCAGCAGTCCTTTTGATCTATCTCGGTAGATCCTTATACCTAGTACAAAGGATGCTTCTCCCAAATCCTTCATTGAGAATTGTGTAGACAACCATGCTTTCGTTTCGGATAACACCTTTATATTGTTTCCAATGAGAAGGATGTCATCAACGTAAAGCACCAAAAATTCAACTGTACTCCCACTGATCTTCTTGTACACGCAAGGTTTGAACACGTTTTTGATGAATCCAAACGTCTGGATTGTTTCATCGAAACGGATGTTCCAACTTCGGGAAGCTTGCTTTAGTCCATAAATGGACCTCTGGAGTTTACACACTTTGTGCTCATCTCCTTTGGATGCATATCCTTTTGGTTGCTCCATGTAGATCTCCTTATCAATGTCTCCATTGAGGAAGGCGGTCTTCACATCCATCTGCCATATCTCGTAGTTATACCACGCAGCTATGGCTAGCAAGATTCGAATGGATTTAGGCATTGCGACGGGCGAGAAGGTTTCCTCAAAGTCAATTCCTGGTCTTTGAGTGTATCCTTTTGCCACTAGTCGCGCCTTGTAGGTTATTACCTCTCCGTTCACTCCTAGCTTTCGCTTATAGATCCATTTGCAACCCACGGGAGTCACTCCCACTGGTGGATCTACCAAGGTCCAGACCTTGTTTGAGTGCATGGAGTCCAATTCGGATTCCATGGCTTCGCGCCACTTTCCCGAATCTATGTCCAACATAGCTTCATCGTAAGTCCTTGGGTCGGTTAGAGACTGTCCAGTCTCATGCAGCAGACCGTAGTACCTTTCGGGTTCTCTACGTTGTCTTTCTGACCTACGAAGTATTGGTGTACTTACTGGTGCACTTTCATGCTCTTGTTCTCCCACTGCCTGTGGTGATGGGTCAGCTTGTTCGACCTCTTCGGCCTTTTCAGCTTCAGTGACCTCATCTAGTTCTATGTTATGTTCTTTCTTGTCCACCAAGAAATCCTTCTCTAAGAAGTGTGCGTTCCTTGAGACAAACGTAGTTTGTCTCGTAGGATCATAGAACTCGTATCCTATCGAGTTTTTCTGGATACCCCACGAATTTGCACAAAGAGGATTTTGTTTCCAATTTATCTCCCCACTAGCTTCTTGACGTAAGCGGGAGATCCCCATATGCGCATGAATGCGTATGAGGGTGCCTTGCCAAACCATAATTCGTATGGTGTCTTTTGTACGGATTTAGAAGGTACCATATTTAGTATCTTCGTTGCCGTGAGGAGGGCATGTCCCCAAAATGAAAGAGGAAGGTCAGTGGCACTCATCATGGATCGAACCATGTCCATCAAGGTTCGATTCCTTCTCTCAGCTACTCCATTTAATTGTGGTGTAGCAGGAGGAGTCCACTGAGATAATATTCCATGCTCTACAAGATAATTTAGAAATTCGTTACTAAGAAATTCTCCACCTCGGTCAGAACGAAGAGCCTTTATCGTATGACCAAGTTGATTCTCTACTTCCATCTTGAATTCTTTGAATCGCTCAAAGGCTTCAGACTTGTGTTTCAGCAAGAACACGTATCCATAACGACTATAGTCGTCAGTGAAGGTGATGAAGTAGTCGTAGCCCCCTCGGGCGCTTTTTCTTAGTGGTCCACATACGTCAGTATGTATCAAGTCCAATGTTTGCTTGGTTCGCTCAGGGTTTCCTTTAAATGGCAACTTAGCCATTTTACCCTTAAGACATGGTTCACATGTTGGCATTTCATCAATGTGCTTGATCTCAAGCGCGCCAGATGATGCTAACTTTTGAATCCTTGACTTGGATATATGTCCAAGTCGAGCGTGCCATAATTGGGCAGATATTTCATTATCTTGTTTCCTTTTGTTTTGTTGTACGTGCATAACTAATTTAGGTGGTTCTATGGTATATAGTCCATCTCTTAATGTACCAGTGAAAAACAAATGATCATTCATAAATAATGAAAAGGAACCTTTATTAATATTAAAATTAAAACCTTCATTATCTAAAACAGGAATGGAAATAATGTTTTTCACTAAGCCAGGTACATAAAGAACGTTCCTAAGGACTAACTTATTACCACCTAAATCTAACTCCACTTCGCCTATGGCCTCGGCAGCAGCTCTAGCTCCATTGCCAAATCGTAGGATCCAATCCCCAGGCCTAAGTGGCCTTGTTGCTCCCATCACCTGTAAATCATTACAAAGATGAGAACCACAAGCAGTGTCTAACACCCAAGATGCACAGTTAATTGATAAATTAACTTCAACAAGGAATATACCTTTGGAGCTCTCCAAGAACTCCTTGCAGTTCCTCTTCCAGTGTCCAGGTTTCTTGCAGTAGAAACATTTCTGTTCACCAGTAGAAGCTTTTCGCTTCTTTCCTTTTCCTATGGGCCCAGATGGTCCTTTTGCTTTGCTCGGAGGAGCATTTCCCTTCCCTTTCCCTTTCTTAGTCCTTTTAGACCTTGATTGGGTGGAAGTAGCAACCATCACTGGCTTCTCTCTTTTCATGGAAGCCTCTGCAGTGGCGAGCATATTTGCCAACTCGTGAAGTTCAACATTCATCTTGTGCATGTTGTAGTTCACTACGAATTGCTCGAATGATCTTGGCAACGATTGGAGGATTATATCCTGGCAGTACGACTTGTCCATTTTCACCTCAAGTTGACCAAGCTTTTCAATAAGCCCAATCATTTTGATACAGTGAGAGCGGACATCAGTACCTTCTGCCATCCTCGTTTGTTGCAGAGTTTTAGCAGTTTCATACCGCTCATATCTACTTTGTACCCTAAAGAGGCCATTGAGGTGTGTGTAGATTTCAAAAGCAGATTTCATATGCTCATTGCTGCTTTTGAAGCTCATTCGACATGGATGCTAGCATAAGACAACGTGACTGTAAGTCATCGTCGTGCCACAATTCAGTAGCCTCTTTCTCAGTGTCACTAGCATCCAAAACAATTTTAGGTGGGGGCCCATCAAGGACAAAAGATAGTTTCTCAGAAGCTAGAATGATCTTAAGGTTTCTGACCCAGTCATGAAAGTTGGGTCCAGTCAATTTGTTTTGTTCAAGTATGATGGAAATCGGATTCTTAGACATTATATCTACAAAAAGACGATAGAAGAAATAAATACGCGAATGATTAATTTTAAATGCACAATTTACAAACATGGTTTTTATTTGTAAATTACTCCCACTATTTTAATCAAAATCTTATGCCCCCACATAAGTTTCGGGAATATTAAAATATCCTAGCGGGCTCAAGGCCCAAATGCAATCTTCTAGTACCCACGACTCGTTGGCCATACTATTAGATCCACTTGGTGGGCGATCACGTCGCCGGTTAACCATCGCAGCTAACCCTTGAGTTCATTTAGCCTCGTTTTTCTTTATGGACCCACGACTCGTGAGACATCCATATTTACTAGCGTTAAATCATGTCCAATACTCGTGGAGAGAAATAGTTCAATCCTAGACGCCCCACGACTCGTGAGACAGCGCCTAGAACCTTGCTATCCCCTCCCTTGGCACTAAACTGTGCATCGAGGCAATAAACACATTATCTTCCTATAGCTCGACCCACGACTCGTGAGACATCGAGATATATTCGTACAATATGCTTAAGACCTAGTAATTGGATAGGCTCGGACCATAGACACCATTCATATGCGCCCGTTATTCGATTTAATATTATAATTGAGTTTTAAAGTTCAATTGGAGGTTTTTCAGTTTTCTTGTGCGAGGTCTCATCAGATTATGCTTTATCTTGTTTACGTTATCTATTCTAAGCATGCATCACATACATCAAAGAATAATAAATAAGTAAACATACATCACATAGCAGGATATGATTGATCGATTGCCCATCCTATGCGATCCATCACGAGCCATGCGATGGATCAATTGGTCAGTCTAGGGTGGAAATTAAATGTCCTAACTATTACAATTTTCAAAACCCATACATGCATGGGCCTTCTTGTAATATCCTCCTTGATTGGGCCTCCATGTAATGAATTGGGCCTCCATGTCCTCCAAGGTAATGGGCCTCCATGTGGATCTCCAAGTCTTCATGAGGTCTTCTCGGCTCCAAGCCTAAACTAAGTCTAACTTAAAATGGCCCTATTCTATTACATTTTAATTGCTCAAGCAAGGGGCACCAATCAGGCCCATTTAATTACAACCCATAAAATAAATAAACCAAATCTACACAGGGCTTAGGGGCAAAATCGACCAATCCACATATTCACTCAAGAACATGCATAAATTCACATAAGGGCATAAATGTAAATTTATCGGCTCCTTTAATTTTAATTCACAAAAATTATCCAAGTTAATTTAATTTTGAATTAATAATTAATCTCTAAGATTAATTAACTCTTACTTGAGTTCTAAGTAATCTATAATTCTTATCTTGATTAAGTTGGTTAATTAAGATAGTTACAAATCTTCCAAGATTCCTATCTTGTCCAAAACTCTAAGTTTCCCAATTTACCAAATCTCCAAGATTCTCAAGATAATCCTATTTTGATTAGATTAGATAACTAAGGTAGTTCCCAAATCTTCCAAGATTCCTACCTTATCCAAAACTCCAAGTTTCCTAATCTCACAAATCTCCAAGATTTTTCAAACTTTCCAAAATAGGCAGAATTAGAGTCCAACCAAAAATCAGCCACGAAGTGGCCAATCGAAAACTGCCCCGTGGACAGCACACGCGCAGCCACGAAGTCCGCGCGTGGGCTGCCCGTAGCAGCCGCTGCTGCGCGTGGCAGCGCACGGCAGCGCGCGGCTGCGCGTGACAGCACACGGCAGGCAGCCCGTAGGCTGCTGCTGTGTGCCGCACGCGCTGCCAGCGTGCTGTTCGCACACGCTGCCCGTGGGCAGCAGCGTGCGGTGGCCGCCCAGCCGCGGTGCGCTGCCGCGCACCGCCGCGTGCCACCGCGGTTGGATCCAATTAAAACAATTTTCCTTTTGTTTTTCTTGATTACTTTGATTTAATTAAAAACAGATCTAATTAAATCCCAATCCAAAAAATAAAATTAACATGATAAAATTTTTGAATCAAAATTTTTCTATTAACTCCAAGTTAATCAGATCTACGTTCTAAAACATGCAAAGTAAAAGAACTAGCCACACATAAATCAAACATATGATTTAAAACACAGAATTTGCAAATTCATATATATACAAAGCCAGAGTTGGCTCTGATACCACTGTTGGGATTCGGTAAGATAAACAGCCCTTAGCACAGCGGAAAACAAAAATTTTTAAGGACCTCTTACGGAATCTTGCCAGGATACTAAACTGGTTGTATATATATGAATATAAAACGACAAGAATAATTAGATCCAAATTATACCTGTCTCCTAGCAAATCCAAGTAAGCAACGAAGTCGTGTTTTTCTCCCTCGGTAGAAGTCGATCCAAGCCTTGATGTAGCGCCCCACGTGTTGCGCCTCTACGAGTTGATACACCACAATATCACGAAATATAATATATCCTAATCGGCTAGAACATAGGATATATTAATATCTAGGATTAGAGAACAAGATTGGAACGAGAACGAGATCGAAAAATTCTTCCAAAAAGAAGAACAGGTTCGGCCGATCACAAGGGAGGGAGAGAATTTTCTTGACTTGGCTTTTTGGCTCTTGATTAGTGTGTATGAGATATGACCTTAGGTCTCCTATTTATAGGAATCTCATCATCCTAATCCTCTTAGGATTAGGATTCCCAAGTCTTCTAATTCTCCTACATGGGCCATGGCCTTTTAATTGGAAGACTAAGTCTTCTAATTAATTCATGGCCCATACTAGATTTAATTAATTGGGTCTTTATTTAATTCCCAATTAAATAGTCCAATCAATTTATTTCTTTCTCATTTAATTAAATTAGACTCTAAGTCTATTTAATTAAATATTCCCTTTATTAATTAAATCCAATCTAATTAATTAACTCACAAATTAAATTTCAATTTAATTTATAATCTTGATCCAATTACAATTGGATCAAGTTCGATCCAATTTGCATCGACCCAGTCGACTCGGTCGACCCAGTCACCCCAATCGACCCAGTCGATTTTTGGTTGACTCAGTTGTTCTTCATTTCCTCGCTTTCGCTTCATGTGTATTGTGTATGCCCCCCGTAGGTTCACCACATAATTGGCCGTGGGTTGTAATTAAATATTTATTTAATTACTCGAGCATTAAATACTCTAAATCAATTGAACACTCTGTCGATTGATCATTCCAAAATTAGCACCCCTGCTAATTTGGGAATTCTCCCACACTCCACGGTCGATGTCTGGCCACAAGCCCATGGAGCCCAATCACTGGTGAATTAATTCAGTGAACCTTTTAATCATTTACAATTTCCATATACGCTATAATCTCTCCATCGATCGATCTCCCAGTCAATACTTAAGGGCATGGATTTTTCATCGGTTCCCTTTTAATTTTGTTTTGACTTTATGCATTCTGATCTCGAAATAATTCTCTTTGACTTAATCTTTATGAGCTACTTTCATAAAGCCGTCAGATACCTTGGCCAAGGATTTTACCAGAATTAATTTCTCACAGAAATCCATAGGAGAATTTCCCAACCTATCAAGTCAGGTCAATGGATCCTTTGTTGATGATATGAACCTGCATACGAGTCCCTCTATACCCAACGTGAATCCACAGAGACTTTCTGGTGATCTCCAGTCGGTCGGAACTCACATCTAAGTATAGACGTTCTCGCACCAGATAAACCCTATCACCTCAAGTGTTTGGGGATCATTCCTCGTATACTGTTGTAAATTGGAATAACTTCAACTCCGATATGCGACTACCGCTTCCATGATGAGTTATTTCCTAATTGGGGTATTCAGTGCACTTGCCATCCCAGCAAGCCACCCACTTATGTGTATCGACTATCCCAGTCACGCTCGTGGACCCCAGCGTCCTCCAGTTCATCGGAGTATACACATCAGTGAGAGTCTAACCGAATCCAACGATGTCCCATCTCGATTGGATTCTACGACTCTTGAATATGTTCTAGATCACGGCCTTGGAGATCAGTCCACGGGTTGTCCCATAGCCCTGTGATCTAAGGACTTATATCCTTATGCGTAGATAATTATTACATAAGATAAAGATGACCATATAATAAAGATGCATTTATTAATCTAAATTGAATAGTTCCTTTATTTATTACAATAAATGGCAGCCATACAGTTGGCTTGCCGGACACTATTCTATCACTTCTTCCATCATGCGATGTGTTTCGTTTGCTTCTTGAATGCTTTGAGAATAAGAATCTAAAGAGACAGAATTTGAAGAGGCCTTGTGCTTGACTTTTTTTGCTTTTTTAGTTCCCTCTGGTCTCCCTGATGGCGTTTCTTCACTTGGAGTCCCAAGACTTGAAGGTGTATCCAATGGAACCTCATCAGATGTAAAGTTAATATGTGGAGTATAACCTGGTGGTGGGGACTCCATTTGTTCGGAAGAAAAGTGCGGTAATTGCGTTTGGAACAGATCCGGCCCAGTTTGCGTTTGGGTTGGAACGAAAAACATCACCTAATCTTGCAAAATTGCCCATCAGTGGTGCAAAGTAAAAGTGGTGTCATGTTGGTTCATAAATATTGCGCGTGCCATTCCTTGCTACAAAAACAAATTGAGAGTTAATTAATATATGTGATATAATAGCATTATTGAGTATGAAATACTAAAGTCTGAAAATTTACCTCGTCCTGAAGGTTGGTTCTACTAACATACATTCTTTGTGCTTCAGTGAGTGCGGAATACCATTTGTTGCAATCTCGAATGATTACCTTCTTCCATCGGCACATTATTGTTTCTTTGGATCGACGTTGAGTCTGGATGCCTTGAGACGCGATTATTTCTTACATTGTGTCGATGATTGCCTTCCATAAACCCTTCTGTTTTTGATTATTTATGTGGATTGGATTCTCCGAATGTTGGATGTATGATTTGCAAGAGCTTCATCTTCGTATTGATGCCAATTTTTCTTAGAAGGCATGGAGAGATGAATGATAATTTTCTTAGAAGATGACTAAATTAAAGCAGATATATATTTTCTTAGTAGAGACGGAGAGAGTTGTGGATAAAAGAGATGTCGACCATCTCTTTAAATAGAGAAGCCTGAGATTATGTTCTTGCTAAACAACATTAAATTTAACACAATTTTTTTTTCACAAAATTTAAACTATTTACTATGCACTATTCACTATGCACTATGCACTATACACTAAGCATTATTAAATATATACGAGACATCAATTATTTTCTCCATTGTCACGAGACTTCCCTGAGTAAAGTTCAATAAAGTAAATCAATATTTCATTGATTGATTGATCTGAAGAGTCACGGGACTTTCATCTCAGAATTTTCACCAACATTTAAATTTCTTGATTGGTCATTTTCTTTTCAAGACTTTCATTACTTTCATCATATTTGAAAGTTACTCACCAACAATTTCTTTTTAAAAAAAATGAGTTTACCCTTTGGTGATTTTGGTTCGAGTTCCAATAATAATGATTTTTATGATCAATATTTACAAGAGCTTCAGGAACAAGAAGATGCGCCTGAGGTAGAATTTCATAACCAAATTGAATGGGGAAGCAATTCATTGATGAACATGCACTCGACTTTCTACACGAACAACCTGTACACGGTGGATCTGTTCCTGGGCGTTTGTATAAACCTCGAGATATAAAAGCTAAGTGCTTAGACCTCATGTGAGATTACTTTGTCGAGAGGCCGGTTAATACATATCAAGAATTCCGACATCGGTTCCTGATGAAGCGTCCCCTATTCAAGCTTAAATGTGTTGTCATCGTGTTCAATATGAGCTCAAATTTATTATTTAAGATTTTTAATGTGTTTTGACATTTTTAATTAGAACCGACGTCGAAATGTCAGATAGAATTAATAGCAAAATCAAAATTTAGGGGTAAAGACGCATACATGATACATGTTTAATAGATGAAAATTAAAGAAATTGTGGGGATGAAAATTGCAAAATATTTCCACAAAGCAAAATTATGGAGGTGAAAATTGCAAAAAATATGTACTAACCGGTTAAACAAGTTGCCCAAACAATTTACTTAAAGCAAAATTCCTCCAGCCAATTAAATTGGGTTGTACATGGGTTGTACGTAATAGTACGGTCATATTGACATTTTCCAAAAAAATAAACATGTTGGATTTTTAATTGAAAATTTATGTCTTTATAAGTAGTTATTACAAATTAGTAGTGTAAAATCATTATTTCAAGTGAAGGGATATTTTTTAGTGAAGTAACTCCATTTAAGAAATACTCCTATATTATTTTATTATGGAACATTAATGCCAACAAAAGAAAAATATAGAAGTATAGCAAGATTGTGTTGATCAGGAAAAACTATTTCATGCCTTGCACATAAATTTTCAAACATATATGGTGCAACATAAATATTACAAATATTTTGAGATTTTTCGGAAATTTTTTTACACATATCTAGAAAAATTGTAAATAAAAAAACTTATAGATATAGAAGTTACTCAATGTTTTTATTTTGATTGAACATAGTGTTGGAATTTTTATTGTTTATACAGTAGTAATTCCATTAGGTGGACTTTTAATAAGTTTAGTCGATCGTTAAGAAGGGTTATTTCAATTTTGTATGTCCGATTAAAGTGATCAAATTAAGTTAATTATTAAATGGGCATAAGAAATATCATTTTATATAAGTGTGGGGTAAATAAGATATTTTTATATGTGTAGAATACTGAAAGTGTAATTACCAAACTTTGATGGGCTAGTTTAATAATTACACAATTATTAAATGATGTTGCAGTTAATAAATACAGAGACTTGGTCCCTGGGTCAGCTACCAGAAAAACAACGTGTTCTCTCCCCACCATGAGAAAACAACTGAAGAAAAGTTTTGGTAACCAGATCTAGATTTTCAAGTCTTGGGTGATTCAATTCATCAATTCCTTCAATCTCAAATCATCAATTCATTCAGGCTTCATAACAATGGATTCTGGTAGGTTTTCTTAAACTCCTACGGTGAGTAATCCTCTTTTAATCGACTAAATGGATCTAGGGTTAGAAAATCCACTTTCATGTTATATGTGATTTTCATCCATCAAGTGGTATCAGAGCAGTGTTTTGCTCGATTTCTAGAGGATTTTTTAATATACATAGTTCTAGATTATGGAGTAAAACATTCTATACAAGTATATATGAAAAGTCTCTAAATCATCAGTTTTAGCCACTAGATCAAGTTGATTTTCACTGTCTGTTCGAGAATGTGGTTGTATAAATAAGGCAAGACCTTATTTGAAAATTATCCAAGTTTACTGCATTCTTACATCTTATTTGACAAAAAAATTATCAAATAGAAAAATATGAGTTACATTTACAAAATAATTTTTTGAGGTCCCTCTATAGTCGGGGTCCTAGGCGATGGCCTAAATTGTCTAGCTATAGAGCTGGCCCTGGAAGCCCACAGGATCACCTTCCAGCTAATATCGATGTAGAAGAAGTGATTGGAGTTATGCGTGGTAGTGAGAAGCCTGGCATATTTGTTCCAGCAAATGATCTTAATAACTCTCAATGGTTTTATGTCGATGTTCGTGCAATTGCTTGTGCTTGAGGGCTTCCAGAGAGAACACTATATGTTGAAGAAATCAACGGAAATAACAATCCAAGAAGACCTTATCCCGTTCCAAAGGAAGTCAATACTCTGATTCGTAGTTCTGTAATGCCACGGGAACATCTCAACTATACACTAACATGGTATTTATATATTCATTTGTTTTCTTTGCCTCATATGTGCTTGTTGCGTCTGCATGCTAGAATCTTTTCATTACCTTAGTTGAACTTCCTATTAGTATTTTTTATGTAACTTTTTGCTTTTACTATGGGCTAATAAATCTAAGATTCCAAATTGATACATGATAGAATTGAACTGTGGCGTAATGTTGCGATTATGTAACGACATTAGTCGTCCTCTATGTCCTTGTCCTTTCCCTTCTTCTACATGTAAATGTCACCTATCTCCCCAGCAATTCTCTTTTAGTGTCGTATACTACCTTTTGCAACCCCTTCTTCTTTATTACCTTCTGATTAGGCCATAGAGCTTATCGACGAAACAAAAGAACGAGAAAGTTAATTATCTTGCTCCAGTTTCAATTTTTTTCCATCATTTATTGCACATGGTGGATATCTACTTCATATTGAGATTATACTAATCCTTGACAATTAATCAAAGTGATTTAACATTGGTGTAATTGTGCAGGTACTCTCTGTCAGCAGCAGTAACTTTCAT
Organism: Penstemon davidsonii; assembly: GCA_034814905.1. NCBI lineage: Eukaryota > Viridiplantae > Streptophyta > Magnoliopsida > Lamiales > Plantaginaceae > Penstemon > Penstemon davidsonii. The sequence continues at coordinate 26,803,370 of JAYDYQ010002534.1, forward strand.
GGCTATTAAGAGACTGAAGCTAATATAGAATAGGTTACAGCAGTAATATTCATGGTTATCAAGGATTTGAGTGGTTTCAGCGAAATTTTTAAAGCATCATTTTGATCGAGTTTGGATGTTGAGTTTTGTGTGTTTCATAAATTTGAGATTTGATTTGAGCTAGAAGAATTTTAATATTTCATAAATTATGCCAAAGTACAAATAATAAGTAATAACTAACAATACTAATTTTAAATTAGAAGAAACTTACACTAGGGAGAACTGAAGAGTGGCATGGAAATTTTATTAAATCCTAAATTCAATTTTTTTTTTATTGAAATGCGGCTAAAGTATGATTCTCCATGGACTTTGATATAATAAATGTTTTGAAAATTCGAAAAGGTCCAATGAAATAGATTTTAGGTAAGCAAGACCAAGTGGAATTGGTAATTTTTTTAATGCTTTAGTGATTGTGAATTGCAGCAATATAAGCCATTGTAAATTCCATTGTCCATTATCAAACTAAAATTTCATCCACAAACTAAGATTATTTCAGAGAAGAGGTATATACAGAAGAATGATATGGCTTACACTATTGACAAAGATTCTTTGTACACAAACGGGTGTCTGGTCTAGTGAAAACGACTAGCCTCTAAATATTGCGAATTCATATTTGTCTATGTGTGAGATTTTTTGCCTGAAAGTTCTAGAAATTTCTAGGTTTATCATGATATCTCATGAATATGCTAATATCATTTTGTAGGAGCATTCGCACTTTCTAGATTGTACTATAAATGTGTATTTACCACTAAAAAGTAAGTGAACCAATTGAATGAAAAGTTTTCCTCTCAAAAAAGTTACTCTCATCCATTAACTACAAAAGCAAAAGGGATTAAGCTAAGTCGATCTTTTTATAATACCCTTTGGAAATCCCAAATATATAATCTATATTAATCTTTATTTTTCACGATCCAGCCCAAACACTTCAACTAAAGATTTCAATAGCATCTTCTCACCCAACATAATGCCATTTAAAAGATCTATCATCATCCATCACATTTTGTTTGTAAATAAAGAAATACTCTTCTTGTAAGGCCATCTCCATTAATGGAGTGGGAGGAAGGGAATAAAAAATGAAGATTTATGATGCAAGGGGAAGAAAATTGAAGACATGGAGATGTGTTTCACCCACCGCTTGAAGTGGTGAGGTGGTGACAGTCCAGATCGCCCCACCCACTTCATTAATTGGCTGGGCAATGCGCCCAACCCTATTTTGTTCTTTTTTTTCTTTAGGTATAATTTGATTATTAATAGGAAAAATTAATAAAAACGTTTTTTACTATGAAAAATTATTAATTTTTTTTTTAATCTTAACCTTAATTTAATATTATACTTATATAATTTGTGCTTTTATTTAATGAACTTAACATTAATTTAATTTTATTACTTGTAATATTGTAACTTTATGGACAATGTTAAATTTATTATTTAGCTCTATTATTATTAATTATATTAAATGAGAGCGGAAAAATATAAAAATTGAAATTAATTAAAAATATAATTAAAAATAATTTATAAAAATTAAATACGATTTATGGATTAAAACAATTTTATGTTACATAACTTATTATTATTAATGCCAATGTTAAATTTCTTATTATTAATGACAATTTTTAATTTACTATTATTATAACTATTAATTATTTTTTTATTTTTTATTATTTTATTATTATTAATATTATATATTTATTATTATTATTATTTTTTTTATTAAGTGAGAGTGGAGAAATATGTGAATTGAAATTAAATGAAATGAGAAAATTGAATCATTAAAAATAACTATAAAAATAAAAGTCTAAAGAGAAAGAGGAATTTGAGCTAAGTCTTGAGGGAAAGAGAATCCATCCTCATTGAAAATGGCCTAAGATCAAACAATGAGTAAAAGACAAAAGTACAATTTACTTTAATAAAGCAAATAGTGATTTACTATTCATAAATAGTGTTTTTACTGTTCATAAACAGTTTTTTCTTTTTTGAAATCCGGATTTCACGTCCGAACTCGGTCTATTTATTCTCCTCCTCTTTTCATTACGAGGCAGGCTCTCAAACACTGCCCACTTTTATATTTTCTCTATTTTATAAGCTTATTTTGTATTTTGTAAATCTCTTGTAAAAACTATTCCAAATAAATAAAGTCTTGAAGGCATTTAAAGGTAGCAAGGTGGTCACTTACTAAGGTAATATTTAATGTTTTAATTTATTTATTTACTTATATAAATTAGCCTTAATAAAACGCTAAATATAAATGTGTTGAACTACATTTTAGGGATCGGAAATCCGTAGTTAGAGAAATTCTTGGAATTGTAGAATGTGTTTTAAAATTTCAAGATGATTTATATAATTAAAAATTTATTATAAAAACAGATTGCCAATCAGCAAGATTTATGTTTAATGAGAGTTTTTAAACATGATGTGTCCAAACAAATGTTTGCAAGGTGGAAAGCACATTTAACCCCTTTTGATTTTGAAATAATTTATAAAAAAGGTAAAGATTAACAGTTTCTTCGATCCCTGTTGGGAGATGTTCTCACTTAATGTGTCTGACGCATCTCGAAAGAAATAAAAATCCTTGGATAATAATAAAAAATAGTCTCCCTGATTTTCTTACTCGTGAATATTTGCAGGAATCACTCACTTAATATGTCTAACGCGCAACGCATCTCGAAAGAAATAAAAACCCTTGGATAATAAAAAAGAAATAGTCCCCCTGATTTTCTTACACGTGAATATTTGCAGGAATGTTTCCTCGCGTTTACATTCCTCGCGGTAGAGGTAGAGGCAGAGGAAGAGGAAATTCCTCTTATAGAGGAAGAAGAAGAAGGGTTATATCCCAGATTGGAAATCAGTGGCTAAGAGCAGAGAACATTGCAAATATTGCATCATCGTCGACATCGGGTAATATCCCACAAGACCAAAACAATCCGTTATACAATGAATTCCTAAATCTTATACAAGAGAATAATATTCCATCTTATGCTAATGTCATATCAGAGGAAGATAACGAGGACTCAGACTCAGACTCGGACTCAGATAATGAGGAACAAAAAACCTCAAAAGAAGTAATACTTCTTATTGAAAATAGCGATTTAAAATGGAAAGAATCGCCTTGGACAATTATTTCAAGGTATCTTGATCTCGATGTAGCATCGTATACATCTGGATCATATAAACAACGATCATACTATCAGAATATCCTGAAATTTACAGGAACAGCTGAAATTCAGCATTTTTATGGTAAAAATACCCAAACTATTGATTTTAGTAAAATAATAATCGAAAAAATTATATCTGCTCAAGAATGGGGAATTTCACCCCTCAAAGAAAAAGAATTTTTCGATCCTGAGTTAAGAACTCAAATAAAATTTAATTTTTGGGATTATATCCAAGCTTTTGAAAAAACTTTTCTTTACGAAAATGAAAAGAAAAAACATTCTTGGTTAATAAAAATTTGTGGGGAGGTTTATGAACACCCAATACCAAATTGGTTTATTAAATGGTGGAATTTCCACGGCCCTTCAATTAATATTTTACCAGAGCAATTCAAAGAATTATATACAGAATGGGTGAAATTATCACCAAAATTGAAAGAAATAGAAAAAAATAAAGAAAAACGGATCGAGGAAATTGCCTCAATGAATTTCTTCATGGAATTTTCGATTCCATGGATATGGAAATGGTCACCACGGTTTGGTTATACCCGGGAAAATATACCCTGTATTTACAGAAATTATCATATAAATTTTTCGAAAAAATTAGTAGTATTAAACCCAAATACTAATAAATTATATGGACAAGATCTTATAGATTCAATCAAGGAAGTAAATAATAACTACCAAAAAGCACAAGAAAAAGAGACTCCAAGTGCATTGCATACATATTGCAAGGAGAATTCAACTTAAAAATTATATTGACGAAATTAAAAAAAAAAATTGATAAAAAATCTGAAAATCTTCAATTCAGACACATCAATGGCCTAATAAGGCACACAATTTGGCCTAATCAGGCACATAATTTGATTACTTAGCAGGGGAATCTCAAAGGAAAATCAAAAGCAGAAGAATCTTTTGCAAGACAAAATGAAGCTGCCGACAAGAAGTAAATGACAAAAGTACTGTTTACTTTAATAAAGTAAATAGTATTTACTATTTATAAATAGTGTTTTACCTGTTTATTTTGAAGGTTTGTTTTTAAATCCGGACTCCGTCTGTTTAGTTTTACTATGTATTAAAGTAAAATAATAATAATAAGTAATTAAGTAGTTGTTTTGTATTTATCAGTCTTATTTTGCATTTATGAATGAAAAAAAATTAATATAATTAATGTAGTTTTGTTTTTAATAATATTCATGTGTATTGTGATAGTTAGATAGTATTATTCAACATATATACAAGGAAAGTTTTGAAAATTAGCTGTAATCAATTATGAAAAATTAAAACCAAACGTTATGGGCCTGTTTGCTTGGCGTTTGGGAAAGTAATTTGGGAGAGTAGTGGAGGTTTGTGAAATAATTTCGATTTGCGTAATGTTGTTTGTTTGGGTTTTGAGAGAGTGGTTTGAGAAATAAAGTAGGTGTAGGTTTTTTTGGAAGAGTTGGGTTGTAGGTGTAAGATGTGTAAGACTTTATGTCAAATCATGTTTGTTATGTGAGATAAATTGTGTAAGAGATATGTTACTTTATGTCAAATCAAAGTAGAGTTTGTATATGTTTTGTTTAGAGATAAGAAAATTGTTGTTTGTTTGGCTTTTGAGAGAATAGTTTGAGAAAATTAATGGATGGAAAATTTATTTGGGAAAACAGAAAATATGTTTGTTTGGCATTTTCCAAACACAAAAAAATTCTGGAAAATGCCAAACAAACAGGCCCTATATCACTTATAGTAAATGCAGTTGTCTTAAAAGTAATTATGATATAATTAATTATGTAAAAGTAATTATGAAATCGTTGGGTCAAACTCACCCTTACTTATAATGTGTATTTTTATGTGTGTATTAAATAAAATTATTAGATAGGTTTTATTCAACATATATAAGGAAAGTTATGAAAATTAGATAAAATATTACATTACTATAATCAATTATGAAAAATTGAAATCAAACGTTATATCAATTATAGTAAACGCAATTGTCTCAAAAGTAATTGTGATATAATCAATTATTATAAAAGTAATTATGAAATCGTTGGGTCAAACTTACTCTTACTTGTAGTGGTGTGTTATTATGTATGTATAACATCCCGTGTATATCGATTAAAGGTTCCTTAATATATTTATGTTTTTTTAAAACCAAATCTGGACAAGTAGACAATAGATGTGATGTAGAATCCATTTTAAAAAAAAGCTAATAACCAATTTTGGTTTATGGTTAGTGCATCGTGGTTATAAATTTTTGGGGAAAGATATGTAAAATTGTATGCTACAATATGATTTTATTGACTAGGTTTGATTGATTTACAAACTCTAAAATAAAATCTTAATTGAAGATGTAACTATTACTTGTTATCTAGATTTTGTATCAAAATTTGAAATTGAGTTTTAAAGGTTTCGAGAAAACACTCGATCCAATTTTTAAAATCAAATCAAAATAAAACTGAATCAAAACTCTTCCCTAGTAGCCCTATGATTCTATCCAATCTGAACAAATTTCACAAACGAAAATTATAGTTCAAATTCAACTTTTTATGTACAGTGAACGGAACACGATCAAAGGTTTATAGATCAAATGCGAATTCAATCCCAAGTACAATGCTAGCTTATTTTGATTTTCGAACTCCTAACTAATCAAATATTAGGTCAATTCAGTCGTAACATTTTAAAAATCACAACAGAGATTTAGAAGTGCGTGGGGCCAAACTCAGCTCTAAATATATTATCAGAAATGAATGCCAACAATATCCATATCTACAATCAAATTTCATCTCAACTTCATATTCAATTATTTCCCTTCTCAAAGCACCACAACAAAGCTTGAAATCTCTAATCATACATATCTTGTTTCTCTTCCTTATTTAACTTTGGGAATCAAGAAAACTTTCCCTTAAATTAAATGGGATTTTGACGCTAAGTACAAACCTACAAAACCTGTTTTTGTTGTGTTGAAGTGATGGCACTACTTATTATCATCAGAAACCTTGAAAAATGTGTAAGAAAGAATCAAGTTGTTGATACCATCCATTCTCGGATCCGTTTCGAACTCGGGGTCTATGTAAAAGAAGACCTGCGAATTCATTTTTATACCACATTAAACGAGATCATTACAACGTCCATTCGACATTGATGAATAGGGAAGAAAATACTTACTGGCATGTCAATTTGTTCGCCAGGAAGAAGCCGCTGTTCTTCAAAGCAAAAGCATTGTATTTTGTTGAAATAAACTGCCGCCTGAAAAAAAAAAATCTATCCATTGTATCAACTATATATTTTCATCTATAAAAACAACGCCTTTTCTGAAATGCATGAAAACAAAGGTCATTTCCGAAACTTGACAGCCCTTGGGCCCTCAAAGATTGAACAAAAATGAAAAAATGTATATATACCTTCATTGGAGTAACATTATACGTAGATACACCAGTTATTGGGGCTGAACTTTTATTTTCAGCAGTGTAAAATGCAAGAGCACTCTCCCCTGGCTTCACCCTTACCTATACTCGAACAACACAATTTTGATAAAGCTATAACTTTTATTTTCAGATAACCAAAAATTTTACGCATTAACAACAAATTTCGATCCTCGTCTACATATGATAAACATGGAAATTATACTAAGTACCTCTCTCTGAGTTGGAACAAATTTCCATTGCATCCCATCAGCGACATCTGCATTGAACTGCACAACAATCTCCCTGTAAAAACAGGTGAATCCAAATTCCAAACATAATAATTTATGAACGAAGTGGGTAGACATATGTTAAGCTATTATAAGAGTCACACCTGGAAGTTACAGTGCCATCCGTGGCATGACGAGCAATCTTTTCTTCAACACTCTGAAAAAACACCAAGAAATATTGCATCATCATCATCATCATTATTATTATCAAATACCAGATCATTACAACAGATAAAAATGGAGTTGATGGCCTGTGACATGCATAATGTTCAATTTACCTACCTTTAATTTGAAAAAGAGCACTTTAAACCCCCACCCCCACCCCACCCTACCCTACAATCTTATCAAAGTTTCACACTGCCTCCCTAACAATTTTAAACTTAAAAAGAATACAAAAAGACTTTTCAGGCCCACTCTCAATTTCGTGAGTTACACTCTCCTGTTGAAGGAGGTAAATTGCATCTTTGAAATTTTTACAGGGGGGGGTGAAGTGCTCTTTTTCAAATCACAAAGAAGTAAAAGTTGAACATCACGGGGGGATATATTGGCATTAGCTCGATAAAATGAAGTGAGACTAGGTAACAACCTCTCGACGCTGGACAGTACCGCCATAACCAGTAGCTTGACAAAACCTCCTATAAAGAGGAACTGCAGCATAAGTACACCCCACCATTGCAAAGACCAATCCCGTCAAGTAAACAAGCATCTTATTAGATCTCTTTTCTGTGGTGGCACTGGTAGCATTTGTACTTGTAGCATACTGCCGACCAAAAGTAATACTCCTACACAACTTCTCCAAATTATAGTTCTTCGATTTAGATAGATGATTAGTTCGTGAATATATATTTTTACCATATGCTCCCACAAAATTGTTTCTTGAGCCCACACCATCAACCAGACACCTTGATTAACAAAAAAGATTAATCATAATCAATTAGCCATTCTTCTATATTTGTGAAAAAACTCAGATATAAAAATAATAGAGAAAGAGTTATTTTACCTGGATAAAGAGGGGGGCCGATGAAGATGAGTCTTAATACAAGAGAAGAAATGGGTTCCTCTGGAAAGCCGGGAAAATGACATGTCGTATGAGGAAGTTAATAGCTTCCGTGAGAGTTGTGTTTGGCTGGTCAGGGAAGAAGAAAAGAAAATGGGAACAGAAAGAAAAGGTTTAGCAAAAAGAAAACCAAAAATTTAAGAGTTAAATATAATCTTGGGCAATTGGATTAAGACATAATATGGTTCTTGGTTCTGCATATAAAAGCCTAATAACATCTAAATGCCATTCTGTCCCCATCAAATGTATTTGAATTCCAGTGCGGAAAAACGCAAACACCTTACATTAGAAACTTGATTTAACACCCTGTAAGCCTAAAATATGAATGCATCAATAAAACTCTATAAACCTAAGTACCAAAACGATAGTATGATTCAAGAATTGACAAACTCTATGCCAAAGCAAAACGTAAATGCAGCAAAAAAAATTATGTAGAACATAATTGCTGATAATCAATCCAAGCATGTCCGGAATTCCAAGAAGAGAATGCATATGCTAAAATTAATCCTACAAAAAAATTAAAACACCAGGCCAGCATTTCACCAATACAGATCTTACACAGACACACGATCAGCAATTCTTCAAAATATCGAACCGACAGAAAAACAGAAACATCTGCTGGTCAATACATACAACTTTATAATAAAATTATTTACATGTTATTACTGATTAATTCCCACACATTAATACAAGTTTACTCGAACCAAACAATAAAACTTGTCCCCTGAACAATTATCAAAGCACTATACTCAATTTCCTCAAGTCCTAAATCCAAAAGAATGCCATTCACATAATATCAATAACAAATAAATTATGAAGTACATCATATCAATAAAAGCTCAAACAAATCAAGGATAAATGATCAAAATTAAAACCTAGATGAATGAAAGCGAAATTTTATGGGAGAAACGAATACGCATGAGCAAAACTTATAATTGAGCGAATTTCAACAAATAGTCCAAAACTTGAAATTTAATTATAAATACATAAACAGGAGAAAATAAAGACGGGTAAAAGGGAAATGAACCTGTGAAATGGGACTGATTAGGACTAGCTGTAATGGATGCTAACAAAATATTTGGGCGATGGAGAAATCTTAATGAGGGTAACTTCCGTAATTTTGAAGAGAAACGGAGGACAATTAAGACTTTTAATCATTATTGCAGGGGATGAGTCCCAATTAGTTATTGGCTGGGCTGATAATGGATACTAAGTTGGGTATGGCTCACTTTATTCGGGTCGGCCCATACTTTTATTGGCAACAAAGCAGATCATATTATTAAATTTTAAAGGATGGGCAACTTTAATGTTTCTTAAAAATTGTCCTATACTTTTTATCTTTAATTTTGTTGTAAATGTTTGATGTCAATTTTGATGTATATTTAGTGAAAATAATTAATTTAATTATTATAATAAAGTGAAAAGAATATAGTGATAACAAAAAGTACTCTCTCCCTCTTTTTTTTAATTTGTCGTTTTGGAGGATTGCACACGGATTAAAAAATACAATAAATAGCCAAAATTTTTAAGGCAAAATCCAAAACATTCTTTTAATCAAATAATAACATCATTAATAGTAGCATTAACAAGAAGGTGAATATTGGTAGAAAAAAATTAATTTTAAATAATTTTTTTTCTTTTTTTGCCAAAGCGACAAATAAAAAATAAGGAGAGAGTAATAACTAAATTATTATGATACTTTTGTAGTTACCACTTACCAAGTTGTTATTGAACATATGTCATTAACTTATCACTAATTAACATTTGAAAGATTGTAACCAAAATAAATTCATGTCAATTTCAATAGAATCTTTGAGAAACTCAATCAAAATATTTTCACCAAAATCAAATCAAATCAAGTAAAAGTACATTCAAACAGGGCCTACTTAACAATTCTTGTCTAGTTTTATCAAGTTTCAATTTCACAATATTAGTTTGGGCGGTTTGATGAATTCTTGAAATTCAGCTTAGATCGAATTTCAAAGTTGAATTTTTTGAATTTTGAAGATTCAAGATGTTATTTGGACTGTATTTTGATGTTAGGATTTGAAAGGAAAAAATATTTAGGACATTTGAGAAAAATCAAGTATTTTAATAGAGTTTAAGATTAAAAAAATGTAAATGATAAATTTCAATATGTTCCGTTTGATTTTAACCATGATTTCACTTAAATCTGAAACAAATTAAGGTTGAATTAGTTGTGACTTAGTTTCGTAGTTTGATCTACCGGGGGCCTAATAAACTCTTGCATTTTTCATGGATGTTAGAGCAAACCCAATTGGGGGTGGTTGGGGGTAGTTGGGGAGCTTCCAGCTACCCTGACATGCGCGACACCACTTGACGTTCCCTGATTTAAATATTATTATTATTATTTTTTAATTTGGTATTATTAATTAAGCGTAGTATATTTATGTGTTTTGTGATATAGTTTTTTGTTCAACTTTTATTGTTCATATTTTTTTTTGACATTTTAATTTATTAAATTGTAATTTTAATTCCTTTTTAAAAAGGGACAATTAAAACTAAATCATTTAAATTAGTATATAGGTGATTATATAATATTTTTGTAAACATAATTTTGTGTTGAAATTTATAATATTTTATTTATAATTAATTATGTGTTTCGTGTTGTACTCCGACAATTTCATGAATGTGTTTTATTATTATTCTTAATTTAAAGATTTTAATTTTATTAATATTATTATGATTATATTTGTTATTATTATTATTATTATAATTATAATTATTATTATTATTATTATTATAGAATTATTATAATGGTGAGAGCGAGAAAGAAAAAAATTAAAATTAAATAGAGTAAGGAGCTTCATGATTGAATTTGAATAGGCAGGGGTAAGGGTGGGGACAGGGGCAGCTGGGGAGCTCTGGAGCTCTACTCCTGCCGATGTCAATATTGAACTTTAGAAGTAACTCAAAAATATTTTATATTTGATTGATGCAGTGGAGAAAAGATTATTCGTGAAATAGGGTACACCATTTATTGTAGAGTTAATAGCACTTTTGGTCTTCCTTAGGGACACATTTTTGCACATTCATTCCTCTTAAATTTTTTATGGTAGATTCGTCCCTCTTATCGATGTAGTGCAATACATTCGTCCCTTTTAAATCCAAAATACATCAAAATAGATCCTAAAATTGACGAAAATTGATGTATTTTAATTTAAGAGGGACGAATGTGTTACACTACATTGATAAAAGGGACACATCTGATACAAAAAATTTAAGAGGGACGAATCTGATATAAAAAAATTAAGAGGAACGAATGTGTAAAAATTTGCCATTGAGAGGACCAAAAGTGCTATTTACTCGTTATTGTAAATTAGAACTATGACCTTATATGGAAGAGTTTTTGTTGATTTTTGCTTGATTTTAGTTTAAGAAAAATAATTTAACTGGTCTCGATGAAACTACAAACCTCATTCTAATTAAGTTTGAATGTTTGGGTCGAATTTCGCCCAAAGTTTCGCTTAGTAAAACGGGCCAAATATCGATCCAATTGCATTTGGCCCAAAATGTCAGAGACGCCGTTTCATTACATCCGAAACAGAGTTGTGTTAGTGGTCCAAAGTGGGGCCCGCCCTTCAAACGAATGTTGCATGTGCTCAGAGTATTTTACCACTCAAAAGTCTCTGCCATAATATCAGTCCCCCCCCCCCCCCCCCCCCCCCCCCCCCCACCCCCCCCCCCCCCCACCCCCCCCCCCCCCCACCCCCCCCCCCCCCCACCCCCCCCCCCCCCCACCCCCCCCCCCCCCCACCCCCCCCCCCCCCCACCCCCCCCCCCCCCCACCCCCCCCCCCCCCCACCCCCCCCCCCCCCCACCCCCCCCCCCCCCCACCCCCCCCCCCCCCCACCCCCCCCCCCCCCCACCCCCCCCCCCCCCCACCCCCCCCCCCCCCCACCCCCCCCCCCCCCCACCCCCCCCCCCCCCCACCCCCCCCCCCCCCCACCCCCCCCCCCCCCCACCCCCCCCCCCCCCCACCCCCCCCCCCCCCCACCCCCCCCCCCCCCCACCCCCCCCCCCCCCCACCCCCCCCCCCCCCCACCCCCCCCCCCCCCCACCCCCCCCCCCCCCCACCCCCCCCCCCCCCCACCCCCCCCCCCCCCCACCCCCCCCCCCCCCCACCCCCCCCCCCCCCCACCCCCAGTATAAGACTTTATGTCAAATCATGTTTGTTATGTGAGATAAATTATGTAAGAGATGTGTTACTTTATGTCAAATCAAAATAGAGTTTGTATAGGTTTTGTTTAGAGATAATAAAATTGTTGTTTGTTTGGCTTTTGAGAGAGTAGTTTGAGAAAATTAATGGATGAAAATTTATTTCGGAAAATAGAAAACATGTTTGTTTGGCATTTCCTAAACACGAAAAAATTCTGGGAAACGCCAAACAAACAGGCCCAATACATTTGTGGGTATATATTATATTAATACGTATCTTATTAACACCCATAAATGCAAATACCGATTGTATTATGTTGTACATGTGAAATATATATGTTTTTCTTTTATAAATATAAATATATATACATATATAAAAATACAAAAATTATATAATATTCACAGATAATCAAAAACTTATACAAATAAATTCCCGATATCTTAATATAACTATAATTAAATTTATCTTATGATTTAGTATTCAATATTTATCATTAAAAATAAAATAAAATTTATCCATCTAATAATTTAAATACATTATATTATTTATAACCATCATTAAATTATTATTATTATTATAATTATCATTTTAATCATTATAATATAATCATTATACAATATAATATCATATCTAATTTTATAAATTTTTTGATGTGACATCAGTCATTAATTTTTCACCTCCTAACATCAACATTCCAAATGATTCCAAATCATATCTCATCTTTTCAAAACCCACTATCTATTATTCCATTTTACTAATATTTTATCATCTCAATGTTCCAACCAAAATCAATTTAAATCGTGTTCCAAATGTTCCGTCAACACCATCCAAACAATCTTGAAACTCTGAAACAGGGCGAAACAGAACCAAAATCAATCTAAACGGACCCGTAATTCTTACCCAAACTTGATTTGAACATACCCAACCAATCACAAGAAGAATATTAATATATACATCGTGTGATTAAAGTATAATTGAATCCCAAAGTAAGGATATTATATTTGTCTTGTGAATGGATGGACGTGGCAAAATCGAGTTTGGACAAAGATTTTTGGTGGTTTAAAAGGAAAAATAGGAACGGTAGATATCAAATCATTGTACAAACTTCATATGGAAGTAGATTGACTGAGTTTGGTCTCAAACCACATTAGATAAAGAGTTTGAAGAGTTCTCAGTTTAAATCCATTTTCAACTCAAATCAAAACTTACAAAATCCTACTCAAAATCTGTAAAATTATTGATCTGACATTTGTCATTTTTTTTTTCACACACAAAATTATTGATTTGGCATATATCACCTATTTTTCTCCTTCAAACCCCAACAATCAAACTTGGAAAATTCTTACATAGACCAGGTCTATGAGCTTAGTGGTAGACCTTGTGGTTGTAAATGCACCACGTAATACATTTTGATGATGTCATGCTCTCACAATATATGATGTGGTGCATTTACAACCACAAGGCCCATGAAAAGCTCATAGACCAGGTCTATGCAAGAATTTTTCATCAAACTTCAACCCAAATCACCTCTCAAGCTTTCAAAACCCCACTAACCATTAATTAAGGCTATGTTTGGTCTATGGATTCCAGTGAGTAAAATGACAAGTAAAATGCAAATGAACAAGAAATGAAGCTCAACGTTGCGTCACTGGATGCAAGAAAAAACATTTTCCTTAGCTTTTTACTCACTAAAATTCAAGAATCAAACATAGCCTAAGTAATATTTCATTATCTAAATATTCCATTGAAATTATTATGCAGATCGAGTTTTCAAGTTTCGTCAAAAACTCTTCAACCACTTTTTCAGACCAAATCGAAATGGCACCTAACCTAACTACTTAGAAAAAAAAAATTGTGGCTCAACGCGTGAAATTAAGCCATAATATTTTTTGCAGGTATGGGGCCACGGCCCACGAGTAATGGCACGATATTATGATGTGATAAGATAAGGCTCACAACCCAATACACTGAATTTCTCATAAGTGCAGATTCTCTCGTCTTTTCCCTACTACAGAACCTATGTGGGGAGGGTGTTTTCCTCACAATTATTTAATCTTTTTTTTATTGAAAAAAAACTTAGACTAAAGAAAATAATTCATTATTTATTTTTCTTGTCCATATTTGAATATTGACCATTTCCTTTGATCCAAAGCTTCACTCTCCATTGGCCTTTCCTTTCCGTTTTTCCTTTTTTTAATGGGATTTTTTACGGCAGAATTTTCGTGGATTGTAAGGCACCGACAGCACTAGATGACGTAGTTTAATATCTTTATCCATTTAAAATAATAATAGATCACATAAAACAAGAAAAGTAAAATAAATCTTGAATTATTTAAACATGAAAATTACATATTTTAGTATATATTATTTGACCCTTTAATGTTATAATTATGTATTTACAAAAATGCGTTTTATCTCAATATTTCAAAATTTTGAATTTTTTTTATCACAGTTTGAAATCAAAATTATAAAAGTGAGACAATCTACTTAGACAGGAAGTATTAATACAAAATATATTGAGATGTATGATTAGAAATGTAATTTTGTAAAGTACAAAGTTAAAAGTATAAAAAAATATTACATAAAAAAAAAAAAAAATTTATGTAAAAAATGCAAAAATAGCATATAATTTGTGTCCAAGTTTCGGATTGTGTTATTAAATTGTTGATTAATTAGTTGGAACATTTCAATCTCTAAAAATAAATAGATCTGGCTGTTATTTAAATTGTTAACTAATTATTTGGAACATTTCAATCTCTATAGGGTAGGTCCAAATAAATAGATTTGGCTGTTATTTATTGTCTGGTAGTTACTTAATTGTCTGACTTTGTTTTTTAATTTGATAATTATTGGAATTTATATTTGTAGTTTGATAGTTAATGAAAATATTATAATGTAATGATTGATAAATAATTCATGAATATATTCACAATCTAAAATAAAAAAAAACTAGTTACTTTTTGCCACAAAATCGACTTTTTCTGTTATAGTCCCATTATCTAAATAATTTATTTTGAATCCCAAATTTTCAGGATTATTGTACTCCTATATTTTTTGTCATATGCTTTACTAAATTGCACTTTTAATTTTTAAAAATATTTTGCATTCTCGATTCCATAAAATATTATATCAATTTAGCACTTTGTTTCCATAAAATTGTCTTAGTTTTGCGTATTTCATCCCTAAGGAGATGAATGGTCCAAAAGTGAAAAACAAAATAGTGGAAGTCTGAAACCAAAAATATAATTTTATAATGTACAGGATCAAACGTTCTAATAATCAAATTCTTTAATAAAAAAAATATAATATTTCTTTTTTAATTATTACAAGTTGTTGGAAATATTATTTAGTTGTTTAGACTTTGGACGCGTATTATTTAATGAGACAGTCAAAGCAATTGAATAGGATTAAGGAAATAAGACTCTTTGAAATATTCTTTTCGAATTATATTTTTACAGTACATGACAAGTTTTACAACAAAGCAACAAATAATATAATTACTGAAAATTACTAAATATAGTAATATGAATAAAATACATTGAACTATTCAATTTTCTACAGAAAAAGGCAACCACAAAATATTGGAATATTCAAATTTGCCCTTTCATATATATATATTCAAAAAGTTGAATTACTTTAAATTCAACTCTTATGTACGTGAAGGGTTTAATATAATAGTAGAAATTCTGCGAGAAGTCATTTTCATCTGCTGCCAATTTTTTCTGGAGTGCGAGGAAGAGCTCTTTCCGCGCCTCTAAGCTAATTTGTGAAAATGATTCAGGTAAACAATTAAGCATCTTGATTTGTTTGCGTTTAAATTAACAATTCATGCTCAATTTTTGTTTGTTTGTTTGTTTGATTTTGCGTGAAATAGGTTAGAAATAGGTTAGGAAGAATGAATTTGGTCAATTGGTTATGGATTTATTGTTAAGATCTATTCGATTACTTTGACGAAATTCAGATTCATTTTCCTGTGTACTGGTGCTTTTTTTTTACTTGTTTTGATGGACTATGGCGTCACTTCTGTTTTCTCCTCCTCTGTTTTTAGTGTTGAATTTGCTTACCTTTTTCAGTCTGGTTTAGTTGTGTTTTCTCTTGGATTTTATTTAATTTGCTTGTTATGTTTTCTTTTGAAATTGTAGAGCATTTTGGAGTTCTGTATGTTGGTTCTGTTATTCTTATGCAATATCAAGAAAAAAATCGAAAGCTTTCCGATCATTTTGAGTAACTCTATAATTTTCACTTTTTTTTTAAAAAAAAAACGTGTTTCGGATTTCGTTGCGATTCAAAGTTCCTTTTTTTAACTACTGGCCATTTTTCGTACTATTGTCTTCCTAACTCTACAAAAATCTATGCCTTTTGTGATTCATATTCTAGTTGTCAATATAATATTTCATTGTGCTTTTGAGGAAGTAAAGCTAATGACACCAGATAATATGTTTTCATTTGCAAAGACCAGCTTATGCATGTGCTCAGATTCTGTGGTCCTGGATTTTGTTTTTTGAGCATTTAGGACTTACCTCTTGATTTGTGCAACTTGCAGACTTAAGTTTTCCTAGTTGGTTATTGGGTTTTATCTGGGGCAGCCATTTACTTTTGGTGTATATTAAAAGGTGTTTCGAGTGACGGTAAACTCCTCACACTTCTTAATTACAGTTGTTGACCTACTAATATGTTGATATATGCGCACCAGTTTTATTGATGGATCCGGTAATAAATCCTGCATAATATTCCTAAATTTTCACTTTCTTGGCACTGGACTCGGTAATAAGAACCTGTTTACTCGTAAATTCTATTATTCTATATATGGAAGAAACTATATTATGCATTAATTGTCGTTAACAACATATTGTTTAAGTATTTAAGCTTTCCTGATATTATTGTGAATAATATCAACTTGCTTCTCATTTGCGCTAGTCAGTTATGGTACTGTTAACTTTCTAATTTTGATTGCTGATATTTCTTTTTACATGCCAGAACATGCCTTTCAACGATTTCTTCACTGAATATGGCGAAACAAATTTGTATGAAATCCAAGAGGTTGTTGGCAAGGGAAGTTATGGTGTTGTGGCTGCAGCAGTTGATACTCACACAGGAGAAAAAGTAGCTATAAAAAAGATAAGTGATATTTTTGAGCATGTCTCTGAAGCCAACCGCATTCTCAGAGAGATCAAGCTCCTTAGGTTCCTTAAGCACCCAGATATCGTACAGATAAAGCATATTATGTTGCCTCCATGCCGGAGAGAATTTAAGGATATATATGTCGTGTTTGAATTGATGGAGACAGACCTTCATCATGTGATCAAGACAAATGACAATCTTACTCCTGGGCATCACCAATTTTTTTTGTATCAGTTGCTTCGGGCTTTAAAATATATACATTCAGGTTTGAAATTTCTTTGAAGTAAAGATTCCCTACTTTCTCGTCCTTGTAATAGAATATGACTCCTAATTTTTATTTTTGCAGCTCATGTTTTCCACCGCGATTTAAAGCCCAAAAACATCCTTGCTAATGCAGACTGCAAGTTGAAGATATGTGATTTTGGGTTAGCTCGTGTAGCATTTGGTGACTCCCCATCTGCTGTTTTTTGGACTGTATGTGATGTGTCCTATGGTGTTATGAAAGATATATCTTTATGATTTGTCAAAGATTTTTGATTTTTCTTTCTTAGTTTGAGGATCAATAAACTCAATTATTAATGTTTGTTTTACATAAAAATCTTCGAATTTTTAATTTTTTTCTGAACTGCTGATTATCTAAAGGATTACGTGGCAACTCGGTGGTATCGAGCTCCTGAGCTTTGTGGTTCCTTCTTTTCCAGAGTAAGTAAAAATATAATCGAGCTGGAACTCTCTCAGTTTTGGTGCCTATTAAATCTGATGTTCTCTACTTTCATTAGTGGTTCTGTTATTATATCAATATGCTTAAAGTTTTTAGCTCATTGTGCTATTTTTTGCGGTTCAACATTCCTGAAGTGTCATGTGTTATCATCATTATTTTGTGAACTCATTGGTGAAGTTTTCATTATTACAAATTTGAAGTATTGTTTTAACTTTTTGAAGTTCCAAACTTAATTGGATTTTAACTAATCATGTCTTTATCCTACTCAACTTTGTTCATTGTTTTTTTCTGGGAGCGGAGCAGATGTTTTACTTTCTTCAATTATTAACTAAGTCTGGTTTTAATTTCACGTTGATGATGCTTAAGATAAATTAAATTACATTTTGAAACCTATGCAAGGTTGGGTGTCTCCATAATGGTCAATTATAAAAAGGAAATATCTCCATTATAGTTAAGCTTCTTTATTATAAATAAAATAAAAAATATTCACGAACCACTAATGAAATAAATTCGAACATTTTGATCCCTGGATTTTCTACGCATTTGAAATATTTTGTCAAATTTTCTTTTTTATTTTGATTAACTTAAACTATTTCCAGAAATAAGACCATCTGTATAATATGAATTCTACAATCTGAAAAGATGAATATCCACGAACTTTTGTTTCTTTAGAAAAAAATATTTTTTGGAAGATTTTATGTGGTAACTTTCTTAACCTTGTGCCTTTTGCAGTATACCCCTGCTATTGACATCTGGAGCATAGGATGCATATTTGCAGAATTGATTACAGGCAAACCGTTGTTTCCTGGCAAAAATGTGATCCACGAATTAGATCTTATAACTGATCTTCTTGGTACACCTTCTGCTGAAGCGATTTCTAGGGTCTGTTTTTATTCTCACCAGTTCACTTGTCTCTATGAAAATCCTTGGTTGTTTATTCAATTCTAATTCATTGATTCTTTGACAAGCTGGATTTTTGTGCTACCTGCAGATTAGAAATGAAAAGGCCCGGAGATATTTGAGTAGCTTGAGAAAGAAACCACCTGTATCCCTCACCCAAAAGTTCCCTAATATTGACCCCATGGCTCTTCGTTTGCTTCAGCGTTTGGTTGCATTTGATCCCAGAGATCGCCCATCTGCTGATGAAGTAAGAGCAAGTTTAACCAAGTGTTTGGTTTTTCAACTTCTTTAGATTATATAATGGCACAAATGCACCTTTAGTCCCACAAAGTTGGACTGTTAGCACTTTTGTTGGTACTCTTTCTAATATGTTGAATTTTTGTCCTATTGCCCCCTTCTCCATGTAACTTTTGTACTTATGATCCTATAGATAGTTTTGGTCTGAGAGGAGTTGTCTCAGTTTTGTACTTTTTGGTCTCAATTAAGTGGATAGGTGTAAACCATTTTAAAAATTTTGGGACCAAAAGTATTGAGGGTCCATTTCTATGGGACTAAAAATATAATTTACCATTATTTAATTCAAATAAAATATTTAGGATATCCGCCATAATATTAGCAACTATTTTGTTGACTTCAGGCACTGAGAGATCCATACTTTCATGGGTTGGCAAATGTGGAAGATGAGCCTTCAACTCATCCAATTTCAAAATTTGAGTTTGATTTTGAAAGGAGAAAGTTGACAAAAGATGACGCGAGGGAGCTGATCTACAGGGAGGTACGCTCATAGTTAATCATGTGTTGTTAATATCCTTGTGCTTACTTTAGCTGTTACTTACTTGTATCTTAATTAAGCGAACAGATCTTGGAGTATCATCCCCAGATGCTCCAGGAGTACCTTCGCGGCGTGGACCAGATTCACTTTATGTATCCAAGGTCGGGTGTTAAAAGAATCATTATTAAGCAATTATATTCCTTTTCATATTTTAGAAAATCAAGATTATTTTCTTCACCATTCTTTATCAAATGCAGCTCATATATATTTGTTTATTATATTTTCTTTCCTATTATAACCATATTGTTCAATCTCAATATTATGATAATTCATTTAATTCCCTAGTATTTTATATTGGATATTATATATTTGACCTATGTCTGCACAGCTTTCATTGATTTAAGCTATATAGACGTGTTTCAATAAGTGAGTTTTTCTCTTTGAAACAAATAGCGTGTATGGCTTCTGGTTATTCATCCCTACGTACTCTCATGTGTACAAATCTGTCTGCTTAATTTCTTGAGTTTTGCATAATGTAATACAAATTATTTCATTTGGAATATGCATCTGTTGAATTGTTCACATAAACTACCCTATAACATTGCAGTGGAGTTGATCAGTTTAAGCAACAATTTGTCCATCTCGAGGGGTATCCTGGTAAAGTAGAAAGGCCTCCACTGATAAGACGCTATGCCTCATTGCCAAGGTAAGGCGGGTTAGATTATTCTGATAACAATCAAGTATTTCGATTCGAGTTTAATGTAATAATACTCTTACCATTTTTACAATCAGGGAACGTGTCTGTGCTCCAATAGATGAGGATCATGACAACAATAGTGAGTCTAAGAGTCTCAATGTGGTTGCTATTCCGCCACGCCCATACCATATGACGCCCAAAAAGTCAGTGGATATCGTAGGATCAGAAGTTTCGAATAAAAGTTCGAAAACTAAGCAGAATGGTCGAAAAAATGCATGCTACAGTGCACGATGCTTGTTAAGAAGTTCTAGCATTAGTGCTTCCAAGTGTATTGGTGTAGAAGGTGCTGACTACTGAGAGGTAAGTGTTTCTACGACCTAGTATTGCATAAATTGCATTAAATGCACTATGGAAAACACGCACAAAACTTCCTCTGTTTTTGTCATCTTTTAAGTTTTAGGTGAGCGTATTTTAAATTTGTTTCAGATGTCAAAAAAGCCATAAATTTTAGGTGTGGTTTGGGGTCATGCATTTAATTCCAATTACATAAGATTTGTAGCGTTCCAGTTTAATTTTATTCCATTCTTGCAACGAAGAACTTTACTTATAATCCTCTTCTACATTGTTGTGTCTCTTTGGCTAGCAGGTGTGAAAGAAAGACAAACCATGCCTCTTAAAATAATGTCGGAAAATAACTTACGATTATCGAATAGTGATTAGGATGTGATCATGACTGGATTTCTACTCTACGGAACTTGCTTTCATTATCTTATCTGTGTTTACGGGAGAAGAGCTTCCGACCAGAATGGTAATAATTAGCTTTGTGTGCAAGATTCTTGATTTATGCTTGGACGAATTTGTATTGTTTGTTTTCTTTTCTGTACAGCTTAACTGGTTGCGGCATTTCATTGTAGTTAATTTATTGTGTAAACATATGATATTTATTCAAATTATTGGCTATGGTTAGAATTTTCATGGCCCATAGTTTTCGTATTGACTGTAGAACAAGTGCTTGAATTCTATCAATTGGAAATTTGTTGCAGAATTTTACACACAATTTTATGAAATTGATATGATCGTTTATGTTGAAAAAGTGAGTGTGGAAATTGAAAATTTAGATATTTGTGCAATATATTCAACTGATGTTGAATATATTTTGGTTGGAATTTTTGAAAATATACAATAATATTAAGAAAAAGAGTAGAGACTAATAAAGGTTTAATATATTGTTTGGATGTGCTATATATGGGTTTTGGATGAAAATATCAAATAGTATTTGCTTAGAATGGCCCTGTTTGGATATGTTTAGGTTTAGTTTCACCCATTTTGGATGGAATATATTTTGATTGGGAATTTTGAAGATTTTTTTTTTTTAGTTTGTAAGAAACAATTGAAATATTTGGATGTATTTTTATTGGAATATTATAAAATAATATTAATTAAATGAATTTGATGGTGAAAGTTAGTTAATAGATGTCAAATCATGTCTTTTTCAAAATGAATTAATTGATATTATATTGTGTAATAATTAAAATATTGATTAAAATTTTAATATTTAAGTTGAAATAATTGGAAAGATAATTGAATAGGTAAATTTTATAAGATTTAGAAATATGAAAAAATTAATAAATCTTAGAAAGCACTACGTGTCCACATATATATACAACATAACATACAATATTTTTTGCAAGTTGTCTTCGCATTTTTGGTGCAAGTGGGTAATAAGGTTCTGCAAGTCAGAATCTATTTCAGACCGTGGGCCGAAAAATAGAAGATTTGGGTTGTTTTGAATATTTTCATCTATTTGAGCTTATAAATATTGTTCCAAGTCAAGTTTGGCCCAGCGAAAATTCAAAAATACTGGGCCAAACAGGTTCCAAATAGGGCATAATTGTATTGCATTGTGGATGCAGGAAACCCCACATAAGTTATGATCTGAATCATAATAGCTGGTGACGAGTAGGGTCAAAATTGTTGGATTCGTTTGGTTTTAGTATAAGTAAATATGATGTTCTAAAAAATATGATGCAAATAGTGTTAGGGCCCATTTGGATGGATGAATTTGGGTTGGGTGGATTTGAAATCCCTTGTCAAATCAATCATGCTATTTGGATACAAAATTAAACCAATTCATTTGAAATCCTGGATTTTAGTCCAATGGATTTCAGCTCAATTTAAAGTGGATTTGAAATTCCTCCTAAAACTAGTCATTTGAAATCCACTTAAAAAAAAGTCAACATTGTATACTTTCAAAAATTGCAATTTGATCCTAAATTTTCGAAAAACCTAGAATTGCAATTCAGTTCAGAATTTTCAAAAAATTAAAATTTGCAATTCGGCTACTATTTTCAGAAATTCGAATTGCACTTTTGGTCCCTCAATTTTTGGAAATTGCAATTTTGACCCCAGAATTTTGAAGAACCCAGAATTACAATTCAGTCCAGAATTTTCATTAATTAAAATTTTCAATTCGGACCCTGATTTTCAGAAATTCAAACTTGCACTTTTGGTCCCTCAATTTTCAAAAATTACAATTTGACCCCAGATTTTTGAAAAACCAAGAATTGCTATTCAGTTCAGAATTCTCATAAAATTAAAAAAATTCAATTCGGCCCCAGATTTTCAGAAATCCGAATTTACACTTTTGGTCCCTCAATTTTCAGAAATTACAATTTGACCCTAGATTTTTTAAAAACCCAGAATTACAATTCAGTCCATAATTTCGGAAGATTAAAATTTTCATTTCGGCCCCTGATTTTCAAAAATTCAAATTTTCACTTTTGGTCCCTTAATTTTCAGAAATTGCAATTTGACCCCATATTTTCAAAAAACCCAGAACTGCAATTCAGTCCATAATTTTCAGAAGATTAAAATTTTCAATTCGGCACCTGATTTTCAAAAATCCAAATTTGCACTTTTGGTCCCTAATTTTCAGAAATTGCCATTTGACCCCAGATTTTCGAAAAACCCAGAGTTCCAATTCAGTCCAGAATTTTCAGAAAATTAAGATTTTCAATTCGGCCACAGATTTTCTGAAATCCGAATTTGCACTTTTGGTCCCTCAATTTTCAAAAATTATAATTTTGTCCCAAATCGATTTATGCGATTTTATCCCGATATCAACAACAAGAATTAACTCATAGAGCAAATTATAAGGTATGGTTGAGAATTTCAATTACCTCAAATGGTATTATACCAAACAATGGATTTCAAATGAGTGGATTTGAAATCATTTGTAAAAAAAATTATCCAAACAAGGGATTTCAAATGAATGGATTTCAAATCATTGGATTTTCAAATCCATCCATTTGAAATCCCTAGTCATTTCAAATCCATAAATCCAAATGGACCCTAAGAGTCTGGACTGGGAGGAGTTCATGATTCAGGAAAGATATGCTTAGGAAGCCGCCTAAATCAAAACTACCTACAGAGGTTCCATTTAAGGAATGTAGAGGAAGTACCCAACCTCCTTTATGAGCTTGGGCAGACATTCAAAATATCGTCTTCTAGAAGCCCATGACTTCTGAAGAGGCTTCCACCCGCCAAACCTTTTGTCTTATTAGGGCATCTCCAACCCATCCGGGGGGTGGGTGGAGATGCCCGCACTGGGGCGTGCCCAGGGGGACCATCTCCCCTGGGCACGCCCTAAGGCCGTCAATCTTCACACTCCTTGGTCGGTTGGACACTGGCCAGGGGAAGCCCCTAGGGCATCTCCACCCATCCCCCAGATGGGTTGGAGATGCTCTTAGAGGACATAATTGACACCACTGTTAGTGTTCTATCCTACATTCCTCATAGTGGCATCACTTGACCGTCATCAAATCAGAATAATATCAAATTTAGTTCGGAATAATCATAAGAATAATCCATTCGCATGATAGGGGAGCATTCCCCAATGATACACCTGTGCTACCAACGTAGAGATTTTGGGTACAAATCCTAGGTCAACCACTCCTCTGTAAAGGTACACTTAATATACATTACACAATTTTTCTGTTCAATACCAAATATTTTACTTAAGCATAGTTTCCCCAGAAGAAATTTCGGCTTAGTCTCTAACGGTGTTTTAGTTTTGTGGCGAACTAGAGGACGTACGGGTCCAAGCAAGAACAAGGAAGAACACTTTGATGATTGTGGGCTACTCCTTGGTCCACTAATTTTAGTCTACATCATCGAGTAATAACACCGTTGTATGGATTGAAATAATGAAAGTCAAATTTTATCATTTTATATAATTACTTTGTTTTAGTATGGGTGTCAAAGTGATTTTGTTTTAATGAGCGGATGTGTATGGTCTAACTTGAGTTAAAATGAATTGGGTTGGAAATGAATTATTTATTATAGGAGGGTCCGAAATGGGTCTAATTCAATTGGGTTGGCTGAGTCATACTGTATTTTGGTATATTTGTGTTGTATTTGTGTTAATTAGAAATCAGACAAAATCCACCATATTTATTAGAAAGATGGCTTTATTCACACATTCATAGATAAAACTAATTTTATAATATATAAAAATATAAGTTGTATTGGAGTTTTTATGTAGAATCCAATTGATTTGAGCCCATTTGGATTGAGCTCCGTAAAAACTTAATATGAATGAAATTGAGGGAAGAAGACATTATCCCACGTTGAATTGGAGAGTAAAAATTTACCTAGTTATAAAACTAAAATTTGGTATAACGGTTAGGGTTGTGCAATCGGTAATATCGAACCGGTTTTCGGTATACCGATAAATTCGGTAATCTGAAAACCCGTACTGTTTGCCAAACCGAAAATTTCGGTTCGGTTCGGTACAAAAAAAAAACCGAAATAATTGGGCCTCTATATTTTCTGAAAATTTTGGTTTTTTTACCACTTTGTTGGGCCTCAAGTGATGAATTATCTTCCAAGTACTGTTCGGAGAAACGCTGCAGAGCCATTTCTTGTGATAAATGGTTTTGATACACCATTTAATTTAATAGTATTAGTACTATATATCTTCACAACAAAATAAATAAATTCTTACATTTCCTTCATGATAATACTATTATCCTAACTGCAATTGAAGGTCAAAATATGAAAATGATTTATTTACTTTATGTGTTTGTTAGTTTGTTACTGCATTACAAAAAATTTCAGTACAAAACATTCTCAAAATGGCCAAAACTCAATTTCTTAAAACCATTAACAAATAACAAGCTTTATAAATATTGAGGCAAAAATGTAATAAATCTTTCATTCTCTCCCACTTCCCTTTCTCCGAACTGATTTCCAACATTGATAATAATACACCCGGTTTACAAAACACTACAGGCATAAATAACTATGGCAAGGATGTCATTCTTTCTGAATAGCTGCCTTCTAAAGTGAGCAAATTATATATACACACACATATAAGCATGCTGGGCATTAGTTAAATTATGAATTAGGATATTTAAAAAAAAAAAAATCGGTATATCGGTTCGGTTCGGTAAACCGGTCGGTATTACCAAAAACCGAAATCATTGCTGGGTCGGTAATTGACTCGGTATCGGTTGGGTACCAAAGATTTTAAAGGGTTGAGGACCTAGGTGATTAAAGGTTCTCTATGCGCACTGCTGTCCGACCGGCCGGCACGGTCACGAGTCATGGGCTCAGGCTTTGGGCTTCAAAAGATTTAGTTTTTTAGCGAAAAATCAATTAATATCTTGATACTAAAGCCCAATTAACTAAAAGTCCAAAATCCAATATGATAGATTCACGGACGACCCGGTTTGTCAGAGAAGATCCGCACGCCTCTTTTTAAGTGAAATAGTGTGTCGGTTCGGTTCAAACCGAACCGTTTGCACCTGTTCAGACCGAATGGTTATATTCGAACAAACATACCCTTCCAGATACATCCTTTCAATTACTATAAATAGGAGAATAATCTGGTCAGTTCTTTACTCCAAATTTTTCAAGCAGATTCTCATATCTCTCTTCCATTCTTCACTTTAAATATCCATCGAAGTTCTGTTTGTTCAAGTTCGTCGTGGGTTCTTTGTTCATGCAAACAATGAGCATCAAATTGTAGTATATTGGGAGACTACCGAGAATTTACTATGTGCGTCGTAGGCAGCCCGAAAATATTGTCCTAAGGAGATTGCATTTACGGCCTCAGTCTTATTTCATCTCATTTTCTCTTTTCCGTTATTAATTCAATTGTTAAACACCAACACGTTGTTCTTCAACTACGTCTAAAATTTCAAAAGAGCACCGATAAAATTATTTGTTTTAAGAAAATGTTCTTTGCTCTTTTTCAAAATAATTTGTTTTAAGAAAATACTCCTATTTAGTTAAAATGACAATAATCATGTTAGTGTTCGTAAATTCATATGTTCAATCCCACACAATATTTATAGGTCGCACTATGCAATTAAAAAAAAATATATTTTCTAAAAGAGAGATCATCCTCAAACCTACTTGTGCTAGCTCGCCCCAATGTTGACACTAGGTCGACTTGGTAGTGGTTCATTGGCGAGGCCAAAATTGATCCAAGTTCACCAATATGTCTGGATTGAATCATCAAAAAATATAAGACATAATTTTAAGATTCATGTCGAGTTAGGAAAATTCTTGTTCAAGCCTGGCTTGGCCAAACCCATCCAACCACCAAGCAAGTGCAATGTCACTCTCCTGGGAGTTACATCCAATCCCAAATCAAGTGTATTGCACTTGCCATATAGTTACTTTGGGTTTGACCAAACCCGATATGAGTAAGAATTTCCCGTCGAGTTATTAGTCCAGGATCAAACACAACATAAAAATGTATTTTCAAAACCACTAAACAATTTATCTTCAAATATTTATCAAATAACGACCTTGTGACAATACAAATTCTCCTTTTTTTTTTTTTTTTTGTTTAAGTGGGAACCTATCAACAGGGATTCAAACCCGAGTTCACTACTTTATAATGATTAGTCCATTTCACTATACCAATCACTTGTTGATACAATACAAATTATCTATATCAAGACTGCTTCTCAAGATTTCCTGGCCCACATATGTATCTACAATTATGGATTATGAGTCAAACAATCAAGAATTCAAACCTTAAGATATCCTTAACTAGTTATGACCTCAAGTTCTTTGCCTAGACGAATATTTAACACCAAACAAGTGACGTTCTACGAGAACATTATAAGTCAATTATAAATCAAATTGTTGTCGGAATACGTTAATTATTGAATAGCAAACTTGAATCGTTTATTTCGTTGAACGGAAAATGACCTGAACTATGAAAAATTAGACTGGGGCAACCGTGAAGAAGTTATTTTGATGCTTTAGACGATCGTGTGTAATTAAAATTATAAAATAAATAGTGCAATTCTATATTATTGAATTATGTTAAAAATTGGATGGAGCATGAACTTGGTTTAATGACATTTCCTTTAATAGCGACTGGAATTTCAGGGCCTCTAATTTCTTGTTGTTTATTTTTCTTAAAAAAAAAAAAACTAGTTGTTTATTAAAGATTTGTTTTACTCGACTTTATAAACAACACTAAATTAGAGCATATAATAATATTTCATAAACAAGTAGTCTATAATTTTTATTCATATATATACGATCTTATATCTATAGTATTAAAAAGAGAAGTCATGTCATGATATAGCAATTTTTTGATATTTCTATTTTTCCTTAATTTAATTATATAACCATAACCTTTTGACTTCTTCACTTATAC
This sequence comes from Penstemon davidsonii, assembly GCA_034814905.1. Taxonomy (NCBI): domain Eukaryota; kingdom Viridiplantae; phylum Streptophyta; class Magnoliopsida; order Lamiales; family Plantaginaceae; genus Penstemon; species Penstemon davidsonii. The sequence goes on from JAYDYQ010002534.1 coordinate 26,831,363, forward strand.
CATTACATCATTTAAATAAAATTTATTCTTACGTTCCCCCGAGAAAGAAATTCTTATTTTTTTTCTCTTAAAAGATTTAATGAATGCGGGAACACGTGCTGAAGAAATTAAAGCAGACTCCATTCTATTTTAATTGTCGTTTTAGACTTTTGCACATTTATTGAGGAAGCTAATAATTAGCCTAAATTTTAGGAAAAAATTAGAGTTAAACCTAAAATACCCCTCTTCTTTCCATACTCTTGAAGAAGAAGAGAGAAAGAAAAACAAAGAGTAAATATGAGTAATATTGAAAAATATATAATTAATGCTGTATTGATATCCTAACACAACAATTAATTTGGAACATGAAAAAATCTCTAAAGCGACAATTAAAATGGAATGGAGAGAGTATTTCATAAACAACAAGAAATTATACTATTATAGGAATATATTTTATAAACAACAAGTATGTAACTTTTATTCATATATATATATATATACACACGATCTTAATTATATTTCATAAAAAATAAAGAACTACTCATATGTATATAGTAATATACTAATATTCAATAGCATATTAACATGAAATAAAAGTTTCAAATATTAAATTAGTAATTGATCTTTATCCCAAAAAAAAAAATGTCTATTAGTACTAAATTGACAAAAGAATTGAACAATTTGATAAATATGAGTAAAAATACTCTAATAAATAATATACTATAAGATTTTGATATCCAAAGGCATTTCACGAATATATTTCTTTTCGGTAAATTCAATCTTAAGATATTAAAATCTTCAAAACTTAGACATCAAATTAAAATAAGGAATAAAAAAGTAATATCATCTGAATAGTATATTATCCTTTCATTCATGAACGTTCGATCGAACAAATATTTCAAATAACTCTCTATTCATAACCAAATTCACACACACACGCACACACCAATTGCGACAGACATGGAGTAGTGAAGACCCAATTTGTTGTCTTCTTAGCATTAATTAGGGTAATTTACTCGCCCCACTTAAGATTTTAATGTTATATGTTCAATTTAGGCTGATTTTTTTGTGATATGATTTAAAGAAAGGATTCACCTATGCATTATTATACTTAAGAATCGGGTTGTATACAGAGGTATAAAAGAGTTATTTCAAGTTTGGTTGCTTGGATTTTTTTTGAGTTTGAATTTGATTTGATTTGATTACTGGATGATTCGAGCTTGTATGAGTTTTAGTTGAGTTCATATAGGTCAATTTTGAACAGCTTGATATGTTCATATTCTTGTAGTGTTTTTTAGCTTATAGCTGTATTTTATAAGCTACTGTAGACTGATAAATGATGTCGTAGATAAGTTTGTTATTTTGTGATGAATCGAGCTCAAGAGAGCTTTTTTCGATCGAAGATTGAATCTATGGTTTATTTTCAGTCCTATGTTGAGAATTCTGAAATTGCCATGGATGCTGCATGGTTTATGTCTGAATAAGCCACTTTGCACTTCTTTTCTCAGAGATGGAAAGATAAGGAAGACAATGGTTTCTTCATTGTTCTGCAATTGTTGTCAACACCTTTTGCGAAGTTGATTTAGAAACATTTTCATGCATGTTGTAATTCTGCTGTATGACGGTGGCAGTCTCGGTTGTGCATTTGTGTAGTATGGTATGAGTTTTCTCTCCCTCCGTTACTCTTTTTCTTATGCTCAGGTTCTTTTGACAAATATGTGAATTTTGAATACCTGGAATCATTAACACATGTACAAGACTGCAGCGAGGACAAAAATGGGCTGTGACGATATTGTTACAGAAATAAAAAGGAAAACTAGCCTGTAGGAATAAGGTTAATGTAAAAGATGCGCATAATAAATTCATTAGAATGCAAGAATTTTGATAGTTCGCTGCTGAATACAAAAGTGACTAAACATCATTCTCAGTATCCCATTTCCTGCGAATTTCAAGATCTTCTTTCACATATAAGATGTTCTTGAAATAATCTCCTACATTTTCTATAATTGCAGCTCAAGTACTCGAGTAGTACTATGAATTTTACAGATTATTTTGTATTACGATGCCATTTACAAAGCCACAATTTAGATGTAATTACTTCTAACCTCATAAAAAAGCATACTTCGCAGAGCCTGTCCTTATTCTGTATACATAATCAAGTTAGGTAAAATGAACTTCAAGCACATTTTCAAATAATCCTAATCAGTAACAGAAAATTCTGTAAACTCTCATCAACTAGACTCAAAGACGTTTTATCGTTTTAACCTTGACAGCATCAAAGTGCCCAGATTGAGCATAAAGGTTATGTGAAAGAAGTACTAGCTTTTACTATGTATATTTATGCATGAGTCAAATTCTGTGTTGGTTTGGCTTTACTTAGGCTCTGTATTCAGGACTACTAAGCAACAATGACAATTCCCAGAATGAACTTCCTTTTATCAGGGTTTCAGTGACAAATGCTTGAGACATGCTGTAAGTTTTGAAGCTGAGAGAGCATATAGGAATGTAATTGGCAGAAGCCTGAGGTATTATTGGAATTGTTCAATTGTGAAGATTCTTTTGACGAATACCATTTAAACTCTCTTAAATTTCATGTAGGTTTAATAATTTTATTCCACTATGCTTCCGGTCAAAGCACAAGTTTTCAGAAAAGTTTTTGAAGGATGTAGATGGTTATGAAAAGGTAAGCATCTTAAATCATTCAAAGATGCTTGATAAGATGTGGCAATTCTAGGCATGAGTTCATACAAGACATACATATTTTCTTCTATGCTGACATAATTTCTAAATTTTAATTAACCTAATGCATCTCCTTATCTTGTTTGCTCTCCTTTATTTTTGCTTCATTTTATACTAGAAACTACTTTTTCTTGCAATTTATGTTAAATCCAGTTGAGAATCTGCAAGAATTAATTTCTTATGCATGTTGAGAATCTGCTTTTTGTACTATATTGGAGTTTTCATTATCTTGCAACTTGATTTGCTTGTAGGAATCCGTTTTGATTGGTTACAGTGGACTTGATGGCCTAATTGGCAATGAGAGATCCAGAGAAAAGTTCCGTGAGAATCTAAATGGCAAAAGTTTTGATTTCAATGCCACCTTGGCACAGAAACATTTCCCTTCCATTACTTTGGGTTACTTTCCTAGTGTGGAATTGTATGATGGTACCACTTGCTATTCTGAAACCACAGAATCTCTGGTACCTCAAATTCTGGAAGGATGTTTTCCTAGTCGTATTGATGCAAATTGGGTGGATCCGAATTGTTTGTACCATACTCCGGATTCTTTACATGCAGAGATTTCAAATACCAATGCTTCTTATCTCCTAGATGAAAAAGTCGAAGAATCTACCATGAATCCCCAGTCATCAGATTGGAAGACAGAAATAATGGATGCTTTACAATTTACTGTAAGTAAACCTTGCAGCATTCCTGAGACCCAAGAAACTGACATATCAGTGGCAGAAATTCTTGATAAACATATCAGCTGCATACCTGGGCTGAACAAACGCCAGCTCTGTCAGCTAGAAAACTGTGGTTTTTACACGGTGCGCCACCTTAAAAACTAATTGAGGAACAGTGCATTGCACCTTATATGTTGAAGCCTGATGTATCTGCTTGTTTACTTGTAGTTACGGAAACTGCTACATCATTTTCCTCGCACCTATGTTGATTTACAGAATGCTGAGGTGGAAATTGATGATGGACAATACCTGATCTTTGTTGGGAGAATCATGTCCTCAAGGTCAGCGTTCTCTTATTCAGGACTTATCTGTATTTATTATCTTTGACATCAACTATTTATCATTCTGGATAATGTGTTTTAAAATACGAAATGTCATAGTTTGCCTCGTCTCTATAGAAGGGTAGATGTCCTGTACTTTATTTGTAGGAATCACAATTCTCGTGCACAACCATGTTTACAATCGATGAACTTTAAGTCCTCGTCTCTGTTGGCTAATGTCCAATACTTTATTTTCACGGCTCATAGTTCTTATGCATATATCCTTTTTTGCTCTTTTATAAGGGAATATTTCTATTACTTGTTTTGTAATTTCCCAAGATATTGATTTGATTCCTTGGACGTGGTTATTTGTTTCCCAGCATATCACCATGTTGTGACTTAACCAATAATCATGCTTAATTAAAGTCATAGTATAATTTTGAATAAGGGTATTTCCATACTTCTACATATCGATGAAAGACAACCTTGTTTTCAACTTTCTCTCTTTATGTCTCTCCGCTTCTGTTTTTTAGAAGACAGGCTTTTTTAGTTCCTTCAGATTGCATTATGCTTTGGTAGCATTCTTGTTTGAGTACTAAGGTTCCATTCCAACTCAGCTTCTTAACTATTGTCAGGGATTGAAATCTATGATTACAAATTTTTTTCAGAACTTCCCTTTACAATGAATGGCACTCGAGTGTGTTAAGGATATAACTGTTATTTATAGTAACCAGTTCAATTTTTTGTTGCTTTCCTGGCTTCACACTATTTCAATTGTGTAGCTATGCTGCATCCCCACTTCTCTTTTTTTTTTTAATTTTCTGCTTTTTGGTCATCAATACTACTCATCTGATTTACAGACATTCCAAGTCTGCGTTCCTCTTTGTTTTATTTATTTCCGATATTACACATTTTTTTTCAAGTTTTTTAATTATAAATTTTGCACCTAAACTACAGGGTTTTCGTTTCCTCTTAAAGTCCTCCCAAACTTAGTGATAAACATCTGACTTGAATTCTAATGCTACAACCTTTTTCACCCAGGGGAATTCGGGCTAGTGGTTCATTTGCATTTCTGGAGGTCATTGTGGCTTGTGAGGTTGCTGACATCAAGACAGATTCTGAGTGCATAGCAAATGAATTTGACGATAGAAGGAAGAGAACAATATATTTGCATTTGAAGAAATATTTCCGTGGTGCCCGTTTCACATGTCAACCTTTTCTCAAAAGTATTCAGGAAAAGCATAGGGAGGGAGATACTGTGTGCATTAGTGGTAAGGTGGGGTTGTTAACTAGTAATTTATTGTTTAAAAATTTAAAATTATCTTTTCCTATAATGTTCTTTGAAGGATTAATCTCTTCTGCTGGGAGAAAAGTTTATCGATATAGAATGGTAGAAGAATGGAATTTCACAAGTCAAGTAAGAAATTGTAGTTTTTGGTACCATTAATCTATGTGGGAGTTGATGTACCCTGAAAGAATTTAGCTTCCTGATCCAAAATTGCTACTGGTTCTTGAGATGAATTTTTTTAAAAATAAGGAAAGAGAGGTGGAAGAGATTGTTGCATGCATATTCCACCCTAGATCTAATTAAACCATTAGATGGAAAACCATCTATAGTGGCCTTGGTGACCTAGAAATTGGCGAAGCAGATGAAGGAGACGCTGATTTGCTGATTCTACTCCTGAAAGTTATCAATTTCAATGCCTCAGTGGGATGGCTGGGGTCTTTGCTGGTTGAAGTAACTGGCAATTGGTTGGCTGGTTTATTAGTTTATTGACAACATACACACACATGGAATCATAAAATACACATATTTGATTGTTCATATTGGTGACTTTGCAGAACTGACTTCTAAATTTTGATTTTTGAAAGGTGCGTACCATGCGTAGTAAAGATCACTTTGAAATGAGAGAGTACAACATTGATGTGCTTAAAGACGAAGGAGATTCAAATGTCCATGCAAAAGGGAGGCCATATCCAATTTATCCTTCAAAAAAGGGTCTCAACCCTGCATTTCTTAGAGATATCATCTCAAGGTTTGATTTCTGAGCCTTTTTCTTGTTAATAACTATTTCTAAAGGGTAAGAGCCTATCAGCCTTTTTATCTATCCTTAGTTCACGAAATTTTTCAGTCAATCAAAGTTGGTTGGATGATTTAATCTAGTTTCCATTTCATTATTCCTTGTGCTATATTTCCTTGTTGAACTTTTTAAAATAAGAGATAGTTGAAAGAAGAAAACATTAGAACTACATATTTATAGCCTACCTAGAGATACATATCAGACATCTTAACCCAACAATGTTATTGAAAAAAGTTTCGACAAAATGGGCAATGAAATCCACAACAGCAATTAAAGTAGTGGTGAGTATCGGCAATGAAGGTCGTAAAATGCAAACAAATGGTGAAAGAAAACAGGCTGAATCAAGCCGCTCTTATACCATCTTAGGAATTATGAAGAGAAATTATTTTACATTACAATTTACTATTCCCATAGGGCTCAGTATATACATAGTTGGGGCTATTCAAAAAGGAAATAAATCATATTTCCCTAAGCTAATAGGATCTAATCAAATCAACCCTAATTTAAACAAACCTCTTGAATGTGGTATATTTCCACATTCCTATTTGTATTTGTCTTCTTAGTAGATACATAGTAATATACGCCAGGTAAGTGGTTAAAATTTGAAATTCTAGTCATAGTTTTTTTGTTAGATTCAACTACTAATTCAATTTATTGTGGGAATTAGTAATCACTTAATACATGATACATTCTTTAGGTATTTTAGTACTTAAAAGCTACATAACAGAGAAGGAAATGGAAACAGGATTAGCTATCTATACATTCAGAGATATAATAAATGATAAATTACAGGTTCCCTTGTTTTATATAACATTACCTGGTGTCATATGTTATGCTGCGTCCAATGTCCATATTTTGATGCTATGTCGCCTCCCAGTTACTTCTTTACAGCAGTAGATATAATAAATGATAAATCTCAGATTATGTATTTATTCTCTAATATGCTGCTCATTTACATTTGTCAGAGCTTTAAAGACTTTGCCGATCAGTCTTGATCCTATTCCTAAAGACGTTACTCAAGAATTTGGACTTGTATGCCTGTATAATGTATGGCTTTGAAACCATAGTTTCTTTGAATTCTATTTTGTATATTCTTAATTAGTTAGTAAAGACTACTGAGTGGTGTTTCTAAATGGCAATCAAATCATCACGGTTCTTCTTCCCCTTTGGGTCATAACTAGCTATTTTTCTTGCTTCTTTTAGTTTTTTCTTTACCATGCTGATATTGATTTCAAATTTGGTACTCCCACCTACTCCATTACTTTTTACGCCCAAGTTGCCCCATAAGTACATTTTCAAGTTATACCCACCAAGTGGTGATAAATTATGCAGGCATATATTGGAATTCACCAGCCAAAAAGTTTGAATGAGGCTGATTTAGCTCGCAGAAGGCTTATTTTTGACGAGTTCTTTTATGTTCAGGTATAATGACATGTTTTTGTTATCCATTTACTCCTTCATATTCATTGCTTTTGAGTAAACTGTCGATCACTGTCGTGTATTTATTTTTGAGCCTTGTTCATATTGGGGTTAATTGTGCAAAATCCAACTGTCCGATGTTGCATGACACAATTTGACACATTGAAACCCCAGGACTGTGTTTGCTTCACCTATGCTATCATCTTAGCAATTCTTTAATGGAACTTTCTGCAAGTTACCCCATCTTTTTGGCTTACTGGATCTCTGTCATTTCTTTATTGTAGGTTGTATTTTCTCTCCTTGAATCTGTCTTGTATACCAGAAATTGTTGATATTTTAAATGTTATTATTTCAAAAGCAATTTTGTGACAGAGTTCCATCATTTTCGCTCCTGATACCCTCACTAACTCGAGCAAAATTACACACAGGAAGTTAACTATGAAACAAGAAAGGAATTATTCGAGTGGCATCCAAAAAGGCCAGTCTGAACAGCTTACCGCTTTTTCTTTCTTTATTATTGGACCTCCTTCAAATTGGGTTCCACTTCACCATCCTACTGTATCTTCTGAATTTTAATCATATCCATAGTTTAGTCCCCTATATGTGTGTTGTGTGTGTGTTTTTTCTGCTCAGAAATTTAAGTGTGTTTTATTAGTCACAAATACTCGTTCAAAAATATGAATGCATGATGATTTCACTTGTAAAGGAATTCTTAATTGGAGTATTGGGTGTGCATTTTGGGGCCAAAATGCAAGTGTAGCTTGCTTTTGCGGGGGTGGGTGTAGGCCTGTAGGGGCGGGGCGGGAGCAGTGTTAAGACATACAACCTCCATCCCATAATTCTTGCTCCCTTGAGGTTTGGCATGGAGTTTTAGGTTAGAGTAGAAAATGTGAAACTTTTAGATATCTTTACATTTATGCCCTTGAAAATAGTGGTTGAGAATTAGTGGTGTCAAATCATTCCTTACGTGGGAGGGTAGTTTGGAGAAAAAAATATTTCATTTAGGAAAGAGATTCTCGTTTTGGGACATCACAAAAAGGAAATAGGAATAAGAGTTTTGGGACAGAGGGAGTATTTCTTTGTATTGTCCTATAATTAATTAATTATTATCTGTAGCTTGACCTTAGCTTTTATCTACTAAGTAAAAAGGTAGAGGTGTTGATATGGCACAAAAGACAAAATATGAACATGCTGATACAATCAACAAATTACTTTTAACCATACTTAAGGCATGAGGCTAACATATTACATAGTTCGAAACATCAACTGAGAGTTTAAAAGTATACTCAGAAAAAAATTAAAGTAAGCTTCTGCAATCATGTACTTGAGTCACGAGGTTAATATGGTCGAGAATCTTGAGACAGGAACTGAATTCGAAATTAATTTCAGAAAAGGGTTAAAGTAGATTAGTGTTTGTGAATTTGATATTTATTTGGATCTACTATACTGTGTATTTACAGCTCGGACCGAAGAGTGCATTGGGTATAGGTCCTCCCCAGTGTGGTGTCTCCAGTAGCCAGTAGGATTCAAACTTGAGTTTCGCCTTTGGGGGCAAGCCACTACCACTTGGCCCAACCACCTTGGGTTTTGTGAATTTGATATGAAACCTGTAGCTGATAGGATTTAGCAAAGCCCATGAGTATTGACCAAATAAATGGCAGAATGCATGAAGATACACAAATTCTGGATGATCACTGTATTTCTTTTCTTTCTTCCCTTATCACCCCCAAAACTTTTTCCTCCTTTCATCATCTTTTAGACCTAAATGTTTGTCATCTTATTATTCAACACATCATTTTGGTTCTAAAATCAGATTCTTATCTAAGAGGAGGCCTTGAATGTGTCCATAGCATGTGTGCATGTGTACATGTGTCCTTTGGCATATCCTCAATGTTTCTAAATGTACAAAATTAAAATGTTTTGCAATCTCATCCCTGCACGCCCACCATTTCATGGAGCGTGAATGAAACATGTATGTATCTGACACAAACTCTCACCCACTATTACCTAGTGTCTTAACCTGTACTCGAGACATGGAATTTGAATTGCAGTTCATTCCAGATGGTAGCCAAATCTGAAAAAAAACAGAGGTTATTTGTATTCGGAAACCCCCGTCATCACCATTCAATGTTTCTTGACCCACTATTGGCCAAATCACCTGAGCATGTTTGTGGAGAACTGTTGCACTTTTGGTTTTGACTTCTTTGGTTGATTTTACTAAAAGGTTTGTCGAAGGTTGAATGGTTTTATTGGATTTTAAGAAATGAAAATATCTTTAATTCCGAATAAAAGTAAATGAGTTAAATCAATCTCAAGAGGATTGTTCGGAAGTTTTTTCCTCTTATGGAACAAGATATTCATCAGAATATTTTTCATTATAAAATTCAAACTTAAAATTGCTGTAAGAAAGAAGGTTCCAATTCCATTACGGAAAACTTGGTGTCTGATATCTCTAGTTTATTGAAATGCGCTTGAGTTCAGCAGATTCTGGAAACTTATTTCTTTCCCATGGAGAGTGCTTAGCTCACTAGGGGCTAACCATATCTTTGAATTTGGAAATTTCTCATTGGCTTTGGGGCAATGTCAACTTCACAAGTAATTTATGAGGTCCTTTCAAAAATATAAACTAATAATTTGGATTTGGTGATTCTATTTAATGTGCAATAACTACACTTACTGCCCCCTTATGTGAATCCATTGAAGCCTGCTTGGCTGCTTGTACTTGTATTTTATGGTGCTATTGATGTGTGGATTTTTTTTGCCTTGGCACTTGTTTAGCAAAATGTTGTAATATTTCGTTCTCATATCGAATATTTTCTTTCAGCTGGGAAGGTTATTCCAGATGCTTGAGGGTCTTGGGACAGAGCTAGAGAAAGATGGATTGCTTGAGAAATACACGAAGACTGAGTTGAGTGCAATATCAATGGAAGAATGGTCCCATCTCACAAAAGAGTTCATGAAGGTTCTTCCATATACACTTACCTCCAGTCAGCTACGTGCCACCTCAGAAATCATATGGGATCTAAAACGACCAGTTCCAATGAATAGACTGTTACAGGTCTTAGACTTGCTCCATCTTTTTTTCATATAAGATTAACATGAGCTTGCACAAGCTTGATTGAGATGAGCTTTACTTGGTCTTTGCTTGTAGCTTGATTGGAATGCGAGCAGTCCTAGGTACCATGTTTATTTTTAAAATTCTTTATTGTAATTAACTTGGCCCATTTAAAATTTTTGTTCTAAGTATCCTGTTGAGGCCAAAAGTTCCACATGGATTGGATATCAAGACTAAGTGCTCCTCATACGGTCTTAGGAAATTGCACCTCTTGAGCTAGCTTTTGAGGTGAGTTAGGCCCACCCCGTTTAGGTGGACTTAGCCCAATATATATGTTTTTGACATGGTATCAAACTCAAGAAGCCCCATGTTAATGTGGGCCACCTTCTTCGGTGATGAGCGTGAATTGTCCTTGTTCACATGTTTTAATTTCTTCACCCGTACGCTTCGCGCAAATTCGGGTTGTCTGTGTGTTGGGCCCTTATCCATATGTCGCAATTCACAAAGTTGGAGTGTTAAAAGACTAAATGTCCCACATAGATTGGATATCAAGACTAGGAGCTCCTTATATGGTGTTGGGCAATTCTCACTCTTGAGCTAGCTTTTGATGTTAGACCCAACTGATTTAGGTGGACTTAGCCCAATCCATGTATGTTTAACATATCCGTTCTTACTCTTTATTGGGAGTTAGACTATGTCGGTTATTACTACATCCTGCTTGTGGACCAAGGAAGAATCTTAATTGGTGGTCTAGGTTTTTTGGATGTTTAACTTTATACCATGCATGTCAATTTTAAATTATTTATTCTTGGATCTAGCTTAGACTTCGGAGTCGAATCATTTCCAGTTTTGTAAGCATGAGTGCATAATTTTTTTCAAATAAAATCACATAGAGGGCAACTAGGTCTAAATCAATACTGTATAAACGAAAGTAATTTTGTCATTGGATAATCTTTTAAGGTTTAAAATGAGAGAAAGATAATAGAAGTAATAGTTTTTTTTTTTGTGTAAAAACATAAGAATATGAAATGTTTTTTCAAGTGGTCTTTCATCATCAAATTCATAGATCGTTGTTATTCAAGTGATAGCGAGAATGTTGATCAATTTCATGTTCTTTCGACTCTGAACTAAAATGGATGATTTTGAGGCCACATGGATAAAACAGTTATACTTTATACGTGGTTTTATTAGAGGAACTGTTTTGCCATGTGATTGTTATACTATTTCACATTTTTTCCTCATGTAACTGGGTCTGAGGCTGAGGTACTTGTGAAACTGTGATTCGATGCGAGTCTATTGCTTCAAGATAACTTAATTGGCCTCCCCCACTTATTAATAAACCAATACAATATCATTCCATCTAATGTTTCACACTAAAATGCAGTTGTTTTCTATTACAGTACGTGTAATTCTCCATCTGGATGTAGTTCTTTCTTCTGACCAAATTACTTTAAGATACAAAGAATTTTAATTCTCTAATTACTCTTCTTTTTTCCTGTTTTTGCCTCTTCATAGGGTGATGTTGGATGTGGGAAAACTGTGGTAGCATTTCTAGCATGCATGGAGGTAATTGGCTTGGGATATCAGGTGATATATTTATACCTATACTTTATGTATAGTTTTATATGTCCGAAATGATGAATATTGATTACATTACATTATGTCTAGGCAGCTTTTATGGTTCCAACTGAGCTGCTAGCTATCCAGCATTATGAGCACCTTCTTGGCTTGCTAGAGAAAATGGAAGAGGCCAATGGAAAACCTTCAGTTGCTTTGTTGACAGGCTCAACCCCGACGAAACAAGCACAATTTATTCGGAAGGTAGTGTTTAGACTGGTTGTTTCTAGGATATTTTTTATATACTATTTGAATTCATCTTTTGCTCTATATTGTTCTGATAGGGTCTTCAAACTGGGGATATTTCTTTGGTCATTGGAACTCATGCTTTAATAGCTGAAAAAGTGGAATTTTCAACCTTGCGCATTGCTATTGTAGATGAGCAGCATCGTTTTGGTGTTGTCCAAAGAGGACTCTTCAACAGCAAGGTAGCTTCTTGCTTCTACACTACCTGCAATTTTTTCCTGATGCGTTAATAGAAGAAGCTTTGTCTAATATTTATATATTGACGCTGAAACATCATGAGTTTGCTGTTTGGTTGAAGTAAATGAGTACCACTTCCGCTCTCATGTATCCTGGGTTTGCTATATTAATATTCAAGTTTTGTTGGTTTGCAAATGACCTTCGGCCTATTAGAAACAGAATATCAGTCATGCTATTATCAATTTACTACTAAAATTTATATAATTTTGTATTAATTCACCTAATAATAAGATTAAAAATATATTCTTATTCTATTGATTTACCTTGGGATCTTTTTGACCTTTGATTTGATTTGTCAACATCTTTGTATTGATTTCTTCATACCTCTCTCTACTCGTTCTCACAGTCCTTCCGTAAGCATAAAAAATGTTTTAACCACAAATCAGCATGTCTTTGTGATAAGTGCTAATGCATGAGTTGCCTGTTTGGTGGTGGTCCTTTCTAACCCTGCATAATCCAAGATTGAAAATCATTATCAACTTATTCCGACCAGTATTGTAATACCCCGTATTTTTAAATAAACATAAATAAATTTTAGTTGATTTTAAATTAAATAAGAAACAAAAGAAAAACGAATTAGTATGTAAGCGGTAACGAATTCAACGCGGGTATCACAAGTATAATTGTATTCGTCGTCTAATTACATGTTATATTATGTTATTTATGTGTTTGATGATGCTCATAACTGTGCAGTTATACTTTAACACCTTAACTTCCCAACTGGATCCCACTAGTTCAAAGGACAATTTGAAAAAAGACGTCGTGGCTCCACATGTTCTGGCAATGTCAGCCACACCAATTCCAAGGTCGCTTGCTCTGGCTTTATATGGTGATATGTCCCTAACTCAAGTATGTACTCTTTCATTTGATTTGCATCATCAATGAGTTTTGCGGATTCTCTGCATTACTTTCTGGTTTTACTATGTGTTTAGAATGGAATAATTAAAATTCTGCTTCTAGTCAAGCTTAGTAGCTCTTCTCCATGCAAAAAATGGTGGCTTTTATATATTTCATTTTACTTGCATTTTTTTTCAAATGAAAATCACTTCCTGATTCCATTATATTTCTGTGAGTGATGGTACAAATTGAATCAATCCGTGAGAGGAGCTAGAGCAATATACTCATGTATGTCATGCTAGCTGATAACTGTATTCCTAATTGTTCTGGCTAGGCTATTTGTCTGTAATATGTTCTTTTAGACGACAGTTTTTCTACTTTCTCATGTTATAATGTTTCAAATGTCTTTAACCTTTGGCGTCTTTAAATGACAGATCACTGATATACCTCCTGGAAGAACACCAGTTAAAACATACATCATTGAAGGAAATGAAGATGGATTCGAGAAGGCCTACCAGGTAATCTTTTTCATATGAAAAAAGGTCACGCTTTATGTTTATTTTAAGATAATATCAAGAATTTCAAACGTGATGTTGTGGAATAAATTGAGAACATACGAAGTCAGAATATAATGAAGGAGCACAATTTCAAGGCTCAAAGTTTGCATAAAAATACTCAAAACAAAAACCTAGAAAGGAATAATGAAATATCGATAAATGAATTCCGTACAGAGTTGTTTTTCTCGAGACTAAAAAGGCCTTATACGAAGTAATAAATAAGTATAATTGAAGTAAGAAAGTAAAATGTTGACTAAAATGGGTCAGTTGGCTAAATAAAAAAAGAAGAAAATAATAATATATTTTGATGATGAGTAAAGTGTAAATCTAACCAATTCAAAAAAATAAAAGATAAAAAGACCCCAGCAGTTACTATTAACTAAGATGTGAAATTCTCTAATTGTCCTAATGTCAGAAAATCAAATCTGTAATTTTCGGGCTCATCAGATTGGTAAATACCTAGTTTGAATCTAACCGTGCATTGACAAAATAAGAGAAACCTAATGGCTAAGGTTTTGTAAACTAGTCAGGCTATTTTGTCGCAGTTATTGTGGGATGCAACTTGTCAAATTCTGACTCCATTTCTTCACCGGATTTTTTCTGAAATAATTTGTTTGATATTTTAACTCTTGCAGATGATGATGGAAGAACTAGATGGAGGAGGGAAAGTATACGTCGTATATCCAGTAATTCAACAGTCTGAACAACTGCCTCAGCTACGTGCTGCTTCAGCCGATCTTGAAAATATCTCTAAAAGGTTCCCTAATTATAACTGTGGATTGTTACATGGGAGAATGAAAAGTGATGAGAAGGATGAAGCATTGAGAAGTTTTAGATCTGGACAAACAAACATATTGCTCTCCACACAAGTAATTGAGATTGGAGTTGATGTACCAGATGCATCCATGATGGTGGTAATGAATTCCGAAAGATTTGGAATCGCACAACTGCACCAACTTCGGGGTCGAGTTGGACGTGGAGAGAGGAAGTCCAAGTGTATACTTTTAGCTTCTACAACTTCTAGCCTAAAACGGTTGAAGGTGTTAGAGAAATCATCAGATGGGTTCTACCTTGCGAGTATGGATCTTCTCCTTCGTGGACCTGGTGATTTGCTTGGTAAAAAGCAGTCGGGACATATACCGGAATTTCCTGTCGCTAGATTGGAGGTAGATGGAAATATTCTTCAGGAAGCACATCTTGCTGCACTGGTAAGTATACGTCGTCAAACTATTCCTTTGTTTTGATTACTCATCAATTTCTTTAGCAAGGTTACCCCCTACGATTTGCCTAATTAGCAAAAAAAAAAACTGTGCTATTTTTTATAGCAAAAAACCCTGTTCTATTTTTTTATTAGCAAAAAAAAAAAGACCTTTCACGCCGGATTACATATTCTGCAGGAAAAATGAAAATTATACCCCATCAAAAAATGCAAATCCATCCCTATTAACCTAAAAAACTATCAATGATCCACCTGTTAACTTTGAAAATTGGCAATGACCCCGTGTTCACTTAAAAATTGACAATAACCTCCCTATTATTAATAAAAAGAACACAGGGGGTTTTGCTTATAAAAATAACATGGGTTGTTTTTTTGCCAATTAGGCAATAGCACAGAGGGTACTTTTGCATTTAGCTCTAAAATTTTTTGTAAATATTAATCTTTAATTATTGGGCTAGTTAGCCTAGACAACCCTCAGGTTAGGTGAAATTACAGAACTGATTTTCATATTTTTGAACTATATTTTCTTTTACGACTTCTGCCCTGCCGCTTAAGATAGGAAGTTTTTTGGCAAGTATTCAAACATTCTGGGGTAAACATGTAATTGGACCTACCTTCAAGGGGTGTGCTAGGTAATTTTCCCTTTATTTGTTTGATAGATTCGTGTCTTAATTTCTATTTTATGCAAGAAAATTATTTACCCTAATGTTTTACTCACTAAAATTCAAAAGTCAAACATTATCTTATGTATTCCATTTACACCTAGTTACTGACAATTACATATATTACATTGATTTTCGTTTGGTATATATATATTTGTGAAGTTTATTTGATCTTATTCTTGTACCTTGATCATGACCATTGAGCATTATTTCCACGCTCTACCAACACGTTATTGGTCTAGTGGAATGGACTAGTCACTACAAAGTAGCGAACCCATGTTCGAATCCCTGTTGGGAGAGGTTCCCACTTAATGTGCCCGACGCGCCTCGAAAAGGATTAAACCCTTTTCAACCTCGCTTATAATGGAATAAACAAATATTGTATGTAGCATGTTTTTAATGAATTCTATCAATTTTGTTGTGGTTGCAGAAAGTTTTGGTAAACTCAGATGATTTGGAGAAATTTCCAGACCTCAAAGCTGAGCTTAGCATGCGACAACCCCTGTGCCCTTTAGGAGACTAAGGTTTCAATGTGTCATTTTTATGATGTTCAATTAATCAGAAAAAAGCCTTTGAATAACAGTAGAAATCAATCTTGTACATCTGTTGTAAATATTTTGTGAGCAACTTGAAGTTCAAATTGTTGTATCTTTTCGAATATTTATGACATCGATCTTTTGCACATTTTCGTTTAGGGTAAATTTGCCATTACTTTAATACGTGAAGTAATCAGATGTTTACGTTTAGCGTTACTTTTGTGGCGAGTTAAGTCTAATTTACACTGTTATACGTTCATTTGTTCATGCATGAAGGAAGAGTATTGAGAATTCAAAGTTTTAAATGAATTGGATATCGAGACTAAGTTTTTATTACTTAAAGCTAACTTTTCAGATGAGTTAAGATGAACTTATCTGAATGTACTTGACTTAATCTATATGTTTAATTTTGTGTTCTCTTATTTGTAAACAATAATTTGCTTATAAAGTGGAACACAATATTTCCCCCTTTTCTAACTCAAAAAAGAAAAGAAAATAGCTATGATTCTAATCGATTTGAAACTTGGTTAAAAGGAGTAACAAAATAAAATTAAATAAAATTAAATCGATAACCGTAGAGCGAATAAAGAAATTGTGGGCATGTATCACCAAGAATTACTCCAAAATTTAATCTAAAATATGAATTTTTAAAGGAAAAGTTTCACTTTGACCCTTAATATTTGTGCTAGTTTTACTTAACCCCCAATTATTAAAAATATATCAAACAACCACCTTAAGATGCAAAAATTAAAATTTAACAGGATATTTTATCCAGCTTTCATGATGTGGCTTTGAACGTTTTCGCACTTTGTCACTCCAACCTTTGAATGTTTATCTTACTCCTGATTTAAATCATGTTAAGTCTAAATTTGAGATATTTTTGATAATTGAGGAATTAAATGAAAACTCACAAATATTAAAGGATAAAGTAAAAAAACGTTTAAAAATTAGGAGACAAAGTGAAAAATTTCAATTTTTAAGTGAGTAAATCGAAGTATTTCAATTCTTGTTCGCCGCACAAAATTAGTATCACAATGAAAGACAAATGGGTCCCAGTTGTTCCCCCTTGAGAGTAATCGTGGGTCCCCCAAGCATGTTTCTCCAAAGCCTAATCATAAAGAGTGGGCCCATAGTGGATGGCTTTGCGGATTTCTTAGCACTATGTTTGCTTAATGCCAACAAAAGAATTAATTTATGTCCGCTTTGTGCGTGTGGTTTCACATTATTAATATGTTGATAAAAGAACTTAGTAGTAACAAAGAAGATTTTTTTTAATGGAGAATATTAAAGATAAATTAATTATAAAAATTAGAGAAATATTCATATTAATGAGAATTGAACTCTCAACCTTTATAATATGCTACGGTCTGTTCAACGTAACAAAGAAGACCTATTATGTATATACTCTGCATGATTTCCAAATGTACCAATAACATTTTAGGAAAAGGAAGGGATCTGTTTGTTTCGTTTTTCTGTGTATTTCAGAAATTTGGAGAATTTTAAAAAAGATTTTAATTTGATTTTTATGTAATTGAAAAATGTTCTTCGTTTGGATTTTTAGAGATGAAATGAATAGTAAGTTTGTATTTAGAATGTTGTAGATTGTTTTTAGAGATTATGAAAAAAAAAAGAAAAAATAATGCAAGAGGTAAATTACTTTATATGTCAAATCATATTTGTTATGTGAAGTTAGTATATAGTGTAAGTTATATGTTAATTTATGTTACATCAAAATAGAGTTTTTTTTAGTCTTTTTAAAAGATAAGATAATTTTTTTAAGATGAGATTATTTTTAAAAACTTAGAGAAAATCTTATAGGAGCAATTTTCCCTCCTAAAGTTGTTTCAAATTAATTTTTGAAAATTGCCTTCCAAAAAACATTTACCTCAAAAAATTATATATATATCCTCTCTCAATTAAGAGATTTTTCAGTTGTGCCTAAACTTAGTTTTTGACTCCATCAAAATGTTTCAGTTTTTTGAATAAGTGAAAAAGAGATAAGGTATAATTTTAAAACTCTTTTTATCTTGAGAATCTTTTATTTTTCTTAATTTAGCATTTTTTTATATTAACGGAAATATTTTTTTAAAAGTTTGTAATTTTTTTTAAGTACTTACTTAAGCGATATATACACTCGAAACAAAAATTTGATCCATTAATAGAAACAGAGAGTTGCGACTTTCGTTTATTTGCTTCTCCACCAGCATTCTTCTCAATCAAATGGAAAATTACACCGAACCCAGTTGATCAATTTATATAATTAGTTTTTACCAATTTTGTGTTATAATTTTCCCAAACATGTAAAATTATTTTTATTATAAGAGTTGGTGGAATCAATTTTTCAATTTAGTTAGAAATTTTCCAAATTACAAAGTATAAGACAAGTTCAACATACCAAACTTTGATAATTATATACACTCAAACAAGTTTTTTCCTGGGTTTTGGTCTCATGTTCAAATCACATTCTTTTATTTTATTCGTAAAAACCCATTTCCCACTGCTTGAATATTATAACCAAATTTCATCTAATAACTTTCTTTCCGAAAGTCAAATTGTGGATGTTTTGAATGTCAAATTAAGTGGACAAAGGTTTGAAATATTTCTAGTAGTCCGGACTACAATGAAGTTGTAACTTGAAATCCATCCATTTTATGGTTCGTTTGGTAATTTTAGAATTTATTATTTTCTTATTATTTTTAATAAAAAGTTCATTTTCTCTTGAATATCTGAGAAATTAGTTAATTCATATGAACAAGGGTCTATTTTGAGAAAAAATTAAAGTAAAATTTAAAATTGATTATTTAACTTCAAGTCATAACTTCAACGTACTTAGCCCCAACTAGTAGAGATTATTTAAAAACTTTACCCACTTTAACTTTCGTCATTCACTAAATCATTTTTTTTTTTCATTGTACCCAATTGCTATTGTAGTTCCTAACTAAACATTATGGTCCTATTTGGTTAAGTTCTGGTTCAGTTTAAATTTCACGAAACATGAACCAATGAGTATATGCTTCGCAAAAAAATTAGGTTTCAATTTCAAACCAAAAAGACAATTATTTGACATGTATTATGTATTTTTTTCTATATAAAAGACATTAATTTGACGCTTACGATATATTTTTTTCTTTATAAAAATATTAATTTGGCACATATCACTTATTTTCCTCTCTCAAACCCAACATTTAAACCTAATACAACGTTGGATGCAACAAATGTAAATATGAAATTAAATCTTATTTGCTCAAATAACCAAACACAAAATACACACACAATCATAGAGTGGAGAAGAGGGGCGATGAAGATGGAATGATGGATGCAAATAAATAAACACACAAAAGATTCTCATTGAAAAATCTCACGGAGGAGGAGATTGAAAGAATAATAATACTTCAATTAAAATTCTTTCAACTTTTTTCTACATAAAATAAAATTATAACTCTACTCGTCTCTATTCTCCATCTAACTCCATTATTTCTGCATTCTTAACCATGAAAATGAAGACTCTAAGCATTATCCAATTTCAAATTTGAGACAACTCATATCTTCTTATCTCTATCCTATTTTTTTTACTTTTCCAAGGGTTTAATCCCTTTCGAGACAGGTTGAACACATTAAGTGGATACCTCTCCTAATAAGGATTCGAACCTGAGTCATCTACTTTATAATGACTAGTCTCTATCCCCATTTTAACTAATTAATTAGGAGATAAGCCTAATCTCCTAACTAATCCAATTTTGTCATATCTTCTAGAGAACCTCAATTATGTTGAATTTGAAACTCAAATTCCAACATACAAATCATAACTCAGTTAAATTTAGATGGTCTTTTAAAATATTCATGAAAACCATTCAACTCAATTTTTCAATACCAAAATCAAGAAAAATTGAGTCAAAATCAAGCAAGAAAAATTGAGTCAAAATCAATTTAAATGACCCTAAGTTGCCCTACATTAGCATGCATACACACCTATATACCTCTAAGTATGTAAATATAGTAGATGAAGTGAAAGTTGGGCAAATTATTTAATTAAAAAGAGTTGGAGGGCTCAAGGTATTTGCCAATCATTTCAGCAGCTGACCCTGAAGTGAATGGGACAAGTCAGGACAAGGGGGACCCCCTGCTCTTTTGTCTTCACAAACACAATCCACCTTACAACTAAAATTACTATATTACCCTTTTTCAATATATCCCACCCCCATTTAAATGACACGTGGCGTGCATCAGACGGATCAGACGTTTGACTTGACGACCACAGTCACACCATTTTCCTAAACTAATTACATAATTTAACCCCCATTCCAAAATCTTCAGGCATGTTTGTTTGGTTTTTTGTCAAAATAATTTCGTGTTTTACTTTTTGAAATAAAAATTTCATTTCTCAATTTTCTTAAACTACCCTCTAAAAAACCAAACAAACTATCTTTCAAACCGCTCGCTCAAAACTCAAACAATCAACATTACACAAATCGAGATTATTTCACAAACTTTCGCTACTCTTTAAAACACCAAACAAACAGACCCTTCATTGGTCATTACAACAACTCCCCACATTTACTTTTAACATTTCAACTTTCTATAATTTCTCTGTCCCCTTTAAACTTTATCATTTGTCCGAATCTGAATACAAATTCTTCTTGTCTAGGTACAGACAAGTATATATTTTGAGGGTTCTTTTCTTTAATTTCTACATTTAATTTGCAGTTTTGTTTTATATAATTCTTAATTTTATGGAGATATTTTCTAATAATTGTACTAATTTGGAGCTAACCATAGCCATGCCGGGCTTCTCTTCTTCTCCATCCCTTCCCTCTTCTGGTAAATTAAATTGCTCCAAATCTATTTATTTATTTCCATAATATATATTTTGTTCTTTTTTTTTTTGGAGTTAAGGTTTTTTTATGATCAATTACAAGGTTGTAACTTATAGGGTTTTTTTTTTTTTTTTTTTGCATGATACGTTCTTGATCATCTTTTATACAATTAAAATCTTTTTTTTATTTTTGCTTAGATGAATTAGTAATAAATGAAATTATGATATTAATAAGTTTTATTTGAAACCCTAAAAAAGATTCCTTGATCATATTTATATAGGGGAAAGTGGCGGCAATGTAAGGAAAGAATTGGACATAAATCAAGTACCCGACCAAGAAGAAGATTGCATGGAAGAAGAAGAAGAAGAAAGCCCGAACGGTGGCCCGGCCCGAAGAAAGAAACTCCGTCTGACCAAAGAACAATCACGACTTCTTGAAGAAAGCTTTAGACATAATCAAACCTTAAACCCGGTTAGAATTAATTAATCCCATTCCCACCCCCCAAAAAAAAAAAATTTTAATTAAAAATTACTAATATTAATATTTTTAAGTGATGATTAAATATTTTATTATAAATTGAATGCAGAAAGAGAAGGAGGCTTTGGCAGTGGAATTGAAATTGAAGCCAAGGCAGGTGGAGGTGTGGTTTCAAAACCGTAGAGCAAGGTACGTTCATACGAATTATTTAATTAATTAATTTGGTTTTTTTATTTTTAATTTACTTTAGAATATGAAATTGTTTGACTAATCAATTATTTATGTTTTTATATAGTACTAAGAATATATATATTGGCTATATTGTAGTAGTACTAATGCGACCTGAATCAGATTCTACCAAATTTTAGGGATCAAATTCAAAAGCAGAAAGTGATACTTCAACCAACAATTAAAGAGTTATTTGCCGAGTCAAAATTAACAAATTTTTATTATATTTCATTTTAATTGAGTTAGGAAATAATAATCATGGATCTGAATTTCTATCTTTTCCGTCGAAAATATCGGAAAGTTTTGAATCAATCGAAACGAAAATGAGTCGTATTTCCGAAACTCTATATTTGCTTTGAAACTCTATCTTTTTCTTAATTTAGTAACTTTTTTCCATCATTTTGGAAAACGTTTCAGAAAACTTTTCGAATACTTTTCTATATAGCTGATCGGGAGGATATATATTAATTAGGGTAAATTGACATGCATTAGAACGCAATCATTTTACAAGAAATTAAAAAAGAAGCTTAACTCATTGATCGACATTACTCGTATGTACATGACACTAAAAGCTTAGATGGGTCTCATTAATTACTACAACTTTATGAATTAACAAGGGAGGATTTATATTAACTAGGGTAAATTCCATTTTACCCTTCTTCAATCATCTTCATTGCATGCTTTGCTAGAATTTCCAAGTTATCGAGAACATGTCTGCACGTGAGGTTCAATTGAGCCGAAATGGCACCCTAATTGCTTTTAGATTGTAAATTGTAGGGTTAAATTTTCGATTTGAAGACATGTGGGAGCGCGTTTTAGTTATGGGACCATTTTTTGCATTTTATCTATTAATATTAAACTATTCCAAGTCTATTCCAGTTTGTTTTAGTTAAATTTCATTTGGGTCCGGTAATGAACCAGGCTTTATAATAATCTCAAGTTCGATAAAATTGCAAACTAACTTGACGAATTAATTATTAATCTCCATAATAATCTCAAGTGTTATAAAACAACAAACTAAATTTGAACAATTTATCGTTCGATTTGACCATTTTACACCCTCTACTTGCATGGTGTAATTAATATTTTATTATATATATATTAAAATATCCTCTTTTATATGTTTAGCAAATTAACTTGCCTATGTGAAAATGGATTCAATTTTTTTTTATTAAGTTTTCAACAATACTTTATTTTTTGTGTAAATGTATGTGAAAATGGATTCCTTGTACATGAATTTGTAAATAGGAGCAAGCTGAAGCAAACAGAAATGGAATGTGAGTACTTGAAAAGATGGTTTGGAACATTGACAGAACAAAATAGGAAGCTACAAAAGGAGTTAGAGAATCTAAGGACCATGAAGCCCGGCCCGAACAACGCCTACCCGGCCCACATGGCCCCTACCCTCAGTAGTACTATGTGCCCTCGATGTGAGCGCGTCACCACCGCGACTCATGTACTCGACAAGGGCGCCACCACTACCGCCACCACCGCGGCAATGCCGCCATTTTTTCAGGCCAGACGTCAACCCTCCGCCGCATGTTATAACTAATCAAGTTAATTAGCTTTTAATGGTGTAGTGTTCATGTTAGTCATTTATGTATAGAGTAGTTCTTTTGTTCATAAACTTAATGTGTTTGGATATATTAACATCATGACTCAACTAAGCTAAGTTTTTTCCAATAGTGTTCTTTTCGGTTGGGCATTGGGATTGGAAAAATTATTCGGTGCATCTGCTTAACGATGTTGTGGAGCTATCGTATTATTTGGAATATATTATCTTCCCTTATATTTAGAGGATAGTAATATTTTGTGATATTACGTTTATCGTGTATTATTAAAGAAATATAATTGAATTGTTTATACAATATTAATATGTATAACAATTGTACGATACATTCCCTATTATGTATCGTGAAAGATAATTAAATTCACTGTTCCATATCATTTGCAGTCGTTGTGAGGATCAATATTTACTTTTTGAATGGGGAAGGGGGAACGTTTTCACGCTTATGGATTGAAATTTCGATTTCAAGCTTAATTAGGTGAATGAAAAAGAAACATTAAATTTAGGAAAATTTGTTAATTTTAAGAGACATATCGATGTCTAATCATGAAATAAGTATAAATTGCAATTATAAGATACAGTGTCATTATATGATATAGATTAATCATCCATTAATTAGTTTAATTTCCTCTACAATATTAGTATTTAAATATAGACTAAATGGGTGGTTGAATATATTTAATATAAAACGTCTATAAAATACTTTGTCATACTGATTAGATAAATAATTTATATGACATTTATATCATATATTTTTGACCATGAAAGACATAGAATTCAGTAGTTGAGGGGAAACAAAAAGGAACAATAATGCTCAAATTAAAGAAATTGTACGTAATCTTTCATTGATAATAAAAAATATAAAAAAAAAATTCAATGATCTTTGTCTTTTCTTGCTTTAAGTAAAAAATAAATTTGGTGGAAATCAAATCATGTGCAAGTCAGTAATGGGTATTGGATCTTGGGTATGGGCCAGAGAAACTACTTCATGGGCCTCAAACAATGCCTCGATGTTTCATTGAAGGGGCAACATAAAATTGCTATTTTTTGTTTGTTCTTTTAGATATTTGAACTTCGACAATTTTAACTTGTGAGAAACTGCATTAACTTTACATGGTCTTCAAAAGAATAAAAAATAAAGACTTAATGACTTAATGTAGAATAGGTTGCCTATATATGTATTATGTCATTGTCATAATAATGTGAATAACATCTCCAATTACTTTTACTTATAACATCCATTAAAATTTAAAATTTAAAATTTATTTACACTTCATGTGTTTAGAGTTTTGCTATTAACGTGCTAAAAAAAAAAGTTTTGCTATTAACATCCATTATGGGCTTGGAATATAAATAGAGCATTTTAAATTCTTTATGGGCCTATAGAATAGGTTATTAAATCATATTGGGTTCATAAAGTGGGGAGATATGACGCAATAATTAAATTTACGAAATTGCTGGGGAAACCAATGCCCATATTGATGGTTGATTAAGCGTTTCTTTCTCTTTTTCTGTTGGTTGGTATTGGAGAAGGTTTTGAAAATGACAAAAGGCCAAAATGGTTTTGAAGGTTAAAAGGTTAAAAAGAAGTCATCAACTAAGAACTGAAAAGCTTAGTGAAACCTCTATCACGGTCTGGAAGCTATGTGACCGAATCAATAGAATGGGATATCAGATCAGTAAAGATCATATTGGTTATCATCAGCCGAGTCAAGATAGATATGTTCATTCTTGAATCAGCAGAGTAGCCATCAGCAGAGTGATCATCAGCAGAGTAATCCCATCAGCGAGATGAAGTCGGTTAGTAAGCTCATCAACGGTAACAAGCTGAGTGCATTAAATGCGACTGACATAAAGTAGATATCCGTACAACAGAGTGTACAGTGAACAGTCTGCAAAAGCTGCCGTCAGAAAGAAGACCGTTGCTCAGGATTAAAATGTAATTTCGCCTATCTTCAACGGGCAGAATTTCAAATCCGAGAGTATAAATAGACCAGGGACTGAAGATTGAAGAAAGACTTGCACAATTCAAGATCATATCCTTAGAGCAAGATCCATAAGTTGAGTCGCCTGATCATAAGCGAAGTCATCTGTTGAAAGAGCGAATTGTTGAAGAACAAAGATCAAACCTTTGTTTGTCTGAGTGACATTCAACTGTAAAGTGTGAGAAGCTTATATCCATCTTTGTGAGTGATATAACTTTGTAGTATAGGTCTTCTAAGTGATTTCCTATATTGTGAGCTTAGTACTCTTACTTAATGCTTATCATTTGTTGTAAAGCTTAAGTGTTCTATTTGCTGAGTGCTTTAGAATAGGTTTTTCTGAGTGATCTACCTGAGAGCTAAGTGTGAGCTTGTTGCTTTATCATTTGTTGTAAAAGCGCAAGTAGTGTGCTAGTTACTTTGTGTTTCTAGTGGAACCTAAATCTGTGTGATTTAGAAGAGTGGACTAAAATACTTTGTGTCTATAAAACCACTACAAAAATTCCTGTGTTTGACTACATGTTTTTAACTTGCATATTTTCATAAGTAAACAAACGTTTAAAAGACAAAGCTTTTAAAAGAAATTTATAAAACTGGGGTAAAACTTTGAAGATAAACTTGTTTGAAAAACATACTTTATAAAATCCGATGCATACAAGTTTTGGCACTCTGATTTCATTTGAAACAAATAAGTTAAATCAGACTAGTGGTCAACCTTGCTGAAACAGCTAAGTGCAAAATCAGCAGAGTAGTCTCACGAGTAAGATCAACTTAGTCTGTTGATTTGAAAAGTTGGAGAAAAGTTTTAAAAGTTCAGAGGTCTATTCCCCCCCCCCCCCCCTCTAGACCTCATCTAACCACTTTTGGGACCAACATTTTCTATATTGTGTTATCAACAAATGATTGGTTTAGTAGAAGAGACTAATAAATATAAAGTAGCAAATTCATGTTCGAATTTTTGTTGGGAAATGTTTCCACTTAATGTGTTCAACACACCTCAAAAGGCATTAAACCCTTGAGAAACAAAAAAAAATGTTGTTATCAAATTATGAAGATAAATCAACTATAAAAATTAGTATTAAACTAAAGAAATAACCACTCTAGTATCAATCGAATTCAATACATTTTGATCTTAGGGCATCAACTTTTGCATATTGATTAAGATTTATTATATAGATAAGGTTGTAAATGGAGAGGATATTAATTGAAATTCTCTCAAATCATTTAAATAAGTCAAGAATTTTATTAATATTGACATTGAAGGTTCTTGACGGAAACCCAATTTTGAGAGATAAAGCGTAAAAGTAAAATTCCTTATTAGAAGTAAAAAGTGTGTACGAAGAATATGAATTTAGGTAGATTGATATGCTATGATCTGAAATTCGATAAAAATGTTAAGAATTTATATATTTACATAATTTACAATTCTATTAGTGATATTAATAACATTTCATTATCATGTTTACAAGGTAATAGTTAATATTTCATTCATATATGACCTCATATATATGTATGCTTCCTACCTAACAATATGAATTAATATAAATATTATTGTTTTCCAATAAGACCAGTCAAATCATTTAAAGTAAGTAGTTAAATGTGTCAAACGTTGATATTTCTATGTTGGAGCTTAATGGACTTTAATGAAAGTTTAAACACATGAATGAATTAAGTTAAAAATGGAATTGTAACGTTAACAAACATGTTGTATGCATAAAATGTAATGGTGGGAATTTTAGAATTGAAGATACTTCATTGAATCAGAGAAAGTTTTGGAATTTTACTGAATCCGCGCAATACCCATAGACTCGAAAATTTCAAAGAAGATCCAATTATCACCCAAGTACGTATCAATATAAATGGAGTCATAGATACTCGGATATATAAGACATAATACGACCGGAATCCGAACTGTAGATAGCCCTACTATATAGGTATAAAATACGTTTTAACTCGTATATTGTGTGGATTTCAAATTTGTGAAAACAATTTCAATTAACTATTTAACTTATATATTGTGGGGATTTCAAATGCATCATTTTAATTAAAAGAATAGTATAAAACGAGTACATAGAAATTTGAACTCTAACAAAATTAATTTGATAAAAGTGCTATATATGGTTTATTATTAATTTGAAATATGTACCTACAAAGTTTTCAATTCAAATGAAGCATTAGAACTATAAGTTTCCTTGGGATTTTCGAGTTAATGATGATATTTATCTTTTGCAAACCTCAAGAGCGTCTTTTATCCCAAGAACTATAAGTATTGTTTTAATATATCATAATATGTCAAAATAATAACATTTGGTGTGTCTTTTTACTACGCTCTTATAGAATTAATCAAATTATTTATTAATACTTTTAAATAATTCAAATAGTTAATTGACTTGCCAGTATGATTGTCAAGCACGTTGTCGATTGAAAAAACATAAAATTAAACAATCAGATGTTGCAAGGAAAGTACAAACGGTGCAAATCACAATTTTTTAACTTGGCAAACTTAAATATTTAAATAATTTATAAATTAAAAGAACCTTGTGGAGCTTAATCTTTTGACTAAGTTTATAATTTTTCTTATATTTTAAATTATAAATGACCTGTTGAGATGACGGAAATCTTTAGACAGACGCAATTAGCTTTATATTAAGATCAATGGGCCCTCTCATGGGTGTGAGTGAGGAGTCCAATGGGCCGACATTTAACAAATTAGAACACATGAAGTGATGGAATGAAACAATTGATGTTACACCATAATTAGTTCTTTTTTATCCTTTTCCTCTTGTATTTCGAATATAGATTTGGTTTCCTTTGAGTTCAAAAAGACCAATTTAAAGTAGATCAAATCTTGATTTTGATTGGCACGTACCACTGATTGATTGATTCAGTGGAAGAAATTAGTTATTATAACGTTATAAATTCAAATTTAAATTCTGGTAAGGTGATGTTCCCATTTAAAATGTTCGATTCGAATCGAAAGAAATTAAGTCAGGTCTTAAACCTGATAATCATGAAAAATGTGAAAAATAAAATCTTGATTGACACGTAACAGTTATTTACTCTAATATTTGCCTTTTTAATGATTTTGACTAAAACAATAAATATTTGCATGAATGGCACATATAATGACATTTACATCTGAGTATGATATATAATTATAAATGTTGAATCTGAAAAAATAAAATAAAAATTTGAGTATGATATGAACAAGTACGAAAATCAAATAAATTACTACTTATGTTACATTGAATTTGATGGATACAAATATGTTGACTTCAATTTGTTATTAATGTCAAACAAAACTCAAATAATATTTATTTTTGTAAACATCAAAAAATTGGTTTGAATTCGATCAAATAAGCTAAACAATAATAAAAAAGTAAAAGTATTCCAGATATTCAGGCTCGAATTGTGTTAAACTCGATCAAAACTCCTTAAAACTCGAGTCAATAATAGGTCACACGAGTCAAGGAAAAAATGTTATTTTTGAGTAATTAAAAGCGAGATTGATCAATTTAGATCAGGTTCGGGCCGATCCTTTTACACTTGTCTATTTAAGTGCATGTGCTTTATTTACTGACATATTATTGACCTGATCAAGCCCAAATTTAATTCTCGAGTAATTAAATTAACCAAGCCAAATGAAACAAAAATACAAATATTAAGATCAGGTTGGATTGCTTCTGAACCGACCCACATTGGTGACCCATTTTACCATCTCTACATTTATTTAATTATTCCTATGTAACGAAAATGAGAATTGGTGTCGAGATTAAATGTCATACAGAGATTGAAAATCATGACTAAGTTCACATTATAAGGTCTTGAATAATCGTCATTTTTTAAGGTGAGTTAGGCCCAAACCTGTAAGTGAACTTAGCCCAATCTATCTGAAATATAAGTTTTGAGATGAGTTAGACCAAAGTCACTTAATCTGAACTTAGCCAAATCCGTGTGAAATCTAAAATGATATCAGAGTCTCATGTTAACATCAGTGTTTTGAAAACCGGACCGGACCGGCCGGTTGGCCCGGTTCAACCGCTAACCGGTCCCTGATCCGGTCCGGTTTACCCCTAAAAACCAGTCTCCTAATTAACCAGTTCGAACCGGTAAAACCGGCTCCAAAACCGGTAAAACCGGTGAACCGGCAAAACCAGTGAACCAGTGGTTCACTTAATTTTTTTTTTTTTTTTAATTTAGAGATTTTTTGTTATTATTTTTTATTTGAACTCTTGTTTAACATTTAATAGAATTACATTTATATACTTTAATTGAAAACATTCATTATTTTAGTGTTTTAACTATCAATGCAATATTACGTTTTTTTTAACATAAAGAAGTACATAACCATTTTCTCATAATTGTGAAATAATATTATTTTGTGTATGAAATTATGCAAATCAATTACCATATAAACATCAAATTACAACAATAGAACCCAAATGATCAAGCCAAAACTTTGAAATTGAGATGAACTTTTAATTTTGTTGTCTTGTTTTGAATGTATGTATCTTTTAGGGATACTTGGGATTTATATTTTTGACATTAATCTTAATTTTTAAGACATTTTGATTATTTGCATGAAACAATAAAAATTTATATTGACAAAGAATGATAATTTTTTGAATTATAATTGTATTTTAGATAATCTAAAAATATATATATAAATATTACATAATAATAAAGTCACACCGGTTATACCGATCGAACCAGTGGTCGACCCGATCTAACCGATCGAACCAGTAACCAGTAGAGCTTCCGGTTCAATGACCGGTCCGGTTTTAAAAACACTGGTTAACATGGGTGGCTTCCTTCTGTGATAGACTTCTCTTTGTTCACATGTTGAACGTCATTATCTACCCACACACATCGCCCATATCACAAGGATTGGGTTGTCATTATTCATCCACTTAATAAGGTCTGAGTTGTCATCATTCGTGTGTGGTAGGCATTCATATATCATGTGTTGAGTTTGCTTTGCCCACACGTTCGACCTGCCCACACGTGAATTGAGAATAAAATATAAATCACCTTAATTATAGGGTATTGAACAATCCTCAATTCTTGAACTAACTTTTAAGGCGAGTTAGATCCAGATCGATTAATGTGAACTGAGTCCAAATCCACATTAAATCTAATATTGATAATTGAGAAATCGGTTGTTAATCCAATAATTAGAGCCATTCCATTTGTTAATTAGAGCACCCAACTCACAAGAGCAGAGAAAATTTAGAAAATAAATTTAGAAAACAAAGAAAATCTCTTCGGATTCAGAGGCAGAATTTTGACCCACCCTATGAGATTTTATTCTCTATAGCTCACCAACTTTATATACGTGTGTAAGAAATCTACCAATTGTAATTTTTATAACTTTTGTGTACTTAATAATAATAATATTTGAAGGATCTATTTTGATCTAGCTATGGTCCAAACAAAACATTGTTTTAGCTTAGGATTAAGAAAGGAAAGTAGGCTGGGGGGCCCACACAAAAAAGGCATCAACTTTTCTGTAACCATATGATAATGTCACTCAATCATGTGTTGTAATTATTTTCTAAATATTATTTTGTGGATGGTGACATATGTTATTGGATTTTCTTTTAACTGCTTTGTTTAAATTTTCTATTTGTATTTTACAAATCATTCGAGGAACATAACCTAAGTCAAATAATATAATTTGGACAAGGGTGGTAAGAAGAAAGTGAGAGCTACTAGATCATATCCTAAGATTGGAAGATTGTGGATGTCAACAAAGATTTATATAACTCACTTAATTGAGAATATTACAATTATGAGCACTTTTTAGATTTATTAAGTGTCAATAATTTCATATCACTAAAAAAAATACAACAAAAATGATTTTTGGTGGCGCAATGCGTGATGGCGTTTTAAAAAAAATGTCACAAAATATTTAATACAACCATACTTTTAAGAAATGTTACAAACTATAAATGTTAGTTATACTATCAGTGATATTTTAAACTGTAGTAATATTTTATAATGTTATTTTTAACTACAATGGTGACATTGATACATTTAGCAACACCGCCATATGTTGCATTTTGCTAGTGATATTTCATATATAACGATATTTTTCAACCTTCCACTTGTAGCTGTATGGCTAAAAGTTAAATGTCACTATCATAACAAGAAGTAATATTATAAAATGCCATAATAATAGAAAAATATCATTAAACAATATGATTAACATTTATAATTCCTGACATTTAAAAAAAATATAATAATATTATTTTTTGTGATATTTTCTTCAAAATGCCATCAGGCTTAATGCCACCAAAGACAATTTTTTGTTGTAGTGAAATGAGTTTAGGAAACATAATTGTCAATGTTAATAATTTATAGTATGAGGAACTTGGGGTTCACCTCTTGGATCGTAAACCGTTACCACTTGATCAATATAAATATAACTAATTTTTTCCTAAATTCCGCCCCCTCGTTTCAAATTTCTGACTCTGCCCCTGCTTATGATTAATAATTTAATATGCGTATGGCACTGTGCTATCTTTGAATAAGCACAATATTTTGTCAATCAATATAATACATGTGCATTTCCTAATTAAGATGAATAGAATACAAGTATGTGTTTCACAAAAATAAAATAAAATGTTATCTTAAGTCAGTATGAATCATGGACTACATTCCCTTACTCATAAAAAACTCAAAATAAAGAATCATTTTCTATAGGGTAAACACTATTAATGGTCCTCCTTATCATTAACTTTTTACAGAGTGGTCCTTCTTGTGTTTTTTTCCCATGTTAGTCCCCATTATGAATTATTTGTTTCACTTTGGTCATTTTCAGGTGGTCCAAAGTGAACTAAAGTGCCAAAATAATTTTATGAGGGACTAAATTGATAAAGAAACAATTTTATGAGGGACTAAATTGATAAAGAAACAGTTTATGAGGGACTAAATTGATACAAAATAATTTTATGAGGAACTAAAGTGTAACACTAAAAGTAAAAGACCCCTTGTAAATGACCAAAGTGAAACAAATAATTCATAGTGGGGACTAACATGGAAAAAAAAACACAAGAGAGACCATTCTGTAAAAAGTTAATGATAAGGAAGACCATTAGTGGTATTTACCCTTTTTATATTAATTTATTTTTCTCTAATTTCATTTAATTAGACACCTGGCCCATTCTATATTTTCCTAGTTCTTCACATAATTTTAATACTATTTGAATTGTGATACTTTTGAGGGACAAGTAGACGCTATGGATTGTATGCATGATTTTAAATAAAAGGCAAATATGTATAATTTCTCCTATTTATAGATAAATAATATTCCCATTACAAATGCTACTTAATTATATATACAAGTTTTGGCTGTGTTTGGACTGGCTCTTCTTCTCTGCCTTAATATAGACACTATGGTCCCTCCCATTGTTTCACCATTATGCATATGTTTTTGCTTTCATTACACCCTGTGTACTGGACAAAACCATTATTTAGCTACTTTTGTCTGAAATAAATTAAATAATTAATAACGTGATCTTCAAATTCCGGCAAAATACAATAAAAACATACTTTTTTTTGGGAGATGGTTTGATATTGAAATAATTGATCGACAATACGGTCATACATGTATTCGTATCCATGCAAATTATAGTTAATGTAATCAACGCTCTTACCGGGTAGGATTCGGGCCGTATCAGACCCGACTCGAATCTGACCCATTTATATATGACCGAATTCGAATTTTGACTAAAGCTGAAATTTTGTGTTTGATTGTGTCATACTGTCATGGTCGGACTTGGTCAGATTTTAGATTATTTTCGGATTTAATAAATTTTTCGCTTTTAAAATTCTCACAAATAACATTTAGGATAAATTACGAATGTTCCTTTGATATTAGGTCTAAATACGAAAATCTCCCTTTTTTTTTGAGGTAACTCTAGTACGAAATTTTGATTCGACCGTGTTAACCAGGAATCAAGTAAATAATTAAAAACATCAATAAATAAAAAAGGTAACATGCAAATAAGTGATCTAACCGGCCCATGAAGACCCAACACAATCCTAGCTAGCCCAATTGGCTTCTCAATCGCTAACAAGAATTTTCGTTTTTTTTTTTTTTTTTTATGAAATCAAGAATTTTCGTTTTGACTTGTTCATTTTCAACCCAACAAACACCTCACCCGAAAATAGTCAATGTAACAAATTGAAATGAGTTCAAGGTTTAAGTATTCAAAACAACTAAGGGTGAGTTTAGCCCAGCGGTGGGAGCTCTTAAAAGCACTTCTAGACCTCCATTGTGATTTTTGAAGTGTTTGGCCCCAATTATAAAAATTGCTTTTAGTCAATCGTGATTTTAATGGCGTTTGGCCCCTAATATCATAATCACTTTTGGGATCTCTAGAAGCTAAAAATCAACTTATTTCAGAAGCTCCTAAAGTGTTACTTTTGCAAAAGCTATTATCCAAAAGCAATTATTTTATAATTGAATTTTATCATAATCAATTATTGCCAAAATCCATTTTAGTAAAATTAATTCTCCTATAATTGATTTTCGAATCGCTAGGCCAAACTCACCCTAAGTAAGCCTTAAACTCAACAACAAATAAAACTTCAAATATGTTTGCATCTTAACATAATTCGCATAAATATAACATATGTATATTGCCCAAACTTTTAACAACAAAACCTACAAACAATATACTTCAAATAACAACTTTCATCATTAAAAATGGAAGGAAGCATTTATGGATGATATAGGGGTGAAATCGATTTTCCGAATCGGGTTGACTCATGCTCCAAGATTCAGATACTTTGTGCTTCGAAGTTCTGCAAAACAAAAATTACATGTTGGAGGGATGTCGGCGGAGCCTCCTCCGATGCTTAAGTCAACAAGAGTGATTAGGTTATTTTGATTATACATTGGGAGTATTTATACTTGCAAATAATGTCCATTTAGGTAGTTGAATCCTGCTTTTGGGAGATATTTATGTACGTGCATGTGAGTTCCCTTGTAGGTTTGTGCACGTACCTTGAACAGTGGAAGAGATTGAGCTAAACATCTCCTTAATATGTAGGAGACTCGCGATGAGAGTCTCAGAGATGAGGGTTCATATTTTGGGGAGAGTCTTATCTCCTTGGGAAAGGAGCTGCTTGTCTGAAAATCGAGCCCTTGTCCCATTTCTGCCTCTGTTAAGTCCCCAAATGTAATTGCTTCTCATTCAGTCAGTCTGGGTTAGCCATACTCATTGTTCGCTTTGAGGAAATGCAGAGGGTCTATGACTTACTCGCGGGTGGGATTTGTTGGTTTAATAGTCCTAATGTGGATCGCTGGGAGATCTTCTTCATCATCTACTCACTTTCATCAACATTTTGATTGAGTACCAAGATAATTCTATGGGACTAAAAAATCAACTTGGAAACGTGATAATTTTTCCTCTAAAAGATAAAATAATATGATAATTTTTCCTCCAAAAGTGAGGAAAACGTGATTATTTTTTCTCCAGAAGAAGAGATAACGGTTATGTGCGGTGTATGCAATCAATTCCATCCATTTTCGCCTAATTATTTAACTATAGTATGAACATTAATTGTAACCAAATTTTAAATCGTGGTACTAAATATGGATTTACGCATCTAGTCATGATACCAACATTGTAAAACGCCCTATCATAGTGTATCAAATATGCAATTTCCCCAAAAAAAAAAAAAAAACAAGTTAGTAAAATAAAAGTATAAATTCAATCCCAAAAAAGAGTAAAATATAAAAGGAAAGGAAAGAAAAAAAAGATAGGGAAAAGGACCCATGTGAAGGGTGCATATACCAAAATGTGAATGAAAGGTGTATAATCACGACTTAGGAATGCAAAATAAACTCTTTTTTCATCCCCTTTCTTTTTCAAACCCAACTTTTATTGGTCCCCAACCCATACCCGACCCCTCTCCCCAGACCATGTCCGTTGTTTACCCTACACTCGCCGTGACTCTCTCAATCTCAATATATATATAGATTTATTTGTAGTCTAATAATAAGTAGATATTATTTATTTAATTAATTGCATGTATTTATTGTTATCTAAGCCACGGATTAAATCTTGTTGGTTCAAAGGCCACTTGCACGAGTCATTTAATGCAATTTGTATATGTGATATTATCATTTTATGGAAAAAACATGAAATGTTAGCTATGTTACTGCGGAATTTTCACCTGAAATAACTAAAAATAGAGTTAATGATAATTTATTCCTGTGATATTCATAATGTTCAATTTATCCCCCTATTATTTGAAAAAGAGCAATTTACCCTTTCAGCCAGAAGGTGTAACTCACTTGTCGAAATTAAGAGTGGCATGGAAAATTTTGTAACATATGGACGGTAAATTGTCCCATTAATTTATCATAATAAAGGGGAGTAAACTGCCACATTATCATAACAAAGAGGGGCTAAAATACTCTTTTTCAAATTACAGAAAAATAAATTGAACATTATGAATATCACATGGATACATTGCCAGTAAATCATTAAAATATATCTAGCATCATAAGTTTTGGCAGACCATGTACCACGAAACATTCCCGGACCCGACTCCCATTTGAATTTCAAATTACTTAAATAGCAATAAACGTTAAAGGGGTATATGCAATGCTAAAATAATCTTTCTAACATTAGATGGAATTATTAAATTACCTCTGCATGTGTATCAATAGTTACTAGGGAAAAAAAATAAAATGATCTCATAAATACATGGCCCTATTTGGCTAGAATCTAACTCAGTTTCGTAGTTTCGTGAAACAGAGCCAAAATTTAACCAATTGAAGTCTGAATATATGTTTCACAAAATCTAGATTTCAATTTCAAACCTATAAAAGACAATGATTTGACACATATCACCTATTTTTTTTCTATATTTATTTTTTGAGACGGTGAAATAATCTCATAACTAATGTGCGCCAACAAGTTTACCCACATGTTAATGTGAGCTGACAATTTCCCCCTATAATTTAAAAATTTAAAGCAACTTTGGTACTAGACCTAATTGCAAAACTTAAACTCTCGTATGGGACATGTGCTCAATATTTAAGAATTTTTGACACTTAGGCCATCTCCAATGGAGATGGCCGGGCTGGGGGCGGGGCAGGGCTGCGGCGGCGGAGTCGTCTCCAATGGCGCAGGGGCGCGGGGCAGGGCTGTGATAGGGCTGGAACGGGCTGGGCGCAGGGCTCCAGCCCCGGGGTCGCGTGGGCAAGTCGAGGAAGAAGAGGGGACACGCGCCCCTCTTTAAGTCAGGTGCCGCCAAGTGGCGGCACCTGATTGGTTCCTCTTTTTTTTTTATTTCTTTTATTTCTTTTGTTATTTAGGGTTTAATATATGTAAAATTAACTATATAAAGTAATTTTTAATAAAATTAAAATTTCCTCCTAATTAAATTAAATTTGTAGAATTGAATTATTTAATAAAATATGTTAGTATATTTATTGTACATATTTAATAAATATATGTAGTCATCAATTTTTAATTTGATTATTTAATATAATAAAATTAATTTTTATAAAATTAAAATCATTAATAATTTATTAGAATTGTAATTAAATTTATTTATGGACAAATCATTAATAAATAAATAGCCCATTTTATTTTAATATATTTTATTGTAATTAAAAATTTAATCATTTAACTACAATATTGGTGATGGCTATATTTTTTTAAAAATACGGAATTAGTAAAAATAAAATTAAACACTTATACAAATAATTTTAACTTACTTATTTGTTGTATTTCGTATTATGTATTAATTTTAATTTACTTAATTATTTACTCTGTTTAATTTTAATATTTTAATATAATTAATAATTTAATTACAAGTAATATTAATATTAAAAACAAAATTAAAACTAAAAATATAGGTGAGATTGGGCAAGTCTTCAAAATGGAATTAATTCCATTTCGGAGCCCTGCCATTGGAGACGACCAGGCAGGGCTCGGGGGAGGGCAGGGCTGGCTCGGGGCTCCGGAGCCCCGGGGCTGGCCCTCTCCATTGGAGATGGCCTTAGGGATCAATTTTGACTGAAGAAAGTTCAAAAATATATATTAATTTCAGTTGAGGTTCTATGACTAAGATATCCTGCGTTCAACTCCTATTAGTTTTAGTATTTCTCAAGTTTAATATTAGTTTTTGTAATTAGTTTATCTTTGTACTTTAATACCAACGTAATAAATTCGATATTATGATTGATGTAACGATGTATTCACCTTCTCGATTTTCAATTTTCAATTTCAAATTATTGGTTTGGGAGGAATTGGAGTTTGGGGATCTTTCAATTTTCTTTTGGGATTATTTGTTTAATTTATATATTTCAATACTATATAAAAAAACATTTTATAAATTTATTAATTTAGTTAACTGAAAATGTTGTGTATATAATTATTTAAAATTAATTTTTTTTTACATAGGAATTTAAAAAGGCACTTATGAATTTAATAATTTTTTTCATAAATTTAATTAATTGAAAATTTTAAACAAGTATATATATTAATGTTCAAGCACGATATTATTTATTAAACGGTATTTTTAAATTTCATAAAAGACTTTATTGATTATTTTTAGTTGAAAAATTATGAACAATTCATATTACTTCAATTATTTTATTCGTTTGTAAACTTTATGATCAATTTTACCTAATATTTGGGTGGTATATATGCTGTTGTCGGTTTTAAAATTTAACTAAAATGTCCAATATTTAATTTTTGTGGGTAAACTTGCAATAATCAATGGAAATTCATTCAAAAGGCTCAATTCTAATTTTGGGGTAAATATGCAACTATCATTTTTAAATTCAGTCAAAATGCTTAAATCTAAATTTTAGGGGGTAAATATGCAATTATTAGTTTAAAAAACTAGCAAAATACCCAAATTATCGAGCACATATCCTGTACGTGAGTTTAAATTTCACAATTATGTCGAAATTGTACCAAAATTACTTCAAATTCGTAAAATATGAAGTAAAATTACCAGCTAAAAAAATGTGAGGTAAATTAATTTGCTAATGTGCTTCACTTATGATATCATTTTTATCTTTTTCTCATAATTACCACCACATACCTGTCATTAGGTAGCACTGTGTGCAATGACTATGTCAAATTTCCGTTGAGCCTAATTTGTAATTGAAGTAAAAAGATATTGAGTCATTAATAGTGGGTTAAATATGCTAACTCGAATAAATCCGAGTTGAAGTTGTTTGGAACCAATAGTTTGCAAGTTTACTTATAAAATTATTTTGTGATTCCTTTTGTAATTAATGGGGATCGATCGAACCAAATATTTTATAAAATTTTCACCAAAAATAGTTAAGATTCACCTTCATGTGACGTCCATTATCAAAAAGTTTTGGCAATTTCCATAAAAAGTCGAGTACCTTTTTTTTTTTTTAGGGAAACGGTGAATTTCATTCATGAGTAGATTCGACGGTTAATTACAATATTAAAGATTACATCGGGAAGACAATTCTAAGCAAAAGTATCTTTATTCGACAATTTAGCTACTTCATGTGTTGATTTATTACCCTCGCGTCAAATGTGTTGAACTTCAAACAAATCAAAAGAATTCACTTTAGACTTGATGTCGTCAATGATAATTCCGAAATTCACATAAGACTTGGTAGCACTCTCAAGAGATGCGATTATAATTTGTGAATCACCTTCCAAAATGATCTTCCTTCATTGTTGTTCCAAAGCCAACTCAACCGCCAATAAGCGGCCTTCGATTCTGCCACCGTTGGATCGAGGGTTTGCTTATAAATACACTTCGACCTCTAGCCTACGCATTCGCTCTGAGAAGATCTTGCAATTGCACCGATTCCGCAACATCCTTTGGGTCTGATTATGGCAGCATCAAAATTGATTTTAATTGTGTCCTCATTTGGCCAAATCCACCGGGTTTCACTTCTATTATTTGCAGGTCGTGTAGTCAAGACCTCGGCCTCAACTTTTCGAAGATCCTCCAAGTATTTTTGTGCAAAGGATGTTATCTCCATAGCATTTTCGTGCAAAGGATGTCATCTTCAAACTCAATCTGATCTCTGGTTGCATGTAACAATTAAGTTAACTAAGCTTGTAAAAGTATATCGCATTTTCAAAAAAATAAAAAAATAAATTGCACATATCATAGGAGTATATATATGTTTGAATTGATTTTTAGTTGAGGGCAGGCGAATGCCCTTATCTGTCACATGCTAAGTTCATTGCTGGATTTGAGACCAACCAAGAAAAACCCATCACATTTTTAAATTAATTTTAAAATTCCAAACAATTCAATGTGGGGACTATTTGCAGCCGATCGAGTTTCTTTCAGCCACTCACATTTCTTGCTTAGGTAGAAAGTAGAAACACTTTCAATCACAAAATACATAGGCATAATCACATTTTCTTATGAAAATATTAACTAATTTAATTTGTTTTATTTTCAACTTCTAAACATATTGATATATTTGACCCATTAGACTTGGATTATAATATTTGATTGAGTTAGATAGGATAGTAACATTTAAATTACTTATGTTTAAGGGTGTGTATATATTTATCTCAATTACATATTTAGTTAATAATTTCAAAGGTCATGTAAAAATTGTCATTTATCTTCCAAATTCTATTTTCACATAGATAATTAATCATGTCCACTTTTTTGTTCAACATATTTGATCCTCTATTTTTTGAGTCAAGAACATTTTCTTAGTCATCACTTTTAGTGATTTATCTTTTTTATAAAAAAAATTACTTATATATAAAATTTATACAAACTACCCAATAATCGG
Source organism: Penstemon davidsonii (assembly GCA_034814905.1). Taxonomy (NCBI): domain Eukaryota; kingdom Viridiplantae; phylum Streptophyta; class Magnoliopsida; order Lamiales; family Plantaginaceae; genus Penstemon; species Penstemon davidsonii. The sequence goes on from JAYDYQ010002534.1 coordinate 26,871,388, forward strand.
TTCGAGCTTGTTTGATAAAAGCTCGTTTGAACTCGATTCGTCACACTAATCAAACAAACTTGAACATCATTTTTTATTCGTTAACTTTTGAAGCTCGACTCGATAAGCTAAAAATTGATAAAATACATGTAAAATCTCAAGCTACTCGATACTCAGCTTGAACTCGTTCGATAAAAGCTCGTTTGAGCTCAGCTCGTTTAACAATCAAACCAAGCTCAAACACAAAATTCGAAGCTCGATAAAATTCAAACCTAATTTAAACATAAAGACGTTCAACACAACTCGATTCAATTACACCTATATACTAGTTGCATAAAAGGTCATCCTAAGCCACAAATCAACCGGAATCAGTTATGTTTACTTTTGAAGGAGACTTATTAGGCCCAAAAAACGGAAAGACTAATAAGACTAAATCTAAATGTGTCTAGTCAAAAGAGAAATGTGATACATTTAAAAATTAGAAAAAAATTAAAAAAAGTGAAATAAAGAAATTGGGTAAATTACGAATACCCCCCTCAGGTAAGCCCTAATTACAAAAATCACCCTCACGTATTGGATATTACAAAAATCCCCCTCAGGTTTGTCACCTTCTTACAATTAACCCCTTGCCCATAAAATATTCCAATTTTGCCCTTGGGTGTTATTTGTATTGTTTGTAATGTCTTATAAATGTTAAAACTTGGGATCTAATTATTATATCTTATTAATTAGAAAAGAGATAATTATATATTTACTACCAGAATAATTGATAAAATTTATAATTGTCCATAAGTTTTAATAAATATTGCAAAAGAAAAGGTATTTATATATTTATTAGCAATTTAAATTGTAAAATATTAAATTAAATAGAATTTTAATAATATATTTTATAAATATGAATTGTTTACACATTAGTTAAATGAATTTATTTTTTAAACTAGTAAATTTAATAAATTATATTGTATTATAAATAAAATATTTTAATTTATTAAATTTATATTGTATTATAAATTGAAATATTTATTGAAATTTATGCGAAATTATAAATTATATCAATTATTTTGGTGGTAAATATATGATTATTATTTTTATATTTACAAGATAAAACAATTAACACCCAATTTTTAAAATTTATAACATATTATAAACATTACAAATAACTTCCAAGGGCAAAATTGGAACATTTTAGGGACAAGGGGTTAATTGTAAGAATGTGACAAACATGAGGGGGATTTTTGTAATACCCAATACGTGTGGGAGATTTTTGTAATTAGGCCTTACCTGAGGGTGTATTCATAATTTACCCTAAAAAAATTTGAGACATGGGGAAGGAGTAGTTAATTTCAAAAAGAAAATGGATGGGTCCATCCATTTCTCTCTTTTCCTGCACAACAAGAGAAACATAAATCCACAAACCCTCTGCCAAACTCTTTCTTCAAACTCAGTCCCTACACCAAGTTGGAATCCTATCCTATCAATAATTCATTCCAATTCTCTCTTCTCTTCTCCTCTCCTCCTCTCTGTTAAAAAAATCACCAACTCAAACAAAATCAATCTCCCCCTTATATATATACACACAAATCACACACACAAACCCATACATAATCCCCCGTTTTCACACGTTTTCACACACACTCTGTACTTAATTAATTCCACTCATTCTTTCTGGCAGCAGCCAGTCAGTACTGGTTCTCAAGAGTTCTTACAATCTTATTTGAAATCCCAGAAAGATGATAAGTTTCCACGACCTGTACGTGGTACTGACCGCGGTGATCCCTTTGTACGTGGCCATGATACTGGCTTACGGCTCGGTCCGGTGGTGGAAAATCTTCACCCCGGACCAGTGTTCCGGCATAAACCGATTCGTGGCCGTGTTCGCGGTCCCACTCCTTTCGTTCCATTTCATTTCCAAGAACGACATCTACGCTATGAACTTCCGTTTCATAGCCGCGGATACACTACAAAAGATCATCATGCTTGTGGTTCTTGGAATATGGGCAAATTTCACTAGAAATGGGAGTTTGGAATGGTCAATTACTATTTTCTCCCTCTCGACACTACCCAATACACTTGTAATGGGAATCCCATTGCTCATTGCTATGTACGGGGACTATTCGGGAAGTTTAATGGTACAAGTTGTGGTTCTTCAATGTATTATTTGGTACACGCTTTTGTTGTTTTTGTTTGAATATCGCGGTGCGAAAATGTTGATCATGGAACAGTTTCCGGAGACTGCAGCTTCGATCGTGTCGTTTAAGGTCGAATCCGACGTCGTTTCATTGGACGGTCAGGATTTTCTGGAGACGGATGCGGAGATCGGAAATGATGGGAAGCTTCATGTTACGGTTAGGAAATCGAATGCTTCTAGAAGATCGTTTGGTCTTTCCGGTGTGACTCCACGGCCGTCGAATTTAACAGGGGCGGAGATTTATAGCTTGAGTTCTTCTAGAAACCCGACTCCGAGAGGGTCGAATTTTAATCATTCGGATTTTTATTCGATGATGGGTTTGGGGAGGTTGTCGAATTTTGGGAATTCGGATACGGGTCGGTTGTCGAATTTTAATGTGGGTGATATGTATTCTGTTCAGTCTTCAAGAGGGCCTACTCCGAGGCCTTCGAATTTTGAGGAGAATTGTGCTCCGGGTGGGTTGATGAGCTCGCCGAGATTTGGGTATTATCCGGCTGCCACGGCGCCGCCGCCGACGGCGGCGAATGCTTATCCTGCTCCGAATCCTGAAATTGCTTCGGCGGCGCCGAAAACTGTGAAAGCCCATCATCAGGGTGGGAAAAATAGCCATGATGCTAAAGAGCTTCATATGTTTGTTTGGAGCTCTAGTGCTTCGCCGGTGTCGGAAGGCGGCGGCGGAGGTGGTGGTGGTGCTGCTGGATTACATGCTTTTGGTGGACCAGAAGAGCAATCTGGGCGGTCCGATCAAGGTGCGAAGGAGATCAGGTTGTTGGTTTCTGATCACCCTCAAAATGGGGAGGTGAAAGGTGAATATTGTTATCTCCATTAATACTTTTATTATTTTCTTTATTTTAGTTGCAGATAAGGTGTTTGATGTTTTGTCTAAGTGGGATTTTTTTTTCTTTTTTTATTTTTTTAAATGTAGCTGTTCCGCAAAATGAGGACCATGTTGGGGAGGACTTCACCTTTGGTGGTGGTAAAGGGAGAGATCATGGGGAAGAGGAGAGAGAAAAGGATGGGCCTATCGGGCTTTCGAAATTGGGCTCGAGCTCCACCACCGAACTCGACCCGAAAGCTTTCGGAGGTAACGAAGGTGGGTCCGCGAAACATATGCCACCAACAAGTGTTATGACTCGTCTGATCCTGATCATGGTCTGGCGTAAACTTATCAGAAACCCAAACACGTACTCGAGCCTCATCGGACTTATTTGGTCCTTGGTCTCGTTTAGGTAAGTTAATCGAGACCTTTTCGTTAGTTAATTAAGTATTTTTAGTTGCTTTTGATAAACAAGTTGTGGATTTTTTGTTTATAATAGGTGGGATGTACATATGCCTAAAATCATAGAGCAATCTATCGCTCTACTCTCGGATGCTGGCCTTGGAATGGCTATGTTTAGTTTGGGTGAGTAACATTTAATGAACATATATTTATTTTTAAATTTTTTCCTATGTTGATGTTTGTTATATTTGGTTGTTATAACCGTCTTCTATCATATGTTTTATAATTTTGACCATCCATTTTTGGTACAAAAAATAATACAATGTTAATCATGCAATAAATGAATTGGCTACCCTACATATGGGTCCTATGAATAATGTCTCTTTGCGGTCCTAAACTTGAAGGATGATGTAAACAAGTGTGCATTAATCTATGGTGGTTGAGATTAAATTGACTAAATTTCTAAAAATCATGTTTGGTAGGTGAGCTTAGCTCCTTTTATCAACTTTCATTTTTTGTTTTTTACATACTAAATTTCTTCAGATCGGGTTAAGTTCACATTAAGTGACTCGAGTCTAACTCATCTGAAAAGTTAGTTCACGAGCTGATAATTGTCCAAAAACTTTATAAGGTGGACATTTAGCCTCAACAATCCATAAACAAGTTTATAATCCGTCACCTTTAATCATGAAAATTAAATTATTGTATGTAGACAACCCTATGACAAAATAATCTTTAGAGCCTAGTGACAAATTTAGGTGACTAAATCTACTCTATTGTAATATTTTGCCACGAATCTTTGTTTCAACATTAACAATTATAAAAAAAAAAAAAAATGATCTCATTTATAATGATATAATTATCTTAGAGGGGATATTTTGTATATATTTTCGCAAGTTGTAGGGGGTGTCTCTGTAAGGAGTGTGTTGAAGCCGTAAGATACAAAATCTAAAACAAAAATGGTTTCCTTGTAATTTCTGAAAAGTTGGGGGATCCTTGTAAACCGACTAAACCTCGGGGGGTTCGATCGTAAATCACCCTATAATATTTAGAGCCTAATGACAAATTCGAGTGAATAAATTTACCCTATTTTACTAATTTGCCACAAATCTTTGTTTTAACATTAACAAGTATTAATTTTTTTTAATTTAATTCATAATTCATAATGATATAATTAATAATTTGATTATTATTATTGATTGACAGGTCTATTTATGGCTCTTCAACCGAAGATCATTGCATGTGGAAACACGGTTGCCACCTTCGCCATGGCCGTGAGGTTTCTTACTGGCCCAGCAGTTATGGCCGCAGCTTCCATTGCTGTTGGCCTACGTGGCACCCTTCTCCGTGTCGCAATTGTGCAGGTAGCCCCCTCTACTTTCTCATTATCCAATATTTGGGTGTATTTCAAATTCATTATTTTATGAATATGTTAAAAAAACATTATTTAATTAGTTGAAAAAATCATATAAAATAAAAAATATTTACTCTTATGTAATATGCATAATATTTCGTCCAAAAAAAAATAAGCATAATATTTCATTTACCTCCCTGTAATTTAAAAATGAGCACTTTACCACCCTATAATCTTGTAAAAGTTTCAAAACTTAAAAAAAATAGTACAAATTGACGAAACTACCCCTCTTTATATGCCACTTTACCCCCACCGTGTTATGATAATTGTGACACTTTATTCCCCTGTGTTATTAAAATTTTTGCACTTTACCACCCTATGTTACAAAACATTTTAAATGCTCACTCTCAATTTTGACGAGTGGGTTACCCTTTTAGGTTGAAAGGGATAAATTGCTCCTTTAAAAATTTTACGAGGAGTAAATTAAACATTATGCATAATACAGCAGTAACTCTGGATTTCAAATACTGACTAATTTTTACCAAACAGGCGGCACTTCCACAAGGGATTGTACCATTTGTTTTTGCTAAAGAGTACAATGTTCATCCACAAATTCTCAGCACTGGGTAAGTACAATTAATCTCAATCTATATATAAAGGTTAATTAAATTAAACTCTATTTATTTCTTTTTCAATGTAATAATAATCCATTATTTTTTCGAAAAATTTCAGGGTCATTTTCGGAATGTTGATAGCGTTACCGATAACTTTGGTCTATTATATTCTTCTTGGATTATAATTTTTTTAATGTGGCTCGTGACAAATTGAAGCAACAAATTCACTTATATGGCTTGCATCAACACATAATTATAGTGGATTTTGAGAGAAAAAGCCTTAGAAAATTGACATTTAGATAATCCCCTGATTTGAGGAGTATGCCCCCATTATAAGACAACATATATTCCAAGGAGGAAAAGATTAATGTTGTCTAGCCTTTGTGGAGGGGGAACAACACAGAAGAAAACAGGGAACCTGCAAAAAATATGGTCCAAAGTCAATTTTCTTAATAGTTATTGCACATGTAAACCAATGATTATTAATAGTGTATAATTAATTTTATTTATCTAATTTCTCAGTCAAATTAGTGTGTTTTTAAGGGGAGAAAAATAGTTAATTATGGTATATTTCCCATTGGTGTTCATTATTAGTTGTGGTAATTGTTTTGTTTCATTTTTGGTTTATTTGACAATTAATGTAAATTAATGGTTGAAGGGTTTACAATGGTGTTAATCACTTAATTATCTCCAACATAGAGTGACAATCACTTAATTTTTATGGGTGAATTATACCCACACTAACTGAATTTTGAGTTATTCGCATCCATCTCTCATGTCTCGAAATATTTTACATAGGTCAAAGGGCGTTTGCAAAAATAGCTTAAATTTAAGGGGAGGTTTACGCGATTACCCCTCATTTTTTATGTTTTCTTCCACGAATCGAGGAGAACTCTAGTTAGTCAACATTATAAAATACAATGTTATTTTTTATCAAATCCCATTAATTGATCATATTTACAAACACAAGATATCTCACAAATTAGACACGTACACACTTATATATCAATGGTTCAGAAAGTAGTTACCTCTTTTTGCTTAAAAATATAGTGCTAGAGCGAAAAAGTATTGTTTAAAACTGATATGATCGAACTCATACGTTTCTTTTAATCCAATGATCTTCTACAAGTATTATGAATTCACATGACATAACATGCATATTTATAGCATTTTATCAAATATATTTTCCCTAATTTTCACATAGGGATTGAGGGGCCACTCAAAGCACACTATTTTTTTGCTTATAAAGATTGATACCTAGTGGATGTTGAACTTTTGAGCTTTTTGGCACAAAGCATGCACTTAGGTTTGTGAGATAATTGATGGTAAACTAAAGTTAAGGGAGTCAAAAAAGGGCCTTTTTCTTTTTCTTGCTTTTTTGAAGTTTTTGATGCGCCCACAATCCTACCCTATATGAGAGCCATCACTCTAGATAAGGTGGTGGTGGGTTCAACAATTCAAACCTTTTTCTTTTATGTATGATGATGAAAAATACTTGCACGTGATTCTACACATGGATGCTTCAAATTCATTGAACATGTCACAAGGTATCCTCGAGCAATTATTCTTTATCATTTTAAGGGTTAGAACCCATAGGCATCTACTTTTTCTTTGCTTAATTGGAGTGGGTATTCACTATTTTGTGTTGTGAAAGTTTTAAAATAGGAAGTATTTGAGTTTTAATTGTTATTGCACTTCTTGAAAATCCAAGTAAATTGTCAAATTATAGGGATTGCTTGATTGTAGGGATCAATTATAGTGATAATTTGATTGAAGTGGTAATTTGTATGTCTAGGACGTTCTCTATATGCCTTTGTGTATTAATTGATGTGATTTCAAGAAAATTACAAAATGTTTTAAACTAAATACAAACAACATTTTTAATCAACTAAATTATGTTTTGCCACTCTTAGTAAAAAACTTCAACAAATATCTTCTTAATGCATTTTGTAAATGCATGAAAATCGAGGAAATTAAAAAATCCACCAATATCTCTAAATCCTATATTAGGAAACTCAAACTAAAGGACCTTAATATTCTTACGATTTTTAATTTTTTAAATATATTTTGAAGAAATGAAATTATATTGACAACAATAGTCTATATATGTATCATTTTATTTATTTATTTGCATATATAAAAGTATGCGTTGGTTCGTAGTTTTTTTTCGCCTTTTATGATGACTAATACATCTCTGTCTAGTTCCAAATTAATTTACTATGACAAAGTATCAATTATAGTCACGTTAATTAAATTAGTTTTACTTTTACATTTGAGATAAAAAAAAAAAATGTGATGACTAATATGCCCTTATCTAGTTCCAAATTAATTTACTATGACAGAGTTTCAATTATAGTCTATTTTACTTTTTTCATTTGAGATAAAAGAAAAATGTGATGACTAATATGTCCTTATCTAGTTCCAAATTAATTTACTATGACAAAGTATCAATTATAATCACATTAATTAAATTAGTTTTACTTTTTACATTTGAGATAAAAGAAAAAAGAATAAGAGTGAGATAAGCAGATTATTTATATTTAGAAAAAGAAAAAAAGATTGGTTACTACAAAAGATGTCATATAAAGTTGAAATTTATTTAGAAAAAAGAAAAAAGATTGGTTACTACAAAAGATGTCATATAAAGTTGAAATTTACTGTAAAGATAAATGTTTCTAATTTGATTGATTTGCTATCCTCAAGTAGTTCGTTGTGCGACAGCTAAAAGATTTCAGGCAATGTCTCCAAGATACTAATTTAATTGACCTCGATTTCAAGGGCTTTCCGTTTACTTGGTGCGATCGTTGACTCCACCGCGTACAATCAGAGAACGGTCAGATAGGGGTTGTGCTAACACGAAATGGATTGACAAATTCACGTACTCTCAGGTTTTGCACCTTGATTCGTCTAGTTCTGACCACTTACCTTTATCAAAATCAACGACCTCCCGCTAGACCCCATAATCACAGACAAAGACGTTTCAGATTCGAATCGATGTGGCTTAACCATGGAGATTTTTTGAACATCATTCGAGATAACTGAAAAAATTTGCAATTTGAAAATGACATATGGGGCAAAATTGAATCATGCGGACATAATCTCTGGGATTGGAGTCAAAAGTTTTTTATGTTTATTGAAATTTTATTTTGTTGAAAACTTTGAGAGCGTGTTTTTTTTACTTTCGTTAAAGAATAATTGATCTATGTTATTGAAATTTTGAAATGACTTAAATATTTAAATTTAAAAAAATTCATTTTTATGTCACAAAATATAATATGTTAGTCTTATCTTAATTTTTTTAACATAATTGCGGAATAAATTTTATTAAAAAAAATTAACTATGTATAATTGAAACACCTCATATCTATTAAGAATATTATAATGAACACCATAGTTGATCGAGGGGTGATTTGGAAATTATTAAAAATGTTAATGAAGTCATCAAGCAACGTCAAAAATCTAATTTAACTTCTCAAACACATGCATGTCACATTCTATCAACAATGCTAAGACCTTAACAAGGACAAAATGTCAATCCTTTACTAACGGCCATAAAGCTATTCCCAAAATTACTAAATTAAGATAAAAAAAACAAAAAAAAAAATTACTATTTTAAGATACCAATTATATATGTCAAATGATTGATGGAATTATTATACCATTAAAACAATTAAACTGCATACAAAATAATATCCGTCCACAATTCCCCAAACTAGCTTAACCAACAATCGCCCATAACCATATTCTATATATTTTCATCTCTCAAATCCCCTTCAAACCTTTTCTGGTTTTCAAATTAATTTCTTTAATAAATATTAAATTCTTTTAAAAAATGTCTGCAAGAGATATAACAACAATTGAAGAAGGAATCAGAGCATCAGATGATCAATACATGAAAGGTTCAATTGAAGAGGGTACAACCTTTTGCACCTCAGCTAAAGTTGTTTTACTAACTCAAAAGGTATTTAATTTTGCTACACTTCATATAAATATATTTTGGGAATCTTATAAGAAACAATTTTATTTAATTATTTTACTTATTTTTAGGTTATAGCGGAGGCGATTGGAACGTACTTTTTGATATTTATAGGGTGTGGTTCGGTTGCTGTAAATAAAATTTATGGATCAATAACATTTCCGGGTGTATGTATAGCATGGGGCTTGATTGTTATGGTTATGGTCTACTCCGTTGGCCATATTTCCGGTGCACATTTTAATCCGGCTGTCACGGTTACATTTGCAATTTTTCGACATTTTCCTTACAAAGAGGCAAGGCTTTATTTCTTCATTCTTTTTTTAAATAATTTTTTTACGTTTTTCTTTTTTTTTTTCTTTTTACGCAAGAATATTCAAAGCTAAGACCTAAGTCCTAAGTGGTAATTTATGTCCTCTTAAGTCTTAGTAATACGATCCGTGTTCTAGACCAAGTTTAACCATGGTGTGATGTAGGATGCACTTGTGTGGGTCTTCTTGGATTTCGACGGGTCCAAGGCAAACCATAAATTGATCGATTTGTCGAGTCAATTAAGTATAATTTATTTACTTGACTCGTTGTTGTAAAGTCCGACACAAGTTGTTACCCAAAAAAAAAAAAAAAATTTTTTTTTTGGTATCACAGGATAAGTCACGTTGCAATTTTGGTATCATTGGACACAAAAATGCAAATTTAATACCACAGTTTAAGTTTTCATTGCAACTTTCATACCAAGCTCAATTATCTATATTCATAACGTTCAATTTACATCCCTGTAATTTGAAAAATTGCACTTTACCCCCTATAATTTTGTAAAAGATTCACACAACCTCTCTGACATTTTTATATGAGGCACTTTAATTACCCCCCTGTGTTATGATAATGTGACAATTTACCTCCTTGTGTTATGATAAATGTGGCAATTTAACCCCATGTGTTATGATAAATGTGGCAATTTACCCCTTATGTTACAAAACACTTTTCATGCCCACTCTCAATTTCAGCAAGTGAGTTACACTCTCCGGCTGAAAGAGGTAAATTGCTTCTTTAAAATTTTCATAGGGGCGTAAATTGAACTTTTTCAAATAATAAGAGGTAAATTGAACAATATGCATTTCATAGGAGGTAAATTGCCATCAAATCCGGAGAAAAATTGGACTTGGTATGAAAGTTGCAACGAAAACTTAAACTGTGGTATCAAATTTATATTTTCGTGTCCAATAGTACCAAAATTGCAAGGTGGCCCATCATGTGGTAAAATAAAGCAAATTTCCCAACACAATGTTAAGGACTAAAATGACAATTTGCATGATGATTTCACCAGGTGCCTCTTTACATATTGGCTCAGTTATTAGGTTCAATTCTTGCTAGTGGGACGTTGTACCTTCTGTTTGATGTACATAAAGAAGCTTTCTTTGGAACTGTACCGGCTGGATCCAACGTACAATCACTGGTGCTTGAGTTCATTACATCTTTCCTATTGATGTTTGTCATTTCTGGTGTTGCCACAGATAACAGATCGGTGTGTAATTTTTTATTGTTAAAAAAAAAATATTGTGTATTTAATTATAATATACTGAAGTTTATTGAAGGCTAAATGACACTAATGGTCCCTCAGGTTTAATGTTTGTTACACTTTCGTTCCTCTTAAATAATATGTGTTACACAGTTCACTTTTCTGGTCAATTTCCGGCAAAAATATATTTTGGCAGGGGTATATTCCGAATACCATGTTATCTAATATATTTCACCTTCGTCTCTCTTAGATAATATGTGTTACACTAAAATATTAGATAACATGGTATTCCGAAAATACCTCTGCCAAAAATATATTTTTGCTGGAAAAAAGTGATCGGTGTACACATATTGTCTAAGAGGGAAGAAAATATAGCACTTTATTTGTGAGGGACGAAAACGTAACAAAATTTAAACCTGAGGGACCATTAGTGTCATTTTAGCCTTTATTGAACTTATGTAATTACTTAAAAATTGACTAAATTGTTTTTTTTTTTTGTTTTTGAAAGATTGGAGAACTGGCTGGAATTGCAATTGGGATGACTATACTCATTGACGTTCTTGTAGCAGGGTAATTTCAATCCTTCCAATAATCTTCAAATATTTAAAAGATTGATTAATAATCTCAATTCTTCCAAAAATATTATAAATTGATTAAAACAATTTTGGAGAAAGGACACAAAAATATTTAGTATGTCTTAAAAAGTTCTTTTGTTTTTGTTTGAGTTGGATCCAAATTCGATTCGTCATTACTTTTAATTTAATTCAACCGAATTATACATAAAAAAAATTAGTTTGTGTTAGGGTAGGTCTAAATTGTAACATGGATCTTGACCCGTTTTGCCAACAACACTGATTGGTGTCTACTCATATTATTCATGATGAAACGTAAATTGATAAATATCACGTCCCATCTAATAGGGACGCAAAAGTGTTTAGCCTGTCCAAAACGTGATTTTCAAAAGACTGAAACCCTCCAAATTTTAAAAATCAATCCAAACACATCTACAATTTCTTAATAAAAACAATTATGCAAAACTAAACCAATCCAAATCCGTATTTGATTTCTAATTAACTCAAAATAAATATATATATATATATATATATATATATATATATATATATATATATATATATATATGCTAAGGAAAATGTTTTCTCTTGCATCCAATGACGCAACATTGAGCTTTATTTCTTGTTCATTTGTATTTTACTTATCATTTTACTCACTGAAATCCATAGACCAAACATAGCCTAAATAAATTAATTGCAATAAAATTGTAAATATGCAGGCCAGTTTCAGGGGCTTCAATGAATCCAGCAAGGAGTATTGGGCCAGCCCTGATAATGCATGAATATAAGGGGCTTTGGGTTTACATAATTGGGCCATTTTTGGGCACAATATTTGGTGGGCTTGCTTACAATCTCATTAGATTTACAGACAAACCACTCAGAGAATTAACCAAAACTCCATCTTTCCTCAAAAGTCTATCCAGAAGAACTTGAGATTAGGTATGATCCGGTATTTGGCCCGACCCGAATACCATAATAAAATCCTTCTTTTTTTGTGTATTTTATTTCTAAACTATTAATTAGAAAAGGCATAAGCTAGGTAAAATAGTGATCATGGATGTATGTTACTTCCCTTTAGCCCGATTCTTTTACTGTGGCTTGTAGGAAAATATTTAAGTGAATTGAACTAAATATTTATATTAGTAGTAGTTGTTAATAATAAGTAATTTGGGATTATTTTTACATGATAAAACAATTCATTTTGATTTAATTTGTTCTTTCTCTTTAATTACTCCTTTAATTTGTTTGTCCCTTTGTTTTACGTAATCAAATAATAAAAGAGATTTTGCAAGATTATTTGTTGTGTTATTAGTTAAAATATGATCAATCATGAATATCCATCTGTTTATTCAAACTAAAAATATCTTATTATATTGTATTGGATTAGTTCATTCAAGGGTGAACCTCTTTCTGAAAAGAAAAGATTTTTTTTTTCAGGAAATTACCCTACTTTACACATTTGGCACCAAATTTTTTGAAAAAGCAAATTTAGTACCATAAGTTAACGACCCTAGACATATTTAGTTTTTCCGTTAAAATTATGTGAACCATTCCACGAAATTATCATCAAGCTATAATAATTCCTTAACTTGATGTCTAATTGAGGAATATTAGTAGCTCTAGTTGTTGCCCACAATGGATATTTAAACTATCGGTATAGTCTAATGGTTCAAATATTTGACGGAAAAATTAAATCTGTCAAGTGCCGTCAAATTATGGTATCAAATGTGATTTTTTTTAGAAAGTTTGGTACTAAATATGTAAATAAGGTAAAATGTGATATTAACTAAGGTAACAAAAAAATCACAGGAAGGTAAATTGTTAATTTTGAATATACCACTTGGGTTAAATTGCTATTAACTCCAAAAAAAAGTAAAGATATATATATATATATATACTACTATAAAACATGCTCCAACAGACATCAACCGATGCAATCTAGGTTTAGTCACATGGTCTATGATGTCTGAACATGTTTTGCATCATGCCCATTTCTAAATGGGACTGAGAGTTGAAGTATTCTGTACATAATTCAATTCTTTTTTCTAGATAATTTGTTTATAGTCTGATTTGTCTTACTCGTCGAATTTGTGCCTTAAAAATTTGGACTACATTATTCCACATGGGTGTAATATTTTATGTTTCATATGGCCAATGTTTAAATTTTTTTTATAAATTGATGCCAAATGTTTAAGAGACATTTTTTCAATAATTTTAGAAATGGGAGGATATATATTTTAGAAAAGTATTAATTCATCTTTAAAAGATTCTAACTCAAATCTATCTTGTTTTGTGACATATGAAATATACTTCTTTGCATCTTCAAGCCTTCACCTCTACCTCATTGCAACAATGGCGGAAGCAATTGCCTCGTGGAGTGTGGTGTTATTGATAGGTGGGCTAGAGTGTCAATTAAGCCGGGCTTGCTCGAGGCCCAATGGCTCAACCTGATTTTATTTTAACTGAACCTCATTTCTAGGCCCAATTAATTTATGAACCGAGTGTGATCTTATGGACCAACTTTTATATATTCGTCTCTCTTAAATTTTCAGTAGCAGATTCGTCCCTCTTATCAATGTAGTCATGTAACACATTCGTCCCTTTTAAATTTTTCGTGGCAGATGCGTCCGTCTCATCTATGTAATGTAACACATTCGTCCCTCAGAAATCTAAAATACATCATAAAATGGACAAAAGATGGATGTATTTTGGATTTAAGAGGGACGAATGTGTTACACTACATTGATAAGAGGGACGCACCTGCTACGGAAACTTTAAGAGGGACGAATGTATTAAACTACAGTGATAAGAGGGACGAATCTGCTACGAAAAATTTAAAAGGGATGAAAGTAAAAAAATTGACCCATAAGGAGGACGAAAAATGCGATTCACTCTAATATAGAAAATTACAAAAGAATACATATAGCTTTTTGGAGTAGTACGTATTATACAAAATATAAGATAATTCATAATACTACAAAAATAGAATTTAGTGCTTAAGGTTACAACATCCAAACTTTTTAGTATTTACTGCTTAAAATGTTCATCAATTAATGTTCTCCCGAATCATTTTTTGCCCGTGAAGTATAAAAGGTCTACAAAATAGAGCACGTGGGGGTGATTTTGACAAAATCTCTCTGGATTTGGAGATATAACCCGCGAATGTACGATTTTAACCTAAGTCTTTTCCATGACTACGTACTTTTCTGACTTAAGCATCAAAGTTCTTTATCGAAATTTTCCTAACCTAGTTCACCCATGTTCATTTTGTAGAGCTTCATCCACGCGGAAGAGGGAATTCATTCGTGGATCCAGATCTAGAAAAGTCGAACCTTTATCGTTCCATGAAATATAACTTCAGTACAACTTTTCTGATTGTAGATATTGTATTTGCTCTTAGAGTTAACTGTCATACGACAAGTGGCTTCGCTTTTGCTACGTATTAATTGTGGACCAGGCTGCACTAGGGCTAAAGATATATTCGAGTATCTTTAGGTCATTTGGAGGTAGGTCATTATTCCATCCAATTAGTTAGTATAGGTCATTGTGCGATTTTCTATATATTTCGCTAATCTGATTCTTGGCTTTATCTTGGAGAGGGTGCGAGGATCCTAATTTGAATCATCCTTGGATCTCACTACTTGAAACCACATGCACTAGGGGATCATGTCGTATCCGAATCTTTTTTTTTCTTCTTTTTTTCGTTTTGGTCGTATTCGTTCAGAATATGCCAATTAACCTTCGAAAATATTTGTTTAGACTTGGTTTGGTCAAACTCATCAACCAAATGACAAGTGTATTTCACTTGCTTTGTAATTGATCAGTCTCCTAGGAATTTTATCCAATCACAAAGCAAGTGTATTGCACTTATCATATTGTTACTTTTGATTCGATCAAACTCGATTTAAAATTGATATTTCTCGATACTACAAAGAGTGAAGGCAAATGTATCAAGAATAAAAATGAAACCATATGAACAAATTCAGATGTTAGGGTTGGGCCTGGTCTAGTGGATCAAGGCCGGTAAGAATTAGTACAAAGCCCGAGTAGGTTCACTTTTCGAACTTAAATCTATGTGTCGGTCATGGGCGAGACAATATGCACATGCCCTACTTATTTTCTTTTTGTAGTTATTATAAGATTCAGAACCCCTTTTATTTTTTCACTAAAAAAGAAAAAGATTTAAAAAAAAAAAAAAGTACCCCTCTTATTTCTACCTTTTTCTTTACTCTTCTTTTTGTGTTGTTCTAAATGTCCATATTCATGCTTGGGGCAATACATTAACGCAATGATTGTAATCATAATAACTGTTTTGCACGTGAAATGTAATTAACAAAAAATTAGGTGAAATCTTTGAAGGTTTAGTTTAGTTGCAAATAACTTTTTTGGTTTGGTACAATTAGCAGTATTATATGGAAGTAAATATACTTTCCCCGTTTTAAAATTTCAATGCAAAGTAATTTTTTTCTTTTAAATTATCCTCTCATATTAATTTTTCTAACTCATCATTAAGATGAGAGGGGGAAACAATTATTACTATTCGGGTATTTTATGATTTTTATCTTTAAATGAAGGTTATTTAATAGGTTTTTTAATCTGTGTGTCACTACCCAAAACGACAAATAACATGATACAGAGGGAGTAATTTATAAGTATATTGTCTTTAGCAAATCAAGTTTCCCTAGCATTATGATTGAAAATCAAACAAAGTTATTCGATACTTCACTTAATTTCGCTCGATAAAAGCTCTTTTAAGCTTGGTCCGTGACACAAACCAAACAAGCTTGAACATCATTGTGTTTGAAAACTTTTGAGGCTCGACTCGAACTCAACTCGTTAAACTAAAAATTAACAAAATTCATGTAAACATATCAAGCTACTCGAGCTCATTCGATAAAAGCTCGTTTAAGCTCGGTTCAATAGCATTCAAGCCAAGCTCAAATAAGTTTTTAAAGTCGACATAAACTGAAATCGAATTTAAACTAAGTGTCGTTCGATACTAAACTACTCGTTTACACCCCTACCTCACGCGTAATCTTAAGATATTTTGAAGTTAGCTTGGTAGTATATATGGAAGTATCGTTGACGTACAAATCAATTTTCCCACAAACCCTAATCCCGCCATTGTAAGACAAGGAAGTAGTTTTTGGACTAATCTTTCCATATTGATGAAAGATTTGATAAGAGTATCATTTTGTTGTACGACGGCTTCGCTAGACGGCGGCTAGTTATTTCGTCTATAGAGGGATTCGATCGGCTTGTTCGCAAATATATATAGACTCGAGTTCAGAAAATTAATTTAAGTTTGATTTGTTATACATACATATCAAAAAAGTTTGATAAATTAATTTTGTTACGGTAACACAAAAACTTGATTTGAGCTCGATTAATAAATTAATTGACCAAATATAAAAACATATCAAATTATTTAATGTTCAAATCGAACTCGTTCAATAAAAACTCACTCGAACTTAGACAATGTCAAACTCGATACAATTTTGTAATTAAAATTGAACAACGGTTTGATGTGCAAGATTCGTCTAATGATGAACACTTTTTCCACAAAGGTCTCCACTTGATGATACGTGTGAGATCCTCTGGAACCCACATGTGTTTGTTACTGACCGTCGGATGATAATAATCTAATGCCAAGTCAACCACATATATACTATGGGACCCTAATAATTTAGTCACAAATCACAATATATAAAATTAAAAGGACAAGGAGGAACATTAGCACATGTCACATGATGCACCGCTAGGACATTTGGATTAGTATTGAGTTTTCTTGTAATTACTTGAATTTACTATCATTGTTGGGATAAAATATAATATTAATATCATATCAACAATTTTACAAAAAAAAAAAAAAAAGAAAAAAAGTTAATTTATGCTAGACCCCTGAGATTTATCATAATTACATAAAATTTCCTATAGTTTCAAAAATTACAAGAACACCCCTTTATAGGGTATTTTTTATAAATATTTTTACAAGTTGTAGGGATGTCCTTGTAAGACTTGTTGAAGCACATAGTATCGTCTCTTTATATTATGAAAAGTCGGGAGATTCCTTGTAATATGACTAAACCTCAAAGGTCTAAGTGTAAATCACAAAAATAAAAATAAAAACATCAGCAGCCAACTATCGTACTGTAAAATAAAATCCGAATATGCTTAGACCCATTTGATTAGGTCCTTTTTAAACAAATTATCAAAAAAAGAAGGTCCTTCTAAAACAATCTACTAAATTTATCGAATCGTTTCAAAATCTTAAAATTGTCACTAAAATTGCTTACTGGCTTGCTGTTAAACACTCGTTTGATCGAGGGTTTTCAAATACATTGCAATTTTATGAAACAGTATTAATTAAAGCATAATCAACCAACAATATAACATGATAATTTATGGATGACACAATATTAACTAATAATAGTATTTACGAAAATTGTTATCTCGTCCTTAAAAAAAGGGCCTGTTTGTTTGGCATTTCTCAATTTTTTTTTGTGTTTGTAAAATATCAAACAAACATGTTTTTTACTTTCTGAACTAAATTTTTCACCTCTCAATTTTCTCAAACTACTATCTCAAAAGCCAAACAAACAATAATTTTCTTATCTCTAAACAAAACATATACAAACTCTACTCTGATTTGACATAAAATAACAAATCTTACGCAATTTATCTCACATAATAAACATAATTTGACATAAATTCTTACACATCTTACACCTACAACCTAACTCTACCAAAAAAACCTACTCCTATTTTATTTCTCAAACTACTATCTCAAAACTCAAACAAACAATATTACGCAAATCGAGATTACTTCATAAACCTCCACTATTCTCCGAAACTACTTTCCCAAACACCAAACAAACATACCCTTAGCTTCATGTATTCTCCTAAGTAGATCAATTACTAAACACAACTGGGCCTGTTTGTTTGGCGTTTGGGAAAGTAGTTTGGGAGAGTAGTGGAAGTTTGTGAAATAATTTCGATTTGCGTAATGTTGTTTGTTTGGGTTTTGAGAGAGTAGTTTGAGAAATAAAGTAGGTGTAGGTTTTTTTGGAAGAGTTGGGTTGTAGGTGTAAGACGTGTAAGACTTTATGTCAAATCATGTTTGTTTTGTGAGATAAATTGTGTAAGAGATAGGTTACTTTATGTCAAATCAAAGTAGAGTTTGTATAGGTTTTGTTTAGAGATAAGAAAATTGTTGTTTGTTTGGCTTTTGAGAGAGTAGTTTGAGAAAATTAATGGATGAAAAATTTATTTCGGAAAATAGAAAACATGTTTGTTTGACATTTCCCAAACACGAAAAAAATCTGGGAAACGCCAAACAAACAGGCTGGTGTTTCAATAATATTTTCATGTCCTATATTCCTTGCTCTCTTTAATTTTAAAACGGAGCTTCAGTTAAAAAATTTAAAAATAAATTTTAGTTATCTTTACATTTATGCGACGTAGACTGATAATTAAGAGAATCAAATTATTATTTTACGTGAAATAGCAATTTTGACGAAAATTATTCCATTTAAGGAAATAATAATTCTGGGACTAATGTAGTACATTGGAAATAATAAAATAAAATAAAATAAAATTATTAACTAGAATTAAAGTTGACAGTGAAAAATCGAGAAAAATTAATTGCAATGTCCCTCTATTTAATTACTATTGCCAAAGCATATAAGTACATTCATAAATAGTAGTGTATAATATGGAATCTGTAACTAACACTTTCACTTGACTTCACTTGTGCATCTTCTTCACATTCTCAAACACAAGTCTCAATCTTTCTTCAAAACTTATAAAAAAAAAACCCTTCTCCAAAGCAAAGAAATGATTCCTAATTAACAATCTAATAACCAAAAATCAATCAAATATTCCTATTCCTCTCAATTTTCGAATGATCTCTTTTTGTGAGTTTCATTTCTCTAACTCTCCTTTTTTTTTTTGGGTATTTACTCTTCATGCGATGTTTAGTGATAAAAATGCAATTTTGTTAATGGGTTCTGATATTTATGTGCAGATGATTAAAGGGTTGTGAGATATGCGAATTTAGTTGCTGTTTATAAAAATGGCGGGTGAAATTGAAGAGCCTTTCAGATTGAATTTTCAGGTACCCTTTTTGATTTTTTAGTTTGTTTTCAAGATTTAAGATCTGTAATTTACATGTCATGATTACTTCTTTTATGAGGTTTACTTTTGTGGGTATTATTGTAAGTTTCTGGGGCCAAGTATAATTATTGAAAAATAAAGGTAGTGTCTTTGTTTCAGAGTAATTCTTGGGTTATTTTACTAATTAAATGAATTTTGTATCATGGAATGGAATTTTTGTGATTAAACAAGAAATTATGTATATATTTGTTGATTAATCAATGAAAATTTAAGTGCAAGTAGTAATGAGTGAATTTGATTTTTATGTTGTGGATCTGGATTAATCTCATTATGTACTTGATTTGAAAATGAACAGGCAGATTCTTTTCATTGTGGCTCTATCTCATTTGGAAGGTTCGAAACCGAAGATCTATGTTGGGAAAAAAGATCATCCTTCTCGCACAATAGATATCTCGAAGAGGTCGATAAGTTTTCAAAACTAAGGTCAGTTAGTGAGAAAAAAGCATACTTTGAGGCCCATTTTAGGAAGAAGAGAATTCCGGGTCAGGGTTCGCCCGTTTGCCCGGACGAGACCGAATACCAAACAAGTGAATATGACATCTCGGAGAAAAGTGACGAAGTTGGTCACACGGATGTGGAAAACCATTTTGAGCCCTTGATCTACGAGCCTCAAATTGAAACTTTATTTGACGATTCTGATGAGGTTGAATGTGTTTCCGAGAAAGTCGAGGTCGAAGAAGAAGGAAATCACGCTAAATATGGAGATTCTGATGAGGCCGAATGTATATCCGAGAAAGTCGAGGTAGAAGGAGAAGGAAATCATGCTAAACATGGAGATTTACTTTGTTTGACTTCTATGTCGGGGACTGAATTGAGAGAGAATTTTGATGGTGAAATAGCTGACTTTGATAAAAACCATTTGTCGGATTCAGCCATTGGTTTGCTCCCTGAAAATCGTTTTACCGAGGAATGTAGCACCACAAGTCCAAAACACGAAGAAGGTTCATCTCACAAGGTTTGTTTCTTTTCATGTTGTTGAATTTTTAATATGAAAGAAGGGTTTTTGGCAATTTAACTCCCTTGTGATATGCGCAAATAGCCACTTCACCCTCTGTGATATTGCATAGTTTGCATTTTACCCCTTGTAAAAATGTAAAACTTAAGAGGGAGGGGGAGGTATTTTGCCATTTTATTTATCACAGAGGGGTAAAGGGCCTCTTAAGAATAACACTGGGAGGTAATTTGCTATTCACTCTGAAAGAAGAAAAAGTAAATAGAGAAATGAGCTACACAAAAGTTATGTTGTTCAGCCATTTGGCCTACATCCATTTAACAATTTCCCTTCTTTCTTGATTCTTTATTACAAGATCACCTCTGAACAATTAAAGCATGTGCACGACTTTTTATTTGCATATTTTGACTGGCACCTTAAATATTAACACGTGTATGTAGATGTAATAACTTTAATTATTCGAAACTGGTTTAAATATGAGTTATACACTTACGTAGAATGCAATGGCTGAAATTTCCTTTGACGAGTTTATATCTTAGTATCTTTGTTTTGCCTATTTTTTTTTCTTATTTTTGAACGGGCTGATTGGGATGCAGGAAAAGGTTCCAAAAGAGGATGAAAATTTGAAACCAAGATTGACGCCACACGTCAGTGTTGCACGGAGCAGAAGATGCATCTTGAGCAAAGAATCTAAAGGCTCGGAAAAGAAAACTAGTAAACAAGTTAACAATGTTCGATTGAGATCCAGAGTAGAGGCGACAGCTTCAGCGGCTCCATCTCAGAGCAACTCTGAAGTGAACAAAACCTCAAGAAATAAGGTTGGGTTTGCTTAAACTGTAAATTAGCCGTCTTATTTAATATCTTCGTTCATTTTCTATAACTTTTTATTGCTTCCTAGATCTTTATTTTGCTTCTAGCCTAATGACAATCGGTCTCATTAATACAGCCTGGTTCAAGAACAAAAGGAGTTAATGGAATAAAAAGGTACTTGATTTTTGCATTACTTTTGTGGATTCCGAGTTAAGTTTCTTTACTCTTAGCCAAACTTTATGTTTTTCTTTTGTTTATGATTTTAGTGGTGAAAAAGAATCAAGAAACAGAACACTTATGGAGCAAAGTGCAAACAGGTTCGTTAGCAAATCAATTATTAAGAACCTCGATTGAGTTCATGTATCTAGTTTATTTAAATCTCATGGATAATTTTGTAATTTAGGGTCAAGCCAGTCACCATTGGTGCAACTAAACAGGGGGCAAAACAGGACAACTCGAGGTTCAATTTGATAACCGATGAGCGTGCACAGAGAAGAAACCAGGCAAGATAGATACTTTTCTATCAACCAATCCTTTCTTTTGATTAGATTTTGCATTTTTTATTTTATTTTTTAATGTTTCTATTTCTTTCAGTTTTATATGAATTTGGAGGAAAAGATGCGCGTGAAGGAAGCTGAAAAGCACCAAATCCATGCTAAGACTCGGGTAATATTATGTTGGAAATTATTTATTTTTAATCTGTAGAAGCAACGCTCTTGCATTTAGTTTTTAAAACTTGGAACTACATAGACAGATTTCTGCATCTCATTTAAGGAAATCATTTGGGATTTGATAGTATAATTTATTTCATATCATTTATGTTTTTAGGAAAAAAAATTGTTTATTCAAGAAGATAATACTTTATTCTTAGCTAAGTGTTTTTATGTTTTTGTAGGAAAAGACGGAAGCTGAACTGAAGCAGTTGAGGAAAAGCCTCAACTTCAAAGCTAAACCAATGCCTTCGTTTTATCATCGTGGAGACTTACGCGAGTCGGACAGAAGCAAGGTACCTCAAAAAGTATGTATCGCAAAATTATATTTAACTTAATGTTTTTCCTAATCCAGTTGTATTTCTGTGAAAATTGCACTTTTAGGCCCATGCTTCAGAAAATAGCACTTTCACTTACTTGCTTCAGAAAATTGCACTTTTGGTCCCTAAGGATTTCTCTGTTTTGCAATTTTTGGAACCAAATTGGATGGAAAGAGAGACAGAATGTGCAAAAAGACTAAAATTTGGGACCAAAAGTGCTATGTTGAAAGCATGGGATACATGTTGAGTGTTTTAAGTAGTGTGGACTAGCATTTTTCCAATTTTATTTCGAACTAAATGCAAAAACTCCCCTTGTGCTTTTAGCCTAACTATCAAAGAACCCCTTTGTAATTTTATTAGCGAAAAACCCAATGTGTTCTTTTTTTATTAGCAAAAATACCCATTTGAAATTCCTTCATAAATCATAGGGAGGTTTTTGTCAATTTTTTAAGTGGACAGGGGGGTTATTGCTAATTTTCAAAGTTAACCGGGGGGGGGTGGGGGGGGGGGGGGGGTGTTGGGGTTATTCATAGTTTTTTAGGTTAAGAGGGGCGTTTTTGCATCCTTTGGTAATTGCCATTTCGGCTTGGGAGGTTTTTTTTGCTAATAAAAAATGCTCACATGGGATTTTTATTGCTAATGAAAATAACACAGGGGGGTTCTGATAGTTAGGCAAAGCACAAGGGGTGTTTTTGCATTTCACTCTTTATAATCAATTGCTCATCTTGTTCCAAATTGTGCATTAGAAATTATTAACTTTTACTCTTTCACGAATTCTCCAGGCTACAGCTAGCAATATTAAACCGCGAAAACCACGAACTAATTGTTCAAGTACTAGTAGTAGAATTTCTAGCATAGCACCGTTAAACTTGGAGGAAGAAACCGAGATTGCTGTTTTCATCGATAAAAATGCAAAGACAACTGATTCACCACACGTCTCAGGAACAATCAGCTGCCATTCAACCGTGACCTCAGACAGCATTCCTTCGTCTCCTTCTGCAGAAACTAGCAATATTGGAATTAATAGTGTCAAAAATGGAAAGAAAGAAAAAGACGAGAAGAAGCGTATGAATTTACGCAAACACAAAGTACCAGAAGGTAATAATTTCTACAAGGGGAAATCGATGGATATAAATCAAAAGATGAGAACCGATAGAAGAAGTACCTTCACTGCATTCAAAAGTGGTCGCGTGGTCTCGTGAATATGTGATTACAATCTCAACTCTAGTAAGTTAGCGAGCCTTAAAATCGTATATTTGTAGTTGAATAGACATCGAACATGTGCTTCGTATAACAAGTTATTGCAACTGCATGACTGATTGTATGCGGTGTTGGATTTGTTGTACCATGTATGTTTAGTATCATTGTATCATTGTATTGAAGAAGCGCTTTAACCGGATTTGTTTCTCTTTCTGTTTATAACTGCAGTTCCGAATTTGTTAGATAAGGTGGAGCACTTATTCTGACCTAGGGGTGGGATCGGAACGGGAGTTCGGGTTTTGAGTTTTCAGTTTTACTACCCGAATCCCGTAGAATTTATCGGATACCTGGTATTTCGGGATTCGGGACCGGGATTTCGGTTAAAACCGGGAAACAAATAACATGACTATATTTTCTAGATTTTTGCTTTGAGTCAAATTTAAAAAAATTAATAATTAAAAAAAAACTATTACACAATGCATTTTTTTGGTTATTTTGTTCACAGAACAAATCAATTTTCTTGTTTGTTGAACCTTTTGGACGTAAATCTTTACACGTGCACTAGTTTGGCTTATTACTCGTTAAGAATTTTTTTAATGAAAAGTTCGGGATTCGGGTTTGAAATTCGGGTGAGGGACAATACCCGAATCCCGTCCCGATTTTTCTTCACCGGGTTGTCAGGTGTCCCGAAACTCGAATAAATCAAATTTTCCCGTCCCAAATTACAAAAATCTGACTGAGACGGGATGGTACCCGAAATTCGATCCCTAATGCCCACCCCTGGAGCACTACATATTGTGTTTACTCCAAAACTTCATCTAATTTATGAAGTAATATCAACGGAAGCTACATATGCAAATGATACATTGTTTACTAAACTTAAGAAAAAAGGGCTAAATAGACTTTACCTCCTAAACTATGGGGTTGTAATACATAATTAACTATAAAAGATGTACCAGTTACCCACTAATGTATGTACAATAGTCAACTCCTGGGTCATTAGTCAACAATTATCGTTAACTTTTCCGGATTAAATATAAAAGAGTCTGTAATATTATTCGATGATATTACATTTTTAACAACCTATGTCGCATGTTTTGCTATTATATCTGTAATACCTTAATTATAGAAGGAAAATTGCGCCACTGAATGGATATATTATAGGCATAATGGTAAAATATATGTGACATATGGGGTTAAAAATGAAAGGTATATTGAATGTAATAAATGTTCTTTAATATTTTACTCGAAAAAAAAGTTAATACCGTTAAACTTTTGACGATTACTTCTGATCCAGGGGATGACCGTTACCTTTTGTATCATGGCACTTGCGAGTTCAATTAAATTTTAGCCTATGAAAATAAGAATAAAATACGAATTGGAAAATATACTTTAGGACCACATAAAATTATTGTTGTCATAAAAAATAAAAATAAACTCTTTTGGTCGGCTAATTTAAGAATTTTACTAAAAAAAAAACTCGAATAGGAAACCATTATATAGGTAAGAAGAAAATTCAAAGTAGCCATAATAATTGTACAACACTTAAAGCTTATGTCTATCTAATTGAAGAAATTGGTTTATTACGTGGTCCAAAATATTTTAATAGTACATATCACTTTTTCCCGTTTATGTGACAATCTTCATGTTCTTGAATTTCAAAGCCATCCACCTAATTACAAATGAACACTTGTATGTATAGGTATAATTAATTCAGCAATAAAGTGTGTCATATTCATTTGATTTGACTTAGTAACTTTGATGCATGTCATTTTTTCATCCAATTAAATCAATGTTCCCCGTCATTTTTAGTCTTTATGGTATGGCAAAAAAGTTAATCTTTTACCTATTTGGAGCGACAGACGGGAAAGCAAAGGAGCCTCATGAGTCATGACCTTTTGCAAAGGCATAATAATGAAGTGCAATTCTTTTTTAAGTAAAACAAATTATGTAAAACATTTTATTACTATAATTAATTATTTATTTGCAAAGATAAACTAAACCAAATCACAAAAATCACAAATCCCAGCCAAAAGTAACGAGTTAAAACCAATTTACTTCCCTATGAAATGCATAATGTTCGTTCAATTTACTCTTCCGTAATTTGAAAAAGATCATTTTACCTCCCTGTAAAAAATTTAAATAAGTAATTTACCTCCTTCAGTTAGAGAGTGTAACCCACTTGTCGAAATTGAGAGTGTACATGAAAAGTGTTTTTGTAACATAAGGGTAAATTACCACATTTATCATAACATGGGGGTTAATTTGCCACATTTTTCATAACATAAGAGGTAAACTACTACATATAAAAATGTCAGAGTAGAACTTTTATAAGATTATAGGAGGAATAAAGTGCTATTTTTCAATTCAAAAAAAATAAATTGAATACTATGAATATTACAGGGACTAAATTACCATTTAACTCCAAAAGTAAATGGTATAATACAAGGAGATTCGCCGATAGGGCCAAGTGAACCAAACAAAGAAAAGGAAAAAGAGCAAATTGCTCTTCCTTTTTACTTTTTCTTCCAATTCTCATAAAAAATTTGAATTATCCAAGTATTGTGTCACTACAAATAGAAGTTAAAGAAAAGAAAAAGGATGTTAAAGTTTTCGAGACCTGTGTGTATAAAAGTTTTTCACTTTTTATCCTCTTATTTGGCTTATTTTATATAAATAAGTAATTGTAAAAGTTATTATTTTTCCTTTCTTTTTTGTGCCTCCCCAAGAGTATTGTCGTGGCCTTTTCTTTTCTTATGTGACAATGTCCATATGCCTTTGCAATTGTATACTACAATTTGTGAACAGTTATTTAATTATTTGACCAAGTATATTAAATGACTAGAGGTCATTCAACCGAGTTAGGTCATATGAAAGGTAGTGTATTTACTATATATAATTGTACATGTTTATAATAATTATATACGTAATCCATGACAAGATATATGTAAATAAATTGAATTGAGCGATAATTGTATTTATAATAATTATGGAATCAATTATTTTTTGGTAGCTAAATTATGAACATGGATCAAAATTTCCATCTTTTCCATAAAAAATATCGAAAAGTTTCCGTTTTTTAATCAAACGAAACGAAAACAAGATGTAATTCCGAAAATATTTATTTGTCTGAGATCGACTCTCTTATTTTTCTTAATTTAGTAATTCTTTTACAATTTTCCTAATTATATTCGAAATATTTTCGAAAAGTTTCCAATATCTGACTGACCGAAACATACACTCGAAACGAAATTTTGATCCATGATTATGAAGCATGAAATATGAAGAGTTAAAATTTGTAGCCGATCTATTCAATATATATGAATACACTTAGTCAAATTGATGATGCAATGATCAAATTAAGTAGGTGAAAAATTCTAAATAAAATGCTGAGTAGTGCCACTGCCAAACGTAAATGCCAAGATAGTTGATGTAATGATAAACAAGATGATCATGATCAACACTTTAATCATATCCAAAAAAATAAAATAAAACTAGTTCACCTAAATTTTGCAACAACGAAGCACCTAAATAATATATCTTAATCGGTCGTACCTTCCTCTGATTATTACATGAAAATAAATTATCAAGAACAAAATAACCTACATAAAATTTAAAGCTAGATTAATGAAATAAAAAAAGAAGAAGAAGAGGAAAAATAATCATCATGACAAAGTTTCTTGATCCTTTAATAGCTATTGATGAAGATTGATCTTGATGTGGAGGTTTTCTATAGTAAAAGGGGAACCAAGGCAAAATTGGCTCCGGTGGTGGTGGCGTGACCCCGGAGAAATAAGGCGCCGGCGGGGGATTCAACGGGAAGTATCCGGCGGCCGGAGGTGTATTTGAAAATTGACCCGGTGGAGTGAAAGAAGCCGGTGGTGTGGTGGAAACCGGCGGTGTCGTAGTCACCGGAGGGTTATTTCCGGGGC
This sequence comes from Penstemon davidsonii, assembly GCA_034814905.1. Taxonomy (NCBI): domain Eukaryota; kingdom Viridiplantae; phylum Streptophyta; class Magnoliopsida; order Lamiales; family Plantaginaceae; genus Penstemon; species Penstemon davidsonii. Next base: position 26,898,902 of record JAYDYQ010002534.1, read on the forward strand.
CGGTTGGTGGCGGGAAGCACGGATACGGGCACTCTTGTGCCGTCGTGGTGGTCGTATAGTCGAGAATTATTGTGGAAAACACAAGTGTTGATAGTAGTTTGAGTAGCTTTGAGGCCATGACTTTTTGTGGTGTTTTGAGAAGGAAGATAATGAAAGGGAGTGAGATGAAATGAGAAGGGAGTGTAGACTAAGTAAAATACTGTGAGGTGGGGATGTGGGTATATTTTCTTTTAGTAGAGTTTCTCTTAGTTTGTCGAAGTGCAAAAAGAAGCCAAAGGTTCAAAGTTGGTAGGGTAGAATAAAAGCAAAAGGCTTAGTTCACTTTTGATTGTCTTTTTGGTAACCGATTGATAATATTGTTCATGTATATAGATCATGTTTATTCAAATTGACTTGGTGTGTCGAGGAAGGAGAGGATTTTATGGATGTGAAATTTTCGTTTAAATTTTGTAGACGGGACAATGAATATTTTAATGAACAAAATAGTCATAAATATCAAGTTATTGGATGCTAATTGAAATATTGTGTTGGAGTCTTTATATTTGAATGAAATAAATAAGAATAAGAGATGTGCCTATTCGTTTCGAAGAGATACCCATTAGACTGAAACATTGTGTCTTTTTTCAATAGGCATTTTTGTGTCTATAAATATGAAACAAAATCTGACTAATTATGAATCAATTATAGTAACTAAAGAAAAAAAAATACTATTCTTATGTTTGTCCAAGTTCGACGTTGGTTCATTATTTGTGAAAATAATGAACAACAGACTATTATATCTAGGGAGACTATCGGGATTTAAACTACATGTACCATGGCAATTTCATAAATATTGTCTTAAGGATCGACAAGCCTCGGTCTTATTTCCTATTTCGTGTTGATTGAAGTGTTTTGGGACTATTTCGATCCAAATGAGTATTTCTTACTAGTTTTTATACGTTGTTATATAATATGATTTGATTAGAGTTAATATATGTTAGCATATATATATATATATATATTTGTTCTATACTTAAATTTAAGTTAGAAATATTTTTATGAAATATTTAAATACACGTATTATTAGACACCAACATATTGTAATAAGGCGAAAACTAGGTAGTGGTCATTCAAAGTCTAAATAATGGCTATTAAAGACTTTGACCATTAGATGTTTTCCTTAATTGTAAAGATGTATTGAATCGAAGTTGAATGAAATGGTATGCTCTATATGTACAATCTATATTGTCTTCATTTTATAGTTATAGGGTCTATTTGGGTGGTTATGGTTCGGTCTCGCCAGTCTCGCGAAACTGAGTCAAAACTCTTTGTATTGGAGTTTGACAAAATCCATGAAACTCATCACAAACATATTCAGAAATCCACATTCAAACTTTTGAAACCTATAAAACATTGATTTGACACCTACCACCTACTTTTTACCCCAAACCCCAACATTCAAACCCAATCTAAGTGGGGTTTGATGTTTTTCAAAACCACAAAACCCAACATAAAAAACCTAACCAAATGAGGTTTTAAATGTTTCACACCGAAATTATCCAAACCATTTTTTTGAAATCGAGACCCGCGAATCCGAGCCAAAACCCTTCCAAATAGGCCCCTAGCTACTCATGCTTAATTTTTTTTTAGATTTCATCATGTGGATTGGACTAAGTTCACTTAAATGATTTGAGTCTAACTCAATCTCAAAAGCTAGCTCTAGAGTTGAGAATATCTCAAAACTTTATAAGATGAACTTATTGTTGATTCCAATCCATTTGCGATATTTTAATCTCTATAATTTTACAACACGTTGTGACGATGTCTTCGCTAAGTTCTTGTCATCACAAGTATTCTTGTTGCATATGATCTAAGGTAAAACATTTTGCATAATCTATTTTGTACCTGCATTTAACCATTTTCGGGTAAATTGCACGAAAGCCCGTGTGATTCAGACAATATCCACGAAATTATCTTGTTCTAAGCTTATTGTACCAAACTTCCTTATGATTTTATAAATTCTACATGAAATCCCCCTTACGTCTAATTCCGTTAAATTTTTACATGTGTGTGCGACACTTGCGCTCACTGAAAGACTTTTTTTTATTTTTTTTATCTCTATTTAATTAATTAAAATGCTCGAGAACCCCTTGTGTTATGGTGAACCTCCATGATACTACTTTGTATTTAGTTTTATTCCACCAAATTTCTTTCTATTTTTATAAACTCCGCACCAAATCTCTCTTTTATTTTTAATTTTTGCAATATATTTTTTAATTTATTTAACATAACAAATTGAATTAATATATAAATAAGATTTTATATTATAAAATAGCATAAGTATAAAAATTAACTTGTTAATATAAATATATTTTATACTTTATATATATATATATATATATATATATATTATATTAAAATTCTTTGCAATAAATTAATTATATATAGAAGATTTATTTTAATAATTATTTAAGCAACATATTTATTCTTCTATCATAAATTATTTTATTATTTTATTGCTTAGGTTATGAATAATATATACAGTTAAATTATTTTAATAACTTTCGTGCATTTTGGCCACCATTTCCGTTTAGCGTATTTCTCTTTTCTTATTACTAAATATTTATGTATATGGTTCCTCTACTTTATTCCAATAGTTTATGGAAAATTCTTGTCCAAGCCTGACTTGGTCAAACCCATCCAACTACCAAGCAAGTATATTGTACTTGCTTTGTAATTGGTCACTCTCCTGGGAGTTACATACAATCCCAAAGCAAGTGTATTATACTTGCCATGTAGTTATTTTGGGTTCAGCCAAACCCGATTTGGGTAAGAACTATGCTCTAAAAAGAGTGAGATTTAAAAAATGCTATAAATTACTATCGTGATATCTATATTTGAGTTTTGATAAAGTATATATAAATGGTATACGCATCAAATGGGTTAAATCGGTAAAATTAGCTAAAAATGTGCTAAATCCGTTAAAAACGATGAAATCGACGAAAAACGAGTTAAAAAAGCTAAAATGAGAGGAAAAACGGTTGAATAAGTGAAAAAAGGGATTAAAACAGTGCAATTAGTAAAAAATGGTGAAACTTTTTTTTGTCGGATCACATGAAAAAATTGATTCGATTTTATTGTTAATTAGACATATTGAATTCATACACCGGGATGTTATATTAATTATTATTATTAGTTTCAATCATGTTAAATCTTGCCGAACTCGAGTTTGTCTTCCTTAATACTTTAGGAAAGAATAATCTATTTTTGGTATTCGATGATAAGATTAGCCTAGACATTAACGGAAAATAAAGCATATATCAAAACAAGACAAAAATTTGGGAAAGTAATTTGGGAGATTTGTGGAATAATCTGTTTGTTTGGTGTTTGGGAAAGTAGTTTGAGAGAGTAGTGGAGATTTGTGAAATAATCTCGATTTACGTAATGTTGTTTATTTTGGTTTTGAGAGAGTTGTTTGAAAAATAAAGTAGGTGAATGTTTGTTTTGGAAGAGTTGGGTTGTAAGGGTTAGATGTGTAAGACTTTATGTTAAATCATGTTTGTTATGTGAGATAAATTATACTAAGAGATAGATTATTTTATGTCAAATCAGAGTAGAGTTATATAGGTTTTGTTAAAGATAAGAAAATTGTTGTTTGTTAAACTTTTTAGAGAGTAATTTGAGAAAATTGAGACATGAAAAATTTATTTCAGAAATCAGAAAACATGTTTGTTTGACATTTCTCAAACACGAAAAAAAATTGGGAAACGCCAAACAAACAGGCCCATAATTTTTATTCACAATTATCTACATAAAAACCCGCTTGAATTATGGAACAATTATTAAGAATGTTATGAAAAATAATATGTAGTATGACCTAAGCTCGCTACAACTACAAGATTTTAACACTATAAGTAATTAAAATTATGCAGTTTTTAAAATCGGTTCTCGCTTAATATTGTTTGGAGAAAAAGTAAAGAATGATGAATTATTAATAATGAAAAAAATTCTCAACCTTTCACGTATCTAATATTCGCTCCAGCAGTATCAATACTGTGAAGACTTTAAAAAATACTTTGAATTGATCTCATAATTTTTGGTGGTTGAGCAAAATAACGAGTAGATGAGAAACCATAAAAGTCGAGTCCTACCAAATGATGATTGATTTAGTGGAAGAGACTGGTTACTAATTGACTTTCTCCAGTATGAATGTTCATCTGCTGAATTAGTTTGAACATAAGTTTCTAAAACATTTATTTATTTTCTTAACCCAATTAAATCCATCAATTTTGCAAGAAGACAAAAGTTAATTATGTCAGAATTTTACAATTTTGCAAGTCAGAATTTGTAACTATTGATTTCATTAATTCTCCCACCACTCGAAATTCCTTATAAATTTGAGGTCACACAAAAGTGTATGCATATCTACCATATTTGTAAAAATAGAAGAGCAACTAATTAATTAATTATGTCAAAAATCATACACAAAATAGAGGATGCCCTCCACATTGGCCACACTGCGGAGGAGAACAAGAACAAGGAACATGGTGAGCATTTGAAGGAATTCATGCACAAAATCAAGAACAAGATGGGCGGCGATCTTACGAAGAAACATCGTAGCAAAGTGCATCGTGAAAAGGGAAAGGTATATGCAGAAGGCGAAGAAGAAGACGAAGAAAGTGGGAGCGAAAGTGAAGGAGACGAAAATTTCTTTTATTTTTGTCTAAAATTTCAAAATGTTTCAGTTTTTGAATTAACGGACATGGAAATAAATTGTAATTTTGAAGCTCTTTATTGGTCTTGAGACTCTCCTATTTTTGTTAGTTTAGTATTTCCGTCATATTTTTAAATTTCCAGATGTTTCTAAAATATTTTCGAAAAGTCTTAGCTGAATGAAATATACTCTAGAATTTAAATTTTGATTCATGGGTACATTGAAAATAAACATTCTTATCAATGACATATTCATGCTAAGTGTTTGTATGTGTATCTATACAGTGACGAGCCTGCACTTTTATAAGAAAAATGTAAAATTGGGCCTCCATGTTATAAAACATATGTATTTAAATTTATATTAATTCATTTTAGACAAAAGATTTTATTAAATTTATAGATAGAATGATAATCAATCGTAAGTATGTTTTTCATCATTTTAATTTCAAAAAACTTATTTTATTAGCTAAAGAAATTATTACAAGTAAAATGAATATTATTTTAAGAGTTACACGTTAGCAATAGCATAGCATGAATATGGGTTGTTAATGATGCGGAAAAAAATAAAGCAGATCCGAACCGGACAGGATCCGGAAAATTCTGCATCTGTAATATATGTATAAATTGTACGACTTCTGCAAGAAAGATCAAGTCAGAGGAATTCTGACTTAGCATACTCCGATGTTTAAGTCAGTAAAGTGTACATAACCTGAAAGCATATTTATACATAAGGAAATGTAAAAATAGAGTTTTAATGTGTACCTTTAAGGTTATTCAGTCGACCAACAGGTGATTGGTCTAGTGGAATGAACTAGTCACTGTAAAATAGCGAACCCATGTTCGAATCCTTGTTGGGAGAGGTTCACATTTAATGTGTTCGTTTTGGCATCGAAGGTGATTAAAAACTCATGGAAAACTAAAAGAATATATACTTGCAGCCGAGATAATGAAGATCCCCTATTTTAGGAGATGATATGCATGTTTTGTAACTGCTTCCTTATTTATCTCATTTCAAGTTGTGTACATGTTTCCGACAAAATTTGGCTTTTTATGATAAATCGAGCATAAATTGATGCCGATGACATAATAAAAATGTAAATTGGCAATGTACCACAATAAATGATCAATTTTAAAACTCAACCACTTTAGAGGACCAAAAATTTGATCAACTTTCTTTTTAAAAAATAAATTATAATAAGTATCTTTGTCTTGAGGGAACTTTAACCGTTTTTTCCTCCAAAGTTAGAGTTATAGACCCATCACGTGACTTGAACGTTCAAGTTGTGAGACAAAATGTAAAATCCTCAATTTTTAAGTGTTATGTGCTCGACACATAATATTTCCGGTGAAAATTTAATTTTTCGGTCAAATAGGATATGAATTGACATCGGTGACACAATGAATGAAGTAAATTGACAAGATACCACAATAAATGATATTAGAATTTACCACATAGATTGGACTAAATCCACTTACATGGTTTGGGCCTAACTCAACCTCAAAAGCTAGCTTATAAGGTGAGGATTGTCCAAGACCTTATAAGGTGGACATTTAGTCTCAATACTCCCCCTTATAAGGTGGACATTTAGTCTCAATACTCCCCCTTCACGTGTGGGCGGGCATAATGAGTGGGTGAAACAAGCCCAACACGTGACATATGAAAGCCCAACCTTGTGAATTTGCTCCATGTGGGTGAAGACCCAACATACGAATAATGACACTCCGGGCCTTTGTTAACCGGAGGAATAATGACACTCCAAGCCTTGAATAATTGGAGGAATAATGACAACCCAGGTATTTGTTATCTGGATGAAGCGTGTGGGTAGATATTGATGCCCATCATGCGTACAAGGAGGAGCACATGACGGAAGGAGGTGACCCACTTTAACATGGGCTCTAATACCATATTATAATTCACCACATGGATTGAGCTAAGTCCACTTACATGATTTGGGCCCAACTCAACCTCAAAAGCTAGCTTATAAGGTGAGGATTGTCCAAGACCTTATAAGGTGGACTTAACTATTGTTTTCAACCAATGTGGGATATTTAGTCTCAATAAATGATCAATTTTAAAACGCAACCACTTTATAGCACAAAAATGAAAATTTGCCAACTTCAACTTAGTCTCTAATAGTGTTAGGTTTTGTAGGTGAGCTCAAATGGCGAACACGTCCAAGAATGATCACTTTGATGATTGTGAGCTAATCTTGATCCAATTTTTTTAGATGTCATTTTCACAAAATTGCATCTTGAACAATAGAATTATCACATTGAAGATTTGTATTTGTAGCAATTATCAAATGGCAGCATACGGAAAGTATTAGAAAGGAAAATAACATTGCTGCAAATATATAACTTTCATTTGATAATAATGGAGTAAAAAATTAATTATATAGATAGTACTTGTCTTTACATAACGGAATTCACCAAATCGCCCTAACAATGAAATTATAAAAAAAACTCGATAAATGCTCGTACAATTGTTTAGCAACAACTTAGGCATTAAATATTGTGTTTACCTTCAGTTGCATAAAAAAGTGTACGAAATGTTATTTATATAAAAAAAAATTCGCGGCAGAAAAGAAAAGTAATAATAGTCCCTTAACTTTGACAGGGAAGTGGAAATAGGACACTTGTAATTCCGATAAGCAATATACATCATTTATGTTTCAAGTTGCCGTAATTTCAGTCCTAAATTCGCCAGAATAAAAATTAATGTCTATTAATTACCATATAAACAAACAAATTGAGGCATTACCATTTTTATCCTAAGAATAGTAGGTAGAAAAAGAAATGATGTAAAATAAAGTGCTATATCCAATTTAAGCTAATTTGACAAGGTGACATGATGGATTACTACTGTGTTTGATTCCGATGGATTTAAGACTAAAATTGCGGGATAAGGGGACTAAAATTGTCATAAATTATGTAAATTGCTTAAACTACATGTGTCCTATTTTTGCATTTGTGCAAAAGTTAAAGGACTAATTATTTTTTTGCCATTTTCCACAAAAATTCTCTGAAAACAGGATCCAAGGAAAACGCATTTTTTGTTATTTCACAATACCACGTTTGCCCGTACAGGGTCTAAGTAGAATAACATTTAAATTCAGAATTCATCTTGGATCATGTGTGTACCTTGCATTAATTAAAGTAAATCATAAGATTATCTCGCACGCATATCCAAATTGGTAGTATTAGCAAATAAAATAAATTTAAAAAAAAAAAAGTATTTGAGTGTTTACATTGAACTACCAAACACACACGCATATACATATACAATTTCTCTAATAAAAGCCGTAACCTTTTTTAACCGCAAACCCCAATGCTATGAGTATAATATCTGATCTAATTCATTTCGAGACACTTCAGAAACATTATATGAAAGAACATTTTCTAGTGGGAATTTTAAACTTGCACTTATCACATTGGTGAAAATTAGCTAATTCCACTAGATCAACCACACGTAGGTATAAATCACGTTACCTCACAAGTTGAACATTTAATCATGTGTAAAAAAAGGTTCATTCGAAGAGAAAACCGCAAAGTGGTCCCACAATTAAAGTGCACTGGCAGACTTATCCCACATGTTTTCTAATCGACAATTTTATCTCACGATTCACAAATCTGAAGCAATTTGATACTATTTCTCCCCAACTGCAGAATTTAACCTCACGAGTGGGCTATATGTTCGATAACTTGGGGATTTCACTGAATTTTAAAAGTAATAATTATATATTTACCCCTCAGAATTAGGATTTGAGCATTTTGACTGAATTTAAGAAATGATAATTGCACCGAGGACTAAATTCAAAATTAATTATTGCATGTTGACCCCCAAAAAGTAGAAATTGTACATTCCGGTTGAATTTTAAAATTGATACCTGTATATTTATCCTCGAAATATTAGGTGAAATTGAGTAATTTTTCATAAAGTTTGAATAGGTATAAAATAATTAAACATAAATTGTTCATAAACTTTCAACTAAAAAATTAAATAAACTCCTTATACAAAATCTAAAATAATTCATTTTTTTACATAGGTGATGAATGGCAAAAAGAAAAGGATAAGAAGAGAAGAATAAAGAAAAGTTTCAAAAATTACTAAAGCGTCATTTAGACTTTGAATCTTTTTACTGAATTTGCCTGTTTGGCCGTGTCGACGAAAGTTGGAAAGGCACTTTTTAAGGTAATTAATTCTAAAAAAAGAAGAAAAGAACTGCTTTCCAACCAATTATATTTCGACAATTAAGTATAATTAAAACTCATTCTTAAAGTTTAAAGACATAATTTTACGCAAATTGTTAGAATCTTGGAAAAAGCTAAACTTGATTTTCCTTTTCCAAGTTAAAAAGTAAAAAAGAAATTTGGCATGTTTTTTTACCATTTGGTGTTCAATCAACTTCTTCTTTAGTAAATATTCTCCTAGCGTATACTAGGACTGGAAATCAAACCAAATTATTGGATACTCGATTTGAGCTCGTTTGATAAAAGCTCATTTGAGCGTATTTGATAAAAACTCATTTGAGCTCGATTCGTCACACAAACTAAACAAGCTTGAAAATTATTTTTTATTTCATAAGCTCAGTTCTATCTCGAGTTGAGCTTGACAAGTTAGAAATTTACAAAATACATGTAATAATACTAAGCTAATTGATACCCGAGACGAGCTTGTTCGATAAAAGCTCATTTGAGCTTGGTTCGATAATTAAACAATCAAACCATATTATTTTCCCGAACAATATGATCGGCTTGAAACTCCTCAAAAATGTCGCGTCAATGATTTGTTGTCTTCAAATGTTGGACCAAGAGCTCCCATGGATGGATTAAAGCTCAAAATACCTCTAATAAACGCAACACAATCGCATTCGAGAATCAACTTTGTCCAATCCAAATCAAGTCCGAATTCTATGTCCCGAAGTGTCGTGCTTCAGATTCTAATTGCCAGTTAATAACAAAACATTTTCAACCTTGTCAGCATGATGAACTTCGTTATCTACCCACACACTTCGCCCATATAACAAGACTAGGGTTGTCATTTATTCATCCAGTTAACAAGGCATGGACCGTCATTACTCGTGTGTTGTACATTTACCCACATGTCAAAATTCGTGAGGTTGGGCTTTCATATGTCACATCTTGGGCTTGTTTCACCCATATGTCTAGTCCGCCTGTATGTGAAGGAGTAGTGTTGAGATTAAAAATATCCCACGTGAATTTGATAACAATCTAAATTCACCTTATAATGTCTTGGACAATCCTCAACTTTTTAGCTAGCTATGAAGAAATCTAAGACACAACAAATATACCAATTTTCACTATTTTATTATTATTAAAATTTTCTAGATTTTTAAAATTTGCTATAAAATGTTATATTTTCTGATCACAACAAAAGCTTCAAAACCCAAATGGTAAAATTGGATTTCGAATCAAGAATCGGAAATGATGGGTGATTGAAATTGAAATTTTAGTGCCAATTAAGAAACTAAAAGATGATTTCAATGGTCGTAAAAGTAGCATTAGAATTTTTAAAACAATAAACATGTCACGTTTTCCTTCATATTCACATGGACTGTAGATGTTACATATGAACATATGGGAGGTCAAATTGAATACAATAAGATGTTATATAAAACGGCAAGATGCAATATATGTGAAGGGGCGGAAATATCCTCGAGAAAGGGGGTGTGCAACACATGTAACATCGTCTTCGCTGTGTATTTGTCGAAAAATTTACAAGTGCAACTCAAAAGTGCTAAAAGGGATCCAATTGCTGAAGAAAAAAATGAGGGACGAAACTGCAAAAATCGTCCCATATATAAGGTGGACGAAAAATGTTGTTCACCCTATAGTAAAACTATGGATCTTGAACTACTTTAAGTTCAAAGATTTAATTGCATAGTTGCTATTAACTATAATTTTTAGCACAATAATAAGTGTTTCTTCCTATGTAATGTGAAAATCTTCCTAGATGAAATGGACCCTAGAGCACGAAAATTAAATTGTGCATCTTATATGGGTGCAAATTGCAATTGTACTCGGTCACAGTATAATTAGATAATACTTGCTTTATAGAGTAACTAATAAATAAATAAAAATATCTTCTAATTAATTAAATATATATAACCCTTCATTATAGATATTTTATGCGACCATTTGATGTTACACACAAGATTATGACACATTGACACTCTCAAATTAACGTGTTGTCACAAGGTTTGTTTAACATCAAATCAAACAGTAACAATCCTTGGTTCATCTACAAAGTTCATTTTTAATTTAGATATTTTATTGATGTATTTCTAAATAATTGACCACCAATAAAATATTAAAAATTGAGCAATAAAAGCAACAAACGTAACAAAGCCGCGCCCACTATCAAACAAAAGAATATGAAAAGAAAGATGGAAGCGTGGAAAAGTGAAAATGAAAAATGAATGACCACCTAAACACATGCTCACTTGACACCTCAAATTCAATAATTTAATTTAATTTAATTTAATTTATAGACTATAGGGCGACTCTCTAATATTCCAAATTTTGGGACCCATGATTTGGTGAAACCGAAGTTGATCTCATCTTTTATGGTACTGATAAATTCTGACATAAGAATCAGAGATAAAAAGTTATGGGATGGATAGATGAATAATTGAATATTGAATAGTAAAACAATTGTAGAAGCTTCTTGAGTTTATTTAATTAATTCTATTTCAATTTGGGATAAGAGATCTATTATCGCTTTTTTTTTTTATCAAATTTATTATCGTCATCTATTTTTTAAAGCTATTTTTTTTTTTGGAACACTAATGAAATCGATGATGGTCAAGCAAAACGGTCTCTAAGTTTGTAAAAGAATTGATACTACGTACGTCACATATACTATTTGCGATGACAGAAGTCACTCTCTTGTATCTAGTTCAATTTTTTTCAAATTTAATCAATGAAGTATTATTATTTACCGGAAAAGGACTAGCATTATGCTTAATGTATTTTTTTTATGACAACAAAACATATGATTAAAAGTTATAAGGTCACTTTTGTCACTTATCTTGATGGATCATAAAGTACAAATTTAAATAAACATAATTACCACATCACACTGGTATTTGCCCAAATCAAATTTGATTGACCATAAAATATTCATACGATGACAATTGTAAATATTGCTTTACAATTAAATAGTACTCCTATGGATATAACTAAGCCCGATTCAGTTTGAAAATTTCAGTTAAAGTGATACGTTAGAAAACCTTTTCTAGGAAAAAGAAAGAAGAAAAATAACCTCAAAATGGGATCACATTTACAAGTTCATAATATTAGTATCAGTATCAATATAATTATGAAATATAATCATGAAATGGCACTTTTTCTAAAATATTGCACGTTTAATTAATATGAAAACTCTATGTATGAAGATGAGCCGTCATTAATGAATGCATCTTAATGACTATTATATACGGAGTATAGGCGAAAATAAAGATTTAGATAAGCCTTGCATCCCTTACTACATGCCACCCCCGCCCCCCCCCCCCCCCCCCACCCACCCCCCATACACAAAATAGAGATTAATTTATCTTGACGGTGAAGAGAATATTAAAGAAGCCAGCAACACATGAAGACATGCTTAGTGACATCTCAATCCAACTAATTGTGGGCCCCAATATAACAAAACATCATTTTTTTTTCTTCTAATGAGATCTAAGTATAAGACAAATCTGAATTGCAAGGAAAAATAGATAAAGACGTTACACCAAGAAAATACGAAAAGGGGAAATTAAATTTAATATTGATTACAATTGATCACAAAGACTAGCTTAACACATAATTAACAATGATCAATATATATATATCAAGAAACAAAAATCAAAGAGTGTTATTACAAATACGAAATACTCGATTTAAATCGAATATTAAATTTAAAGCTAGAACCAACCTAGCTATGATGAATATTATTGTTGCACTTCCTCATATGCATAAAAAATTATTGCCTTCTATTTTCAAATAACAAGAACCCCTAAAACACTTGTGATCGTGATCAAGAATGGTAATTGCCCCATAGCAAAGACCCGACCCGAACCGGACAGGTCAACCGGATACAAATTACCCGGTGGACCATTTATGTATATGTAAGGTGAGTTCGGTGGGTACTGGCCACCACCTCCACCGCCACCGCTACCGCTACCGCCACCGCCACCGCCACCGCCACCGCCACTACCACTGCCACCTTCACCTCCGCCACTAGGTGGTGGGGGACAGTAGTTGCTAGATGGTGGGTTATTCTTCGGTGGTGGTGGTGGAGGTGATGGCGGCGGAGGAGACGGTGGCGGAAGAGACGGTGGCGGAAGACATGGGTTGTTGCAAGGGCAGCCACCACACTTGTTTCCTAAATCAGGTGGAGTGATCTCATCAAGCTTTCTTGAATTCATTTGTTCTTCACTTTGAGCTAAATTGAAAAGGATGAGAAGAAATGTAGTGAATTGCAATATTTTGAGCTTGGCCATGTTGAAACTAAGTGAATATTTTGTTTTGTGGAATGATGTTAGGTTTTGGACCTTTTTTGTAGGGGGCTCAAGAAGAGTGTAGTGAAGTGTTGGAGGGCGGTTTGTTTACTTTTCTAGGTGCATGAAGAATTGAAAAAAGCAAGTGAAGTTTTTTAATTTGGAGAAATAATTGGTATTTAGTAGGATTCTCAAAAAAAAGAAAAAAAGAAAAAAAAAGGTGTATATTTAGTAGGGAAATTGAAGTGAATGTGATATGATATAGTGGGGGTGTTTCTATTCTTATTTCTATGTATGGGGTGTTGGCTTAATCTATAAGGCAATTCACACTATATAGCATGTGGGTGGTCTACTTTAATCAAGGCCCCACAAATTTAGGCATTAATTATTTTTTTTGCAATTTTATATGATATTAATTAGTCTCTTTCAATTACACTCCATCTATGTATGGTGCTCTTTTTTATATAATATTCGGTTTGAGTTCGAGTTGAAAAAAACCCTTAATTTTCGTATGTTGACTTATAGAACTTTAACAAAAAAATATCATTGATAGTTTTTCAAGCTTAGTTTGAATTTGATTCAGTAAGCCCAAGAAACGACAGAATACATGTGATAATATTGTGTTATTCGAGCTTTATTTATTTAGTTTAATTGGTTAAAACTAAATAAAGTTTAAATACAATTTGAAATTTCTTATGAAGATCAATTAAAACAAACTTGATAGCGTGTTGTTCAATTAATGAATTTAACTTCTTTACACTCTAACTTGTCCAATAATTGTGCACTTATTTCTTGCAATATAATACATGTGTCTTAACGTATGCTTGTAAAAGTTTGGGCACTACAAATAATTTGAAGTTATAGTCTTTGAATAAATATATAATTAATTATGATAGTTGATAAAGTATAGTATTTGTTAAGATATTGGGGGTCTTTGATGGATTATATTAGTCATGAGTTGTCATGTGGATGACCTTTCCCTCATCCCTTTAATTAGGTTGCATGACAACGAGGAAGAATATGCGGATTGGGCATTATTGGAAAATGAATAAAGCAAATTCTTAGGGAATCATGCAAAGATGATATACCCAAAACTACTTTTTCATTCCTGAAAAAATAAAAAATGATACTTTTCCATAAAGAAAATTTTGAACAGCCAATGTTTTGTGAGATTTTAAGTTGAGATTTGAGAAGAACAAAATATATTTAGGCTTAACAACTAAGGTCTAGGTCATTTTATGCCTTTAATTCATTTAACACATTAAATTTTGCTAAAGGTATTTAAATAAACTAATAGTGAAAAATATCACATTTGAAAAAACTTATCTTTGCATTTGGAGATAATGGTAATTTATCCTCTGTGATATTCATAATGTTCAATTTATCTCTCTGTGATTTGAAAAATAATATTTTACCCTTATATTAAAAAGGTTTCACACTGCCTTCCTGAAATTTTTATATGTGGCACTTTACCCCCATGTGTTATAATAATATGGCAATTTACCCCCTGTGTTATGATAAATGTGACAATTTATCCCACTTTTGTTTCAAAACACTTTTCATGCCCACTCTCAGTTTCGGCAAGTGAGTTAAACTCTCCGGATGAAGGAGGTAATTTGCTTCTTTAAAATTTTCACAGAGAGATAAAATACTATTTTCCAAATCATATAAGGGTAAATTGAACATTATACATTTCATGGAAAGGTAATTTGGCATTAACTCTCGCATTTGCAAGGTCTTGGCGTTGATTGTGCACCAAAGGCATAAAGAAAAAAAAATAACAAACTAGCAACTTTATTTCAAGTGTAGGCATCGTAAAATCACGTTATTTTGGAAAACAGTCTCTAACAACACATTTTTTATTTTTATCTTCATACTCGAATTAGTGAATGTTAAATGATATATATTAAATGATTCCTCTCTCTAACAGCTTAAGCTTTTAGATGAGTTGGTCATTCAACATGGTATCAGAGCCCAGGCCAAAAGAAGGTCCTGTGTTCGAATCCCTCCGCCACCCATTTCTAGATTTCCACGTGTTAGACTTGAGTAAATGAATACCGCCTACACGTGAGGGGGCGTGTTAAATGATATATATTAAACTATTCCTCTGTGTTCGAATCCCTCCGCCACCCATTTCTAGATGTCCACGTGATAGGCTTGAGTAAATAAATACCGCTTACACGTGAGGGGGCTTGTTAAATGATATATATTAAACGATTCATCTCTCTAACAGCTTAAACTTTTAGATGAGTTAGTCATTCAACAGGGAACATACTTATGCCATTCTCATTTCTTACTAAATGAATACATGGTTAACATATAGTTTAAAGTATATATCATAGACATTGACTTAATGTTTGGTAAATATATATATGTATATATACACACACATATTTATATATACTAGGAGAATGCACGTGCGTTGCACGTGACTAACTAATTTTATACGTTAATTGCATCGTATATATAATGAGTTTTCATCATACTATCGTGTTAAAGACATATTATGTAATTTTGTACTAAATCACTTAATTATTATGTTGTTACCAAGAAATAAAAGTTGAGATCATAAATACCTAAAACAAAAATTTGAAAATTAAAAATGAACTATATTTACTAAGTATTTCTAATCTAAAACTACATGTCTACACAAATATTATTCTAAGACTACCATTTGAATGAATGGACAACATCAATTCTTTTCTTTCTTGACCTTGATATTTCCATCTAAATCATTTTCACATGTTTAACCCCTTTTTTATATATGGATTTCACCAATTTTATCGGTTATACATGTCTTTCACTGAGGTCATCCATTTTCAATTACATACTTACATGCCTAATCCATTTTCAACCAATTGACTCGATGTTATCAATTTACCTCAATTTTACTGAGTGGACCTATTTTATCTGTTTAAACCAGCTTTTACACTTAGTTTTCCATTTTTTTGGTTCACCGATTTCATTCGCTTTTACATTGAGCTTATCATTTATATTTTATTATTTTAACTCGTTCTATCATCGATTTCACCTATTTTTGGGATTTATCTCATTTGATAATTGACTCACTCATTCTCTCCGGTTTAACCCAATTTTAGTCGAATTTATTATTATTTTGCCTATTTAACCTATTTTTTCACCTATTTTACTTTATTTTTGTCTATTTAATTCATTTTTTTATTCTTGTTATTTCATCGATTTGACCATTTTATATTCTGTGTTTAGCCATTATCATTAATTTTGTACCGATTTACTCATCTTTTGCCAGTTTACTCCGTTTTTTATTGATTGCACCATTTTTTTTGTTGCTTTAACTCATTTTTTCATTAATTTTACCATTTTTATCATATATTTTTATTCGAATTTTACCCGTTTTCAACGGTTTTAACCATTTCTATGTTTTGAATTTTTTTCTGCTTAAACCATTTAAAAGTTTTCAAATTAACTAAATAATACTTCTTTTATTCATATAGGCTTTAATATTTTTGATGTTCTTTAATAAATGATAATTTCGTAAGAATTTTTCAAAGAAATATCGATTTCACCCGCTTTTACACTGAGTTTACCATTTTGATTTGTTATTTTACTCGTTCTTTCACCGATGTAACCCTTTCGTGGTTTATCCCATTTGTTAATTAATTCTCTCTTTCTCCCCTGTTTAACCCAAATTTAGTTCAGTTTTATCTCTATTTGTTAATCAATTCCTCCATTCTCTATGGTTTAACCCAATTTTAGTCGATTTTGCTTATTCTTTTGCTGATTTAACCTATTTTCTCACCTATTTCATCTTTTTATTTTATACCAACTTAAATCATTTTTTTGCTCTTTTTCTTTAATCGATTTGATCCATTTTTGTTCTTGTTATCTCGTGTTTAGTTTATCATTTTTTTACCGGTTTTACCCGCTTTCCGTTATTTTATCATTGATTTTACCATTTTGTGTATCATATATTTTTAATCGAATTTCATATTTCCCACCAATTTTAATCATTTCCATGTTTTGACTTTATTTGGCTTAAACTAATTATAAAATTTTCAGTTAACTAAATAATACTCCCTCCGTCCCATTATTTTTACTCAACTAGCTACAGTATCGGGTTAAACTTTTCAATCTTTTAAATGATTTATCATGTTAAAATATTCACATTTTTGGGGTATTGAACCTTTTAAATATTAATATACATAGTGTCATATGATATTATCAAATTATTAGTTAAATATATTAATTAAATTATTTATTATAATTTTTTGAAATTTAGTTAAGTTGACTGGTCAACGGTACAAAAGGATAAAGATTAATAGAACGGAGGAAGTACTTTTTTTGTTTATTCATATAGCACGAACATGGCATTTTATTAGGTTCTTTAATGTTTTAGGTTCTTCAATAAGTGATAACTTCATAAGTGTTTTCCGAACGATTTCACTCTCTTTTACACAGAGTTTACCATTTTCTTTGTTATTATAACCCGTTTTTTCACCGGTTTTACTCGCTTTTTGTGGTTTGTCTCGTTTATTAATCAATTCATCCACTATTTTCGGTTTAACCCAATTTTTGTTGATTTTATCCCATTTGTTAATCAAGTCACCCATTCTCTCTTGTTTAACCAAATTTTAGTCGATTTAATTTTTTTTGTTTTGTTAATTTAACTTTTTTTCTCACATATTTCACCCTTTTTTTTGTCAATTTAAGTCATCTTTTTCTTTTTTTTTCTTTTATCGAGTTGATCCGTTTTTCTTGTTATCCCGTGTTTAGCTTATATCATTCAGTTTTACCCATTTTTGCTGGTTCACCCTGTTGTTTTATTAATTGCACCATTTTTTTTTGCTTTAACTCGTAGTTCTTCTATCTAATCCATTTTTCCATTTATTTTATCATTTTTATCATATATTTTTAATCGAATTTTACCCGTTTTCACCGGTTTCAACCATTCCTATGTTTTGACTTTTTTTTGCTTAAGCCAATTATAAGTTTTTCGGCTAACTAAATAGTACTTTTTATTATTCATTTAGCATGGAGGTGGCAACTTTTCTTTTTCTTTTTGAGGTTTTTAAAGTTTTTGAGGTTTTTTAATAAGTGGTAATTTCTTAAGAACTCTTCAAAGAAATCTTGATTTCACCCACTATTACACTACCTATTTCACCCGTTTCTGTGATTTATCTCATTTTTTAATTAATAATTCACTCATTCTCCCCGATTTGACCCAATTTAGTCGATTTTATCCAATTTGGTAATCAATTCACCCATTATATGCGGTTTAACCCAATTTTGGTCAATTTTACTTATTATTTTGTTGAATTAATCTATTTTTTTTTAAAAGACAATTATTTGATACACCACCATATTGTTTTCTTGATTTTGTTAAGATGATTCGGAAAGAAATTTCATTTAATTCTATTTATACTTCTCTTATCATATATATTGCCTTAATACTTTCACCGTCACTTTTCCTAATTAGACTATACTTATAATTCAATGTCTTTTTGGCGTGAATTTATATATCTTGTGTTGTGTTTATATATGTGTTGTATATTGAAGTTTGTATTGTTAAGTTTATTAGAATTTTTTTTTTTTTTATTTTCGTTGTTCTGTTTTTTTCTATTTTTTGGAAAAAAAAAGGTTTTTAATTATTAAAAACACTTGATATGGAAGAAAAAAGTGAGGGATATTTCTGTTTATCCGTCCTTTTACATGAAACATGATCCACGAGTCATATGAATATGTTTTAAGATTTTAATTCCATTTTTACCTTTTCCCTTTCATTCTATTTCAGATTTCTTGATCCAATATAATTGATTGATACAAAAATTTGGCCGAATATAATGAAATTAAGTCTTAATACAATATATATTAAAGTAGATTTCTTATCTTAATCATGTTAAAGTATAATTATTCAATTGTTTTATTTTATTTACTATTATTTTGATACAACAGTGTTTATATTAAAGTAGCATTCTTTTTCATGTAAAGGTATGATTATTCAATTATTTTATTTATCATTTAAGTAGGGGCATATTAATCATCACAAAAAAAATGGAAGAAATTTTTGTGACCAACCCGTACTTTTATATGTATAATAATAATAAATAATATAATATAGATACACACATAAATGGTCCAAGAAACTAATAATTATGAGCAAAATTGTTAAATCATTATTGGAATACATCATCATATGTATAATATAAAATTTTCATATAATTTAAAACTTTCAATTAATATGGAGAATATATCTACATAAATATTCAAAGAAATAGTAAACATATTTTTTAAGCATACATAATATAGACAATTATCATGAATCGAAGTCAAGAACAAATTAGTTTCTAAAGTTCAAAAAAATGCAATATATGTATGTACACACACATATATATATATATATATATATATATATATGTATATATATAAGAAACTTGTGGTTTTGATCGAAAAATAGTAGAATAAAAAAAGTACTACTGTACCTCTTGAATATCTTATTTTATTTGTAATAACAATGAAAATGGTTTTGGGTCGATGTCTAATGGTAATCACTGGTAAAGTTGAGGCACCAGGATCAAAAGGTCCTAGGTTCAACTCTCACTAATGGAGAGAATTGCACTTGTGGTACCAAAATTTCAATTAATCTAAAAGGTTTCAAAATAATTAAGAAAAGAAATTGTTGCACAAAATTAATGACGTACTCTATTTATCTTATAAATTAATATTTGAATATAGAATAGTAATTATTTGGTGAGTCGACGATATATGAACCTATCAATGTGACAAAAACGGAATCAAATAGAGGAACATCATCACATGGTAGCAAGTATAAGCAAATGACTTTTAATTTCTTTGGACGGCAGTTGTAATATCTTTATCAATTCAAACGTTAGGTAAACAAATGCAAATTATACAGACAAATTTTAAGATTAAAATTAATGCATGATATTTTTAGTTTATTCTTGCATGGAAAAGTCATATTACTATACAGTTCACATGAAAAGCTTTAAAATTCCACGTCTCGATTTGAAAAATAATTAAAAAAAAAAAGGTCAATTGCCTTATGAGTGAATATTTTTGTCATTTGTTGATCAACAAGTCATATATTAATAAAACATAAATATCTATACGAGTCTTGAGAAAGTGACTTCTGGAAATAGAGTTGGCAAGAAATTTCAATGAGATCGTTGTCTAAAGGCAAAGCTGAGATTCTAATTAATTTTGGAATGGGGAACTTAACTATCTTTAAATTTTACTGATAGTGATATTCAAATTCGCTAGTTTACATAAATCTAAAAAAATACTATAAGATGGATTATCAATAAGAACTATATTAAATTATAAAAAATGAAAAAAAATCAATTTTGTGGTACTTTCTTACGATTTTTTTTTTTAAAATAAAGGTGGACTAAACTGCGACTTACAATTTTGGGAAAAGGAAGTTTAAATGTCTAAATCATCTCCCCCAAAACATGGCTAAATCTGCCGCAAGTTTTAAGATTACGAAGTTTTGGGTTCGATTTGTATTAGTGTTAGTATTTTCTAGTTTATTATTGGTTTGTATTTATTTTATTTTTGTACTTTGATAGTAACTGATAAGATTTTGATGTAAAAGTTGATGTATAATGTATTCCGTATAAAAAAATGAAGTAAGTTGTGATAATTGATAAATACTTGGAAAACTACATTTCTTGGGCGGATCTAGGAATTTAGTGCAGTCGGGGGCTAAACTTCTACTATAAATTCAATAATTGAAATAAAAATCCAATCAAACAGTTCAATTTAAAAAATTTATTTCATTCACGAAAAAATATATGACATGAGATACAAAAAAAAAAAAAAAAAAAAAGAAAAAGTAATTACATATGAATATATGATATCTCGTTATAACCCCAAAATAACCAAGAACATCTACGTATCTTAATTACAATTTCAAACGACACCAATTACATTTACAATTGACCATGACGATTTTTTATTTTCTGAAATCGGGTTCATAATAGGATAATTTAAAATACAACTAAAATATATCAACAAATGATTGGTCTAGTGGTAGTGACCATGCTTGATCCCTATTGGAAAAGGTTTCCACTTAATGCATCCGACACGCCTCTAAAGAGATTAAGTTAGGTCTAAGACATGAATACCCTTTGCAAAAAAAATGTCTCTCTTTGTAAAGATAACTAGAATATCATTTAATCATTGATCGTTCATTCGGTTACGAAGTCGATTCTTCACTATTTTCATGGCTGAAAAAGCTCTCTTTACTGCTGCAACAAGTATTAATATGTTTATTTTCTATTATACTGAAACAAACTCGCATATGTTCGAGCTCATAATCAAATATAAATTGACTTATCATCTGGACTCAAACATACACGTAATAGCTAAAAGTTTAGAGCTACTTTAATAATATTCAAATCAATTTGAAATTACTCACAACACATTCTAAAAAAAGAAAAACATAACTTAATAAAAAAGAAAAATTTGAAAAAATTAAGTGGGGCCTACAGCCCCCATGAGTCCCTAGTTTTTCCTAAGATCCGCCACCAGTTTTTCCTAAGAACTAGCTAATTATAATAATTACTTGAAGACTCAGTTCAATTTCATTATAAAACTTTGTTTAGAATAGAAGTAACATTATGTACGGTTGAATATAAAATCAAGTGCTCGTTGACCAAAAGTTTAAATTTCAGGTATCTCGATTTTTTTTTTTTTTTTTTGTTAACCCAGGTTGAGTCCTGGACCACCCATCACTGGCCTCTCAGCAATGTGCGGAAGTAAATCGCGGGATGTGCCTGAGTTGGTCAGGGTTTGTTCACTCTTTATACTCCTGGCCCCCAAGGGAGCCTACTACCATGAAACTTACAACACCAAGCTGCTCCATCCTCCCTTAAAGATTTTACAACACTTGGCTGCTCCTCCCAGGATTCGAACTCCCCACCCTGGGGGAGTGAGCCCCGGAGTTCACCTCCTTTACCAACTGAGCTGTGCCCCGGGAGGCAGGTATCTCGATTTATTATTTATATCCAACAAAGGTGAAGATCAATTTTGATTTGATAACTTTGGAAGTATGGTTCAAACTCGGCTTTATAGTATATAAAAATATTGAGCTATTAGAGCTCAACTTTTTTCGGCTCGGTTAAAGTTTGTTTGAACTTGGGCAAAATCAATTTTGGATTGGTTCGGAGCTGAATTGATTTCCATGATCAGGGGGGCCCTTATATTTTCAATTTTGAACTACGGGCTCGCGATCTGTGAAATATTGAAAGAGCGGACATACAATCTGAGAGCCTATATTCGACATTTTCTTTCAAGTTTACTGCACACTATGGCTATCAATCTGATTTTCTGAGCCGAGCTTAAAATGGCTTAAACTAAACAATTAATAATAATATTCAAAATACTTATATATTTGGTTGAACCTTATTAAGCTCGAGCTACCTCATGTCATTCAAAGTTCTTATAATGGCTCAAATTCAATTCGACTCACCATTATTAAAATTCAAGTGAATTTTAATGGAGTTGAGCGATCAAATTTCGGCTAAACCCGACTCAATTGAAAATTTAACTACACGGGCGTATGGGCATCCTCTTCTGCTTGGTTTGTCTCAGCATTGGGCTGGGCCGTACTACTTGTAAAGAATTAATTGAGAAGTGGATGTGTTTCTTTTGATAGATATATTATTGGTTAACTAATTCTCATTGAATATGGCTTCTGTTACACTATTTCATAGGCCCAAAGCGCTCTCAAGTCCGAACTATGATCCACGATTTAGTAAATCAATATAAAAGAAAAATCATAATCATACTATAGCATACGTAATAACTTTTTTCATAGCAATTTTTTTCAAGAAACGAGTTAACAAATGACATGCAATCGAAGAAAATATAAGCACAAGGGCTTATTGTGCATTGGGCGATTTCGTGCTGATCTCGCTTACTAACACAAGTCGTCAACTAAACCGTGAAAATGACTACACGATAATTGTCCCTACAAATATACAAAAGAAAAAGGAAAAAGCATCAAACAGCTGCAGCAATTGCAGAGTTGCTATCAACCTGACAATCTCCTAAAACATCAGCGTACGGAGACACCAATTTGTAACATTTATGCCGCGCCAATTTTGGTGATCAATCCGAAAGAAGCAGGATCCAGCACAGGCAAGAATTGGAAGCTTTCCAAATGTATAAAGAGAAGGAACGAAGAATCTGCTCTGTAAATCAAAGCACTAATATCGTTGTGCTCATGCCCTCTACTCATCTGCAAAAATGATGAGTGCCATAGCTTTCGAAGTTCGATTTGGCTACGTTTGGATACATGGTTGCTTCCCATGCATTTGTGTTCTCCCATAGATTATTGTAAGGGACAGAAAAAAACTGCTGCGACTCATATGGAGGCAACTCATCCAGGTAATTACCACTACTATTAGTACTACTACAACATCCAACCGGGATATCAAAGCCTTGTGCCATCTCCGACAACATGTTCTGCAGATCCTCAATGCTATAATTCTTTTCCTGTTTCCAAAAAAATTAAAGAGGATGAATTAGTAAAACTGATTAAACGCCCAATTCTCTACGCCAAAAGGCAAAATATTGTGCAAATCATATTTGGGTTAAGATTTCAAATGATTCCAATAGAATTCTGAATTCATAAGCGGACAACATTCTCACCTCTTTCCTAGCGTCATTCATCAGAGACACCATTTCTTGAACAAAATCGGAAAATCCCTGTAAAACGTAATCGAATATACACATTTTCAGGAACAAAGAATTGCATCTAGAGACCAAAAATGAAATAAAATAAATGCGTATGCACCTACCTCTACCTCATCTTCCTCTTCATTAGGGTCGTATAACCCAACATCATATAATTGCCTCTTTCTTCCATCAGAGAGTACTGTTTCATTCAATCAAACTTTAGGTTAGTACTTTGTACCCTTTCATTTTCAAGAAAATCCAATCAAATATTGTTTTCAGGGGTGAAAACATACCTGAATAAGCTTCTTGAATTTCCTGAAATTTTTGTTTGGCCTCGCCCAGAAGCGAAGGGGTCCTAGACCACTTGTCTGGATGCCATTGCTGAACAAAATTTAACGCAATCGATTGTGTTAGAATTAGCATTAACATCCCAAAAACCAAGAATTCAATAATTTCAATACAATTTAGCATATTCCTTCTTCAATCAAACACACATACACACAAAAAGAAAACGAGGTGACCTTTACTTTACAATTTAGCATATTAGAGACCCAAAATCAATAATTCAATAATTTCACTACAATTTAGCATATCCTTTCTTCAATCAAACACACACACACACACACACACAGAAAATGAGGTGACCTTTACAATTTAGCATATTAAAGACCCAAAATCAAGATAATTTCACTACAATTTAGCATATCCTTTCTTCAATCAAAGGCACACACACACACACACATATATAAGACCCAAATCAAGAATTCAATAATTTCATTACAATTTAGCATATCCCTTCTTCAATCAAACACACATACACACACATATAAAAATGAGGTGACCTTTACAACACACACTATGTTAAAAAAAAGCACTACCAAAAACAGGAAAACACTAAACATCAACAAACCCATCTAATATCCAACAATTCTCCACATAAACACACACTCCACTCAATTATCAGCAAACCCATCTAATATCAGCAAATTGCCCTCAATCAAATTTCTTCTTCACACACACATATTCACACACACATACCAATTTGCATTCATTTCAATCAGCTAAACTTCAAACACACTAAACTCAACAAATTGAGATAATCAAACACAGAGTAAATGACTAAATTACAGCATACCATTGCGAGTTTCCGATAAGCACGGCGAATTTGTTCATCAGAAGACACACTGCTAACGCCAAGAACGTCGTAATATGAAGGTGACCCTTTACCAAACTCCATCTCAAATGCCTACTGAAAACAACATTAATGGAAAAAGTAAAGTATATAATATATATATATAGAGAATGTTGAATATAAACGATAATTATGAATGGTGTAAGGCGGTTTGTTAATGGGTCCCATTTGATGAAAAGAAGTTGCAGAAGCTAAAAATATCTAGTAGAATTAAAGGCTCAAGAGAGTCTCCAATGGGCATCTGGAATGTTCTAGCAACTGTTTGTTCTATGCCACATGTTGTGCGTGTGTGTGTCAAAAAGATCTAATTGCCCGGAGATATTTTTGTTCTATTTACGTGTCTTGTGTGGAGAAGTCTTGCAGACACACCCGGATACAATATTCGAGAGTTACTTTCAATATACTCCCTTTAAGAATTTTTTTCATATATAGGCTTTTACACAAAAGTTGTTTGTACCCAAAAAATCACCCTCGATAAATCGAGAAGTAATAGCGTGATAATGGGCCGAACCCAGTAAATAAAGTCAAGTGAATTGGATCAGGATCGGACCCACTCTGATTTGGAAATCAATCCGACCGAAATTAAACGGGTCACGAGCCCATTTAGAGATACGGCCCAATTTTGTAATTAATTAACTTTGGCTAAGTATAAATTAATTAATCAATTAATTTGTGGGCCAGAGTCAATTAATTAATAAAGCCAAGTGATGGTTAAAAACGGACAAGCCCAATGAGCCCAATAGATGATTTTGGCTATTATAGATTAATTAGCTAAGTTAATTAGTTAATTAATTAATTGGGCCAAGCATAAGCAATCGGCCCATACAATTAATAAGGCCATTAAATAGTTAGTTAAATAATTAATTACAATTATCGCATAGGGATTAATGGCCCAATCACTCCCAACCGATCCAGAACGGCCCATAAACTAGCCGATGAAAACGGCCCAGCAATCTGAACAGCCCATGGCCCAGCCGATGAAATCGGCCCAGTAATGAAAGGGCTATTTAATTAATTATTGAGATAATTAATTAAAATTAGAGATAAAGATAAAGCCAAATAAGTAGTTGGCTTAGTAACAACTTCCTTAATTATCTCATAATCAGTTACCAACACTAATTGAACTGAAATTCAAACTGGCAGCACACGTTTTCTCTCACAACTGCCATATACACGAAAATTGAACAAGGAAGAAGAAGGAAGAAGCAACTGCCAAGTAGTGGAGGAAGTGGAGAAAAACAAAATTAGTGGAGAGAGTGGAAGATAGGCCATCAGCCAGTCAGTTTCGGCCATCAGCCAGTCAGTTTTTCAGCCATCAGCTATAAATACAGAGGAGCTGCCATACACACACACACAACTCAATCAATCAATCAAATCAGTCTACACTGAAATCGGCTCAACGCCTCTCCGGAAGTCCAGCATCCGCTGCTTCTGTCAGTCAGTCAGCACTGCCAATTCCTTGACATCAATCGTCAATCCTCAGCAACCAGCAGGACATGGCCGCCTGAAGTCCAGCACCGCCGCTCAAAGTTAGCCGCAAAGCTGCTTCCGCCGTCAGCGAAGCTGTCTCGAGCGAAACCATTCGATATCAAGCAAAATAGCAAGCTGCAACGTCATGTAAGTGCCCACGTAACCTCGTCAAGTAGCCATCTGCTTGATGAGTCCGCTGTCGAGTAGCCATCTGCTCGACAGCTATCGGTTGAGTAGCCATCTGCTCAATTGATGCCCTTTCCAGCGGCCACCCGTTGGTCAGGCGCCCGATTGGTAGCCATCTGCCAAGGTTGGGCGACCCGCTGATGATGGTTCTCTGTCATCAGTGTTACTTTCTGTCAACAAGCTGCACTGTTTTACACATCAACTCATTTGGCGGGTTTACCTGCCAATCAAGGAGTAATTTTCAAGACTTAAACGAATCATCAACTCATTTGGCAAACATATGCCAATACAGGAGACCTTCTATCGTTGTGCATGCTTTGTAATACTTGTAAATCGGGGAACTCATTGTAGGCTAAGACTCATATGTTTCTTTTACAATGCAATCAATAGAAGTATTTGGTCCATATCTCCTGATTTTTGTTAAAGTATGCTTTACGTCAACGGATTTTCATTGATGCATTAGTTTGTTAAGTTTGTGTCTTTAAGGTCAAGTTACATATTAAACTGATTGATTGTCAACTCATTTACTGATTCATTGATATACTGAGTAAGCCATCGATTGGCTATGAAATTTTGGCGTATCAGAAAGGTTATCATAAATTATTTAAGTCCTGCGGCCAGGCAGGCATGGAAAAGAACTAGGGGTAGTGTTTGCCTACTCTGCCGCAATCAATTGATTAGAAGTTAGCCTTATCAGGGCATTTTTACATTGATATCAATATATCCTTATCAGGACATTCCATTATAGTTTACATTGATATCAACATGTCCAATTTTAAACCGTTATGTTTGCACGCACAAGCATTGGCACGCCCGCACTAATTACACACCACATCGAGCCATTTGCACATCGAGGCAATCGGTGTCAAATTTATAGCAAACAATATTTTGGCACGCCCGGTGGGACTTGATAATCTTTTTTGCCAAAAAGTCAATCAGTTGATGCTAAACGATTAATCTTTTGCTGTTGTCAGATGATACCACAGATAACGCGAAAGACTCGATCTAGCTTGACGAGGACGCGTTCTGATCTAACGCACTCTCTGGAAAATCTATCCACCGTCCCGCTAACTATGGAAGGGACTGACAAGATAGAGGAACTGACAACGGAGGTCCGCAACTTCACTAGGGACCTTGAGGCCAAACAGGTAGAATGGTCTAATGTTGTCAGTAAGTTCGAAAACATGCTAGGCTCGGCCACTGCAGCCAGTTAGGCCAATACTGAAGCCAGCAACATTGTGAATTCTTCCCTGATGCATCTGGAATCAAAGATGTCTATGCTTGCTGAAAGCATCAACACCCTTGCCAACGGGATACAATCGCAGGCCTGGACAGGGCCGCCCAAAAACTCTGTTGACAAAGGCAAGGGACCCGCGATACATATCGGGGGAAGTGGATCAAGGGATGAAACGCCCTACAAACAGGGCAACGGACAAACTAATGTCCTTGACAAGAAAGGAAGTACCTCCAAGGCCAGGTATCAACGCCCAGACTCGGGGGGCAGGTCGGAAGAGGAACGATCAGAGGCCATGGGATATGGCCCAGAGGGACATCAGGCCATCTCATCGGCCTATGAAAGAACAAATCGAGCCATGGAAGGTCAAGACGACCTGTTAACGATGAATCAGGCTCAGGAAATGTTCTTAAGGAGACAAGGGAATAGGGCATCAAGGTATAATAAACCTCATCCAGAATACATTGATCAGGTGCCGTTCCCGATGAACTACAGGGCACCCAACTTCACTCTGTTTTCAGGAGAAGGGTCTCAGTCTGCCACCGAGCATCTGGCTCGATTTTCTCTGGAATGTGGCAACTTAAGCAATGAGCTGAAGTTAAAATTGTTTCCTAACTCACTCACCGGCATGGCGTTCCACTGGTACGCCAACTTGAAACCAGGATCGGTCCCTGATTGGCCATCCATGGAAAAGGTATTTGTGATGAACCACTATCAGGCCCCGCTGGAAGTATCTGTAATCGAGCTATCCAACATGAAGCAGCTGACGGGGCAGACAGTAGAGGAATACATGAAAGCGTTCATCAGGGCCAGAGGCTTCTGTGCCATACCTCTGCCAGAGAAAGAATGTATCAAGATTGCCATCCATGGCATGCATTTTGAATTGAGGAAAATCATGATGGCCCAATATCATGAAGACTTGTTTGAACTGACTGATCATGCGGTCCGGTATGAAAGGGTCCTAAGGGATGAAAACAGGCGACAACCCAGAGGGAACTACCACCAAGTAGGAATGGCTGATTCTAGCGAAGAACCATTAAACAGGTCGATGGAGCAGACAGGTATTGAAATCGGGTTAGCTGAAGTGGTCTGTCCAAAGAACACTGTCTGTCAGGCTCTTGCAAAACCAAAAGAGCCTCAACCAGCCATCAAGGTGCCAAATAGTTTGGTGAGGAGAGATGCTGAATATAAAACAGACCGCGAAAGACGATACTCATTTGACGTCTCCAAGACTGAGGCCATCTTTGATCAACTGTTGGCCGACAAGATCCTCAGGCTGAAAGGGGATCATGTGATACCATCTCCAATGAAAATTGCAGGTAAGACTTATTGCAAGTATCACGACGTATGGACTCACTCTACGAATGAATGTCTTGTTTTCAGGTGGATGGTGCAAGATCACCTTGATAAGGGCATTTTGCGATTTGCTCCGGATTGGAAAATTAATAAGCCGATGACGGTTGACACTAATCCCTTCCAACAGAACGAGGTGGGGATAAATATGGTAGGGGTTACGAATACGACAGAAGAGCAGTATGCGGAAGGGGACCCACGCCATTTACCATCGTCGGTGAATATGCAAATGGGATTATGTGCTAGATGCCATGCTGACTTGGCAACAGTACCATTGTTTGTGAATCCAAACATATATGGCCAGTACATGCCTTGGCCAAACACTGCACAAGGAGCATATCCTTATCAGGTGATGCCACAGCCACAACATCAGGTGATGCCACAGTATCAAGTAATGGCACCACCTCCAGTGCCAACACATTTGCCAGTGCAGATAGCTCCACCGATAGTGGAACCCCGTAGAGATCAGGCTATACCCAAAATGCCTCGACAACCGCAGGAGGGCACTAGTCATAGCAACAGGATCAGGGAAAGATCCCCTGACAGATCACCAGTTAGGCAGGACAGAACGACCGCCTACCACAGAGACAGGACCTATGGGCCGTCGATCAAGACAACATCGCCTGGTCAATATAGGCCGCGAACTGTCCATACCCCTGCAAATACTCGAGTAGGGAGGTGGGTACCCGTGAGGCATCCGAAATTCCCTGGGAATCAAAGGGTCGATCAGATGACCAGAACACAATATCGGCGTTACTTGCGCCAGAGAAAAGAAATCGAGACAGCCAAAGGGAAAGCCCCGATGAAACAGCAAACGACAAAGCCACGTGTTGTGGAAGTAAAACCTAGACAAGAGGCCAAGGAGGCCGAACAGGGAGTTGTTTCCCCATGGCGGTCACCAGGGAAAGCCAAATATGGCACAATTGATTTGGAGAAAGAGTTGGAAGAAGACGAAAATGATCTTAGGGAGAAATTCGCCAAAATCTATAGCGAGAACGATGGTAAGAAAGACGAGGCCAAATCTGGCCAAACAATCAAGGAAATAGCAGTCGATGAACTAGCAAAAGAGGACGAAGGAAGTGGAACCAGCCAGCCGTCAGCCGGTTCGGCAGTGATGCAATGTAATGCAGTAGGTTCTGAACTCGTCGATGTCATCGACGAGGAGTTAGAATACTTCACTGATGGAGTCTGGGACGAAGGAATGCCAGTTGTACAAATGGCAGAAGACTTGGGAACATTATCGGTTGATGACGGAAAGGAGACCGATTGGGACAAGAAGGTAGAAAATATTTTCCAGAAACCACCTTCATTCATGGCCAGACACATCAGGCCATTGTATATATCAGGACATATCGACGGGAAGCCCATCGACAGAATGCTGGTCGATAACGGGGCAGCCGTCAATGTAATGCCAGCATCTACTATGTACAAGTTAGGCAAGGTCAGTGAAGACCTGATGGAAACAAGGGTGATCGTTAGCAACTTTACTGGAGGAAAGGCTGATACATTAGGAATTTTACCTGTCGAGGTAAAGATAGGAAAGACTAGCCTAAGAATTGCTTTCTTCGTGGTAGATGCTGCCACATCTTACAATGCGTTGTTGGGGAGAGACTGGATTCACTCCGCTTTATGTGTGCCGTCTTCTCTTCATCAATGTTTACTGATCTGGGGGGACGCCGTTGAACCAGAAATCATAATGGCCGATAATAGGCCATTTACTGCAAAAATCAATGCCGTCGAGGCGGCATACTATCGGGAGGATGTGGGACCTTATCGGTTCGTCGGACAAGACAAATACGGACGACCTATGGAGGTCACCTCGAGCAAAAAGCTAACTCAGCTCGAAATGACTTGTCTCGCTAAGGAGTTAAGTCGGCCCTGCAACGTCAAGGAAGAGGGGCCGCAAGAACAGAACAATCAGTCCTTATGAATTACACTGATGATAAGGAACCATCGGCCGATAAGGCCGAGCAACTGGAGATTGATGAGATCGTTGTCATCGGCCCAGAACAGGAAGCATGTGCCGATCTAATTCGAAAATTTCGGGCTTACGTGGCCGAATGTTATACAGGCGATCTTATCTTCGAGGAAGAAACGCCAATATCAGATGGCGACGAGATTCAATTAGAGGAACTAGGAACGGCGCCAGCTAAGCTTGATGACATTAAGATCCAGGTTCAAGACCCTGTCATCAAAATTGAGTTGGGCACCGAAGATGATCATAGGCCAACGTACATCAGCGCATTGCTGGATGATGGCCAGAAGGAACGATTGATTCAAGTATTGAAAGAATACAAGGACTGCTTTGCCTGGAATTACGACGAGATGCCAGGACTAAGCAGGGAGTTAGTTGAACATCGAATTCCAATACTTGAAGGGTATTTACCTCGGAAACAGCCTCTGAGACGGATGTCAGTGGAAGTCTGTCAGCTGATCAGAGAGGAAATCGAGAAATTGTTGAAGGCCAGTTTCATCGAAGTGGCCCGATATCCAGAGTGGGTAGCCAATGTGGTGCCCGTGATGAAGAAAAACGGTAAGATCAGGATATGCATTGATTTCAGAGACCTGAATCTTGCATCTCCTAAGGATGAATACCCAATGCCAATGGCGGACATGCTGATCGATGCTGCTGCTGGCAATATGTTTTTGACTGCCGTCGACGGAAGTGCAGGCTATAATCAGATATTTGTGGCCGTAGACGACGTACCAAAGTTGGCTTTTCAATGCCCAGGAGGAATAGGCACCTTCCAATGGAAAGTGATGCCATTCGGACTTAAAAACGCTGGAGCCACTTATCAACGGGCCATGAACTGCATTTTCAGTGAGTACATCGATGACTTTGTCAAAATTTACATCGATGATATTGTGATCAAATCGGCCAGTTATGAAGAACACTTGGCACATTTGGCGAAGTCATTTGCCAAAATGAGAAAACATAAACTGAAACTTAATCCCTTGAAATGTGTTTTTGCAGTTGCATCAGCCAATTTTCTTGGCTTCTTAGTGCATCGCAAGGGGATTGAGATCGACAAGAACAAGTCCAAGGCTATCCTGACAGCCAAACCTCCATCAATGAAGAAGGAGTTACAACAATTCCTTGGCAAGGTCAACTTTCTAAGGAGGTTCATATCAAACTTGGCTGGAAAGACAAAGGTCTTCTCACCCTTGTTAAAGTTGAGGGACAAAGAGGAATTTTGCTGGCAAACGGAGCATGAGCAGGCGTTTCAAGAGATAAAAGACAAACTGACCACGCCGCCTGTAATGATGCCGCCAGTCAAGGGGAAACCCTTGAAATTGTATATATCTGCCACAGAGGACACCGTCGGCGGATTTCTGGCACAGGACGATGAGAACGGATTTGAACGAGCTATATACTACTTGAGCAGGCATTTGTCAGAAACGGAACAGAGGTATACCCCGATAGAAAAGGTATGTCTTGCACTGTTTTTCTCTTGTAAGAAGTTACGTCATTATATGCTGTCTGTTAAAGTATTAGTAATTTCTAGTATTGATGTTATTAAGTATATGATAGCCAAACCTGTAATGAGAGGAATGATCGGCCGATGGGCTATCCAGTTGATGGAGTATCAATTACAGTATGTACCGCAAAAATCAGTCAAAGGCCAAGTATTGGCTGATTTCCTGGTTGACCATCCATGCATTGACATAGATCAGACCGTTCTGAAAGAACTGGACTTGATGACAGTAGAGATCAAGCCGTGGACACTGGCTTTTGATGGGTCAAGAACCGATAGACTGTGTGGGGCAGGTATTGTTCTGATTTCACCATTTGATGTTAAAACTAAGCTATCGATACAATTTGATTTTGAATGTACCAATAATCAGGCCGAATACGAAGCCTTAATTATTGGACTAGAAATGCTAAGGGAGCTACATGTCAAATCCATTACCATCATCGGAGACTCACAGTTGGTTATCAGGCAAATTCAAGGTACATATAAATGCCGAAATCCTACTCTTGACAAATATTACTTGACGGCAATGTCTTTACTTTCAGAATTTGCTGATGTCACTTGTTATCATATAACAAGGGGACATAATAGTGAGGCCAACATTTTGGCCCAATTAGCAACAGGGGTTGATCTTCCTGATGACGTCGAGGAATCTCATTACGTCGTCAGGAGACGACATTGTCCATCGTTTATGTATCGGGATAATATTCTAACTGTCCTAAGTGTGTTTCAGGATCCCGATGACTGGAGAGAGCCGATCAAAAAATATCTGGCTAATCCGTCTGATAAAACATCTCGACAGACAAGGCTCAGGGCCGTCAATTATGTCCTGATGGGAGATCAATTGTTCAGAAAAGGCCATGACGGTGTGTTACTGTTATGCGTCGATCAACAGGAAGCCATGAGAATTATGATGGAAGCACATGAAGGAATTTGTGGCGCCCATCAAAACGGACATAAGCTAGCATGGCTATTACGCCGATATGGTTATTACTGGCCAAAGATGGTGGGAGATTGCGTTCAATTGGCAAAGGGATGTGAAAAATGCCAACGCCTTGGGGTAATTCAGAGAATCCCCATCGAGGAGATGAACGTGATAATCAAGCCATGGCCTTTCAGGTGTTGGGCCATCGATATAATCGGAGAGATACATCCATCGTCATCCAAACACCATCGATACATCATTGTGGCCACAGATTATTTCACCAAGTGGGTAGAGGCCAAACCACTTAAACAGGCCAATCAGGCCGAAGTGATGAAGTTCATCAAGGACTTAATCATACATAGGTTTGGCCTGCCACAAACCATTGTCACTGACAGGGGGCTAATGTTCGTTGGTCAGGAAATCAAGGAGTTTGCCAGATCAATGGGTTTTGAGCTGGTCCATTCAACACCTTATTATGCACAAGGGAATGGCCAAGCTGAAGCCTCAAATCGAGTCCTCAAGGACATCATTTCAAAGATGATCGAGGAAAACCCAAGAGCATGGCACTTGATGTTGTCAGAGGCATTGTGGGCTTATCGGACCAGCAAGAGAACAAGCACAGGCACCACTCCATATAAACTGACTTATGGACAGGATGCCGTACTACCGATGGAAATAAACGTCCGATCGCTTCGGGTGATGCAACAAAATGAGCTGACACCCGAAGAATACACTGAAAGTATGCTCCAGGAGCTTGACCAACTGGACGAAGTCAGAGTTGCCGCGTTGGATAAAATCGAGGCACAAAAGAGGCTGGTTGCCCGTTGCTACGATAAAAAGATACGCAGGAAACACTTTGACGTCGGGGACTTGGTCTGGAGAACAGTTTTTCCACTTCATCAGCGTGAGAAAAAGTATGGCAAATGGAGTGCAACATGGCAAGGGCCATATGAAATCTTCTCGATAACTCGAGGAGGGGGATACATATTGAAAAAGCCAAACGGGGATCTTTGCAGAGACCCCATCAATGGAAGATACTTGAAAAAGTTCAGACCAACCCTCTGGGAAACAATGTGTCTAGAACATCAACGAGCCTTGGAGCTAGAAATTGAAGCACGGCGCAATTAACTTTGTTCGCCGTCCCTTTGTATATTGTAGTTTAGGAAATTTTAGGAGTTTTTCAATTTTATTTGTTTCCGTGTTTTCTAGAGTAGTGGTTAACTTTTCATTCAATAAAGCCGTTGATCTTCCCGATAAACAAACTTGTTGGAGATACATAACGGATGGCTTGAAAAAGCCACAACGCATTGTTAATGGCAAAAGCCATCAGGAGTCTTGATAAACAAGAAAGGGAGAAGGGGTTGACGAATCACCAATTAAAATATCATTGCAGGGGATCGACCCTCGATATCAACCCATATCATATCAATATCGAGACACACCTCTCATCAAGATGAGGTACGTCGAGCCCATGAGAATCGAGGCCCCTGAATCAAATCGAAGGCCTTGTTCATCAGATCAACCACTTGAAAAAGTGAATTTGGTTAACTGCCAAAATTTTGGTTGACTGCCAAGTCCTTGATATATTAGGCCGACTGATATCGACGCGCTCATATCAAGAGGTGCCTTGATGTCGAGGAGATCTGCACTGATATGATATCAAGGAGATCCACATTGCCTTGATATCGAGAGATCTGTCATCATCAAGGCCATTGTGATATGGTCTATTCTCTGCTGAAAGTTTCGGTTTCATAAAGCCGATAGTTGGTTATTAAATGAACCATTGTCGCAATTTCTCGTCTTAAAAGAGAGAGAAAAACTTTAATCTAAGTCTAGTTCGATTGAATTAATTTTTCAAATTAATTACATCGAATACGACTTACGGGGGGCATTGTTTGTACCCAAAAAATCACCCTCGATAAATCGAGAAGTAATAGCGTGATAATGGGCCGAACCCAGTAAATAAAGCCAAGTGAATTGGATCAGGATCGGACCCACTCTGATTTGGAAATCAATCCGACCGAAATTAAACGGGTCACGAGCCCATTTAGAGATACGGCCCAATTTTGTAATTAATTAACTTTGGCTAAGTATAAATTAATTAATCAATTAATTTGTGGGCCAAAGTCAATTAATTAATAAAGCCAAGTGATGGTTAAAAACGGACAAGCCCAATGAGCCCAATAGATGATTTTGGCTATTATAGATTAATTAGCTAAGTTAATTAGTTAATTAATTAATTGGGCCAAGCATAAGCAATCGGCCCATACAATTAATAAGGCCATTAAGTAGTTAGTTAAATAATTAATTACAATTATCGCATAGGGATTAATGGCCCAATCACTCCCAACCGATCCAGAACGGCCCATAAACTAGCCGATGAAAACGGCCCAGCAATCTGAACAGCCCATGGCCCAGCCGATGAAATCGGCCCAGTAATGAAAGGGCTATTTAATTAATTATTGAGATAATTAATTAAAATTAGAGATAAAGATAAAGCCAAATAAGTAGTTGGCTTAGTAACAACTTCCTTAATTATCTCATAATCAGTTACCAACACTAATTGAACTGAAATTCAAACTGGCAGCACACGTTTTCTCTCACAACTGCCATATACACGAAAATTGAACAAGGAAGAAGAAGGAAGAAGCAACTGCCAAGTAGTGGAGGAAGTGGAGAAAAACAAAATTAGTGGAGAGAGTGGAAGATAGGCCATCAGCCAGTCAGTTTCGGCCATCAGCCAGTCAGTTTTTCAGCCATCAGCTATAAATACAGAGGAGCTGCCATACACACACACACAACTCAATCAATCAATCAAATCAGTCTACACTGAAATCGGCTCAACGCCTCTCCGGAAGTCCAGCATCCGCTGCTTCTGTCAGTCAGTCAGCACTGCCAATTCCTTGACATCAATCGTCAATCCTCAGCAACCAGCAGGACATGGCCGCCTGAAGTCCAGCACCGCCGCTCAAAGTTAGCCGCAAAGCTGCTTCCGCCGTCAGCGAAGCTGTCTCGAGCGAAACCATTCGATATCAAGCAAAATAGCAAGCTGCAACGTCATGTAAGTGCCCACGTAATTACATGGCAACCTCGTCAAGTAGCCATCTGCTTGATGAGTTCGCTGTCGAGTAGCCATCTGCTCGACAGCTATCGGTTGAGTAGCCATCTGCTCAATTGATGCCCTTTCCAGCGGCCACCCGTTGGTCAGGCGCCCGATTGGTAGCCATCTGCCAAGGTTGGGCGACCCGCTGATGATGGTTCTCTGTCATCAATGTTACTTTCTGTCAACAAGCTGCACTGTTTTACACATCAACTCATTTGGCGGGTTTACCTGCCAATCAAGGAGTAATTTTCAAGACTTAAACGAATCATCAACTCATTTGGCAAACATATGCCAATACAGGAGACCTTCTATCGTTGTGCATGCTTTGTAATACTTGTAAATCGGGGAACTCATTGTAGGCTAAGACTCATATGTTTCTTTTACAATGCAATCAATAGAAGTATTTGGTCCATATCTCCTGATTTTTGTTAAAGTATGCTTTACGTCAACGGATTTTCATTGATGCATTAGTTTGTTAAGTTTATGTCTTTAAGGTCAAGTTACATATTAAACTGATTGATTGTCAACTCATTTACTGATTCATCGATATACTGAGTAAGCCATCGATTGGCTATGAAATTTTGGCGTATCAGAAAGGTTATCATAAATTATTTAAGTCCTGCGGCCAGGCAGGCATGGAAAAGAACTAGGGGTAGTGTTTGCCTACTCTGCCGCAATCAATTGATTAGAAGTTAGCCTTATCAGGGCATTTTTACATTGATATCAATATGTCCTTATCAGGACATTCCATTATAGTTTACATTGATATCAACATGTCCAATTTTAAACCGTTATGTTTGCACGCACAAGCATTGGCACGCCCGCACTCATTACACACCACATCGAGCCATTTGCACATCGAGGCAATCGGTGTCAAATTTATAGCAAACAAAAGTATTTCCCAATATGACTCAAACTGAAAACTATTTCCCTAAATGTACCTTTTAGGTAAAATCGCAGTTGCCAACCTCGATTTTAAGATAAAATCGCGACTGCCTATGTCGATTTATCAATCATATACGATAATTAAAAAAAATTAAAATAATTAAAATCGAGGTTACTAACCTCGATTCTTACTAATTATGTTAATTAGCGAGTAATTAATCAGGGAAAGAATCGATATTGGTAACAGCGATTCTTCAGAAGAATCGATATTGCCAACAGCGATTCTTCAGAAGAATCGATGTTACCATACATCGATTATGTGCCCTAAGTTTATATACGGGAAATTCAGTCCATTCACATTCAATCACCTCCGAAAAAACCCTCTGCCCTCCGCCGACCTCTGCCGTCTGGTCTGCCGTCTGCCGTCTGCCGTCCGCCGTCCGCCGTCCGCCGTCCGCCGTCTGCCGTCCTCCGTCCCTCCATCAAATAATCAGGTAATTAGTACTAAAACCATGTAATAGTGCTATAAAATCATTCTCTAAATCATAATTTTGCAACTTTTTCACCATTGGCATACAAATTTGTGGTCATCTTCAGTCTGCACTATATAATTGTTTCCAGCTATACTTTTAATTTGTAGTGCTATTTGCTTTCTGTTTTGTGAATTGAAATTCATTAAGTATTCATTATTGGTGTTTGTTTATTTTGTTTGTTTATTTTGTTAATTGTTTCCAGCTATATAATTGGTCTTTTCCTCTCCCTTGTGTTTGTTTATTTTGTTAATTATTGGTGAATGTAATTACCAATCTTCTGGTTCTTGGTGGTCTATGGGATCTGCAAATTTAGTGATAGATTACTTTTAGAAATAGTTCTACATGATAACTTTTTGTTTGGGTGAATGTGGGGGACAAAACTTCCAATAATACTCTCAAACTTGGATGAGACGAATTACTGGTTTAAGACGAATGAATTTACACAACTTCCATTTTTTCTTAAATTGCGATATTCGAAATAAGATTTTTTAATCTGACTTTGATCTCATCTGATTCATTTCTAGAATTTTGAATCGATAGAAGTTTTGTTTTGATCATTCTCACCCAATTGGTGAAAATAATTTATGGGTTGATGTAAAGTTTAAATAAATTCTCGCTAGATACTATTTTAGTTTCCTTTTTCTTGCTCCATTTAGTTGTGAGGTGTAATCTTAGGTTAAAGTTAAGAATATAAATTAATTTGTATACATATAATCGTATCAATATCTTATTTTGTCCTATTATGTTTTGGAAATTCGTCTCCCATGTCCATGTCGTGTCAAGTTCATATCCTTTTTTTGAAAATCCGTCTACATGTGTGACTCTGTCCATTTTGTGTCAAGTTCATATAGTCATGTCTGTTGGAAACAGTTATACTTTTTTTGTAACAATCGATTTTTTTAGCAGAGATGGACGCCGATCACCACACACATATTGTAAATGTTGGGCCTATTGATTCGTCGGTTCTGACTCAGCAGGATCAGCACCGGTCTACCAATATTTGGCAAGGGGAAGATCTTGGGCCCTTAAAGTGTCGTCGTGGGGACGGATCCATTCCTTGGTCGTCGATTGACGATAGAGTGGTGCCTTATTTGATTAAAGCCGGATTTTATGGAATTTATCGTATTGGGGCAATCAAGTACGACTGGCCATTAATTACTGCATTTGTCGAGCGGTGGCGTGTGGAAACTCATACATTCCATCTACCCATCGGCGAGGCCACCATCACCTTACAAGATGTAGAAGTATTACTTGGCCTCCCGATTGAAGGGGATATTATTAGTGGAATTGATCTAAACCATTCCACGGAGGAATGGCAAGATATTTTCCTCGAATTGTTCGGTGTTGTGCCCCCAATGAATGCTTTTGAAGGTAGATTTTTGAAAATAAAATGGTTGATGTCGCAATTTAAGTCACTACCTCTTGGTGCTACTGATGTATTAGTGCAATATTATGCGAGAGCGCTTATTCTAGCAATGATTGGAGGTGTTGTCCTACCTAACTTATCGGGAAATAAGGTAGATTTGAAGTATATTCCCTTTCTAAATGATTTGAATTCGATTGGAAACTTCAGTTGGGGAAGTGCAGCTTTAGCATACTTGTATCGTGAGTTATGCCGGTCCACTCAACCACAGAATAATCAGATTGGTGGGTGTTTGACGTTATTACAGGTACAACAATTACACTTAATTAACATATTAATTACAATATATTTTGTATATATACTTATTTTGATAACTATAAAATAGATTTGGGCATGGGAGAGATTTCGGTGCTTGCGTCCGGATATTGAGTATGGCCTTCAGTATGTGCCTCAAATAGATCCCCCTGGACCTCTCGGGTACAAGTAAGTAAGCATACTTATTATTTACTTATGAATCAAGCACTTGAAAATTAGTTTGATTAATTCGATGTTTTTGAACCATAATCAGGTGGCGTGCAGCGAAATT
The DNA here is from genome assembly GCA_034814905.1 of Penstemon davidsonii. NCBI lineage: Eukaryota > Viridiplantae > Streptophyta > Magnoliopsida > Lamiales > Plantaginaceae > Penstemon > Penstemon davidsonii. The sequence continues at coordinate 26,939,078 of JAYDYQ010002534.1, forward strand.
GCTAGAACATCTTCCTACTCATGTCTTACGAGTGTATCGAGACCAATTAGACCTGCTCACTGAAAATCAATTTGAGTGGCAGCCATACCAGCTTGAAGAGTTGCCTCATTATTGTCTTCAGAGAGAGAATATATGGAGGTCTAGGGTACCTCTGATATGTTATGACAGAGTAGAGTGGCACTTTCCAGATCGGGTGCTTAGACAATTTGGGATGTGGCAGGATATCCCAGAACCTTGTGACACCATTATGGCCATACACAATCTAGACCTCCGGGGGCGTAACCAAGTTGATTGGACTGTTGAGCACAATGATTATGTGAACTTGTGGGAGCAACGTGACCATCTAATCGTCATGTCAAATGCAGGGGGAGGTTGTAGTGAGGCTTACAAGATTTGGTACAGGAATATTACGAGGGTGTTGATATCAAACCCATACCAAAGACACCAAAGTGATGTCACGGGGTACAGGGGTACCAGTGGTGGACATGAGGGTTTGGTATGACAACTAATATTGTAACCGACTCTATGTAATATTTTTTATATATATTAACGTAAATGTTTTTGTCATCATACAGATTCAAGAACTACAGCGGATCAATCTCTTGCTTCAGGAATTCCATATCGCCCATGATGCGCAAAAGGTGACGGAAGCTCAAGAGCATGTCGTAAGTGCTTTAACCTTAGTTGGGGCTCAAGACCGACTAACAGGTCCAGTACCGCCGACATTTTCGTATAATGCCCCTCCTACACAGGTAAGGGGGTCGAATTCACGTCGTAAACGACGGGCAGAAACACGGGGCCCTGTTCCTAGATCTCCTCCAGCTACTTCAGATGTTCCAGCTTCATCATCTGTACCTCCTCCATCTCATAACCGTGGGTTCGTTCCACCACCATGGTATTCGCACGCGGAGTATTCTACACCGAACCAGTTTGAGTGTGTTACTCAGGTTGGTACGACGAGTGGTTTTCAGGCTGAGCCCCCCAATCGTCAAAGGAGGTTGACTCAACGGGAGAGGAGAGCGCCAAATCGCTATACACCATCCCAATGACTTTAGTTTAAGTTGTAAATTCTTTTTATTACTAATTGTTATTTAACTTGACCTATTTGGAAGATATTGGTTTACTTTGATATATATGTTGTGATGGTGAATTGCTTATGTTTTGGGTTGTTCTTGATTGTTTTGGATAATATGTTGATTGTTTTGGTATTGTTTGGTATTGTTTGAGAAAAACCGAGGTTGCTTCACATTACAAAAAAATCTGGAAAAAAAAATATAGAATAATCGACATTAGCAATGTCGATTCTTCAAAGAATCGACATTGCTAATGTCGATTTTTACCCTTCGCCGCGGCGAACTTATCCCTCGCCGCGGTGAATCAGAGGCAGAGAGTTTAGAAACTCTCTGCCTCTGATTCGCCGCGGCGAGGGATAAGTTCGCCGCGGCGAGGCTAAGCATCGACATTGCTAATTGCGATTCTTATGCTCCTCGCCGCGGCGAACTTGTCACTCGCCGCGGCGAATCAGAGGCAGAGAGTTTCTAAACTCTCTGCCTCTGATTCGCCGCGGCGAGGGATAAGTTCGCCGCGGCGAAGGATAAAAATCGACATTAGCAATGTCGATTCTTTGAAGAATCGACATTGCTAATGTCGATTATTCTATACCTTTTGTTTATATCTTGTGAAATGTGAAGGAGCTGGGGGCTCGATTTTTTTAACTCAAGCACAACCACAACAATAAATTCGAGAATCATAATAATGTAAGCACAACTACAATGTCGGTTACAACAATGTAAACTTAAACAAGTTCAATACATAAAAATGTCTCAACAACAATATTATCTCAGTCACGGTAATATATATGAAACTATGTCCTATTATTCGTGCATTTGCGACGCGTATGTCCTTCCTTCCCACAAATAGAACAATGAATCACCCGTTTGTCGGTTTGAAAATCCATTTCATTGCGAATGCGCCTTGATTTTGGTCGACCTTTTTCCCGTTCAAGCTTGGAGTTTGGTTTGAACGCCGGACCATAATACTCATTCCAATAAGCCTCATTCTCCAATGGTTCAAATCTACCACTCCACGTCCTCGAATAATTCTCAACGGTATAAAATGATGATACAAAAGATAAAGGATCAACATTTTGGTTACTACAACAAGCAAGAACATGGGAACAAGGAACATGATAGGCAACCCACTTACCACATGTGCATGTCCTTTCGCCAATGCGCACAGTTTGAACATTACCTCCCTTCGTCATGCGACGACCTGTGGTTACAGAATAAACCCCACCGCCCCCACGTATAGAATTGTTGAAGATTGTTACATGCATACCCCCAACCTTCGAGGTGTTGTGGAGGAGCATTTGATAAACCTTGGGGCTAAATCTATTTTGGGGTTCGGTATTTGGTAGGCCAATATTTTGACGAGCAAGTTCAGCAATACCAAGTCTAGATTGAAAGTAATAAACACAACGATAAAACGAAGTCTCAATAATTGCTGTAATAGGCATACCACGAGCACCTTTCATTACTCCATTGAAAACTTCTGAAATGTTCGTTGTCATTAGACCATATCTATAACCACCATCATGTGCAATCGTCCATTTTTTTTTCGGAAGTTTATCCAACCACTTTCGAGCATCGGGACTTAATAGCTCAATTTGATCCAACACAGTTTGAAACTTGCGATCCTGGTGTGAGCAACCTGCCTTCCGCACTAGCCTTTTTAAATTACCACCCGTATGGACTTTGCAAAAATTAGAACGCACATGCCTCAAACAATACCGATGTTCCACATTTGTCCATTTCCTTACTCGTATTGTTGACAATATACCTTTATGGCGGTCAGAAATCAAACATATATCACGACCCTTCACAACATGTTGTTGCACAAGGTCCAAGAACCAATCCCAAGTTTTAAAGGACTCGTTTTTTACAATAGCAAAGGCAAGTGGCAATATACTATCATTTGCATCACATCCCATCGCAATTAGTAAAACTCCCTTGTATTTTCCGTGAAGAAAAGTACCATCAATGCTAATAACTGGACGACAGTGCGTGAACGCTTCAATACAAGGCACAAATGCCCAAAAAACACGACGGAATATATCCATTTGACCGGGTGGTGGAGGTCTATAGTACTCAACAATTGTCTCAGGGTTATATTGTTTGATAGCTGCAAGTACTTTTGGCAACCTTTGATAAGATTCCTCCCAGTCTCCATAGATATGTGCAACAGCTTTCTGTTTCCCACACCATGCTTTTTTATATGATATTTCTTTAGCGAAGCTATTCTTCACATATTCAACAATGACACGAATTTTCAAATCTGGATCTACCTTAACAAGATTTAGGATATCCCAAGCAATTAACTTAGAGTCCAGATGAAAATGATCTTGGCCTAATCCTGCAGACAAGCAAGTATGCGGTCCCAAATAACGTGTCACTTCCCACAATCCATTCTTCTTGATCAATAAACTAGCACGGAGATAGAAGTTGCACGGATACTCTTTCTTATAACAACATATTACCCATGTTTTATCAGTGCTCTTCTGTACCTTGTACCGCCAATTCTTTGTTATATGATATTTCTTCACAGCACACTGCATATCATTTTTCGACCTAAAGAGCAAGCCTTTACCTAGTTCGTCACCCTCAGACAATTGAACTTGACTTGCACGAATATCTGTAATATACGATCCTTCACCAATTTCCCTATAAAATTGGCAATCATTGACATCCATAATGTTATTCCCAATATCAGTTTCCTCATTGTCACTGCTACTACTGCTACTTCCATTGTCCTCCTGCGTTAGTCTGTGTTCAAACCTTTCTTCATCATCTTCAGAATCAGTCTCCAAATCTTCGTTTAATCCACTTACATTTCGAGGCCTAGGAGGACTAACATTTGTGTGTACTATTTGCGTAGTTGTACCAGCGTCTGACTGAAAAGTCAACGGAACCGGGTTACCCAAATCATGGTAAGAAGTTGAGTAATTAAGGTTACCTTCGTCCACATGTGAGTCAACTGTGTCACCAACGTAATGACCTCCAACTTCCGTGTTACCAACGTAATGACCTCCAACTTCCGTGTCACCAACGTAATGACCTCCAACTTCTGTGTCACCAACGTAATGACCTCCAACTTCTGTGTCATTAGCAAACCCTTGACTATCTATCGGATTTATCTCCAAGTATAACTGTAAACTGCCTATCCCCGAATAATGAGTAAAGACATCAAACATAGCTTCAACACCACTATTATCATTAACGGGAAGGACAATATAATTAGCAGTGCCACGGTCAAATGAAATAGGATATCTACATATCACTCCCAACCTAAAGTCCCGTTTGTTTAGTCCGGTAACTCTGTACAACTCTGTTAGTAACTTCTGATAACTCCATCTGCTATTCGCCCTAAGGGATCGTTTTGGTGGAATATCATACTCACATCCATTAGACGGGTTTAATATATTTCCTCCCCAATAGCACAAAAACGTAACCGGAAAGCCGTCCATTACAAACCTGAGATAATTTTTAAAAAAATTTAAATTACCTTTTTAGTGAATTGTCATATTTAGTGAATTGTCATATTTATTTATCTACATAAGATCATTAAGATATAAAATCGCTAATCATATTGTTGAGTAATATATTCCACCAATCTCTAAACAAAATTTCATATGTATAATATAAAGAGAACAAAAAGTGAAAAAAATAAAGTAATACATACCTTTGAATATGAAGAATGTTGTTAGGGCTTCAAGGGGAAGAATTGAGCAATTGACGAATTTTTGTGACAATTATTGATGGAGGATTTGTGATAGTTGCTGAAAGAGAAGAAAATCGCGCAGCTTTTTTTTTTTGTTGAGTGTGGTTGGTAATGAAATATCGTCTCTGGCCAGGAGGGTTATAAACTTAGGGCACAAAATCGCTATTGGTAACAGCGATTCTTTCAAAGAATCGCTGTTACCAATAGCGATTCTTTCCCTAATTAATTAGCAGCTAATTAATATAATTAAGAAGAATCGAGGTTACTAACCTCGATTTTTATGATTTTTATTTTTTTTTAATTATCGTATATGATTGATAAATCGACATTGGCAGTCGCGATTTTATATTAAAATCGAGGTTGGCAACTGCGATTTTACCTAAAAGGTACATTTAGGGAAATAGTTTTCAGTTTGAGTCATATTGGGAAATACTTTTGTGTAAAAGCCTATATAGGAAAAAAATTCTCCCTTTAAAAATGAACAATTTATTCCTTTGTAAAAAATTTAAAGGAGCAATCTAGTCCCTTCAGTCGAAGAGCATAATTCATTTGTCATAATTGAGAGTGTATTTGAAAAGTGTTTTATAACATGGGGGTGGGGGAGAAGGGGTAAATTAACACAGGGGTAAACTGCCACATTATCATATCACATCACAGAGGGTAAAGTGATGCATATAAAAATATCAGGGATGCAGTGTGAAACTTTTATAAAATTACGAGGGGTAAAGTGCTCTTTTGCAAATTAAAGAAAGATAAATTGAACATTATAAATATCATAGGGGGTAAATTGCCATTAATTCCAATATTCGGTTGAGTTTTTTAAGTCTCAATAGTTTTTTATTATTTAAATATTATTATATTTCGATTAGTTCTTACCTAAATCGAGTTTGATTAAATCATAAAAAATTCGATTTTTTATATCGAGTGATGTTGTAATCTAATCATAAAGAAAGTGTATTATACTTGCTCTGTGATTTGATGAATGTGATCAAATTCGATTTTTTTTCAGAATGCATTAATCATCAATTATTACATCAGAAATGATTTAAATAACTACTCAAGTACAAAGAATTATAAATAACAAACCACTAACAAACACTAGTATTAAATTAAAGGAAAACTCACATTAAATATTTCCCTTTATTTGGGACAACGTGATATTGTATGCGAATTTTCTTCAATTTTATTAATAAAATACAAAATAAGAAAATAGAATTTTACGCAACGGATTTTAAAATTGCAATCTATTTGACATATTGTACATAATTTTAAACAAGAAATCGCAACATAAAATTTGTATCCATTATTTGGATAATTAATCAGTCACATTATTTTTACATTTGTATAAAAGTAGTGCTAAGAGTTAATGAGATTTGTATTTTTGAACTTTCGTTTTTTTAGGATGATTTACATTCAGACCCCCAGAAGTTTAGTTATATTACAAAGAATTCCTTGTAGTTTTAAAAATTACAAGGACACTCCTTATAAGGTGTTTTTTATAAATATTTTTACAAGTTGTAGGGGGTGTCCTTGTAATTTCTGAAACTATAGGGAGTTTCTTGTAATATAGTAAATCTCAGGGGATCTGAATGCAAATACATGAATTTTGAGAAAATATCTCGTTTAGGATTTCAAAAAAATATAAGATAAAGTATCATTCTTTTCCGTATTGACATCATCTTCTTCAATCTCCAATTTCTTTAATCTTGTCTAAATTCGAGATCCATCTACAAATTAAATTGACCAAGAAACGTACGTTTCCTGTCAAGCTATGATGTAAATATCTTACACCCGATCGAATTGTTTGGTTTCAATCTTATGTTGTCCAAAAAGTTAGAGAAGTAGTGGGGCGGTGCTTTGAGAAAATACACTATTTATTACAAAAACTAGAACTAATTGAATGGACAATTTATGAAATGAATTTTATTAGGATTGATAATGAAAGACTATTATTTTAAGTTAATAACTATTTCTTTTTTCTTTTTTTTTTTCCTTTTTTGAGTAAAAGATAAGATAATAACAATTTGATTTAGACCAAACCGAATTTTTTTTTTTTAAAAAGTCGAATTTGTCATCAACTACACTATAAAGTTTATTGATAACTCTGTGAAAACAGTGTTATCAAGTCTATTTCCTTTACTTGTTGGTTTACTTTTATTCGAGTTTTGATAGAATCTTAGGCAATTTTAGTTAGTTTTGCGTTTTGTTTGCTCGGGTCAGTGGTTTGATTGTTTTGTGCATGAATTGAGATATTTTCTTATATATTGTGTTTAATTTGTAGGCCTAAGCTAATTTGGATCTAAGGATATGATTGGAAGTGAAGAACAACGAATTAGAGATCCAACGAAGTCAAGTAGTGCAACAACGAAAAAGGAAAAAGCTGCCAGAAATGTTATTGTGCACTCCGAGGACCATAACTCTTTCAAGAAAGTTCCAATTGATCTGAAATTCGACTATATTATAGAGGAAAGAGTTAGCTACAACACAGACTTTACGGATCTTGATTTGGAGTTTGGAGCTGAAAGTTATGCCACTTGCAAAACTGTTGCGCAAAGCTGACGCGATTTTCAGTGGAATTTTAAGAGAAAACTTGGGCCCAAAGTCTCCTACTAGGACTCAACTTGGTATATCTATTTAAGGACTTCTAGGTCACGAAATTACACATCTTCGATCAGCTTTCAACACACTTTTCTCATAGAATACACCTAGAACATCAAAGATCTACTTGGAGAAAGATTGAAGAAGAAAAGAGAGAAGTCCTGAAGATCACACAAGGAAGAAGAACGCAATATTGAAGATCTTTATCTTGGATTCATCGTTTTGTCTATAAAACCACATGAACTCAGATTTGTTTTTCTTTATTATTTTTCTTCATATATTTATCATGAACTAATTCTTTAGGATCTAGGGTATTTTATGAAACTATGTTATTTTGATTATTTTTATTGGATTATTCGTAGTTAGGGGCAATTCTTGTGTTTGATTCAATTTCGTACTCTATGCTTGCAACTTGATTGGTCACCTAGTTGTTAGATTTAATATTCTTTTTGAACTTGGAAAAGGGAGATTGGGATTAGATAGAAATTGAATAGTAAACGACCCTTAGGATAGGAATATACTTAAGGTGTTTATACCCGTTACATGAGGTTTGTGTTTAATGCTTTGTTTTATTTACGAATCACCTAGGAATAGAGTTGATTTGGATAATACATTAGATTCTTACGTAATTCGGAAGATACATAGGAAAATACTTGAATCCTCGGGTAGCACTCTTGTCACCACAATAACTACGAAATCTCAATTGACCAATCGATAGATAACATAGTGGATTATAACCCTAGGTTTCTCTTCTCATTATTTGAACTAAATCCAAGTACTTAGATTAGTTAATTCATTTAGTTAATCTAGTTAATTTAAACCCACAAACATATATGAATTTGGAACCATATTAAAAGTAAATTAGGAATTGAAATTTGGTAGATAATTAGTCAAGTCCCTGTGGAGACGATACTCTTATACTTACTCTTTATTACTCGTTCGATATGTGCACTTGCGTTTATTTGCGTATGTAAATTCCGCAACATTTATATGCGATTAAAAATCAAATTTAAGACTATTGCAAAATATATTTTCAGAAATAAGCCAAAATGAAAAAAAATCTTATAATTACCAATGTACAAAAAAAAAAAAAATAAACTAACAAAATTTAACTTTCACATCTCAGAAAATTCAACGCCCAAAAAACAGTATCTTAGGAAGTTATTTCAAATTTGAAGAAATTCAATCTTACAAATATTATCATAAGTAATCATCTGAGAAAATGAGAGGGGAAATTGACAGGCACATTTAAAAAAAAAAATCTAAGAGAAAAAAGAAGACTTGTTTCTACACTTTAAAGAAAAAAGTTAATAAGAGGAAAAGTAATGGACAGAAATGGAGCATATTATCTATAAAAATGTTGCCATGCCATATTATTGTCCTTCAATGTCTATTTCATCATTTTAATTATAAAAAAAAAAATTGTCTATTTCATCAATAGCTACAATCCTTCAATGTCTCTTTCACCAATAGCTAGCAATTGTACAATAATAGGAGTTTATAAGAGTTAACCCTATTTTGCTTCTTTTAATTGACAAATTCCAGATGTGATATTATTCATGTCTTAATCTTGCCTAATCAGAAAGTCACTATAAGTCATGACCAATCAAATTAAGGTCAAGATAGAACAAACCATAGCAAATAGTGCCTTTTAAATTTTTTACTGAATAATTTGTTAGCATAGAATTTATTATGAACAGAATAATAATTATGCAATTTGTTAGGTAGCACCGTCTGAAGCCTAAAATTAGACTAAAATATCATCACTGACTCTCTTTGGCAGGTAAATTAGGAGCTAATATCAATTTATATAATATTCAATTAACCTCGTGTGATTTAAAAAAGAGCATTTTATCCCTCTTTGAAAATTTTAAACTAGCAAATTATCTTCTTTAGGCGCGCGGAGAGTGTAATTCACTCGTCGAAAGTGAAAGTAGACATCCAAAGTGTTTTTGTAACATAGGGGGATAAAGCGCAACAATTATCATAACACAGAGGGTAAATTGTCATATTTATCATAACACGGGGGGAAGGGGTAAATTGACACATTTATCATAACACATGGAGGTAAAGTATCACATATAAGAGGGGTAGTTTTGTCAATTCATATTTTTTTAAAAGTTTAAAAATGTTATGGAGGCAATGTGAATTTTTTATAAGATTACAAGGGATAAAATAGTCTTTTTCAAATCACGAAAATGTAAATTGAACATCATGCAAATCACATGAGAGTAAATTGCCATTAACTCGTTAAATTAGTACAACAAAGTGACAAACCAACACTTAGAAGGATAGTTTAAAAATTCACCAACGCGTTTTGTTATTGGAAAAATGAAGATTATATTATCACAAAGTTAAACATGTAATAGATTAGTGTTGTAATAGTTATATTTGTGTTAATGTTATAAAACTACCTATTATTACTTGTTTACCATCGACTCACTTTATTTCTAAACACTACCATGATAAATGTTAAAGAGTGAAATGCCAAAATATAATTTTACTATGAATATTTTTATAAGTTATAGAGAGGTTGACGTCAATTTTTAAGTGAAAGGGGAAGGAGGTTGTTATTGTCAATTTTTAAAGTTAACAATAGGATTATTGATAATTTTTTGTTAAAAAGGGTATTTTTGCATCATTTGATGAGGATATAATTGTCATTTTGACTTGGGATGTGGTCTTTTCCTAAAAACAAAAAGCACATGGAGGTTTTTGGTAATAATTTTTTTTTTTTTTTGAGTTTTTAGTTTGATCTTGTAAACTCAATTCCAACTTAGTTTTAAGAGATCTCGTTACTTAATAATGTGGTTTTTCCATGGATAGTTAATTGACGAAAACCTCCCTGTAATTTTTTTTTTTTTGGTACAAAAAAAAAATGGATTAGGAATTTTAAATGGATTTTTTACTAATTAATAAAAACCCAGGAGGGGGAGGGGTTGCTAATAAAAATAACATAGGGATTTTTTGGTAGTTAGGCAAAGTATAAGGGATGTTTTTGCAATTAGCTTAAAAGATGGTATAACTTAATATAATATCTAATCTAAGAAAGAAAGTTCCAAATTTGCAGTTATGGAAATGATCTAGTTTATTATCATAAGAACATTCATCAGTCAATGCTAATGTTACAACTTCTTCATTTGGTCCCCAAAAAGATTTAAGACATCAGTTTCCTATGAAGTTTTACAAACAACAATGCATGACTTACACTTCAAATCATGGTAGAGTTGTTTCCACAGTTTTCCCATTTAGTATATTTGGAAGCTTTAGAAAAGATGGCTCCTCTTCAATTGGGGGTACAATAGTCTTTTCAGATGCGACCGTGGGCTTTTTCCCTTCACTTTCGTTTTTCGGCTTCGACTTTTTATTTTCATCTTCATCTTTTGGTTTTATTTCGTCTTTTGACAACCCAGCCTTTCGCTTGATCTCTTCAAATTTGTCCATGATTTTCTGCCTCATGGTTGCGTTTCTAGCGCGTGCTTCGGCTGGTGCGGGTAAGAGAAGAGACAATAGGCCTAGAGATGCAACCATTACATCACGCCTAGAAGTAGTAGTAGTGGTGCATGAATGTTTCTCCTTTTCTTTTACCTACAAGCAATTCATGAAAGATAATAATGAAATCCTTTAAATTTGCTCGAATCATAAACAACGATGTCTAATATAATTTAGTCTCGTTTTTTGTTGTTCGCCCCTTCCGCGTACATGATTAAGAGTGTGGTAGTATGCCCTGATACAAATTCTCATGACCTTAGAAGAACCCGACCCTTAAAGCTAGCTATTGAAATGAGAGAGCAAATATCATTTAAATTCCACGTTAGTATCTCATACAGTCATACTACCAATTTGGTATCAAAGTCTCGTACCCTTCAATTAGGATCATTACATAATGTTACTAAATAATACAATAAACAATAGGAAATACATATCAAAGTAAGGTTCTCATAGACAAAAACGGATTAGGTCAATTTGAACGTTTTTTCATTTTGGTAGTTGTTTTAGGAAAATACACGTTAAGTTGCTAGTTTTACTCGACTGCAAAAAAGAATATATACAACAAATTAGATTGTCAATAAGAACTATTTTGAATTCTAAATACAAAAATAAGTAATAAAAAATTATTGAACTTCAACACAATGTTCTTTCATGTCATTAAAATTCATCTACTAAAGAAATTGTATCAAATTTGTGAAAAAGATTCTTAAGATTTGGTCAAAAAATAAAACAATCTTTGTCTGCTAATAAGATTTGGTCAGTGTTTGTAATGAAGACCTTAATAATAAGAATATCACCTATTTAAATAGAAACAAATCCTTTAGCCTAAATCCTCGTTACAATAAATTGTCAAAAGTAAAAAGAGAAAATATAAAAAAGAATGCAACCTTGAGGATAATAATTTGGGCTTACGTTCATGGCTCAGTCCCAATTCTTACAATTAAAAGTAAAAAAGAAGACAACACACAACAAACACCCCCCCCCCCCCCACCACCAATAGATCAGTCCTTGATTGGCAAGAATCAAATTAGGATCAATTGAAAAAAGAGAAAGTTTCAGTTTATAAGTTAAATAGAATTAATGCAGAGAATTATTTGATTTGTTCAAATCTTTTCCTTAATTAGAGTAGGCATTAGTATGTATAAAAATGGGTTAAACCCTATATCTAATTACGTTTTTCCATTTTCATTATTTTCACAAGAAAAGCACAAAAAAAAAATCATAATAAAAGAACTGAGTTAATGGTACCTAAAGCAGAAAAATGCAGCCACAAATCTTCGTAATTGGTCTGGACTTCCACGATCGCACGCCATAATTCAAAGTAATCAAGAACTAAAGTTGATCAATTCATGTGTGCTACTCTTACTAGTGGTCCAATAAGGGGTTCAACTAAGTTAAGGACAAATCACGACGACTTCCAGGAAACAATTCGACGCCAAATAACGTCATATACATGACTTTGAATATATTCACTTTCTTTACAATCATTTAGCTTAAGAACTAGGTCTGTTATATCTGTTCTATCACTCCATGTTGTGAAGAAATCTTAATACGTTTGTATACCTTTATTGTGGTTTGTTTTTAAGTTTATGGTCTCACCAATATGTGTAATTCCGAGAGCATTGCGTATAAGTTCATTGTTTAATACTAAGGTTTTTCCATGGATAGTTAGGCTACTTGAATTTAAATTATAATGCGAAGAATTCACCATATAACAATTAGATCAACATTTTAGACAAGTAGTGACACCAAAACCAAACGCGAAACCATAATGTCTAATATGTTGGTTTAATTGTTATGTGGTGGATTCTTTCGCATATTATATTCCAAATCTAAGGAGTCTTAACTATCCATATAAAAACCATAGCGTTAAGCCATGAACTTATCAAGCTCTTGGAATTACACATATTGGTGAGGCTATAAACTTAGACCCAACAACAATGAATTAAGGTGTACAAACGTAACAAGATTTCTTCACATTAGAAAGTGATAATATGACCGACTTGGTTCTTAAGCTACATGATTGTAAATAAAGTGGATACAAATTTAGAGTCATGTATATGACCTTGTTATTCGGCATCAAATTGTTTCCCGGAAGTCGCCGTGATTTGTACGTAACTTACTTGAACCTCTTACTGAACCCTAGTAAGGGTAGCACGAACGAATTGGTTATTTTTAGTTCTTTATTACTTGAATTACAGTGTGCAATAGTTGCAGTCCAAACCAAAGACGACAACCTGTGGCTGCATTTTTCTGCTTCAGATACCAGTAACTTAGTTCTATTGTATTCAATTTTTGTTGTCTTGTTCTGCTATAAATATTGTACTCGACAATTGCAAAAGTTGAACAAGAAAGAGTACAATTTTTTTCTTCGTCAACAGTACTACCAAATTCAGCAGTGGAAATGATCCCTTAAGGTAAAATTTGAACACCGACATTTATTTGCCTATTGCAGGAAAAAAAGGGTGTACGGTCTTGCATTAAGCATCAAATATCCCACCATGTGTATATGAGAAGCTCGGACAATCCCTCCAAGCTTTTTTACTACGAGTTTGGATAATGTATCCATTCCGCGAGATATTAATGAAGCTTTATAGCAGTAACAGTAGAAAAAGGTTGTAATTGAGGAGTTAGAAGCTCTAAAAAAAGGAACCAAAAAAGTAAACTACTGCCCATGTAACTAGAAGCCATTTGTTAATTACGGGTTGACATTCTTCCCTTCCCGTTCGTAGTCGAAGGAAAACTACTTTTATGAGGTGTTGCAACAATCAAATCAAGGGGTAGTTCAAACTTTATAACATAACTCAAATTTTTTGACTCGATTTCAAGGGAAAAAAAAAAAAGGAGGGGCAAAGTGCCATTCGAACTTGAAGATTTTCCTTTTTATGACAAATAGAACTTGAAGATTTTTCTTAACGAAAAATATGTCAAAGAAAGAACAAGGGTTCATCCGTTCGTGATGCAAATCTCAAAGTGAGGATAATCGAGCATTATGCTACATTTAAAATTGAAATTTTCTTCAATACTAAAACATGATATACGATATACTGATAAAATACTTTTAGGTCTCTAAGAAATGTTAAAATTAGAAGTTCAAGATAGTTTCAATCTTCCACAAAGCCAAGATTACAAGAAGTAACATATTGGAGTCATTAGATTTTGCTTTCTAAATCTTCAGTAACACAAAATCAAACAAGAAAATATGCACCACAAGAAACAGAGGTCATAATCCCATCATCCTAATTATCAAAAAAAAAAAAAAAAAAAAAAAGGAACCAATTATCCTTATATCAGCATCCAAAATTTCCCAAAACCATTCTCCAATTTATTTTCTAATTTCCCAAGACCATGTTTTCATACATGTCTGTGATTGGTTGACTAAGGTCAAAATGGGATTCTAAATTACAAAAATGATTATTATTTATATTATTTTAAGTAAAGCAACACAAGATCCTAAAACAATCTTCTAAGTATAAAATGCCCAAATAAAATAATCAAACATATAAGTCAAATAAAGAACAGAAAATAAGAGTTTAAATCACTTTAAAAAACAAAGTAAAATCTTTTAACCTGGAGAGGAGGAAAAGCTTGTGTATTGACCATTTTGACTTTTGACAGTTTGGAGTGGGTCCCATTTGCTCCGGCCACCGGAGGAAGGGGGCAGGACACCGGTTTGAGGTTGGACATCGACATTGTGCGGCGAGATCAACGGTCCCGATTGGTTGGTAGAATTTTATGGGTACAGTACAGTGGTAGCTGTTGCAGAGTTCAAGTGCATAAAATTCTAGCAAATACCTAAAACTAAGCAATAGAGTGGAAAAAAGTTTAAAAAAAACAATTTTAGTCCTTTAACTTTTACAGATACGCGAAAATGGGACATATGTAGTTCCGATAAGTAATTTACATCCTTTAAGTTTTAAGTTATGGCAATTTTAGTTCTCTTATCCGCAATTTTAGTCTTAAATTCATCGGAATTTAAATTAATGTCTTTAAATCGAGAGGTTTTGGGCCTGTTTGTTTGGCGTTTGGGAAAGTAGTTTGGGAGAGTAGTGGAGGTTTGTGAAATAATATCGATTTGTGTAATGTTGTTTGTTTGGGTTTTGAGAGAGTGGTTTGAGAAATGAAGTAGGTGTAGGTTTTTTTGGAAGAGTTAGGTTGTAGGTGTAAGATGTGTAAGACTTTATGTCAAATCATGTTTGTTATGTGAGATAAATTGTGTAAGAGATATGTTACTTTATGTCAAATCAGAGTAGAGTTTGTATAAGTTTTGTTTAGAGATAAGAAATTTGTTGTTTGTTTGACTTTTAATAGAGTAGTAGTTTGAGAAAATTAATGAATGAAAATTTTATTTCAGAAAGTAAAAAACTTGTTTGTTTGACATTTCCGAAACATGAAAAAAATCTGGGAAACACCAAATAAACAGGCCCTTTATCCTCCTGATTGCCACATAGTGATAATGCACCTCGTCACCTTGTCAAATTAGATTCATATGGAGGAAAAATAACACATTATTCTCCTTAATTTCTTTCCCTACCTACTAATTATTATGGGAAAGATGTTATAAACCTCAATTTATTTGCTTGTGTAGAATTTTATGGACATTAATTTTAATTCTGGTGAACTTTGGACTAAAATTACCAGTGTTTTCAAAACTGGACCGGACCGGCCGGTCCGGCCGGTTTAACCGCGAGCCGGACATCAATCCGGTCCGATTGACCCCTTAAAACCAGTAGCCTTCCGAACCAGTGTGAACCGGTAAAAACCGGTCAAAAACCGGTAAAACCGTCGAACCGGTAAACCCGGTGAACCACTGGTTCAATATTTTCTACTAGAAAAAAAAATTAAAAAAATTGGCCAGCTGAATTTCTTTTCTCTCACACAGTCACACCGATTTTCTTTTGTCACAAAACCACATGGTTATTAACTAAGAAAAGAAATCACAAAATTTGAATCTTCTAATCTAGAATAAGAAGAAAAAGTTATAGAAATACAAAATTTATCATATGAACAAGAAATAAAGGGAGAATAAAAAAAAATAAAGGAGTATTGAAGCAAAAGCAAAAATAAATCAAATAAGACAATTAAAAATATAAGAGAAAAAGAGGAAATGGGGGCTGCAGAAGTTTGGGAGGCGGCTAATTTTGCTGCAAAGAAGAAGGTAGTAGGCAAAATGATAAATGTGAATGGTTTCTAGGGTTTTTTATTTCTTTATTTAAGAAATTGGATAACTTGGGCCTAATATTAAAAGATAAGACTTTGTTTAAAATTAGCCCAAGGCCCACATAATAGAACTTTTTGATATAAATATTAAATAATTTTGCATATTTAACTATAAAAACTTGGATCAACTAATTTTTCACTTATTTAAGGATATTTGTTTTAGATTAATCTGGACATAATAGCCATTTTGAGATATTAATTTATTTAATACATCATGTTGACGACATACCGGTTGTATCGGTTGAACTAGTGGTTAAACCGGTTGAACCGATCTAACCAGGAACCAGTAAGACTACCGGTTCTATATCCGATCCAGTTATGAAAATACTGAAAATTACGGGTAAGAGAACCAAAATTACAACAACTTAAAACATAAAAGATATAGATTGCTTATCGGAACTACAAGTGTCGTCTCATTTTCCCGTCTCTGCCAAAGTTAAAGGGCTATTATTATTTTTTTAACATGAAATGTTGACTATTACATTGACTTAATTGATTTAAAATAATAATAATAATAATAACATCATCGCGCGTATCAAAATTAGGCAGGTTCAAGAGTCATACTGGACCAATTAAATTATATACCGTACGTCCTAGATGAATTGTGAATTATTCAGATTAATTTATATATTTTTTTTAAGTTTTATATTGTTATGCAATTTCATTTAATTTTAAACTAATTATGTTTGCCGAGAGACTTCGACCTATGATGGTAATACATAATTATTTGTTTGGGCTGATTATTTGTTGTTATTGTTAGATAATATATACGTAAAAGGAAATTTGAATAACGACTACAATTGAAATACAAGAACTAATATAACTATTATGATGAATATAATCTGGACAGAAACTTAAAACATAATTAACGAAGATTTCCAAATCGAGGCCTGTGTGAAAACACAGTGTCCTTAAGACAAATTCGCTCCCTTACCCTTCTGTTTGTGCTCGAGGCTACTTGAACGTCTGTCTCCCAGGATACAACGGTACTAGCAATGAAGCTTTGCACCAAGCCTTTGCTAATCGAACTGAAACTTCTTAGAACTCGGGAAAGGAATGAGGAGAAGAATGTTTTTGGTGTGAAAAATAGAATGAAGGGAGCTACTATTTATAGGAACGGAGGAGGGCAAAATCGGAACAAGAAAATTAATGGAGATTTCCGTTTCGGGAGTTACAACTCCTTAAATTCGGAGGTTACACAATTTTGAAAAAAAAAAATTAAAAGCCTTAAGTTACAAATTTCAAAAGGTCTTTTATCATTTTTTTTCTTTTAATGGGCCGAAAAAAATGCAAAACTGAGCCCGTCCGAAAGCCTTCAAATTGGGCTGCATTCGTGTCCGCAGGCACGCACAAGGCTTGAAGGTCCGAAGCAAATTTCGATCCATGATTTGCACCCCCCCACCCCCTGTGCGCGCAAGGGAAGAGACTTTTTGTAGCTAAGTAGTTACACTACTACATTGCAAAATCATATATAAACCTCAAGTTTTTCCATCCCACTTCCAATGTGGGATAAAACCAATTGCATTTATTTTCTTCCATTTCAAGAGGTGAACTTTGAGTGACAATTTCTCATTCACCCGAACTCCGATTTGGACATACGATATACCGTTTTAAGCTACTCAAGGAGTAGAATATAATTCCGCAAAGACCCGACACTTTTCTCAAAGTGGATCCACTTAAGTTATGTCCAAGTTACTCCTTTAACTTATTATTTTCCATCAATCCCCCACATGAATGAAAATTGAACGAGTTCCTAACATGATGTTCTAAGAGGATAGAGTTCAGCGGTAGATACTTGCATAGGATAGGTAGGCATTACCCTTTGAACCTTCCCTTTCGAAAGTATGTTTACTTTACTGGCTGATCAATAGACATGATGTCCTTGAACTGTTCTGTTGTTTGTGTAAACGATGACATACTCCTCACACGCATCTTACCTAGTAACGCTTCAGTTCTTACGGTTATGTCCGTTTTGGCCGTGGACATCTTCCTGGTTCTGCAAGAGTTTCTAAGAATTGTGCCCTGTACAATTCCCTTTGAAGCGGCTCTTCTTCTCTCTCACATATCCCCCCACCCCCCCCCCCCCCCACCCCCCCCCCCCCCCACCCCCCCCCCCCCCCACCCCCCCCCCCCCCCACCCCCCCCCCCCCCCACCCCCCCCCCCCCCCACCCCCCCCCCCCCCCACCCCCCCCCCCCCCCACCCCCCCCCCCCCCCACCCCCCCCCCCCCCCACCCCCCCCCCCCCCCACCCCCCCCCCCCCCCACCCCCCCCCCCCCCCACCCCCCCCCCCCCCCACCCCCCCCCCCCCCCACCCCCCCCCCCCCCCACCCCCCCCCCCCCCCACCCCCCCCCCCCCCCACCCCCCCCCCCCCCCACCCCCCCCCCCCCCCACCCCCCCCCCCCCCCACCCCCCCCCCCCCCCACCCCCCCCCCCCCCCACCCCCCCCCCCCCCCACCCCCCCCCCACCCCAACCCCCTCCCCCCCCCCCCCCCCCCCCCCCACCCCCCCCCCCCCACCCCCCCCCCCACCCCCCCCCCCCCCCCCCCACCCCCCCCCCCCAATTTCAAGGGATTAAGCTTCAGTTTATGTTTTCTCATTTCGGCAAATGACTTCGCCAAATGTGTCAAGTGTTCCTCATAACTTGCTGATTTGATCACGATATCATCGATGTAAATTTTTACAAAGTCAGCGATGTACTCACTGAAAATGCAGTTCATGGCCCGTTGATAAGTGGCTCCAGCGTTTTTTAGTCCGAATGGCATCACTTTCCATTGGAAGGTGCCTATTCCTCCTGGGCATTGAAAAGCCAACTTCGGTACGTCGTGTACGGCCACAAATATCTGATTATAGCCTGCACTTCCGTCGACGGCAGTCAAAAACATATTGCCAGCGGCAGCATCGATCAACATGTCTGCCATTGGCATTGGGTATTCATCCTTAGGAGATGCAAGATTTAGGTCTCTGAAATCAATGCATATCCTGATCTTGCCGTTCTTCTTCATTACGGGCACCACGTTGGCAACCCACTCTGGATATCGGGCCACTTCGATGAAACTGGCCTTCAACAACTTCTCGATTTCCTCCCTGATCAGCTGACAGACTTCTACTGACATCCGTCTCAGAGGCTGTTTTCGAGGTAGGTACCCTTCAAGTATTGGAATTCGATGCTCAACTAATTCCCTGCTTAGTCCTGGCATCTCGTCGTAATTCCAGGCAAAGCAATCCTTGTATTCTTTCAATACTTGAATCAATCGTTCCCTCTGGCCATCATCCAGCAATGCGCTGATGTATGTTGGCCTGTGATCCTCTTCGGTACCCAACTCAATCTCGATGACAGGATCTTGAACCTGGATCTTTATGTCATCAAGCTTGGCTGGCGCCGTTCCTAATTCTTCTAACTGAATTTCGTCGCCATCTGATATTGGCGTTTCTTCCTCAAAGATAAGATCGCCTGTGTAACATTCGGCCACGTAGGCCCGAAACTTTTGGATCAGATCGGCACATGCTTCCTGCTCTGGGCCGATGATAACGATCTCATCAATTCCAATTGTTCTGCCTTATCAGCCGATGGTTCCTTATCATCAACAGTATAATTCATAAGGACTGATTGTTTTGTTCTTGCGGCCCCTCTTCCTTGACATTGCAGGGCCGACTTAACTCCTTAGCGAGACAAGTCATTTCGAGCTGAGTTAGTTTTTTGCTCGATGTGACCTCCATAGGTCGTCCATATTTGTCCTGTCCGACGAACCGATAAGGTCCCACATCCTCTCGATAATATGCCGCCTCGACGGCATTGATTTTTGCAGTAAATGGCCTGTTGTCGGCCATTATGATCTCTGGTTCAACGGCGTCCCCCCAGATCAGTAAACATTGATGAAGAGAAGACGGCACACATAAAGCGGAGTGAATCCAGTCTCTCCCCAACAACGCATTGTAAGATGTGGCAGCATCTACCACGAAGAAAGCAATCTTTAGGCTAGTCTTTCCAATCTTTACCTCGACAGGTAAGATTCCTAATGTATCAGCCTTTCCTCCAGTAAAGTTGCTGACGATCACCCTTGTTTCCATCAAGTCCTTCACTGACCTTGCCTAACTTGTACATAGTAGATGCTGGCATTACATTGACTGCGGCCCCGTTATCGACCAGCATTCTGTCGATGGGCTTGCCGTCGATATGTCCTGATATATACAATGGCCTGATGTGTCTGGCCATAAATGAAGGTGGTTTCTGGAAAATATTTTCTACCTTCTTGTCCCAATCGGTCTCCTTCCTGTCATCGACCGATATCATTTCCAAGTCCTCTGCCATTTGAACCACTGGCATTCTTTCGTCCCAGACTCCATCAGTGAAGTATTCCAACTCTTCATCGATGACATCGACGAGTTCAGAACTTACTGCGTTACATTGCATTACTGCCGAACCGGCTGACGGCTGGCTGGTTCCACTTTCTTCGTCCTCTTTTGCTTTCTCGTCGACTGCTTTTTCCTCGATTGCTTGGCCAGATTCGGCCTCACCTTGCTTACCATCGTTCCGGGCAAAGATTTTGTCAAATTTCACCCTAAGCTCATTTTCATCTTCTTCTAATTCCTTCTCTAAATCAATTGTGCCATATTTGGCTTTCCCTGGTGACCGCCATTGGGGAAACAGCTCCCTGTTCGGCCTCCTCGGCCTCTTTGGCCTCTTGTCCATGCTTCATTTCTATATCACGTGGCTTTGCCGTTCGCTGTTTCATCGGGGCTTTCCCTTTGGCTATCTCGATTTCTTTCCTCTGGCGCAAGTAACGCCGATACTGTGTTCTGGTCATCTGATCGACCCTTTGATTCCCAGGAAATTTCGGGTGCCTCACGGGTACCCATCTCCCTACTCGAGTATTTGCAGGGGTATGGACAGTTCGCGGTCTATATTGACCAGGCGATGTTGTTTTGGTTGACGGCCCATAGGTCCTGTCTCTGTGATAAGCGGTCGATCTGACCTGCCTAACTGGTGATCTGTCAGGTGATCTTTCCCTGATCCTGTTGCTACGACTCGTACCCTCCTGCGGCTGTCGAGGCATTTTAGGTATGGCCTGATCTCTACGAGGCTCCCCTGTTGGTGGAACTGTCTGTACTGGCAAAAGTGTGGATGCTGGAGATGGTACCATTACTTGATACTGTGGCATCACCTGATGTTGTGGCTGTGGCATCACCTGATAAGGATATGCTCCTTGTGCAGTGTTTGGCCAAGGCATGCACTGGCCATATATGTTTGGATTCACAAACAATGGTACTGTTGCCAAGTCAGCATGGCATCTAGCACATAATCCCATTTGCATATTCGTCGAAGAGGGTAAGTGATGTGGGTCTCCCTCTGCATACTGCTCTCCTGTCCCGTTTGTCACCCCTACCATGTTTATCCCTACCTCGTTCTGTTGGAAGGGATTAGTGTCAACCGTCATCGGCTTAGTAATTTTCCAGTCTGGGGCGAATCTCAGAATGCCCTTATCAAGGTGATCTTGTACCATCCACCTAAAAACGAGACATTCATTCGTAGAGTGAGTCCATACGTCGTGATATTTGCAATAAGTCTTACCTGCGATTTTCATTGGAGATGGTATCACATGATCCCCTTTTAGCCTGAGGATCTTGTCGGCTAACAGTTGATCAAAGATGGCCTCGGTCTTGGAGACATCAAACGAGTAGCGTCTCTCGCGGTCTGTTTTGTATTCAGCATCTCTTCTTACCAAGTTATTTGGCACCTTGATGGCTGGTTGAGGCTCTTTTGGTTTCGCAAGTGCTTGACAGACAGTGTTCTTTGGACAGACCACTTCAGCTAACCCGATTTCGATACCTGTCTGCTCCATCGACCTATTCAATGGCTCCTCGCTAGAGTCAGCCATTCCTATTTGGTGGTAGTTTCCTCTGGGTTGCCGCCTGTTTTCATCCCTTAGGACCCTTTCATATCGGACCGCATGATCGGTCAGTTCAAACAAGTCTTCATGATATTGGGCCATCATAATTTTCCTCAATTCAAAATGCATGCCATGGATGGCAATTTTGATACATTCTTTCTCTGGCAGAGGTATGGCACAGAAGCCTCTGGCCCTGATGAACGCTTTCATGTATTCCTCTACTGTCTGCCCTGTCAGCTGCTTCATGTTGGATAGCTCGATGACAGAGACTTCAAGCGGGGCTTGATAGTGGTTCATCACAAATGTCTTTTCCATGGATGGCCAGTCGGGGACCGATCCTGGTTTCAAGTTGGCGTACCAGTGGAACGCCATGCCGGTGAGTGAGTTAGGAAACAATTTTAACTTCAGCTCGTTGCTTAAGTTGCCACATTCCAGAGAAAATCGAGCCAGATGCTCGGTGGCAGATTGAGACCCTTCTCCTGAAAACAGAGTGAAGTTGGGTGCCCTGTAGTTCATCGGGAACGGCACCTGATCAATGTATTCTGGATGAGGCTTGTTATACCTTGATGCCCTATTCCCTTGTCTCCTTACAAACATCTCTTGAGCCTAATTCATCGTCAACAGGTCGTCATGACCTTCCATGGCTCGATTTGTCCTTTCATAGGCCGATGAGATGGCCTGATGACCCTCTGGGCCATATCCCATGGCCTCTGATCGTTCCTCTTCCGACCTGCCCCCCGAGTCTGGGCGTTGATACCTGGCCTTGGGGGTACTTCCTTTCTTGTCAAGGACATTAGTTTGTCCGTTGCCCTGTTTGTAGGGCGTTTCATCCCTTGATCCACTTCCCCCGATATGTATCGCGGGTCCCTTGCCTTTGTCAACAGAGTTTTTGGGCGGCCCTGTCCAGGCCTGCGATTGTATCCCGTTGGCAAGGGTGTTGATGCTTTCAGCAAGCATAGACATTTTCGATTCCAGATGCATCAGGGAAGTATTTACAATATTGCTGGCTTCGGTATTGGCCTGACTGGCTGCAGTGGCCGAGCCTAGCATGTTTTCGAACTTACTGACGACATTAGACCATTCTACCTGTTTGGCCTCAAGGTCTTTAGTGAAGTTGCGGACCTCCGTTGTCAGTTCCTCTATCTTGTCAGTCCCTTCCATAGTTAGCGGGACAGTGGACAGATTTTCCAGAGAGTGCGTTAGATCAGAGCGTGTCCTCGTCAAGCTAGATCGAGTCTTTCGCGTTATCTGTGGTATCATCTGACAACAGCAAAAGATTAAGCGTTAAGCATCAAGTGATTGATTTTTCGGCAAAAGATTATCAAGTCCCACCGGGCGTGCCAAAATATTGTTTGCGATAAATTTGACACCTAATGCCTCGATGTGCAAATGGCTCGATATGATGTGTAATGAGTGCGGGCGTGCCAATGTTTGTGCGTGCAAACATAACGATATAAAATTGGACAGGTCGATATCAACGTAAACTATAATGTAATGTCCTGATAAGGACATATTGATATCAATGTAAAATGCCCTGATAAGGCTGACTTCTAATCAATTGATTATGGAAGAGTAGGCAAACACTACCCCTAGTTCTTTTCCATGCCTGCCTGGCCGCAGGACTTAAATAATTTATGATAACCTTCCTGATATGCCAAAGTTTCACAGCCAATCGATGGCTTACTCAATATATCAATGAATTTATAAATCAGTTCAATAAATGAGTTGACAGTCAATCAGTTTAATATGTAACTTGACTTTAAAGACATAAACCTAACAGACTAATACATCAATGAAAATCCGTTGACGTAAAGCATACTTTAATTAACATCGAGAGATATCGGCCAAATACTTCTAGTAATTAAATTGTAAAATGAATATACGAGTCTTAGCCTACAGTGAGTTCCCCAAATTACAAAGTATGCAAAACAGTGAAAAGCCTCCTGTATTGGCATATGTTTGCCAAATGAGTTGATGATTCGTTTAAGTCTTGAAAATTACTCCTTGATTGGCAGGTAAACCCACCAAATGAGTTGATGTGTAAAACAGTGCAAGCTTGTTGACAGAAAGTAACACCGACGGCGAGTAACCACCATCAGCGGATCGCCCAACCTTGGCAGATGGCTACCAATCGGGCTCCTGACCAGCGGATGGCCACTGGAAAGGGCATCAATTGAGCAGATGGCTACTCAACCGATTGCTGTCAAGCAGATGGCTACTTGACAGCGGACTCATCAAGCAGATGGCTACTTGACGAGGTTGCCATGTAATTACGTGGGCACTTACATGACGTTGCAGCGTGCTATTTTGCTTGATATCGAATGGTTTCGCTCGAGACAGCTTCGCTGACGGCGGAAGCAGCTTTGCGGCTTACTTTGAGCGGCGGTGCTAGACTTCAGGCGGCCATGTCCTGCTGGTTGCTGAGGATTGACGATTGATGTCAAGGAATTGGCAGTGCTGACTGACTGACAGAAGCAGCGGATGCTGGACTTCCGAAGAGGCGTTGAGCCGATTCAGTGAAGACTGAGTTGATTGATTGATTGAGTTGTGTCTGTTCTTTTGCGTATGGCAGCTTCCTGATATTTATAAGCTGATGGCTGGAAAACTGACTGGCTGATGGCCTATCTCCCCACTATCTCCACTACCCTTGTTTTTCTCCACTTCCCCCACTCTTGGCAGTTGCTTCTTCTTTCTTCTTCCTGTTCAATTTTCGTGTGTATGGCAGTTGTGAGAGAAAACGTGTGCTGCCAGTTTGAATTTCAGTTCAGTTAGTGTTGGTAACTGATTATGAGATAATTAAGGAAATTGTTACTAAGCCAACTACTTATTTGGCTTTATCTTTATCTCTAATTTTAATTAATTATCTCAATAATTAATTAACCACCCCTTTTCCTCCTGGGCCGATTTCATCGGCTGGGCCATGGGCCGTTCTGATTACTGGGCCGTTTTCATCGGCTGATTTATGGGCTGTTCTGGATCGGTTGGAAGTAATCGGCCCATTAATCCTTATGTGATAACTGTAATTAATTACTTAATCAATTACTTGGTTTATTGGCCTTAATTATTATTTGGGCCAATCACTAATCTTTGGCCCAATTAATTAACTAATTGGTTTAATTAATTTAATTAAACCACTATGGCCAACATAATCCCTTAGGCTCATTGGGCCTCTTTGTTCTTAGCCATTGTTTGGCTTAATTAATCAATCTCGGCCCATGAATTAATTAAATTATCCATTAATTAATTTGCACTTTAGCCAAACTAATTAATTATAAAATTGGGCCGTGTCTCTCATTGGGTTCGTGACCTGTTTAATTTCGGTCAGATTGATTTCTGGATCAGAGTAGGTTCGATCCTGATCCAATTCACTTGGCTCTATTTATTGGGTTCGGCCCATTATCACGCTATTATTCCTCGATCAATCGAGGGTGATTTTTTGGGTACAAACACTAATTCTCTGTTTATTATATTACTAAAATTGGCACTAATTATTTATAACTAATAAAAGTCCTTATATCTAGTAGATGTATAATCTTTCTATGAACCCTAATTTTTAGCAACTTTCTCAAACGAAAAATAAGACGACTATTGGCTTCATCATTAACTCATATTAATTTGTTCTTTGAACTTCATAATCAAGAGGTATTAGTGTTTTTTTATTGATTTAAATTACTAGTGTATTAAATCATCTTTTGATATTCAATTGAACAGTGTTTTTTAAAAAGAAAAAATCAGATGGAAGACATCTCCAACAGTTATAGTTCCGAACGAGATTCACTGGTCGAGTATATTTGGGCAATATATTTTCAAATTTAATATAATTTTTTATTGAATTTGAGATTGTTGTTGGACTTAACATAAATTTTAAATAAATCAAGCTTAAATGTGTTGTCATCGTGTTCAATATGA
This sequence comes from Penstemon davidsonii, assembly GCA_034814905.1. Lineage (NCBI taxonomy): Eukaryota > Viridiplantae > Streptophyta > Magnoliopsida > Lamiales > Plantaginaceae > Penstemon > Penstemon davidsonii. Next base: position 26,964,964 of record JAYDYQ010002534.1, read on the forward strand.
GCTCAAATTTATTATTTAAGATTTTTAATGTGTTTTGACATTTTTAATTAGAACCGACGCCGAAATGTCAGATAGAATTAATAGCAAAATCAAAATTTAGGGGTAAAGACGCATACATGATACATGTTTAATAGATGAAAATTAAAGAAATTGTGGGGATGAAAATTGCAAAATATTTCCACAAAGCAAAATTATGGAGGTGAAAATTGCAAAAAATATGTACTAACCGGTTAAACAAGTTGCCCAAACAATTTACTTAAAGCAAAATCCCTCCAACCAATTAAATTGGGTTGTACATGGGTTGTACGTAATAGTACGGTCATATTGACATTTTCCAAAAAAATAAACCTGTTGGATTTTTAATTGAAAATTTATGTCTTTATAAGTAGTTATTACAAATTAGTAGTGTAAAATCATTATTTCAAGTGAAGGGATATTTTTTAGTGAAGTAACTCCATTTAAGAAATACTCCTATATTATTTTATTATGGAACATTAATGCCAACAAAAGAAAAATATAGAAGTATAGCAAGATTGTGTTGATCAGGAAAAACTATTTCATGCCTTGCACATAAATTTTCAAACATATATGGTGCAACATAAATATTACAAATATTTTGAGATTTTTCGGGAATTTTTTTACACATATCTAGAAAAATTGTAAATAAAAAAACTTATAGATATAGAAGTTACTCAATGTTTTTATTTTGATTGAACATAGTGTTGGAATTTTTATTGTTTATTCAGTAGTAATTCCATTAGGTGGACTTTTAATAAGTTTAGTCGATCGTTAAGAAGGGCTATTTCAATTTTGTATGTCCGATTAAAGTGATCAAATTAAGTTAATTATTAAATGGGCATAAGAAATATCATTTTATATAAGTGTGGGGGTAAATAAGGTATTTTTATATGTGTAGAATACTGAAAGTGTAATTACTAAACTTTGATGGGCTAGTTTAATAATTACACAATTATTAACTGATGTTGCAGTTAATAAATAGAGAGACTTGGTCCCTGGGTCAGTTACCAGAAAAACAACGTGTTCTCTCCCCACCATCAGAGAAAACAACTGAAGAAAAGTTTTGGTAACCAGATCTAGATTTTCAAGTCTTGGATGATTCAATTCATCAATTCCTTCAATCTCAAATCATCAATTCATTCAGGCTTCATAACAATGGATTCTGGTAGGTTTTCTTAAACTCCTACGGTGAGTAATCCTCTTTTAATCGACTAAATGGATCCAGGGTTAGAAAATCCACTTTCATGTTATATGTGATTTTCATCCATCAAGTGGTATCAGAGCAGTGTTTTGCTCGATTTCTAGAGGATTTTTTAATATACATAGTTCTAGATTATGGAGTAAAACATTCTATATAAGTATATATGAAAAGTCTCTAAAGCATCAGTTTTAGCCACTAGATCAAGTTGATTTTCACTGTCTGTTCGAGAATGTGGTTGTATAAATAAGGCAAGACCTTATTTGAAAATTATCCAAGTTTACTGCATTCTTACATCTTATTTGACAAAAAATTTATCAAATAGAAAAATATGAGTTAAATTTACAAAATAATTTTTTGAGGCCCCTCTATAGTCGGGGTCCTAGGCGATGGCCAAAATTGTCTAGCTATAGAGTTGGCCCTGGAAGCCCACAGGATCACCTTCCAGCTAATATCGATGTAGAAGAAGTGATTGGAGTTATGCGTGGTAGTGAGAAGCCTGGCATATTTGTTCCAACAAATGATCTTAATAACTCTCAATGGTTTTATGTCGATGTTCGTGCAATTGCTTGTGCTTGAGGGCTTCCAGAGAGAACACTATATGTTGAAGAAATCAACGGAAATAACAATCCAAGAAGACCTTATCCCGTTCCAAAGGAAGTCAATACTCTGATTCATAGTTCAGTAATGCCACGGGATCATCTCAACTTTACACTAACATGGTATTTATATATTCATTTGTTTTCTTTGCCTCATATGTGCTTGTTGCGTCTGCATGCTAGAATCTTTTCATTACCTTAGTTGAACTTCCTATTAGTATTTTTTTATGTAACTTTTTGCTTTTACTATGGGCTAATAAATCTAAGATTCCAAATTGATACATGATAGAACTGTGGCGTAATGTTGCGATTATGTAACGATTTTAGTCGTCCTCTATGTCCTTGTCCTTTCCCTTCTTCTACATGTAAATGTCACCTATCTCCCCAGCAATTCTCTTTTAGCGTCGTATACTACCTTTTGCAACCCCTTCTTCTTTATTACCTTCTGATTAGGCCATAGAGCTTATCGACGAAACAAAAGAACGAGAAAGTTAATTATATTGCTCCAGTTTCAATTTTTTTCCATCATTTATTGCACACGATGGATATCTACTTCATATTGAGATTATACTAATCCTTGATAATTAATCAAAGTGATTTAACATTGGTGTAATTGTGCAGGTACTCTCTGTCAGCAGCAGTAACTTTCATGGCTATTAAGAGACTGAAGCTAATATAGAATAGGTTACAGCAGTAATATTCATGGTTATTAAGGATTTGAGTGGTTTCAGCGAAATTTTTAAAGCATCATTTTGATCGAGTTTGGATGTTGAGTTTTGTGTGTTTCATAAATTTGAGATTTGATTTGAGCTAGAAGAATTTTAATATTTCATAAATTATGCCAAAGTACAAATAATAAGTAATAACTAACAATACTAATTTTAAATTAGAAGAAACTTACACTAGGGAGAACTCAAGAGTGGCATGGAAATTTTATTAAATCCTAAATTCAATTTTTTTTTTTATTGAAATGCGGCTAAAGTATGATTCTCGATGGACTTTGATATAATAAATGTTTTAAATTCGAAAAGGTCCAATGAAATAGATTTTAGGTAAGCAAGACCAAGTGGAATTGGTAATTTTTTTAATGCTTTAGTGATTGTGAATTGCAGCAATATAAGCCATTGTAAATTCCATTGTCCATTATCAAACTAAAATTTCATCCACAAACTAAGATTATTTCAGAGAAGAGGTATATACAGAAGAATGATATGGCTTACACTATTGACAAAGATTCTTTGTACACAAACGGGTGTCTGGTCTAGTGAAAACGACTAGCCTCTAAATATAGCGAATTCATATTTGTCTATGTGTGAGATTTTTTGCCTGAAAGTTCTAGAAATTTCTAGGTTTATCATGATATCTCATGAATATGCTAATATCATTTTGTAGGAGCATTCACACTTTCTAGATTGTACTATAAATGTGTATTTACCACTAAAAAGTAAGTGAACCAATTGAATGAAAAGTTTTCCTCTCAAAAAAGTTACTCTCATCCATTAACTACAAAAGCAAAAGGGATTAAGCTAAGTCGATCTTTTTATAATACCCTTTGGAATCCCAAATATATAATCTATATTAATCTTTATTTTTCACGATCCAGCCCAAACACTTCAACTAAAGATTTCAATAGCATCTTCTCACCCAACATAATGCCATTTAAAAGATCTATCATCATCCATCACATTTTGTTTGTAAATAAAGAAATACCCTTCTTGTAAGGCCATCTCCATTAATGGAGTGGGAGGAAGGGAATAAAAAATGAAGATTTATGATGCAAGGGGAAGAAAATTGAAGACATGGAGATGTGTTTCACCCACCGCTTGAAGTGGTGGGGTGGTGACAGTCCAGACCGCCCCACCCACTTCATTAATTGGATGGGCAATGCGCCCAACCCTATTTTGTTCTTTTTTTTCTTTAGGTATAATTTGATTATTAATAGGAAAAATTAATAAAAACGTTTTTTACTATGAAAAATTATTAATTTTTTTTTTAATCTTAACCTTGATTTAATATTATACTTATATAATTTGTGCTTTTATTTAATGAACTTAACATTAATTTAATTTTATTACTTGTAATATTGTAACTTTATGGACAATGTTAAATTTATTATTTAGCTCTATTATTACTAATTATATTAAATGAGAGCGGGAAAATATAAAAATTGAAATTAATTAAAAATAATTTATAAAAATTAAATACGATTTATGGATTAAAACAATTTTATGTTACATAACTTATTATTTAAATTTCTTATTATTAATGACAATTTTTAATTTACTATTATTATAACTATTAATTATTTTTTTTATTTTTTATTATTTTATTATTATTAATATTATATATTTATTATTATTATTATTATTTTTATTAAGTGAGAGTGGAGAAATACGTGAATTGAAATTAAATGAAATAAGAAAAAGGAAGCGTTAAAAGTGACTATAAGAATAAGAGTATAAAGAGAAAGAGGAATTTGAGCTGAGTCTTGAGGGAAAGAGAATCCATCCTCATTGAAGATGGCCTAAAATCAAACAATGAGTAAAAGACAAAAGTACAATTTACTTTAATAAAGTAAATAGTGATTTACTATTCATAAATAGTGTTTTAACTGTTCATAAACAGTTTTTTCTTTTTTGAAATCCGGATTTCACGTCCGAACTCGGTCTATTTATTCTCCTCCTTTTTTCATTATGAGGCAGGCTCTCAAACACTGCCCACTTTTATATTTTCTCTATTTTATAAGCTTATTTTGTATTTTGTAAATCTCTTGTAAAAACTATTCCAAATAAATAAAGTCTTGAAGGCATTTAAAGGTAGCAAGGTGGTCACTTACTAAGGTAATATTTAATGTTTTAATTTATTTATTTACTTATATAAATTAGCCTTAATAAAACGCTAAATATAAATGTGTTGAGCTACATTTTAGGGATCGGAAATCCGTAGTTAAAGAAATTCATGGAATAGTAAAATGTATTTTAAAATTTTAAGATGATTTATATAATTAAAAATTTATTATATAAACATATTGCCAATCAGCAAGATTTATGTTTAATAAGGATTTTAAACATGATGTGTCCAAACAAATATTTGCAAGGTGGAAAGCACATTTAACCCCTTTTGATTTTGAAATAATTTATAAAAAAGGGAAAGATAACAGTTTTTCCGATCCCTGTTGGGAGATGTTCTCACTTAATGTGTCTAATGCGTCTCGAAAGAAATAAAAATCCTTGGATAATAAAAAAAAATAGTCTCCCTGATTTTCTTACTCGTGAATATTTGCAGGAATCTCTCACTTAATATGTCTAACGCGTCTCGAAAGAAATAAAAAACCTTGGATAATAGAAAAGAAATAGTCTCCTTGATTTTCTTACACGTGAATATTTGCAGGGATGTTTCCTCGCGTCTACATTCCTCGCGGTAGAGGTAGAGGTAGAGGAAGAGGAAATTCCTCTTATAGAGGAAGAAGAAGAAGGGTTATATCCCCGATTGGAAATCAGTGGCTAAGAGCAGAGAACATTGGGAATATTGCATCATCGTCGACATCGGGTAATATCCCACAAGACCAGAACAATTCGTTTTACAAAGAATTCCTAAATCTTATACAAGAGAATAATATTCCATCTTATGATAATGTCATATCAGAGGAAGATAAAGAGGACAAAGACTCATATAATGAGGAACAAAAAACCTCAAAAGAAGTAATACTTCTTATTGAAAATAGCGATTTACAATGGAAAGAATCGCCTTGGACAATTATTTCAAGGTATCTTGATCTCGATGTAGCATCGTATACATCTGGATCATACAAACAACGATCATACTATCAGAATATCCTGAAATTTACAGGAACAGCTGAAATTCAGCATTTTAATGGTAATACCCAAACTATTGATTTTAGTAAAATAATAATCAAAAAAATTATATCTACTCAAGAATGGGGAATTTCACCCCTCAAAGAAAAAGAATTTTTCGATCCTGAGTTAAAAACTCAAATAAAATTTAATTTCTGGGATTATATCCAAGCTTTTGAAAAAACTTTTCTTTACGAAAATGCAAAGAAAAAACATTCTTGGTTAATAAAAATTTGTGGGGAGGTTTATAAACACCCAATACCAAATTGGTTTATTAAATGGTGGAATTTCCACGGCCCTTCAATTAATATTTTACCAGAGCAATTCAAAGAATTATATACCGAATGGGTGAAGTTATCACCAAAATTGAAAGAAACAGAAAAAAATAAAGAAAAACGGATCGAGGAAATTGCCTCGATGAATTTCTTCATGGAATTTTCGATTCCATGGATATGGAAATGGTCACCACGGTTTGGTTATACCCAGGAAAATATACCGTGTATTTACAGAAATTATCATATAAAATTTTCGAATAAATTAGTAGTATTAAACCCAAATACTAATAGATTATTTGGACAAGATCTTATAGATTCAATCAAGGAAGTTAATAATAACTACCAAAAAGCACAAGAAAAAGAGATTCCAAGTGCATTGCATACATATTGCAAGGAGAATTCAACTTAAAAATTATATTGACGAAATTAAAAAAAAAATTGATAAAAATCTAGAAATGAAAATCTTCATTTCAGACACATCAATGGCCTAATCAGGCACATAATTTGGCCTAATAAGGCACACAATTTGATTACATAGCAGGGGAATCTCAAAGGAAAATCAAATGCGGAAGAATCTTTTGCAAGACAAAATGAAGCTGCCGACAAGAAGTAAACGACAAAAGTATTATTTACTTTAATAAAGTAAATAATATTTACTATTTATAAATAGTGTTTTACCTGTTTATTTTGAAGGTTTGTTTTTAAATCCGGACTCCGTCTATTTAGTTTGACTATGTATTAAAGTAAAATAAAATAATTAAGTAGTTGTTTTGTATTTAACTATTTATCAGTCTTATTTTGCATTTATGAATGAAAAAAAGTTAATATAATTAATTGTAGTTTTGTCTTTAATATTCATGTGTTTTGTGATAGTTAAATAAAATTATTAGATACTATTATTCAACATATATACAAGGAAAGTTTTGAAAATTAGATAAAAGATTACATTTGTATAATAATTAATTATGAAAAACTGAAACCAAACGTTAAATTAATTATAATAAACACAATTGTCTCAAAAGTAATTATGATGTAATCAATTATTGTAAAAGTAATTATGGAATCGTTGGGCCAAACTTACTTTTAGTTATAGTGTTGTATTTTTATGTGTGTATAACATTCCATGTATATCGTTTGAAGGTTCGTTAATATATTTAGGTTTTTTTAAAACCAAATATTGACAAGTGGACAATAGATGTGATATAGAATCCAAAATGCATGAAAAAAAAGCTAATAACCAATTTTGATTTGATTTATGGTTAGTGCATCGTGGTTATAAATTTTTGGGGAAAGATATGTAAAATTGTATGCTATAATATGATTTATTGACTAGGTTTGATTGATTTACAAACTCTAAAATAAAATCTTAATTGAAGATGTAACTATTACTTGTTATCTAGATTATGTATCAAAATTTGGAATTGAGTTTTTAAAGGTTTCGAGAAAACACTCGATCCAATTTTTAAAATCAAATCAAAATAAAACCGAATCAAAACTCTTCCCTAGTAGCCCTATGATTCTATCCAATCTAAACAAATTTCAAAAACGAAAATTATAGTTCGAATTCGACTTTTTATGTATAGTGAACGGAACACAATCAAAGGTTTATAGATCAAATGCGAATTCAATCCCAAGTACATTGCTAGCTTATTTTGATTTTCGAACTCCTAACTAATCAAATATTAGGTCAATCCAGTCGTAACATTTTAAAAATCACAACAGAGATTTAAAAGTGCGCGGGACCAAACTCACCCTAAATATATTATCACAATATACATATCTACAATCAAATTTCATCTCAACTTCATATTCATTTATTTCCTCTTCCCAAAGCACCACACCAAAGCTTGAAATCTCTAATCATACATATCTTGTTTCTCTTCCTTATTTAACTTTGGGAATCAAGAAACTTTCCCTTAATTTAAATGGGATTTTGACACTAAGTACAAACCTACTTGCGTTGAAGTGGTGGCACTACTTATTATCATCAGAAACCTTGAAAAATGTGTAAGAAAGAATCAAGTTGTTGATACCATCCATTCTCGGATCCGTTTCGAACTCAGGGTCTATGTAAAAGAAGACCTGCGAATTCATTTTTATACCACATTAAACGAGATCATTACAACGTCCATTCGACATTGATGAATAGGGAAAAAAATACTTACTGGCATGTCAATTTGTTCGCCAGGAAGAAGACGCTGTTCTTCAAAGCAAAAGCATTGTATTTTGTTAAAATAAACTGCCGCCTGAAAAAAAAAATCCATCCATTGTATCAACTATATATTTTCATCTATAAAAACAACGCCTTTTCTGAAATGCATGAAAACAAAGGTCATTTCCGAAACTTGACAGCCCTTGGGCGCTCAAAGATTGAACAAAAATGAAAAAATGTATATATACCTTCATCGGAGTAACATTATACGTAGATACACCAGTTATTGGGGCTGAACTTTTATTTTCAGCAGTGTAAAATGCAAGAGCACTCTCCCCTGGCTTCACCCTTACCTATACTCGAACAACACAATTTTGATAAAGCTATAACTTTTATTTTCAGATAACCAAAAAATTTACGCATTAACAACAAATTTCGATCCTCGTCTACATATGATAAACATGGAAATTATACTAAGTACCTCTCTCTGAGTTGGAACAAATTTCCATTGCATCCCATCAGCGACATCTGCATTGAACTGCACAACAATCTCCCTGTAAAAACAGGTGAATCCAAATTCCAAACATAATAATCTATGAACGAAGTGGGTAGACCTATGTTAAGCTATTATAAGTCACACCTGGAAGTTACAGTGCCATCCGTGGCATGACGAGCAATCTTTTCTTCAACACTCTGAAAAAACACCAAGAAATATTGCATCATCATCATCATCATTATTATTATCAAATACCAGATCATTACAACAGATAAAAATGGAGTTAATGGCCTGTGACATGCATAATGTTCAATTTACCTACCTTTAATTCGAAAAAGAGCACTTTACCCCCCCCCCCCCCCCCACACACACACACACCCCCTACAATCTTATCAAAGTTTCACACTGCCTCCCTAACAATTTTAAACTTAAAAAGGATACAAAAAGACTTTTCAGGCCCACTCCCAATTTCGTGAGTAACACTCTCCGGTTGAAGGAGGTAAATTGCATCTTTGAAATTTTTACAGGGGGGTGAAGTGCTCTTTTTCAAATCACAAAGAAGTAAAAGTTGAACATTATGTATATCACGGGGGGATATATTGGCATTAGCTCGATAAAATGAAGTGAGACTAGGTAACAACCTCTCGACGCTGGACAGTACCGCCATAACCAGTAGCTTGACAAAACCTCCTATAAAGAGGAACTGCAGCATAACTACAGCCCACCATTGCAAAGACCAGTCCAGTCAAGTACAAAAGCATCTTCTTCGATTTCTTTTCTGTGGCTGTGGTGGCAGCATTTGTAGCATACTGCCGACCAAAAGTAATACTCCTACACAACTTCTCCAAATTATAGTTCTTCGATTTAGTTAGATGATTAGTTCGTGAATATATATTTTTACCATTTGCTCCCACAAAATTGTTTCTTGAGCCCACACCATCAACCAGACACCTTGATTAACAAAAAAGATTAATCATAATCAAATAGCCATTCTTCTATATTTGTGAAAAAACTCAGATATAAAAATAATAGAGAAAGAGCTATTTTACCTTGATAAAGAAGGGGGCCAATGAAGATGAGTCCTAATACAAGAGAAGAAATGGGTTCCTCTGGAAAGCCGGGAAAATGACATGTCGTATGAGGAAGTTAATAGCTTCCGTGAGAATTGTGTTTGGCTGGTCAGGGAAGAAGAAAAGAAAATGGGAACAGAAAGAAAAGGTTTAGCAAAAAGAAAACCAAAAATTTAAGAGTTAAAATATTCTTGGGCAACTGGATTAAGACATAATATGGTTCTTAGTTCTGCATGTAAAAGCCTAATAACATCTAAATGCCATTCTGTCCCCATCAAATGTATTTGAATTCCAGTGCGGAAAAACGCAAACACCTTACATTATATACTTAATTTAACACCCTGTAAGCCTAAAATATGAATGCATCAATAAAATACTATAAACCTAAGTACCAAAACGATAGTATGATTCAAGAATTGACAAACTCTATGCCAAAGCAAAACGTAAATGCAGCAAAAAAAATTATGTAGAACATAATTGCTGATAATCAATCCAAGCATGTCTGGAATTCCAAGAAGAGAATGCATATGCTAAAATTAATCGTACAAAAAAATTAAAACACCAGGCCAGCATTTCACCAATACAGATCTTACATAGACACAAGAACAGCAATTCTTCGAAATATCGAACCGACAGAAAAACAGAAACATCTGCTGGTCAATACATAGAACTTTTTAATAAAATTATCTAAATGTTAATACTGATTAATTCCCACACATTAATACAAGTTTACTCGAACCAAACAATAAAAACTTGTCCCCTGAACAATTATCAAAGCACTATACTCAATTTCCTCAAGTCCTAAACCCAAAAGAATGCCATTCACATAATATCAATAACAAATAAATTATGAAGTACATTATATCAATAAAAGCTCAAACAAATCAAGGATAAATTATCAAAATTAAAACCTAGATGAATGAAAGCGAAAAATTATGGGAGAAACGAGTACATGAGCAAAACTTAAAATTGAGCCAATTTCAACAAATATTCCAAAAATTCAAATTTAATTATAAATACATAAAAAGGAGAAAATAAAATCGTCCATAGAGGAAGGAACTCACCGACGGGAAAAAGGGAAATGAACCTGTGAAATGGGGACTGATTAGGACTAGCTGTAATGGATGCTAACAAAATTTTGGGCGATGTGGAGAAATCTTAATGAGGGCAACTTCCGTAATTTTGAAGAGAAACAGAGGACAAATTAGACTTCCTCACTTCATTATTGGGCCAATAGATGTTATTGTAGATACTAAATTTATTTGGGCTGGCCCGATATTTTATTGGCAACAAAAGCATATCATATTTGATTGTCTTGTACTTTTTTATCTTAAAAAATGTTTGATGTCAATTTTTAATACTATATATTTAGTGAATATAAGTTAATTATTATAATAATGAAAGAATATAGTGATAACAAAATTAAAAGTATTTATGTAATTATTATGATAACTTTTTTAGTTACCAAGTTGTTATTAAACATGCCATTAACTTATCACTAACTTATAACCAAAATACTATCTAATCATATTTCAATGGTTTCAGATAAATTTCAAGAGAATATTTGAGACACTCAACGAAAAATATTTTCACCAAAATCAAAGTACAATCAAATAGGGTGAACGAGCTTCAATCTCAAAATATTAGTTTGGGTGGTTTGATGAATTCTTGAAACACTGTTTAGATTGAATCAATCTTGAATTTTTAAGATTTAAGATGTGATTTAGACTGTATTTTGATGTTAAGGTTTGAAAGGAAAAAATATATAGGACATTTAAGAAAAATCAAGTATTTTTACAGAGTATATAAGATTAAAAAAAAATGTAGTGTTCCATTGGATTTTAACCATTATTCAACTTGAATCTGAAACAAAACAAATTGAATTAGTTATGACTTAAGGTGTGTTTGCAACAATTTATGAATAAATTACTGCAGAAGCATCTCTGAAGGTGCTTGTAGCTTATCAGCTTATTTCAGCTTACTTTAAGAAAAGCAGAAACTAAAGTACCTCTTGCAAACACTCCAAAACAGCTTTAGAGCAAAATTAACCTCAGAAGCTGTTTTTAAAAGCTGTTGCAAACACTACCTTAATTTCGCAGTTTGATCTACTGGGGGCCTAATATACTCTTACATTTTCTTATGGATGTTACATGGTTCAATATTGAACTAATATACTCTTACATTTTCTTATGGATGTTACATGGTTCAATACTGAACTTCAGAAGTAACTCAAAAATATTTATACTATATGATTATTATAGTGGAGAAAAGATTATTCGTGAAAAAGGGTACACCATTTATTGCATATTAGAACTATGGCCTTATATGAAAGAGTTTTTGTTCGATTTTGGTTTTAAAAAAATGATTTGGATTAACTCGGTGAAACTACAAACCTCATGGGCTTGTATGGATCTAATTTGGCCCGATTTGATCTCAACTAAATTGGGTCAAACATTATTTGATGATGGGCATGGGCGGGTTTCGGCCCAGGCCCGCCGAACCCAGCCCAGACCCTCACTGAGGTGCTGAACAGTCAGTGAATAGGCGGCGCCTATATTCCGTTGTTTTTTTTCTGCTTTTTATTTTTGTTATCATTTTATTTTCTTCTTAATTTTATTTTCTATGCCACCTCTATATAATTTTTATATTTCAATAGTATCAATCACATTATCAAATTTTGCATTATCAATTTTTTTCATATTATTTGTTTTTTGCATTATCAATTATTTGTATATAGCAATTGCTATTAAAATATCTAACTGTAATTTTAAATGTTATATTCTATTATATAAATTGGCAAAAAATTAGTTCACTTTAATATTTTATATATTACTATATTTTTTTTTATTAATTGTCTCATTAAATATACATTCTATTTATAATAACATAAATCATTATAATCACAATAAAATCATTACCTAATTTATAAATCATCACTATAATATAATAATAATTCGTCATCTTAATCATTAAATAATATAATGTAATATAGTTTCTCAAACCCTATAAAGTTATTAATTTGATAACTACCACCCACTTTTCTCATCCAAACCCCAACAATTAAACCTCACTCCAAATCAAATTTCAAGTTTTCAAAACTCATAACTATTGTTAAATAATATTTTATAATCTCGACATTCCATTAGAACCATTATCCAAATCAAGTTTAAAAGGTTTCATCGAAACTTTCGAAATCATTTATCAGACCAAATCGAGATCAAACTCAGCTAAACTACTTTCATATTAACTCCATATGTTTTGACCAATTTGGTTGATTTTCGCCCAAAGTTTCACTTAGCAAAACGGGGTCAAACATCGACCCAATTGTATTTGGCCCAAAGTGTCAGCGAAACAGACTTTTCATTACATCCTAAACATATTGAAACAAGGTTGTCTTAGTGGTCCAAAGTGGGGTCCACCCTTCACACAAATGTTGCATGTCCTCAGAGTGTTAGGCCATATCCAATGCTGGGGGCTCAGAGCTCCGAAGTTCTGGGGTTGTTCCTGCCTCCACCCCTAGTCCTGCTTGGTCGTTTTCAATGGAAGAACTCCGATGTTGATTTAATTCAATTTCAAACTATTGTCCACTCTCGCTTATAATTATAGTTTTAATATTAATATTAATATTAATAATACTAATAACTATTATAATAATATAATTAAATTATTATTAATATTTAAATATTAAAATTAAAGAGAAAGAGAGTAAATAATCATAAAATTAAAATGGATACATAATAGGAAATACAACAAACAATAAAGGAAATACAAGAAAGAGGATTAAATGAACGGCACACACACGAAAATAAAACATTTCACTGATTTTCCCCCTGAAACCAGTCGGTTCCTTCATTCGACAAACCTCCAAATAAGTCCCAAGGAAGATTTTTTTGTTGTATTTTCCTTCTTTTGTTCTTCCAATACGCCTTTATATCTGGAGTGAATGAAGAGCAGTCCATCGACATCATCCGTTCCTCCGTTGACATTTTCATTACGTCTTCTTCCCGTTGACGTTATCTTGTTAATTTTAGTATATATATTTAAATATTTTATTATTTAAGTATTAATTTAAATTGTTTGTATAAGTGTTTAATTATTTTTTAACTAATTCGATATTTTAAAAAATATATAGCCACCACCAATATTGTAATTAAATGATTAATTTTTTAATTACAGTAAAAGAAATTAAAATAAAATGTTGAATTTAATTATTATTTATTTTTCCATAAATAAATTTAATTACAATTCTAATAAATTATTAATGATTTTAATTTTAAAAAATTAAATTTTGTTATATTAAATAATTCAACTAAAAATTGGTGACTACATATATTTATTAAATACTAGTAAATATACAATAAATATACTTACAAATTTTATTAAATAATTCAATTCTACAAATTTAATTCAATTTAGGAGGAAAATTTAATTTTATTATATATTTCTTTAAATAATTGATTTTTCCTATTTAAAAACATTAAATAAAGAAATTAAAAAATAAGGAACCAGTCAGGAGATGCCACTTGGCGTCCCCTGACTTAAAGAGGGACGCATGGATCTCATGTGCCCCTCATCTTCTTCTTTTTTTTCACGCGGGAACAGGCCGCGGCCAGGGCTGCCGCGAGCCCCAACCCCGCCCCGTTCCTGCCCCGAAGCCCACCCCGCCCCCTTCCCTGCCCCCGTCCCCGACCCCTAGCTGCTGGAGACGGTCATTTCACCCACCCCCGACCTGACCCCCGGAGTCATCATTGGAGATGGCCTTATACCACTCAAAAGTTTGTTGCATTGATCGACTTTCTGTGCATATGATATCGGTAGCAGTTGAAATGTATAAACTATTTTGTTAGCATTTTTTTTTTTTGGTAAAAATCATATTAACATATTGATTATATACATTTGTTGGGGCTTAATCCCACTTTGCACCTTCTAAATGTATCATTTTGATACTTTACATTACACCCTCAAAATATATATTGCCTTTCACTTTGCACCATGACTGAATTTCAAGAAAAAAAAAGGGATATATTGGTCACTTCCTTAAACAATCAACATATTTTTCCTCAAAAATATAATAATATAAGACTCATGTGCAATTAAGAGTAAAATTGATAAATTACCCATTAAAATTCTGGAAAAAAAATCAATTTGAAGGGCAGGTAAATGAATACTTTACTTATTTAATACTCGACCTACTATAAAATATTATTCTAAAAAATGTTTATATAACTTAGAATAAGAAAATCTAATATAAAAAAATCATAGTCTTGTTTTTACAGTAATGTGGTGGAGTGTAAGTAAATATGGCCCCAATAAATTCGTTAGAACGACTGGTAAAAAAAATTGTCCCTCAAAAAAGTCATCAAAAATATATTCCGACACGATGTTTTCCGAGGAAATTTTCCAGTCCCAATTTTCGCTGCGACAAATTTGTCGAAAAATTCATCGAAAATTGATGTTTTTCTAGTAGTAAGCTAAAAAAAATAACTTAGTTGGGTTCTTCTTGTAGTTTGTAATTATCGAAAAAGTGTGTTTCATACAAAATATAATATATGAAGATCTATGAAACTATATATATACTATAGAGCTTTGTGCATTCAAATAACACAAGAATCCTTAAATTCCAGCACGGGCACAAATTATATAATTTGATATCAGTCTTTTCAAATTTATATTTACAACGTGTGACGTCTTACTTATTTTTTTATATTTTTTTGGGAGTTATTTGAATTGGTAATTTGTTAATTTTGCTCTTAGTTTCGCATAAATCACACATTAGTATATTTTGGAGGGACCATATGTTGACTTTTGAAGGTAGTGATAAACACACCCCTGCATTTTGGCCTAAAATTCATTCATGATGCAAAATGAAAGACAATATATGTTTTGAGGGTGCAAACTGGGATTAATTTTTTTTTATGGTGCAAAGTGCCAAATTGATATATTTACAAGGTACAAAGTGAGATTAAGCCCATTTGTAGGTATATATTATATTAACACGTATCTTATTAAAACCCATATATGTAAATACCGATTGTATTGTACATGTGAAATATATATATATATATTTCTTTTAAATATAAAGATATATACATATATAAAAATACAAACATTATATAAAATTTACAGACAAACAAAAACTTGTACAAATAAAAAATTGGTTCCCGATATCCTAATATAACTATAATTAAATCTTATGAATTAGTATTCAATATTTATCATTAAAAATGAAATCAAATTCATCCATCTAATAATTTAAACATACATTATATTATTTATAACCATCATTAAATTATAATTATAATTATCATTTTAATCATTATGTAATATAATATCATATTTAATTTTATAAAGTATTTGATGTGACATGAGTCATTAATTCTTCAACCCCAAACATCAACATTTAAAATAATTCCAAATCATATTTCAACTTTTCAAAACCAACTATCTATTATTTTACTAATACTTTACCATCTTAATATTCCAACCAAAATTAATTCAAATCATATTTCAAATGTTTCGTCAAAACCATCCAAATAATTTTGAAACACCGAGACAAGGCGAAACAGAGTCAAAATCAATCCAAACGGGCCCATAGTTCTTACCCAAACCTGATTGAACACATCCAACCAATCACATGACAAATGTTAATGTATACATCATTTGATTAGAAAGTATTATCGAACCCCAAAGTAAGGATATTGTATTTGTCTTATGAATGATTGGGCGTGGCAAAATCAAGTTTGGACAAATATTTTTGGTGGTTAAGAAGGAAAAATAGGAATGGTAGATATCAAATCATTGTACATGCTCCATATGGAAGTAGATTGGATGAGTTTGATCTCACTCAAACCGAGTCAAACCTCGTTAGGTAAAGAATTTAAAGATGTCTCAATTTAAATCCATTTTCTAACCCAAATCGAAACATAAAAAACCCTACTTGAAACCTATAAAATTATTGATTTGATATTTATCATTTTTTTCACACATAAAATAATTGATTTGACATACATCACCTATTTTTCTCCTTCAAACCCCAACAATCAAATTTCAACTCAAATCACATCTCAAGCTTTCAAAATCCCACTAACTTTTATTTAAATAATATTTTACTATCTTAATATTCCAATTAAATCATTATTCAAATCGAGTTTTCAAGTTTCTTAAAAATTCTCAAACCACTTTGTAAAATCAAATCAAAATGGCACCTAATCTAACTACTTCAAAAAAAAAACAAAAAAAAATTGTGGCTCAACGCGTGAGATTAAGCCATAATATTTTTTTACAGGTATGGGGCCACGGCCCACGAGTAATGGCACGATATGATGTGATAAGATAAGGCTCACAACCCAATACACTGAATTTCTCATAAGTGCA
The DNA here is from genome assembly GCA_034814905.1 of Penstemon davidsonii. Classification (NCBI taxonomy): domain Eukaryota; kingdom Viridiplantae; phylum Streptophyta; class Magnoliopsida; order Lamiales; family Plantaginaceae; genus Penstemon; species Penstemon davidsonii. The sequence goes on from JAYDYQ010002534.1 coordinate 26,982,000, forward strand.
GATTCTCTCGTCTTTTTCCTACTACAGAACCTATGTGGGGAGGGTGTTTTCCTCACAATTATTTAATCTTTTTTTTATTGAAAAAAACTTAGACCAAAGAAAATAATTCATTATTTATTTTTCTTGTCCATATTTGAATATTGACCATTTCCTTTAATCCAAAGCTTCACTCTCCATTGGCCTTTCCTTTCCGTTTTTCCTTTTTTTAATGGGATTTTTGACGGCAGAATTTTCGTGAATTGTAAGGCACCGACAGCACTAGCTGACGTAGTTTAATATCTTTATCCATTTAAAATAATAATAGATCAAAAGTAAAATAAATCTTGAATTATTTAAACATGAAAATTACATTTTTTTTTTATCACAGTTTGAAATCAAAATTATAAAAGTGAGACAATCTACTTAGACAGGAAGTATTAATACAAAATATGTTGAGATGTATGATTAGAAATGTAATTTTGTGAAGTACGAAGTTAAAAGTATAAAATTTTATTACAAAAAAAAAAATTAAACAATTATGTAAAATATGCAAAAATAGCATATAATTTGTGTCCAACTTTCGGACTGTGTTATTAAATTGTTGACTAATTAGTTGGAACATTTCAATCTCTAAAAATAAATAGATCTGGCTGTTATTTAAATTGTTAACTACAGTAATTATTTGGAACATTTCAATCTCTATAGGGTAGGTCCAAATAAATAGATTTGGCTGTTATTTATTGTCTAGTAGTTACTTAATTGTCTGACTTTGTTTTTTAATTTGATAATTATTGGAATTTATATTTGTAGTTTAGTAATTAATGAAAATATTCTAATGTAATGATTGATAAATAATTCATGAATATATTCACAATCTAAAATATAAAAAACTAGTTACTTTTTGCCACAAAATCGACTTTTTCTGCTATAGTCCTATAATCTAAATTATTTATTTTGAATCCCAAATTTTCAGAAATATTTTACTCCTATATTTTTTGTCATATGCTTTACTAAATTGCACTTATAATCGTAATTTTTAAAAAGAATTTGCATTCTCGATTCCATAAAATAGTATATCAATTTAGCATTTTGTTCCCATAAAATTGTCTTAATTTTGCGTATCTCATCCCTAAGGAGATGAATGGACCAAAAGTGAAAAACAAAATAGTGGAAGTCTGGAACCAAAAATATAATTTTATAATATGAAGGATCAAACGTGTTAATAATCAAATTCTTTAATAAAAAATATAATATTTCTTTTTTAATTATTACAAGTTGTTGGAAATATTATTTAGTTGTTTAGACTTTAGACACGTATTATTTAATGAGACAGTCAAAGCAATTGAATAGGATTAAGGAAATAAGACTATTTGAAATATTCTTTTCGAATTATATTTTTACAGTACATGACAAGTTTTACATCAAAGCAACAAATAATATAATTACTGAAAATTACTAAATATAGTAATATGAATAAAATACATTGAACTATTCAATTTTCTACAGAAAAAGGCGACCACAAAATATTGGAATATTCAAATTTGCCCTTTCATATATATATTCAAAAAGTTGAATTACTTTAAATTCAACTCTTGTGTACGTGAAGGGTTTAATATAATAGTAGAAATTCTGCGAGAAGTCATTTTCATCTGCTGCCAATTTTTCTGGAGTGCGAGGAAGAGCTCTTTCCGCGCCTCTAAGCTAATTTGTCAAAATGATTCAGGTAAACAATTAAGCATCTTGATTTGTTTGCGTTTAAATTAACAATTCATGATCAATTTTTGTTTGTTTGTTTGTTTGATTTTAATGAATTTGGTCAATTGGTTATGGATTTATTGTTAAGATCTATTCGATTACTTTGACGAAATTCAGATTCATTTTCCTGTGTACTGGTGCTTTTATTTTTTTACTTGTTTTGATGGACTATGGCGTCACTTCTGTTTTCTCCTCCTCTGTTTTTAGTGTTGAGTTTGCTTACATTTTTCAGTCGGATTTAGTTGTGTTTTCTCTTGGATTTTAGTTAATTTGCTTGTTATGTTTTCTTTAGAAATTGTATTAGTATTTTGTATATTTCTTTCATGGATGGTTATGTCACCATTAAGGATCTCTCATATGATGCATTTTGGAGTTCTGTCTGTCGGTTCTGTTATTCTTATGCAATATCAAGTATAAAATCGAAAGCTTTCCGATCATTTTGAGTAACTCTATAATCTTCACTTTTTTTTTAAAAAAAATTGGGGTTGGGGTGTCGGGTTTCGTTTCTGTCCATTTTTCGTACTATTGACCTCCTAACTCTACAAAAATCTATGCCTTTTGTGATTCATATTCTAGTTGTCAATATAATATTTGATTTTGCATTTGAGCAAGTAAAGCTAATGAGACCAGATAATATGTTTTCATTTGCAAAGACCAGCTTATGCATGTGATTAGATTCTGTGGGCCTGGATTTTGTTTTTTGAGCATTTAGGACTTACCTCTTGATTTGTGCAACTTGCAGACTTAAGTTTTCCTAGTTGGTTATTGGGTTTTATCTGGGGCAGCCATTTACTTTTGGTGTATATTAAAAGGTGTTTCGAGTGACGGTAAACTCCTCGCACTTCTTAATTACAGTTGTTGACCTACTACTATGTTGATATGTACGCACCAGTTTTATTGATGGATCCGGTAATAAATCCTGCATAATATTCCTAAATTTTCACTTTCTTGGCACTGGACTTGGTACTACTCTTAAGAACACTTATTTTAATACGAACCTATTTACTCATAAATTCTATTATTCTATATGTGGAAGAAACTCTATTATGCATTAATTATCGTTAACAACATATTGTTTAAGCTTTCCTGATATTATTGTGAATAATATCAACTTGCTTCTCATTTGTGCTAGTCAGTTATGATACTGTTAACTTTCTAATTTTGATTGCTGATATTTCTTTTTACATGCCAGAACATGCCTTTCAACGATTTCTTCACTGAATATGGCGAAACAAATTTGTATGAAATCCAAGAGGTTGTTGGCAAGGGAAGTTATGGTGTTGTGGCTGCAGCAGTTGATACTCACACAGGAGAAAAAGTAGCTATAAAAAAGATAAGTGATATTTTTGAGCATGTCTCTGAAGCCAACCGCATTCTCAGAGAGATCAAGCTCCTTAGGTTCCTTAAGCACCCAGATATCGTACAGATAAAGCATATTATGTTGCCTCCATGCCGGAGAGAATTTAAGGATATATATGTCGTGTTTGAATTGATGGAGACAGACCTTCATCATGTGATCAAGACAAATGACAATCTTACTCCTGGGCATCACCAATTTTTTTTGTATCAGTTGCTTCGGGCTTTAAAATATATACATTCAGGTTTGAAATTTCTTTGAAGTAAAGATTCCCTACTTTCTCGTCCTTATAATAGAATACGACTCCTAATTTTTCTTTTTGCAGCACATGTTTTCCACCGCGATTTAAAGCCCAAAAACATCCTTGCTAATGCAGACTGCAAGTTGAAGATATGTGATTTTGGGTTAGCTCGTGTAGCATTTGGTGACTCCCCATCTGCTGTTTTTTGGACTGTATGTGATGTGTCCTATGGTGTTATGAAAGATATATCTTTATGATTTGTCAAAGATTTTTTATTTTTCTTTCTTAGTTTGAGGATCATTTATTAATGTTTGTTTTACATAAAAATCTTCGAATTTTTAATTTTTTTCTGAACTGCTGATTATCTAAAGGATTACGTGGCAACTCGGTGGTATCGAGCTCCTGAGCTTTGTGGTTCCTTCTTTTCTAGAGTAAGTAAAAATATACATGAGCTGGAACTCTCTCAGTTTTGGTCCCTATTAAATCTGATGTTCTCTACTTTCATTAGTGGTTCTGTTATTATATCAATATGCTTAAAGTTTTTAGCTCATTGTACTATTTTTTGCGGTTCAACATTCCTGAAGTGCCATGTGTTATCATCATTATTTTGTGAACTCATTGGTGAAGTTTTCATTATTACAAATTTGAAGTATTGTTTTAACTTTTTGAAGATCCAAACTTAATTGGATTTTAACTAATCATGTCTTTATCCTACTCAACTTTGTTCATTGTTTTTTTCTGGGAGTGGAGCAGATGTTTTACTTTCTTCAATTATTAGCTAAGTCTGGTTTTAATTTCACGTTGATGATGCTTAAGAAATATTAAATTACATTTTGAAACCTATGCAAGGTTGGGTGTCTCCATAATGGTCAATTATAAAAAGAAAATATCTCCATTATAGTTAAGCTTCTTTATTATAAATAAAATAAAAAATCTTCACGAACTTCTAATTAAATAAATTCAAACATTTTGATCCCTGGATTTTCTACACATTTGAAATATTTTGATGAGGATCATTAACTTAAACTATTTCCAGAAATAAGACCATCTGTATAATATGAATTCTACAATCTGAAAAGATGAATATCCACAAACTTTTGTTTCTTTAGAAAAAAATATTTTTTGGAAGATTTTATGTGGTAACTTTCTTAACCTTGTGCCTTTTGCAGTATACCCCTGCTATTGACATCTGGAGCATAGGATGCATATTTGCAGAATTGATTACAGGCAAACCGTTGTTTCCTGGCAAAAATGTGATCCACGAATTAGATCTTATAACTGATCTTCTTGGTACACCTTCTGCTGAAGCGATTTCTAGGGTCTGTTTTTATTCTCACCAGTTCACTTATCTCTATGAAAATCCTTGGTTGTTTATTCAATTCTAATTCATTGATTCTTTGACAAGCTGGATTTTTGTGCTACCTGCAGATTAGAAATGAAAAGGCCCGGAGATATTTGAGTAGCTTGAGAAAGAAACCACCTGTATCCCTCACCCAAAAGTTCCCTAATGTTGACCCCATGGCTCTTCGTTTGCTTCAGCGTTTGGTTGCATTTGATCCCAGAGATCGCCCATCTGCTGATGAAGTAAGAGCAAGTTTAACCAAATGTTTGGTTTTTCAACTTCTTTAAATTATATAATGGCACAAATGCACTTTGAGTCCCACAAAGTTGGACTCTTAGCACTTTTGTTGGTACTCTTTCTAATATGTTGAATTTTTTTCCTATTGCCCCCTTTTCCATGCAACTTTTGTACTTATGATCCTATAGATAGTTTTGGTCTGAGAGGAGTTGTCTCAGTTTTGTACTTTTTGGTCTCAATTGAATGGATAGGTGTAAACCATTTTAAAAAATTTGGGACCAAAAGTATTGAGGGTCCATTTCTATGGGACTAAAAATATAATTTACCATTATTTAATTCAAGTAAAATATTTAGGATGTCCGCCATAATATTAGCAACTATTTTGTTGACTTCAGGCACTGAGAGATCCATACTTTCATGGGTTGGCAAATGTTGAAGATGAGCCTTCAACTCAACCAATTTCAAAATTTGAGTTTGATTTTGAAAGGAGAAAGTTGACAAAAGATGACGCGAGGGAGCTGATCTACAGGGAGGTACGCTCATAGTTAATCATGTGTTGTTAATATCGTTGTGCTTACTTTAGCTGTTACTTACTTGTATCTTAATTAAGCGAACAGATCTTGGAGTATCATCCCCAGATGCTCCAGGAGTACCTTCGCGGCGTGGACCAGATTCACTTTATGTATCCAAGGTCGGGTGTTAAAAGAATCATTATTAAGCAATTTTATTCCATTTCATATTTAAGAAAATCAAGATTATTTTCTTCACCATTCTTTATCAAATGCAGCTCATATGTCTCTGTTTATTATATTTTCTTTCCTATTATAACCATATTGTTCAATCTAAATATTATGATAATTCCCCAGTATTTTATATTGGATATTATATATTTGACCTCTGTCTGCACAGCTTTCATTGATTTAAGCTATATAGACATGTTTCAATAAGTGAGTTTTTCTTTTTGAGACAAATAGCGTGTATGGCTTCTGGTTATTCATCCCTACGTACTCTCATGTGTACAAATCTGTCTGCTTAATTTCTTGAGTTTTGCATAATGTAATACACAAATTATTTCACTAGGAATATGCATCTGTTGAATTGTTCACACAAACTACCCTATAACATTGCAGTGGAGTTGATCAGTTTAAGCAACAATTTGTCCATCTCGAGGGGTATCCTGGTAAAGTAGAAAGGCCTCCACTTATAAGACGTTATGCCTCATTGCCAAGGTAAGGCGGGTTAGATTATTCTGATAACAATCAAGTATTTCGATTCGAATTTAATGTAATAATACTCTTACCATTTTTACAATCAGGGAACGTGTCTGTGCTCCAATAGATGAGGAACATGACAACAATAGTGAGTCTAAGAGTCTCAATGTGGTTGCTATTCCGCCACGCCCATACCATATGACGCCCAAAAAGTCAGTGGATATCGTAGGATCAGAAGTTTCTAATACAAGTTCGAAAACTAAGCAAAATGGTCGTAAAAATGCATGCTACAGTGCACGATGCCTGTTAAGAAGTTCTAGCATTAGTGCTTCCAAGTGTATTGGTGTAGAAGGTGCTGACTGCTGAGAGGTAAGTGTTTCTACGACCTAGTATTGCATAAATTGCGTTCAATGCACTACGGAAAACATGCACAAAACTATCCTCTGTTTTCATCATCTTTTAAGTATTAGGTGATCGTATTTTAAATTTGTTTCAGATGTCAAAAAAGCCATAAATTTTAGGTGTGGTTTGGGGTCATGCATTTAATTCCAATTACATAAGATCTGTAGCGTTCCAGTTAAATTTTTTTCCATTCTTGCGACGAAGAACTTTACTTATAATCCTCTTCTACATTGTTGTGTCTCTTTGGCTAGCAGGTGTGAAAGAAAGAGAAACCATGCCTCTTAAAATAATGTCGGAAAATAACTTACGATTATCGAATAGTGATTAGGATGTGATCATGACTGGATTTCTACTCTACGGAACTTGCTTTCATTATCTTATCTGTGTTTACGGGAGGAGAGCTTCCGACCAGAATGGTAATAATTAGCTTTGTGTGCAAGATTCTTGATTTATGCTTGGACGAATTTGTATTGTTTGTTTTCTTTTCTGTACAGCTTAACTGGTTGATTGTAACATTTGATATTTATTCAAATTATTGGCTATGGTTAGAATTTTCATGGCCCATAGTTTTCGTATTGACTGTAGAACAAGTGCGTGAATTCTATCAATTGGAAATTTGTTGCAGAATTTTTCACACAATTTTATGAAATTGATGTGATCGTTTATGTTGAAAAAGTGAGTGTGGAAATTGAAAAGATATTTGTGCAATATATTCAACTGATGTTGAATATATTTTGGTTGGAATTTTTGAAAATATGCAATAATACTAAGAAAAAGAGTGGAGACTAATAAAGGTTTAATATATTGTTTGGATGTGCTATATATGGGTTTTTGGCTTTGTTTGGATATATTTTGGTTCAGTTTCACCCATTTTTGATGGAAAATATTTTGGTTGGGAATTTTTTTTTTTTTTAATTTGTACGAAACAATTGAAATATTTGGATGTATTTTTATTGGAATATTTTATATATAAAATAATATTAATTAAATGAATTTGATGGTGAAAGTTAGTTAATAGATGTTATATCATGTATTTTTTTAAATGAATTAATTGATATTATATTGTGTAATAATCAAAATATTGATTAAAATTTTAATATTTAAGTTGAAATAATTGGAAAGATAATTGAATAGGTAATTTTTAGAAGATTTAGAAATATGAAAAAATTAATAAATCTTAAGAAAGCATTACGGGTCCACATATATAGATACTAGGCATATTGCGTTTTTGCCCAACAAATGAAGCAATACATGGTGATATTATTCTGGATTTTGAATTATTAGTCCACAAATAGAGTAGCTGATGATCTTCAAACAAGAGGAAGTTAATTTTCAATATCAATTTGTATTTTCAAATAAAATGAATTTAACTCAATTATAGAACTTAATTAGCTTGAATAAAGCAATTAAGATAGGAACAAAGTTAGAAGCACAATTACCTAGAAAATGAACCTGCAATCCCGAAAAGCTAATTATAGGTTCTTCTCTCCATCGGCCGTTTTAATTGTGGGGGAATAAAAAAAATCAGAATGAAATACATGGACACTGTTCACACCAGCCTTACGCCCCTATGTGTCTTAATAATAATTAATTAATATACAATTGATATATACAATGTAACATATTGTTATGAATATTAAGGTTAATGGGTGTTATTGAGAGGTCACATTGAAGTTATTAAAATCTAGATATAATTCACTTTGAAGAGTAATTGAATTAGTAACTTATGGCTTTTGGGTATTCCAAATAGTCCTATGAATAATGATACTTTGTAATGTATTTTGATATGAATATGAATGAAATCTTCTCCCCCACTACTTTATTCTCTTTAAATTAATCTTTACATGTTTATCTTTTTAGCTTATTTTGTAACACGTTATCAGCACGAGCTACTCCGAAGTTCTTGATCCAACTTAAGTGTTTCCGTAACACTTCATGTAGGAATTGTATGGTGTTGTCCATGTAAGAATTATTACTTTCAATATGATATGGTTGCTGCTGTATATGATTTTCTATTACTTATTACTGTTTTATGTCTACTTAGTAATACGTGAGTAGATCCCCCCCCCCCCACCCCCCCCCCCCCCCACCCCCCCCCCCCCCCACCCCCCCCCCCCCCCACCCCCCCCCCCCCCCACCCCCCCCCCCCCCCACCCCCCCCCCCCCCCACCCCCCCCCCCCCCCACCCCCCCCCCCCCCCACCCCCCCCCCCCCCCACCCCCCCCCCCCCCCACCCCCCCCCCCCCCCACCCCCCCCCCCCCCCACCCCCCCCCCCCCCCACCCCCCCCCCCCCCCACCCCCCCCCCCCCCCACCCCCCCCCCCCCCCACCCCCCCCCCCCCCCACCCCCCCCCCCCCCCACCCCCCCCCCCCCCCACCCCCCCCCCCCCCCACCCCCCCCCCCCCCCACCCCCCCCCCCCCCCACCCCCCCCCCCCCCCACCCCCCCCCCCCCCCACCCCCCCCCCCCCCCACCCCCCCCCCCCCCCACCCCCCCCCCCCCCCACCCCCCCCCCCCCCCACCCCCCCCCCCCCCCACCCCCCCCCCCCCCCACCCCCCAAATAACCCATCATATCCAACGGATGTGTGGTATATCATTCGACAAAATACCCCAATAATTTTGTATGAAAATAATGCAACTTGCATAGCTCAACTCAAAGAAGGGTACATCAAAGGTGATAGAACGAAACATATTTCACCAAAATTGTTCTTCACTTATGAACTTCAGAAGATGGTGACATAGATGTTCAACAAATTCGTTCATGTGAAAATTTGGCAGATTTGTTAAATAAGGATTTGCCGACTGCCAAATTTGAGAAGTTGATAAGTGGAATTGGGATGTGCCAACTTAAAGATGTTAAGTGATTTTGTCATCAGGGGGAATAAAAGACATATTGCACTCTTTTTTTCTTCACTAGGTTTTTATCCCAATGGGTTTTTCCCAGTGTTTTTAAAACCGGACCGGACCGGCCGGTTGGCCCGGTTTAACCGCTAACCGGTCCCCAATCCGGTCCGATTTACCCCTAAAAACCAGTCTCCTAATTAACCAGTTCGAACCGGTAAAATCGGCTCCAAAACCGGTAAAACCAGTGAACCAGTGGTTCACTTAATTTTTTTTTTTAATTTAGAGATTTTTTGTTATTATTATTTATTTGAACTTTTGTTTAACGTTTAATAGAATTACATTTATATACTTTAATTGGAATAACATTCATTATTTTAGTGTTCTAACAATCAATGCAATATTATAATGTTTTTTACATAAAGAAGTACATAACAATTTTCTCATTATTGTGAATAATATTATCTTGTGTATGAAATTATGCAAATCAATTACCATATACACATCAAGTTACAACAATAGAACCCAAATGAACAAGCCCAAACTTTGAAAATGTGACGAACTTTTAATTTTGTTGTCTTATTTTGAATGTATGTATCTTTGAGGGATACTTGAGATTTATATTTTTGACATTGATCTTAATTTTTAAGACATTTTGATTATTTGCATGAAACAATAATAATTTATATTGACAAAGAATGATAATTTTTTGAATTATAATTGTATTTTAAATAATCTAAAAATATATATATATATAAATATTACATAATAATAAAGTCACACCGGTTATACCGATCGAACCAGTGGTCGACCCGATCTAACCAATCGAACCAGTAATCAGTAGGGCTTCCGGTTCAATGACCGGTCCGATTTTAAAAACACTGGTTTTTCCTAGTAAGGTTTTTAATGAGGCAATAAACAATGGACATCCAAGGGGGAGTGTTACAAATATTAAGGTTAATGGATGCCATTGAGAGGTCACCTTGAAGTTATTAAAGTCTGGATAGAATTCACTTTGAAGAGTAATTGAAGTTGTAACTTATGAATTTTAGGTATCCCAAATAGTCCTATGAACAGTGATACTTTGTAATGTATTTTATATTAATATGAATAAAATCTTCTCCCCCTACTTTATTCTCTTTAGTTTAATCTTTACTTGTTTATCTTTTAGCTTATTTTGTAACACATACAAGATTTTTTGCAAGTTGTCTCCGCCTTTATGGTGCAAGTGGGTAATAGGGTTCTGCATGTCAGAACCTATTTATGACTGCGGGCCGAAAAATAGAAAATTTGGGTTGTTTTCAATATTTTCATCTATTTGAGCTTATGAAAATTGTTCCAACTCAAGTTTGGCCCAGCGAAAAATTAAAAATACTGGGCCAAACAGGTTCCAAACAGGGCCTAAATGTATTGCAATGTGGATACAGGAAACACCACATAAGTTATGATCCGAATCATAATAGTGACGAGTAGGGTCGAAATTGTTGGATTCGTTTGGTTTTAGTATAACTACATATGATGTTCTAAAAAATAGCTCTATAAAATATGACGCAAATAGTGTTATAGTTGTAAAAATGAGTCGAATAGCGAATCAAACTGAACTAAAATAGATATTCATGTGATTACTTGGTGTTAAAAGATTTGAGTGATGTGGGATAAAATAAACAAATTAGAACCAATCCGATTCCAAATCGAATACATGATTGCCAAATCTGGACCTAACTTCGTAAAACCCCTAAGAGTTTGGACTGGGAGGAGTTCATGATTCAGGAGAGATATGCTTAGGAAGCCGCCTAAATCAAGACTACTTAGGGAATGTAGAGGAATTACCAGACCTCCTTTATGAGCTTGGACATACATTCAAAAGATCGTCTTCCAGAAGCAATGACTTCTGAAGAGGCGTCCACCCGTTATACCTTTTGTCTTATTAGGGGATCTCCAACCCATCCGGGGGGTGGATGGAGATGCCCCGCCCTGGGGAGTGCCCAGGGGAACCATTTCCCCTGGGCACGCCCTAAGGCCGTCAATCTTCACACTCCCTGGCCGGTTGGACATTGGCCAGGGGAAGGCCCTAGGGCATCTCCACCCACCCCCCAGATGGGTTGGAGATGCTCTTAGAGGACATAATTGACAACACTGTTAGTGCTCTATCCTACATTCCTCATAGTGGCATAATAGGGGAGCATTCCTCCATGATACACTTGTGCTACCAACGTAGAGATTTTGGGTATAAATCCTAGGTCAACCACTCTTTTGTAAAGGTACACTCAATATACATTACACACTTTTTCTGTTTTTTCATTTGTTCCTCTTGAATTTAAGTTCAATACCAGATATCTTACTTAAGCATAGTTTCGCCAGAAGAAATTTCGGCTTAGTATCTAACGGTATTTTAGTTTTGTGGCGAACTCGAGGACGTACAGGTCCAAGCTAGCAAGAACAAGGAAGAACACTTTGATTATTGTGGGCTACTCTTTGGTCCAATATTTTTAGTCTACATCACCGAGTAATACCACCTTTGTATGGGTTAAAATAATGAAAGCCAATTTTTTTGTATGGGCTAAAATAATGAAAGTCAATTTTTTTTATCATTTTATATAATTACTTTGTCTTAGTATGGGTGTCAAAGTCATTTTGTTTTAATGAGCGGATGTGTATGATCTAACTTGAGTTAAAATGAATTGGGTTGGAAATGAATTATTTTTATAAGTGGGTCAGAAATGGGTCTAATTCTATTGGGTTGGCTGGGTCATACATTCTTTTGGTATATTTGTTAATTAAAATTAGACAAAATCCAACATAATTGTTAGAAATATGTTCACAAATTCATAGATAAAACTAATTTTATAATATATAAAAATATTCGTTGTTCTTCAACTACGTCTAAAATGTCAAAAGAGCACCGATAAAATTATGTTCTTTGCCCTTTTCCTAAATAATTTGTTTTAAGAAAATACTCATATTTAGTTAAAATGACAATAATCATGTTAGTGTCTGTAAATTCATATGTTATGGGTTCAATCACAAAAATATTTATAAAAAATAATTTTTCTTTTCTGAAAGAGCGATCATCCTCAAACCTACTTGTGCTAGCTCGCTCCAAGGTTGACATTAGGTCGACTTGGTAGTGGTTCGTTGGCGAGGCCAAAATTGGTCCAAGTTCACCAATATTTCGGAGACATAGTCTTAAGATTCATGTTGAGTTATTAGTCTAGGATCAAACACAACATAAAAATGTATTTTAAAAACTACTAAACAATTTATCTTCAAAATATTTAACAAATAATGACCTTGTGACAATACAAATTCTTTTTTTTTTTTTTTTTTTTTTGATTTAAATGGGAACCTCTATCAACAGGGATTCGAACCTGGGTTCACTACTTTATGGTGACTAATCCATTTCACTAGACCAATAACTTGTTGATACAATACAAATTATCTATATCAGAGTCCTGCTTTCTCAAGATTTTGCGGCCAATATATGTGTCTACAATTATGGGTTATGACTTATGAGTCAAATAGTCAAGAATTCCTTACTAGTATTTTTTTTTTTTTTGATAATGATATCCTTACTAGTTATGACCTCATGTTCTTTGCATAGACAAATATTTAACACCAAACAAGTGACGTTCTACGTTAGCATTAGAAGTCAATTATAATTCAAATCGTTGTCGGAATACTTTAATTATTGAATAGCAAACTTGAATCGTCTATTTCGTTGAATGGAATGACCTGAACTAGGAAAAATTAGACTGGGGCAACCGTGAAGAAGTTATTTTGATGCTTTAGACAATCGTGTGTAATTAAAATCATAAAATAAATAGTCCAATTCTATATTATTGAATTATGTTAAAAATTGGATGGGGCATGAACTTGGTTTAATGACATTTCCTTTAATAGCGACTGGAATTTCAGGGCCTCTAATTTCTTGTTGTTTATTTTTCTAAAAAAAATAAAATTTCTTGTTGTTTATTAAAGATTTTGTTTTACTTGACTTTATAAACAACAAGAAATTAGAGTATATAGTAATATTTCATAAATAACAAGTCTGTAATTTTTATTCCTATATATGTACGATCTTATATCTATAGTATTAAAAAGAGTAAGTCATGTCATGGTGTAGCAATTTTTTGATATTCCTATTTTTTCCTTAATTTAATTATGTAATATTTTGACTTCTTCACTTATACCATTATATCATTTAAATAAAATTTATTTTTACGTTCCCCCGAGAAAGAAATTCTTATTTTTTTTTTCTTTTGCTTAAAAGATTTAATGAATGTGGGAACATGTGCTGAAGAAATTAAAGCACGCTCCATTCCATTTTAATTGTCGTTTTAGACTTTTGCACATGTATTAAGGAAATTAATAATTAGCCTAAATTTTAGAAAAAAAATTATAGTCAAACCTAAAATACCCCTCTTCTCTCTATATACTCTTGAAAAAGAAGAGAGAAAGAAAAACAAGGAGTAAATATGGGTAATATTGAAAGATATGTAATTAATCCTGCATTGAAATTCTAAAATGACAATTAATTTGGAACATGAAAAAATCTCTAAAGTGATAATTAAAATGGAATGGAGAGAGTGTTTCATAAACAACAAGAAATTATACTATTATAGTAATATATTTCATGTAACTTTTATTCATATATATACATATACACGATCTTAATTATATTTCATAAAAAAAAAAAAAAGAACTACTCATATGTATATAGTAATATACTAATATTCAATAGCATAGTAACATGAAATAAAAGTTTCAAATATTAAATTAGTAAATCGATCTTTATCCAAAAAAAAAAAATGGTCTATTAGTAATAAATTGATAAAAAAATTTTGAACAATCTGATAAATATGAGTAAAATACTCCAATAAATAATATACTATAAGATTTTGATATCCAAAGGCATTTCACGAATATATTTCTTTTCGATAAATTCAATCTTATGATATTAAAATCTTCAAAACTTAGACATCAAATTAAAATAAGGAATAAAAAAGTAATATCATCTGAATAGATATTATCCTTTCATTCATGAACGTTCGATCGAACAAATATTTCAAATAACTCTCTATTCATAACCAAATTCACACACACACGCACACACCAATTGCGACAGACATGGAGTAGTGAAGACCCAATTTGTTGTCTTCTTAGCATTAATTAGGGTAATTTACTCGCCCCACTTAAGATTTTAATGTTATATGTTCAATTTAGGCTGATTTTTTTGTGATATGATTTAAAGAAAGGATTCACCTATGCATTATTATACTTAAGAATCGGGTTGTATACAGAGGTATAAATGAGTTATTTCAAGTTTGGTTGCTTGGATTTTTTTTGAGTTTGAATTTAATTTGATTTGATTACTGGATGATTCGAGCTTGTATGAGTTTTAGTTGAGTTCATATAGGTCAATTTTGAACAGCTTGATATGTTCATATTCTTGTAGTGTTTTTTACCTTATAGCTGTATTTTATAAGCTACTATAGACTGATAAATGATGTCGTAGATAAGTTTGTTATTTTGTGCTGAATCGAGCTCAAGAGAGCTTTTTTCGATCGAAGATTGATTCTATGGTTTTATTTTCAGTCCTATGTTGAGAATTCTGAAACTGCCATGGATGCTGCATGGTTGATGTCTGAATAAGCCACTTTGCACTTGTTTTCACAGAGATGGAAAGATAAGGAAGACAATGGTTTCTTCATTGTTCTGCAATTGTGGTCAACACCTTTTGCGAAGTTGATTTAGAAACATTTTTATGCATGCTGTAATTCTGCTGTATGACGGTGGCAGTCTCGGTTGTGCATTTGTGTAGTATGGTATGAGTTTTCTCTCCCTCCGTTACTCTTTTTCTTATGCTCAGGTTCTTTTGACAAATATGTGAATTTTGAATACCTGAAATCATTAACACATGTACAAGACTGCAGCGAGGACAAAAATGGGCTGTGACGATATTGTTACAGAAATAAAAAAGTATACTAGCCTGTAGGAATAAGGTTAATGTAAAAGATGCGCATAATAAATTCATTAGAATGCAAGAATTTTGATAGTTCACTGCTGAATACAAAAGTTACTAAACATCATTCTCAGTATCCCATTTCCTGTGAATTTCAAGATCTTCTTTCACATATAAGATGTTCTTGAAATATATCTCCTACATTTTCTATAATTGCAGCTCAAGTACTCGAGTAGTACTATGAATTTTACAGATTATTTTGTATTACGATGCCATTTACAAGGCCACAATTTAGATGTAATTATTTCTAACCTCATAAAAAAGCATACTTCGCAGAGCCTGTCCTTATTCTGTATACATAATCAAGTTAGGTAAAATGAACTCCCAGCACATTTTCATATAATCCTATTCAGTAACAGAAAATTCTGTAAACTCTCATCAACTAGACTCAAAGACGTTTTATCGTTTTAATCTTGACAGCATCAAAGTGCCCAGATTGAGCATAAAGGTTATGTGAAAGAAGTACTAGCTTTTACTATGTATATTTATGCATTAGTCAAATTCTGTGTTGGTTTGGCTTTACTTAGGCTCTGTATTCAAGACTACTAAGCAACAATTACAATTCCCAGAATGAACTTCCTTTTATCAGGGTTTCAGTGACAAATGCTTGAGACATGCTGTAAGTTTTGAAGCTGAGAGAGCATATAGGAATGTAATTGGCAGAAGCCTGAGGTATTATTGGAATTGTTCAATTGTGAAGATTCTTTTGACGAATACCATTTAAACTCTCTTAAATTTCATGTAGGTTTAATAATTTTATTCCACTATGCTTCCGCTCAAAGCACAAGTTTTCAGAAAAGTTTTTGAAGGATGTAGATGGTTATGAAAAGGTAAGCATCTTAAATCATTCAAAGATGCTTGATAAGATGTGGCAATTCTAGGCATGACTTCATACAAGACATACATATTTTCTTCTATGCTGACATAATTTCTAAATTTTAATTAACCTAATGCATCTCCTTATCTTGTTTGCTCTCCTTTATTTTTGCTTCATTTTATTCTAGAAACTACTTTTTCTTGCAATTTATGTTAAATCCAGTTGAGAATCTGCAAGAATTAATTTCTTATGCATGTTGAGAATCTGCTTTTTGTACTATATTGGAGTTTTCATTATCTTGCAACTTGATTTGCTTGTAGGAATCAGTTTTGATTGGTTACAGTGGACTTGATGGCCTAATTGGCAATGAGAGATCCAGAGAAAAGTTCCGTGAGAATCTAAATGGCAAAAGTTTTGATTTTAATGCCACCTTGGCGCAGAAACATTTCCCTTCCATTACTTTGGGTTACTTTCCTAGTGTGGAATTGTATGATGGTACCACTTGCTATTCTGAAACCACAGAATCTCTGGTACCTCAAATTCTGGAAGGATGTTTTCCTAGTCGTATTGATGCAAATTGGGTGGATCCGAATTGTTTGTACCATACTCCGGATTCTTTACATGCAGAGATTTCAAATACCAATGCTTCTTATCTCCTAGATGAAAAAGTCGAAGAATCTACCATGAATCCCCAGTCATCAGATTGGAAGACAGAAAGAATGGATGCTTTACAATTTACTGTAAGTAAACCTTGCAGCATTCCTGAGACCCAAGAAACTGACATATCAGTGGCAGAAATTCTTGATAAACATATCAGCTGCATACCTGGGCTGAACAAACGCCAGCTCTGTCAGCTAGAAAACTGTGGTTTTTACACGGTGCGCCACCTTAAAAACTAATTAAGGAACAGTGCATTGCACCTTATATGTTGAAGCCTGATGTATCTGCTTGTTTACTTGTAGTTACGGAAACTGCTACATCATTTTCCTCGCACCTATGTTGATTTACAGAATGCTGAGGTGGAAATTGATGATGGACAATACCTGATCTTTGTTGGGAGAATCATGTCCTCAAGGTCAGCGTTCTCTTATTCAGGACTTATCTGTATTTATCATCTTTGACATCAACAATTTATCATTCTGGATAATCTGTTTTAAAATACGAAATGTCATAGTTTGCCTCGTCTCTATAGAAGGGTAGATGTCCTGTACTTTATTAGTAGGAATCACAATTCTTGTGCATAACCATGTTTACAATCGATCAACTTTAAATCCTCGTCTCTGTTGGCTAATGTCCAATACTTTATTTTTACGGCTCATAGTTCTTATGCATATATCCTTTTTTGCTCTTTTATAAGGGAATATTTCCAGTACTTGTTTTGTAATTTCCCAAGATATTGATTTGATTCCTTGGAACCATGTTGTGACTTAACCAATAATCATGCTTAATTAAAGTCATAGTATAATTTTGAATAAGGATATTTCCATACTTCTACATATCGATGAAAGACTACCTTGTTTTCAACTTTCTCTCTTTATGTCTCTCCGCTTCTGTTTTTTAGAAGACAAGCTTTTTTAGTTCCTTCAGATTGCCTTATGCTTTGGTAGCATTCTTCTTTGAGTACTAAGGTTCCATTCCAACTAGGCTTCTTAACTATTGTCAGGGACTGAAATCTATGATTACAAATTTTTTTCAGAACTTCCCTTTACGATGAATGGCACTCGAGTGTGTTAAGGATATAACTGTTATGTTGTTTTTATAGTAACCAGTTCAATTTTTTTGTTGCTTTCCTGGCTTCACACTATTTCAATTGTGTAGCTATGCTGCATCCCCACTTATCTTTTTTTTTTTTTTTTTTTTTTATAATTTTCTCCTTTTTGGTCATCAATACTACTCATCTGATTTACAGACATTTCAAGTCTGCATTCCTCTTTGTTTTATTTATTTCCGATATTACACATTTTTTTTCAAGTTTTTTTGTTATAAATTTTGCACCTAAACTACAGGCCGTTTCCTCTTAAAGTCCTCCCAAACTTAGTGATAAACATCTGACTTGAATTCTAATGCTACAACTTTTTTCACCCAGGGGAATTCGGGCTAGTGGTTCATTTGCATTTCTGGAGGTCATTGTGGCTTGTGAGGTTGCTGACATCAAGACAGATTCTGAGTGCATAGCAAATGAATATGACGATAGAAGGAAGAGAACAATATATTTGCATTTGAAGAAATATTTCCGTGGTGCCCGTTTCACATGTCAACCTTTTCTCAAATGTATTCAGGAAAAGCATAGGGAGGGAGATACTGTGTGCATTAGTGGTAAGGTGGGGTTGTTAACTAGTAATTTATTGTTTAAAAATTTAAAATTATCTTTTCCTATAATGTTCTTTGAAGGATTAATCTCTTCTGCTGGGAGAAAAGTTTATCGATATAGAATGGTAGAAGAATGGAATTTCACAAGTCAAATAAGAAATTGTAGTTTTTGGTACCATTAATCTATGTGGGAGTTGATGTACCCTGAAAGAATTTAGCTTCCTGATCCAAAATTGCTACTGGTTCTTGAGATGAATTTTTTTAAAAATAAGGAAAGAGAGGTGGAAGAGATTGTTGCATGCATATTCCACCCTAGATCTAATTAAACCATTAGATGGAAAACCATCTATAGTGGCCTTGGTGACCTAGAAATTGGCGAAGCAGATGAAGGAGACGCTGATTTGCTGATTCTACTCCTGAAAGTTATCAATTTCGATGCCTCAGTGGGATGGCTGGGGTCTTTGCTGGTTGAAGTAACTGGCAATTGGTTGGCTGGTGTATTAGTTTATTGACAACATACACACACATGGAATCATAAAATACACATATTTGATTGTTCATATTGGTGACTTTGCAGAACTGACTTCTAAATTTTGATTTTTGAAAGGTGCGTACCATGCGTAGTAAAGATCACTTTGAAATGAGAGAGTACAACATTGATGTGCTTAAAGACGAAGGAGAATCAAATGTCCATGCAAAAGGGAGGCCGTATCCAATTTATCCCTCAAAAAGGGGTCTCAACCCTGCATTTCTTAGAGATATCATCTCAAGGTTTGATTTCTGAGCCTTTTTCTTGTTAATAACTATTTCTAAAGGGTAAGAGCCTATCAGCCTTTTTATCTATCCTTAGTTCACGAAATTTTTCAGTCAATCAAAGTTGGTTGGATGATTTAATCTAGTTTCCATTTCATTATTCCTTGTGCTATATTTCCTTGTTGAACTTTTTAAAATAAGAGATAGTTGAAAGAAGAAAACATTAGAAATAACGTGGTTCAACCATTCGGCCCACGTCCACGGATCAAGTGCTCAAAGAGCTAGAAGACTTTCATTACTGTTGTTATTTTATGTTGTCGTTAGAACTACATATTTATAGCCTAACTAGAGATACATATCAGACATCTTAATGCAACAATGTTATTGAAAAAAGTTTCGACAAAACCGGCAATGAAATCCACAACAGCAATTAAAGTAGTGGTGAGTATCGGCAATGAAGGTCGTAAAATGCAAACAAATGGTGAAAAGAAAACAGGCTGAATCAAGCCGCTCTTATACCATCTTAAGAATTATGAAGAGAAATTATTTTACAATACAATTTACTATGCCCATAGGGCTCAGTATATACATAGTTGGGGCTATTCAAAAAGGAAATAAATCATATGTCCCTAAGCTAATAGGATCTAATCAAATCAACCCTAATTTAAACAAACCTCTTGAATGCGGTATATTTCCACATTCCTATTTGTATTTGTCTTCTTAGTAGATACGTAGTAATATACGCCAGGTAAGTGGTTAAAATTTGAAATTCTAGTCATAGTTTTTTTGTTAGTTTCAACTACTAATTCAATTTATTGTGGGAATTAGTAATCACTTAATACATGATACATTCTTTAGGTATTTTAGTACTTAAAAGCTACATAACAGAGAAGGAAATGGAAACAGGATTAGCTATCTATACATTCAGAGATATAAGAAATGATAAATTACAGGTTCCCTTGTTTTATATAACATTACCTGGTGTCATATGTTATGTGCGTCCAATGTCCATATTTTGATGCTATGTCGCCTCCCAGTTACTTCTTTACAGCAGTAGATATAATAAATGATAAATCTCAGATTATGTATTTATTCTCTAATATGCTGCTCATTTACATTTGTCAGAGCTTTAAAGACTTTGCCGATCAGTCTTGATCCTATCCCTAAAGACGTTACTCAAGAATTTGGACTTGTATGCCTGTCTGATGTATGGCTTTGAAACCATAGTTTCTTCGAATTCTATTTTGTATATTCTTAATTAGTTAGTAAAGATTACTGAGTGGTGTTTCTAAATGGCAATCAAATCATCACGGTTCTTCTTCCCTTTGGGTCATAACTAGCTATTTTTCTTGCTTCTTTTAGTTTTTTCTTTACCATGCTGATATTGATTTCAAGTTTGGTACTCCCACCTACTCCATTACTTTTTACGCCCAAGTTGCCCCATTAGCACATTTTCAAGTTATACCCACCAAGTGGTGATAAATTATGCAGGCATATATTGGAATTCACCAGCCAAAAAGTTTGAATGAGGCTGATTTAGCTCGCAGAAGGCTTATTTTTGACGAGTTCTTTTATGTTCAGGTATAATGACATGTTTTTGTTATCCATTTACTCCTTCATATTCATTGCTTTTAGTAAACTGTCAATGACTGTGGTGTATTTATTTTTGAGCCTTGTTCATATTGGGGTTAATTGTGCAAAATCCAACTGTCCGATGTTGCATGACACAATTTGACACATTGAAACCCCAGGACTGTGTTTGCTTCACCTATGCTATCATCTTAGCAATTCTTTAATTGAACTTTCTGCAAGTTACCCCATCTTTTTGGCTTACTGGATCTCTGTCATTTCTTTATTGTAGGTTGTATTTTCTCTCCTTGAATCTGTCTTGTATACCGGAAATTGTTGATATTTTAAATGTTATTATTTCAAAAGCAATTTTGTGACAGAGTTCCACCATTTTCGCTCCTGATACCCTCACTAACTCGAGCAAAATTACACACAGGAAGTTAATCTATGAAACAAGAAAGGAATTATTCGAGTGGCATCCAAAAAGGCCAGTCCGAACAGCTTACCGCTTTTTCTTTCTTTATTATTGGACCTCCTTCAAAATTGGGTTCCACTTCACCATCCTACTGTATCTTCTGAATTTTAATCATATCCATAGTTTAGTCCCCTATATATGTGTGTGTGTGTGTGTGTGTTTTCTGCTCAGAAATTTAAGTGTGTTTTATTAGTTACAAATACTCGTTTAAAAATATGAATGCATGATGATTTCACTTGTAAAGGAATTCTTAATTGGTGTATTGGGTGTACATTTTGGGGCCAAAATGCAAGTGTGGCTTGCTTTTGCGGGGGTGGGTGTAGGCTTGTAGGGGCGGGGCGGGAGCAGTGTTAAGACATACAACCTCCATCCCATAATTCTTGCTCCCTTGAGGTTTGGCATGGAGTTTTAGGTTAGAGTAGAAAATGTGAAACTTTTAGATATCTTTACATTTATGCCCTTAAAAATAGTGGTTGAGAATTAGTGGTGTCAAATCATTCCTTATGTGGGAGGGTAGTTTGGAGACAAGATTATTTTTCATTTAGGAAAGAGATTCTCGTTTTGGGACATAAAGGAAATAGGAATAAGAGTTTTGGGACAGAGGGAGTATTTCTTTGTATTGTCCTATAATTAATTAATTATTATCTGTAGCTTGACCTTAGCTTTTATCTACTAAGTAAAAAGGTAGAGGCGTTGATATGGCACAAAAGACAAAATATGAACATGCTGATACAATCAACAAATTACTTTTAACCATACTTAAGGCATGAGGCTAACATATTACATAGTTCGAAACATCAACTGAGAGTTTAGAAGTATACTCAGAAAAAAATTAAAGTAAGCTTCTGCAATCATGTACTTGAGTCACGAGGTTAATATGGTCGAGAATCTTGAGACAGGAACTGAATTCGAAATTAATTTCAGAAGAGGGTTAAAGTAGATTAGTGTTTGTGAATTTGATATTTATTTGGATCTACTATACTGTGTATTTACAGGTCGGACCGAAGAGTGCATTGGGTATAGGTCCTCCCCAGTGTGGTGTCTCCAGTAGCCAGTAGGGACTTGAGTTTCGCCTTTGGGGGCAAGCCACTACCACTTGGCCCAACCACCTTGGGTTTTGTGAATTTGATATGAAACTTGTAGCTGATAGGATTTAGCAAAGCCCACGAGTATTGACCAGATAAATGGCAGAATGCATGAAGATACACAAATTCTGGATGATCACTGTATTTATTTTCTTTCTTCCCTTATCACCCCCAACCTTTTTCCTCCTTTCATCATCTTTTAGACCTAAATGTTTGTCATCTTATTATTCAACACATCATTTTGGTTCTAAAATCAGATTCTTATCTAAGAGGAGGCCTTGAATGTGTGCATGTGTACATGTGTCCTTTGGCATGTCCTCAATGTTTCTAAATGTACAAAATTAAAATGTTTTGCAATCTCATCCCTGCACGCCCACCATTTCATGGAGCGTGAATGAAACATGTATGTATCTGACACAAACTCTCACCCACTATTACCTAGTATCTTAACCTGTACTCGAGACATGGAATTTGAATTGGAGTTCATTCCAGATGGTAGCCAAATCTGAAAAAAAACAGAGGTTATTTGTATTCGGAAACCCCCGTCATCACCATTCAATATTTCTTGACCCACTATTGGCCAAATCACCTGAGCATGTTTGTGGAGAACTGTTGCACTTTTGGTTTTGACTTCTTTGGTTGATTTTACTAAAAGGTTTGTCGAAGGTTGAATGGTTTTATTGGATTTTAACTTTTTAAGAAATGAAAATATCTTTAATTCGGAATAAAATTAAATGAGTTAAATCAATCTCAAGAGGATTGTTCGGAAGTTTTTTCCTCTTATGGAACAAGATATTCATCAGAATATTTTTCATTTTAAAATCCAAACTAAAAATTGCTGTAAGAAAGAAGGTTCCAATTCCATAACGGAAAACTTGGTGTCCGATATCTCTAGTTTATTGAAATGCGCTTGAGTTCAGCAGATTCTGGAAACTTATTTCTTTCCCATGGAGAGTGCTTAGCTCACTAGGGGCTAACCATATCTTTGAATTTGGAAATTTCTCATTGGCTTTGGGGCAATGTCAACTTCACAAGTAATTTATGAGGTCCTTCTATTTAATGTGCAATAACTACACTTACTGCCCCCTTATGTGAATCCATTGAAGCCTGCTTGTACTTGAATTTTATGGTGCTATTGATGTGTGGATTTTTTTTGCCTTGGCACTTGTTTAGCAAAATGTTGTAATATTTCGGTCTCATATCGAATATTTTCTTTCAGCTGGGAAGGTTATTCCAGATGCTTGAGGGTCTTGGGACAGAGCTAGAGAAAGATGGATTGCTTGAGAAATACACGAAGACTGAGTTGAGTGCAATAGCAATGGAAGAATGGTCCCATCTCACAAAAGAGTTCATGAAGGTTCTTCCATATACACTTACCTCCAGTCAGCTACGTGCCACCTCAGAAATCATATGGGATATAAAACGACCAGTTCCAATGAATAGACTGTTACAGGTCTTAGACTTGCTCCATCTTTTTTTCATATAAGATTAACATGAGCTTGCACAAGCTTGATTGAGATGAGCTTTACTTGGTCTTTGCTTGTATGATTGATTGGAATGCGAGCAGTCCTAGGTACCATGCTTATTTTTAAAATTCTTTATTGTAATTAACTTGGCCCATTTTAAATTTTTGTTCTAATTATCCTGTTGAGGCCAAAAGTTCCACATGGATTGGATATCAAGACTAAGTGCTCCTCATACGGTCTTAGGAAATTGCACTTCTTGAGCTAGCTTTTGAGGTGAGTTAGGCCCACCCCGTTTAGGTGGACTTAGCCCAATATATATGTTTTTGACATGGTATCAAACTCAAGAAGCCCCATGTTAATGTGGGCCACCTTCTTCGGTGATGAGCGTCAATTGTCCTTGTACACATGTTTTAATTTCTTCACCCGCACGCTTCGCGCAAATTTAGGTTGTCTGTGTGTTGGGCCCTTATCCATATGTCGCAATTCACAAAGTTGGAGTGTTAAAGACTAAATGTCCCACTCCCACATAGATTGGATATCAAGACTAGGAGCTCCTTATATGGTCTTGGGCAATTCTCACTCTTGAGCTAGCTTTTGATGTTGGACCCTGGACTTAGCCCAATCCATGTATGTTTAACATATCCGTTCTTACTCTTTATTGGGAGTTAGACTATGTCGGTTGTTACTACATCCTGCTTGTGGACCAAGGAAGAATCTTAATTGGTGGTCTAGGTTTTTTGGATGTTTAACTTTATACCATGCATGTCAATTTTAAATTATTTATTCTTGGATCTAGCTTAGACTTCGGAGTCGAATCATTTCCAGTTTTGTAAGCATGAGTGCATAATTTTTTTCAAATAAAATCACACAGAGGGCAACTAGGTCTAACTCAATACAATATAAACGGAAGTAATTTTGTCATTACATAATCTTTTAAGGTTTAAAATGAGAGAAAGATAATAGAAGTAATAGTTTTTTTTTTTTTGTGTAAAAACATAAGAATATAAAATGTTTTTTCAAGTGGTCTTTCATCATCAAATTTATAGATCGTTGTTACTCAAGTGATAGCGAGAATGTTGATAAATTTCATGTTCTTTTGACTCTGAACTAAAATGGATGATTTTGAGGCCACATGGATAAAACAGTTATACTTTATACGTGGTTTTATTAGAGGAACTGTTTTGCCATTTGATTGTTATACTATTTCACATTTTTTCCTCATGTAACTGGGTCTGAGGCTGAGGTACTCGTGAAACTGTGATTCGATGCGAGGCTATTGCTTCAAGATAACTTAATTGGCCTCCCCCACTTATTAATAAACCAATACAATATCATTCCATCTAATGTTTCACACTAAAATGCAGTTGTTTTCTATTACAGTACGTGTAGTTCTCCATCTGGATGTAGTTCTTTCATCTGACCAGATTACTTAAGATACAAAGAATTTTAGTTCTCTAATTACTCTTCTTTTTTCCTGTTTTTGCCTCTTCATAGGGTGATGTTGGATGTGGGAAAACTGTGGTAGCATTTCTAGCATGCATGGAGGTAATTGGCTTGGGATATCAGGTGATATATTTATACCTATACTTTATGTATAGTTTTATATGTCCGAAATGATGAATATTGATTACATTACATTATGTCTAGGCAGCTTTTATGGTTCCAACTGAGCTGCTAGCTATCCAGCATTATGAGCACCTTCTTGGCTTGCTAGAGAAAATGGAAGAGGCCAATGGAAAACCTTCAGTTGCTTTGTTGACAGGCTCAACCCCGACGAAACAAGCACAATTTATTCGGAAGGTAGTGTTTAGACTGGTTGTTTCTAGGATATTTTTTATATACTATTTGAATTCATCTTTTGCTCTATATTGTTCTGATAGGGTCTTCAAACTGGGGATATTTCTTTGGTCATTGGAACACATGCTTTAATAGCTGAAAAAGTGGAATTTTCAACCTTGCGCATTGCTATTGTAGATGAGCAGCATCGTTTTGGTGTTGTCCAAAGAGGACTCTTCAACAGCAAGGTAGCTTCTTGCTTCTACACTAAGCTTTGTCTAATATTTATATATTGACGCTGAAACATCATGAATTTGCTGTTTGGTTGAAGTAAATGAGTACCACTTCCGCTCTCATGTATCCTGGGTTTGCGATATTAATATTCAAGTTTTGTTGGTTTGCAAATGACCTTCGGCCTATTAGAAACAGAATATCAGTCATGCTATTATCAATTTACTACTAAAATTTATATAATTTTGTATTAATTCACCTAATAATAAGATTAAAAATATATTCTTATTTTATTGATTTACCTTGGGATCTTTTTGACCTTTGTTTTGATTTGTCAACATCTTTGGATTGATTTCTTCATACCACAGTCCTTCCGTAAGCATAAAAAATGTTTTAACCACAAATCAGCATGTCTTTGTGATAAGTGCTAATGCATGAGTTGCCTGTTTGGTGGTGGTCCTTTCTAACTCTGCACAATCCAAGATTGAAAATCATTATCAACTTATTCCGACCAGTATTGTAATACCCCGTATTTTTAAATAAACATAAATAAATTTTAGTTGATTTTAAATTAAATAAGAAACAAAAGAAAAACGAATTAGTATGTAAGCGGTAACGAATTGAACGCGGGTACCACAAGTATAATTGTATTTGTCGTCTAATTACATGTTATATTATGTTATTTATGTGTTTGATGATGCTCATAACTGTGCAGTTATACTTTAACACCTTAACTTCCCAACTGGATCCCACTAGTTCAAAGGACAATTTGAAAAAAGATGTTGTCGTGGCTCCACATGTTCTGGCAATGTCAGCCACACCAATTCCAAGGTCGCTTGCTCTGGCTTTATATGGTGATATGTCCCTAACTCAAGTATGTACTCTTTCATTTGATTTGCATCATCAATGAGTTTTGCGGATTCTCTGCACTACTTTCTGGTTTTACTATGGGTTTAGAATGGAATAATTAAAATTCTGCTTCTACTCAAGCTTAGTAGCTCTTCTCCGCAAAAAATGGTGGCTTTTATATATTTCATTTTACTTGCATTTTTTTTCAATGAAAATCACTTCCTGATTCCATTATATTTCTGTGAGTAATGGTACAAATTGAATCAATCCGTGAGAGGAGCTAGAGCAATATACTCATGTATGTCATGATAACTGTATTCCTAATTGTTCTGGCTAGGCTATTTGTCTGTAATAAGTTCTTTTAAACGACAGTTTTTCTACTTTCTCATGTTATAATCTTTCAAATTCTTTATCCTTTGGAGTCTTTAAATGACAGATCACTGATATACCTCCTGGAAGAACACCAGTTAAAACATACATCATTGAAGGAAATGAAGATGGATTTGAGAAGGCCTACCAGGTAATCTTTTTCATATGAAAAAAGGTCATGCTTTATGTTTATTTTAAAATAATATCAAGAATTTCAAACGTGATGTTGTGGAATAAATTGAGAACGTACGAAGTTAGAATATAATGAAGGAGCACAATTTCAAGGCTCAAAGTTTGCCGAAAAATACTCAAAACAACCACCTAGAAAGGAGTAATGAAATATCGATGAATGAATTCCGCAATTTTTTTTTTCTCGAGAGGAGTAATAAATAAGTATAATTGAAGTAAGAAAATAAAATGTTGACTGAAAGGGGTCAGTTGGCTAAATAAAAAAGAAGAAAACAATAGTATACTTTGATGAGGAGTAAGTGTAATCTAACCAATTCAAAAATAAAAGATAAAAATACCCCAACAGTTACTAACTAAGATGTGAGCTTCTCTAATTGTCTTGATGTCAGAAAATCAAATCTGTAGACTTTCGGGCTCATCGGATTGGTAAATACCTAGTTTGAATCTAACCGTGCATTGACAAAATAAGAGAAACCTAATGGCTAAGATTTTGTAAACTAGTCAGGCTATTTTGTCGCAGTTATTGTGGGATGCAACTTGTCAAATTCTGACTCCATTTCTTCACCGGATTTTTTCTGAAATAATTTGTTTGATATTTTAACTCTTGCAGATGATGATGGAAGAACTAGATGGAGGAGGGAAAGTATACGTCGTATATCCAGTAATTCAACAGTCTGAACAACTGCCTCAGCTACGTGCTGCTTCAGCCGATCTTGAAAATATCTCTAAAAGGTTCCCTAATTATAACTGTGGATTGTTACATGGGAGAATGAAAAGTGATGAGAAGGATGAAGCATTGAGAAGTTTTAGATCTGGACAAACAAACATATTGCTCTCCACACAAGTAATTGAGATTGGAGTTGATGTACCAGATGCATCCATGATGGTGGTAATGAATTCCGAAAGATTTGGAATCGCACAACTGCACCAACTTCGGGGTCGAGTTGGACGTGGAGAGAGGAAGTCTCAGTGTATACTTTTAGCTTCTACAACTTCTAGCCTAAAACGGTTAAAGGTGTTAGAGAAATCATCAGACGGATTTTACCTTGCAAGTATGGATCTTCTCCTTCGTGGACCTGGTGATTTGCTTGGTAAAAAACAGTCGGGACATATACCGGAATTTCCTGTCGCTAGATTGGAGGTAGATGGAAATATTCTTCGGGAAGCACATCTTGCTGCACTGGTAAGTATACGTCGTCAAACTATTCCTTTGTTTTGATTACTTATCGATTTCTTTAGCAAGGTTACCCCCTAGGATTTGCCTAATTAGCGCCGGAATACATATTCTGCTGGAAAAATGAAAATTATACCCCTTAAAAAAATGCGAAACCATCCCCATTAACCTAAAAAACTATCAATGATCCACCTGTTAACATTGAAAAATGCAATGACCCCGTGTTCACTTAAAAATTGACAATAACCTCCTTATTGTTAATAAAAAGAAAACAGGGGGTTTTGTTTATAAAACTAACATAGGGAGTTTTTTAGCCAATTAGGCAATAGCACAGATGGTACTTTTGCATTTAGCTCTAAAATTTTCTCTAGATATTAATCTTTAATTATTGGGCTAGTTACCCTAGACAACCCTCAGGTTAGGTGAAATTGCAGAACCGATTTTCAATCATATTTTTGAACTATATTTTCTTTTACGACTTCTGCCCTACCGCCTAAGATAGGAAGTTTTTTGGCAAGTATTCAAACATTCGGGGGGTAAACATGTAACTGCACCTACCTTCAAAGGGTGTGCTAGGTAATTTTCCCTTTATATGTTTGATAGATACGTGTCTTAATTGCTATTTTATGCAAGAAAATTATTTACCCTAACGTTTTACTCACTAAAATTCAAAAGCCAAACATTATCTTATGTATTCCATTTACACCTAGTTACTGACAATTACATTTATTACATTGATTTTCTTTTGGTATATATATATATTTGTACCTTGATCATGATTATTTCCACGCTCTACCAACATGTTATTGGTCTAGTGGAATGGACTAGTCACTACAAAGTAGCGAACCCATGTTCGAATCTCTTTTGGGAGAGTTCCCACTTAATGTGCCCGACTCGCCTCGAAAAGGATTAAGCCCTTTTCAACCTCGCTTATAATGGAATAAACAAATATTGTATGTAGCATGTCTTTAATGAATTCTATCAAATTTTGTTGTGGTTGCAGAAAGTTTTGGTAAATTCAGATGATTTGGAGAAATTTCCAGACCTCAAAGCTGAGCTTAGCATGCGACAACCCCTGTGCCCTTTAGGAGACTAAGGTTTCAATGTGTCTTTTTTATGATGTTCAATTAATCAGAAAAAGCCTCTGAATAACAGTAAAAATCAATCTTGTACATCTCTTGTAAATATTTTGTAAGCAACTTGAAGTTCAAATTGTTGTATCTTTTCGAATATTTATGACATCGATCTTTTGCATTTTTTCGTTTAGGGTAAATTTGCCATTATTTTAATACGTGAAGTAATCAGATTTTTACGTTTAGCGTTACTTTTGTGGCGAGTTAAGTCTAATTTACACCGTTACATTCATTTGTTCACGCATGAAAGAAGAGTATTGATAATTCAAAGTTTTAAATAAATTGGATATCAAAATTAAGTAATTTTTATTACTTAAGCTAACTTTTCAGATGAGTTAAGACAAACTTATCTGAATGTACTTAATCCATATGTTTAATTTTGTGTTCTCTTATTTGTAAACAATAATTTGCTTATAAAGTGAAGAAATAGAACACAAGATTTCCCCCTTTTCTAACTCAAAAAAGAAAAGAAAATAGCTATGACACTAATCGATTTGAAACTTGGTTAAAAGGAGTAACAAAATAAAATTAAATAAAATTAAATCGATAACCGTAGAGCGAATAAAGAAATTGTGGGCATGTATCACCAAGAATTACTCCAAAATTTAATCTAAAATATGAATTTTGAAAGGAAAATTTTCACTTTGACCCTTAATATTTGTGCTAGTTTTACTTAACCCCCAACTATTAAAAATATATATAACAACCACCTTAAGATGCAAAAATTAAAATTTAACAGGATATTTCATCCAGCTTTAATGATGTGATTTTGAACGTTTTCGCACTTTGTCACTCCAACCTTTAAATGTTTATCTTACTCCTGATTTAAATCATGTTAAGTCTAAAAATGAAATATTGTCGCAAATTTCGTCTATGAACGTCAAAAGGCAGTAATTTGAGATATTTTTGATAATCGAGGGATTAAATGAAAACTTACAAATGTTAAAGGATAAAGTAAAAAAATGTTTAAAAATTAGGAGACAAAGTGAAAAATTTCAATTTTTGAGTGAGTAAATCGAAGTATTTCACTTCTTGTTCGCCGCACAAAATTAGTATCACAATGAAAGACAAATGGGTCCCAGTTGTTCCCCCTTGAGAGTAATCGTGGGTCCCCCAAGCATGTTTCTCCAAAGCCTAATCATAAAGAGTGGGCCCATAGTGAATGGCTTTGCGGATTTCATCGCACTATGTTTGCTTAATGCCAACAAAAGAATTAATTTATGTCCGCTTTGTGCGTGTGGTTTCACATTATTAATATGTTGATAAAAGAATTCGGTAGTAAAAGAAGATTTTTTTTAATGGAGAATATATCGTTACATAAATTATTATATGAAGTATAAAGATAAATTAATTATAAAAATTAGAATTAAATTAAAGAAATATTCATATTAATGAGAATTGAACTCTCAACCTTTATAATATGCTACGGCCTCATCAACGTAACATAGAAGACCTATTATGTATATACTCTGCATGATTTTCAAATGTAGCAATAACATTTTAGGAAACGGGAGGGATCTGTTTGTATCATTTTTCTGTGTATTTCAGAAATTTGGAGAATTTTAAAAAATATTTTAATTTGATTTTTATGTAATTGAAAAATGTTCTTCGTTTGGATTTTTAGAGATGAAATGAATAGTAAGTTTTTTTAGAATGTTGTAGATTGTTTATAGAGATTATGAAAAAAAAAATAAGAAAAAATAATGCAAGATGTAAATTACTTTATATGTCAAATCATATTTGTTATGTGAAGTTAGTAGTGTAAGTTATATGTTAATTTATGTTACATCAAAATACAGTTTTTTTAAAACATAAGATAATTTTTTTAAGATGAGATTATTTTTAAAAACTGAGAGAAAATCTTATAGGAGCAATTTTCCCTCCTAAAGTTGTTTCAAATTAGTTTTTGAAAATTCCCTTCCAAAAAACATTTACCTCAAAAAATTAAATATATATCCTCTCTCAATTAAGAGATTTTTCAGTTGTGCCTAAACTTAGTTTTTGACTCCATCAAAATGTTTCAGTTTTTTGAATAAGTGAAAAAGAGATAAGGTATAATTTTAAAACTCTTTTTATCTTGAGAATCTTTCATTTTTCTTAATTTTTTTTTTTTTTTTATGTTAACGGAAGTATTTTTGAAAAGTTTGTAATTTTATTTAAGATATATATACACTCGAAACGAAAATTTGATCCATTAATAGAAACAGGGAGTTGCGACTTTCGTTTATTTGCTTCTCCACCAGCATTCTTCTCAATCAAATGGAAAATTATACCGAACCCAGTTGATCAATTTATATAATTAGTTTTTACCAATTTTGTGTTATGATTTTCCCAAACATGTAAAATTATTTTTATTATAAGAGTTGGTGGAATCAATTTTCAATTTAGTTAGAAATTTTCCAAACAAAGTATAAGACAAGTTCAACATACCAAAGTTTGATAATTATATACACTCAAGTCTTTTTTTGACCAAATATTCTATCACACAAAAAACAAGTTTTTTCCTGGGTTTTGGTCTCATGTTCAAATCACATTCTTTTATTTTATTCTTAAAAACCCATTTCCCACTGCTTGAATATTATAACCAAATTTCATCTAATAACTTTCTTTCCAAAAGTCAAATTGTGGATGTATTAAATGTCAAATTAAGTAGACAAAGGTTTGAAATATTTCTAGTAGTCCGGATTACAATGAAGTTGTAGCTTGAAATCCATCCATTTTATGGTTCGTTTGGTAATTTTAGAATTTATTATTTTCTTATTAATTTTAATAAAAAGTTCATTTTCTCTTGAATATCTGAGAAATTAGTTAATTCATAGTCTAAACGATGGCCTGACTATGTGTTCTTTTATTACATATGAACAAGGGTCTATTTTGAGAAAAATTTAAAGTCAAATTTAAAATTGATTATTTAACTTCAAGTCATAACTTCAAAACGTACATAGCCCCAACTAGTAGAGATTATTTAAAAACTTTACCCACTTTAACTTTCGTCATTCACTAAATCATTTTTTTTTTCATTGTACCCAATTGCTGTTGTAGTTCCTATCTAAACATTATGGTCCTAATTGGTTAAGTTGTGGTTCAGTTTAAATTTCACGAAACATGAACCAAAACTTAATCAAATGAAGTCTGAGTATATGCTTCGTAAAAAATTTAGGTTTCAATTTCAAACCAAAAAGACAATTATTTGACATGTATCACGTATTTTTTCCTATATAAAAGGCATTGATTTGACGCTTACAATATATTTTTCTCTTTATAAAAATATTAATTTGGCACATATCACTTATTTTCCTCCCTCAAGCCCTACATTTAAACCTAATACAACCTTGGATGCAACAAAAGTAAATATGAAATTAAATCTTATTTGCTCAAATAACCAAACACAAAATACACACACAATCTTAGAGTGGAGAAGAGGGGCGATGAATATGGAATGATGGATGCGGATAAATAAACACACAAAAGATTCTCATTGAAAAATCTCACAGAGGAGGAGATTGAAAGAATAGTAATACTTCAATTAAAATTCTTTCAACTTTTTTCTACATAAAATAAAATTATAACTCTACTCGTCTCTATTCTCCATCTAACTCCATTATTTGTGCATTCTAACCATGAAAATGAAGACTCTAAGCATTATCCAATTTCAAATTTGAGACAAACTCATATCTTCTTATCTATATCCTATTTTTCTTTTAGTTTTTCAAGGGTTTAATCCCTTTCGAGACGGGTTGGACACATTAAGTGGATACCTCTCCTAACAAGAATTCGAACCTGAGTCCGCTACTTTGTAATGACTAGTCTTTATCCCCATTTAAACTAATTAATTAGGAGAAAAGCCTAATCTCCTAACTAATCCAATTTTGTCATATCTTCTAGAGAACCTCAGTTATGTTGAAAATCAAGAAAAATTGAGTCAAAATCAAGCAAGAAAAATTGAGTCAAAATCAATTTAAATGACCCTAAGTTGCCCTACATTAGCATGCATATGAGTTAAGTAGCTATACATACACACCTATATACCCCTATGTGTGTAAATATAGTAGATGAAGTGAAAGTTGGGCAAATTATTTAATTAAAAAGAGTTGGAGGGCTCAAGGTATTTGCCAATCATTTCAGCAGCTGACCCTGAAGTGAATGGGACAAGTCAAGACAAGGGGGACCCCCTGCTCTTTTGTCTTCACAAACACAATCCACCTTACAACTAAAATTACTATATTACCCTTCTTCAATATATCCCACCCCCATTTAAATGACACGTGGCGTGCATCAGACGGATCAGACGTTTGACTTGACGACCACAGTCACACCATTTTCCTAAACTAATTACATAATTTAACCCCCATTCCAAAATCTTCAGGCATGTTTGTTTGGCTTTTTTATCAAAATTATTTCGTGTTTTACTTTTTGAAATAAATTCTTCATTTCTCAATTTTTTAAACTATCCTCTAAAAAACCAAACAAACCATCTCTCAAACCACTCGCTCAAAACTCAAACAAAAAACATTATACAAATCGAGATTATTTCATAAACTTTCACTACTCTTTAAAACACCAAACAAACAGACCCTTCATTGGTCATTACAACAACTCCCCACATTTACTTTTAACATTTCAACTTTCTATAATTTCTCTGTCCCCTTTAAACTTTATCATTTGTCCGAATCTGAATACAAATTCTTCTTGTCTAGGTACAGACAAGTATATATTCTGAGGGTTCTTTTCTTTAATTTCTACATTTAATTTACAGTTTTGTTTTATATAATTCTTAAATTTATGGAGATATTTTCTAATAATTGTACTAATTTGGAGCTAACCATAGCCATGCCGGGCTTCTCTTCTTCTCCATCCCTTCCCTCTTCTGGTAAATTAAATTGCTCCAAATCTATTTATTTATTTCCATAATATATATTTTGTTCTTTTTTTTTTTGGAGTTAGGGTTTTTTTATGATCAATTACAAGGTTGTAACTTATAGGGTTCTTTTTTTTTTTTTTTTTTTGCATGATACGTTCTTGATCATCTTTTATAAATTTAAAATCTTTTTTTTTTTTTTTGCTTAGATGAATTAGTAATAAATGAAATTATGAAATTAATAAGTTTTATTTGAAACCCTAAAAAAGATTCCTTGATCATATTTATATAGGGGAAAGTGGCGGCAATGTAAGGAAAGAATTGGACATAAATCAACTACCCGGCCAAGAAGAAGATTGCATGGAAGAAGAAGAAGAAGAAGAAAGCCCGAACGTTGGCCCGGCCCGAAGAAAGAAACTCCGTCTGACCAAAGAACAATCACGACTTCTTGAAGAAAGCTTTAGACAGAATCAAACCTTAAACCCGGTAAGAATTAATTAATCACACCCCAAAATAAAAAGATTTAATTAAAAATTATTACATATTAAAATTACTAATATTACTTTTTTTAAGTTATGATTAAATCTTTTATTATAAATTGAATGCAGAAAGAGAAGGAGGCTTTGGCAGTGGAATTGAAATTGAAGCCAAGACAGGTGGAGGTGTGGTTTCAAAACCGTAGAGCAAGGTACGTTCATACGAATTATTTAATTAATTAATTTGTTTTTTTTATTTTTAATTTACTTTAGAATATGAAATTGTTTGACTAATCAATTATTTTTGTTTTTATATAGTACTACGAATATATATTGGCTATTGTAGTAGTACTAATGCGACCTGAATCAGATTCTACCCAATTTTAGGGATCAAATTCAAAAGCAGAAAGTGATACTTCAAC
This sequence comes from Penstemon davidsonii, assembly GCA_034814905.1. Classification (NCBI taxonomy): domain Eukaryota; kingdom Viridiplantae; phylum Streptophyta; class Magnoliopsida; order Lamiales; family Plantaginaceae; genus Penstemon; species Penstemon davidsonii. The sequence continues at coordinate 27,017,340 of JAYDYQ010002534.1, forward strand.
CAACAATTAAAGTGTTATTTGCCAAGTCAAAATTAACAAATTTTTATTTAATTTCATTTTTAATTGAGTTGGAAAATAATAATCATGGATCAGAATTTCTATCTTTTTCGTCGAAAACATCAAAATGTTTCTGATTTTGAATCAATCGAAACGAAAATGAAGTGTATCTCCGAAACTCTATATATATTTGCTTTGGAACTTTCTCTTTTTATTAATTTAGTAACTTTTTTCATCATTTTTCCAAACGTTTCAGAAAACTTTTCGAAAACTTTTCTATATTCAGCTGACCGGGAGGATATATATTAATTAGGGTAAATTGACATGCATTAGAACGTAATCATTTTACAAGAAATTAAAAAAGAAGCTTAACTCATTGATCGACATTACTACAACTTTATGAATTAACAAGGGTGGATTTATATTAACTAGGGTAAATTCCATTTTACCCTTCTTCAATCATCATCATTGCATGCTTTGCTAGAATTTCCAAGTTATCGAGAACATGTCTGCACGTGAGGTTCATGAATTGGGCCGAAATGGCGCCCTAATTGCTTTAGATTGTAAATTGTAGGGTTAACTTTTCGATTCGAAGACATGTGGGATAAACTTGACAGCGTGTTTTATTTATGAGACCATTTTTTGAATTTGACCTATTAATATCAGACTATTCCAAGTCTATTCTTGTTTGTTTTAGTTAAATTTCATTTGGGTCCGGTAATTAACCAGGCTTTATAATAATCTCAAGTTCGATAAAATTGTAAACTAACTTGAAGAATTAATTATTAATCTCCATAATAATCTCAAATTTGATAAAACAACAAATTGAACTTGAACAATTAATCGTTCGATATTTGACCATTTCACACCCTCTACTTGCATGGTATCATTAATATTTTATGTTATATATATATTAATATATATATATATATATATATATATATATCCTCTTTTGTATGTTTAGCAAATTAACTTGCCTATGTGAAAATGGATTCATTTTTTTTTTAATTAAGTTTTCCACAATACTTTATTTTTTGTATAAATGTATGTGAAAATGGATTCCTTGTACATTAATTTGTAAATAGGAGCAAACTGAAGCAAACAGAAATGGAATGTGAGTACTTGAAAAGATGGTTTGGAACATTGACAGAACAAAATAGGAAGCTACAAAGGGAGTTAGAGAATCTAAGGGCCATGAAGCCCGGCCCGAACAACGCCTGCCCGGCCCACATGGCCTCTACCCTCAGTAGTACTATGTGCCCTCGATGTGAGCGAGTAACCACCGCGACTCATGTACTCGACAAGGGCGCCACCACTACCGCCACCACCGCGGCAATGCCACCATTTTTTCAGGCCAGACGTCAACCCTCCGCCGCATGTTATAACTAATCAAGTTAATTAGCTTTTAATGGTGTAGTGTTCATGTTAGTCATTTATGTATAGAGTAGTTCTTTTGTTCATAAACTTAATGTGTTTGGATATATTAACATCATGACTCAACTAAGCTAAGTTTTTTCCAATAGTGTTCTTTTCGGTTGGGCATTGGGATTGGAAAAATTATTCGGTGCATCTGCTTAACGATGTTGTGGAGCTATCGTATTATTTGGAATATATTATCTTCCCTTATATTTAGAGGATAGTAATATTTTGTGATATTACGTTTATCGTGTATTATTAAAGAAATATAATTGAATTGTTTATACAATATTAATATGTATAACAATTGTACGATACATTCCCTATTATGTATCGTGAAAGATAATTAAATTCACTGTTCCATATCATTTGCAGTCGTTGTGAGGATCAATATTTACTTTTTGAATGGGGAAGGGGGAACGTTTTCACGCTTATGGATTGAAACTTCGATTTCAAGCTTAATTAGGTGAATGAAAAAGAAACATTAAATTTAGGAAAATTTGTTAATTTTAAGAGACATATCGATGTCTAATCATGAAATAAGTATAAATTGCAATTATAAGATACAGTGTCATTATATGATATAGATTAATCATCCATTAATTAGTTTAATTTCCTCTACAATATTAGTATTTAAATATAGACTAAATGGGTGGTTGAATATATTTAATATAAAACGTCTATAAAATACTTTGTCATACTGATTAGATAAATAATTTATATGACATTTATATCATATATTTTTGACCATGAAAGACATAGAATTCAGTAGTTGAGGGGAAACAAAAAGGAACAATAATGCTCAAATTAAAGAAATTGTACGTAATCTTTCATTGATAATAAAAAATATAAAAAAAAAATTCAATGATCTTTGTCTTTTCTTGCTTTAAGTAAAAAATAAATTTGGTGGAAATCAAATCATGTGCAAGTCAGTAATGGGTATTGGATCTTGGGTATGGGCCAGAGAAACTACTTCATGGGCCTCAAACAATGCCTCGATGTTTCATTGAAGGGGCAACATAAAATTGCTATTTTTTGTTTGTTCTTTTAGATATTTGAACTTCGACAATTTTAACTTGTGAGAAACTGCATTAACTTTACATGGTCTTCAAAAGAATAAAAAATAAAGACTTAATGACTTAATGTAGAATAGGTTGCCTATATATGTATTATGTCATTGTCATAATAATGTGAATAACATCTCCAATTACTTTTACTTATAACATCCATTAAAATTTAAAATTTAAAATTTATTTACACTTCATGTGTTTAGAGTTTTGCTATTAACGTGCTAAAAAAAAAAGTTTTGCTATTAACATCCATTATGGGCTTGGAATATAAATAGAGCATTTTAAATTCTTTATGGGCCTATAGAATAGGTTATTAAATCATATTGGGTTCATAAAGTGGGGAGATATGACGCAATAATTAAATTTACGAAATTGCTGGGGAAACCAATGCCCATATTGATGGTTGATTAAGCGTTTCTTTCTCTTTTTCTGTTGGTTGGTATTGGAGAAGGTTTTGAAAATGACAAAAGGCCAAAATGGTTTTGAAGGTTAAAAGGTTAAAAAGAAGTCATCAACTAAGAACTGAAAAGCTTAGTGAAACCTCTATCACGGTCTGGAAGCTATGTGACCGAATCAATAGAATGGGATATCAGATCAGTAAAGATCATATTGGTTATCATCAGCCGAGTCAAGATAGATATGTTCATTCTTGAATCAGCAGAGTAGCCATCAGCAGAGTGATCATCAGCAGAGTAATCCCATCAGCGAGATGAAGTCGGTTAGTAAGCTCATCAACGGTAACAAGCTGAGTGCATTAAATGCGACTGACATAAAGTAGATATCCGTACAACAGAGTGTACAGTGAACAGTCTGCAAAAGCTGCCGTCAGAAAGAAGACCGTTGCTCAGGATTAAAATGTAATTTCGCCTATCTTCAACGGGCAGAATTTCAAATCCGAGAGTATAAATAGACCAGGGACTGAAGATTGAAGAAAGACTTGCACAATTCAAGATCATATCCTTAGAGCAAGATCCATAAGTTGAGTCGCCTGATCATAAGCGAAGTCATCTGTTGACAGAGCGAATTGTTGAAGAACAAAGATCAAACCTTTGTTTGTCTGAGTGACATTCAACTGTAAAGTGTGAGAAGCTTATATCCATCTTTGTGAGTGATATAACTTTGTAGTATAGGTCTTCTAAGTGATTTCCTATATTGTGAGCTTAGTACTCTTACTTAATGCTTATCATTTGTTGTAAAGCTTAAGTGTTCTATTTGCTGAGTGCTTTAGAATAGGTTTTTCTGAGTGATCTACCTGAGAGCTAAGTGTGAGCTTGTTGCTTTATCATTTGTTGTAAAAGCGCAAGTAGTGTGCTAGTTACTTTGTGTTTCTAGTGGAACCTAAATCTGTGTGATTTAGAAGAGTGGACTAAAATACTTTGTGTCTATAAAACCACTACAAAAATTCCTGTGTTTGACTACATGTTTTTAACTTGCATATTTTCATAAGTAAACAAACGTTTAAAAGACAAAGCTTTTAAAAGAAATTTATAAAACTGGGGTAAAACTTTGAAGATAAACTTGTTTGAAAAACATACTTTATAAAATCCGATGCATACAAGTTTTGGCACTCTGATTTCATTTGAAACAAATAAGTTAAATCAGACTAGTGGTCAACCTTGCTGAAACAGCTAAGTGCAAAATCAGCAGAGTAGTCTCACGAGTAAGATCAACTTAGTCTGTTGATTTGAAAAGTTGGAGAAAAGTTTTAAAAGTTCAGAGGTCTATTCACCCCCCCCCCCCCCCCCCCCTCTAGACCTCATCTAACCACTTTTGGGACCAACATTTTCTATATTGTGTTATCAACAAATGATTGGTTTAGTAGAAGAGACTAATAAATATAAAGTAGCAAATTCATGTTCGAATTTTTGTTGGGAAATGTTTCCACTTAATGTGTTCAACACACCTCAAAAGGCATTAAACCCTTGAGAAACAAAAAAAAATGTTGTTATCAAATTATGAAGATAAATCAACTATAAAAATTAGTATTAAACTAAAGAAATAACCACTCTAGTATCAATCGAATTCAATACATTTTGATCTTAGGGCATCAACTTTTGCATATTGATTAAGATTTATTATATAGATAAGGTTGTAAATGGAGAGGATATTAATTGAAATTCTCTCAAATCATTTAAATAAGTCAAGAATTTTATTAATATTGACATTGAAGGTTCTTGACGGAAACCCAATTTTGAGAGATAAAGCGTAAAAGTAAAATTCCTTATTAGAAGTAAAAAGTGTGTACGAAGAATATGAATTTAGGTAGATTGATATGCTATGATCTGAAATTCGATAAAAATGTTAAGAATTTATATATTTACATAATTTACAATTCTATTAGTGATATTAATAACATTTCATTATCATGTTTACAAGGTAATAGTTAATATTTCATTCATATATGACCTCATATATATGTATGCTTCCTACCTAACAATATGAATTAATATAAATATTATTGTTTTCCAATAAGACCAGTCAAATCATTTAAAGTAAGTAGTTAAATGTGTCAAACGTTGATATTTCTATGTTGGAGCTTAATGGACTTTAATGAAAGTTTAAACACATGAATGAATTAAGTTAAAAATGGAATTGTAACGTTAACAAACATGTTGTATGCATAAAATGTAATGGTGGGAATTTTAGAATTGAAGATACTTCATTGAATCAGAGAACGTTTTGGAATTTTACTGAATCCGCGCAATACCCATAGACTCGAAAATTTCAAAGAAGATCCAATTATCACCCAAGTACGTATCAATATAAATGGAGTCATAGATACTCGGATATATAAGACATAATACGACCGGAATCCGAACTGTAGATAGCCCTACTATATAGGTATAAAATACGTTTTAACTCGTATATTGTGTGGATTTCAAATTTGTGAAAACAATTTCAATTAACTATTTAACTTATATATTGTGGGGATTTCAAATGCATCATTTTAATTAAAAGAATAGTATAAAACGAGTACATAGAAATTTGAACTCTAACAAAATTAATTTGATAAAAGTGCTATATATGGTTTATTATTAATTTGAAATATGTACCTACAAAGTTTTCAATTCAAATGAAGCATTAGAACTATAAGTTTCCTTGGGATTTTCGAGTTAATGATGATATTTATCTTTTGCAAACCTCAAGAGCGTCTTTTATCCCAAGAACTATAAGTATTGTTTTAATATATCATAATATGTCAAAATAATAACATTTGGTGTGTCTTTTTACTACGCTCTTATAGAATTAATCAAATTATTTATTAATACTTTTAAATAATTCAAATAGTTAATTGACTTGCCAGTATGATTGTCAAGCACGTTGTCGATTGAAAAAACATAAAATTAAACAATCAGATGTTGCAAGGAAAGTACAAACGGTGCAAATCACAATTTTTTAACTTGGCAAACTTAAATATTTAAATAATTTATAAATTAAAAGAACCTTGTGGAGCTTAATCTTTTGACTAAGTTTATAATTTTTCTTATATTTTAAATCATAAATGACCTGTTGAGATGACGGAAATCTTTAGACAGACGCAATTAGCTTTATATTAAGATCAATGGGCCCTCTCATGGGTGTGAGTGAGGAGTCCAATGGGCCGACATTTAACAAATTAGAACACATGAAGTGATGGAATGAAACAATTGATGTTACACCATAATTAGTTCTTTTTTATCCTTTTCCTCTTGTATTTCGAATATAGATTTGGTTTCCTTTGAGTTCAAAAAGACCAATTTAAAGTAGATCAAATCTTGATTTTGATTGGCACGTACCACTGATTGATTGATTCAGTGGAAGAAATTAGTTATTATAACGTTATAAATTCAAATTTAAATTTTGGTAAGGTGATGTTCTCATTTAAAATGTTCGATTCGAATCGAAAGAAATTAAGTCAGGTCTTAAACCTGATAATCATGAAAAATGTGAAAAATAAAATCTTGATTGACACGTAACAGTTATTTACTCTAATATTTGCCTTTTTAATGATTTTGACTAAAACAATAAATATTTGCATGAATGGCACATATAATGACATTTACATCTGAGTATGATATATAATTATAAATGTTGAATCTGAAAAAATAAAATAAAAATTTGAGTATGATATGAACAAGTACGAAAATCAAATAAATTATTTACTACTTATGTTACATTGAATTTGATGGATACAAATATGTTGACTTCAATTTGTTATTAATGTCAAACAAAACTCAAATAATATTTATTTTTGTAAACATCAAAAAATTGGTTTGAATTCGATCAAATAAGCTAAACAATAATAAAAAAAGTAAAAGTATTCCAGATATTCAGGCTCGAATTGTGTTAAACTCGATCAAAACTCCTTAAAACTCGAGTCAATAATAGGTCACACGAGTCAAGGAAAAAATGTTATTTTTGAGTAATTAAAAGCGAGATTGATCAATTTAGATCAGGTTCGGGCCGATCCTTTTACACTTGTCTATTTAAGTGCATGTGCTTTATTTACTGACATATTATTGACCTGATCAAGCCCAAATTTAATTCTCGAGTAATTAAATTAACCAAGCCAAATGAAACAAAAATACAAATATTAAGATCAGGTTGGATTGCTTCTGAACCGACCCACATTGGTGACCCATTTTACCATCTCTACATTTATTTAATTATTCCTATGTAACGAAAATGAGAAATTGGTGTCGAGATTAAATGTCATACAGAGATTGAAAATCATGACTAAGTTCACATTATAAGGTCTTGAATAATCGTCATTTTTTAAGGTGAGTTAGGCCCAAACCTGTAAGTGAACTTAGCCCAATCTATCTGAAATATAAGTTTTGAGATGAGTTAGACTAAAGTCACTTAATCTGAACTTAGCCAAATCCGTGTGAAATCTAAAATGATATCAGAGTCTCATGTTAACATGGGTGGCTTCCTTCTGTGATAGACTTCTCTTTGTTCACATGTTGAACGTCATTATCTACCCACACACATCGCCCATATCACAAGGATTGGATTGTCATTATTCATCCACTTAATAAGGTCTGAGTTGTCATCATTCGTGTGTGGTAGGCATTCATATATCATGTGTTGAGTTTGCTTTGCCCACACGTTCGACCTGCCCACACGTGAATTGAGAATAAAATATAAATCACCTTAATTATAAGGTATTGAACAATCCTCAATTCTTGAACTAACTTTTAAGGCGAGTTAGATCCAGATCAATTAATGTGAACTGAGTCCAAATCCACATTAAATCTAATATTGATAATTGAGAAATCGGTTGTTAATCCAATAATTAGAGCCATTCCATTTGTTAATTAGAAGAACCAAATCACAAGAGCAGAGAAAATTTAGAAAATAAATTTAGAAAACAAAGAAAATCTCTTCGGATTCAGAGGCAGAATTTTGACCCACCCTATGAGATTTTATTCTCTATAGCTCACCAACTTTATATACGTGTGTAAGAAATCTACCAATTGTAATTTTTATAACTTTTGTGTACTTAATAATAATAATATTTGAAGGATCTATTTTGATCTAGCTATGGTCCAAACAAAACATTGTTTTAGCTTAGGATTAAGAAAGGAAAGTAGGCTGGGGGGCCCACACAAAAAAGGCATCAACTTTTCTGTAACCATATGATAATGTCACTCAATCATGTGTTGTAATTATTTTCTAAATATTATTTTGTGGATGGTGACATATGTTATTGGATTTTCTTTTAACTGCTTTGTTTAAATTTTCTATTTGTATTTTACAAATCATTCGAGGAACATAACCTAAGTCAAATAATATAATTTGGACAAGGGTGGTAAGAAGAAAGTGAGAGCTACTAGATCATATCCTAAGATTGGAAGATTGTGGATGTCAACAAAGATTTATATAACTCACTTAATTGAGAATATTACAATTATGAGCACTTTTTAGATTTATTAAGTGTCAATAATTTCATATCACTAAAAAAAATACAACAAAAATGATTTTTGGTGGCGCAATGCGTGATGGCGTTTTAAAAAAAATGTCACAAAATATTTAATACAACCATACTTTTAAGAAATGTTACAAACTATAAATGTTAGTTATACTATCAGTGATATTTTAAACTGTAGTAATATTTTATAATGTTATTTTTAACTACAATGGTGACATTGATACATTTAGCAACACCGCCATATGTTGCATTTTGCTAGTGATATTTCATATATAACGATATTTTTCAACCTTCCACTTGTAGCTGTATGGCTAAAAGTTAAATGTCACTATCATAACAAGAAGTAATATTATAAAATGCCATAATAATAGAAAAATATCATTAAACAATATGATTAACATTTATAATTCCTGACATTTAAAAAAAATATAATAATATTATTTTTTGTGATATTTTCTTCAAAATGCATCAGGCTTAATGCCACCAAAGACAATTTTTTGTTGTAGTGAAATGAGTTTAGGAAACATAATAATGACGAGAATTATTCATAATTGTCAATGTTAATAATTTATAGTACGTGGAACTTGGGGTTCACCTCTTGGGTCGTAAACCGCTACCACTTGACCTTGATAAATATAACTAATTTTTCACTAAAATCCCGCCCCCCTCAGTTCAAATTTCTAACTCCGCCCCAACCTATGATTAATATTTTAATATGCTTATGGCAGTGTGCTATCGTTGAATAAGCACAATATTTTGTCAATCAATATAATACATGTGCATTTCCTAATTAAGATGAATAGAATACAAGTATGTGTTTCACAAAAATAAAATAAAATGTTATCTTAAGTCAGTATGAATCATGGACTACATTCCCTTACTCATAAAAAACTCAAAATAAAGAATCATTTTCTATAGGGTAAACACCACTAATGGTTCTCATTATCATTAACTTTTTACAGAGTGGTCCCTCTTGTGTTTTTTTCCCCATGTTAGTCCCCATTATGAATTATTTATTTCACTTTGGTCATTTTCAGGTGGTCTAAAGTGAATTAAAGTGTCAAATAATTTTATGAGGGACTAAATTGATAAAGAAATAATTTTATGAGGGACTAAATTGATAAAGAAATAGTTTATGGGGGACTAAATTGATACAAAATAATTTTATGAGGAACTAAATTATAACACTAAAAGTAAAATATTCCTTGTAAATGACCAAAGTGAAACAAATAATTCATAGTGGGGACTAACATGGAAAAAAACACAAGAAAGACCACTTTGTAAAAAGTTAATGATAAGAGGACCAATAGTGATATTTACCCTTTTTATATTAATTTATTTTTCTCTAATTTCATTTAATTAGACACCTGGCCCATTCTATATTTTCCTAGTTCTTCACATAATTTTAATACTATTTGAATTGTGATACTTTTGAGGGACAAGTAGACGCTATGGATTGTATGCATGATTTTAAATAAAAGGCAAATATGTATAATTTCTCCTATTTATAGATAAATAATATTCCCATTACAAATGCTACTTAATTATATATACAAGTTTTGGCTGTGTTTGGACTGGCTCTTCTTCTCTGCCTTAATATAGACACTATGGTCCCTCCCATTGTTTCACCATTATGCATATGTTTTTGCTTTCATTACACCCTGTGTACTGGACAAAACCATTATTTAGCTACTTTTGTCTGAAATAAATTAAATAATTAATAACGTGATCTTCAAATTCCGGCAAAATACAATAAAAACATACTTTTTTTTGGGAGATGGTTTGATATTGAAATAATTGATCGACAATACGGTCATACATGTATTCGTATCCATGCAAATTATAGTTAATGTAATCAACGCTCTTACCGGGTAGGATTCGGGCCGTATCAGACCCGACTCGAATCTGACCCATTTATATATGACCGAATTCGAATTTTGACTAAAGCTGAAATTTTGTGTTTGATTGTGTCATACTGTCATGGTCGGACTTGGTCAGATTTTAGATTATTTTCGGATTTAATAAATTTTTCGCTTTTAAAATTCTCACAAATAACATTTAGGATAAATTACGAATGTTCCTTTGATATTAGGTCTAAATACGAAAATCTCCCTTTTTTTTTTGAGGTAACTCTAGTACGAAATTTTGATTCGACCGTGTTAACCAGGAATCAAGTAAATAATTAAAAACATCAATAAATAAAAAAGGTAACATGCAAATAAGTGATCTAACCGGCCCATGAAGACCCAACACAATCCTAGCTAGCCCAATTGGCTTCTCAATCGCTAACAAGAATTTTCGTTTTTTTTTTTTTTTTTTTATGAAATCAAGAATTTTCGTTTTGACTTGTTCATTTTCAACCCAACAAACACCTCACCCGAAAATAGTCAATGTAACAAATTGAAATGAGTTCAAGGTTTAAGTATTCAAAACAACTAAGGGTGAGTTTAGCCCAGCGGTGGGAGCTCTTAAAAGCACTTCTAGACCTCCATTGTGATTTTTGAAGTGTTTGGCCCCAATTATAAAAATTGCTTTTAGTCAATCGTGATTTTAATGGCGTTTGGCCCCTAATATCATAATCACTTTTGGGATCTCTAGAAGCTAAAAATCAACTTATTTCAGAAGCTCCTAAAGTGTTACTTTTGCAAAAGCTATTATCCAAAAGCAATTATTTTATAATTGAATTTTATCATAATCAATTATTGCCAAAATCCATTTTAGTAAAATTAATTCTCCTATAATTGATTTTCGAATCGCTAGGCCAAACTCACCCTAAGTAAGCCTTAAACTCAACAACAAATAAAACTTCAAATATGTTTGCATCTTAACATAATTCGCATAAATATAACATATGTATATTGCCCAAACTTTTAACAACAAAACCTACAAACAATATACTTCAAATAACAACTTTCATCATTAAAAATGGAAGGAAGCATTTATGGATGATATAGGGGTGAAATCGATTTTCCGAATCGGGTTGACTCATGCTCCAAGATTCAGATACTTTGTGCTTCCAAGTTCTGCAAAACAAAAATTACATGTTGGAGGGATGTCGGCGGAGCCTCCTCCGATGCTTAAGTCAACAAGAGTGATTAGGTTATTTTGATCATACATTGGGAGTATTTATACTTGCAAATAATGTCCATTTAGGTAGTTGAATCCTGCTTTTGGGAGATATTTATGTACGTGCATGTGAGTTCCCTTGTAGGTTTGTGCACGTACCTTGAACAGTGGAAGAGATTGAGCTAAATATCTCCTTAATATGTAGGAGACTCGCGATGAGAGTCTCAGAGATGAGGGTTCATTTTTTGGGGAGAGTCTTATCTCCTTGGGAAAGGAGCTGCTTGTCTGAAAATCGAGCCCTTGTCCCATTTCTGCCTCTGTTAAGTCCCCAAATGTAATTGCTTCTCATTCAGTCAGTCTGGGTTAGCCATACTCATTGTTCGCTTTGAGGAAATGCAGAGGGTCTATGACTTACTCGCGGGTGGGATTTGTTGGTTTAATAGTCCTAATGTGGATCGCTGGGAGATCTTCTTCATCATCTACTCACTTTCATCAACATTTTGATTGAGTACCAAGATAATTCTATGGGACTAAAAAATCAACTTGGAAACGTGATAATTTTTCCTCTAAAAGATAAAATAATATGATAATTTTTCCTCCAAAAGTGAGGAAAACGTGATTATTTTTTCTCCAGAAGAAGAGATAACGGTTATGTGCGGTGTACGCAATCAATTCCATCCATTTTCGCCTAATTATTTAACTATAGTATGAACATTAATTGTAACCAAATTTTAAATCGTGGTACTAAATATGGATTTACGCATCTAGTCATGATACCAACATTGTAAAACGCCCTATCATAGTGTATCAAATATGCAATTTCCCCAAAAAAAAAAAAAAACAAGTTAGTAAAATAAAAGTATAAATTCAATCCCAAAAAAGAGTAAAATATAAAAGGAAAAGGAAAGAAAAAAAAGATAGGGAAAAGGACCCATGTGAAGGGTGCATATACCAAAATGTGAATGAAAGGTGTATAATCACGACTTAGGAATGCAAAATAAACTCTTTTTTCATCCCCTTTCTTTTTCAAACCCAACTTTTATTGGTCCCCAACCCATACCCGACCCCTCTCCCCAGACCATGTCCGTGGTTTACCCTACACTCGCCGTGACTCTCTCAATCTCAATATATATATATAGATTTATTTGTAGTCTAATAATAAGTAGATATTATTTATTTAATTAATTGAATGTATTTATTGTTATCTAAACCACGGATTAAATCTTGTTGGTTCAAAGGCCACTTGCACGAGTCATTTAATGCAATTTGTATATGTGATATTATCATTTTATGGAAAAAAACATGAAATGTTAGGCTATGTTACTGCGGAATTTTCACCTGAAATAACTAAAAATAGAGTTAATGATAATTTATTCATGTGATATTCATAATGTTCAATTTATCCCCCTATTATTTGAAAAAGAGCAATTTACCCCTTCAGCCAGAAGGTGTAACTTACTTGCCGAAATTAAGAGTGGCATGAAAAGTTTTGTAACATAGGGAGGGTAAATTATCACATTTATCATAATAAAGGGGAGTAAACTGCCACATTATCATAACAAATAGGGGCTAAAATATTTCTTTTAAAATTACTGGAAAGTAAATTGAACATCATGAATATCATAGGATAAATTGCCATTAACTCATTAAAATATATAGCATCATAAGCTTTGGCAGACCATGTACCACGAAACATTCCCTGACCCGACTCCCATTTGAATTTCAAATTACTCAAATAGCAATAAACGTTAAAGGAGTATATGCAATGCTAAAATATTAATCTTCCTAACATTAGATGGAATTATTAAATTACCTCTGCATGTCTATCAATAGTTACCAGGGAAAAAAATAAAATGATCTCATAAATACATGGCCCTATTTGGCTAGAATCTGACTCAGTTTCATGGTTTCGTGAAACTGAGCCAAAATTTAACCATCTGAAGTCTGATTATATGTTTCGCGAAACTCATGTTTCAATTTTAAACCTATAAATTAAAGACAATGATTTGAAACATATCACTTGCTTTTTCTCTATATTTATTTTTTGAGACAGTGAAATAATCTCATAACTAAAGTGCGCCGACAAGTTTACCCACATGTTAATGTGAGCTGACAATTTCCCCCTATAATTGAAAAATCTAAAGCAACTTTGGTAATAGACCCAATTGCAAAACTTAAACTCTCGTATGGGACATGTGCTCAATATTTAAGAATTTTTTACACTTGGGTTTGACTGAAGAAAGTTCAAAAATACATATTAGTTTCAGTTGAGGCTCTATGACTAAGATGTCATGTGTTCAACTCGATCCCATTAGTTTAAATATTTCTCAAGTTTAATATTAGTTTTTGTAATTAGTTTATCTTTGTACTTTGATACTAACGTAATATATTCGATATTATGATTCATGTAACAATATATTCACCTACTCAAATTTCAATTTTCAATTTCAAATTGTTGGTTTGGAAGGAATTGGAGTTTGGGGATTTTCAATTTTCTTTTGGGATTGTTTTATTAATTTATAAATTTTAATACTATATAAAAAATATTTTAAAAATTTATTAATTTAGTTAGCTGAAAATTTTATGTATATAAATATTTAAAATTAATTGTTTTCTAATAGGAATTTAAAACGGCACATATAAATTTTATATTTTTTTTCATAAATTTAATTAATTGAAAATTTTAAACAAGTATAAATATTAATGTTCTAGCACGATATTATTTATTAAAGGGTATTTTTAAATTTCATAAAAGACTTTATTGATTCTTTTTAGTTGAAAAATTATGAACAATTCATATTACTTCAATTATTTTATTCGTTTATAAACTTTATGATCAACTTTACCTAATATTTGGGTGGTATATATGCTGTTGTCGGTTTTAAAATTTAACTAAAATGTCCAACTTTTATTTTTGTGGGTAAACTTAATTGCAATAATCAATTGAGATTCATTCAAAAGGCTCAATTCTAATTTTAGGGTAATTATGCAACTATCATTTTTAAATTCAGTCAAAATGCTTAAATCTTAATTTTAGGGGGGTAAATATGCAATTATTAGTTTAAAAACTTAGTAAAATACCCAAATTATCGAGCACATGGCCGTACATTAGTTTAAGTTTCACATTTATGTCGAAATGGTACCAAAATTACTTCAGATTTGTAAATTATAAAGTAAAATTACCAGCTAAAAAATATGTGAGGTATATATGAGATCATTTTTTATCTTTTTCTCATAATTACCACCACATACCTGTCATTAGGTAGCACTGTGTGCAATGACTATGTCAAAATTTCCGTTGAGTCTAATTTGTAATTGAAGTAAAAAGATATTGAGTCATTAATAGTGGGTTAAATATGCTAATAACTCGAATAAATCCGAGTTGAAGTTGTTTGGAACCAATAGTTCGCAAGTTCACTTATAAAATTATTTTGTGATTCCTTTTGTAATTGGTGGAGATCGATCGAACCAAATATTTTATAAAATTTCACAAAAAATAGTTAAGATTCACCTTCATGTGACGTCCATAATCAAAAAGTTATGGCAATTTCCATAAAAAGTCGAGTACCTTTTTTTTTTTTTTTTCTAAGGGAACGGTGAATTTATTCATGAATCCATTCGACTGTTACAATAATAAGGATTACAACAGGAAGACAATTCACAGCCAAAGTATCTTTATTCGACAATTTAGCTACTTCATGTGTTGATTTATTACCCTCACGTCAAATGTGTCGAACTTCAAACAAATCAAAAGAGTTCACTTTAGACTTGATGTCGTCAATGATAATTCCGAAATTCGCATAAGACTTAGTGTCACTCTCAAGAGCTGAGATTATAATTTGTGAATCACCTTCCAAAATGATCTTCCTTCATTGTTGTTCCAAAGCCAACTCAACCGCTAATAAAGTGGACTTCGATTCTGCCACCGTACACTTTGACCTCTAGCCTACGCATTCGCTCTGAGAAGATCTTGCAATTGCACCGATTCCGCAACATCCTTTGGCTCTGATTATGGCAGCATCAAAATTCATTCGGCCAAATCCATCGGGTTTCACTTCTATTATTTGCAGGTCGTGTAGTCGAGACCTCGGCCTCAGCTTTTAGAAGATCCTCCAAGTATTTTCGTGCAAAGGATGTCATCTTCAAACTCAATCTGATCTGCCTGGTTGCATGTATCAATTAACTAAGCTTGTAAAAGTATAACTATATATAATCACATTTTCAAAAAAAAATAAAGAAATAAAAATAAATTGCATATATCATAGGAGTATATATATGTTTGAATTGATTTTTATTGAGGGCAGGCGAATGCCCTTATCTGTCACATGCTAAGTTCATTGCTGGATTTGAGACCAACCAAGAAAAACCCATCACATTTTTAAATTAATTTTAAAATTCCAAACAATTCAATGTGGGGACTATTTGCAGCCGATCGAGTTTCTTTCAGCCACTCACATTTGTTGCTTAGGTAGAAAGTAGAAACACTTTCAATCACAAAATACATAGGCAGAATCAAATTTTCTTATGAAAATATTAACTAATTTTGTTTTATTTTAAACTTCTAAACATATTGATATATTTGACCCATTAGACTTGGATTATAATATTTGATTGAGTTAGATAGGATAGTAACATTTAAATTACTTATGTTTAGGGGTGTGTATATATTTATCTCAATTACATATTTAGTTAATAATTTCAAAAGTCATGTTAAAATTGTCATTTATCTTCCAAATTCTATTTTCACATAGATAATTAATCATGTCCACTTTTGTGTTCAAATTTTTTTTTTTTATTTCTCAAGGGTTTAATCATTTTCGAGGCGTTCAACATATTTGATCCTCTATCTTTTGAGTCAAAAACATTATAGTCATCACTTTTAGTGATTTATCTTTTCTATAAAAAAATTACTTATATAGTAATTTTTTTTTATACTATGTAGTAAGACTGAAAATCAAACAAAACTACTCAATAATCGACTCGAGCTCGGGTTTTTTGCAAGTTAACTCCCTATGATATGTCTAATGGGCAATTTACCTCCCTGTGAAATAAAAATAGGCAATTTAACTCCCTGTGAAATGAAATAATGAGCAATTTACCTCCTTGTGATATAAAAATAGGCAATTTACCTCCCTATGAAATGAAATAATGTGCAATTTAACTCCCTGTGATATGAACTAATGAGCAATTTAGAGGGAGGCAATGTGCTTCTTGTATAAAAACACAGGGAGGTATCTTGTCATTTTTCTTATCACAGGGAGTTAAATTTGCCTATTTAGAATATCACAGGGAGGTATTTTGCCCTTTTATTTATCACAGGGAGTTAAATTGCCTATTTAGAATAACACAGGGAGTTAATTTTCTATTCACTCTCAGTTCGTCACACTAATCAAACAAACTTGAACATCATTTTT
This sequence comes from Penstemon davidsonii, assembly GCA_034814905.1. Classification (NCBI taxonomy): domain Eukaryota; kingdom Viridiplantae; phylum Streptophyta; class Magnoliopsida; order Lamiales; family Plantaginaceae; genus Penstemon; species Penstemon davidsonii. The sequence continues at coordinate 27,034,217 of JAYDYQ010002534.1, forward strand.
CATTCGTTAACTTTTGAAGCACGACTCGATAATCCAAAAATTGATAAATTACATGTAAAATATCAAGCTACTCGATATTCGGCTCGAGCTCGCTCGATAAAAATTCGTTTAACAATCAAACAAGGTCAAACATAAAATCTGAAGCTCGATAAATTCAAACATAATTTAAACAGAGTGACGTTCAACACCACTCGATTCGATTACACCCCTATATACTAATTGCATAAAAGGTCATCCTAAGCCACAATTCAACCGGAATCAGTTATGTTTACTTTTGAAGGAGACTTATTAGGCCCAAAAAACGGAAAGACTAATATGACTAAATCTAAATGTGTCTAGTCAAAAGAGAAATGTGTTACATTTAAAAATTAGAACAAAATTAAAAAAAGTGAAATAAAGAAATTTGATACATAGGGAAGGAGTAGTTAATTTCAAAAAGAAAATGGATGGGTCCATCCATTTCTCTCTTTTCCTGCACAACAAGAGAAACATAAATCCACAAACCCTCTGCCAAACTCTTTCTTCAAACTCAGTCCCTACACCAAGTTGGAATCCTATCCTATCAATAATTCATTCCAATTCTCTCTTCTCTTCTCCTCTCCTCCTCCTCTCTGTTAAAAAAATCACCAACTCAAACAAAATCAATCTCCCCCTATATATATACACACAAATCACACACACAAACACATACACAATCCCCCGTTTTCACACGTTTTCACACACACTCTGTACTTAATTCCACTCATTCTTTCTGGCCGCAGCCAGTCAGTACTGGTTCTCAAGAGTTCTTACAACCTTATTTGAAATCCTAAAAAGATGATAAGTTTCCACGACCTGTACGTGGTATTGACCGCGGTGATCCCTTTGTACGTGGCCATGATACTGGCTTACGGCTCGGTCCGGTGGTGGAAAATCTTCACCCCGGACCAGTGTTCCGGCATAAACCGATTCGTGGCCGTGTTCGCGGTCCCACTCCTTTCGTTCCATTTCATTTCCAAGAACGACATCTACGCTATGAACTTCCGTTTCATAGCCGCGGATACACTACAAAAGATCATCATGCTTGTGGTTCTTGGAATATGGGCAAATTTCACTAGAAATGGGAGTTTGGAATGGTCAATTACTATTTTCTCCCTCTCGACACTACCCAATACACTTGTAATGGGAATCCCATTGCTCATTGCTATGTACGGGGACTATTCGGGAAGTTTAATGGTACAAGTTGTGGTTCTTCAATGTATTATTTGGTACACGCTTTTGTTGTTTTTGTTCGAATATCGCGGTGCGAAAATGTTGATCATGGAACAGTTTCCGGAGACTGCAGCTTCGATCGTGTCGTTTAAGGTCGAATCCGACGTCGTTTCATTGGACGGTCAGGATTTTCTGGAGACGGATGCGGAGATCGGAAATGATGGGAAGCTTCATGTTACGGTTAGGAAATCGAATGCTTCTAGAAGATCGTTTGGTCTTTCCGGTGTGACTCCACGGCCGTCGAATTTAACAGGGGCGGAGATTTATAGCTTGAGTTCTTCTAGAAACCCGACTCCGAGAGGGTCGAATTTTAATCATTCGGATTTTTATTCGATGATGGGTTTGGGGAGGTTGTCGAATTTTGGGAATTCGGATACGGGTCGGTTGTCGAATTTTAATGTGGGTGATATGTATTCTGTTCAGTCTTCAAGAGGGCCTACTCCGAGGCCTTCGAATTTTGAGGAGAATTGTGCTCCGGGTGGGTTGATGAGCTCGCCGAGATTTGGGTATTATCCGGCTGCCACGGCGCCGCCGCCGACGGCGGCGAATGCTTATCCTGCTCCGAATCCTGAAATTGCTTCGGCGGCGCCGAAAACTGTGAAAGCCCATCATCAGGGTGGGAAAAATAGCCATGATGCTAAAGAGCTTCATATGTTTGTTTGGAGCTCTAGTGCTTCGCCGGTGTCGGAAGGCGGCGGCGGAGGTGGTGGTGGTGCTGCTGGATTACATGCTTTTGGTGGACCAGAAGAGCAATCTGGGCGGTCCGATCAAGGTGCGAAGGAGATCAGGTTGTTGGTTTCTGATCACCCTCAAAATGGGGAGGTGAAAGGTGAATATTGTTATCTCCATTAATACTTTTATTATTTTCTTTATTTTAGTTGCAGATAAGGTGTTTGATGTTTTGTCTAAGTGGGATTTTTTTTTCTTTTTTTATTTTTTTAAATGTAGCTGTTCCGCCAAATGAGGACCATGTTGGGGAGGACTTCACCTTTGGTGGTGGTAAAGGGAGAGATCATGGGGAAGAGGAGAGAGAAAAGGATGGGCCTATCGGGCTTTCGAAATTGGGCTCGAGCTCCACCACCGAACTCGACCCGAAAGCTTTCGGAGGTAACGAAGGTGGGTCCGCGAAACATATGCCACCAACAAGTGTTATGACTCGTCTGATCCTGATCATGGTCTGGCGTAAACTTATCAGAAACCCAAACACGTACTCGAGCCTCATCGGACTTATTTGGTCCTTGGTCTCGTTTAGGTAAGTTAATCGTGACCTTTTCGTTAGTTAATTAAGTATTTTTAGTTGCTTTTGATAAACAAGTTGTGGATTTTTTGTTTATAATAGGTGGGATGTACATATGCCTAAAATCATAGAGCAATCTATCGCTCTACTCTCGGATGCTGGCCTTGGAATGGCTATGTTTAGTTTGGGTGAGTAACATTTAATGAACATATATTTATTTTTAAATTTTTTCCTATGTTGATGTTTGTTATATTTGGTTGTTATAACCGTCTTCTATCATATGTTTTATAATTTTGACCATCCATTTTTGGTACAAAAAATAATACAATGTTAATCATGCAATAAATGAATTGGCTACCCTACATATGGGTCCTATGAATAATGTCTCTTTGCGGTCCTAAACTTGAAGGATGATGTAAACAAGTGTGCATTAATCTATGGTGGTTGAGATTAAATTGACTAAATTTCTAAAAATCATGTTTGGTAGGTGAGCTTAGCTCCTTTTATCAACTTTCATTTTTTGTTTTTTACATACTAAATTTCTTCAGATCGGGTTAAGTTCACATTAAGTGACTCGAGTCTAACTCATCTGAAAAGTTAGTTCACGAGCTGATAATTGTCCAAAAACTTTATAAGGTGGACATTTAGCCTCAACAATCCATAAACAAGTTTATAATCCGTCACCTTTAATCATGAAAATTAAATTATTGTATGTAGACAACCCTATGACAAAATAATCTTTAGAGCCTAGTGACAAATTTAGGTGACTAAATCTACTCTATTTTAATATTTTGCCACGAATCTTTGTTTCAACATTAACAATTATAAAAAAAAAAAAAATGATCTCATTTATAATGATATAATTATCTTAGAGGGGATATTTTGTATATATTTTCGCAAGTTGTAGGGGGTGTCTCTGTAAGGAGTGTGTTGAAGCCGTAAGATACAAAATCTAAAACAAAAATGGTTTCCTTGTAATTTCTGAAAAGTTGGGGGATCCTTGTAAACCGACTAAACCTCGGGGGGTTCGATCGTAAATCACCCTATAATATTTAGAGCCTAATGACAAATTCGAGTGAATAAATTTACCCTATTTTACTAATTTGCCACAAATCTTTGTTTTAACATTAACAAGTATTAATTTTTTTTAATTTAATTCATAATTCATAATGATATAATTAATAATTTGATTATTATTATTGATTGACAGGTCTATTTATGGCTCTTCAACCGAAGATCATTGCATGTGGAAACACGGTTGCCACCTTCGCCATGGCCGTGAGGTTTCTTACTGGCCCAGCAGTTATGGCCGCAGCTTCCATTGCTGTTGGCCTACGTGGCACCCTTCTCCGTGTCGCAATTGTGCAGGTAGCCCCCTCTACTTTCTCATTATCCAATATTTGGGTGTATTTCAAATTCATTATTTTATGAATATGTTAAAAAAACATTATTTAATTAGTTGAAAAAATCATATAAAATAAAAAATATTTACTCTTATGTAATATGCATAATATTTCGTCCAAAAAAAAATAAGCATAATATTTCATTTACCTCCCTGTAATTTAAAAATGAGCACTTTACCACCCTATAATCTTGTAAAAGTTTCAAAACTTAAAAAAAAAAGTACAAATTGACGAAATTACCCCTCTTTATATGCCACTTTACCCCCACCGTGTTATGATAATTGTGACACTTTATTCCCCTGTGTTATTAAAATTTTTGCACTTTACCACCCTATGTTACAAAACATTTTAAATGCTCACTCTCAATTTTGACGAGTGGGTTACCCTTTTAGGTTGAAAGGGATAAATTGCTCCTTTAAAAATTTTACGAGGAGTAAATTAAACATTATGCATAATACAGCAGTAACTCTGGATTTCAAATACTGACTAATTTTTACCAAACAGGCGGCACTTCCACAAGGGATTGTACCATTTGTTTTTGCTAAAGAGTACAATGTTCATCCACAAATTCTCAGCACTGGGTAAGTACAATTAATCTCAATCTATATATAAAGGTTAATTAAATTAAACTCTATTTATTTCTTTTTCAATGTAATAATAATCCATTATTTTTTCGAAAAATTTCAGGGTCATTTTCGGAATGTTGATAGCGTTACCGATAACTTTGGTCTATTATATTCTTCTTGGATTATAATTTTTTTAATGTGGCTCGTGACAAATTGAAGCAACAAATTCACTTATATGGCTTGCATCAACACATAATTATAGTGGATTTTGAGAGAAAAAGCCTTAGAAAATTGACATTTAGATAATCCCCTGATTTGAGGAGTATGCCCCCATTATAAGACAACATATATTCCAAGGAGGAAAAGATTAATGTTGTCTAGCCTTTGTGGAGGGGGAACAATACAGAAGAAAACAGGGAACCTGCAAAAAATATGGTCCAAAGTCAATTTTCTTAATAGTTATTGCACATGTAAACCAATGATTATTAATAGTGTATAATTAATTTTATTTATCTAATTTCTCAGTCAAATTAGTGTGTTTTTAAGGGGAGAAAAATAGTTAATTATGGTATATTTCCCATTGGTGTTCATTATTAGTTGTGGTAATTGTTTTGTTTCATTTTTGGTTTATTTGACAATTAATGTAAATTACTTAAGGATGATTAATGGTTGAAGGGTTTACAATGGTGTTAATCACTTAATTATCTCCAACATAGAGTGACAATAACTTAATTTTTATGGGTGAATTATACCCACACTAACTGAATTTTGAGTTATTCGCAATTTCGCATCCATCTCTCATGTCTCGAAATATTTTACATAGGTCAAAGGGCATTTGCAAAAATAGCTTAAATTTAAGGGGAGATTTACGCGATTACCCCTCATTTTTTACGTTTTCTTCCACGGATCGAGGAGAACTCAAGTTAGTCAACATTATAAAAGACAATGTTATTTTCTATCAAATCCCATTAATTGATCATATTTACAAACAAGATATCTCACAAATTAGACACGTACACACTTATATATCAATGGCTCAGAAAGTAGTTACTTCTTTCTACTTAAAAATATAGTGCTAGAGCGAAAAAGTATTGTTTAAAACTGATATGATCGAACTCATACGTTTCTTTTAATCCAATGATCTTCTACAAGTATTATGAATTCACATGACATAACATGCATATTTATAGCATTTGATCAAATATATTTTCCCTAATTTTCACATAGGGATTGAGGGGCCACTCAAAGCACACTATTTTTTTGCTTATAAAGATTGATACCTAGTGGATGTTGAACTTTTGAGCTTTTTGGCACAAAGCATGCACTTAGGTTTGTGAGATAATTGATGGTAAACTAAAGTTAAGGGAGTCAAAAAAGGGCCTTTTTCTTTTTCTTGCTTTTTTGAAGTTTTTGATGCGCCCACAATCCTACCCTATATGAGAGCCATCACTCTAGATAAGGTGGTGGTGGGTTCAACAATTCAAACCTTTTTCTTTTATGTATGATGATGAAAAATACTTGCACGTGATTCTACACATGGATGCTTCAAATTCATTGAACATGTCACAAGGTATCTTCGAGCAATTATTCTTTATCATTTTAAGGGTTAGAACCCATAGGCATCTACTTTTTCTTTGCTTAATTGGAGTGGGTATTCACTATTTTGTGTTGTGAAAGTTTTAAAATAGGAAGTATTTGAGTTTTAATTGTTATTGCACTTCTTGAAAATCCAAGTAAATTGTCAAATTATAGGGATTGCTTGATTGTAGGGATCAATTATAGTGATAATTTGATTGAAGTGGTAATTTGTATGTCTAGGACGTTCTCTATATGCCTTTGTGTATTAATTGATGTGATTTCAAGAAAATTACAAAATGTTTTAAACTAAATACAAACAACATTTTTAATCAACTAAATTATGTTTTGCCACTCTTAGTAAAAAACTTCAACAAATATCTTCTTAATGCATTTTGTAAATGCATGAAAATCGAGGAAATTAAAAAATCCACCAATATCTCTAAATCCTATATTAGGAAACTCAAACTAAAGGACCTTAATATTCTTACGATTTTTAATTTTTTAAATATATTTTGAAGAAATGAAATTATATTGACAACAATAGTCTATATATGTATCATTTTATTTATTTATTTGCATATATAAAAGTATGAGTTGGTTCGAAATTTTTTTTCGCCTTTTATGATGACTAATACATCTCTGTCTAGTTCCAAATTAATTTACTATGACAAAGTATCAATTATAGTCACGTTAATTAAATTAGTTTTACTTTTACATTTGAGATAAAAAAAAAATGTGATGACTAATATGCCCTTATCTAGTTCCAAATTAATTTACTATGACAGAGTTTCAATTATAGTCTATTTTACTTTTTTCATTTGAGATAAAAGAAAAATGTGATGACTAATATGTCCTTATCTAGTTCCAAATTAATTTACTATGACAAAGTATCAATTATAATCACATTAATTAAATTAGTTTTACTTTTTACATTTGAGATAAAAGAAAAAAGAATAAGAGTGAGATAAGCAGATTATTTATATTTAGAAAAAGAAAAAAAGATTGGTTACTACAAAAGATGTCATATAAAGTTGAAATTTATTTAGAAAAAAGAAAAAAGATTGGTTACTACAAAAGATGTCATATAAAGTTGAAATTTACTGTAAAGATAAATGTTTCTAATTTGATTGATTTGCTATCCTCAAGTAGTTCGTTGTGCGACAGCTAAAAGATTTCAGGCAATGTCTCCAAGATACTAATTTAATTGACCTCGATTTCAAGGGCTTTCCGTTTACTTGGTGCGATCGTTGACTCCACCGCGTACAATCAGAGAACGGTCAGATAGGGGTTGTGCTAACACGAAATGGATTGACAAATTCACGTACTCTCAGGTTTTGCACCTTGATTCGTCTAGTTCTGACCACTTACCTTTATCAAAATCAACGACCTCCCGCTAGACCCCATAATCACAGACAAAGACGTTTCAGATTCGAATCGATGTGGCTTAACCATGGAGATTTTTTGAACATCATTCGAGATAACTGAAAAAATTTGCAATTTGAAAATGACATATGGGGCAAAATTGAATCATGCGGACATAATCTCTGGGATTGGAGTCAAAAGTTTTTTATGTTTATTGAAATTTTATTTTGTTGAAAACTTTGAGAGCGTGTTTTTTTTACTTTCGTTAAAGAATAATTGATCTATGTTATTGAAATTTTGAAATGACTTAAATATTTAAATTTAAAAAAATTCATTTTTATGTCACAAAATATAATATGTTAGTCTTATCTTAATTTTTTTAACATAATTGCGGAATAAATTTTATTAAAAAAAATTAACTATGTATAATTGAAACACCTCATATCTATTAAGAATATTATAATGAACACCATAGTTGATCGAGGGGTGATTTGGAAATTATTAAAAATGTTAATGAAGTCATCAAGCAACGTCAAAAATTGACGTTGTAATGGGTATTTTGTTAAACAAGCTAAACCAGAAGAGGGTTCTAGGTCGAGATAATTGGGGTAGTCGTTTATAATTAGAGTTTGTTTAAGGGAATCTGACTGTAAATTACACAAATAAATATAATAGGAATTCGTTATAATAGCTAATATAACTTAATGATAACACCCGTTATAGTTAGTTGATGAAAATGATTATAAATAAACCATAAAAAGTAAAACTTAAATTAATTAGAAAGAAATAGAAAATAAAATCACTATGCTTATGATTTTTTTTCCGTCTTAGTTTCTTCTTTGTATACCTAATGGTGCACCAATATTTTTAAAAATCTTGTGATGCATGTCATATACTCCTACAATATAATTATGCCGGTTGTAGGATGTGGATCTGATATGTATCTGACACACCGACGATCATCAGAGTGTCAAATATGAAAAAAAAAAAAAATGAACTTGCTTCCCTCGATTTTAGAAAAGATTATTAGTTAATTTATTTTAGTTCTTATTTTTTAATCCATTATTGAATCTTATATTGATGACTACTTGATTAGGTTTTTTCAATTGTTCATTACTTGTATATTATTTTAAAATAAATCACAAAAAATAATTTTAAAATGACAAAAAATTAATCAAACACATACAATGTACGTGTACTTTTCTAGTTAAATTAGGGCTGAAAATCAAATCAAGCTACTCGAGCTAGTTCGATAAAAGCTCGTTTGAGCTCGGTTTTTCGTCACAAAAATAAAACAATCTTGAACATCATTTTTCATTTGACAATTTTCGGCCTTGAGCTCGACTCGACAAGCTAAAAATAGACAAAATACATTTAGAAATATCAAGCTACTCGACACTCGACTCGAGCTTGTTTGAACTTGGTTCATTTAACAATCAAACCAAACTAAAATACAATTTTAAACTCGATACAAAATTCAAACTTATCTTAAACAATGTGTCGTTAGAAAATGCTTTGCTTCTTTACACGCCTGGCGATGGACATTACAATTGTATAACAATGGATTACTTATTTTAGGTTAGAATTAGTTAATAACAAACTAAGAAGTAGAAAAATGACGTGCTCATTCAATTATTCCAGAACAAGATGACGCTTATATATTTACAATATTTATTGATACTTCATAAGGAGTCTTAAGATCCTTAACTTTAATTTTGGTTTATTAAAAGTGAGGGTAAATAGCATCATTCTCAAGACAAAATAAACCTTTTCTTGACCAATTAAATTAATACTTCATTCTTAATTAATGTGATAGAAATAATTACTAGATAATTATTCTGTGGTTTACAAACACTCAAACTAAGTACATTAGTATAATTTAATACTTTTTGTCCAAAATATCTCTTTGGCGATTCGTTTTTTTTGGGATTAATTATTAGACTATGCAACCGAACCGGATCCGTAATCTTTAATAAAGCATGTAAAATGCAGACACGTGTGCTTATCTTCTATTTATAAGGCAAATACTTCAACTAATGATGTGTAATTTGCGTGGATAATTTTTTGCTGGTTTGGATTAAAATTTGGGTTTTTTGCACTTTGCACCCCCGAAACATGGGAAATAGACATTTTGCACCCTAGAAACATAGATTTAGCACTTTGCACCCCCGAAATATGAACAATTTAGCATTTTACACCCTTTTTATTTTCTTAAAAAAACCTAGGGACAAAATAGGTAATTCATTTTTGGATCTTTGGCACTCTGCACCCTCGAAACACGAGAAATGGGCATTTTGCACCTTTAAAATAGAATTATCACGAAAAAAACGAGGGGTGCTAGTTGTTGAGTTTTTCTTAATTTGAGGTGCTAAGTGCTAATTTTGTGTTTAGGGGGTTCAAAGTGTCAATTTCTTGTGTTTTAGGGGGTGCAAGTTGATGAGTTGTTCTTAATTGTTAATTCTATTTCGAGGGTGCAAAATGCCCATTTCTTGTGTTTTGGGGGTGCAAAGTGCCAAAGATCCAAAAATGAATTACCTATATTGTCCCTAGGTTTTTTGAGGAAAATAAAAAAATGGTGCAAAGTGCTGAATTGTTCATATTTTGGGGGTGCAAAGCCCTGAATTATGTTTTTAAGCGTGCAAAGTGCCGATTTCCCATGTTTCGGGGGTGCAAAGTACAAAAAAGCCTTAAAATTTGCCTTTTATTTATTGGACATTAGTATTTTGGGATATCTAATCACGTTGACTCGATAATCATTAAACGCAGGTCATATAAATTACGCGTCGATGGTTCACAGAGTCAGTACTTCCACATATATAATTATTCAACTTAGCTCACATATTTTAACACAATTGAATCTCAACATGATTTTAAGATATTTTATTGTTTAAGAAATATTTTTGTTTGTATAAGGTTCCTTGAACTTTTAATCTAATAAATTTAGATGGAAATAAAATTGAATATAAATTGTAATCCGCTCCATTGACCGGGTTTTTTTTTTTTGAAGGGGAACAAACGCATCTCTTTTGTACACATTGGATTTCACGCGATCCCCAAACGCGCAATCCGGTACGCATATACCCATAAAGATATGCAAATATAATTTATTATTATTGTTATTATTTATGCATAATAAATGAAGGGTTATTGTGTGAAAAACAAGTCAATTTAATTAATTGCGGGAAACCAACATACCACGGGAGAGAGTGATTGGTCGTTCAGCACTTTAATTAATATCACGCGCTACAAAGCAGTAATTCTCTTCAAGTCTTTTTTTTTTTTTTATAACCCAGGTATCCAAGTTTACACCAAACTAATCATGAATCCTCAGAATCCTTGTCCTAGAACCATGAATGATGTAAATCGCGGGATGTGTTAGTTGACCACCTCCTGTCATAGAAAACACAAAAAGTTATTGAGTTAATGCTACTTGCTAATTTACCCTTACAATTTGAGAAAGAACATTTTACCCACCTATGAAAATTTTAAAAGAGCAATTTACCTCATTCAGTCGAAGATTGTAGCATACTCCCTGAAATTGAGAGTGAGCATGAAAAATATTTTTGTAACATAGGGGGGATAAATTGTCACATTTATCATAACAAAAGGGAATAAGTGCCACATTTATCATAATACAGAGAGTAATGTTTCACATATAAGAGGTGTATAAAGTTTTGTCAATTTATATTTTTTAAAGTTTAAAAATGTTAGGGATGCAGTTTGAAACTTAATTCCTTTCGTGACGCGTCAAACACATTAAGTGAGAATCTCTCACAGCAGGGGTTCAAACTTGGGTTCACTACATTGAAACGATTATTCCTCTCCACTAGATCAATTACCTATTAGTGAAGGAATTGATTCATATTTTGTCACAAATTATTTATATTTTTTTTGTTACTTTTGCTATAGCTAGAAGTAACTGTAAATTCATGCGTTGAAGTGAATGGAAGGGTTATTACAAAGGTTTGACTTTGCAGTGATCATCACTTATGAGATATATGAATCTAAATAAAAATGAAAGATGGAAATATATATGGAGATTGTTTTTTAGTTATTTATGGTTAGAGCGCCCGTGGAGAACACTCTATCTTAATTGGAAGTATGTATAATGTATTTGTTGATTTATTGTTAGAAATACAATGAAATATATGAATTCTAATCCACCACAATATTTGTAGTTTTGTAAATATTTTTTATTCTAAAGAAGAACTAAAATTAGAAAAATTAAAATAAAAATAATCTTGAGGGAGTATGAGCATAAATTAACCTTAGTAATTCCCTCATCAGTAGAAACATACAAAAAATAAAGTTCTAACAATGAGGAGCCTACAAAATCTAATCAATTCCACAAATTAAGTCCATATTTCTTTCTAACTAGATAAGCATGCAATATATTAATTCTATTAAAATCTGCTAAGTGCTACCATTTCATATTATATAATACTCCCTCCCTCTCACCCTTTCATTTATTTTGCTTCCTTGGTACGGTCAACTGGTCAACTTGATTAAATTTATAAAAATTATAATAAATAATTTAATTAATATATTTCACTAATAAGTTGATAATATCATATGACACCATATACATTAATATTTAAAAGATTTTAATACACTATAAATATGAATGATTTAATATGATAAGTCACTTAAAAGATTTTAAAAATTTGACCGCATACTGTAACAAATAGGGCAAGATAAATGGGACGGAGGGAATAATAATTAACTAATTAAAAAATGCATAACATATTGTCATTATAAGACCAACCAAGAAAAAGTAACCCAAACCATATTTTTAAATTAATTTTAAATTCCAAACAATCAACGTGCGGATTATTTCTATTTGCAGCCAAGCTTCTCTCACCCACTCATGTTTCTTGCTTAGGTAGAAGTTGAAACCCTCACATCCAAACAACTAAATGTTGGGAATACAAAATGAGAATTTAATTGTTTTTAAAAAAAAAAAAATTGGATGGTTAATTTCCACCACTCTTTTTTTATATATTTTTCTTTAGGCGAAACAAAAATCCACAAACCCTAATCCAAACATTTGAAGTCCCTACACCAAGTTGGAATCCTATCCAATCAATAATGCATTGCGATATGTTTAAGCATCCATCACCCTTTAAATTAATACTATCTGAATCTCAATTTTTATTTAAGTACATGCAAATTTAATTGTTAGGATTTAGTCCCAAAAAATGTTAATTTTATAAATCATATCGACTTATATGATTTATTATCATATGAAGAGTTTTGAAAACTATGCAAATCGGGTATATATCTAGATCTATTACAAGCGATTCACATTTGATGTAAGATTCATAATCCATCTCCAATGAAACAAGGATCGATCGCAGTTCGTGATCTTCTTTAACACAAATCCTCTTATTCTTGATATGAAATTGCATTTCCTTCTCCGAATAAGACTATACATTTCCTTCTCCAAATACGTAGAATGAAATAGTAATTGACTTGGTGTACGGAGACCATACGAGTGATCACGGCTCTTTCCGAAAATTATTTTGTATTTTGAAAAAGCGAAACAAACATGTTTTTCACTTTCTCAAACAAGTTTATCATCTCTCAATTTTCTCAAACTACTCTCCAAAAAACAAAAAAAAAAAAAAAAAAGGTATCCGTAGAAAAAACTTATACAAATTCTACTTTGATTTGACGTAAGTAATCTACCTCTTACCCAAGTTATTTCAGATAACAAACATGATTTGACATAACGTATTACACATCTTACACGGCCTACAACTAAGTCTTCCAAAAAAACATACACCTACTCTATTTCACAAAACACTATCTCAAAACTCAAACAAACAATATTACGCAAATCGAGATTATTTCACAAACATCCACTATTTTCCCAAATATCAAACAAACATGCCCTAAAACACTAATTAGTAGATATGATATCTAAACGTGTAGTCCAAATTATTTTGAGTATCTATGAACTTACTCAATTAATTAAATTTTTTTTTATCTACTAGACTGTGTATATACAGCTCGACCCGAATAGTGCAAAGGGTATAGGTCCTTCCCAGTATAGAGTCTCCAGTAGGATTCGAACTTGAGTCTCGATCGCAATTCACTACCACTTGGCTCAACCACCTTGGGTTTTAATTAAATATTTAATTATAACTATAAATTGTAATAGCATAATATGTTGCCCAAAATAGAGATTAAAAAACAAAATGTTTGAAAATAATTTCTTTCCAAATATTTTGACATTTTTTTTCCGATTGGCTGAAAGTAACATTGTATTATTAATTCATTACCTTACAATGAGAATTTGCTTCTTTTTTTTTTTCAAAAAAAAAAAGGATTTTTTTCTTTTTCAAAAGAAAAGCACAAATCCTAAACTAGCCCACATGTACACGGTATGGGCATGAGGAGATGCACATGACCGGAACACTGTACGATGATTTATATATAAGTGAGCTGGGCCTAGGACATTGTTGTCTACGTCGAGCACCATGCAACCATGCGCATACGTTTGTCGCCATGCAATTGATAGATCCAAGACACATGCAATTTTTCCCTTCATTTCATGTTATACATACCCTAATTTGTAAGGTCATTGTCCCTTTTGGTTGGCTTGTAGTAAAACTAGAATGTATAAAAAAATCAATTCATGTGAATAGATTGATTTGGAATTCCATAAGTCTTATTCAATTAAATGGTAATCAAGTTGGGTCGGACTTATCTTCTTGTAGCTTTGGTTTGGATGTAGGTAGGAGCATGTTCTATGAATGGTCTTGTTGATTGTAAATATATGTTGAATGAATCCACTCAATTACAAGTCATGTACTTTTTTTTTGTGGTGGATTAATTTTTTGTAGGAGTGTTTTATCTTCGAATGTAAAATGATGGCACTTTCTCGAGAGTACTTTGAGTTTGATCGAGTTGGATTTTGAATTTTTAATATTGGCTTGACTCATCTGTCAGAATTTGTCATGCTTTGTGATTGATTATTGTTTTTATAGCAGTGTTGTCTAATCAAATGTAAAGTGATAGCACCAATTTTTTTGTACCCCGCTCGAGTTAGGTCTTGAATTTTCAGTCTGTAGTATACATAGATATTGTTCTGAACCTTCTAATACATATGGATTACAAAATTTCGTATGTTTCTATAAAAAATATAAAAATGATTTATGTTTATGAATCAATTGAAACGAAAACATGAACATAATTGTTACTATGTTAGATGTTTCTTTGATTTACAATTTATTTCCATATTTTTTTACGAAGGTTCAAAAGTTAACTTCTAGCAATATCTACTCCCTCTGTTTTTTGTTATTTGTAGTTTTGAAGGATTGCACACGAATTAAAAATGTCATAAATAGTCACTTTTTTAAGCAAAAATTCCAAAATACCCTTTTAATCAAATAATCTTAGTATTAATTATATTAATGATGAGTATTAATAAGAAGGATAAAATTTGTACTAATTTTACATTGAAATCTTAAACCGACAAATAAAAGTAAATAATTTTTTTTTGCTAAAGCTACAAATAAGAAAAAGAAAAAAAACGAAGGGAGTAACTTACAAAACCATGTTAAGGAAACAAAATTCAATACCATACTTAAACATAATCCGAAACATGTGATGTCTATAAATTTGAGGATTATTTTTGGTTAAAATATTGCTTTAATAACATGAGTCATGAGCGTGCGTCCTTTTTTTTTTTTTTTTTTTTTTAACTTTTTTCTGCCCTGACATATTTTTTTTAACTTACCCAACCATGTTCTTACAGCTCGGACACAAAAGTGCTAAAAATATAGGTCATTTCCAGTATGATATCTCCAGTAGAATTTGAACTTAAATTTCACTTCTTGAGTCGCAAGTCTACTTGAAGGCCCAATAGATTCAAAATGTAATTAATAAAAACCGAACCATGAGTTCATGCTGGTCCATAGAGTATAAAAGTTAGGCCCATTATAAATTCTTTTATGGGACCAAGCCGAATGAAGCTACTCAACAATTTAGAGTTTTTTTTGGAGTGAACGCCACTTTTAGTTCTCGTTATCATCAATTTTTGTAAATTCGTCTCTTTTAAATTTTTCGTAAGCATGTAAGTCCCTCTTATCTATGTAGTGTAATATATTTATTTCTTTTAAATTTTTCGTAGCTGATGCATCCCTCTCATTAATGTAGTATTGTAGTGTAACGCATTTGTTCTTCTTAAATCCAAAATATATCCTAAAATGGACGAAAATTGATATAATTTGAATTTAAGAGGGACGAATGTGTCACACTACATTAATAAGAGTGGCGCATCTAATACGAAAAATTTAAGAGGGAAAAATGTGTTACACTATATTAATAAGAGGGATAAATCTGCTAAGAAAATTTTTAGAGGGATGAAAGTGTAAAAGTTGACCCATAAGAGGACGAGAAATGCTATTCACTCTTTTTTGTGCGTAAATATAGTCAAAATACGAACCTTTTTTACAGTGTATTTATGGCAGGTTCCAATAAGACTACAAGTCTATTTTTAGTCATAAATATGGAATATGGGCTTTAGAATTTGACCCACCCCCCCCCCCCCCCCCCCCCCCCCCCCCCCCCCCCCCCCCCCCCCCCCCCCCCCCCACCCCCCCCCCCCCCGCCCCGCCCCCCCCCCCCCCCCCCCCCCCCCCACCCCCCCCCCCCCCCACCCCCCCCCCCCCCCACCCCCCCCCCCCCCCACCCCCCCCCCCCCCCACCCCCCCCCCCCCCCACCCCCCCCCCCCCCCACCCCCCCCCCCCCCCACCCCCCCCCCCCCCCACCCCCCCCCCCCCCCACCCCCCCCCCCCCCCACCCCCCCCCCCCCCCACCCCCCCCCCCCCCCACCCCCCCCCCCCCCCACCCCCCCCCCCCCCCACCCCCCCCCCCCCCCACCCCCCCCCCCCCCCACCCCCCCCCCCCCCCACCCCCCCCCCCCCCCACCCCCCCCCCCCCCCACCCCCCCCCCCCCCCACCCCCCCCCCCCCCCACCCCCCCCCCCCCCCACCCCCCCCCCCCCCCACCCCCCCCCCCCCCCACATTGGTTGAATTAAATTAAAAGTAATGACGAATCGAATTTGGATCCAACTCAAACAAAAACAAAAAGACTTTTTAAGACATACTAAATATTTTTGTGTCCTTTCTCCAAAATTATTCTAATAAATTTTTAAATATTTGAATATTTTTGGAAGAATTGAGATTATTAATCAATCTTTTAAAATATTTGAAGATTTTTGGAAGGATTGAAATTACCCTGCTACAAGAACGTCAATGAGTATAGTCATCCCAATTGCAATTCCAGCCAGTTCTCCAATCTTTCAAAAACAAAAAAAAAAACAATTTAGTCAATTTTTAAGTAATTACATAAGTTCAATAAAGGCTAAAATGACACTAATGGTCCCTCAGGTTTAAATTTTGTTACGTTTTCGTCCCTCACAAATAAAGTGCTATATTTTCTTCCCTCTTAGACAATATGTGTACACCGATCACTTTTTTCCAGCAAAAATATATTTTTGGCAGAGGTATTTTCGGAATACCATGTTATCTAATATTTTAGTGTAACACATATTATCTAAGAGAGACGAAGGTGAAATATATTAGATAAAATGGTATTCCGAATATACCCCTGCCAAAACATATTTTTGCCGGAAATTGACCAGAAAAGTGAACTGTGTAACACATATTATTTAAGAGGGACGAAAGTGTAACAAACATTAAACCTGAGGGACCATTAGTGTCATTTAGCCTTCAATAAACTTCAGTATATTATAATTAAATACACAATATTTTTTTTTTTAACAATAAAAAATTACACACCGATCTGTTATCTGTGGCAACACCAGAAATGACAAACATCAATAGGAAAGATGTAATGAACTCAAGCACCAATGATTGTACGTTGGATCCAGCCGGTACAGTTCCAAAGAAAGCTTCTTTATGTACATCAAACAGAAGGTACAACGTCCCACTAGCAAGAATTGAACCTAATAACTGAGCCAATATGTAAAGAGGCACCTGGTGAAATCATCATGTAAATTGTCATTTTAGTCCTTAACATTGTGTTGGGAAATTTGCTTTATTTTACCACATGATGGGCCACCTTGCAATTTTGGTACTATTGGACACGAAAATATAAATTTGATACCACAGTTTAAGTTTTCGTTGCAACTTTCATACCAAGTCCAATTTTTCTCCGGATTTGATGGCAATTTACCTCCTATGAAATGCATATTGTTCAATTTACCTCTTATTATTTGAAAAAGTTCAATTTACGCCCCTATGAAAATTTTAAAGAAGCAATTTACCTCTTTCAGCCGGAGAGTGTAACTCACTTGCTGAAATTGAGAGTGGGCATGAAAAGTGTTTTGTAACATAAGGGGTAAATTGCCACATTTATCATAACACATGGGGTTAAATTGCCACATTTATCATAACACAAGGAGGTAAATTGTCACATTATCATAACACAGGGGGGTAATTAAAGTGCCTCATATAAAAATGTCAGAGAGGTTGTGTGAATCTTTTACAAAATTATAGGGGGTAAAGTGCAATTTTTCAAATTACAGGGATGTAAATTGAACATTATGAATATAGAAAATTGAGCTTGGTATGAAAGTTGCAATGAAAACTTAAACTGTGGTATTAAATTTGCATTTTTGTGTCCAATGATACCAAAATTGCAACGTGACTTATCCTGTGATACCAAAAAAAAAAATTTTTGGGTAACAACTTGTGTCCGACTTTACAACAACGAGTCAAGTAAATAAATTATACTTAATTGACTCGACAAATCGATCAATTTATGGTTTGCCTTGGACCCGTCGAAATCCAAGAAGACCCACACAAGTGCATCCTACATCACACCATGGTTAAACTTGGTCTAGAACACGGATCGTATTACTAAGACTTAAGAGGACATAAATTACCACTTAGGACTTAGGTCTTAGCTTTGAATATTCTTGCGTAAAAAGAAAAAAAAAAAAGAAAAACGTAAAAAAATTATTTAAAAAAAGAATGAAGAAATAAAGCCTTGCCTCTTTGTAAGGAAAATGTCGAAAAATTGCAAATGTAACCGTGACAGCCGGATTAAAATGTGCACCGGAAATATGGCCAACGGAGTAGACCATAACCATAACAATCAAGCCCCATGCTATACATACACCCGGAAATGTTATTGATCCGTAAATTTTATTTACAGCAACCGAACCGCACCCTATAAATATCAAAAAGTACGTTCCAATAGCCTCCGCTATAACCTAAAAATAAGTAAAATAATTAAATAAAATTGTTTCTTATATGATTCCCAAAATATATTTATATGAAGTGTAACAAAATTAAATACCTTTTGAGTTAGTAAAACAACTTTAGCTGAGGTGCAAAAGGTTGTACCCTCTTCAATTGAACCTTTTATGAATTGATCATCTGATGCTCTGATTCCTTCTTCAATTGTTGTTATATCTCTTGCAGACATTTTTTAAAAGAAATAAATTAAGGAAATTAATTTGAAAACCAGAAAAGGTTTGAAGGGGATTTGAGAGATGAAAATATATAGAATATGGTTATGGGCGATTGTTGGTTAAGCTAGTTTGGGGAATTGTGGACGGATATTATTTTGTATGCAGTTTAATTGTTTTAATGGTATAATAATTCCATCAACCATTTGACATATATAATTGGTATCTTAAAATAGTAATTTTTTTTTTTGTTTTTTTTATCTTAATTTAGTAATTTTGGGAATAGCTTTATGGCCGTTAGTAAAGGATTGACATTTTGTCCTTGTTAAGGTCTTAGCATTGTTGATAGAATGTGACATGCATGTGTTTGAGAAGTTAAATTAGATTATGATAATTATAAATAATTTATTGTTTGTTAGCTTTTGAAATTCGATTCGACAACAACTCAATAAACTATAAGTTGATAAAATATATGTAGAAATATGAATCTACCTGATCTTGATGCATACTAATAAACTCAATTTACGCCCCTTTTAACCCGATTCATTTGAAAATGACTACCAACATGTGATTAGTTTAGTGGAAGGGACTAGTCATTGCAAAGTAGCGAACCCAAGTTTGAATCCCTATTGTGAGAGGTACCCACTTAATATGTCTGACGCGTCTCAAAAGAGATTAAACTATTTGAAAGCCAAAAAAAATATATAAAATCACCAAAATCAAATATAATATCTAGCTGGATATATAAAACAATGAAACAAAGTCAGAATAATGTGTTGTATTGGCCTTTAGTTAGAGTGACGTATATCTTATAATAAGTGAATAATAAATACGCTACATGTATTATATAACTATGAGAAAATAACATAAATTAAAAAATAGTATAACATTTACAAAATTTTGGAGCCTATAGTAGAAACGTCGATATATGCAAGCACTTGGGGCAACCCCAAAGAATGTATGTATACAAACTCGTTTAAAGGGCTTTATTTCAATCGTTATTATTTAAAATGAACTTCCACGTTATTTTTTTTATTTTTTATAATGTATATTTATTATTAGGTGATTGGTCTAGTGAAATGAATTAGTCCATAAAATAACGAATTCAAGTTTGAATTTCTAATGGTAAAGATTCTCGTGTAATATATTCGAGGCGCTTTTTTAAAAAAAAAAAATGTATAGTTCCTCTTCTAAGCCAATAATACCAATCCACCTAAATAACTATATATATATATGGCAAAATGTAAAATACATATTCTTTAGATTAAGAAAAAAAAATGATAATTGGAAATTCAAATTGCTAGTCTAGTAGTTTGGCCGGCCATGTCTATAAAACCAAAAATATAAATTGACCATATTTTTTGGATTCTGGGCATTCATTGTTATTTCTCTGGGCCAAGGCCTAGTCCCGGAACTATTCTATTGTATATAAAGGATGTGTAATACGGAGTATATAACTTATTGAATATTGGGCTTGAACTTATATTTCCAAATCCAGTTATGTTTTCAGAAATATAGCCCATTTATGTCGAAAGATTTATTTTATTGATATAATTAGGGATGTTAATGGGACGGATTTCAATCCAAGTCCGATCTGATTTAATAGGATTATGATTCGATTAGAGATTCGATGGATCTGATCTGATTGTATAGATTCGAAATCTGAAAAAATGTGGAACGAATATGAATTTAGGTCGATCTGATCCGTTAGAGATCCGTATCCGATAATAAATAAAAGAATTATATATATACATAATGTTTAATTAACATAAGTAACATTGATAATATTTATCAATAGTTTAAGATGATAATAGTTAATAATTCATTCATAATTACATTATTATGCATATTTTCATCCAAAAATATAAATAATAGTTGAGAAAGTTTGAACATATGAGCTAAATTAAATAAAACCATAAAGTTCTCAAACTTGTTTTAGAAAAAAATACTGTTGTAAATTTTGAAAATGAAGATTTTATTGAATTCAAAAAAGATCTGGATCCGACCGAATCCAACGAAGATTCAATGGACTTGAGAAATCTAGATCAGCCGAGTGAGATTTGGATCCGACCTCAACCTGATCCGATATAAATGAATATGAATCCGAGTCAAACCTGATCCAACCCAAATCCAACTAATTGACAACCTAGATATATTATTATAAAACCAAAGAAATTATTCGCATGGTCGCACCATCTAAACATTGATGATTTGTCCCGTCTAAAGAAAATGGGAAAATTTAACCAAGATAAACATGTAGCAATAAATAATACTAGTATTAGAAAAATGGGTAACGAAATATGGGCCAACCGGAAGCTGCATTGATCCAACCTTAAATTATTATATTTTGTTGAATTGGAAATGAGTGTCAAATAGAACCCCGAAACATATGATCAAAAAAATGAAATGCACTTGCTAAAAACTATGCTCTAACGTTTAGCGTATCGAATCGAATGTTCAACTCATTTAAAAAATTAAACTATTGGGTGATTCAAACAAAATACCTCTTTTGAATTGTGTTCTATATATATTACCATATCGAGTAATAAACTCATCTAAAAATTTAAATTTTATAGAGAAGAAATAATTAATATTTATATATAATATTTATATAACAGGCCAGTCTGACTCGAAATTGACTCGATCGGTTGCCGAGCCACTTCACATTGCCCTTTGTAGCCACTAAATAATTTTTTACCAATCAAGTCCCAATCCAAACACATTCACCATTTGAATAAGAAGGCCGAGATTCTTGCTAAGAAGTACCACAAATGCTCCTTACTCAGATCGTCTCCTAATTTGGTTACTTCGAGTAATAGTGTTCTTGGGCCTTTTATGCCGTATGTTTCTTCTTCCGCTTCGGTTTTGATTGATCTTGCCTCTTCCATCTACGTACAGTCTGCGGATAATGCATCATCTTCCGCTGTGGGGTCTGATTTATCTCTTTTGATGTTGTAGGTGTATCTGTTGTTCAACGTAATTATGTTTTGTTTAGTCGTCATGTGTCCGATCGTTTTCAATTAGTAAAGAATGTAGTTCTTTTGTCGTGGGTTTTACCTCCACATAAAGCTTGTACCCGGGAGCTCATCATTTTCTACGGAAAACGAATGGATTTTGTTGTGCTAGCGACCAAATATCTCTGGCCAAAACAATAATCTCTCCTATTTTGTGGTCCTTATTTACGGATAAAACATCAGATGTTGCAAGCGAGTTTCATCGGAGGGACAAGACACACAATGGTGTTTTTGCTTTCACTTCAGTTGGGATGACGTTTGATCCGCAATCGTGGTGGGCGAGGGAGGGAATTTACGCATTAAATTTATTTGGGTTATGTTTCGTATTTTCTCAATCCCATAGACAGTTTGACTAACACTGGTTCTATGCTACAACTATTCTTCGTGGACAAGGCGAAGGACTTCTCTTGCAAAGTAAGGAGTTACGTTGTATTGCACTTGCTTTGTGATTGATCACTCTCCTCATAGTTTCATTCAATCACAAAGAAGCGTATTGTATTTTTCATGTAGTTACTTTGGGTTCGACCGAACCCGATTTAGCTAAGAATCTATTTGATATTTAAACAGATTGATTACACCCCTAAAGCTTATCTACCTTAATCAATTCATTCAAACAATTTTTTTTATGAACAACTCATTCACAAAAGTTATCATAATAAGATTGACAATTAATGTATTGCCATCATTGTTTTTATAATTTGTTACTCTATGTAACAGAAATCAAAAGAAATTTCATCATTCCACATCAAATCCATCGTTATCAGAGATTAGAGAACAAAATAAACGTCCCTTCAACCTCAACTGCCGTTAGAACTGACCGCCCAAACCGCAACAAATAATCAACTCATCATCTCTCACAAATTCCACTGCCTTGATCCCTCAATATAAAGGAAAGATGGATTATAACATTTACATAACCATAGTTTCTGTGTTCGGTTGTGTTGTAAAGAAGGCGAAAGAGGTAAATCGTTTATTGTGAAAGAGTCTACATTTGATTTCTAAAATAAAATTTTAATATGGATTGACTCATCAAAATATATGATATAAATTACATATTGTTAGGTTTTTTAGCTTTTTAATTGGAATAATTATACAAGTATTGTGATTAGGGTTTTTCATGTCTGAAGTTCTTTGGTTAAATCCCTTATTTGGTTTTCACAAGAGGTTCTATTAGAATTAATTTACAATAACTTATGTTAATTGTATGTCGGTTCTGGTGTATAATCCTTAACATTATTGAGACCTAATTAATTATTCATGCAAACTATTTCTCTATACATTATTTGGGTATTTTAATCGTTTGACTAGTTATCCAGATATTCACTTATTATTCTAATGTCACCTTCACTCTTCCTAAAGAATGGATTATGATCTTTAATTTTTAGCCATTCATTTTTTATAGTTAAATATATGTAGAATCATGGCAACTCAACAACTCTATATCAGACAAATCACCCCAAGAACTGTTTCGTGGAGAGTAAAAGTGATGGTTTGCGGAAAAAATACACCCAAGACGTCATATTTCGAGTACCACGAAATACCAACATATTAGAAATAAACCTTTTCAAACTTCTAAATGTATTTGGTGTGTGTTTTATAAGGTGTAATGTTGTAATTTGGTTTCTTATAAATATGAACAAAAATTGATAGCTACGCCTTAAGGGAACAATATAAATATGTTCAGGATATGTTAAGACTTTATGAGACTTATACAATCCTCAAGCAAAAGTGATTATCCTTTCAGATCGTCACAACAATTTTCATTATCCATATGAATGGAAAATAAATAGGAGAACTGCAGTGCGGCTAGAGAGGGAAGATGTTATCCCACTAAGTACCATGATATTTAACTTTGCACCTCTAAATGCTCTAGAAAGCCTTGCTGGTAATTTGACCTTAATAGGTAAGTTAAATTTGACAAATAATTCCTTCTAAGGATTTTTTTTTTTTTTTTGGCTATTTTCTGAAGCAGGTGTGATTGTCTTTAATTTGGTTGCAGGTGTGTTGGGTATTGTTGTCGAAAAAAGGGGTTAGCGACATGTTACTGTATTTGGCCAGTCTCGCACTCTTAAAGAATATGCAATAATGTCCAATGAGTAAGTTGGTTGTTCACTTTTTGTTAGCAATTATGTACCTAAGGCATGAAAAATTAATGGATCGACATTAACATGCATTAATTGCTCAATACATAAATTCGATTTAGAGTGCAGAAAAGGTGTGGAATCTCTAGTTTCTCTCTCTTGCCACAATTTCGAGTTCATATGAGTGCAATAAGTTATGAGGGAATTTGACCGCTCAGAAAGCATGTAGATAGAGGACCAGTTTCCTCATTATTTAATCTATGGGCCTAACCCTAATGGGTTACTCATAAATGGGCCATAATATTACACTTTCTTCTTTAACTTAGAAGCTTATAAAAATTATTGGAAATTAAAGTGACTGTATAGTTTGGCTAGATGAATTTGTAATGAATTGACTGACTTACCGAAATTGACTTATGCTTGTTAAATTGAATATGTTTTCTAAAAGACAAAATACAACAATGTAATTTGTTTACTTTTTTTTAGTTTAGTTTTGTTGAACTTTGATACTTTGGAAATCTTTATTGCTGGAATCATACATGTAGATCTATTATTAATCAATATTTAACAAACTTTTTCTCTTAAAATAAATGTTATGACACTCATCATTTTTTGTGTTTTTGCACTATATAAACAACTACTCAATTGTTATTTTGTCTTTATGGAACAATGTGGTGGAGTCTGAGGGGTGCTTAATAGATAATGACCAGGAACCACTTCCAGTTATACAAGCAACTGCATTAGTAGTATCCCATCATTATGATATTTTTAAAGTTCTCTTAGAAATTATTTGTTTTGAACCAATTTGTTATGTTGTTTAAACCGAAACTGATTACATCATTATGTTTATAGGAGGATCTTTGGGTTTTACTCCTTTAACATCAATAATAATCAACCCAAACATTCCGGTTGCTGAGTATCTGAAATCATGGTAAACTTTTTAGATATATACACATGTTTAAATGTGGCAAATTTCACCGTTTCTAATTCATACTCTTTCTCATTTAAAGGTGACAACTCAATCTCTCAAGCATTGCTCATGTTGTAGCAACGCTGCATCTGCTTGTAGGTACATGCAATTTCATGCCTACTTCAAAAAATAGCTTCATGACAATCGCGGGGCATTGAATGCAAACAAAGTCTCTCAATTATTAAAACCTAGATGTTATTGCTTGTATTGAAGATTTTCTTTTTTTATTACTTCTGAAATATGCTTAATAGCTTCAACATCTTATATAATTATAGGTCGATAAATATTTGCAGAATGTTGAAGCAGTGATAATAGATGCCACACATAATTTATTTTACATAGGAAGCGAGACATGTTTTGCATCGGTAAATGCAGAGTTTGGATATGTTTACACATGTGCATCTTGTAAGAAGCTCACACAAGCAAAATCGCGGTACGACATGCTTGTACTGTTACAAAATGTATGCACATACGCTCATTTATACAAATGCACTACTGACTTGACTACTTATTTCTTGAGAGAGAAACTACTTATTTACATCTATGATGACACTGGCTCTCTCAATGTTACTGCCTTTGGAAATCTTACTGCTAACATTACTAGTCTAAATGCAATGGATTGTATGGCCTTGTATTACAAGGTCGTGAACTATTCTCCTTAATGTTACTTGCAAGTTTACTTTTTCTTAACATTTTTCACCAACAAGAATGCTTCTTTATTTCTAGAGAAACGAAATCAACTAAAACCAATATGGTAAGATGTACTTTGTCGGACTAAAGAGGAGGCTGCATTTTGTGGGTGATGACTAATATGCTTGTTTTTGGGTTTTTGTCCGACTCTGCTAAACTATTTATTTACTGCATCTTTCCCTTAAAACTTAGTTCATTTATTTTGAATTTGGTTTTCTTACAAACAATTGATTTCCTTTAATATATTACTGTTTAATTTTAATAGAAATAAATTACCTAATCGTCATATATTCTATCGTCGTCATCTCCTTTATTCAGTCATATATTAAACATAGTCTTAACAAACAAAAGTCTTCAACTCATATTAATGCACCAAATCAAGATCCACATCATATATATAGGAGAATGGTCTTTGACTTCAATTGGACCAAATTCTCTTTTTCTAGAATTTTAAATTATTTTTAATCAAAAAATAATGTGATTAATTAGTTGGCAACTAAGCATTAATGGTAAGTCTTATTATTTTCGGAATATTTGAAAATTGTTAATAATGATTTCCTTCCTTTTCTATAGAAGTTCATTATTATTAATTTATCATTAAATATGAATTTAAATCTTAAACTCCCTACAAATCATGCTAAATATTAAGAATTTTATGTATTAAATATAATGTAACCGATAAATCTAATTCCTAAAACATTGCATCGGAATAAAGATATTTAATTGTTCCTAAATAAATGGCACATTTAATAGGATTGAAAAAGGAAAATTTACCATATCTAATTATCTATAAGTATTCACATTCTTTGTATTGCATTTTGCATATCTCGTTTTTCCCCATTTACCTATTTTTTAGACACATTATTTTCCTATGGTTACTCAATTGATGACCTTAATCTAAGGTTTTTTTCGTTGTTAATTTAAATATTATTCGCAATATGCATGCTAATTGTTACTTTCGATTTACTAATAGTGTTTTTTTGATGATTTCCTCTTAATTTGTTTTAATTTGATGTATGGATATGTTTGTGCAGATTGTGGTGGGATGCGGAGAACAAGGAACAATAAACAATGTATTGAGTCTTGTGATTTTGAGAGGTATATTAATAATTTTTTTTTTGTTTTAAGGTTCTTACTTTATGTTTTTCTTTTTAAAGAATTTTTCTTATGTATCATCATACTTTTGTTTTATTATTAGATATAGATCATGACATTTATTGTATATAAATTGGAAGTTCTGAAGAAAAATAGTCATCATATATGCTTGCAAACTTAATAAGTTAATTGAAAGGGTACATTTAGGTTTTATTGTTTTCTTATGAATTCTTCTACTTGGTTTTCTTTCTTTTTCATTTAAATTCATATGAATTCTAAATTCTCACTATTTTGATTTTCCTTTATTATATTGAAAAATTCTCATTGGTAAGTATTATGCACATTTATATATTTTTTGTACATGATCTTTTGTTATCATTAAGTTAGGTTAATTAAAAATTTTAAATATGTTTTTTTAATGAATTTGGTAAATATGTTAATGTGAGTCAGTTTATGGCCAGATCTTTTTGTTGGAACATTATTGACAAGTTTGTCAATTTTATGGTCATTTTATCTATGATTGGAAAGTCTTTTTCATTTACATTTTATTTATTTATTACATTTACAAATTAATAATAGTGATTTTTTTTTATTGATGCAATGATACATTTTTTTTATATATATAGGAGAATGGTCTTTGACTTCAATTGGACTAAATTATCTTTTTTTAGAATTTTGAATTATTTTTAATCAAAAAATAATGTGATTAATTAGTTCACAACTAAGCATTAATGGTAAGTCTTATTATTTTCGGAATATTTGAAAATTGTTAATAATGATTTTCTTCCATTTTTATAGAAGTTCATTATTATTAATTTATCATTAAATATGAATTTAAATCTTAAACTCCCTACAAATCATGCTAAATATTAGGAATTCTATGTATTAAATTTGTTAATGTAACCGATAAATCTAATTCCTAAAACATTTCATCGGAATAAAGAGTTTTAATTGTTCCTATATAAATGGCACATTTAATAGGATTGGAAAAGGAAAATTTACCATATCTAATTATCTATAAATATTCACATTCTTTGTATTGCATTTTGCATGACTCACTTTTCCCCATTTTCCTAATCTTTAGACACATTATTTTCCTATGGTTACTCCATTGATGATCTTAGTTTAAGGTTTTTTTAGTTGTTAATTTAAATATTATTCGCAATCTGCATGCCTATTGTTACTTTCGTTTTACTAATAGTGTTTTTTGATGATTTCCTCTTAATTTTTTTTAATTTGATGTATAGATCTATGTTTGTGCAGATTGTGGTGGGATGCGGAGAACAAATAACAATGAACTGAGTCTTCTGATTTTGAGAGGTATATTAATAAGTTATTTTTTGTGTTAAGTTTCTTACTTTATGTTTTTCTTTTTAAAGAATGTTTCTTATGTATCATCATACTTTTGTTTTATTACTAGCCTATTCCCGTGCTATGCACAAACTTGAATAATTTATTTCAATTTATATCTATGTATTTTGATCACTGCAGTCTTCATGTATGTGGGAATTACATCTTAAATAGTTTAACAGCGAAAAGAATATTTATAAATGTATAAGATTATCAAAATGAATTTTCATATATCTTTTTCTTCATGGAATATGGAATATGGATGATTGACTATGTATCATGTTAACTCAATAATATCAAGGGAGAATTGTTCTAACTATCCCTCAAATTTAAAGTAAATTACCATCCTTTAGTTCGAAAAATTACTCACACTACCTCGTAAGTATATTAGATTCATTATATTTATCCTCCTATTGCATTAATTTATGATGGCACATGTTGTTGTCATTAGAAATCAATTTTTATTCAATAATACTCCTGATATATTTTTAGAAAAATTCTCAAATGAACCCTCGAATTTAGTATAATTACAAAATCACCCTCAAACTATAATTTCTGAAGGGACATAAAATATAGGTATTGTATTCACTACAAATACCCTTATGAACTTAATTTCTGAAGGGACATAAAATATAGATGTAGATTGAAATATATTTAAATGGATCATTGATAAATATACTTAAATACTTTGTTTCAATTTACATCAAAATAAATTTAAATATTTTATCATTGTTGTTTTCATGCATGCGAAAATTATAACTTTGATAGTTTTTTACATTGATAGGAATATTTGTAAATATATAATTTAATTAAAAAGTATGTTTCATGTATATTTTTATTCATGGGATATGGACTATGTATGATTGACAATGTATCATGTGAACTAAATAATATCAAGGGAGAATTGCACAAACTTGCTAATAACATACCACCCTTCAACTTTAGAAAATTACTCAGACTACACAATAGGTATTGGTTTCATTACATTTATCCTCTTATGGCATTAATTTATAACGACACACAAAGATGTCATCAAAAAACCAATTTTTATTCAATAATACCCCTAATTTTTTTTAAATTTCTCAAACTACCCTTCAAATTTGGTGTAATTACATGATCACCCTCCAACTTTCAAAAATTACCTAAACTACCCCAGATGCATTGGATTCACTACGAATAACATTATGTCCTTATTTTTTGAAGGCACATAAAAGATAGATGTAGACTAAAATATGTTTAAATGAATCAATGATATATATACAAAATTTCTTTAATTCAGTATACAAATACATTGATGGAGATATTAATAATAATAGAAAAGAGGCAAATTAAATAATAAATTTAATTGATGGAGATATTAATATATCAACATATGTTTAATTCATAGTTTTAAGCCTTTAAACACCAAACCTATAATTAGATGATTACATACAATATGATACACAATAATAAAATCATTTGGAAGTAAAAGTTGAAACGAAAATAAAGCAAAAGGTGATAATCAAGCTCGATTCGCTCCAAATTCCCACCATACCTTCCTTGGAAAAGTGATCCGCGATCTTGAAGAGCTGCTAATTTTGCTAAAACTGGAGCAGATCCTTGAAAACTCGAACATAAAATAAAATTTATCATATGATTCAAACATCAAATTGCAAAATTATATTTATTAAAATAATTCAATAAGAAAATGGAATCCCGTTGTATCAAGTTAATGTTTGAAGGTGGATCACAACATTCTAAATACCACTTGTATAAATAACTAAATGAAATATAAAACTAAAGTGTAAGAGTTGGAAATAAAATAACGTGAGAAATGCAATAATTATTCTCCATTCATCATTTGTGATAAAGATCAAATCAAATTATTATAAAGTAAAAATTTGCTAACGCATAATTCACAAAATCGGGGAAAATTGAATGTAAATAACAGTAGAGCTTAGGAAAATTAGGTTAAGTCGCAATACATGGATTTATATATAAAAATATCAATTACATCATACCATCGAGTAAACTTCCATCTCTAATTGATCTTGAGTCTTATGCCCTCAATTATTCAATTATAAGTACCTGAAATCAATACCATGGATTAAAAAATATTAGTGGATATTAGATTAAATTAGAACAACAAAGAATATACGTGATGAGGATTAGTGAAGTAGAAATCCATGTGACTAAAGTGAAAATGAACGTAACAAATAAATGTTGCGTTAAAAAAAAATGAAAGGCAAATTTAATAAGACATATTCTACCTATTCCTTATTTGTAGAACTTATATATATATAGGCATGTATGAACAAATACATATTAATGCTACTTATTGAAATAAACAAAATTTTTTGCTCTAATTAAAGTAACGTTATAATAGTTAAGCAATTCCCATTTATGAATATGCAAACATAATTAAGATTTTAATTATTATGAGCTTCCGTTTACCTTATAAATCATGGTAAGTTTAAGAAATTATTAAAATTTATAATGAATGGTAAGGTAATTTTCAATTTAAATGCCAGTACTTATAAAAGAAACATTATTTTTTGGCTCTAATCTATATGTGACTAATTCAGTTAAAATGTGTGGCCCCAAATCTTTTACTCTTTTAGATATAATGGGAATGATGAATTTAAATAGCCTTAAATTTCGCTATTCAAATTTTAATCCTCCTTATTTCAGTAAGAATTTCTTTAGTTACGTAACAATTATTAGTTTATGAAAGGTAAATATGATAATCAACGAATTATTGTACTGAATTAATTCTAACCAACCTATAACCATGCAATAAGTATTTCTCTATTTAATAAATTAATTCAAAATTATGAGAAAAAAGTATTCAGTCAAAATAGTAGGATTTTGGTCAAAGACCATTCTCCTATATATATATATATATATAAGATAAGATAAGATAAGAAGTCATAAAACTCAGGTAACCTAAAAAATGTCTTAAAATTCATATAAAATCACATAATTGATCACTTGAAATTGAAAATAAAATTAACACAGAAGATAAAGTTGAAGAAGGAAATAATTAATGGATGATATATTTTAAAAAATGTAAAGAAAAAAAAACCAATAAGATGAATATCATAAGTTTCATGAAATAACTTCAAAAGGTCTTAAAATCCATATGAGACCATAAATTTCATTATAAATTTCAAGAAAATCAAACAATTAAAAGATAATTAGAAGCTAATTGTCATGTGTCAATTTCAATAAGTAGTCACTGCATAGGACTATTTTCTCCAACCCTTCTCCATATCTATATACCTTTTAGTTTTTAGTTAACATCTCTCTGATCCAGAATATCAATGTTCATAAATATAATTAGGTGAAAGCAAATAAAAAATATCGATATGAATAATTCTAAAAATTAGATTTGATCTTAGGATCTGAAAAAGTTCTATGATGTTACAATGAAAATTATGCTACCAACCGAAAACTTACAATTCATTAGATTCAATTTCACTGAAACCTCTTCTGCGTAAAAAAACAACAACATTAGATCTAAAGATATCTAAAAATCCAATAAAAGAAAAAAACATAGAGAAACACAGTAAATTAAATAATCAAAGGAAAAAAGGATATGAAATTAAAACAATGTGCAAAGGCACGAAGAATATTATTATGAGCAAAAGTTCAAGACGTTCAAACACGAACCTGGAAAAAAAAATACATGGTTAGTCTATAATGTAAAAGAAAGAAAACAAAAATATAGAGAAACAAAGTAGGTTAAATTATTGAAGAGGAAAGAGATTTGAAACTAAAGAATGAACAAAGGCCTGACCAATGTTCGGAGCAAAATTTTGTTTTAAGAAGTTGATTTTTATAATGAACTATATAATTTCGATCTCTATTCCAATATTAAATTCCGCAATTATGGATAAATATTTTGGGGCATGATCTTAGGATATCAATTAAGAATTAAGACAAATTTGAAAATCTGAAGCTTGTAACGTGCATTTTTATAATGTATTAAATTCATATTCCAATTCTATTTCCTTCATAAAGGAAACTATTTATGTGGCATACATTCATTAATTTTTTGACAATAAAAAAAATTCAAAATTCTAAGAAAAAAGAATTGAGTCAAAGTTGCATGATTTGGTCAAAAGACCATTCTCCTATATATATATATATATAAGATAAGATAAGATAAGAAGTCATAAAACTCAGGTAACCTAAAAAATGTCTTAAAATTCATATAAAATCACATAATTGATCACTTGAAATTGAAAATAAAATTAACACAGAAGATAAATTTGAAGAAGGAAATAATTAATGGATGATATATTTTAAAAAATGTAAAGAAAAAACAACCAATGAGATGAATATCATAAGTTTCATGAAATAACTTCAAAAGGTCTTAAAATCCATATGAGACCATAAATTTCATTATAAATTTCAAGAAAATCAAACAATTAAAAGATAATTAGAAGCTAATTGTCATGTGTCAATTTCAATAAGTAGTCACTGCATAGGACTATTTTCTCCAACCCTTCTCCATATCTATATACCTTTTAGTTTTTAGTTAACATCTCTCTGATCCAGAATATCAATGTTCATAAATATAATTAGGTGAAAGCAAATAAAAATATCGATATGAATAATTCTAAAAATTAGATTTGATCTTAGGATCTGAAAAAGTTCTATGATGTTACAATGAAAATTATGCTACCAACCGAAAACTTACAATTCATTAGATTCAATTTCACTGAAACCTCTTCTGCGTAAAAAAACAACAAAATTAGATCTAAAGATATCTAAAAATCCAATAAAAGAAAAAAACATAGAGAAACACAATAAATTAAATAATCAAAGGAAAAAAGGATATGAAATTAAAACAATGTGCAAAGGCACGAAGAATATTATTATGAGCAAAAGTTCAAGACGTTCAAACACGAACCTGGAAATAAAATACATGGTTAGTCTATAATGTAAAAGAAAGAAAACAAAAATATAGAGAAACAAAGTAGGTTAAATTATTGAAGAGGAAAGAGATTTGAAACTAAAGAATGAACAAAGGCCTGACCAATGTTCGGAGCAAAATTTTGTTTTAAGAAGTTGATTTTTATAATGAACTATATAATTTCGATCTCTATTCCAATATTAAATTCCGAAATTATGGATAAATATTTTGGGGGCATGATCTTAGGATATCAATTAAGAATTAAGACAAATTTGAAAATCTGAAGCTTGTAACGTGCATTTTTATAATGTATTAAATTCATATTCCAATTCTATTTCCTTCATAAAGGAAACTATTTATGTGGCATACATTCATTAATTTTTTGACAATAAAAAAAATTCAAAATTCTAAGAAAAAAGAATTGAGTCAAAGTTGCATGATTTGGTCAAAAGACCATTCTCCTATATATATATATATAAGATATAAGATATAAGATATAAGATAAGATAAGATTAGATATAGATCATGACATTTAATGTATATAAATTGAAAGTTCTAAAGAAAAATAGTCATCATATATGCTTGCAAACTTAATAAGTTAAATGAAAGGGTACATTTAGGTTTTATTGTTTTCTTATGAATTCTTCTACTCGGTTTTCTTTCTTTTTCATTTAAATTCATATGAATTCTAAATTATAACTATTTTAATTTTCCTTTATTATCTTAAAATTCTCATTGGTAAGTATTATGCACATTTATATATTTTTTGTACCTGACCTTTTGCTATCATTAAGTTAGGTTACTTAAAAATTTTAAATATGTTTTTTAATGTATTTGGTAAATATGTTAATGTGAGTTAGTATATGGCCAGATCTTTTTGTTGGAACATTATTGCCAAGTTTCTCAATTTTTTGACCATTTTATCTATGATTGGAAAGTCTCTTTCATTTACATTTTTTTCGAATTGTCACATTTACAAATTAATAATAATGTATTTTTTATTGATGCAATGATAGTCAATTTGAAGACACTTATTAGTTAAATATTATTATTTAGGGTATTAAAAGATCGGACAATGTGAGCTAATAAATTTATTTACATAAACGTTTTTAATCACATTCAAAGATTCAACTGAGTTGTTTAAATTACGATCGATGTTTGAAATTTGAACATTTAGGCTATGTTTGCTTCTTGAATTTCAATAAGTAATATGATTAGTAAAATGAAAATGAACAAAAAATAAAGTTCAAACAAGAAAAATATTTTCTTTAATGTTTTACTCACTAAAATCCAAGAACCAAAATACCCTTAAGCTAATCTAATTAATAAATAATAAATTTTATTTTCTCAATACCTATAGTTATGCACGTGATAGCTCATGGGTGATAGCCTATACAAAATTCCATGTTTATTCGCATGTTTATTGAGAACCCTTGTTAGCACTTTTTAGTTATGTACTTTACAATCTACATTTTTTGTCTTAATTTTTAGAAATATTTAATCTTTTGGTCCTACACTTTATAAAATTGTATTTTTTATCCTAATGTTTAGAATATATTGCATTTAGTCCCATAATATAATATATTTTTACAATTTAGTCTCAAACAATCTTTCAAGTTTTGTATATTGGTCTCAAATGAAGCTTGGGACAACAAACCCATTTTAATAAATTAAGATCACTAATTTAATTTTATAAAGTATTAGATCAAAATTGTTGTTGATTCAATCATATGTAAACAAAGTTAAGTTATCATGAGCATATCAAATGTCATGTTTTAAAGTGCAAATTGGGTATAAAATGGAAATCCAATAGTATATATTAGAATTATATAATTCATATTTCGTATCAATATTTTTCTTTTGTGCAGAGTCTTTTATGCAAACTAATCAGATGGTTCAATAATTAATACATACTCTGTAAACCAAAATTGGAAGTAAGAAATTTTCTCCTTTTCTAAAAATTAAATGTTGTTTTCCACATAATTAAAATATATATGTCTGCATTTTTCACTTATACTAAAGAACCAAGTTTGACAATTTAATAATTTTAATAGTTGAGGTTTAGGTACCTCAAATTAATAATATTATCAAAAATGTATTATATAAAATTATAATTTATTGTATTTTTATGCATAGCAGGAGAATAAGCTACTTCCTAAATTATGCATGAATATGACATATAATCTGGGCACATCTCTTCTTTAGATTAAGAAAAAAAATGATAATTGGAAATTCAAATTGCTAGTCTAGTAGCTTAGCCTGCCATGTCTCCAAAAATATAAATTGACCATATTTTTTGAATTTTGGACATTCATTGTTATTTCTCTGGGCCAAGGCCTAGTTGGAACTATAAAGGATGTGTAATATATAACTTATTGGGCTTGAATTTATATTTCCAAATGCAGTTATATTTTTAGCAAAACTAGCCCATTCACTTATGTCCAAAGATTTAATTATAGTATTAGAAAGATGGGTCACGAAATATGGGCCAACCGGAAGCTACATTGGCCCAACTTTAAATTATTATCTTTTGTTGAATTTGAAAT
Organism: Penstemon davidsonii; assembly: GCA_034814905.1. Taxonomy (NCBI): domain Eukaryota; kingdom Viridiplantae; phylum Streptophyta; class Magnoliopsida; order Lamiales; family Plantaginaceae; genus Penstemon; species Penstemon davidsonii. The sequence continues at coordinate 27,069,708 of JAYDYQ010002534.1, forward strand.
GAGTGTCAAATTAAACCCTGAAGCATATGACCAAACAAATAAAATGCACTTACTAAAAACTATATTTTAAAGTTTAGCGTAATAAATAGGGCTGTCAATGGGACGAATTTCAATCCGAATTCGATCAGAGTTCGATCCAATTTATTAAGTTTTTGATCAGATTAGAGATTCGATGGATCTGATCCGATTATAAAAATCGAAAATTCGAAATACGTGGAGCGAGTATGGATTTAAATCGATCCCATATGTTATAGATCCGTATCCGACAATAAATAAAATAATTATATATATACATAAATGTTTTATTAAAACAAGTAATATTAATAATATTTAACCATTAGGCCCCCCCCCCCCCCCACCCCCCCCCCCCCCCCCCGCGCAGCCCCCCCCAAAACACACCCCCCCCCCCCCCCACCCCCCCCCCCCCCCACCCCCCCCCCCCCCCACCCCCCCCCCCCCCCACCCCCCCCCCCCCCCACCCCCCCCCCCCCCCACCCCCCCCCCCCCCCACCCCCCCCCCCCCCCACCCCCCCCCCCCCCCACCCCCCCCCCCCCCCACCCCCCCCCCCCCCCACCCCCCCCCCCCCCCACCCCCCCCCCCCCCCACCCCCCCCCCCCCCCACCCCCCCCCCCCCCCACCCCCCCCCCCCCCCACCCCCCCCCCCCCCCACCCCCCCCCCCCCCCACCCCCCCCCCCCCCCACCCCCCCCCCCCCCCACCCCCCCCCCCCCCCACCCCCCCCCCCCCCCACCCCCCCCCCCCCCCACCCCCCCCCCCCCCCACCCCCCCCCCCCCCCACCCCCCCCCCCCCCCACCCCCCCCCCCCCCCACCCCCCCCCCCCCCCACCCAACTTGAAACCACATGCATTAGGGGATCATGTCGTATCCGAATCTTTTTTTTCTTTTTTTCTTTTTGGTCGTATTCGTTCAGAATATGCCAATTAACCTTCGGAAATATTTGTTTAGACTTGGTTTGGTCAAACTCATCAACCAAATGACAAGTGTATTTCACTTGCTTTGTAATTGATCACTCTCCTAAGAGTTTTATCCAATCACAAAGCAAGTGTATTGCACTTGCCATATTATTACTTTTGGTTCGGTCAAACTCGATTTAAAATTGATATTTCTCGATACTATAAAGAGTGAAGGCAAATGTATCAAGAATAAAAATGAAACCATATGAACAAATTCAAATGTTAGGGTTGGGCTTGGTCTAGTGGATCAAGGCCGGTAAGAAGTAGTACAAAGCCCGAGTAGGTTCACTTTTCGAACGTAAATCTATGTGTCGGTCATGGGCGAGACAATATGCACATGCCCTACTTATTTTCTTTTTGTAGTTATTATAAGATTCAGAACCCCTTTTATTTTTTCACTAAAAAAGAAAAAGATTAAAAAAAAAAAAAAAAAGTACCCCTCTTATTTCTTCCTTATTCTTTACTCTTCTTTTTGTGTTGTTCTAAATGTCCATATTCATGCTTGGGGCAATACATTAACGCAATGATTGTAATCATAATAACTGTTTTGCACGTGAAATGTAAATAACAAAAAATTAGGTGAAATCTTTGAAGGTTTAGTTTAGGTTCAAATAACTTTTTTGGTTTGGTACAATTAGTAGTATTATATGGAAGTAAATATACTTTCCCCGTTTTAGAATTTAAATACAAAGTAATTTTTTTCTTTTAAATTTATTCTCTCATATTAATTGTTCTAACTCATCATTAAGTGGAGAGTGGGAAACAATTAATTATTACTATTCAGTAAGGGTATTTTATGATTTTTATTTTTATAAATGAAGGCTATTTAATAGGTTTCTTAATCTGTGTGTCACTACCCAAAACGATAAATAATATGATACAGAGTAATAGAGGGAGTAATTTATAAGTATATTGTCTTTAGCAAATCAAGTTTCCCTAGCATTACGATTAAAAATCAAACAAAGTTATTCGATACTTCATTTAATCTCGCTCGATAAAAGCTCATTTAAGATTGTGTTTGAAAACTTTTGAGGCTCGACTCGAACTCAACTCGTTAAACTAAAAATTAACAAAATACATGTAAACATATCAAGCTACTCGAGCTCATTCGATAAAAGCTCGTTTAAGCTCGGTTCAATAGCAATCAAGCCAAGCTCAAATAAATTTTTAAAGTTGACATAAAACTGAAATCGAATTTAAACTAAGTGTCGTTCGATACTAAACTACTCGTTTACACCCCTACCTCTCGTGTAATCGTAAGATATTTTGAAGTTAGCTTGGTAGTATATATGGAAGTATCGTTGACGTACAAATCAATTTTCCCACAAACCCTAATCCCGCCATTGTAAGACCACATCCATTTTAAGGAAGTAGTTTTTGGACTAATCTTTCCATATTGATGAAAGATTTGATAAGAGTATCATTTTGTTGTACCACGGCTTCGCTAGACGGCGGCTAGTTATTTCGTCTATAGAGGGATTCGATCGGCTTGTTCGCAAATATATATAGACTCAAGTTCAGAAAATCAATTTAAGTTCGATTCGTTATACATACATATCAAAAATTGACAAATTAATTTTAACGCAAAAACTTGATTTGAGCTTGATTAATAAATTAATTGACCAAATATAAAAACATATCAAATTATTTAATATTCAAATCGAACTCGTTCAATAAAAACTCACTCGAACTTGAACAATGTCAAACTCGATACAATTTTGTAACTAAAATTGAACAACGTTGATGTGCAAGATTCGTCTAATGATGAACACTTTTTCCACAAAGGTCTCCACTTGATGACACGTGTGAGATCCTCTGGAACCCACATGTGTTTGTTACTGACCGTCGGATGATAATAATCTAATGCCAAGTCAACCACATATATACTATGGGACCCTAATAATTTAGTCACGATAAAAATAAAAGGACAAGGAGGAACATTAGCACATGTCACATGATGCACCGCTAGGACATTTGGATTAGTATTGAGTTTTCTTGTAATTACTTGAATTTACTATTATTGTTGGAATAAAATATAATATTAATATCATATCAACAATTTTACAAAAAAAAAAAAAAAAAGTGATTTATGTTCAGACCCCCTGAGATTTATCATAATTACATAAAATCTCCTATAGTTTCAAAAATTACAAGAACACTCTTTATAGGGTATTTTTTATAAATATTTTTACAAGTCGTAGGGATGTCCTTGTAAGACTTGTTGAACCACATAGTGTCGTCTCTTTATATTATGAAAAGTCGGGAGATTCCTTGTAATATGACTAAACCTCAAAGGTCTAAGTGTAAATCACAAAAATAAAAATAAAAACATCAGCAGCCAACTATCGTACTGTAAAATAAAATCCGAATATGCTTAGACCCATTTGATTAGGTCCTTTTTAAACAAATAATCAAAAAAAGAAGGTCCTTCTAAAACGATCTACTAAATTTATCGAATCGTTTCAAAATCTTAAATTTGTCACTAAAATTGCTTACTGGCTTGCTGTTAAACACTCGTTTGATCGAGGACGGTATTAATTAAAGCATAATCAACCCGCAATATAACATGATAATTTATGGATGACACGATATTAACTAATAATAGTATTTACGAAAATTGTTATCTTGTCCTTAAAAAAGGGCCTGTTTGTTTGGCGTTTCTCGAATTTTTTTTTGTGTTTGGAAAATGTCAAACAAACATGTTTTCTACTTTCTGAAATAAATTTTTCACCTCTCAAATTTCTCAAACTACTATCTCAAAAGCCAAACAAACAATAATTTTCTTATCTCTAAACAAAACCTATACAAACTCTATTCTAATTTGACATAAAGTAACATATCTCTTACACAATTTATCTCACATAACAAACATAATTTGACATAAATTCTTACACATCTTACACCTACAACCTAACTCTTCCAAAAAAACATACTCCTATTTTATTTCTCAAACTACTCTCTCAAAACTCAAACAAACAATATTACGCAAATCGAGATTACTTCACAAACCTCCACTACTCTCCCAAACTACTTTTCCAAACACCAAACAAACATACCCTTAGCTTCATGTATTCTCCTAAGTGGATCAATTACTAAACACAACATGTTTCAATAATATTTTCATGTCCTATATTTCTTGCTCTCTTTAATTTTAATACGGAGCTTCAGTTAAAAAATTTAAAAATAAATTTTAGTTATCTTTACATTTATGCGACGTAGACTGATAATTAAAAGAATCAAATTTGAAGAGAATTATTCCATTTAAGGAAATAATAATTCTGGGACTAATGTAGTACATTGGAAATAATAAAATAAAATAAAATAAAATTATTAACTAGAATTAAAGTCGACAGTGAAAAATCGAGAAAAATTAATTGCAATGTCCTCTATTTAATTACTATTGCCAAAGCATATAAGTACATTCATAAATAGTAGTGTATAATATGGAATCTGTAACTAACACTTTCACTTGACTTCACTTGTGCATCTTCTTCACATTCTCAAACACAAGTCTCAATCTTTCCTCAAAACATGTAAAAAAAAAACCCTTCTCCAAAGCAAAGAAATGATTCCTAATTAACAATCTAATCACCAAAAATCAATCAAATATTCCTATTCCTCTCAATTTTAGAATGATCTCTTTTTGTGAGTTTCATTTCTCTAACTCTCCTTTCTTTTTTTGGGTATTTACTCTTCATGCGATGTTTAGTGATAAAAATGCAATTTTGTTAATGGGTTCTGATATTTATGTGCAGATGATTAAAGGGTTGTGAGATATGCGAATTTAGTTGCTGTTTATAAAAATGGCGGGTGAAATTGAAGAGCCTTTCAGATTGAATTTTCAGGTACCCTTTTTGATTTTTATGTTTGTTTTCAAGATTTAAGATCTGTAATTTACATGTCATGATTATTTCTTTTATGAGGTTTACTTTTGTGGGTATTATTGTAAGTTTCTGGGGCCTAGTATAATTATTGAGAAATAAAAGTAGTGTCATTTGTTTCAGAGTAATTCTTGGGTTATTTTAATAATTAAATGAATTTTGTATCATGGAATGGAATTTTTGTGATTAAACAAGAAATTATGTATATATTTGTTGATTAATCAATGAAAATTTAAGTGCAAGTAGTAATGAATGAATTTGATTTTTATGTTGTGGATCTGGATTAATCTGATTATGTACTTGATTTGAAAATGAACAGGCAGATTCTTTTCATTGTGGCTCTATCTCATTTGGAAGGTTCGAAACCGAAGATCTATGTTGGGAAAAAAGATCATCCTTCTCGCACAATAGATATCTCGAAGAGGTCGATAAGTTTTCAAAACTAAGGTCAGTTAGTGAGAAAAAAGCATACTTTGAGGCCCATTTTAGGAAGAAGAGAATTCCGGGTCAGGGTTCGCCCGTTTGCCCGGACGAGACCGAATACCAAACAAGTGAATATGACATCTCGGAGAAAAGTGACGAAGTTGGTCACGCGGATGTGGAAAACCATTTTGAGCCCTTGATCTACGAGCCTCAAATTGAAACTTTATTTGACGATTCTGATGAGGTTGAATGTGTTTCCGAGAAAGTCGAGGTCAAAGAAGAAGGAAATCACGCTAAACATGGAGATTCTGATGAAGCCGAATGTATATCCGAGAAAGTCGAGGTAGAAGGAGAAGGAAATCATGCTAAACATGGAGATTTACTTTGTTTGGCTTCTATGTCGGGGGCTGAATTGAGAGAGAATTTTGATGGTGAAATAGCTGACTTTGATAAAAGCCATTTGTCGGATTCAGCCGTTGGTTTGCTCCCTGAAAATCGTTTTACCGAGGAATGTAGCACCACAAGTCCAAAACACGAAGAAGGTTCATCTCACAAGGTTTGTTTCTTTTCATGTTGTTGAATTTTTAATATGAAAGAAGGGTTTTTGGCAATTTAACTCCGTTGTGATATGCGCAAATAGCCACTTCACCCTCTGTTATATTGCATAGTTTGCATTTTACCCCTTGTAGAAATGTAAAAATTAAGAGGGATGGGGCGGTATTTTGCCATTTTATTTATCACAGAGGGGTAAAGGGCCTCTTAAGAATAACACTGGGAGGTAATTTGCTATTCACTCTGAAAGAAGAAAAATTAAATAGAGAAATGAGCTACACAAAAGTTACGTTGTTCAGCCATTTGGCCTACATCCAATAATTTATTTCCCTTCTTTCTTGATTCTTTATTACACGATCACCTCTGAACAATTAAAGCATGTGCACGACTTTTTATTTGCATATTTTGACTGGCACCTTAAATCTTAACACGTGTAACTTTAATTATTCGAAACTGGTTTAAATATGAGTTATACCCTTACGTAGAATGCAATGGCTGAAATTTCTTTGACGAGTTTATATCTTAGTATCTTTGTTTTTCTTATTTTTGAACGTGCTGATTGGGATGCAGGAAAAGGTTCCAAAAGAGGATGAAAATTTGAAACCAAGATCGACGCCACGTGTTAGTGTTGCACGGAGCAGAAGATGCATCTCGAGCAAAGAATTTAAAGGCTCGGAAAAGAAAACTAGTAAACAAGTCAACAATGTTCGAACGAGATCCAAATTAGAGGCGACAACTTCAGAGGCTCCAGCTCAGAACAACTGTGAAGTGCACAAAACCTCAAGAAATAAGGTTGGGTTACTGTAAATTAGCCGTCTTATTTAATATCGTCGTCATTTTCTATAACTTTTTATTGCTTCCTAGATTTTTATTTTGCTTCTAGCCTAATGACAATCGGTCTCATTATGACAGCCTGGTTCAAGAACAAAAGGAGTTAATGGAATAAAAAGGTACTTGATTTTTGCATTACTTTTGTGGATTCCGAGTTAAGTTTCTTTACTCTTAGCCAAACTTGATGTTTTTCTTTTGTTTATGATTTTAGTGGTGAAAAAGAATCAAGAAATAGAACACTTGTGGAGCAAAGTGCAAACAGGTTCGTTAGCAAATCAATTATTAAGAACCTCGATTGAGTTCATGTATCTAGTTTATTTAAATCTCATGGATAATTTTGTAATTTAGGGTCAAGCCAGTCACCATTGGTGCAACTAAACCGGGGGCAAAACAGGACAACTCGAGGTTCAGTTTGATAACCGATGAGCGTGCACAGAGAAGAAACCAGGCAAGATAGATACTTTTCTATCAACCAATCCTTTCTTTTGATTAGATTTTGCATTTTTTATTTTATTAATGTTTCTATTTCTTTCAGTTTTATATGAATTTGGAGGAAAAGATGCGCGCGAAGGAAGCTGAAAAGCACCAAATCCATGCTAAGACTCGGGTAATATTATGTTGGAAATTATTTATTTTTAATCTGGAGAAGCAACGCTCTTGCATTTAGTTTTTAAAACTTGAAACTACATAGACAGATTTCTGCATCTCATTTAAGGAAATCATTTGGGATTTGATAGTATAATTTATTTCATATCATTTATGTTTTTAGGAAAAAAATTTGTTTATTCAAGAAGATAATACTTTATTCTTAGCTAAGTGTTTTTATGTTTTTGTAGGAAAAGACGGAAGCTGAACTGAAGCAGTTGAGGAAAAGCCTCAACTTCAAAGCTAAACCAATGCCTTCGTTTTATCATCGTGGAGACTTACGCGAGTCGGACAGAAGCAAGGTACCTCAAAAAGTACGTATCGCAAAACCATATTTAACTTAATGTTTTTCCTAATCCAGTTGTATTTCTGTGAAAATTGCACTTTTAGGCCCATGCTTCAGAAAATAGCACTTTCAGTCACAGCTTGTAGAATTTAAAAATAGCACTTCTGATCTCATATGACAGTCTTTGTTTTGCACTTTTGGTCCCATGGGATATCTCTGTTTTGCAATTTTGGAACCAAATTGGTTGGAAGGAGGGACAAAATGTACAAAAAGACTAAAAATTTGGGACCAAAAGTGCTATTTTGAAAGCATGGGACTAAACATGCTGAGTGTTCAAGTAGTGTGGACTAGCATTTTTCCAATTTTATTTCGAACTAAATGCAAAAACACCCCTTGTGCTTTTTGCCTAACTATCAAAGAACCCCTTTGTAATTTTATTAGGGAAAAACCCAATGTGTTCTTTTTTTATTAGCAAAAATACCCATTTGAAATTCCTTCATAAATCATAGGGAGGTTTTTGTCAATTTTTTAAGTGGACAGGGGGGTTATTGCCAATTTTCAAAGTTAACCGCGGGCCCGGGGGGGGGGGGGGGGGGGGGGGGTTTTTCTTAGTTTTTTAGGTTAAGAGGGGTGTTTTTGCATCATTTGGTAATTGCCATTTCGGCTTGGGAGTTTTTTTTTGCTAATAAAAAATGCTCACATGGGATTTTTATTGCTAATGAAAATAACACAGGGGGGTTCTGATAGTTAGGCAAAGCACAAGGGGTGTTTTTGCATTTCACTCTTTATAATCAATTGATCATCTTGTTCCAAATTGGGCATTAGAAATTATTAACTTTTACTCTTTCACGAATTCTCCAGGCTACAGCTAGCAATATTAAACCGCGAAAACTACGAACTAATTGTTCAAGTACTAGTAGTAGAATTTCTAGCATAGCACCGTTAAACTTGGAGGAAGAAACCGAGATTGCCGTTTTCATCGATAAAAATGCAAAGACAACCGATTCACCACACGTCTCAGGAACAATCAGCTGCCATTCAACCGTGACCTCAGACAGCATTCCTTCGTCTCCTTCTGCAGAAACTAGCAATATTGGAATTAATAGTGTCAAAAATGGAAAGAAAGAAAAAGACGAGAAGAAGCGTATGAATTTACGCAAACACAAAGTACCAGAAGGTAATAATTTCTACAAGGGGAAATCGATGGATGTAAATCAAAAGACGAGGACCGATAGAAGAACTACCTACACTGCATTCAAAAGTGGTCGCGTGGTCTCATGAATATGTGATTACAATCTCAACTCTAGTAAGTCAGCGAGCCTTAAAATCGTATATTTGTAGTTGAATAGACATCGATTATGTGCTTCGTATAACAAGTTATTGCAACTGCATGACTGATTGTATGTGGTGTTGGATTTGTTGTACCATGTATGTTTAGTATCATTGTATTGAAGAGGCGCTTTAACCGGATTTGTTTCTCTTTCTGTTTATAACTGCAGTTCCGAATTTGTTAGATTCGGTGGAGCACTTATTCTGACCTAGGGGTGGGATCAGAACGGGAGTTCGGGTTTTGGGTTTTCATTTTTACTGCCCGAATCCTGTAGAATTTAGCGGATACCTGGTATTTCGGGATTCTGGTAAAATCGGGAAACAAATAATATGACTATATTTTCTAGATTTTTGCTTTGAGTCCAATTTAAAATTTTTAATAATAAAAAAAAAATCATTACACAATGCATTCTTTTGGTTTTTTTGTTCATAGAAGAAATCAATTTTCTTGTTTGTTGAACCTTTTGGACGTAAATCTTTAAGTGATTAGTCTGGATTTTTCTTTGTCAAGAAATTTTTTAATGAAAAGTTCGGGATTCGGGTTTCCCGTTTGGGTGGGGGACAATACCCGAATCCCGTCCCGATTTTTCTTCACTGGGTTTTCGGATGTCCCGAAACTCGAATAAATCAAATTTTCCCGTCCCAAATTACAAAAATCTGACTGAGACGGGATGGTACCCGAAATTCGATCCCTAATGCCTACCCCTGGAGCACTATATATTGTGTTTACTCCAAAACTTCATCTAATTTTTGAAGTAATATCAACGGAAGCTACATATGCAAATGATACATTGTTTACTAAACTTAAGAAAAAAGGGCTAAATAGACTTTACCCCTAAACTATGGGGTTGTAATACATAATTTACTATAAAAGATGTACCAGTTACCCACTAATGTATGTATAATAGTCAACTCCTGGGTCATTAGTTAACAATTATTGTTAACTTTTCCGGATTAAATATAAAAGAGTCTGTAATATTATTCGATGATATTTCATTTTTAACAACCTATGTCGCGTGTTTTGCTATTATATCTATAATACCTTAATTATAGAAGGAAAATTGCGCCACTGAATGGATATATTATAGGCATAATGGTAAAATATATGTGACATATGGGGTTAAAAATGAAAGGTATATTGAATGTAATAAAGGCTCTTTTATATTTTACTCGAAAAAAAGTTAATACTTTTAAATTTTTTACGATTACTTGTGATTTAGGAGATGACCGTTACCTTTTGTATCATGACACTTGTGAGTCCAACTAAGTTTTAGCCTATGAAAATAAGAATAAAATACGAATTGGAAAATATACTTTAGGACCACATAAAATTATTGTTGTCATAAAAAATCAAAATAAACTCTTTTGGTCGGCAAATTTAAGAATTTTACTAAAAAAAACCTCGAATAGAAAACCATTATATAGGTAAGAAGAAAATTCAAAGTAGCCATAATAATTGTACAACACTTAAAGCTTATGTCTATCTAATTGAAGAAATTGGTTAATTACTTCGTGGTTCATAATCTTTTAATAGTACATATCACTTTTTCCCCGTTTATGTGACAATCTTCATGTTCTTGAATTTCAAAGCCATCCATCTAATTACAAATGAACACTTGTATGTATAGGTATAATTAATTCAGCAATAAAGGAAAGTGTGTCATATTCATTTGATTTGACTTAGTAACTTTGATGCATGTCATTTTTTCATCCAATTAAATCAATGTTCCCTGTCATTTTTAGTCTTTATGGTATGGCAAAAAAGTTAATCTTTTACCTATTTGGAGCGACAGACGGGAAAGCAAAGTAGCCTCATGAGTCATGACCTTTTGCTAAGGCATAATAATGAAGTGCAATTTTTTTTTTTAGTAAAACAAATTATGTAAAACATTTTATTACTATTATTAATTATTTATTTGCAAAGATAAACTAAACCAAATCACAAAAGTCACAAATCCCTTGTGAAAGTTGTAGCAGCCAAAAGTAACGAGTTAACACCAATTTACCTCCCTGTGAAATGCATAATGTTCAATTGACTCTTCCGTGATTTAAAAAAATCATTTTACCTCCCTGTGAAAATTTTAAAGAAGTAATTTACCTCCTTCAGTCATAGAGTGTAACTCACTTGCCGAAATCGAGAGTGTGCATGAAAAGTATTTTTGTAACATAGGGGTAAATTACCACATTTATCATAACACGGGGGTTAAATTGTCACATTTATCATAACACAGAGGGTAAATTGCCACATTTTTCATAACATAGGAGGTAAACTACCACATATAAAAATGTCAGGAAGGTGGTGTATAACTTTTATAAAATTATAGGGGGATAAAGTGCTATTTTTCAATTCCCAAAAAAATAAATTGAATAATATGAATATTACAGAGGCTAAATTACCATTTAACTCCAAAAGTAAATGGTATAGAACAAGGAGATTCGTCGATAGGGCCAAGTGAACTAAACAAAGAAAAGGAAAAAGAGCACATTGCTCTTCCTTTTTTCTTTTTCTTCCAATTCTCATAAAAAAATTGAATTATCCAAGTATTGTGTCACTACAAATAGAAGTTAAAGAAAAGAAAAAGGATGTTAAAGTTTTCGAGACCTGTGTGTATAAAAGTTTTTCACTTTTTATCCTCTTATTTGGCTTATTTTATATAAATAAGTAAATGTAAAAGTTATTATTTTCCCTTTCTTTTTGTGCCTCCCCAAGAGTATTGTCGTGGCCTTTTCTTTTCTTATGTGACAATGTCCATATGCTAGATATACTACAATTTGTGAACAGTTATTTAATTATTTGACCAAGTATATTAAATGACTAGAGGTCATTCAACCGAGTTAGGTCATATGAAAGGTAGTGTATTTTTACTATATATAATTGTACATGTTTATAATAATTATATACGTAATCCATCACAAGATATATGTAAATAAATTGAATTGAGCGATAATTGTATTTATAATAATTATGGAATCAATTACTTTTCGGTAGCTAAATTATCAACATGGATCAAAATTTCCATCTTTTCCATAAAAAATATCGAAAGTTTCCGATTTTCAATCAGACGAAACGAAATCAAGATGTAATTCCGAAACTATTTATTTGTCTGGGATCGATTCTCTTATTTTTCTTAATTTAGTAATTCTTTTTATAATTTTTTCTTATTGTTTTCGAAACATTTTCGAATTTTTTTCAATATTAGACTGACCGAAACATACACTCGAAACGAAATTTTGATCCATGATTATGAAGCATGAAATATGAAGAGTTAAAATTTGTAGCAGAACTATTCAATATATATGAATACACTTAGTCAAATTGATGATGCAATGATCAAATTAAGTAGGTGAAAAATTCTAAATAAAATGCTGAGTAGTGCCACTACCAAACGTAGATGCCAAGATTGTTGATGTAATGATAATCAAGATGATCATGATCAACACTTTAATCATATCCAAAAATATGCCAAAAAAATAAAATAAAACTTCACCTAAATTTTGCAACAACGAAGCACCTAAATAATATATCTTAATCGGTCGTACCTTCCTCTGATTATTACATGAAAATAAATTATCAAGAACAAAATAACCTACATAAAATTTAGATTTTAAAGCTAGATTAATGAAATAAAAAAACAAGAAGAAGAGGAAAAATAATCATCATGGCAAAGTTTCTTGATCCTTTAATATCTATTGATGAAGATTGATCTTGATGTGGTGGTTTTCTATAGTAAAAGGGGAACCAAGGCAAAATTGGCTCCGGTGGTGGTGGCGTGACACCGGAGAAATAAGGCGCCGGCGGGGGATTCAACGGGAAGTATCCGGCGGCCGGAGGTGTATTTGAAAATACCGGTGGAGCGAAAGAAGCCGGTGGTGTGGTTGAAACCGGCGGTGTCGTAGTCACCGGAGGGTTGTTTCCGGGGCCGGTTGGTGGCGGGAAGCACGGATACGGGCACTCTTGTGCGGTCGTGGTGGCCGTATAGTCGAGAATTATTGTGGAAAACATAAGTGTTGAGAGTAGTTTGAGTAGCTTTGAGGCCATGACTTTTTGTGGTGTTTTGAGAAGGAAGATAATGAAAGGGAGTGAGATGAAATGAGAAGGGAGTGTAGACTAAGTAAAATATTGTGAGGTGGGGATGTGGGGTATATTTTCTTTTAGTAGAGTTTCTCTTAGTTTGTCGAAGTGCAAAAAGAAGCCAAAGGTTCAAAGTTGGTAGGGTAGAATAAAAGCAAAAGGCTTAATTAGTTCACTTTTGATTGTCTTTTTGGTAACCGATTGATAATATTGTTCATGTATATATATCATGTTTATTCAAATTGACTTGGTGTGTAGAGGTCGGAGAGGATTTTATGGATGTGAAATTTTCGTTTAAATTTTGTAGACGGGACAATGAATATTTTAATGAACAAAATAGTTATAAATATCAAGTTACTGGATACCCATTGAAATATTGTGTTGGGGTCTTTATATTTGAATGAAATAAATAAGAATAAAAGATGTGCCTATTTGGTTCGAAGAGGCACCCATTAGACTGGAACATTGTGTCTTTTTTTAATAGGCATTTTTGTATCTATAAATATGAAACAAAATCTGGCTAATTATGAATCAATTATAGTAACTAAAGAAAAAAAATATTATTCTTATGTTTGTTCAAGTTCGCCGTGGGTTCATTATTTGTGAAAATAATGAACAACAGACTATTGTATCTACGGAGACTATCGGGATTTAAACTACATGCACCATGGCAATTTCAGAAATATTGTCTTAAGGAAATTTGTTTCGACAAGCCTCAGTCTTATTTCCTATTTCGTGTTGACTGAAGTGTTTTGGGACTATTTCGATCTAAGTGAGTATTGTTGGTGTAATGGGATTAATTATAGCTAATTGAATTGAGTCTAATTAGCCAAAGTTAATTATTACACCTTAATGAATGAAATGTGAAGAGAAGATTGAGTCTCTTCATCCCACATGGAAAAGAAGGAGAAAGTTGAGCTACAAAATTGTTATAAAAAAGGGTACCTAGCTTTCAAAGTGGAAAGGCTTTTGTAGGAATGGGCCTAGAGTTATATATGGGCCCAATAATTATTAAAGTCCAAACTTTACACAAGATCCGTGAGTGATCCGATTAGGATCCGCGTGTGATTCGATTAGGATCCGCATGTGATCCGAACAGGATCCGTGAAACCCATTTCTAGAAGGTCCGAGAAGGATCCGTGTTGCCCGCCCAATTTTGAATGAAAGGGTGTGTTTGGTCGGATTTTGAACCGAACGGGTGGCACCCGTTCGGACCGAATCATTGTTTAATTTAAATCCGAACTGTTGTGACCCTCCAACAACAATTTTTCAATTGCTATAAATAGGAGAGGAATATGGCCAATTCTTCACACTATTTTTCAGCAAATAAAGTACAAATTATTTTTCTCTCCTGTACTTCTCAAATTAAATAATTTTCTAGTCGAAGTTCTGTTTGTTCCAATTCGCCCGTGGCTTTTTGTTCGTGCAAACCAACAAGGATCAAGACTGTTGTATCTTGGGAGACTACCGAGGAGTACTGATTGCACCGTAGGCAGCCTTAGAAATATTGTCTTAAGGAAATTGCATCCGCAACCTCAGTCTAACTTCGTATTTTCTCATTTTCGATATCAATTCAGTGAGTTAATTTAGTTTAATAATTACTTAATTTTGTTTTAAAGTATAAACTTTTATAGTTTAAAATTTTTCTCGAGTGAACAAAATTGAATCAATTTCCTCAAAAACTAAGTTAAAGTTTTTGTACTTAAGGTTCAATCTTTCCATACTTATATATATATAATATAATTAACCGATTCTGTTTATACTTGAAAGTGTAAGGACTTTGATTATTTTATTCAAATAAATTAAATTCATTACTTACACTTGAACTAAGTTATTATTATTATTATTCTTTTAAACTCATTTAATTCATATAAAATAATTTTAATTAAATTGAAACGATCTTACTAAAATAGAAATTTCCACCACTTTGAGTATTTAAAGTTTCTCTATATATAGAATTATATTATAAATTTTTTTGTTTGCTATTTAATTGAATTATAGTTATTTATTACTATAATTATAAGAAATATAGTTGAGTATATTTCTATTACACAGATTGTTAAACGCCACCAACAATCTTAAGACAATATCTTTAATTGTTTAATACATCTGTGTAGATGGCATCAAACAACACTGTGGTGGAGACACCAAAGAACATTCCTACCCCTCCGTTGATTCCACCCTTCAAATTAAAGGGACCGACTTTGCAACATGGCAGGACAAGATGATGTTTTACCTGACGACTTTAGGCGTAACTCGGTTCCTCACTGAAGAGGTGCCAGTGGCTAAGGAGAATCAAACTCCTGAGGAAGTCAAACAGATCGAGTCGTGGAATCATAATGACTTTATGTGCCGACATTATATTCTCAGTTGCTTGGACGAGACTCTCTACAAGGTTTACAGTCCCATAAAAACTGCTAAACTCCTGTGGGAAGGTCTGACAAGAAAATACAAAACTGAAGATTCTGGGTACATAAAGTTCCTTGTGGATAAGTTCCAGTTCTACCGAATGGTCGATAGCAAATCTGTGTATGAGCAAGTGAATGAGCTCCAGACGATGATTAATGAACTTCTGGCTGAAGGACATGAACTGAGTGAATTCTACCAGGTAGCTGCCATTATTGGAAAGCTTCCCCCGGCATGGACGTGGTTCAAACATCACCTAAGGCACAAGAAGTCGGTTTCGAAATGGACCGTGCAAGATTTCGCTGAAAAGCTTAAGACCCAGGAGAACAGCATGATTACTGATAAGGGGTTAAACTATATGGGAATGACTCAGCCCGGGGGAGCCAAGGCTCATATTGTGGAAGGCTCAAATGATAGCAAAAAGCGTAAGCTAAACAATTCCAATGAAGGGCAAAAGAGTAACAAAAAGAGCAAGTTCAAAGGCACATGCTATGTTTGTGGAAAGACTGGGCATCCAGCAAAGAAGTGCCGTCACCGCAAAGGACCTAATAAAAATGAGGCAAATGTGACTGATGTGTCCGTTGACTTCGCTGCGTCCGACATCGACAACCTGCACCTTGCGGCAGTTGTATTTGAAGCATACCTGATGAGCGATACTAAAGGATGGTGGGTCGACACTGGGACTACCCGCCACATCTGTTTTGACAAGAACATGTTCACTTCTTACAAGAAGCTCGAACATGAACATAAGCTCTTCATGGGGAATGATGCTCACTCCGTCGTTGAAGGAGAAGGAAAAATGATTCTGAAAATCACTTCAGGGAAAGATGTCACTCTGAACAATGTACTCTATGTACCTGATATTAGGAAGAATTTGATTTCCGGTTTTCTCCTTCCTAAGAATGATTTTCGTTTAGCCTTTGAGTTAGATAAGTTTGTGTTGACCAAATGAGGAATGTATGTAGAAAAATGATATATGTATGATGGCCTCTTTAAGGCGAATGTAGTTGTTATCAGCAAAGACAACAAATTCAATAATAATAATATATCTGGTTCTACTTACTTGCTTGAGTCTCTTACAATATGACATGATAGATTAGGTCACGTTAATTTTCGCAAAATGAAAATTTGGCTAACATGGGTTTAATACCTAATTTTGATATTGATAAAAATTATAAGTGTGAAATTTGCGTTGAGGCAAAGTTTGCGAAACAACCTTTCGGTTCAGTCGAAAGGAGCTCACAACCTTTAGAGTTAATTCACACTGATTTGTGTAATTTAAAGGCAACACCTACCCGTGGAGGTAAAAGGTACTTCATCACATTTATTGATGATTGTACGCGTTATTGCTATGAGTATTTATTACACAAGAAGAAAGAAGCAATAAATGCCTTTATAAAATATAAAGCTGAGGTGGAGAATCAGTTAAATAAGAAAATCAAAACTCTTAGATCTGATAGAGGAGGTGAATATGAATTTCCCTTTGACAACTATGTGCTGAATCAGGAATAATTCATCAAATGACTTCACCTTACTCACCTCAATCAAATGGGGTAGCTGAACGAAAAAACCGAACTCTGAAAGACATGATTAATGTTATGCTTTTAAAATCTGGTTTACCTAACAACTTGTGGGGGGAAGCTCTCTTTATGGCTAATCACATATTAAATCGAGTTCCCCACAAGAAAAACGATACTATTCCATATGAGTTATGGAAAGGTAGGCAACCTAGCTACAAATACCAAAGTGTGGGGGTGCTTGGCTAAGGTGTCAGTTCCAAGACCTAAGAAGGTAAAACTTGGAGCTAAAACTGTTGATTGTTACTACATAGGTCCAGCTGAAAATAGTAGCGCTTTCAGATTTTTGGTGTTCAAATCTGAAAATAGTGAGGTTCATGTAAATACAATTATTGAATCTCGAGATGCGATATTCTTTGAGGATATATTTCCACATAAGAAGGACTCAAACGTCACTTCTCTAAAGCGGACTTACGAATCAATTTCTGGAGGAAATGATTCTCAGGTCGACAATGAAGTTACAGAAGAGCCTAGAAGGAGCAAACGAGCTAAAATAGCTAAATTCTTCGGCCCAGACTTCTTAACCTATATGATTGAGGATGATCCTCAAACTTACAAAGAAGCTATGACTGTTCCAGATGCAGCGCATTGGAAAGAGCCGATAGACAGTGAGTTACAATCCATCCTAAGCAATAATACTTGGGAATTGGTTGATCTTCCTAATGGAAGTAAGCCAATTGGATGTAAATGGATTTTTAAGAAGAAATTAAAACCCGACGGGTCTATCGATAAATATAAAGCTAGATTAGTAGCTAAGGGATATCGACAAAAAGAAGGGATCGACTTTTTCGATACTTATTCACCAGTGACTAGGATAACATCCATAAGACTGTTAATAGCTCTAGCAGCTTTACACAATCTTGAGATTCATCAAATGGACGTTAAAACGGCTTTCCTTAATGGTGAATTAAATGAGGAGATTTATATGGAGCAACCAGAGGGTTTCATTGTTAAAGGAAAAGAGAACAAAGTTTGTAAACTTGTTCGCTCTCTTTATGGCCTTAAACAAGCTCCTAAACAATGGCACAAAAAAATTGATAGTGTCATGATTAAAAATGGCTTTCGTATCAACGAATGCGACAAGTGCGTATATATAAGACAATACGGACAAGCGACTGTCATAGTATGTCTTTATGTTGACAATATGTTAATATTTGGGACTAACATGGAGGTTATTAAGTCCACTAAGAAAATATTAACTAATAATTTCGAGGATCTCGGTGAAGCCGATGTTATTTTGGGAATTAAAATAACAAGATCATCGAACGGTATTAAATTATCTCAGTCACACTACGTGGAAAAGGTACTTGAGAAGTTTAAGAAACATGGATTTAAAGGAACTAACAATCCTTTTCTTCCATCGGTGGTGCTACACAAAAACAAAGGAGATAGTGTATCACAAAACGAGTATGCTCGTATAATTGGATGTGTATATCATGAATTGTACGAGGCCAGACATCGCCTACTCAGTCAATAAATTGAGTAGATATACGAGTAATCCAAGCAAGTTTCACTGGGAAGCACTAATGAGAGTGCTTGGATACCTAAAGAATACATCAGAGTATGCATTACACTATGGAAAATATCCAGCTGTCCTCGAGGGATATAGTGATGCAAATTGGATCTCTGATTCGAAAGAATCAAAGTCTACAAGTGGGTATGTATTCACAATAGGAGGAGGCGCAATTTCATGGAAATCTTCTAAACAAACGTGTATAGCTCGATCCACAATGGAGTCGGAGTTTATAGCTTTGGATAAAGCTGGTGAAGAAGCTGAGTGGCTTCATAACTTTCTAGAAGATATTCCACTATGGCCGAAACCTGTGTCAGCCATATGTATACATTGCGATAATCAAGCGGCTTTACATAGAGCTCACAACTTTATGTATAATGGTAAGTCACGACATATTCGTCGTCGACACAATACCGTGAGACATCTACTCTCAAATGGAATAATTTCCATCGACTTTGTGAAGTCAAAAGAAAAACTCGCGGATCCGTTTACTAAAGGTTTATCTGGTGAGAGAGTAGAATATGCATCGAGGGGAATGGGCTTAAAGCCTAAATTAGACTAAGTTACCTCGTACGGAAACCTAACCTGGCGACTGGAGATCCCACGGACCAGGTTCAATAGGACAACCAGTCTTGGCTAACTTAAAAGAAAGCACTTAAGAGTTTAATAATATCCCATTCTTATGATGCAATAAGTGCATGCCTATCGCGTTTAAAAAGGTTAATCTAATGCTTTTAAGGACGTCTATACCTTGTCCATAACAAGTAGAGTATGGTAGGATACTCTTGATAGATGCGGTCACCTATGTCAGTGTGAGCTGGGTCGGCTCGTTGAGAATTTATTTATAGGCTGAATTCTCTAAAGCACTCGCAGAATCCAAGTATGTTCAGGACCGAAATGAACACAACCGAGAGTTTGGGAACAAATCGGTTTACTACCGTGTTAGGTTTATTGTCTTGGTTTACACCAACAGCTGACGGTTCAAGATGAAATATTTCACCGATTGGCTAAGTAAATCCGATAAGCTTCAACTAGGGAAGGTTCAAGATGAAACGATTTCACCTATCCCGATGCGGTACTATTCCTAAAGAACAGTTCGACATGTTGTGTCTCGTGCGAAGAGAAATTTCATTCATGTGGGGGATTGTTGGTGTAATGGGATTAATTATAGCTAATTGAATTGAGTCCAATTAGCCAAAGTTAATTATTACACCTTAATGAATGAAATGTGAAAAGAAGATTGAGTCTCTTCATCCCACATGGAAAAGAAGGAGAAAGTTGAGCTACAAAATTGTTATAAAAAAGGGTACCTAGCTTTCAAAGTGGAAAGGCTTTTGTAGGAATGAGCCTAGAGTTATATATGGGCCCAATAATTATTAAAGTCCAAACTTTACACAAGATCCGTGGGTGATCCGATTAGGATCCGCGTGTGATCCGATTAGGATCCGCATGTGATCCGAACAGGATCCGCGAAACCCATTTCTAGAAGGTCCGAGAAGGATCCGTGTTGCCCGCCCAATTTTGAATGAAAGGGTGTGTTTGGTCGGATTTTGAACCGAACGGGTGGCACCCGTTCGGACCGAATCATTGTTTAATTTAAATCCGAACTGTTGTGACCCTCCAACAACAATTTTTCAATTGCTATAAATAGGAGAAGATTCTGGCCAATTCTTCACACTATTTTTCAGCAAATAAAGTACAAATTATTTTTCTCTCCTCTACTTCTCAAATTAAATAATTTTCTAGTCGAAGTTCTGTTTGTTCCAATTCGCCCGTGGCCTTTTGTTCGTGCAAACAAACAAGGATCAAGACTGTTGTATCTTGGGAGACTACCGAGGAGTACTGATTGCACCGTAGGCAGCCTCGGAAATATTGTCTTAAGGAAATTGCATCCGCAACCTCAGTCTAACTTCGTATTTTCTCATTTTCGATATCAATTCAGTGAGTTAATTTAGTTTAATAATTACTTAATTTTGTTTTAAAGTATAAACTTTTATAGTTTAAAATTTTTCTCGAGTGAACAAAATTGAATCAATTTCCTCAAAAACTAAGTTAAAGTTTTTGTACTTAAGGTTCAATCTTTCCATACTTATATATATAATATAATTAACCGATTCTGTTTATACTTGAAAGTGTAAGGACTTTGATTATTTTATTCAAATAAATTAAATTCATTACTTACACTTGAACTAAGTTATTATTATTATTATTCTTTAAACTCTTTTAATTCATATAAAATAATTTTAATTAAATTGAAACGATCTTACTAAAATAGAAATTTCCACCACTTTGAGTATTTAAAGTTTCTCTATATACAGAATTATATTATAAATTTTTTTGTTTGCTATTTAATTGAATTATAGTTATTTGTTACTATAATTATAAGAAATATAGTTGAGTATATTTCTATTACACAGATTGTTAAACGCCACCAACAAGTATTTCTTACTAGTTTTGACGTTGTTATATAATATGATTTGATTAGAGTTAATATATGTTAGCATATATATATTTGTTATATACTTAAATTTAAGTTAAAAATATTTTTATGAAGTATTTAAATACACGTATTGTTGGACTCCAACATATTGTAATAAGGCGAAAACTAGGTAGTGGTCATTCAAAGTCTAAATAATGGCTATTAAAGACTTTGACCATTAGATGTTTTCCTTAATTGTAAAGATGTATTGAATCGAAGTTGAATGAAATGGTATGTTCTATATGTACAATTTATATTGTCTTCATTTTATAGTTCTAGGGTCTATTTGTGTGGGTTATGGTTCGGTCTCGTCAGTCTCGTGAAACTGAGTCAAAACTCTTCGTATTGAAGTTTGACAAAACCCATGAAATTCATCACAAACATATTCAGAAATTCACATTCAAACTATTGAAACCTATAAAACATTGATTTGACACCTACCATCTACTTTTTACCCCAAACCCCAACATTCAAACCCAATCCAAGTGGGGTTTGATTTTTTTCAAAACCACAAAACCCAACATCGAAAACCTAATCAAATGAGGTTTTAAATGTTTTACCGAAATTACCCAAACCATTTTTTGAAACAGAGACCCGCTAAACCGAGCCAAAACCCTTCCAAATAGGCCCCTAGTTACTCATGCTTAATTTTTTTTAGATTTCATCATGTGGATTGGACTAAGTCCACTTAAATGGTTTGAGTCTAACTCAATCTCAAAAGCTAGCTCTAGAGTTGAGAATAACTCAAAACTTTATAAGATGAACTTATTCTTGATTCCAATCCATTTGCGATATTTTAATCTCAATAATTTTACAATACGTTGTGACGATGTCCGTTGCATATGATCTAAGGTAAAACATTTTGCATAATCTATTTTGTACCTGCATTTAACCATTTTCGGGTAAAATGCACGAAAGCCCGTGTGATTTAGACAATATCCACGAAATTATCTCGTTTGAAGCTTATTGCACCAAAACCTCCTTATGATTTTATAAATTCTACATGAAATTCCCCTTACTTCCAATTCCGTTAAATTTTTTACAGGTGTGTGCGACACTTGTGCTCACTGAAATCGAGAACTTTTTATTTTTTATTTTTTATCTTTATCTCTATTTAATCTATATATCTATCTTTTATTTCCTTTTTTGTGAAGACTAATATACCCCTATTTAAATTACATTATAATATTTAATTTTATGGCAAAAAGGTAAAACACAAGAATCCTCGAAGTATAATTAGACAAGAAGTCTCTCCTACATCAACCTTATTATAATTATCTTTTAAAGGTTTACAACTCATTAAAATATTAATAGTTAAAAAAAAAACTATTACTCTATATTTCTTCGAAATTTTCTTTGAAAAATTCTTAAAAAGTTATTACTTTATTATTTTAGTCTGTTCTTTCACTGATTTCACTCCTTTTTTGTGGTTCATCACATTTCTTAATCAATTAATCCATTCTGTCTAGTTTAACCCAATTTTAATCTAATTATACTTTTTTTTTTTTGCTGATTTAACCTATTTTCTCACGTATTTCACCCTTTTGCCAATTTACTTATTTTTTTGGTCTTGTTCTTTTATAGATTTGATCAGTTTTTTTTGTTATCCCGTGTTTAGCTGATGTCATTTTTTTTTATCGGTTTTCTATGTTTTGACTATTTTTGGCTTAAGCTAATAATATGTTTTTTTAGTTAAACTAAATAATATTTTTTTTTATTCATGCAGCACAAATGTGCCATTTTTTTGAGAATTTTTAATAAGTGATAA
Source organism: Penstemon davidsonii (assembly GCA_034814905.1). NCBI lineage: Eukaryota > Viridiplantae > Streptophyta > Magnoliopsida > Lamiales > Plantaginaceae > Penstemon > Penstemon davidsonii. The sequence continues at coordinate 27,092,444 of JAYDYQ010002534.1, forward strand.
CTTTTTAAGAATTTTCCAAAGAAAATTTCGAAGAAATATAGAGTAATAGTTTTTTTTTTTTTATTTTACATATAAAAGTACGAGTTTGACGAAGAAAATTTATTTCCTTTTTTGTGAAGACTAATATACCCCTATTTAAATTACATTGTAAGATTTAATTTTATAGCAAAAAGGTAAAACAAAAGAATCCTCGAAGTATAATTAGACAAGAAGTCTCTCCTACATCAACCTTATTATAATTATCTTTTAAAGGTTTACAACTCATTAAAATATTAATAGTTAAAAAAAAAAACTATTACTCTATATTTCTTCGAAATTTTCTTTGAAAAATTCTTAAAAAGTTATTACTTTATTATTTTAGTCTGTTCTTTCACTGATTTCACTCCTTTTTTGTGGTTCATCACATTTCTTAATCAATTAATCCATTCTGTCTAGTTTAACCCAATTTTAATCTAATTATACTTATTTTTTTTTTGCTGATTTAACCTATTTTCTCACGTATTTCACCCTTTTGCCAATTTACTTATTTTTTTGGTCTTGTTCTTTTATAGATTTGATCAGTTTTTTTTGTTATCCCGTGTTTAGCTGATGTCATTTTTTTTTTATCGGTTTTCTATGTTTTGACTATTTTTGGCTTAAGCTAATAATATGTTTTTTTAGTTAAACTAAATAATATTTTTTTTTTATTCATGCAGCACAAATGTGCCATTTTTTTGAGAATTTTTAATAAGTGATAAATTTTTAAGAATTTTCCAAAGAAAATTTCGAAGAAATATAGAGTAATAGGGCCTGTTTGTTTGGCGTTTCCCAGAATTTTTTCGTGTTTGGGAAATGCCAAACAAACATGTTTTCTATTTTCCAAAATAAATTTTTCATCCACTAATTTTCTCAAACTACTCTCTCAAAAGCCAAACAAACAACAATTTTCTTATCTCTAAACAAAACCTATACAAACTCTACTTTGATTTGACATAAAGTAACCTATCTCTTACACAATTTATCTCACATAACAAATATGATTTGACATAAAGTCTTACACATTTTACACCTACAACCCAACTCTTCCAAAAAAACCTACACCTACTTTATTTCTCAAACCACTCTCTCAAAACCCAAATAAACAACATTACGCAAATCGAGATTATTTCAGAAACCTCCACTACTCTCCCAAACTACTTTCCCAAACGCCAAACAAACAGGCTAGTTTTTAATTTTTTAACTATTAATATTTTAATGAGTTGTAAAACTTTAAAAGATAATTATAATAAGGTTGATGTAGGAGAGACTTCTTGTCTAATTATACTTTTAGAATTCTTTTGTTTTACCTTTTTGCCATAAAATTAAATATTACAATGTAATTTAAATATGGGTATATTAGTCTTCACAAAAAGGACCTATTTTCTCACTTATTTCACCTTTTTGCCAATTTACTTATTTTTTTGGTCTTGTTCTTTTATAGATTTGATCAGTTTTTTTTTGTTATCTCGTGTTTAGCTGATGTCATTTTTTTTATCGGTTTTCTATGTTTTGACTATTTTTGGCTTAAGCTAATAATATGTTTTTTCAGTTAAACTAAATAATATTTTTTTTATTCATGCAGCACAAATGTGCCATTTATTTGAGAATTTTTAATAAGTGATAACTTTTTAAGAATTTTCCAAAGAAAATTTCAAAGAAATATAGAGTAATAGTTTTTTTTTAAGTTTTTTTTTTTTTAACTATTAATATTTTAATGAGTTGTAAAACTTTAAAAGATAATTATAATAAGGTTGATGTAGGAGAGACTTCTTGTCTAATTATACTTTTAGAATTCTTTTGTTTTACCTTTTTGCATAAAATTAAATATTACAATGTAATTTAAATAGGGGTATATTAGTCTTCACAAAAAAGGGAAGAAATTTTCTTCGTCAAACTCGTACTTTTATATGTATAATAATAATAATAAAAAATATAGATGGTTCCACAACAAGTTTGAGCCCTGAACTCTACTCTCTAGGTATTCCTCTACTTTATTCCAATAGTTTATTTACCTAGCTCTATGCTCTAAAAAAGAGTGAGATTTAAAAAATACTATAAATTACTATCGTGATATCTATATTTGAGTTTTGATAAACTATATATAAATGGTATATGCATCAAATGGGTTAAATCGGTAAAATTAGCTAAAAATGTGCTAAATCCGTTAAAAATTAATGAAAATGATGAAATCGACGAAAAACGAGTTAAAAACGCTAAAATCAGAGGAAAAACGGTTGAATAAGTGAAAAAAGGGATTAAAATTAGTAAAAAAATGGTGAAACTAGTGATTTTTTTTTTTGTCAGATCACATAAAAAAATTGATTCGATTTTATTGTTAATTAGATATATTGAATTCTTACACCGGGAAGTTATATTAATTATTATTATTAGTTTCAATCATGTTAAATCTTGCCGAACTCGAGTTTGTCTTCCTTAATACTTTAGGAAAGAATAATCTATTTTTGGTACTCGATGATAAGATTAGCCTAGACACTAACGGAAAATAAAGCATATAATCAAAACAAGACAAAAATAATAATTTTTATTCACCATTACCTACATAAAAACCCGCTTGAATTATGGAACAATTATTAAGAATCTTACTAATAAGGAAAAAAATTCTCAACTTTTCACGTATCTAATATGCTCCTGCAGTATCAATACTGTAGAGACTTTAAAAAATACTTCGAATTGATCTCATAACTTTTGGTGGCTGAGCAAAATAACGAGTAGATGAGAAACCATAAAAGTCGAGTCCTATCAATGGTGATTGATTTAGTGGAAGAGACTAGTCACTACGAAATAGCGAACCCAAGTTCGAATCCCAGTTGAGTATGTCCGATGCGCCTAGAAAAGGATTAAACAATTGAGAAACCGAAAAAAAATTAAAAAAAAAAAATTGAGTCCTCTATTTCGAACTTAATTACTTTGTTTTCTTACATTACATTCTACCACTAGTTGACTTTCTCCAATATAATGTTCATCTGCTGAATTAGTTTGAACATAAATTTCTTACACATTTATTTAATTTTTAACCCATTTAAATCCATCAATTTGCAAGAAGACTTGACAATTCTGAGTTGCAAACTATGAAGACCAAAATCACACGTTCGAAGTTGAATTTGTAAGTACTACTGATTTCATTAATTCTCCCACTACTCGAAATTTCTTATAAATTTGAGGTCACACAAAAGTGTATGCATATATACCATATTTGAAAAACTAGAAGAGCAAGTAATTAATTAATTAATTATGTCAAGAAATATTCACAAAATAGAGGATGCCCTCCACATTGGCCACATGGCGGAGGAGAACAAGCACAAGCCTAAAGAATCCGACGAGCCGAGCACAAGGAACATGGTGAGCATTTGGAGGAATTCATGCACAAAATCGAGAACAAGATGGGTGGCGATCTTACGAAGAAACATCGTAGCAAAGTGCATCGTGAAAAGTGAAAGGTATATGCAGAAGGCGAACAAGAAGACAAAGAAAGTGGGAGCGAAAGTGAAGGAGACGAAAATTTCTTTTGTTTTTGTCTAAAATTTGAAAATGTTTCAGTTTTTGGATTAACGGACATGGAAATAAATTGTAATTTTGAAGCTCTTTATTTGTCTTGAGACTTTCCTATTTTTGTTAGTTTAGTATTTCCGTCATATTTTTTCCTGATGTTTCTAAAATATTTTCGAAAAGTCTTAGCTGAATTAAATATACTCTAGAATTTAGATTTTTATTCATGGGTACATTGAAAATAAACATTCTTATCAATGACATATTCATGCTAAGTGTTTGTATGTGAATCTATACAGTGACGAGCCTGCACTTTTAGAGGCTTTAAGCAAAATGTAAAATTGGGCCTCCATGTTATAAAACATATGTATTTAAATTTATTTTAATTCATTTTAGACAAAAGATTTTATTATAATCTAATTTTATTAACATATTTTTGTGGATAGATAAAATGATAATCAATCGTAAGTATGTTTTTGATAATTTTAATTTGAAAAAACTTATTTTGGCGAAAGAAACTATTACAAGTAAAATGAATATTATTTTAAGAGTTACACGTTAGCATAGCATGAATATGGGTTGTTAATGATGCGGATAAAAATAAAGCGGATCTGAGTCAGACAGGAACCGAAAAATTCTGCATCTGTAATATATGTATAAATTGTACGACTCCTGCAAGAAAGACCAAGTCAGAGGAATTTCGATTTAGCATTCTCCGATGGTTAAGTCAGTAAAGTGTACATAACTTGAAAGCATATTTATACATAAGGGAATGTAAAAATAGAGACAATAGGTTTTAATGTGTACCTTTAAGGTTATTCAGTCGACCAACAGGTGATTGGTCTAGTGGAATAAACTAGTCACTGCAAAATAGCGAACCCATGTTCAAATCCTTGTTGGGAGAGGTTCACACTTAATGTGTTCGTTTTGGCCTCGAAGGTGATTAAAAACTCATGGAAAACTAAAAGAATATATACTTGCAGCCGAGATAATGAAGATCCCCTATTTTAGGAGATGATATGCATGTTTTGTAACTGCTTCCTTATTTATTTCATTTCAAGTTATGTACATGTTTCCGACAAAATTTGGCTTTTTATGATAAATCGAGCATAAATTGACGCCGATGACATAATAAAATGTAACTTGACAATGTACCACAATAAATGACCAATTTTGAAACTCAACCACTTTAGATGACCAAAAATTTGACCAACTTTCCTTTTTCAAAAATAAATTATAATAAGTATCTTGGTCTTGAGGGAACTTTAAACCGCTTTTTCCTTCAAAGTTGGAGTTATAGACCCATCACGTGACTTGAACGCAAATTGTGAGACAAATCTAAAATCCTCAATTTTTAACTGTCATGTGCTCGATACATGATATTTCCTGTGAAAATTAATGTTATAATCCATAGGATTTCATAAAGTGCAGCAGAAAAAGTGTTTAAATTTGATATGTAAATTGATTGTGTTCTTGGAGAGAAAGAGAGAAGAAAACTTGTAAACATATTATTATGAATTAATTGTTCTGTACACCATTCGAACCCTAGCTATATATATACAGAAAGTAAGGCGGTGAACAGTACTACTATTTACATGTACTACTATTTACATAAGCGTGTTTACGCTTTTAATAAACAAAGGAAATAAAAATAAAATAAAACTAAAAATTCTGATTTAAGAAAACAGAATCCCTAATTCCCAAATTCTTTTCCTTCGTTCCTTCTTCTTCATTCTTTCTTTGTCTTTTGTCTATCATCAGTTCAACTCCTCCAATACTCCCCCCTCAAGATGGAGCATGGATGTCGAGCAGCTTCATCTTGGACAACAACTGCAAAAAACGAGGTAAGTGTAGAGCCTTTGTAAACAAATCTGCTAATTGATTGTCTGTATGAATAGGCATGAGTTTTATGCGTTTTTGCTCAACTTGTTCCCTTATAAAATGACAATCTATTTCAATGTGTTTAGTTCTTTCATGAAAAATAGGTTTACTTGCAATATGAATTGCTGAATTATTATCACAATATAGAAGAGTAGGATAATTAGCAGAAACTTGTAAGTCATGAAGTAATTGCTTTATCCAAACCAATTCACTGGAAACAGTGGCCAAAGCTCTATACTCTGCCTCTGCAGAGGATTTAGAAACAGTTACTTGTTTCTTTGATTTCCAAGAAACAAGTGAATCTCCTAAGAAAACACAGAAACCTGTAGTGGATTTTCTAGTATCTTTGCAAGATGCCCAATCTGCATCTGCAAAAGAACTCAAAGTTAATGAAGAAGTAGAAGAATAAAACAAACCTTTACCAGGGCAAGATTTAACATATCTTAAAATATGATGTAAAGCTTGTAAATGAGGAATTCTAGGCTTAATTGACTGAGTTTGTGAACTGAAAAACAAATATCTGGCCTGGTGATAGTTAGATATAGTAATCTCCCTATCAACCTTCTATATTGTGTAATTTCTTCTTCATCCAAAAGATCTCCATCTTCTGAGTTAAATTTGGTTCTAGGATTCATAGGCAAAGATAAAGGTTTACACCCTAGATAACCTGTCTCCTCTAGGATTTGAAGAGCATATTGCCTTTGATTCAAGCATATCCCTTTAGTTGATCTTGCAACCTCCAATCCAAGAAAATATTTAAGAGATCCCATGTCTTTCAATTTAAATTTTGTTAAAAGAAAATCCTTTAGAAGAGAAATTTGCTTAATATCAGGACCTGCAAGAACAATGTCATCTACATATAATAAAAGAGCAATAAAGTTATCCCCCCCCCCCCCCCCCCCCCCCCCCCCCCCCCCCCCCCCCCCCCCCCCCCCCCCCCCCCCCCCCCCCCCCCCCCCCCCCCCCCCCCCCCCCCACCCCCCCCCCCCCCCACCCCCCCCCCCCCCCACCCCCCCCCCCCCCCACCCCCCCCCCCCCCCACCCCCCCCCCCCCCCACCCCCCCCCCCCCCCACCCCCCCCCCCCCCCACCCCCCCCCCCCCCCACCCCCCCCCCCCCCCACCCCCCCCCCCCCCCACCCCCCCCCCCCCCCACCCCCCCCCCCCCCCACCCCCCCCCCCCCCCACCCCCCCCCCCCCCCACCCCCCCCCCCCCCCACCCCCCCCCCCCCCCACCCCCCCCCCCCCCCACCCCCCCCCCCCCCCACCCCCCCCCCCCCCCACCCCCCCCCCCCCCCACCCCCCCCCCCCCCCACCCCCCCCCCCCCCCACCCCCCCCCCCCCCCACCCCCCCCCCCCCCCACCCCCCCCCCCCCCCACCCCCATTATAGATTAAGCCAACACCCCATACATAGAAATAAGAATAGAAACACTCCCACTACATCATATCACATTCACTTCAATTTCCCTACTAAATATATACATACCTTTTTTTTTTTTTTTATGAGAATCCTACTAAATACCAATTATTTCTCCAAATTAAAAAACTTCACTTCATGCACCTAGAAAAGTAAACAAACCGCCCTCGAACACTTCACTACAATCTTCTTGAACCCCCTACAAAAAAGGTCCAAAACCTAACATCATTCCACAAAACAAATATTCACTTAGTTTCAACATGGCCAAGCTCAAAATATTGCAATTCACTACATTTCTTCTCATCCTTTTCAATTTAGCTCAAAGTGAAGAACAAATGAATTCAAGAAAGCTTGATGAGATCACTCCTCCTGATTTAGGAAACAAGTGTGGTGGCTGCCCTTGCAACAACCCATGTCTTCCGCCACCGTCTCTTCCGCCGCCGTCTCCTCCGCCGCCATCACCGCCGCCACCACCACCGAAGAGTCACCCACCACCTAGCAACTACTGTCCCCCACCACCTAGTGGCGGAGGTGGAGGTGGCAGTGGTAGTGGCGGTGGTGGTGGCGGTGGCGGTAGCGGTAGCGGTGGCGGTGGAGGTGGTGGCCAGTACCCACCCAACTCACCTTACATATATATAAATGGTCCACCGGGTAATTTGTATCCGGTTGACCTGTCCGGTTCGGGTCGGGTCTTTGCTATGGGGCAATTACCATTCTTGATCACGATCACAATTGTTTTAGGGGTTCTTGTTATTTGAAAATAGAAGGCAATAATTTTTTATGCATATGAGGAAGTGCAACAATAATATTCATCATAGCTAGGTTGGTTCTAGCTTTAAATTTAATATTCGATTTAAATCGAGTATTTCGTATTTGTAATAACACTCTTTTGATTTTTGTTTCTTGATATATATATATTGATCATTGTTAATTATGTGTTAAGCTAGTCTTTGTGATCAATTGTAATCAATATTTAATTTAATTTCCCCTTTTCGTATTTTCTTGGTGTAACGTCTTTATCTATTTTTCCTTGCAATTCAGATTTGTCTTATACTTAGATCTCATTAGAAGAAAAAAAATGATGTTTTGTTATATTGGGGCCCACAATTAGTTGGATTGAGATGTCACTAAGCATGTCTTCATGTGTTGCTGGCTTCTTTAATATTCTCTTCACCGTCAAGATAAATTAATCTCTATTTTGTGTATGGGGGGTGGGTGGGTGGGGGGGGGGGGGGGGGCATGTAGTAAGGGATGCAAGGCTTATCTAAATCTTTATTTTCGCCTATACTCCGTATATAATAGTCATTAAGATGCATTCATTAATGACGGCTCATCTTCATACATAGAGTTTTCATATTAATTAAACGTGCAATATTATAGAAAAAGTGCCATTTCATGATTATATTTCATAATTATATTGATACTCATATTATGAACTTGTAAATGTGATCCCATTTTGAGGTTATTTTTCTTCTTTCTTTTTCCTAGAAAAGGTTTTCTAACGTATCACTTTAACTGAAATTTTCAAACTGAATCGGGCTTAGTTATATCCATAGGAGTACTATTTAGTTGTAAAGCAATATTTACAATTGTCATCGTATGAATATTTTATGGTCAATCAAATTTGATTTGGGCAAATACCAGTGTGATGTGGTAATTATGTTTATTTAAATTTGTACTTTATGATCCATCAAGATAAGTGACAAAAGTGACCTTATAACTTTTAATCATATGTTTTGTTGTCATAAAAAAAATACATTAAGCATAATGCTAGTCCTTTTCCGGTAAATAATAATACTTCATTGATTAAATTTGAAAAAAGTTGAACTAGATACAAGAGAGTGACTTCTGTCATCGCAAATAGTATATGTGACGTATGTAGTATCAATTCTTTTACAAACTTAGAGACCGTTTTGCTTGACCATCATCGATTTCATTAGTGTTCCAAAAAAAAAAATAGCTTTAAAAAATAGATGACGATAATAAATTTGATAAAAAAAAAAAGCGATAATAGATCTCTTATCCCAAATTGAAATAGAATTAATTAAATAAACTCAAGAAGCTTCTACAATTGTTTTACTATTCAATATTCAATTATTCATCTATCCATCCCATAACTTTTTATCTCTGATTCTTATGTCAGAATTTATCAGTACCATAAAAGATGAGATCAACTTCGGTTTCACCAAATCAGGGGTCCCAAATTTTGGAATATTAGAGAGTCGCCCTATAGTCTATAAATTAAATTAAATTAAATTAAATTAAATTATTGAATTTGAGGTGTCAAGTGAGCATGTGTTTAGGTGGTCATTCATTTTTCATTTTCACTTTTCCACGCTTCCATCTTTCTTTTCATATTCTTTTGTTTGATAGTGGGGCGCGGCTTTGTTACGTTTGTTGCTTTTATTGCTCAATTATTTAGAATTACATCAATAAAATATCTAAATCAAAATGAACTTTGTAGATGAACCAAGGATTGTTACTGTTTGATTTGATGTTAAACAAACCTTGTGACAACACGTTAATTTGAGAGTGTCAATGTGTCATAATCTTGTGTGTAACATCAAATGGTCGCATAAAATATCTATACTGAAGTGTTATGTTATATATATTTAATTAATTACAAGATATTTTTATTTATTTATTGGTTACTCTATAAAGCAAGTATTATCTAATTATATTGTGACCGAGTACAATTGCAATTTGCACCCATATAAGATGCACAATTTAATTTTCATGCTCTATGTCCATTTCATCTAGGAAGATTTTTACATTACATAGGAAGAAACACTTATTATTGTGTTAAAAATTATAGTTAATAGCAACGATGCAATTAAATCTTTGAACTTAAAGTAGTTCAAGATCCATAGTTTTACTATAGGGTGAACAACATTTTTCTTCCTCCTTATATATGGGACGATTTTAGCAGTTTCGTCCCTCATTTTTTCTTCAGCAATTGGATCCCTTTTAGCACTTTTGAGTTGCACTTGTAAAATTTTCGACAAATACACAATGAAGACGATGTTACATGTGTTGCACACCCCCTTCTCAAGGATATTTTCGTCACTTCACATATATTGCATCTTGCCGTTTTATATAACATCTTACTGTATTCAATTTGACCTCCCATATGTTCATATGTAACATCTACAGTCCATGTGAATATGCAAGAAAACGTGACATGTTTATTGTTTTAAAAATTCTAATGCTACTTTTACGACCATTGAAATCATCTTTTAGTTTCCTTGCACTAAAATTTCAATTTCAATCACCCATCATTTCCGATTCTTGATTCGAAATCCAATTTTACCATTTGGGTTTTGAAGCTTTTGTTGTGATCGGAAAATATAACATTTTATAGCAAATTTTAAAAATCTAGAAAATTTTAATAATAATAAAATAGTGAAAATTGGTATATTTGTTGTGTCTTAGATTTCTTCATAGCTAGCTAAAAAGTTGAGGATTGTCCAAGACATTATAAGGAGAATTTAGATTGTTATCAAATTCACGTGGGATATTTTTAATCTCAACACAACTCCTTCACGTATAGGCGGACTAGACATATGGGTAAAACAAGCACAAGATGTGACATATGAAAGCCCAACCTCACCAATTTTGGGGTAAATGTACAACACACGAGTAATGACGGTCCATGCCTTGTTAACTGGATGAATAAATAACAACCCTAGTCTTGTTATATGGGCGAAGTGTGTGGGTAGATAACGAAGCTCATCATGTGTACAAGGTTGAAAATGTTTTGTTATTAATTGGCAATTAGAATATGAAGCACGACACTTCGGGATATAGAATTCGGACTTGATTTGGATTGGACAAAGTTGATTCTTGAAGGTGATTGTGTTGTGATTATTAGAGGCATTTCGAGCTTTAATCCATCCATGGGAGCTCTTGGTCCAACATTTGAAGACATCAAATCATTGACGCGACATTTTTGAGGAGTTTCAAGCCGATCATATTGTTCGGGAAAGTAATATGGTTTGATTGTTTAATTATCGAACCAAGCTCAAATGAGCTTTTATCAAAAAAGCTCGTGTCGAGTATCAATTAGCTTAGTATTATCACATGTATTTTGTAAATTTCTAGCTTGTCGAGCCCAGCTTGAGCTCGAACCGAGCTTATGAAATAAAAAATGATGTTCAAGCTTGTTTAGTTTGTGTGACGAATCGATCTCAAATAAGTTTTTATCAAATATGCTCATATGAGCTTTTATCCAACGAGCTCAAATCGAGTATCCAATAATTTGGTTTGATTTTCAGTCCTAGTATACGCTAGAAGAATATTTACTAAAGCTAGAAGAATATTTACTAAAGAAGAAGTTGATTGAATACCAAAAGGTAAAAAAACATGCCAAATTTCTTTTTACTTTTTAACTTGAAAAAGGAAAATCAAGTTTAGCTTTTTCCAAGATTCTAACAATTTGCGTAAAATTATGTCTTTAAACTTTAAGAATGAGTTTTAATTATACTTAATTGTCGAAATATAATTGGCTGGAAAGCAGTTCTTTTTTTTTTTTTTAAATTAATTACCTTAAAAAGTGCCTTTCCAACTTTTGTCGACACGGCCAAACTGGCAAATTCAGTAAAAAGATTCAAAGTCTAAATGACGCTTTAGTAATTTTTGAAACTTTTCTTTATTCTTCTCTTCTTATCCTTTTCTTTTTGCCATTCATCACCTATGTAAAAAAATGAATTATTTTAGATTTTGTATAGGAGTTTATTTAATTTTAGTTGAAAGTTTATGAACGATTTATGTTTAATTATTTTATACCTATTCAAACTTTATGAAAAATTACTCAATTTTACCTAATATTTCGAGGATAAATATAAAGGTATCAATTTTAAAATTCAACCAGAATGTACAATTTCTACTTTTTGGGGGTCAACATGCAACAATTAATTTTGAATTTAGTCCTCCGTGCAATTATCATTTCTTAAATTCAGTCAAAATGCTCAAATTCTAATTCTGAGGGGTAAATATATAATTATTACTTTTAAAATTCAGTGAAATCCCCAAGTTATCTAACATATGGCCCACTCGTGAGGTTAATTTTTGCAGTTGGGGCGAAATAGTATCAAATTGCTTCAGATTTATAAATCGTGAGATAAAATTATCGATTAGAAAACATGTGGGATAAGCCTGCCAGTGCGCTTTAATTGTGGGACCACTTTTGCGGTTTTCTCTTCGAATTAACATTTTTACACGTTAAATGTTCAACTTGTGAGGTAACGTGATTTATACCAACGTGTGGTTGATCTAGTGGAATGAGCTAGTTTCCACCAATGTGATAAATGTAAGTTTAAAATGCCCACTAAAAAATGTTCTTTCATATAATGTATCTGAAGTGTCTCGAAATGAATTAGATCTGATATTATACTCATAGCATTGGGGTTTGGGGTTAAAAAGTTTTTTAAAATTTATTTTATTGCTAATACAACCAATTTGGATATGCGTGCGAGATAATCTTATGATTTACTTTAATTAACGCAAGGTACACACATGATCCAAGATGAATTCTGAATTTAAATGTTATTCTACTTAGACCCTGTACGGGCAAACGTGGTATTGTGAAATAACAACAAATGCGTTTTCTATGGATCCTGTTTTCAGAGAATTTTTGTGGAAAATGGCAAAAAATAATTTTAATCCTTTAACTTTTGTACAGATGCGAAAATAGGACACATGTAGTTTAAGCAATTTACATAATTTATGACAATTTTAGTCTCCTTATCCCGCAATTTTAGTCTTAAATCCATCGGAATCAAACACAGTAGTAATCCATCATGTCACCTTTTCAAATTAACTTAAATTGGATATAGCACTTTAGTTTACATCATTTCTTTTTCTACCTACTATTCTTAGGATAAAAATGTTAATGCCTCAATTTGTTTGTTTATATGGTAATTAATAGACATTAATTTTTATTCTGGCGAATTTAGGACTGAAATTACGGTAACTTGAAACATAATGATGTATATTGCTTATCGGAATTACAAGTATCCTATTTCCACTTCCCTGTCAAAGTTAAAGGACTATTATTGCTTTTCTGCCGTGAAAAAAACTTTCTATAAATAACATTTCGTACACTTTTTAATGCAACTGAAGGTAAACACAATATTTAATGCCTAAGTTGTTGCTAAACAATTGTACGAGCATTTATCGATTTTTTTTTATAATTTCATTGTAAGGGAGATTTAGTGAATTCCGTTATGTAAAGACAAGTACTATCTTTTTTACTCCATGCATTATTATCAAATGAAAGTTAAATATTTGCAGCAATGTTATTTTCCTTTCAAATACTTTCCATATGCTGCCATTTGATAATTGCTACAAATACAAATCTTCAATGTGATAATTCTATTGTGAAAATGACATCTAAAAAAATTGGATCAAGATTAGCTCACAATCATCAAAGTGATCATTCTTGGACGTGTTCGCCATTTGAGCTCACCTACAAAACCTAACACTATTAGAGACTAAGTTGAAGTTGGCAAATTTTCATTTTTGTGCTATAAACTAGTTGCGTTTTAAAATTGATCATTTATTGAGACTAAATATCTCACATTGGTTAAAAATAATAGTTAAGTCCACCTTATAAGGTCTTGGACAATCCTCACCTTATAAGCTAGCTTTTGAGGTTGAGTTAGGCCCAATTCATGTAAGTGGACTTAGCTCAATCCATATGGTGAATTCTAATATCATTTACTGTGGTATCTTGTCAATTCACTTCATTTATTGTGTCATCGATGTCAATTTATATCCTATTTGATCGAAAAATTTAATTATTGGAGGAGTTGAACTGATGATAGACAGAAGACAAAGAAAGAATGAAGAAGAAGGAACGAAGGAAAAGAATTTGGGAATTAGGGATTCTGTTTTCTTAAATCAGAATTTTTAGTTTTATTTTATTTTTATTTCCTTTGTTTATTTAAAAGCGTAAACACGCTTATGTAAATAGTAGTACATGTAAATAGTAGTACTGTTCACCGCCTTACTTTCTGTATATATATAGCTAGGGTTCGAATGGTGTAAAGAACAATTAATTCATAATAATATGTTTACAAGTTTTCTTCTCTCTTTCTCTCCAAGAACACAATCAATTTACATATCAAATTCAAACACTTTTTCTGCTGCACTTTATGAAATCCTATGGATTATAACATGGTATCAGTAAGTTTCTAAATCACTTCCGCTTCAAATTCTATTTTTTTCATCTTTTCCCCCTGTTCTTTCTTCGAAGATTGTCATCATCTTCCCCTGTTTTCTTCATCTCTTGAAGTTTTGCCTTCTTGCGATTTTTTCTCTTGTTTCAGAGGTTCTGTCCTCTCTTTTCTTGAAGTTTTGTCTTCTTGAAATCCATTATTTTTTTTACTGGAGCCTTCTCCCCTTCTTTTCCAGTTTTTTTTCCTTCTTGATTCCTAGTCAAGAATCATGTCTACAGAATCTGGCATACATTCTTCTTCCAACCCCAGTTCCAATTCTCGTTCCAGATTGCCAATGGAAGACCCTTCCACACCCTTTTTTCTTCATCCATCAGACGGCCCTGGCCTTCTTCTTGTTCAAAATAAACTGATGGGTGACAATTATGCTGCTTGGGCACGTTCAATGTCCCTAGCATTAAATGTCAAACACAAAATAGGGTTCATAAATGGAACTTTAACAGATCCTGGACACTCTGATCCAATCTTGCAAGATGCATGGTCTAGGAATAATGATATAGTAGTTTCTTGGATTTTAAATTCTGTTTCTACAGAAATTCATTCCAGTATTATTTACACTACAATAGCCAAAGAGATTTGGGATGACTTGAAAGCAAGATTCCAACAAAGCAATGGGCCAAGGGTTTTTCAACTACGTAGGGATCTTGCCACTCTTACTCAAGACAACCAATCAGTCAACATCTACTTCACAAAATTAAAATCAATTTGGGATGAGTTACACACTTATAGACCTACATTGGTTTCTTGTCCTGGAAACTGTGGTAATGCACAGAAAATTCACTCTCATAATCAAGAAGAGTATGTTATGGCATTCCTCATGGGATTAAATTCTTCTTTTGAAACTCTAAGGGAACAGATTCTTCTCATGGATCCTTTACCTCCTATAAGTAGGGTATTTTCCCTTGCTACACAAACTGAAAGGCAAAGACTGGTAGGACAGAGACCCCTATTAGACTCATCTTCATCCATGGCTTTTGCATCCAAAACTTCTACACATCAATTTCAACAAACTCAACCTCCACGCCTTTACAACCAATTCAAACAACACAACCAGTCCACTACCACTTTCAAAAAGAAAGACAAGCCTACTTGTTCACATTGTAACATTCAGGGACATACAATAGATAAGTGCTACAAGTTACATGGGTATCCACCTGGTTATCAGTTTAAATCTAAACAACAGAATTTCCAGAATAATTCAGTTAACCAAGTATCTGAGGACTCTCATTCAATCAATAACAGTCAGAGGTTTCAGACTAGTTTTTCTACTACTGGTGATGCAAATCATCCAATCAATCATCTTCTACAGAGTTTTACTGCTGAACAGTGTCAACAATTGATGAACATTCTTTCATCACAAGTTCAATTTCCTTGTGCTTCTTCCACAACTTCACCTAATGATTCAGCACACATTTCTTGTGTCTCTGGTATTTGTTCTAATACCTATGATCCTATTATTTCAATTTCTAAACATTTTTGGATTATTGATTCTGGAGCTTCCAAACATATTTGCAATAACAAATCATTATTTACCTTTTTGACTCCTATTAGTGATGCTAAAGTGGTTCTACCTGATTCATCTACTTTTACTGTTTCTGAAATAGGGGATGTTTTTATAAACACTAATCTGGTGCTCAAAAATGTTTTCTATATTCCTTATTTCAAGTTTAATCTAATCTCTGTAAGTGAGCTTCTAAGACTAGATAATTTAGTTATCAAATTCACACCTACTTCATTCCTGATTCAGGACTATCAAGAGAGGATGATTGGAAAGGGTAGTCTTCAACAGGGCCTCTACATTTTGGACAAACAGGAAAACACAAGACAACTACATGCACATTGCAATAAGGTCTCCTTCACCACTTGGCATAGAAGATTGGGACACCTACCTATAAAGGCTATGAATAAACTTAGAAATGTTTTAGATTTAGGGACTTCTCATAATTGTAATGACATTCCTTGTTACATTTGCCCTTTAGCCAAACATAAAAGGCTGCCATTTCCTAAATCCGTCACCACTTCTAATGCTATTTTTGATTTGGTTCATTGTGATCTATGGGGTCCTTTTCATATAACATCACATACTGGTCATAGATACTTTGCTACTATAATAGATGATTACTCAAGATTCACATGGGTCTGTTTTTTATCAAAAAAATCTGATATAGGTTCTGTTATTCCAACATTTATAAATATGATTAAAACTCAGTTTAATAAATGCATTAAAGTTTTTAGAAGTGATAATGCACCTGAGTTATGTTTTACAGATTTGTTTGCCAAATTTGGTATCCTACATCAATTTTCTTGTGTTGAAACTCCACAACAAAATTCAGTTGTGGAGAGAAAACACCAACATTTATTAAATATTGCAAGAGCTTTATATTTTGAGTCTAAAGTGCCTCTTACTTTTTGGAATGAGTGTGTTTCTACTGCTGCTTTCTTGATTAATAGAACTCCCTCTAAGATTCTAAATTACAAATGTCCTTATAACATTTTATACAACAAAAATGTTGATTATAATTCTTTAAAAACTTTTGGATGTCTTGTTTTTGCTTCAACATTAAAACAGGGAAGGTCAAAATTTGATCCTAGAGGTAGGATTTGTGTATTTCTTGGATATCCTTTTGGGACAAAAGGATATAAATTGTATGATATTCAAACTACAGAAGTTTTTATATCCAGAGATGTGATTTTTTATGAAAATAATTTTCCTTTTCATACTTTATGATACCTAAGAGGGGGGGTGAATTAGGTATATAACTTTTTTCTTTGTGTCTCGTTCCAGAGGACAATTAGTTTAATGTTCCAGTAATTTTAAGTTTAAAGTTCCGATATGATTAGATTCAAAATTCCAGTAAAGTAAAGTTCCGATATGATTAGATTCAAAATTCCAGTAAAGTAAAGTGCAGAAAATAAATAGAATAAGAATGCAAACACCGTTTATAGAGGTTCGCGCCCAAACCGGCCTACTTCCTCTCTTCCAGCACCCCTGGGTAATTCACTAGATACGTGGCTTGCAGGACGAACCTCCGCCACACGAGATTACAAGATTTCTATTCTTACTCTCGATACGAGCTTGCTAGGCCTAACCTATCGCTCAACAAAAACCGTGCTTGCTAGATTCCTATCTATCGCACAAAAGTCGTGCTTGCTAGAACACTTAGTCCTATCGCACTACGAGCTTGCAAGTACAAAACTTTCGCTCAAAAACAATTGTAAAATTTTGATTACAAATAAATGCTCCAAAGTGAGCTGATTTTTGCTAGACTAAACACTCTTCTTTTTTCTTCTATTACTTAGAGTATATTCAAGATTTAAAGAGCAAGAAGAAAAATGTTTTTAAAAGAATTTTTGAGAAAATGATTTATGCAAAGTTACGAGCACTCAAAAAGCTTCAACTTAAGAAATGGTATAGCAAATGAAATTTTCAGAATTGATTTGTGTGCTCTGGTCGATGAAAGTGATCAACTATTTATAGTTGAGTGGGGTTGGTTCAATTAGGGAATGATTTTGATATCCAAAAATATTTTGCCACTTTTAAAATGATTTTGTAAGATTAAAACATGTGACAAACATTTTAATGAATGTGGACAAGGTTTAGTAAATAGATGAAGATAAAATCTTTCCAAAAGAATTGATTTGAAGAATATTTTCAAGAGATTATATAATCAAGGCAAGATATTAGCTAGACAAAATTAGAGACAAATTAGAGACAAATTATCTTGCTAGCTAAATCAAAGGTTTTGAAATAAATCTTTCCTCTAAAAGTTGACTTGATTGAGAATTTAAATTTAATAGCCAAAAATAATTAAGTTTTCAAAAGTTATTAGGCTTAATTAAAAAGCAACTTTTCGGCCATAATTAATTGACAAGGTTTACGGCACATTTCAAAATGTAGGTAGGCAACTTTGATTTAAAACCATTTTTAGAAGTGGGCCAAAAATGTTGGGCCAAAATTATTTAAAAAAGTTTGGGCTAGGAATTTTCTTGCTCTTTTAATCAATTGAATTTACTTACTAAGTTGACCACAATTTTCTTGAATTGAAAATTGGGCCCTTCAAGGATGCTAGGGGCTTCAATCTTGATCTTCAATCATAACGAGCCTACTTTTCCAATTGTGCTTCTCATGAGCTAACTTCCAATTTCGTACAAGCCTTTTCTTCAAAATTGGTCCTTCTTCATTGTTTGGACTTTATATATCTTTATTGGGCTTTCGACTATTCATCAAAAAAGGAGTTAATCTTGCTTGAGCCTTTTATCTTTGATTGATCAATTTCTCGTAAACGAGTCTTTCTTCAATTAATGAGCTTCTCAATAATTCCTGCTAAGATAAACTCAAGAAACAAGCTCAAATATCAAATTGTTTGTTAATCATTAATCATTCGGCTAACAATCTCCCCCTTGATTGACAAACAACTTTGATGCAATAATATAAAATATTATGAGGGACTCCCCCTCAATTGTTTGAATTCATGAAGCAATTATAGTGAGACAGTTATAACAAGTTAAGACATTTATATCAACTCCCCCTCATTTTTATAATGGGGCAACCATATCAAGTTAAAGCATCAAACAACTTCTCCCCCTTTTTTGTCAATCAAACATCTTTTTTATTCCCCACTTAGAAATGTTCTTCGATCAGAGTAACAATATATTTTCAGCGGAATTCAGTTGGGCATAGTTTAAGAACATTTTCCAAGATGAACAATTCAAGCATTTTATTATTCAAGGCAGAGTATACTGGAACAACATGTTTCGAAAGATTTTTAGTTTCATGTTCCGGCAAATTTCAGTATCATGTTCTGAAGCTCAAATATCACATGTATCACATAAATAACAATCTCATGATAGTGAAGTTCAAAGATAGACCAAATAAGCATATAATGCTCCCCCTCAATTATATGTCTTCTTACAAGAATGATAATCATCAATATAATTTCAATTTTACCCAAATAATCTCATAATGATTATTAAATCCACAATATATCATATCAAGTATTAGCATGTGTGGAATTTCCTTCATAAATTATTGCACATAGACATTTTGTAAGCTAAGGTCATGGAATGTTCAATAAGTGCAATATGAGGCTATACTTTAGATAATTTCTGCATGTGCGGACTTACCGTGCTATTACCTCAATTATCTTGAAATGGAGTAGTTACCTTCCTTATGGTATCCCTTTGTTCGCTTGATGCTTGAAATCCCCTTAGGATAGATTTAGTCAGTTTCGAATTTGAATTCCTTTTAGGGTAGTTCTGCTGGACATGTTCCGAAGGTTTTCTCGGAACTTTCTTCTTCTGTTTTTGTTTCAATATCAAGTTCCAGAAGTTTTTCGGAACTTTCTTCTTCTGTACTGGTTCCAGTATTCGTTCCAACAGATTCAGTTTTTCTATATTACCTTCGATTTCAACACCTGAAATATTATTGCTCAAGGTTTTCTTGGCACTAAAAAGATTAGAAGCAATTAAGCTTAAGTGCATTTATCAACTCATTTTTATAACATACAAGTAGACATTCACTTGAGTTGAGAAGAAACAAATAACATGATCACAATAATTTTGATTAAGAACTTCAAGCAAATCAAGAATCATAAATATTTCAATGAATAAGTTAAAGCATAAATAGTTCTCGTAATTATAGCAACAATTTATATTTCATTCATGCCTTGTAGTTTCATAGCAAGTATTTTTCAATCATGCTCCACATAAATAGTTAATCTTTTCACGTTCAAAAGATAATAATTAACAAGATATAGCAAGATGAAACAATGATTACATTATTCCTTAATATTCTCCTTCTTATTAAATTTAAGCATTTAAGGATCAATCGGAAGAGATAATGCATATAATTAAGAATAATGATTTTTGTTCTACATAAGAGGTGATGCACATTTTTATAAGCATAAGTCATTTTGTAACTTAGATGTGCACATAAGACATTCATGCAAGTTAATCATAAGGATAGTTAGCTTACCATTCAACTTTACCTAAAGAGATGATCACGAAAAAATGTTACCAAGAGATTATGTTCCAATTCAAGTTCTCGTACTAGTTTTCAGCAAATCAGTGATCTTAAATATTTGTTTCAAGATTGATACCATTGCTCACTCCATTGATTCTTACTTAATCAAAGCCACCATAGCATTAATATTTCAACATATTTCAAAAGCTACAATAAGGGGCCTTTTGTACCTGTTAAGAGAAAATCACTTTCGCATTTTTGGTACCCAAGTTTTCTTGGGTCCTTGCGGGTTAGTCAAAACATCTTTAGGCGTCCAAATGAGTTTATTTGCGGTATTCCTTTTGTAAATGCAATTAAAAGACTTGTGACCGATTTTTCCACAGAAATTGCAAGTATGGTATGACAATGAAGAGTTTTTAGCAAGTTTACTTAGTTTATCATATGAATGTCCATATCCAATTCCGGCTCTATTTAGAGAAACGTTTTGCATGCCAAGAAGTTTATCAAGATTCTCTTTTCCTTTCGTAAATTTTTCTAAGCATCTAGTTAAATCAACCACTTTTGCTTTGAGACTTAAATTTTCTTTTGAAAGAGAAGAATTTTCCTTTTTCAATTTTTCAAGCTTTTCAAAATTTTCTTTCAGTTTTATGTCAAACTCTTCCTTTTCTTTATTCAATGAGAAAATCTTCTTTTTAAGTTTTTCATTTTTAGAAGCAAGATTTTCAAGGTCTTTTTTACATTCATTAATCATAAGATTCCATTTATTTTCACAATCACTATCATTATAATCACACTCATCAGAATCATAAAAGGAGTATACCTCATTTTTTGTCATGAAGCAACAATTTCCCGATTCGTTCTCTGTTTGTTCTTCCTCGGAATCCGGTTCATCCCAAGATGCTACCATTCCCTTGATTTTGCCCTTTTTAAGTGTCTTCTTTAGTAGAGGGCATTCGGGTCTTATGTGTCCAACTTCATTGCATTCGTAGCATTTAATTTTGAGAGGTTTCTTAGAAGACTTCTTTGGAAGTTTCATCAAGTATGTTAGTCTTCTTGTAAGCTTCATTATTTCTTCATGTCTTTCATCTTCTTCTAGATCACTTTCGTTATCCTGCACGTGGTTAGATTTAAAGGCAATATTTTTATCTTTAATTTGTTTTACCTCGTCCTTAGAAAGGATAGTGAGCTCGTGAGAAATGAGAGATCCGATTAGTTCAGCCATCGACATGTTGTTAAGATCTTTCGCCTCTTGTATTGCAGTAACCTTTGGTGTCCATGCTCTAGGAAGAGATCTTAGTATTTTCTTTACTTGTTCACTTTGAGGGTAGACTTTTCCAAGTGCGGACATTGGGTTGATAATCTCCATGAACCGAGCATACATTTCACTGATAGTTTCATCGGTTTCCATGGTGAACATCTCGTATTGGTGTACGAGAATAGTAATACGTTGCTCCTTTACTTGGTTTGTACCTTCGTGAGTGATTTGAAGCATCTCCCACATATCTTTTGCCGTAGCGGGTGAGGGCGCATGCTAGTAGATTTTTGGCCTTTGAGTTTAGTGACACCAGTTTCTTGTCGGTGTCGGTTAGTTCCTTCCATGCTTTGGGGATTTGCTTCTCGCCTTCGGTTTTCATTGGTATGGATGGTCCTTCAAGAATTACACTCCATAGATCACAATCAATGGAGATCATGAACTCCTCCATTCTATTTTTCCATATTGAGTACGCAGTTCCATCAAATAGTGGGGGCCTGTTATGCGATTGTCCTTCTGCGAAAACATCATTGCTAAAGGTAGACATAAGATCGTTAGCTCTCGGGGGTTAACCCGCACAGTTAAGAGAAATTAAAGAGCACCTGCTCTGGTACCAATTGATACCTAAGAGGGGGGGTGAATTAGGTATATAACTTTTTTCTTTGTGTCTCGTTCCAGAGGACAATTAGTTTAATGTTCCAGTAATTTTAAGTTTAAAGTTCCGATATGATTAGATTCAAAATTCCAGTAAAGTAAAGTGCAGAAAATAAATAGAATAAGAATGCAAACACCGTTTATAGAGGTTCGCGCCCAAACCGGCCTACTTCCTCTCTTCCAGCACCCCTGGGTAATTCACTAGATACGTGGCTTGCAGGACGAACCTCCGCCACACGAGATTACAAGATTTCTATTCTTACTCTCGATACGAGCTTGCTAGGCCTAACCTATCGCTCAACAAAAACCGTGCTTGCTAGATTCCTATCTATCGCACA
Source organism: Penstemon davidsonii (assembly GCA_034814905.1). Taxonomy (NCBI): domain Eukaryota; kingdom Viridiplantae; phylum Streptophyta; class Magnoliopsida; order Lamiales; family Plantaginaceae; genus Penstemon; species Penstemon davidsonii. Next base: position 27,114,707 of record JAYDYQ010002534.1, read on the forward strand.
AAAGTCGTGCTTGCTAGAACACTTAGTCCTATCGCACTACGAGCTTGCAAGTACAAAACTTTCGCTCAAAAACAATTGTAAAATTTTGATTACAAATAAATGCTCCAAAGTGAGCTGATTTTTGCTAGACTAAACACTCTTCTTTTTTCTTCTATTACTTAGAGTATATTCAAGATTTCAAGAGCAAGAAGAAAAATGTTTTTAAAAGAATTTTTGAGAAAATGATTTATGCAAAGTTACGAGCACTCAAAAAGCTTCAACTTAAGAAATGGTATAGCAAATGAAATTTTCAGAATTGATTTGTGTGCTCTGGTCGATGAAAGTGATCAACTATTTATAGTTGAGTGGGGTTGGTTCAATTAGGGAATGATTTTGATATCAAAAAATATTTTGCCACTTTTAAAATGATTTTGCAAGATTAAAACATGTGACAAACATTTTAATGAATGTGGACAATGTTTAGTAAATAGATGAAGATAAAATCTTTCCAAAAGAATTGATTTGAAGAATATTTTCAAGAGATTATATAATCAAGGCAAGATATTAGCTAGACAAAATTAGAGACAAATTAGAGACAAATTATCTTGCTAGCTAAATCAAAGGTTTTGAAATAAATCTTTCCTCTAAAAGTTGACTTGATTGAGAATTTAAATTTAATAGCCAAAAATAATTAAGTTTTCAAAAGTTATTAGGCTTAATTAAAAAGCAACTTTTCGGCCATAATTAATTGACAAGGTTTACGGCACATTTCAAAATGTAGGTAGGCAACTTTGATTTAAAACCATTTTTAGAAGTGGGCCAAAAATGTTGGGCCAAAATTATTTAAAAAAGTTTGGGCTAGGAATTTTCTTGCTCTTTTAATCAATTGAATTTACTTACTAAGTTGACCACAATTTTCTTGAATTGAAAATTGGGCCCTTCAAGGGTGCTAGGGGCTTCAATCTTGATCTTCAATCATAACGAGCCTACTTTTCCAATTGTGCTTCTCATGAGCTAACTTCCAATTTCGTACAAGCCTTTTCTTCAAAATTGGTCCTTCTTCATTGTTTGGACTTTATATATCTTTATTGGGCTTTCGACTATTCATCAAAAAAGGAGTTAATCTTGCTTGAGCCTTTTATCTTTGATTGATCAATTTCTCGTAAACGAGTCTTTCTTCAATTAATGAGCTTCTCAATAATTCCTGCTAAGATAAACTCAAGAAACAAGCTCAAATATCAAATTGTTTGTTAATCATTAATCATTCGGCTAACACTTTAAATAAATCTGATCAGGATTCACAGGACAATAATATATTTCCTTCTGAAAAATCTTTTACTTATGATTTTCCTGATTCTACTTCTTTTGAACAATCTTTTATACCTTCTGTTAATCCTTCTACTAATGATTTGGATTCTGGAATAGATTCTGAATTTATTCCTGATAATTTTACTGAACCTAATATTGTTCCTTTAAGGAAATCTACTAGAGAATCTAAAAAACCCTCATACCTATCAGATTACCATTGCAGTGCTATTAAGAATTTCACATCTAGATATCCATTATCCAATGTTCTACAATACCATAACCTATCTGACAGTTATAGGTCTTTTATTAACAATGTTTCATCTGAAATTGAACCCTCATATTATCATCAAGCTATTAGTAATAGTAAATGTAGAGAGGCCATGAATTCTGAAATTCAGGCATTAGAAGATACTAAAACTTGGATCATTGTTCCACTTCCTAAAGATAAAAAGTCTATTGGGTGCAAATGGGTATATAAAATTAAAAGGAATCCAGATGGCTCTATTGATAGGTATAAGGCTAGGTTAGTAGCCAAAGGTTATACTCAAAGGGAGGGGATAGATTATAATGAAACATTTTCACCAGTTGCTAAATTAGTAACTGTTAAGGTACTTTTAGCATTAGCTGCCACAAATAATTGGGAATTATGTCAACTTGACATAAATAATGCTTTTTTATATGGAGACCTAGATGAGGAAGTGTACATGTACCTTCCTTTAGGGTATCAATATCCTAAAACTACAGCTTCTGTCAAAAATGTTTTTAAGTTACAAAAATCTCTTTATGGTCTTAAACAGGCTTCTAGACAGTGGAATGCCAAGTTTACTGATGCATTAAAGGAATTTGGTTTTTCACAATCAAAATCTGATTATTCATTGTTTACTAAGGGAAAAGACACTAACTTTATTGCTCTTTTATTATATGTAGATGACATTGTTCTTGCAGGTCCTGATATTAAGCAAATTTCTCTTCTAAAGGATTTTCTTTTAACAAAATTTAAATTGAAAGACATGGGATCTCTTAAATATTTTCTTGGATTGGAGGTTGCAAGGTCAACTAAAGGGATATGCTTGAATCAAAGGCAATATGCTCTTCAAATCCTAGAGGAGACAGGTTATCTAGGGTGTAAACCTTTATCTTTGCCTATGAATCCTAGAACCAAATTTAACTCAGAAGATGGAGATCTTTTGGATGAAGAAGAAATTACACAATATAGAAGGTTGATAGGGAGATTACTATATCTAACTATCACCAGGCCAGATATTTGTTTTTCAGTTCACAAACTCAGTCAATTAAGCCTAGAATTCCTCATTTACAAGCTTTACATCATATTTTAAGATATGTTAAATCTTGCCCTGGTAAAGGTTTGTTTTATTCTTCTACTTCTTCATTAACTTTGAGTTCTTTTGCAGATGCAGATTGGGCATCTTGCAAAGATACTAGAAAATCCACTACAGGTTTCTGTGTTTTCTTAGGAGATTCACTTGTTTCTTGGAAATCAAAGAAACAAGTAACTGTTTCTAAATCCTCTGCAGAGGCAGAGTATAGAGCTTTGGCCACTGTTTCCAGTGAATTGGTTTGGATAAAGCAATTACTTCATGACTTACAAGTTTCTGCTAATTATCCTACTCTTCTATATTGTGATAATAATTCAGCAATTCATATTGCAAGTAAACCTATTTTTCATGAAAGAACTAAACACATTGAAATAGATTGTCATTTTATAAGGGAACAAGTTGAGCAAAAACGCATAAAACTCATGCCTATTCATACAGACAATCAATTAGCAGATTTGTTTACAAAGGCTCTACACTTACCTCGTTTTTTGCAGTTGTTGTCCAAGATGAAGCTGCTCGACATCCATGCTCCATCTTGAGGGGGGAGTATTGGAGGAGTTGAACTGATGATAGACAAAAGACAAAGAAAGAATGAAGAAGAAGGAACGAAGGAAAAGAATTTGGGAATTAGGGATTCTGTTTTCTTAAATCAGAATTTTTAGTTTTATTTTATTTTTATTTCCTTTGTTTATTTAAAAGCGTAAACACGCTTATGTAAATAGTAGTACATGTAAATAGTAGTACTGTTCACCGCCTTACTTTCTGTATATATATAGCTAGGGTTCGAATGGTGTACAGAACAATTAATTCATAATAATATGTTTACAAGTTTTCTTCTCTCTTTCTCTCCAAGAACACAATCAATTTACATATCAAATTTAAACACTTTTTCTGCTGCACTTTATGAAATCCTATGGATTATAACATTAATTTTCACAGGAAATATCATGTATCGAGCACATGACAGTTAAAAATTGAGGATTTTAGATTTGTCTCACAATTTGCGTTCAAGTCACGTGATGGGTCTATAACTCCAACTTTGAAGGAAAAAGCGGTTAAAGTTCCCTCAAGACCAAGATACTTATTATAATTTATTTTTGAAAAAGAAAGTTGATCAAATTTTTGGTCATCTAAAGTGGTTGAGTTTCAAAATTGGTCATTTATTGTGGTACATTGTCAAGTTACATTTTATTATGTCATCGGCGTCAATTTATGCTCGATTTATCATAAAAAGCCAAATTTTGTCGGAAACATGTACATAACTTGAAATGAAATAAATAAGGAAGCAGTTACAAAACATGCATATCATCTCCTAAAATAGGGGATCTTCATTATCTCGGCTGCAAGTATATATTCTTTTAGTTTTCCATGAGTTTTTAATCACCTTCGAGGCCAAAACGAACACATTAAGTGTGAACCTCTCCCAACAAGGATTTGAACATGGGTTCGCTATTTTGCAGTGACTAGTTTATTCCACTAGACCAATCACCTGTTGGTCGACTGAATAACCTTAAAGGTACACATTAAAACCTATTGTCTCTATTTTTACATTCCCTTATGTATAAATATGCTTTCAAGTTATGTACACTTTACTGACTTAACCATCGGAGAATGCTAAATCGAAATTCCTCTGACTTGGTCTTTCTTGCAGGAGTCGTACAATTTATACATATATTACAGATGCAGAATTTTTCGGTTCCTGTCTGACTCAGATCCGCTTTATTTTTATCCGCATCATTAACAACCCATATTCATGCTATGCTAACGTGTAACTCTTAAAATAATATTCATTTTACTTGTAATAGTTTCTTTCGCCAAAATAAGTTTTTTCAAATTAAAATTATCAAAAACATACTTACGATTGATTATCATTTTATCTATCCACAAAAATATGTTAATAAAATTAGATTATAATAAAATCTTTTGTCTAAAATGAATTAAAATAAATTTAAATACATATGTTTTATAACATGGAGGCCCAATTTTACATTTTGCTTAAAGCCTCTAAAAGTGCAGGCTCGTCACTGTATAGATTCACATACAAACACTTAGCATGAATATGTCATTGATAAGAATGTTTATTTTCAATGTACCCATGAATAAAAATCTAAATTCTAGAGTATATTTAATTCAGCTAAGACTTTTCGAAAATATTTTAGAAACATCAGGAAAAAATATGACGGAAATACTAAACTAACAAAAATAGGAAAGTCTCAAGACAAATAAAGAGCTTCAAAATTACAATTTATTTCCATGTCCGTTAATCCAAAAACTGAAACATTTTCAAATTTTAGACAAAAACAAAAGAAATTTTCGTCTCCTTCACTTTCGCTCCCACTTTCTTTGTCTTCTTGTTCGCCTTCTGCATATACCTTTCACTTTTCACGATGCACTTTGCTACGATGTTTCTTCGTAAGATCGCCACCCATCTTGTTCTCGATTTTGTGCATGAATTCCTCCAAATGCTCACCATGTTCCTTGTGCTCGGCTCGTCGGATTCTTTAGGCTTGTGCTTGTTCTCCTCCGCCATGTGGCCAATGTGGAGGGCATCCTCTATTTTGTGAATATTTCTTGACATAATTAATTAATTAATTACTTGCTCTTCTAGTTTTTCAAATATGGTATATATGCATACACTTTTGTGTGACCTCAAATTTATAAGAAATTTCGAGTAGTGGGAGAATTAATGAAATCAGTAGTACTTACAAATTCAACTTCGAACGTGTGATTTTGGTCTTCATAGTTTGCAACTCAGAATTGTCAAGTCTTCTTGCAAATTGATGGATTTAAATGGGTTAAAAATTAAATAAATGTGTAAGAAATTTATGTTCAAACTAATTCAGCAGATGAACATTATATTGGAGAAAGTCAACTAGTGGTAGAATGTAATGTAAGAAAACAAAGTAATTAAGTTCGAAATAGAGGACTCAATTTTTTTTTTTTAATTTTTTTTCGGTTTCTCAATTGTTTAATCCTTTTCTAGGCGCATCGGACATACTCAACTGGGATTCGAACTTGGGTTCGCTATTTCGTAGTGACTAGTCTCTTCCACTAAATCAATCACCATTGATAGGACTCGACTTTTATGGTTTCTCATCTACTCGTTATTTTGCTCAGCCACCAAAAGTTATGAGATCAATTCGAAGTATTTTTTAAAGTCTCTACAGTATTGATACTGCAGGAGCATATTAGATACGTGAAAAGTTGAGAATTTTTTTCCTTATTAGTAAGATTCTTAATAATTGTTCCATAATTCAAGCGGGTTTTTATGTAGGTAATGGTGAATAAAAATTATTATTTTTGTCTTGTTTTGATTATATGCTTTATTTTCCGTTAGTGTCTAGGCTAATCTTATCATCGAGTACCAAAAATAGATTATTCTTTCCTAAAGTATTAAGGAAGACAAACTCGAGTTCGGCAAGATTTAACATGATTGAAACTAATAATAATAATTAATATAACTTCCCGGTGTAAGAATTCAATATATCTAATTAACAATAAAATCGAATCAATTTTTTTATGTGATCTGACAAAAAAAAAATCACTAGTTTCACCATTTTTTTACTAATTTTAATCCCTTTTTTCACTTATTCAACCGTTTTTCCTCTGATTTTAGCGTTTTTAACTCGTTTTTCGTCGATTTCATCATTTTCATTAATTTTTAACGGATTTAGCACATTTTTAGCTAATTTTACCGATTTAACCCATTTGATGCATATACCATTTATATATAGTTTATCAAAACTCAAATATAGATATCACGATAGTAATTTATAGTATTTTTTAAATCTCACTCTTTTTTAGAGCATAGAGCTAGGTAAATAAACTATTGGAATAAAGTAGAGGAATACCTAGAGAGTAGAGTTCAGGGCTCAAACTTGTTGTGGAACCATCTATATTTTTTATTATTATTATTATACATATAAAAGTACGAGTTTGACGAAGAAAATTTCTTCCCTTTTTTGTGAAGACTAATATACCCCTATTTAAATTACATTGTAATATTTAATTTTATGCAAAAAGGTAAAACAAAAGAATTCTAAAAGTATAATTAGACAAGAAGTCTCTCCTACATCAACCTTATTATAATTATCTTTTAAAGTTTTACAACTCATTAAAATATTAATAGTTAAAAAAAAAAAAACTTAAAAAAAAACTATTACTCTATATTTCTTTGAAATTTTCTTTGGAAAATTCTTAAAAAGTTATCACTTATTAAAAATTCTCAAATAAATGGCACATTTGTGCTGCATGAATAAAAAAAATATTATTTAGTTTAACTGAAAAAACATATTATTAGCTTAAGCCAAAAATAGTCAAAACATAGAAAACCGATAAAAAAAATGACATCAGCTAAACACGAGATAACAAAAAAAAAACTGATCAAATCTATAAAAGAACAAGACCAAAAAAATAAGTAAATTGGCAAAAAGGTGAAATAAGTGAGAAAATAGGTCCTTTTTGTGAAGACTAATATACCCATATTTAAATTACATTGTAATATTTAATTTTATGGCAAAAAGGTAAAACAAAAGAATTCTAAAAGTATAATTAGACAAGAAGTCTCTCCTACATCAACCTTATTATAATTATCTTTTAAAGTTTTACAACTCATTAAAATATTAATAGTTAAAAAATTAAAAACTAGCCTGTTTGTTTGGCGTTTGGGAAAGTAGTTTGGGAGAGTAGTGGAGGTTTCTGAAATAATCTCGATTTGCGTAATGTTGTTTATTTGGGTTTTGAGAGAGTGGTTTGAGAAATAAAGTAGGTGTAGGTTTTTTTGGAAGAGTTGGGTTGTAGGTGTAAAATGTGTAAGACTTTATGTCAAATCATATTTGTTATGTGAGATAAATTGTGTAAGAGATAGGTTACTTTATGTCAAATCAAAGTAGAGTTTGTATAGGTTTTGTTTAGAGATAAGAAAATTGTTGTTTGTTTGGCTTTTGAGAGAGTAGTTTGAGAAAATTAGTGGATGAAAAATTTATTTTGGAAAATAGAAAACATGTTTGTTTGGCATTTCCCAAACACGAAAAAATTCTGGGAAACGCCAAACAAACAGGCCCTATTACTCTATATTTCTTCGAAATTTTCTTTGGAAAATTCTTAAAAATTTATCACTTATTAAAAATTCTCAAAAAAATGGCACATTTGTGCTGCATGAATAAAAAAAAAATATTATTTAGTTTAACTAAAAAAACATATTATTAGCTTAAGCCAAAAATAGTCAAAACATAGAAAACCGATAAAAAAAAAATGACATCAGCTAAACACGGGATAACAAAAAAAACTGATCAAATCTATAAAAGAACAAGACCAAAAAAATAAGTAAATTGGCAAAAGGGTGAAATACGTGAGAAAATAGGTTAAATCAGCAAAAAAAAAATAAGTATAATTAGATTAAAATTGGGTTAAACTAGACAGAATGGATTAATTGATTAAGAAATGTGATGAACCACAAAAAAGGAGTGAAATCAGTGAAAGAACAGACTAAAATAATAAAGTAATAACTTTTTAAGAATTTTTCAAAGAAAATTTCGAAGAAATATAGAGTAATAGTTTTTTTTTTTAACTATTAATATTTTAATGAGTTGTAAACCTTTAAAAGATAATTATAATAAGGTTGATGTAGGAGAGACTTCTTGTCTAATTATACTTCGAGGATTCTTTTGTTTTACCTTTTTGCTATAAAATTAAATCTTACAATGTAATTTAAATAGGGGTATATTAGTCTTCACAAAAAAGGAAATAAATTTTCTTCGTCAAACTCGTACTTTTATATGTAAAATAAAAAAAAAAAAACTATTACTCTATATTTCTTCGAAATTTTCTTTGGAAAATTCTTAAAAAGTTATCACTTATTAAAAATTCTCAAAAAAATGGCACATTTGTGCTGCATGAATAAAAAAAAATATTATTTAGTTTAACTAAAAAAACATATTATTAGCTTAAGCCAAAAATAGTCAAAACATAGAAAACCGATAAAAAAAAATGACATCAGCTAAACACGGGATAACAAAAAAAACTGATCAAATCTATAAAAGAACAAGACCAAAAAAATAAGTAAATTGGCAAAAGGGTGAAATACGTGAGAAAATAGGTTAAATCAGCAAAAAAAAAAAAGTATAATTAGATTAAAATTGGGTTAAACTAGACAGAATGGATTAATTGATTAAGAAATGTGATGAACCACAAAAAAGGAGTGAAATCAGTGAAAGAACAGACTAAAATAATAAAGTAATAACTTTTTAAGAATTTTTCAAAGAAAATTTCGAAGAAATATAGAGTAATAGTTTTTTTTTTAACTATTAATATTTTAATGAGTTGTAAACCTTTAAAAGATAATTATAATAAGGTTGATGTAGGAGAGACTTCTTGTCTAATTATACTTCGAGGATTCTTGTGTTTTACCTTTTTGCCATAAAATTAAATATTATAATGTAATTTAAATAGGGGTATATTAGTCTTCACAAAAAAGGAAATAAAAGATAGATATATAGATTAAATAGAGATAAAGATAAAAAATAAAAAATAAAAAGTTCTCGATTTCAGTGAGCACAAGTGTCGCACACACCTGTAAAAAATTTAACGGAATTGGAAGTAAGGGGAATTTCATGTAGAATTTATAAAATCATAAGGAGGTTTTGGTGCAATAAGCTTCAAACGAGATAATTTCGTGGATATTGTCTAAATCACACGGGCTTTCGTGCATTTTACCCGAAAATGGTTAAATGCAGGTACAAAATAGATTATGCAAAATGTTTTACCTTAGATCATATGCAACGGACATCGTCACAACGTATTGTAAAATTATTGAGATTAAAATATCGCAAATGGATTGGAATCAAGAATAAGTTCATCTTATAAAGTTTTGAGTTATTCTCAACTCTAGAGCTAGCTTTTGAGATTGAGTTAGACTCAAACCATTTAAGTGGACTTAGTCCAATCCACATGATGAAATCTAAAAAAAATTAAGCATGAGTAACTAGGGGCCCCCCCCCCCCCCACCCCCCCGTCCCACCCCCCGCCACCCCCCCCCCCCCCCCCCCCCCCCCCCCGCCGCCCCGGCCCGCCCCCCCCCCCCCCCCCCACGCCACCCCCCCCCCCCCCCCCCCCCCCCCCCCCCCACCCCCCCCCCCCCCCACCCCCCCCCCCCCCCACCCCCCCCCCCCCCCACCCCCCCCCCCCCCCACCCCCCCCCCCCCCCACCCCCCCCCCCCCCCACCCCCCCCCCCCCCCACCCCCCCCCCCCCCCACCCCCCCCCCCCCCCACCCCCCCCCCCCCCCACCCCCCCCCCCCCCCACCCCCCCCCCCCCCCACCCCCCCCCCCCCCCACCCCCCCCCCCCCCCACCCCCCCCCCCCCCCACCCCCCCCCCCCCCCACCCCCCCCCCCCCCCACCCCCCCCCCCCCCCACCCCCCCCCCCCCCCACCCCCCCCCCCCCCCACCCCCCCCCCCCCCCACCCCCCCCCCCCCCCACCCCCCCCCCCCCCCACCCCCATGGAGAATATATCTACATAAATATTCAAAGATATAGTAAACATATTTTTTAAGCATACATAATATAGACAATTATCATGAATCGAAGTCAAGAACAAATTAGTTTCTAAAGTTTGAAAAAATGCAATATATGTATATATATATATATATATAAATAAGAAACTTGTGGTTTTGATCGAAAAATAGTAGAATAAAAAAAGTACTTCTGTACCTCTTGAATATCTTATTTTATTTGTAATAACAATGAAAATGGTTCTGGGTTCGATGTCTAGTGGTAATCGGTAAAGTTGAGGTACCAGGATCAAAAGGTCCTAGGTTCAACTCTCATTAATGGAGAGAATTGTACTTGTGGTACCAAACTATATGCCGATTCTCACTTGTGGTACCATAAAAATCGAGGCAGGCACATTTGGAATCATAATTTAAGAAATCGAATAACTTTTGGTACCACCGTTAAAAATGGACGCTCACTGATGACGTGGCAACTAAGTGTTATTGCAAAATTAATACCATTACTTATGTTGACTGACAATTCTACCCCATAACATTTCAGGTTGTCAAAATAACCTCACATCTTCAAATTTACTGACGATTTTAGTCAACATTGTTGCTCAATTTTAAAATTTGCTCGAATAAGACACGTGCGAACCAATTTAGAGAGTTACTTATTATATTTACATATCTACTTAACTAATTTAATTTTATAAACAATATTAATAGATCAAAGAATACTTTAATATAATCCGACAAATTTTTTTTTTTAATAAAATCTATAATTTATATAATAGTATTAATATATTTAATATTTATTAAAATAATAAAGTTATATATTATTAACAAAATAATTTTAATTTAAAAAAAAACTAAAAACCCATCCCTACCCCAACCTCTCCCCCCCCCCCCCCCCCCCCCACCCCCCCCCCCCCCCCACACACACCCACCCCAACCTAACCCAAATCCCACCCTCACTAGAAGTCTAGAACCTACAGTTGTACTTTTCATAAATAGAGTTTGTGTGTTTGTTGGAATTCATTGAATAGAAGGATAATAAAAGAATCCATAGATTTGCAATTTAATTTTTTTTTTTAAATCCAAACATTTGCTAACAAATAAGTTGATGCAACATAGCATTATACTCTGTTAAAGTATAAAGTATTTATAAAGTATTCACATATTGTCACATATGTTTAGGGATGTAACTCTAGATTTTGCATTTTTTTTAAATTAGTTTCATCCGAATAGATATATTGTCACATATTGACTAAGTGAACCTATTTTTCGGTTATGCCACTGCCAACAAATTTTGATTATCCAGCTCTCATTGCTCAACGAAGACATTATTTCTTAGCAAATATATTTTGAAATCTCAATTAATCTAAAAGGTTTCAAAATAATTAAGAAATTAAGGAAATTTTGCACAAAATTAATGACGTATACTATTTATCTTATATTAATATTTTGAATATAGAATAGTAATTATTTGGTGAGTCGACGATATATGAACCTATCAATGTGACAAAAACGGAATCAAATAGAGGAACATCATCACATGGTAGCAAGTATAAGCAAATGACCTTTAATTTCTTTGGACGGCAGTTGTAATATCTTTATCAATTCAAACGTTAGGTAAACAAATGAAAATGATACAGACAAATTTTAAGATTAAAATTAATGCATGATATATTTTTAGTTTATTCTTACATGGAAAAGTCATATAGTAGTACAGTTCACATGAAAAGCTTTCGATTTGTAAAATTCCACGTCTCGATTTGAAAAATAATTAAAAAAAAAAAGGTCAATTGCCTTATAAGTGAATATTTTTTGTCATTTGTAGGCCTGTCAATCGGGCCCTGTGAGCTGAGTCTTTAATTGCTCAAACTCAAATATCGTCGGGCTTCATGTCTATAAATTCAAACTCAAATGCCATCGGGCTTCACATCTATGAGCTCAAACTCGGCTCATGTAATTTTTCGGGCTTCGGGTTTATATCGGGCTCATATCGGATTTGCTCACTCTAGCAAATTTTACTTAAGAAATAAAAAACTAAATGCAATATATAGACAATTTTATTTAATTCACAAGAATATACAAATTTTATACTCGTAATCAATAACATAGACCATTAAATATAATTGTAAAGTGCCAAGACTCCCATTTTTTCACCATTTATTTTTATTGTTCTGTTTTTTCTTTTTGTTTATTACGTTCCCTTTGACTGTGAAAACTTTAGTTATAATTCTTATATGTGGTGGATTATTTGTAGTAATTAGTATACTTATAACAATAGTACCAATAATTTATAGTAGTAATATTTAAGATAATAATATATTCGGGCCTTATTCGGGTTGAGCCTTGTAAGGCTCAAGCTCGGCTCATAAATTAATCGGTTTTAGTATAATTTCTCAAACTCAGCCCGGCTCACAAATATTCGAGTTCGGGTCAAATTTAATCGGGCAGAGCCATCGGACTTCGGGTAGGCCCGGCTCAATTGACAGTCCTAGGTCATTTGTTGATCAACAAGTCATATATTAATAAAACATAAATATATGTACGAGTCTTGAGAAAGTGATTTCTGAAACTAGAGTTGGCAAGAAATTTCAATGAGATCGTTGTCTAACGGCAAAATTGAGATTCTAATTAATTTTGGAATGGGAAACTTAACTATCGTTAAATTTTACTGATAGTGATATTCAAATTCGCTAGTTTACATAAATCTAAAAAAATAAAAATACTACAAGATGAATTATCAATAAGAACTATATTAAATTATAAAAAATGAAAAAAAAATCAATTTTGTGGTACTTTTTAACGATTTTTTTTTTCTTTTTGATAAAGGTGGACTAAACTGCGACTTACAATTTTGGGAAAAGGAAGTTCAAATGGCTAAATCATCTCCCCCAAAACATGGCTAAATCCGCCGGTAGTTCTAAGATTACGAAGTTTTGGGTTCGATTTGTATTAGTGTTAGTATTTTCTAGTTTATTGGTTTGTATTTATTTTATTTTTGTACTTTGTTAGTAATTGATAAGATTTTGATGTAAAAGTTGATGTATAATGTATTCCGTACAAAAAAAATGAAGTAAGTTGTGATAAATACTTGGAAAACTACATTTCTTGGGCGGATTTAGGAATTTAGTGCAGTGGGGGCTAAAATTCTACTATAAATTCAATAATTGAAATAAAAAAATCCAATCAAACAGTTCAATTTAAAAAAATTATTTCATTCACGAAAAAATATAATAAAAAAAAAAGTTGAAGTTTTACAAAATAACCACCACAAGTTACTTTAATTAAATATCAATATATGATACCTCGTTATAACCCCAAAATAACCAAGAACATCTACGTATCTTAATTACAATTTCAAACGACACCAATTACATTTACAATTAACCGTGAAGATTTTTTATTTTCTGAAATCGGGTTCATAATAGCATAATTTAAAATACAACTAAAATATATCAACAAATGATTGGTCTAGTGGTAGGGACCAATCAATATAATATAACAAACCCATGTTTGATCCCTGTTGGGAGAGGTTTCCACTTAATGCGTCCGACGCGTCTCTAAAGAGATTAAGTTAGGTCTAAGACATGAATACCCTTTGAAAAAAGAAATACAACTAAATATGTTTCTCTTTGTAAAGATAACTAGAATATCATTTAGTCATTGATCGTTCATTCGGTTACGAAGTCGATTCTTCACTATCTTCATGGCTAGAAAAGCTCTCTTTACTGCTGCAACAAGTATCAATATGTTTATTTTCTATTATATTGAAACAAACTTGCATATGTTCGAGCTCATAATCAAATATAAATGGACTTATCATCTGGACTCAAACATACACGTAATAGCTAAAAGTTTATACCGACTTTAATAATATTCAAATCAATTTGAAATTACACACAACACATTCTAAAAAAAGAAAATATAACTTAATAAAAAAGAAAATTTTGAAAAAATTAAGTGGGGCCTACAGCCCCCATGAGTCCCTAGTTTTTCCTAAGATCCGCCACCAGTTTTTCCTAAGAACTAGCTAATTATAATTATTACTTGAAAGACTCAGTTCAATAGTATTATTCATTATAACTAAGAGAAAATATAATGAATGCACCGTGAAACTTTCTTTAGAATAGAAGTAACATTATGCAGGGTTGAAACTAAAATAAAATCAAGAGCTCGTTGACCAAAAGTTTAAATATCAAGTATCTCGATTTTTTTTTTTTATCTACTTGACTGTGTATTTACAGTTCGGACCGAAGAGTGCAAAGGGTATAGGTCCTCCCCAATGTGATATCTCCAGTAGGATTCGAATTTGAGTCTCGCCTCTGGGGGTCGCAAATCACTACCACTTGACCCAACCACCTTGGGTACACTACAAGAAAAATGAATTTTAGTGACAAAATATTAAGTGACATTGTTGAAATTGTCACTTTTTTCATATATTTAGTGACAAAAATATAAGTTTTGTCACAATAAAAATAGTGACAAAATATATTTAAAAGTTGTCACTAATGACTATTAGTGACAAGTGTATGGAACTTAAGTTGTCACTATTGACAATTAGTGACACCCTTTCAGCAACAACCTAGTGACAATAAATATTGTCACTATAATTTAGTGACAATTTTTTAATTATCACTATTGGGGTATCACTAAATGTCAATAGTGACAACTTTTTCACATTTCTTGTCACTAGTGTGTCTATATACATCATTTTAGTGACTATTTAAATTCTTGTCACTTTGTCATTTACTATTTTGTCACTAAAATTTAAATTTTTTTAGTGATAGTATCTCGATTTATTATTTATATCCAACAAAGGTGAAGATCAATTTTGATTTGATAACTTTGAAAATATGGTTCGAGCTCGGGTTTATAAGTTTAAAATTAAAAAAGTATATAAAAATATTGAGCTATTAGAGCTTGACTTTTTTCGGCTCGGTTAAAGTTTGTTTGAGCTCGGGAAAAATCGATTTTGGATTGGTTCGGAGCTGAATTGATTTCCATGATCAGGGGGGCCTTATATTTTCAATTTTGAACTACGGGCTCGCGATCTGTGAAATATTGGAAGGGTGGACATACAATCTGAGAATATATTCGACATTTTCTTTCAAGTTTGCTGCACACTATGGTTATCAATATGGTTTTCTAAGCCGAGCTTAAAATGGCTCAAACTAAACAACTAATAATAATATTCAAAATACTTATATATTTGGTTGAACCTTATTAAGCTCGAGCTACCTCATGTCATTCAAAGTTTTTATAATGGCTCAAATTCAATTCGACTCACCATTACAAACTTCGGCTAAACCCGACTCAATTGACAATTTAACTACACGGGTGTATGGGCATCCTCTTCTGCTTGGTTTGTCTCAGCATTGGGCTGGGCCGTACTACTTGTAAAGAATTAATTGAGAAGTGGATGTGTTTCTTTTGATATATTATTGGTTAACTAATTCTCATAGAATATGGCTTCTGTTACACTGAATTTCATAGGCCCAATGCGCTCTCAAGTCCAAACTGTGATCCACGATTTAGTAAATCAAAATCTATAAAAAAGAAAAATCATACCATAGCATACGTAATAACTTTTTTCATAGCAATTTTTTTCAAGAAAGAAACGAGTTAACAAATGATATGCAATCGAAGAAAATATAAGCACAAGGGCCTCTTGTTCATAGGGCGATTTTGTACAGATCTCGCTTACTAACACAAGTCGTCAATTAGATCATGAAAACGACTTGGCGATAATTGCCCCTACGTACAAGTACTACATTACAAAAGAAAAAGGAAAAAGCATCAAACAGCTGCAGCAATTGCGGAGTTGCTATCAACCCGACAATCTCCTAAAACATCAGCATACGGAGACACCAATTTGTAACATTTATGCCGTGCCAATTTTGGTGATCAATCCGATAGAAGCAGGATCCAGCACAGGCAAGAATTGGAAGCTTTCCAAATGTATAAAGAGAAGGAACGAAGAATCTGCTCTGTAAATCAAAGCACTAATATCGTTGTGCTCATGCCCTCTACTCATCTGCAAAAATGATGAGTGCCGTAGCTTTCGAAGTTCGATTTGGCTACGTTTGGATACATGGTTGCTTCCCATGCATTTGTGTTCTCCCATAGATTATTGTAAGGGACCGAAAAAAACTGCTGCGACTCGTATGGAGGCAACTCATCCAGGTAATTACCACTACTATTAGTACTACTACAACATCCAACCGGGATATCAAAGCCTTGTGCCATCTCCGACAACATGTTCTGCAGTTCCTCAATGCTATAATTCTTTTCCTGTTTCCAAAAAAATTCAAGAGGATGAATTAGCAAAACTGATTATTTGGTCTCTACGCCAAAAAGTAAAAATATTGTGCAAATCATATTTGGATTTAGGATTTAGACTTGACAATAGTGCAAATAAGAAGATATTATGGATCCGAGAACCACAGCTCTAATCTAATTGAACACCTAAGACTACAATTAAGGGAAACACGCTTAAACACAATCGAACACAAAAAAGAAGATGTAGACGAACAAAGAAGGCCCGGTTCGCCTACATATTGATCAAATGAAAATTGAATAGAATTCTGACTTCATAAGTGGACAACATTCTCACCTCTTTCCTGGCATCATTCATCAGAGACACCATTTCTTGAACAAAATCGGTGAAACCCTGTAAAATGACGTCAAATTGACACATTTTCAGGAACAAAGAATCACTCAATTGCATCTAAGGAAAAAAATACAGCCAATTCAAATATATATACATACCTCTACCTCATCTTCCTCTTCATTAGGGTCATATAATCCTGCATCATATAATGTCCTCTTGCTTCCATCAGAGAGTACTGTTTCATTTCAATTAAACAATCAAACTTTAGGTTAGTACTTTGACCCTTTCATTTTCAAGAAAATCCAATCAAATTTTGTTTTCAGGGTGAAAACATACCTGAATATGCTTCTTGAATTTCCTGAAATTTTTGTTTGGCCTCGCCCAGAAGCGAAGGGGTCCTAGACCACTTGTCTGGATGCCATTGCTGAACAAAATTTAACGCAATCGATTGTGTTACAATTATTAGTATTAACATCCCAAAAACCAAGAATTCAATAATTTCACTACAATTTAGCATCTTCCTTCTTCAATCAAACACACACGCACACACGCAAAGAAAATGAGGTGACCTTTACAATTTAGCATATTAAAGACCCAAAATCAAGAATTCAATAATTTCACTACAATTTAGCATATCCTTTCTTCAATCAAACACACACACACACACACACACACATTAAAGACCCAAAATCAAGAATTCAATACAGTTTAGCATATCCCTTCTTCAATCAAACACACATATATAAAATGAGATGACCTTTGCAACACACACTATGTCCAAAAAATTCACTACCAAAACAGGAAAACACTAAAAATCAACAAACCAATCTAATATCCAACAATTCTCCACATAAACACACACTCCACTCAATTATCAGCAAACCCATCTAATATCAGCAAATTGCCCTCAATCAAATTTCTTCTTCACACACACATACACACACCCAGGTACCAATTTGCATTCATTTCAATCAGCTAAACTTCAAACACACTAAAATCAACAAATTGAGAAATTAATTAACTCTAAAATCAATAACAGAGTATGGATTAAATTACAGCATACCATTGCGAGTTTACGATAAGCACGGCGAATTTGTTCATCAGAAGAAACACTGCTAACGCCAAGAACGTCGTAATATGAAGGTGACCCTTTACCAAGCTCCATCTCAAATGCCTACTGAAAACAAAAACAACATTAATGGAAAAAGTAAAGTATATAATGTATATATATAGAGAATGTTGAATATAAACGATAATTATGAATGGTGTAAGGCGGTTTGTTAATGGGTCCCATTTGATGAAAAGAAGTTGCAGAAGCTAAAAATATCTAGTAGAATTAAGGGTTCAAGAGAGTCTCCAATGGGCATCTGGAATGTTCTAGCTACTGTTTGTTCTATGCCACGTGTTGTGCGTGTGTGTGTAAAAAAGATCTAATTGCACGGAGATATTTTTGTTCTATTTACGTGTAGACGCCGGATACAATCTTCGGGATTATTATTCTATATTTTGAAAATGAACAATTTATTCCCCAGTAAAAAAATTAAAGAAGCAATTTAGTCCCTTCAGTTGTAGAGCGTAACTCACTTGTTAAGATTGCGAGTGCGCTTGAAAAGTATTTTGTAACATGGGAGTGGGGAAAAAGGGTAAATTGTCATATCATAACACGGGGGGTAAACTACCACATTTTCATATCACATCACTGGATATAAAGTGACACATATAAAAATGTCAGGGAAGCAGTGTGAAACTTTTATAAAATTACGAGGAGTAAAGTGTTCTTTTTCAAATTAAAGAAAGGTAAATTGAACATTATGAATATCATATGGGGTAAATTGCCATTAATTCAAATATATGGTTGAATTTTTTAAGTCTCGATATTTTTTATTTTTTAAATATTATTATATTTGGTTTAGTTCTTACCTGAATCGAGTTTGATTAAATCATATATTTGCTCTATCGGGTGATGCTGTAATCTAATTATAGAGAAAGTGTATTATACTTGCTCTGTGATTTGATGAATGTGATCAAATTCGATTTTTTTAGAATACATTAATCATCAATCATTACATCAGAAATGATTTAAATAACTGCTCAAGTACAAAGAATTATAAATAATAAACCACTAACAAATACTAGTATTAAATTAGAGAAAAACTCACATTAAATATTTCTCTATATTTGGGACAACGTGATATCGTATGCGAATTTCCTTCAATTTTATTAATAAAATAAAAAATAAGAAAATAGAGTTTTACGCAACGGATTTTAAAATTGCAATCTATTTGACATATTAACATAATTTTAAACAAGAAATCGCAACATAAAATTTGTATCCATTATTTGGAAAAGTAATCAGAGTCACATTAAGACATTAATATCAACCTATATGCTCTTGGGATTATATTTGGCAATATTTCCGAACATTTTTGCTCTATTTTGATTGGCGTGAACCGTGGAGATTTATCTAATAGTTAAGAAATGAGACTTTTGAATATTTTTACATTTGTAAAAAAGTAGTGCTAAGAGTTACTGAGATTTGTATTTTTGAACTTTCGTTTTTTTAGGGTGATTTACATTCAGACTTCCTGAAGTTTAGTCACATTACAAGAAATTCCCTACAAAAACACCCCTTACAGGGTTATTTTTGGAAATATTCTTACAAGTTGTAGGGGTGACTTGTTAAACTACAGAGGGTATCCTTGTAATTTCTGAAACTACAGAGGATTCTTGTAATATAGCTAAACCTTAGGAGGGTCTGAATGCAAATACATGAATTTCGAGAAAATATCTCGTATAGGATTTCAAAAAAATATAAGATAAATTATCATTTTTTTGGGTATTGACATCATCTTCTTCAATCTCCAATTTCTTTAATCTTGTCTAAATTCGAGATCCATCTACAAATTAAATTAACCAAGAAACGTATGCTTCCTGTCAAGCTATGATGTAATATCTAACACCCGATCGAATTGTTCGGTTTCAATCTTATGTTGTCCAAAAAGTTCGAGAAGTAGTGGGGCGGTGGTTTGAGAAAATACACTATATATTTATTACAAAAACTACAGTTGTATTTTGAACTAATTGAATGGACAATTTATGAAATGAATTTTATTAGGATTGATAATGTAAGACTATTATTTTAAGATAATAACTATTTCTTTTTTTTTTTTTGTCCTTTTTTGAGTAAAAAGATAAGATAATAACATTTTGATTTAAACCAAACCGATTTGAAAAGAAAAAAAAAAAGTCGAATTCGTCATCAACTACACTATAAAGTTTATATGCGATTAAAAATCAAATTTAAGACTATTGCAAAATATATTTTCAGAAATAAGTCAACATGAAAAAAATCTTATAATTACCAATGTACAAAAAAAAAAAATAAAAAAAAAAAAAAACTCACAAAATTTAACTTTCACATCTCAAAAAATTCAACGCCCAAAAAACAGTATCTTAGAAAGTTATTTCAAATTTGAAGAAATTCAGTCTTACAAATATTCTCATAAGTAATCATCTTAGAAAATGAGAGGGGAAATTGACAGGCACATTAAGAAAAAAAAAACATTCTAAGAGAAAAAAGAAGACTTGTTTCTACACTTTAAAAAAAAGTTAATAAGAGTAAAAATAATGGACCGAAATGGAGCATATTATATCTATAACAATGTTGACATGCCATATTATTGTCCTTCAATGTCTATTTCATCATTTTAATTATAAAAAAAGAAATTAAAAAAAATTGTCTATTTCATCAATAGCTACAATCCTTCAATGTCTCTTTCACCAATGGCTAGCAATTGTACAATAATAGGAGTTTAAGAGTTAAACCTATTTTGCTTCTTTTAATTGACAAATTCCAGATGTGATATTATTCATGTAACCAATCAAATTAAGGTCAAGATAGAACAAACCATAGCAAATAGTGCCTTTTAAATATTTTACGGAATAATTTGTTAGCATAGAATTTATTATGAACAGAATACTAATTATGCAATTTGTTTGGTAGCACCGTCTGAAGCCAAAAGCCCTAAATTAGACTAAAATATCATCAATATATGACTCTCTTTGGCAGGTAAATTAGGAGCTAATATCAATTTATATATATAATATTCAATTAACCTCGTGTGATTTAAAAAAGAGCATTTTATCCCTCTTTGAAAATTTTAAACGAGCAAATTATGATCTTTAGGCGGAGAGTGTAATTCACTCGTCGAAAGTAAAAGTAGACATCCAAAGTGTTTTTGTAACATAGGGGGATAAAGCGCAACAATTATCATAACACAGAGGGTAAATTATCATATTTATCATAACACGGAGGAGGAGGTAAAGTGACACATCTATCATAATACAAGGATGTAAAGTGCTACATATAAGAGGGGTAATTTTGTCAATTCATATTTTTTTAAAGTTTAAAAATATTATGGAGACAGTGTGAAATTTTTATAAGATTACAAGGGATAAAATATTCTTTTTCAAATCACGAAAATGTAAATTGAACATCATTGCCATTAACTCGGTAAATTGCCATTAACTTGGTAAATTAGTACAACAAAGTGACAAACCAACACTTAGAAGGATAGTTTAAAAATTCACCAACGCGTTTTGTTATTGGAACATGAAGATTATATTATCACAAAGTTAAAAATGTAATAGATTAGTGTTGTAATAGTTATATTTGTGTTAATGTTATTACTTGTTTACCATCGACTCACTTTATTTCTAAACACTACCATGCTAAAAGTTAAAGAGTGAAATGCCAAAATACCCCTTGTGTTTGCCGAACTAAATACTAAAAAAAAAAAAATACTCTTTATTACCAAAAACCTCCATGTGCTTTTTGTTTTCAGGAATAGACCCATCTCTAGCCGAAATTACAATTATATCCTCATCAAATGATGCAAAAATTACAGGGAGGTTGACGTCAATTTTTAAGTGAACTGGGGAGGGGGGTGTTATTGTCAATTTTTAAAGTTAACAATAGGATTATTGATAATTTTTTGTTAAGAAGGGTATTTTTGCATCATTTGATGAGGATATAATTATAACTTTGGCTTGGGATGTGTCCTTTTCCTAAAAACAAAAAGCACGTGGAGGTTTTTGGTAATAAAATGTTTTTTTTTTAGTTTTTAGTTTGGTCTTGTAAACTCAATTTCAACTTAATTTTAAGAGATCTCGTTACTTAATACTATGGTTTTTCCATGGATAGTTAATTGACGAAAACATCCCTGTAATTTATGAAGGAATTTTAAATGGGTTTTTTACTAATAAAAAAAGAATCCGGGAGGGGAAGGGCCGGGGGTGGGGGTGGGGGTGGGGGTGGGGGTTGCTAATAAAAATAACACAGGGGTATTTTTGATAGTTAGGCAGAGCACAAAGGGGTGTTTTTGCAATTAGCTCAAAAGATGGTATAGTTTATTATCATAAGAACATTCATCAGTCAATGCTAATGTTACAACTTTCAACTTCTTCATTTGGTCCCCAAAAAGATTTAAGACATCAGTTTCCTATGAAGTTTTACAAACAACAATGCATGACTTACACTTCAAATCATGGTAGAGTTGTTTCCACAGTTTTCCCATTTAGTATATTTGGAAGCTTTAGAAAAGATGGCTCCTCTTCAATTGGGGTTACAATAGTCCTTTCAGGTGCGGTCGCGGGCTTTTTCCCTTCACTTTCGTTTTTCGGCTTCAACTTTTTATTTTCATCTTCATCTTTTGGTTTTATTTCGTCTTTTGACAACCCAGCCTTTCGCTTTATCTCTTCAAATTTGTCCATGATTTTCTGCCTCATGGTTGCGTTTCTAGCGCGTGCTTCGGCTGGTGCGGGTAAGAGAAGAGACAATAGGCCTAGAGATGCAACCATTACATCACGCCTAGAAGTAGTAGTAGTGGTGCATGAATGTTTCTCCTTTTCTTTTACCTACAAGCAATTCATGAAAGATGATAATGAAATCCTTTACGTTTGCTCGAATCTTAAACAACGATTTCTAATATAATTTAGTCTCGTTTTTTGTTGTTCGCCCCTTCGGCGTACATGATTAAGAGTGTGGTGGTCTACCCTGAGATATATTTAATAGTTGAGGGGTTAAGTGAGAACTCAAAAAGGTTAGAGGACAAAATGGAAAAATGTTCAAAGTTTAGGGGGCAAATTGAAATTTTCCCAAATAATTAAGTTGCTAGTTTTACTAAACTCTTGCAATCTCATTCACATAAATGGAATCATAATTAAGCTTAATTAGATCGGACTAATTCCTAATAGGCTCAAATTATGCTTAATTTTAGAAATAAATTATAAATGAAATGCTATATCATCTCTATGAAAAATACTATAAAAATATTAAATATACTAAGGTATGACTATCTGAAAACAAAATCATATGATCTTCTAAAAATTCACTCAAGGCCAATCTGAAAAAAAAAATTCAAGAGTTTAGGATTGATTGATCTTAAATATATACTCAAAGATGGAGTATTGGTCGTAGGGACGAATCCAGGATTGTAAAGCTGGGGAGCCGAGTTTATCAAAGCTTAATAATACACTACAAATCAGATTGTCAATAAGAACTATATTTGACTTCGAAATACAAAAATGTCAAAAAATTATCGAATTTGAACACTACGTTCGTTCATGTCATAAAATTCATATACGGAGTACTATAGAAATTGTGTCAAATTTCTCAATATTTTTCTTCTTAAATGTAAGTAGTTACACATTCTATGTGTGTTATTAAGATTAAATCAATGTTTGCTATGAAGACCTTAATAATAATGACAATATCACCTATTTAAATAGAAAACAAATCCTTTAGCCTAAATACTCGGTACGATAGATTGTCAAAAGCAAAAAGAGAAAATGTCAAAAAGAATACAAGGTACACTAAATGGTTAATAAACTACTGCTTTTGGATTAAAAAAAAAAAAAAAAAAAAAAAAACTGCCTTCTGGATATTCTTACAATTAATAGTAAAAATAGAACCTATACCTATATTATACTCTTATGTACTAATAAAATAATTATATATTGTACTAATGTCTTCTCCCAAAAATCTTGACCTAATAGGTCTGTCCTTGATTGGCAAAAACATCAAATTATGACCAATTCATTGCTTATAAAAAGGTATGTTTCAGTTTATAAGTTGAATTAGTGCAGAGGATGATTTTGTTTGAATCTTTTCCTTAATTAAAGTAGTCATCAGTTTGTATAAATATGGGTTACACCCTAAATCTAATACATACTTTTTCCTCTGAAAATTATGGTACCTGAAGCAGAAAAATGCAGCCACAAATTGTCGTCTCTGGTCTAGACTTCCCCGATCGCACACCATAATTCAAGTAATCCAAGAACTAAACATGACAAATTCATATGTGTTACCCTTACAAGTGTCCAATAAGGGGTTCAACTAAGTTACGGACAAATCACGACGATTTCCAGGGAGCAACTCGACGCCGAATAACAAGGTCTAAATTTTTCTCCGCTTTCTTTACAATCATTTAGCATAAGAACCAAGTATGTTATATCTATTTATATCACTCCCTGTAATGAAGAAATCTTAATACATTTGTACACCTTTATTGTTGTTTGATTCTAAGTTTATGGTCTCACCAATATGTGTAATTCCAAGTGCTTTGCGTATAAGTTCATGGTTTAATACTATAGTTTTTCCATGGATGGTTAGGCTACTTGAATTTGAATTATAATGCGAAGAATTCACCACATAACAGTTAGATCAACATTTTAGACATGTAGTGACACCAAAACCTAACGAGAAACCATAATGTCTAAAATGTTGATTTAATTGTTATGTGGTCGATTCTTTCGCATATTATATTTTAAATCCAAGTAGACTAACTATCCATGGAAAAACCATAGTGTTAAAGCCATGAACTTATCAAGCTCTTGGAATTACACATATTGGTGAGGCTATAAACTTAGACCCAACAACAATGAATTAAGGTGTACAAACGTAACAAGATTTCTTCACATAAGGGAGTGATAGAATAGATATGACCGACTTAGTTCTTAAGCTACATGATTGTAAATAAAGTGGATACAAATTTAGAGTCATGTATATGACCTTGTTATTCGGCATCAAATTGTTTCCCGGAAGTCGCCGTGATTTGTACGTAACTTACTTGAACCTCTTAGCACAAATGAATTGGTTATTTTTTGTTTTTCATTAGTTGAATTACAGTGTGCAATCGTTGCTGTCCAAACCAAAGACGACAACTTGTGGCTGCATTTTTCTGCTTTAGACAACTTGTGACAATCCCTCCAAGCTTTTTACTGCGAGTTTGGATAATGTATCCATTCCGCGAGATATTAATGAAGCTTTATAGCAGGAACAGTGGAAAAAGGTTGTAATTGAGGAGTTAGAAGCTCTAAAAAGGAACCAAAACGTAAACTACTGCCCATGTAACTAAAAGCCATTTGTTAATTAGTACGTGATTTCATTCTTCCCTTCCCATTCGTAGTCGAAGGAAAACTACTTTTATGAGGTGTTGCAACAATCAAATCAAGGGGTAGTTCATACTTTATAACATAACTCAAATTTTTTGACTCGATTTCAAGGAAAAAAAAAAAGAGGGGCAAAGTGCCATTCGAACTTGAAGATTTTCCTTTTTATGACAAATAGAACTTGAAGATTTTTCTTAACGAAAAATATGTCAAAGAAAGAACAACGGTTCATCCGTTCGTGATGCAAATCTTAAAGTGAGGATAATCGAGCTTTATGCTACATTTAAAATTGAAATTTTCTTCAATACTAAAACATGATATACGATATACTGATAAAATACTTTTAGGTCTCCAAGATATGTTAAAATTAGAAGTTCAAGATAGTTTCAATCTTCCACAAAGCCACAAGAAGTAACATATTGGAGCCATTAGATTTTGCTTTCTAAATCTTCAGTAACACAAAATCAAACAAGAAAATATGCACCACAAATCCACAAGAAACAGAGGTCATAATCCCATCATCCTAATTATCAAAAAAAAAAAAAAAAATGAACCAATTATCCTTATATCAGCATCCAAAATTTCCCAAAACCATTCTCCAATTTATTTTCTAATTTCCCAAGACCATGTTTTCATAAATGTCTGTGATTGGTTGACTAAGGTCAAAATGGGATTCTAAATTACAAAAATAATTATTATTTATATTATTTTAAGTAAAGCAACACAAGATCCCTAAAACAATCTAAGTATAAAATGCCCAAATAAAATAATCAAACATATATGTCAAATAAAGAACAGAAAATAAGAGTTTAAATCACTTTAAAAAACAAAGTAAAATCTTTTAACCTGGAGAGGAGGAAAAGCTTGTGTATTGACCATTTTGACTATTGACAGTTTGGAGTGGGTCCCATTTGCTCCGGCCACCGGAGGAAGGGGGCAGGACACCGGTTTGAGGTTGGACATTGACATTGTGCGGCGAGATCAACGGTCCCGATTGGTTGGTAGAATTTTATGGTACAGTGGTAGCTGTTGCAGAGTTCAAGTGCATAAATTCTAGCAAATACCTAAAACTAAGCAATAGAGTGGAAAAAAGTTCAAAAAAAGCAATTTTAGTCCTTTAACTTTGCAGAGACGCGAAAATGGGACATATGTAGTTTCGATAAGTAATTTACATCCTTTAAGTTTTAAGTTATGGCAATTTTAGTCCTCTTATCCGCAATTTTAGTCTTAAATTCGTTGGAATTTAAATTAATGTCTTTATAATGCATCACATCACCTTGTCAAATTAGGTTTATATGGAGGAAAAAAAAACACATTATTTTCCTTTATTTCTTTTCCTACCTACTAATTATTATGGGAAAGATGTTATAAACCTCAATTTGTTTGCTTGTGTAGAATTTTATAGACACTAATTTTAATTCTGGTGAATTTTGAACTAAAATTACGGGTTAGAGGACAAAAATTATAGCAACTTAAAACATAAAGAATGTAGATTGCTTACCGGAACTACAAGTATCGTCTCATTTTCGCGTCTCTGCTAAAGTTAAAGGACTATTATTATTATTTTAGCATGAAAAAAGTGAAGATGTTGACTATTACATTGACTTAATTGATTTAAAAAAATAATAATAACATCATCGTATCAAAATTAGGCAGGTTCAAGAGTCATACTGGACCAATTAAATTATATACCGTCCGTCCTAGATGAATTGTGAATTATTCAGATTAATTTATATTTTTTTTTAGTTTGATATTGTTAAGCAATTTCATTTAATTTTAAACTAATTATGTTTGCCGAGAGGCTTCGACCTATGATGGTAATACATAATTATTTTGGGCTAATTATTTGTTGTTATTGAGGCTTATTTTTTTTATATATTTATCATCAATCATTACATTAAAAATCATTTTAATAAATGTTCAAATATTATAATTAGAGAAATACCCACATTCGTAGGAATTAAACTTGTAATCTCTTGGTCCTGCAATATCTTGATCATGTGACCTTAATTGTGTCAATGATTACCATCTGGCTACGACCTTATTGACTTGAGGCTCGTTCTCAAATCTCAACATAGTTAATTTGAAGAAGAAATAAAAACACGTTTAGGGTTTATCTTTGGAGAATTAAAGTGTTTGAGAAGATTTAAGCGCAATCTTATTAATGGATTTCAGAATGCATTAGAGGCTCAAACAACGACAAAAAGAATAATTTTAGTCCTTCAACTTTTGCGGGGATGCGAAAATAGGACACTTGTAGTTCCGATAATCAATTTATATCCTTTATATTTTAAGTTGCGTAATTTTAGTCCACTTATCCGTAATTTTAGTCCTAAATTTGTTAGAACTAAAATTAGTGCCCATAAATTTTTATGCAAGCAAACAAATTGGGGGGGGGGGGGGGGTTTGTCCCCCTGGCTGCCACGCAATGATTTTTTTTTTTTTTGAGAGGAACCCGCAGAGGGGGAATGCATTAGATATCAATGTCACGAGTTACAAGATCGAGGATAAAACTAGGGATAACAAAACAAGATGGGGAAATACTAAAAGCCGCTTTTGCCAAAGCATGAGCAACTGAGTTACTTTCCCTAAAAACGTGAACACAAGAGAAAGAGTCCAAGCTCCTAGCAAGATGCTTGATATCTTCATAACTATGCCCCAGGGGAAGAAATGAATTATGCACTTGATGACCCAAAATGCCATTAACAACAGTAGAGCAGTCCCCTTCCAAAATTAATTCTATCCATCCCTTAGTGATACCAAATTCAATACCCCGTAGCATAGCTAATGCTTCCGCAGCAGTAGGATCAAGAGGAAAATCATAAGTACATGACTGCCAATCCAAGCAAGCACCATGATGGTCACGAATAATACAGCCAATTCCGACACTACCAACCCTTTTGTTAACAGCAGCATCCACGTTTATTTTAACAACCCCCAAAGGTGGAGGGGTCCAGTTTGGAGCAGCTGGTCTGGCCCTATGAAGCTGAGAAGGAGAACCTCTAGAGTTTGTGAATCTTTGGTAGAAGTTGCGTGCTGAAGATACAACATCAGCCGGGGAAAAAACCAAAGCCTCCCAAATTTTCTTGTTACGTCCATACCAGATCCACCAAGCTAACGTAGAGGCAAAGCCTAATTCCGAAGAATCCATGTGCGTATATAAATGAGAATACCAGTCCAACATATCCGGAGCATTACAGAAATATTGAGAATACGCAAGGCCGGATAACGCCCAACATTGTCTAGCAAAGGAGCAATGTAGCAAACAATGAAGGGATGTTTCCGTGATTCCATCACACCTAATACAAGAGTCTTCATCAATGAGATTCCTTTGTCTAAGGGTCGCCCCGACTGGCAATATATTTTTGCAACCTGACCACATAAATAGCTTGACCTTAGGAGGTGCCATAATGTTCCATAAATGATTCCAGCTGGCCTGAAAAGTGCAACTAGAGCTGCCTGAAGTCGCACTCTGTCTATTTTCTTTAAAATATCTATGAAGTTTGTAGGCCGACTTGACAGTGAAGAATCCCGAGCGGTCAAAGTGCCAAATGCGAAAATATGGGCAAGGAAAGCGACTCAAAGGGATAGATAGGATGAGCTTCACATCGTCATTAATAAAAATGTCCTCAATTAAATCCATTTTCCAAGTATTCCGATCTTGATCAATAAGGGTCGAAACCATAGCATCCTCTGGAAGTAAACGTGGGGGGGTAAAAACTTTAAACGAATGATCTCTAGGTAGCCAATTAGAACCCCAGATGCGGATATTACTGCCATTACCAACGCGCCAACGGGTACCACTATCAACTAGTTTCTTTGCCTCACTTATGCTTCGCCAAGTAGTTGATGGAGCCGAACCCAAAGGTGAATGAAGGATATCACAACAGGGGAAGTAACGGGCTTTCATGACGCGACCAAGAAGGCTATTTGGGGACGATAGAAGGCGCCAAACCTGTTTCGCAAGTAAAGAAACATTGAAGGAATCTAGATCCCTAAATCCCATACCACCATCACGCTTGCTTGAGCAAAGTGCATTCCAATTAATCCAGTGAATTTTTTTTGAATCATTTTCATCCCACCAAAAATTCGAAATCATAGATTCAATTTCTCTAATTAAGTAAGAAGGAAGCTTGAAACAACTCATTAAATACGTGGGGATAGCCTGAATAACAGCCTTAATTAACACTTCCTTACCTGCTTTGGATAGCATCTTAGTTCTTAAAGTTTGCAGTCTTGTCCAAACCCGCTCTCTGATGTAATCAAAGACTTCCCTCTTTGACTTTCCAACCGACAATGGAAGGCCAAGATATCTGTCATGTTTGAATTCACGACGATCGGCAGATATTAGAGAATGGAAGCAATAACAGTCTCATCTGAACTTCTGGTAAACACGACACTGGATTTTTTGAAATTGATTTTTTGACCCGACGCAGCTCCATAAGCAATGAGAAGATTATTCACATATATGGCAGCTTCCTCCTTAGCCTGACATAAAATCAAGGTATCATCAGCAAACAAAAGGTGGGACACCCTCGGCGCCCCTCTGCAAATTGAAATCCTTTGCAAGTGACCTCTATTCTCCTCCTGGCAAATAAGAGAGCTCAAACTCTCTGCACAGAAGAGAAAAAGATAAGGGGAAAGGGGGTCTCCTTGACGAATTCCCCTTTCCGGTTTAACATAACCAAACTGCAGCCCATTAAGAACGAAAAGTAAGAAACAGAGGAAACGCAGGTCATAATGAGATCAACAAAACGCGTATCAAAACCTAAGCGGATCATTACTGCTCTTAAAAACTCCCATTCTACACTATCATAGGCTTTGCTAAGGTCCAACTTAATGGCCATTTGGACCACCTTATTCATAGTTTGTTTTTTCATGTAATGAGTAGTTTCGAAGGCAACTAAGACATTTTCGGTAATTTGTCTACCTGGTACGAAAGCAGACTGGTAATCAGAAATGATAGAGTTCAATAAAGGTTTGAAACGGTTAGCTAGGGTTTTAGAGGCAATTTTATAGACAACATTGCACAAGCTAATGGGGCGAAATTGAGTCATATATTCAGGCTCAGAGCATTTGGGAATGAGGACAATATTTGTAACATTACAAGACTCGTCAAAATTACCGTTATTTAAGAAATCAAGAACCCATGTAGTGACATCATTACCAACAACGGGCCAAAATTTTTGAAAAAACAGGGGGGGAAAGCCATTAGGGCAGGGGGATTTAAGTGGATACATAGATATAAGGGCTCGATATACCTCTTCCGCAGTGTACGGCTGAAGTAAATACTGATTATCCTCGAGACTCACCCTCAATCCCATAGCGTTCAAGACCAAGTTTAGCTCTTCAATCGATGGACGACTTGAGGTAAAAATCTTTCTAAAGTAATCCACCACCACAATCTCGATATCAGTTTCCCGAGTCAGCCAAGTTCCCTCCTCATTCCTAATACCCCGAATATTATTTTTCTTGTTACGTCCCGAGGCACGACTGTGAAAATATCGGGTATTCCGGTCGCCATCCCGCATCTAGTGAGCTTTGGCTCGTTGCTGCCACATTTTCTCCTCTCTATCTAAAAGATCTTCCAATTCCAAATTGGGGTTTTTTTCCTGCTCTTTAGAGGTAGGTGAGATTTCCCCAGTCTTAAGATTATGTATTTCTTCTCTAATTCTGGACACTTTTTTCCGAACTCCCCCAAAACAGGAGCTGCTCCACGCAGACAACTCCTTCTTACACACTTCAAAAGTATCCCACACGCTGTTGGCAGAATTTGAAATTTCATTTCCCCAAGAATTTTTGATAACATTCGGGCAGTCCTCATCTACTAGCCACATCGATTCGAACATAAATCTCTGTTTTTTTGGGCCTTGCTGGTTGATATTGTGCACAAGAATGCGAAATAGTATGGGACAATGGTCCGACCCGCCAAAGTTTAAATGTTGAACTTTGCTGCTGGGGAATTTTTGCATCCAGAGGTCCGTAGCACAAGCTCTGTTGATTCTTTCATTGACCGTACGAGGAAATTCCCAACCGTTAGACCATGTAAAAGGATACCCAGAGAAACCAATATCAGTAAGGCCCGAGTCTTGTAAAGCCATTCTAAAATCCCTCAATAAATATCCAGCGGTAGTATTTCTGCCCTTTTTCTCAGAATGGGAGAGAATTGCGTTAAAGTCCCCTATGCACAGCCACGGTTTCGAGCTTTGGTTGGCTAAACGGCGAAGAAGGTCCCAAGAATGATGTCTAAGAGTAGAGTCTGGTTCATCGTAGAAACCCGTAAAGCGCCAACCAGTTGGATTATCTAATTCAGACACGTGAACATCGATATGGTTCTGAGAGAAACTCTGTAGATCAATCTGTAAATCTTTTTTCCATAACAATGCTAGACCTCCGGAACAGCCACGAGATTCCATGTAAACACCGTACATATCTAATTTAGCTTTCAACAACTCAATTTTCCTACCCTTAGCTTTTGTTTCTGATAGGAAAATTATTTGGGGGTTATGGTCTCGAACATGGTATTCAAGATGTCGAATTGCCGAGGAACCCCCAAGACCTCGACAATTCCAAGCGATGCAATTCATGGTGATAGGCGGGGCTGCCCGGCAGCCTCCGCCTTTGAAATAGCAACCTGATTCTTCTTGGAAGGTCTATGGAGATCAACACAAGAATGCACGTCATGCTCGAAAATAATCTGACAATCATCATCTGGTTCGTAATTCGTAGCCAAACCCAAAACAGAACCAACTAACTTTCTCTTAATTCCGCTAATGTTTTGAAGAGGGACAATGGGTTGATGATATTGTGACGGGAGGAAGGGGTTAAGGGTTTACAATTGCTAGATTGAGGTGTAGGTGTCGAGTTTACCTACTAATTCACCACATTACCTTATCAAATTAACTTAAATTGGAAGAAAAATAACACCTTATTTTCTCTTTTTCTTTCCTTACCTACTAATTATTAGGGCAAAAATGTTATAATGTCTCAATTTGTTTGCATATATGGCAATTTATGGGCATTAATTTTGATTTCAACGGCTAAAATTGTAAATTAGAGGACTAAAATTGGGACAGTTTAAAACATAAATGATGTAAATTGCTAATGTATCTCATTTCCGCGTCTATGTCAATATTAAAGGACTATTATTACTTTTTTTCCCGTCAAACAACTCCGTGCAGACCCCGAAAAAATTTGTGATCCATTAGGTCTATTTTTCATATTCTTAATTTTTACGAGCAATTTTCATTCTCTATTTTTTTATTAACCCGAAAATCGCCCCTTCTTTTGAAAATACTATTTCGAAAATCAGACCTAATTCTTAAAGATAATAATGGTAAACTTAAGCTAAAGAAACGTTTAAAACTAAAGACTAGGAATTAGCTATAATAGCATGCTTATTGACTGCATAAAGTTTTAAATAAATTCCTACTAAAGTCTGCAACTTATTTATGGAGATGGAATTTCCCAAGCCATTGAATTAGATAGCCGACAAACTCAAAGGGCTCAGTCCAAATAGCCCACAACTTTACACCATATATACAAACATGTGTTATCATTTTTTCTTATTATAAAAATTCTACATGAATTATAGGGTTTTTTGCACTTTGCACCCCAAAATATGGAAAATAGGCACTTTGCACCCTTGAAATATAAATTTAGCACTATGCACCCCCGAAATATGAATAATTCAGCACGTTGCACCCTCTTTTATTTTCCTCAAAAAACCTAGGGACAAAATAGGTAATTCATTTTTGGATCTTTGGCACTTTGCACCCTCGAAACACACGCAATGGGCATTTTGCACCTCCGAAATAGAATTAACACTTACCACCCTCGAATGAAGAACAACTCAACAACTTGCACCCCCGAAACACGAGAAATGGACAGTTTGAACCCCCTAAACACAGAATTAGTACTTAGCACCTCAAATTAAGAAAAACTCAACAACTCGCAGTCCCTCATTTTTTTGGGCAAAGTTGACCACCAGGGTCAAAAAAACCTCAGGGCAAAATAGGTGATTCATTTTTTTTTTCTTAAAATTTGCAAAATTCGATTATGAATACTAGAATATTCATCAACAAAATCTATTTTAACATATTTCTTTAATTACCAATTTTTCAAAGGTCCTCAAAATATCCAAAGAATTCGAAAAGTTTCTCGTAAGTTAATACATAAAATCGACTTAATCATATCACAAAAACAAATTTTAAGATGGAGAGAGAAATGAATATTTTATATTCATAATCGTATTTTCAAATTTAAGGAAAAATAAAAATGAATAACCTATTTGCCCCTTGGTTTTTTTACCCCGGCGGTCAAGTTTGTCAGGAAAAATGAGGGTTGCTAGTTGTTGAGTTTTTCTTAATATGAGGTACTAAATGCTAATTTTGTGTTTAGGGGGTTCAAATGGTCCATTTCTCGTGTTTTGGGGGTGCAAGTTGATGAGTTGTTCTTAATTCGAGGGTGTCAAGTGCTAATTCTATTTCGGGGGTGCAAAATGCCAATTTCTTGTGTTTCGGGGTGCAAAGTGCCAAAGATTCGAAAATAAATTACCTATTTTTTCCCTATGTATTTTGAGGAAAATAAAATAGGGTATAAAGTGCTGAATTAATCATATTTTGGGGGTGCATAGTGCTAAGTTTATATTTTTTAGGGTACAAAGTGTCTATTTTATTTTTCATATTTCAGGGGTGCAAAGTGCAAAAAACCCTGAATTATAACTGATTTTTGGACAAAAGAAGATATATAGCTTGGCTTATAAATTAAAAAACACCCATTATGTCCTCTAATTACACGTGCAGGTAGCAATCATTCAGAAAAGGAAAATTCATTATGTCCCCCATCATATAATTAGTTTCATTAACCTTAGTTAAGCCCCGTGTGCAACAAACTGAATTTGATCACATTAAAATTCTACTAGTCCACCTAAGCATGGACGGATCCAGCCCCCCCAAGAATTTTGAAAATATTATTTGAGTAGTAATATTATATAAATAATTCAAATTAGTCCTCGAATATTTTTATGTTAAAATGATAATTACATCTTAGACATGATATAAAAAAATATTATCCATAATTTGTTAGCTATGTTTACAATAGAAAAGTACAAGAAAGTATATGATGTAACCTTTAATTGATCGTTTGATTCGCTTGATATTAATTTTTCATGTTAACACAGTAATAGCCGAGCGATAAAAAATTATGTTGATAAAAAATAGGGTTAGAAACAAAATGAAAGATCAATACAGCTTATGGATTGTTGGGTTATTTACGTTGAAAATGAAATTATTGATAATTTTGGTACTAATTCTATCATAGATTAAATTTATGATATGAGAAAATGCCGTGTACAACTTGGATAATTTTTTACTTTGACATATTGAATTCAATATTTTTATTTTTATTGATAATCTATTATTAAGCAAATAAAATATATTAAATATCACATCAATTAATTTCATGATGGTTAAATTTGGCCCCGATTCTCTGATCCTGGATCCTGTCACTGCACCTAATCTTGAATATAAACTTCCTACGACAAATCTTAAGTCAAACTATAGCCCAC
This sequence comes from Penstemon davidsonii, assembly GCA_034814905.1. Taxonomy (NCBI): domain Eukaryota; kingdom Viridiplantae; phylum Streptophyta; class Magnoliopsida; order Lamiales; family Plantaginaceae; genus Penstemon; species Penstemon davidsonii. Next base: position 27,149,464 of record JAYDYQ010002534.1, read on the forward strand.
CACCCAAACTATACTTATTATTATTAAATAATCTATACAGATCTGCCGTAGCTTTTATTTTCTTGCTAAAATATTAAATCATGTTGCCCTAGGTTTCCTCTAATTATAGATTTTAAGTAAGGCTAAATCTCCAATAGTTATCAAAAAGTATATAAATCCCATTCTAAGTCGGGTCTGTTTAAAATGAGATTTTGAGGGATGAAGAGCACATGATATATCATTTATCTTGATGACACATGTCACCTTAAAATTTAACTTTAAATAATTTATTTTGTTAAAGACAAATTTATCCTTTTTAATGAGTGAATTCAAAACACCCCTTGTATTTTGTCTAAGTATAAAAAAAAAAAACCTATGTTATTTTTATTAGCAACAGAACCTTGTAATTTTTTTTACTAACAAATAAAACCCCTCTCAAGTCGAAATGACAATTTTACCACACCAAACAATGTAAAAACATCCATATTACCTAAAAGATTACCAATAATCTCTGGTAAATTTAAAAATTGGGAATACACCCGCTCCTCCCCATTTTTTGTTTTTTTTTTTAAAAATTGACAAAATTTTCCATATGATTTATAAATTCCATATCAAAAAGTTGACAAAAATCTTATCCACCACAGTTACATGTTTTGGCATTTTACCACCCATATGTAAAAAATAATCACTTTACCCCCTGAAAAATAAAATTAGTTGTACTTTACCCCCTCAAATGATTATATGCAATTTTTGTTTGACGAAAAAATGTACATGTGCTCCTCACATGAATTTTCAAAGGGTAAATTAGTCACATCACTTCTTGCTTGTCCAAATACTTAGACTCATGTCTTGTAAACCAAAAATCTGAAGTTAAGTAGGAAAAAAAATTATTTGTAAAGAGAGAGGGAAAAATGCGCGTCGGTGAAATATTTGAGCGAAAAATCGATGTTGAAACTAATTTACCCTTAAAATACACAAGTGAGACACATATCTATGTTTTTTGGTGATCGGAATTGGCTTAAAATCATGTGAGGAAAAAAGTGCAATTGATTTTATACGTGCTTATTTTATACTTTTGGGTGGTAAAATTCAAAATATGTAACTTTGAGAGGGGGTGTAAAATGCATTTTTCCCTAAAAATATTTCAAATGATCTTATACTGATGGTCTTAATTGTCAATTCGTATAAAAATTCAATTACTTAAGAGATTTTTTTCGTATAAAATTTTGATTACTTGAGAGATTATTTTTTGGAAAAAAGATGAAGTTAATTAGAGATAAGGGAGAAATTTTTATACATATTAATTAAAGGGTTACCATGTAATTTAATATATGTTTATTTTTTCTAAATGTCCGGTGCCACGTCATTATTGGACATTTTGACTAAAAATTATGGTTCAGATTTGTTATTAACTTTTTTTAGTGATTAAAATGAGACATCTCATATACACCTATGTTCCATAAAATCTTATTTTAAAAAGACCGTTCTAAAGTCCCATTTTTATACCTCTTTTGACCATTTGATACTAATGCTCCATCTTTCTCGTGAACACGGCATCCTCCCATACCTCCAATATCGGTTCAGATAATCATATCAATATGTATGTACAATCTAGTCCAAATCAATTAATAGCTTGAGCATGACCATAAAGAATTATAGGCCATTAAATTAGTGCCAATGTGGAGCAAAATGAGAGAACGAGATAAAGAAACGTCTCTAAGCCATGACAGAAAATCAGGATTCTAACCCATCAAGTTTTGAGGAAAATATCCACCATTCTAAACTTCCTAGTTCTATTTTTTACGTTGTAATTTCGAAAACCCCTTGATTTTATTTATTCTGGTATGTTTCTAAAAAAAGTTATTAGTATATACGAGAGCAAGGTATGATGTTTTGGATTTAGTCTTGTTCTCCGTCATAATCACTCCTTAATCTCGTAAAAAAGAACGAGCAATCGTTGGATAAACCTAGTTTGAATTGTTAACCTAGACTCATAATAATTACACATCAATATCGTGGAGTCGTGGACACTATTTATTTTATATTAAAATGTAATACTGCACAAATTATTATATATCGGTGACAAGATAGTAAGTGACCAACAAAAAGTAGTAACTATTTACATGTGTTTAATGTCAAAAAAAAAAAAGTTATTTTATTACCTACAAAAAGGTTTTATGTACGAGATGCTTGAAAGTCATTAATGATTGTGACTGATACAATAATGACAACAAATATTTTTAGGTTTTCATTAATATCTATTAATAATAAATGTATAATATTGTCACTCCAATGCTTTATTTAATGTAAAAAAAATAGTTTGTAAGATATTATAATATTAATTTTTATATAACTGTCAACTATGTAATCGACTATATAAGAAAAATTGCATGAAAAAAATGTGTTTGAAAAAATCGCAAAACCGTACCGTACTGTACCGGAACCGCACAAAACCGAGTTTGTTGGTATGGTTCATAAAACTCTAGTTTGGTTTTGAGTTTTTTAAAACCACACTAATTGGTACGGTACAAATTTTGTTAAAAAAACCGCAGAACCGTACCATGTGCACCCCTAACACAAAGTAGTAACTATTTACAAGTGTTTAATGTAAAAAAAAATATTTATTTTATTACCTACAAAAAGGTTTTATGTACGATATGCTTGAAAGTCATTAATGATTGTGACTGATACAATAATGACAACAAATATTTTTAGGTTTTCATTAATATCTATTAATAATAAATGTATAATATTGTCACTCTAACTTATCATCAATTATTTTTTTTAATGACAACTTAATTGATAATAATTTTTCACTAGAATATTTGTGAAAAATATTATTATGAATTTTTTTTAATTATTTCCACTTAGTATGTGTAATTTGCAACAACTCTCCCCTCCAACTATTAGATAGAAATAGGGTTGTTAACGGGATGTATTTCAAACCAAATTCTACTAGATTTATCAGAACTTTGTCCAATTAGAGATCTGATGGATATAATCTAATTACAATTATCCAAAATATGAAATACACGAACGAATTTGAATCTAAGTCGATCCAATCTTTTAAAAATATGTATACTCAACAATAAAAAAAATTATATATACATATATAATGCATTATTTTGATAAGTATTAATATGTTTTACAATCAATTTAGGAAGATATTAGTCAATAATTCATTTTTAATCTCATTATCGTGCATATTTTTAGGGGGGGTTTTGACAAGTTAGCTCCTTGTGATAATGTTAATGGGTAATTTACCTCACTGTAATATGAAAATAGAAAATTTATCTCCCTGTGAAATGAAATAATGAGCAATTTACCTTCTTGCTAGTGGAGGTGTTGCACACACACTCTATAATGCGACTTAGACTTCATTTTCATGTAAAGATCAATTTAACATTACCCTTGACAACATATTCACCTCACTTTACTCCCCCCGTGAAATGCGTAAATGGGCAATTTGACTCCCTGTGATATGTGTAAATGGGCACTTTAACTCCCAGTGATATGACATAATGAGCATTTTACCCCCTTGTAAAAATGTAAAAATCAAGGGAAGACAGTGAGTTTCTTTTATAAAAACACAGGTATGTATTTTGCCATTTTATTTATCACGTTGAGTTAAACTGCCTATTCAGAATAAGACGGAATTGCATTTTTCATACCAAATTTTTACCTACTTTATACATTTGATACCAAACATTTCAAAAGGACACATTTAATATCGAAATTGAAGAATTTTTTTCACATTTGCTTGAGATTTTTGGTATGCTTAAAATTATGCTCCAATTCTTTTACCATTGCATGCTTATGTGCCTAATATCATATTTGAAAATTATTGTGGCATGATTCCTTGTAGATTATGAGATATGATTTAATTTTGGTTAATATCCCGAAACTTTATTAATTTTCTGTGAGTATTTATTGTGTTTCATGGACTGAAACCAATACAATTAGAAAGCTCTCGTCAAGAGTTTTCCAGCCATATAAAGAACATAAAATTTGGCCCTGTAAATTGATAGAGAAAGAAATTGTGCAAAAAGTCCTTCAATTTTGGTATAAAATGTGTCTTTTTCAAAGGTTTGGTACCAAATATATAAAGTAGGTAAAAATTTGGTATGAAATATGCAATTGCCTATATAGAATAACACATGGAGTTAATTTGCTATTCACTCTATTTTCAGGTAACAAGATGAGTTAATTTTGATATCTTAATATCAATATCATTATTTTCTAAAGCAGTGTGTTAAATCATTTGAAATAAGTGGTCAAATAAATGTGTTGAGAATTGATCATCTTTTGTGCTAAGATAAATGAAATATAGAGTTAATAAATTTGTTTGAAAAAATTAATGATGTAAATTTTGAAAGTGGAAATTCTATTGAATCCAAAAAATTCTAGATCCAACCGAATCCGAACAAGATATGGATGCCAAAATTCTAGATTTGAGCAAAATTCCGGCATAAATGAATATGAATCTAGTTCTAACATGATCCAATCCGTTGACAACCCTAGTTAGAAAGGATTAAGTTAATATGATAAATGACATTTTGTCACTAAAAATATATTTTAGAAACATATGAAGAATAAGATGACAAAGAATTTCATAATATATCCTAGCTTTCAGTCCGAACTCCGCTCTTCATTATGTAATAAATTGTCAAAAATATAACTTTTGATAAAAGATAAAACTGGTCATCATGGTCGTTGACAAGTCTGCACCGCAAATTTTAAACAGTTAATTTTAAAACAAAAACAATTTTGGAACTTTTTTAACCCAATAGCAAAAGTAAACCTCACTCGCGAGTCAGCTGAATTTAAATCGAGAATCTTCAGCCCGCAAGTGAGATTCACTTTCGCAATTAAACCAAAAAAGTCTCAAATTTACTTCATATATATAAGTTGCGGGATAACATTGTCAACCATATTATTTGTGAAACAACTTGGCCAACGACTTTTAGTTATTAGACCAATTTTTTCTATTTCCCTTTGAAACTTGAAAACATATAAAATACCAACTACAACGTTAAACAATCCAAATATGTATGCACAAGTTACCAAGTGAGGAGACAAGCACAGAAGAAAGTGTCCCTCACTTATACGTAGTAGTGTTACATAAGCTAGCTTTAATAATAAAAGTTACAAAATAAAAAATAAAATAAAAAACTATTATAATTCGACTCTTTTCACCTACCATTTTTTCTTGCATATAGTTTGAGGCTCGTGCTTCTTTGTATATTTCCAACTAATTCAAATTCAAGATCCCAAACCTACCACATCTTTCCATATCAAGGAAGTTGAATCTGTAGCTACCCAATAAGTGTTGATTTCCATGCAAAGTCTTGGTAAACCAGCAGTCTTTGCTTGTTATAATACCTTAGGTTCGTCGCCGTTTCGACCTCAAAAATATGTTTTAAAAACACAATTTTGATAATATATATATATATATATATATATATATATATATATTTTCAAGGAAGTAAAAAAGTATTCAGTATTTAATATTGTTTTATATTCAAATGCTATTTTTTTTTTCAGAATATATTCATCATCAATCATTACATAAGAAATTATTTCAATAACGGCACGTGTACAAATAATTACAAATAATAAATCACTATCAAATACTAGTATTAAACTAGCCAGATGAAAATTCACATTAGTGGAAGTTTAACTTGCAGTTCTGATGATTAATAAAAGTTATTGGTTTCCTAATATATATATCTACGTTAATCATGTTTAGTTTGTTCACCTTGCAAACATATAAAATTGAAGAAATTTTCAGATACTTGAAAAAAAAAATTGATGTACTCGGTTTTGGTCCATTTGCACAAAAAGTTGTTTGTTCGAAATTTTTGTGAATGTAACTAGCTAGACACAATTTTGAGAAACAAGAAGTTTATTGTGTGGAGTTTTAGAAAATGTGAAAACACTTTCTAAAATTTAAAAAAGAATAGCAAATCTCACTTCTTAAAAATACACGAAAATGAGAAAAAACTAAAGAAATCTTCCAAATCTCAAAACAAATCCTTTAGAGAAACCAACTAGGCCCTGTGATTTTAACAACGTAAAATATAAATTAAACATATGTATATGAATATATATATAAATGTATGTTTGTGCACTACAACAACAATCAACATTAGTACACAAATTTTATTGGCACTATAAACAAAATATCATAAAAAAAAAATAGTACAGTCATAATTTGAAAAAATATCGCACATAAAATGTTTTTATTCATGAAAGTGTCACCACTAAACTTGGAACTATCAGAACTTGAGAATTATATAGCGCAACAAAAATAGGAAAATATCATTAAACAATACAATTGGTATTTATAAGTTGTGACTTTTTCTAAAATTATGATTATATTAATTTTGTATGATACTTTATTTTTTTGATAAAGCCATAAAGATTTCAGCCAATTAAAATAACTTTTGTTGTAGTGATACAACAAATTAATCTCAATGAACAATTACAAATAGTTTTCTTATTTCTTGTTTTGTATAATTACATGTATTATTTTGATTGATTGGTTGCCAACTACCACAAAATCTTAAGAATTATCTTATCTAAAATCATGCATGGGGAAAACATCCAACCTTCATACCTAGAAGTACTATATTTGAGGCCCTTCATTCTAGGTCAATAAGATTATTGATGATAGTCAAGGAAAATTTATCAATTTAACCTCTAGTAATTTAATCAGCCAACTTATGTGTTAATACATGGATCGATGTTTCTTTTTCGATGTATGTCAGCTGAATATAAGAAACTTTTCGAAAGCTTTTTAGAAACGATTTGAAAAAATTAAAAAAAATTATGAAAAAGTTACTAAATTAAGAAAAAGAGAAAGTTCCAAGGCAAATATAGAGTTTCAGAAATACACCTTATTTTCGTTTTGATTGATTAAAAAACAGAAATTTTTCAATGTTTTCGATGGAAAATAAGGAAATTTTGATCCATGATTAGTAGTACTTCTTTTGTAAGAACAATCTTTTCTCACCCTTATTCATTTAATAAACCAAATTAAATCTCGTGCAACCAAAAAACCCAAAACAACATGTACAAAATCTAATAATTAACTTCAAAGGCTAAAGAATATATATTGAGAAACATCAAAAAGAAAATAATATACACATATTGAGTTTTTAACCAGCTACCAGGTGTCATGTAAAATTTATTAGACAACCTAACTCTCAGTCATATAAATGCAAAAAGAATTACTCGATCCAATAAAAAAAAAAAAACAGATAGAATTAAGGCTTCTAGAGTTAGACTTCAATATGATGCACGTCATACAAATATTATTTTCTTCATCAGATAATATATTAATATAATTTCCATAAATAATAAATTAATTATTCATCAAATAACGAATTCAAGAAAAGAAAAGAAAAAAGCAACCTCAATCCCCCTTGTGTAGGGTTGAAGGTGAGGGTGGTGTTGACGAAGATGATAAATTTAATTTTTTTTTTCTTTTAAATATTTAATCATGCAATTTATTCTAACTTGAAAAAAAAAAAAAAAAGGCTACAAAATATTATTAATAACAAAATCTAAGGAGACTTTTTCGCAATAATTTTTTTTTTTTTTTTTTTTTTTTGGTAACAAGTGTTAATAGAAAGATTCATTAAAAATATATTGCATGAATTTAGGCAAGCTTACCTATGATTTTGTCCAGATATTCAGGTCGAACAGACAACGAATCAAAAGTACACCGTAGACAAAGACTGCTCGCTTCACAAGAATAGCAAGGAAAATCACTCACCTTCTCAAATTCTGAATTTTGATTGAACAAAAATTCAATAAAAATAAATTTTAGAAGAAATTTAGGGTTATAGAATTAAGAGATGAACTGAAGGGGCTGCTGTCCATTTGATTAACTAATGTGCAGATTTATATAGACGATTAGTTATAGATAAGAAAGAGTAAAACACCGAAAACACCCCTGTGATATTTTTAATTGACGAAAAAATCCATGCATTATTTTTAATAGCAAATACCCCTAGGTTTCATAATTATTAAGGCCTTTTGTAAAAATAATAATAAACACATTTCATACCATGATTCACACAATCTTGACACATTTAGTTTTGCCGTTAATTTTCGGACGAAATTCAGCACGTGTCGCTCATGTGCCCATTAAATTGACAATGGGATGAAGAATATGCATGGGTTTTAAAGACCCACACATTAATGGAAAGTGCTAAATTTCGTCTGAAAATTGACGACAAAATTAAATGTGTCAAGATTATGTGAATCATGGTATGAAATGTGTTTTTTGGACTAAAGTTTGGTATCAAAAGTGTTTTTCCCTCAAAATAGAGGTTGACAACATGCGTGTTATTGTCAATTTTTTTTAAAATTAAAGATTACTCGAAGATAGAGCGAGTAAAACATAATACGATCTTGGAGGAGAGTAAATGCCTTTTAACTAGTTAACATATTACATGAGTTTTTTGTCAATTAAAAATAACACAATATGTGTTTTTGCATTTTTAACCCACATAAAATATGGAAAATCTGCATATTTGGTATCATATACAATATGACACTTTGTAAATTTGGTACCACTGAATATGTAAATGCGCATTTAGTATCATTATTTAAATATTGGTTGTTATGTTCATACCATCGTCAAATAATTTGACGGAAATGGACGAAATTGACCATGTCAGTTGCAAGTGGCCATTATCTCGTCTTTTGAAAGAAAAGTTATCAAGCATTCCTCACTTTTTTGGAGGGAAAAATTATCACATTACCTCGTCTGTGGAGGGAAAACGATAAAGTTTCTCTCACATTATCAGATTATAACGTGATAATCTTGCCTTCCAAAGACGAGATAATAGTCATGTGCGGTGCATGAGGCCAATTCCGTCCATTTTGGCCGATTATTTGAAGGTAATATGAATATTGCAATCAACATTTAAATTATATAGTAATCGTGCATTTATTTATACAATGATGCCAATATTACAAAGAGTCCCATTGTATGGTATCAAATATGTAATTTTCACCATAAAATATGATAAGACTTCTTTTTGGCTCGTGTGGTGTACAAGTAGTTGTATGTCGTGCTCACGTGACAGAAGTCTTTGACTGACTGGTGAGTTTTGATGCTCCTTGTAATGCACGGCTCAACAACCAATTTCAAAGCGACACACATACATGCAGTGTCTATTATCTTGTATTTATTTGGGGGAATTTAATTAAAACCCCATTAATTTAGATATATGACTTGACAATATAGCACTGGAATTAAAGTTAATGGTGTTCGATAATATACTGCTACGTTACAAGAAACAGGAGTATCAATAATGCATAAAATGTAATAGCGAATAACTCAAAGTTGTTGTCAAAACACAACCATCACGGTTTTACAACGGTTACATGCGCGGTTTGTGGAGAAGAGACGAATATATTCACCATGACTTTTAGCCACAGTTGGAATAGTCACCACGACTTTTAGTCATGGTGGGGCAACATCCACCACGGTTGTGAGTCGTGGTGAATGTTTTCACCACTGTTTCAAGTCGTGGTTTTTATTTTGCACAAACGGCTAATTAATCGTGACGGATACATAGTAGTCAATACTCTTATTTCTTGTAGTGCTTGCTCCAGATATGGAGCCAGGATTTAAAATGGAGTGGGACGAGACTAAAATATTAATAATTATGCTAAAAGTATATATCATTTTATAGATTAATTATTTATATATCTACAATTTTTATGCTAAGTTAAGCAAATGTGTATATATTATCATGATAACTTTAATAATGATTGATATAAATAATCTAGGCACCTAGCATAAGGACCTCGATTTATCTCGAAATATATATATGATGATAGCTCAAAAATATGAGTGAATGCCACCGCCATAATTTAATTTAACTAAATTGTCAATAAATTTTACTTAGACATCCTAATTAACTTGTGTTGCACATGAAACAATGTCAACTATCATATATATGCATGAAGCAACATAACAAAAGTGCCTCCTCAAAACAGTCACCAACCCCATTTGCATGTGACTTTTTTTTCTTTTCAACAACATTTCAACCATTTGTAGTAGGTTCAAAAGTTAGCCAAAAAAAAAAAAAAATCAAATGTTCTGAATTTTTAATTTAAGAAGTTGAAAGCAAGTCATGTTACATGATTAATTTATATATATGAAATACGGAGTATAAAAAATAGTTTAAAGATTTTCCTTTTAAAAGAGTTACTCTAGAAATTAATTTTTTATACAATGATGCGTCATATGAGCATATCAAATTTATTAGTACTTATATATTATTATAGTCTTATTATATTCACGAAAATAATTTTGACAAACATAAATAAGGGCAACAAATATTCTGAAATTGTTAATAGTAGATTCATGTAGTGACAACTACAAAAATTGTCTCCAAACTATCGTGATATTTCCTTTGTTGTCGTTGCTGTATTAAATAAGTTCATTAATTCTTTATAAGATAATATAAATTTTAAATTAAGTTTGCAGAGAAACACAAAAGTCACATTATAAACAAACATCTTATTTGATGAAATATTTGTACCAAATCAGGTTTAACTGTTTAACTAAGAATTTTTGCAAAGGGTGTTATGTCTCAGGTTCGTCACGAAAATTTGTTACCAAATTAACATTGTCACAGATTCATTAGTTTTCTTGATGAAATTTTCACACCAACACAATTATTGTCATAAAAACTTAAACTTTATTACAACAAATGAGTTTTTGATCAGCCTTCTGACTTTTATTTTGTCACATAGTAAAATAATCAATTGGAAAATGTACACATGATAATGATGAGACAGTTTCTCACGTAAAGGCATTAAAGAATAAGGATCAGATAAAATGCAGATAACCCAATCGTTCTGACATTGATTTTTGTCACTATTTATAATTCAATCGATCATAAGTACCATTTAACTCATAATTTATGTTTTTCACCTATAACCTAAACAATATGTACAAGTACAACTTTCTACCAAAAAAAAAAATGTACAAGTACAACTACATTCAAGTGTATATTTCAAGAATTGCATCAAACAATAAGATATACCCTTGAGCATAAGCTTCAAAATTCTTGAACATGTGATGATTTGAATAATCACATATACTTATTTTCTTTTAATTCGTGACTTTCAAAGTTTGTTTGGCATCTCTCAAAAAAATTTGTGTTTGGAAAAAGCGAGACAAACACTATTTCTATTTTCTGAAATAAATCTATCATCTCTCGGTTTTCTCAAACTATTTTTCCAAAAGCCAAACAAATAACAATTTTCTTACAGAAAATAACCTACACAAACTACATAAAAAAATATATCTCTTACACAACTTATCTCACATAACAAATATGATTTGACATAAAATCTTACACATCTTACATCTTATATCTTACACCTATAACATAAACTCTTTAAAAAAAAGAAATACACTCACCTTATTTCTCAAATCAATCTCCCAAAATTCAAACAAACAACATTACACAAATCAAAATTGTTTCACAAACCCTCACCACTCTCACAAACTACTCTCTCAAATTACCAAAAACAGACTTACTAGTTCACCATATTCAATAATCATAACATATCCAATATATGATAAGTATTTTCTATATGAAGACCATAAATTAATCAGTAAATTAAGCACTTGACACGTGAAAGATAAAGTAGATATTTACACCACAAAAGTAGGTACACATTGAATTGTTAAACATGAAACAATAAATAGTGAAATAAAAGCTGTAAACTAAAAAAATCCTCTAAAAATACACCGATAGTTATTATAATTAATAGTTACAACTCAAAAACTATATATTATTTCAATTTCCCTATTTCATAATTGTGGTTGTGAAGGTCATTATTATAGCCAAACAGAAATGTTTATCACTTAATGCACGAAAATATTGACACATTTGTATTATCACATAATATTTGTTTATGCACTATTTTTTTAATAGTATATCTTTAACTACCCCTCTCCAAAGCCCCAACGATCATTGTCATTTACCTTCCAATGCCTCCACCGGATAAACCCCACCCATCCAATGCATACACCCTCTCCCCAGGGCCGGCCCTAGGCCTAAGCTTTTTAGGTCTGCTTAGGGCCCCAATCATTGAGGGGCCTCGAATTTTTTACGTTCGTGTAATATTTTTTTATTAATAAATAAGTTGTGTATATTTTTTATGCATAGATGGTATGTTGGAAGATTAAAAATGTTAAATGAATCGATCAAACAACACATTGTCAAGTTAAGTTTGGTTTGTCTTTTTTTTTTTTTTTTAGCAAACTTGATATTTTTTTTAGCCGTGAATCTGCTACAGAACCCAGACTGGCGGTGGCCTGGGACCGAAGACCATGGACGGCGGTGGCCTGAGAATTGGGGGGGAGGGGGGTGGGGTGGGTGGGTTGGGATTTTATTTTTTTAAAATTATAATTATTTATTATTTATTATTTTAATAAATATTAAATAGTTTTTAATTATATAATTTATTATTTTAATAAATATTAAATAGATTAATACTATTATATAAATCTTATATTTAAAAAGAATATGTTTTCTTAATTTTGGTGATATTTAAGTTAAAGTATTATTTAATTTATTACTATTGTTTATAAATCAAATTAGTTATTTAAATAAAATAAGTAAAATTTTCAAATTGGTCTGTACGTGCTCTTATTCGAGTGAATTTTGAAATTTGACAACAATGTAGACTAAAATCATCACTAAATTTAGAGATGTGGGACTTTTTGGTAGCCTGAAATGTTATGGGGTAAAATTATCAGTCAACATAAGTAATGACATCAACTTTGCAATTAGACTTAACTGCCACGTCACCACTTAACGGCAATTTTTAACGGTTGTACCAAATGTGTCACAATTTGTTAAAGCGTTGTACCAAATGTGTTGGACACATAAAACAGTGTATCAAAAGTGGGAATTGACCTAAAGCTCAGTACCAAAAATGCAATTCTCTCGATTAGTAAGTAAAAGGTGTCCATTATGAAAATTACTACTAAATTTATTAATAATAAATTAATAATCAATGTTGTCTAGTGATTAGTGCTTGAAAATGCACTTAAGTTGTTCTTATTTTCTAAATAAATCAAGTGTTAATTTGATATTTTCATGAAATTAATAGAAATTATTGTGATTAGAAAATATTGAGTTTTGATTTGTTTTTGTAGGAAAATAAAATATGGACCCCGGAATATTTAGCTTTCTCAAAAGTTGAATTTTATAATATATAAAAGAAAGATAATATGAAATAATAGTTAATCTAAAATTGTATGACCAAAATGAATACTAGACGTCAATGAGGTCGTAGCATAATGGTAATCACTGGTAAAATTGATGTCTTAAACCAAGAAGTTCTGGGTACGACTTCCACTTACGTGGGTTTTCCTTTAAGGTAGTGATTTATTCTTTGTACTTGGACAATTATGAGTCAACATAAGTAATGACATTAATTTTGCAATTAGAGTTAACTGTCACGTCATCACTTAACGGCAATTTTAACGGTTGTACCAAATGTATCATAATTTGTTAAAGCGTTGTACCAAATATGTTAGACACATAAAACTCAGTATCAAAAGTGAGAATTGACCTAAAACTCAGTAAAAGAAATACAATTCTCTCCTTACTAATCTAAGTAAGATTTGCTTATAAACCTAACCATCTCAAGGTACACGTGAAGCAAAAGTACAACTTAAGTGAAATCAAATAATCAATGTTGCAATTATTATTTTTTAAAGCGATTGCATACGCAAGAATCCAGGACCAAGAACACCACCTACCAAACAAATTAAGTGAAAGGAAACGAACTCAAACTTCCAAACCTACTTCATACGCAAAAGTACAACATAGTACAAGTTTTTGGCCCTTTCATCTATTTGTACTCATTTTTTAATTTTTTTTAATTGAAGCGGTGAATAAGTTATTAAATCTACTAGTATATTAATTAATTAAAATATTTATCTGAATCTATTACAAAGATAAACCAACTACAAGTACTAATATTAATCTAGAGAAAATACTTAAAATAATGGAAAACGAACTCAAAATCTCTTGATTTTGAGCCTTAAGTTTTGTCATTAACCTACGACATCATCGACCATGTGCTCGTTCATTCCTAAGATAAATTTACTTTCATATGATATGTAATTAATTTTTTATATTACTAGTTATTAGTTACTTTCATAAAGTGATACTTGATCACAAATGTTATACTCTCTCGTCTTTATATTCTAACATATATTTTTTTTTGGAATATCACAAAATAATAATTATTTTTCTCAGAAACATTCAATCAGATAACATAATAATTTGACACCATTAATTTCAACTACTATTTATTTATGGCCATTTGTGTAAAATTTTCCGAATTCTTTTAAAAGAAGTTGTAAGGGGAACATCATCATAATAAAACTTAAAAATGCCTCCAAGAAAGTTCAAAACAGCCACCAACTCCGCTATATATCCAACACAAACTAGGTTTATAATTATCATGTTGGATTAGAAAGCAATTTGTATGTCAAAATTATAAATGCAAGTTGCCAGTAATAAGTCTTGAAAAATATCAAGCTTGGCTGTGGAAATCTTTGTGGGTAGTTGGAGGAAAAAATCCTCAATATGTAATCTAGTTTATTAATGTATCTATAATAGTCTAATATATTAGATAAACGATCATTACTTAAATATTACTAAATTAGAAAACTCGTATTAATTGGAGTTGAACCATCAGTATTACTGAGTTTTGTTGTTCGAAAATTAATGGAAATTTTGATGGAAGAAAAGTTGGTTGTCGTTAACTCTAATATTCTTGAAAATAATTTTTTTACAAAAGAAAATTTTGATGCTAGAAAAGTTGGTTGTCATTAACTCTAAATTCTTGAAAATAATTTTTTTATCAAATTAATCCTACAAATTTGATAGAAAAATCTCAAACTTCTGACTATCCTCCATTTGTTCTCTAGTTTGTATATTTATTCATCGCTTTCACCTTTTTTTTTCCTCCAAACTATTTAAAATTAGTTTAATTTACTCTCAGACCCCTAAGATAAACCCTAATTACCAGAAATCTACTACTGTTATATAAATTATAAAAATACTCCCTTAAGGGTAAGATAGTAGCGATAGCAGACATATTCTACTTTAATATTTTATCTATTTATTGATTTTGACAAGTAAAAATTTATATTTGTTAACTTACATTTGTTATATAACTATATTCACGATACTTGAAATTTCAATATAAATTAATAATCAATGTTGTCTAGCTAGAGTCCAGACAATTAGACGAACAAAAGTTGAATTTTATAACATAGAAAAGAAAGATAATATGAAATAATAGTTAATCTAAAATTGTATGACCAAAATGACTACTAGACGTCAATGAGGTCATAGCATAATGATAATTACTGGTAAAATTGATGTCTTAAACCAAGAAGTTATGGGTTCAACTTCCACTTACGTGGGTTTTCCTCTGGTTTGGTAGTGATTTATTCTTTGTACTTGGACAATTATGAGTCAACATAAGTAATAACATTAAATTTGCAATTAGACTTAACTGCCACGTCACCACTTAACGGTAATTTTTAACGGTTGTACCAAATGTGTCATAATTTGTTAAAGCGTTATACCAAATGTGTTTGACACATAAATCTCAGTACCAAAGGTGGAAATTGACCTAAAACTCAGTACCAAAAATGAAATTCTCTCCTTACTATCAAAGTAAAATTTGATTATAAACCTAACCATCTCAAGATACACGTCAGAGCAAAAGTACATACTATTAGTGTAAAAATTAATTAATCCTGATATTATTATTTTTTAAAGCGATTGCACATGCAAGAATCCAGGACCAAGAACACCACCTACCAAACAAATTAAGTTAAAGGAAACGAACTCAAACTTCCAAACCTACTTCATACTCAAAAGTACAACACACTACAAATTCTAGCCACTTTCGTCTATTTGCACTTACTTTTTTTTTCTAATATATGAACTGGTGAATACATCATTAAATTCATTAATATATTAATTATAATATTTATTTGAATCTTTTCGATCATTACAAAGTTATAATTCTTGATAGTGGTTTATTATTTGTAATTCGTTGCAATTAGGCAATTGTTAAAATGATTTTTGATGTAATAATTGACTGTTAATGTATTCTTTAAAAAAAAAAAGTAGCTAGAGAAATACACACTAATGAAAAGCGAACTCAAAACCTTTTGAGCCTTAACTTTTGCCACGGGATATGACCTCATCAGCCATTTGCTCATGAATTCATTCATGAGATAAATTTACTTACAAATGATATGTAATTAATTTTCTTTTTGGGATATCACAAAATAACAATTATTTTTCTCAAAAACTGATAATATGACAATTTGACACATATGTCCACAAGACACCACTAATTTTCAACTACTATTTATTTGTGGACATATGTGTCAAATTTTCCAATTAAATTTCTTTAAAATAAGTTGTAAGGGGAAGCATCATCATAATAAAACTTAAATTAAACTACCTCCTCGAAATTTCAAAACAGCCACCAACCCAACTATATACTCAACACTTACATAACCTTTTATCATGTTGGATTCGATAGTGACACAATTGAAAGCAATTTGTCATGTAAAAATTATAAATGCAAGTTGCCAACAATATCATATTTTAAGTTGCAAGTCATAAAAATATCAAGCTTATAAAGTTGTTAAAATTATAAATGCAAGTTGCCAATTTGTCATGTTGGAATCTTTTTGGGTAATTGGAAGTAAAAAGTCCTCGATTTGTAATCTAGTTTATTAATGTATCTATAATAGTCTATTTTATTTTTTCTATTATCGAATCTGTTATAGATCTGTTTTGTTTTGTTGTTAGAAAATTAATGGAAATTTTGATTGAAGAAAAAATGGTTGTCATTAACTCTAATAGAGTAAATCGCACTTTTGCTCCTCCTTATGAACTAATTTTTGCACATTGGCTCCTCTTAAATTTTTCGAAGCAGATTGGTCCCTCTTATCAATGTAGTGTAACATATTTGTCCCTCTTAAATCCAAAACACATCTATTTTCGTCCATTTTAAAATGTATTTTGAATTTAAGAGGGACGAATATGTTATACTATATTGATAAGAGGGACATATTTACGAATCTGATATCAAAAAATTAAGAGGGATGAATATGCTAAAATTGACTCATAAGGAGGACTAAAAGTGTCATTCACTCACTCTAATATTCGTGAAAATAATCTTTTTACAAAAATTTGATTAATCTCAAATTTCTGACTATCGATCCTACATTTGTTCTCACGTTTGTATCTTTCTGAATTAGTCGCTTTCTCCTCTTTCTTCTTCCAATCTAGTTAAAATTAGTTTAATTTACGCTCAGACCCCTCAAATAAACCCTAATTACCAAAAATCTCCTATTGTTATAGACTTATAAAAATACTCTCTTAGCTTCACGGTTGTTTGTTTTTACTTAACAAGTAATAAAATGTTTCAATATCCTCAGTATTTACATAAAATGTGAAAAAATGAAAAAAAAAATCAGCCTAACCCCCGACCCCCACCCGCCTTCTCTCTCGTCCCCTTCAACCGCCTGCCGAAACCCCTCTCCCCCCTCCCGTCAATGGTGCCGGTGCGACTCTGCGACCAAATTGCTCTCAGACTGATCACAATAATAACATTTTTTTTAACATATTTTTGTCACTAATATATTTATGAAAAATATTTTAATGACAATATTTAAGTTATTGTCACTCAATATATCATACATAAGGTCACTCCAAGTGGTTAATGATGAGGCTCCATGATCTACCAGGAGATCATGGGTTCAACTCTCACGAATGTGGGTATTTTCTCTAGTTTCATACAAGTCTTTCTCTAGTTTAATACTGGTAATTAGTTTACTTTGATATCATTGTAATAGTTTCGGTTCGATATAGTGTTTGATGTAACAATGTACTCATCATCTCAAAAAAAAAAAATCACTAAAAAGCAATTTTCTTGTTATTACCAAAAAAGGTTAACGTATTCTCGACCCGTCAACGTGTAGGAACATGATTGATGGTACCCTAGGTTGCACGGATACTCCGAAATTATTCACCGTGCAGTATCGTATGCGTACTGGATATTCGTACGATACCTGTGAAATACTCAACCGTGGCGTTTTCAATAATAAGAAAATAAAAAATAAAAAGGATACCGTATCGGATACACATGAAGACGTATCGAAAACACCCAAAATACTTAAGAGCATGTATTTCTACAAATAATTTCTAGATTATGTATATTATCAAAGTGATCTGCATAAAACGCTTGAAATTCTGTAAAGGGCCAAAGACTTTGCATATGGTATTAATACTATGGTTTTACTTGAGTACTTATATAAGGGGGAGATAGCATTATTCATTTTAAAATGGAATAAAAAGTGAACTAAATATATATTACATAATTTTTATTATATATTTTTAAAACAATGGTTTCTTATTATAATATATTCTTATATATACACACACGTATTTTAGCCATATCGTATTCTATAAATTTTAAAAATCCATATCACCGTAGTCGTATCGTATTCGTTCGGATCGCCGTATCCGTATCCGTGCAACATATGGTACCTAGGGCTGTCAATGGGGCGGATTTCAATCCGGATTCGTCCGAATTCGGTCCAATTTATTAGGATAATTATCCGATTAGAGATTCGAGGGACCTTATCCGATTATAAAGATCCGTAATCCGAAACTCATGGAGCGAATATGGATTTAGGTCGATCCGATCCGTTATGGATCCGTATCCGACAATAAATAAAAAGAAAGATATATATACATAATATTTTATAAAAGTAAGTATCATTAATAATATTTCACCGTCAATTTAAGAAGATAGTAATTTATAACTCGTTTATAAATTTATTTAAACCAATATTTTCATTCTAAAAATATGAATATAGTAAAGAAACTTTGAACATGTGAGTTAAAATTAAATTAAATTGAAAAGTTAATAAACTTGTTTTAGGAAAAAATATTAATTTAATTTTTAAATGAAAATTTATTGGATCCGAAAAAGATCCGATATCCAGTCAAATCCTACCAAGATCCGTTGGATTCAAAAAATCTGGATCCAAGCACAATCCAAACAAGATCCGAATCCGACATGATTCGATCCGATATAAATGGAGCCGGATCTGGACGAGTCTGATCCGACCAGAATCCGATCCATTTACATCCCTAATGGTACCTCATACGTCCGATCAGAAATTATTCGGGTCTCTCAGACTCCCATTTCTTGAAATTGGGCTCTCTTATTCTTTTCAAGTTAATGGGCCTTTACTGTTTTAAATTTAAAGACAGAAAAAAAATTAGTAGGCCCAATAGCTAGTAAAAAATTATGAGTGACTTAATCAACTCAAGATCTTTTGAAAATTCCTTTTGTAAATTGTACAAAATATCGACGATAAAACAATTATATAAATTGAACTGTATAGCCACTGGCAAATGTGGATTCACATTAATATTTTCTTGATAGTATATGATTTTGAAAAATTAAATTACAAAATAATTGAGGGACCACATAAAAGTTTAACTTAGCTAGTTTATTTTTATTGTTAATTGTTAGTATCATAAAAGACCTATTAATTTAGAACATTATTAAATCAATTTTTTAGTCGTTCTTATTACTTTTACCCCTTTTTTTTCATTTTTTTTGGAGAAACAACTTTTAGTAAATGTTGGATGTTGGTATCAGAGTCTGAATAAATGTAGCTATGTATCGATATTAATCAATATTCATTTAGGGGAAAAATCACATAATCCCCCTAACTATAGGTTATGTACCATTTTACCCCCCGGAACTCATAAACGAGTCAAAATGTCCCCGGGAACTACCTGAGAAATAATTTGATTTATTTAATGTTCCAATTTGCCTAGGATTGTTTTTTAACAACCCATCATACCTTTTTCATATTGGCTTTATTTCACAACACAACTTTGATAAAGTATTGAAGAAAAAACCATTTATCTTCAAATGAACAATCAACTAATAATATTTGTCCCACATAGTACGAAATTCGTTTTAAAAGGTTGTAAAATTATATTGTATGTAATTTAGCTAGAATAATAGCATTAACGAGAAAAACTAGGAAACTTCTTGTCAGTTTGGCCAGATCCATCAAATCCCAAAGTAAGTATACTGCACTTTTCATATAATTACATTGAGTTCGATCAAACCCGATTTGAATAAAAGTTTCCCGAAAAACTATTACATGTTTTGGTGAATTAACTTAGCCAAGACTTATGGCCATGGGCTGCCGCCAAAATTAAAGTGAATCAATAATTATTGTATATAATATGCAATCGATATGTTATTCTACTCTTAATCATCATGCCAAATTAAATCGCCTTCCAACAACAAAATTCTTCTTGTAGTTCCCGTCATCTACAAAGGTCCGATTGTCAATTATTGTCATAAAACACAAAACAAAAAAACCACTTAGGTACAACTCATGCATATCGTTAGTCTTTAGGCTTGACAACCCCAAATTCCATACACAAGCACCATTTAACAACCTCAACTAAAGTCTCATCTCAAGCTTACTCAAAAAATGCAAAAGCGAATTCGTCAAGTCTTTACCTCTCTAAGAGAACACACATGCGTTCGCTATGCGAAAATCGCAACTATTAGTGGGTTTTGCGACATTGATCTTACGATTGTGAAAGCAACTTCTCCCGATGATTTACCACTGCTAGATAAGTATGTGCATGAGTTCTTGAAGATTTTCTCAATCTCTCCATCCTCATACAAAGCGTTCACTCTTAGCTTTACTCGTCGGTTTGATAAGACAAAATCATGGCGAGTTGCACTTAAGTGTTTAGTTCTCCTCCATCGTCTCCTTCGTTCGTTATCCGACAATAGCTCCTTAAGGGCCGAACTCTTATGGGCTCGAACCAATGGCTTGTTTTCTCTCTATCCATGTAACTTCCGTGACTACTCCTCATCTGATTCAGAGGATTACACGGCTTTCATAAAATCGTACGCCCACGTACTTGATGAAGCCCTTGATTGTGCTCCCATTGAAGTAGAAGAACGAGAAACCCCATGCCTAGAGACAAGAAGCTTATCCCACAAAATGGAAGACATGGGAAGAATTATAGAAATATTGCCTCAATTCCAAAGCCTAATAGACCGTATCATGGATTGTTGGCCAACCGGTGTAGCTACAATAAACTTCTTAGTTCGGTCGGTCATGAAACACATAATTCGCGATAGCTTTACATATTACACTGCTTTTAGAAGAGAAATTATGATGGTTTTAGACAATCTCATTCAAATACCGCATCGTAGTAGTGTGGCCGCCTTTAATATCTACAAAAAAGCATCCATCCAATCCGATCAGCTCTCTGAGTTCCATGAATGGTGCAAATCAATGGGATATTGTGGATACTATGAATACCCTTTTATTGATCGAATTCCAGAAATTCATATTCAAGCACTCGAAATATTTCTCAATGAAATGTGGCAGTTAACAGACCAATCCTCTTCGTCAAATATTTCCACAATGACATCGAATGTGCAATCTCCGTTGAGTTTAACCGATGAAGTTAGCGATTCAAGAATAATTCAACCAAAGACAAAGTTTGATCAAGTAAAGAAAGATGTTGAAATGGAGCCATTGATACAATGGGAAGTTGATAGCAAAAGTCTTGATTGGGAGGATCTTTTAGAAGCCTCAATTAGTACTACTTCATGCATGGATTCAAGAAACAATAGGTCTTATGAAAATTATTTGGATGAAGCAAATGGATGGAAGTTGCAAGTATACAATCCATATGTTTTTCAAACTCCAAATCCATATTATCAGCAGGCACATAAAACAAACTTCTACCATGCATCATGCCCTAGCACCCCTATGCACATTTTGGATCATTGAACAATTTGAAATATGTAATTGATTGGTTTGGGGTTAATTTAATTTGTTTATTTTTCTTCTTTTCTTATTTTTGTTGTAGAATTATATGTAAGACACTAAGAGGCAAAATTGGTTCGACTTTTACTTATAATCCTTTTGCAGGCCGAAAACATAAAATAGTGACATATTTTTATTTATTTTTTTGGTTACAAATAAAATGGCGACATGCAAAAACATATTCCTTTGAATTAGGTATTCCCTGTCGATACTTGGTAGTGGTGCTTAATCTTGTATTTTTGAAGTTTGAAGCTTCTAAACCTTCATATAAATATATCGATTTCTTGATTTTTTTTATTTTTTATTTCAAATGTCTTTACTTATTTTTGTATTAGAGGAAATATTAATTATAGAGCTAATGGAAATTTATCCCCGTAAAATGCATAATATTCAATTTACCCCCTTATGAAAATTTTAAAGAAGTAATTTACATCCTTTAATAGGAGAATGTAACTCACTTGCCCAAATTGAGAGTGGGCATGCAAAATGTGGTTAACACATGGGTAAATTGCCACATTTATCATAACACAAGGGGATAAACTGTCACATTATCATAACACAAGGAGGGTAAAGTGCCACATATTAAAATATCAGGGAGGCAGTGTGAAACTTTTATAAAATTACAAGGGGGTAAAATATTTTTTTTTTCAAATCATAAAAAGGTAAATTGAACATTATAAATATCACAATAAGTAAATTGCCATTAACTCATTTGTTATATCAATATATAATTTCCGTTATCTCTTTTATTGGCCCAACAATAGTAAATAATTAGTCTAAAAAAATTTCCAACTAGTTTCTTAACAAATGTCTAAAAAAAATGATATTTTTAAATAGTATAAACTATTAAAATTGAAACTACTAATTTTTAACTTTTATATAACAAAGAAATTATTTACTTTTCTAACTCATTAAATCTAACACTTCTTTTATTCTAAAAAAGAAAAAAAAAAGAAAAAAAATCTAACACTTCTTGTTAAGTGAGAAAAAAAAGGGGCAATCTGAGTATATAGTAAGCTGTTCCTTTGAAAAATGAAGGATTCAATTTGAAGTAGATAGTCACAGAAAAGGAAACAAATTCACTCCTACAAATCCCTATAAATTATTTAACATACAAACACAAAACGGCGACGTATGTCTCGGGCCCTTTCACTTTCCCCATTTTCAGTCATCAACCCCATTAACAAAAGGTTGTACACTCTTTTCTCTTCTGGGTCCTTTTTCTCTTGTTCTTTACAACGATTGAGTTTCAAAATTTGGGAAATTTTATTGCAGATTAATTGTGAAAATGGCAGCAATAGCTACAAAAACCGTTATAAAGCCTCCCGCACACCCAACCTACGATTTGAAGGCTGTTATACAGCTCGCCTTGTCCGAAGACGCCGGAGATCGAGGTGAAATTCACTGTTTATAAATTTATGTTTCTCATTTATGCCCATTCAGTTAGAAATCCCTTTTTTGATTGTGCAAAGCTTTTGGATATTTTTACAGTTTTGTAGCTCTATGGTTAGAGTAAACTGTGTCGTTTTGGAGGGAAGATTGCAAGTGAGGTGATAAACATTATCTGGGAAAGTAAATTGAGCATTTAATTGGGGCTGAGGGAGTATGTGTTTTTTTTTTCTTATTGTATTTTGTGCTGTTTGGTGAGTGTTGTTCTTGATTTGATAATTGTTTACTAATTAACCGGGCGAGAAATTTCATTATCTATATAAATTGGATGCTATTATTTAGTTCTTTATGTATGCATATGCGGTGATAGTATATGGATCAACAAGAATTTTGTTTGGTTATGTATACATTATGTGATTATAGTTTACTGAAGGGCCCGACTGAAAAAAAATTCTTTATTCTCGTTATATGATGTTAGTTTGTTCATTGACTGACCATATTGAGAAAGTTTTCTAAGGTACACCATTCTATTTAACATGGGGTTTCCATCTTTATATAAGGTTTAAATTTAGAATATATGGCTATGAGAATGAGAATTCATTCAAAAAATGCAAAGATGCAGTGGTAGTATGTGTGTGTCCATGAGGGGTACAGAGCAATGTTGTTGAGGAGCTACATTAGATTTTTTTTTTTTTTTTTTTTTGATAATTATATGGTTGTGTTTGACAGCTTAGATAAGAATAGGAAGTTGTAAATGGAAGATGTATCGTATTTTTACTACTAATAAAGGCAAGTTTTTAATTGAAATACAGGGGATGTGACTTGTAAAGCAACGATTCCAATTGAAATGGAAGTGGAAGCTCATTTCTTGGCAAAGGAGGATGGAATTGTGGCTGGTATTGCTCTAGCTGAAATGGTTTTTAAGGAGGTTGATCCTTCACTTAAGGTAAGTAAACACATGAATTTTTATGATAATCGACACACACACACATATACACATGGAAAAATGGTACATAATTTTGACAATCGTATCGTATTATGTATTCTTCAGGTGGAGTGGTACAGAAAAGATGGTGATATTGTACATAAAGGTCTACAATTTGGCAAAGTACATGGTAAGTGAGAAGCAATCTTTGCAATGTCAGGATTTTTTTTTTTTTTTTTTTTTTTTGTGGAAGTTTGAGTTTAATCTTGTTCGATGATAATATGCAGGAAGAGCCCACAGTATTGTTGTGGCTGAAAGGGTTGTTCTTAACTTTATGCAAAGAATGAGCGGAATAGCCACTCTAACTAAGGTGTGTTCTTGGGTACAACCATTGAATTATTTTATAACATTTATAAATTATTTATCTCACCAAACATCAGAACCTCAATCTTTAAGTTAGCTAACGGAAAACAAAAGTTAACGTTAATTTAGCAATATGGAGAAGAACATTGCCTTAAAGCACATGAATTTTCAACTTCACTGAAATGAACTCAAATTGATGCTTAGTCATAGGAGTCGGATATGGAAAATTTGCATTTTTTAGCAATTGGACCCTCAACATTTTTGGTCCTATCGCCCCCTTTCATATCTAGGTTTTGCCCTTTTGGTCTCATAGGATCGTTATGTTTTGCACGTTTATTCCCACAGGTCCATTTTCACTTTTGCACATTTGGTCTCAATTTGGGTGGAAAGGATGCAAAATATTTAAAAAAGTTGAGATCAAAACTGCAATTTTATAAAAAGCGGGGACCAGAAAGTGTTGAGGGCCCAGTAAATCTGTGAAAAACCAAACTGTTAATTTGTTAATCCATTAAATATCTATCTATCAATTCCATTTATTGATATTGAACTACGTCGCAGGCCATGGCAGATGCTGCAAGCCCGGCATATATATTGGAGACAAGGAAAACTGCTCCAGGTTTACGTTTGGTGGATAAATGGGCGGTCTAGATCACTTTCTCCATTCTCTTTCCAATCTTAATATATATTATTTGTTTTTCCATTTTCCTTTTTTTCTGATCTTTCAGCGAATAAATTTGCAGGTCTTAATAGGCGGAGGTCAGAATCACAGAATGGGTTTGTTTGATATGATCATGATAAAAGATAATCACATATCTATTGCTGGAGGGATCAAGAATGCCCTCAAATCAGTGGATCTCTATTTAGAGCAAAATAATCTTCAAATGGGTGTCGAGGTAGTTCGTTAAATTTGAAGACGACCCATCATATTATGTTCTGTGATTGATGAGTTCTCTAATGCTAACAGGTTGAAACTAGGACACTTGAGGAAGTAAACCAAGTACTAAATTATGCATCTACAAATAAGACATCCTTAACTAGAATAATGCTGGACAATATGGTTGTCCCGCTGTCTAATTCCAATGTTGATACATCGATGCTCAAAGAGGCTGTTGATTTAATAAATGGGAGATTTGAGACTGAGGTATGCTTTCATTGTATTTTTCAGGTTGATTATCCATTGAAAACCGTCATTTTAATATATCAAATAAACTCAGTACACGCATTTTCCCTCATTTATGGATCAGTGAATGAGTAGATCAAATTATATATGATGAAATTCCATTTTTAGTCCCAAAAGGACTGAGCTCTTTGATCCTGCTCTTTACAAAATTGTACTTTCGGTATCTAATTTTAGAAGTGAATAAACTTTTGGTCCTATTGCCCACATTACATCCAATTTGGGACCAAAAGTGCAAAACTGAGACAGCCCTATGGGACCAAAATTGTATAACATAAATTATTAGAGTTAATGGCAATTTATCGCCCTGTGATATTCATGATGTTCAATTTACCTCCTTGTTATTTGAAAAAGAGCACTTTGCCCTCCTGTAATCTTATAAAGTTTCTATGGCAGGCATCTGGAAATGTCACCCTTGAGACCGTACACAAGATTGGACAATCCGGAGTTACATACATATCTAGGTACTTGTACTTTTCGCTTTACATTGTCATAGTTCTTACCTCGCATTAAATTTCGAGATGTGATAAGTCAATTAGTGGCTCCTCTCTTTTTTCCTTAGAGGGGGTGGTAGGTGGTGGTAGGGGTGGGGGTCGGAGAATTCCTTCCATTATATTATTAAATTTACAAATCTAAGGGGCCCTTATCTACAAATTATTTTTAAGAAAAGGGATTATTACCTAGACACACCCGACGTTAAGTGAAATTATAGATTCACTCTACGAGATTTCGATATTTACCAAGATACCCTCTTGCCGTTAGATACCGAAAAAATATTAAGAGATCACATAATAAAAAGATTGGTATTGTGTCCCCAAAAGAACCCTACTCCAATACATTATAATTTCTCAACCCTAATGTTACAATATTGAATTTTGCCATAATATTGATATTATTGCAAAAAGAAATTTAGCCTCTAGATCTATGATTTAATTACATTTTAATCGGCTAAATTTGCAGTGGTGCTCTCACTCATTCGGTCAAAGCACTTGATATTTCGTTAAAAATCGATACGGAGCTTGCACTTGAAGTTGGAAAGCGTACGAAACGAGCATGACGAATGATCCTTCAATCTTTTCAAAGTATGACTGAGTCCATTTAGTTCTATAGATCAAATGCTAGGTTGCACGGATACTCCGAAAAATGGCCCCGTGCAGTATCCAGTACTCCGGGGATACGGATACGCGTCCGATACGCGTGGGATACGCGTACAGTACGCCATCTGGAGTATCCTAATTAAATTAAATAAAAAATAATTCGGATACGGGTACAGTACGTTTTTTTGGAGTATCCTGCAGGTTTTGGACACGTTTTGGATACGCACTGGGTGTTTTTGTTAGTTTTTCAAAGTTATGGGTTAAAAATTAATAAATTAAAAGTTAAAAAAAAAAGTGTATTTTGAATGGTCTTGGATACGGGTATCAATACTCGTGATGTTTAGTTGAAAATTTCAAATCAATTCGGGTTTTGTCTAACTTTCCCAACTTTTGATATATAACTTTTGTGTATTTTGAATGGACTAGGATAATTTTAGTGTATAACTTTTTACCCGAAATTAAACTCGTAGACAATATATACTTTGAATATGATCTATTGCTTTTGTGGTATAATAGAAGAATCTAATTAGTTATGTTGTTATGTATAATATAAAATTATTTTATTTTATATGCGTATTTTTGTCGTATCGAATCCTATAAATTTTAAAAATCCGTATCGCCGTATACGTATCGTATTATATCGTATCGCCGTATCCGTATCCGTGCAATCTAGATCAAATGAGAAGGGACAACTGAAGTAGCACAACGTTCAAATAATTAATTGTTCTAATAATCCCAGCAAAGAAACGATTTTTTTTTTTTTTTCATTTAAATGGAAATTTCTGGTAATTTTCAGAAATTGTGTGATGATATGTAAGAAACGAATTAAGAATGTTGATATGCTTTACTAATTTTCAGAATTACTAGTTTAAGATGAAATTTGTTTTTAGTTATTGAATTATTTCCAAAGTATCTTCAAGGTTCTATCTGTACATGTAAAGGATACACAAAACACAATTATCAATAAAAATGGTTCTTTTTTTGCCAAAAATAAATAATAAATAAACTATCTTCAAACTTCAAATTTTCAGTATAATTATTATTTTAAATATTTGTGTTGATGAAACATGAGTTAACAATGCCAGATAAAATGAAGTAATTAACTTTATATTCATGTATTTTGGGTAGTAGCACCTAAATATAAGGGGCGAGGTTTACCGAATTTGCATTTGCGATTATATTTTGTCACATAATAGTTGCAAATTCAATTCCTCTTTTCTTATTTTTTTTTTTTTTAATATTTAGGATAGTTGCAATTCTCTGATTACAATAATAGTAAAACCATGCAATTATCAGAGTTGTGATTTACCTTTAAGCTAATAACAATCTATTTAGGTTAAGAAATGTCGAAATAAATAAGGTAAAAATTAGTTTTTTTTAGATGATGAGTAATCATTACATCATAACATCAATCACTATATCATGAAATTAATTCAAATATGTTTCATTGGTATCAAAATATAAAGATAAACTAATCATAAAAAATTAAATACAAAGATAAACTAATGGCAAAAACTAATATTAATTAAATGAGTTGGATCGGTGTTGGACTAAGTTGACCATTTTCTTTTTCTAATTAAATGATTGCTGAAAATATATATTATATGAAATTAAACATTCAGAAGCACCTTCATATAATTCTAAGAAAATACATTTTTAAATATTAATCACATATATAAAATAAAATTACTAAATTAGTATCAGTTTAATAAGACCCTATTTGGTTGGAGAGATTGTGCATGAGAAAATTGATTTTTTGGTACTATAGGATAGACCTACTTGCAATTTTGGTACCATTGGATACGGAAATGCAAATTTGGTACCATAGGATAGGTTTTCATTGCAACTTTGGTATCAAACCCAATTTTTCCCCAAAGTTAATGATAATTTAACCCCTATGAAATACATAACCCCTAAAATTTTGTGAAAATTTCACATCGCCTCCCTGATATTTTAATAGGCGGCACTTTATCCACTTTTATTATGATAATGAGGCATGTTACCCCCTATGTTAGGATAAATATGGCAATTTATCCCCCTATGTTATAAAATAGTTTGCATGCCTATTTTTAGTTTCGGCACTCTCCGGCTGAAGGGGGTAAATTGCTTCATTAAAAATTTATAGGGGGTAAATTGATTTTTTTTCAAATTATAGAGGGGTAAATTGAATATTATGCATTTCTTAGGGGGGTAAAATGCCATTAACTTTGTAGAAATATGGGGTGTGGTACCAAAATTGCAATGTAAACCTATTCTATGGTACCAAATTTGCATTTTTGTATCCAATGGTATCAAAAGTGCAAGTTAGCCTATCCTATGGTACCAAAAAAACAATTTTCCCTAAAGTTATCTAGATGGATTTGGTTTTTAGTTTCATGAATGGTAATTCCAGGTAACCTGAGATAAACCCGCCACCTCAGCAACATGAATTTTCATTTTTTCCTTGGAAGACATCGAAAAGTTTTCGCTTTTTAATCAAGGTATATTTTCGAAACTCTATATTTGCATTAGAATTTTTTTTAAAAATTTAGTAATCTTTTTTGTAATTTTCCTAGTGTTTTTTAAATGTGTCCTAAATTTTTTCAATATTTAATTAACCGAAACATATATTGAAAATGAAACTTTGACCGTGCTCAACGGTATCATACTGACCCAAAGTCTTATACAACCATCCCCGCCCAACACCTTGTGAAAGCCCAATTTTCCGGGAAAGAAAATTGTGGTCCAATAGGCCCATTAATGGATAAATTCAAATTCACAGCAAAATTTCAAGTCTATTTGGATAGGTATTGGTTCGATTTTACGGGTCTTAGTTTTAAAAAAATAGTTTAAGTGGTTTCGATGAAACCTTTGAAACCTTATTTGGATGAGTTTTGATTTTTGGGTTTTGTGGTTTGAATAAGTTAAAACCCCACTTGGATTGAGTTTTGATATTGGGGTTTAGGGGAAAAAGTAGGTGGTAGGTGTCAAATCAATGTCTTTTTTAGTGAGATTTGGAGGAAAAAATAGGTGGTAGATGTCGAATCAATATTTTATAGGTTTGAAGAGTTTGAGTGTGAGTTTCTGAATAGGTTTTTGATGGTTTTATGGGTTTGGCGAAAACTCATTTGAAAGGGTTTTGGCTCGGTCTCGCGAAACCCGCGAGACCGGCCCAAAACCCATCCACATACACCCTTCCCTCTTTAAAATATTTTCAATTTTCAGATTTTTGCCTAGCTATTTTTCGAAAAATATAATTGATTTTAAATCCTTTTTTATTCGAAAAATTACTTCTTATTTTATCCTTAATTTCAAAATTATTCTTGCTTTTAAACATTAGTCAAATTTGGTTTTAATATTGACTACATTCATTTTTCAAGAAAAGGTAGGTAAATTGGCAAAGATTGTTTCTAGAATAAATCACTGTATAAGGTAATGTATACATACATAGTACATATCCTGCCTAACATATTTTAATCAAAATACGCATGATTTATGACCTGAAAGCTTGATTTATAATTATCAGAAAGAAAAAAGAAAAAAGAAAAGTAAGAGCATTAGTCAGGTTCAGTCTTAATCTTATCTCTTCAGTCTTTAAAGGCTTTTGGTTGCGAATAGATAATCAAAAATATTATCATAATACAGTAAAAATTAACCTTTTTTATTTTTTATAATTCAGTATAAATTAACCTTTATAATGCATCTATCACATTGATTGTGAAATTTACCAAATAAATCAATGAAAGAAATTACATTAACCGACAAAAGGTTAGTGGATTATCGGACAAGTCTTGTCATAGGTGAAAAAGTGAATTTCCATAAAAGTAAAAGGTGAAAAACCAGATTTTATTAAAGTTGAAGTACTACTTAAAACTTATTAAAAGCCAAATTTTAACACTGTTACCACCATAAAATCCAAAAAAAAAAAAAAATGGTTTCGTTTGAATTGGTGTTGGTGGGTTTCGCTGGGTTTTGATTTCGAAAAGAAATTTTGAAACAATTGAATTGGTATGGTTGTTGGTTTTGTGGGTTTTAAAATTTGAGATATGATTTAAATTAAGTTTGGATATTGACATTTGATGGGAATTAATAGGTGATATGTGTTAAATTAATAATTTTTATATAGAAAAATAGGTGGCATGTGTTATATCAATATTGTTTTCTAAGTTTCACCATTTATTTGGTTTGAAAGGTTGGAACCTATGCTCCCGTGGGTGTATAATTTGATATATTAATTTGTCAAATTTGGATTTTGATTTTTTAAATTTGAGAACCCAATTCCAATATAACAAACCTCCAACAAAAACAAACTTGCATTCTTAAATGTTATAAAATATTCCTCGGTAAGTATTATTAAATTTAAATATTTCAATAATAAGAATAAAAATAAAAATGTAATTAATTGTTATTATATAAATTATTTATAACACTCAAGAGAGTCACAAACGGGTTGGCTAAACAGCTAGCAAATAGTTTATAATAAATAGGTTGAATATGCTCCAATCAAATTATTTTAAATTTGATTTGAACTCAATCAATAAAATTTCACTTGAAAATCTAGCCATTTGGATGCTTTTGATTTGATTTCGAAGTTTCAGTTTCTGATCAGGTATTTTTATATTGTTTTGAGATATTTGTGAAAATTATATAATTATAATTTGTGTATTTTGATTAGATTTTATACTATAACATAATGCCAAAAATTGCTTAGTTGGGTTAGCAAATGTGAAATAATAGGTTGTTTCTTAATTTCCAATTATTTTCATTATTTTCTAATTTATATACATTCAAAAAGGTGAATTTTCTTTTTTAATTTTTGATTCTTTATAAATGATTTTCAATTCATTAAGATTATTTTTAAATGATTTTTCAGGTTTTTTAATTTTCATAAAATAAATCAAGGACTAAATTGTTATAAACAGGTTTTATGGGGACTTAAGTGTAACATTATCACAGTGCTCGGATAAAATTACCCTTAAGAATATATATGTGCAAGTTACGTGACATCGAAACCGTGGTGCTCAGCCTAAAATGGTCAAAGTAAATAAACAACTCTTGGTAGGAACTAACGTCGAAAAAAGAAAACTTAAGAAAGACGACTCAATAAAAAATTATACGAGGACATTTTGTGCCATTCACTCTAAATGAAATAGAAAATTAAGCGAAACCATTCAATATTTCTTTTAGTTTCTACCGCTGATCTAGTCAAAAGGTCAAATGATTACTTCTAGATTAATACTTTTTTATCCTCATACCATACTTCTTTTTGGGGTTATTCGCATTTACACCCCTTAAACTATCATTATTTGGCAGTTATCCCCAAAACTTTTAACTTTAGTCAAGTTGACTGGTTAATTGTAGCAAATGATAAAAGAAAATGGGACGGAAAAAGTATTTGAATTGAATTTTTTTTTTTTACAGAATTACTTATATTGATTCAAGTAATATGAACTTAGGAACATTGAATATTGTTATATTTATATTGTAATTATGCCTAAAAAAAATCACACAAAACATAAGCTAGTTCTTCCATTATTCTAACTTAAAAACTCAGACGTTGATGTTGAAAAGTATGTATTCGAACATTGTAACCAGGGCATCAAAATAAAAACATCATATATAATAGCACCATGCTTATTGTAACACCCCAATCCCACATTGATTGTGGATGAATTGTTTGAATGGTTAATAAAGATTTGATCATCTTCTACTTGTCAACATGGGCTTAAGCATTTTGGGCTAGTGGACTAGAGCTCAACAATGTTGACAAGGCTAGAAGTGGGTCAAGGTCTTTACAAATGGTATCAGAGCCGACTTCGTGGTGTTATCCATGAGGGCGGTCTTGGGCTATTGATCTGGACTCGACGAGGACGTCGAGTATTTGAGTTGGGGAGATTGTAACACCCCAATCCCACATTGATTGTGGATGAATTGTTTGAATGGTCAATAAAGATTTGATCCTCTTCTACTTGTCAATATGGGCTTAAGCATTTTGGGCTAGTGGACTAGAGCCCAACAATGTTGACAAGGCTAGAAATGGATCAGGGTCTTTACACTTACTATTCCCACCGAGCTACTATTTTGATGCTTTGGTTACATTTTCCTTAAAAAACATCATTTTGAAATATCAGGCCTTGTGTTATTGCATGTGATATTTTTATTTTGATGCACTGGTTATAATTTTCATATATTGAGTTTTCAACATCATTGTCTGAGTTTTTGGGTTTGAATCATGTAAGAAACTAGCTTATATTTTGTAATTTTTTAAAGAAAAAATGCATTATAAATAAAATTATATTTAATGTTCTAAAGTTCATATTACCATAATTAGTTCAAATAGTTCTAAAGATCAATTCAATTGTTAAGGGGGGAAGGGTAAAATGGACATTTAATAAGTGTAATAAGTGGAATGGATGGTTTGTTAACCGAAAGGGTGTGATTGTCAAAAAATCAAAAGTATTGAGGGTAACTATCAAATAACAGTAGTTTAGGGGGTGTAAGGGCAAATAACCACTTCTTTTTGTCAAAGTTCTTGATTTCAAAGAGAAATTGAGTGCAATGAATTCTATCGAGACGAATTTTGGGATTCCCTATCAAATTGCATCATAAAGTGGACTACCTTAATGTATAGCATTCAACAATAAAATGATGAAAATCCTTTTTATTTTCGAAAAGTCAAATAATTTTTTTCTTTTTAGAAAAAAAAGCTATCCTATAATCATAATTAGAAAATAATTTTCCTAAAAAATCTTCTATTATTTATGAAAATAACATAAACGAACTATACTTTGCTTTGATATAAAATAATATTTATTTTGTCATAATTCACCCACATACAACTTTAATTCGATAGAAAGTTACTCATCTTTCAACTTTTTTGTTTTATATCTATAATCTCTAAGAATCCCACTTATTTTCAAAAAATTAAACCAGCTATTCATTATATCTTTGAAGATGCAAATTTTTTATTTCTTTTAATCAAATACATGAAAATCGAAGATAGTTAAAAAAAATCCAAAAAAAAAAAACAAAGAAACATGCCTATACCTCAGAAAGTTGAAACAAAAAAACAAAGTAATTAAAACACTTCTATCATTTTTCTTGAAAGTTGAAAGGAAAAAAAAGAAAAAACTGAAACCCAATTGTGTGGGATTTGCCTTTACCAAGAAATGAGTAGGGCCTTTTTATGGACATTGGATTAGTAGTTTGTGGGCCCCACTTGTAGCTCTTAATTGGGAAAGCATAAAGTAAGAAGAAAAAGGGTATTGGAATCTCCAATTAAATCACAAATGACAATATCTTCACATGGAGTGACTCATAAATCTATGATGATAATTGGAGAAAAAAAAAATTGCATAGTGAGGCTCACACTATATTATGAAATATTCTACTCTCTCCGTTTTAAATTAATTGACACATTTAACCTTTTTACACACATTAAAAAACTCAATAGTTAGTTATTTTATTAAGATAAAATATAAAAAATATTCTTTTAATAATTGTTTTAATTAATTTCATTGATCTATGTACACTCTACTTTATTGTGTAAATCTAGATGTAAGAAAATGTAAACTTGAAAAGAGATGCATTGGAAAATTAAATATGATAAATAATTTAAAACATGAAAATTTTGCAAATGTGCCAATTAATTTGAAAAGGAGGGAGTAGTTTACACTGGGCTCAATCATAAAATAAATACATATTTATAATTTTTGAGCTTCTTAAAACTTTATGTGTGCAGTTACATATAAACGGATTGTATTTGTCATATAAATATTGAAACCTAATCAATGACAATATAAGTATACTTGTCTAAATCTACTAATATATCAGTTTTTAAAAAAAAAAAATTATACAATTACATAAGAATAACAAGTTCTTAACATTCATCATTTAAATAACTTAAATTTGATCAAGTTGATTTGAGTTAAAGTTTCTCAATCTAACATCCCAAAAAGGTAGGATTATAAATTTGATGATAGTTGGTTGCACCCAATGCTAAATAAGAAATGACAATTTATGTCATACAAAACATTAGGTGTTATCCAAATTTTGTAGCATTATAATTTGGTAATTAAGACAATGCCAAGAAGATAAAGTTCAGCTCAAATAATGAAAAATATGACCCATCTTTCGGCACACATACCTTGACACTTGACAGACAGACAAAGATATATGTCTTCTCACCAAACAGAAAGCCCAACTTTTTTCTAATTTTCTTTTTTGGTTATAAATACCAGAAAGCCTAACTAAAGCTAACTAGAACCGATTAATAAATAAAAAAATATAAATACAAACTGAAATTAGAAAAACATCAAAACATCTTTCAACTGATCCAATATTCCGGATGATGGCTCACTTTAATTAATTATTTATTTGTTGCTTTTTAATTTTTCTATAAAGGTCCTTCATCATCTTTTGGTAATTCAAAAGATTGAAAACATAATTATATACTCACTCCGTCTCAAATTTTTTACTCCTTCTAGTTTTGCACGGAATTATGGATGAGAGTAAAAAAGGTAAATTTTTTGGATATTTTTGTAATTTTACCCTTAAAAATAGTGGTTGAGAATTAGTGATGTCAAATCATTACTGTATAGAAGAGTGTAATTTTGAGAAAAGAAATTTTATTGTAAGAAAGAGAATATTGTTTTGGGACATCCCAAAATTAAAAAAATTAAAAAAAACAGGAGTAAAGAATTTGGATATATGGAGTATATAAGAATAAATCAATCTTAGTAAAATTAGTTTTAGTAACTTTTTTACTAAATAATTAGGGCATGTTTGTTTGGTGTTTAGGAAAGTAGTTTGGGAGAGTAGTGGAGGTTTGTAAAATAATTTCGATTTGCGTAATGTTGTTTGTTTGAGTTTTGAAAAAGTGGTTTGAGTAGGTGTATTTTTTTGGAAGAGTTATGTTGTAAATGCAAGATGTGTAAGACTTTATGTCAAATTATATTTGTTATGTGAGATAAATTGTTTAAGAGACATGTTACTTTATGTCAAATCAGAGTAGAGTTTGTATATATTTTTTTTAGATATAAGAAAATTGTTGTTTATTTGACTTTTCAGAGAGTAGTTTGAGAAAATTGAAAGGTGAAAAATTTATTTCAGAAAATAGAAAATATGTTTGTTTGGTATTTCCCAAACACAAATAATTTTGAAAAACGCCAAACAAACAACCCCTAATTGGTTTAAAAGTCAAACACCAAAATAAATATAATTATGTGTTGGATTTCAATGGGTATTAACCCAATTGGTTGAGTCCAATTAGTGTTAACCCCATGAAATAGAAATGAATGAAATTGAAATAGAGACAATGGAGTTCATCTCACATGGGAAGAATGAAGAAACTTTATGTTATTTATATAGCAAAAACTTGTACTAAGGGTTGGGCCCATTGGGGTATCAAGTTTTAAAAGAGGATGGCCTACATGCCCATGGGTTCACCACATATGCGTGCGACGTCAATCGGCCGACTCGGCATGGTACGATCTGAGTTTGGGGCTAACTGAATAAGGTCGTCGACCCGTATGACTGAATCAGTGTGTGTCAGTTCGGTTCAAATTTTGAACCGAACGGGTGGCACATGTTTGGACCAATCCAGTGCTACTGGTTAAATCCGAACAGACATGTCCCTCCCGAAAACACCTTTCTTCTTCCTATAAATAGGAGGAATCTTGCCAATTCTCTCGTCCCGAATTCTAGCAATGGAAGCAAAATCTTATCTTCTCTTTTTTTATTCTTCACTTTTAAATTGTTGAATAATCATGTTTGTTACGATGTGGACTAGTTCTTTGTGCAAAGAAACACATATCCGGATGTTATATATTGAGAGATTATTGGAACGAACTGTTGCACCTTTGACAGCCCAGAAATATTGTCTTAAGGACATTGCATTAGCAAGCCTAAGTCGATCATTTTCGGTTCATAATTATTTTAGTAATTAAGTATGTTGTTATTAAATTCTGATTAAAGTGATATAATAATATTACTTTGTTTGTTCCGCGAAAATTAACTATACTAAAATTTATAATTAGAGTTAATTATAAATAATTATTCCGTGAGAATTATTTACTATAGTTTTTTAATTATAATACTTAGCCATATAAAGTATTTATAATATATATTTTATATACACAAACTATTTTAACACATAACAACTATATGACCCAAAAGTTATTTGATTTATGCTATATAATAGTAAATAATAATCTTGTAATACATACTTTTTCGCAAGAAGTATTGCAAGACAAAATTTTTAAAGTTGTAATATAGAAAGAATAAAGCAATTTCGAGTGTTTTTTGTGGAATTGGAAGCATAGTCGCGTACCTATATATCTAAAACAATATAGTATTGTTATATTTTGACCCCAATTAAGTCAATTTTTTATAATATTGAATTTTTAGGATATCTATTAGTTTAATTTGTTGGGATTTTCCACTGATTATAAAAGAAGCAAATGCTTACATACTATCTCTTTCTTGTTATTACCATTACCCGAGTCAATATTTATAATAGAAAAATTGATATGCCAAATATTCAATCAATGACATGGCATATTATACGTAATATTAAAGTCAAACTAAGACTGTACTGTTCTTATTCGACATACATCAGTATGCTCCGTTACGATCAAATCTGATCCATGTTATTCGACATATATCAAATATGCTCTTATTCGACATATATCAAATATGCTCTTATTCGACATATATCAAATTTGCTCCATTCGATCATTCCCTTCGACCTTCGAGCATAGTTGTTCGACCTTGATGAGCAATTCTACCTTCGAGCATAGTTGTTCAACTTTGATGAGCAATTTGACCTTTGAGCATAGATGTTCGAGTCAGGTCAATTTGACCTTCGAGCATAGTTGTTCGACCTTGTGGTCTCAATTCGACCCGAAAAGATCCGATCGATCCGAAAAGATCCGTTTTGAAAAACTATAAATAGGCAACATTTATTACTCTTTAAGGTACAATTTTGGTCAACATAACTACTACATTTCTGCTATATTCTGTTATATTCTGCTATGCTCTGAATTGATCTAACTTAGGAATCGGAGGGTCAGCGTCGGGTCAATGACCGGCACAACCTAACTAGTTTCTTTGAGCGCAGGGTTATGAGAGTTCAACTCGATCTGCCCAGTTTATGATTCCATACTGAAGAGAGGGAAACATCATTAAGTGGCATATTGGACGTGGATCAATCACTTAGACGAAAGTTCCATTCATAAAAAATATCATATCTATGCAAAATAGTGATACATAAGTGAAGATTTTACCATGGCCTATAAAATTTGATAAATTACTAATAAACTCTTTAAGCATAGTTGTGAATATAGTTCTTACTTATATATATAAAAAAAATCAATTTGATGTTGTTAAGAAATTAAAAAGTGTTGATAATATAAGCTACTTAATTTATTACTATGGTTTTAAAAGGTACGTATATATATTTATATTTTATACTTTCCCAACAAAAATTTGAACTTGAATTCACTACATTGTAATGACTAATTATTTTTAGTATATCAATCACATATTGGGTACTATGAATCTAAATACTGGTTTGAATATTTCATAAAAGAAATCCTTGTTCACAACAACGAACAAACTAGATACATTTTTGGTAAAGTTTGACCTAACAATCAAGTCAGAAGTTTTAATTAAGGAACCACATGTGATTGAGACATAGTATTATTCAGTGGTACTCAGCTGATTTATATTGACTAAAATTATTTCTGCTTTTATGCATGTGTTTTACTTTAGGGATAATTGCATCTATCACCTTGGTACAACCTTACATAATTTATAAGTACATTCCTTGGGCCATTTTTTATTTTATTTTTGTAAAGTTAAATTTATATTCCAATCGAAAAGATACAAACAACAAATACTTGACTAATGACTTCAACAAAATCAAAAGACATAAACCTACCATCAACTTTGATGAAACTTGATAAATAAAACTCATGAGTCGAGGCGCAAGTCTCTATGAAGTTCCTTTACCAAATGGAAATGAATTATATAATGATTCATAACTAAATCCACAAGGAAATAGCTCGAAGAAAAAGTCCTTCTGGATCGACTTGAGTCCATGTAGGTGGTACAACCTCTCCTTGATACGGTGGATTCGACAAAGATACACAACTTACAATTAGTTTTCTAACAACAAATTAATGTGATGTCATCTCATAAATTTAAATATACTCTTGATGGATTAATTTTATTAGTTTAAACATTTGATGGCATTTTTAAGTTTCAACAGTTAAAATAATAATTTTAAGGATATGAGCAAGGAAAAATATATATCATTGTATTAAATTTTTTGAAAGAAATGTCTTTTGTAATTATTGAAATTTTAGGGAGTGTATTTACAGTTTTATCAAATCTTAGGGGGTGTGAATGTAATTGTTTCATTTACTTTTGTGCCGAACAATTAAGAAAGAAAAAGGGAAAGAATTGAAAGCTTTACGTCATTTCCCATGCTTAAGAGTTAAGAACGGTATCGAGATAACTTGCAACTAGTGAAATGTATACACTCAAATACTTGTGTGATGCGTTCAAATTAGTTTTTTTTTAAAAACATATTTTAAATACACTTTCTATTAATACATGTATAAAGAAAGTGTATTTAAATTGGGTAACAAACCAAGATATAAGATCTAAAAATAAAACAACTATGACCTTATTTTTCATGAAATATTTTTAATAAAAAGTTTATTGGTTTGTGTAATATATCTTTCACATAAGTCTGAAAATTTTCAAAATAAAATGATATGTAGAATTATAGAGTAACAATGCAGATGGGTTCAACTTCCACTATAAATTTCTCTAGTTTAATTCTAGTCTTTATAATTAATTTATATTTGTATTTTCATACCAATTAAATAGATCTATTTGAACAAATTTCTTGATATAAAGATGTATTCACCGTTTTAAAAAAAAAGTTATAGAGTAATAATTTTGTTCAACATAATGACACTTTCTGTGTACTCGATCGATTAATATATTTTATGACAAACGATGGTGCTCAAATTATGAATTTATAGAGTGCTATTCATTACTTCAAAAAATAAATCTTAACTAGTTTGCTACACTAAAATTTGTATAACGTATGTATATTTTTTTTAAATTAAAATTATTTATTATTTATTATTTTAATAAATATTAAATAGTTTTTAATTATATAATTTATTATTTTAATAAATATTAAATAGATTAATACTATTATATAAATCTTATATTTAAAAAGAATATGTTTTCTTAATTTTGGTGATATATATGTTAAAGTATTATTTAGTCTATTAATATTATTTATAAATGAAATTAGTTTTTAAATAAAATAAGTAAAATTTTCAAATTGGTCTGCACGTGGTCTTATTCGAGCCAATTTTGAAATTTGACTACAATGTAGACTAAAATCGTCACTAAATTTGAAGATGTGAGGCTTTTTTGGAAGCCCGAAATGTTATGGGGTAAAATTATTTGTCAACATAAGTAATGGCATCAACTTTGCAACTAGACTTAACTGCCACGTCACCACTTAACGACAATTTTTAACGGCTGTACCAAATGTATCACAATTTGTTAAAGCGTTGTACTAAATGTGTTGGACACATAAAGCTCAGTACCAAAAGCGGAAATTGACATAAAGTTCAGTACCAAAAGTAAAAATTGACATAAAGCTCAGTACCAAAAGTGAAAATTGACATAAAGCTCAATACCAAAAATGCAATTCTCTCCCCGAAAAATGACATATAATTAATTTGACAATTCCATTGTCCAACATCAAATCAATCCATTTTCCTGGTTTGATTTCATATACTTTTTAAGAATCTAAAGTCCAATCTTTTCATTATGTCCTTATTCTTTTCCACACTAAAGATTTGAATTCGAAAGACATTAATTATTGTCAATATATTCTTTATATATAATATAATTACATAATTAATGTATTGATATACTGTAATACATATAAAACTGCATTAATTATGTTTTAATGGTACATATAATGTTTTATAAACATATTTAAGTAATTAACTAGGGATAATTCGAAGTAGGGTTGGATGCGGGTCAAGTATTTCGGGTTTTGGATATTTCGGGTCAGGTATCCAACTTGGCGGGTATTCGAATTTCGGTTACCCAAAATTTTCGGATATTTCGGGTTTTGGGTTTCCAGTACCCGAAATTTCATATTTTTTTAAAAATATATATAAATGTACAAGAAATCTTATTTTTTAACATGCATGTATGTAAAATTGTAAAATAAATGAATTAAAACATTAAATTGTACGAATAACTTCAAAACAAATACAACACAAACGTCTCAAGACTTTCAAATTGGGCAATTTTATTTTTATTCAATATTCGAACGGGTCCCGAAATACCCGTTCCGGTGTAAATGTAATACCCAAAACCCAACCCGAAAATATATTTTGGGTTTGGGTACCCGAACCGGAAATATCAAAAAACTCGTTTTTTCGTTCCAAACGGGAAATACCCAACGCGGTCGTGACGGGTTGCAAATTACCCGACCCAAACACCCAGCCCTAATTCGAACAAATATTTGGAGTTAGATGAAATTACATATTTACCCATGACGTTGCAAAAATTAACAATAAAATCCCACTTTGAGTTTTACTTAACAAATATTCCACTTCCGTTAATCATCGTAATGGCAGGACTAATGCCATGATACAATTTGAAAAGCCTCATTTTATACTTGGTCAATGTTGACTTTTAATTTGAGCAGTTTTTCAGACAAAAATATCCTTGATCCTTTTATGGAGAAGTGCAGGAATTATACGTTGGGGTAAAACCGTACTTAAATGGTAAAAATATACTCCTATTTTTTATCACTAGTACGGTTTTTGCATTGATTCATGAAGATTACATGTAATAAAAATATCAGCGAATGATTGATTTAGTGGAATAAATTACTAACAAAGTGATGAATATGTTCGGTTCATCTCGAAAGAGATTAATTAAATCAAGTTTAAGAGTTGAATATCCTTTATAAACAAAAGAAATGTTATAAATATTGTTCGACTATTTAAATAACTCATGAGATAGTGACAATTACATATATAACACACGGGAAGTAATTTCCCCGGAAAAAAAACCTTAATTTACACGAGTGTTAGTTGTAAATTCCAAACTAACAAATTCCGACCAAACCTTTTTCGGTTGGAATTCAAGCAAATTTCCACCGTTTTTAATTCGGTTGGAAAATTTTGATGGAAATTTTCTATTTTTCTAGTAATACTGTTTGTTAACTCTTCACATACTGAATATGGTTAAATAAAAAGTAATTAAAAGGATATTAAATTCCTTTGAAAATGATCAAACCTTTAGGTTGCTAATTTTTTAAGGAATTTTCTACTTATGGGAGAAAATTAGTGATTAGGGAAATGGTAAGAAATTATTGCATTGCTTAGTATCGTAATAAAAATACCAAAAGAAATTAGTAGGGTGGACAGAATTATTATAGCCATAGGTATCTTCCCCTCCATATTTTAATGTCACATTTACATGTTATACATGTTGTGCAAATGGATGGATTTGTCAGCTAATGATGTTTACCATATA
Source organism: Penstemon davidsonii (assembly GCA_034814905.1). Lineage (NCBI taxonomy): Eukaryota > Viridiplantae > Streptophyta > Magnoliopsida > Lamiales > Plantaginaceae > Penstemon > Penstemon davidsonii. The sequence goes on from JAYDYQ010002534.1 coordinate 27,191,958, forward strand.
TCCTTACCAAAAAAAAAAAAAAAAGGAGCTTTTCCACTAATAGATAATTAGAAGATTAAAAATTTCATTCAAATTTTGGCATGAACACCTTGATATTAGAAACAGACTATTTTTATTTATTTATTAAACTGTGTATTTACAGATCGGATCGAAGAATGCATTGAATATAAGTCCCTCCCAATGTGGTGTATCCAGTAAGATTCTAACTTGAGTTTTGCCTATGAGGGTCGCAGGCCACTACCACTTGACTCAACCACCTTGGGTATAGACTAATTTTATACTCATGAAGTTTTTTATTTGAATTTTATTATGTTAGAGCCTGTTTAAATTACTTTATTGTAATTATCTGGAAAAACAATTTTTAAATAATCTCATCAAATTAAGTTAAACATTTTTTATCTTCTCTATTTGTCTCTATTTAATTGTTTATAACGGTATAAAAAATTAACCATGATTAAATCCTCGTTAAATTTTTTCATCTTTTCAAGTGGTAATTTTAAAAAATGTTTCAGTTTTTTTTAATTATTCAGTCAATATACATGTAATGTTTTATGACAATCACATTTTAATTTAATGAATTATCCTAACTTAATGGAACAATTTTATTGGATTAGTAATATAAGAAAGATAAGCTAAACCATCTCCAACACCCCTCTTAAGTCTTAAATTTTGACCTCTTATCTTAAAATTTAAGGGATGAATAGTGTTATACATTCCCACTTTTTACTCTGCACTCCAACAACTAGTTTATATTTTAAGATTTTACTTTTATACAACAACACCATTTCACTCCAACATCTAGATTATATTAAATAAACTATTTTTAATTATGATTTATATATAAATAATAGTGATATATATATATATATATAATTTATTTATTTAATATAATAATAAATATTATTATTTTGAGAAAATATCGATAATTTAAATTAAATAATTGTGTTCTATGAATTTAAATTAAATATTTCGTGAAAGTAATATAAAATTAAAATATTATTATTTCAAAAAAATAATATGAATTACTATTTTAAAATATTTTTAATTTTCTACGGGAAAAGTACAAAAAATTTGTACTTTCAATGTAAAAAGAGCTTTTAACAATTAATTTTGGCCTCTTATATTTAAGAGGTCAAATTTATAATTTTTTGTGGATCTTAAAATATAAGAGCTCTCTTGAAGCTCAATTTTTTTTGACAAAATTTATATTTTTTCTAATAATTTGAGTTATACAGGGTCCTTGGAGATGGTCTTACAGACTTCTACAAAAGGGTAGAATTATTTTATCATTTTAATTGAGATGTTTTTTGCACATTCTGCCAACTGCAAATCAAATTAAAAATAGATGAGAGAGAAAGAGAATACCCATAAAAATGGAAAGTAAAAAGAGCACACAACGGACAACACATCACATTAAGGTAAGTAATATATACGGAAAATGCCCGATATTATCCTACGTTATGCAAAACTTGCATCAAATTACCTAAGAATTATTTTTTGCACCAAACTCTCTTATACTTTCAAAACCTTGCATAAGACATCAAATCCATCACCTTCTGTCCATTTTTTAACGCGCGTGTGTTCCACGAGAAGAATGTGCGATTTTTATTTATTTTTGCATATTTTTTTCAGCACAAAACTCCATTGTGCTTTAGAACCATTTCACAAAACTCATATTTTTGAACGTTTGCGCAAAACGCCCTTGTACTTTAATTATATCTAGGGGTAGTTTAAGCAATTCAATTAAAAATTAACGGTCTTAGTAACTTACGGAGAATTGAATGTTTTATTCAGAATTTTTTAAAGTACAAGGGAGTATGATACAAAAAAAAATTCACAGGATAATTTTGTACAAATTTTGCATAACTCATGGTAGTATCGTGCATTTACCCCTAATACAATATATTATGCTTTTACCCTTACTAATTCCTAACCGCATAATTTACTTTTACTATAAAATAGAAAATAAGATGCAACTTTTTTCCTCCAACCACCAAAGGTTGGTGACGTATCCTTTTACCTCATATTCTCTCTCACTTGTCAATAAACTTTAAATATTAGTTGTAAGAATAAAAATTAATGTATTTTATTCTGCTATTCTTATCCTGAAACAATCTGTGTATTATCAATATTCTATGTGATACTGTACTTTTAAATATATAAATTCTATTTAATAGATCTGTTTTTAAATTTAAATGTCTCGAAAAAAGAGAAATTTTTTGTTACGGCAACCCGTACAAATGCATAGTACTACAAATAAATGAGAGCGAGAGCAATACATTTTTTTAAAATAGTTATTAGATATTAAATTAATAGGACGGGAGGTTTGAAAATAGAGTAATTCTGACTTTTATAAAATACTGTAAAAATAAAATTTATAATTTTTTTTTTAGCAAAATACGTGAATAGTAATCATTAAGGTTTTTTTTTCAAAAGATAGGTTGTTGGATGTTAAACGTGAGACTTGAAAATAAAATAATACTGATTTTTGTAAATGTTTTTATAAAAGACTTTGGAAATATAATTTCTGAATTAAAAAAAATACAGCATATTTTTTTTCTTGATAAATAAAATACAGTATAATTTTAAAATAGCAAAATGTCAAAAGTCATTGTCTCAGACAATTGGAGCATGAGATTGGGTTGGTCCATGCTACTATTGTCCAATAATAAATACTCAAAATCTTTGAAATCTAAATACAGCTGCTGACAAAGCAGCCATAATACTTTAATTATCACACTGTTTCTGACCAATAGCATTGCAGAATTCAAAAATAATAAAATAAGAACAAAACTACCAAATAACTCAATTAATTATTTATAAATCAAATTTAATTAATGACTAAATAAATCAGCATGCTGACCAATGGCTGTATAGGAAAGGACCACTTATCTATTCAACACCATGTCACCATGCCTAAATCCAATACATTATTTTTTACATCCATTGTACGAATAACATAGCAGTTAACCGATAAGATAATTTCTTCATTCCTAAATACATGTCGTTATAGTAAAAATAAAATATGTTTAAATACATATTATTTTAGAAATTCAAGAGAGATTTAAATATTTTTTTGATAATTTTACCCTTCTCATTAATGAAATAGAGAGAAATGGATATGAAAGTTGCAGATTTTTTGATATTTTTAAGGGTAGTTTCCTAAATTGTTGTGTAACAGCTTGAACGACATGCATTCAGGAATGACGTGAATAAAATTTAATCATTAAATACAGAAAGAGGAGTTGAGAATTATTTTTTGACAATTTTACCCTTTTCACTAATGAAATAGATAGAAATGGATATGATAAGTTGCAAATCTTTTTATTTATTTTGAAGGGTAGTTTTGTACCATAAGACTTTTATTCTATTAAAGTTTAAGTAATTAATAGTTTCCGTAATCCTTGTACTACAACTTTAAACGACGTGTATTTAGGAATGAATTAAGCAAAATTTAATCATTAAATACAGAAAAAGTAGTTGGGTCAAAATTTTCATCTCTATCTACAAAACCCCAAAATTAAATAAATATTTTCCATAATATTACACCATGTCATTCGTGCAATAAATACATTATCCCGAAAATCCCCATTAAAGAAAAGAAAATCAAATACATGGATTTCATTTATTTAATTACATGAATCCTAATAAAGATTAAAACATGATTTGATGTGATACATGCTGATAGATACATACATATTTACGTGAATATATAATACACCTAATACACACACAGAGAGAGAAAAAGAGGGGTGTGTAAAGAAAAAGTAAAGGTACATGAACACATGTGAATGTGTATGTATATGGGGTATATTGGATGAATATTTTAAAGTAGTTGAAGAGTGAAAATGAAAGTTATGCCGGGAAAGATGGGTAAGAGAGAGAAATCACAACAATTGTTCATGTTATTTTTGAAGATGCAGAGGCAACGAAAAATGGTTATGGAAACAAGAGCCATTTGTAGTGCTTCAACAATTAGAAAAGGAAACTTCTCTCTACTATTCCTTTTCCTTCTTTTCATTCTAGTCCTCTTCATAAACTAATTTTATACAACCCTTTTCTTCTCTTTGTCAATTAAGCGTCAAGACTTGATTTTTATTTTTATTTTTCATTTATCTGAAAAACCCACATCTTTTCTTTGATTTTCCTGATCTGGGTTTTTTTCTTTTTGCTTAAATATTGGTGAGTTAGTTTTTGTATACTGAAGTAATTGGTGGTTGGACTTGTTTTTGACCATTTAAGGAAAGGTTGATTATTTGATCTAATTTTTCAGGTATTTTTGAGATAAGCTCTGGATCTTGGGTTGGTTTTTATGAAAGAGGCAATCTTGGAGTTAAATGTTGATGATTCTGGGATTGGTTAAGTGTTAAGAGTTTGTGGGTGTTTTGAATATGTTTCCTTCTTTCATTCATACCAATTTTCTGTAAATATAGTTAGGTTTGAGGCAAATTAGTTTCCCCTGATTGATAAATTTTGTGATTATTAGGGGGAAATTGCCCTTTTACTGTTCTCTTTCTTGGTTATAGTCCTTGAAAAAAAAAAAAATACAGGGGATAGATAAAAAAAAAAAAAAACCCATCTTTTTATTGTGGGTTTTTATAGTTTTATTAGTGATCAATCATATAAAGTTTAATAATTTGTAGAAGGAAGAGTATACCATTTTTTTCTCATTAAGGCCAGTTTGACTGGTCTATGGGACTGGATAGTTCACTTCTGGAATTAATAGAGAAACTTAGATCTTGGATTTCTTGGAAAAATAATTATCAAAATTCAATATCCATTGGAGTTGAGATGAACTGTTTCCATTGCGAAAAGAACATACTAAGTTCTTGCACCAAATACCATTGTGAAAGCTGTGGGCGATTATTGTGCGAAAACTGTGCTCAAAGCCTTGCCACTGTGGATACAATGAGTCATTCAAATTTTGCCGTTGAGTCCGTTTTTAATATCAAATCATGCAAGCTTTGTTTTGAACTCAGCCCCCTTAGTGATAGTGCTCGAAGATGCAGTGGTAAAGTTTATCCACGAGATAGCCCGGAACCACCCTCACCGAGTTTTAGTGGTGAGAGATTTGGTGTTCATTCTCCCTCTTCGCCTTTCGTTCATCGTTCACCAAGCAGGTATAAAGTTTCGATTCTTTTGCTACATGTTTACGATACCTCTTTACACAATTTTTTTGGTAACTCTTATATTTAACTGATAGAACTCTTAAAGTTTTAACCTTTATCCGAACATGAAAAAATAAATGTTTTCCGGTGAATTTAGTTGGTAACATATGTCGATATCATGAATTGATATGTTCTAACTCCAAAATGTGTTAACGGGTAAAAAATATATTTAATCCCGATTTCCATCTTAGCTAGGTTGTATAGTCTTCATGTTCTATTTGGATCTTCATTAAATTTGGATCTTTATAGTTTCTTGGATCTCAGATTGCCCAAGACCTTATAAGGTGAACTTAATCATGATTTCTAATCCATGTGGGATATTTGGTCTCAATATAATTGTCGGTCATAACTATTAAGTTCTAATGTCTACTAAACAACCATGTGTATGTCTAAAAAGCTTACTTTTTAACATATGCTGATATCATCAATTGCTTCATTCTAATTCCATGAATATGTTATTAACGTAAAAAATAAACTCAAACCCGGTTTCCAACTTCGCTAGGTGGACATTTTGTAATTGGTGTCTTCTAATGCCTAGGATGCTAAATTACGGGGACATTTTACTATATTTGCTAATTCTTGGAGTTAAAAATTTGTATTTTCTGCGTTATTGTTGTAGGAGAGATGAATATGTTATTAACGTAACATATAGATTTATACCCGGTTTCCAACTTTTGCTAGATGGACTAGTCCTTGAATTTTGATTAGTATTTTAATTGGTGTCTTTTAATGCTTAAGATGCTAAATTTTGGTGACATTTTTCAAATTCTAGGAGTTTAATTTGTATTTTCTACGTTTATAATTGTAGGAGCGATGAAGATGAGGGAGAAGAGTCGACAAGTCAAATCTTTGGCACATCAAGTGAATACTATCGTGATACTTCTGATGTAGATTCAAGTAGTATTATTAGTGCTAGACATGAACAACTTTATAGTTTTACGTCTGTTGGATCAAGCCCATCAGACAGCCCCTCTAGGATCCATATTACTTCCAACAGAGTCGGGCATTATGTACAAACGGGAACCCCAACCGAGGGCCCAACTGACGAAGAACAGGCTATTTTAGAAAAGCCTACTAAAGGGATTCAAGAACTACCAAAACCGTTAGATTTTGAAACGAACGGTCTCATTTGGTTCCCTCCTCCGCCCGATGACATGGACGATGATACGGAGAATAGTTTCTTTACTTACGATGACGAGGACGATGAAATCGGAGATTCCGGGGCTGATTTTTCACCGACTTCTAGTACTGATACCGTGTTTTTATCAAAGGAAAAACAGCAAGCAGATAACAAGGAGCCTCTAAGAGCTGCCATTGAAGGGCATTTTAGAGCCCTCGTTTCTCAGCTTTTGCAGGGTGAGGGCATAATCGAAAATAAAGAGAAATGTGCTGGCTGGGTTGATATAGTAACGGCAATAGCATGGCAAGCTGCAAACTTTATAAAGCCGGATACAAGTAGAGGAGGCAGCATGGACCCTTGTGACTATATAAAGGTCAAATGTGTAGCTTCCGGAATTCCCCTTGAGAGGTAAATAAATACCGCTCGATGTTAAAATATTTTGAATTCCCACATTCCATTTTTACCATTTTAGCCCTGAAAAGGTTCGAAAGAACCAAAATTTTTACATGACAAGTACAATACACTGATCCTGTAACTGGTTAACACGACCAATTACAAGGCATTTTTCTTGGTTGTTGAGAGTTTAAATCTTTTTTTCTTTTTCTTTTTAATGCAGCAAACTTATCAAAGGAGTAGTTTGTACGAAGAATATAAAGCACAAACGTATGACCTCACAATACAAAAACACTAGACTACTTCTTTTAGGAGGAGCACTTGAATACCAGAGAGTTCCCAATCAGCTTGCATCTTTTAATACATTACTGCAGCAGGTATATATTCTCCCGTTTTTCTTATTTATCTCAAGTCAACTTCTTACAAGATCATTTGCAATATAATATATTTATGGTTTTTGCATCAGGAAAATGATCATCTTAAGACAATTGTTTTGAAGATAGAAGCCCATCGACCTAATGTTCTTCTAGTGGAAAAGAGTGTATCTTCGTTTGCTCAAGAGCAACTTTTAGCTAAAGATATCTCTTTAGTTTTAAATGTTAAAAGACCATTATTGGAGAGGATTGCAAGATGCACTGGTGCTACTATAACTCCGTCTACCGATCTTATTTCCACAACAAGGTTGGGGCACTGTGAACTCTTCCATTTGGAGAAAATATCAGAAGACCACGAGTCCGTAAACCAATTCAAAAGAAAACCTTCGAAAACTTTAATGTTTTTCGAAGGTTGTCCGAGGCGCTTGGGTTGCACGGTAATATCTTCAAACTTTCATGAATTAATATGAGTTTTAATTTTAAAAAGAAAAAATGGGAACTCCTAATAAATGGGAACTTATTTATAGGTTGTACTTCGAGGCTCATACCGTGAAGAACTTAAGAAAGTGAAACATGTGGTCCAATATGCTATATTTGCGGCATATCATTTGTCACTAGAGACCTCATTTCTTGCTGATGAGGGTGCTTCTCTTCCTAAACTGTCAACAAAATCCTCACACGTCATTTCAGAGAAAACAATACATAATAAGGAAGAAATTGATGCTTCTAATATTGATATAGTTCCTGCCGATCTCAATTTGGAGCTAGGATTGCAAGAATCTTTGTCTGAGCTCGGTGAAGCTAGTTATGATGATGCTTTAATCCAAGACGAGTTTAGATACAGAAATGCACTATTGGAAGCATGTGATGAGAATTTAGCATTGAACACGACACTCTTAGAGCCGGAATCAGGTGAAGCGTCTATGGAATACTATTCGGGTAATGAGAGCCATCAGAGCATTTTAGTTTCTTTCTCTAGCCATTGTATGTTGAATGGAACAGTATGTGAACGCTCGAGGCTCCTTCGTGTGAAATTTTACGGACCTTCTGATAAACCACTAGGGAGGTATCTCCGAGACGATCTATTTGATCAGGTAAACTTTGTTTTTCTTTTATATTAGGGTGCTTTACGACCGGACGGACTACCCCTGATCCCCTTCTGATTTAGGCTATTTACCCAAACACCCCTTGCAACTTCAACAATCCTTACAAGAACACCCCCTACAACTTCTGGAAATGTTTACCAAAAACCCCCTGTAAGGGTGTTCTTGTAATTTCTTGAACTACAGGGGGTATTCTGTAATTAGGATTTACTTGAGGGGGTTCGAGTGTAATTCGCCCTTTTTATTATTTCACAGAAAAATTATTTTACACACTCGGTGCACGGATGACGTGGTGCAGCACACAAAATTTCCTTGAATATACTTATATGTTTATTGTATGTATTGCCAGTCGTCTCTGTGTGGATCATGCAAGGAATCAGCCGAAGCCCATGTGGTATGTTACACGCACCAGCATGGAAATCTTACGATAAACGTGAGGCGTTTGCCCTCAGTTAAGCTTCCCGGAGAACAAGATGGCAAGATATGGATGTGGCATAGATGCCTTAGGTGTGCACATATTGAAGGTATTCCACCAGCCACACCAAGGGTAGTTATGTCCGATGCTGCTTGGGGACTTTCTTTCGGAAAGTTTCTCGAACTTAGTTTTTCAAACCATGCCACTGGAAATCGTATTGCAAATTGCGGTCATTCTCTACAAAGGGACTGCCTTAGATTTTACGGGTAGGTGTCGTTTTCTGCTACCAATTTCATTTTCTTATTGGTAAAAAACATTTGTTTTTGGTGATTTATGACCGGGCCCTCTGAGGTTTAGTTGTCTTACAAGGAACCCCTTGACGTTTCAGAAATTACAAAGAGACCCCCTTTGGTTAGAACTATGTACCAAAACACCCCTACAACTTCAACAATCCTTACAAGGACACCCCTACAACTTCTGAAATTGTTTACAAAAAAAACCTTGTAGAGGTGTCCTTGTAATGTCTGGAACCACAGGGGGTTTTCTGTAATTACGGTAAACCTCAGGGGTTTGAGTGTAAATCACCTTTTTTTATTTATTTATCTCATTTTCTTTTTGTCAGGTTTGGAAGTATGGTAGCTTTTTTTCGCTATTCTCCTATTAACATCCTTGACGTCCATCTGCCTCGTTCGATGCTTGAGTTCGATGATTCTGGTTCACAGATCTGGATCAGAAAAGAAGCAGCTGAGGTTCTTGCAAAACCCAAAAAATCTTTTTATATTTTTGCTTTTTTTGGAAAATCTGTCTCCTTAATTACTATATTTCCTTGTCTTAGCTTCTGAGCAAAGCAGAAGCTCTTTATGGAGAGATATCTGGTGTTCTTCAAGAAATGAAGCACAAAAGCTTATCTTGCATGCATGAATTCTCCGATGCAAACGAGTTGCATAATCATGTCTTGGAGCTAAATGATATGCTTGATAAAGAAAAGAGTTATTGTGAAGTGAGTACTTCTGGAGTTGTAGTTTTTACTTCATTTAATTTTGTGACATGGCACATGATACATGATACATGACTTTGTTTATGATCAGGATTTGCTCCAAGAGACTCCCGATTTAGATAAACCGGAAGTTGACATTCTTGAAATAAACCGTTTGAGGCATTCTCTTCTAATGGGCTCACACGTTTGGGATCGGAGGCTATATTTACTCGACTCCCTTCTTAAAAGAAGCTCTAGTCCCAAGGCTCCAAATGATGCTTTACCTCTTATTGAATCGAAAGATTGTACCTTTGACCTTGGTCAAACAGAAAATATTTCCGGGCAAAATGTCGAGGAGTACCCCAACAATGAGGAAAATTATAGTACGGATGAGGATCATGCTAACAATAGTACATCTTTAGAACGACTTCCATCGGCTGCATCAATCTTATCTGATACAATCGATTCTGCATGGTCTGGTGCTGATCAAGCAACTGTAAAATCTCACTTGCTCGATGTAATAAATGCCGAAAATCCTTCTATCAGAAGAGTGATGTCACCAACAAGAGTGTATTCATTTGACTCGGCTCAAAGGCTTCAAGATAGAGTAAGGAAAGGATTGACCCCTTCCTCTTTGTCCACAATTCGTTCTTTTCATGCATCCGGAGACTTTCGTCACATGATTAGAGATCCTATTTCAAATGTACAAAGAACTCACTCTCAAGTATCACATCGTGAAGTAGAAAAGCTAAATCTTTCGTTTGGCGATTCTCATTCGTTTATCTCTTCTATATCTCTTTTTCCCCAAGGAGCAAGATTTATGGTCCCACATAACGACATTGTTATTGCCGTTTATGATAATGAGCCGACTAGCATTATATCGTACGCTCTTAGCTCCAAAGAATACGATGATTGGATTTGTGATAGGCCAAGTGAAGGAGGAGGATCAAATTCAAATGTGAGTCTTATACACAAAGTGAACTCTCTAGCGTCCGACCTTTCAACATGGCAATCGTTTGGTTCACTCGATTTGGATTACATGCAATATGGAAATTATAACACTCGTGAAGATTCTTCTTCAACTCCTAAGAGTTCTTCACCTCATGTTAGAATATCATTTGAGGATGATTCAAATGGTGGTGGAAAAGTGAAATTTTCGGTTACTTGTTATTTCGCGAAGCAATTTGATGCTCTTAGGAGGCGATGTTGTCCTAGTGAAGTGGACTTTATACGTTCATTGAGTCGATGCAAGAGATGGAGTGCTCAAGGGGGAAAGAGCAATGTTTATTTCGCTAAGTCCTTTGATGAACGTTTCATTATTAAACAAGTAACGAGAACTGAGTTGGAGTCGTTTGATGAGTTTGCCCCCGAGTATTTCAAGTATTTGACGGGTGCTCTTAGCTCCGGAAGTCCCACTTGCCTCGCTAAAGTTCTCGGTATATATCAGGTTCGATCGATCGATCTCATCCCTTGCTTCTTTTGAGTACTTCAATATATTTACATGCTAATTAAATCATGTTATATAAATAGGTCATAGTGAAACACTCAAAAGGTGGGAAGGAAATCAAAATGGATTTGATGGTAATGGAGAATCTCTTCTACAAAAGAAACATTTCAAGAGTCTATGATCTAAAAGGCTCCGCACGATCCCGATACAATGCAGACACGACGGGACCAAACAAAGTACTCCTAGACATGAATCTCCTTGAAACACTACGAACAAATCCAATATTTCTTGGAAGCAAAGCGAAAAGGATCCTCGAAAGAGCCGTTTGGAACGATACATCGTTTTTAGCGGTAAGTTCATCTTTCCCACAAATTGAACGAACTCGTTTTAATTAGCATTCGTGCTCGATTTTTTCTAATTTTTTTTTTTGTTTCAGTCTGTGGATGTAATGGATTATTCATTATTGGTTGGAATTGATGAAGAGAGGAAAGAGCTTGTTTTAGGGATTATTGATTTTATGAGACAATATACATGGGACAAACATTTGGAGACATGGGTTAAGGCTTCTGGTATACTTGGTGGACCAAAAAATGCTTCACCAACAATTATTTCTCCAAAACAATACAAGAAAAGATTTAGGAAAGCAATGACAAATTACTTTCTTACTGTACCAGATCAATGGTCTTCATAACTAATAGTAATTAATATTACTATTTTTTTTCATTTTTTATTTATTTTTACATTATGTGTATTAATTTCTCCCTTTATTGTGGGGTAATAATTAGCTTTGTTAGGAGGTTTGTAATAATTGTAAGAAGGATGAAGATGATTTTCTTCTCCCTTTGTTTCTTAATTTGTACAATATTGATAATGAGAAGAGAAACTTAGGCTATGCTTGATTTATACTATAATTTATATTTTTCATATTACAATTGAAAGTAGAATGAGATGTTTGGGGTTTTATTGATATTTATTTTCCAAATAGCCGGACTTGCAATATTGAAAATATAAGGGGTAGAAAGTGTTATACATCATCATATACTAAGTACTCCAACAACTAATTATATTTTAAGAAACTACTTCACTTTGTTCCCAAAGCTATTTTATATTTTAAAGAATCACTTTTTAATTATTATTTATATATAAATAATGATTATATATATTTATTATAATAATAAACTCTAATTTTTTTAAAATATATTATTTTGGAATACTTGTGCAGGGAAAGTACACTGGCTTTATACTTATCCCCCAATAAGAGTTTTTTTAACATTTTATTTTGACTTCTCTATTTTTTTGGTACATCTATTTTGACTTCTCAAATTTGAAAAGACAAACTCAAAATTTGGGAGGACATATATGTAATTTTTTGAAAAGCTCGTCTTTACAAGTGGAATTTTTTGACAAGCTTATATTTTTTTTTTAAATTGACATATATGTAGAAAATTTTATATTTTAAAGAATCACTTTTTAATTATTATTTATATATAAATAATAATTATATATATATTTAACATTTATATATTTATTATAATAATAAACTCTAATTTTTTTAAAATATATTATTTTGGAATGCTTGTGCATGGAAAGTACACTGGCTTTATACTTATCCCCCAAAAGAGTTTTTTAACATTTTATTTTGACTTCTCATTTTTTTTTCTGGTACATTTATTTTGAAACTCAAAATTTGGGAGGACATATATGTAATTTTTTGAAAAGATTGTCTTTAGAAGTGGAATTATTTGAAAAGCTTATATTTTTTTAAAAAAAATTGACATATATGTAGAAAGTCTCTTGGAAATGGCCTAAAGGCATCTAAACATGTCACATTAAAGAAATGTTTTGGCATTTTTTTTAATAATAATGTCATTTTTAAGAAGTGTCACCATCTCTAGTTCGTTAGATAATGATTAAGTGGAGAAATTTTATTTTATGTGATTTTAATTATTTTTTCCTTTTCATGATAGTCAATTTTTAAATTATGATATTCAATTCAATGTAGAGCCCGACCTGAATTGTGTCTATAAACGGTAAATGAACTAGTAATCATGTACGTACTTATTTTCAAGAATTGCAAAATTAGTCTTGCAAGTATGGCTCGTTAACATTTTGGGTCCTTTAGAGAATCAATTTTCATTATATCATGTAATTAATTTTTTCTAACAATTTTAGTCTTATTTTAACCCGACTCGTAATTTCAACACATCATATCACGTGCGACCACATGATTTAAGATGTTGAGTTTAACTCAAAATTTTTTTTTTTTTTAGGACCACATGATTTAAGATGTTGAGTTTAACTCATAATTTTTTATTTTTTTAGGAAATGCAATCGGGTAGTATTTTCATCCATGTATGTGACTCATGCTTAATAACAAACAAGAAATATAAATAATGAACTTTTTATTTTAATAAGATATTTTATCGTATATATATTACTGAATATATACTACTGAAACTTGGGGAAATTACAAAACTTCTGACAGCAACTTTTTTTTTTTTTTTTTTCATTTAAAGTAGAAACTCAATTAAAGAGTATACTTGATATATTATAATGTATCATGCACGAGAGGTCCACGATCAGTCTATTATGACTAATAAATTGACTTTCAGAGAGTTAAGTTTTGTATTATTTAATTAGGCATAATAATGTTACTACTAACTATATGTGCAACTGGTCATTATTAAATAAAATGACTAAACTAATGGTCTAATTAATAATCACAAGAAAATAATCTGACTTCGCAGAAAATGTGGAGGTTATGTTATTGGTGGTAGTTGTTAGCTAGCTCTTTCATTAATATGTATAAATCGATTACCTATCTAATTTCTTTGATTAAAATAATTGAAAGAATTTCACTTTTAGTACCACAAATAACTCTACTTTAAGGTTACGGTACTATAACTTTAAAAACATACATATTTGGTACCACATATTAACTGTCCTCGACATATTTAATACTTCCGTCAATTTTTTGACGGAAAATTCAATTTCTGACGGAAAGTTGATGGAAAATTTGCATAATTAGTCCTATAGTTATTAATTGCTGCAAAAGTGTGTCCCACATATTTTCTGGAAGATAAATTTACGCCAAAGTTCACAAGTTTTATGAATTTTATATATTATTATTATTAAATTTCTTAAACTAATTAGATTATATATATGATATATATAGACTAAAAAATATTTTATATAAATTCTGATAAAATTTAAATTAAATTTATTAGAATTTTTTATTTTTGAAAAACAATCTTTCAAACTAATTAGATTTTATATATATAATATATATAAACTGAATAATAATTTATTTAAAATCTAATAAAAAAATTAAAGTTATCGAATTTTTTAATTTCAAAAAATAATATTTTAAACTAATTAGATTTTATATATAATATATATAAATTAAATAATATTTTATTTAAAATTTTAAAATATAAAAAAAACTTATTATGTATTTTTTGGGATATAATTTATATTTAGTCTTCTTTTTTTTGATAATTTATAGTACTTAATATATTAAAATATTGAATACAAATTCCTTATTTATATTACAAAACATTTTAGAAGTGCATCTACATGTGTACGAAGTGTAGAATACTACTGTATTATACGTAATTAACAAAATTAAAGTTAAACTCACTGAAAATTCAAATAGAAGTTCCTAACTATTACACACTCTCTCATAATTCGCCTAAATTTTTAATAAAAGGAATTTTTCTTTAGGGAATTCGGAGAGAATACACAAAAAATTATTGGCTATGGAATTAATCACTTGAACTTGTCCTTTAGGAATATATATTAATTAAGTGATTAATTTCTTTGCTAAGAGGCCACAGCAAGCTGAATCTCTCTTTCACTAATCGGCAAAAATCCAACTCGCTTCTGCAAAACAAACAAATAGTTTAAATTAACTTTTGCAAATGAAAAAATAAATTAAAAAAATTGGCTGACTTAATGGACTTAATAGACAAAATGCAAATATTTTATTGGTCGCTTATGTAATGTTACCCACTTACAAGTTAAATATATTGCATTTGCTTAATTTTGTTAATGATTTAGATAAACTAAAGATATAATAATTGCCTACAACTTTCCTAAGGTTTGGTGATATATATTACAGAAAAAGACAAAAATAGTCTCATAACTAAAGGTTGTCGGCAAGTTTGCCCCACAAGTATTTTTGCCTCATAAGTATTCGGGCCGATAATTTTATCCCACAACTTATAAAATTGAAGCAATTTTGAAAAATTTTCAACCAAATTACAAAAGTGAATCTTATTCGCGAGCCTGTATGCATAGAATTCTAATCAACTAAAAGCATAAAGTAAAAATAATGGCCAAAAATGAAAAGAGGAAATGCCTAACTTTCTGTCACGTCCACTTAATTTGAAAATATTGTTTGACCGATTATTAAAATTAAAAGTGAACCCCCAAATTAAAGAAGATATACAATAGGGCCGATCTTATCATTTCATCACACCATAAAAATGACAAGTAATAAATAAAATATTAATAAACAAATAACATACAGCTTCTAGACTACCAAAAACTTATGTATAAACGACAAAATATTAAGTGTTAGTATAAAAATTATCAATATTCACAATAATAGTGACAAAATGTATTTTTATATTTATTGATAAGTATATGATAATTTAATTGTTATTACTAATTACAAATAACACATATTTGTGACAAATGAAAATAAATATCGTTAGAAGGATTAAGTGATAATACTTTGATTACAACTTTTCGGACATCATAAATTGTCAATAGTCACAATTTGATTACACTTATTGTGAAAAATATTTTCACGAATTTTGGCAAACAAAATCTATTATATTTATTATTTGATATATGTTAATAGTGAAAAATTAACATTGTCACCTAATATGCTCACTAAAAGCTTATTTTCATGTAGTGATAACTCTAGAAATTAGAATATTGATTCTCAAAAAAAAAAAAAAACACTCTTGAATAGTGAATTACTGATTAAATTAATCTAACTTGTATTCAAATATATGCATCTACTTTATGATTTGGTGAGGTTGGTCAAATTTAAGTTACTATTATCAACCAAGTACCGGTATTCAAAATCATTTTGAGGTGATTTTAATAGATGTAACCTGGAAATCTGGAATATTTAATATTATTTAGCATTTACTATATTTGGGAACATAATATATTGTACGTAGCCAACATAAATTGACTCTAAACAAGTTCATATGTGAAGGAGTATAATATATCCTGATCACTTAATTTGTCCGATTCTCCACAAGTGCGAAAATGTGAATTTCTTGAATATGTAAGGAATATAAGCAATGTAAACATATAATGATAAAACAAGAGATTTAAACATATCAAATAACGAGAGAAAAACATGTAAAATATTAATTAATACACATACATATTAGGTCATGATTTTGGCTTTGTGCAAATCTACAAATAATTAAGGAAAATTTAATCATAGCTGAGAAAATAAGTAAATTGAAAATGAAGAGCCAAATATAGATATATTTTTCAAAAGGTTTTTCTAGGATAAATAATAAAAAATAAGTTGAAACGTTTCAAATTTTAAACATTTTTATTTTGAAATATTGAAGAATTATTTATTGTATAAGTTGCACCACATCATTAATGACACGTTATACATCAGTCCAATTACATTTATACATGTGGATGAGTGGATCGACTAAGAACACATTATCCATGTCAACATGGTACACCCGCTACACAGATGACTTGATCAAACATATTGATGAAATTTATCTGATTCTAATTAAGTACACGATTGACATGAGACCTAAAAGTCCAATACTCCTTGAATTTATGAAATAAATATAATCTGGTCCACATCATGTCATCCTCGCAGCGATAAATGAAATAATTTTTTCAAGTTCGGGGATTGTTTTACGGATTATTAATTTACTTTCCTTTAAAGTTTATTTGTCATTGAGGTCGTAACCCATTGATAAGACACTAAGGCTAAGATCCCAAGACTAAGAGATCATGGATTCAACTCTCACTATTGTGGATTTTCCTCTAGTTTTAATACTAGTTGTTTGACAGTTATTTTTCTTTATAATATACCAACATGCGATTGGTCTAGTGGAAGGAACTTGTCACTACAAAGTAGCTAACACATGTTCGAATCCCTGTTGGGAAAGGTTCCCACTTAATGTGCCCGACGCGCATCGAAATGGATTAAACCCTTGGAAAAAAAAATCTTTATAATATGATTGGACTAGAATAGAATTAGAATTTGATGTAATATGTACTTAAAAAAAAGTTTACTTGCCTATTCCTATTTCTTAGGAGTGTTTGACTATTCCATAATTTACACAATGTAAATCAAGATTTCTCTATCAAGTAATTAATTAACCATTTTCTCAATAGTCACTTTCTAATTACTATACTAGCACATGAAATAATGTCAACCCAGGAACATGCCATGGAAAGTGGAGTTATGTCTCAAATACTCCAAAACCCCATAAAAATGCCATGAAAAATGGAGCAACGATTTGAACAAAGAGTGAATAACAAATTAACTTCTCGTGATATTTTAATTAGACAATTTAACTCTATGTGATAAATAAAAGGGTAACATACCTCCTTGTGTTTTTATAAAATAAGCACACCGTCTCCCTCTTGATTTTTGCAGTTTTACAAGTGGGTAAAATGCCCATTATGCAATATCACAGGGAGTTAAAGTGCTCATTTACGCATATCACAGGGAGGTAAATTGTCTATTTACGCATATCACAGGGGGTAAAGTGGGGTGAATATGTTATCAAATGTAAGGTTAAATTGTTCATTTTTACATGAAAGTGAAATTTCAGTCGCATTATAGAGTGTGTGTGCAACATCTCCACAAGTAATGAGGTAAATAGCTTTTTATTTCATTTTACAAGGAGGTAAATTGCCTATTTTCATATCATATGGAGATAAATTACCCATTAAATATATCACGTAGAGTTAATTTTCCAAACAGAACAAATAAACAGATAATTAAATAAATAATTAAAAAATAACAAACCTCTCGTAATTTGGGGCATCGTTTAGCCAATCCATGATCATTCTTCCAATGCACATTCTCCACCTCCTCCGCCGCGCCGCCGCCACTACCTCCGCCACCGGAAGCCATACAAAGACTAACAATCTTCTCCGCCACCTCAGCCCCATCCTTACTCTCCGCCATCAACCTCTCCACCTCCGCCTTCGGCAGCCTCATCTTCATCCTCACTCCTCCTGATGAGGAAATTACATTTTTACCCTTATCCTCAACAACAAAACTTTGTTGCGGCTTCATAATAGACAAGTCCGAAGCCGAACGCCGAGCCAACATCATGCTCTCGAGCCGGTCCTTCGCGCTCATGTGAATTCCCGAACGTACCCTCCGCGCGCCCTTATCTTCGGCAACTTTCGGTAACTCAACAAGAAAATAGAGCCGTTTCGGCTTCAAATCCTCTTGCGGCTCTAACGGCTTGGCTCGGACGCCGTAATGCTTTACGGACTCCGACTCGAGTAAAACGTGACCCGGATGGTTAGCCACGATCGAACCGGCACGAACCGGTATCTTGAACTTGAATGTTTCGCCATCGATTTTCATTACTTTGGCCCTCTTTTTTCCTCCCAAACTATTCCCCATTTTTTTTTTTTATTTTTTTTTTTTTTATTGTTTAATTTGGAAATGGGTTTATTAGAAAATAATTAGGTGATGGGTTTTGTATATAAATGGAGAAAAGAAAAGAAAAGAAAAGAAAAGGCAATTAAAGGTTGTTATTATGAGGGGTTGTTATTTGTTAGGGAGTTAATGGATATATAGTAGTATGGGGGGTCAAAGAAAGAGTGCAAATGTTGAAGATTGTGGCGTTACTTTGACAATTATTTTGAAATTTGTGACCCTTGGCCATCCTTTTATTTTAATAATAATATTTTAAGAGATTTGTAATGTAGTGTACTATAATTATTATCTTGTTGGTAGATTTAACTAGATTTGTACGTATGTGTGAATGCTAACAAGTAACAACCATTACATTGAATTCACGTAATGTAGGGACTGAAAAATAAGAAACTAATTAATAGTTTAATACCCCACTTATGGAAAAAGTGTAGAATTGTTCCCATAACTATTGCTCGCTGGCAAAAAAGTTCTATAATTTTCGGGCGGGCAACAAAATCTTGTAACTAATATATTTCGACAATATAGTCATATTTCAGTCCGAATTGTCAACATGCCCGCCAAGTCGCCCGCCCTTGCTGACGTGAAAAAAATGCAAAATTTGTCCCGCGACTATTGCTTGCTGACAAAAAAGCACTATAGCTTTTCAGATTGGCAAAAGGTTCCTGGAACTAATATATTTTGGCAATAAGTCATGTAACTCAAATTACATGCAATTAAGTTCTAATATAATCTTCATCTTCATCTCAAAATTAAGTTTTGATGTAATTTTTGAGATTACATGTAACTACTTTTGAGCAAAATGTTGACCTTATTTGCAATTCATTTGTCATCGTTATAAAATAATCAGGATGTTTTTTAAATATTTTCTTGTTGAAGATTGATTATTGTCATGTATGTGCCTTGGTGTAATTTTGGGCAATATGGTGTGATAAGGTACCTTATAAGAATTCATTATAAGTCTAGTTTAGTTATAGTATTTCAATATTATATTGGTAAATTTTGGTGCTATTTGAATACCTACCAATATTGTCGTGTTACTT
This sequence comes from Penstemon davidsonii, assembly GCA_034814905.1. NCBI lineage: Eukaryota > Viridiplantae > Streptophyta > Magnoliopsida > Lamiales > Plantaginaceae > Penstemon > Penstemon davidsonii. Next base: position 27,211,678 of record JAYDYQ010002534.1, read on the forward strand.
TGACAAAAAAATTGAAATTTGTGACAATTTCGCCATTCTTTTATTTCAATTAATAATAATATTTTAAGAAATTTGCATTGTAGTATTTAATTAGATTTGTAGGTATATGTGAATGCTAACAACCAGACATTGGATTCACGTAATGTAGGGACTGAAAAATAAGAAATACCCTACTTATTGCACTTATTAATGAACGGAATTCAGAGGTTACAATATCATGACGTCATACGGAAGCAAAAGACACTATCAAATTTCTAGAGGCTCTTTTACCTAATAAATGAGTTGTCTTATAGCCCTCTTTAAACACATTTACAACTCTAAAATTTGCTAATACAAAAAAGGGTTAAGAAAATTAAAAGAGAAAGACCACTTTAAGATTCCATCAATGACTGTCTTCCATTCAAACTCAATGAAAGATCATCAAACAATGAAAAGGGAGTTTGGCAAAATTTCATTATTGTCCTCTAATGTGGCCTCATTTTGATATTCGTCCTCTAATATGGTACACTTCAATTTTACATGATTTATGTTTATACTATTGCCAATTTTAGTTCCTCTTGGTCGATTTTGTTTTTTAATTTTTCTCAAAAATGTCACGTAACACTTAAAATTGGGAATGTTTTGATTTTGAAGGTAAAATTGTCATGAGAAATGCATGTGACCCAGGGATTCCCTCCAAAACTAATTTCCCCCGACATATGTCATCTATATACAATTTTTTTCACACCATAGAGCAAAAAAATGTTATGCACACGTTTGATTTTTTTGACTAAATTTTATTTTGCAAATTCACATTTTATTTCTCATCCTCAAATTTTCTATTTATTGCAATAAAACCCTCCAAAAGGTTTCAATTGTTACACTAAACTTCTAAAATGTTGCTTTTATCCTTTAAAAACAACTGAAAAATTGAACAAAGTTAGTTTTACTTCACAAAACAGTACTATTACAATACCTTTCTGTGCTATTTTTTCCCTTTCGATGAGGTGCTTCACTTTCTCATGTAAGATTAACTTAATCTCATCACAAATGGTTGTGGGCCAGCCAAACTCTTCTATGTTTGTTTTCCAAGAATTTTTCATTAATATGCATGCAACATTTCTCTACCACAATCAATATTGACAAACTTCATATCTTAACACAATATAATAATTTTTCAAACACAAATTTCTTACACTACACAATACAACAAATTTATATATTAATATTAATAAAGAACTGATACATTGGTGGGGGCAAATAATTGTTCTTTTGCATTCGAATCATCATCATTTTTTAGTCTAAGTTGGAAATTGATGGGTGTGGCTGGAAAGTTGGAATCGCAAGGATTTAGAAGAGAGGATTTTTCAAATGAATCTGTAGAAGAGAAATTGATTTGATTTGGATGAGAATTTTGAGTTTTGGAGAGTTAGGTAGGGGTATTCGCGGTGCGATTTTGTGCGGTTTTGTACTTGCTCAAACCAATCCAATATTTGTGGGTTTTAAATTTTTAGTCCATATACCCAACCCAACAAATCTTGAGATTGCATTATGCGGTCCATTCGAGTTGGGGGGGTTTGGGGCGAGTTTTAAGGTCTCAACATTCTCAACTTTAATATATATTTGTTATTTGATAAGTTAAATGTAAATGTAATAATTAATTACAACTTTTTATTTTTATTAATAAATTTAATAAACTTTCATACAAAATATAATGGAGATAATGTAAAATATTAACTAATAAAATAGAGACAATTGTACTTTTGGTACCGCGCTTTAGGTCAATTTCCACTTTTGGTACACCGCTTTTTTTGTCCAACATTTTAACAATGTAACACATTTGATACTTCCATTAAAAATCACCGTTAAGTCGTGATCAGTTAAGTTTTATTGCAAAGTTGATGTCATTACTTATATTGACTGACATTATTACCGCATAACATTTTAGGCTACCAAAATAGCCCCACATTTTCAAATTTAATGACGATTATAGTCCACATAGTTGTCAAATTTCAAAATTGACTCGAATAAGACCACGTCCAGACCAGTTTTGAGATTTTACTTATACTATTTACATAATTAATTTAATTTTATAAAAAAATATTTATAAATTAATATAAATCTGGAAAAAAAATATTCTTTTAGAATCTAAGATTTATATTCTTTTCAAATCTACTATTTATATAATAGTATCAATCTATTTAATATTTTATTAAAATAATAAATTATATAATTAAAAATTATTTAATATTTAATATTTATAAATAATTATAATTAAAAAATAAAATAAAAACCCACCCCCTCCCCATTTCCCAAGCCGCTGGCGTCCTGGGAATTGGGGGGGGAGGGGTTTAGATTTTTTTTAAATTATAATTATTTATTATTTTAATAAAAAATAATATTTTTTAATTATATAATTTATTATTTTAATAAATATAAACTAAATTAATACTATTATATAAATCTTAAATTTGAAAAGAATATGTTTTCTTAGTTTTTTTAGATTTATGTTAAAATATTATTTATAAATCAAATTAGTTATTTAAATATAATAAGTAAAATTTCCAAATGGTCCGGACGTAGTCTTATTCGAATAAATTTTGAAATTTGACAATTATGTGGATTAAAAGCGTCACTAAATTTGGAGATGTGGGGATATTTTGGTAGCCTGAAATGTTATGGGGTAAAAATGTCAGTCAATATAAGTAATGGTATCAACTTTACAATAAAACTTAATTGCCACGTCACCACTTAACGTGATTGTAATGACGGTATCAAATGTATCAAAATTTGTTAAAACGGTGTACCACATGTGTTAGACACAAAAAGCGGTGTACCAAAAATGAGAATTGACCTAAAGCGCGTGCCAAAAGTGCAATTCTCTCTAATAAAATAGGATCTTCAATTAATACATAATTTAATGAAAGCTAAAAACAAACCCAAACACTAGGTTAACAAATTTTCATTACACAAATATAAAACTTTTCTCAAACAATAAACATAAGAGAAAAGTACCTTAATATTTGAACTTGATTTTGGTGGTTAATGCCCCCAATGAAATTTTGCATGATAGAATCCTTTGTTTTTTGTTGTTTTGCAGAATGCTTTATAACATTTATGTTCTAGTTTTGGATCTATTTTGATTTTTATTTGGGACTTAGACTTGGAGGGTTATGTAAGGCGGTAGGATTTTTTGTGTAATAGGAGTTTGGGTTGTGGAACGCGACTAGTTTATATTTCTCATTTTCTTATTTTTAGGACTAAATTAAATAATATAATGAAAAACATATAAACATTTTATATAAAGTGCGGTCGAATGCAGTTATGCATGCGGTCTAAAAAAGTATAAAGCTGAACCAGATTGCAACTTGCGGTCTTTTTTTTTAAGATGCTCAAGATCAACCCATCAAACCTTCAACCCTCAAGTTGTGGTCGGTTGGGTTGGGTCGTTGGTTGGGGCGGTCTAGCGGTTTTGTTGAACACCCCTAGAGTTAGGGTTTATTTGGTTGAGGCTTCTGAACGTTGGTTTAAGACAGTTATTTATTTATTTATTTTTTTTAATTTGAGTCTTGGTCATATGCATCTCACATGTCAATTTTATCACTAAAATCTAGAGACTCCCAATTTTAATTGTCACGTAATATTTTTTGGCAAAATTAAAGAATTCTGACCAAAAAGGATTAAAATTGATAATGGCGTAAGCATAAATTATGTAAAGTGGAAGTGTGTCATATTTGATGACATTTCAAAAAATACCAAGTTAGAGGAACAAAAATGGAATTTTGCTGTGACTCTTCATGTATGATTCCAAGATAGAATTCTACACTTATCTTAGACTTGAATTGCTACTTACAGTATTTCCAAGAACAAAAATTATCTATTTGAATTGATAATGAACTATTGACTTCTACTTTCTTGTTCCGAATAGGAGAGCACCTATCTTAGACTTGGATTGCTACTTACATGCAACTCCTATTTATTTAGAAATGTTATGTCATGGATTACTCTAATTTTCATTAAATTGTTACTCAATTGTAAAAATTAGGGCATTACTCCATTTAATATGCACAATGTTCAATTTACCCTCATGTGATTTGGAAAAGAGCAATTTATCATGTGAATATTTTAAAAGAGCAATTTATCCCATCAAATGGAAAGTGTAATTCACTCGTCGGAATTGAAAGTGAGCATGCATTTTTTTTTTTTTGTAATATAGGGGGTATAGTGAAACATTTATCATAACACGAGGGTGTAAAATGTCATATTTATTATAACAAAGAGGGATGAAGTTCCATATTTATCATAATGTGGTGGTGTGTGTGTTTGTGTGGGGGGGGGGGGGGGGGGGGAGGGAAGAACTGGGAGGGTAAAGTGCCACTTATAAGAGGAAAGTTTTGTGAATTCATATTTTTTAGTTTAAAAATATCAGGGAGATAAACTTTAAAATGTTATTAGATTATAGGAGGGTATTTTTAGGGGTGTTCAACGAAACCGCTAAATCGCCCCAGCCCAAACCGAATTTGTGGATCGAAGGTTTGATGGGTTGATCCTGGACATCTTGAAAAAAAGACCGCAAGTTGCAATCAAGTTTGGTTTTATACCTTTTTAGATCGCATAACTGAGTTCGACCGCACTATATATAAATTATGATTTTTTTATATATTTTATTTTATTATTTAATTTAGTCATAAGAAATATAATTTTACAAATTAGTCTCATTCTACAGCCAAAGCCTAACTATACTAAAAAAAAAAAAAATTAATGCCTTACATAACCCGCCAACTACAAGTGCAAAAAAATAAAAAAAATAAAAAAATCCCTTAAAACTCAAAGCTAAAATAGAAAAGGTTGAAATACATTATGTAAAAGAACAAAAAGTAAAGAAACAAAAAACAAAAAAGGATTTTATCAAGCAAAATGGTTGAAGATTAAACTGATATTTATAACTTATGTTGTAATGAAAACTTATTAATAGTGTTCTAGATTGTTTTTAGTTTTTTCACTAAATTATGTATTCATTTAAGATCATTTTTTGTTAGTTGATATTTTGAATTATCTCTATTATATTTTTTATGAAAAATTACAAAATTTATTCATTAAATATAAAAAATACTAATTAGTTAGTGCATTTACATTTAACTTATTAAAGAATAAAAAATATTAAAGTTGAGAATGTTAAAACTGCAAAAACTATCCCAACCTGAATGGATCGCAAAGTGCAATCTCAGGACTTATTGAGTTGGGTTCGGACTAGAGTATTAAAAACCCGCAAATATTGAATTGAGTTTGGGTGAGTACACAGTAAACCGCAACACGAACACCCCTATGTATTTTTATAAAATTTAGGAGGGTGCTCTTTTTTTTAATAGGATTATAGAATAATAAAGTGATATTTCTTAAAATAGAGGAGATAAATTGAACATTATTCATATCATCACGATTAAATTGTCATTAACTATATAAATTTGTACATGAACACAAATATGATGTAGAAAATATTTTGCTCTGAATTTCGGGTTCTAAATAGTGGTAAAACAAGCACATGGCGAAGATTGACTTTTTAGCATTGTCCATGAAAGACTATTTTGTGACACCTAAAGATAAAATTATACACCATGTTAGAGACAATAATTTTTTAACATGTATTTTCAAAAAGCTTGTGACTTGGTAAATATGATTAGTTGATTACACCTTTTTTTTTTCACAGTCTTAATTTCTTAAATGTTGCTTTTTCAATGAAAGTGACATTGCTACGTTAATCACGGTGTGGATCCAATAAATATTGCGTAAGAGATTCCATTATCTTGCATGTGGGACTATTGACAATCTCGCTTGTTTTATGGTTGGACAATGATCAAAATCAATATTATTTAGGGACATTTACGTCCATATCCCCCTGAGATTAAGTGAAATTATGAAATTTCCCCTAAGATTTCAATAATTGCAAATTAACTATGTCCCCTACTTCAAATTTTACTTTACATATAGGCCCCTTGCCATTAAATTATCAATTGAAAAAGTGATGTTATCACCTATATATTATTTAATATTTGACGCTATTTTATTATTTATATTTTATCTAATTTTTTACTTTTTCTAGGAAAATCATTATTTAAAGAATCACGTGGGCCAATATAGACATTACATATATTATATTTATTAGTTTTAACGAAAGTTAATAGCACCGCAGTGTTTGTTATTATTGAAACCTCATAATTAGAGGTTCTTGTAATTTCACTTAATCTTAGGGGAGGTGGATGTAATTATCCCTTTTATTTATGTATCACATAAAGTATGAGACACTACCCAACAACCAAGCAAGTAACTTTATAAGTGTGAAATAATTCTTAATTAAGGGTGTTGGTCTTGGTCTATTCATAAACTTGAATATGCATATTATAATTTTGAATTTTCATTCTCAATCACAAGGAATAGACTTCATAATCACAAGTTTGAATTTTAATCAATATATGAAATGACTAAGTTTTATACACGACTCTCGATGTTATGATAAATCAAATCTCTATGAAATTACTATGTATTATATTATTTTATTGCACGAAATCCTTTTTTGTTATCAGAATTCTCGAATTCTTTTGAATTTTTTATGAAAGTATATTACACGCACTTCAAGTAAGAATAAGACTCAATTTTCATCTATTTAATTATTTTAAATTATCAAAATAACCCTAAATATCTCTTAATTTAAAAAATTATCAGGTTTCACCTCTTGATTGCAACATCATTGAGTCCAGGCTGCCGTCGGTCTGGGGTCCAAAGAACCCAAGCGGCCAAGCACCAAGACCGGTATGTTGTTGACTCGAGTTTTTCATAATTTTTTGTTCAAACATAAGGTCAAACGTGACAAAAATACATCAAAGGCATAATGAGTATTTTAATTACTATTATATTTTTTCAGATGAAGAAGTTAGAAAACTAATTCCAATGGGTGTTGATGTAGACTTCAAATATTGTATCGACTCTAGCCCATAATCATGAAAGTATCCTTCCTTGCTCCTAAAAACTAGAAACTTGAGACTACAATATCTGCACTTAAAACATCTAAAAGTTTACAATATTTGTACACGTTATTAAAGCATGTATCGGAATAAATCCGAAGAACACTTCAACCAAAACACGAAAATATAGGAAATAGCAAATATGAGGATGCGGATGTAATTTTCTTAAGACAATATTCCCGAGGCTGCCTAACATGCACAAAGTTTTCCCCGGTAATCTCACAAGATACAATAATCCTGATCATTTGTTGTTTGCGCGTACAAAAAGGCCACGGACGAGAACAAACAAAACTTTGATTTAAAAAAATATAAAATAATAATTTAAAGAAGATGAAATTTTATTTTCTGCTTATGTTGCTAAAAATGGGATTCATAACTGGCTAGATTCTTCTCCTATTTATAGACGCAAAAATGTATTTTCGTAAAAGACACAATGTGTCGGTCCAAAGGGTATCTTTGGACCGAAAAGACACAACTATTCTCTCAACTTATTTCATTCACCCATAAAAACACCAACAATCCCCTACATGAATAAAATTGTTGTTCGAGTCCCAACAAATAAGACATAGCATGTCGAACTGTTCTTTAGGAATAATACCGCATCGGGATAGATGAAATCGTTTCATCTTGAATCTTTCGTAGTTAAAGCTTATTGGACTTACTTAGCCAATCAGTGAAATATTTCATCTTGAACTGTCAGTTGTTAGTGTAAACCAAGACAATAAACTTAACACAATATTAAATCGATTTGTTACCAAACTCTTGGTTGTGTTCATTTCGGTTATGAACATATTTGGGTTCTGCGAGTGCTTTAGAGAGTTCAAACTATAAAGAAATTCTCAAGGAGCTGATCCATCTCACACTAACATAGGTGACCACATCTATCAAGAGTATCCTACCATACTCTACTTGTTCTTGACAAGGTATAGACGTCATTAAAAGCATTTGCTTAACACTATAAACGCGGTAGGCTTGCACATATTGCATCATAAGAATGGGATAGAGTCAGACTCTTAAGTGCATTCTTTTAAGTTAGCCAAGATTGGTTGTCCTATTGAACCTGGTATGTGGGATCTCCAGTCGTCAGGTTAGGTTTTCGTACGAGGTAACTTAGTCAATTTTAGGCTTTAAGTCCACTTCCCTCGATGCACATTCTACTCTCTAGATAAACCTTTAGTATCCAAAATCAAGGTTATCTTTTGACTTCACAAAAAGTTCACTCTATTTGTAGATGTCTCTCAGTATTGTGCCGATGACGAATATGTCGCGACTTTACCATTCTACATAGAGTTTGTTGAGCTATGTGTATCACCGCTTGATTATCGCATTTTACGTATGGCTGACTCATTTTTCAGTCATATTAGAATATCTTACTGTGTGCACCATAGGCAGCTTCAGAAATATAGTTTTAAAGAAATTGTATCCGTAGCCCCAGTCTTACTATTTTCTATATTTTCGTGTTTTGGTTGAAGTGTTTTTCGGTTTTATTCCAACCAAGTAAGTATGGTTACATGTTTTAATAGCGTGTACAATTATTGTGAACTTTTAGATGTTTTAAGTGCACAGATGGTTAGACACCAACGTATTCAGGCAATCTTATAAATGGAGACATATTTAGTTGTATATTCTTTTATTTTTGTTTTCCAAGGTATTCAGGTCTTAGACTAACTTAATCCATTTAGAGGCGCGTCGGACACATTAAATAGAAACCTCTCCTAACAAGGATCAAACTTAAGTTCGCTACATTATATTGACTAGTCTCTTCCACTAGACCAATCATCTGTTAGTATATTTTAGTTGTATTTTAAATAATATTGTTATAGACCGATTTCAGAAAACAAAAAAACGTCACAGCCAATTGTCAATATAATTAGTGTCGCTTGAAATTGTAATTAAGATACGTAGATGTTCTTGGTTCTTTTAGGGTTATAACGAGGTGTCATATGTAATTAAAGAAACTTGTGGTGGTTATTTTATAAACCTTGAGCTTTTTCTTTTTTTTTGTATCTTATATATTTTTTGTGAATGAAATATTTTTTTAAATTTAACTATTTTATTAGAATGTTTTTTTTGTATTTTGATTATTGAATTTTTCTTCTTTTTCTTTTTTGGGTTTTTCAGGTGGGTTGGACACGTTAAGTGGGTACCTCTTCCCAACAGAAATTCGAGATTATTAAATTTATCGTTGAAGTTTAGCCACACTGTACTAAATTCCTAAACCCTGCTCCAGAAAACAACAATTAATCGTCACTCAAATAACATTGCGCGTGGACTAAAATAAACAGGAAAAATAATCTAAGTTAAAACTTCACATCCGGAAATACATGAACAAGTATGTGCTAAAATCACTAATCAAATCAAATCAAATCAAATCAAGCAGAAACTAAAACAAACAAAAAAGCCATTAGTTAGAAATCCCGAAAGTGATATATAGTGGAGAGGTATCAGATTCACTGCGTCTATCTAAGCCATTAAATTTTTCTTAGCAGATTTGTCCCTCTTATCAATGTAGTGTAACACATTCGTCTCTCTTAAATTTTTCATAGCAGATGCGTCTCTCTTCTCTATTTAGTGTATCACAGACATCCATCCCTCTTAAATCCAAAATACATCAATTTACGAAGTATTTTGGATTTAACATGGACGAATGTGTTACACTACATTGATTAGAGGGACACATTTGCTACGAAAAATTTAAGAGCGACGAATATGTTACACTACCTTGATAATAGCGACGAATCTGCTACGAAAAATTCAAGAGGGACAAATGTTCAAAAGCTTTTAAGCCGAGAAAATAAAAAATAAAAAAAAAAAAATCGATAAAAAGGGTACTACATTCAGCTTTTAAGATCGTTACTTTTTCTTTTTACCAAATTACAGAAATGATACCGTCAATTCACGGTACTAAAAAGACTCACAAAACGGAGAATAAATTTAGGAGGTTCGTCTTAAGTAAAATAGAGGAATTTTGAGAGAAATATACAAAAAGACTGTCACTGATTAGACGAAACGGCAAAGCAAGCTTCAGCTACAAAGTTAATCAAATTAGAATGCCATTAAGAGCAAAAGACAAAAACACTTCATATGCTTTGTCTAACTCCCAAAACTCTCCTGTGTTATTTTAACTCCTAAAACCCTCCCTGTGTTTGGTTTTAAATACCACACTCGACCCAAGTAGTATATACTTATAATTTTATTCACTACAAGAAAATGAAGCCTAAGTGACAGAAAATTAAGTGATAATGTGAAAGTTGTCACTCTTTATATGCATTTAGTGATAAAAATATTAATTTTGTCATAATAATAATGGTGACAAGTGCAATAGTGACAAAATATGTTGTTAAGTTGTCACTAATAATTATTAATGACAAATATATGGTGACTTAAGTTGTCACTATTGACAATTAACGACACCCTTTTAGTGACAACCTAGTGACAATAAATATAGTCACTATGGTTTAGTGACAACTTTTTTACAATTATTGTCACTAGTATGTTGATGAAAACCATTTTAGTGACAATATTTGAGTTCTTGTCACTTAATATATATAAGAAGTGACAACTTTAACATTGTCACACAAAATTTTATCACTAAAATTTAATTTTTTTGTAGTGATTTTTGATTTTTTATGGAATGACAAGATTACCCCTATGTGTTTGTTTTTTTTAAATTTATTTATTCTTTTTGAAAAATTAAGTATATACTACTTGGATCGAGTGTGGTATTTAAAACCAAACACATGGGGGTTTTGGGGATTTAAAATGACACATGGAGGGTTTTTTGGGAGTTAGACAAAGCATAGGGGGTGCTTTTGTCTTTCGATGTCAGCGGTAAAATTGTCATATTAAAAGCAAAATATGAACAAATACTTGCAATTTTAACGTTTGAAATACACTCTCTTTTTTGGGGGTATATTTGGCAATTATTTGAGATTACAGGGGATTTTTTGAGAGTTAAAATAATACAGGTAGATTTTTGGGAGTTGGACCAAGCATAGGGGTGTTTTTGTCTTTTGCTCATGCTATTAATTACCTTTCGCTTGTTGCAATTGCATTGCAAACAGCATCACGATCAGAAACATAAACAGAGCAACACTTCTCAGAGAAACTGCCATTTTTGCTAACTCTAAATAAACGATTCCCTCTTTATAATTGCAATGTATCTATTTTTATGTGTATGGATGAATACTCAGGAAATGAAAACGAAATTTGTTAATTGAAACACGAAATGTAGGAGTTCATACTAGAAATTAAAACAAAAAACTATGAACTGCACCCTTCAATTGTAAATTCAGCACTTTTTACCCTCAAAATGAAATAATTATAGCACTTTGCACCCTCAGTCAATATCCGGCAAACACAACGGACAACGATTGCAATGTTCAATCTGGGACAAAATGCAAATGAGAATTTCATTATAATTTAACAACCAGATATGCCAAACACTTAATGAGAAACTACGTCCCACAGCTTCATCATCGGTAAAAACCTCAATGATTCTGGAATTACTTGAAACAATGCCAAACAAGACCTTGAGAACATTTGAAGCATCGATCTAAACAAACTTCTTGAACACATGACAATATGCAATTATGCATTGTTAGTTCTAATGTAGAACTTCTACATGATAATATGACCTCAACAATTCAGAAATCATACCTCATATCCCTTTCATCGAGATTTCAATGCAACAACTGAAACATTAACGAAAAGGTAGTTAACATAAACCAACAAGAAGTATTTCCTTTGAAACCAGTATATCTCCTCAAGTACACAATTCATAAATAAGTGTAACAAAAACTGCAAAATCAAAAACCTCTCGTTGAATAGAAATGTTGGAAAAAAGTCAAAAGAGTACAACAAAATTTGTTCATTATATATGGTTCATAATACAAGAGGCTACACTTTACGAGCCAAGGTCCTTTGCTTGGTTGCATGCTGGACTACTTTTTCCTCAATGGGTAGACCCTTCCTCCTCCTCACAGCATCAATCAGCTTCCTCGCTGTATTATGTAACACACTCGACCCATCTCCAAATTCCTCAATTTCCTCTTCTGTTTTAGGCACAAAAAAGGGATCCTCTGAAAGTGTTTCCCAGTGACTAAAAACAAGTAGGGCACTAGATGCTCCAGATGTCCATTTTCTCAACTCATCTGCAAATCCAAAGCTCTCTGAAACTGGAACATACGCATGTACAGTGAATAATGAGGACCCTTCTTGCATTTCTTCCTTTATCACACGAGCCCGTCTTCGAGAAAGTACAGCATACATGGATCCCAAATACTCAGTTGGGGTGTTCAATTCACAAAAGTATAATGCTTCAACGAGTCTCGGTTTCCTTTGGAGTACAGCTGCTCTACAAGCTTCCTTAACTGCATTCATAACTTGGCCTGTCAAAATCCCATATTGCTCGGGTTTATGGGTAGAGGAGTTCTCCTCATTTGACTGTGTCTCGACCGGAAATAAGTGAGCTTCAATGAAAAAAGCTAAACCCCACATAGGTTCATCACATAAAGGACCAGCTGAAGTAGCTAATTGAAATCCAGACAAAACACTGCTTTCTAGACTCTCTGCTTCCCTTAACAAGGTTTCATCTCTTATAGATGATGATTCTGTTGATGGGTTATCATTTTCAGTCAAATCCCGAAAGCCTAAATTATCAGATATAATAGGGTTGCCTTTGATAAGAACAGAACCCTCTATGCTCTTTTCTGCCGATGGAGTAAAGAGAATATTTGGACCAACTTGCCCAGGGCCTAATGCCCAAATCCTTTTGAAGAGTTGTTTCCATAACATACTAGATTTCTCAACCCAATCCCTTCCCATGTCACTAATGCCAGAGAAAAAATCACTCTCCACAGCATTCATCATCCTTTTCGTAAGTGCTTCAGTGGGATTCTCATCTTCCACAATACTACCTCTAGACGTTTCCAAGTTTTTTAAAGCCTGTCTAGATTTTCCTCCAAGTATATCTCTCAGAAGTTCAGAACTCTCATCAAGTAGCTTACTGAGAGGAGTCGGAAGTTTCATGACATGTACGCGAACAACACACCTGCCATTAGGTGTTCTTTTCTCCACATATTCACTTCCACTAAATAACTTAAGATTCTCCAACGGATTTGCCGTCTCGCCTTCAATGGTTTCTTTATAAGAGACGAGGGGAGGAGAGACTTCCAAACTCACCTTTGCAAATCTCTCCTTCAGATCCTTAACACATCTCTCCAAATGAACTTCTCCAGCAGCAGAAAGAACATGCTCCCCTCTAGCAGAAACAGTTACTTCAACGAAAGGGTCTGCACGGTTTAATAATCGCAACCCTTTATTGAGTGCACCCATATCAGCAGGGTCAGAAGGCTCGATTGCAACTTTAAGTGTGGGCGCAACTTGAAACACCATGCTCGAGAAAGGCCAGCAATTGATTGTAGATGAAAGAGTAGCACTCTTCAATATATGCTGCCCAAGCCCTCGAATGGCGACAATATTACCCGCCTTTGCAGATACAACTGGTGTCAGTCCTTGACCCATCATTAGATACAATGACTGCAACTGGGCTTCCTGGATATGCTTATGCTTTAATTCAACTTTTAGTGGATCATATAATGCAGAAAGCACAAAAAGCCTCTGTCCAGCAAAAATAACCCCACTAAAGATTCTAGCAAATGCAAGGAAGCACTCTCCTGAATCTCCATCATCTGAGAAATTGTTCTGAATCTCTCCACGAGGAAGCATCTTCACAGGAACAGCAAACATCTTAGAGACAAACACAACACATGGTGCATCAGGACTGGGATCACAAGCCTCAACGGAACTCCTTACAAGTTCTGCCTCAGTAAGCACATCAGAGTTTTCATCATTTTCCAGACTGTCTCTTTTAGGCAGCAATCTTGATACCCGAAATGACTGAGCAGAAGCAGGGTTGGGTATGCATTTCACCACCATAGACAAGATCGCATCTGACAATGGAAGCCAACGTGTCATGACAGATTGCAGCACAGCTTTAGGATCCTTGTTTTGAAGTTCGCGTGAAGGAATGGACAAATTAAACGATTTAACAACCTTATCGAGCATTACTCTGTCCACATGTCCTTCCAATGTGGTCTGATAAACTTGCCAAAGTGGCTCCAGAATAAACTGCACAAACATAGGCCTCGCCTTGGCTGCATTGCTAATTCCTTTCTTGCCCACTATCATCTTAGTCTTGGCATTGAAGTATCGTGGCCCCCATAGTGCCTTTTGCAACGTGGCTGCGCTTGCCCCGAGCTTAGAAGCATAAAACTCAGCAAAATTACATATCCCAAATCCCCAACCATCGAAGGCACATGCAAAGACAACATTTCCTTTCTGAGGTTGGAAAGTATCCTCCTCATCATCTTCTACTAACTCATAATTTTCTTCACCCACACCATCAGATGAAGGAACTGAAAGCAAGGAATCCACATCGGATAAGTACTTTTCAGACTTATAGGCACTAACTATCCCATTGACCTCATGTATAATCCTCAACAACCTAGTATATGCTTCCATCGGACTCAATCTCAACTCGCATATAAGCCGATCGACCTTGTTCAGTACTAAACAAGGTGTCAACTTCTCAATCCATGCTTGACGCAACACAGCATGGGTCTGAATATGAACACCCTCCACAGCATCCACTAATACCAATGCACCATCACTCAACCGCGCAGCAGTAGATACCTCACTACAGAAATCCATGTGTCCAGGTGAGTCTATTAAATTAATAGAATGCTCTCCGTAATGGAGAGCAATTGACGAGCTCTTCATGGTTATCGCACGCCGTTGTTCCTCATCCAAGTAATCCATAAATCTTAGTTTACCAGCTTGCTTTGGATGAAGCACACCCCCACCATAAGATGCAATTAAATGGTCGGCAAGTGTAGTCTTGCCATGATCAACATGTGCAAGGATGCAAATATTCCGAACTAGCTTTTGGTCACTTTTATCTTGCAACGCCAATTCCTTAAAAAATGTACATAGCTTTTATTAAGTTTAATTGCCACCAATAACATGAAATAGTCATTTTTGAAACACCAAGTAGCTAAAAGGAGCTTACATAACAGAGACAAAGAATTTCAATACAATGTGTACTGTATTCGAACAAAAATAGCAGGAATAAAATGTGTACTGTATTCGAAAAAAAATAGCAGGAAAATAAAGAGAAAAATTATTTCCATAACCGTACCTGATTGCAAGGGATCATTATAAGCTGATTTGGACTTAAATCAATAGCTGATTTCCCTAATTAACCGGGGCACCTCCCTTAAACCCTCTGTTCCCCTTTATATTGTCGATCGTCTTCTTCACACTGTTCGGAATGGAAACCCTAATACTGCTAGCTGCACCTCTTCTTCTGCCACAATAGCAAAACCTTGAACGTATCTATATATATAAATAAATATAAATAGATACGTGTATGTATAAATTGATGACGAAAAATTGCAAATCAATTAATCTACTACAATGTGGAGGAAGAAAGAAAGAGGGGAAGTGTTTGTTGTCTACTTGTCTGGTTTTTGTATTAAGAGGAGAAGAAATACTTTAGGGGAAAGAAAAAGGGTTTTGTAATTTAATCTTTCATCAATTTACAAATTTTAATGAAAATTCAAATGACGTAAAAAGATAAAATTACATTTTTCATACTAAATTTTTACCTACTTTAAACATTTGGTACTAAACTTTCAAAAAAGCATATTTGACACCAAAATTGAAATATTTTTTTCACATTTTCTTTCTCCGTCAATTTTTAGGGCCAAATTTTGTGTTCTTTATATGACTGGAAAGCTGTTAACGAGAGTTTTCTAATGGTATAAGTTTCAGTTTATGAAATAATACGCAGAAAATTAACAAAGTTTTGGGAAATTAATCAAAATCAAATCATATCTCATAATCTACAAGGAATCATGCCACAATAATTTTTAGATATGATATATGGCACATATACATGCTATGGTAAAAGTTTTAGAGCATAATTTTAAGCATAACAAAAATCACCATTAAAGCTCAAGCAAATGTGAGAAAAAGTCCTTCATTTTTCGAATTAAATGTGTCTTATTTGAAGGTTTGATATCAAATGTTTAAAGTAGATAAAAGTTTGCAATTCCGTCATTGTAAAAATCTCTACTGCTACGTGTCAGTTGAATTACAAGATTGAAATCACAATTCTGAAATTTGTAGATGAGATCGTAACTTAGTTACAAAATTGATACCCAAAAATCGTGAGGTTCTGATTTCATGATCATAGAAGAAAATTTATGATTTATTCCAATTAAGCTTCCTTCATATTAATCTAGAAGTTTTTCTTTGATACAGGAAAATGATGTAGTTCCTGAGCTGAAGATCGTAGTTCTCGAACGAGCAATCGAAACAATTTTGGAGCATCCTCAACATTAGGTATTGTTCCTTTAATTATCGTAGTAGCAAGTACTTCTTGGCACACTCTAATATGATCAAATTTATAAGCATCTCTTATAAAATATGAGCAACATCAAATTATACTAGTATTTGTAGTTAATTTTATCTTTATACTTTATTAGCATTTGAAAAATTACGATATTTTAATGTATTCACCAATATCTTAAATTTTGATCACATAGTTAGAGTTGTTTACACTATTCTTTGAACATAGACAACTAAAAAGTTGTAGAAATTAGACTCTTGCAATATATATTACGTTTTTTTTTTAAATCAATATATTATTACTAAATAAATGAGTAAAATTTGAAGAAAACATCAACCATGGATCAAAATGTCATTTCGAATGTATGTTTCGGTCAGCTATATACTGGAAACTTTTCGATAATTTTCCGGAAACGTTTTGAAAACACTAAGAAAAATTGTAAAAAGAATTGTTAAATTAAGAAAAATAACGGAGTTGAAGGCAAAAAAAAAAAATTGGATTACACCTTATTTTGGTTTCCATTGATTAAAAAATGGAAATTTTTCGATGTTGTCAACGAAAAAGATGAAAATTTTGATCAATGAGAAAAGAAAGTGCATACAATTGCACATTTGTTTTGAAGTCGTAGTAAATTCTTAGAATAGCTTCATTTTTTTTTAGGAAAACATATTGCTTTCATTCATTACCCAAATCAAAGATAACAATGTTTTGGACAATTACGGGTAATTCATTAAGAGCATAAGTGACCTTATAGGAAGTTTAATCTTAAAAAATGACCTTCTAAAAAATTTTATTCTAGAAATGACCTCCTCTTTAGTTAATTAATTAATCTTATTTAAATTACTAAACAAACTAATTAAAATAAATTCAAAATATGCTTGGGGCGGCGTCTATGCATATCTGAGGGAGAATAGAGTTGATGGGTGTGAAGTTGATAGAAGGACAAGTGTGAGTCTTGTGTCCATCCTTGATGCTTTTTCAGTTTACTAATAATGTTATTTTTTGGGGTAAAATGCAAGGTACTCTCTTGTCTTATGCGAAACTTGCAAGAAATTATCCTGTAAAAATTTTATTGCACCAAACCTACTTGTACTTTTAAAAATTCTGCATAAAACACCCAACCTGTAGAACATAGGTCATTTTGAATTGACATATTCAAGAAATTATTTTTAAAATATTTCACTTGAAGTTGTAGGGATCAACATAAAGTATTTTAAAAATGGTTTCTTAAAATATTTCGATCTGAAACGCCTATTTTAAAATTTTATTACATTTGTTAGTTCAGGCAGTGATTTATTGAAAGAAAAATTGCTTAGTTATCAATCATTTTGCAGTTGTGAGTATCGTGTTTTTCTTCTTTATTTGTCTTCTTTCTTTCTTATAATAATATTATTTGTCTTCATTCGGAAGCATCCATTTTTGACAAGATAGACGAAGAAAACCTTCAATAAACCCTTATGGCAAAAATAATATTTATATTTGTTAAAGTGAAAACTAAAATATGCATTAGTTTTGAAGTTCGCGTGAAGGAATGGACAAATTAAAGGATTTAACAACCTTATCAAGCATTACTCTGTCCATGAGTGAATAGCAAATTAACTCCCTGTGTTATTCTAAATATGCAACTTAACTCCTTGTGATAAATAAAAGGGCAAAATACCTCCCTGTGATATTTTAAATAGGCAATTTAACTCCCTGTGATAAGAAAAATGGCAAGATACCTTCCTGTGTTTTTATAAAAGAAGCACATTGCCTCCCTCTAAATTGCTCATTAATTCATATCACAGGGAGTTAAATTGCTCATTATTCCATTTCATAGGGAGGTAAATTGCCTATTCTTATATCACAAGGAGGTAAATTGCTCATTATTTCATTTCACAAGGAGTTAAATTGCCTATTTTTGTTTCACAGGGAGGTAAATTGCCCATTAGACATATCACAGGGAGTTAACTTGCAAAAAACCCCATCACATGTCCTTCCAATGTGGTCTGATAAACTTGCCAAAGTGGCTCCAGAATAAACTGCACAAACATATATAGGCCTCGCCTTGGCTGCATTGCTAATTCCTTTCTTGCCCACTATCATCTAAGTCTTGGCATTGAAGTATCGTGGCCCCCATAGTGCCTTTTGCAACGTGGCTGGGCTTGCCCCGAGCTTAGAAGCAGCAAAATTACATATCCCAAATCCCCAACCATCAAAGGCACATGCAAAGACAACATTTCCTTTCTGAGGTTGGAAAGTATCCTCCTCATCATCTTCTATTAACTCATAATTTTCTTCACCCACACCATCAGATGAAGGAACTGAAAGCAAGGAATCCACATCGGATAAGTACTTTTCAGACTTATATATAGGCACTAACTATCCCATTTACCTCATGTACAATCCTCAACAACCTAGTATATGCTTCCATCGGACTCAATCTCAACTCGCATATAAGCCGATCGACCTTGTTCAGTACTAAACAGGGTGTCAACTTCTCAATCCATGCCTGACGCAACACAGCATATATGGGTCTGAATATGAAGACCCTCCACAGCATCCACTAATACGAATGCACCATCACTCAACCGCGCAGCAGTAGATACCTCACTACAGAAATCCATGTGTCCAGGTGAGTCTATTAAATTAATAGAATGCTCTCCGTAATGGAGACTAATCGACGAGCTCTTCATGGTTATCACACGCCGCTGTTCCTCATCCAAGTAATCCATGAATCTTAGCTTACCAGCTTGCTTTGGATGAAGCACACCCCCACCATAAGATGCAATTAAATGATCAGCAAGTGTAGTCTTGCCATGATCAACATGTGCAAGGATGCAAATATTCCGAACTAGCTTTAGGTCACTTTTATCTTGCAACGCCAATTCCTTAAAAAATGTACATAGCTTTTATTAAGTTTAATTGCCACCAATAACATGAAATAGTCATTTTTAAAATACCCAGTAGCTAAAAGGAGCTTACAAAAAACAGAGACAAAGAATTTCAATAAAATGTGTCCTGTATTCGCTAAAAAAAAAAAAAAAGGAAATGAAAAATAGAAATTTATTTCCGTAACCGTACCTGATTGAAAGGGATCATTATATGCTGATTTGGACTTAAATCAATAGCTGATTTCTCTAATTAACTGGGACGCCTCTCTTAACCTAATGGAAACCCTAATACTGCTCCCTGCACCTCTTCTTCTGCCACAACAGCAACACCTTGAACGTATATATATATATATATAAATATAAATATAAATATAAAATAGATACGTGTATGTATAAATTTGATGAGGCAAAATAGCAAATCAATTTAATCTACTATAATGTGGAGGAAGGGACTCCTCGGAGGAGGAAGAAAGAAAGAGGGCGTGTCTGGTTTTTGTATTGAGGAGAAGAAAAAGAAAGAAAGACTTTGGGGGAAAGAAAAAGGGTTTTGTAAATTTATTTTCTATCAATTTACAAATTTCAATGAAAACCCAAATGACTAATTGTAAAAAATACTAAAATTTTACTTATTTTGTATTCAATCTTAAAGAAAATACATTTAATATTAAAATTGAATGATTTTTTTGGATTTCCTTTTTATGTCAATTTTTGGGGGACAAAATTTTGTGTTCTTTATATGATCGAAAAACTCTTGACGAGAGCTTTCTAATGGTATAAGTTTCAGTTTATAATATGCAATAAATAATTCGAAAAAAATTAAGAAAGTTTAGGGACATTAATCAAAATTAAATCATATCTCATAATCTATAAAGAATCATGCCACAATAATAGGGCACATATACATGATATGGTAGAAGTTTTGGAGCATAATCTTAAGCATACAAAGAATCACCATTAAAATTCAAGCATATATGAAAATAATCCTTCATTTTTGGTTATTAATGTGAATTTTTTGAAGGTTTGATATCAAATGTCTAAAGTAGGTAAAAGTTTGATATGAAAAACGCAATTCCCTCATTGTAAAAATCTATAATGCTACGCGTTAGTTTACAAGACTGATTCATAATTATGAAAGTTGTAGATGAGATCGTAACTTTGTAACAAAATTGATATCCAAAAATTATGAAGTTCTGGTTTCATGATCATGGAAGAAAATGTATGATTCATTCGGATTAAGCTTCATTTCTGTTAATCTAGAAGTTTTTCTCAGATACAAGGAAATGATTCAGTTTCAGAGCTAAATATCATAATTCTCGAACGAGTAATTAAAACGATTTTGGAGCATCCTCAACCTTAGATATAGTTCCTCCAATTATCGTAATAGCAAGTACTTATTGACACGCTCTAAAATGAACAGATTTATAAGTAAACATCTATTGTAAAATATGAACAACACCAAATTTTACTAGCGTTTGTAGTTAATTTATCTTTATACTTTATGAGCATTTGAAAATTTATAAAGTTTTAATGTATTCACCAATATCTTAATTTAATCACATAGTTAAAAGTTGTTAAAAATTAGACTCTTGCAATATATATTACCCTTTTTTTTAGAAATCAATATATTACTAAATAAATGAGTAAAATTTGAAGAAAACCATGCGTCAAAATTTTATTTTGAAGTGTATGTTTCGGTCAGTTAAATACTGAAAACTTTTCGAGAATTTTTCAAAAATATTTTGGAAACACTAAGAAAAATTGTGGAAAAAGAGTTGCTAAATTAAGGAATATAACAGTGTTTAAGGAAATAAAATTGTCACGAGATTACACCTTATTTTCATTTTCATTTATTCAAATTTTACTTCCATCTAAATCATTTTTCATTGATTTTACCATTTTTACCATATATTTTATAATCAAATTTTGCCCGTCTTTTCACCGGTTTTAACCATTTTTGTGCTTTGACTTTTTTTGGCTTGAGCCATTTATAAGTTTTTAAGTTATCTAAATCTAGCTTTATTTTATTCATATAACACGAACGTGGCATAATTTTAGTTTTTGATGTTCTATAATATTTTTTAGGGTCTTTAATAAGTAACAATTTCTTAAGAATTTTCAAAAGAAATATCGATTTCACACGCTTTTACATTAAGTTTACCATTTAGTTTTTTGTTAATTTAACCTGTTATTTCACTGATTTTTCCCTTTTGTGGTTATTTCATTAGGAATTGATGATCTCATAACATTACCCTCGAAAATGTGACTAATTATGGAAATGTCCATGCAGTAGAAAAATTACGTCAATCTCATTTGTTAATCAATTCACTCATTCTCCCAGGTTTATTCTAAATTTAGTTTTGCACGAAGGTGGCATTTGTTTAGGTTCTTTAATAAGTGATAATTTATTAACTGCTATCCAAAGATATATCTACCACACCTACTTTTATACTAAGTTTATCATTTTTTGTTATTTTAACCCGTTCTTTCACCAGTTTCACCATATTGTTTTCAGTAATTGATCACCATATTGTTTTCTTTATTTCATTAAGATGTTAAATTTTTTTTTAATTAATTCTATTTATACTTCTCTTATCGTATTTATTGCCCTAATGCTTTCACCGTCTACTGTCCTAATTAAACTATACTTATAATTCAATGTCCTCTTTGGCGTGAGTTTATATCTTATGTTTATATATGTGTCGTGTTTTGAAGTGTTTATATTGAAGCTGGTCTTGTTACGTTGATTAGAAATAAAAAAGTTATTTTTATTTTGGTTATTTTGTTATTTTTTATATTTTAGAGATATTATATTTTATTTGATATGAAAGAAAAAGGTGAAGAGTGTTTGTGTATATCCACATGAATCATGATTCGGGGGTCATATAAATGTGTCAAGATTTTCATTCTATTTTGACGTTTTATTTTTCATTGTATTTCAAATTTCTAGATCCAAATTGGTACAAAAATAAGGCCGAATATAATGAAATTAAGTCTTAACTATCAAGCAAAAACATGATCCTATAATTATAATACATAATTTAAGAAATCTAACTGAACTAAAATATAATCCAAATATGCCCCCTGAAGAAAGAGCGGCGTGCAAAATATATACGGGGAGGGGGTTGGGACCCACTGTGAGGCTATAGATAAAAAAATCTTCAAAGGTCCACAAAATACCTAAATAGGCCCACAAATTTCAAATAACCACAAATTACTCGCACGACTCGCACACGAATATCACACAGGAATTTGTTAGTTTTGACCAAATGTAACTAGGATTTTCTCTTATAAAATAGTAATTGGAGAATTGATAAAAACTCTTATGTTGGATGAGAAGATAGGCAATTTAGATGGAAAGCCCATATTTTTCAAAGTGATGGCTGTTTTTTTTTTTTTTTTTTGGTAATTTGAAACTATTATTTTTTATAATACAAATAATTTTTAGGGGGACTTAAGTGTAACACTATCATAGTAAATGGGTGAAAATGCTCTTAAGAATATGCACGTGTATTTCACCTGAGTTCGGCACCACCGTTGAACATCTGAAAAAGTAAACAATGGAACAAATAACCCATAGTAGAGACTAATGTGGTAAAAAAACAAAACAAGGACGACTTTGTAAGAAATAAATAATAAGAAGGACCACAAGTGGTGTTTACTCTATATCCATATATGTCAAGTATTAATTTCAAGTGTTGCTTAATATTTACGTCAAATAGTACTACTATACTTTTTTATGCTACTAAAAAAGGACACATCAAAATCGATAAATACATCAGTTTTATAATACAACTTAGATACGACACGTATAATCATATTTAAGTTGTATTATAAAAAAATTAATATCTGATAAAACTGGTGAAATCGATAAATAAAAAAGGAGTTAAACCTTTGAAAATGATTTAGATGAAAATATCAAGAAATAAAAGAATTCATGTTGTCCATTTGACAAAAAAATAATTTGTTAAATTGTAAAATGAATGGAACCAAAAAAAAGGGGTTAAACAGGTGAAAAAATTATTTAACTAATGAATTAAATAGGAGAAAAACAACTTAGATAAGTACAAAAATTTATTCCAAATGACAAGATACGAAAAATAATTTGAAATCTACTTTAAAATGGACTCAGATGTCAAACAATGCAAATGAATTGAACTGGAGAATTTAACTCCATGCAGTCCAAATCCACCTATCCAAATGGACCCTTAATATTTGAATCAACATTATTGTCTTTATTATATCATATTTGGTGTCACATTCACATTTCAAATTTATGATGATAAAAACTTCTTGTATTTAACAAATACGAAAACTAAATATATTGATAATTATATTTTGTTGTAATGTACAACATTTCATTACCTTATTTATTAATTTTATATAATGATTAAATTAGATATACAAAGAAGTTCAATTATGTGTAACCCTTAAAACAAATAAATAAAGCTCTTAAAATGAAAATTACTATTATGAATTAATTCATCTTCTTATGATCTTACTTTAAAACAAATTTTCAATCAGTCGTCATTTTGTATTTGAGTACAATAATTTTAATTCACTTAATTTTTTTAAGTTAAATTTCATAAAAATAATAAATAGAATATCGATAATTAATTTTCTCTATTTTATGACATGAAAACTATAATTTTAGTCCAATTACCCATGAAAGTTAATTAGACACGGTGTACTTACATTTTTCTAGTTTCTTAGAATTCAAAATAATATGGAACTTGCATATTGCAAAAAAAAAACAAAAAAACACTGCAAAGTAACTTGTGCACATCTTATATGATCACCTCTAAGAAGTGCATTAAGAGAATGTATGACTCTGTCTACAAAAATCTTAAGGGCCTCCAATAATCAATCAGTGTCCTCAAGAGATTTACTTGAAACTACATGAGGTTGGATTTGCATATGTGAATCTCCAAACAAGCCAGTGATAAGTTTATCTATATGTTCTTTACTTGGCAAATTGAATCTTCTTTTCTGAGTCGAAATTGAAGAATCATCAACCTGTATATGGGGATCGAGTGGGGGTCACGAATTCCACGTTAGTATAATAGTGAAACTCGGTTGCAGTTCTATTTATTGACTTACAAATTTTTATGCTTACTTTTAACAATAACATAAGAAATTTGCAATATCTTACCATGTATTCATCAAGAAGGGATTTCCTTAAAATTTTGGAAATCTCATCAACTTTTTGGGAGTGAATGTTGTTCATTTCTTTCATATCTTCAAACCTAAAAAAATCATAAATTAAGTACACAATATGAATGAGATAAGCCTAAACTAATATTTTGACTGTAAAGAAGCTTACTTTACGAAGGAATCAAATGATTCGACATTTTTCTTTAGTATGAGTAAAAGAGATTCTTCAGCTTTTTTCGAGTGTTCTGCAACCTCCGTGGACTTTGTAATGCTACATATATATAAAAATAAATGATTTAATAGTGTTGTCGACCATGTATACATCACGAGGCTTCAGAGAAGAATTACCAGCTTTGTAGGCCATCTTTAATAGTTCCTTTCCCGGCTTCTATTGCAGCTGTGTTTGCAATATAATTACTTTCTGTTTTCTCAACGTAATTTTTCAGTGTTTCTTCGGCGTCAGCATTGAAACTTAAATTTCTTGATTTATCTTGTTTGTTCTTTACAATTACTCTCGAGTACATCATCTACTGCTGCTTGAATCTAAAGAATGCAATGTGTGATTGCTTATCAAATGGGATTCTGTCACATAAACAATGTCATTGTAAAAGATGTACTTACCAAAATTTTCTTTCTAGATGTTGAATTTGCTAACAATTCTGCGATTTTTCCGAGTAAAAGTCTCTCTTCACCGACAACAAATTCCTGCGTAGTTAGTACTGTAAGTAGTAATATAGTGAGAGATATAGGAAATTAATGTTTAAGTGTTATTCTGTTAATTAAGTACCTCAGGCGCTCAGATTCTGATTGGTTATAGTTTGTGAATCTTCTTCCATGAGTCTCAGTTTCGATACATACACGTTTAAGTTGTTGGAAAAATTCAGAAGGCTTTCGGAAATAGACTTAGATGTCTGATATGTTCTACCGCGATTCTGATGACAAAGACGAGTCAAAACAAATTCTCAAAAGACGAATAATGTTTGTAAAAGGGATCTCGATTTTATTATTTCTCACCTCCTCCTCTAGTAGGGGTGAATTATATATTCGTGAAATTATAAACCTCAGCCTTTGAAGCAAAGGATGATTGAATGTTATCTTGAATCAGTTTGAGTTGTTGTTCTTGGTTTGTTACTCTAACTCTTGAAGCTGTAGAGCTAACTGAGAGTAAACGTTGTCGATATCATATGGTGTTTGTTACTTTCTTCTAAATGTTTTCGTAATTCATCTAAAGCAACTCAATCTGAACTTCATGAGCAAAAAAAAAATGAACCTTTTCTTTTCTTCCTTCACCTTCCATTGTGTAAGTTTTTCCAGTTCCAGTTTGGCCATACGCAAATATGGTATCCTTCGAGAGCTTCGTATATAGTGGGACCCACAACATCATCGTATAATTCCTTCTGTTGAGAATGAGCACAAAAAACAATCACCAAAAAATTCAAAACCAATGAATAAGTTGCATTTTTTTTTTGGATCAAGAAATTAATGAACCTTATCAAACAAAAAAGTTGTGTCCATTAGCTTATTTGGAGTGGCAGTCACTTGTTGATTGAGCTCATCACAAGAAATCACTTGGTTTGTTCTTGGTTTCATCTCATCTTCATTGGGTGGCCTAATTGATATGAATTTAGCATCTATATTAAACTATATTTTCACATTAAAATTAAAAACAACAAAAACTATAATAAGCTGAAAATCGCAATACCACTTGCACGTTTACGCCTTTACGATCATCACTCGATTGTGAATCTCGTGTGGGGCTTTCGCTCGACCAGAGTGTTCGAGACATCGATGAAGGAGTCAAACACAAACTCCCTTTCCTTTGCTGCTTTGTTCTTGAATTATCCATAATTTTGTTACTTCTTTTAGGCAGAAATAAAATGCTAACACAAATTATTTAGGAGCATAAAAAAGTGAATCATAACGAAAGAGAGCAAATCGAATAAAATACAAAAAAATGGTTGGTAGGCGAAGAATTTTATGTATATGAGAAAGGGACAGTTTGTCTTTAGATGTTTGAAATTGTTATAGTCATGATCATGAAAATTGTTTTCTTACTACATTTAAACTCATCTTTTTTATTTTATTTTTGTTACACATTAAATTATCAATTCCTACTATATACATTTAAAATCTATGACAGTTACATTGTTTTCTAAAACAGAAGGGACTTACTTTTAATGAGCAAACGTTAAGAGTGAAGCATTAAATTTCATTTTCCAACAATGACTCGGGACATCACTTCTATTCATTTTTGTTTAAATTTATTTTTTTCAGAGGAAGAAACTGAAGTTTTCATATATATTGTGACAGGATGTTGTACAAGAAATATAAAAATCATGCATGTACTTAATGTTGTCAAATTATTTAGCAAATTCAAGAGCAAAGTGTTGACCGATCGATATTTTTGACATTTTACACATTATATGCACAGATTATAGTCTTGTGATTAATAATTAAGAAATTATTACAAGATTGTAAAATACATTTGTCAACCTAGTCAGAGATTATATTGCATCTTGTAAAGTTGACAACATTAATATTATCATAAGTTTTTTAAGTAAATAGGTAGATTATTACATCATTATATAAATCGAACTATCAGTCAAGTACATTTTATATAATGATGTAATTAATCTACCTATTACCAAAATCAGGGTCAACACATATTCGGCATCATTTATATCGGGTCGAATACAGATCTTGCTCTAATCCCAATTTTTCGATTCCATCGGATTTTGTTTGAATAATTGGCCGGGTAGTAGATTTTTTCGGGTCTAATAGAATTTTCAATTTTAAAATTCAAACCAGCATTTTTATGTTTCAAAAACAAGTTAATTATCGTTACAATTTCACAAAATTTAGCTCATGTGTTCAAATTATCTTATCTAATATTCATATTTTTAAATGATAATATGCATAAAAATAAAATTATTAATTAATACATTTTTAAACTAATGGTATAATATTTATTATGATTTATCTTAATAAAGTATTATGTAAATATAAAAGGAATTAATTTTATTATCCAACATGAATCTTTAATAGAACAAATAATTAATCTTTATAACCCAAAGCCCGGCCCAACTACATAACCTAATTTCTTTTTCGCCGCATCCCCAGTTCCCATTTTCTCCCATGGCGATGAAACTGCAAGAGTTTTTGGCGCACATTAATGGAATTGACGATATGCACTCTCGAATCAACCATGTGTTTGAGTACAGAAGAATGATTGAATCAGACATCGCACTTTTACGCAACCTTGTAAAACCGCCACAAGTTGCTATTATGTTACTCGAGGAAGCCCTAGAGAATTTGGACGCGGGGGTTGTCCTCAGTTTATACAATTGGAAGGAGAAAGGGGAGGATACCCTGGGAAAGGAGGTCCCTCTGGAAAAGGGAAAGGGTTCGGTTGCTGAAACCCCTCTAGGGAAGAGGAAGACAAAAGCGGGAAAGGGAAAGAAACCTGATGTTGGAGAATCATCATCAAGGAAGACAATATTTCTATGGAATGACGAAATGCATCTGGCATGTATGGCTTCAATTAAAGCCAGGGCCGGCTCTATAGCTAGGCAATTTAGGCCCTCGCCTAGGGCCCCGACTATAGAGGGGCTTCAATTTTTTTTTTTGTTGTTAATGTAAACGTATCTCAGTTTTTTTCTATTTGATCTGTTTTGGTCAAATAAGATATAAGAATTAAAATTTTAAAATAAGGTATTGCCCTATTTATATAACTACATTCTTAAACAGAGGGTGAAAATCAACTTGATCTAGTGGCTGAAAGTGATTCTCTAGAGGCTTTTCATATATATTTGTCTAGAACGTTTTACTTCATAATCTAGAACCATGTATATACAAAAAGAATGTTCTAGATATCTTTGTGGACTACTATATATTTTTGCTATGTCTGCCCCATTTACATGCATCATATTAAAAAATATTAATGCGTCATATATTGGTTAAGATGCGCTGGTCAATGATCGTATCGCGACATTAAAATAGATTTAACCTATCAAATTAACTTTTCGATTAACATTACACATTCTATTGAAATTCTCCTTGTTTGTTTTGTAAGCTCTGTTGATCTAATTTATGTTGAAATGATTATTTCATATTATTGAAGTCAAATGATGAGGATTGCTCCATCCATTTTTTTTATTTATCGTTTTATAATTTAAATGTAGAATTAATTGTCATACCAATTTTACATTCTTATTAATGCTATGATTATTTGATTAAAAGGGTGTTTTGGGACTTTTATTTAAAAAAAGTGGCTATTTATTATAATTCTTAAAATCCGTCTTCAATCTTCCAAAGCGAAAAAAAAAAAATGAAGGGAGAATATGCTAATTGATAGTACAAGTAATTTTGTTTTATTATATCTTATTATTTTGGAAAAAAAATATTATAATATTGTAGTTTTGCATTAATAAATTAGAATTTTATATAACTTAGATTCAACGAGTTTGAATCAAGCTACATTTTTTTATTAATTATTATAAAGAACACTCAAACTACACTCGGTTTTTTTGTATAGTTCAATTTTATGTACGGTACAAATTTTGAATCTACCGCGTCAGACTAGATACAAAAAATTGGTATGGTTCAGTTATATTGAATGCGACGATAATAAATTCCTAATATTAGTGTTGTGCACATCCGGTAAACCTAACCATATACTGAACTGAAATCTCGATTCAACATACGAAATGAGGTTCATTATCGAACCATTAAAAAAATTCTATTTTCGGTATTGCCCGTAGATAACCTGTATACCCCCCCTTTTTTTTTTTTTATTTTTAATCCCAATTCTTAAAAGGCAAAGACAGCGTTCCAGATTTCCAATCCAAGCTTCACCTCCCTTTCTCACCTCTTCTAGGACTGCCCTAGAGCAAAACCCAAATCTTCTTCTTCTTCAATTCTAAATCTCACCGCGCCGCCGCATCACCTACGCCCATCGCGCCTCCACCATCTCTCTCTCTGCCCAGGTTTGTAATTCGCAGAGGTACAGTCCAAATTCTATATGCCCAATTATATTCTTTTTCTGATTTTCTCTTTATAAATTGGGTTCTAATTGCATTTAAAACCCAAAACTTGAATGATGCTAAAGTAATTTTTGGAGAGGGGACTGAGGCTAGGGGGTCTCTGATGTATTCTTTATAATTTCTATTCATCTTCACTGGATGGTTAGTGGTTAGAGTGGTAGGAAGCATATTATTATTTACATACACTACAAGAAAAATGGATTTTAGTGACAAAATATTAAGTGACATTGTTGGAATTGTCACTTTTCGCATATATTTAGTGACAAGAATATTAGTTTTATCACAATAACAATAGTGATAATTGCAATAGTGACAAAATATATTTTTAAGTTGTCACTAATTGCTATTAGTGACAAGTATATGAAACTTAAGTTGTCACTATTGACAATTAGTGACACCCTTTCAGTGACAACGTAGTGACAATAAATATTGTCACTATAATTTACTGACAATTTTTTAGTTGTCACTTTTGGGGTATCACTAAATGTCAATAGTGACAACTTTTTCACATTTCTTGTCATTAATGTACCTATATACATCATTTGAGTGACAATATTTAAATTCTTGTCACTTTGTCATTTACCCTTTTGTCACTAAAATTTAATTTTTTTGTAGTGATATGTATTCCAAACAAATTATTTTTGATTGGGATATTTGGCTCAATAGCCTTTCTCCAAATGTTTTTTGCAAAACTAGCCTTCCCTTTTTTCTTGGTTTAAATAACAATTAAATCTAATTAAACACAATTAAGTCTAATTAATCAATTAATTCAATAATAATAATACAAAACACCAATAAAAATTCATTTTCACTCCCAATTCAGATTTCAAAATTTCTCTCACTACAAAAAACTCTCTAAAAAATTCATCCCAAATTTTTGTCACTTGTCACTTGGACGCCCAAGTGACAAGCGGCATTGTTTCCGCCGGGTCACTTAGGTGCTCAAGTGACAAGCGGCATTGCCGCCGGGTCACTTGGGCGCTCAAGTGACCCGGCGGCAACAATGCCGCTTGTCACTTGGGCGTCCAAGTGACCCGGCGGCAAAAATGCCTTGTGTCACTTGGGCGTCCAAGTGACCGGCGGCAACAATGCCGCTTGTCACTTGGGCGCCCAGGTGACCCGGCGTCAATGCCGCTTGTCACTTGGGCCCCCAAGTGACCCGGCGGCAACAATGCCGCTTGTCACTTGGGCGCCCAAGTGACAAGCGGCATTTTCGGGTTTTTATTTAAAGTTAATTAATAACCTAATCTAAGTAAGGCTAGTTTTGCAAATAAAAATTTGAAAAAGCTAGTTTTACAAATTAAACTTTCCATAAGGCCATATATGCAAATGACTCTTTTTGATTCAATAATTTTTCGGTTTTTTTGTACAGAATCAAATTGAACCATACTGAACCGGTAATTTACTAAACCAAACCGAAATTTTCTGTTTGCCAAACGGTACGAGATTTCAAAATACCGAACCAGCCGATATAACGAAATTTGGTACGGTTCGGTTCTACCATTTGCACAAAGATAGTAGTGTGAGCAGAAATATTATACTTTCATATTCAATCTATTTACCAAAAAGAAAAGAAGTTAAAAGTATTTGAATTCAATAAATGTTATCTTTCTTCTATCTTACCAAATACTAACTTCTTAACCATGTTCTATATATTGTGGCCATTTATTAAAAAATAAGCATATTGATAAACTTTTTGTCAAGAATGCTTGGATTGAACTAAAGAAAACTATTCAATGATGAATGAATTTGCAAGCTCAGCCAAGTTATTTTGAAATTTTCAAGTGTACCGATTTAGACCTCTAGAAAAAAAAAATGCTTGTGTTATGTATATAATATAAGATGTCTATGGAGTTTAATGTAATTGGTTCACGATACTTGAATTTTCAATATATATATATATATATATATATATATATATATTGCTTTTGTTAAGAAAAAGTTTAAGAATGAAATGTCATAATAATATATTACGATTGAATCTAAAAAGTATCAGCTAATTTCTAAAATAGGCCCGATATTAAATATTGCCTAGGGCCCCGTAATATGTCAGGCTGCCCTGCCTTCACATTATAGTAGATTAAATTGATTTGCTATTTTGCCTCATCAAATTTATACATACACGTATCTATTTTATATTTATATTTATATTTATATTTATATATATATAGATACGTTCAAGGTGTTGCTGTTGTGGCAGAAGAAGAGGTGCAGGGAGCAGTATTAGGGTTTCCATTAGGTTAAGAGAGGCGTCCCAGTTAATTAGAGAAATCAGCTATTGATTTAAGTCCAAATCAGCATATAATGATCCCTTTCAATCAGGTACGGTTACGGAAATAAATTTCTATTTTTCATTTTGTTATGACCCTGGGAGAACCACACCCCAAAAGCTAGCTATTGAAGTTGGAGAGCCCAATGCCATATAAACCCCACATTAGTATCCCATTCTACCAATGTTGGATAAGGTCCCATACCCTTCAACTAGGATCATTACATTCCACCACGCTTCCTTTGCCAACGCCCACGTTGGCCCACTCTAGTTGCCTACTCCGGTTGCCCACTCTAAGCGGCTTCACTCGTCTTTGCGGTAGCCCTTTCTTAGGTCGCTCCTTCCCGGGTCGCTCCTTCCTAGGTCGCCCCTTCCGCGTGCGTGGCAAAGTGTGTGGTGGCCTGCTCTGATACCAATTGTTATGACCCTGGGAGAACCACACCCCAAAAGCTAGCTATTGAAGTTGGAGAGCCCAATGCCATATAAACCCCACATTAGTATCCCATTCTACCAATGTTGGATAAGGTCCCATACCCTTCAACTAGGATCATTACATTCCACCACGCTTCCTTTGCCAACGCCCACGTTGGCCCACTCTAGTTGCCTACTCCGGTTGCCCACTCTAAGCGGCTTCACTCGTCTTTGCGGTAGCCCTTTCTTAGGTCGCTCCTTCCCGGGTCGCTCCTTCCTAGGTCGCCCCTTGGTATCAGAGTTAATTTACAGAACATTGAGGTAGATGAAGGAGAAAAAGAAAAGCTGAGGTTGTCTGGAAGAGTTGAAGATGAGATAGATTCAAAGGTTAATGGGTTGTCTGCTGATGGATTGTTTCTTGATGGGCCGTTGGGAGCTGGGCTGATTGAAGGGAGTCAATTAACTAGATCAGGAGAATTAAAGCAGCCCAATTTTAATTACTAAGCTGATGGCCCAATTATGTTGGGACTTACTATATTTAGCTATGCACTTTCTATTTGTAAAGAAGGGAATATTCCCATACGTAATTTTCAGTTAGTTGTGGTAGGGTATGTAAACATGCTTTGGGAATGAAGGAGCACACTTTTGGAGACGTCAACAATTCTGTTCTCATCTATTTTCTCTCTGTTTTCTCATCTCCTTCTGACTTTATTTACAAGTTTTATTAAATTACAGAAAATTACATAAAAATTACAAAAATACTACTGGAATATTACATTTGGTAGCCAGAGCAAGGTTTTTGTTCACTGGGCTTCACGGATTCAATGGCAGAAGGCACGAGATTGAAGGATGTTCAGGAAGCAAATAGAATTTTGGAGCTGAAGTTGTTGGGTGAAATGGACAGGAGAGAAGCAGTGGAATTGAACCTGCAAGATCAGATCAATTCAATTGCAATGAAACTGGATGAAAAACATGATAAAATCAACAATAACATGGAAACACTACAACTACAACTCTCTAAGATAGCTGAACGTATAGATTCATATCATAGAGACAAATCAATCATGGGAAATGCTACTGAATCTGGTAACCATTCTCAACCCTTAATTGCTACTCCTGATCACAATAGTAGAACTGTTCCGGGTTATAGGCAACAAAAATCTGGGGAAGATACATATCAAACTAGTAATTCCTCTTTGGGTTTCAATCCTAGTCCCAAAGTTGATTTTCCAAAGTTTGATGGAACTAATGCTAGGGCCTGGTTATTGAAATGCTATGGGTATTTTCAATTAGTCCCTAACATTCCTGATGCAAATAAGGTTACATTTGCATCCTTACACTTGGAAGGCAAGGCTGCCTTGTGGTATGGTCAAGTGATACAGAAGAAGAGGGAACTAAGTTGGGAACAATTTGTTGGGTTAATTTCAGCTAGGTTTGAAGAGTTGAGGGAGGGGAAGGTGTTGGCTGAATTCAACAAATTAAAAGTTACTGGGACTTTGGAGGACTATATTGATAAATTTGAAGAACTAAAGTCATATATGCTATTATTCAATAGTAGGGAATATGATGAAGATTATTTCATAGCCAGTTTTGTTAGTGGACTGCCTGAAGAAAGTCAATCCTTCTTTTCACTGTTTGAACCAAAAGACCTTCAGCAGGCTATTGAACTGGCCAGGAAACAAGAAGCAACAATGGATGCTATTTCCAAAAGAACTAAAGGGACCACTAAACAGGTTATGATTAACAACAATGGATTCAGAAGACCAGCATACACACAACCTGTTCCTAGTTTACCCAAAAGCAATAATTACACTCCTCCAGCATTGCTACCTCCTAGGAAATTCCTTACTAGTGCTGAAATGAATGCTAGGAAGGAAAAAGGATTGTGTTACAACTGTGATGAAAAAATTTTCTTGGGGCACAGGTGCAAAAAACAGCAGGTTTATGTTCTACTTTCTGAAGAAGATGAGGAAGCTTATTTACAATCTATGAATGAGGAAGATACTATAATTGAGGAGATTATTGATGAAGACATCCAAGTTTCTGTTAATGCTATTGCTGGGAGTGTTAGCAATAACATCATCAGAATCTTGGGAGAAGTTGGCAGAACTAAGGTTAACATCCTGATTGACACTGGAAGCACTCATAGCTTTATCAATGAGGAATTAGCTTATGAGTTGAAATGTAACATTGAGAATACTAATCCTATGATTATTAGTGTTGCTGATGGGGGAAAAATCTTTAGCAGGAAGAGGATTCCTAATTTCAAATGGAAAATGCAGGGAATTGATTTTACTTACTCAGTTAGGCTTATTAAGCTGGGTGGTTGTCACATGGTACTGGGGTGTGATTGGATGACTGCTGTAGGGCTGGATTTTGATTTCAAAAGCAGAAGTATGGGAATACAAGTGGATGGCCAGAGAGTGGAATTAAAACCCATGAGTGAGGTTGGAAATTGTAAGCTGATCTCAGCTCAGTCTTTATACAAAATGATCCAAATGGGGGATCAAGGGGATGTAGGTTGCCTGTTCTCTATACAGGGAACAGAAGTGAATCCAAAAAGCAATTCTGAAGTAGAGGACCTACTGGAAAGGTACTTTGATGTGTTTGAAGAACCTCAGGGTCTTCCACCAAATAGGGGGGTTGAACACCATATTATTTTGAAGCAGGATGCTGTTCCTAAACAATTATTTCCTTATAGGTATTCTCATGCCTACAAGAATGAAATTGAACAGATAGTTAAGGAGTTACTATCTAATGGTACAATTAGACACAGTCAAAGCCCTTTTGCTTCACCAGTATTGTTAGTAAGGAAGAAGGACTCAACTTGGAGAATGTGTGTTGACTACAGGTATCTCAATACCTTAACAGTCAAACATGATTACCCCATCCCTGTTATTGATGAACTCCTAGATGAACTTCATGGAGCTAGGTGGTTTACAAAGATGGATTTAAGGTCAGGTTATTTTCAGATAAGGATGAAGGAGGAGGATATTTATAAGACAGCATTCAAAACCCATCATGGGCACTTTGAATTCATGGTTATGCCTTTTGGGCTGTGTAATGCACCAGCAACTTTCCAGTCACTGATGAATCAGGTCTTTTCTCCTTATCTTAGAAAATTTATTTTGGTGTTTTTTGATGATATTTTGGTCTACAGTAAAACTTTTGAAGAGCATTTACAACACCTAGACACTACTCTAGCTATCTTGAGGAGGCACAAACTGTTTGCTAAGAGATCTAAGTGTCAATTTGGCCAAAATAAGGTGGAATATTTGGGTCATATCATTAGTGAACTGGGTGTATCTACTGATCCAGAGAAGGTCAAATGCATGATGGAATGGCCCAAGCCTACTAATGTGAAAGGCTTGAGGGGGTTTCTTGGTCTTACAGGGTACTACAGGAAGTTCATTCAAGGTTATGGGTTGATCAGCAAACCTCTAACTGACATGCTTAAGAAGGATGGTTTCCACTGGTCTCCAGCTTCAGAGGAAGCTTTTACTCAACTGAAACAAGCAATGGTAACTTCACCTGTTTTAGCATTGCCTGATTTCACTAAAACGTTCTTTGTGGATACTGATGCTAGTTCTAAGGGTCTGGGAGCAGTCCTTATGCAGGAGGGCAGGCCAATAGCTTTTCTTAGCAAAGCTCTTAGTCCAAAAAATCAGGTTCTATCTATCTATGAAAGGGAATTTATGGCTGTTCTCTTGGCTATCCATAAGTGGAAACATTATTTACAAGGGAACCATTTTATCATTAGGACTGATCAGCAGAGCATAAAGTACATTATGGAGCAGAAATTCACCACTGCCCTCCAACAGAGGTGGATTTCCAAATTGGTTGGTTTGGACTATGAGGTCCAATACAAAAAGGGGTCTGAGAACAAGGTTGCTGATGCCTTGTCCAGAAGGGAGGAAGTTCATGGGGAGGTTTTTGCATTGACTACTGTTCAACCTAAATGGATGCTAGACATTTTGGGGAGTTATCAAGGGGATTTTGAATTGCAGAAAATCTTAGCAGCTAAATCAATTGATGGTCAGTCTTATGCTGACTACACCATCACTCAAGGGGTCTTGAGATTCAAAGGTAGAGTTTGTGTGGGAACTGGCTCTGACCTAAGACAGAGGTTGATACAAAGCTTACATGATTCTTCCATTGGGGGACATTCTGGCATGAATTCTACATATCAGAGGGCTAAATCCCTTTTCTTTTGGAAGGGTATGAAATCTGATGTTTTAAAGTTTGTTCAGGGTTGTGATATATGTAAAATGGCCAAACATGAAAATAATCCATATCCAGGCCTTCTGGAACCTTTGGAGATACCTAAGGAGGCATGGTCTCATATCAGCATGGATTTTGTTGAAGGACTTCCTAAGTCAGAGGGGAAAGATGTTATCCTTGTAGTGGTGGACAGATTTACTAAATATGCACACTTCCTAGCCCTTTCCCACCCCTACACTGCTGTTTCTGTTGCTAAACTTTTTCTGGACAACATTTTCAAGTTACATGGACAGCCAGTTAGCATTGTTACTGATAGAGACAGGGTGTTCACTAGCACTTTCTGGTCTGAACTCTTCAAGTCTATGGGTACTAGGCTTGATATGAGCACTGCTTATCATCCTCAGAGTGATGGACAAACAGAGAGGCTCAATCAATGCCTTGAGAATTTTTTGAGGTGTTTCACTAGTCAACAACCTCATAGATGGAGCAAGTGGCTGTCACTTGCTGAGTATTGGTATAACACAAGCTATCATTCCAGCCTAAAGATGACACCTTTTTTGGCTATGTATGGTTATAACCCTCCCCACTTATCTATGGGTCCTTATCTGGATCTTACTACTACAGATGCTAAGGATCTTATGCAAGATAGGGCTAAACTAATTGATATCTTGCGGGAAAATTTACAGTTGGCTCAACACAGGATGAAATTTTATGCTGATAAGAACAGAGTAGAAAGGACATTTGAGGTTGGTGATGAAGTTTACCTCAAGCTACAACCTTTCCGGCAGCACTCCGTCGCTTTAAGACGCAACTTGAAGCTCTCCAACAGATACTTTGGTCCCTATACAATTACAGAAAAAGTTGGTAAGGTGGCTTACAGATTGAAACTTCCCCCAAGTTCCAAAGTACATGATGTTTTTCATGTTTCCTTGCTGAAGAAAAAAATCAGTTCCAAACACTTACCTAGTCCGGACTTGCCTTTTACTGATACGGAGGGTCGTTTCAAATCCTTTCCTCTTAAAGTTTTGGACAAGAGGTTGATTAAGAGAAACAATATGCCTGTTTCTCAAATATTGGTTGAATGGGAGAACTTGGGTCCTTCGCAGGCGACTTGGGAAGATTACTACCAGATCGTGGCTCAGTTCCCTCATTTTGATCCTTGGGGACAAGGATCGTCTTCTCCGGGGGGTAATGTCACGACCCAAGTTAATTTACAGAACATTGAGGTAGATGAAGGAGAAAAAGAAAAGCTGAGGTTGTCTGGAAGAGTTGAAGATGAGATAGATTCAAAGGTTAATGGGTTGTCTGCTGATGGATTGTTTCTTGATGGGCCGTTGGGAGCTGGGCTGATTGAAGGGAGTCAATTAACTAGATCAGGAGAATTAAAGCAGCCCAATTTTAATTACTAAGCTGATGGCCCAATTATGTTGGGACTTACTATATTTAGCTATGCACTTTCTATTTGTAAAGAAGGGAATATTCCCATACGTAATTTTCAGTTAGTTGTGGTAGGGTATGTAAACATGCTTTGGGAATGAAGGAGCACACTTTTGGAGACGTCAACAATTCTGTTCTCATCTATTTTCTCTCTGTTTTCTCATCTCCTTCTGACTTTATTTACAAGTTTTATTAAATTACAGAAAATTACATAAAAATTACAAAAATACTACTGGAATATTACACATTTCCTTTTTTTTTTTTTAGCGAATACAGGACACATTTGATTGAAATTCTTTGTCTCTGTTTTTTGTAAGCTCCTTTTAGCTACTGGGTATTTTAAAAATGACTATTTCATGTTATTGGTGGCAATTAAACTTAATAAAAGCTATGTACATTTTTTAAGGAATTGGCGTTGCAAGATAAAAGTGACCAAAAGCTAGTTCGGAATATTTGCATCCTTGCACATGTTGATCATGGCAAGACTACACTTGCCGACCATTTAATTGCATCTTATGGTGGGGGTGTTCTTCATCCAAAGCAAGCTGGTAAACTAAGATTCATGGATTACTTGGATGAGGAACAACGGCGTGCGATAACCATGAAGAGCTCGTCAATTGCTCTCCATTACGGAGAGCATTCTATTAATTTAATAGACTCACCTGGACACATGGATTTCTGTAGTGAGGTATCTACTGCTGCGCGGTTGAGTGATGGTGCATTGGTATTAGTGGATGCTGTGGAGGGTGTTCATATTCAGACCCATGCTGTGTTGCGTCAAGCATGGATTGAGAAGTTGACACCCTGTTTAGTACTGAACAAGGTCGATCGGCTTATATGCGAGTTGAGATTGAGTCCGATGGAAGCATATACTAGGTTGTTGAGGATTATTCATGAGGTAAATGGGATAGTTAGTGCCTATAAGTCTGAAAAGTACTTATCCGATGTGGATTCCTTGCTTTCAGTTCCTTCATCCGATGGTGTGGGTGAAGAAAATTATGAGTTAATAGAAGATGATGAGGAGGATACTTTCCAACCTCAGAAAGGAAATGTTGTCTTTGCATGTGCCTTCGATGGTTGGGGATTTGGGATATGTAATTTTGCTGAGTTTTATGCTTCTAAGCTCGGGGCAAGCCCAGCCACGTTGCAAAAGGCACTATGGGGGCCACGATACTTCAATGCCAAGACTAAGATGATAGTGGGCAAGAAAGGAATTAGCAATGCAGCCAAGGCGAGGCCTATGTTTGTGCAGTTTATTCTGGAGCCACTTTGGCAAGTTTATCAGACCACATTGGAAGGACATGTGGACAGAGTAATGCTTGATAAGGTTGTTAAATCGTTTAATTTGTCCATTCCTTCACGCGAACTTCAAAACAAGGATCCTAAAGCTGTGCTGCAATCTGTCATGACACGTTGGCTTCCATTGTCAGATGCGATCTTGTCTATGGTGGTGAAATGCATACCCAACCCTGCTTCTGCTCAGTCATTTCGGGTATCAAGATTGCTGCCTAAAAGAGACAGTCTGGAAAATGATGAAAACTCTGATGTGCTTACTGAGGCAGAACTTGTAAGGAGTTCCGTTGAGGCTTGTGATTCCAGTCCTGATGCACCATGTGTTGTGTTTGTCTCTAAGATGTTTGCTGTTCCTGTGAAGATGCTTCCTCGTGGAGAGATTCAGAACAATTTATCAGATGATGGAGATTCAGGAGAGTGCTTCCTTGCATTTGCTAGAATCTTTAGTGGGGTTATTTTTGCTGGACAGAGGCTTTTTGTGCTTTCTGCATTATATGATCCACTAAAAGTTGAATTAAAGCATAAGCATATCCAGGAAGCCCAGTTGCAGTCATTGTATCTAATGATGGGTCAAGGACTGACACCAGTTGTATCTGCAAAGGCGGGTAATATTGTCGCCATTCGAGGGCTTGGGCAGCATATATTGAAGAGTGCTACTCTTTCATCTACAATCAATTGCTGGCCTTTCTCGAGCATGGTGTTTCAAGTTGCGCCCACACTTAAAGTTGCAATCGAGCCTTCTGACCCTGCTGATATGGGTGCACTCAATAAAGGGTTGCGATTATTAAACCGTGCAGACCCTTTCGTTGAAGTAACTGTTTCTGCTAGAGGGGAGCATGTTCTTTCTGCTGCTGGAGAAGTTCATTTGGAGAGATGTGTTAAAGATCTGAAGGAGAGATTTGCAAAGGTGAGTTTGGAAGTCTCTCCTCCCCTCGTCTCTTATAAAGAAACCATTGAAGGCGAGATGGCAAATCCGTTGGAGAATCTTAAGTTATTTAGTGGAAGTGAATATGTGGAGAAAAGAACACCTAATGGCAGGTGTGTTGTTCGCGTACATGTCATGAAACTTCCGACTCCTCTCAGTAAGCTACTTGATGAGAGTTCTGAACTTCTGAGAGATATACTTGGAGGAAAATCTAGACAGGCTTTAAAAAGCTTGGAAACGTCTAGAGGTAGTATTGTGGAAGATGAGAATCCCACTGAAGCACTTACGAAAAGGATGATGAATGCTGTGGAGAGTGATTTTTTCTCTGGCATTAGTGACATGGGAAGGGATTGGGTTGAGAAATCTAGTATGTTATGGAAACAACTCTTCAAAAGGATTTGGGCATTAGGCCCTGGGCAAGTTGGTCCAAATATTCTTTTTACTCCATCGGCAGAAAAGAGCATAGAGGGTTCTGTTCTTATCAAAGGCAACCCTATTATATCTGATTATTTGGGCTTTCGGGATTTGACTGAAAATGATAACCCATCACCAGAATCATCATCTATAAGAGATGAAACCTTGTTAAGGGAAGCAGAGAGTCTAGAAAGCAGTGTTTTGTCTGGATTTCAATTAGCTACTTCAGCTGGTCCTTTATGTGATGAACCTATGTGGGGTTTAGCTTTTTTCATTGAAGCTCACTTATTTCCAGTCGAGACACAGTCAAATGAGGAGAACTCCTCTACCCATAAACCCGAGCAATATGGGATTTTGACAGGCCAAGTTATGAATGCAGTTAAGGAAGCTTGTAGAGCAGCTGTACTCCAAAGGAAACCGAGACTCGTTGAAGCATTATACTTTTGTGAATTGAACACCCCGACTGAGTATTTGGGATCCATGTATGCTGTACTTTCTCGAAGACGGGCTCGTGTGATAAAGGAAGAAATGCAAGAAGGGTCCTCATTATTCACTGTACATGCGTATGTTCCAGTTTCAGAGAGCTTTGGATTTGCAGATGAGTTGAGAAAATGGACATCTGGAGCATCTAGTGCCCTACTTGTTTTTAGTCACTGGGAAACACTTTCAGAGGATCCCTTTTTTGTGCCTAAAACAGAAGAGGAGATTGAGGAATTTGGAGATGGGTCGAGTGTGTTACAGAATACAGCGAGGAAGCTGATTGATGCTGTGAGGAGGAGGAAGGGTCTACCCGTTGAGGAAAAAGTAGTCCAGCATGCAACCAAGCAAAGGACCTTGGCTCGTAAAGTGTAGCCTCTTGTATTATGAACCATGTATAATGAACAAATTTTGTTTAAATGGCATCTGTTTCTTTTTTCTTTTCCGACCCTAATATTATTCTGGTTACTGACAAATTTGTTCTTTCTAAGCAGAGCATAGAGATCTGTCGTCTCAATGGACTTGAATTTGTTGGTTGTAACACGATGAAGGTATGTTTTCCAACAAATAATGATTTGTATCTGTGCAGTTACCATGAATGTGGTGCTGTCCTGTCCTGTACTTATTTCTGTATCTTTCCAAATATATGCTCACAGAGAATGCTTTATTTCAATTTTTACATCTGATTGAGCAGATCGCTGGAGTCCATTACTAAAGGTTCTGCTGTATTCTGGCTTCAGCAAGCTCAAGATGAACTTCGTTTAAACAGAATTGCCAAGCACTTGTTTGACTTTGTTGGAAAATCAATTTCTGATGAAAGTTTCAAGGTATATTCTAAGTTGTATCACTAATGTACTTGTGATATCAAATTTTGGACTGAGAAAGTAGTGCCTGATCTCAATAAAGCTTAATAAATTGAAATTCAAAAGCAGATGAAAGTCCATAGGAATTAAGTAGTTTGAATATTTTTCTGCATTACTTTGAGCATTTTTTCCTTCTCATGCAGCCAGCAATGGAAGGAATGATTGGATTAATTGGCACTGAATCAAAAACTGCTGCTGGGCTTGAGTTTTTGAAGAAATGGTTTCAAAAATTTATTTATATAGGTCATGTATCACCTTGTTAATCAATGTTTTCAATTTTGCCTTAGAATTTCAAGTTTTAGGATTCACTGAACAGAAAAAGAATTCATCGAAAGCGTTCTTCTTCGTTTAGGAACTAAAACTATGTTATCTATTTTCTATTATAAGCCCCTGTTCTGTTCGTTTAAGAAAATGGCTTATTTTTTCATGGACACCTTTTATCCTTTAATTTTTTTGATTTGAGATTCTTTTGGGTGATTTTTATGATATTAAATTATGAACATATTTATTTATTTTTTTGACTTAGTAAACCTCCTAGTCAATGGTGGTGTACGTAATGCTATTCTTTATATTTTCTCCTTGCATATGTATTCCTAAGTACAGCCCTTTTATATATGATATTTGTGCTACATTCGATAGTGTTCATGTCATACTACTAAGACTTGCTTTGGCTGTTTCGAATCTTCGGGACAAAGATTCCCAACTTAAAACATGAATTACTAATCTACTGTTTATAATATGATTTTGTATTAAACTTTGTGTTATTTTGTTTAGGAGAGTGTGAGTTACTGGAGAGGATATATAAAGGTTAATTTGGTTTTGTGTTAAAGTTATTTGGTTATTACTTATTTGGGATTGTCTATCATGACTCTCGGCTGTTGAGAGTCATGAACGACTTCAATTAAATTGTGTCATTTGTCACAATGTACATACCCTACTCAAGCATAAAATACCCAAAATACCCATACAATTAAAAAAAAAAATCTATCATCTTCCTCAACCAACCCCACCCGACCCGCCACCACCCCCCTACCCCGCCTCCCTCCATCTTCCCAGGTCGTCGTGACGGCCTGGGAACGCCGGATCCAGGCCGTCGCCGGCCTGGAACGATCAAGCGGAGGCCTGCGACGGCCAGCCGTCGCAGGCCTCGGGAATTTACATCCAGGCCGGCGACGGCCTGGGGACTTCTCCCCATGCCGTCGCCAGCCTGGAATCGTTGATCCCAGGCCGTTGCCGGCCTAGGAGCTGCCATTCCGACGGCCTGGGATTGAGGGAGTGACGGCGGCGGCGGGGTGGGGTGGGTGGGTTGGATTTTAGGGTTTTTTTTTTTTTTTTTTTTTTAATAAAA
The DNA here is from genome assembly GCA_034814905.1 of Penstemon davidsonii. NCBI lineage: Eukaryota > Viridiplantae > Streptophyta > Magnoliopsida > Lamiales > Plantaginaceae > Penstemon > Penstemon davidsonii. The sequence goes on from JAYDYQ010002534.1 coordinate 27,254,815, forward strand.
AACAAATAAATGTTTTTATATTTAAATTTAATTATAAAAATTAAAATGTTAATAAATATTTATAATTTGTAAATTAATGAATAATTTTTAAAAAAAAATGTTCCAACAAAGAAGTTTTGTAATTATTTTTACATCACACCAATAAAACTTGAGTTGACATATTTACAATATTTTTTATAAAAGACACTTACAAATTGTAATCAAGTTCGTTTCAACTACTTTACAATTACTTGAGTTGATATTGTAAAAATATATGTCAAAAATTGTAACATCAAATATTTGAAAATATATCGATAATTTTTGAAAAAATTGATTTGATCGAAATAATGACTGTATCATCAATTTTTTAAAATTATTGAAATATGTCATTATATTTTCTATCAAGTAAAATATAAAAACATTAAAAATAATAAAAACAAATTTGAATGTTTATGTTTATTGAATTTATATACATAAACATTCAAGAGATGAGTTATCAAGAGATGAGTGAATTTGATCGAAATAATGACCGAATCATCAATTTTTTAAATTATCGAAATCATCATTTTTTTAAAAATTATCAATATATTTTCAATATACGGAAGACTTGGTGTTACATAACCATCTAAAAGACAATTTGATCGAAATAATGACCGAATCATCAATTTTTTAAAAAATTATCGATATATTTTTAAATTACGGAGGAGTTAGTGTTACCTAACCATCTAATAGACAATTTGATCGAAATAATGACCGAATCATCAATTTTTTCAAAAATTATCCATATATTTTCAAATTACGGAGGATTTAATGTTACATAATCATCTAATAGACAATTTGATCGAAATAATGATCAAATCAACAATTTTTAAAAAAAATTATCGATATATTTCAAATTTATGATCTCATGAAGCAACGAAAAGCTGAGTGCAAATCAGCTAACAGCTGAGTGCAGCAACGAAAAGCTGAGTGCAAATCAGCAACGAAAAGCTGAGTGCAAATCAGCTAACAGCTGAGTGCAGCAACGAAAAGCTGAGTGCAAATCAGCTAACAGCTGAGTGCACTCAGCTGTTAGCTGATTTGCACTCAGCAACGAAGATAACACAGCTGAGTGCACTCAGCTGTTAGCTGATTTGCACTCAGCTTTTCGTTGCTTCATGAGATCATAAATTTGAAAATATATCGGTAATTTTAAAAAAAATTGATGATTCGGTCATTATTTCGATCAAATTGTCTAGATGGTTATGTTACACTATGTCCCCCGTAATTTGAAAATATATAGATAATTTTAAAAAAATTTTGATGATTCAGTCATTATTACGATCAAATTGTCTATTAGATGGGTATGTAATACTAAGTCCTCCGTAATTTTAAAATATATCGATAATTTTAAAATATATCGATAATTTTAAAAAAAATCATTGATTCCGTCATTATTTCGATCAAATTGTCTATTAGGTTATGTAACACCAAGTCCTCCAAAATTTTAAAATATATCGATAGTTTTTTTAAAAATTGATGAAAGTGTATCTTTTTAAGTTAAACATATTCAATTTATATACATAAACATTCAATTTGTTTATATTATTTTTAATGTTTTATAATTTACTTGATAGAAAATATAATGACATATTCAATTTATTTGAATTTATATACATAAACATTCAAGAGATAATTTTAAAAAAAAATTCATATCTTGATCACTCATCTCTTGACCATTCGCTCATCTCTTGATCACTCATCTCTTGAATGTTTATGTTTATAAATTCAAATAAATTGAATATGTCATTATATTTTCTATCAAGTAAAATAATAAAATCAAATTTGAATGTTTTTATATTTTACTTGTTTTTATTATTTTTAATGTTTTTATTATTTTTAATTTTTTTAATGTTTTTATAAAAAAAAGTAAACATAAAAATTCAAATTTGTTTTTATTATTTTTTATGTTTTTATATTTTACTTGATAGAAAATATAATGACATATTCAATTTATTTGAATTTATATACATAAACATTCAAGAGATAATTTTAAAAAAAAATCATCTCTTGATCACTCATCTCTTGAATGTTTATGTTTATAAATTCAAATAAATTGAATATGTCATATATTTTCTATCAAGTAAAATAATAAAAACAAATTTGAATGTTTTTATATTTTACTTGTTTTTATTATTTTTAATGTTTTTATTATTTTTAATTTTTAATGTTTTTATTATTTTTAATGTTTTTATAAAAATAAGTAAACATAAACATTCAAATTTGTATTTATTATTTCTAATATTTTTATAATTTACTTGATAGAAAATATAATGACATATTTAATTTATTTAAATTTATATACATAAACATTCAAGAGATAATTTAAAAAAAAATTCATCTCTTAATCACTCATCTCTTGATCATTCACTCATCTCTTGAATGTTTATGTTTATAAATTCAAATAAACATAAATATTAAAAATTGTTTTTATATTTTACTTGATAGAAAATACAATGACATATTCAATTTATTTTAATTTATATATATAAACATTCAAGAGATAATTAAAAAAAAAATTAATTTCTTGATCATTCACTCATCTCTTGATCACTCATCTCTTGAATGTTTATGTTTATAAATTCAAATAAACATAAATATTCAAATTTGTTTTTATTATTTTAATGTTTTTATATTTTACTTGATAGAAAATACAATGACATATTCAATTTATTTGAATTTATATACATAAACATTCAAGATATAATTTTAAGAAAAAATTCATCTCTTGATCATTCACTCATCTCTTGATCAAGAGATGAATTTTTCTTTTTTTAAATTATCTCTTGAATGTTTATGTATATAAATTCAAATAAATTGAATATGTCATTATAAATTCTATCAAGTAAAATATAAAAACATTAGAAATAATAAAAACAAATTTATAAATTCTATCAAGTAAAATATAAAAACATTAGAAATAATAAAAACAAATTTGAATGTTTATGTTTATTTGAATTTATATACATAAACATTCAAGAGATAATTTAAAAAAAATTCATCTCATGATCGCTCAGCTCTTGATCATTCACTCAGCTCTTGATCACTCATCTCTTCATAACTCAGCTCTTGATCACTCATCTCTTGAATATTTATCTTGATCACTCATCTCTTGATCACTCAGCTCTTGATCACTCATCTCTTGATCACTCAGCTCATCTCTTGAATTGTTATGTATATAAATTCAAATAAACATAAACATTCAATTTTTTTTTATTTTTAATGTTTTTATAATTTACTTGATAGAAACTATAATGACATATTCAATTTATTTGAATTTATATAAATAAACATTCAAGAGATAATTTAAAAAAAAAAATTCATCTCTTGATCACTCATCTCATAATCACTCATCCCTTGAATGTTTATGTATATAAATTCAAATAAATTGAATATGTCATTATATTTTCAATCAAGTAAAATATAAAAACATTAAAAATAATAAAAACGAATTTGGATGTTTATGTATATAAATTGAATATGTTTCACATAAAAATATACACTTTCCTAGATTTAAATATTTTCCTACAAGCCTTGCACATGTTTATAAAATTTTATAATAGCCAATATTGTTTTAGAAAAAATATTACAAATATATCAACATGTGCTATTATAAAATAATGATCGAATCATCAATTTTTTCAAAAAATATCGATATATTTTCAAATTACGGAGAACTTAGTGTTACAACATTTTCAATATTTGATGTTACAATTTTTGACATATATTTTTACAATATCAACTCAAGTAATTGCAAAGTAGATGAAACGAACTTAATTACAATTTGCAAGTATCTTTTATAAAAATATATTGTAAATATGTACTCAAGTTTTATTGTTGTGATGAATAAATAATTACAAAAATTCTTTGTTGGAACATTTTTTTTTAAATTACTCATTAATTTACAATACAACATTCAAATTATAAATATTTATTAACATTTTAATTTTTATAATTAAATTTAAATATAAAAACATTTATTTGTTTTTTATTAAAAAAAAAAAAACCCCTAAAATCCAACCCACCCACCCCACCCCGCCGCCGCCGCCACTCCCTCAATCCCAGGCCGTCGGAACGGCAGATCCTAGGCCGGCAACGGCCTGGGATCAACGATTCCAGGCCGGCGACGGCCTGGGATCAACGATTCCAGGCCGGCGACGGCCTGGGGAACTTCTCCCAGGCCGTCGCCGTCCTGGAATTAAAATTCCGAGGCCTGCGACGGCTTCAACTCGGAGGCCGTCGCAGGCCTCCGATCTGTCGTTCCAGGCCGGCGACGGCCTGGGAACTTCTCCCAGGTAGTCGCCGGCCTGGGAAGGTGGACGGAGGCGGGGCCTTGGTGGGTGGGTGGTGGTGGTGGCGGGATGGGTTGGAGAAGATGAGTTTAGTTTTTTTTTTTTTTTTTTTTAAGTGAGAGGGTATTATTGTCAATTTAGGGGTGTCCGATTTAATTGGTGGGTTCATACTCATTTACCCCACATTTTATACCATCATACACCATCATACACCTATGTACAATTTTATTAGCCTAAGGTACAAATTCTGAAGCAATGTTTTATCCTGACTCTTGAGCAGCCAAGAGTCAGGATAGACTTCCCGTACTTATTTAGTGGTTACTTGCTTTTTAATCTCGTAATTGATGATTTTCGGCAAACTATTTAATTTTTCAGTCAAATAATACTCTAGATAACGTAAAAACTTACAAGATACTTATTCCCTCTTGACATTTTAAATAAAACAATACAGCCGGTTTTACCAATACGCAAAATAATTTAACAATTTATAATCTTTATTAACATGCAAAATTTTAGCTAATGCAATGTTAACATATAAAATTTCAACTAATACACCATATTTTTTCTACTAACTCCATGCTATATATAACCAAACAGAGATACAATATAAAATCACTAGTATATATATATATATATATATATGTATATTATTTATGTTTCAATTTGACCCTTAATATATGTTATCAATAAGTTGTGTATTTAAGTATGGTCATTTTTATTAACCCTCTGAATAATTATATAAGTTGTTACTAAAACTTTAGATTCATGTGTGTGAATTTCTTGGAAAAATTTGTATATCCGAATGCATTAGTTATGTAGTAGCTTTTAGGGTATTTTAAGTTCCCCTTAACTTTTTGTAAATATTGGTTGTTTTTAATCTAAATTTTGCTGCTGTGTTGCTCTCTCCAACTTTGGTGAAAGGATAGTTAAATCTGATTTTAATGGGCGTATGAAGTAGCATGTGCCTGGGTATTATTTGTATTGATTATCGTATATTTTGGTTTTTATATTTCTTGCTTGCTTATGTTTCTGGGTTAATTACAGGGGCTTTCCCTGAGGTTTGGTGTAATTCGCGTCCAATCCCCTCTAAGAATCATAATTACAATGACCTCCTGTAAGATTTCAAAAACCTTACAATGTGATCATTTTTATAATGTCTAATAGTTTTTGTTCAAGTAAGCGCAATTCATTCATTTATCCTTGTCCTTTAATTATGAATTTTTTTTAATTATTAAAATTACGGGTTAAATGTGAAAGTTGAGTGTATTTACATTTTTATTTATGTCCTAATATTTTTTCTTATAAAAAAATCATAATTTATTTACTTTAATTGTAAAAACATAATGAAAAAATCATTGAAAAAAATATTGATCTGTTATTATATTTTTATTTTAAGAATATATATATACACTAATAAACTGATTATAAGTTTATTGCAAATTTATAACATTTTCAATCATTCATAATCATAAACCTTACAATGAACACCCTCCCATATATAAAACATAACCAAGGGCATAATTGTCCATGAAAATTGCTAAAATAATATCAAGGGTAAAATGGGGTTTTCAATAAAATTAGTGGAATGACGTCAGCAAAAACTAACGGATGTAAGGTTTTTGAAACTTCAGGGGAGGTCATTGTAATTATGATTCTTGAAGGGGATTGGACGCGAATTACACCAAACCTCAGGGGCGGTCCCTGTAATTAACCCTAATTAATATTTACAATTGACTCGGTAATGTTAGGCGGCCCACAATAAAGTCGTTTCGTTTAAAATTTGATAATAATATAGTTTATTTCTAAAATCGTAGGAGTATCATAATTATAACAAAAATCATTTCGACCTTTTTCCCCCCTAAATAACTTTACAAGAAACAATTGAGATTGTGAATAAAATACTTCCAGATTTTCATCAGCATGACATAAGCGTGATGTCATTGTTTACTTGGTCAAAGTCAAACTACTAAATACTTCCATATTATCCACGGTCTCGTCCAACCTCCACAATGTATCATCGAATCTCTATATATTAAAAAAAACATTCTATCGGTATAATATTCTGACATTTATATTCAAAGGTTTTAATTCATTTTTAGGCGCGTCGGATACACTTATTGGAAACCTCTATTTGTCAATGAAATTTAAATTTGGGTCCGCTACTTAACATTAGAGAACTAACATTGCTTCCAATATTGTAATAAAAATTTAATGATTTAGTTCAACTGTAAAAATTTAAAGATTCACAGTTCTCAAACTCAACGGAACTTTTGAAAGGTAATTCAAAAGATGTTTAGAGAAAATATTTATCTCCACCAAGAATAGTGGAGGTGATTCAAAATTCAAACATTACTTATTTGTATTAAGCTAGCCTATGAAATTTGAATCAATTTTTAAGTTATGTAATGAGAATTACGAAAAGTTAAGTTAAATTAGCATGCGCGCACTACTTCTTTATATCAAATAAAAGAAAGACTTAATGATAATTTATCCTCTGTGATATTCATAATGTTTAAATTATATATCTGTTATTTGGAAGAAAAAAGCACCTTATCCGTCTTTTATCTTATAAAAGTTTTCACCGCCTCCATGACATTTTTATATATGGCAGTTTACCTCTTGTGTTATGATAAATGTGATAATTTATCCTCATGTATTAAGATAAATGTGGCAATTTACCACTCTATGTTACAAAACACATTTCATAATCATTCTCAATTTCGGCAAGCAAGTTACCCCCCTCCCCCGGATTTGTATATTTTCAATTCACCTCCCTATATATGAAAAAGAGCATTTTACCCCCTATGAAAACTTAAAAGGAGCAATTTAAATTGGGAGTAGACATAAAATGTATTTTTGTAAAATAGGTGGGGTGGGGGTGGGGAGGGGGGTGGGTAAAATATAATATTAATTTGTCATTACATAGAGAGGGTAAAGTGTCACATATAAGAGGGATAATTTTATAAATTCATATATATAAGTTTAAAAATGTCAAGGTGGTGGTGTGAAACTTTTATAAGATCACATGAGGGTAAAATACTATTTTTCAAATCATCGAAGATAAATTGAACATTATGTAAATCACAAAGAGGGTAAAACCAATAAGATCGTAGCCCGTTGGTAAGGTACTAAGGCTAAATTCGCAGGACTAAAAGTCTTGGTTCAATTTTCAATACTAGTTATTTGATAGTTACAATTTACTACCTAAGCAAAATGCTTCAAGGGGAATGGAAGAGCTTTATTAAATCTACAAAGCTGAGATAAAATTTGTTCTTACCAAAGTTTGGAGTCAATTTCTATTATTATTCACTATTTTAAAAAAGTACATTAAATAAATCTCATCGAAAAGCTTTACATGTACCCAAGGTGGTTGGGTCAAGTGGTAGTGACTTGCGACCCCCAGAGGCGAGACTCAAGTTCGAATCCTACTGGAGACATCACACTGGGGAGGACCTATACCCTTTGCACTCTTCGGTCCGAGCTGTAAATACACAGTCTAGTAGATCAAAAAAAGAAAAGCTTTACATGTTCTAATTTAAATTACATACAAAATTGATTAGTGAAACTCATTCAATCAATGTATAATAATTATCAATTAATCATGGCGTATAAACTACGAACCCAATAGTATGTAGCATCACAAAAATCAGAAGTATGATATACGTCCCTACTGGATATTTCATATTAAGGGAGTAGGCAATAATAGTATTTATTGAATTTTGTTTAACATGTTGTAATATTTGAATAGAGATAATGACAATTTACCCTCACGTGATTTGCATTAATGTAAATTTTATTTATGTAATTTGAAAATAACATTTAAACTATTATAATCTTATAAAAGTATTTCACTGTTTCCGTAATATTTTTCAACACAAAACTACCCCTTTTATATACTATATATACTTTAACTCTGTCAATTTATAAATGTGACATTTTACCCCTTATGTTATTATAAATATTGCATTTTGTCCCATGTGCTATTATAAATATGTTATTTTATCCCCTTTTCCTATGTTATGATAAATGAGGGAATAACACTTTTGATATCATGCTTTTTGAAAAAATACATTTCATACCATGATTTACACCATCTTGACACATTTATTTTTGTCGTCAATTTTTGGACAAAATTCAGCACGTATCGTCAATTGTGGGTCTTTAAAACTCGTGCATGTTTTTATCAATAATGAGGCAAAGTACTAGTGAATTTCAATTATATAAACAAAATTAAACTTTTGAGTCCATTCTGTTATTCACTATTTTAAACTAGCGCATTAAAATAAATATTATCGAAAAGGTTTACATTTTCTAATACAAAATTAATTAGTGGAACTTATTCAATCAATCTATAATAATTATCAATTAATCATGGTCTATAAACTATAAACCCATGACAGTATGTCCCTACTTTAAATTAAGAAAAATATACAGTGGAGATGAAAATGAGCAGTTATTTATTCACAAGCCATTTGCATATTTTCATTGAAGTTGACATACATAAATCAATGTTATTACATCAATACCACTGAATTAAAAATCTATTGAATTAGAATTAATTTACAAATAAAATCATTAACAAAAAAGTAGTAGTATTAAATTAGGAGAAAACTCCATATTAATGAAAGTTGAACCCAAAATCTTTTGACTTGGAGCCTTGAGTTGACTTAACTAATATAATTCTCCTAGTTTTAGTTACTCCCGCGTTCTTTTTTTTATTTAATTTTTTGTTTTTGTGGATTGTACACATATTAATAAATGTATTAAATAATCACATTTTTAATCAAAAATTCCAAAACCCCAAAATACCCTTTTAACCAAATAATTACATGATTAATTATAAACCCGAGATTTGAAGCCTCCAGCTGTTAAATTGCAAATGAAAGAAGAGGTGGCTATGTAGGAGAGGACTAATTAACTAATTTGCTTTTAAGATATTTTACTGTCTCAAAATTGTGCATTTGATGAGAATGATTTAGTTAAGATTTTGTGTGAGCAATTTCACTATAATTTGATTAATTACCCTTTTTGTATATTAATTTCTTGCACTTAATCTCGATTACTGTCACGGATTATTTTGCTTTAAGCACTTATGATAGCATGGTTTCTTCTTGAAATTAGAATTAATCAACTTTGCATAATTAACAACATGGAGCTTTTTACTCTTTCATATAGTGACTGTTAATAAATTAACTGGGTAAGATGCAAAGTATATATTAACTATTAATAAATTAACAACACGCCTAGCACTAGAACTTGCACTGGAAGTCGCCATTCTTCATGACAAAGATGATAACTTTGGTTTTTGCAGAAAATTTGTGCCCTAATTTTGTGCTCAAATGGAAGAATAGAAGTGGAGTGAAGATGGTGAAGAAAGGGACTGCTCGTCCCTCATAGAGAACAAAATCTGGGCAGCCGCGTGCATTTCACGTGCCCAAACTTTTCCTCCATTCGCGACTTAACAGCCCATGGTGAGGAGCACGTGTTCAATTGACGGTGATTTTGGGTCCAATTTAACGGTGGTATCAAATCTGGTTAAATTTCTTAAATTGGGGTACCAAATTGATCGACCTCATTTTTTGTGATACCACAAGTGAGAATCGCTATATATAGTTTGGTACCATATTTGCAATTCCCTCCTTACCTGTCTATTTATACACCTTCAAAAGTTTTTTCAGTATTTTTTTTTATCATATACTTTATTATTGATTGTCTTTAAAATGAAACCTTAATTAAATATTTGTGTGGATATTGTGTACATGTTAGAGAGATTTGCTATAAGTTGGATATGATTCTTTGCAAGTAAGAACATATCACGTCCGTGCGGTATAGTATTCTAAACTTTTTTTTTGTTTCACAAGGGTTTATAGTAACTATCGAGGCGCGTCGGACACATTTAGTGAGAATCTCTCACAACAGAGATATGAATCTGACTTCTCTACTTAACATTAGAGAAATAACATTGCTTAAAAAATTGTAATAAAAATTTGATGTTTCAGTACAACTATAAACAAATTTATATTTCAAAATTCTAATTCTCGACACAATTGCAGATGTGTGAACATGTGAAAGGTGAAATATCACTTTTTAATTTGTTTAGAGGAAATATTTCTCTTACTCTTACTTCACCAAGAAAATTGGCGCCCATTGTGTGGTGTGACAAGATGCGAGAATCATATATATTTTTGAGTATCTTTCAAATCATGGACTTCAATTACTTTTGTATTAAGCTAGGTAGAGATATGCTTTGGTAGAGATTTTCAGAGATCTCCTATGAAATTTAAATCAATTTTTAAGTTATGTGATATAGTTAAGTTGACTCTAGATTAAAAAATGAAAGGGTTAATGACAATTTACCCCTTGATATTCATAATGTATTATTTATATTTCTGTGAATAGAAAAATAACACTTTACTCCCTTTAATTTTATAAAAGTTTCGCATCGCCTCTTTGACATTTTTATACATGGAAGTCTACCACCCTGTGTTATGATAATATCACAGTTTACTCCCTATATTATGATATATGTGACAATTTACTTCCTTGTGTTATCATACATGTGGTAATATACCATTCTATGTTACAAAGCACATTTCATGTCCACTCTCATTTTTGACAAGTGAGTTACACTCTCCGAATAAAGGGGATAATTGCTTATTTACAATTTTCATAGGAGGGTAAGTGTTTTTTTTTCAAATCATAGGTGGATAAATTAAATAATATACATTTTATAGGGGGTAAACTGGCATTAAAAAAAATATATAGAAAAACTGATAACCATCCCAAATTAAGAGTAAAATTAAATTTAACCAATGACACTTCACCCTCAAATTACTTGATGTAACATATCCACTAAAAGGATTCATCTAATGAAAATTCCTGCATTTTCCAACCGTTATAAATTGTGATGAAGGTTCAAATTTTTTAGCAAAATAACGGCTACAAGATGTTGTTACATAAAATTAATAAAGATCTAATGACAATTTATTCCTTGTGATTTGTATATGTTCAATTTATCTTCATATAAATGAAAATAAGCACATTACCCCCACCTCCGAAAATTTAAAAGGAGCAATTTACCTCGTTCAAATAGAGAGTTAACTCATTCGTCGAAATTGAGAGTAAAAGTGCAACATTAATTTGAGGATAAAGTACCTTATTTGTCATATTTTGCTCTGATACCCACATGGTTTGAGATAAGTCCACAATGGTTTGAGATGCAACTATTGAATGGCTTAAATCAAAAAATGCAAATTTAATTAAAGTTGCATCAAAACACCATTAAAAAAAATGTAGACAAAATTTTAAACCAATTACATAAAATATTCTCTTCTAATTTCCATTAAATTTTGGATTCCGAAATTGTACAACCTTTTATACTAGATATTGTCAAGTTTTTTGCATGCTACATCGAATAAAAATTTATTTGACTTTCTAACTCACTCATAAAATAATAAACAAATTATCTCCCTATAAAAACAAAAAATAGGCAAAACGACCCCTATGACTTGTAAAGTTGTTCACGCGCATATAAGACATTTAATAGTTCATTAGTATAAAATATAAATGTGCATTTCAAACTGAGATTAATAGTTCATTAGTATAAAATATAAATGTGCATTTCAAACTGAGATATTAATTATTCTATAAAATATAAATTAAATAAACAAACCCCTATTGCTGCAATTCACTCTAACCCCAACCATGCTCGGCGTCAGAAGCAATATTTGAATATAAATATCTCAACTTTTAAAAATTATAGAAGAACACCTAAATTATACGATATTACTCATATAAAAAATAATTTATTATTTTTTAAATGTTAATTTATCATTTATCAATATTTGAATATTAAATATCTCGAAAATTACAATAAAAATATAAACTCATAATTTAAAAGTATTTGCAATGCCTAGAATTTAGATTTTATGACATAATATTTAATTTAGGATTTTACTTAGGGTTTAGGGTTTTAGGGTTTATTTTATAAATAGGATTTATTTTTATTTGATGATTAGTTATGATATTTTTTTTTGCAATTTTATATTATGGGATGTGATGTTGGGCTATGATGCTAGCATAGTCCTAAATATAATAGGGGGAAAGTAATTGAAAAAACTCCTTAATAGGGTGAAATATGAAAAGATTAATTTCTTTCAGGGTGAAATACAGTTTCCCCCCTTAAAGTATTGGGGTGGTATCAATTATCCTCCTAAAGTATCAATTGTAACACTTACCCCCCTCTGAAATAATGTTGAACATTTTATTCCAAAATTACTCCCGCCCCTTTTAAAACAATAAATTGTTTATTTATTAATTTAACAAAAATGAAAAAGAAAAATATTTATGAATTCATCCATCTACCAAACAATATTATGTCTCAATACGACTATGTCTTTTGTTTCATTCGGTTTTCTGGTCTCATTTATTTTCTGTATTTTCATCTTATCTTTTCCTTTAAGCTAAATCGCCGCTCTTTCTTCAGGGGGCATAATTGGATTATAGTTTTAGTTCCATTTGATTTCTTTAATTATGTATTATAATTAAAGGATCATGTTTTTCATGGTAGTTAGACTTAATTTCATTATATTCGGCCTAATTTTTGTACCAATCTGGATCTAGAAATTTGAAATACAATGAAAGAAAAAAGGTCAAAATGGAATGAGGATCTTGACACATTTATATGACCCTTGAATCATGATTAATGTGAAAGGATGGATATGCAAAAACACCCATCACCTTTTTCTTCCATATCGAATAAAAAATAATAAAAAACAATTTTTTCCCCAAAATATAAAAATTAACAATTTTATTTCATGTTATTTACAACTTTATTTCTTACTAACTTCAATAACACCGAATTTACTCTTAGTTTTAAGTTGCTTTATTGCAGTGTTGAAGTTTAATACATTAATTTTCTAGAATTTGTTTCCTTACAAATCAGAAACTCATCATGAACAATCACAAATTCATGGTAATTTTATTTGATTAAATATTCATTACTTGATTTTTAGAATGTACTAGGTGTTGAAGTAATTCACAATGTCGGCCCTCCGCGCCGCCCGTGTCTTCCAACTGACCCGAGAACTTGACCACCGCTCCAATGGAGAAACCATCGAATGGCTCATCCGTCAAGCCGAGCCAACCATCATTGGCGTCACCGGGACTAGGTATACCCACTTGGGTGGAGTAATGTGGATCGACCTAGTCCTGGTGACGGCGATGATGGTTGGCTCGGCTTGACAAATGAGCCATTCGATGGTTTCTCGATTGGAGCGGTGGCCGAGTTCTCGGGCCAGTTGGAAGAAAAGGGCGGCGCAGAGGACCGACATCCAGATCCGACGGCCGCGTCCGTTCAATTTGGTGTGCAAATATTTGGAGGATGAATTTTTTGTGACACCCAATTTTGATTTTGAAGTTTTAGCAGTGGTGGCGGTTTTGGTGTTGGTGTCGGTGGAGTAAGGGAGTGGAGTGGTGTTGACGGTGAAGGAGTAGGGGAGTGTATAGGTGGTGTCAATGGAGGAGTAGGGTAGTGATTGGTTGGTGTTGGTGAAGTAAGGAGGTGGATGGTTGGTGGCGGCAGAGTAGGGGACCAGAGGGATGGAAGAGTAGGGATGTGGATGGGTGGGGAGTTGAGGAGTAGAGGAGTAGGGAATTTAGGGGTGGTGTCGGCAGAGAAAGGAGTGGGTGGCAATGATATGGAAAATACGTTATTTTTTAGGAGGAGCGGGTGGAGGGGTGTTTTGGTAATTACCTCTCTGTTGGAGAAGGCTAGAATTGAACCCACTAGTTAAGCTATACTATAAGGTGAGTGTCACAATGAGAGTCGAAGCGGGAGCACATTTTTATAATGGGAAAAAGCAGATTTTGATAACGTAGATGACATTTGTCAATTTGAAATTTGTGGGCCTATTTAGGTATTGTATGATTAAAAAGCATGTCATGTGCAACGCACGTGCCTTTTTCTAGTAGCATACAAAAGTATAGTAGTAATATTTGACGTAAATATTAAGCAACATTTGAAATTAATACTTGACTTATATATGGATATAGGGTAAACACCACTTGTGGTCCTTCTTATTAATTACTTCTCACAAAGTCGTCCTTGTTGTGTTTTTTTACCCACATTAGTCTCCACTATGGGTTTGTTTCATTGTTTACTTTTTCAGATGTTCAACGGCGGTGCCGAACTCGTGTGAAATGCACGTGCATATTCTTCCATTTACTACCCATAAAATTTATTTTTATTATAAAAAATTATAGTTTCAAATTACCAAAAAAAAAAAAAAGGTCATCACTTAAAAAAATATGAGTTTCCCATCTAAACTGCCTATCTTCTCATCCAACATAAGAGTTTTTAGCAATTCTCCACTTACTATTTTATAAGAGAAAATCCTAGTTACATTTGGTCAAAACTAACAAATCCCTGTGTGATATTCGTGTGCGAGTCATGCTAGTAATTTGTGGGCTTATTTAGGTATTTTGTGGACCTTTGAAAAAAAAATTATTATAGCCCCATAGTGGGTCCCAACCCCCTCCCCCTTGTATTTTTAGCATAAGCTAAATCGCCGCTCTTTCTCCAGGGGGCGTAGTTGTATTATATTTTTAGTTCCATTAGATTTCTTAAATTATGTATTATAATTATAGGATCATGTTTTTGCATGGTAGTTAGACTTAATTTCATTATATTCAGCCTTATTTTTGTACCAATCTGGATCTAGAAATTTGAAATACAATGAAAGAAAAAATGTCAAAATGGAATGAAGATCTTGACACATTCATATGACATGTGAAAGGATGTATATACACAAACACCCTTCACCTTTTTCTTCCATATCAAATAAAAAATAATAAAAAACAATTTTTTCCCCAAAATATAAAAAAATTACAAAATAATCAAACTAAAAAAATATAAAAAGTTTATTTGGAATCAACATAACAAGACAAGCTTCGATATAAACACTTCAAAATACGACATATATATAACATAAGATATATACTCAAGCCAAAGAGGACGTTGAATTATAAGTATAATTTAATTAGGACAATAGACGTTGAAAGTATTAGGGCAATAAATACGACAAGAGAAGTATAAATAGAATTAATTAAAAAAAACTCTAAACATCTAAATGAAATCATGAAAACAATATCATGATCATCAATTACTGAATACAAAATCAGGTTTTAACTTATTTAGATTAATTTTTCTCCATCTTTAATATTTGGTCTTTTTTTAAATATGTCAAACCGGAGATAATGGGTGCATTGATTAAAAAATTTGGATAAAATCGACTAAATTGGGTCAGACCGGGGAGAATGTGATTTAATTAATAAATGAGATAAACCACAAAAACTGTTGAAACTGGTGAAAGAACGGGTTAAAATAACAAAAAAATGATAAACTTAGTATAAAAGTAGGTGAGGTCGATATATCTTTGGATAGTAGTTAATAAATTATCACTTATTAAAGAACCTAAACAAATGCCACCTTCGTGCTAAACTAAATTTAGAATAAACATTGGAGAATGAATGAATTGATTAACAAATGAGATTGACGTAATTTTTCTACTGCATGGACATTTCCATAATTAGTCACATCTTCGGAGGTAATGTTATGAGATCATCAATTCCTAATGAAATAACCACAAAAGGGATAAATAAGTGAAATAACAGGTTAAATTAAGAAAAAACGAAATGGTAAACCTAGTGTAAAAGCGTGTGAAATAGATATATATGAATTTACCTATAGGGTTTGAATATAATTATTTTTTAATTGTAGGTTTGAATAATTTACCCATTAAGATTTTATTTGTCCCATTTAAGAACCTATATTTGGTTTCCTATAAATCTTTATGAAAAGTCAATTTTGAAGAATTATATTTGGTTATAAATCAACAACATGGTATGAACAATTACATTAACTATTCTTCGTGTAAAACACGACAACCTCACATAATTAATGACTCTGTCCAAATCATAACATGATTTAATGAAATTAAGTCGATACGTCTACATATTATGTGTAACGTAGGAGACATTTCTATTTTTTTTTCCTTTTCCCCCCCGGGAAATCTTTAGAATTCCCACTGACCAAATACCTGTAATACGATATTTTAATTCAACAACCACTATTAATGAAATCAAATCCCATCATATATATATATATATATATACACGCACGCGTGTGCATAGGTGTGTGTGAATGCATTAATTTTTTTTCGTTTGTGCCTTCAATATTTTAACTTATTAAGAAAACTTCAAATTATATTAAAGTGGAGTCACTACCAAGGCGATAAGTCTAGCATATTTGTTAGCAACTCTTCAGAGAGACCTCATATAACACGATTTGAACATGATTTCTATTTTAACCTTCAATTTTATTTCATGTTATTTACAACTTTATTTCTTACTAATTCAATAACACCGAATTTACTCTTAGTTTTAAGTTGCTTTATTGCAATGTTGAAGTTTAATACATTAATTTTCTAGAATTTTTTTCATTACAAATCAGAAACTCATCATGAACAATCACAAATTCACGGTAATTTTACTTGATTAATTATTCGTTACTTCATTTTTAGAATGTATTAGGTGTTGAAGTAATTCACAATGTCGGCCCTCAGCGACTCCCGTGTCTTCCAACTGGCCCGAGAACTTGACCACCGCTCCGAAGAAGAAACCATCGAATGGCACATCCGTAAAGCCGAGCCAACCATCATTGGCGTCACCGGGACTAGGCCTACCCACTTGGGTCCATCTCCACCAGCTATGGCACTCTTCAGTTGTCCTTCCCTTCCGCCACAGTTCATGCACCGGTAATGGGGAGTGGATATGGATGTTGCATGTATATGGTGCCGTCGGTTCCGGCGCCGTCGAGTATGATAGTTCGATAGCGGAACCATCATACTCAGCGGCGCCGAAATTGGCGGCACCATATACAAGCTACCTCCATATCCAATTCCCATTACCGGTGCATAAACGATGGCAGAAGTGAAGGACAACTGAAGAGTCCCACAACTGGCGGGGATGGGAGCAACGTGGGTCGACCCAGTCCGGGTGACGGCAATGATGGTTGGCTCGGCTTGACAAATGAGCCATTCATTGGTTTCTCGACTGGAGCAGTGGCCGAGTTCTCGGGTCAGTTGGAAGATAAGGATGGCGCAGAGGGCCGACATGCAGATCTGACGGCCACGTCCATTCACTTTGATGTGGCAATATTTGGAGGATAAACTTTTTGTGACAACCAATTTTGATTTTGAAGTTTTAGCAGTTGTGGCGGTTTTGGTGTTGGTGGCGGTGGAGTAAGGGAGTGGAGTGGTGGTGACGGTGAAGGAGTAGGGGAGTGGATAGGTGGTGTCAATGGAGGAGTAGGGAGTGATTGGTTGGTGGTGGTGAAGTAGGGAGGTGGATGGTTGGTGGCGGCAGAGTAGTGGACCAGAGGGATGGAAGAGTAGGGATGTGGATGGATGGGGAGTAGAGGACTGGAGGAGTAGGGAATTGAGGGGTGGTGGCGGCGGAGAAAGGAGTAGGTGGCAATGATATGGAAAATATGTTTTTTTAGGAGGAGCGGGTGGAGGGGTGTTTTGGTAATTAACTCTCTGTTGGAGAAGGCTAGAATTGAACCCACTAGTTAAGCTATACTATAAGGTGAGTGTGATAATGAGAGTCGGAGCGGGGGCACATTTTTATAATGGGAAAAAGCAGATTTGGATAACGTAGATGACATCTGTCAATTTGAAATTTGTGGGCCCATTTTGGTATTGTATGATTAAAAAGCATGTCACGTGCAACGCACGTGCACTTTTCTAGTAGCATACAAAAGTATAGTAGTACTATTTGACGTAAATATTAAGCAACATTTGAAATTAATACTTGAATTATATATGGATATAGGCTAAACACCACTTGTGTTCTTTCTTATTATTTACTTCTTACAAAGTCGTCCTTGTTGTGTTTTTTTACCCATATTATTTTCCACTATAGGTTATTTGTTTCATTGTTTACTTTTTCAGATGTTCAACGGCAGTGGCGAACTCTAGTGAAATGCACGTGCATATTCTTCCATTTACTACCCATAAAATTTATTTTTATTATTAAAAATAAAAGTTTCAAATTACCAAAAAAAAAAAAAAAAGCCATCACTTAAAAATATATGAGCTTTCCATCTAAACTGCCTATCTTCTCATCCAACATAAGAGTTTTTATCAATTCTCCACTTACTATTTTATAAGAGAAAATCCTAGTTACATTACAAATCCCTGTGTGATATTTGTGTGCGCGTCGTGCTAGTAATTTGTGATTATTTGATATTTTTGGGCATATTTAGGTATTTTTTGGACCTTTTAAGATTTTTTTATTGTAGCCCCACAGTGGGTCCCAACCCCCACCCCCCTGTATTTTTTGTATTATATTTTTAGTTCCATTAGATTTCTTAAATTATGTATTATAATTATAGGATCATGTTTTTGCATGGTAGTTAGACTTAATTTCATTATTTTCAGCCTTATTTTTGTACCAATCTGGATCTAGAAATTTGAAATACAATGAAAGAAAAAATGTCAAAATGGAATGAAGATCTTGACACATTCATATGACATGTGAAAGGATGTATATACACAAACACCCTTCACCTTTTTCTTCCATAACAAATAAAAAATAATAAAATTCAATATTTTCCCCAAAATATAAATTTTTTATTTCTAATCAACATAACAAGACAAGCTTCAATATAAACACTTCAAAATACGACACATATATACACATAAGATATAAATTCACGCCAAAGAGAACATTGAATTATAAGTATAGTTTAATTAGGACAACTGACGTTGAAAGTATTAGGGCAATAAATACGACAAGAGAAGTATAAATAGAATTAATAAAAAAAAATTTAAAACATCTAAATGAAATCATGAAAACAATATGGTGATCATCAATTACTGAATACAAAATCAGGTTTAAACTTTTTTAGATTAATTTTTCTCTATCTTTAATATTTGGTCTTTTTTTAAATGTTAAACCGAAGAT
The DNA here is from genome assembly GCA_034814905.1 of Penstemon davidsonii. Lineage (NCBI taxonomy): Eukaryota > Viridiplantae > Streptophyta > Magnoliopsida > Lamiales > Plantaginaceae > Penstemon > Penstemon davidsonii. Next base: position 27,274,152 of record JAYDYQ010002534.1, read on the forward strand.
AATGGGTGCATTGATTAAAAAATTTGGATAAACTCGACTAAATTGGGTCAGACCGGGGAGAATGTGATTTAATTAATAAATGAGATAAACCACAAAAACCAGTGAAACTGGTGAAAGAACGGTTAAAATAACAAAAAATGATAAACTTAGTATAAAAGTAGGTGAGGTAGATATATCTTTGGATAGCAGTTAATAAATTATCACTTATTAAAGAACCTAAACAAATGCCACCTTCGTGCCAAACTAAATTTAGAATAAACCTGGGAGAGTGAGTGAATTGATTAACAAATGAGATTGACGTAATTTTTCTACTGCATGGACATTTCCATAATTAGTCACATTTTCGAGGGTAATGTTATAAGATCATCAATTCCTAATGAAATAACCACAAAAGGGAGAAATCAGTGAAATAACAGGTTAAATTAACAAAAAACGAAATGGTAAACTTAGTGTAAAAGCGTGTGAAATCGATATATATGAATTTACCTATAGGGATTGAATATAATTATTTTTTAATTGTAGGTTTGAATAATTTATCCATTAAGATTTTATTTGACCCATTTAAGAACCTATATTTGGTTTCCTATAAATCTTTACGAAAAGTCAAATTTGAAGAATTATATTTGGTTATAAATCAACAACATGGTATGAACAATTACATTAACTATTCTTCGTTTAAAACACGACAACCTCACATAATTAATGACTCAGTCTAAATCATAACATGATTTAATGATATTACGTCATTACGTCTACATATTATGTGTAACGTAGGAGACATTTCTATTTTTTTCCTTTTCCCCCCGGGAATCTTTAGAATTCCCACTGACCAAATACTTGTAATACGACATTTTAATTCAACAACCACTATTAATGAAATCAAATCCCATCATTTCAAATATATATATATATATATATATATATATATATATATATATATATATATATAGCGCGCGTGTGCATAGGTGTGTGTGAATGCATTGAATATTTTTAATATGTGCCTTCAAAATTTTAACTTATTAAGAAAACTTCAAATTATATTAAAGTGGAGTCAATACCAAGGCGACAAGTCTAGCATATTTGTTAGCAACTCTTCAGAGAGACCTCATATAACACGATTTGAACATGATTTCTATTTTAACTTTTAATTTTATTTCTTGTTATTTACAACTTTATTTCTTACTAACTTCAATAACACCGAATTTACTCTTAGTTTTAAGTTGCTTTATTGCAGTGTTGAAGTTTAATACATTAATTTTCTAGAAATTTTTTCCTTACAAATCAGAAACTCATCATGAACAATCACAAATTCACGGTAATTTTACTTGATTAAATATTCATTACTTGATTTTTAGAATGTACAAGGTGTTGAAGTAATTCACAATGTCGGCTCTCCGCGCAGCCCGAGTCTTCCAGCTGACCCGAGAACTCGACCACCGCTCTAATGGAGAAACCATCGAATGGCTCATCCGTCAAGTCGAGCCAACCATCATTGGCGTCACCGGGACTAGGTCTACCCACTTGGGTCTATCTCCAACAGCTATGGCACTCTTCAGTTGTCTTTCCCTTCCGGCACCATATACATGCTATCTCCATATCCAATCCCCATTACCGATGCATAGACGGTGGCAGAAGAGAAGGACAACTGAAGAGTCCCACAACTGGCGGAGATGGGCGCAACGTGGGTTGACCCAGTCCTGGTAACGGCGATGATGGTTGGCTCGGCTTGACAAATGAGCCATTTGATGGTTTCTCGATTGGAGCGGTGGCCGAGTTCTCGGGTCAATTGGAAGATAAGGGCGGCGCAGAGGGCCGACATGTAGATCCGACGGCCTCGTCCGTTCACTTTGGTGTGGCAATATTTGGAGGATGAACTTGACACCCAATTTTGATTTTGAAGTTTTAGCCGGGGTGGCAGTTTTGGTGTTGGTGGCGGTGGAGTAGGTGAGTGGAGGGGTGGTGACGGTGAAGGAGTAAGGGAGTGGATAGTTGGTGTCAATGGAGGAGTAGGGAGTGATTGGTTGGTGGTGGTGAAGTAGGGAGGTGGATGGTTGGTGGCGGCAGAGTAGGGGACCAGAGGGATGGAAGAATAGGGATGTGGATGGGTGGGGAGTAGATGAGTGGAAGAGTAGGGAATTGAGGGGTGGTGGTGGCGGAGAAAGGAGTGGGTGGCAATGATATGGAAAATACGTTATTTTTTAGGAGGAGCGGGTGGAGGGGTGTTTTGGTAATTACCTCCCTGTTTGAGGAGGCTAGAATTGAACTTACTAGTTAAGCTATACTATAAGGTGAGTGTGATAATGAGAGTCAGAGCGGGGGCACATTTTTATAATGGAAAAAAGCAGATTTGGATAACGTGGATGACATTTGTCAATTTGAAATTTGTGGGCCTATTTAGGTATTGTTTGATTAAAAATCATGTCACGTGCAACGCACTTGCACTTTTCTAGTAGCATACAAAAGTATAGTAGTACTATTTGAAAGTATTAGGACAAGATACGAAAAAATTTACATATGTGTCGTATTTTCAAGTGTTTATATTGAAGCTTGTCTTGTTACGTTGATTAGAATTTTTAAAAAAAAATTATTTTTTTTTATTTTGGTTATTTTGTTAATTTTTATATTTTGGGGAAAAAAATATTTTTTATTATTTTTTATTCAATATGGAAGAAAAAGGTGAAGGGTGTTTGTGTATAACTGTATATCCATCCTTTCACATTAATCATGATTCAAGGGTCATATAAATGTGTCAAGATCCTCATTCCATTTTTGACATTTTATTCTTTCATTGTATTTCAAATTTCTAGATCCAGATTGGTACAAAAATAAGGCCGAATATAATAAAATTAAGTCTAACAAGCAAGCAAAAACATGATCCTATAATTATAATACATAATTTAAGAAATCTAATGGAACTAAAAATATAATCCTAATATGCCCCTTGAAGAGAAAGCGGCAATTTAGCCTATGCAAAAAATATAAGGTGATGGGGTTGGGACCCACTGTTGGGCTATAAATAAAAAAATCTTCAAAGGTCCACAAAATACCTAAATAGGCTCACAAATTTCAAATAACCACAAATTATTAGCACGACTCGCACACGAATATCACACAAGGATTTGTTAGTTTTGACCAAATATAACTAGAATTTTCTCTTATAAAATAGTAAGTGGAGAATTGATAAAAACTCTTATGTTGGATGAGAAGATAGGCGTTTAGATACAAATCTCATATTTTTTTAAGTGATGGCTTTTTTTTTTTTTTTGGGTAATGGAAGAATATGCACGTGCATTTCACCTGAGTTCTGCACCACCGTTGAACATCTGAAAAAGTAAACAATAAAACAAATAACCCATAGTGGAGACTAATGTTGCTTAACGTCAAGTAGTACTACTATATTTTTGTATGCTACTAGAAAAGTGCACGTGCGTTGCACGTGACTACCTAATTTTCTACGATAATTGCATCATAAAATATAGTGATTTTTCATCATACAATCATCTTAATGACATAATACATAAATTTTTGACTAAATTATTATGTTGTTAACAAGAAATTAAAGTTGAGATCATAAATACCTAAAACAAAAACTTGAAAATTAAAAACGAACTATAAGTACTAAGTTTTTCTAACCTAAGACTACATGTCTAGATACATGTTATTCTAAACCTACCAGTTGAACGAATGAACAATATCAATTCTTTTATTTCTTGATCTTGATATTTTCATCTAAATAATTTTCAAAGGTTTAACTCCTTTTTTATTTATCGATTTCACCAGTTTTACCAGATATTGATTTTTTTTACCGATTTTTTCTGGTTTACCTAGTTGTTTTATCGATTGCACCATTTTTTTGTTGCTTTAATTAAAAATAAAAAAATTCGATGTTGACCGAAAAGATGAAAATTTTGATCCATGAGAAATCAAAGTGCATACAATTACACATTTGTTTTGGAGTCGTAGTAAATTATTGGAATAGCTTCATTTATTTATTTATTTTGATCATCAACCATCAACACCCTCTCCCCTTTTTTCGCGTGAATTTTTAAAGTGACGAAGTTTAACTTTAAAAAATGACCTTATCAAAATTTTAATTTTAGAAATAACCTCCTATTTAGTTAATTAGTTAATAGGTTAATTACTTAGTTTAAAGTATAATTAATTAATCATATTTAAATTACTAAACAAACTAATTAAAATAAACTCCAAAAAATGGTTGGGGCGGCGCCTCCCAGGTTGCCCAGGCGTCTGGAGCCCAAGCAGATTGTCTGGGTGCTTGGGCGCCCGAGGAGCCCAAGCATATCTTAGGAAAAAGTAAAGAAGGGAGAATTGAAGAGGGATGAGAAATGTTATTTTTTGGGGAAAATACAAGAAACTCCCTTGTGTTCTGTGAAACTTGCAAGAAACTATCATGTGGATTAAGACCAAATGCGCCTAGATGCAACCAACCGTTTCAATGAAATGATCAATACCTAAAGACTAATGAACCTCGACTTCCAAGGACCGAAGTTCGCCTGGCACAACTCCAAGGTATGGAGCAACAAAAATTAGAAAAAGATTAGGAACGTAGCGTAGATCATTCTAAAAGCTAATGTGGCACCTCCATTTTTGAGAAGGAATATACCTAACACAAAGTCACGAACGCGTTATGAACACAATGCGGTTCTAACCTGCAAGAAGGTTGTTGTTGGTTCCTCTTTCAACAAGCCTTTCATATTCGACTTGGCACTGACCGAACATCCCGAATGTAACATGGATGAATCAGCCTATAAACAAATCAACTCAGATCAATACACCTTCACATACAGTAAAACAGAAAATGAACATACAAATGTACAAAGTAAAAGTCAGCAACAAATTATATTACATCAAATATTTGATACATCTGATCATCTCCTTAGAGACTACTTTTAGTTCAATGATCTTCTCCCACCAAGTATCAAATAAATCATTAGTACATCTACTTAGTCATTACTTATTACAAAAATAAACAAACAGAGCCTGAACAAAATTAAACATTTTCCACACTCAAGAATAAATTAAAAGTAAATCAATAAATACAAATGAATTAGAAGCCATGAGATCTTCTTTCTTTCTCATGCTTCAAATCCCTCAATTTCTTCACACCCTAAAACTTGTGTAAATATCAACTGTCAGACCGAAAAAAACAAAAACAAATACCGAGTTCTGCAGAGTTAATAAACCCGAGTCCTCAGTGCTGTTGCGATTTCCGAAGGTGCTCCAAAAGTGACACAGCCTTCCTCTTTGCTCTTTCGGTCCCGTTTTTAGCAACCTCGGAAAGAGGTATCACTGCACCAAGTCGACTCAAAAAAGCAAGATTGTCATTATCTCGTTTACACAATGAAAGTAAAATGGCAGCAGAGTTTTCCTTATTTCTCGGCAAACCTGTCCTTAAAAGATCAATCAAAACCGGTATAGTACTAGCTCTCACAATTGCCGCTTTTGCCTCTTGGTGGCTAGCAAGAACCGAAAGAATCGTTAGAGCCTCATCCACCATACAAGTACTAGAATCCGTAAGCATATTTAATAATGCTGTAATAATCCCTGCCCTTACTGCCCTTCCCTTGTTTCCTTGATATATACAAAGATTGAATAAAGCAGTAGCTGCATCCTTTTTCCCTCTCGAGCTTCCGTTTTTAAGTAAATTTACCAAAGCGGGTATCGCCCCAGATGCCCCGATTATTATTTTATTTTCATCGGCTAATGACAAGCTGAAAAGGGTAGCTGCGGCATTTTCTTTTGCTTCAGAGCTTCCGGATCTAAGGACTTGAACTATAGAAGGAACTGCATTGGCAAGCATAATGAGTCCTTTGTTGTTGTCGTAGATAGAGAGGTTAAGAATGGAAGTTACTGAATTGTCTTGGATTTGGACATCCTCGGATGTCAACAAGTTGACTAGGATTGGAATGGCTCCGGCTTCTGCGAGTAAGATTCGATTGTCGGTACTTCTTTTGGAAAGTGACCGGATTTCGGAAACTGCTGCCCGAATTTCTTCGATTGACCGACTAGAGAGTTTACGAACGAGGGATTCAATGGCTGCGATGTCGTCTGTGACATCGCGAAATGAGCCATCAGATTTTTTTATTTTCCCGCTCATTAGTGCCGTTGGCTGCTCTATGTTGTGTTTTAGACACCATTGAGATACTAAACTTCGAAGAACGTAATTTGGAGTTAGAGTGAGATGTTTAAGCTTTTGTTGGGTTTTTGGGCATGTTGTGTTGCCGCAGTCTATCCATCGTTGTATGTAAGATCTTTCGTAGGTCTGAAGGAGTGAAGAATAACTAATTTAGAAGTAGTACTACCATATATAATTTCTAAGTTTTTGAGAGCATTTTGGAAACATTAGAAAAAAACCATGCATGAAAGAAACATAAAGGAAAATCTGGAAAAAATGAAGAAAAAAAAACTAGTCGAATTCAAGCATGTCAATTATTGAGTTAATGACAATTTACCTCCCTATGATATACATAATATTCAATTTACCTATCTGTAATTTGAAAAAGTTTACCCCCTTGTTATGATAAATGTTGAAATTTACACACACCACCCCCCCCCCCCGGTGTTATGATAAATGTTGCAATTTACCCCCCTATGTTAAACACTTTTCATGCCCACTCTCAATTTTGGCGAGTGAGTTACCTCTCCGGTTGAAGGAGTAAATTGCTTTAAAATTTTCAGGGGGGGTGTAAAGCGCTCTTTTTCAAATCACATGGGTAAATTGGCATTAGCTCGTCAATTATATCATATGATAGAGTTTTCAGCGAAACTCATAAATATTATGAGAACAATATAATGTCATCATTGAAAAGTATTATCTATTAAAGCATACTAATAATTTAGCAGTTAAAATAAATTTATATATAGTTCTCGAACTTCTCAGAAACTTTTTGATAATTTCCCGAGAACATCGGGAACAGTTATAAATCAAAGAATAATGTTGAAGTATAAACGACATTATCCAAAAACAGAAACTTTTCTGCGTTTTCAAGGGAAATGTATGGAAATTTGAATCCATGATCGAACTAAATGGACGCTATCATATATAGTAAAATATTCATAACAATATATGAAAGAAATAAACGCTATTTTTACATATAATCATAAAAATCTAAGGGTTCAGTTTCCATTAAGTCAAAAAGAGAAACATTTCCATGTTTTCGGTGGAAACATATGGATTAAATGCGTGAGTATCATGCATTAAAGTAGATCATTTTAACATTCATCCAAAACTTACTTCCTTTATTTTAGATATGTTTATGTGCAATAAAAACAAAATAGACTAAAAGGCAAATTGGTTACCTGCCCAGTGGCCACAATTACTGGATCCCGCATAAGTTCAAGAGATATAGGGCAAAGAAAATCATCTGGAATGACAGGAGAATCAGGCTTCTTGTTCTCCTCCATACTTTTGCAGGAAGAGTTATTAATACTTCCATTATCAGAATCTTTTGAGAAACCTACCTCAGAGTTCTTTAAACTTTCTTTATTTTCCGACCCATTGCCTTCAATAAAACCTTCAACTTTTTGTGTAACTTCAACATCAATATTACCGATATTTTCTATATGTAGAGTTCCAATTGACCTGTTTCTTGGTAGAAATGGGTCTATCTCTTTGTCCAAAGGCTGAGACAATGCTCTATGTAATAAACTTGAATTTAGAGGCCCACCGTATCTTTCAGTGGCCCTTCTCAACTGTGCCCTGACTAAATCAACCTGGAAAAGGGATTATGTCAAATTACCCAATTTAAAAAATACAGTAAAAATGTTTAAGAGAGTTGAAAGAAACTAACCTGTTCTTGTACTTCCTCGGATATGTCAAAGTTATCGTATGGTAAGTTAGCCAATGCTTTCTCCAATTTCCACGTCACACATTGAAATTGAAAGTAAAACTTCTTGGTTACTCCATCCTTTAAACAAAGAAAAAGCAAAGTTTAGAAATTATAGAGCATTTATTTGAATTCCTATATAGTGCCTTCACTGTAAAGATGATTGTGTTTATATTCCTTACAAAAAAACTATTATCGAGAAGGAAAACCCTTTCCGATAACTAACAACTCGTTGTAGTAAAAAGCAAAAACTGAAAACTATTAGACTTTATACAATTGGCAAGCTTATGTAAACGAAGTTATTGCAAATTCTATATTGATTTGATTCTCCTCAAATGCTATGGAACTCTTTGAATACCCATTTTAATGAAGAAACCAAAAATAGTGAAAGAAGAGACTAAGTGGATATAGGACTGAAAATCAAACCAAACTACTCTATACTCGACTCGAGTTCGTTCGATAAAAGTTCGTCTGAGCTCGGTTCGTCACACAAATCAAACAAGCTTGAATATCATTTTTCGTTTGATAACTTTTAAAGCTCGGCTCGATAAGCTAAAATTTGATACATGTAGAATATCAAACTACTAGATACTCGGCTCAAGCTCGTTCGATAAAAGCTTGTTTGAGGTCGGCTCGTTTAACAATCAAACCAAGCTCAAACACCGAATTTCAAGCTCGACAAAATTCAAACCAAGCTTGAACAGTGTGTCATTTGATCCTACTCGACTCGATTACACCCCTAAATGGATATAAGGCGATTTTGATTATTTAACCATAAATCTCGGATAAATTTTCTATATCCAGGAAGAGAATCTCAACACACAAACACACATAGAAAGAGAGAGATCTCAAATCAATTCTCCAAACAAACAGGGAACTTCATCTTAAATTCCCTATTGCAAAAACATATAAATTCCAGTATCACATTATTACATACCTAATACAAATAAAATCCCAGATCAGATCAGAAGCAAGATAAACGAAACCATTATCACATTACTAAATACTAAAACTTTTCATAATACCATTTCAATAGCTTACACTACAGAAAACAGCAGAACAAAAAAATGTATAGGTAAAAACAGAAAGAAAAAAAATCATTACTTACAGAAGAAATCTTGGAATTGTGAAAATTATTAGCAGCAAAAACGAGTCTCTTTGCAGCCTGAAGAGCATGAGTTAGATCAGAAAATGAAAAATTAGAACCCACTTCACCATTTCCTCGAATTTTAGAATCCCTAATTTCTTCAAGCAAATGAGCTAAGAGTGAAACCCTGCGGCTCAAATCCGAACAATCTTTCTTGAAGAAACCAGAGAAACCGCCGGCGGAGATCCTAACCACGTCGTGGATTAGGCGGAGGGGCGCCACCGTGGATTCCTCGCCGGCCATTTTGAGCTGGGAGTATTTGTGTGTGTGTTTCTAATTACAATCAAAATGCAGCAAAACACATTGTTTTAATGTGGACAATGAAATGTGACGACCTTTAAAGGTTATACAGTTGGCATTTGTTCACTTTATGAGAAATTTAATCAAAATAAAAAAGTTAATGACAATTTAACCCAAGTGATATTCATAGTGTTCAATTTACCCCTCCTATAATTTCTTAAAAGTTTCATAACATCTCTCTCATATTTTTATATATGCCACTTTATCCTATGTGTTATGATAATGTGACAGTTGGCACCCTGTGTCATGATAATTGTGGTAGTTTAGCCCATGTGTTATGATAAATATAACAATTTATTCCCTATGGGAAATAAAGTGTTGTTTTTCAAATTACAAGGGGTTAATTGGCATTAGCTCCAAAATAAAATACTACTATTGATATGGGAAGTATATATGATAAATGCAAATATTGTGTTTTTCGGTGTTAAATATTTTTAGTACATCATACTAATTGAATAAATAGATTACTGAAAGAAAATTAAATGATCTTATCCGATATGTAATAAGTCTAAAGTAAAAAAGTCCATTTATTGTGCTAAGTTGAATGCAGATGTTATACACAACGGAATATTATTCGATGTACGTAAAACATTAATAGTTGAATGTGGTACAGTGAAATTTTACTATTTATTTTTTATTTTGGGACAAATAATATTAGTATATGAATATTGATTCTTTTCTCTAATATATGGTCATGCAACTTTTAAATTTGCTCAGCAAATAAATAGTTTTACAATTTATTTTGTCATTGATATATTTAAAATGAACCAAGAAGACTATAGTCTATAAAGTCAAATTATTTAAAAGAAAAGAAAAGAGAATATGTCTTTAATACTTTATCTATAGTTTCAAAAATATAGTGCACCACTACCAAACTTGGTCTTAAAAAATCAACATCCATATGATTTTATATTACAAAAAAAACAAGAAGTTAACAACTAACAATTAAGGATCCATTCTTGCTTGTAATTGAATAAATTAGGTGTGTTCCCATATTCTATAGTACAATAATTTTTGGTCATTTGAGTAGATCATGTATATTTTGGATGAATGAGTTTGGTGTAGACAACTTAGATTTTTACATATTGCATATAATTTCTAAATTTGGTATCGAAGTAAAAAAAAAAAAATCTCTAAAATGCATTTAAAAGTATAAATATGTAATAAATCGACATAAGGAATTAAAAAAAAATATATGAACCACAACTTCCTTTTTAATAGTTTATAGTCTATAGTTTTTTTTTTTTTAAGAGGAGTTTATAAAATGAAGTAGGATAAAATAAATAAGGAGAAAAAGAAAACAATTGCAAGAAAAAGGCAAAGATTCTGGGAACCATGTAAGGAAAACTGGTAAATGTTGGATTGATAACAAACAAAAGAATACAGTTGGAAGGAGAATATTGTGAATGGCTGTCACCAATCATTTACTATACTATTATTTAAGTGGCAATAATTCATTTTTTTTCTTTTTCTTTTTCTTTTTATACAACAATCTTATATGATATGTCACAAAGTCAATCCGGTATGGGTGACTTTTAGTGAGCTAATAATTTACCAAAAAAAAAAAAAATCGACAATTAATTTCGATGATTTAGTCATTTGTCACTTTCAATTGTGAAAAATAGTAATAACAAATTAATACTCCTAATAACTAGTCGTTTGTGAAGCAAAATTTATTGGATGGCACGTTGAATCGCCCATAGAGTTTGTGGTTAGCTATTTTATAATAATTAGGACAATGTATTTCTAGTTTTAAATGAGTTAATCTTCATTTAGGATCCAAACATTGCTCTCAAGGCAAGTATCTTAAATGATAATTATTCTTTCTTTATAAAATAATTAATTAATTGTCCTCTTATTCCTTGACTTAATCATGGCTTTTCATAATTCAAGTATAAGAAGTGTTTATCAATTCAACAAGCCATACAGTTGAGTTTCCAATGTGGCTGATTTTGAATAGAATTCAATCCAATATAATCTAATTGATTAGAATAATTAATTAACTAAAGATTTGATGGATTGAGTCCGATCGAAAGTTTACCATCTGATATATATATCGAACGAATATGAATTAATTTGAATTTGACGTTGGCTAATATAAATTATACTTTGTATTACACAAATACTAATTTGTTTTACATAATAACACTAACAATATTTTATCATCAATTATAGTAAGGCATGATTTAACATTATTATTCATTAAGCTATTTTAAACTTCATTTGTTGCCTAATAACATGCAATAATAATGATATATTATCATTGTGTTTTAAGGGATATTTGATAAGTTTTCAAGGCAAAATATTTTAATTTTTTTTTTCATGATGGAGCTTAGTAATCGAATAGAACGATTTTGTGGCTTGTTAAAAACAAAACTAGTGGTGACAATTTTGATATTGAATATGTCATCAAATCCAACTTTTTATTTGAATATGTTATTATCTTATGGATGCAGATACGGTAAGAAATTTTTAAAATCAAATAGGCTACGAATCTGAATTCATGTTCTATAAAAACGAATTGATACTATTATAAGATTAGATTGATCTGATATAAATTTAACGCTTGACAACCTTACCATATAAAAATTGAAAAATGAAATGATAAAATGTTTGACTTTATAAAAGACATAAAGTTGTGCACTTTGTGTTGGTTAAAGCAAAAATAGATTACTTAAATAAGCTGAATATGTGTTTGGTCTTCCATAAATTTAAAAAAAATTGACAACTAGTTTTTGTTATTGTTGGTAGATCGATAGATCACTATAATTGTTTTGTGATTACTTAAATGTAAAAATCAAGAATTTATCAGAATTGGAAAATATACCTTTTGAGAAAATGTACCAAGTAAATTATTATTATTCTTCTACAAAATTCAATATTTTTTTTGCAATAATTTTTCAACTATTTTGGGGTTTTCTAAGGATATTCAGATAAACCTTTACTTAATCCCCCTTTTAGCGAGAATTCGAAGGTGAGTTTGCCACCACAAAGTCTTTAATTCCTTCCATCAATTAACCATCGGTAATTGAGAACTCCTTACTACTTAGGCTTATTATGGAAGTAGTCTGACTAGTTTCCATCTTGATTTGGTCTCAAAAAATGGTTCAGAAGTTTGAGTGAAACTTTTGAAACTTGATTAGGATAACGGTTTCAATGAAATTGACATAATATAATATTATTAAATAATAGTTTGTGAGTTTTGAAATTTTGTGATATAATTTAGATTGATGTTTTGTTGTGGTTTGGAGGAGAAAAATAGATAGTAAATGTCAAATCAATAACTTTATATCTAAAATATAGACTATAGATGTCAAAGCAATGAATTTATAGGTCTCAAGTAAAGTTATGTAAGTTTCGATTTGACTGAAACTTGAAATTTCGACTGAAACCTCTTCAAACTCTTTAATTAATTGGATTTGACCCAATTTCAATGTGCCCAATTCCTGCATACAGAGTGTCTTTCTAATAATGTGCAAACCCATATAAGAATTACTTGAACAAAAAATAATCAAACCTAAAATTTCAATTATTTTGAGGTCTTAAGAATTAGGAGAATCTCCACCCACAAGTTTGAGACGCGTGAATAACTCAATAATTATTCTCTGTCTTCAAGTAGAAATGCCCATTGTTTTTTGTCTTACAAATTGAAACGTGACAGCTCTTTTCTATCCAACAATTTTACTCATTTCAATGAACTTGTGGGGTACCCGCCTTATTGCGGGACATGTGAATAATATATCTGTCCAATTTTTTAATTAGGCTTGAAATAACTCATTAAGTATCACTCAATTCTTTTTATTACAATTTCATCAACGATACATAAGATACTCGAGTCTCTTGTTCAGTTGTTTGTTGTAAGAAAATATATACCTCACTCTTTTGGAATTATATTGTATTGTAATTATTCTTGTAGGAGAATTCTAGTTTATACAGGTGTTTTCTTTATAAGTATGTTGGGCACTCTGACTGAGTGTGGACAACAATTGTCTCGTGACACTCAAACTGAGTATGCGGGTGGAGTCACAATCGAATATCGGGACGTTTATGTAAATGCACTATAAAGGAATTGTATACGCCTTTCCTAGCATCAATTGATTTTTGGGGCAACTAGTAACGTACGAGGTCCTACAAAATAGTTTATATAGGTTCATTATATTGTGCACCAAGTGACATATCAGATATGTGGAACCTTAGTATATTATTATGTTTTATTTGATTTGAATTCTCTTTGTCATAGTTTTCATGAAATTTTATTGTTTCATCTAACAAAAAAGGCATATATGTTACTGTATATTGTTATTGTATAACACAATTTGTGTAGTTCGATATATTTTCTCAAAATTTATTCTATAGAGCAACTTAATTATATTAAATATTTTTTATTCAAAATTTATTAAACTGTGTATTTACAACACGTATCGAAAAACGTATTGGATAAAAATCATTCTCAATATAATATTAGAATTTTGAATCTTATAATCGCAAACTGTTACCACTTATCCCAATCACGTAAATTGGACATATATGTAGAGATTATGTTATTTCCGACTGAAACTGAATAAACGCAATGATTTGGTTCGGGACCGAACCGAATGTCAAAAATTTGATCCAAGTATATATATACTAGGTGGGCCATGGGCCCACATCTTCACGGGTGTATTATGCGCAGTGTTTGCATTATGCCCAAAAAATTTCTGGGTCTTGAATTTCATCTGGGCCGTCCATAGTAAAAGTCAGGGAAACAGATACGTTGAAGATTATGGATTTTAAAAATTACTAGAAGAGTAAAATGCAAAATCATCCCCTGTGTTATTTTAATTGCAGAAAAATCCCCGTATTAATTTTATTAAAAAAAAGCCTCTTGTGTTAACAAGTAAAAAATATTTACCTTATCCGAGACTACAACGTGTTTTACCTCTCTAACTGCTAGTATTTTTCATGATTTGTAGCGGAAGGGACACAATTTTCCTTGTATATGAAAACATCATTGTTCACTTAAAAAGAATTAGCAATAGCAATAACCTCCTGTAAACTTTAAAAATAGGCAATAAACTCCACTGTTCTCTTAAAATATTAGGAATAACCTACCATTTGGCCAACTCTAAATTATCAAATGGGTAAAGTGAGCTAATAAAATAAGAAGAATGGGATTGATACTAATAAAGATAATATAGGGTGTCTTATGCTAATTAGAAATAAAACCGGAGTGTTTTTCATCTACTCATTAAATTTAATTTTTTTGGTCAAAAATATCGAAATGTTCCAGTTTTTGAACCAATGGATATGAATATAAGGCGTAAGTTCAAAATTTACCTTTTTTTTCTTGATTTAATTTCTTCTCAATTTTTCTAGTGTTTCTAAAACATTTCAGAAAAATTTCTATTATTTTGCTGACAGAAATAAACTAGAAACGAAATTGTGTAGTCATACTATGTAGTTACATTTAAGATAGCTGAGATGAAGTAAATTTTTTTAGCTTAAAGTCTACCATTGATAAGCCCAGTTAAGTTTTGTCCGAAAAATTAAAGTAATACAAATCCAATAGAAGAGATGAATTAAGAGCCCAAGTAATAGTTGGAGAGCCTTTTCTATAAAGGTAACAAAATTTATGGCCCAATCATGTAGAGAAACCCAAAACTATATCTCTTGAATCTAAAGAAAGAGCAAGTCAAAATTTGTAATCATGAAAATTGGTATTTAATTTATTTAAAAAATGAAAATTATGGGGATCTGGTTTGACCCAATTTGATCTCATCAAATTGGGTCAAACCTATCCAGGCCTCATTGGCTTTAGCGGCCTCATGGTGCTGACAAATTGTCAGTAATTGTTTCTCTTTTTCTTTTTTCTTTTTTTTTCTTTTCCTTTTATTTTCTCCCCATGGTTTCTTTTTAGAATTTATTTTATCCCTATGCCATCATAATATAATTTATATTTCAATGGTATCAATTACATTATTAATTTTTACATTATCAATTTTTATCATATGATTTGATTTTTGCATTATCAATATTTGTATTTATCAATTGTTATTAGAATATTTAAATGTGATTTTCAATGATATATTCAATTATATTAGTTGGCAAAAACTAAGTTCATTTTATTATTGTATATATTACAACATAATTTTCATATATTAATTATCTCATTACATATACATTCTATTTATAAGAACATAAATAATTATAATAATCACAATAAAATAATTGCAATCACTTCTCAATCATCATTACAATATAATATTAATTCACCATCTTAATTATTACACAATATAATATAATATATAATCTCAAATCCAATAAATTTTATTGATTTGACATCTATCACTCACTTTTCTCCCCCAAACTACAACAACCAAACATCAATTCAAATCAAATCTCAAAGTTTCAAAACCAACTAACTATTATTTAATAATATTTTACAATCCCAATATTCCATTGAAACTCTTATCCAAATCGAATTTCAAAGGTTTCGCCGAAACCTCTGAAACCACATATTGAGATAAACCGAGACCAAACCCAGCCAAACTACTTCCATATTAACCCATGATGTTCTTCTAATTAAAATGGGATTTTCGGCACTTTGCACCCTGAAAATATAGAGTACTTTGCACCCCGACTTAAAAGTTTTGGCACTTTGCACCCTGGAAATACAATTTATTTGTCACTTTGCACCCTATTCTAGTGAGAAATTGTGTTAGTGAAAGGGTATAACTGTCAATTTTGAATATTTTTTGGATCTTTGCACACTGGAAATATAGATTTTTGGCACTTTGTAAACTACAAATATAAAATATTGGTACTTTGCACCCTGAAAATATAAACTTTTTGCACTTTCCACCCCGACTTAAAATTTTGGCACTTTTTTTTTAGTTTAACAAAATTATTGAGCTTTTAGTAATTAGGTAAGAACTCTTTTTCCTAATTCCTAAATTTGACATGCTAGTAAATAATAATTATAGATTTGTAGAGTATGTCGTGCAGAAATTTTTTGGAAACAAAAAAAATAAAACTTATATCTATTATATAATTTTGTATGAATATCACAGCTGATGCAAATCAGTGTCTATTTAAGGACAAAATGTAAATATAATTTGTAAAAAACAAAAAAAAAACATTAATTATTTTTGTGATTGAACTCGAAATAATTTTTTCTTTCCCTATCACTACAAGAAAAATGACTTTTCCCTACTAATTATATTTCTAAGATGCAAAGTGCCACAATTTTTATATTTGTAGGGTGCAAAGTGCCAAAATCTATATTTTCAGGATGCAAAGTGTCAAATAGATTATATTTTCAAGGTGTGAAGTGCCAAAACTTTTAAGTCAGGGTGCAAAGTGTAAAATTCCTATATTTTCAGGGTGCAAAATGTCAAAAACCCCATTAAAATGTTCATGAAATAATTTTGAAGGAATGTTTTTCGAAGTTTAAAACACTTGCTTATATTAGTTAGAGTACAAAAACTCTCCTTTGAAGAATAAAATCCTAAATTTAAGAAATTCACTCAAATGCCAAAATAACACGTGTCTAAGATTAAAAGAAATATTATAAGATTCATTAATGATGAAAACCAATACACAAATCCCAGACCGAAAATCGGAAATTTGGCAAACATAATAAAATTTCGAACATCACACCAAACTGAAGTACAAAATAAAATGAGTATTCTGTTAAGAAATTGACCGTTAATAACACTTTGCATTGAACCTTTTCAAACAAGATTTTCATGAATATTACTTGAACTATTTTTTAAAGTCATAGGCGCTTTTCGAATTTAATAACACCAAGCTACAAAAGAACCCATCTTAAGTCTTATCACTGGCAAAACTGAGTCACCAAAACCAAGAGGTCATGAGTTCAAATTCCACTGATTGGGAATTTATTTTAGTTATTACTAATATTTGTTAGTGGTCTATTATTCGAAATCCTTTGTACTTTGATAGTGATTTATAATGTAATGATTAATGGATGAATGTATTCTAACAAGAAAAAAATCTTAATTAACCATCTCATATAACTCGGGTAATGTAAGTAAAAATTTGAGTTCGCCAAGAGCCTTTGCGAATTTCACAAAGAACATCTATAGGCACCAAGTCCCAATTCGAGAGATTCCATCCGAGTAAGGACCTCAGTTTGATTCCACCTAACTATCCCGAAGAGCTCGTGTGATGAGGAGAACCGACCAAATCTACTTGCAAATATAATATATTCGTTCCGCAGTTCACTTACCAACAATAATGAGACAAACAAGGAAATTTATATGTCCCATACATGCAGGACTAACAACTCGATGGTCGAGAGTGATATAATAAATATGCGGGCATGCAAGTAAGTTTGAAAAACAACGTACAACGAAACTAACACCTTTCAATGGTTGAATGGTGCACCTATGTGAAACTAACTAAGTCAACTGATTAATCGGAGTGACCAAATTAACAATATCCCTTTATGATTTTTTATGCCATTTTCCTTCGCCTCTTGATAGACGTTGAGAAAGACAAACTTACATTGTGATTGGACAAAGATGAGGAAACTTTGACTGGTTTTTGTGATGTTTATATTGCCTAAAATCCCAATGTTTGTTTTGCCTTAAATGAAAAATGATAAGTCAAAAAAAAGTCTTGTGTAAATAAAAGAAAAAATACCGAAAGAAGAAAATGAGAAAGAAACGGGGGAACTACTTAGGTTGCAACCTAAGGAAAACAATAAATACAAATACACCATTACGTACAAACACAAACACAATAACTATAATGATTTATTTCAACAATCCCAAAGTTAGATTATATATTATATCAATGATTGCCGTAAGTCACTATTATAAATCAGAAGCTTAAAGAAGATTTTAGTCACAAAATCTCAATGCCAGGCGCTCATATTTATAAAAAAAATTAGAACAATAAAATATATTATTACCATTAATTGAACTCCACAATTAAACTTAACATTTTTATATTAGAATTTAAGAATTTATTAGGATTGGCATATATTATGTTGTAATAATTTAATCATATTGAAAAGCTTACATCGAATTTAATCCACCACATCCCTGAGCAATCAAAACTTTAGGCATGCGTACGACAACGGATGCACATGATTTTTAAAACTGCTACCGTGTCGAATTGTACCAAAAATTAGATTTTTCATTTCAAAACCAAATATTTCAATACATACATAAACCATACCGAGTATTGTGGTATGATAAGAATTTTAAAAGGTTCATACCGCAAAAAAATTGTATCATTTCGTAATTAATATAATACAAATCATTTATTTGTTGATTGAGATAATAATTTTTTTTTACGTTGAATATTTATTATTTTCCAACTTAAAGTCTAAGACACGTCCATTATTAGTGATTATTTTATGTTATTAATGTTTAACTAAAAATATAATAATCAAGCAAAACATGTAATCACAATCGAATTTAATTATTCGTCTATAGAAAGTCTCAAAAGTAATATTCCAAACAATCAAGCACCAAACAGTAAGCCACCTATAAAAGAAATTACAGTATATTATTATGTAATTTTTTCTTTTATGGAATATAATTTAGCAAAAAAGTAAAAGTTATTCCATTAGAAATACTAAGTATTTATTTTTCAACTATGCAATCACCTATAAGAATTAAATTAGTATTAGATACAAAAATATGATAGTAAAAACGCAGAATTGTACCGTATCATATATTATATCGAAACCGTATATATTGATATGATATTCAAATACCCGTTTTATATATTTTTAAACCACTCTGATTGATATGACACAAATTTAAGTAATAAAACCGCAATATTATATCATATGCAACCCTAACTATAACTTATCTCAAATAAAAAACAAAAAAACATAAAACACAACTGTCCATATCTTTTTCTTTACAACTTTCAGATTTGTCACATTTAATAAATTTGCACCACACTTAATAATACATGCGATACCGTAGAATTTATCACCAAATATTCCGTAATAGCTTCTCCTGATTTTCAGTGTTGTCTATGTAACGCCAATTGTGCTCTTTCAATATTTTGGTTTGTCACAAAAAGATAAAAAATGTCATGGATTAATTTCAAATTTTACTTAAGTACCACGAGAAATTTGCAAAATTTGCAATGTAAGAATTCAGATTTGGCTAAATTTTATTTTGCCCCTCCGATTATTTTAGTGTCCACTTTGCCCCCTCAACTATCAATTGCATCACTTTATTCTCAGGGTGGATCTTCTATCATATTTTCATGTCACACTTATAGATCTATTATCAAGCATATAAATTTAAAATTTATATGGACCCACATATGGACTTGTAAGGTCGATCCATTTTGTCACACAACAATGTAACACCAAAATGTAATAGATGATCTTTTGTCATATATTCTCTCGACTATACGTCACCCTTCAATTGCATCAGACGGTTAGTTTCTACATATATTCCCGTCAAAATATCATTACCTCAAATTACCAAACACACTTTGTTTCCTTTAATTTAACCATCCTTCAAATACGAGAGCAAAAAGAAAATTTGGACGCGTTTTGCTTAATGGTCTTTTGGACTGAACCATGTTGAAACTAATTGAGGGATAGAGAAGAGTTGTAGGGGCACAATAATTGATGCAATTGATAATTGAGGGAGGAAAAGTGAACAAAAATATAATTGAAGAGGACAAAACAAAATTTAGCCTTCAGATTTAATTGAGGTGCAATAAAAAAATTTAAGATACCTCAAGTCGCCTCCAATTGCCCATCAATGTATAAATTTCAAGGGCCTCATCATGACATTGTCTTCATGGTCTAAAATCTGCATTTAGTAAAGTGCAAAACACATATTATCCGGAAAAAAAAAAATCAAATCTAGTAAGCATTATATCATTTAACTAATCAATTGGAAGAAAAAAAAATGTTTTCTATGAGTAATAAGAATGCAGATTTAGGGAAGAAAATGTCACTCACATGACAATGATAGACATATCCGGGCTCTGCAGTAGCATCGAAAGGGTACGATGCATTCGTATGAATATACGAAAACCTCACAAGTATTTTTGTTACATGTCCGGGCATCATCTTGTACACATTTTTCCATCCCTTCTCATGGGCCAGCACCTCTATCTTCTTACCACGTTCATATTTCCCGACTTGGCATTTGATCGCATCATTCATTTTCAACATACACTCTTTAAATTTATCCAAATTCACCAACTCCATTTGATCTAAGGCCACAAAAAGTCCCAAATGTATATGCAAAGGGTGATTATCCCCCGTTAAATTAATCACATTCCAAATCTCCGTTGCGCCTACTTTAGGTGTCTCAGTAACCGGAGCTTCAAATGAATTTGCGTTAATGTACAAGTGTGTCGGTTCACCAATGTTGCTTGTGTACTCGTACAAAGCAATGTACCTTGTGACTGATGCATCGGATAATTTTGGTGTCGGATATTTGATCAATTTACTTGGGATCTTTGATGAATCCACCACATGGTTGGCTTTTATGATGAATTTCATGACTTCACTATTTGCTTCATTGACTGGATCTCCGGAAGGGTAGGGATATGGTGCATCATTAGATAGAATAGCCGAATCGGAGTTTGACTTTGAAAAGTCAACAATCACGTCAGCAATTTCTGACGGTGCTAATATAATCTCTTTAATCATAATTGGCTTCTCATTGTATGCTGAGTCGGAACCCACATGGATAAATCCCAAACCGTTATCAAAATAGAATTTAAAGAACCGGGCATTGCTAGCATTAATAATTCTAAACCGGTATTTTCTCCGTTTAACAATCATGTATGGCCATGCCTTTCCGTTGACTATGATCGCATCACCAAAATACTCCGGTTGCCAATGTGGATGTATCGATGGATTATTTCCAGTAGAATTCATATATATTGTACCATCCACACGAAAGCTACGATCAAATACGACCAATGGACGATCAAATTCTTCTTCGTAAGGGAGTCCAAGTGGCACCTCTATTTGTGGGTGTCGGATTATGTAGGCCCCACACAAGCCAGCTAAAATGTTGACCCTAGTCAACCCCATCGCGTGATCGTGATACCATAGTGTCCCCGGTTGTTGAACATTGTGGTAGTGATAATTCTTCTTTGTCCAAGAGGGTCCCCGTTCTTTGAATTTGGCGGTGAACCAAGAAGTCGAGTACCCGTCGCTCTGCGGTTCATCGATACCGCCGTGGAGATGAACCACAGTAGGAATGCCCTTTTTTGTGTGAGGTATGGCTGTTGGGATAGTTGGGTCCCATGGCAATATATGCTTTGAGGGGAGATAGTTTTTCCATTTCACATAAGTGTCAACTCCATGAAGGGCTTCAATAGTAGGGCCAGGTATTGATGCACCTTCTCTTGACGTGCCAAATGCAAACACTGGGGTTGGAGGAAGATCTCTATGAAATTTCTGCCCAAAATATCATAAGAACAAAGAAACTTTATAACATGTTCATTTTTTTTTATAACATGGTCATGTGTCATGTACTTAATAGCAACCCCTGAATTAGTCAATTAGTCGAGTTAAGTCGAACAACACATTTTTTTAACTTCATTTTATTTTTTATTAACATAATTAAGATTATGTTCGAACTTGAAAAGCGTGATATATTTATATATATTTCGTCATTTTTAGTTTATCTCGAATCAAACTTCAAAAGTTATGGAAGAGTAAACATTGTACAAACTTAATGCAAAATGAACTAAAATTCAAATAAAAATTTATCAATCGAACTCGAGTCAAATTATGTCAAGTATGGAGAGTTTGATTTGAATTCATCCTAGTTAACCTAATTGACCTAAACAATGTTGTATAACATTTCTCCAATCTATGTTGTCGCAGATTCGAAAAATAGAGTAAAATACAAAAATAGCGTTTATGCTTTGCCTAATTAGCAAACTCCCCGTGTTATTTTTATACCAAAACCACCCTTGCGCCATTTTTTTATTAGCAAAACAACCATCCCAAGCCGGAGTACACATTTTGCAGGAAAATGAAAAAAATCCCCCCCCCCCCCCCCCCCAAAATGTGAAAACACCGCTATTTACCTACACAATTGACAATAATCCCCTGTAAACTTTAAAAATTAGCAATAATTTACTTGTTCAACTTAAAAATTGGCAATAACCTCCCCGTTGACTTATGGAGAAATTTTCTAATAGAGTTCTTTTTGCTAAAAATATATAATACATGAATTTTTTTGCTAATAAAAATAACACAGAGGGATTTTTGTCAATTAAACATATCACAAAGAATATATTTGCAATTAGCTCTCATAAAATATGTTAACTATGAGGGCAGATAAGTGAAAGCACAGGGACAATACAATCACAAAGTTAATTAAGAAATCATCTAAGTGTTGCTGACATGTACATTATCTGGACCGAAGAAAAAAAAATCTGTTTTTTATTTTTTATAATTTAAATCTTTGTCTTATTAATTCTTTCAAATATCGTGAAATCTCTAGGAACTTACCAAAGTTTCTTCCCGCAAACCCAAACTAATGGGCCGGATTTCTTTTAATGGTCAAAATAATATCATTGGTAAGTTTGTCCCATAAATATTCAAGATGTCATTCTCGCTGATTTGCGATTTTTCAGTTTAAATTCAACAATCCTGGGAGTGTGGTAAAAATCTCAAAATTGCTTTAATTTTATAAGTTGTGAAGTAAAATTGTCAGTTCAAATATTTGTGGGGGCAAACGTAGCCTTCCCACACAAAGACAACTAATTCAATGTCCAGGATTTTTCTTTGAATAAAGGCAACTTTAATTTTTTTAGTTAAACAAAACCTAACAGTCAAAAGCAGAAAGAAACTTTTCCAATATTAAAAATTGGAACTCTTTGTACTGGAGTCTCAACTTTACCTGTGATTGTCACTTGTATTTGGACATTTACTGAAATGATTTCTGATGTAAATATTGATAATGGAGAGAATTGCAATTGTGGTACCAAACTATATACCGATTCTCACTTGTGGTACCATAAAAATCGAGGCCGACACATTTGAAAGAAACTTTGTAACATGTTCATTTTTTTTTATAACATGGTCATAAAAAAAATTGCAATTCTCTCATTGATAATGGATGTATCTTTAAAAAAAATGTATATTACATTAATACTTTAGTTTTGGCCAAACCCGATTTGAACAAGAATTATCCAATTTTCTGCTCAAAATGCTGAAGAATTGGACACATAAAGGAAGAAGAACCATGATACAAAAATGATAGACAAATTCCTCCACACAAATTCGTTTATGAAAAACAAATAAATAAATATACCCCCACATACACATATGAATGAAATTAAAGCAATGAATAGGAAATTTTAATTTAATGGAGAAGAATATATATTTACCCATTTCTTGTGAAACATGCCAATTTTGAGTGAATTGGGAACATGAACACCATTGATAACATCGAAACCTTTGACTCTTGGCATGACCGAAAGTTCATCCACAAATTTCTCCAAAAAGGATGGGCTTATCAACCCATCTCCTCCCCATGCATAAACCCAAAATCCCACAAAAATTAAAGAAATCAACTCAAAAACCAAGAATTTCTCTATTCCCACCATTTAATATATTTTTTTCTTTGTAAAAATGGAAATTAAAAACAAACCAATTTTGTGTATGTGTGTAGTATAATATAAACCAATGTAGAATGCAGCACGAGGGCTTATAATTTATACACACCTCATATAGAAAAAACTTGTGTGTGTATGTGTGTGTGTTTAAATGAGTGAATATTATTGATTTTATAGAAAAAAATATTAAGAAAAATCATAGTATTACGATTTAGTCATACTTGTGATCTGTGAAAGCAATAAAAACAGATTTAGTCATACTTTTTTAGACGTGAAGCCAGTTGCTGAGCAAGGAACAATTATTTGGGGGACCAAATCTTTTTGTCAAATTTAATATTTTAATACAATGACAACAAATAAGATAAAGTGATACAACATTATTCTCCAAACTTTGAAAATATAAATATCTTAAAAAACTGTAATCGACAATTTTTTATTAAATATAAATTATTTATCTTTGAGTCCGGTGTTAATAGTCAACATTTTCTTTTTTAAAAGTATAATATATAAGTGTACAATCGAAAAAAATAAAATAAAATAAAATAAAACTCACTTTCAATATGTTATGAGATTTACTTCAACATAAAATATTTGTTCCGTGAATATATTCTTGAAAAACTAGAAGAAACAATTTGTTAACAAAAACATAAAATGGGATATGATAATCTATATTAAAAAGACCTATAATGAGAACAAAAAAAAATGTATAAAATGTTAGAAAGGGAAATATTTCCCTGACCCATCAGGTTGAAGACTTTACAGTTATCACCTCTACCAGGTGCACCAACTATTGTTTTTAGTAATGCGATAACTACTCCATATAATATAAACAATACTCACTATAATTAATTTATGTCCATTAATGAAATAGATTCGAATAGATGATATAGTGATTGATTTAATTATATATTTAGCTACATAATTAAAAGCATTTCGAACATTAAGAAGGAAGTTCCTATGTGGATGGGTTTTCGCCTGGTCTCGCAGGTTTTGGGAGACCGAACGAAAACTCTTCCAAATGAGTTTCCGCCAGACCCTTGAAACTCAACACAAAACTATTCACAAATCTATACATAAACTCTTAATACATATAAAACATTAATTTGACACATACTATATTTTTTTTTCCGGAACTCTCTAAAAACGACATTGATTTGACACGTAGCTACCAATTAATTTTTTACCACACCCCAGCATCCAAAACCAATCCAAGTGGTGTTTCAACCATTTTAGAACCACAAAATTCAACATCCAAAACCCAATCAAATAAGGTTTCAAAAGTTTCACCGAAACCACCAAAATAATTTTTCTTAAACCGAGATCAACAAAACTGAGTCAAAACACTTACAAACAGTGACGAAGGGTGAGTTTGGCCCAGCGGTGGGAGCTCTTATAAGCACTTCTAGACCTCCATTGTAATTTTTGAAGTGTTTGGCCCCAATTATAGAAATTGCTTTTAGTCAATCGTGATTTTAATGGTGTTTGGCCCCTAATATCATAATCACTTTTGGGATCTCCAGAAGCTAAAAATCAACTTATTTCAGAAGCTACTAAAGTGTTACTTTTGCAAAAGCTATTATCCAAAAACAATTATTTTATAATTGAATTTTATCATAATCAATTATTGCCAAAATCCATTTTAGTAAAATTAATTCTCCTATAATTGATTTTCGAATCGCTAGGCCAAACTCACCCGAAGAGTCCAGCATGATAGCGTCTCGAAGGAAATTATTAGAATGACTCCCTGCGTCAACGTAATAGACAATTAATTGCAGTAGAAGTTAACTAAGAAGTTATTAATAAATAATAATAAAATAAAAAGATAAGGAATATTTTGACTTTATATATCGCATAGCTATAGTAATGTTTATGTCGCTAGGATTTAATTTGATTCTAATTTTAATTCAAGAATAGAGTACATGGTTGGACTTGGTCATAAATTATGTCCCGGAAACCCTATGGGTATGGTTGTTTGACGTTTCCCAAAAAATTTTGTGTTTGAAAAATGTCAAACAAACATGTTTTTTACTTTCTCAAATAAATTTTTTATCTCTCAATTTTCTCAAAGTACTCTCTCAAAAGTCAAACAAACAACAATTTTCTTATCTCTAAATAAATCCTATACAAACTCTACTCTGATTTGACATAAAGTAACATATTTCTTACACCATTTATCTCACATAACAAACATGATTTGACATAAAGCTTACACATCTTACGCCTACAACCTCGCTCATCCAAAAAAAAACATACTCCTACTTTATTTCTCAAACCACTTTCTCAAATCCTAAACAAACAATATTACGCAAATCGAGATTATTTCACAAACATCCACTACTCTCCCAAGTACTTTTCCAAACACCAAACAAACAGGCCCATAATCACTTCAATAAGACTGTAAGATTGTACATTCATTTTTGTGGCCAACCGAAAACCCTATTTGAAATTGAATGTCCTAGTTCAGCTCAATCTAATAAGATCATATATACTCCCTCCATTTCAAAATAATTATCGCTTTATAGATTTTTTCTTGTTTTAAATTAATTATCGCTTTAGGATTTCAATAAAACATTAATTACATATCTTCCAATTTTACCCTTATTTACTCCTTGTTTTTCTTTCTTTCTCTTCTACTTTAACCAATTGTTCTCTCTTCTAACCAAATAAATAGGGGTATTTTAAATATAACTCTAACTTTTTCTAAATTCAAGGCTAATTATTAGATTTCCTAATACATGTATAAATCTCTAAAGCGATAATTATTTTGAAATGATGGGAGTAGCTTATAAGACTAATCCATATAATATAATATAATATAATATGTTACACGCATCCAACATAGATCCAACCTGTAAAATTATCTAATACTATTGCATTAGTAGATTCATTTTAATATTCATTTGAACATAGATTCAACATAAATGACGTGACAACGTGTGTAGGAGTAGTTTATTGGATGCATTAGTTTCCTCGTAAAGAAAGGCTGTGGAATACTTGATCTTGTACTCATGTGCGCCTCCATCTAGGGAGGGGCAGATCTAGGATTCCGAAGTTGATAGGGTCGAATTGATATATAAGTAAAACTCACCGATAATAAAATTCAATTAAATTTTACTTGTGCAAGTCCAAAAAAGAAATACTAATAAGAACTATATTGAATTCTAGATTCAAATATATCTATCTATCTATATCTATATTTTTATTTTATATATAAATGTGTGAGTTTGGCGAAGAAAATTTCTTTCCTTTTTTGTGAATACTAATATACCCCTATTTAAATTATATTGTGATATTTAATTTTATGGCAAAAAGGTAAAATAAAATAATCTTAGAAGTATAATTAGACAAGAAGTCTCTCCTACATCAACCTTATTATAATTATCTTTTAAAGTTTTACAACTCATTAAAAATATTAATAAAAAAAGAAAAAAAAAACTATTACTCTATATTTATTCGAAATTTTCTTTAGAAAGTTATTAAAAAGTTATCACTTATTAAAGATCACAAGGAAAAAAAATGCCACATTTGTTCTACATGAATTAAAAAAAAAACTATATAGTTTAACTAAAAAAATATATAATTGACTTAAGCAAAAAATAGCCAAACACAGAAATGATTAAAATCGATACAAATGAGTAAAATTCGATTCAAAATATATGATAAAAAATAGTAAATAAATGGAAAAATGGGTTAGACAGAAAAAGAAAAAAAAGCGAGTTAAAGCAGAAAAAAGTGCAATTGATAAAACAACAAGGTAAACCGACAAAAAATTGATAAAACCGATTAAAAAATGAATGACATCGGTTGTGAAATCTGTGAGAAAATAGGTTAAATCAACAAAATAATAAGCATAATCAAACTAAAATTGGGTTAAACCAGAAATAATGAGTGAATTGATTAACAAATGGGATAAAATCAATTAAAATTTGGTTAAACTAGATAGAATAAATGGATTGATTAAGAAATGTGATAAACAACAAAAAACGAGTGAAATTAGTGAAAGAACGGGCTAAAATAACAAAAAGAAATGATAAACTCAGTGTAAAAGCAAGTAAAGATATTAGTTTGGAAAATTCTTAAGAAATTATTACTTATCAAAGAACCTCAAAAAGTTAAAGAACCTAAAAACAAAAGGCCACCTTTAAATAAAAAAGTACTATTTAGTTTAACTGAAAAACTTATAATTGGCTCAAGCCAAAATAAATAAAAAGATAGAATGGTTAAAATCGGAGAAAACAAGTAAACGTCGACTAAAACATATATGATTAAAAATAGTAAAATCAATGAAATTACATGTTAGATAGAAGAAAAACAAGTTAAAGAAAAAAATGGTGACCAGCAGAAAACATGTAACTGGTAAAAATGAATGATATTGGCTATCACATGAGATACCAAAAAAAAAGGGGGGGAGGGGGGGGGGGACAAACCGATAAAAGAACAAGAACAACATATGCGTTAAATTGGCAAAAAACGAAAGTGAAATATGTGAGAAAATAGGTTAAATTAGCAAAAGAATAGGTAAAATCGGCTATAATTGGGTTAAACCGGATAGTGAACATATGATATATATCACAAAAATGGGTGAAATCGGTAAAAAAAAAAGGGGTTAAAATAACAACAAATTGCAATTGATACTTCTTTGTCAATTCTTTAGAAATTATCAATTATTAAATAACCTAAAAACCATTAAAGAACCTCGAAAAAAATGGCACATTTGTGTTGTATGAAAAAAATAAAGTACAATTTAGTTAACTGAAAAACTTATAATTGGTTTAAGTCAAAACATATAAATGGTTAAAACTGAAGAAAACAAGTAAAATTTGATTAAATAATAGATGATAAAAAATGGTAAATTAATAAAACAACGGGACCGATAAAAACTTAATGATATCAGCTAAACACGGGATAAAAAATAATGGGTAGACAAAAAATGTGAAATAGTCGTTAAAAGGTTAAATCAATATTAAAAAAAAAAGCAAAATCGATTAAAATTGGGTTAAACCGGAGATAATGAGTGTATTGATTAACAATGGGATCAACCACAAAAAGTGGGTGAAATCGATGAAAAATGGTTAAATAACATAAAAAAAAATGGTAAACTCAATGTAAAAGCGGATGAAATCGATGAAATAACATGTTAAAATAATAAAAAAGTTATGGTAAACTTAGTGTAGAAGCGGGTTAAATCGATAAAATATGTTTACTCGATAAAATTGAGGAAAATTTGTAAAAACGAGTTAAATTGGTAAAAAATTGGGTTAGACATGTAATTGAAAATGGATGAACTCACTAAAAAACGGTATAACCGACCAAACTGGTGAAATCGATTAAGAAAAATGGGTTAAATATGTGAAAATTAGTTTAGATGGAAATATCAAGGTAAAGGAAGAAAAAAATTGTGTTGTCCATTCGTTCAAATGGTAGTTAGAATTATAGTTATGTCGACATGTAGTTTTAGGTTAGAAATATTTAGTAATTATAGTTTATTTTTTATTTTCAAGTTTTGGTTTTATGTATTCATTATAACAACTTTAAATTATTGGTAACAACATAGTAATAATTAAATTGATTTAGTCAAAAAAATTATGTGGTGTGTCATTAAGACCATAAAATGATAAAAGAAATATATTATATGATTTATTAACTTAAGAAATTAGTTAATCACGTGTAACGCACGTATATTTTCTAGTTTAATAAAAAGAATTGGTCAAGGTTTAAATTGTGCCTTTAATGATAAGACTAGTACCTATTTACTTCATAACAAAATCTTAGAAAAACTTATTTATTTTCTCATGTCCGCGAAAAATTAAAAATAAACAAATTTGAGTGGCATATCATGATAATTCTTATTTTTGCTCTTTTCAGTTTTGATGTCGGTTTTTAGGTAATTACTGAAAAAGTGATAGTTTTAGATCTCTTTTCATTATACTTTTTAAAGTAGTAATTAATAAGAATTAGCGGTAAAAATGTTCGATGTTAAATCACGGAAAATTGTGAAACTCGTTTTTGAGTTCTTGCTTGAGCTTTACATGCTTAAAATTATGCTCCATATCTGAAATTTATTGTGGCATGGTTCCTTGTAGATTATGATATATGATTTAATTTTTATTAATAGCCCAAAAATTTGTTAATTTTCTATTGATTGTTTATTGCCTTTCATAAATTGAAACTTGTGCCGTTTGAAAGCTCTCGTCAAGAGCTCTCCAGCCATATAAAGAACACTTGACCTTGTAACGAAGGAGTTATGACATCACGTGCAAAAAAAATGCAATTTTGGTGACATAACTGCGATTTCAATCCAAAAATTGATAGAGAAAGGAAATGTGTTCAGGGAGGTGAAATCGTGGTAGTAAATTTGTTTTTTCAGAAAGCAATATACCAAATATATAAAATAAGTAGAAGTTTGGAATGAAAAATGCAATTCCCTCAAAGAACAAGTCCACAACGAACTTCAACAAAATGAAGTTTGGACAATTTTTTTTACTATTACTTCAAGAAGAGAGAGAGAGAATATTTTTTCTTGAATGCTAGAAAATGGGATGAGAAATTGACCAAATTCTTCTCTATTTATAGCAACAAAATGACTGTTTTTTGGAGAAACACACTAGTTTGGATTTGACCAGGAGCACTAGTTCGATCTGAAAATGCGTCATCTATTCCGTTCAAAATTAAACAAACGAACACACACTGGTTCAGTCAAATGCAAAAAAATGCGGACCCTATATAGGTGTTGGGATCAACGTGTGGATCATGTTCGATATTTCGAATCTGTTGTGCGGCACCTTTTTGGTATGAATAGAAGTATCGGACTTTTATTTTTGGAGCAAAAGTTAACTAAAATTTCTCCAGAAAATCAAATTACTTTGAAGCCAAAGCCTTGTTGCCTTGTCGGGGAGTATATAGTGCAAATGATGTATCACGTCATTAGATACACGTGGTACAATCCATCAATACACTTGTGATATTTGAAATGATAATCCACATCACATTTTTTATGAGAGTGTAAGTTTGAAAAACAATTCCATATATAAAAATTGAGTCTTATTTGGAACACACAAAAAAACAAAAAATCAAAAAATTAGGGAAATAGAGAGTACTGTAAGTTTTTCACCTATACATACACGTGTAATATATATTAGGAGGGCCGTGGGCCCACATCACGTGTTATGCCCAGTATTTGCATTTCTATCAAGGCTTTTTTTGTGTGTATGTGTTTTTTTTACAGCTATGAAGGGCTTTATGGGTCTGTGTGGAATAGTTTGTAACTCGGGGGTCTCACAAAATTGAACCAAAATTCTTTTAAATGGAGTTTAACGAAATTCGTGAAACTCATAAAAAATATATTTATAAATTCACATTCAAACTTTTGAAATCTATAAAACTTTGATTTGACATCTACCATCAATTTTCCCCCCCAAATCCTATAAAAAAATATTTATTTGACATTTACTACCTATTTTTCTTCCTAGACCCCATCATCCAAAGTCAATCCAAGTGGGATTTCAGCTATTCCGAAACCACAAAACCCAACATCCAGAACCTAGCCAAATGGGTTTTAAAGGTTTCACCGAAACCATTAAAAACCATTTTTGTTGGTCTCGCAAAACTGAGCCAGAACTCTTCCAAACGGAGTTTAGCAAAACCCGTGAAACTCATCACAAAGTTATTCATAAACTCTTACTCGAACTCTTGAAATTTATAAACCTTGATTTGACATCTACCATCTACTTTTTTTTCCCCAGACTCTATAAAGATATATTGATTTGACACCTACAACATACTTTTCTTCCTAAACCCAATATTCCAACCCAATCTAAGTGGGGTTTTAACTTTTCCATAACCACAAAACCCCAACATCCAAAACATAATCAAATGAGGTTGAAAATATTTCACCGAAACCACTAAAACCACTTTTATGAAACCTAAATCCGCAAAACCGGACAAAAACTCTTCAAAATAGGGCCTATCTGTTTTTCTGGGTCTAGAATTTAAAGAGGACTGTGCAGAAGTCAGGGAAACATATACGTTGAAAATTATGGGGCCTGTTTGTTTGGTGTTTCCCAGAATTTTTTCGTGTTTGGAAAATGCAAACAAACATGTTTTCTATTTTCCGAAATAAATTTTTCATCCATTAATTTTCTCAAACTACTCTCTCAAAAGCCAAACAAACAACAATTTTCTTATCTCTAAACAAAATTTATACAAACTCTATTTTGATTTGACATAAAGTAACCTATCTCTTACACAATTTATCTCACATAACAAACATGATTTGACATAAAGTCTTACACATGTTACACCTACAACCCAACTCTTCCAAAAAAATCTACACCTACTTTATTTCTCAAACCACTCTTTCAAAACCCAAACAAACAATATTACGCAAATCGAGATTATTTCACAAACCTCCACTACTCTCTCAAACTACTTTCTCAAACACCAAACAAACAGGCCCATGAATTTTAAAATTACAAGAAGAGTAAAATGCAGGACACATCTCCTGTGTTATTTTTATTAGCAAAAAATCTCTTGTTTTAATAAGTCAAAAATATTTACCCCTCCGAGGTCGTAATGTGTTTTCCTTACTCTTAGTGCTAGTATCGTGAATGTAGCGGAAATGACAAATTTCCCCTTGGATATGATGTTATTTTTTTTTGGAACAAAATATGAAAACATCAATGTTCAATTAATAAAAAATAGCAATAACCTTTAAAAATTGGTAATAAGCTCCATATTCTCTTAAAATATTAGCAATAACCTACCATTTGGTCAACTCGAAATTATCAAATTGGTATAGTGAGCTAACAAAATAAGAACAAGGGTTTGCTAATAAAATGTTAATACATGGAGATTGGTACTACTAAAAATAACATAGAGTGTCTTGTGGTCAATTAAAAATAACACAGGGGTGCTTTTTCATTTACTCATTACAATGAATAAATGAGTAAATTTTACTTTTTTCTTGAAAGTATCGAAATGTGTTAATTTTTGAATAAATGGATATGAAAATAAGGTGTAATTTTAAAATTTGTCTTGAGAATCTCTCTTTTAATTTAGTAATTTCTTCACAATTTTTTGTTTTTGTTTTTGAGGAAACCCAAGACGGATAGAGATTTGTCATTCATGATCAATATCGTCAAGAATAAAATCAGAAATAAAAGCGAGAAGCACCAATAAAGGCGAATCTAAACTAAGAGCTAATTTAGCTAAATCATGTGCTACCCAATTGCTATCTTTAAACATATTCTCTATTGTTTTGAGATATTTCCGAAAAAATTATTTTATTTCACTGATAGGAATATAAACTAGAAACAAAATAATTAATGTGAATTACGCTAACCATTGATTTGTTGATTGAACGGAATAATTCAAAAATTTAATAATCAAGTAAAACATGTAATCATGTTTGAATTTAATGATTCGTCTATAGAAAGTCTCAAAAGTAATAATCAAAACAATCAAAAACCAAACAGCAATCCACTATAAAAGAGAAAGCAAACAATAAACGAATTGTTTTATTCAATTTTTTATTCCAACGTTCTTTTTAATTCTATCATTGTCAGAGAGCTACTAGATATAAACTCAATCATCTGACATGATATTACTGTGTAATTTTTTCTTTTACAGAAATATTTAGCAAAAAAAAGTAACGACTCATTTCTTTAGAAATACTACGGGCATGTTTGTTTGGTGTTTGAGAAAGTAGTTTGAGAGAGTAGTGGAGGTTTGTGAAATAATCTCGATTTACGTAATATTGTTTGTTTGGGTTTTGAGAGAGTGATTTGAGAAATAAAGTAGGTGTATGTTTTTTTTTGAAGAGTTAAGTTGTAAGTGTACGATGTGTAAGACTTTATGTCTAATCATGTTTGTTATGTGAGATAAACTGTGTAAGAGATAGATTACTTTATGTAAAATCATAATAGAGTTTGTATAAGTTTTATTTAGAAATAAGAAAATTGTTGTTTGTTTGGCTTTTGAGAAAGTAGTTTGAAAAAATTGAGAGATGAAAAATTTATTTCAGAAAATAGAAATGTTTGTTTGGCATTTCCCAAACACAATTTTTTTTTGGGAAACGCCAAACAAACAGGCCCTACGTATTTATTTTTCAACTATCCAATCACCTATAAGAATTAAATTATTACTAGATACAAAAATATGATATTAAAACCGAAAAATTGTACCGTACCATACAAAAATCGTAATTAAACGAATATATTGGTATTGTATTCAAAACCCGATTTGTTACTATAGATCTTTAAACCACTCTGATTGATATAATTGAAGTTTAAGTATTGAAACTGCAATATTGTACCATGTGAAACCCTAACATAATTACATTTTTTTTTTAAGATGGTGATTATATCGTTACATCAAACATTATATCGAATCGAATTTATTACAATGGTATAAAAACATAAAACACAATTTTTCATATATTTTTCTTTTACAACTTGACGATTTGTACACATTTAATTAATTTGCAGCACACTTAATATTACATGCGATCCAGTGGAGGTTATTACCAAGTATTCCGCAATAGAGTATTAAAAAAAAAGTATTCCGTAATAGCTTCTCCAATGTGTTGTCTATGTAATGCTTGTGCTCTTTCAACATTTTGGTTTGCGACAAAAAGAAAAAGAAAATAGAAATTCTCATTAGTGTATGAATTTCAAATTTTACTAAGTACCACGAGAAATTAAAACCTTGCAATTAATGTACAGATTTAGCTAAATTTCATTTTACCCCTCCAACTATTTTAGTCCCCACTTTGTCCCCTCAACTATCAATTGCACCACTTTATTCCGGAGGTGGATCTTCTATCACACTTTGGTGTCACATTTGATATCACTCATATAGATATATTGATAAGTTTACAAATTTATAATATATGTAGACCCAGGGCCGGCCCTGAGCGTAAGCCGCGTATGCGGTCGCTTAGGGCCACCGATGATCGAGGGCCTCCAATAACCAAATATTTTAATATATGTATATATATATATGTATATATATATATATATATATATATATATATATATATATAGATGGTAAAGCTCCTGATAAAGCTCCTGATGAGTGTTCGTGAGGTCAGCGGTCGAATCCTTGCACCTTCAATTTTTTTTTATTTTTGCTTTTGGAGCTAAGATTTTAGTATGGGAAGCACAAATGCATAGCTAAAGAAATTAAGCCCAACATATTCACAATTAAATCAACGGAACCCCATAAATTAAGATATATATTGTCTAAATAAAAATGTAAGAAAATGTATCTTTATATTGCAATTTTAAAAATTTGGAGTTGTGAGTCATGTGACCAAGAAATCCATATGAATATATCAAAAAAAAATTAATCGACTTGATGATGTTAAAATCTATTGATGATGAGATTTTAAGTATTTATTGTATCAAACTTGAATATTTGAATGACACTTATGATATAGATGAGATGGACATATTATCTGAGTTGAGAGTCTTGAGATGTATTTTACCAAAAGAACTAGAAAACTTGAATTCCCACCCCCCCCCCCCCCCACCCCCCCCCCCCCCCACCCCCCCCCCCCCCCACCCCCCCCCCCCCCCACCCCCCCCCCCCCCCACCCCCCCCCCCCCCCACCCCCCCCCCCCCCCACCCCCCCCCCCCCCCACCCCCCCCCCCCCCCACCCCCCCCCCCCCCCACCCCCCCCCCCCCCCACCCCCCCCCCCCCCCACCCCCCCCCCCCCCCACCCCCCCCCCCCCCCACCCCCCCCCCCCCCCACCCCCCCCCCCCCCCACCCCCCCCCCCCCCCACCCCCCCCCCCCCCCACCCCCCCCCCCCCCCACCCCCCCCCCCCCCCACCCCCCCCCCCCCCCACCCCCCCCCCCCCCCACCCCCCCCCCCCCCCACCCCCCCCCCCCCCCACCCCCCCCCCCCCCCACCCCCCCCCCCCCCCACCCCCCCCCCCCCCCACCCCCCCCCCCCCCCACCCCCCCCCCCCCCCACCCCCCCCCCCCCCCACCCCCCCCCCCCCCCAAAGAATGTGTATTGTTAATCGAAAAGTAATTTGATAGGATAAATCTAGTTTAATGCCGCGCTCCGATCATATGTCCTACACATCTAAACCAATACATGACACATTAATGTTAATATTTACCTCAACAATACTTGATCAACTACGTATGACCTAGTAAATTATGCATGAAGATATCCAGGACATTCTTTAGCTTATACAAGGTTCCAGATTATGGAGTATAACATTCTACATAGGTATATAGGAAAGTCTCTAGAGCATCAATTTTAGCCACTAGATCAAGTTGATTTTCACCGTTTATTTGAGAATGTGGTTATATAAATAGGGCAAGACCTCATTTGAAAATTATCCAAGTTTGTTGTAGCAGACTCTCATTTTTTCAACCTAAATCCTTAATTTATAATATGTAATTTATGTACAACATAAGATGTTAATAGATAGCAAAGAAATATACATAGACATAATTAAACAATGACAAAGGGAAGAACTTATTTAATAGCAACCAAGATACTATAAAATGTTAATATAGAATTATTGATTTATGGCTTTGATGTAAAATAAATTGAAATAGTTATATATTTAAGGACTACATTAAACGCTTAATCGATGAATGCAAATATCATGAAACTTAGTTAACCTCAATTTGAATTGGGTAGAATATAAATTTGATGACTTTGGGTTAATATATATTTACCCAGAAGCCAAAGACTTTGTTGGTCCCAAGTAGTCAGTTGAGGTCGAGAGGGGGGGGGGGGGGAAATAGACCTCTAAAAATTTTAAGTAAATTTTAACTTTAAAACTTTTCAATTTGTCCGTCAGCAGACTAAGCTGGTATCGAACAGTAAGCTGACTAAGCTGATCGCGAACAAATCTTTGAGCAGCAGAGTTGACCACTAATCTGATAACTACTTAGCTGATTTCAGCTAAAATCAGTTTTAAAACCAGAATACTTGCAGCGGATGTTTTAAGTGTTTTTCACAAGTATACTTAGTTGTTTGAAAGATTTTGTCCCCAGTTTTAACAAACTCCTTTTAAAATCTTTTCAAACAATTTTCAAGTGTTTTATGCAGTTTTATAAATATGCAAGAAAACTTATGCAGATGTAAAACACCAGAATTTTTATAGTGGTTATATGGATGTAAATCCTTTAGTCCACTCTTCCAAGTCACACAGATCTTGGGTTATACTATAAGCACAAAGTTTACAGTATACTCCACTTACGCCAGAACAACAAATGAAAAGGCCGTAAGCTCGCAATAGGGAATCACAAAGAAACACCTATTCTACAGAGTCTTATCACTCACAAAGACGGATAAGAACTCCTCACAACACTCTCTTTACACAGATTCACTCAGAAAATGTATTCGTTTTGCTTCAACTAGCTTCTGTCAACAAATGACTTCAGCAGATGAGTGAGCTGTTCTTGAGCTTCTTGAGACTTAGAAAATATTCTGCTTCGTAAATAATCTCAGAGTTGTGTTGCTTCTTTTCGCTCTTTGAACTTAGCTCTATTTATACTCAGAATTCAAAATGTATCCGTTGAAGAAAGACACAGTTCAAATTCCTCGAGTACTGGTCCTGGTTTTCCGTGAACGGCTCTCTGCAACTGCTACAGTGCTGTCAACAGTACTTTATGTCAGTCGCATTAAATGCACTAAGCTGGTACGAGGATTTCTTCAATCATTTGCCATAAATACCCTCCTTCTTCAGCATTTATTACACCAGGTGCATTTATTACTGTTGGGGAGACTTCCTGATCGTCTTGACTCAGCTGATAAGTCTTCTCGTCTGATGATGTACTCAGCTGATCTCAATCTTGAACAAATATGATTTGAGCTGGCTGATTTTCCACCAAACTGAATTCTTCCTTCAGCAGATCAGTAGTCTTCTGGACCTTGAAGTTTTGACCCTTCTGATTTGTCTTCTTAACCGGTCAAAAATCTTCTAAGGGATTTACTAAGCATTCCTTACTTAGCTGATCTTGATGTTTTGGAAATCATCAAAACCTCCCTTATCTTCTTATCTTCATTGCACTCTATCTTCTCTCGACGTGTCAGAGAAATGTACAATTTTTAGCTCATCCATCTAAACTTTTACAGATATTGGATGTGCAACAATTAAAACCCTTGTAAACAAGTTGGAATGGAAGAGTCCAGCCATGAAAGTACAAATCTAAAAGAGTAAATTACAATAAGGAGGTCAACTATAAGCAAATAAGGAGCTATTTCCATTTCTAGGGTTTGAAATTAGTTACATTGCCGGTTTTATGAGAAAGCTCGCTACGATGTTGAAGGAGGCCGATTAACCCTGTATTCTACAGGTGGGGCGGGGAGCTTTAATAGATTTGAGTGTTTTATAACAATTCCTATTGGAATTGATTACGGAAGAAAATATATTATGGGTGATGCTAACGTTTTGGAAATGTTAGAATCTCATAGATTAACTGAGAAGAAGTTAGATGAGAATTGCGACATCTTAGAGGAAATTGCTCGTCAAAACAAGGAAAACGCAGCTACATTGCATCGACTTGAGGCAATGATGAATGAAGATTGGTTGAGAAGACAGATTTTGAAGAGCTCAAAGAATTGGCCGAAGGATTTCAAGGACAAGGACTTCGGCAACAATGAATAGAGGTCTTAAAGATCAAATTCAACTTTGTAGGTTTTATTTTGTTTAAACAGAGTGTTGATTTCCTTATGGACTGTTAGGGCAAGTCCTGTTTTGCATATCCAAAAAAAATTGTAATTCAATGCATGTGCATGCAAAATTAATACGGACTGTTAGTAGTCCGAATTTTAAAATCTCCAATTATTGATGACTTTTAGGAAAATTTTACGCATTAAAAGAAAAAACAAAAAATTATAAGCAAATTCCACTTTATAGGTCTTATGTTGTTTAAACAGAGTGCTGATTTCTTTATGGACTGTTAGGGCAAGTCCTGTTTTGCATATCCAAAAAAAATTGTAATTCAATGCTTGTGCATGCAAAATTAATATGGACTGTTAGTAGTTCGGATTTTAAAATCTCCAATTATTGATGAATTTTAGGAAAATTTTACGCATTAAAAAAAAAATCCTGTACCTAAACTAAAGTTTTAATCCTCAAAATTTCTGAGATAGAAATTGTATGTTGGAATAAAAACTTGAACTTTTTTAGATAACAGAATTGATTACAAGTTACAAGCTTTTATCAGATGAGATAACTGAAAAAATAAAGTAAACTGATACACAAATATTGCATGCTAAACTAGTCCTCAGCTTCTTCACTAACTTCTTCTTCAACTTCCTCATACTCTGCATCTTCATCAGTTTCTTCATCATCTTCAGCAGCATCTTCAGTCTCAGAAACAAGATTTTTGTTAGCAGCCTCCATTTTCCTTTGGCGATCTGCTTCATCAATCCTTCTCTTGAGATCTTCCATATTCTTGTACTTCACATAAGGATCAAGTTGCTCTTCTGGTTTGTCCTTGGTTGCAGCAATCTCTTTATCAGATTTTGCTGTTTCCTTGGGTTCTTCTTGTTCAGCAGCTTGTTTATCATCAGCTTCCTCCTCAGCAGCTTTTCCATCTCCTTCAGCTTTTTCTTCAAGTACTGGTTCTGATTTCTCTGGCTCTTCAGTTTGTTTCTCTTGAGCAGCAGCAGAGTCTTCCTTCGCAGTAACTTGATCAGTTGGTTTTTTTTTTTTTGGTTTTCCAAGGTTTTTAATCCCTTTCGAGGCGGATTGAACACATTAAGTGGGTACCTCTCCCAACAGGGATTCGAGCATGAGTCCGCTACTTTATAGCGACTAGTCCCTTTTACTAGACCAATCACGTAAATTCGCACAAAAATAAACAATGATTTGATTTAACAATTAACTCATTTTTTTTTACAATTAACTAAACCAAGCTAATTAATAGGAGTGATTCACAAAAAGATGAGATCTAGGTTTGCAATTCACTTAGGGAGATTACCTATGTGATACATGTATCAAATTTGTCTTTCGACCTCACATGATCCTATCAATCTATTCAAAATCTTTTTCAATGAATCACTCACGAGTCCCCTTGTCACTCACCACTTTAAGGTGTAAGAAAGGAGAGTTGTGGCATATATCAAATCTTTTAAAATTTGGGGATGGTGTTCTATTAACACAACACCCCCAAAAAATTTACAGCACCATTTTTTTTTCAAAAAAAAATAAAGTTTTATGTTTCGACTTTTTCTTTTACATTATGATTTAGTCAATGTTTATTTAATAAAATCATTGATTAATTAGTTTCATCAAATAGAATCATTCTTAAATTTAATTACTTACAAAATTGGTAGCATAGTTATTTAGAATTTTTGTCTCTCCATAAATTGGTAGATAATTTATTCATGAATCGAATGTAATTATTATTATTATTTCTTATATATGTGTATATATATATATATATATATATATATATATATATATGTATAAAGTATTAACATATGATTGATTTAATTGAAGAGATTAGTCATTACATTATAACGAAATCCAAGTTTAAACTTTTGTTGAGAGAGGTTGTCATTTAAAGTGTCTGTTGTGCTTCGAAATGGATTAAATCAAGTATAAGACCTAATTCACAGTAGACCGTAGTACTATTTGTGTCCAAACTGACCTATTTAAGAAGTTATTAATTATAAAAAAATAAATAATTCCATTATAAAATGTTGATGAAAAGATAAAATTTTGCTTATATGTAGTACTAGGTATTCAATTTACAATAACTTTTAACTTGATTTTCAAGACCAGCAAATCAGGGTTTTAGTTTTAATTAAATGAAGAAACATGAAAATACGGCGAAGTAATAATAGGAATAGATAAAATAACTAGTAATATGTAAAACATCCTATCACTAAAAAAAAACATGTAAAACATCCTATGCATTATTTCTAGCTGATTGAATGAATATCCATTTTATTATTTTTACTAGTAAAAAATCCTATGCTCTAATGTTTTATTAATAAAACTCCATCAACAGGTGATTGGTCTAGTGGAAGGGACCAGTCACTACAAAGTAGCGGACTCAGGTTCAAATCTCTGTTGGGAGAGGTTCCCACTTTATGTGATCGACGAGGCTGGAAAGGGATTAAACCCTTGGAAAACAAAAAGAAATTAATAAAACCCCAGTACTACCATTTTATTAGTTCGATGCACCTATCTGAAAATTAAGAGTTGCTCGGGGATTATTGCTACCATTTTAAGAGAACAAGAAGTTATTGACAAATTTTTTAAGTTAACAATGTTATTTTCACATTATTTCAGAACGGGATTATTGCATTTTTGGTGTCATAACTATAGCCCACTGGCATTTTTACCCCGTAACTTTTCGGGCTGGCAAATTTGTTGCCACAACTTCAACATCAGTGGCAATTTTGGTGCCAATTGAGGCCCAATTTTGAAATTGGCCCGAAATTCCCCCATGTACAGGCCATGTGACATGAAAATTGGGGATTTTTCAACACCTTTTTTATGAAAAAAAAATTCCACCCACCAAAAACTAGGCTACTTGGATGTTTTTATTTGGGGAAGAATAAGAAAGCGGGTAACAATTTAATTAAGGGAATGTTTGGTGAATTTTATAGGAAAAGTTAGGATTTTAAATTTTGGTATTTTTTTTATTGAAAAAGACGTTGAATGGTCAATTTTGATATATTACTAAATCACATGGCCTGCATACCGGGGAATTTCGGGCTAATTTTGAAATTAGGCCTCAATTGGCATCAAAATTGCCACTGATATTGAAGTTGTGGCACCAAATGTGCCAGCCCGAAAAGTTATGGGATAGAAACGCCAGTAGGCTATAGTTGTGGCACCAAAAATGCATTAATCCCATTTCAGAACAAAATAGTATCTAGAGGTATATATATCAATTTCTCTACGAATCATGAAGAATATTGTACTTAGAGCCAGTAAAACTCATTGCGTTGTCGGAAATGATAAATATTGTTAACACACATAATTTTTTTTCTAACAAAAAAAATAGGATTTTTGTTTTCAATTAAATATATGACATAGGGGATATATTGCATTTTAAGACTTAACTTCTTTAAACCTAATATATTAATATTATCGAAAAAGGAACTTCTTCTACCTAATGAAGTTTGCCCAAGTAACAACAAGAATTTCGAAGCATATAACCTAATTAGATTTTCCATTACGATATAAAGTGAATTGAAAAAGGCCCACATCATTGTGTCTAGGATATTGTTTAGAATTCTTTGACATAATTTATTTTTAAATTTTTTATTTACCGATTGAACCACTTGTTAAATTGAAATATGACCATCAAATTGACACGTTTGGTGAAACTCGAATGTCAAATTGTCATTAGATCTCGATTTCTTCGATTTATAATACAGACCAAAATTATACTTGCAGAAATATTTCAATGTCCTATAGATTATGTAGCCTAAAATCTATCTAATTAATTTAGGAAAAGCAAAATGTCACACGGACCTTAGCCAAATTGGTGGCTCATTCGGAAGAATTCGAATAAAAATAAATGGTTTCGGTTCTTTGCTGCTTTTATGGAGTGGAAAATATCCACGTCTAGCTTTCTTTTCTTTTCTTTTTTTGGGTCCACGTCTAGCTTTCAATTACCAATGCCATAAAATGTTTCCCGTGATGGCAATATATGCCAATAGAATCAATCCTTTGCTTAATCCACATGCTTTACAAACTATCCCAAACTAAAAATAAAAATCCACATATTTCATTATACTCCTAATTACAAAATTAAAATACATGTAGACTTTAAGAGAATATATTGTTATATTTTGTAATATGAGCCAGATTCATATCTTACAGTGACCATTGGATCTTGTTCGAATTTTGTCAGATATCAGATCTTTTTTAGATCAAAAAAAATCTTAACTTCTAAATTTTACACAAGTATTCTATTCTAAAATAAGTTTGTTAACATTTTTCATTTAATTTCGGTCACGTATTCAAACTTTCTTAAATTTTTTTCATATTTTTAGATGAAGATAGGCGTAAAAATGAGATTATGTATGAATTACAACTAATATCTTCTTTTTTTTTTTTGTTTTTTGATCCACTTTTTTTTTTTGTTGATCCAATATCTTCTTAAACTTATGG
Source organism: Penstemon davidsonii (assembly GCA_034814905.1). NCBI lineage: Eukaryota > Viridiplantae > Streptophyta > Magnoliopsida > Lamiales > Plantaginaceae > Penstemon > Penstemon davidsonii. The sequence goes on from JAYDYQ010002534.1 coordinate 27,317,139, forward strand.
TAAAATATTATTAATATTACTTATTTAATAGTATATAATTTTATTTATTTATCATCGGGTACAGATTTTTAACGAATCAGATCGACCCATATTAATATGCACTTCACATAATTCGGATACAAATCTTCATAATATTGGATCTCTAATTGATAAAGATCATACAAATTAGATTGAATAAGGATCTTTATAATGGAATCTCCAATTCATAAAGATCCTAAAAAATTAGACCGTACACAAATCAGATTCACATTAATATTAGCCCCATTGGCAGCCCTAATTAGAATAGTGAATGATAGATGACCAAATATCTTAGTCAAATATACTGCACGAACTTATTAATATTTGAAGTATGATTGTGATTTGTGAAAAGAGATCAGATTAAGTTAATGTGAGATTCTTATCACAAGTATGAGAGAAAATTTATCAACTTTACTGAGACTAAATGTCCAACATTGGTTGAAAACAATAGTTAAGTCCACCTTATAAGATCTTGGACAATCCTCACCTTACAAGCTAGCTTTTGAGGTTGATTTATACCCAATCCATGTAAGTGGACTTAGCTCAATCCATGTGGTGAATTCTAATATGGTATCAGAGCCCAGGTTAAAATGGACTACCTCCTTTCGTGATGGACTCCTCCTTGTACGCATGATGGGCTTCAATATCTACCAACACACTTCACCCAGATAACAAAGGCCTGGGTTGTCATTATTCCTCCAGTTAATCAAGGCTTGGAGTGTCATTATTCCTCCGGTTAACAAAGGCCCGAAGTGTCATTATTCGTTGGACTTTCATATATCACGTGTTGGGCTTGTTCACCCACACATTCAGCCCGTCCACACGTGAAGGGGGAGTATTGAGACTAAATGTCCCACATTGGTTGAAAAGGTCTTGGACAATCCTCACCTTACAAGCTAGCTTTTGAGGTTGAGTTAGGCCCAATCCATGTAAGAGGACTTAGCCCAATCCATGTGGTGAATTCTAATAAACTTTTAAGTTTAATTAAGAATTTATGATATGTACATAACAACATTTAGTTTCGTTTCAAACATCCAATGTATGCTTTTTCTTCTTAAATAGATAAGTAAGAAAGCAAAATAAGATTTTTTTTTAAAAGGGCCCGTTCAAAGGGGTCGGGTCTGATTAGGTTTATCGAGTCTTGGTCTAGCAGAAAAACTATGAGAGGATTTTTGACAGGGTCCGGGTCCGGATCTAACAATTAACAACAATATAACAAGGTCTTGACAGGTTGTTGATCGATTGGGCCTGGGTCTGGGTTCAGATACGAATCTAACAACAATCTGATAGGGTCTTGGTAGGGTGTGAGTTGGATGCTCGTCCGGATCCGAACCCGACCCTTGATAGACCCAACTCAACCACTACATGACTACAACATTGCAACAAGTTTAAATATGTAGTTCTTACAAGAATAGTGAGAGCTCCATTAAGATTTTATGCCATAGTAGATTGTTTCCACCATGACAATGAGGCAAGGTAAATGTTTCCAATCATAACATATGGAGCAAATCACATTGAAAAAATGTTCACAATAGGTTTGAAACGGAGTGGATGTTCCACGATGACTTGCACTACGGCTTTTTAACTGGATTTGGATATATCTTATTGTAAAAAGATAAATTTCTGGTACATAAATTTCCAACTCAAACAATTTGACCCCACACACTTAATTACAAGATTACTTACACCAAACTTGCAATTAGTGATTCTTGCAAAAAAATCTCATCATATAAGTGTTGTGTTCCTTCTTTCAAAAGTAGTTTGAATCGATAAAATCGAATTTAAGTTAATTTGTCTAGATCTTGTGGATTTTCAAAGAAAAATAAGGTCAACAAATGGACAAAACATGTCATAAAAGTATACTTTTCTGTGAACAAAAAAACAAAAAACAAAAAAATTCAATTTTATGCATGGCCAGAAATTCAAAAACTTTTTGAGGTCATATCTTTTTATCGGAAACATCGAAGCCCCACACCTACTCGATGCAAAAAAGGATTTTTTTCTCATTATTACTTTCTTTGTCACTACCCATCAATACTCTTTTGGATATATACTTATATATAAAATCAATAATATTCCCTCATTTAAAAACACACACAATTTTCCTATATGAGATGTGTATAAAGTATTAACCAACACAAAATTGGTTTTCTTTTTAATTTTCATTTTTAAAAAGAAAAGAACAAATTAAATGGTGGGAATAGAGAAATTCTTGGTTTTTGAGTTGATTTCTTTAATTTTTGTGGGATTTTGGGTTTATGCATGGGGAGGAGATGGTTTGATAAGCCCATCCTTTTTGGAGAAATTTGTGGATGAACTTTCGGACATGCCAAGAGTCAAAGGTTTCGATGTTATCAATGGTGTTCATGTTCCCAATTCACTCAAAATCGGCATGTTTCACAAGAAATGGGTAAATATATATTCTTCTCCATTAAATTAAATTTTCCTATTAATTGTGTGTGTATGTATCTGGGTATATTTATTTATCTGTTCTTCATGAACGAATTTTTGTGGAGAAATTTGTCTATCATTTCTGTATTGTTCTTCTTCCTTTATGTGTCCAATTCTTCAACATTTTGAGCAGGAAATTGGGTAATTCTTGTTTAAATCGGGTTTGATCAAAACTAAAGTATTAGTGCAATTTTTTTTTTGAATATATTTATCATTATTTGTTACATCATAAATCATTTCAATATATCGTCCAAATACTAGTGGCAATCACAGGTAAAGTTGAGGCCCTGTACCAAGAAGTCATGGGGTCAACTCCCACGAACACGAGTATTTCTTTAATTTATTTTTAGTCTTTGGTTGCAATATACTTATTTCATTTTCGATTGAAAAACACCTAGAAGAGTCGCTAAACATGAAACATCTGCAATTGCATTTTTAATTTTATTGGGATTGGGCTTTTAATACTTTTGGGTTTTTTTTCTTTTGAGAACCAAAGGGTAATTTATAGGATTTGACTCGATTTAGCTTGATTTTAATTTTGATTTTGAAAAAATGGTTCGTAAGGTTTAAGTGAAATCTTTGAAATGTGGTAAGGATTGAGTTTGAATGTTGTGTTTTGTGGTTCTTAAAAGTTGAAATATAATTCGAATTGTGCCTAGATTTTGGGATTTGAGAGGGGGAAAAAAAGGAGATAGCTGTCAAATTTAATACTTTCTAAGAGAAAAAACGATATTTTTTTAGAATTTTGAGGTTTATTAGGTATATAGTTGAAACCTGTTTTTATGCAACCTATACTCATACTTTGTGGGAATGAGTTTGACCAAGTTTCGTGAAGCTGCAAGACTAAACCAAAATCTAATCAAATAGGCTTAAAGTTTTCAATACTTTTGGTTCGTTCAAACAAAATTGCATATATAATCCACATCTTGTAAAATATTTTGTATTTTTGGGCTTATCATTCTTTTAGATCCATTTCTTATTTACAATTTAGTCCCCACAAAATAATTTATGTTATGTGTTTTGGTCCCATACAAAATAGTCGCATTTTTGCATTCATTAAATCCAGTGATGGGTGATGTGAATTCTCACTTCACATATGAGCACTGTATTGGTAAGTTGCACCACGTGTACTTAATGAAGTGGTGCAGCAGTTGCACTAAATAATTTCTCATTTCTCAATTAAGATGAAATGGGATGCTTAAAGAGAGTATTTAAAAAACCAAAAGAAAAAAAAGATTATATTTCAATTTAGTATCATATATTCATGTCATTATACGTGGACGAATATTTTTTCGTGGAAACACATCAATAAATAGATATTTGTGACACAAATATGTTAACTATGAGCTTTCACATACCTTTTCACCTTTCGCTTTAATTATCAACCTAATTTTTTAAATGAGCACCGTTCCAATTTTTAATATTGGAAAAGTTTATTTCTGCTTTTGGCTGTTAGGTTTTGTTTAACTAAATTAATTAAAGTTTCCTTTATTCAAAGAAAAATCTGGCCAGCTTGACATTGAATTAGTTGTCAAAGCAAGTCTTTCTTTTTCTGTGTACATTTGCCCCACAAATATTAGGATTGACAATTTTACCTCATTATTTGTACTAAAGCAATTTTGAGATTATTTCGACCCAATTGCAAAAGTGAATCTCACTCATAAACCTGTTGAATTTAAATTGAAAAATTGCCAACCCGCGAATGACAACCCAAATACTTGTGGGACAAACTTATCAATTATCATTAGTTATGGGACTAGATTTGACCATTAAAAGAAAACCCGGACCATTAGTTTTGGTTTGCGGGAAGAAGCTTTAGAGATTTTATAAGCTCCTTGAGATTTTCTCCATTTTGTGTATTGAGAGAAAATAATAAATAATTTTTTTCTTAAGATAGTTTGGATTTTTCACACATCCTAAAATCCAAACAAACAACGCCTTATTTTGATCATTTTACACTTTGAATTGTCTAGACATTTAGAATAGATTGTGTTATTCAATTCTTCTAGGTAATTTCTTTGGTCCAGATAATGAACTCCACTAAATTATTTTCAACTTATATTATTTTGCATTGGAATACATGCATGTCAGCATCACTTGTTTGTTGGTAGGATGTCTTATTTAAACTTTCTCTAGAAATTCAACACTTCCATAATTTCTTAATTAACTTTATTGTATTGTCCCCGTGCATTCACTTATCTGCCCTCATAGTTAACATATTTTATGAGAGCTAGTTGCAAATATATTCTATGTGCTATATTTAATTGGCAATTAAATCCCTCTGTATTATTTTTATTAGCAAAAATTTCCTGTATTATATAATTTTAGCCAAAAAAACTCTATTTGAAAATTTCTTCATAAATTAATATGAACGTTATTGTCAATTTTTTGGGTGAACAAGTGGATTATTGTCAATTGTTTAGGTAAATAGGGGTGTTTTCACATTTTTCTGCGGGAGCATATTTGTCATTTTTCCTGCAAAATGTATACTTTGGCTTAGGACGGGTTGTTTTGCTAATAAAAAAAATGCACAAGGGTGCTTTTGGTAATAAAAATAACACATGGGATTTGCTAATTAAGCAAAGCATAAAACGTTATTTTTGCATTTTACTCTATTTTTCAAATCTGCGACAACCTAGATAGGAGAAATGTTTTACAACAATGTTTAGGTCAATTAGGTTAACTAGGATGAAATTCAAATCAAACTTCTTCATACTTGACTTAGTTTGACTCGAGTTCGATTGAGAGAATTTTATTTGATGTCCAGTTCATTTTGCATAACAAATTAAGTTTGTACAATGTGTATTGTTTTGTAGATTTTGAAGTTTGATTCGAGATAAGCTAAAAACGTTGAAATATATCACGCTATTCAAGTTCAAACACAATCTTAATTTTTGTTAATAAGAATTCAAATAAAGTTAAAACAATGTGTCGTTCGACTTAGCTCGACTGGTTGACTAATTCCAGGGGTTGCTCTTAAGTACATGATTCATGGCCATGTTTCTTTTTTCTTTTTCTTTTTTTTGAATATGTTATTAAGTTTCTTACTATGTTGTAATTTATTGGGCAGAAATTTCATAGAGATCTCCCTCCAACCCCAGTGTTTGCATTTGGCACATCAAGAGAAGGTGCATCAATACCTGGCCCTACAATTGAGGCCCTTCATGGAGTTGACACTTATGTGAAATGGGAAAACTATCTCCCCTCAAAGCATATATTGCCATGGGACCCAACTATCCCAACAGCCATACCTCACACAAAAAAGGGCATTCCTACTGTTGTTCATCTCCACGGCGGCATCGATGAACCGGAGAGCGACGGGCACTCGACCTCCTGGTTCACCGCCAAATTCAAAGAACGGGGACCCTCTTGGACAAAGAAGAATTATCACTACCACAATGTTCAACACCCGGGGACATTATGGTATCACGATCACGCGATGGGGTTGACTAGGGTCAACATTTTAGCTGGCTTGTGTGGGGCCTACATAATCCGACACCCAGAAATCGAGATGCCACTTGGACTTCCTTACGAAGAAGAATTTGATCGTCCATTGGTCGTATTTGATCGTAGCTTTCGTGTGGATGGTACGATATATATGAATTCTACGGGAAATAATCCATCGATACATCCACAATGGCAACCAGAGTATTTTGGTGATGCGATCATAGTCAACGGAAAGGCATGGCCTTACATGATTGTTAAACGGAGAAAATACCGATTTAGAATTATTAATGCTAGTAATGCCCGGTTCTTTAAATTCTATTTCAATAACGGTTTGGAATTTATCCACGTGGGGTCCGACTCAGCATACAACGAAAAGCCAATTATGATTAAGGAGATTCTATTAGCACCGTCTGAAATTGTTGACGTGGTTGTTGACTTTTCAAAGTCAAACTCCGATGCGGTTGTTCTATCTAACGATGCACCGTATCCCTACCCTTCCGGAGATCCGGTAAATGAAGCAAATAGCGAAGTCATGAAATTCATCATAAAAGCCAACCATGTGGTGGATACATCAAAAATCCCAAGTAAATTGATCAAATATCTGGCACCAAAATTATCCGATGCATCGGTCACAAGGTACATTGCTATGTATGAGTACACAAGCAACATTGATGAACCGACACATTTATACATTAACGGTAAATCATATGAAGCTCCGGTTACTGAGACACCTAAAGTAGGCGCGACGGAGATTTGGAATGTGATTAATTTGACCGAGGATAATCACCCTTTGCATATCCATTTGGGACTTTTTGTGGCCTTAGATCAAACGGAGTTGGTGAATTTGGACAAATTTAAAGAGTGTATGTTGAAAATGAACGATGCGATCAAATGCCAAGTTGGGAAATATGCACGTGGTAAGAAGATCGAAGTGCCTGCCCATGAGAAGGGATGGAAAAACGTGTACAAGATGATGCCCGGACATGTAACAAAAATACTAGTGAGGTTTTCATATATTCATACGAATGAATCGTACCCTTTTGATGCAACCGCGGAGCCTGGATACGTCTACCATTGCCATGTGAGTGGCATTTTCTACCCTAAATCTGCATTCTTATGTATAAGGTCTTACACAATCGACGTACCATCTTCATTTACTAGATTTGATCATTGGACAAGGCTGAAAACAAAATTGAGAAAATCAAGAATCTGGTGCTTGAGATTATATATAAGGTCTTTTCTAGTTAAATCTATTGTGGATAATATGTGTTTTGCACTTTACTAAATGCAGATTTTAGACCATGAAGACAATGCCATGATGAGGCCCTTGAAATTCATACATTGATGGGCAATTGGAGGCGACTTGAGGTATATTCAATTTTTTGTGGTACTTTAATTAAACTGGAAGGCTATATTTTATTTTGACCTCTTCAATTATCTTTATGTTCACTTTGCCTCCCTCAATTATCAATTGCATCATCAATTGTGCCCCTACAACTATTCTCCATGCTTCAGTATTTTGTTACTATGCTATCCATTAGTTTCGACATGATTCCGTCCAAAAGGCCATTAGCAAAACGCCTCGAAATTTTCCTTTTGCTCTCATATTGATGGCTAAATCGAACAAAGTGTGTTTGGTAATTTGATCGAGGTAATGATTTTTTGGCCGGAATATGTAGAAACTAACATTTTGGTGTTACATATTTGTGTCACATGATGAATCTACCCGATAAGTGTATGTGGGCTCAAGATCCTCTATACCACTTTTAGTGTACCATACTTGTGTACCACTAATAAGTAATTGCCACATGTACATGTGACAATTATAATAATTGTCACATGTACATGTGGCAATTACTTATTAGTGGTACACAGGTATGGTACACTAAAAGTGGTATAGAGGATCCTCACCGGTGTATGTGTGGGTCTACACAGGGCCGATCCTGAGTTTTTGGTGGCCCTAAGCCAACTCTAAAATTGTGGCCCTTAAGTTTTCATGTGCAACTAAATCATATTAATAACTAATACAATTTTTTGTAAACCAACGTATTAAACTAAAAATAAAACTATTAATTACAAAAATAAGAAACAATAATAATATGAATAAAATATAATCTCGCTTTGTAAAAAATATCGGTAATACGAGACACACTTCTATTTAATAAGAAAGTGACTACATATGTGAATGGGATATAAACACATAAAATCTTAGTAAAATATTACTCTCCTAGCATTTTTTAAAGCAAAATCACCAATTACACTTGCATAACAAATATTTTTCAATCAACATTATGGCTAACCGATTCGTTTTATTTTGTGACAATGGTTGATCAGAGGTAAGACTTAATCAATTATAGCTACAGCTGCAACTGTAACGAGAATACTTAACAATATTCTATAAGCAATCCATCTATTTGAGAAACCAACATTCAAATAATTCAAGTTTTCTAGTTCTTTTGGTAAAATACATCTCAAGACTCTCAACTCAGATAATGTGTCCATCTCATCTATATCATAAGTGTCATTCAAATATTCAAGTTTGATACAATAAATAATTAAAATCTCATCATCAATAGATTTTAACATCATCAAGTCGATTAATTTTTTTTTTGATATATTCATATGGATCTCTTGGTCACATGACTCACAACTCCAAATTTTTAAAATTGCAATATAAAGATACATTTTCTTACATTTTTATTTAGACAATATATATCTTAATTTATGGGGTTCCGTTGATTTAATTGTAAATATGTTGGGCCTAATTTCTTTAGCTATGCATTTGTGCTTCCCATACTAAAATCTTAGCTCCACAAGCAAAAAAAAAAAAAAATTGAAGATGCAAGGATTCGACCGCTGACCTCACGAACACTCATCAGGAGCTTTACCATCTATATATATATATATATATATATATATATATATATATATATACATATATTAAAATATTTGGTTATTGGAGGCCCTCGATCATCGGTGGCCCTAAGCGACCGCATACGCGGCTTACGCTCAGGGCCGGCCCTGGGTCTACATATATTATAAATTTGTAAACTTATCAATATATCTATATGAGTGATATCAAATGTGACACCAAAGTGTGATAGAAGATCCACCTCCGGAATAAAGTGGTGCAATTGATAGTTGAGGAGACAAAGTGGGGACTAAAATAGTTGGAGGGGTAAAATGAAATTTAGCTAAATCTGTACATTAATTGCAAGGTTTTAATTTCTCGTGGTACTTAGTAAAATTTGAAATTCATACACTAATGAGAATTTCTATTTTCTTTTTCTTTTTGTCGCAAACCAAAATGTTGAAAGAGCACAAGCATTACATAGACAACACATTGGAGAAGCTATTACGGAATACTTTTTTTTTTAATACTCTATTGCGGAATACTTGGTAATAACCTCCACTGGATCGCATGTAATATTAAGTGTGCTGCAAATTAATTAAATGTGTACAAATCGTCAAGTTGTAAAAGAAAAATATATGAAAAATTGTGTTTTATGTTTTTATACCATTGTAATAAATTCGATTCGATATAATGTTTGATGTAACGCGATGTAATCACCATCTTAAAAAAAGAATTGTAATTATGTTAGGGTTTCACATGATACAATATTGCAGTTTCAATACTTAAACTTCAATTATATCAATCAGAGTGGTTTAAAGATCTATAGTAACAAATCGGGTTTTGAATACAATACCAATATATTCGTTTAATTACGATTTCTGTATGGTACGGTACAATTTTTCGGTTTTAATATCATATTTTTGTATCTAGTAATAATTTAATTCTTATAGGTGATTGGATAGTTGAAAAATAAATACGTAGGGCCTGTTTGTTTGGCGTTTCCCAAAAAAAAATTGTGTTTGGGAAATGCCAAACAAACATGCTTTCTATTTTCTGAAATAAATTTTTCATCTCTCAATTTTTTCAAACTACTTTCTCAAAAGCCAAACAAACAACAATTTTCTTATTTCTAAATAAAACTTATACAAACTCTATTATGATTTTACATAAAGTAATCTATCTCTTACACAGTTTATCTCACATAACAAACATGATTAGACATAAAGTCTTACACATCGTACACTTACAACTTAACTCTTCAAAAAAAAACATACACCTACTTTATTTCTCAAATCACTCTCTCAAAACTCAAACAAACAATATTACGTAAATCGAGATTATTTCACAAACCTCCACTACTCTCTCAAACTACTTTCTCAAACACCAAACAAACATGCCCGTAGTATTTCTAAAGAAATGAGTCGTTACTTTTTTTTGCTAAATATTTCTGTAAAAGAAAAAATTACACAGTAATATCATGTCAGATGATTGAGTTTATATCTAGTAGCTCTCTGACAATGATAGAATTAAAAAGAACGTTGGAATAAAAAATTGAATAAAACAATTCGTTTATTGTTTGCTTTCTCTTTTATAGTGGATTGCTGTTTGGTTTTTGATTGTTTTGATTATTACTTTTGAGACTTTCTATAGACGAATCATTAAATTCAAACATGATTACATGTTTTACTTGATTATTAAATTTTTGAATTATTCCGTTCAATCAACAAATCAATGGTTAGCGTAATTCACATTAATTATTTTGTTTCTAGTTTATATTCCTATCAGTGAAATAAAATAATTTTTTCGGAAATATCTCAAAACAATAGAAAATATGTTTAAAGATAGCATTTGTGTAGCACATGATTTAGCTAAATTACCTCTTAGTTTAGATTCGCCTTTATTGGTGCTTCTCGCTTTTATTTCTGATTTTATTCTTGACGATATTGATCATGAATGACAAATCTCTACCCGTCTTGGGTTTCCTCAAAAACAAAAACAAAAAATTGTGAAGAAATTACTAAATTAAAAGAGAGATTCTCAAGACAAATTTTAAAATTACACCTTATTTTCATATCCATTTATTCAAAAATTAACACATTTCGATACTTTCAAGAAAAAAGTAAAATTTACTCATTTATTCATTGTAATGAGTAAATGAAAAAGCACCCCTGTGTTATTTTTAATTGACCACAAGACACTCTATGTTATTTTTAGTAGTACCACTCTCCATGTATTAACATTTTATTAGCAAACCCTTGTTCTTATTTTGTTAGCTCACTATACCAATTTGATAATTTCGAGTTGACCAAATGGTAGGTTATTGCTAATATTTTAAGAGAATATGGAGCTTATTACCAATTTTTAAAGGTTATTGCTATTTTTTATTAATTGAACATTGATGTTTTCATATTTTGTTCCAAAAAAAAATAACATCATATCCAAGGGGAAATTTGTCATTTCCGCTACATTCACGATACTAGCACTAAGAGTAAGGAAAACACATTACGACCTCGGAGGGGTAAATATTTTTGACTTATTAAAACAAGAGATTTTTTGCTAATAAAAATAACACAGGAGATGTGTCCTGCATTTTACTCTTCTTGTAATTTTAAAATTCATGGGCCTGTTTGTTTGGCGTTTGGGAAAGTAGTTTGGGAGAGTAGTGGAGGTTTGTGAAATAATCTCGATTTGCGTAATGTTGTTTGTTTGGGTTTTGAGAGAGTGGTTTGAGAAATAAAGTAGGTGTAGATTTTTTTGGAAGAGTTGGGTTGTAGGTGTAAGATGTGTAAGACTTTATGTCAAATCATGTTTGTTATGTGAGATAAATTGTGTAAGAGATAGGTTACTTTATGTCAAATCAAAATAGAGTTTCTATAAATTTTGTTTAGAGATAAGAAAATTGTTGTTTGTTTGGCTTTTGAGAGAGTAGTTTGAGAAAATTAATGGATGAAAAATTTATTTCGGAAAATAGAAAACATGTTTGTTTGCATTTTCCAAACACGAAAAAATTCTGGGAAACACCAAACAAACAGGCCCCATAATTTTCAACGTATATGTTTCCCTGACTTCTGCACAGTCCTCTTTAAATTCTAGACCCAGAAAAACAAATAGGCCCTATTTTGAAGAGTTTTTGTCCGGTTTTGCGGATTTAGGTTTCATAAAAGTGGTTTTAGTGGTTTCGGTGAAATATTTTCAACCTCATTTGATTCTGTTTTGGATGTTGGGGTTTTGTGGTTATGGAAAAGTTAAAACCCCACTTGGATTGGGTTGGAATATTGGGTTTAGGCAGAAAAGTATGTTGTAGGTGTCAAATCAATATATCTTTATAGATTCTGGGGAAAAAAAAGTAGATGGTAGATGTCAAATTAAGGTTTATAAATTTCAAGAGTTCGAGTAAGAGTTTATGAATAACTTTGTGATGAGGTTCACGGGTTTTGCTAAACTCCGTTTGGAAGAGTTCTGGCTCAGTTTTGCGAGACCAACAAAAATGGTTTTTAATGGTTTCGGTGAAACCTTTAAAACCCATTAGGCTAAGTTCTGGATGTTGGGTTTTGTGGTTTCGGAATAGCTGCAATCCCACTTGGATTGACTTTGGATGAGGGGGTCTATGTAAAAAAATAGTTAGGAAATGTCAAATAAATATTTTTTTATAGGATTTGGGGGGAAAAATTGATGGTAGATGTCAAATCAAAGTTTTATAGATTTCAAAAGTTTGAATGTGAATTTATAAATATATTTTTTATGAGTTTCACGAATTTCGTTAAACTCAATTTAAAAGAATTTTGGTTCAATTTTGTGAGACCCCCGAGTTACAAACTATTCCACACAGACCCATAAAGCCCTTCATAGCTGTAAAAAAAACACATACACACAAAAAAAGCCTTGATAGAAATGCAAATACTGGGCATAACACGTGATGTGGGCCCACGGCCCTCCTAATATATATTACACGTGTATGTATAGGTGAAAAACTTACAGTACTCTCTATTTCCCTAATTTTTTGATTTTTTGTTTTTTTGTGTGTTCCAAATAAGACTCAATTTTTATATATGGAATTGTTTTTCAAACTTAAACTCTCATAAAAAATGTGATGTGGATTATCATTTCACATGTCACAAGTGTATTGATGGATTGTACCACGTGTATCTAATGACGCGATACATCATTTGCACTATATACTCCCCGTATTAACACAGGATAAAGTGACAATGGAAGAACAATTTTCAATTAAAGAAGTTAAATAAGAAGAAGCAATGAAGGACGAAATTGAAGAGATGAGTTAGGGATTTCAAATCCAATTTGGGGATTATCTATTCAGCGTATTATATTTTGTATATTAGTAGTTAGTTATTTCTTTTTTCTGTTTTTACCTTTTTGCCCCTGGCTGTAATTATATATATGGGCAGTTTTGTTCTGTTTTGTATATAATTTGTTGGTCCCAAGTGGTCAGATGAGGTCTAGAGGGGGGGGTGAATAGACCTCTTCAAAAATCTACCTTTTAAAACTTCTAACTTTTCTGTTCAGCAGACTAAGCTGATCGAGAACAGTAAGCAGACTAAGCTGATCTAGCACAAAGCTTTGAACAGCAGAGTTGACCACTCTTCTGATTTCACTCAGCTGATTTTATCAAATCAGAGTTTAAAATAAACTAACTTGCAGCGGATTTATCAAGTGTTTTTCACAAGTAGTTTTCTTTAACCTTGAAATAGTTTTATCCCCAGTTTTTAACAAACTCCTTTTAAAACTTTTCAGCAGTTAACCTTTTAAGTGTTTTAAAACTGTTCTTTCAAATATGCAGAAAATAATGCAAGTTAAAAACACAAAGGATTTTTATAGTGGTTATATGGATGTAAATCCTTTAGTCCACTCTTCCAAGTCACTTAGATCTTGGGTTATACTAAATCACACAGATTACAGTATACAATGCTTACGCCAAACAACAAATGAAATGGCCGTAAGTTCACAATAGGGAATCACAAAGAAACTCCTATCCTCTGAAGTAATATCGCTCACTAAGATTGATATCTACTTCTCACAACACAACCCTAACAAAATCACTCAGATTTTACAAGTATTTTCTATTTTCTCTCTATTTAGCTTTGTCAACAAATGACTCGGCTGATGAGTGCTCTGTTCTTGAGTTTGAGACTTAGAAGAATTTTGCTTCAGATTTTTGCTCTCAAAGTGTGTTGTCTCTGTGTTGTTCTTCTTCTTCAACTCATGAACTAAGCTATTTATACTAAGGATTTGAAAATCTGTCCGTTGAGAGATCGCCAGTTGTCAAATCCTCGAGTACTGGTCCTTTTCTGCAGAACGGCTGTTGCGACTGAACACTGTACACTCTGCTGTACTTTCTGTCGCTTCGCATTAAATGCGCATTAAATGCACCAAGCTGATACGAGGTTTCTCTTCAATCATTTGTCATAAATACCCTTCCTCTTCAGCATTTATTACTTCAAGTGCATTTATTACCGTTGTAATAACTTCTGATCCACTTCCACTCTGCTGATCGAAGTCACTCGTCTGATGTATACTCGGCTGATCCCAAACTTGAACTAATCTGATTTGAGTCGGCTGATAGTCCACCAGTCTGATTACTTCTTCAGCAACAGATCAGTAGTCTTCTGGACCATATTTGACTAGTCTGATGAACTTCTTCCTTAGTCAAATATCTTCTAAGGTTTGTACTAAGCTTCCACTTAGCTGATAACTTTGGAAATCATCAAAACCTTCCTTTACTTCAAAGTCTTCATCTTCATCCAACAATTTCCCCCTTTTTGATGATGACAAAACTTCAGCTAAGTACCTGTACCTAAACTAAAGTTGAGTCCTCAAAAATTTCTGAGATAGAAATAATGTGTTGGAAGCTTGAACTTTTTATAGATTGATTTGAAAGTTACAGTGCAAGTTACAAGCAAGATGGACAAAAAAAATTACAAGTGAAGAAAGCTGGTTACAAAAATTCCAACAGATGACCTAGTCTAGTAATCTAGTCTAGTCCTCAGCTTCTTCATCTTCTTCTTCCTCATCAACTTCTTCTTCAACTTCATCACTACTGTCTTCATCTTCACCAGATGTGAAAGCATCAGCAAGACCTTTTAATTTTTCTCTTCTTTCTTCAGCTTCAAATCTTTTTCTGATGTCTTCAATCCTCTTATACTTAACGTCTGGATTAAGCTGCTCTTCAGCAGAGTACTTAGAGGCAGCTAACTCCTTGTCAGTTTTAGCTACTTCCTTGGGCTCTACTTTATCATCAGCTCCATCTTCAGCTTCCTTTTCAAGTACTTCATCTTCTTTTGGCTTTCCAGCAGCAGCCCGTTGGTCTCGTACTTGAATAGTTGCAGCAGCATCAACAACTAACTTGGCTGATTCCTCTTCCCCCTTTTTGTCAGCATCAGCAGGGTTGAGTTGATCAGGAGTTATGTTGACAGCAGCACAAAGCTTCTTGATGTTTGTATCCATGACTCTTTGCTCAGCACAGTGATGATTTAGAGTAGTTTCCATGCGAAGTTGATTAGCTTTTATTTCACCAGAATGGTCATTCAGACAGTCAACATTCAACTGAAGTGTTGACAGTTCAGTTTGTGCTTTGTCAGTGATGTTGGTAACCTCTTGCATTAGAGCAATGTTTTTCTCAGTTTCTGCTTCACTAACTCGTGTCATGACCCTAACAACTCTTGCAATGTCAGCTTCATTCCTTTGAAGAGCAGTGTGGAGATGACCTACATCAGCCTTCACATCTTCAATATTTCTGCTCATATTCAATATGCTCTGAGTTAACATTAAAGAGTTATCTGGTGGTAGAGGAAAATCTTCAATGGCATCCTTGACCATTTTTGCAGTCTCTTCCTGCATTTGCTTAATCATCAGCTGATTTCTTGTCTCCATCTCCTTCAGAGTAGTCTCAATCAGCATCTGGATGGACTCCATCAGTGAGGGATGCAAATCAGCAGTAGGAGCAGAGTGTGATGATTCAGCAGGATCCTCTTCTTGTGGAAGTTCAGCAGGTTCTTCCTCCTGTTGAACGGTTGCTTCATGAAGAACAGGACTTTCTTCAGTTTTCCATTCCAAAGCTAAGGGAACTAAGTCCTTGACCATAATAGGCAGCTTCTTTGAAGTATCCAAGTTGATTTCTTCAGCCTTCTGGTCTTTCTTTTGTTCTTCACTAGCTGGCTCATCAGCTATGTGAATGATCTCAGTACCATCAGTAGACACAACTGTCTTCTGACGAATCAAGTCAGCTGGTACAAAGGGTGATGTAGTCTGTTTAATCTTCAGCTTCTCTTGATAAGTACTGATATCAGAGCCATAACAGATTTGCTGTAAACTTGGCAGACTGGGCGTTGAACTTGATGTTCCTGGTTCAAACCTTGATCTTTCAACCCATTTCTCCAGAGTAGTGTAAACAGCAATCTTGACTGCTCTATCAATTCTGTCATCAGTAGGACTTGGCTTCTTTGAAATTGAGTTTTTAATAGCATTCGCCTCCTGACTGACAATAACTCTTGCATAGTCATGCAGTCTATCCCTTACAAAATCTGAGTCCAAAGCCTTGACAACAGAGGATGTTTGCAACCAGTTTAGAACCCAACGTCCTTCTGTAGCGAACTCCTTCCAGGCTTGGATTTCTTCCTCAGACTTGTTCAATCTATACTCTCTCCATTGATTGTATCTGATCTTCTTTGGGAGAAAAGTAGTCCTTGATTGAAACAGCTGGTTCAGCCTTTCCAGCTCAGCTTCAAATCTTTTGAAGGCAACGGAGTCATTTTGAACAATCTCAATTGCTCGTCTGACCTCCTTCTTTTTCTTTTTAATTGGTTCAGCCTTTGGTAGCACAAAGTCTCCTTCCTTAGGCTTTTCTCCAATCACGATGCCTCCAGACCTCCTTGGTCCATAAGCATCCTTCTTGCTCTCTTCCAGTGCCTTTGCCAAGTCTGCTTCTTCCTTGGCAGCTAACTCAGCTTCTGTCATTTTCTTGACATCAGCTTCCTTTTTACTTGCTTCAAGAGCTTTCTTTAGCTCAGCATCATCACGTTTTCGTTGTTCAGCCTCCTCACGCTTCTTCTTGTGATAAACTGATACTTTTGCTTTGCCAGTTCTCTTCTTTTTGGCATTTCTTGACTCAACAACTGGTGCCGCAGCTGTTGTTTCTGGTAAAGCAACTGCTACTGGTGCAGCAGCAATTGGTTCGAGGATCTGCACTTCAGGATCCTCTTGAGGTTTAGCAACCTCAGCTGTTGGTGTAGGAATCTGTTTCACTTGGTCAGTAGATCCCTTCACTGATTCAACAGGCCTCTCAGCAGATTGAGGACTTCTTTTGGCTAACTCAGAAAGTTCAGTATCTTCATCAAGAAGTGTCAGTTTCTTTCTGGCAGTCCTTTTTGTGAAAGGTGGATTTGCAACGGTAGAAGTGGCAGTGTCCTTCATAGCACTTCTTGTTCTTTTAGCCACATTTTCAACCGGTAGCTCAGCTGAAATTGTCTTGTCAGAGGATGTCCCAGTAGACATCTCGTTGATTTCCTTGACTGTTTCATCAACAATCAAATCAGCAGCATCCTTTCTTTTAGAGACAACTGTTCTGGCTTCAACAGCAGGCTTTGCCGTTTGAACAGTCGACTTGCTTTTCTTGCCTTTATCAGCAGGCTTTTCTGGCTCAGAAGCCTTTCTTTTCTTTTGCTTCAACTCTGTCACAACCGCAGGCTCCTTTGATCTTCCAGATTTCACTGGTTCATAAATCTTCAATTCTTTAGCCTTGTGAACATCCTTGCCATTTGTAACATCACATCCCAAATTTACTAGCAGATGACTCAGGAATATTCGGTGCAGAGTGTAACCACGCACTTTGTGATCAGCCAGTATATACCAAATGTAGTTTGCCCAGTTCACCTTCAAGCCATAGAAAATGGCAATCATTGTGTGCAGACGCTTCATTGGTACGCTGTCTAGTGAGAATGTGCAATTCTCCAAAACTTTGGCAACCAAGTCTGCCATTCGTTGAAACTCGTCTTTCAATTGATTTTTCTTTATGCTCCCAGTTAGCATTTCATCCTTCTTTGAAGCCAGATTCCAGAAATCTGCTTCAAATGGAGTAGAGAGAGTTGCAATATCAGTAGAACCTTCAAGAGAGAGTCCATATCTCTCACTTAGCAGTTTTGGGGTTACGCAGATAGCTTTGTCCCCAATCTTGGCAGTGATCTCCACTTTCTCAAAATTGACATCCTTCTTGGAACCATAAAATTCCATTACTTGGTCTTTGAAGATCATATCTTCATGGGCCTCCATGAAGTTTTATACACATTATATGGATACAAAAGAATTATTTTCTCTCAAATTCTCTCATATATTACTTCAATTTTCTGGTGTCATCTCAGTTCAATTTCCAGTTATATCTCCGGCATAGTTTACATCATTCAAATGTCTAGTTTTACATGATTAATATGGTATCAGTTGTTTTGGTATAATTTCTTCTTCCGCTGCACAATCTTAGTCTATCAGAATCATCTTTCTGATCATCAATTCTCTGTTTCTCTTCGGCATCGTTCTCTGGTAATCTTCCTTTTTCACTATTCTTTCTTCATTCATCTTGTCTTTCTTCCATATAATCTTCTATATCCTTCTTCACGATCACTTTCTTGAAAAAATCCACTTCTTGACAGAATTCTTGATTATTTTTCTTCCACCTTTTCTCTGTTCTTGATTACTTTTTCATCCCATCTTCATATACAATCACCTTTCTTGATCCAATCATGACCGACTCCACTAGCACCACCACCACCACTCCTTCTTCTCGTCCCCGACCTCAAATAGAGGATCCATCCAGCCCTTTCTATTTACACCCCGCTGATGGACCGGGTATCATTCTTGTCTCTGAGAAATTAGCCGAAGACAACTATCAAACATGGAACAGATCCATGGTTCTTGCCCTCACTGTTAAAAATAAATTGGGGTTCATAGATGGGTCAATTCTTAGACCTCAAAATGACCCAGTCTTGGCCAATTATTGGGATCGTAACAACACTATTGTTGTTACTTGGTTGTTAAACTCACTGTCCAAAGAAATTTCATCTACCATCATCTATCACACTTCAGCCTTTGAGATATGGAATGAACTTCAACATAGATTTCAACAATCTAATGGCCCAAGGATGTTTGAACTTCGCAGAAACATGATTAGTCTTCAACAAGAAAGTCTTTCTGTTAATACCTATTTTTCCAGATTAAAGGTACTCTATGATGAACTCACAAATTACAGGCCAAAGTGTGAGTGTGGAAAGCTTGATGCATACTTTGAAAATGAATATCTACTCACTTTCTTAATGGGCTTACACGAGAATCTTGCCCACACAAGAAGTCAATTACTCCTCATGGACCCTCTCCCTAATGTTCATAAGGCCTATGCCTTAGTTACTCAGGAAGAAAAACAGCAGTCCCTTCAAACCTCCAACAAACACACTGATTCCATGGCCTTTGCCACCAAATCTAACCCTTCCACCAATTCTCCTAGACCTTTTAACAATAATACTTTTCAATCTGGCTCCCCATCTCAAAACAGACCACCCACCAATCCCACTAATAATTCCTACAGGCCTCCTTTCCCTAACACAAATACATACAATCCAAGACGGCCAGATAGACCATACTGCACCAATTGCCAAAGACCAGGACATACTGTAGCCACCTGTTTCAAAATTCATGGCTTTCCTCCAGGTTACAGAAACAACATTCCTAGACCACCCCAAACACAAAATTCAAGAATAAATCAGTTATCTACTGACTCAAACACTCCCAGCAATACTAAACCAGATATCCAAAGTTTCATGCATACCTTATCACCAGAACAGTTCACCCAGCTCTCCAGCATCCTGTCTTCTCAACTTCAAGGATCACCAGCTCCACCTGCATTCGAAACACAAGCATCATCATCTAGCTCTTTCATCAATACTAATACAGGTATATGTTCTTCTTCTTTATCTACACATCCACACATACATACACAAGCATGGATTGTTGACTCTGGAGCATCAAATCATATTTGTCACAACCTACATATGTTTACTTCTATAGTTCATATTTTTAACACTACCATCACTTTGCCTAACAAATTCACCATCCCTGTCTTCTTCAAAGGCTCAGTCCACATTCATAATAACATTACTCTTCATGATGTTTTATATGTCCCTCAATTTCAGTTTAACTTGCTCTCTGTTAGTGCTTTACTACATTCTCTCAAGTTTTGCATCAAATTCATGAATGATCATTTTCTAATCCAGGACTTGAGCAATATGAAGATGATTGGCAGGGGTGAACTCATTGATGGACTTTACATCTTACACCATAATCTACCTAGCACCCCTACTGTTTCTCTTTGTAATTCCATTTCTACTACAATTTGGCATAATAGGCTAGGACATCCTTCTATGGACAGATTACTTAGGCTTCACAAATCTTTGCATATTTCTGATGTAATCAATTCTCATCTTAATAAACCTTGTGATATTTGCCCATTAGCTAAACAAAAATGTTTACCATTCACTTCTAATAATTCTCTATCTTCTAATGCATTTCATTTAATTCATTGTGACATTTGGGGGCCCTATAAGGTGACCTCTCATAATGGTTTCAAATTTTTTCTCACTTTGGTTGATGATTTTAGCAGGTTTACTTGGTTGTTTTTGATGAAAACTAAATCTGATGTTCAATTTTTAATTCCAAAATTTATTCAAATGGTTCAAAATCAATTTCAAACAACAATAAAATTGTTTAGAAGTGACAATGCCAAGGAATTAATTTTTTCAAAATTATTTAGTGATCTAGGCATCCTACATCAATTCTCCTGTGTAGAAACACCTCAACAAAATTCCGTGGTTGAAAGAAAACACCAACACATACTTAATGTAGCTAGATCTCTCTATTTTCAATCCAAAATTCCCATTGCTTATTGGAATGAATGTGTACTCACAGCTGTCTATCTAATTAATAGAATTCCTGCTCCTATTTTAAACAATCAAACTCCTTATACTAAACTGAACAATGAAGATTTTGACTATTCTTTTCTAAGGGTTTTTGGTTGTCTTACATATGCTTCCACTATTAAAGACCACAGGACAAAATTTGATCCTAGAGCTAGAAAGTGTATTTTTATAGGCTATACTCCAGGAATAAAAGGATACAAGCTTCTAGATTTGAGTACTCATGAAATTTTCCATTCAAGAAATGTTATTTTCCATGAGTCTCATTTTCCTTTTCATGATTCTGACACACTTAAGGCTTTCACTAAGGATCCTTCTATTACCACTCCTACTGAGACACCTGATATTTTTTACATTGATCCACTACCACCTGATTCTCATGATTTTTTTTCAAATGATTCTCCTATTTCTGATGTTTCATCTTCTCCGCATGATTATCCACCTCCCTCTAGAAGATCTTCCAGGGAACATAAACTCCCTTCTTACCTAAAAGACTATCATTGTGGTTCTATATCTAACAATTCTGTCAGATATCCCATTTCCATGGTTTTGGATTATTCTTCTATATCTATTCCTCATAAGGCCTTCCTAGCAAATATTTCTACTTTCACTGAACCTAGTACCTACAAACAAGCAATCAAGCATCCTGAATGGATTCAAGCCATTCAAGATGAACTACAAGCTATGGAGAATAACCAAACTTGGACTGTTCAATCTCTTCCACCTAATAAAGTTCCAATAGGTTGTAAATGGATTTTCAAGATTAAGAGGCATGCTGATGGAACTATTGAAAGGCATAAAGCAAGATTGGTTGCACAGGGATTTACACAACAAGAGGGAGTGGATTACATTGATACTTTTTCCCCAGTTGCTAAGCTAACTACAGTCCGAATTCTATTAGCATTATCCATGGCAAAGCAATGGGATCTACATCAGCTTGACATCACTAATGCATTTTTGAATGGGGATCTTGATGAGGAGGTATATATGCAGTTACCTTAAGGGTTACAATCCTCCAAATTTATCTACTTCAAATCCAACACAGGTATGTAAATTACAGAAATCAATTTATGGCCTCAAACAGGCCAGCAGGCAATGGAATCACAAACTTACGGAAGTTTTATCAAAAATGGGTTTTAAACAATCAAGGTCAGATTATTCTCTATTCACTTCTGGTTATGATCTTAATTTCTTAGTTATTCTTGTTTATGTTGATGATATTATCATTGCAGGACCTAATACCTCTTTAATTTGCAAAACTAAGTTACAACTTCAGTCTTTCTTCAAACTTAGAGATTTAGGAAGATTGAAATATTTTTTAGGAATTGAATTATCTTATTCTAAAACTGGTTTAGTCCTATCCCAGAGACAATATGCTATTCAAATATTAACAGACACTGGATATTTAGGCTCTAAACCAGTCTCTCTACCTATGGATCCTAAGATACCTTTGAAAAGTGATGATAAAGATTTATTAAGTGATCCTTCTCCCTATAGACGGCTAATAGGTAGACTTATATATCTAACAATAACTAGGCCAGACATTTGTTATGCTGTCCATAAACTTAGTCAATTCATTGCTAAACCAACAAATAAACACATGGCAGCCACACATCACTTGTTAAGATATTTAAAGGGTACCCCTGGACAAGGTATTTTCTATTCTAAATCAACTAAATTATCCTTGACAGGCTTCTGTGCCCCCCCCACCCCCCCCCCCCCCCACCCCCCCCCCCCCCCACCCCCCCCCCCCCCCACCCCCCCCCCCCCCCACCCCCCCCCCCCCCCACCCCCCCCCCCCCCCACCCCCCCCCCCCCCCACCCCCCCCCCCCCCCACCCCCCCCCCCCCCCACCCCCCCCCCCCCCCACCCCCCCCCCCCCCCACCCCCCCCCCCCCCCACCCCCCCCCCCCCCCACCCCCCCCCCCCCCCACCCCCCCCCCCCCCCACCCCCCCCCCCCCCCACCCCCCCCCCCCCCCACCCCCCCCCCCCCCCACCCCCCCCCCCCCCCACCCCCCCCCCCCCCCACCCCCCCCCCCCCCCACCCCCCCCCCCCCCCACCCCCCCCCCCCCCCACCCCCCCCCCCCCCCACCCCCCCCCCCCCCCACCCCCCCCCCCCCCCACCCCCCCCCCCCCCCACCCCCCCCCCCCCCCACCCCCCCCCCCCCCCACCCCCCCCCCCCCCCACCCCCCCCCCCAATATTTTATTCATATTATTATTGTTTCTTATTTTTGTAATTAATAGTTTTATTTTTAGTTTAATACGTTGTTTTACAAAAAATTGTATTAGTTATTAATATGATTTAGTTGCACATGAAAACTTAAGGGCCACAATTTTAGAGTTGGCTTAGGGCCACCAAAAACTCAGGATCGGCCCTGTGTAGACCCACACATACACTTATCGGGTAGATTCATCATGTGACACAAATATGTAACACCAAAATGTTAGTTTCTACATATTCCGGCCAAAAAATCATTACCTCGATCAAATTACCAAACACACTTTGTTCGATTTAGCCATCAATATGAGAGCAAAAGGAAAATTTCGAGGCGTTTTGCTAATGGCCTTTTGGACGGAATCATGTCGAAACTAATGGATAGCATAGTAACAAAATACTGAAGCATGGAGAATAGTTGTAGGGGCACAATTGATGATGCAATTGATAATTGAGGGAGGCAAAGTGAACATAAAGATAATTGAAGAGGTCAAAATAAAATATAGCCTTCCAGTTTAATTGAAGTACCACAAAAAATTGAATATACCTCAAGTCGCCTCCAATTGCCCATCAATGTATGAATTTCAAGGGCCTCATCATGGCATTGTCTTCATGGTCTAAAATCTGCATTTAGTGAACACATATTATCCACAATAGTTATAACTAGATAAGAACTCATATATAATCTCAAGAACTATATTCTTGATTTTCTCAATATTTTCTTCAGCCTTGTCCAAAGATCAAATCTAAGTATTGCATCAATTAACTAATCAATTGAAAAAAAAAAAAAAATTGGATTTGTAAGAGTTATAACAATGCAGATTTAGGGAAGAAAATATCACTCACATGGCAATGGTAGACGTAGCCAGGCTCCGCAGTTGCATCAAAAGGGTACGATTCATTCGTATGAATATACGAAAACCTCACTAGTATTTTTGTTACATGTCCGGGCATCATCTTGTACACGTTTTTCCATCCCTTCTCATGGGCCGGCACATCGATCTTCTTACCACGTGCATATTTCCCAACTTGGCATTTGATCGCATCGTTCATTTTCAACATACACTCTTTAAATTTATCCAAATTCACCAACTCCGTTTGATCTAAGGCCACAAAAAGTCCCAAATGGATATGCAAAGGGTGATTATCCTCGGTCAAATTAATTACATTCCAAATCTCCGTTGCGCCTACTTTAGGTGTCTCAGTAACCGGAGCTTCATATGATTTTCCGTTAATATACAAATGTGTTGGTTCATCAATGTTGCTCGTGTACTCGTACATAGCAATGTACCTTGTTACCGATGCATCGGATAATTTTGGTGTCGGATATTTGATCAATTTACTTGGGATTTTTGATGTATCCACCACATGGTTGGCTTTTATGATGAATTTCATGACTTCGCTATTTGCTTCATTTACCGGATCTCCGGAAGGGTAGGGATACGGTGCATCGTTAGATAGAACAACCGCGTCGGAGTTTGACTTTGAAAAGTCAACAACCACGTCAGCAATTTCAGACGGTGCTAATAGAATCTCCTTAATCATAATTGGCTTTTCGTTGTATGCTGAGTCGGACCCCACGTGGATAAACTCCAAACCATTATTGAAATAGAATTTAAAGAATCGGGCATTACTAGCATTAATAATTCTAAACCGGTATTTTCTCCGTTTAACAATCATGTAAGGCCATGCCTTTCCGTTGACTATGATTGCATCACCAAAATACTCTGGTTGCCATTGTGGATGTATGGATGGATTATTTCCCGTAGAATTCATATATATCGTACCATCCACACGAAAGCTACGATCAAATACGACCAATGGATGATCAAATTCTTCTTCGTAAGGAAGTCCAAGTGGCATCTCAATTTGTGGGTGTCGGATTATGTAGGCCCCACACAAGCCAGCTAAAATGTTAACCCTAGTCAACCCCATCGCGTGATCGTGATACCATAATGTCCCCGGGTGTTGAACATTGTGGTAGTGATAATTCTTCTTTGTCCAAGAGGGTCCCCGTTCTTTGAATTTGGCGGTGAACCAGGAGGTTGAGTGCCCGTCGCTCTCCGGTTCATCGATGCCGCCGTGGAGATGAACCACGGTAGGAATGCCCTTTTTTGTGTGAGGTATGGCTGTTGGGATAGTTGGGTCCCATGGCAATATATGCTTTGAGGGGAGATAGTTTTTCCAGCTCACATAAGTGTCAACTCCATGAAGGACTTCAATGGTAGGGCCAGGTATTGATGCAGCTTCTTTTGATGTGCCAAATGCAAACACTGGGGTTGGAGGGAGATCTCTATGAAATTTCTGCCCAATAAATTACAACAACATAGTAAAAAACTTAATAACATGTTCAAAAAAAAAAGAAAAAGAAAAAAGAAACATGGCCATGAATCATGTACTTAAGAGCAACCCCTGGAATTAGTCAACCAGTCGAGTTAAGTCGAACGACACATTGTTTTAATTTTATTTGAATTCTTATTAACATAATTAAGATTGTGTTCGAACTTGAATAGCGTGATATATTTCATTGTTTTTAGCTTATCTCGAATCAAACTTCAAAAGCTACGAAACAATAAACATTGTACAAACTTAATTTGTTATGCAAAATGAACTAGACATCAAAAAAAATTCTCTCAATCGAACTCGAGTCAAACTAAGTCAAGTATGAAGAAGTTT
Source organism: Penstemon davidsonii (assembly GCA_034814905.1). Classification (NCBI taxonomy): domain Eukaryota; kingdom Viridiplantae; phylum Streptophyta; class Magnoliopsida; order Lamiales; family Plantaginaceae; genus Penstemon; species Penstemon davidsonii. The sequence continues at coordinate 27,342,772 of JAYDYQ010002534.1, forward strand.
GATTTGAATTTCATTCTAGTTAACCTAATATAGCTAAACATTGTTGTAAAACATTTCTCCTATCTAGGTTGTGGCAAATTTGAAAAAATAGAGTAAAATGCAAAAATAACGTTTTATGCTTAGGTTAATTAGCAAATCCCATGTGTTATTTTTATTACCAAAAGCACCCTTGTGCAATTTTTTTATTAGCAAAACTACCCGTCCTAAGCCGAAGTATACATTTTGCAGGAAAAATGACAAATATGCGCCCGCAGAAAAATGTGAAAACACCCCTATTTACCTAAAAAATTGACAATAATCCACTTGTTCACCCAAAAAATTGGCAATAACCTCCATATTAATTTATGAAGAAATTTTCAAATAGAGTTTTTTTGGCTAAAAATATATAATACAGAAAATTTTTGCTAATAAAAATAATACATAGGGATTTAATTGCCAATTAAACATATCACATACAATATATTTGCAACTAGCTCTCATAAAATATGTTAACTATGAGGGCAGATAAGTGAAAGCACGGGGACAATACAATAAAGTTAATTAAGAAATTATGAAGTGTTGAATTTCTAGAGAAAGTTTGAGGATTGTGCATTTAAATAAGACATCCTACCAACAAACAAACAAGTGATGCTGACATGTATTCCAATGCAAAATATTTTAAGTTGAAAATAATTTAGTGGAGTACATTATCTGGACCAAAGAAATTACCTAGAAGAATTGAATAACACAATCTATTCTAAATGTTTGGACAATTCAAAGTGTAAAATGATCAAAATAAGGCGTTGTTTGTTTGGATTTTAGGATGTGTGAAAAATCCAAACTATCTTAAGAAAAAAATGAAAAAAATTATTTATTATTTTCTCTCAATACACAAAATCAGAAAATCTCAAGGAGCTTATCAAATCTCTAAAGCTTCTTCCCGCAAACCAAAACTAATGGGCCGGGTTTTCTTTTAATGGTCAAAACTAGTCCCATAACTAATGATAATTGATAAGTTTGTCCCACGAGTATTTGGGTTGTCATTCGCGGGTTGGCAATTTTTCAATTTAAATTCAACAGGTTTATGAGTGAGATTCACTTTTGCAATTGGGTCGAAATAATCTCAAAATTGCTTTAGTACAAATAATGAGGTAAAATTGTCAATCCTAATATTTGTGGGGCAAATGTACACAGAAAAAGAAAGACTTGCTTTGACAACTAATTCAATGTCAAGCTGGCCAGATTTTTCTTTGAATAAAGGCAACTTTAATTAATTTAGTTAAACAAAACCTAACAGCCAAAAGCAGAAATAAACTTTTCCAATATTAAAAATTGGAACGGTGCTCATTTAAAAAATTAGGTTGATAATTAAAGCGAAAGGTGAAAAGGTATGTGAAAGCTCATAGTTAACATATTTATTCGGGATAAATGCAAAATACTCCCCTGTGTTATGCTAAACCTGCAAGAAACTACCTTGTGAAATTTTTATTGCGCCAAATTTCCTTGTGTTTTCAAAAACCCTGCAAAAAACACCCAATTTGTAAAAAAAATGTCGTTTTGGATCGCATATTTCAAGAAACCATTTTTAAAATACTTCAAGTTGATCCCTACAACTTCACGTGGTATATTTTTAAAATTATTTCTTGAAATATGTCGATCCAAAACGACCTATTTTTTACGAATTGGGTGTTTTTTGCAGGGTTTTTGAAAACACAAGGAAGTTTGGCGCAATAAAAATTTCACAGGGTAGTTTCTTGCAGGTTTAGCATAACACAGGGGAGTATCTAGCATTTTCCCCTATTTATTCAAGAGAAAAGTGTGTGCTACAATAGATGCTCTACTCCATTAGTGTAATATTTGTGTCACAAATATCTATTTATTGATGTGTTTCCACGAAAAAATATTCGTCCACGTATAATGACATGAATATATGATACTAAATTGAAATATAATCTTTTTTTTCTTTTGGTTTTTTAAATACTCTCTTTAAGCATCCCATTTCATCTTAATTGAGAAATGAGAAATTATTTAGTGCAACTGCTGCACCACTTCATTAAGTACACGTGGTGCAACTTACCAATACAGTGCTCATATGTGAAGTGAGAATTCACATCACCCATCACTGGATTTAATGAATGCAAAAATGCGACTATTTTGTATGGGACCAAAACACATAACATAAATTATTTTGTGGGGACTAAATTGTAAATAAGAAATGGATCTAAAAGAATGATAAGCCCAAAAATACAAAATATTTTACAAGATGTGGATTATATATGCAATTTTGTTTGAACGAACCAAAAGTATTGAAAACTTTAAGCCTATTTGATTAGATTTTGGTTTAGTCTTGCAGCTTCACGAAACTTGGTCAAACTCATTCCCAACAAAGTATGAGTATAGGTTGCATAAAAACAGGTTTCAACTATATACCTAATAAACCTCAAAATTCTAAAAAAATATCGTTTTTTCTCTTAGAAAGTATTAAATTTGACAGCTATCTCCTTTTTTTCCCCCTCTCAAATCCCAAAATCTAGGCACAATTCGAATTATATTTCAACTTTTAAGAACCACAAAACACAACATTCAAACTCAATCCTTACCACATTTCAAAGATTTCACTTAAACCTTACGAACCATTTTTTCAAAATCAAAATTAAAATCAAGCTAAATCGAGTCAAATCCTATAAATTACCCTTTGGTTCTCAAAAGAAAAAAAACCCAAAAGTATTAAAAGCCCAATCCCAATAAAATTAAAAATGCAATTGCAGATGTTTCATGTTTAGCGACTCTTCTAGGTGTTTTTCAATCGAAAATAAAATAAGTATATTGCAACCAAAGACTAAAAATAAATCAAAGAAATACTCGTGTTCGTGGGAGTTGACCCCATGACTTCTTGGTACAGGGCCTCAACTTTACCTGTGATTGCCACTAGTATTTGGACGATATATTGAAATGATTTATGATGTAACAAATAATGATAAATATATTCAAAAAAAAAATTGCACTAATACTTTAGTTTTGATCAAACCCGATTTAAACAAGAATTACCCAATTTCCTGCTCAAAATGTTGAAGAATTGGACACATAAAGGAAGAAGAACAATACAGAAATGATAGACAAATTTCTCCACAAAAATTCGTTCATGAAGAACAGATAAATAAATATACCCAGATACATACACACACAATTAATAGGAAAATTTAATTTAATGGAGAAGAATATATATTTACCCATTTCTTGTGAAACATGCCGATTTTGAGTGAATTGAGAACATGAACACCATTGATAACATCGAAACCTTTGACTCTTGGCATGTCCGAAAGTTCATCCACAAATTTCTCCAAAAAGGATGGGCTTATCAAACCATCTCCTCCCCATGCATAAACCCAAAATCCCACAAAAATTAAAGAAATCAACTCAAAAACCAAGAATTTCTCTATTCCCACCATTTAATTTGTTCTTTTCTTTTTAAAAATGAAAATTAAAAAGAAAACCAATTTTGTGTTGGTTAATACTTTATACACATCTCATATAGGAAAATTGTGTGTGTTTTTAAATGAGGGAATATTATTGATTTTATATATAAGTATATATCCAAAAGAGTATTGATGGGTAGTGACAAAGAAAGTAATAATGAGAAAAAAATCCTTTTTTGCATCGAGTAGGTGTGGGGCTTCGATGTTTCCGATAAAAAGATATGACCTCAAAAAGTTTTTGAATTTCTGGCCATGCATAAAATTGAATTTTTTTGTTTTTTGTTTTTTTGTTCACAGAAAAGTATACTTTTATGACATGTTTTGTCCATTTGTTGACCTTATTTTTCTTTGAAAATCCACAAGATCTAGACAAATTAACTTAAATTCGATTTTATCGATTCAAACTACTTTTGAAAGAAGGAACACAACACTTATATGATGAGATTTTTTTTCAAGAATCACTAATTGCAAGTTTGGTGTAAGTAATCTTGTAATTAAGTGTGTGGGGTCAAATTGTTTGAGTTGGAAATTTATGTACCAGAAATTTATCTTTTTACAATAAGATATATCCAAATCCAGTTAAAAAGCCGTAGTGCAAGTCATCGTGGAACATCCACTCCGTTTCAAACCTATTGTGAACATTTTTTCAATGTGATTTGCTCCATATGTTATGATTGGAAACATTTACCTTGCCTCATTGTCATGGTGGAAACAATCTACTATGGCATAAAATCTTAATGGAGCTCTCACTATTCTTGTAAGAACTACATATTTAAACTTGTTGCAATGTTGTAGTCATGTAGTGGTTGAGTTGGGTCTATCAAGGGTCGGGTTCGGATCCGGACGAGCATCCAACTCACACCCTACCAAGACCCTATCAGATTGTTGTTAGATTCGTATCTGAACCCAGACCCAGGCCCAATCGATCAACAACCTGTCAAGACCTTGTTATATTGTTGTTAATTGTTAGATCCGGACCCGGACCCTGTCAAAAATCCTCTCATAGTTTTTCTGCTAGACCAAGACTCGATAAACCTAATCAGACCCGACCCCTTTGAACGGGCCCTTTTAAAAAAAAATCTTATTTTGCTTTCTTACTTATCTATTTAAGAAGAAAAAGCATACATTGGATGTTTGAAACGAAACTAAATGTTGTTATGTACATATCATAAATTCTTAATTAAACTTAAAAGTTTATTAGAATTCACCACATGGATTGGGCTAAGTCCACTTACATGGATTGGGCCTAACTCAACCTCAAAAGCTAGCTTGTAAGGTGAGGATTGTCCAAGACCTTTTCAACCAATGTGGGATATTTAGTCTCAATACTCCCCCTTCACGTGTGGACGGGCTGAATGTGTGGGTGAACAAGCCCAACACGTGATATATGAAAGTCCAACGAATAATGACACTTCGGGCCTTTGTTAACCGGAGGAATAATGACACTCCAAGCCTTGATTAACTGGAGGAATAATGACAACCCAGGCCTTTGTTATCTGGGTGAAGTGTGTTGGTAGATATTGAAGCCCATCATGCGTACAAGGAGGAGTCCATCACGAAAGGAGGTAGCCCATTTTAACCTGGGCTCTGATACCATATTAGAATTCACCACATGGATTGAGCTAAGTCCACTTACATGGATTGGGCATAACTCAACCTCAAAAGCTAGCTTGTAAGGTGAGGATTGTCCAAGATCTTATAAGGTGGACTTAACTATTGTTTTCAACCAATGTTGAACATTTAGTCTCAGTAAAGTTGATAAATTTTCTCTCATACTTGTGATAAGAATCTCACATTAACTTAATCTGATCTCTTTTCACAAATCACAATCATACTTCAAATATTAATAAGTTCGTGCAGTATATTTGACTAAGATATTTGGTCATCTATCATTCACTATTCTAATTAGGGCTGCCAATGGGGCTAATATTAATGTGAATCTGATTTGTGTACGGTCTAATTTTTTAGGATCTTTATGAATTGGAGATTCCATTATAAAGATCCTTATTCAATCTAATTTGTATGATCTTTATCAATTAGAGATCCAATATTATGAAGATTTGTATCCGAATTATGTGAAGTGCATATTAATATGGGTCGATCTGATTCGTTAAAAATCTGTACCCGATGATAAATAAATAAAATTATATACTATTAAATAAGTAATATTAATAATATTTTACCATAAGTTTAAGAAGATATTGGATCAACAAAAAAAAAAAGTGGATCAAAAAACAAAAAAAAAAGAAGATATTAGTTGTAATTCATACATAATCTCATTTTTACGCCTATCTTCATCTAAAAATATGAAAAAAATTTAAGAAAGTTTGAATACGTGACCAAAATTAAATGAAAAATGTTAACAAACTTATTTTAGAATAGAATACTTGTGTAAAATTTAGAAGTTAAGATTTTTTTTGATCTAAAAAAGATCTGATATCTGACAAAATTCGAACAAGATCCAATGGTCACTGTAAGATATGAATCTGGCTCATATTACAAAATATAACAATATATTCTCTTAAAGTCTACATGTATTTTAATTTTGTAATTAGGAGTATAATGAAATATGTGGATTTTTATTTTTATTTTGGGATAGTTTGTAAAGCATGTGGATTAAGCAAAGGATTGATTCTATTGGCATATATTGCCATCACGGGAAACATTTTATGGCATTGGTAATTGAAAGCTAGACGTGGACCCAAAAAAAGAAAAGAAAAGAAAGCTAGACGTGGATATTTTCCACTCCATAAAAGCAGCAAAGAACCGAAACCATTTATTTTTATTCGAATTCTTCCGAATGAGCCACCAATTTGGCTAAGGTCCGTGTGACATTTTGCTTTTCCTAAATTAATTAGATAGATTTTAGGCTACATAATCTATAGGACATTGAAATATTTCTGCAAGTATAATTTTGGTCTGTATTATAAATCGAAGAAATCGAGATCTAATGACAATTTGACATTCGAGTTTCACCAAACGTGTCAATTTGATGGTCATATTTCAATTTAACAAGTGGTTCAATCGGTAAATAAAAAATTTAAAAATAAATTATGTCAAAGAATTCTAAACAATATCCTAGACACAATGATGTGGGCCTTTTTCAATTCACTTTATATCGTAATGGAAAATCTAATTAGGTTATATGCTTCGAAATTCTTGTTGTTACTTGGGCAAACTTCATTAGGTAGAAGAAGTTCCTTTTTCGATAATATTAATATATTAGGTTTAAAGAAGTTAAGTCTTAAAATGCAATATATCCCCTATGTCATATATTTAATTGAAAACAAAAATCCTATTTTTTTTGTTAGAAAAAAAATTATGTGTGTTAACAATATTTATCATTTCCGACAACGCAATGAGTTTTACTGGCTCTAAGTACAATATTCTTCATGATTCGTAGAGAAATTGATATATATACCTCTAGATACTATTTTGTTCTGAAATGGGATTAATGCATTTTTGGTGCCACAACTATACCCTACTGGCGTTTCTATCCCATAACTTTTCGGGCTGGCACATTTGGTGCCACAACTTCAATATCAGTGGCAATTTTGATGCCAATTGAGGCCTAATTTCAAAATTAGCCCGAAATTCCCCGGTATGCAGGCCATGTGATTTAGTAATATATCAAAATTGACCATTCAACGTCTTTTTCAATAAAAAAAATACCAAAATTTAAAATCCTAACTTTTCCTATAAAATTCACCAAACATTCCCTTAATTAAATTGTTACCCGCTTTCTTATTCTTCCCCAAATAAAAACATCCAAGTAGCCTAGTTTTTGGTGGGTGGAATTTTTTTTTTCATAAAAAAGGTGTTGAAAAATCCCCAATTTTCATGTCACATGGCCTGTACATGGGGGAATTTCGGGCCAATTTCAAAATTGGGCCTCAATTGGCACCAAAATTGCCACTGATGTTGAAGTTGTGGCAACAAATTTGCCAGCACGAAAAGTTACGGGGTAAAAATGCCAGTGGGCTATAGTTATGACACCAAAAATGCAATAATCCCGTTCTGAAATAATGTGAAAATAACATTGTTAACTCAAAAAATTTGTCAATAACTTCTTGTTCTCTTAAAATGGTAGCAATAATCCCCGAGCAACTCTTAATTTTCAGATAGGTGCATCGAACTAATAAAATGGTAGTACTGGGGTTTTATTAATTTCTTTTTGTTTCCCAAGGGTTTAATCCCTTTCCAGCCTCGTCGATCATATAAAGTGGGAACCTCTCCCAACAGAGATTTGAACCTGAGTCCGCTACTTTGTAGTGACTGGTCCCTTCCACTAGACCAATCACCTGTTGATGGAGTTTTATTAATAAAACATTAGAGCATAGGATTTTTTACTAGTAAAAATAAAAAAATGGATATTCATTCAATCAGCTAGAAATAATGCATAGGATGTTTTACATGTTTTTTTTTAGTGATAGGATGTTTTACATATTACTAGTTATTTTATCTATTCCTATTATTACTTCGCCGTATTTTCATGTTTCTTCATTTAATTAAAACTAAAACCCTGATTTGCTGGTCTTGAAAATCAAGTTAAAAGTTATTGTAAATTGAATACCTAGTACTACATATAAGCAAAATTTTATCTTTTCATCAACATTTTATAATGGAATTATTTATTTTTTTATAATTAATAACTTCTTAAATAGGTCAGTTTGGACACAAATAGTACTACGGTCTACTGTGAATTAGGTCTTATACTTGATTTAATCCATTTCGAGGCACAACAGACACTTTAAATGGCAACCTCTCTCAACAAAAGTTTAAACTTGGATTTCGTTATAATGTAATGACTAATCTCTTCAATTAAATCAATCATATGTTAATACTTTATATATATATATATATATATATATATATATATATATATACATATATAAGAAATAATAATAATAATTACATTCGATTCATGAATAAATTATCTACCAATTTATGGAGAGACAAAAATTCTAAATAAATATGCTACCAATTTTGTAAGTAATTAAATTTAAGAATGATTCTATTTGATGAAACTAATTAATCAATGATTTTATTAAATAAACATTGACTAAATCATAATGTAAAAGAAAAAGTCGAAACATAAAACTTTATTTTTTTTTGAAAAAAAAATGGTGCTGTAAATTTTTTGGGGGTGTTGTGTTAATAGAACACCATCCCCAAATTTTAAAAGATTTGATATATGCCACAACTCTCCTTTCTTACACCTTAAAGTGGTGAGTGACAAGGGGACTCGTGAGTGATTCATTGAAAAAGATTTTGAATAGATTGATAGGATCATGTGAGGTCGAAAGACAAATTTGATACATGTATCACATAGGTAATCTCCCTAAGTGAATTGCAAACCTAGATCTCATCTTTTTGTGAATCACTCCTATTAATTAGCTTGGTTTAGTTAATTGTAAAAAAAAATGTGTTAATTGTTAAATCAAATCATTGTTTATTTTTGTGCGAATTTACGTGATTGGTCTAGTAAAAGGGACTAGTCGCTACAAAGTAGCGGACTCATGCTCGAATCCCTGTTGGGAGAGGTACCCACTTAATGTGTTCAACCCGCCTCGAAAGGGATTAAAACCTTGGAAAACCAAAAAAAAAAAACCAACTGATCAAGTTACTGCGAAGGAAGACTCTGCTGCTGCTCAAGAGAAACAAACTGAAGAGCCAGAGAAATCAGAACCAGTACTTGAAGAAAAAGCTGAAGGAGATGGAAAAGCTGCTGAGGAGGAAGCTGATGATAAACAAGCTGCTGAACAAGAAGAACCCAAGGAAACAGCAAAATTTGATAAAGAGATTGCTGCAACCAAGGACAAACCAGAAGAGCAACTTGATCCTTATGTGAAGTACAAGAATATGGAAGATCTCAAGAGAAGGATTGATGAAGCAGATCGCCAAAGGAAAATGGAGGCTGCTAACAAAAATCTTGTTTCTGAGACTGAAGATGCTGCTGAAGATGATGAAGAAACTGATGAAGATGCAGAGTATGAGGAAGTTGAAGAAGAAGTTAGTGAAGAAGTTGAGGACTAGTTTAGCATGCAATATTTGTGTATCAGTTTACTTTATTTTTTCAGTTATCTCATCTGATAAAAGCTTGTAACTTGTAATCAATTCTGTTATCTAAAAAAGTTCAAGTTTTTATTCCAACATACAATTTCTATCTCAGAAATTTTGAGGATTAAAACTTTAGTTTAGGTACAGGATTTTTTTTTTTTTAATGCGTAAAATTTTCCTAAAATTCATCAATAATTAGAGATTTTAAAATCCGAACTACTAACAGTCCATATTAATTTTGCATGCACATGCATTGAATTACAATTTTTTTTGGATATGCAAAACAGGACTTGCCCTAACAGTCCATAAAGAAATCAGCACTCTGTTTAAACAACATAAGACCTATAAAGTGGAATTTGCTTATAGTTTTTTGTTTTTTCTTTTAATGCGTAAAATTTTCCTAAAAGTCATCAATAATTGGAGATTTTAAAATCCGGACTACTAACAGTCCGTATTAATTTTGCATGCACATGCATTGAATTACAATTTTTTTTGGATATGCAAAATTGGACTTGCCCTAACAGTCCATAAGGAAATCAACACTCTGTTTAAACAAAATAAAACCTACAAATTTGAATTTGATCTTTAAGACCTCTATTCATTGTTGCCGAAGTCCTTGTCCTTGAAATCCTTCGGCCAATTCTTTGAGCTCTTCAAAATCTGTCTTCTCAACCAATCTTCATTCATCATTGCCTCAAGTTGATGCAATGTAGCTGCGTTTTCCTTGTTTTGACGAGCAATTTCCTCTAAGATGTCGCAATTCTCATCTAACTTCTTCTCAGTTAATCTATGAGATTCTAACATTTCCAAAACGTTAGCATCACCCATAATATATTTTCTTCCGTAATCAATTCCAATAGGAATTGTTATAAAACACTCAAATCTATTAAAGCTCCCCGCCCCACCTGTAGAATACAGGGTTAATCGGCCTCCTTCAACATCGTAGCGAGCTTTCTTATAAAACCGGCAATGTAACTAATTTCAAACCCTAGAAATGGAAATAGCTCCTTATTTGCTTATAGTTGACCTCCTTATTGTAATTTACTCTTTTAGATTTGTACTTTCATGGCTGGACTCTTCCATTCCAACTTGTTTACAAGGGTTTTAATTGTTGCACATCCAATATCTGTAAAAGTTTAGATGGATGAGCTAAAAATTGTACATTTCTCTGACACGTCGAGAGAAGATAGAGTGCAATGAAGATAAGAAGATAAGGGAGGTTTTGATGATTTCCAAAACATCAAGATCAGCTAAGTAAGGAATGCTTAGTAAATCCCTTAGAAGATTTTTGACCGGTTAAGAAGACAAATCAGAAGGGTCAAAACTTCAAGGTCCAGAAGACTACTGATCTGCTGAAGGAAGAATTCAGTTTGGTGGAAAATTAGCCAGCTCAAATCATATTTGTTCAAGATTGAGATCAGCTGAGTACATCATCAGACGAGAAGACTTATCAGCTGAGTGAAGACGATCAGGAAGTCTCCCCAACGGTAATAAATGCACCTGGTGTAATAAATGCTGAAGAAGGAGGGTATTTATGGCAAATGATTGAAGAAATCCTCGTATCAGCTTAGTGCATTTAATGCGACTGACAAAAAGTACTGTTGACAGCACTGTAGCAGTTGCAGAGAGCCGTTCGCGGAAAACCAGGACCAGTACTCGAGGAATTTGAACTGTGTCTTTCTTCAACGGATACATTTTGAATTCTGAGTATAAATAGAGCTAAGTTCAAAGAGCGAAAAGAAGCGACACAACTCTGAGATTATTTACGAAGCAGAATATTTTCTAAGTCTCAAGAAGCTCAAGAACAGCTCACTCATCTGCTGAAGTCATTTGTTGACAGAAGCTAGTTGAAGCAAAACGAATACATTTTCTGAGTGAATCTGTGTAAAGAGAGTGTTGTGAGGAGTTCTTATCCGTCTTTGTGAGTGATAAGACTCTGTAGAATAGGTGTTTCTTTGTGATTCCTTATTGCGAGCTTACGGCCTTTTCATTTGTTGTTCTGGCGTAAGTGGAGTATACTGTAAACTTTGTGCTTATAGTATAACCCAAGATCTGTGTGACTTGGAAGAGTGGACTAAAGGATTTACATCCATATAACCACTATAAAAATTCTGGTGTTTTACATCTGCATAAGTTTTCTTGCATATTTATAAAACTGCATAAAACACTTGAAAACTGTTTGAAAAGATTTTAAAAGGAGTTTGTTAAAACTGGGGACAAAATCTTTCAAACAACTAAGTATACTTGTGAAAAACACTTAAAACATCCGCTGCAAGTATTCTGGTTTTAAAACTGATTTTAGCTGAAATCAGCTAAGTAGTTATCAGATTAGTGGTCAACTCTGCTGCTCAAAGATTTGTTCGCGATCAGCTTAGTCAGCTTACTATTCGATACCAGCTTAGTCTGCTGACGGACAAATTGAAAAGTTTTAAAGTTAAAATTTACTTAAAATTTTTAGAGGTCTATTCCCCCCCCTCTCTCGACCTCAACTGACTACTTGGGACCAACAAAGTCTTTGGCTTCTGGGTAAATATATATTAACCCAAAGTCATCAAATTTATATTCTACCCAATTCAAATTGAGGTTAACTAAGTTTCATGATATTTGCATTCATCGATTAAGCGTTTAATGTAGTCCTTAAATATATAACTATTTCAATTTATTTTACATCAAAGCCATAAATCAATAATTCTATATTAACATTTTATAGTATCTTGGTTGCTATTAAATAAGTTCTTCCATTTGTCATTGTTTAATTATGTCTATGTATATTTCTTTGCTATCTATTAACATCTTATGTTGTACATAAATTACATATTATAAATTAAGGATTTAGGTTGAAAAAATGAGAGTCTGCTACAACAAACTTGGATAATTTTCAAATGAGGTCTTGCCCTATTTATATAACCACATTCTCAAATAAACGGTGAAAATCAACTTGATCTAGTGGCTAAAATTGATGCTCTAGAGACTTTTCTATATACCTATGTAGAATGTTATACTCCATAATCTGGAACCTTGTATAAGCTAAAGAATGTCCTGGATATCTTCATGCATAATTTACTAGGTCATACGTAGTTGATCAAGTATTGTTGAGGTAAATATTAACATTAATGTATCATGTATTGGTTTAGATGTGTAGGACATATGATCGGAGCGCGGCATTAAACTAGATTTATCCTATCAAATTAACTTTTCGATTAACAATACACATTCTATTGAAATCGTCCTTGTGTTTATTTATGTGAACTCTGTAGAGCTAATTGATGTAAAAGTGATTATTTCATATTATTGGTGTCAAATCATGAAGATTATTTGCTAATTGATAGTACAATTGTTTCTGCTTTATTGAATCTTAGTACTTTGGGATTTTTTTTAATGATATTTTAGTTTTGCAATAATACATCAAATTCAACAGTTAATATAGCTTAGATTCAATGAGTTTGAGTCAAGCTACAATTTTTATTACTAATTTTTTACAAAGACGACTCGAAACTACATACATGTCTCGAATTTTGATAGCAGACTGAACTGTTTGGTAATCGAACCGGATAGTTTGGTTTGGCATACGGTACAAATTCCAAAATTACGGCACCAGTCTATATACTGAAAATTCATACGGTTGCACACCCCTAAAATAGTAATGAGAGCAGGAATATTCTATTTTTACATTTTATCTATCTGTTGATTCCGACAAGTAAAAAGTAACGTACCTTAGTTTTATAAATATATTCACGATACTTGTAAAATTTACTTTTGTTAAGAGAAAGTTTTAGAATGAAATGTTATAAAATGATATCACGATTGAATCTAAAAAGGATCGGTTAATTTGGTATTTTATCCATCAATTACTAATGTGTTAGTAAATACCTAAAAATAATCTTACAATTTTAAAAGTAAGAACATTAATTTTAAAATAATACATTTTTTTTTTTTTTTGTAGAAGATGGCCCCAATTTTAAATTTCGCCTAGGGCCCCTGAATATTTCGGACCGGCCTCGCGTATAACGTGGCGCAGAATAATTTGAGCAACATTAGAAACATTCAATTGTCCGGACAAAGAGAAGAAGGAATCAGGACGATGGATGGATTTATCAATATAATAATCAAGACACTGCTTGAGATTATATGTTTGTGGATGATGTAATTGTTTTATTTGTTTTGAGTCAATGGCATGCAATTATAAACTCATTTGACTTGTTCTTTGTACATTTCTTTGACATCCATTAATATCTTATGTTGTTAATAGAAAATGAGAAGTTGCTATAAACCACATCTTCTCAGACGTGAAAACTGGAGTTCATAATTTTACATTCCCAAGAATAACGAGATCGTTGTATATGTTTGAACTAAACTCACTTTAGGTATATGTTTGAACTAAACTCACTTTAGGTATATGTGTGGGGTCAAATTGTTTGAGTTGGAAATTTATGTACCAATTTTTTTTTTTTTAATATATCCAAATCCGATTAAACCTATCAGATTGTTGTTAGATTCAGCCCTGAATCCGACCAACAACCTGTCAAGACCTTGTTATATTGTTGTTAATTGTTAGATCCGGACAGGGACCCTGTCAAAACCCTCTCATAGTTTTTCTGTTAGACCAGGACTCGATCAACCCAATCAAATCTAACCCCATTGAACGGGCCCTTTAAAAAAAATCTTATTTTGCTTTCTTATTTATCTAGTTAAGAAGAAAAATCATACATTGGAGGTTTGAAGCGAAACTAAATGTTGTTATGTACATATCATAGGTTCTTAAATTGGATTATATTTTCTTCTAGAGCTTGAATTGAAATATATGTTGCTTAAGCATCAATTTACATTATACTTTTCATCCGCATTCATGCCATATAGTATTCAATAAATTTCAAGAATCTGTATCCGTGTCCGTTTCGTACTATATATGTATCCGTGTAACATGACTTATAGTCTACATGTATTTTAATTTTGTAATACGGAGTATAATGAAATAAGTGGATTTTTATTTTTATTTTGGAATAGTTTGAAACGCATGTGGATTAATCAAAGGATTGATTCTATTGGCATATATTGGGAAAATTCTTGCATAGACCTGGTCTATGAGCTTTTCATAGACCTTGTGGTTGTAAATGCTCCACATCATACATTGTGAGAGCATGACATCATCAAAATGTATGATGTGGTGCATTTACAACCACAAGGTCTACCACTAAGCTCATAGACCTGGTCTATGTAAGAATTTTCCCATATATTGCCATCTCGGGAAACATTTTATGGCATTGGTAATTGAAAGCTAGACGTGGATATTTTCCACTCCATTTATTTTTGTTCGAATTCTTCCGAATGAGCCACATATTTGGCTAAGGTCCGTGACTCCGTTTGACATTTTGCTTTTCCTAAATTAATTTGATAGATTGAATTTAGGCTCACAGAATCTATAGGACATTGAAATACTTCTGCAAGTATAATTTTGATTTTTATTATAAATTTAACAAATTGAGATTAATGACAAATTGATGGTCAAGTTTTCGCGAATACTTGGCAAGTCTTATTCAAATGTAACAAGTGGTTCAAAAGGGTAAATAAATTTTTTTAAGAGAAATTATGTCAAAATTAAAACATCCAAACAATATCCTAGACAAAATGATGTGGCTCTTTTCACTTTATATCGTAATGGGAAACCTTATCTTTTATGTTCGAAATTCTTGTCATTAGGTAGAAGAAGTTCCTTTTTCGATAATATATTAGGTTTAAAGAAGTTAACTTTCAAAATGCAAAATATCACCTATGTCACTTATTTAATTGAAAAAAAAATAAAAAAAAAATCCATAAGATTTTGTATTAGCAAAAAATATTATGTGTGTTAACAAGTCAAATAAATATATTTATTCTTTCCGAGAACGCAATGTATTTTACTCGATTAAAGTACAAATACTTTTCATGATTTGCAGAGAAAGTGATAAACATATACTTAAATATCTTTTTTTTTTTCTGAAATAAATGTGAAAATAACATTGTTCACTTAAAAAATTGACAATAACTTTTTGTCAACTCTTAATTTTTAAATATAAATGGTAGCACTGTGGTTTTATTAATAAAACAATAACATATAGGACTTATTAATAAAATATTAACAATAACATTTAGATTTTGGGGGGAACTTTAACTGTTTTTCATCAAAAATTGAAGTCATAAACACATCACGTGACTTGAACTTTGAAATTTTGGAGTCAAAATCTATCTCCAACTTTAAGTGTCACCAGACATGATATTTTTTACCAAAATTACTTTTTTTGTCAGATGAGACATAAATTGATGATTTTCGGTAAAATAAATAAAATTTTCAGTCAAATAAGATATAAATTGATGACTTCGATGATAATGAAAAATTTCCGGCTACTACTACTGAAATTGATGACGATAACATAATAAATGACATATATTATCAAGGTATCACAACCACTTTAAATGGTAAAAAATGAAATTTTGCCAACCAGATGTAGATTGTAGAGTTTGCCTAGTTTTAATTTGACAAAGTGTTGAATTATAATTGATTCAAATTTTATTTAAGTTATTTTTTACGCTCAAATGCATATTGATACATCGAGGGATACAAAATCTTTTAAAGCAAAGAAGCACACATCATAAAACTTTATCAAAACACGCTATAGTGACTTGATTAATATAACTTACTAAATTTCTTTCGACAATGTTTAATCATTACGAATATTGGATTGAAAAAATAGGATATAATTACAAATGTCATTTTGAGATTCTGCAAATAGATAATTAATTGCAATTATATTTGCAAAATCTATTCATTCCCATAACAAGATTCTTAATTCAATAGTGCATAGCTTGTAGATTATAACAATTTATAAAATCTCGTAGAGAATTATAAATATCTTGACAAGAAGATTCAAATTACATCTATATTGCTAAACAATAGTGCATAGCTTGTAGATTATAACAACTTATATTTAACCTGGTGAAATATAAGTTCATTTTACATAATTAAAAAGTATACATTTGCTAAACAATAGAAAGACATGCGGGTCGGCCGTCTCTAATTCCCTATCCACCTTGTGCTAGGGATAATAGCTGCAAATATGAGGGTGAACATAATCAATCAATCTTTCTACATATATATGACTTTCTATAACTATGAAATTTTTATTGTGTGTCCTTGTTGTTTCTTAAGTTTATTGAGAAAATAAATATACTTTTTACATGTACATAAACATGACCCTTGTGGATATATTTAATTAGTTTAACATAGATTAATTTACACACTTTTGATAGGGTTTTTTTTCTTTCTAAGGGCTGATGAAAATTTATGGACCCCTGCGATTATCATAATATTCAATTCACCTTCCAGTAATTTGAAAAAGAGCAATTTACACCTTGTGATTTAAAAAAGAGCAATTACCTCATTGAGTTGGAGAGTGTATTTCATTCGCTCAAATATGAATGTGGGTGTGAAATGTATTGTGTAAAAAGACCAAATTTTCCTTTTGGAGTGTAAAATGGTCCACATAAAATACACATGGTGGTAAAATGCCACATTTATAATAACACATGGAGGTAAATTGCCACATTTATAATAACACGGGGAGGCAAATTGCAACATGTTTTTCAATTCATTTTTTGTCAATTGATCAATTTTTTCTGATGTCTTTAAATTTCTTGGGAGGCAATGCAAATCATTTTTAAAATCATAGGGGACTGGGTAAATTGCTCTTTTAAATTGAACATTATGATAATTACAGAGAGTAAATTGCCACTAATTTTTTTTTTTTTAATTCTCCGAACTAAGATTTATGTTTTCAAAGTAAGATTTGTAATTAAGTTATATATAATCGAATATTTTTGTTTGATTGCAGGATTCAAAACCCTATGACCTG
Source organism: Penstemon davidsonii (assembly GCA_034814905.1). NCBI lineage: Eukaryota > Viridiplantae > Streptophyta > Magnoliopsida > Lamiales > Plantaginaceae > Penstemon > Penstemon davidsonii. Next base: position 27,360,173 of record JAYDYQ010002534.1, read on the forward strand.
AATTAGTAGGAGTTGAGGCTTCAAAATGCAAGGCTACAATAGAGGCAGATAATCCATATGTTACTGTCATATATGTACGTCCGGATGGGTTCATAGATCATTACTTTTGTTGCAATCGTGTGTATCTCTACCTTGATGATCATAGAATTTGTAACTATCCCCCAAGAGTTGGATAAGCAAATATTGAATAATTGTAATAAATTTGCCTAAGTTGTCAGAAAAAATAATAATTGAATAATAATGTTTTAATTGCATATCGTTTTTTAGGAGCAAAAATATTTTTCAACATTTAACATGCATTGAATTGAATTAATGACTGAATAACACTAATTGAACGGACACATTCACAATCCTTAAAAGAGTGATCTATCATAAAATATGTGCGAACATGTTTTCTTGTAATCGAACGAGTGTTGTCAAATTGAGTTTTACTCGAATTTTCTAATCATCTAATATTGACACAAAAAATATATGCATGTTGATTGTTGACAACAAAATATGCATACAATTTTACACATAATATATATGATTTGACGCTAATACCTTTGACCATATTTTTCAATGGAAATTATAAGGATATTTTAAAAATATTATCTAACAAGTTTTTTTCAACTAGTATCTAATATTACGCGTTAATCACTATTCCATGGCATTGTAAAGTCTCTATAATTGCAAAGATAGTTATCTTGCACTCAATTGGTATATTTAAAAAAATTGTGAATTTTTAATTACACCTATTATATATTTTAAACTCGAAAAGAGAAATAGTATATGAATCTACCTGTATATATAAAAAAAAAATTATTTAAATTTATATAAACCAAAACTGTAATGGTATTCTTATAAATAAGTGGTTAAATATTAATAAAATTGATGCTTTTGAAAAACAAAAAATTAACTAAACTGAAACATTAAACTTGAAAAAAATAGCACACTTTTATCTTTCCAGACATTCATTCTGTATATTTGTCTATGAAAATCATTCTTTCCAAACATTAATACTTTGACTAAAATTTCACTTGAAAATGTTATTTATGAATTTGCATTGGCAATTAAGCCAACAATGTTGGGAATTTAAATAAGTTACTTTCAAAGCTACTTATCATATCCTATCCTATCCTATCCTACTCCTACTTACTATTATTTCAAGGGTGCCTTTTGGTCAAAATACTTAATTTTGACTCAAATTCTCTTTTCCTAGAATTTACAATTATTTTTTTTAAAAAAAAACTAGGATTTACAATTGGCAATAACTTCCACTTACATGTCTCCAACATAACCTACGTCTAATATAGTTTGTGGTCATATTAAAAAAAATTAAAAAGAAAAAACAAAATTTATTATGGAAAAAATGCATGCACCCACTATCTCTTTGTCTCCATGAACTCAACTGCTAAAACTTCTATCATCCACCAATTAAACCCAATCAACTTACATAAAGTTAAAGTTACATTAACTAAATTTTAAAAAAATAAACAAATACTATGCTCTAACCCAATTTACATTAAATAGTTTAGGCCGTGTACTTTCAGCTTCATATTCAACGCCTAGGTTGGTGTCATTAATCAAATATTTGCTTTCTAATTTTTTTTAACATCATTTTTAGTTCATGTCAAAATCAGATGTTCAGTATTGAAATTTTGCGGTCTGTCCAAATATTGATTTTCAAAAAATCGCAACAACTTTTTACTTATTTTCATGTAAACTTTTTGCTTTTTTCTTTGTAAATTGTGTTGTTCTTAATTCCAATTAAATTAAATGATTAAAACATGAAATTAGGGAGCAAATTACTTACCTTTTCACTTAAGTAAATACATATATAGGAGTATTACTTTTTCGGCATTGGATTTATTGTGATATAGTGGAAAGTGGAGGATTGAAGTTAATTAAATAATTTTGATTTGGCTTCATAACATGTTAGCTTCGTACTGTTAGTTGGGTAGGTCCTCAATATTTTTTATTTTTTGCTTTTCAGAATTGCACTTTGGTCTCAATTTTTAGAATGTTTTGCATTTTGATCACATCCTGGTCTGTTTTGGAGCTCCTTACCAATAAAATCATTGTCGCCTCATTTTTTGGGTTCATTTTTGGGGGGATTATTATTATTTTTCAAAATAAATAGATGTTCCTTCGCACAAATAAAACTTCATACCATTTAATATTCAATGTCATCTGAATGCAAAAGTAACATATTAGCAAAATAATGTGTTATTTTCATTTCAAATACCCTCATATAAGTCAATAGGAGGATTATTGTTATTTTTTAACTAAATAGAGAGATTATTGCCATTTTTCAAACCTAATAGGGAGATTATTGGTATTTTTAAAATGAATAGGTGTTCTTTCATATTTTAAGCGGAGGGTATAAAATAAACTTTCTTACTATTTTTTATTCCCAATATATTTTCTAATTTTCAAGTAATGTTATTTTAACAATATGTATGTGTAGTCGTCGAGTAAATTTCAAGATCGTTAGACTGCGACGAAGAATACATTTATTGCACAGTTCCAAACTGTTGATGTGGACAACATGTGGTATCATTGTGCAATATTGCCAAACTGAATGCATATCACACTTTGAACAAATGATTTGTATTAAATGTTGCGATGTGGTCAATGCTATTATCAGGTATTTATTATCAATTTATTTATTTTAATTGTTTACTTTATATACTAACAATTAAAATTAACTATATTTTATTTAGGTTTCGTGTCCATGCTACAATAATTGACAGTACTGGATCTATAGACATAAAACTGCTACATGATCAAGCTGAGTATATATTTCGTAATAGAGCTATTTTTACAAAAGTCTTCAAGAAAAGGTACAATACAAATATTAGCTCAACTTTAGTTGCTTATATACTATCACGTAGTGTTGTCGAACTGGTGTGTTGTATTGTAATTTTTGTACCGTCAACTTGGACAAGACTGAATGTTCGTTATGTTGTAAATTTTGTCTTACCTGTTGACTGGTCTGAAGAGTGCGCACATCTTCCAAATAGATTGTTTATTCTAGGCTAAGAAAAGTAAGTCATTTTTCAATTCATTTTATTAAATCACATATTATTGTTACTGGCTTTGCGACTAAAGATTATTAATAAAAATATGATAACAATATTATTGAGTTGCTAATAAGTTGTCATTTGTGTTCTATGCAGATATCACTTCACCAATGAAAGTGCAATATTGAATATGAGATTTTCATCATCATTGTTATGTTTTAATTTTGTTTTAAGATAATAAATATTTGTACTTTTTTTTGTCACATCAACGATTGTACTAAATATCTAATATAATCCCGTGCATAGCACGGGTTTAGGCTAGTCTTTTACTTTTACAAAGTGTTATACATCGTGGTTGGTATAGATATAATTTTAAATTATCAGAAATATTATAACTACTGATTTATCATTTTAATCTAATGAGACACATTTTTGGCATTAAAAGAGTGGGCTTCTTTACTAGATCATTTTATGAGATTTGAGATTTTAACCGAATTTAATTTGACTCTGACTCGACTTGAAAGGACTTTTTTCTGTGGATCTGATTCGATTACTCCTAATCCAGAATATATGAAGCATATATGGGTATAGGTCGATTCGTTTCGTTAAAGATCCATATCCGACAATAAATAAAAAGAAAAACTATATATATACATAATATTTTATTACAATAAGTAAAATTGATAATATTTTACCGATCAGTTTAAGAAGTTAAAAGTCAATATTCACAATTTTATTTTTGCATATTTCTATCTAAAAACATGACCACTAGTTAAAGTTTAAGTATGTGAGCTAAATTAAAGAAAATCGTAAATTTAACAAATCGGTTTTAGGAAAAAAATATTGGTTTAAATTTCAAAAGTTGCAATTTTATTGGATCCGAAAAAGCTATATCCGGCTGAATCCGACCAATACCTATTGAACCCAAAAAAAAAAAAATAGATCTGAGCAAGATCCGGATCCAAGTTGAATATCATTGACAAAATTGGAGCCGAATCTAAGTCGAGGCAGCCGGATCTCTAATGGCCTATTTGGAAGGTTTTGACTCGATTTCGCGAGTCTTTTTTTCAAAAAAAAATTTTAGATAATTTCGTTAAAACCTTTAAAACCTCATTTGATTAGATTTAGGATATCGAGTTTTTTGATTTTGATAAATGTAAATGCATTATGGTCTTGCTCATGCTTTTGTTAAGGCTGTTGATATACACATAGCAATATTCCTATTGCCAGAGCAATTGTTATGGTAATCTCTATTTTATCCTTACCAAATTGATGTTCTTTTCTTAAATCGAGAATATTTTTTAAATTGGTAAGAAACATATTCTTCTTTAATTATGTAAAATGTCAAGTTTTCTCTCTCCTCAATATGTACATAGGAGAATAAATTTGTCTCTTCTTTCTTTAATCAAGGAGTTTTAATTATCATATATTTTTTATTAAATTAAAAAACACAATTTCAGGTTACGAAATACAACACCGCTTTTAATTATTTTATAATTATATTCTTTTGTTGGAGATTAATATTTATTATATGATTTAATATAATAAGGTATTATTATGATTAATAACATAGAAAACTATAATTAAGATAAAATTTTGATGCTCAAGTTAGTTGTTAAGTGTGAGGATTTAATTATCTTTAAAGAAATATTTATGTAAAATTAAATATAATATTATTATGTTATATCCTTTTTCTAATTTATTAAAATATTATCTCAAATTAATTTCTTGCAAAGTTTCTTGTTGTTCAATTATTTAGATCAGATTTCTTAGTTTGTGTACAGTTTTTCAAATTATATGAATTGTGGATTGGCATAGATTTCAGGTTTTTACAATTAACATAAGTTACTATATATCTGTCTTATAGAAACCTTCCCGAAATTATAAAATCTGCATTAAGGATTTCTGTGGTAATGTTCTAGTTGTAGTGAAACTAGAGAAATTAATTAAGAATAAATCAATAATAGAAAGAGTGTTCATTAATTTAGTAGGGGTATAATTGAAATAAGAAAAAAATTGTCCTGGCATTATTAAAATTGATCTGGCTATATCAACATCCTTATTTTAATATAAAGGGTGTTCTTGCCTTTAGCCCTATTATTTTCTTATGATTTGCATTCATTCCCTTTTCGATAGAATTTGTTTGTTTGTTTTTTTTTTTTTTTTTTTGGTGGCAATTGGAAAATTTAGAAACAAATATAATTAATTTAATGTGTGTTATAAAACTTAGGATAAAAGGGATGAACTTGTTGTGTAGACAAAGTAATATGTAAAGGGAGATATAAGATTATGTAGTTGTTCTTGTTCTTCTTACAAAATGAGGGATGAACTCACCTATTTATAGGAGTTCAAGATTACACATGTTATACAAAGAAGAGTGATGGGTGGCTTCACACATGTCTTACAAAGGAAAGTGATGGGTGGCTTCTCATGCATTGTGATACATGGCTATACTTAGAAGCATCCATTTGTTCTTGCCTTGCCACACTTATTCTTGCTTTGACACATATTGTGTTATGTGTTGTTTCTTTGTTTCACCAAGTGGAAGGATCTTGTATAGCCACCTTATATCTTGAATGGTAAATTACCAATGGCATCCACAAAATATGCATATTTCATAACACTCCCCCTTAGATGCCCATTGCTTCTGGAGTATGCCTCGTTAAAACCTTGCCAAGAAAAACCCATTGGGACAAAAACTTGGACGAAGGAAAAAGAGTACATATCCATATGGGATTTATAAGCGTGTAACACTGCCTCGTTAAAACCTTGCCAAGAAAAACCCATTGGGACAAAAACTTGGACGAAGGAAAAAGAGTACAGTGTAAATATTGTTAATTACACGCTCCCCCTGATGCCGACATAAGATCCAGAAGTCGCCGCATTCCAATGTTGTAAACCATCTTTCTGAATGATGTAGTTGGCAATGCTTTAGTGAATAAATCAGCAAAGTTGTTACATGACTCAATCTGAAGCAAGTCTATATCACCCTTTTTCTGAAGCTCATGGGTAAAGAAAAACTTTGGTGATATGTGCTTCGTTCTGTCTCCTTTGATATATCCATTTCTTATTTGAGCAATACAGGCGGCATTGTCTTCATATAATGATGTTGGTATATTCTTTGTTGAAGGCAACCCACAAGATTCTTGAATATATTGAACCATTGATCTCAGCCATAAACATTCTCGACTTGCTTCATGCAATGCCAAAATTTTAGCATGATTGGAAGAAGTGGCTGCTAGAGTTTGTTTAACAGATCGCCATGATATTGCAGCGCCACCACAAGTAAATACATATCCACTTTGTGATCTGCCTTTATGTGGATCAGAAAGATAACCGGCATCTGCATAACCTACTACGTGTGCATCGGCATCTCTAGAGTAAAATAAGCCCATGTCTATTGTTCCACGAAGATAGCGCAATATGTGTTTAACTCCATTCCAATGCCTTCGTGTTGGTGCAGAGCTATACATTGCCAGTAAGTTAACCGAGAAGGCTATATCAGGTCTCGTACAATTTGCAAGATACATCAAGGCTCCAATTGCACTTAGATAAGGTACTTCAGGACCAAGCAATTCTTCATTTTCCTCCCAAGGACGGAAAGGATCTTTCTTTATATCCAAAGATCGGACAACCATGGGACTGCTCAATGGATGAGATTTGTCCATATAAAATCTCTTCATAATCTTTTCTGTATATGCCGATTGATGAATAAATATTCCAGTTGATAAATGTTCGATCTGCAGGCCGAGACAAAACTTTGTTTTCCTGAGATTTTTCATCTCAAATTCTTTCATCAAATAGTTTGCTGTCTTTGTGAGCTCTTCAGGAGTCCCCACAAGATTTAAGTCGCCCACGTATACCACAATATGGAAAATCCATTCTCAAATCTTTTAATGAAAACACATGGACAAATTGGATTATTAACAAATCCTTCCTTTACGAGATAATTACTGAGCCTATTATACCACATCCGGCCAGACTGTTTTAATCCGTACAAGGATCGTTGCAATTTAATTGAATACAGTCCATGAGACCTTTGATTATGAGATCCTTCAGGGATTTTGAATCCTTCAAGGATTTTCATATATATATCACTATCAAGTGATCCATATAAATATGCGGTAACCATATCCATGAGACGCATGTCCAGTCCTTCAGAGACTACAAAGCTAATCAAATATCGCAACGTGATTACATCAATCATAGGGGAATATGTTTCATCATAATCAACTCCAAGTCTTTGTGAGAATCCTTGTGCAACAAGTCATGCCTTGTATCTCACAATCTCATTTTTCTCATTCCGTTTTCATACAAATACCCATTTGTACCCGATCGGTTGCACGTTTTCGGGCCTGCGAACTATCGGTCCAAAAACTTTACGATTTTCTAGCGAGTTAAGCTCAGCTTGAATTGCATCTTTCCATTTTGGCCAATCATTTCTATGTCGACATTCATCAACCGATATCGGTTCGGGATCTTCGGGATCCTTATTTATAATATCTAGTGCGACCCCATACGCAAAGACATGGTCTACAATCACTTTCTTTCTATCCCAGTTTTCTCGGGTATTTAAATAATTCAAAGAGATCTCTTCAAATATCGCCTCTTCAGGAGCATTAGTTTCATTTGCCTCTTCCGAGGCATTTCTTAATTCAGGCTGATCAGTTATTTTTCTATAGCGCTTTGTGTTGAAACAGTTTCCTCTCCAGGAGGAATACATACTTCTGGTATCTTTTTCCTTCGGGGATTCTTGTCTTTTGCACCAACCGGGCGTCACGTTTCATTCGTGGTTTTTCAAATTGTCCTGCAGGGATATGTCCTTCAGGGACATCAATCCGTGCTGGTGCATTAACAGCCGGTATATAAGATTTTGTTATTTTCTTTGTATCAACAAATGCATCCGGCAATTGATTTGCAACATTTTGTAAATGTATAATCTTTCTTACTTCTTGCTCACAATTATTTGTACGTGGGTCATAATGAGACAAAGATGGTACATTCCATTCAATTTCACGCCGTTCTTCAGGAACATGCTTCTTATCTCCCCCTAACGGCGGGAAAACTGTCTCATTAAAAATATTATCAGCATATCTTGCTTTAAACATATCACCCGTCAGGGGCTCAAGATATCTGATAATAGACGGGGAATCAAAACCAATGTAGATCCCAAGTCGTCTCTGTGGACCCATTTTTGTTCGTTGTGGCGGTGATATTGGAACATAAACCGCACATCCAAAAATTCTCAAATGAGAAATATCAGGCTGCTGGCCTGTCACAAGCTGCAATGGCGAATATGCCTCGAATGAACTTGGTCTAATCCGGACCAGTGAAGCAGCATGTAATATTGCATGTCCCCAAACAGAGGTGGGTAAATTTGACCTCAAAAGTAAAGGTCTAGCAATTAATTGTAACCTCTTTATAAATGACTCAGCTAGGCCATTTTGGGTATGAACATGAGCAACAGAATGTTCAACATCAATTCCAATTGACATGCAATAATCATCAAATGCCTGAGATGTAAATTCACCGGCATTATCAAGACGGATTGTTTTTATCGAATAATCAGGGAATTGTGCCCTCAATTTTATAATTTGAGCAAGAAGCTTAGCAAAAGCCATTGTACGCGTTGACAGTAGGCATACATGAGACCATCTCGAAGATGCGTCTATTAGGACCATAAAATAACGAAAAGGTCCGCAAGGTGGATCTACAGGCCCACATATATCTCCATGAATTCGTTGTAAAAACATTGGGGATTCAACACCAATCTTCATAGGAGACGGTCTGATGATTAATTTCCCCTGTAAGCATGCCAGACACACATTTTCTTGCGGCAAAAGAATCTTCTGGTTCTTTAAAGGATGCCCGCTTGAATTCTTTATTATTCGACGCATCATAATTGCTCCCGGGTGGCCAAGTCGGTCATGCCAAAGCGAGAAAAGTTTTGAATCATTGAACTTCCGGTTCAATACAACATTTGATTCAAAAACTCTTATGGTCGCATAATATAAACCCGATGAGAAAACTGGGAGTTTTTCATTTACATGCTTCTGGCATGAAATCATGGATGTGATACAAAGATATTCCATATTCCCCTCATTCATGGTCTCAATATGAAATCCATTCAAACGTATATTTTTGAAACTTAACAAGTTTCTTTTGGATTTCGGAGAGTACAACCCCTCTTTTATTAAAATATTTGTACCACCGGGCAACATCATATTGGCTCTTCCGGAGCCTTCAATTAATGTTGTAGTACCACAAATTGTACTAACATTAGCCTTTGATAATTTCAAATTCGAGAAATATTTGTTATCTCGAAGAATCGTGTGTGTGGTTCCACTGTCAACCAAACAAATATCTCCATTGTTCATGCTCACATCAATATTATTTTTCATTTTTCTATAACATAAAGATAATGAGATATAAGTTAGAAAACATGACTTTTATACATTGGTCAAAATTTGTATATATTTAGATATATATATATATATATATATATATATATATATATATATATATATATATATATATATATATATATATATATATATATATATATATATATATACACACATAATATAAAAAAAAATATTAAGATACATAATAAATGACAAGTTTATTTTCCATTGCCATCAAGTAATTCATTCTGGACTTTTTCATTGTCGTCATAAGCACTGCTGGGCTCAATGAAAAAATCGGCAACATCAAAATGAGTGGTTTCAAATTGTCCTATTTTATCAACTGTATTGATAAAATTAGCCTCTTTTCCTTTTTCTTTTATAGATACTTGATTAAGATCAACAAGATGTTTTGGCGTACGACAGGTACGAGACCAATGTCCTTTAACTCCACACATATAGCAAGTGTCATCTTTGTACCTTTTAGTACCCTTCACTTTTTCATATTTATTATTGTTTCCCTTTGAGTGGTACGGTGCAGTCCTTTTATTAGAACCACCTCGGTTCCTTCCAGAGCCGCCACTATAACCACGGCCGCGTCCACGACAACGACCACGATTGTTTCCATAATAACTTGCATTCACTTCTGGGAATGAAGCATTTGCACTTACTTCTGGAAATGCTTGGGAACCGGCAGGGTGGGAGTTGTGATTTTTCATCAACAATTCATTATTTTGTTCGGTCACAAGAAGGCATGAAATCAATTAAGAGTATTTCTTAAAATTCCTCTCACGATATTGCTGCTGCAGGAGCATATTAGAGGCATGAAAAGTAGTATATGTTTTCTCTAACATATCTTCATCAGTGATATTATCTCCACACAATCTCAATTGAGATACAATTTTGAACATTGCGGATTTATACTCATTCACTGTTTTAAAATCTTGCAGCCTCAGGTGCATCCACTCATATCGAGCTTTTGGGAGTATCACACTCTTTTGGTGATCATATCTTTCCTCCAAGCTCTCCCATAGGGCAGCGGATCTTTCATCCCAAGATATTCAGATTTAAGCCCTTCATGGATGTGATGGCGAATGAAAATCATAGCCTTTGCCTTTTCCCCCCCCACCCCCCCCCCCCCCCCCCCCCCCCCCCCCCCACCCCCCCCCCCCCCCACCCCCCCCCCCCCCCACCCCCCCCCCCCCCCACCCCCCCCCCCCCCCACCCCCCCCCCCCCCCACCCCCCCCCCCCCCCACCCCCCCCCCCCCCCACCCCCCCCCCCCCCCACCCCCCCCCCCCCCCACCCCCCCCCCCCCCCACCCCCCCCCCCCCCCACCCCCCCCCCCCCCCACCCCCCCCCCCCCCCACCCCCCCCCCCCCCCACCCCCCCCCCCCCCCACCCCCCCCCCCCCCCACCCCCCCCCCCCCCCACCCCCCCCCCCCCCCACCCCCCCCCCCCCCCACCCCCCCCCCCCCCCACCCCCCCCCCCCCCCACCCCCCCCCCCCCCCACCCCCCCCCCCCCCCACCCCCCCCCCCCCCCACCCCCCCCCCCCCCCACCCCCCCCCCCCCCCACCCCCCCCCCCCCCCACCCCCCCCCCCCCCCACCCCCCCCCCCAAAAGAGATTATTGCCATTTTTCAAACCTAATAGGGAGATTATTGGTATTTTTAAAATGAATAGGTGTTCTTTCATATTTTAAGCGGAGGGTATAAAATAAACTTTCTTACTATTTTTTTTCCCAATATATTTTCTAATTTTCAAGTAATGTTATTTTAACAATATGTATGTGTAGTCGTCGAGTAAATTTCAAGATCGTTAGACTGCGACGAAGAATACATTTATTGCACAGTTCCAAACTGTTGATGTGGACAACATGTGGTATCATTGTGCAATATTGCCAAACTGAATGCATATCACACTTTGAACAAATGATTTGTATTAAATGTTGCGATGTGGTCAATGCTATTATCAGATATTTATTATCAATTTATTTATTTTAATTGTTTACTTTATATACTAACAATTAAAATTAACTATATTTTATTTAGGTTTCGTGTCCATGCTACAATAATTGACAGTACTGGATCTATAGACATAAAACTGCTACATGATCAAGCTGAGTATATATTTCGTAATAGAGCTATTTTTACAAAAGTCTTCAAGAAAAGGTACAATACAAATATTAGCTCAACTATAGTTGCTTATATACTATCACGTAGTGTTGTCGAACTGGTGTGTTGTATTGTAATTTTTGTACCGTCAAGACCGAATGTTGGTTATGTTGTAAATTTTGTCTTACCTGTTGACTGGTCTGAAGAGTGCGCACATCTTCCAAATAGATTGTTTATTCTAGGCTAAGAAAAGTAAGTCATTTTTCAATTCATTTTATTAAATCACATATTATTGTTACTGGCTTTGCGACTAAAGATTATTAATAAAAATATGATAACAATATTATTGAGTTGCTAATAAGTTGTCATTTGTGTTCTATGCAGATATCACTTCACCAATGAAAGTGCAATATTGAATATGAGATTTTCATCATCATTGTTATGTTTTAATTTTGTTTTAAGATAATAAATATTTGTACTTTTTTTGTCACATCAACGATTGTACTAAATATCTAATATGATCCCGTGCATAGCACGGGTTTAGGCTAGTCTTTTACTTTTACAAAGTGTTATACATCGTGGTTGGTATAGATATAATTTTAAATTATCAGAAATATTATAACTACTGATTTATCATTTTAATCTAATGAGACACATTTTTGGCATTAAAATAGTGGGCTTCTTTACTAGATCATTTTATGAGATTTGAGATTTTAACCGAATTTAATTTGACTCTGACTCGACTTGAAAGGACTTTTTTCTGTGGATCTGATTCGATTACTCCTAATCCAGAATATATGAAGCATATATGGGTATAGGTCGATTCGTTTCGTTAAAGATCCATATCCGACAATAAATAAAAAGAAAAACTATATATATACATAATATTTTATTACAATAAGTAAAATTGATAATATTTTACCGATCAGTTTAAGAAGTTAAAAGTCAATATTCACAATTTTATTTTTGCATATTTCTATCTAAAAACATGACCACTAGTTAAAGTTTAAGTATGTGAGCTAAATTAAAGAAAATCGTAAATTTAACAAATCGGTTTTAGGAAAAAAATATTGGTTTAAATTTCAAAAGTTGCAATTTTATTGGATCCGAAAAAGCTATATCCGGCTGAATCCGACCAATACCTATTGAACCCAAAAAAAAAAAAAATAGATCTGAGCAAGATCCGGATCCAAGTTGAATATCATTGACAAAATTGGAGCCGAATCTAAGTCGAGGCAGCCGGATCTCTAATGGCCTATTTGGAAGGTTTTGACTCGATTTCGCGAGTCTTTTTTTCAAAAAAAATTTTTAGATAATTTCGTTAAAACCTTTAAAACCTCATTTGATTAGATTTAGGATATCGAGTTTTTTGATTTTGATAAATGTAAATGCATTATGGTCTTGCTCATGCTTATGTTAAGGCTGTTGATATACACATAGCAATATTCCTATTGCCAGAGCAATTGTTATGGTAATCTCTATTTTATCCTTACCAAATTGATGTTCTTTTCTTAAATCGAGAATATTTTTTAAATTGGTAAGAAACATATTCTTCTTTAATTATGTAAAATGTCAAGTTTTCTCTCTCCTCAATATGTACATAGGAGAATAAATTTGTCTCTTCTTTCTTTAATCAAGGAGTTTTAATTATCATATATTTTTTATTAAATTAAAAAACACAATTTCAGGTTACGAAATACAACACCGCTTTTAATTATTTTATAATTATATTCTTTTGTTGGAGATTAATATTTATTATATGATTTAATATAATAAGGTATTATTATGATTAATAACATAGAAAACTATAATTAAGATAAAATTTTGATGCTCAAGTTAGTTGTTAAGTGTGAGGATTTAATTATCTTTAAAGAAATATTTATGTAAAATTAAATATAATATTATTATGTTATATCCTTTTTCTAATTTATTAAAATATTATCTCAAATTAATTTCTTGCAAAGTTTCTTGTTGTTCAATTATTTAGATCAGATTTCTTAGTTTGTGTACAGTTTTTCAAATTGTATGAATTGTGGATTGGCATAGATTTCAGGTTTTTACAATTAACATAAGTTACTATATATCTGTCTTATAGAAACCTTCCCGAAATTATAAAATCTGCATTAAGGATTTCTGTGGTAATGTTCTAGTTGTAGTGAAACTAGAGAAATTAATTAAGAATAAATCAATAATAGAAAGAGTGTTCATTAATTTAGTAGGGGTATAATTGAAATAAGAAAAAAATTGTCCTGGCATTATTAAAATTGATCTGGCTATATCAACATCCTTATTTTAATATAAAGGGTGTTCTTGCCTTTAGCCCTATTATTTTCTTATGATTTGCATTCATTCCCTTTTCGATAGAATTTGTTTGTTTGTTTGTTTTTTTTTTTTTTTTTGGTGGCAATTGGAAAATTTAGAAACAAATATAATTAATTTAATGTGTGTTATAAAACTTAGGATAAAAGGGATGAACTTGTTGTGTAGACAAAGTAATATGTAAAGGGAGATATAAGATTATGTAGTTGTTCTTGTTCTTCTTACAAAATGAGGGATGAACTCACCTATTTATAGGAGTTCAAGATTACACATGTTATACAAAGAAGAGTGATGGGTGGCTTCACACATGTCTTACAAAGGAAAGTGATGGGTGGCTTCTCATGCATTGTGATACATGGCTATACTTAGAAGCATCCATTTGTTCTTGCCTCGCCACACTTATTCTTGCTTTGACACATATTGTGTTATGTGTTGTTTCTTTGTTTCACCAAGTGGAAGGATCTTGTATAGCCACCTTATATCTTGAATGGTAAATTACCAATGGCATCCACAAAATATGCATATTTCATAACACTCCCCCTTAGATGCCCATTGCTTCTGGAGTATGCCTCGTTAAAACCTTGCCAAGAAAAATCCATTGGGACAAAAACTTGGACGAAGGAAAAAGAGTACATATCCATATGGGATTTATAAGCGTGTAACACTGCCTCGTTAAAACCTTGCCAAGAAAAATCCATTGGGACAAAAACTTGGACGAAGGAAAAAGAGTACAGTGTAAATATTGTTAATTGCACGCTCCCCCTGATGCCGACATAAGATCCAGAAGTCGCCGCATTCCAATGTTGTAAACCATCTTTCTGAATGATGTAGTTGGCAATGCTTTAGTGAATAAATCAGCAAAGTTGTTACATGACTGAATCTGAAGCACGTCTATATCACCCTTTTTCTGAAGCTCATGGGTAAAGAAAAACTTTGGTGATATGTGCTTCGTTCTGTCTCCTTTGATATATCCATTTCTTATTTGAGCAATACAGGCGGCATTGTCTTCATATAATGATGTTGGTATATTCTTTGTTGAAGGCAACCCACAAGATTCTTGAATATATTGAACCATTGATCTCAGCCATAAACATTCTCGACTTGCTTCATGCAATGCCAAAATTTTAGCATGATTGGAAGAAGTGGCTGCTAGAGTTTGTTTAACAGATTGCCATGATATTGCAGCGCCACCACAAGTAAATACATATCCACTTTGTGATCTGCCTTTATGTGGATCAGAAAGATAACCGGCATCTGCATAACCTACTACGTGTGCATCGGCATCTCTAGAGTAAAATAAGCCCATGTCTATTGTTCCACGAAGATAGCGCAATATGTGTTTAACTCCATTCCAATGCCTTCGTGTTGGTGCAGAGCTATACATTGCCAGTAAGTTAACCGAGAAGGCTATATCAGGTCTCGTACAATTTGAAAGATACATCAAGGCTCCAATTGCACTTAGATAAGGTACTTCAGGACCAAGCAATTCTTCATTTTCCTCCCGAGGACGGAAAGGATCTTTCTTTATATCCAAAGATCGGACAACCATGGGACTGCTCAATGAATGAGATTTGTCCATATAAAATCTCTTCATAATCTTTTCTGTATATGCCGATTGATGAATAAATATTCCAGTTGATAAATGTTCGATCTGCAGGCCGAGACAAAACTTTGTTTTCCTGAGATTTTTCATCTCAAATTCTTTCATCAAATAGTTTGCGGTCTTTGTGAGCTCTTCAGGAGTCCCCACAAGATTTAAGTCGCCCACGTATACCACAATATGGAAAATCCATTCTCAAATCTTTTAATGAAAACACATGGACAAATTGGATTATTAACAAATCCTTCCTTTACAAGATAATTACTGAGCCTATTATACCACATCCGGCCAGACTGTTTTAATCCGTACAAGGATCGTTGCAATTTAATTGAATACAATCCTTCAGGGATTTTGAATCCTTCAGGGATTTTCATATATATATCACTATCAAGTGATCCATATAAATATGCGGTAACCATATCCATGAGACGCATGTCCAGTCCTTCAGAGACTACAAAGCTAATCAAATATCGCAACGTGATTACATCAATCACAGGGGAATATGTTTCATCATAATCAACTCCAGGTCTTTGTGAGAATCCTTGTGCAACAAGTCATGCCTTGTATCTCACAATCTCATTTTTCTCATTCCGTTTTCATACAAATACCCATTTGTACCCGATCGGTTGCACGTTTTCGGGCCTGCGAACTATCGGTCCAAAAACTTTACGATTTTCTAGCGAGTTAAGCTCAGCTTGAATTGCATCTTTCCATTTTGGCCAATCATTTCTATGTCGACATTCATCAACCGATATCGGTTCGGGATCTTCGGGATCCTTATTTATAATATCTAGTGCGACCCCATACGCAAAGACATTGTCTACAATCACTTTCTTTCTATCCCAGTTTTCTCGGGTATTTAAATAATTCAAAGAGATCTCTTCAAATATCGCCTCTTCAGGAGCATTAGTTTCATTTGCCTCTTCCGAGGCATTTCTTAATTCAGGCTGATCAGTTATTTTTTCTATAGCGCTTTGTGTTGAAACAGTTTCCTCTCCAGGAGGAATACATACTTCTGGTATCTTTTTCCTTCGGGGATTCTTGTCTTTTGCACCAACCGGGCGTCACGTTTCATTCGTGGTTTTTCAAATTGTCCTGCAGGGATATGTCCTTCAGGGACATCAATCCGTGCTGGTGCATTAACAGCCGGTATATAAGATTTTGTTATTTTCTTTGTATCAACAAATGCATCCGGCAATTGATTTGCAACATTTTGTAAACGTATAATCTTTCTTACTTCTTGCTCACAATTATTTGTACGTGGGTCATAATGAGACAAAGATGGTACATTCCATTCAATTTCACGCCGTTCTTCAGGAACATGCTTCTTATCTCCCCCTAACGGCGGGAAAACTGTCTCATTAAAAATATTATCAGCATATCTTGCTTTAAACATATCACCCGTCAGGGGCTCAAGATATCTGATAATAGACGGGGAATCAAAACCAATGTAGATCCCAAGTCGTCTCTGTGGACCGATTTTTGTTCGTTGTGGCGGTGATATTGGAACATAAACCGCACATCCAAAAATTCTCAAATGAGAAATATCAGGCTGCTGGCCTGTCACAAGCTGCAATGGCGAATATGCCTCGAATGAACTTGGTCTAATCCGGACCAGTGAAGCAGCATGTAATATTGCATGTCCCCAAACAGAGGTGGGTAAATTTGACCTCAAAAGTAAAGGTCTAGCAATTAATTGTAACCTCTTTATAAATGACTCAGCTAGGCCATTTTGGGTATGAACATGAGCAACAGAATGTTCAACATCAATTCCAATTGACATGCAATAATCATCAAATGCCTGAGATGTAAATTCACCGGCATTATCAAGACGGATTGTCTTTATCGAATAATCAGGGAATTGTGCCCTCAATTTTATAATTTGAGCAAGAAGCTTAGCAAAAGCCATTGTACGCGTTGACAGTAGGCATACATGAGACCATCTCGAAGATGCGTCTATTAGGGCCATAAAATAACGAAAAGGTCCGCAAGGTGGATCTACAGGCCCACATATATCTCCATGAATTCGTTGTAAAAACATTGGGGATTCAACACCAATCTTCATAGGAGACGGTCTGATGATTAATTTCCCCTGTGAGCATGCCACACACACATTTTCTTGCGGCAAAAGAATCTTCTGGTTCTTTAAAGGATGCCCGCTTGAATTCTTTATTATTGGGCGCATCATAATTGCTCCCGGGTGGCCAAGTCGGTCATGCCAAAGCGAGAAAAGTTTTGAATCATTGAACTTCCGGTTCAATACAACATTTGATTCAAAAACTCTTATGGTCGCATAATATAAACCCGATGAGAAAACTGGGAGTTTTTCATTTACATGCTTCTGGCATGAAATCATGGATGTGATACAAAGATATTCCATATTCCCCTCATTCATGGTCTCAATATGAAATCCATTCAAACGTATATTTTTGAAACTTAACAAGTTTCTTTTGGATTTCGGAGAGTACAACGCCTCTTTTATTAAAATATTTGTACCACCGGGCAACATCATATTGGCTCTTCCGGAGCCTTCAATTAATGTTGTAGTACCACAAATTGTACTAACATTAGCCTTTGATAATTTCAAATTCGAGAAATATTTGTTATCTCGAAGAATCGTGTGTGTGGTTCCACTGTCAACCAAACAAATATCTCCATTGTTCATGCTCACATCAATATTATTTTTCATTTTTCTATAACATAAAGATAATGAGATATAAGTTAGAAAACATGACTTTTATACATTAGTCAAAATTTGTATATATTTAGATATATATATATATATATATATATACACACATAATATAAAAAAAAATATTAAGATACATAATAAATGACAAGTTCATTTTCCATTGCCATCAAGTAATTCATTCTGGACTTTTTCATTGTCGTCATAAGCACTGCTGGGCTCAATGAAAAAATCGGCAACATCAAAATGAGTGGTTTCAAATTGTCCTATTTTATCAACTGTATTGATAAAATTAGCCTATTTTCCTTTTTCTTTTATAGATACTTGATTAAGATCAACAAGATGTTTTGGCGTACGACAGGTACGAGACCAATGTCCTTTAACTCCACACATATAGCAAGTGTCATCTTTGTACCTTTTAGTACCCTTCACTTTTTCATATTTATTATTGTTTCCCTTTGAGTGGTACGGTGCAGTCCTTTTATTAGAACCACCTCGGTTCCTTCCAGAGCCGCCACTATAACCACGGCCGCGTCCACGACCACGACCACGATTGTTTCCATAATAACTTGCATTCACTTATGGGAATGAAGCATTTGCACTTACTTCTGGAAATGCTTGGGAACCGGCAGGGTGGGAGTTGTGATTTTTCATCAACAATTCATTATTTTGTTCGGTCACAAGAAGGCATGAAATCAATTGAGAGTATTTCTTAAAATTCCTCTCACGATATTGCTGCTGCAGGAGCATATTAGAGGCATGAAAAGTAGTATATGTTTTCTCTAACATATCTTCATCAGTGATATTATCTCCACACAATCTCAATTGAGATACAATTTTGAACATTGCGGATTTATACTCATTCACTGTTTTAAAATCTTGCAGCCTCAGGTGCATCCACTCATATCGAGCTTTTGGGAGTATCACACTCTTTTGGTGATCATATCTTTCCTCCAAGCTCTCCCATAGGGCAGCGGGATCTTTCATCCCAAGATATTCAGATTTAAGCCCTTCATGGATGTGATGGCGAATGAAAATCATAGCCTTTGCCTTTTCTTGTTCGGTTGCCTCATTTCCTTTTTTGATAGCATTTCCGAGGTTCATTGCACTCAAATGAATGCCAACATCAAGAACCCATGTCAAATAATTCTTTCCGGAAATGTCAAGGGCAACGAACTCGAGCTTGGTGATATTTGCCATTTTTCTATGGCATAAATATAGTAGGCCCAAGCCGAAAATATACTCAAAACTTCGGGTTTGAGTTTTTCGCCTAGACTTTTCTTTCAAGTCTAAGATTTTCGAAGCTTTCTTTCAAGCTTAAACTTTAAAGCTTTATTTCAAGCTCAAAACTTATTAGGCTTTCTTTCAAGCCGAAAATAATTTGTTTATATTCGAATTTCAAGTTATTTATACTACGTATAATAAAGTATGCATATTAATTCGAATTTCAAGTTATTTATACTACGTATAATAAAGTATGCATATTACTTGTTTGTCGATTTTAATCCTTCCGGATAGAGGCAATTGCTACTTTCCTCAACTTTTTTTTTTTCGTCAACTTCTGATGGATGCCGTGTCACCTACAAACTTTGTAAGGACGATCCGAACGGTCCAATTGAAGAGGCTGGTGTGAGGACCTTCTATTAAAATGTGAGGATGATCCAACGGTGGAAATGGTCGGAATGAGTGAAAAACATAAGCTATTTTGTGCAAATCCGAAAATCTACCTTTCAAATTGTTTGCCTCATTTCTTTCTTGTTTGTGTGATATATTTTAGTGGACAAGCTAAACATCGGGAAATCGAGTTATGGAGCAAATTCGTACTGATAACGTGTTATAAAACTTAGAATAAAAGGGATGAACTTGTTGTGTAAACAAAGTAATATGTAAAGGGAGATATAAGATTATGTAGTTGTTCTTGTTCTTCTTACAAAATGAGGGATGAACTCACCTATTTATAGGAGTTCAAGATTACACATGTTATACAAAGAAGAGTGATGGGTGGCTTCACACATGTCTTACAAAGGAAAGTGATGGGTGGCTTCTCATGCATTGTGATACATGGCTATACTTAGAAGCATCCATTTGTTCTTGCCTTGCCACACTTATTCTTGCTGTGACACATATTGTGTTATGTGTTGTTTCTTTGTTTCACCAAGTGGAAAGATCTTGTATAGCCACCTTATATCTTGAATGGTAAATTACCAATGGCATCCAAAAAATATGCATATTTCATAACAATGTGTTATTTTTTACCCAAAAAAAGAAAATATTTAATGTGTTATTTGCATGATAGTTGGTATTGATGCTCCACAATGCAAGGCGACAATAGGGCGAGACAATCCATATGTCATTGTCATATATGTACGTCCAGATGGGTTTATAGATTATAAAGTTGTTAAATTGCATTGTATATATAAGTTTGCTAGTCATATTTTTTTTCTTTTGTTCAAAATATTTCTGTACTTATACTTCCGCGGTTCCAAATTTTAGTGTTTTATTTGTATTTGCTGTTACGATAATTAACAACCATATTAATTAAATGCAAGAGAATTGGTTTTTTTCTTTTGCTAAAAAAATCACGTGATCAACTTTTATATTTTAATCGGCGTATTTAGTTAATAAAATATTAACATAGAAGTTTCTTCTCACAAACGTTAACATATGTAGGTCTTTGTTAATAAAAATAACACACGGGACTTTATGCAAATTAGAGAAAACACGGGAAATATACTTGCATTTAATTCAATATGGGAGAAGAAAATAGATAGTAGATTGTCAAATTAATAACTTTATATAGTGTTTGAGACATAATATAATATTACGTTATAGACATAATTATAGGGACTTCTCCTGAGATTAAGTGTAATTACTGCCAAATTTTCTCCGACTATTATAATTACAGGGATCTCCCCCGACATTTAAAAGTGATTACAAAATCCTAATGGGGACTAACGGACTTGGATGGAATTCGTGAATTGACCGTTATGCCCTTGAGTCTTATAATTAAACAAAAATAGACCATTCATATCAATCCAGGTACATACCAGTTTGTTTTTTACCCTAGTCAAAATAAAATTCTTCTTACCATTTTAATCTTTCACCGTTTCACTCATTCACGCACCATTCACATACTCTCCTCGCCTCCTCAGTCCTCACGGGCGCCATGACTGTCAATTTCTCCGACTGCTTCACGGATTAATCACGCCTATTCAGCCTTTCTCCGACTCTCCCTTCGTTTGTTTATTATACTCTCAAGTTGGTAACTTTATTTTGCTTAAAATAATTGCATCTATTCAATATATTTCTTTAATAATAAGAAAATTAAAGGCAAACTAGCTACTACGGCGGAGGAGAACATATTCATCCTACCTCTCTACAAAAAAAACTATTTCTAGTGACAAAAATCTCAGTGACAAATAGTTTTTTGTCACTATAAATCTACATATAGTGATGAGATTTTTCTTTGTCACCACTTATTGGAAATAGTGATTGATAGTGGCAACTTGATATTTTGTCACAAATTTTTGTCACTAAATATTTGGCGCCATTTTATAAAAACGGCGGGAAATCAAACTTGTCACTAATGCGAATAACTTTAGTGATAACATATAAAATCATCACTGTAACCCTTTCTTAAACTTTAGTGCCAACCGAAGGTTGTCACTAAAAATCAAAGGGTAATAGTGAAGAGAAAAATATTGTCACTATAAATCTAAAGGAAATAGTGAAGAGATAATATTGTCACTGAAACACAAAAGTAACAGTGAAGAGAAAATATTGTCACTTTAAAAAAAAGTTTAGCAAAAAATTGAAATTGACAAAAAATATTTAATGAGTGGTATTAAATAGAAAATATTTCACTCTTATTTTATTTGATTTATTATATAAAGTTTGTAAATATAAAATTATACATACATGAAACAATTATTTTTATGACGAAAGTAAATGTAGCATCAATCCTTAATTAGTGCGTTGTAACATATTAATTAAATGGTACAAAAACTAATTTTCTTCATTAACGTCCCATTAATAACACCACCATTTATATACATTTTAATTAATGTCCATATAGTATTATAAAGTTTGGCTAGCTAACTTAAGGTCACTACTCCTAAGCTTATATATGCGTCTCTTCATTTTTTTTTTTTGGTCCGCATTTATTAAAATGCACACCAACAATTCATTTATGAGCAAAAAACAAAAACATCCCCTATGTTTTGTCTAATTTCTAAAAAATCCCCTGTGTTATTTTAAATCCCAAAAATCTCCCTGAGCTCTCAAGTCAGTCCCAAATACACCCACCAGAAAAGAGAGTGTGATTCAAATGCGAAAATTACAAGTATTTGTTCACATTTTGCTTTTGATATAACAATTTTACCCCTGACAGCAAAACACAAAAATACCCCCTTGTGTTTGGTTTTAATTACCACAATCAATCCAAGTAGTACATACTTGGATTTTCAAAAGGAATAAATATTTAAAAAATAACCAAAACATAGAGGTATTTTGTCCTGGATAATAGATTGAAAAAGAAACGTGGAGAAATATATTGAGAAAGAAAAAGAGGGAAAGTAGTATAGTTAGTTGGGTGGATTTTAATTAACTGAGCAATAACCTTTTGGAAGAAAATTAGGGACTTTTTCAATATGATAAATATCTATAATTGAGGGAAATTAATTTTGATAATTATTTTTTATCTGTAACTTTAGAAGTAAATAAATGAATTAGTGAAACACAAAAACAACCCTCTATGCTTTGTTTAACTCCCAAAAATTCGCTTGTGTTATTTTAACTAAAAAAAACAGTGTGTTTGGTTTTAATTATCACAATCGATCCAAGTAGTATATACTTGGATTTTCAAAAGGACTAAATAATTTAAAAAAAATCAATACATAGGGATAATTTTGTCATTTCGCCAAAAGTCAAAATTCAAATTCTACTTGGGTCGAGTGTGGTAATTAAAACCAAACACAGAGAAATTTTTGGGAATTAAAATAACACATGGAGTTTTTTAGGATTAAACAAAGCATGGACGATGTTTTTGTCTTTCACTCATTCATTTATTTACTTCTAGAGTTACAGATAAAAAATAACTATCAAAATCAATTTCCCTCAATTATAGATATTTATCATATTGAAAAAGTCCCTAATTTTCTTCCAAAAGGTTATTGCTCAGTTAATTAAAATCCACCCAACTAACTATACTACTTTCCCTCTTTTTCTTTCTCAATCTATTTCTCCACGTTTCTGTCTCTCTTGGCATCTCTTTCCTAATTAAAACATCAACTGGTCTTGGATCGGCGGGAGGTACTCAACTATACTTTTTTGCATCTTGCTTGTTTGCTCTGTTTGAATTTTGCATATGAATCCAATTTCTGGGCAATTTAACTACTTACATATCTAATGAAAATTTTATGTTATTTGATACTGAATTAAATGTTTCAAACTTTAGATTACTTTTAACATTTAATTATCCTGGACAAATTTAGCTAGAACCTGATATTTGAGTTTCTTAGGTGTTGATATTAATGAGAAATAATCAACTATTCGAATAGTAGATAGGACTTGCCCATAAACTGTTTGATGAAATTATTTAGTGCCTGACACCTTTTCTTTAATTTGTACCATTGTAGTCTTTAGATCCCAAATGTAACTCATCGTTAGTTTTGTGTTTAATGAGGGGTTTACCTTTTAAATATTGTTTTAATTTCTTAATTTAGCATGTAAAGATTTCGAAAATAGTGACTTGTCTATTATCAAATTCTTAAACTTTTTGATGTGAAGAGATGGAGAACAGGTATAACTTGTTGAGAGGAGACAAAAATCCTCAAGTTCCACTACCTCATGCATTCTTTTCAACATTTGAATATTTGAATAATTAGTGAATTAGCATATTTCTGTCGGCTAAGTAAATGATATTTATGTACTTTTAGTTTACATTCTAAATCAGTAAATTAGCATATTTCTGTCAGCTAAGTAAATGATATTTATGTACTTTTAATTAACATTGAGCCGTTAGGTGAGATTCTTTAACTAAAAGCAGCTATATACTACATAAATTTTATAACTAAAATTATATGATAATTGTTGAATTAAATAGATGTTGAAGACTTTATAAAAGTATTTTGTGATTGAATTGAGCTCTGATGCTTCTCCCAAAAATGCTTTGTTAATTGGGTTATAACACACCTATTGCAATATATTGATGCTAGTTAGAAGTAAGGTTACCTACAACTAATGATTTTTATTTGGGATCAGAATTGGTTCTTTTTTTTCGGAAAATAATTGGACTTGGTCAATTCAATGTTACTTCTGGTGGGCCTATTATTAGTTGCCGAACAGGTGTACTTAATTACATATCAATTGAGAATTACTTTGTTCAACTATTTTTCATTGACATTATCACATAACCTCTATGCCTTTGTAGTTTTGACTTCTAAGTTGATTTCCAATGTCCTCAAGTAGTGTATATAAAAACCTTTTGTTTTAGTGTGAGATATTTCAAAATTATATATATTTTTTCTTTCTTTTTATGTAGTCCCAGAACTTGTAATGGACAAGAGTTGGATGTCAATTGATAATAGAGCATTGCTAGAGTATCAAGAAGGGGTGCAAAAGTTTTTAGAGTTTGCTTATACTTCAATTGAACCACATGCAAAGATAAGATGCCCTTGTGTTAGATGCAACAATGTTCGTCTTCAAAATAGAGATGACGTAGAAGCTGATTTGCTTGAGTATGGAATTGTAAAGAGTTACCTTCCGTGGGTGTTGCACGGTGAGGAATTTGATGAGGAGGGATCAGATTCTTATGATGAAGATAGTGAATTTGAGGATGAAGAATGCAGAGACAATTCAGGTACGAAGCAGAGTAATTTTTCAAATATGCAAGAAATGCTGGAAGATTATTATACAGCAACGACGACAAATGTTGGGAATGGAAATATTTCTAACGGGGGAAAAGATTCTGACATAAATGAAAACGCAAAGCCAAAGTGGGACTCTGAAAAATTTATGAGAATGCTGAAAGATGCCGATCAGCCATTATATCCAGGGTGTGATAGTTTCAGCAAACTCTCATTCGTTCTTTCTCTAATGCACTTGAAAATTCTTAATAGATGGAGCAACAAATCTTTTTCTATGCTGCTTGAAGTGTTACGGAAAGCACTGCCTAGTGGAAAGATGCTTCCACAATCATATTATGAAGCCAAAAAGATAATTCAAAATCTTGGTTTGCACTACAAAAAAATTCATGCATGCGTGAACGACTGCATATTATATAGGAAGGAATATGAAAAGGAAGAGCAGTGCCCAAAATGTTTTTCCCCTCGTTATAAATTCAATGAGGTTGATAGTAGCACAAATGGGAGTAAGAAAGGCAGCAAGATTCCTCAAAAGATTCTTCGTTATTTTCCATTAAAGCCAAGACTACAAAGGTTGTTCATATCAAAGAAAACTGCTCTAGATATGAGGTGGCACAAAGAAAGACGCGTGGATGATGGTGTGCTGAGGCATCCTGCAGATGCTGAAGAATGGAAAGAATTTGATAAACAACATGAATCTTTTGCAGAGGATCCTCGCAATGTTAGATTGGGGTTAGCAACTGATGGGTTTAATCCTTTCTCGAACATGAGCACGTCTTATAGTACATGGCCTGTCATTCTTTTGCCCTACAACCTACCACCATGGAAGTGTATGAAGTCTCCTTTTTTTATACTATCCATGCTCATTTCTGGTCCAAAATCTCCGGGAAATGACATAGATGTGTTTTTGGAACCATTAATTGAGGAACTACATGACTTATGGAATTACGGAGTCGAGACATATGATGCTTCTAATGGTACTAGTTTCTTCCTACGTGCAGCAATTTTATGGACAATAAACGATTTTCCTGCATATGGAATTATATCAGGATGGTGTACAAAAGGATACATGGCATGTCCAATATGTAACAAGGAAACGTGTAGCTTTTGGTTAAAGAATGGAAAAAAGGTATGCTACCAAGGACATCGACGGTTCTTGCCACTTGATCATAAATGGAGAGATCTGAAAAGTGCTTTTGATGGTAAAAAAGAATATCGAGACAAGCCGATGCCTATGTCAGGAGATGATGTGGTTGCCCAACTATCTTGCATCCAGCCGGTGACTTTTGGAAAGACTCAACCAAAGAAGAGAAAGCGCGATGAAGACTTAAACTGGAAAAAGCATAGCATTTTCTTCAAGTTGCCATATTGGAGAACTCTTAAGTTGCGGCATAACTTAGATGTGATGCATATAGAAAAGAATGTGTGTGATAATATCTTGGACACATTATTAGATATTGATGGGAAAACTAAGGACAATATACAGGCTCGTTTTGATCTGCAAGCACTCGGTATAAGAAAACAGTTACACCCAAAACTTGATGGGAATTCATATTTGGTGCCTCCAGCATGCCATACATTATCAATGGTTGAAAAAAGAAAATTGTGTGCATTCTTAGCCTCGGTGAAGTTTCCAGATGGATACGCCTAAAATTTATCAAAATGTGTGAACTCCAAAGAGTGTCGATTGACTGGCATGAAAACTCATGATTGTCATGTAATTTTACAAAAGTTATTGCCATTATCAATACGTGGATCGTTGTCTGATAACGTGTGTGATGCAATAAACGAACTTAGTGATTTCTTCACACGATTGTGCTCTAAAGAGCTGAAACAAGAAGAGTTGGAGAATCTTGAGAGTAAGATTTCACTAACCTTATGCAAGTTAGAAAGAATATTTCCACCAGCCTTTTTTGATATCATGGTGCATTTACCTATTCATCTTGCACGAGAGGCAATGTTAGGAGGTCCAGTTCAATACCGATGGATGTACCCCATTGAGAGGTAAACTTTACGTATTTGTTATAGTATGTTTTCAAGACTTAACCTTTTTTTCCTACTGTAAAATGTGTCTTATAGGTACTTGTGCAAGTTAAAGCGATATGTTAATAACAAAGCTTTTCCAGAAGGATCAATAGCTGAGGGTTATATTGCCGAGGAATGCCTAACATTTTGCTCAATGTATTTGGATGACATTGAAACACAATTCAACA
The DNA here is from genome assembly GCA_034814905.1 of Penstemon davidsonii. NCBI lineage: Eukaryota > Viridiplantae > Streptophyta > Magnoliopsida > Lamiales > Plantaginaceae > Penstemon > Penstemon davidsonii. The sequence goes on from JAYDYQ010002534.1 coordinate 27,387,380, forward strand.
AAATAGAACGCAATTACGATAATTGTAAGGAGAAATCGCAACAAAACTTGAGTGTGTTTTCAGATAACACTCGTCTGATAGGAAAAGGAGTATATAACTTTATTGATAAAAAATCATGGGAGCAAGCCCATTCCTATGTTTTGAAAAACACTGACGAAGTTTTACCTTTCATCTGGTATGTTAATATATAAACTTCCCTTTCGTGTCTAAAATAATGTTAGTGATATATATGATAAGTATGAGAAATAAATCAGAAACTAAGAGGAGAGTGTTCTTGTTTATAGTGGACACTTGGAAGAATTAAAGCGACTGGACACACCTGATGTGGAAAAAAAACATGAAGAAACATTCTCTACATGGTTTGAAAAGCAAGTAAGTATTTTTATAAGTACTTTCATATTTTTTATAAGAACATTTTGTGCTATTTATTTTTTAATTTAAATTTGTATTCATAGTTTGCATCACTGTCAAGCGAAGAAAAAAAGAAAGCTCACGCAAATTTGGAATACATAGCATATCACCCTGATCAAAGAGTAACTCACTATGAGGCTTGTGTCGTGAATGGGTTACGATTTCACACCAAACAACGTGAGATGAATAAGAAAACTCAAAATTGTGGTGTGGTTGTAAAAGTTGAGGAGGAATCGGGATATAGGGACTACTATGGTGTGTTGATTGATATTATTCAGTTAGACTACTTGGGAAACAATCATGTAGTGTTGTTCAAGTGTGACTGGTATGAAGGTAGATCAATTCAAAAAGACAAATACAATTATACAAGTATCAATACGTCAAAGCCATGGAAGACTAAGGAACCATATGTGCTAGCATCCCAAGCCCAACAAGTATTTTATGTAAATGACATCAAACTTGGCAATGATTGGAAAGTTGTGATCAAGGCAGAAGCTCGAAGTTCGTGGAATGTGCTCGAAAATGATGATGGAAATTCCACAATTATCAATGAGCCTATCCAGCAAAATGAACCAAATAGCACAAGCATCCCATCAACCATTTCTTATGACTATGAAGAATGGCAGAGGACTGATATTCCAGCATCAACAATTGATTCTAATGGCTTAGCACCTGTGGAAGAAGACCTCGACGAATTTATTGAAGATGAAGATGAAGACGATGAAACATTAGCTGAATATAATGAAGAAGATGACGAACAAGTTGACAATGAGGATGACACGGAGATGGATGAGTCTGAAGGAGAACACGATTAGAATGTATTCTGAAAGGAATTGATATATTTCAAATTGCTATGTATCTTGTTATATATTTTTCAACAATTAATATAGGTTGATATATATATAAATTTTGTATCAAAATATTTCCATTTGTCTGATTGTGATGTCTTTTTAATTAAATGTAATTTTCTCCTCTGCAGGTTTGTTGCTTTTTGCTAAGGATTTGCACAAGGATCAAACTTTTTGGAATCTAAAATGCATTCTGTATTGCGTGGAACTTCTCTCTTTGTTGTTTGTTTGCTCTTTATGGACACGTGCGAATTGTTGTGGTTTAAGATGTGAACAGCTAGTGTGGAACTTATTTTTCTAGCTCTTTGTGCATCTTGTCTTCACTTTAAACTGTTTTGGTTGGTTTAGACTTATCTTTGGTGGATGTGGCTCTTGTATTTAACATTTTTGTGTAATTTTTTCTAGTCATCACGATGAATTGTTCTGGAATTGTCTTATATTTGTAGTTTATGAGTCTAGTAGGTACTGAATACTGATGGTGAATTTTTTCTGTTGTTATTGATCTCACTAGTCAATCTTTCTCTTTGAATCAGACACATGATGAGGCTGTGATTTTCTTTGTCATCTGTCTATGTTAGTTATCTCTTTGTGACCACAGTAAATTTGAAGGCTTATGTGATTTCCTTTTAAAGGTTTATTTGACATGTAAGTGTATTAACTACATATCAAATATTATTTGCAAAATGTTTGACCTTTTATTTTATAGGTGATTTGATCTTTTTCCTTTTATTTTATTTCCAATGCGATTCTGTTGCATTATGAGCAGGGAATTTGACATAATTATTTATTATGTTGGTAGAACTTAAAATTGAGATTTGAGCACATGACTAATTTTAAGACTCAAAAGATGATATTTCCCTTGAATGAGTGAGTGTGCCATGCACGTGACTTTGGCTCTGCCGCAAAGTTGTCACAAACGTGAAAGTGAAAGACTTTCACGATCATAACTGATAAGAGGAACAAAATTGATAAAAAAATATTTAGAGGATGAAATAGTCAATAGTGTCTCATAAGGGGGCGAAAAGTGAAATTCACCCTTTATTATTTGAATTTGTTTACTCAATTCGAGCCGAGACGGTAAAATAAAATTTGACAAAAGAATATATATATTTATTACGAAATATACTCGAGCTTAATTTTTTTGGATATTCAAACTCATGAGCTTGATTCTTTTACAATCAAATCAAACTTGAATAATATTTATCGTTTCATAACTGTTTGTATACCAGACTAAATTTAACAAGCTAAAATTGACAATTATATATGTGGATATATATATATATATATATATGGCAAATTACTAACAGGTGATTGATCTAGCTAAAATAAAACCCCTTTGAAAACCAAATATATATATATATATATATATACATATATATATGGCAAATTTTCAAAAATGGTCATGTAACTTTGGTATTCATTCAAAAATAGTTATGTAATTATAGTGAATGTACATTTAGTTATCTAACTTTCACCCAATTTCATTTTTAGGCCTATGCATAACAAATTTGGTTATCTAATTTTTAATAAGTTTCAATTTTAGACCTACAATTACACTTTGGTCCTATTACTGGGGGAAAAATGTAATTGAAGGACGAAAATTGAAACTTATTGAAAGTTAGAATATGAAATTTGTAACTGCAGGATTAAAATTGAAACTTATTGAAAGTTAGAGGACAAAATTTGTTATGCATAGAACTAAATACCTCTGTGCTATTTTGTATTAGCAAAAACCTCATTCCAAGCCGAAATACATATTTTGAAGGAAAAGTGATAAGTATATCCTTATTCACCTAAAAATTTGACAATAATCCCATTAACTTTGAAAACTAGCATTAACATCCCTGTTCCCTTGAAAAAATGACAAAAACCTCCTTGTTTACTTATAAAAGAATTTCGAATTAGGATTCTAATTTTACTAATAAAAAAAGAACACAAGAGAGTTGTGCTAATATAAATGGGGGTGGGGTAGTTAGACAAAGTATGCGAGGTATTTTTGCATTTAACTATTTATTTAATTCAATGTAACTTTGTTTGTATGAATGCTGATATTATGATATAATGATGTAGTTTATCGTTTCGCTAAAAAGAAAAAAAATCAACATTTAGTGATTTTGGGATATTTTATTTTTTAGGTAAGTAATTTCGATCCTGTAACTTTTCACTATTTGCAATTATAGGAGGCTGTCATTTAGGTCCATGAACTTTTTGGAGTTTGTAATTTTAGAACATATGGCCGCAATTTTGGTCATTTAACTTTTTGAATTTCTTGAGAAACGGATTGAAATTGCTGCCAAATGTCCTAAAATTGCAACTAATAAAATGTCAAATGTCGTAAAATTGTAAACAATGAAAAGTAAATGGATCGAAATTGCTTATCTAAAAAAGAAACTATCCCAAAATCACTATCCGTTAAAAGTTAACGGACTACAAATGCATTATTGCCTAATTATATGGTAGACCACTTTCACGACTAAACTTATTTTGGTATTTCTTTCCAAACTCTTCTCCAATGAATTTCAATTTCTTTTTTTAATTAGAGGTATGTCACCCGCACGGGTTTTCTTTATCCAGAATCTCATTTTACCCCATCTTGGTTTTGAAACTTTTTCATTGAATCAACTCATTTTTATTTGTATCTTTAAGTTTTCCCTTAATTCGGGTGATTCCTTTTCTTCATACTAAATTTGTTCGAAAATTTTCGAAGTAAACAAAAAGTATTTAAAATAGAGGGAAAATCCGGCGCCAAGTTTTTTGGTGGGAGGAGTGGGTTTTCAACACGTTTGCTCTGTCCAAACATTTTCCACAAAATCAGAACGGTTTCTTCAACAATGACTACCTTGTTGGTATTTAATTCAAGATTCCCATTACAGATCTCCCTCTATCTCAGTTTGCACTCCGCCCTTTTTAGTTATCAATTCTTTATTCTCGACTCCGTCTCAGGTAAGATATTTCTTACGGTTTTAACTTTTCTTTTTATTGATTTCATAGTGAAATGGGCATGTATATTAGAGAACGTAAAGGGTTTCCCCTCTTAGGCATAAACAGGTTTAGGTTTTAGTTTTATGCTTTTTCACAAATTCATTTTCTTTACATGGAAAATGACAATGGATTTCAACCCATAAGATTGAAATTTGATATGAGAAATACTCACAAGAGAAGAAGTGGAACTTTCCCACCAACTGTTTGATGAATTGTTTTGGTATGTCACACCATTTCTTTAGTGTTGTACCATTGTAGTCTTTAGAGTCGAAATTTAGCTCTTCTTTAGCTTTGTATTTAATGAGGGGCTTATCTTTTTAATATTGTTTTCTCTTAATCTAGCATGTAAGTATTTCAAAAATAATGACTCTTTTTGCTTTAATGATTTTATTTTATCAAATTCTTAATATATTCAATGTTAAGAGATGGAGAATAGGTCTAATATCATAAATCTTGCTGAGAATTGAGTGGCTCTTTCTTAGTCTTCTAGAATGATATTAGTATTTGCTTGCTGATATATTATATATACAGAACTATACCCATGCAATTCAAAGATTAGTATTAATTCATTGTAGTTAGTATGAAAGTGTTGGAACTTGATGATTTGGTTTGTTTTTTTCTTAATTCGGTAACATAATTTGTGACTATGGTCCTTGCTCATGATAATTAAGCCTCTATGTAAAGATTTGCTCCTAATTATCTCCCTAGCCATTCAAGTTTAGTTACTTTATGCAGATTCTAAGGCTTACTCTGATGCACAAAAAAATTTGCAGGTTGTATAATTATGAACATGGCTACTCGTGGTCGAACTAGAAGCCAACTAAATGATCAAGCTCAATTGCAACAGTTTATTCAAGAGTCTCAGGAGCAGACAACAGAACAAGAAGCATCTGGACAACCAGATGACAATGGTGGTTTTTAATGCTTTATCACTTTAATTTTGCCTATTTTGTTCTTTAAAGGATAATTCTTCTATAACTTTTTATGTATATCTTTCCTGGATGATATCACTTTATAAAAGCACCCACTTACTATGTTAAGTTAATGTCAGGGACATCTCGCAAGAAAGGAAGACGAGGAGCAACGAAAGGCATTTCTGTCCAAAATCAAAGACGGAGAACAGGAAAATTAGAAATTGTTATTCATCCACGTAGAAAGCGGGTCGTTGGTGATAATGCTCGTCACTTCAAGACCGAGGCCTGTGTTACCCTTAAGCAGTATGCACCCCTTAAATATCCCTACTTTAAGGATATTCCATTTGAAAATAAAAGGAAGATGTGGTTGGCTATGAAGGTATATACGTTGTAACCTGTCATGTATTAAACTGGTTCTATTTTTGAAATATGTAACAAATATTTTTATTGTTTATCAAAATTGCAGCAAAAATTTGATCTTCAAGACAATTCTCAAACTAAAGAAATTTTCTTCAAACAATTAAATCGACAATATAGGAATCGTCGCCACAAGTTGCACTTATATTACAAAGACCACAAATATGATGATAATGTCTTGAACCAGCCTCCCGAAGGAGTAGAACTAAGTGATTGGGAGCTTCTTATCAATTACTTTGAAAGTGAGGAATTTCAGGTATGTTAGTGAGTTATTTAAAATACTTTATGCAACTGTAAATTTACTTATCTATTAAGCAGCCATATATATATATATATATATATATATAATTAAATATATATATATATATATATAATTAAATATTTCTGCATTAAATTTCATTTTTTCAAAAAAGGTTAAAATATGAAAAGTGTAATAACCTCCACATTATTGTGAAACAAAGAAGGCTTTATTTATATAATAGTATTACCTTTGTTCATACAGAATGTAAGTGGCAGAAACTCTGAGAATCGGGGCAAACTGAAGATGCGGCATTCTTGTGGCACAAAATCCATTGCACAATATTGTTATGAAGATGTAAGTGTTCTAAATATAATTTTTGTACTACTCTCTACATTTTTCTATAAATGATTAGTCAAATTACTTTTAAATTATAGAGAGATACTGAAACGGGAGTGGAACCTACACGAACTGACACATTGAAGAAAACTCACTTTAGCACCAAGAAGAATGATTGGGTGGACAAAGAATCAAAAGATGCTTATGTAAGTCAGTAAAGTGTTTTTTTTAATGTCATAATTTCAAAATGCTACATCCTAAAAGTTAATTTTCCAGGATAAAATAACAAGATTGCAAAATCCAGAACCAGATGATAGCCATGAGCCGATGAACGAGGATGAAGCTTTTATAGAAGCTTTGGGACCAGAAAAATCAGGACGACTTCGTGGTTGTGGAGATGGATTGAAGCCACCTTCTAAGAAGGGACAAAATATTAGCGAGGAGCTGGAAAAGGAAAACGAAGAATTAAGGAAGAAAGTTGAAGAAGATAAAGAATGCATGAAGGAGATGTCCTCACGCATTGAAGCATTGGAGTCCCAAGCTAACAGTCAAGAGGCTCAAGTCCAAGCTCAAGTTCAAGCTTATCTCAAAAATCAATTTCCTGCTTTCTTTCAAAATTTAGGCGGCGCTGGCCAGACTCATCTACACGCGAATGTGAGTCACTAGTTCTTTAACTAAAGAGTCAGTTATGTTTCCAAACTCAACATCTATTCATTTTTATACCATTGTTTTGACTAATTTTTTACCTAGGAGAGTACTTTTTTTTTTTTGGGAAAAATTTGTTGTCTACTAACAGTGCTTATAAGTAGTGGAGAAAGGAGGAAAGAGATTTGGGTAGGGTTTACATTTGGTAGTAGTGATAGGAGGAATTATGATAATCATCATCAAACTGTTAATAGTGATTCTTAGGAAGTTATCAAGAACTGCAATTTTTAGTTTTGGTTGTGTTTTTGCTTTTTCTACTTTTGGTGGGAATGTTTGATGCTTCTCACACAAAAAAGAAATGAGAATGTTTGATGCTATTACTCGTGAATATTACTGATGGAATCTAATACAATTTGCATTAACTTTCTAGGAATAATATATGTTTATCACTTCGAGTTTGTGAAGTTATAATCTTAGGTGAGAAGTTTGTGTAGTGATGGTCTTATCATTATCTTAAATTTTCCCAAATACTTGAATTATTTATTGTATATGTTTCATATTATGTTGATAAGTTTCATTGGAGTATGTAATTAGCAAAATTAGTGCGTCGCCCATTAAGTTATCCAAACTTTTCAAGTAGAATAATTGTTTATCTCATTTTTACCTTTTTAAATATTTAATTATCTTTTTATTTGTTTATCACATTGTAGGTCTGAAGATGTCTCGGCAATTTCCTTGCAGAAGCAATTGATCATTGCTAGACAATTTCCTTTGTTTTAGGTTTTAAGTAGTTTATAGTTTGTTTGCAGAAGCAATTGATCATTGCTAGACATGATTTCCTTTGTTTTTTGTTTTAAGTAGTTGCTTTAGTTTGTGTATCATTGCTAGACATATTCCTTTTCTTTTTTCTTGGTTTTAAGTAGTTGCTTTAGTTTGTATATATTTGGTTGTACTAAATTTTGATGTTATGAAAGCTTATTATAGTTTTGTTTATATGAATTAAATTGTCGTTATTCTCTCTTTCTCTCTCTCTCAATATATATATATATATATATATATATTATTGAAAGAGATGTGCATGAACAAATAGTGACATTTGTGAGAATCCAAATGAAATTAATTAGATGATGAAAATTACAAAAGAAAAAGAAATTACTTGTAGCCATAATAATGTTGTCACTTTAACTCTTATTTATTGAATAATTCGAAAAATATGATAATATTTAAAATTATATTAATTAAAAAATCAATAAAATAGTCACAGTATTACCTGTCACAATATCTTTTATTTATAATAATTTTAACAAAAAGTAAATTTGTTTAGCCACGGTTTTTGCTGTCACAATATAATTTATTCAAATAAAAAATAAATGTATTAAATATTAAATAAATTGTTTCTAGTGACGAAAATACTATCTGTAGTGACGACTTTATTTTGAAATAGTGATATTCGGCACGCGGCTATATCCTTGTTTTCTTGTGACATACAATTACTTGTGGCTGAAAAAATTGGTTATAGCGATGCTATTTTTTCGTTGTGGCTAAAACTTTTAGCCACGGTATTTGTAGTGACAACAGGTGACAATGTGAATGATCGCCACTGATTAATTTTAGTGACAACTTTTGCACATTCAGTGACAACAAAATTTGCCACTGTAAGCCATGAATTTTGTAGTGTCGTGGGGTAAGCGACAACTTGTTACCTTACTAGAGTGAAGGAGTTTTGTGGCTGGTGTCCCATTACTCTAAAACTGGATGTATCTTTGCTGATGATATGGGATTGGGAAAAACACGGCTGGTAACATAATGCACTTGCATTATTGTTTGTTCAATTCCTTAATTTTTAATTAATTTCGACTTTGCTTATAGTTGACCTCCTTATTATAATTTATTTTTTTATATTTCAACTTTCATGGCTAGGACTCTTCCGGGGGTTTTAGTTGTTGTACACGTCCAATGTCTGTAAAAGTTTGGATAGATGAACCAGAAAATTGACATATCTCTGACATGTCGAGAATGTATGTCATTTTTTTACATTTTAATTGATTATTGATGTAATTGTTATATGATGCATCACAATTAATTTATTATCCTCTTCTTTTTTAATAGTAATAACAAAGAAAAAACAAAGCTTAATTTTGTACTTCAGGTTTTCACAAAACTTTCATGTACTAGCCAAAAACTTTATCTATTTGGAATTTGTTATATTTTACAATTTTTTTTTCACAGAACCAATTCATTTTGATCACGACGTATAACAATGGATGGCCCTATAGCTAAGCAATTTGGGCCCTTGCCTAGTATCCCGACTATAGAGGGGCCTAATAATAATTATTTTGTAAATGTATATGTGTCTTCGTTTTTTCAATTTGATAAATTATAAATTTTTTTTACATAAATTATATATTTGAAATTAAGGATTTAGGTTGAAAAAAGTTGAGTCATAATAATACAACAAACTTGGATAATTTTCAAATGAGTTCTTGGCCTATTTGTATTACCACATTCTCAAACAAACGGTGAAAATCAACTTGATCTAGTGGCTAAAAATGATGCTCTAGAGATTTTCCTATAAACACGTTTAGAATATTTTACTCCATGCACTGGAACCATGTATAAGCTAAAAGAATGTCCTAGATATCTTCATGCATAATTTATTAGGCCATACTTAATTTATCAAGTATTGTTGAGGCAAATATTGATATTAATACGTCATGTATTGGTTCAGATATGTTGGACACATGATCGGAGCGCGACATTAAACTAGATTTATCCTATCCAATTAACTTTTCGATTAACAATACACATTCTGTTGAAATCCTCCTTGTGTTTGTTATGTAAACTCTATTGAGCTAATTTATGTAAAGTGATTATTTCATATTATTAGTGTCAAATAAAAATTATATGCTAATTGATAGTAAAGCGTTTATGTTTTAGTGAATCTTAGTATTTCTTTTTTATGATATTGCAATTTTGCAATAATACATTAAGTTTATCAGTTAATGTAACTTAGATTCAATGAGTTTGAGTCAAGCTACAATTTTTAATTCTAATTTTTTTAAAGGACGATTCAAAACTACATACACTTCTCGGTTTTTGGTAGCGGACTGAACAGTTTGGTAATCGAACCGAATAGTTTGGTTTGGCATACGGTACAAATTTCAAAATTACCGCACCCATCTATATACTGAAAATTGGTGTGGTTGCACACCGCTAAGATAGTATCGAGAGCAGGGATATTCTACTTTCACATTTTTATCTATTTATTGTGTCGACAAGTAAAAGAAATATTTGTTAACGTACCTTAGTTTTATAATTGTACTCACGATACTTGTAATATTTGCAATTGTTAAGAGAAAGATTTAAAATGAAATGTTATAAAATGATATCACAATTGAATCTAAAATAGGTCAGTTAATTTGTTATTTTATCCATCAATTACTAATATGTTAGTAAATACTTAAAAATTATCTTACAATTTTAAAAGTAATAACATTAATTCTAAAATTATACATTATTTTTTTTGTAAAAGGGGGCTCCAATTTTAAATTTCGCTAGGCCCCTTAATATGCCGGGCCGGCCCTACATATAACGTGACGCGGAATTATAGGCGAAACTTTAGAAGCATTCAGTTGTCCGGACAAAAAGAAGGAAACAAGACGATGCATGAATTTATCAAAATAATAATCAAGACACTGTATGTGATAATATGTTTGTGGATGATGTAATTGTTTTATTTGTTTTGATTTATTGGCATGCAATTGTAAACTCATTTCTTTGAAATTAAAAACTTATCTTGTTACTAGAAATTGAAAAGTTGCTACAAGACAGGGGCGGACGTACATATAGAATTGGGGGGCAAAAAAAATAGTAGAGCATTAATAATTAAAAATTAGCTGAAGCTACAAAGTAACTAAAGTTTCTACGGCTACGGGACTACAACAAGTAACTTATTTGTTTTATTCAAGGCCCAACAAATACAATTCCAGCCCAACTATTTCTTTTCTTTCTATGAATAACAGTTAATCCCTAATCATAATTCTATTTGGTCTCTTTTATTTAATAGCAAAACTTATAAATTCATCTGTGTACTTTAATTGAAGAAATTGCGTAAACAAGATTCTTGAGAATTTGTCTATTATCTCCTTCTCAAAACATCGAATTTCATCGATTCTTGAAAAACTTTAATAATTGTGAATCGATTCGTTTTGTGTCTTCGATTATAAGGTATGTAAATTTATACATTTATAGTTACTTTGATTGATATAATAATATGTATTCTAGTTTATTTATATATTTTTTTACTTGTTATATATTAGGAGATAAATTATTGATTGAAATTCAAATATGGGAAAATCGTCTAAAATTGATGCATTTTTCAAAGAAAGAATGTTGAAAATTCTGAACCACAAATTGCATCATCAAATATTAGAGCACCAAGTAGTCCACCAACATCTTCTATTTCTCAGCCATATAAAGTATGAAGGATTGAAAAAGAAGAAATTGATATTTCTTCTATAGAACGGGATCCGGGATTAAGTCATTCGATTGAATTGTATCCAATCGAACAACGTGATAAAATAAGACGAGCTTATATAATGGCATGGCCATATCAACCTAGACTTGATAAATATCCTCTCTCAGGGTCTGCTAACAATCTTCGAACATTTCAAGAGTCTTGGTTTGATAAATTTTCTAGTTGGCTTGAGTACTCAAAGGCTAAGGACGCAGTATTTTGTTTACCATGTTATGTGTTCAGTAATTTATCAAGCTTTCGTATTGGAACAAATGCATTCATAGAAGTTGGCCTTCAAAACTGGAAAAAATTTAATGATGGAAATAATTGTGCATTTTTTAAACATATTGGTACAAATCCTAGTTCACCACATAATACTTGTGTTAGAACATGTGATGAATTGATGACTCAATCTCAACATATAGATAAAGTTATGCAAAGACAAACTTCTAAAATGATTCTTGAAAATCGTTTACGGTTGAAAACTTCGATTGATGCTATTCGATGGCTCACATTTCAAGGATGTGCCTTTAGAGGTCATGATGAGACTATTTACTCGTTGAATCGAGCTAATTTCATTGAGTTGGTCAAACTTCTTGCATCATACAATTCAAATGTGAAAAATGTGGTGCTAGAAAATGCTCCTGGTAATGCTCAATACATCTCTCCCACTATTCAGAAAGACATTCTACATTTTTTTGCAAGAAAGGTACGAGCCGTAATATGCGAAGAAATTGGTGATGCAAAATATTGTATTATTATTGATGAAGCTCGGGATGAATCCAAGCGAGAACAAATGGCAATTGTTTTGAGATATGTAGACAAAGAAGATCAAGTTCAGGAAAGGTTCTTCGATCTTGTTCATGTTTCAGATACGACCTCATTAACTTTGAAAGCTGAGATAACATCTGTCCTTTCTCATAATAATCTTCATATTCATAAAATTCATGGTCAAGGATATGATGGAGCAAGTAATATGTGAGGTGAGTGGAATGGATTACAAGTTTTATTCTAAACGAATGTTCTTCTGCTTATTATATCCATTGTTTTGCTCATTGACTACAATTGGCGTTAGTTGCCGCTGCAAGAGAAGTTCACCCAATACATAATTTTTTCACAAAATTGACATTTATCGTCAATCTTGTTAGTGCTTCTCCAAAATGGCATGATCAGTTAAGAGATGCCCAGACTTCCAATGTTGTCAATTTAATTGAAAACAATGAGCTTGAAACGAGCTGGTGATACGCGATGGAGCTCCCATTTGAACTCAATAGCTTATTGAAAATGTATGATGCTACATACTATGTTCTTGAAAGTATCACGAATGATGGTAATTATTCTAAAAAAGGTGATGCACATGCCGCATGTGAAGCAATGATACCTTTTGAGTTTATTTTTATCACTTTTGGAAGTAACCCATGATCTTAGTCAAGCTTTGCAACTTAAGTGTCAAGATATTTTAAATGCATTATCCTTGATTTCTACCACCAAGACTTTGATTCAAAAGATGAGAGAAACATGTTGGGAAAATTTCTTAAAAGATGTTAAATTCTTTTGTGAAAAGCATGATATTGATATTCCTGGTATGACTATACCTTATAAGCCTAGAAGGGCTCGAACTCGTCGTCAAGTAGATTCGATTTCAGTGGAGCATCATTATCAGGTTAATTTGTTCATTGTTGCTATTGATACTCAATCGCAAGAGTTAAATAGTCGATTTAATGAAAATAGTGTAGAGCTTCTAAGATTAAGCTCAACATTTGATCCTAGTGGTAATTACAAGTTATTTAATGTTGATCACATTTGTCAAATTGCAACTAAGTTTTATCCTAATGATTTTACTGAGCAAGAGATGTTACATATGAAAATACAAGCACAACATTATCAGCTCGATGTTCCCAATCACCCAGAGTTCCAAAAGTTATCAAGAATATCTGAGCTATGTCTACGATTGACGAGTACGAAAAAGCCGATGGTGTATCCTTTAATTGATCGTTTGATTCGATTGATCCTGACTCTTCCTATCACCACTGCTACGACTGAACGTTTATTTTCAGCAATGAAGTTGGTGAAAAATAAGCTCAAAAATAAGATGGAAGATCAATATCTTGCCGACTGTATGATTACTTACATTGAAAGACGAATTGCTGAGAAATTTGATATTGATTCTATCATAGATGAGTTTTATGATATGAAAGAACGTCGTGTAACACTTAAATAATATTTTTTAATTAGATTAATGTTTCCTTCTGAATTAGATACAATTTTCATTGTCAATCTATTTTTTTTAGTATTATTTGTGAGTTTGTGCACAATATTAATTTCAATATTATGGTCGATAAAATTTGACGGACAAAAAAGTTCGGCCTTCCCTAATCTCCAATCCTGGATCCGCCCCTGCTACAAGACATATCTTCTCAGACGTATGAAAATCGAAGTTCATAAATTTTTCATTCTCAAGAACAACGAGATCATTGTATAAGTTAGAATCAAACTCACATCAGGTATATGTTCAACACATTCTATATAAGACTATGGCGGGTGAGAAAATATTCACCCAACATCTTGGGGCATGCGAAAACTTGTTCCCTCACCAGAATGAAGGATTTTCGTGGTTGGTGTCCCATTACTTTAAAATTGGTTGTATCTTGGCTATGATATGAGACTGGGAAAAACACGACAATTCCTTGATTTTTAATTAATTTTGAATTACTTATGGTTGACCTTGTTATTTTAATTTATTTTTTCATATTTGTGCTTTCATGGTTGGACTATTCCATTCCAACCTCTTTTTTTAATGCATATATAGTAATAACAAAGAAGAAATGTAGCTTGATTTTGTACTTCATGTCATATGACTTTCATGTATTAGCCAAAAACTTTATCTATTCGGATTTTGATATATTTTAAAATTTTCATTTTCACAAAACCGATGCATTTTAATCACGACATCTAACATGGCGCAAAGTAATTGGTGAAATTTTAGAGAAACTCAGTTGTCTGGTAAAAAAGAAGAAGGAATCAAGACGATGCATGGATTTATCAAATAATAATCACATTCTCGTAAATTTTCAACACATTCTATATAAGACTATACAACAAACTTGGATAATTTTCAAATGAGTTATTAGCCTATTTGTATAACCATATTCTCAAACAAACGGTGAAAATCAACTTGATCTAGTGGCTAAAATGATGCTCTAGAGACTTTCCTATAAACCTATGTAGAATATTTTACTCCATACTATGAAACCATGTATAAGCTAAAAGAATGTCCTAGATATCTTCATGCATAATTTATTGGCGAAATTTTATAAGAATTCAATTGTTTGGTCAAAAAGAAAAAGGAATCAAGACGAATCATGGATTTCTCTAAACCATAATCAAGACATTCTATGTGATTATATGTTTGTGGATGATGTAATTGTATTATTTGTTTTGATTCATTGGTATGCAATTATAAACTCATTTTACTTGTTCTATGTACATTTCTTTGACATCGCTACAAGACATATTTTCTCAGACGTTTTAAAACTTAAATTCATAATTTTTCCATTCCCAAGAACAACGAATAGGGATGTTCACGGTTCGGCTAATCGGCCGAACCAAAACGAACCGAAATATTTCAGTGAAAACCGAACCGAACCAAAGTTATTCGGCTTGGTTTTTGATTTTGATATTTGTGGTAATTCGGTTGTCGGTTTGATTCATTTTTTTGGCCGCTTAACCGAACCGAACCGAACCGAACAGAAAACCGAATTATTGGCTTCAAATATTTAACATTTTTTGTACAGTTTATGGATTTTAAAATAATTTAAATTTATATCAATTTTGGTTGTTTAATTTATATCATCTGATGATTATTAAATATTAATTTTTGGCGTTGTACAACAAAATTCTTTAATTTTATATCTATGGATATTGATTCTAATTGTTCAATTTATGTCATTTGAGTTAAATGTTAACTACTAAATTATTTACTTCTATGTAATTTTTAATGATGTTTAATGTTATAGTTACCTATTAATTTGATATTTTTATGCTAGATGATACAATATTTGATTATATAATTTTTAATAAATTATACATATAAATTTCGGTTAAAACATGGAACCAAACCAAACTGAACCGGAAATTTTCGGTTAAAAATCGAAAATTGAATTAGGATGTTCGATTAGGTTTTCGGTTTTAAAAATCAAGAACCGAAATTTTGGATAACCGAAATTCTGGTTCGGTTTGGTTCGGTTTTCATCGAGCCCTAACAACGAGATCATTGTATAAATTAGAACTAACATCACATCAGGTATATTTTCAACACATTCTATATAAGGCTATGGCGGATGAGAACATATCCACCCTACCTTTTGGGGCAGCGACAACTTGTTCCCTCACCAGAGTGAAGGAGTTTCGTGGTTGGCATCCCATTACTTTAAAATTGGTTGTATCTTGGTTGATGATATGAGATTAGGAAAAACACGACAGGTAACATAATGCATTTGCCATATTGTTTGTTCAATTCCTTTATTTTAAATTGCTTATGATTGACCTTATTGTAATTTTTTTTTCAGATATGTTCTTTCATGGCTGGATTCTTCCACTACAACTTGGTTACGAGAGTTTTAGTTGTTGTATGTCCAATTTCTGTAAAAGTTTGAATGGATGAGCTAAAAATAATACATTTATCTGACATGTCTAAAATGTATGCCATTATCTGAAATTTTACTTAATCATTGATGTACTTGATTCATAACAATTAATTTATGAACCTCTTCTTTTTTATGCATATATATTAATAATAATAAAGAAGAAACGGAGCTTGATTTTTGTACTTCATGTTTTCATATGACTTTCATATACTAGACAAAAACTTTATCTATTCGGACTTTGATATATTTTACAATTTCCATTTTCATAGAACCGATGCATTTTGTTCAGGACATTTAACATGGCGCGAAGTAATTGGCGAAACTTTAGAGACATTTAGTTGTTCGGTAAAAAAGGAGAAAGAACAAAGACAATGCATGGATTTGTCAAAATAATAATCAAGACACTGTATGTGATTATATGTTTGTGGATGATGTAATTGTTTTATTTGTTTTGATTTATTGGCTTGCAATTATAAACTAATTTTACTTGTTGTATGTAAATTTCTTTTACATCTATTAACAACAAAAGTTGCTACAAGGCATATTTTCTCAGACGTATTAAAACTAAAATTCATAATTTTTCAATTCACAAGAACAGCGAGATCATTGTACAAGTTAGAACCAACTTCACCTCAGGTATATGTTCAACACATTCTATATAAAACTATGGCGGAGGAGAAAATATTCACCCTATCTTTTGGGGCAGCGACAACTTGTTCAATCAAGATACATCCCGTTTTAGAGTAATGGGCACCAGCCACAAAACTCATTTACTCTGGTGAGGGAAAAATGTTTGCTTACCCTCAGAGGTAGGGTGAATATGTTTTCCTCAGCCATAGTAGCTTGTTTGCCTTTAGTTTTCTTAATATTAAATAAATATATAAATAGCTAGGCAATTATTTTAAGCAAAATTGAAACTTACCAACATGGGAGAAGATGAACAAATGAAGAATAGTCGGAGACGGGCTGAAGATGTGTGATTCCGTGAAGCAGTCGGTGAAATAGACAGTCATGACGACCGTGAGGACTGAGGAGAAGAGGAGGTGAATGATGAATGGAGGCATGAAACGATGAAAGATTGAAATGGCAAGAAAGAGACTTTTGTTTTGACTAGAGTAAAAACCAAATTGGGCTGGAACTGGATTGATATGAATGGGCAGAACAAATTTTAACTCTAAGCTCATAATTCGGTTATCGGTTCGGTTTGGGTCGGTTAATCGGATAAAAAAACCAAACTGAACTAAAAACCGAATTTACTTAAAATTGAAAATCGAAAACATAATCGAATATTATTCGGTTCAGTTTGCACCGAACTACAGTTTGGTACAGTCGGTTAACTCGAACCATGAACAACCCTAGATTGAATAACCCTATGATGATGGACATTTCACGTTATACCATTAGTAAGAAAATTCAAGAATTTAAATAATTTACTGCAACATGATAATAAGAATCATAGAAGAGTACTCAATCATAAAAAATATGCGTTGATATATTATCTTTCTAATAAAGTTAGTGCTTCCGAATCCAATTAATTTTCAATAAGTCAAATAGCTTATTTTCTCTCTAGTAGATAGTCTTTCTACTCTATCTAGTAGGGGGTTTCTTGTGTTTGGTTGAGGAAAATTGACTTTCCAAGAACTCTACCCTATCTCTTTGAACTTATTACTATGGACATTTTTTTTTTAGATACAAGATGAGCTTAGCATATGTTGACACAATGTTTATGTCTTATGATTCTTCGACGAAGCTTCTACCTGATCGCAGCAATATTCAACTCTAAATCTACCCACATTAAACCCATGATCGTACACCTTCACTAAACCAAAACCCATGATTGTACCCGAAATTCAGACGAATCCACCAGTGTCGGCTATACCTAATATCCCAAAATATGAATTCCATGATAACTCCATCAGCATGTTCCCTGTCCCCATTAAGTTAGAATAATTGATTAGTAATCGTCTAAATTACAGAGTAGCTTTGAAGGTGGCAAGCAAAAACGTATGAACGTGTTTGGAGCATGTTACAGAGTTCGAGAGTTAAAAAAATCAAGGTGGGTGAGGGGGCACTCATTAATTCAGTGACTCATGCTATTCCTTCGTGTTTTATGGGTTGTTTCAAACTACCGCACTACTTAACTAAAGAAGTTGAGTCAATGATGGCTAGCTTTTGATGGGACGAAAATGAGACTAGGAAAATGCATTTAATGAATTGGAATCCATTGTGTGCGAGCAAAAGAGATGGCGGTTTGGGATTCCGAGACATGGATTCATTCAATTCAACATTTTTAGCCTAACCCGTATGGCATATTGTACTTATTTGAACAATCCTCTCAATAGGATGATAAAGACTAAATATTCCCTAACTATAAAATCCATGTTTTGGGATGAAAAATCATTTTTTCAATCCCCTTGGGAAATAATTAAAACTAAAAATTAATTAGAAATTAGTTTAAATAAAAACCGATCCAATGAAAATCCGGACCCGACTCCATGTTCTATTTGGACTCAATCTCCGCTTTCCCCAATTTTTCTCACAAAACAGTGATTCAACACTTAATTTTTCAATCCTCCTCCTCGCCGTCACAAAAGGTAGAAACCTTCAATTTTGGTATTAAATATGTCTTTTTCGAATGTTTGGTACCAAATGAGTAAAGTAGGTAAAAGTCTGGTATCAAAAACAAAATTTTACCCCTCGCACGTGATGGACTCTATTAAAAATTGACGACTAAATGAAATGTGTCAAGAGGGCCTAAATCATTGTAAGAAATACACTTTAAATTGTATAGAGACAACTTCTCACTCACATCAAAAAAGGTGAGGAGATGATTACATTTTATAGTGTCTATTAGCTATAAATCAATGCCACGATTCTTGCTACATATTTATCCAGATTTTATGCTATTCTATACAACCAATGCCATGCTTTTTGCTACATAATTATACAGATTTTATACCACGATTTTGGCTATATGATGGCCAAATTAATGGAAACACATTGCTGAAAATCAGTTGGTTAACACTCCCCCGCAATCTGAGGTAGATATCACCGATAGATTGGACCGAAGCAAATGAAACTGTTGGGACGGTAAGCTCTTTGTGAATATATCTGCAATTTGGTCTTTGGAGGAGATATAACGGACATTCAACTGATTTCTTGCCACACGCTCTCTAACAAAGTGAAAATCAATCTCGATGTGCTTAGCTCGGGTGTGAAAAATGGGATTGGCAGTAAGGTAGATGGCTGACAGATTATCACACCAAATAATTGGAGGATGTGTTAGTGAGACTCCCAAATCATGTAACAAGGACTGCAACCAAATTAATTCAGCAGTAGCATTTGCAAGGCTCTTATATTCAGATTCAGTGCTTGAACGAGCGACTGTCCTTTGCTTTTTAGCACTCCAAGATACAAGATTGGAGCCGAGATAAATGCCGAAGCCTCCAACAGAACGTCTATCATCTGGATTTCCAGCCCAATCCGCATCCGAATAAGCATGTAAAGTAGAAGAAGAGCATTTTGTCAAATGAATCCCGTAGTTTACTGTATGCTTTAAGTATCGAAGTATGCGTTTCACAGCGAGCCAATGGGAGGTGGTAGGTTGATGCATAAATTGGCAAACTTGGTTGACACTAAATGCAATATCTGGTCTAGTAAGGGTCAAGTATTGTAGAGCACCTACCACACTTCGATATTCTGTAGCATCATGATAAGGAGTGCCATCATGTAAAGAGAGTTGGGATCCAGAAGCCATGGGAGTGGAGACAGGTTTAGCACCATCCATATTTACCTTTCTTAAAAGGTCATATACATACTTAGATTGAGTCAAAAGTAAGCCTGAAGATGTAGAATTTGCCTCAATACCCAAGAAATAATGAAGAGGACCTAAATCCTTCATAGCAAACTCTTTTTGGACCGATGTTATAAATTCTGATAATGGAGCTGTTGGTGTGCCAGTCAGAATTATGTCATCGACATAAACAAGAATGAAGGCCATATAATCGTTGGTTCGCTTGATGAATAAGGATACATCAGCCTTTGATCCATGAAATCCCAAAGTATATAAGTACGAGCTTAGTTTCTGAAACCATGCTCGTGGAGCTTGTTTCAAACCATAAAGTGACCTTCGTAATTTGCATACAAAGTTCGGATTATTTGGATCAGAGAAACCAGGAGGTTGCTTCATATAAACAACTTCATTGAGAGAGCCATGAAGAAAAGCATTTTTCACATCAAGCTGACGAATACACCAATTACCAGAAACAGCAAGAGAAAGAACTGTTCGGATAGTTACCGGCTTGATGACTGGACTAAAGGTCTCTTCATAATCCACACCTTCTCGTTGATTAAATCCTTTCGCTACAAGACGAGCTTTGTAACGTTCAATAGTGCCATCAGCTTTCTTCTTTATTTTGAATACACATTTGCATCCAATGATGTGCTGGGATTGAGGAGGTGGAACAAGAATCCAAGTGCCATTTGAAATTAATGCGTTATACTCATCTGCCATAGCCTCACGCCATTGAGGATCCTGTTGAGCTTGTGTAAAGCAAGTTGGCTCAGATGGAGTAGAAGCTATGAAGGCCATTGGATGTTTAGTGTTGAATCGTCTTGGCTTTATAGTTCCATCCTTCAATCTTGTGACCATATGATGACCTGAAGTAAATGAAGTTGAAGAGTCATTCATCACAGGTGCAGAAGCATTTGTATCACCACCATTATCCATATCAAGGTTATTCAGACTAGTAGTTTGCAAATCTGAAAATTCGGGAACTGATTCTGTCGGTGATTCAGTAGTTGACGAAACTGTTGTTGAATGCATTCCATCTGAGTGCCGACTAGGTTCAATGGGAGACAATGCTTCTGGTCTTGGCACTTCATTATTAACAGCATTAGTGGTTTCGCCCAAAAAGGGCAAAGAGTGGTTTAGTGGCAAACTTTGTATATAGGAGGAGCTCATGGATTCTGCGCAATGATCCTTTGAAGCTTGCTGCAAAAATGGAAACTTAGCTTCATCAAAAATAACATGTCGAGAGATGAAAATACGACCTGAAGGTGGATGAAAACACCGATAACCACGATAACCTGTAGGATATCCAAGGAAAACACAAGGTGCTGATCTGAATTCCAGTTTGTGCTTTGTATATGGTCGTAAATATGGAAAGCACATACATCCGAACACTTTTAAAAAATTATAGTCAGGCTTTCTGTGAAATAAGAACTCTAAAGGAGATATGTAATTGAGAGAGCGAGTTGGAAGTTGATTAATTATGTAATTGGCTGTCTCAAATGCACAATCCCAAAACTTAGAAGGTACTCCAGATTGGGCCAAAAGAGCAAGACCCATTTCCACAATATGTCGGTGCTTTCGCTTGGCCGCCCCATTTTGCTGAGAAGTATAAGGGCATGAAAAGCGATGACCTATTCCGTTATCACTTAATTGTTTTTGGAAGTGAGCAGAACGGAATTCTAGTGCACCATCTGTTTGTATAAATTTGATTTTGGTTCGTAGAACATTTTCAACATGAGATCGAAAAGTATAAAATACATTATGAACCTCTGACCGTTTTCGTAAAGGGTAAAACCACGAAAATCTGCTATAATCATCAAGAAAATGAATGTAGTACTGATATCCAAAATGTGATTTGAATGGACTTGGTCCCCATATGTCAATATGAATAAGATCCAGAGGCAAAACAGATTTAAAATGAAAAGTAGTAAAAGGTAAAGCATGATGTTTACTTAATTGACATGAAGAACAAATTTCATCATTTTTTTTGCTATTTTGGCGTAGACCAGAACTATACAAAGCTTTAGAAACTATGGGCATTGCCGCATGTCCTAATCGTTGATGCCAAGTGGAACGTGAAACGCAAGAAGAAGCAACAAATGCAACTGGAGCTTTTTGGATAGTAACTGGATCTGGTTGTAGACAGTAAAGGCCTTCTTTAAGGTGTCCCTTGAGAAGAGTTTGAGCGGTGGTGCGGTCCTTTACAATAAAACAATCATGGTGAAATTCAAAGAAACAAGAATTATCACGAGTGAATTGAGAGACTGATAACAAATTTTTCTTAATATTAGGAACATGGAGGACATTTTTTAAACAGAATGAGCGAGAAGATGAATTAAAAGCAGTATGTCCAATAGTTTGAATAGGCAAACCTGTGCCATCCCCAATAGTGACCTTTTCAGCACCAAGATAGTCCGAGTGAATATTGAGATTCGAGAGATCGGAAGTCATATGATGAGAAGCCCCAGAATCAGGATACCAGTTTTGGTCATATATGGCTGCAACATTAGCTTGAGGATGGACACGTGCAGGTTGATTAGAGTAGCCGATAAGGTCACGACACTTTATGGCTGAATGACCGTATCTCCGGCACCATTGGCAGCGGATTTTGTTAGGAAAATTTCCATTATTGTTATTAGGGCCTGAGACATTATTTTGTTGTTGCACTTGTTTATGAATAGGAAAAGATCCAGGCTGAGATGTAAGGCCAACGCCTCCATTATGATGATACCGAGCTTGAAACTGATTTTTGTGTGGAGAACCACGAGGATTGCCTTTTTGGGCAAACTGTGCTATTGGGGGAATTCCTCCCATAGCTGCAGGTATAGTAGCATTAGTCGAAGCAGTTTTTAGCTCTTGAAGACGCATTCTTGCCTCATGTTGAAGTAAAACACCATGGAGTTCCTCAAAAGTGGCTGCAAAACCCGTTGTAAGTAACGTTGACACCAGATGTTCGTACTCAGATCCAAGACCGAGTAAAACTTGATGACGGAGATCAGCAGTAGAAACAGGTCGATTGATGGCTGCAAGGTTGTCTGATATGCGCTTGGCTTCTTGTAAGAAATCGTCCATTGAAGAAGACCCCTTATTTAGCCCATGAAATTCAGTGATTAAAGTGCTATAGCGTGCTTCGCTTTGAGTTGCATGTAGCCGCTCAAGAGCAAGCCAAACATCATGAGCATGAGGTAAATTGACAACATTTGTAATCATTGAGTCTGAGATATTGTTAAGAAGCCACGCAAGTGCTATTTGGTCATGTAATAACCAAGTTTCATACTCAGGATTAGTTGAGACTTGCATAGTTTTACCATCATCGGACATGGTCGTAATTACTTGAGATGGTGCAGGTGTAGAACCATCAATGTACTGCCATAGGCGATTGGCCATCATAAGAGGCTGTAGACGAGCTTTCCATGTGATGAAATTATCTTTCTGAAGTTGGACAGCAATAGATGGGAGGGAGTTGGCAGAGATGGCTGGAGTTTTGGAGGATGATGCCATTGAAAGAAAAGAAAAGGAAAAAGGAATAGGATAATTTATCGTTATCTGGCTGATACCATGTAAGAAATACACTTTAAATTGTATAGAGACAACTTCTCACTCACATCAAAAAAGGTGAGGAGATGATTACATTTTATAGTGTCTATTAGCTATAAATCAATGCCACGATTCTTGCTACATATTTATCCAGATTTTATGCTATTCTATACAACCAATGCCATGCTTTTTGCTACATAATTATACAGATTTTATACCACTTTTGGCTATATGATGGCCAAATTAATGGAAACACATTGCTGAAAATCAGTTGGTTAACAATCATAATATCAAATATATCTAGTTTTATTATGATAATATGACATTTTACCCCTTGTGATATGATAAATGTGGCAATTTATACCCCTATGTTACAAAATAGTTTGAATGCATACTCTCAATTTTAGCAAGTGAGTTACAATCTCCGGCTGAAGGAGGTAAATTGCTTCATTAAAAAATTTACAGGGGTAAATTGATTTTTTTTCCAAATTATAGTGGGTAAATTGAACATTACGCGTTTCATAGGGGAGGTAAATTGCCATTAATTTTGTAGAAAAATTGAATTTGATACCAAAATTGCAATGAAAACCTATCCTATAGTACCAAATTCACATTTTCATATCTAATGGTACTAAAAGTACAAGTGAACCTATGATAAGAAAAAGCAATTTTCCCATAAAAGTGTTTTTCCCTCTAAAATAAATTGAGCATTGAAGTTTGGATTGACACCTTGCTCCGACCCTGATCCAAATAAGGCATTACTCAGTCTGAGTAAAATAAGAATAGGGAAAAAAATAATAGAACATAAATTAATTGTTCCAATTGATGTAATCATATCAAAAGTTGAAAGTAAAAATTAATTTCGGAACAATATTCTCTTTTTTCTTTCTAAGTTAACTACCATTTGACAGAAGACAAGTGTCACATCCTATTCCTAAATTTTTCATTAAATTTAACTATTGCAATAAATTCATAGTAGAATAGGATGTTAGAATTACAAAATCAATTTGAGATTTGATAAATATATTTGACAAAGTGGTCCCACTCTAAGCAGGGAATGCAATTAATGATTTACTGCCTTATATAGTAAATTACAACGTGTTAAGTGATTACAACAATTTTACAAAATCACGGGAAGAATTTTACATATTTTGGCAAATTACACCTGTCTTTGCTTTAATGATTATAGCAATTTAATAAACTAAGGAAAATATTATACATATTTTGGAAAGTAGATTAACTCCACCTTCTATCTCACTAGCGTTATGGTTTTTTTCAGAAAAAAAAAAAAAGAAAAAAAATTCACTTTGCCCCTTAACTTTTAAATATTTTCTCATTTATCTTCTAATCATTGCGAGTTTCAACTTAACTTCCTCAACTATTAAGTATATCTCAGGAAGCCCCTTAAAGATATAAAAACCTAAACTCTAACAGAATATTTCGACGAGCTTAAATGATGTGACGCTGAAAGTTTTTTCATTTTGTCACCCAATATTTGAACACTTTTTACTTTGCCACCTAACTTTCGAACATTTTCGCACTTTGACACCCAACCTTTAAACAAATTCTACCGACGAACATCCAAATATAATAATCTTGGACATTTTTTATAGTTGAGGGGTAAGTGAAAACTCATAAAATTTAGGGGGTAAAGTAAAAAAAGTTCAACAATAGGGAGGCAAAGTGAAATTTTTCCCCCTAAAAAAAAGTATATAACATGTCACATGTATGCTCATTTACATTGAAAAAAATAAAATTATTTAACAGTATAGAAAGACATGTCTCGGCCGTCACTAATTCCCTATCCACCTTGTGTTCAAGTTTGCAACTATCATGGTGAACTCTCTCTCTGTCTCTCTCTCTCTCTGCATTCACTTATTTGCATTTTTTTTTATATATAAATTGGTAATTTATGTCTATATTTTTAATTATATATGTAAATGAATTCTATTATTGAGGTAATTTACCTAAAATCCAACAAAATCGAGTCACTAACATGGGTGATGTGTTTAACAAAAAATTAAGAGGGTGTTCTTTCATTCAGCCCAATTTTTTTTTTGTTTTTCGAAGGGTTAAATCCCTTTCGAGGCGGGTTGGGCATATTAATGTGGCTGCATCTCTTAACAGGGATTCGAATCTGAGTTCGCTAGTTAATATCTCTTCCACTAAGGGTGAGTTTGGCCTAGCGATTCGAAAATCAATTATAGGAGAATTAATTTTACTAAAATGGATTTTGGCAATAATTGATTATGATAAAATTCAATTATAAAATAATTGTTTCTGGATAATAGCTTTTGCAAAAGTAACACTTTAGTAGCTTCTGAAATAAGTTGATTTTTAGCTTCTGGAGATCCCAAAAGTGATTATGATATTAGGGGCCAAACACCATTAAAATCACGATTGACTAAAAGCAATTTCTATAATTGGGGCCAAACACTTCAAAAATCACAATGGAGGTCTAGAAGTGCTTTTAAGAGCTTCCACCGCTGGGCCAAACTCACCCTAAATCAATCACCTGTTGGGATTTCTAACAATTTACATTGATTCTTTCTAGGACAAATGACACTTAATCCCTTAGAAGTTCTTAATTTTCACACTTAACCAATTAGATCTGATATAAAACGAGAGTAACCTTGAAACTGCTAAATCGTTACACTTAAACCCCCCATGGAATTTCCAGTGGAAAATCCACCAAATAGTCACATGTGCAACACGCTTATTTTTAAAAGGGTAAAATTCACGATTCGGATTTTCCCGCTTAAAAGATATTTTAGGTCAGCTGTTTTTTATTTGAATCTTTCTCAACACTATTACAAAGAAATAGGGTTTCATTAGTGCTATACATTGTAAAACAAAATGGCAAAACAAATCTGATAGGAGAAAAGAAATCGCCCCAAATGTTGATTTGGAATTCTTTAATCGTGTTGTCTTTAATGTTGGGAAAGAAAAAAGAAATCGATTTTGTTGTAGAAATTAATAAGATAAACTTGCTAAAATTAATCGATCTTAGAGGAAAATGCAAGATACTCTCATGTGTTATGTTAAACATGTAGGAAACTACCCTGTGAAATTTTTATTGCACCAGACTTTCTTGTAGTTTCAAGAACCCTGCAAGAAACACCCAATTTGTAAAAATAGATTGTTTTGGATTGATATTTTTAAGAAATCGTTTTAAAAATAATTTAAGTTGGTCCCTATTTTCTTGAAATATGTTGATCCAAAATAACCTATTTTTTATAAATTGGGTATTTTTTTCAGGATTTTTGAAAGCACAAGGAAATTTGGCGCAATAAAAATTTTACATGGTAGTTTTTTTTACAAATTTAGCATAATACAGGAGAGTTTTTTCCATTTACCCCTCAATCTAATGGATTATTTATGCACTAACTTGATACACAATTTTTATTATTTTGGGGTTAAATGCAAAAGAATATTTATTTTGGGGAGCTAAGTATTACAATGAATAATATGATTGATTGTTTGCTCATCATGTGACTATTTTCCATCGACAATTTCATGGAAGGGTTTAACAATTTCATGAGTATTCTTATTTTATATCAAGACTATGTGGTTAAGTGTAAAAATTAAGAACTTTTGAGTGGTTAAGAATCATTTGTCCTTCTTTCTATTCCCTTTTTTGTAGTTCGTTTTTAATATGAAAATTCAGAAAAAATATATATATATAAATTGCAGGGTTCAAAATTGTGTGGCCTGAGCTAGTTGGGCTTGATGGCCCACAATGCAAGGCTACAATAGAGCGAGACAATTCATATGTTACTGTCGTAATTGTAAGCCAACATTCGTTCATAGACCGTAGCTCCTGCTGCACCGTGTGTATCTTTTCCTTGACGATAATAGTAAACTTTGTATGTTCCCCCCAAGAATTGGGTAGACAGGGCCCAAATTAAATAATTATCATATAAAAATCGATTTAAATGTGGAAAACAATAAAAATGGGTTGTAATCGATAAAAAAACCGGTAAAAATAATATTATCACTCAAAATGATTGAAATCGGCAAAAATATGGATTAAACCAGTGAAAAATAAGTTAAACTAATGAACTGAATAAGTGAAAATGACCTAGGTCAGTAAAGAGATGCATTTCAAATGATAGGGCAAGAGAAATAACATAAATCTACTTAAAAATGGACTCAATTTCATTTGATCAAAAACAGGATTTCACAATTTTTGTTGTCAAACAATGCAAAATATTTTGATGGGTTCTTAATATATAAATCAACATAATTAGTTTTATTGTATCAAACTTGATGTCACATTCACATTATAATTTGTGATGATAAAAATTTCTCGTGTTTGACAGATACAAAGACAAATGATATTAATTTTATATTGGTAAAATATAAAAACTAAATACGTTCAATGATATATATTCCTTAAAACGGAATATGGAATGAGCAAAATAATTTTCTTATGATATTATTTTAGAACAAATTTTACAAGATTTCGTAACTAAATCATTCATCATTTTATATTTGATTACAATTTGAAAGCCATTATTTTTTTTAATATAAAATAATAATTTTAATAAAAAAATTATAAAACATAAATTGAATATGAATCATTAATATGTGTTATTTAATTGTATGACATAATGAAGTTAATTTTACTCTAATTTACAACAAATACCATAAAATTAAATAGACACGTATAACGTACGTGCGCTTTTCTAGACCATTTTTATTGTACTGTAGATTGATTTAAAGGCGTCAATGGACAATAGTCTAGTGGCAAAGTTGAGTCTTAAACCTTAGAGATTTCGGATTTAATTCTCATTAACATGAGTGTTTTTTTAATTTAATATTAATATTGTTATTAGTTAATCTTTCTACTTGAGTATGAGTGATTGACTGAATTGATTATTATTAAATTATATACGTCTGGACTAGGAATATCTGGCCCAGTTTGAAACTCCTATTTCAGGCCATGCTCAATAGCCTATTCTAAGCTGAAAAAAGGCCAGTGGGCCTAAGAGTTAGTTTTTTGGGTAGGGTAAGCTAGAAAGTTTATAAATTCAAAAAATACATAGTTCAATGTTACATGGTGTAATTAATACAAATTATCTACCCAGGGTAGATATAAGATATAATTAGGACGTCAATACCCAAGGTGGTTGGGCCAAGTGGTAGTGACTTGCGACCCCAGAGGCGAGACTCAAGTTCGAATCCTACTGGAGACATCACACTGGGGAGGACCTATACCCTTTGCACTCTTCGGTCCGAGCTGTAAATACACAGTCTAGTAGATCAAAAAAAAAAAAATTAGGACGTCAATAAACTAATAACTTGATTTATAAGATCCAATGCATCCTCAATGTGCGCCCTCGTAGTAGTGAGAGATCTGATAAGACCCAATGTAATGACTAATCCCTTCAATTAAATCAATCATATGTTAATACTTTATATATATATATATATATATAATTTTTCTTTTGAAATAATAATAATAATTACATTCGATTCAGGAATAAATTATCTACCAATTTATGGAGAGACAAAAATTCTAAATAAATATGCTACCAATTTTGTAAGTAATTAAATTTAAGAATGATTCTATTTGATGAAACTAATTAATCAATGATTTTATTAAATAAACATTGACTAAATCATAATGTAAAAAAAAAAGTTGAAACATAAAACTTTTTTTTTTTGAAAAAAAAAATGGTGCTGTAAATTTTTTGGGGGTGTTGTGTTAATAGAACACCATCCCCAAATTTTAAAAGATTTGATATATGCCACAACTCTCCTTTCTTACACCTTAAAGTGGTGAGTGACAAGGGGGCTCGTGAGTGATTGATTCATTGAAAAAGATTTTGAATAGATTGATAGGATCATGTGAGGTCGAAAGACAAATTTGATACATGTATCACATAGGTAATCTCCCTAAGTGAATTGCAAACCTAGATCTCATCTTTTTGTGAATCACTCCTATTAATTAGCTTGGTTTAGTTAATTGTAAAAAAAAATGTGTTAATTGTTAAATCAAATCATTGTTTATTTTTGTGCGAATTTACGTGATTGGTCTAGTAAAAGGGACTAGTTGCTACAAAGTAGCGGACTCATGCTCGAATCCCTGTTGGGAGAGGGTTCAACCCGCCTCGAAAGGAATTAAAACCTTGGAAAACCAAAAAAAAAAAAAATGGAATTACTAAATTAATCTAATTATTTTGTTCCTATTCGTTGAGATTCGGTTTTTCATAGTCTTCCCGTTTTAATACTAGTTGAGATACGCGCACTTAATTGCATTTACAAGCTCATTTTTATTTTTTTATTTCCCAATTACCTATCAATTTTAAACATAAATATTTATCTATCGATATTATGAATTTATGATCCCTCTACCCCTTGATACTCAAAAGATCTTTCACAAATTTGTTAAGTCACGTGAACATGTAAATATAGAAAGAACCAGATGTAGAGTTTGCCTATTAATCCACTACAAGAAAAATCGGATTTTTTCATCGATTTTTTGCAATCAAAAGGCATCTGTGAGAAATTCCGCTAAGAAAAGCAATTGAATTAGATTCGCTCGCAATTTTCTCTCAAATTGCGATCGAACCAGATTCAATCGCAATTTGTGTTCAAAATTGCGAGATAATGTTTAATCATTGCGAAATTGGATGGTAAAAATAGGATATAAATACAAAAACCAATTGGCGATTCTGCAAATAGATAATTAATTGCAAATATATTTACAAAATCTATTCACTCCCATAACACGATTCTTAATTCAACAGTGCATAGCTTGTAGATTATAACAATTTATAAAATCTCGTAGAGAATTATAAATATCTTGACATGAAGATTCACATTACATCTATTTTGCTACCATTATATTCTTGTCTACATGTGTATTTAACCTGGTGAAATATAAGTTCATTTTACATAATTAAAAAGTATACAATTGCTAAGGCC
The DNA here is from genome assembly GCA_034814905.1 of Penstemon davidsonii. NCBI lineage: Eukaryota > Viridiplantae > Streptophyta > Magnoliopsida > Lamiales > Plantaginaceae > Penstemon > Penstemon davidsonii. Next base: position 27,417,599 of record JAYDYQ010002534.1, read on the forward strand.
GTCTCTAATTCCCTATCCACCTTGTGCTAGGGATAATACCTGCAAATATGAGGGTGAACACAATCAATCAATCTCTCTCTATATATATGAATTTCTATAACCATGAAAATTTTGTTGTATGTCCTTAATTATTGTTTCTTAAGTTTATTAAGAAATGCAAATAATTTTTACATGTACATAAACATGACCCTCGTGGACATATTTAATTAGTTTAACATAGATTATTTTACTCACTTTTGATAGGTTTTTTTTAACGGCTAATGACAATTTGCGCGCCCATGTGATTATCGTAATATTCAATTTATCCCCATGTGATTTGAAAAGGAACAACTTACCCCCCAGTGATTTTTTTAAAGGAACAATTTACCTCCTTGAGTTGGAGAGTGTATCATACTCGCTCAAATATGAAAGTGGGAATGAAATTTATTGTACAAAAAGATGAAATTACCCTTTGGGCGGGGGGGGGGGGGGGGGGTGGGTTGGTTGGTAAAATGGTCCACATAAAATTACACACGTGGGTAAAATGCCATATTTATAATAACACATGTAGGTAATTCTCACATTTATAAACATAGGGAGGTGAATTGCAACATTTTTTTCAATAAATTTTTTCTGAATTGAGAGAGATAAAAAATTCTCATTCAATTCAAAGGCCTAAAATGATGCCGGGAATGGTTCATAGGAGAAGGTAACACAAGTAAGAAACGAGTTATAGGCTCACCACTCGTAGGAATCCACCTAGAGATACAGGGCCTTATGTTAGCTCACCACTCAAAGGAATCCACCTAAGAGATACATGGTTAAGTGTGTAAGAACAAAGTCTTAATTAGACTCAAATATTATTCCACTCAAATGAATTTGTTTCACATGAACATTACAATACATTATTTATAGAGTTGGAACAACCCTCCAACTTAGACAATAAATAAGACTTAGATAAATTAAAAGACTTCTTAGAAACTTGCTAAAAATTATTATACTCTTAATACTTATAAATTACTTTAGAAATACTAAGAATTAGTGGATATATTCAGAAAATCCACCTAAAGTTCATTGAACTCGGAGGTGAACTTCTTTTGATACTATTCTGCCACCTCTGACAAGAATTGTCATAACTTCTTCAATAAAACTCCAAATGACATTTGTTGCATTGGAAACTAGACTTCCATAGGTTTCCATCCATATAATACTCGTTTTATAAGACTTTCTAGATTGAGAGATACATGTATTTGAAATTAACTGATGTTTCTGTGTTGACTTTCTTAACTCTTCAACTTCATACATTAATTATTGGATTATTTGGATAGTGTAATGTATGGAAAAGCTCCTACATCATAAAAAGGGAGGGGGGTGGGGGGGGGGTATTATTGTCGATTCAATTTTTTCTGAAGGTTTAAAATTTACAGGGAGGCAGTGTGAATCATTTTTAAAATTACAGGGGATAAATTGCTCTTTTAATCCATAGAGAGATAAATTGAACATTAACCTTTCATTTTTAAATCTTCGAACTAGGATCTATGTTTTTAAGTGAGATTTGTAATTAATTAATTTATATATAATCGAATATGTTTATTTGATTGTAGGATTCAAAACCCTATGGCCTGAATTAGTAGGGGTTGAGGCTTCAAAATGCAAGGCTACAATAGAGGCAGATAATCCATATGTTACTGTCATTTATGTACGTCCGGATGGGTTCATAGATCATTACTTTTGTTGCAATCGTGTGTATCTCTACCTTTTTTTTTTTGATAATAATGTGTATCTCTACCTTGATGACCGTAATATTTGTAACTATCCCCCAAGAGTTGGATAAGCAAACACTGAATAATTGTAATCAATTGCCTAAGTTTTCAGAAAAATAATAATGGGTTGTTTGTAACCTAACTCTACAATCTTTGTATAATTGGCTATTCATATAAACTAGTACAATGTTTAATTGCATATGGTTTTTTTAATTAGGTGCAAAAATATTTTTGTCAACGTTTAACAGGGTTTGAATTATCGTGTTTTGTTTGTATGTGATTGGTTAATGACTGAATAACACTGATGGCAGAGTGATCTATCATAAAATATACTATTTCTCTTTTTGAGCTTAAAATATATAATAGATGTAATTGATCAAAATAGTATATGATTCTTCTTGTATCAAAATAAAATAAAATTACTTATTAAAAAAAATTTAACCACAAATGTTATTAAAAATTAAATCCCAAAAAGAATTAAAAATTAACAATTGTAACCACAAGTCAATTTCAGGAAGAAAAAAAACGGTGTAAATTTTGAAACTTGCAATTTATTGGATCAGAAAAAGATATATCCTACCGAATTCGACCAAGACCTATTGAACCGAAAATATTAAATCCGAGCAAGATCCGAATCCGAGTTGAAATCTATCCGATAAAATGGAGCCGCATCTGGGTCTAGCTTGATCCGTCCCAAATACAACCCTTTGACAGCCCTACTTATGAGCTCTAGCTCACTTAATCTTCGGTCAAGGCTTAATCCAATTTATCTAGAAAATTAAAGGCACACAATTATGGAAGATTAACTTAAATTAACTTAAAGCAACATTTCATAACAAATTGTTGTTCTAATGTTCTCATTTCAAAAAGAAAATTATCTCACTAACTTTAATTGAAATGGTTTAATTATCGCAATGAATGCATGATAAAAAAAAATATAGGATGCTGAATTAGAAAGTCATTTGAGATTTGATAAATAGATAGTAAATTACAAATATATTTGGCAAAGTCATTTACTCTTCAAATAGAATATTAGTTTTATGGTAAATTACAACTGTATTTCTTAAGTGATTACAACATTAATTTCTATGAACTCACATTATACAATTTTTGACATGTGGATTCTCTCCGTATATAATTTTTCTAACGTTATGTTTTTTTTTCTGGGTAAAGAGGAAAAAAGTATTATTTTTTTTATATGAAAAATGTATTTAACCTGTCAAATGTTTGTTCATTTAAATTTAAATTGCTTAACAATATAAGGACAGACCGTCACTAATTCCTTATCCACCCTGTGTTCTATCATATTGATACCTAAAACTCAAGTATATAATTTAATAAACACAAATGCATTATGGTCGTGTTCATGTTTATTATAAGGCTGTTGATATAGACAGAGCAATATTCCTATTGCCAGAGCAATTGTTTTGGTAATCTCTATATTAACCTTACCAAATTGATGTTCTTTTCTTAAATCGAGAATCTTTTTTTAAAATGGTAAGAAAGATATTCTTATTTACTTATGTAATGTATCAATTTTTCTCTCTCCTCAATATGTACATAGGAGAATAAATCTGTCTCTTCTTTCTTTAATCAAGGAGTTTTAATTATCATATATTTTTTATTAAATTAAAAAACAAAATATCAGGTTATGAAATACAACACCACTTTTAATTATTTTATAAATACATTCTTTTGTTGGAGATTAGTATTTATTATATTATTTAATATAATAACATAGTATTATGATTAATACACATATAAAACTATAATTAAGATAATTTTTTGATGGTCAAGTAAGTTGTTATGGGTGAGGATTTAATTGTCTTTAAAGGAATATTTATGTAAGAAATTAAATATAATATTATTATGTTATATCCTTTTTTGAGTTTGTTAAAATATTATCTCAAATTAATTTCTTGCAAAGTTTCTTGTTGTTCAGTTATTTAGATCAGATATCTTAGTTTGTGTACAATTTTGCAAATTGTATGAATTGTGGATTGACATGGTATGTTGGTGATTTTAGACTTTTATTATTTTTTAAAATAATTCTTTTGAAAAATAAAAAACAGTATTTTATGCATTACAATGAACAAAGTTACTATAAAATCTGCAGTAAGGATTTTTGTGGTAATGTTCTAGTTGTAAGGAAATTAGAGAAATTAATTAAGAATACATCAGTAATAGAAAGAGTGTTTATTAATTTAGTAGAGGTATAGTTGAAATAAGAAAAAAATTGCCCTGGCATTATGAAAATTCATCTGGCTATATATATCAAGTTATCAACAGCCTTATTTTAATATAGAGGGTGTTCTTTCATTTAGCCCAATTATTTTTTGAAGTGAAAGTCTTCAACAATGTCTAAGCCTTCTGTAAAGTAGAACATAGAACCCAAATTTCTGACTCCTATCTTTTGGGTAAATTATAGTTTTATTCGATATGAAATCGTATGAATAATATTTATCGTAATACATATCAAACATGACTTGGAAACTATTTCTCGTTGCATAACTTTTAAACGCTGATTTGAACTTTGACGCAATACAATTTAAATTAACAACTGAATAGAACGAAATAAGAGATTATGTTGGAATTGATTAGAACTAACTCATTTAACTATTAAACCAAGTTCAAACAGAATTTCAAGATCGAAAAGAAAAAGAAAAATTAACCATGTTTGTAACTCTAAATGTAATTAACACTAATACTTGCAAATCAAATGCAACATCCATTTCAGTGGGTACCCAAATTCCACCTTGTAAGGTACAACGGAATTATAGTAATGCAGATTGTGAAGTAAACAAATTTATCAGATTTTGGATTGACATTTCTTAAAGAAGATAATTAGCATTTATGTACACAATATGTATTCTTACATTTGATAGTGAAGAAAATAGGGCATATACTAATAAAGAGAATTGTAAGTGAAGAAAGTGGCTACAATGTTTGCTTCAATCTTTTAATTTTAATCCTAATTTTATTACGACTTCTAAATCTAATCGTAATCCTATTATGACACGATTTAAACAAGGCTCAGTTCGGTTGTCGCAATTCTAATTGGCCCAATATCGAATTTGGAGTAATTATCTCATTTGACCCAACTTTTTTATAGAACGTTCGGTAGTTAATCAGAGACTTTAATTGGACTTTGGCCCAATTACTTAATATGCAGTTATGTTCACCCTATTAATATGAATTGACTATTATACCCTTCCTATTCCTAGTATATTTGACATATATGATGTTTCAAAAGTCTTTTGGCCCAATTACACATATTTATATTTGATAATTGAATTCTAAATTTATAATTAAATAAAAGTAAAATGTTTAATTTACATTTGGTTGATTTTTCCTTTTTTTTTTTTAATAACCCAAGTGTCCAAGCTTACACCAGACTAGTGGACCCTCAGAATCCTTGCCCTAAAACCCTAAAGGATGTAAATCGAAAGATATGCCTCTATCAAGTCTCGGGATCCCACTATACTGTTGTACACAAAGGGGTCTTGACCACAAATAACTCTTACACAAACTCATGATAGTGCTTCCATTCAAGTTCCTAACGAGATTCGAACCCCCACCCTTGCCGCTAGAGCAAGCCTTATGAATTGTTTGTGAGTCAGTTGGAGAAATGCCCGGGGCGCTCACTTCTTTCCTTCCCAATATTTCCAGTGGCTTTGACATAAATAATAGTCAGGTTTATTATCACGGGTAAAAATAAATGATAGGTAGTGGGTAAGGTATAGGTTGTTCTAGAAAGATACTAGAGAGTAGCTAATTTTATATTCTCGGCACCTCACCGAATTTAAAGTATTCACTTGATAGATATAAAAAATTCAAATTAGAATTAAATAACTCTTAACATAATGAATCTTATAATTATAAAATTGGAAGTGACACAAATTTGGGTTTGATTTTTCCAATTTTATCATAAACTAATGGAATTTTCACAACATATGTAGTAGCCAACTATATGGTCTTTATACGATTGGCTATTCAAATAATGTAAGTTGTTACTTTGGAATTATTTGTTCTACTTTGATCATTAGAAGGGGTATTTTACTTGTAGTGTCACATTTTAATCTCTTATAAAATTATTTCGTATCAATTTAGTCCCTCATAAAACTGTTTATTTATCAATTTTCCTCATAAAATTATTTTGGCACTTTAGTTCACTTCGGATCATCTTAAAATAACCAAAGTGAAATAAATAATTTATAATGGGGACTAACGTGAGGGAAAAAAAATACAAGAGGGGCCACTCTGTGAAAAATTAATGGCAAGAAGGACCATTAATTGTGTTTACCCACAATATTAATTTAACGCAAGAGAATAATTTTTTTCTTTTGTTCAAAAAATCACGTGATCAACTCTTATTTTTTAATCGGTGTATTTAGTTAATAAATATTAACATAGAAAGGTTTATTCTCACAAAGATTAACAAATGTGGGTCTTTGTTAAGAAAAATAACAAACGGGGCTTTATGCCAATTAGACAAAACACATGAAATATATTTGCGTTTAATTCAATATGGGAGAGGAAAATAGATAGTAGATTATCAAATTAGTAACTTTATGTAGTGTTTGAGACATACTATAATATTATGTTATGAGGATAATTAGAGGAACCTCTCCTGAGGTTAGGTGTAATTACTGTCCAATCCCCTCTGATTATCATAATTATAGGGACCTCCCCTGACGTTTCAAACTGATTACAAAACCTCTAACGGGGACTAACGGACTTGGACGAAAATCGTGAATTGACCGTTATACCCTAAAAAAATTTAATTAAAAAAAAAAAGCCCATTCATATCAATCCAGTTCCAGCCCAATTTGTTATTCACCCTAGTCAAAACAAAAGTATACTTCTTACCATATCAATCTTTCACCGTTTCAAGCCTCCACTCACCATTCACCTCTTCTCCTCGCCTCCTAAGTCCTCACGGCCGCCAAGACTGTCAAAATTTTATGTCTGCTTCATGGAATCACGCCTCCAGCCCTTCTCCGACTCTCCCTTCGTTTGTTCATCTTCTCTGAAGTTGGTAAGTTTCGATTTTGCTTAAATAATTGTCTAGCTATTCAATATATTTTTTAATAATAAGAAATTAAAGGCTAACAAGCTACTACGGCGGAGGAGAACATATTCACCCTACCGGGGTAAGCGACTACTTGTTCCCTTACCAGAGTGAAAGAATTTTGTGGATAGTGTCCCATTACTCTAAAACTGAATGTATCATGGCCGATGATATGGGATTGGGAAAAACATGACAAGTAACATTGTTTTCATGGTTGTGCTCTTCCATTCCAACTTGGTTATGAGAGTTTTAGTTGTTGTACGTCCAATGCCTGTAAAATTCGGATGGATAAGCTAAAAATTGTACATATCTCTGACATGTCGAGAATGTATGCCATTCTCTTAAATTTTACATAGTCATTGATGTACTTGTCATATGATGCATAACAATTAATTTAGGAATCTTTTCTTTTTTATGCCGATATAGAAATAACAGAGAAGAAACGGAGCTTAATTATGTACTTTAGGTTTTCACACGACTTTCATGTACTAGCCAAAAACTTTATCTATTTGGAATTTGATATATTTTACAATTTTCTTTTTCACAGAACCGATGCATTTTCATCATGACATATAACGTGGTGCAGAGTACTTGGTGAAACTTTAGAAGCATCCAGATCTCTGGTCAAAACAAAGAAGGAATCAAGACGATGCATGAATTTATCAAAATAACAATCAAGACACTGCATGGGATTATATGTTTGTGGATGATGAAAGTGTTTTATTTGTTTTGATTTATTGGCATGCAATTATAAACTCGATAATTTTTAAACTAGGTATTTCCCTATTTATACAACCAGATTCTCAAACAAACGGTAAAAATCAACTTGATATAGTGGCTAAAGCTGATGCTCTAAATAACTTTCCTATATACCTATGTAGAATGTTTTACTATATACTCTAGAACCATTTGTAAGCTAAAAGAATGTCCTATATATCTTCATACATAATTTATTGGGCCAGACTTAATTGATCAAGTATTGTTGAGTCAAATATATTGTTGACGCAAATATGTTTATACTTGAATTAGTTTTATAATTGTATTCACGATATTTGAATTATCAATATATATAGATACACACACACGATACTTGCAGTATTTGTTATTGTTAAGAGAAAGTTTTAGAATGAAATGTTATAAAAGATATTGCGATTGAATATAAAAAAGATCCGTTAATTTGTCATTTTATCAATCAATTACTATTATGTGTGTGGATGATGTAAATGGCGAAACTTTAGAAGCATCCAGTTGTCTGGTCAAAAAAAGGAAGGAATTAAGACGATGCATAGATTTATTAAAATAATAATCAAGACAAGGCATGGGATTATATGTTTGTGGATAATCTAAGTGTTTTATTTGTTTTGATTTATTGGCACGCAATTATAAACTCGTTGTCAATCCCAACTTTCGTGGCTGGTGTCCAATTACTCTAAAACTGGATGTATCTTGGCTGATGATATAGGATTGGGAAAAACACGACAAGTAACATAATGCATTTGCATTATTGTTTGTTCAATTCCTTAGTTTTTAATTAATTTTGACTTTGCTTAAGGTTGACCTCCTTATTGTAATTTATTTTTTCAGATTTATATTTTCATGGCTGGACTCTTCCATTCCAACTTGGTTACAAGGGTTTTAGTTGTTGTACGACCAATGTCTGTAAAATTCAGATGGATGAGCTAAAAATTGTACATCTCTCTTACCAATGTCAAAAGCAACACTTTAGTGGCTTGTAAAATAAGTAGAAATTAACTTTTTTGAGATCTTGAAAATGATTATGACATTGGAGTCAAATGCCGTATAAAAATTACGATCAACCAAAATTAATTTTGATTTGGGGTTAAGAACACCTTCGAAATCACGAAAAAGATCTGAAAATTTATGAGAATTCATAATATATAAATATAGATATCATTGTTTCATATTCAACGCAGAATGAGTAATTGATGTAAATGTAAATAAGCTATTATTTCACTTGTGGAGGTAACAATTCATAAGATAAGCTAATATTCTTAAACTTCCAAAAATTATATAGTTTACTTGTACTTGACAGACATTCTTCTTCGGTCCCAATCCAACTGGGACTCAACATGAAAAACTAGTACATAAACTATATATATATATATATATATATATATATATATATATATATATATATATTATAAATTGATTTCGCAACACATATAGGTATAGGTACATTAGTTAATTCTAATCTTGATAAAATATATATTCCTTTCAATAATCAGTTGGAAACGCACAATGTTGCCAGATACAATTGTCAACTCCGGAGTTGAGCAGGTTGGAGAAGAAATTGTACCAAAGGTCATCAATGCTCCATCACCCACCAACATGTTTTACTTTATAGTTCGTCGCCAGAATTACAAACGGTATCAATTTGTCAACCAACATGGCAACAAATTATTACAGAAAGTGGTAGATGGCCAGATTATTAAAAAATATGTTTGGCTTCTGCGTGATTGCTTGTTCTACACTTATGCCGCACATGACATATTGTCTCTCGTATTGGAACCAACGTGACCAATTGACACGGATGATATGAACGAGATGATTCGAATGGTTTGTGATTTTGCTCGGAATGTGATTACAAAGCCCTTTTAACACCTATCACAATGTTATTCCAATTCTCTTACAAATTGATTATGTGAAAACAACAAGTTTGAGGCGGACCAAACCATGAACCCTAACATCGATGATGATTTATTGATGATATCGAATTATTTATTGTTGGTTACGTTATATTATCGAGAATTCGTATTTATTTATAGTCTTTTGATTTCTTCTGGATGATTGTTTATTCTTAAATTAAACGTCTATATCTTTGATTTATGTTCATTCCATAATTGTTATTGTTCTTATCATTAAGGTCGCTTTTGAAATTTAAATTTTGAGCAGAAGATATTATTGTTATGTTTTAACACTTTTGGTACGGCCTGTCATAATGAATTGGCTTGGGAGTTAGAATAGTAAATTTTGGAAGAATAATTGATTCTAGCTATGGGTGATCAATCCACTTGATATTAAAACCGCACCATACTATTCTATACTTAATTAATTAAGTTGTGATTATCTACTCAAAATTAAAGGTTTTAGTATACATGAAAATCGTATCGGGTATTTTGGTATGATGCGGATTTTAAAATTCTCATACCTCTCTACTAATTAAACATAAATATTAATTTATTATTATATATTAATTTATACAATTAACCTTTAAACACTTTAGGAACTTTATTTAAAAAAAATTATGTTTAGATATACTTAATTACTTATTACACATGTTTATCAATGAAGATTAAAGAGTTAAATAAATTTATGAATTGGATAAAATTTACAAATTGGGAATACAATATGATAATTGTATCTTGTAACAGTGCTGTAATCAATCAATTATTTGCGGTGAATGACTGTGAAAGTTAATAGTGTTACCAATCATTTAACAAACGTATAAAATAAAAAGGGAAGAATTCAATACAATAGACATTCAATTATAATATTTGCATGGTTCAGGGTTTAATAACAAACACTCTACAAACATATAGTATTTACTACATCATATTGAATCAACTTTTAAATAGACATATGGTACAACAAACAACCTATATCAACTAATTAACATCTATCAACATTTAGAGAGAGATGGCCCACCACATACATACTATATAAGAAAATCAACTACATAACAACATGTCAACTTTCGGACAAATATGGCATTTGCAATAATACGGGCCATTCTCTTCAACCAAGGGTCCTGACAAAAAAATTTCATCCCACAACAATATTGAATATCTTCATCATCTCTTTCACATCCAGTGAATTTGCAGTGTGTTTGATGCCTTTTATCAAACTTCCACGTAGGCGATACTCTAACAGAAAGCTCGCAATCAAATATTATAGCCCCATGTGACTGTTTCCATAGGAAAAAACCTAATGCATGAATCTTCCCATCACGCTTACAACGAATGTACAATCGGAATTGTTGATCATTGAAAGGGAAAGAACGGGTAAACAGTTCCCCGGCCATATGTATGGTTTCAAGCATAGGCCATTTCAAATCAAGAAAAACAAAAGTTTGGTAATGCGGATAACCTAATTCAACAACCTTTATAGGAGGTATCCTATAACAACTCTGCTCAATAAGAGGAGTTCCAACCAAGGGATCTACGCTATTACATAAAAAGGCCACTAACCTAAGACACAAATCAATTTGCAACTCATTCGTAATTAATTCATTCATAAACCTTAGACTCAAAAAAGGAATATGAATGAGGGGAAAGAGACAAGAAATTAAATCTTACCTTTGTTCAGGATGACTCCTCCCCCACTTCAACACAATCCCAAGTAAAGCATCTTCAGAGTTTACAATTAGTAATTCACTTTCCAGCAACACCTCCAACCCAATTAGAGGAAGGTCTAATATTTTATTTTACATACTATAGGAAAGATAAATTTAAGATAAAGATAGTATTATAAAATAATGAACAATGCAATTAATCTTAATATTCATAAAAATTAACAAAAATAATTATCGGTGTACATCTCTGAAGTAAGATATGAGCTGGCCTTTGGCAGAATTCGTAAATAAGTTAGTAAACTCTAAATCATCAACAGAAGGATTTGAAGCTACTTCCAAACACTTAAGAGCAATATCACTATCCATATACATTGCCGAGAGCATTATAAAACATTAATCAAGGCATGAAGGAACAAGTAACTCATCACCTAATGCAAGCAGAGCCATGAAATCCGAAACTATTTTACATTGCAGGTCCATGCAATATATATATCTAATCAGATCCATAAAGGTTGTTTCATATGCATAACCAAGAACAAAATATTAAGAACATACAAAACCAAATAATAATTAAAATAGTGCTAAAATAAGATTGAAATTACAACCAAAAGCTTTAATAGAAACTTCAATGGTTTCTTGTCTTTTATCTCCCATTCTAGTAGCAAACATCTACAAAATTTAAATAAATAAATAACCAATTTAATTAATAAATAAATAAAAATGTTCACATTTGGAGTAATAACTTAGATTTTTGAACAATTGACTTTTTGAAGCCAAGATGAGAATCATCATAAATTTGAATTGCTGCAAAACAATATTTTAAATAAAGATCACAATTAATTACAAAAATTATATGAGGTTAATAAAATGTACAATACTACAACTAACTGACCCTTAAAGACAAAAGTACCTCAAACCACATTTCAGATATTTCTACAATTTTACTATCTAAACTAGAGTTCAGATATAATAATGCATTAATACAAAGACTCTACAGTTCAACAATTTACTATAACATTACATTTACTCACAAGAACTCAAAGCATATCAATTAACAAACTAAATAATTTTAAACTTGTATACAATAAACCAAAATTTCATAAATTCAATTTTCAATATTACTTACATTAATGCAAAATCAAGATAACTAATTCAGAAATATATAGATCAATTGCCTTGTAAACATAACATCTAAGTACAAGAGTTTTTAAAGCAAAAAAAAAAAATATAAAACATACAATATAAGAAATATAACTTCTCAACATAACAGTATAATACAACTATTTAGATAATATATTGAACTTACTATTGGGATTTGATGCTTCTCAGTTGATGATTATGATCCAACACTAGATTTTACATTGCAAAAAAAAAAATGCATTAATACAAAACAAATAAAAATAAAAATAAATGTTAGATATTACTTTATAGTGCGTCGCCATAATTACAAACAATATCAATTTGTCGACCAACATGGCAACAAATTAGAACATAAAGTGGAATGTGATTCAGTGAAAACAATAAGTTTGAGGCTGACCAAACCATGAACTCTAACATCGATGATGATTTATTGATGATATCGAATTATTTATTGATGGTTACGTTATATTATCGTGAATTCGTATTTATTTATAGACTTTTGATTTCTTCTAGATGATTGTTTATTCTTAAATTAAACGTCTAAATCTTTGATTTATGTCCATTCCATAATTATTATTATTCTTATCATTAATGTCGCTTTAGCAGTTTAAATTTTGAGCAGAAGATGTTCTTGTTATGTTTTAACACTTTTGGTACGGCTAGTCATATTATACTTGCAGTATTTGCTTTTGTTAAGAGAAAGTTTTAGAATGAAATGTTAAAAAAAGATATTGAGATTGAATCTAAAAAAGATCAGTTAATTTATCATTTTATCCATCAATTACTAATATGTGTCTGGATGATGTAAGTGACGAAACTTTAGAAGCATCCAGTTGTCCGGTCAAAAAAAAGAAGGAATCAAGACGATGCATGGATTTATAAAAATAATAATCAAGACACTGCATGGGATTATATGTTTTTGGATGATGTAAGTGTTTTATTTGTTTTGATTTATTGGCATGTAATTATAAACTCGCTGTCAATCCCTTGTAAAATAATTTTCGTGCCTGGTGTCCCATAAACGATGCATTTTCATCACGACGTATAACGTGGCGCGGAGTAATCAAGACGATGCATGGATTTATCAAATAATAATCAAGATATTGTATGAGATTATATGTTTGTCGATGATGTAAGTGCTTTATTTGTTCCGATTCACTAGAATGCAATTATAAACTCGTTCTCAATCCCGACTTTCGTGCCTGGTGTCCCATTACTCTAAAACTTGATGTATCTTGGCTGATGATATAGGATTGGGAAAAACACGACGAGTAACATAATGCACTTGCATTATTGTTTGTTCAATTCCTTAATTTTTAATTATTTTTGACTTTGCTTATGGTTGACCTCCTTATTATAATTTATTTTTTTCAGATTTGTATTTTCATGGCTGGAATCTTCCATTCCAACTTGATTACGAGGGTTTTAGTTGTTGTACGTCCAATGTCTGTAAAATTCGGATGGTTGAGCTAAAAATTATACATCTCTTTAACATGTCGAGAATGTATGCCATTCTATTAAATTTTACTGATTATTGATGTACTTGTCATATGATGCATAACAATTAATTTAGGAACCTTTTTTCTTTTTTATGCAAATATGGTAATAATAGAGAAGAAACGGAGCTTGATTTTGTATTTCAGATTTTCACACGACTTTCATGTACTAGCCAAAAAGTTTATCTATTTGAACTTTGATATATTCTACAATTTTTTTTTCACAGTACCAATGCATTTTCATCACGACATATAACGTGGCGCGGACAAATTGACGAAACTTTAGAAACATCCAGTTGTCTGGTAAAAAATAAGAAGGAATCAAGACGATGCATGGATTTATCAAATAATAATTAAGATATTATATGGGATTATATGTTTGTGGATGATGTAAGTGTTTTATTTGTTCTGATTCACTGGAATGCAATTATAAACTCGTTGTCAATCCCAGCTTTCGTGCCTGGTATCCCATTATTCTAAAACTTGATGTATCTTGGCTGATGATATAGGATTGGGAAAAACACGACAAGTAACATAATGCACTTGCATTATTGTTTGTTCTATTCCTTAATTTTTAATTAATTTTGACTTTGCTTATGGTTGACCTCCTTATTGTAATTTATTTTTTCATATTTGTATCTTAATGGCGGGAATCATCCATTCCAACTTGGTTACGAGGGTTTTAGTTGTTGTACGTCCAATGTCTGCAAAATTCGGATGGGTGAGCTAAAAATTGTACATCTATTTGACATGTCGAGAATGTATGTCATTCTCTTAAATTTACTTGATCAATGATGTAATTGTCATATGATGCATAACAATTAATTTAGGAACCTTTTTTTTTCTTTTTTATGCAAATATAGTAATAACAGAGAAGAAACGGAGCTTTATTTTGTATTTCTGGTTTTCATACGACTTTTATGTACTATCTAAAAAGTTTATCTATTTGAACTTTGATATATTCTACAATTTTTTTTTTCACAGAACCAATGAATTTTCATCACGACATATAACGTGGCGCGGACAAATTGACGAAACTTTAGAAACATCCAGTTGTCTGGTAAAAAATAAGAAGGAATCAAGACGATGCATGGATTTATCAAATAATAATTAAGATATTATATGGGATTATATGTTTGTGGATGATGTAAGTGTTTTATTTGTTCTAATTCACTGGAATGCAATTATAAACTCGTTGTCAATCCCAGCTTTCGTGCCTGGTATCCCATTATTCTAAAACTTGATGTATCTTGGCTGATGATATAGGATTGGGGAAAACACGACAAGTAACATAATGCACTTGCATATTGTTTGTTCTATTCCTTAATTTTTAATTAATTTTGACTTTGCTTATGGTTGACCTCCTTATTGTAATTTATTTTTTCTGATTTGTATTTTCATGGCAGGAATCTTCCATTCCAACACGAGGGTTTTAGTTGTTGTACGTCCAATGTCTGCAAAATTCGGATGGCTGAGCTAAAAAGTGTACATCTCTTTGACATGTCGAGAATGTATGCCATTCTCTTAAATTTTACTTGATCAATGATGTACTTGTCATATGATGCATAACAATTAATTTAGGAACCTTTTTTTTTCTTTTTTATGCAAATATAGTAATAACAGAGAAGAAACGGAGCTTGATTTTGTTTTCAGGTTTTCACACGACTTTCATGTATTAGCCAAAAAGTTTATCTATTTATACTTTGATATATTTTACAGTTTTCTTTTTCACAAAACCGATGCATTTTAATCACGACGTATAACGTGGCGCGGAGTAATTGGCGAAACTTTAGAAACATCCATTTGTCTGGTAAAAAATAAGAAGGAATCAAGACGATGCATGGATTTATCAAATAATAATCAAGATATTGTATGGGATTATACATTTGTGGATGATGTAAGTGTTTTATTTGTTCTGAATCACTGGAATGCAATTATAAACTCGTTGTCAATCCCGACTTTCGTGCCTGGTGTCCCATTACTCTAAAACTTGATGTATCTTGGCTGATGATATAGGATTGGGAAAAACACGACGAGTAACATAATGCACTTGCATTATTGTTTGTTCAATTCCTTAATTTTTAATTAATTTTGACTTTGCTTATGGTTGACCTCCTTATTATAATTTATTTTTTTCAGATTTGTATTTTCATGGCTGGAATCTTCCATTCCAACTTGGTTACGAGGGTTTTAGTTGTTGTACGTCCAATGTCTGTAAAATTCGGATAGTTGAGCTAAAAATTATACATCTCTTTAACATGTCGAGAATGTTTGCCATTCTATTAAATTTTACTTGATTATTGATGTACTTGTCATATGATGCATAACAATTAATTTAGGAACCTTTTTTCTTTTTTATGCAAATATGGTAATAACAGAGAAGAAACGGAGCTTGATTTTGTATTTCAGATTTTCACACGACTTTCATGTACTAGCCAAAAAGTTTATCTATTTGAACTTTGATATATTCTACAATTTTTGTTTTTCACAGAACCAATGCATTTTCATCACGACATATAACGTGGCGCGGACAAATTGACGAAACTTTCAGTTGTCTGGTAAAAAATAAGAAGGAATCAAGACGATGCATGGATTTATCAAATAATAATTAAGATATTATATGGGATTATATGTTTGTGGATGATGTAAGTGTTTTATTTGTTCTGATTCACTGGAATGCAATTATAAACTCGTTGTCAATCCCAGCTTTCGTGCCTGGTATCCCATTATTCTAAAACTTGATGTATCTTGGCTGATGATATAGGATTGGGAAAAACACGACAAGTAACATAATGCACTTGCATTATTGTTTGTTCTATTCCTTAATTTTTAATTAATTTTGACTTTGCTTATGGTTGACCTCCTTATTGTAATTTATTTTTTCATATTTGTATCTTAATGGCTGGAAACATCCATTCCAACTTGGTTACGAAGGTTTTAGTTGTTGTACGTCCAATGTCTGCAAAATTCGGATGGGTGAGCTAAAAATTGTACATCTCTTTGACATGTCGAGAATGTATGTCATTCTCTTAAATTTACTTGATCAATGATGTAATTGTCATATGATGCATAACAATTAATTTAGGAACCTTTTTTTTTCTTTTTTATGCAAATATAGTAATAACAGAGAAGAAACGGAGCTTTATTTTGTATTTCTGGTTTTCATACGACTTTTATGTACTATCTAAAAAGTTTATCTATTTGAACTTTGATATATTCTACAATTTTTTTTTTACAGAACCAATGCATTTTCATCACGACATATAACGTGGCGCGGACAAATTGACGAAACTTTAGAAACATCCAGTTGTCTGGTAAAAAATAAGAAGGAATCAAGACGATGCATGGATTTATCAAATAATAATTAAGATATTATATGGGATTATATGTTTGTGGATGATGTAAGTGTTTTATTTGTTCTAATTCACTGGAATGCAATTATAAACTCGTTGTCAATCCCAGCTTTCGTGCCTGGTATCCCATTATTCTAAAACTTGATGTATCTTGGCTGATGATATAGGATTGGGGAAAACACGACAAGTAACATAATGGACTTGCATTATTGTTTGTTCTATTCCTTAATTTTTAATTAATTTTGACTTTGCTTATGGTTGACCTCCTTATTGTAATTTATTTTTTCTGATTTGTATTTTCATGGCAGGAATCTTACATTCCAACACGAGGGTTTTAGTTGTTGTACGTCCAATGTCTGCAAAATTCGGATGGCTGAGCTAAAAAGTGTACATCTCTTTGACATGTCGAGAATGTATGCCATTCTCTTAAATTTTACTTGATCATTGATGTACTTGTCATATGATGCATAACAATTAATTTAGGAACCTTTTTTTTTCTTTTTTATGCAAATATAGTAATAACAGAGACGAAACGGAGCTTGATTTTGTATTCAGGTTTTCACACGACTTTCATGTATTAGCCAAAAAGTTTATCTATTTATACTTTGATATATTTTACAGTTTTCTTTTTCACAAAACCGATGCATTTTAATCACGACGTATAACGTGGCGCGGAGTAATTGGCGAAACTTTAGAAACATCCATTTGTCTGGTAAAAAATAAGAAGGAATCAAGACGATGCATGGATTTATCAAATAATAATCAAGATATTGTATGGGATTATACATTTGTGGATGATGTAAGTGTTTTATTTGTTCTGAATTACTGGAATGCAATTATAAACTCGTTGTCAATCCCAACTTTCGTGCCTGGTGTCCCATTACTCTAAAACTTGATGTATCTTGGCTGATGATATAGGATTGGGAAAAACACGACAAGTAACATAATGCACTTGCATTATTGTTTGTTCAATTCCTTAATTTTTAATTAATTTTGACTTTGCTTATGGTTGACCTCCTTATTATAATTTATTTTTTTCAGATTTGTATTTTCATGGCTGGAATCTTCCATTCCAACTTGGTTACGAGGGTTTTAGTTGTTGTACGTCCAATGTCTGTAAAATTCGGATAGTTGAGCTAAAAATTATACATCTCTTTAACATGTCTAGAATGTTTGCCATTCTATTAAATTTTACTTGATTATTGATGTACTTGTCATATGATGCATAACAATTAATTTAGGAACCTTTTTTCTTTTTTATGCAAATATGGTAATAACAGAGAAGAAACGGAGCTTGATTTTGTATTTCAGATTTTCACACGACTTTCATGTACTAGCCAAAAAGTTTATCTATTTGAACTTTGATATATTCTACAATTTTTGTTTTTCATAGAACCAATGCATTTTCATCACGACATATAACGTGGCGCGGACAAATTGACGAAACTTTAGAAACATCCAGTTGTCTGGTAAAAAATAAGAAGGAATCAAGACGATGCATGGATTTATCAAATAATAATTAAGATATTATATGGGATTATATGTTTGTGGATGATGTAAGTGTTTTATTTGTTCTGATTCACTGGAATGCAATTATAAACTCGTTGTCAATCCCAGCTTTCGTGCCTGGTATCCCATTATTCTAAAACTTGATGTATCTTGGCTGATGATATAGGATTTGGAAAAACACGACAAGTAACATAATGCACTTGCATTATTGTTTGTTCTATTCCTTAATTTTTAATTAATTTTGACTTTGCTTATGGTTGACCTCCTTATTGTAATTTATTTTTTCATATTTGTATCTTAATGGCTGGAATCATCCATTCCAACTTGGTTACGAGGGTTTTAGTTGTTGTACGTCCAATGTCTGCAAAATTCGGATGGGTAAGCTAAAAATTGTACATCTCTTTGACATGTCGAGAATGTATGTCATTCTTTTAAATTTACTTGATCAATGATGTAATTGTCATATGATGCATAACAATTAATTTAGGAACCTTTTTTTTTCTTTTTTATGCAAATATAGTAATAACAGAGAAGAAACGGAGCTTTATTTTGTATTTCTGGTTTTCATACGACTTTTATGTACTATCTAAAAAGTTTATCTATTTGAACTTTGATATATTCTACAATTTTTTTTTTCACAGAACCAATGCATTTTCGTCACGACATATAACGTGGCGCGGACAAATTGACGAAACTTTAGAAACATCCAGTTGTCTGGTAAAAAATAAGAAGGAATCAAGACGATGCATGGATTTATCAATAATAATTAAGATATTATATGGGATTATATGTTTGTGGATGATGTAAGTGTTTTATTTGTTCTAATTCACTGGAATGCAATTATAAACTCGTTGTCAATCCCAGCTTTCGTGCCTGGTATCCCATTATTCTAAAACTTGATGTATCTTGGCTGATGATATAGGATTGGGGAAAACACGACAAGTAACATAATGCACTTGCATTATTGTTTGTTCTATTCCTTAATTTTTAATTAATTTTGACTTTGCTTATGGTTGACCTCCTTATTGTAATTTATTTTTTCTGATTTGTATTTTCATGGCAGGAATCTTCCATTCCAACACGAGGGTTTTAGTTGTTGTACGTCCAATGTCTGCAAAATTCGGATGGCTGAGCTAAAAAGTGTACATCTCTTTGACATGTCGAGAATGTATGCCATTCTCTTAAATTTTACTTGATCATTGATGTACTTGTCATATGATGCATAACAATTAATTTTGGAACCTTTTTTTTTCTTTTTTATGCAAATATAGTAATAACAGAGAAGAAACGGAGCTTGATTTTGTATTCAGGTTTTCACACGACTTTCATGTATTAGCCAAAAAGTTTATCTATTTATACTTTGATATATTTTACAGTTTTCTTTTTCACAAAACCGATGCATTTTCATCACGACGTATAACGTGGCGCGGAGTAATTGGCGAAACTTTAGAAACATCCATTTGTCTGGTAAAAAATAAGAAGGAATCAAGACGATGCATGGATTTATCAAATAATAATCAAGATATTGTATGGGATTATACGTTTGTGGATGATGTAAGTGTTTTATTTGTTCTGAATCACTGCAATGCAATTATAAACTCGTTGTCAATCCCAACTTTCGTGCCTGGTGTCCCATTACTCTAAAACTTGATGTATCTTGGCTGATGATATAGGATTGGGAAAAACACGACAAGTAACATAATGCACTTGCATTATTGTTTGTTCAATTCCTCAATTTTTAATTAATTTTGGGTAAATGTATATTAACCCAAAGTCATCAAATTTATATTCTATCAAGTTCAAATTGAGGTTAATTATGTTTCAAGATATTTGAATTCATCGATTAAGCGTTTAATATAGCCATTAAAGATATAACTATTCTAATTTATTTTACAGCAAAGCTATAAATCAATAATCATATATTTACATATTTTAGTATCTTGGTTGCTATTAAATAAGTTCTTCCAGTTGTCCTTGTTTTATCATGTCTATGTACGTTTCTTTGACATCTATTAACACATTATGTTGTTAACATCTTTTTGTTTTAGAAAGGTCTATTGGGGAACACCTAATATTATTATTCATGAACACAATGTCAAGCTTATGAAGCTTTAGCATATAACAAGATAAAAAATAATTGTCAATTTGCTGTAATCATGGTAATATGCATACTGCATTTTTTAGCTATTTATTTATAAATCATGTTTTTTTTAAAATGATTGATGCCTTTTCTTTTTTATGTTGACAGGGTCGGCCCGACATATTAAGGGGCCCTAGGCGAAATTTAAAATTGGGGCCCTCTTTTATCAAGAAATAATATATTGTTTTAAAATTAATTTTCTTACTTTTAAAATTATAAAATTATTTTTAAGTATTTACTAACATATTAGTAATTGATGAATAAAATGACAAATTAACTGGTCTTTTTAAGATTAAATCGCAATATATTTTTATAACATTTCATTTTAAAAATTTCTCTTAACAAAATCAAATACTGCAAGTATCGTGTATGTGTATCTATATATATTGATAATTCAAGTATCGTGAATACAGTTATAAAACTAATTCAAGTATCAATATATTTGCCTCAACAATACTTGATCAATTAAGTTTGGCCCAATAAATTATTCATGAAGATATCTAGGACATTCTTTTAGCTTATAAATCGTTCCAGAGTATGGAGTAAAACATTCTACATAGGTATAGGAAAAATATTTAGAGCATCAGTTTTAGTCACTAGATCAAGTTGATTTTTTCCATCTGTTTGAGAATGCGGTTATATAAATAGGTCAATACCTCATTTGAAAATTATCGAGTTTATAATTACATGCTAATAAATCAAAACAAATAAAACACTTACATCATCCACAAACATATAATCACATGTAGTGTCATGATTATTATTTTGATAAATCCATCGTCTTGATTCCATCTTCTTTCTAGCCGGACAAATGGATGCTTCTAAAGTTTCGCCAATTACTTCACACCAATTTATATGTCGTGATGAAAATGCATCGATTCTGTGAAAAATAAAATTGTAAAATATATCAAAGTCCAAATAGATAAAGTTTTTGGCTAGTACATGAAAGTCGTGTGAAAACCTGAAGTGCAAAATCAAGCTCCGTTTCTACTGTGTTATTACTATGTCTGTATAAAAATGAAGAGGTTCCTAAATTAATTGTTATGCATCACATGAAAAGTACATCAATGATCAAGTAAAATTTAAGAGAATGGCATACATTCTCGACATGTCAGAGAGATGTACAATTTTTAGCTCATCCATCCGAATTTTACAGACATTTGATGTAAAACAACTAAAACCCTCGTAACCAAGTTGGAATGGAAGAATCCAGCCATGAAAACACAAATCTGTAAAAATAAATTACAATAACAATAATGCAAGTGCACATTATGTTACATGTCGTGTTATCCCAATCCCATATCATCAACCAAGTTACATACAGTTTTAGAGTAATTGGACACCGGCCACGAAATTCCTTCACTCTGGTGAGGGAACAAGTTGTCGCTTACCCCAAGAGGTAGGGTGAATATGTTCTCCTCGCTATAGTAGCTTGTTTGCCTTTAATTTTCTTATTGTTAAAGAAATATATTGAATAGCTAGGCAATTATTTGAAGCAAAACTGAAACTTACCAACTGGAGATAAGATGAACAAACGAAGGCAGAGTCGGAAAAGGGATGAAGATGCATGATTCCGTGAAGCAGTCAGAGAAATTGACAGTCATGGTGGCCATGAGAACTGAGGAGGTGATTGGTGAGTGGAGGCGTGAAACGGTGAAAGATTGAAATGATAAGGAGCCTTTTGTTTTTACTAGGGTAAAAAGACAAATTGGGCTGGACCTGGATTGATATGAATGGGCTGACCAAATTTGAACTCTAAGCCCATAAATTCGGTTATAGTTTATATTCGTAAACCAATTTACTTAAATTTCAAAATCAAAAACCGAATCGAATATTATTCAGTTCGGTTTGCACCAGACTACATCAGTTCGGTACGGTCGGTTAACCGAACCATGAGCAGCCCTAGACTAAATAACCCTATGATGATGGACATTTCAAGTTATACCATTAATTAGAAAAATTCAAAAGATCTAAATTATTTACTACAACATGATAATAAGAATCATAGAAGGGTACTCAATCATAAAATACGTGTCGATATATTATCTTTCTAATAAATTGAGTGCTAATTATTCTCATCATTCAAAATTCAACCAAAATATGCATATGAATTTTCAAAACTACTCATTAGAAGATATCAATAAGTCAAGTAGCTTATTTTCTCTCTAGTATATAGTCTCTAGATCTCCTCTATCTAATAAGGGGTTTCTTGTGTTTGGCTGAGGAAAATTGATTGTCCAAGAACTCTACCTTATCTCTTTATTCCTATTATTATGGACATTTTTGTTTTTGATTTTAGATACAAGATGAGTTTGACCATATGTTGAAGAGGGTTTTTGTCTTATGATTCTTCAACGAAGCTTCTACTTGATCGAATCACTGATCAAATCTACATCTACCCACATGAACCCCATCATAGTACACTGTTACGGTCCAGCACAACACCCGTGCACCGAGACCAAACCCGCACTACAAGGGCTAACTCAAGTCTCTGTTTACTTATTAGTTTGTCATTTATTTACTGTATCTTTAGTTGGTATTTATTATTCTATCTATTCTATTAGTTTATTAGTTTAGTAGTTTGGGACTCTATTCCAAAATTAGTTTTGGTGGACTCTGTATTTTACATTCCATATGCATATATTATTTTTAGATTAATTTTTCTTAGAGTTTGTAAAGATTATTTGATTTACCTTGAGATCGTATCAATTGGTATCAGAGCCAGGTTATGATAGTATCGACGATTCGCTTGAAATCATGGTGGAATCTAACAAGGAACGGTTTGTAGGGTTTGGAAATCTCGATGCAAGAGATGAGGGTTTCCATCCAACAACTGATGGACAGAAGAACTGAACGGCGTGACAACCGAAACCCCTGGGGAAGACGACACATCCGTTCGTCGGTGCACTTCGGCGCATTATTCGGGTCGGATGACGATTTGAGGTCTGACGTTTCTAACGCATCTGTTAAAAGCCATTCATCAAGACAAGGAGGACAACATGATCGTGAGATGAGGAATAACCAGATCCGAATGGATTTTTCAAAGTTCGTGGGGGAAGAACCTAGGGTTTGACTGAACCGCGCGAAACAATTTTTGTGGTGAATGATATCCACATATCAAAGAAAGTTACGTTAAGCGAACCAGTGGTGGCAATGGTTCGAACGGACAAATCGTCATCAACAAATTCCGTGGACCATATTTGGGAAAGGACTATTGATTCGTTTTGGGCATGGGAATTACGAGTATCAGAATGAATCGCTATGTAGGTTGAGACAAAAAAGAGGATTTTGAGAGTTCTTGAGAGAATTCGAACGACTAATTAATTGTTTGCCGGAGTGGTCGGAAGGGGTGTTGTGGGGTGCATTTATGGCAGGCCTCTAGGAGAATATTGTTCTGGACGTTAGGCTGTTCAAACAACCGGATCTCCAGTCCGTGATTAAACTTGCCAAATAAAAGGATGAACAATTGCTATTGGGTAAGAGAGTTGCGATAATGGTGCGCTCGACATCTCGAGCGATTCAACCGATTGGGAACACTAGTTTGACCAACTGTGTTGTGGGAAACAGGGAACCACGTATGATGACGTGGGACGAGATGTAGCAAAGGCGTGAGAAAAATATGTGTTTTAATTGCTATGAAAAATATGTCAGGGGTCATCAATGTAAGCGAGCACAAGCACTATTGATTGAGATAGATGAGGGGATTAACGAAATAAATTATGACTTTGAGGAGGCACAAATATCCCTCAATGCATTAGGAGGAGAAACACAACTCCAACAATGCGAATAACGGGCGTGCTTCGGAACTCACCAGTTGAGATGCTTATCGACAGTGGGTTCAGTCTTAATTTCATTAATCTGAGATTAGCTCAACGATTACATATGCCAATTACACGAATCAACCCATTCAATGTAAGGGTGACTTACGGAGAAAGGTTGGAATGTCGAGAAAAAAATATGAACTAATTATGATGGCGTTACAGGGGTAAGAGTTCAAGAATACATTGTTTTCTTCACCGATTATGGGGTTAGACGTGGTGTTGGGCATGCCGTGGTTAGAGGGTCTTGGACCGGTATTAACCGATCATCATGCGAAGACTATGAAATTCAAACAGGGAGGGAAAGACTACGAACTCCGAGGTAAGGGCAGAATAGAGATTGAACCATCATATTTGGATTCAATTTTAGCAAAATGGGAAGAAGACATTGAGTTATTCTTCTTGGCAGCAGGTTCGGGTAATTGTTTGGAGCAGAGGCAATTGAACGACACAAGAGACGATATTGAAAAGATATTAGCGGAGTTTGTGGACGTCTTGGATGAACCGCGCACACTACCACCTCCGATATCTTTCAATCACTGAATCCCTCTACAAGATGAATCGAAGGTTGTGAATGTTGCTCCATATCTATACGCGCATTATCAGGAAAATGGGATTGAAAAACATGTGAACAAGTTGTTTAAATCAGGATTAATTAGGCACAATAACAACCCGTTTTCGTCTCCAGTTTTGTTAGTAAGAAAGAAAGATGGTTTTTGGCGTTTTTGCACTGATTATTGGAGTTTGAATGAAGCAACTATTAAAGACCGGTTTCCTATTCCTACAGTAGACAACATGTTAGATGAGTTACATGGCGCTGATTTTTTTAGTAAATTGGACTTGAGAGAATGGTACCATTAGATTCGGGTCCACTCGAATGAGTACTTGGTACCATTCGGCCTCTGCAGCGCTCCGTCGACGTTCCATGCAGTGATGAATGAGATTCACCATCCCCAATTGTGTTGATTTCTCTCAGTTTTTTTTTACGATATGCTGATTTACATCAACACTTGGAGCATCTTCGGATCACAATTCAAATACTGAGAAAAGACCACTTTTATGTCAAGCCGAGTAAGTGGAGTTTTGAGAAGACCCAAGTGGAGATTTAGGCCATTGGATTTCACATGAGGGAGTTCAGGTTGACCAACAGAAGGTTCATGCAATGGTTGAATGGCCACAATCGTCTACAGTGCGTGCATTGTGAGGTTTTTTGGGGTTGACAGGATATTATCGAAAATTTGTACGGGACTATGGAGCGATAGCGGATCCCTTAACGAGATTATTGAAAAAGGGAAAGTTTGAGTGGGATGAGTCAACACACGTTGTGTTTTTGAAGCACTGAGACAAGCTATGACAAAACACTACGGTGTTAGCGATTTCGAATTTCGAGGAGGACTTTGTTATTGAGACGGATGCCTCAGGGGACGGCATTGGGGCAGTATTGAGCCAGAAGGGCTGACCGATAGCCTACATTAGTAAAGGAATTAGTGATAAAAAGAAAGGTTGGTCTACCTATGAGAAGGAGATGTTAGCTATACTCGAAGCCGTACGGAGTTGGCGACCATATTTGCTTGGGAGGAAATTCAGAATTTGCACCTATCATAAGATTTTGCATTGCTTGTTGGAGCAACGGATTACTACCCCGGAACAGCAGAAATGGATAGCTAAACATCTAGGATTTGATTACGAGATAGTTTACAAGCCGGAGAAAGAAAATTGTGCAGCTGATGCTTTGTCACGACATGTGGGCTGTGTGGGAGGAGCTAGCTCGAGCCACATTGGGGGACCCATATCTTACGGAAATACGTCTGAATATGGAAGAGGACCCTCTCGGGTTGGAGGGACACAATTTGAAAAAATGGTTGTGTGTGGTATAAAGGAAGGGCGATGGTTCCGGTAGTGATCCCATTGAGGGAAAAATTACTACAAGAATTTCATTGTTCACCTTCAGCGGGACATTCAGGTATGCTAAGGACATGAAAGATGATTTCCCAAATATTCACGTGGTTGGGGCTAAGAACGATGTTTAGAAATATATTCAGGAATGTGATGTTTTCAAAGGAATCAGGTCGACCACCGTAAGCCCGCAGGGCTGGTTGAGCCATTTCTCATGCCGAGTGTTATATGATCAGATATTAGTATGGACTTCATCGAAGGGTTACCAAGGTCCCGTGGTAAGGATACGATCTTGGTGGTAGTGGACCGATTATCAAAAATATGCTCACTTCTTAACTCTTACACATCCTTATTTGGCAAAAGATGTGGCTAGTGTTTTTGAACGGGGAGTGGTAAAATTGCATTGATTACCAAAGTCAATTGTATCAGACCGAGACCGTGTGTTCTTGAGTAATTTTGGAGAGAGTTATTTTGGTTACATGTGACAGAATTCAAGACAAGTTCTATCTATCACCTTGAGTCGGATGGACAAATGGAGGTAGTAAATCGAAGTTTAGAGCAGTACCTACGATGTTTTGTGTGCCTTAAACCGCGACATTGGGAGGATTTGGCTTGGGCCGAGTGTTTGTATAACTCATCATTTCATCAATGGATTTGTATGTCGCCGTTTGAAGCAGTATACGGGCGACCTTCACCCACCCTAATCCATTATATACAAGGAACTGCAGCAGTGCAAGAGGTAGATCGAATGCTTCTATCTAGAGATGAAATACTGGGTGAACTCAAGCATAATTTGGTTGCAGCTAGAAATCGAATGAAGCAGGTGGCGGATAAGCACCGAAGGGAGAATAGTTTTGAGGTCGGCGATTGGGTTTACCTTCGAATCCAACCATATCAACAACAATCAGTGTTTAAACGGGTTTATCAAAAGCTTGCTAGTAATTTTTATGGGCCGTTTTAGGTGAGTGAGAAGGTAGGACAAGTAGCCTACCCGTATCGGAGACGTCTAACACGTTGCGCTGATTCGTAGAAAGCTTGGGACCCGATTGACAACAACTTCTACATTACCCCCTTATGATGCCGAAGGACAACCAGTGATTGAACCGAAGAAAATTTTAGAGGCAAGGACAGTAGCAGGGAAAAAAGGATGGGTCCGGGAAGTACTAGTCCATTGGAAAACGATACCGGAAGAGGAGGCGACTTGGGAATCAGTTGGGGTGCTTATGAAGAGGTTTCCGGAGATGAACCTTGAGGACAAGGTTCGTTTTGAAGAGAAGGGGAATGTTACGGTCCGACATAGCACCCGTGCACTGAGACCGAACCCGCGCTACATGGGCTGACTCAAGTTCCCGTTTACTTATTAGTTTGTTATTTATTTACTGTTAATTTAGTTGGTATTTACTATTCTATTTATTCTATTAGTTTAGTAGTTTGAGACTCTAGTCCAAGATTAGGTTTGGTGTATTAGTTAGTGGACTCTGTTTTTGACATTCATTATGCAGATATTATTTTTTGCTTAATTCTTCTTACATTTCGTAAGGATTATTTGGTTTACCTTGAGATCGTATCATGCACCTTCACTAAACCAAAACCCACGACTGTACCCCGAAATTCAAATGAATCCACCAGTGTTGATTGTACCTAATATCTCAAAATTTGAAGTCCATGATAACTCCATCAACTTGTTCCCTGTCTCCATTAAGTTAGAAGAATTGATTAGTAACCGTCTGAATTAGATAATAACTTTGAAGCGAAAAAGTGGCAAGCAAAAACGTTTGAACCTGTTTGGAGCAGATTACAGAGTTCGAGAGTTAAACAAATTTCAAGGTGGGTAAGGAGGTGCTCATTAGTACAGTGATTCAGGATATTCCTTCGTATTTTATAGGTTGTTTCAAACTACAACACTACCTAACTAAAGAAGTTGAGTCAATGATGGTTAGCTTTCTATGGGACGAAAATGAGACTAGGAAAATTCATTTAATGAAGTGGAATTCACTGTGTGCGAGCAAAAGAGATGGCAGTTTGGGCTTCCGAGACCTAGATTTAATCAATTCGACATTTTTAGCTGAACCTGCCTGGCGTATTTTACTTCTTTGAACAATCATCTTAGTAGGTTGATAAAGGCTAAATACTTCCCTAACTATAAAATCCATATTTTGGGATGTAAAATCATTTTTTCAATCCCCTTGGGAAATAACTAAAACTAAAAATTACTTAGAAATTAGTATAAATAAAACCCAACCCGATAAAAACCCAGACCCGACTCCATGTTCTATTTGGACTCGATCTCCTATTTCCCCATTTTTTCTCTCAAAACAGTGATTCAACCCTTAATTTTTCAATCCTCATCATTTTTCTCCTTCTCGCCGTCACAAAAGGTAGAAACCTACACAAGTTCAATTTCGCTATAAAGTGTGAGTAATTTAACTATTTTTGCAATTGGGGCTGAAATACTTCAAACTTGTTAATTGTTGGGTAAATTTATTGGTCAGAAAATATGTGGGGCAAACTTTTCCAGCAATCTTTAATTATAGGACCACTCTGCAAATTTTCCCTCAAATTATGTCCAGAATTGGAAGTTCCATCAAAAATTTGACTGAAGTACCAAGTTGGCGAGCCCCATTAACTTTTGATACCAAATGTGAGGACTTTGTAACTTATGGTACCATAACCTTAAAGTAAGGTCAATTATGGTACCAGAAGTAAAATTCTCTCCTTACAAAATTGGCAATAATCTCCCTATGAGCTAAAAAATCTTACAATTACCCTCACGTTCTCTTAATAATATAACAAAAAGGAAAAATCACGCGATCAACTCTTATTTTTTAATTGGTGTATTTAGCTAATAAAATATTAACATAAAAGATTTCTTCTCACAAACATTAACAAATGTGGGTGGACTTTATGCTAATTAGAGAAAACACGGGATACTTTTGCATTTAATTCAATATGGGAGAGAAAAATAGATAGTAGATTGTAAAATTAGTAACTTTATATAGTGTTTGAGACATAATATAATATTATGTTGTATAACAATTGTGATTATGAATTTATAACCCATATTATTATGTTATTTATAATAATCTAAATAAATAATAAAATAAATTGAGAATTGAAGTCTGGATTGACACCTTGCTCCGACCCTGTTCCAAATAAGAGACATTGCTCAGTCTGAGTAAAATCAGAATAGGGAAAAAAAATACATAATAAGCGTAATGGCTCAAAATAATAGAACATAAATAAATTACTCCATTTGATGTAATCATATCAAAAGTTGAAAGTAAAATTAATTTCGGAACAATATATTCTCTTTTTTTCATTTTTAGTTAGTTGTTGACTAATATCATTGCACAGAAGACAAGTGTCACACTAATCTTAATACCTTAATTTAATGACCTTATTAACAACTTCCTAAATTTTCATAACATTTAACTATTGCAATAAATTCATAGTAGAATAGGGGGACTTCTAAGGTGACGTTATGTGACGTCAATTTAATTTAAGGCATTGGATCATAAATATATAATCACAATCACATAAATTTCATAATATAGAATAAAATTAACCTTAATTAATTATGAGTTACCTGTTTAACAGGTTAAAATATTATCTTATATTCTTTAATATCCCAAAGTTAGCTACCATAAATATTTCTACTTTCCTTCTTTTCTTTCTTCTACCCAAATTAATATCAAATCACCATAAAAATTGTATGTTTCCACATTGTATGGTACTAGTTCATATATAATACCACCAATATGTATAATTATTGACATTACATAGTATAATTCACCCCCCCCCCCCCCCACCCCCCCCCCCCCCCACCCCCCCCCCCCCCCACCCCCCCCCCCCCCCACCCCCCCCCCCCCCCACCCCCCCCCCCCCCCACCCCCCCCCCCCCCCACCCCCCCCCCCCCCCACCCCCCCCCCCCCCCACCCCCCCCCCCCCCCACCCCCCCCCCCCCCCACCCCCCCCCCCCCCCACCCCCCCCCCCCCCCACCCCCCCCCCCCCCCACCCCCCCCCCCCCCCACCCCCCCCCCCCCCCACCCCCCCCCCCCCCCACCCCCCCCCCCCCCCACCCCCCCCCCCCCCCACCCCCCCCCCCCCCCACCCCCCCCCCCCCCCACCCCCCCCCCCCCCCACCCCCCCCCCCCCCCACCCCCCCCCCCCCCCACCCCCCCCCCCCCCCACCCCCCCCCCCCCCCACCCCCCCCCCCCCCCACCCCCCCCCCCCCCCACCCCCCCCCCCCCCCACCCCCCCCCCCCCCCACCCCCCCCCCCCCCCACAGTTGGAATGGAAGAATCCAGCCATGAAAACACAAATCTGTAAAAATAAATTACAATAACAATAATGCAAGTGCACATTATGTTACATGTCGTGTTTTCCCAATCCCATATCATCAACCAAGTTACATACAGTTTTAGAGTAATTGGACACCGGCCACGAAATTCCTTCACTCTGGTGAGGGAACAAGTTGTCGCTTACCCCAAGAGGTAGGGTGAATATGTTCTCCTCGCTATAGTAGCTTGTTTGCCTTTAATTTTCTTATTGTTAAAGAAATATATTGAATAGCTAGGCAATTATTTGAAGCAAAACTTAAACTTACCAACTTGAGATAAGATGAACAAACGAAGGCAGAGTCGGAAAAGGGATGAAGATGCATGATTCCGTGAAGCAGTCAGAGAAATTGACAGTCATGGTGGCCATGAGAACTGAGGAGGTGATTGGTGAGTGGAGGCGTGAAACGGTGAAAGATTGAAATGATAAGGAGCCTTTTGTTTTTACTAGGGTAAAAAGACAAATTGGGTTGGACCTGGATTGATATGAATGGGCTGACCAAATTTGAACTCTAAGCCCATAAATTCGGTTATAGTTTATATTCGTAAACCGGATAAAAAAACCGAACCGAAGCTATAACCGAATTTACTTAAATTTCAAAATCAAAAACCGAATCGAATATTATTTAGTTCGGTTTGCACCAGACTACTTCAGTTCGGTACGGTCGGTTAACCGAACCATGAGCAGCCCTAGACTAAATAACCCTATGATGATGGACATTTCAAGTTATACCATTAATTAGAAAAATTCAAAAGATCTAAATTATTTACTACAACATGATAATAAGAATCATAGAAGGGTACTCAATCATAAAATACGTGTCGATATATTATCTTTCTAATAAATTGAGTGCTAATTATTCTCATCATTCAAAATTCAACCAAAATATGCATATGAATTTTCAAAACTACTCATTAGAAGATATCAATAAGTCAAGTAGCTTATTTTCTCTCTAGTATATAGTCTCTAGATCTCCTCTATCTAATAAGGGGTTTCTTGTGTTTGGCTGAGGAAAATTGATTGTCCAAGAACTCTACCTTATCTCTTTATTCCTATTATTATGGACATTTTTGTTTTTGATTTTAGATACAAGATGAGTTTGACCATATGTTGAAGAGGGTTTTTGTCTTATGATTCTTCAACGAAGCTTCTACTTGATCGAATCACTGATCAAATCTACATCTACCCACATGAACCCCATCATCGTACACTGTTACGGTCCAGCACAACACCCGTGCACCGAGACCAAACCCGCACTACAAGGGCTAACTCAAGTCTCTGTTTACTTATTAGTTTGTCATTTATTTACTGTATCTTTAGTTGGTATTTATTATTCTATCTATTCTATTAGTTTATTAGTTTAGTAGTTTGGGACTCTATTCCAAAATTAGTTTTGGTGGACTCTGTATTTTACATTCCATATGCATATATTATTTTTAGATTAATTTTTCTTACAGTTTGTAAAGATTATTTGGTTTACCTTGAGATCGTATCAATTGGTATCAGAGCCAGGTTGTGATAGTATCGACGATTCGCTTGAAATCATGGTGGAATCTAACAAAGAACGGTTTGTAGGGTTTGGAAATCTCGATGCAAGAGATGAGGGTTTCCATCCAACAACTGATGGACAGAAGAACTGAACGGCGTGACAACCGAAACCCCTGGGGAAGACGACACATCCGTTCGTCGGTGCACTTCGGCGCATTATTCGGGTCGGATGACGATTTGAGGTCTGACGTTTCTAACGCATCTGTTAAAAGCCATTCATCAAGACAAGGAGGACAACATGATCGTGAGATGAGGAATAACCAGATCCGAATGGATTTTTCAAAGTTCGTGGGGGAAGAACCTAGGGTTTGACTGAACCGCGTGAAACAATTTTTGTGGTGAATGATATCCACATATCAAAGAAAGTTACGTTAAGCGAACCAGTGGTGGCAATGGTTCGAACGGACAAATCGTCATCAACAAATTCCGTGGACCATATTTGGGAAAGGACTATTGATTCGTTTTGGGCATGGGAATTACGAGTATCAGAATGAATCGCTATGTAGGTTGAGACAAAAAAGAGGATTTTGAGAGTTCTTGAGAGAATTCGAACGACTAATTAATTGTTTGCCGGAGTGGTCGGAAGGGGTGTTGTGGGGTGCATTTATGGCAGGCCTCTAGGAGAATATTGTTCTGGACGTTAGGCTGTTCAAACAACCGGATCTCCAGTCCGTGATTAAACTTGCCAAATAAAAGGATGAACAATTGCTATTGGGTAAGAGAGTTGCGATGATGGTGCGCTCGACATCTCGAGCGATTCAACCGATTGGGAACACTAGTTTGACCAACTGTGTTGTGGGAAACAGGGAACCACGTATGATGACGTGGGACGAGATGTAGCAAAGGCGTGAGAAAAATATGTGTTTTAATTGCTATGAAAAATATGTCAGGGGTCATCAATGTAAGCGAGCACAAGCACTATTGATTGAGATAGATGAGGGGATTAACGAAATAAATTATGACTTTGAGGAGGCACAAATATCCCTCAATGCATTAGGAGGAGAAACACAACTCCAACAATGCGAATAACGGGCGTGCTTCGGAACTCACCAGTTGAGATGCTTATCGACAGTGGGTTCAGTCTTAATTTCATTAATCTGAGATTAGCTCAACGATTACATATGCCAATTACACGAATCAACCCATTCAATGTAAGGGTGACTTACGGAGAAAGGTTGGAATGTCGAGAAAAAAATATGAACTAATTATGATGGCGTTACAGGGGTAAGAGTTCAAGAATACATTGTTTTCTTCACCGATTATGGGGTTAGACGTGGTGTTGGGCATGCCGTGGTTAGAGGGTCTTGGACCGGTATTAACCGATCATCATGCGAAGACTATGAAATTCAAACAGGGAGGGAAAGACTACGAACTTCGAGGTAAGGGCAGAATAGAGATTGAACCATCATATTTGGATTCAATTTTAGCAAAATAGGAAGAAGAAGTTGAGTTATTCTTCTTGGCAGTAGGTTCGGGTAATTGTTTGGAGCAGAGGCAATTGAACGACACAAGAGACGATATTGAAAAGATATTAGCGGAGTTTGTGGACGTCTTGGATGAACCGCGCACACTACCACCTCCAATATCTTTCGATCACTGAATCCCTCTACAAGATGAATCGAAGGTTGTGAATGTTGCTCCATATCTATACGCGCATTATCAGGAAAATGGGATTGAAAAACATGTGAACAAGTTGTTTAAATCAGGATTAATTAGGCACAATAACAACCTGTTTTCGTCTCCAGTTTTGTTAGTAAGAAAGAAAGATGGTTTTTGGCATTTTTGCACTGATTATTGGAGTTTGAATGAAGCAACTATTAAAGACCGGTTTCCTATTCCTACAGTAGACAACATGTTAGATGAGTTACATGGCGCTGATTTTTTTAGTAAATTGGACTTGAGAGCATGGTACCATTAGATTCGGGTCCACCCGAATGAGTACGTGGTACCATTCGGCCTCTGCAGCGCTCCGTCGACGTTCCATGCAGTGATGAATGAGATTCTCCATCCCCAATTGTGTTGATTTCTCTTAGTTTTTTTTTACGATATGCTGATTTACATCAACACTTGGAGCATCTTCGGATCACAATTCAAATACTGAGAAAAGACCACTTTTATGTCAAGCCGAGTAAGTGGAGTTTTGA
The DNA here is from genome assembly GCA_034814905.1 of Penstemon davidsonii. Taxonomy (NCBI): domain Eukaryota; kingdom Viridiplantae; phylum Streptophyta; class Magnoliopsida; order Lamiales; family Plantaginaceae; genus Penstemon; species Penstemon davidsonii. Next base: position 27,452,109 of record JAYDYQ010002534.1, read on the forward strand.
GAAGACCCAAGTGGAGATTTAGGCCATTGGATTTCACATGAGGGAATTCAGGTTGACCAACAGAAGGTTCATGCAATGGTTGAATGGCCACAATCGTCTACAGTGCGTGCATTGTGAGGTTTTTTGGGGTTGACAGGATATTATCGAAAATTTGTACGGGACTATGGAGCGATAGCGGATCCCTTAACGAGATTATTGAAAAAGGGAAAGTTTGAGTGGGATGAGTCAACACACGTGTTTTTGAAGCACTGAGACAAGCTATGACAAAACACTCCGGTGTTAGCGATTTCGAATTTCGAGGAGGACTTTGTTATTGAGACGGATGCCTCAGGGGACGGCATTGGGGCAGTATTGAGCCAGAAGGGCTGACCGATAGCCTACATTAGTAAAGGAATTAGTGATAAAAAGAAAGGTTGGTGTACCTATGAGAAGGAGATGTTAGCTATACTCGAAGCCGTACGGAGTTGGCGACCATATTTGCTTGGGAGGAAATTCAGAATTTGCACCTATCATAAGATTTTGCATTGCTTGTTGGAGCAACGGATTACTACCCCGGAACAGCAGAAATGGATAGCTAAACTTCTAGGATTTGATTACGAGATAGTTTACAAGCCGGGGAAAAAAAATTGTGCAGCTGATGCTTTGTCACGACATGTGGGCTGTGTGGGAGGAGCTAGCTCGAGCCACATTGGGGGACCCATATCTTACGGAAATACGTCTGAATATGGAAGAGGACCCTCTCGGGTTGGAGGGACACAATTTGAAAAATGGTTGTGTGTGGTATATAGGAAGGGCGATGGTTCCGGTAGTGATCCCATTGAGGGAAAAATTACTACAAGAATTTCATTGTTCACCTTCAGCGGGACATTCAGGTATGCTAAGGACATGAAAGATGATTTCCCAAATATTCACGTGGTTGGGGCTAAGAACGATGTTTAGAAATATATTTAGGAATGTGATGTTTTCAAAGGAATCAGGTCGACCACCGTAAGCCCGCAGGGCTGGTTGAGCCATTTCTCATGCCGAGTGTTATATGATCAGATATTAGTATGGACTTCATCGAAGGGTTACCAAGGTCCCGTGGTAAGGATACGATCTTGGTGGTATTGGACCGATTATCAAAAAATATGCTCACTTCTTAACTCTTACACATCCTTATTTGGCAAAAGATGTGGCTAGTGTTTTTGAACGGGGAGTGGTAAAATTGCATTGATTACCAAAGTCAATTGTATCAGACCGAGACCGTGTGTTCTTGAGTAATTTTGGAGAGAGTTATTTCGGTTACATGTGACAGAATTCAAGACAAGTTCTATCTATCACCTTGAGTCGGATGGACAAATGGAGGTAGTAAATCGAAGTTTAGAGCAGTATCTACGATGTTTTGTGTGCCTTAAACCGCGACATTGGGAGGATTTGGCTTGGGCCGAGTGTTTGTATAACTCATCATTTCATCAATGGATTTGTATGTCGCCGTTTGAAGCAGTATACGGGCGACCTTCACCCACCCTAATCCATTATATACAAGGAACTGCAGCAGTGCAAGAGGTAGATCGAATGCTTCTATCTAGAGATGAAATACTGGGTGAACTCAAGCATAATTTGGTTGCAGCTAGAAACCGAATGAAGCAGGTGGCGGATAAGCACCGAAGGGAAATAGTTTTGAGGTCGGCGATTGGGTTTACCTTCGAATCCAACCATTTCAACAACAATCAGTGTTTAAACGAGTTTATCAAAAGCTTGCTAGTAATTTTTATGGGCCGTTTTAGGTGAGTGAGAAGGTAGGACAAGTAGCCTACTGGTATCGGAGACGTCTAACACGTTGCGCTGATTCGTAGAAAGCTTGGGACCCGATTGACAACAACTTCTACATTACCCCCTTATGATGCCGAAGGACAACCAGTGATTGAACCGAAGAAAATTTTAGAGGCAAGGACAGTAGCAGGGAAAGAAGGATGGGTCCGGGAAGTACTAGTCCATTGGAAAACGATACCGGAAGAGGAGGCGACTTGGGAATCAGTTGGGGTGCTTATGAAGAGGTTTCCGGAGATGAACCTTGAGGACAAGGTTCGTTTTGAAGAGAAGGGGAATGTTACGGTCCGACATAGCACCCGTGCACTGAGACCGAACCCGCGCTACATGGGCTGACTCAAGTTCCCGTTTACTTATTAGTTTGTTATTTATTTACTGTTAATTTAGTTGGTATTTACTATTCTATTTATTCTATTAGTTTAGTAGTTTGAGACTCTAGTCCAAGATTAGGTTTGGTGTATTAGTTAGTGGACTCTGTTTTTGACATTCATTATGCAGATATTATTTTTTGCTTAATTCTTCTTACATTTCGTAAGGATTATTTGGTTTACCTTGAGATCGTATCATGCACCTTCACTAAACCAAAACCCACGACTGTACCCCGAAATTCAAATGAATCCACCAGTGTTGATTGTACCTAATATCTCAAAATTTGAAGTCCATGATAACTCCATCAACTTGTTCCCTGTCTCCATTAAGTTAGAAGAATTGATTAGTAACCGTCTGATTAGATAATAACTTTGAAGCGAAAAAGTGGCAAGCAAAAACATTTGAACCTGTTTGGAGCAGATTACAGAGTTCGAGAGTTAAACAAATTTCAAGGTGGGTAAGGAGGTGCTCATTAGTACAGTGATTCAGGATATTCCTTCGTATTTTATAGGTTGTTTCAAACTACAACACTACCTAACTAAAGAAGTTGAGTCAATGATGGTTAGCTTTCTATAGGACGAAAATGAGACTAGGAAAATTCATTTAATGAAGTGAAATTCACTGTGTGCGAGCAAAAGAGATGGCAGTTTGGGCTTCCGAGACCTAGATTTAATCAATTCGACATTTTTAGCTGAACCTGCCTAGCGTATTTTACTTCTTTGAGCAATCATCTTAGTAGGTTGATAAAGGCTAAATACTTCCCTAACTATAAAATCCATATTTTGGGATGTAAAATCATTTTTTCAATCCCCTTGGGAAATAACTAAAACTAAAAATTACTTAGAAATTAGTATAAATAAAACCCAACCCGATAAAAACCCAGACCCGACTCCATGTTCTATTTGGACTCGATCTCCTATTTCCCCATTTTTTCTCTCAAAACAGTGATTCAACCCTTAATTTTTCAATCCTCATCCTTTTTCTCCTCCTCGCCGTCACAAAAGGTAGAAACCTACACAAGTTCAATTTCGCTATAAAGTGTGAGTAATTTAACTATTTTTGCAATTGGGGCTGAAATACTTCAAACTTGTTAATTGTTGGGTAAATTTATTGGTCAGAAAATATGTGGGGCAAACTTTTCCAGCAATCTTTAATTATAGGACCACTCTGCAAATTTTCCCTCAAATTATGTCCAGAATTGGAAGTTCCATCAAAAATTTGACTGAAGTACCAAGTTGGCGAGCCCCATTAACTTTTGATACCAAATGTGAGGACTTTGTAACTTATGGTACCATAACCTTAAAGTAAGGTCAATTATGGTACCAGAAGTAAAATTCTCTCCTTACAAAATTGGCAATAATCTCCCTATGAGCTAAAAAATCTTACAATTACCCTCACGTTCTCTTAATAATATAACAAAAAGGAAAAATCAAGCGATCAACTCTTATTTTTTAATTGGTGTATTTAGCTAATGAAATATTAACATAAAAGATTTCTTCTCACAAACATTAACAAATGTGGGTGGACTTTATGCTAATTAGAGAAAACACGGGATACTTTTGCATTTAATTCAATATGGGAGAGAAAAATAGATAGTAGATAGTAAAATTAGTAACTTTATATAGTGTTTGAGACATAATATAATATTATGTTGTATAACAATTGTGATTATGAATTTATAACCCATATTATTATGTTATTTATAATAATCTAAATAAATAATAAAATAAATTGAGAATTGAAGTCTGGATTGACACCTTGCTCCGACCCTGTTCCAAATAAGACATTGCTCAGTCTGAGTAAAATCATAATAGGGAAAAAAAAATACATAATAAGCGTAATGGCTCAAAATAATAGAACATAAATAAATTACTCCATTTGATGTAATCATATCAAAAGTTGAAAGTAAAATTAATTTCGGAACAATATATTCTCTTTTTTTCATTTTTAGTTAGTTGTTGACTAATATCATTGCACAGAAGACAAGTGTCACACTAATCTTAATACCTTAATTTAATGACCTTATTAACAACTTCCTAAATTTTCATAACATTTAACTATTGCAATAAATTCATAGTAGAATAGGGGACTTCTAAGGTGACGTTATGTGACGTCAATTTAATTTAAGGCATTAGATCATAAATATATAATCACAATCACATAAATTTCATAATATAGAATAAAATTAACCTTAATTAATTATGAGTTACCTGTTTAACAGGTTAAAATATTATCTTATATTCTTTAATATCCCAAAGTTAGCTACCATAAATATTTCTACTTTCCTTCTTTTCTTTCTTCTACCCAAATTAATATCAAATCACCATAAAAATTGTATGTTTCCACATTGTATGGTACTAGTTCATATATAATACCACCAATATGTATAATTATTGACATTACATAGTATAATGTCTCACATGTAATAGTATTGACTCCACATAATTAATACGGTCTCATATTAGTAGTAATTAGTCACATTCTATAGTATTATCATTAATACTAATCAATTTATAGATAATTCTTCACATTACATGATATGTCTCACATGTAGTAGTATAGACTCACATAGCATAGTATTGACTCCACAAAGTTAGTACGGTCGATCCATATTAGTAGTAATTAGCCACATTATGAGTATTATTAGTAGTATTAACCAATGTGTATAATTATTTACATTACATAGTATAATGTCTCACATGTAATAGTATTGACTTCACATACTTAGTACGGTCTCATATTAGTAATAACTAATCACATTATATAGTGTTACCATTAGTACTAACCAATTTACTAATAATTATTCACATTACATGGTATATGTCTCACATATAGTAGTATAAACCCACATAGCATATTATTGACTCCACAAACTTAGTACGGTCCCATATTAGTAGTAATTAACCACATTATGAAGTATTATCATTAGTATTAACCAATGTGTATAATTCTTCACATTTCATAGTATAATGTCTCACATGTAATAGTATTGACTCCATATACTTAGTCTCATATTAAAAATAATTAATCATGTTATATAGTATTACCATTAGTACTAACCAATTTACTAATAATTCTTCACATTACATAGTATATGTCTCACATGTAGTAGTATAGACTCATATAGCATAGTATTGACTCCACAAACTTAGTACGGTCCCATATTAGTAGTAATTAACCACATTATGAAGTATTATCATTAGTACTAATCAATGTGTATAATTCTTCACATTACATAGTACAATTTCTCACATGTCATAGTATTGACTCCACATACTTAGTACAGTCTCATATTAGTAATAATTAGTCACATTATATAATATTACCATTAGTACTAACCAATTTACTGATAATTCTTCACATTACATGGTATATGTCTCACATGTAGTAGTATAGACCCTAATAGCAAGTTTTGACTCCACATATTTGGTACGGTCTAATATTAGTAGTAATTATTCACATCATATAGTATTTCCATTAGTCTTAACCAATTTGTATAATTCTTCACATTACATAGTATAATGTCTCACATGTAATAATATTGACTCCACATACTTAGTACGGTCTCATATTAGTAGTAATTAGTCACATTATATAATATTACCATTAGTACTAATCAATTTACTGATAATTATTCACATTACATGATATATGTCTCACATGTAGTTGTATAGACTCACATAACACAATATTGACTCCACATATCTAGTATGGTGTCATCTTAGTAGTAATTAGTCACTATATAGTATTATCATAAGTCATAACAAAATTACTGATAATTATTCACATTACATGGTATATGTTTCACATGTAGTAGTATAAACTCGTTTATTATAAAATATTATTATACACAATTATTTATTTATATCTATAATAATTTATTAGTTTGTAATTTACTATTGATGTGGTTAAATATTACAATGAATGTGGTCAAATAATAGTATAGTACAACTATTTATGGTAATAGTATTATGACTTGTTAGTAACCTGTTAAATAAGTAATTTATTAATGAGGTGTCATAATTCTATTGATTATAGCTTATGTCATGTGATTTGACGTCACCTTAGAATTTTCCATAAATAGGATGTTAGAATTACAAAATCAATTTGAGATTTGATAAATGGATAGTAAATTGCAGATATATTTGATACAATTAATGATTAATTACAACGTGTTAAGTGATTGCAACAATTTTATAAATCACAGGAAGAATTTGACATATTTGGCAAATTACACCTGTCTTTACTTTAGTGATTATAGCAATTTAATTTAAGAAAAAGATTATACATATTTTGGAAAGTAGATTAACTCCACCTTCTATCTTACTAGCGTTATGTTTTCTTAGGGATAAGAAAAAGGAAAAATTACACTTTGCATCCTAACCTTTGAACATTTTCTCATTTTATCCCTTAACCTTTGCGAGTTTCCACTTAACCCCCTTAGCTAGTAAATATATTTTAGGCAGCCCCCTAAGATGTAAAAAACTAAAAAATCTAACCGAATATTCCATCCAGCTTTAATGATGTGGCGTCGAAAGTTTTCTCTTTTTGTCGCTCCACCTTTGAACGTTTTTCCACTTTGTCAACCATTTTTTGAACCTTTTTGCACTCTTCCAACCAATCTTTGAACATTTTTTGCACTTTGACACCAAACCTTTGAATAAATTATGTCGGCGAACATCCGAAGGTAGTGATCTGGGACATTTTTAATAGTTGAGGGGGTTAAGTGGACACTCACAAAGTTTAGGGGGTAAAATGGAAAAATGTTCAAAGATAGGGGGCAAAGTGGAATTTTCCCAAAAAAAAAAAGTATTTAACATGTCACATGTATGGTCATTTACATTGCAAAAAATAAAATTAAACAGTAGAGAAAGACATGTCTCGGCCGTCACTAATTCCATATCCACCTTGTGTTCAAGTTTGCAACTATCATGGTGAACACAATTTCTCTCTCTCTCTCTGCAGTCACTTATTTGCTTTTTATATTATAATAATAATATGATAATTTATGTCAATATTTATAATTATAATATGAATATATGTAAATGAATTCTATTATTGAGGTAATTTACCAAAAATCCAACAAAGTCAAGTAACTAACATGGGTGATGTGTGTAACAAAAAAAATAAAGAGAGTCTTCTTTCATTCATCCCAATTGATTTCTAACAATTTGCATTGATTCTTTCAAGGACAAATGACACTTAATCCTCTGTAAAGTTCTTAATTTTGTAAAACAAAAACTCCTCCAAATATACATATTGGCGAGTGGCAAATCAAATATCATAACTAAGAAAAAAAATGAGTTGGAAATTTAGAGAGGGGAGAAACGAAATCGCCCCAAATTAAAAGTTAGCATATGTTATTTTTCATTTTGATTTGAAATCGGGTTGTCTTAAATGTTGGAAAGGAAAAAATAATGGATTTTGTTGTAGAAATTAATTAGATAAACTTGCTAAAATCAATCAATCTTATGGATTCTTTATGCACAAACATGATACACAGTTTTTATTTTTTGGGGATTAAATGCAAAAGAATATTTCTTTTGGGGTAAGTGTTACAATAAATAATATGATTGACTTTTTTGCCCTTTAGAAATTAAGAGTGCGCATCATGTGACTATTTTCCAGTGGATTTTCCATCGAAATTCAAGGGTTGGTTAAGTGTAACGAATTTAAGAATTTCAAGTGTACTCTTGTTTTATATCAGGTCTAGGTGATTAAGTGTAAAAATTAAAAACTTTTGGGGGTTAAGTGTCATTTGTCCTTCTTTCTATTCCCTTTTTTATATTTTTTTAATATGAAAATTCAGAAAATATATATATATATATATATGCTTGTTATTTGTAAATAACAATTTAATGTGTCGATTTGCAGGGTTCAAAACTGTGTGGCCTGAGCTAGTTGGGCTTGATGGCCCACAATGCAAGGCTACAATAGAACGAGACAATCCATATGTTACTGTCGTAATTGTAAGCCAGCATTCGTTCATAGACCGTGACTCCTGCTGCAATCGTGTGTATCTTTTTCTTGACGATAATAGTAAGCTTTGTTTGTTCCCCCCAAGAATTGGGTAGACAAGCCCCAAATTAAATAATTATCATAAGTTACCTAAGTTTTCAATAAATATAAATAATGAGTTGTGTATAACTCAACACTACAGTCATGAAATGACTAGCTATTTAAATAAAGTAAAGTCTTAATTGCATTGTTTACGTTGTTAAATTATGTTTCTTTTATTTTTCTTTTTGATGCAAAATATTTCTCGACATTTATTAGCATTTGGATTATCGTGTTTCATTTGAGCTTGATTACCTAAAGTGACGACCCAAGTTCAGATCTTTGTTGGAAAAGGTTTCCATATAATATGTTCGACGCGGCTTGAAAAGAATTAAACCAAAAAAAAAAAAAATAGTTTGGTTATGTTGCAATTTGGATTTAATGGAGTAAAACGATAACATAAATAAAACTTAACAATAAAAATAAAAAAAAAACAGACATTTTATCATATGATTATGATATATGAATTACTATTTTCTTATACAGTGCTTACTCAATACAATTCAGAAATCAACCATAACCTGAAAGTTCGATGAATTGTTGGTATTAAACATAGACTGAATAACTATGATGATGAACATTTTCACGTTATACCATTAAAAAAATTCTAAAATCTAAATTATTTACTATAACACGATAATAAGAATCATCCAGAGTAGTTAATAATAAAATATGAGTCGATATATTATTTTTCTAATAAAGTGAGTGCTTCCAATCTACTTATCTACTTATAAATATATTTGAGATCAGTCTTTCAACTGTCAAATGTTAATTTTGACTGAATACTATTTTTATAGAATTTAGAATTTTATTTATTAAAAAAGCACAAGATAATTGCTTACTATTTCAAAACCAAACTTTAAACTCCCCATTTATCGGCAACATCTTCCCCACAAATGGAAAGTCTGGTGCAAAAAAAAATTCACAGGGTAGTTTTTTGCAGGTTTTCGATATCACATGGTAGTAATATGCATTTTCCCCCAAAATTTCTCCCACTTTTACAGTTTACCAATTCCGTTCTCTCTCCCAAATTATTTTTACCAACATTTTTCGATTGCTTCCCTGTTGATATACTCTACTACCCTTTTTATCCTTTTTATCCTTTTTATTTTGTAAACTAATAATATACTTTATCTACATATGGATCATAGAAGAACTGAGGGAGAAACAAAAAAAGAGTCAAAAGAGTGCAGTGCCGTTATTAGTTTATCTTTATTGTTTGCATAGGAAATAGGCTAAAATTTTATGTAGGGTAACTTTTCTGAAATTAGATTTCCTTCTTGAGTTATTGTAAATTAATTGTTTATAATTTGTAAATTACAATGGTCTACTTTCGTTTTCCCTTTTCTTTATTTCTAATGCAGACGATTTCATTCGGATTGCATTCGTGTTATGTCATACTTATGGAAGGAGGTCACTCTGTGTACTTCAATTTCATTTGTTTCATTCCAGCTAGGATGCTTTGGAGTTAATATGCAAATGATGCTTATAAGGTCAGACTTGCCATAAGATTTATTGTCTTTGAATTTATACTCCGCAGCTTTGTAAAGTGTGTTGAGATCTCAAAGTGGACTTCAGGTGTTTGAAGAAATGTCCCAACGAGATTGCAAGTTGTATATATTCAAAGTGCATGTGTGTGCAAACATGCTTTCTTATGTTTAGGTCATTTATCAGTGTTATGATTATCTATTTTATAATTTGAATTAGGAGTTTTCTTTAGAAGGATTGTCATGCTTACTTTGATATGCTTAATTTTCACACTTCAATAGATTGGTAAAGTGATTTAGTTGAAATGCGTTAACAAATCTAGAAATGCACCTAATGATTTATATTTTGTTTTTTACATGGAAAAAATTATTGGTTAATGTCTTAACCATAGCCTTTCACTATTTGGGTTATTTTTTCTACAGAAAAAGAAAATGGGACTGTTTTGACTGTTAAGTGGCGATGATAATAGTTTGCAGGTAAGCAAATGTGGTGTCCGTTGAAGCAGTAGGGGTAAATAACTCATTTTTTCTTAAAAAAATCTATGTTTGTGATATAGACTTGAAGGGGTTAGGTTTTTAATGAATATGAGTATGGATGGTCTTAAGATTTCGTGCTCCTTTAAAGAAACACCGATTTAACTTCTACTTATAATTCATGAGATACTTACAAATTGATAGTATTATTGTAATCGGTTAGAAACTCTAAGATAAAATTAAGGCTTTAGATCTATCTTCATGTTTTTTCCACTTACTGAACTGAATACATTTATAAAGTTCTCTGCTTTCTGTTTTGGCAGGAGTATGTGGTACAAGACCGAGAACCCAACAAAAAACCAAGTGAATGAATGGCTTCTTATAAGTTTTCTGCTACCATGATGACTCAATGAATGCTGATTGTCTCGAATTTATATCGTTTATCCCATTAATGTCTTCACCACTGTCATTTATTTTTGTTTCACTAGAACTTCAGTTATAAATTCAGTGCGGATATGAGTTTGTTTGGAGCACATAATTAATACTTAAAGGTTAGTTTTCAATTCTTAAACTCTCTTTTTCAGTTTCTTATCCTAGCACTTTTGGTCCATGTACTGTTTTATAATTATGCCGTTTACTCTTAATACATGCAATTTTCTTTCTCATTTTCAATTGTAAGATTCTCCTATTCTTGATGTTATCTTAGGGTGGCCGTTGTAAATGGTAATTGCATATGTTTCCAAAGCATAAAGCACACAAATATTTGTTTTGTATAGAATGAGCCTTTTGTAAGAAGTATATACATTCTATAGGTTTGTTTATGTGCCAAATATTTTTATTAGTATTATTTTTCATTATCTATAACACTGCTTATATATCTTAAAGCAGATTAAAGTTACCCAAAACGCAAGTTAACAGTATGAAGCCGCCACCATCTGCAACTGACTGTCCATCCGAAGGATGTAATGTCGTCTCAACTGGTGAGTTTTTTTGTTGTTAAATGTATCAGTTTTTTGAGATTGATTTTGATAGAATTTTGGACACTTTGGTGAGTTCTTTTTTAGATTTTAAATGGATCACTCTTATTTTGGTGGTTTCCTCTTATCGCTCATAAGTGATGTTTATTGTTTGGTTATAACTTTTTAATTAATATTATTGACAAAAGATCTGATGAATGATGGTAACCGCTAGCGAACGGAAATTGTTCGTGAAACTAGGCGTCTACATGTTTTAGGAACAAATACATTTTCATAATTATTTAAATCATCTAATATCATTACTTTTCCCTCATGTTTGCAGCCCTTCAAACTTTTGGCGACGGGAATTTTAGCCAAGAAGTCAGGACAAAGCGCCATGAATCCATTATCAAGAATATTCTTCATGCCGCTAAGCCATGAGTCCATGACTGATAAGGTTTAGGCAACAGACTTACAAATGGGGATCTAATCGAAATGATTAACCGCCGATCTCCAATTGACCGGTATCTTGAAATTTGAAACTGTCAACAGTGTTTATTGTAATATATATCATGTCAGTTGTTCAATTTAATTCTTGACACGTTTTCTTTTCCTTATGATTTATTTTCTTAAATTGTACTGTAAATCATCTTTTACCTATATAACATCCATATTTTAATGGAATTGAAATGATATTTTTTTTTAAAAAAAGTTGTGGTAAATCCAATACGGACCCATTTTAGCATTTCATATCAAATTGGTGTGATAAATTCATTAAAACTGATTTAGCATGTTATATGAAAGGTAACATACTACATAGACAGAAAAGTATATGCATGTCCGTATATTAGTCTCAATATTTTGTAGTCATAAAATGTATTTCATCAAGAAATTCCTGCATGCCATAAAACTATTTTGTCACGTTTTGCCAATGAAGATGTTAGGATATCCACCGTCTACGATTTCTACTAAAAAAAAACGATAAATATGCCCCCTTCAAAGTTACATGTTTGACACTTTTATCTCCAAAAATTGTAAGCACTTTACTTCCTGAAATATTTGAATCAGTTACACTATCCCCACTAAAACAGTCATAAGCCATTTTTTGGCCAAGAAATTCACATGTGTGCATTACATGTATTTTCTAAGGGTAAATTATTGGTTTTACCATTTTCTATATTAACAATATGCTTACACTATGTATTTTAAGTAAATAAATATTTTTAATTTGTATGTCTCTCTCACATTTTTTATTCGTGTATATTCCTCTTACTAAAAATACAATTTGATAATTCCGTGCATAGCACGGAGCGTATACTAGTTCCAATTAAATTGAGTTAGCACTCGAATTATTCAACCAAAATATGCATATGAATTTTCAAAACTACTCATTAGAAAATATGAATAAGTCCAATTAGAGATTGGCGGTTTGGGCTTCCCAAACCTAGATTCAATTCAATTTGACATTTTTTGCCGAACCCACTTGGCGTATTATTACTTTTCCGAACAATCTTGGAATGAAAAATCAATTTTTCAATCCCCTTTGAAAATCATTAAAACTAAAAATTATTAAAAATTAGTATAAATAAAACCCGACCCGTTGAAAATCCAGACCCGACTCCATGTTCTATTTGGATTTGGTCTCCTCTTTCCCCAATTTTTCTCACAAAACTGCGATTCAACCATTAATTCTTCAATAACCCTCAGATCCTAAACTACCTGAAATATGTTCAAACAAATCCTCCTCCTCTTCCTCCTCCTCGCCGTCACAAATGGTAGAAACCTTCACGAGATCAATTTCCGTTGGTCTAACCTCTACCCAGAATCCTTTGTCTGGGACTCAAATTCCGATCACTTCATAGTCGGATCTCTCCACCACCACAACCTCATCTCCGTCTCCGACGCCGGAGTCACCTCCTCACTCTTCTCCTCCGCCGCCTCCGCCCTTCCTCCAAACTCTTCCTTCCTCGGCCTCGCCCTCGAACCCCGCCACCGCACCCGTCTCTTCGCCGTCGTCCACCGCCGTGACCCCCCTTTCAACGCCCTCGCCTCCTACGATCTCCGCACCTTCCGCCAACTCTTCCTCACCCCACTCGACGATCTACTCCCCTCGCCAGTCGTCGCAAACGACGTCGCAGTGGATTACCACGGAAACGCCTACGTCACCGACTCCGCCAATGACGTCATCTTCAAAGTCGACCAAAACGGCGTCGCGTCGATCCTTTCCGAATCGAAGATGTTCAAATCCTACACTGTGGACCCCACCGTTTTCTATCACAAGTGCGGCCTGAACGGCGTCGTTTACAACTCCAAGGGTTATTTATTAGTGACTCAGTCAAACACGGGGAAGTTGTTTAAAGTCGACGTGGATGACGGAACGGCGAGGAGGGTTCTATTGAATAAGGACTTAACAGCGGCTGACGGGATCGCCGTTAGAAGCGACGGCGTCGTTTTGGTGGTTTCGAGATATAAATTGTATTTTATTAAGAGTGATGATAGCTGGAGTGAAGGGGTAGTGTTTGACGAAACTGCCCTTGAGGAGGAGAAGCAGGCTAGTGCTGTGACTGTTGGAGCGGAGGAGAGGGTGTACGTGTTATATGGTCATGTGGATGAGGGTATAATGGGAAATGTTGAAAGAGAGGAATTTAGTATTGTGGAAGTGGAATCAGGAAAAGAAAGTGAAGGAGAGAATGTTTGGATTTTTGTGGTGATTGGTTTGGGTTTGGCTTATTTCTTGTTTTGGAGATTTCAAATGAAACAGCTTGTGAATAATATGAACAAGAAAACTAGCTAATTTTTTTTTTTAAAGAGAATTATTTTATTTCCACTTGTTTGTTTGAGTTTTATAGGGTTTTTTCTTCTTGTTGTATTTAAATTTTAACAGTTATTGAAAATTTATATGCTTTTCAGTTTTTCTCAATACCCCTTCCATATATTATATATACTACTACTATCTTTTTAATCCTAATTGTGTGTTTGTTATTTGATAATCAAATTGGAGACACACATTTTGTTTAGTTATATACAGCAACACTTGTACTAGTTGCATGTGTACTGATTTTGGATAATAATTGTATTATGATGTGTACAGGTCAAATAGTCCAATACATAGAATAAATCATAATAGAAACCTATTAGAGCATCTCCTATGGTTATCACCATTTTTTTCACCAAATCCTATATTTGGTGTAATGGAGATGAATTGATCTCTCATGGTTAACACACAATTTCATCATTTCACCATTTCTAGTGAAATAATGGTGTTTTTGGCCTCCAATGGTTTTCATCAAAATTCATACCAAATTATAAAATAATAATATGGGATAATTACAGGGACCTCCCCTGAGGTTAGGTGTAATTACCGCCCAATCCCCTCCGACTATTATAATTACAAGGACCTCCCCCGACGTTTCAAAAGGATTACATCCATTAGGTTTCCGTTTGTTTTTGTTGACGTCATCACCCAATATTTTTTGAATTTCCCATTTTACCCTTATGTTTACTGTAGTATTTTTCATGGACAATTTTGCCCTTTTCAGTTTTTTGTATAGGAAGAGGGTTTATTGTAATGTTTAGGATTATAGAAGGGTGTTAATGTTGTATTTTAACTTTGTCCTTATAATCAATTTTTATTGTGTATAAATTCAGGAAAATAGTTTAAAAATAAATTAATTGGTTTTTTCAATTTTTTTGCAAAATAAAAACAAGTAAAATGCATAAATTACCAAAGAAAACATGCAATAATTCTACCTTTTCATATTTTATGCAAAATAAAATACCAAAGATAATTGAATAAATTACAAATACACAAATGCTAAAATAAAAACACAAATTCTCAATAATTTAATAATTCATAGCATAAATAACCAATCATAATAACTAATAAGGTTCATTACATATACCACCTATATGTTTTGAGAACATAACATCTGTATCCAAAATATTACCAAAATATTACTAATATCCCCCTTTACAATCCAAAACCTTTAACTACCATCCAAACTTTGTCCAAAATATTACCAAAACATAAATCCATAAAAAACAAACACATAACAAATCATATCATCTACTTTTGTCCAAAAACACATCCTAATTCATCAAAAATCATAACCATAACATAAATTCATAAACAAATCCATCAAATTCATTCATCTGGTGCAACTTGTGAGGATTGCGAGATTTGAGGGGCCTCTTGGATGTTCACCACCACACTTTTAACTTCTTGATCTCCTTTAAAGACCCACTAGAATTATTCAAAATCAACTCCTCCGGCCAACAACATTTGATGTTACAACACCTCCATCTTCAGCCACCTGCAAATACAATGAATGAGTTAATAAAAATATTAATCTTAGTAAATTTAGGCAAACATAAGTTTGAATATAACTTCAGATTATCAATTAGAAATGAACTTACGGAAAATGAAATAGGAAATCGCATTTCTTAAAATCCAAAGGTTCTTGGATGTGTTGGTGTCTAACAATCTGTGTATTTAAATATCATCAAAATATTTCTAACTTAAATCTCAGCATATAATAAATAAAGATAATCTAACATATATTACTCTAATAGAGTTAGATTATATAATAACGTAAAAACTAGTAAGAAATACTTACTTGGAACGAAATAAACCAAATAACACTCCAATCAATATACGAAAACTAGGAAATGAGACTGAGGCTTGCCGAAACAAATTTCCTTAAGACAATATTTTCGGGGCTGCCACGGTGCATACAGTTTGATTCCCGGTAGTCTCCCAAGATACAACAGTCTGTTGTTCATTATTTGCACAAATAATGAACCCACGGCGAACTTGAACAAACAGAAATTTCGGACTAAATTTTTACGGAAGTAAGAGAAAGAAAGAGTAGTGTTTTTCCTTTTTGTTACTATCAAATTCATACAGAATTGGCCAGGTTCTGTCTCATATTTATAGACACAAAAGTGCAACTTGGAAAGGTACACAATGTTTCGGTCCAAAGGATACCTCTTCGGACCGAATAGACACATCTCTTACTCTTATTTATTTCATTCACACTTAAAAAACTCCAACAATCCCCCACATGAATGAAATTGTTCTTCGAGTTCCTTCTCATGAGACATATCATGTCGAAATTTCTTTAGGAATAATACTGCATCGGGATAGGTGAAATATTTCATCTTGAACCTTCCCTAGTTAAAGCTTATCGGATTTACTTAGCCAATCGGTGAAATATTTCATCTTGAACTGTCGGCTGTTGGTGTAAACCAAGACAATAAACTTAACACAGTACTAAACCGATTTGTTTCAAGTTCTCGGTTGTGTTCGTTTTGGCCCTGAACATTCTTGGTTATGCGAGTGCTTTAGAGAATTCCAGCCTATAAAGAAATTCTCAACAAGCCCGACCCAGCTCACACTAACATAGGTGACTTTCCAAGAAAATTGACTATGCGAGTGCTTTAGTAGGGGGTTTCTTGTGTTTGGTTGAGGAAAATTGACTTTCCAAGAACTCTACCCTATCTCTTTGAACTTATTACTATGGACATTTTTTTTTTAGATACAAGAAGAGCTTAGCATATGTTGACACAATGTTTATGTCTTATGATTCTTCGACGAAGCTTCTACCTGATCGCATCAATATTCAACTCTAAATCTACCCACAGTAAACCCATGATCGTACACCTTCACTAAACCAAAACCCATGATTGTACCCGAAATTCAGACGAATCCACCAGTGTCGGCTATACCTAATATCCCAAAATATGAATTCCATGATAACTTCATCAGCATGTTCCCTGTCCCCATTAAGTTAGAATAATTGATTAGTAATCGTCTAAATTACAGAGTAGCTTTGAAGGTGGCAAGCAAAAACGTATGAACGTGTTTGGAGCATGTTACAGAGTTCGAGAG
The DNA here is from genome assembly GCA_034814905.1 of Penstemon davidsonii. Lineage (NCBI taxonomy): Eukaryota > Viridiplantae > Streptophyta > Magnoliopsida > Lamiales > Plantaginaceae > Penstemon > Penstemon davidsonii. The sequence continues at coordinate 27,469,151 of JAYDYQ010002534.1, forward strand.
TTAAAAAAATCAGGGTGGGTGAGGGGGCACTCATTAATTCAGTGACTCATGCTATTCCTTCGTGTTTTATGGGTTGTTTCAAACTACCGCACTACTTAACTAAAGAAGTTGAGTCAATGATAGCTAGCTTTTGATGGGAAGAAAATGAGACTAGGAAAATGCATTTAATGAATTGGAATCCATTGTGTGCGAGCAAAAGAGATGGCGGTTTGGGATTCCGAGACCTGGATTCATTCAATTCAACATTTTTAGCCTAACCCGTATGGCATATTGTACTTATTTGAACAATCCTCTCAATAGGATGATAAAGACTAAATACTTCCCTAACAATAAAATCCATGTTTTGGGATGAAAAATCATTTTTTCAATCCCCTTGGGAAATAATTAAAACTAAAAATTAATTAGAAATTAGTTTAAATAAAAACCGGTCCAATGAAAACCCGGACCCGACTCCATGTTCTATTTGGACTCAATCTCCGCTTTTCCCAATTTTTCTCACAACACAGTGATTCAACACTTAATTTTTCAATCCTCCTCCTCGCCGTCACAAAAAAGGTAGAAACCTTCAATTTTGGTATTAAATATGTCTTTTTCGAATGTTTGGTACCAAATGAGTAAAGTAGGTAAAAGTCTTGTATCAAAAACAAAATTCTACCCCTCGCACGTGATGGACTCTATTAAAAATTGACGACTAAATGAAATGTGTCAAGAGGGCCTAAATCATAGTATCAAATATATCCAGTTTTATTATGATAATATGACATTTTACCCCTTGTGATATGATAAATGTGGCAATTTATACCCCTATGTTACAAAATAGTTTGAATGCATACTCTCAATTTTAGCAAGTGAGTTACAATCTCCGGCTGAAGGGGGTAAATTGCTTCATTAAAAAATTTACAGGGGTAAATTGATTTTTTTCCAAATTATAGTGGGTAAATTGAACATTACGCGTTTCATAGGGGAGGTAAATTGCCATTAATTTTGTAGAAAAATTGAATTTGATACCAAAATTGCAATGAAAACCTATCCTATAGTACCAAATTTACATTTTCATATCTAATGGTACCAAAAGTACAAGTTAACCTATGATAAGAAAAAGCAATTTTCCCATAAAAGTGTTTTTCCCTCTAAAATAAATTGAGCATTGAAGTTTGGATTGACACCTTGCTCCGACCCTGATCCAAATAAGGCATTACTCAGTCTGAGTAAAATAAGAATAGGGAAAAAAATAATAGAACATAAATTAATTGTTCCAATTGATGTAATCATATCAAAAGTTGAAAGAAAAAATTAATTTCGGAACAATATTCTCTTTTTTCTTTCTAAGTTAACTACCATTTGACAGAAGACAAGTGTCACATCCTATTCCTAAATTTTTCATTAAATTTAACTATTGCAATAAATTCATAGTAGAATAGGATGTTAGAATTACAAAATCAATTTGAGATTTGATAAATATATTTGACAAAGTGGTCCGACTCTAAGCAGGGAATGCAATTAATGATTTACTGCCTTATATAGTAAATTACAACGTGTTAAGTGATTACAACAATTTTACAAAATCACGGGAAGAATTTTACATATTTTGGTAAATTACACCTGTCTTTGCTTTAATGATTATAGCAATTTAATAAAATAAGGAAAAGATTATACATATTTTGGAAAGTAGATTAACTCCACCTTCTATCTCACTAGCTTTATGGTTTTTTCAGGGAAAAAAAAAAAATTCACTTTTCCCCTTAACTTTTAAATATTTTCTCATTTATCTTCTAATCATTGCGAGTTTCAACTTAACTCCCTCAACTATTAAGTATATCTCAGGAAGCCCCTTAAAGATATAAAAACCTAAACTCTAACAGAATATTTCGACGAGATTAAATGATGTGACGCTAAAAGTTTTTTCATTTTGTCACCCAATATTTGAACACTTTTTACCTTGCCACCTAACTTTCGAACATTTTCGCACTTTGACACCCAACCTTTAAACAAATTCTGCCGACGAACATCCAGATATAATAATCTTGGACATTTTTTATAGTTGAGGGGTAAGTGAAAACTCATAAAATTTAGGGGGTAAGGTAAAAAAAGTTCAAAAATAGGGAGGCAGAGTGAAATTTTTCCCCCTAAAAAAGTATATAACATGTCACATGTATGCTCATTTACATTGAAAAAAATAAAATTATTTAACGGTATAGAAAGACATGTCTCGGCCGTCACTTATTCCCTATCCACCTTGTGTTCAAGTTTGCAACTATCATGGTGAACTCTCTCTCTGTCTCTCTCTCTCTCTGCATTCACTTATTTGCATTTTTTTTTTATATATGGTAATTTATGTCTATATTTTTAATTATATATGTAAATGAATTCTATTATTGAGGTAATTTACCTAAAATCCAACAAAATCGAGTCACTAACATGGGTGATGTGTTTAACAAAAAATTAAGAGGGTGTTCTTTCATTCAGCCCAATTTTTTTTTTGTTTTTCGAAGGGTTAAATCCCTTTCGAGGCGGGTTGGGCATATTAATGTGGCTGCATCTCTTAACAGGGATTCGAATCTGAGTTCGCTAGTTAATATATTTTCCACTAAATCAATCACCTGTTGGGATTTCTAACAATTTACATTGATTCTTTCTAGGACAAATGACACTTAATCCCTTAGAAGTTCTTAATTTTCACACTTAACCAATTAGATCTGATATAAAACAAGAGTAACCTTGAAACTGCTAAATCGTTACACTTAAACCCCCATGGAATTTCCAGTGGAAAATCCACCAAAAATACTCACATGTGCAACACGCTTATTTTTAAAAGGGTAAAATTGACAATTCGGATTTTCCTGCTTAAAAGATATTTTAGGTCAACTGTTTTTTATTTGAATCTTTCTCAACACTATTACAAAGAAATAGGGTTTCATTAGTGCTATACAATTCAATTTTGTAAAACAAAATGGCAAAACAAATCTGATAGGAGAAAAGATATCGCCCCAAATGTTGATTTGGAATTCTTTAATCGTGTTGTCTTTAATGTTGGGAAAGAAAAAAGAAATCGATTTTGTTGTAGAAATTAATAAGATAAACTTGCTAAAATTAATCGATCTTAGAGGAAAATGCAAGATACTCTCATGTGCTATGTTAAATATGTAGGAAACTACCCTGTGAAATTTTTATTGCACCAGACTTTCTTGTAGTTTCAAGAACCCTGCAAGAAACACCCAATTTGTAAAAATAGATTGTTTTGGATTGACATTTTTAAGAAATCGTTTTAAAAATAATTCAAGTTGGTCCCTATTTTCTTGAAATATGTCGATCCAAAATAACCTATTTTTTATAAATTGGGTATTTTTTTCAGGATTTTTGAAAGTACAAGGAAATTTGGCGCAATAAAAATGTTACACGGTAGTTTTTTTTACAAATTTAGCATAATACAGGAGAGTATTTTCCATTTACCCCTCAATCTAATGGATTATTTATGCACTAACTTGATACACAATTTTTATTATTTTGGGGTTAAATGCAAAAGAATATTTATTTTGGGGAGCTAAGTATTACAATGAATAATATGATTGATTGTTTGCTCATCATGTGACTATTTTCCATCGACAATTTCATGGAAGGGTTTAACAATTTCATGAGTATTCTTATTTTATATCAAGACTATGTGGTTAAGTGTAAAAATTAAGAACTTTTGGGGGGTTTAAGTGTCATTTGTCCTTCTTTCTATTCCCTTTTTTGTAGATTTTTTTTAATATGAAAATTCAGAAAATATATATATATGTGTTGATTTGCAGGGTTCAAAACTGTTTGGCCTCAGCTAGTTGGGCTTGATGGCCCACAATGCAAGGCTACAATAGAACGAGACAATCCATATGTTACTGTCGTAATTGTAAGCCAACATTCGTTCATAGACCGTAGCTCCTGCTGCAACCGTGTGTATCTTTTCCTTGACGATAATAGTAAACTTTGTTTGTTCCCCCCAAGAATTGGGTAGACAGGGCCCAAATTAAATAATTATCATAAGTTACCTAAATTTCAAAAAAATTATAAATAATGAGTTGTCTATAACTCAACACCATATTTTAATAAAGTCTTAATTGCATGGTTTATATTGTTAAATTATGTTTCTTTTATATTTTTTTTGATGCAAAATATTTCTCAATATTTATTAGCGTCTGGATTATTGTGCTTCACTGAAATCTTTGTTGGAAGAGGTTCTCGTATAATATGTTGGACGCGTCTCGCTTTGGATTAAACCAAAAAAAAAAAAAACATAAATAAAACTTAACAATAAATAAAAATGGATTTTTTATCATATTATACATGAATTACTACTTTCTTATATAGTGCTTACTCAATTCAATTCAGAAATCAGCCAAAACTTGAGTTAACATAAACTAAATAACCATAAGAAGATGGACATTTTCAGGTTATACCATTAGAAAATTCCAAAGATCTTCTATTTATGACAACACGATAATTAAAAACATAGAAGAGTAGTCAATCATAAATATGTGTCGATGAAGTTTTCTATTTTACCAATTTTTCTGATCAAGTGATATTGTGGTGATTGATACCGGTGAACTTCATTACAAAGACTTGATTAGTGCTTGAAAATGCACTTGAGTTGTTCTTATTTTCTAAATAAATCAAGTGTTAATTTGATATTTTTTATGAAATTAATAGAAAATATTGTGATAAGAAAATATTGAGTTTTGATTTGTTTTTTATAGGAAAATAAAATATGGACCCCGAAATATTCTTAGATTTGTTTCAGGGGTGCAAGTTGCTGATTTGTTCTTAATTAGAGGATGTTAAGTGCTAATTTAATTTTGGGGGTGCAAAGTGCCAAATTCTCAAGTTTTGAGGGTGCAAAGTACCAAAGATTTACAATTGAATTACCTATTTTGCCGTTAAGTTTTTGCATGAAAATAAAAGAGGGTGCAAAGTGCTGTATTTTTTATATTTTGAGGGTGCAAAGTGCTAAATCTAAGTTTCGGGGGTGCAAAGTGTCTATTTTCCATGTTTCGGGGGTGCAACGTGCAAAAAATCAGGATTTTCATGACCTTTTTCTTGAATTTCTCAAACAATATGAATATATAAAAAAATAGATAAATATAAGAGATAACTTACTAAAATTGAATAGTGACGAATTGTCTACTGCCTGGAACAATGTCTTGGGGTCACCATCAATGTTTTCAGAACCGGACCGGACAATGAACCGGTGAGCCAACTGGCCACTGGTTTTACTGGTCGAATCGATCGGACCGAATAACGTCATAATGATATAATAAATATATTTAATTTTAAAGTATATACAATATGCATAAAATTTAAACATTATCCTACAACTGATAAAAAATTTACAAAACTTAGAATATATTTAAACTAAACTATATAATATTTATCTAACTTATATCATAATGGTAATATGATACTAATTAGTAATTATAAGCTCATATAAATATAATATGATTATATTTATTTAATTAAAAATAAAAAAATATAAGTTAAAAATACAACAAACTAAGAGATTAATATATTTTAAAATATGATTATGTATACAAGTCTAATATTTAAAATCAAATTTGCATAATATATCTATTTGACTTTCAAACTTTGACACTCTTTATTCTAAAAATATATAGTTGAAAAGAAATATCTTATAGAAAAACTTTTAATAAGAAATTATGTCATAAAAATAAATTTAATTTTAATCTTCATTGATAATGTGTAAAATATTTTAATTTGAGTTAATTATCATAATCTAATTTATAAATAGATTTGGTTACAAGTTTTTTATAATGTATAAATTTCTATACTAAAAGTTCAACAAAAATAATGTAACTCAAATGGTAAGGATGTTATGTTTTGTTTAAGAGGTTAGGTGTTCAAATCCCTCATTCTACAAAAAATTTCAATTAATTTTTAATATTAAAAAATCGAAATAAAAAGAAGAAAAAAAAAAAGAAAATCAGAACCGAATTGAAACCGGTCCAAATCGGTTTGCCGTTTTGGACCGGTTCAACCCGGTTCAGACTGATTTTTAACCTTACTGGTTTTAGGGGGTTAATCGAACCGAACAGGCCTCCGGTTCGCGGTCGAACTGGTCGGACCGGCCTGTCCGGTCCAGGTGTTGTCACCATACCTCATATATCGCTGAAAGGATAAGCATTATCCACAGAAAAACACATTAAATATTATCTTTTAAAATACACTTTCGAATACGAAACACCATCTATACAAGGACAGATCCAGGAATTCAGTGTAGTGGGGGCTGAGATTCTACGATTAATTTTTATAATCGAAATATATAAAAATAAATCAATCAAACAGTCAACTTTGAAAATTATATTTTGATCACAAAAATATATATGAGGATATACAAAATAAGGAGATGGAATTTGACAAAAATAACCTCCACAAATTTCTTTAATTACATAATACTGACCCCAAAAGAACACCAAACATTTATGTATCTTAATTACAATTTCAAATCACACAAATTACATTCACAATTGATCGCGTCAATTGTTCATTTGAGCTAGGTAGATCAATATTATTTGGGGAACGAAATTTTGTGTAGTAAAATATTAAATAAAAAGATAACAAGAATTATTATAAATAATTGAATTATATTGATAGTTATTAAGAAAGAAAAAAATTAATAGAATAAATGTTAAGAAAGAAAAAGAAATTAAAAGAACAATTGTTAAGAAAGAAAATAAATAAAAAGAATAAATGTTAATTGAGAAAGAAAAAAGACTAAAGAGGAAAAAATTGAATTCTATTTGTAGTTATTATGAAAGAAATAAAATTTATATAATTATTAAGAAACAAAAATAGAAATTAATTAATAGAATAATTGTTAAGAAAAAAAATATAAGTTAAGAGAACAGTAGTTAATTAAATAGGAAAAAAGACTAGAAAACTAATGAGAATTAATTAAAAAAATCACATGCAAGCTATGGGAATAAACCCTAGCCCTACGGCAAAAGGATACTGACATATAAATTCCCGAGGTTTGCTAAATTGCTGTTGAAAATTTTCACGCCTCTGCCCATAACTATGGCTCTCTGGGGTTAGATCTATTACTCCTCTCTATGTATAGTTTGAAGATTGTTCTTTAGTCTGAAAATTCTTTTCATTCATATATTTATTTAGTTTGTTTGTGTTTTAGGTATTGAGTTGAAACCCGGAAACCCAATTACTCTTTCTTTTGTATATACTTTTCTAAGGCCAAAGCTTTTAGTTACCCAGGTACTGATCGATGTTTATGTTAACTGACTTTTGTTTAATTGTTTGGCCTTTTTAATGTTTTTATTTTTAGATTTAATTATTTTAATTATGTAATGGTGAAAAATAATAGTACATTTGAAAATGTTCTTAGGCAACACTCGGAATGGGTGAATCTACTACGGACAAGAGTGTGGTACAATGTACTTTGGGTGATAGAAGTCCATTTGTTTTCGCTACTTTGGTGCCTAACAAAAAGGAGACGGCCAATTTAGAACTGGAAATTGGGAATGGAGATGTGGTTTTTACTGTTATTGGCCCAAGAAGTGTCTACCTTAGCGGTTATCATTTCATTCCATCCAAGAGTCCAGATTGCCACAGTGGTCCGTATCCTTTTATTTTGTTGATGAGTTAGAGACGAGACAAATCTATTTATTACTATAACTCCTCAAAATGTAATTATGGTATTAAATCTCGTAATCATCAGCTTCCTTAACTTTGATTTAGTAATCATTTCTATTACTTTCCTCATGATGATACAAGCGATGATTATGATGATGATGATGATGATTGTGACTATGATGATGATGATGAATTGATCAATTATCGCGGGATAAAATGTATGTATGTTTTGCACTCATATACATATATTATATTCCTTTATCTCCATGTATATATGTCTTATAAAGTATTTTGAGGTTTTTGAATGTGTATTTTTATCTAAGCAATTAATGGATATGAAAAATACTCCAACAAGCTATATATCGATCGAGGGTTGGGGCATTACAACAAAATTGCTAAACGGGCTGATATTAAAAGTTGATTATATGTCCTGTTATAATGAATTTTTCCTTGAAAGTTATTATTGATTTGTTCAAACTACTTTAATTTGCAGATGGTATCACCGAGGAGAACTGGGATGCTTGGATGTCGATGAAATGTTCCAAAACCGGTGGGCAATTTCTCTTTTGACGTTATTTATCTATGTTCTTGATGTGCATTGTCATTTCTTTTATAATCAACTAAATACGTACTACTCACTCCGTCCTTATTTTTTCCTCCCTTGGGTTTTTAGGTTAAGGTATTTTGACATTTATGTCCTTAAAAGTTGTGGAGAGTTAGTGTTGTCAAAATCATTACTTTAAGTAAGAGGGTATTTTTGAGAAGGAAAGAGAGTGTTGTCTTGGGACATCTCAAAAAGGAAATAGGATAAAAAATTAAAGGACGGAGGGAGTACAAATTTACATCTTGTCGATATATATATTTAATGGATTGTGTTGTATTCTTGTGTTCATTTCTGCAGGAAATAAAGCGGTTGCGGGTTTACCCAGTTCATTTGATGAAAAGGTCACATTGAGAGAAAATATTGAGGAAATGTTATACTAGTGCATTTGATAAGTTACACTAGTATCTTATTAGATTTTGCTAATGCTTTAAGAATCTTGTTATAATCAAGATTGTTGAATTATCATTTATGGTTTATAATAGTAGATAAATTGTTGAATTATCATTTTAATCTCGCAATTTTTATGCGACTTAATCTTACATTACATATAAGAATAATTCATTTAATTTGGATTAGGGTTTTGAGAAATATCTTACTACAAACCCAGCATAACTTTTTCTTTTATAATTTACCCATGTGCATAACCTAAACATATTTATTATTATTCAACGCATATTGCAAAAATATATATATTGATAATGATATTGAAAGGTAATGGATAGGGCTGAAAACGAGCTTGCACGTATCGAACAAGTAAGAGATCAAGCTCGGCTCGAGCCAAAACAATGATGTTTTTTAGTACACTACTCGGCATGGTGGATTAATTCCCGGGTGTACTTAGCACCCCAAATGGACAAATCAAAAGCAAATTTTTTAAAACTAATTATAATTGTTATTTGGGAAGCCAAATTTATATAATCCATGTTTTAACTTGGTAGTTAATTCGGAATTTTCATATTTTCAAGAACACGTCCAGCTGTATGTTACTGAAGCTAACAAAATATGGAGGGTATTTCAGTTTTTATTAACTCTATTAATATTTATTTATTATATTACTAAATCATGATTTTTTTTTACTGCAAATGATTATAAAAGGCTTAGCATCAGCATCGGCATCATCATCCCCTAATTAGACAAATCAAAAGCAAATTTTCTTGTAATTGTTATTTGGGAACCCAGCTTTATTTAATCCATGTTTTAACTTGGTAGTTAATTCGGAATTTTTTATTAACTCTATTAATGATATTTATTTATTATACTACTAAGTCATGATTTTTTTTGTTACTGCAAATGATTATAAAAGGCTTAGCACCCGAATTAGACAAATCAAAAGCATTTTTTAATACTAAGATTTCAATTGGTTCTTCTTTCCTTTTGCAATTACAATTTATATAGAAAATTATAATTTCTTAATTGCATCTTTTCCCTCCCCAAAACTAAATTGTCCAAATTAAGCTTTTAGTCCTAATTAAAATCGAAATTCATATTGAACAATACAATTTGTTAGTTACAATATTCACTGTAAAGAGTGATTAAAGAAGAAATAAAGGAAAAATTGTTCCACTTAAAGAGATACAAACTTACCAATAATTCTATCGCATTCTATTTTCAGTGAGATAAAAGCATCACAATGGAAAAGTATTGCAATTAAAATGAATATATTGTTCAAGAATGCTAAAACCAACTTATCGTCAACAATCTTTGGAAAGAAACGAAACTTTAATCATTAATCTCGAATGAAAAAGAAGAAGAATGCTAGTGTAAGTTCTGGAAAAAGAAAAATGGCTTCAAGAGAAGAAAAAACAAGTTTCCTAAATCAAAGATAGTAATTAATGAGTTTTGAACATTAAGGGTATGTTAAGAATTTTTGAAAATTTGCTCTGGCAGCAACAATTACAATTGTTGTTCTGGCAATAACACTAGCCGTGCAAATATTTATAAAAGTCTTAGCACCCCAATTAGACAAATCAAAAGCAATTTACCCACCAGAAGAATTTCCACTCCCAACAACCAAGCCATTCTTATTTTCAATGCTAAAAATTCGAATGGATGACTTTTCTCAATTAAAAGAATCCAATAACCCCCACCATTATGTACATCTCATCCGTGCCAAACAACATAATTTTAACATTGACAACCACTTTCAAAAACTTGAATAAAATTCGACTGCACGTTTGTACAATGGATTCGGATCAAAACAAGAAACAGAGTAACAACAATCTCAAAGCAATAGAAAATTTCTAACTGATATTACTACTATCATAATTATAACTTTTAAATAAACTGGCAATCTCAACCCACCACTATACGTTTTGGAAAGGAGGGAGGGAGGTGCCTCATGGTTTATTATCTGCAGAGAGGAACACAAGAAATTTAGTAAATGTGTCCAAGATGTAGATTTCTTCTACAAGTGTTTTGTTAAATCTTCAATATAAGTAAATACACATGATCAAATAGTTAGATAAATAAATAAAGCTTCTCATAAAAATGATAATCAACCACATATATAGCAACAATTAAAAGATTGGATGGGTAGACAACAAATATCAAAAGGATGGAAGAAGTATTCAGATAATAGCAATGAATTATGAATTATAATAACATTAGAAAGATCCATCTAGAGAGTGCAAAAACAGATGAGTACCTTTACTATTTGAAACAGCTTGAGGTTCAATGATCTCAATGTAATTTCTCCATGAGGTGAAGTATTCCATTTCTTCCTTGAATTCTCGCTCACTATTAAATCAAAGTAAAGGAAGTGTATGTATGAATATGATTCATTCAACAACATCTAAACTAAATAAAGATTTACTAGTAGTAATATTTTGTTAAATTGGAATTCGAAAAAGGATACGCAAAACAAGGTTGGACATAATGACACTTAAGGTGGACAGTTCTTGGGCCAATAACAGAAAAAATCACATCTTCTTCCTCCTCGAGTTCCACTCTTAACCGGCACAACTCCATTGTGTTAGGCAGCAAAGAACAGAGGAATACTGGACTTCTATTACCCACTTGACACTGTAACAACACACTCTTGTTGGTGGTAGTAGTTTCCTCATCCTTTCCTCCGAGTACAGCCTAACCAGAAAAGATTGATTAATTGATTGATTGACCGAAATAATCATCATTCAAATAAGTAAAAGGCCAAACAAGATTCAGTTACAAAACCTCAAAAATCTTGACCCTTCGTCCTTCAGTATCAGGAGAAAGAATGAATGGGGTTCCAGGTTTTACATCAATACCTAAAACACAAACAAACTAGACATTCGCACATGAAATATATATATGTAAAATTGATTGAATAAAGCTAAATACAAATCTAGAATTGAATTTTCAGCCTAAACAACAATCTTGAAACTATACGTAGAGGTAGGTGTGAGGGATCTTACCCCAGACAGCTCCATTCTTACCCCTGGGCCTGTCAGCTCCAGCCATAGCTACGGGCAAGAGAATTAAGGCGTGAAAATTAAAGCTAGGGGAAGATTGGCTTTTAAGATCCTTTTGCCCTAGGGCTAGGGTTTCATTTTTATTTTAACTAAATTGGGACCAAATATTTCTTATATTGGGCTTAGGCCTGTCAGGCCATTTCCAACAGCTCTCTTAAATTTCAACTTTTTATCATAAAATATAAGCAGTGAACAGTATTATACACTTTCAATTTTTACTCTGCACTCCAACAGCTAGTTTATATTTTAAAAGACTACTTTTAAACAAACACACAACTTCATTCCAACAGCTAGTTTATATTTTAACAAATTACTTCTAAGTATTATTTTATTAAATAATAATCATATATTTGCATAATTCTTAAATATTGTGCAAGAAAGTACAAAATTGTACTTTCATATAGAACATTTGAGATATACACTTTGAATTTGGCCATGGGTATTTGGCCTTCCAAACCCAAAATTTTTAAGGACCCATAAAATATAAGAGTGCTCTTGGAGGACAATATTTGTGTGAAATTTAACAAAACTCTTAAAATTTGAGTTTTAGAAGTACTCTTGGAGATGGCCTCAATGGGTGGGATTTTACCCGGCCCAGCATAATACCAGTTCAGAAGCACAGGGTCCAAACACGGCACGGATCCGTAAAATATCAGCGTCAAAAAATCCGATCCCTTTTTTTTTTTTTTTAGGGAAACTTAAATTCAGGTTTATAAATTCCGTCATACAGTAACTTAACTTTAGTACATTTCCATCAATTAAAACAAAAAAGAATAATGGAAAAAGCAATTCGACATTTAAATAACAATTGAACTCGATTAGGACATTTTTATTTTTCATTATTAAAATTCACGACCTTTTTTTTTCTTCTTAAATTTTGTAAAAATCATTGATTTGATTACTTTGTTTTTTCCTCAAACCTCAACGTTCAAAGCACATTTTAGGTTTTCAAAACCACTAAAATCAAACATTAAAACGCAATTCAAATCGAGTTTATGAAATTAAAACTCATTGGGACAAGATGATCATTCCATATACACTTTACTAGCTTATTCTCGTGCTATGCACAAACCCATGCATAATAAATAATTAGAAATACTTTTATATGTTTATAACAATAAACATGAGTATAGATATCTTATTGAAAATAGTCGTAATGTAAATACAAAATAGAATTATGTATTCTTCATATAATGAAATTTACAATGCAAAAAAACTGCATTTTGCTTTCACATATATTTCTATTTTATATTTGGAAATGATAGCCATTTCCATTTCCTCTTGTTCTTCGACATGTTATTCAAACACAACCCCAATCAAATTAATCAACTAAAATTAAGCAAAACAACAATATGCTAATTAAGCAAAAGAAAATTATTAGGAGTTTACTATTCAAATAATTAAAATCACATGTACTTGGTTCACCAAAGGCAAATTTGCATTTTAAAATCCAAGGAATTGCAAATTTAAAATACTCTGTACTTTTAATTCTACATTCTATAAAATTGATATTTTTGTCCCATTTTTTAAAATATTTATTTGCTCTTTTGGTCCACATAATAGTCTCTACTTACTATTGTTACAATTAGGCCTGTCAATTGGATCGGATTTGGACCGGATCGGAGTCGACCCGAATACGGATCCAAATTCCGTAAGGTATGTCCATATTCGCTCTGGATTAATGAAAAGTGAATCTGGATCCGAGTCCGCTGGACGTCCGATATCCGAGTGCAAGATCCGGGTCCGATTAACCTTCTAAACATAGCATTTGAGAATTCAGGTTTTGCTTCCTCCCTTTGTATTCATTGAAATTGTTGATAGATTATAGAATCTAAGAGTAGAAGGATGATATATCTAAAAGATAAGAACATATCGATATAGAAGCAAAAGAAATTAAACTAACGGAAATGAAATAATGAAGTAAAATGAAACCACAAATTTTAATTTTATGATTATCAACTCTCTTTAATTTTAATATTTTAATATTATTAATAATTTAATTATATTATTAAAATAGTTATTAGTATTATTAATATTAATATTAAAAATAAAATTAAAACTATTATTATAATAGTGAGATTGAGGAAGAAAAAAAGATGGAATTAAATGGGGCTCGGAGCCCTACCATTGGAGACGATCAGGCAGGGCTAGGGGCAGCCCCAAGGCTCCGGAGCCCTGGCCCTAGGCTCCGGAGCCCTGGCCCTGCCCTACCAATGGAGATGGCATAACTAGGTCGCTTAAAGTAGGAACGAAATCAATGCATGGGATCACGTGTCTTCTTCATTTTAAATTGTCGTATTTATAAGAGTAATTCTCCGTGTTAAGCCGAATATTCGAGTCGGGTTGTACGGAAAGGTGTTAGGAATCATACATAAGGACGTTGCTATCCAGAACAAACATAGTTATGTTGTGGCCGTTGGATGCCTTGATGAGATTCGTACAGCTTCAGATCGAGATCTCCTCCTCCAGAGGCTTATAGAGGCCATTCGACCAGTTAGGTCGGTAGAGTATCTCTCTTAGATCGGATATGGCTCCCTAGGTCGTTTCATTACCGTCGAATAATATTATGTTCAAATTCTTTTTCATCTTTCCTAAGTCCAGGTCATGTCCACGTAATCATAGTAAAATATGGTATATTATGTACAAATTTAATTACTATAGTTCACTACAACAAACATGTGCTTTACAGACATTAAAAAATGTCATACAAAAGATATTGTGGTGACATTTTCATATATAATGGTAGTTTTAGTAAGTGTCATTTACATCGATGTAGCTAAAGGTATAATGTCATTATATTGTCTCTTTAGTTGCATAAATAAAATGCCACATGAGTTAAAAAAAACATGACATTATAAGACGCCATTATAATTGAATGAATTGACATCATAAAATGCCATAAAATATTAATTTTCTGACATTTTATAGCAACACAATAAGTATAAGTTGTTGCATTTGAAAATGTGAGAATAGAATAGTTTTGTGTTACTTCAAAATGACAGTAGATGCTGTCAATTGTTGCATTTCTAAATGACATGGAAGGATAATTCATAGACATTTTAAAACGCCACTTATAATGTTATTAATGACCTCAAATGATACATAACAGTGTCATTTACATTGTTAATAATGACCTTGTACAATGCCACAAAATAGTATTCAAAAGACATTTTACAGTGTCACTTAAACCTTATTAATAAAGTGAAACCCCAAATCATAATATATAATTATTTATATTTAATGCGCATACAATAACTTAAAATTTAAAATAAAAATAAAAATCTCAAAATATGAAGTAAAATAATCATAGGCAATTTATAAATTCAAATCTAATCATTATAACAAATGTAATACAAGAAATTC
Organism: Penstemon davidsonii; assembly: GCA_034814905.1. Classification (NCBI taxonomy): domain Eukaryota; kingdom Viridiplantae; phylum Streptophyta; class Magnoliopsida; order Lamiales; family Plantaginaceae; genus Penstemon; species Penstemon davidsonii. Next base: position 27,484,202 of record JAYDYQ010002534.1, read on the forward strand.
TCATTCATAATAACAATATTCAAATGTCGAGTAAAGTAAAAAAAATAAAAAACACTATACATTTCCAACTAAATTGCTAATCATTAAGAAAGTTTATCTTTTGAAACCATATGTATCATCAATACCCAAAGACTTCCAATAATGCATCCTCCAAAGAATCCTAATGATCATCCATAAAGACGAGAATCAATTTCCTTCGACATCTACATGTATAGCACAAGAATAAACACATTACTACCACAAAAAATATTCTATTGTATTTGAAGTAGTAATATTAACGTGTTATATATTAAAATGGTTACTTACCACAAACTATTTCACCATGCAATGTAATCCTATCTGCTTCTCCAATAATCTTGTATTGTTTTCAGTATTCCAATAGCAATTGTTTCTACTGTTTAAATTTATTATGTTTTTCGAACAAACTGCATCTCCAATCTGATAAAAAACATAAGCATATGTCATTATTTACTCTACTAATCTATATAACATTAAAAAGTATGAAGGATGACCATTCAGGCCACCCTCCCCTACAATAGAATCATATAAATGTTCAGATAATAGTTTTATATTTCAGAAAATACCATAAATTCTTTAGTTAATGTCACTAGATCATCCAATAGGGTGACATTACTAAAATTATGAAGCTAATATAACCAGGTCAAGTGACATTTTTCTAAAAATATCTAGTAATGACATTTTAAGCCTAAATGCCACGTATAGCTTTTTGAAATTATGACGTTTCATAGAAAATATCACTAAAGTCTTTAGTTAATGCCACTAAATGACCAACTAATATGACATTTTTTAGATATATCATCTTATAAAATTAGCATGACATTATCATTTCAAAGGTCATCAATATTAGCAGGTTAATGCCACCAATGAGTTAACTATCGTGGCATCTATTAAGGATGTTGTCTTATTAAATTGTTGTGGCATTTTGAAGAAAATGCCAACACCAGAGCGTCGCTAAAAAACACTTTTGTTGTAGTGGTTAGAGATCATGAAGGATTTGTTTATGGGTCCTATAATTTATAAGGACTAGTTTCTCTATAGTCAAATCAATAGAAGCTACTCTATTATAGTTCATTTTTGCTGTTAGAATTATGCAAATCTTTGTTGAATTTCTTCATGTAGTTCATATTAAACTCATGGATCAAAATTTCAATATTTTCCATCAAAAATATCGAAAAGTTTCCGTTTATGAATAAAGTGAAACGAAAACAAGATGTAATTCCGAAACTATTTGCTTGCCTTAAACTCTGTTATTTTTCTAAAGTTAGTAACTTTTTTTACAACTTTTCTTTAGTTTTCCAAAACATTTTCAAAAATTTCCAGTATTTGGCTGACCGAAACACACACTCGAAACAAAATTTTTATCCATGATTAAACTACATATGCGCATACATAAAAATGTACTGGTTGTGAATACTAATAATCGATCTTTTAATTGCTATGGAATTGGACTTGTCTAATAATTCTCTTAGTACCATCTTGAAATTCGTGGTTTTATTACAATATTAAAGTTTGGGAAACCACAACATGTTTTTCGGGGCAAAATTAAAAATAGTCATGTAACTTTGGATTATTTTCAATAATAATCTGTAATGTAACTATATTGTACAAATTTAATCTTTTAACTTTCTCTTTGTTATAATTTTAGTTCTACGCATTACAAATTTCGTATTTTAACTTTCAACAAGTTTCAATTTTTATCATGTATTTACAAATTTTGTCCTCTAGCTTTCCATAAGTTTCAGTTTTCATCCTGCAATGACAAATTTTTAATATGGTAGTAGGACCTGATTTGTACCTGTGGGACGAAATTTGAAACTTATTGAAAGTTAGAGGACGAAATTTGTTATGAATATGACTAAAATTGAAATTTGGTGAAAGTTAGAGGATGAAATATGTGTTTAGCATAGTTACATGACTATTTTTGAAAGGGTTCCAAAGTTATAGGACCATTTTTTAAATTTTACCCAATATTATAGAACTTCATTACATGATCAATCTACACTCACGAGTCACGAAAAATAGTTAGCCTAGTTGGGCTACTCCTATTTCAACTCTCCTATGCTTAAGTCAGAACGATTAATAAGAAGCTCTATAATATTTGAAATAAAATTAGTCAATATAGCTTTACTTTTCAATAGCAAGGACACTGTATTTCAAGTTAAAATAGGTCTTTTCTCGAATTATTTCAGGAAACTAATTTTAAAAAAATTTACTTTAAATTGTATGGATTAACATGAAGTATTTTAAGCCAGAGGTAAAAGTTATGGATGAAAGGTTGTTAAATTATATAATTGTGGTGCATAAACTCTTAACAGATGAGGTTCAATGAGCAAAAGATAAAAACATTCTCTATGCTTTGTCTAACTCCCAAACACCCCTCTGTGTTATTTTAACTCCTAAAAATTTCTTTATTTTTTTTATTATTTATTTGTTTTCCTTTATATTGTTATATTTCGACGGAATAAAAGATTTCCGTCGAAATTTCTTTATTTATTTATTTTTATTTATTTGTTTTTCTTTATGTTGTTATATTTCGACGGAATAAAATCCGTCGAAATATCTAAAATTTCGACGGAATTGAATTTCCGTCGAAATTTCTTTTTTTTTTTTTTGCTATTAACATTTCGACGGAACAAAATCCGTCGAAATTTCTAAAATTTCGACGGATTTTAATTTCCGTCGAAATTTTTTTTGTTTTTCTTTTTTTTTTTTTTTCATTTCTTAGCGAAAATATAAAATTTCGACGGATTTTATTCCATCGAAATATTTCGACGGAAAATTTTCCGTCGAAATTTCTCTATTTTCTTGTAGTGTATACTTATAATTTTATTTTTGACTTTTGGTGGAATGACAAGATTACCTCTATGTGTTTTTTTTTTTTTAAATTTATTTATTCTTTTTGAAAAATTAAGTATATACTACTTGGGTTGAGTGTGGTATTTAAAATCAAACACAGGGGGGTTTTGGGTATTTAAAATGACACATGGGGTTTTTTTTTGGGAGTTAGACAAAACATAGGGGGTGTTTTGTCTTTCGATGTGAGGAGTAAAATTGTCATATCAAAAGCAAAATGTGAACAAATACTTGCAATTTTGGCGTTTAAAACACAATCTCTTTTTTAGGGGTGTATTTGGCACTTATTTGAGATTATAGGGGATTTTTTTAGAGTTAAAATAAGACTGAAATTTTTTTGAGAGTTAGACAAAACATTGAAGGTGATTTTGTCTTTTGCTCGAGGTTCAATTATAGCGGTTGAAGGAAAAGTCAATCTATGTGGTCACTTTCTAAATATTCTAGAGAGAAGTTAGTTTGTTGATGAACCTTTACACAGTGTTATTTGACTTTCCTTTTCATTCTAATCTCAAACTTATACAAATGGGTAGTAAGCTTTGAGATCAATTATAAAATGGAAATGTTACAGTGCATTTTTCAAATATAAAAAAATCATAGGACTAATAACAAACAAATGCCCATTCTCGATGAAATGAAATAGTGAAAATAGAATATGAAACATAAACACACTAGTCAATCAAGGAGTAAATAGCAAATTAACTCCCATTGCTATTTTAAATAGGCAGTCTACCTTCTTTTGATAAATAAAAGGGCAAAAAGAAACACATTGTCTTCCTATAGATTTTTATATTTTTACAAGGAGGTAAAATTCCAATTATGTAATATCAGAGGGAGTTAAAGTGCACTACCACATGGAGGTAAATTGTCTATTTACACATATCACATCGGGTAAAGTGAAATGAATATAATGTCAAATTGACTTAAATTGGTTATTTTTCACATGAAAATAAAGTATCAGTCGTATTATAGAGCGTGTGTGCAACACCTCCACTAAGAAGGATGTAAATTGCTCATTATTTCATATCACATGGAGGTAAATTGTCTATTTTCATATCATATGGAAGTAAATTGCCGATTCGACATATCTAAGAGAGTTAACTTGCCAAACTACTCGTCAAATTAGTCCAAACGTTAGTAGAAATAACCCTTGTATTTAGGGCTGTCGATGGGGCGGATTTCAATCCAGGTCTGTCCGAATCCGGTCCGATTTGTTAGGATAATTGTCCAATAAGAGATTCAATGGACCTGATCCGATTATAAAGATTCATAATCTGAAACACATGGAGCGAATATGGATTTAGGTCGATCCGATCCGTTAAAGATCCGTATCCGATAAAAAATAAAAAGAATGATATATATAATGTTTTATAAAAGTAAGTATCATTAATAATATTTCACTGTCAATTTAAGAAGATATTAATTTATAAATCGTTTATAAATTTATTTAAACCAATACTTTCATCTAAAAATATGAATATTAGTTAAGGATGTTTGAACATGTGAACTAAAATTATAAAGTTAATAAACTTACTTTAAGAAAAAATATTAATGTAAATCCTATCAAGATACATTGAATTCAAAAAATCAAGATCCGAGCACAATTTAAACAAGATCCGTATCCGACAGGATCCGATCCGATATAAATAAAGACGGATCGGAACGAGCCTGATCCGATCCAAATCCGACCCACCAACAGCCCTACTTGTATTGTTACCCTTATAGTCCAAACTATTTTTTTATACTCTAAAGACTATACAAACGCCAAACAACTCAACTCTGTCATTTATTATATCCATTTTACAAACTTGTTTCAATTGTTTTGCTGCATATTTTAACACTTGACTAGCTTGTATGTACCTTCGGTGGTCCTAAAAGATCAACATAGATTAGACAATTTGCACGTGCTACCCTCGTGCTCATCTACCTAACATATAATATATATATATATATATATAAAAATTAAGATATAAATGTATTTTTAATACTTTAACTTTTACTACGTGGTGAATTTTGAACAGTTCTTTCTGTGATAAACAATTTCGATCCTTTAACTTTTTAAATTTACAATTTAGGACAATCGATTGAAAATGTTTGGCTTTTCACTTTTTAGTGTTTTCTATTTTGAAGACATTTTAATGTAATTATGATCCATTGCTCACATAATTCAAAAAGTTAAAAGGAACAAAATTACAACCAAATGTTCTAAAATGGCAAAATAAATAATCTTAAGAACTAAAATTGCATCTAGATGTCCTAAAACTCCAAACGCTAAAGTTAAAAGGATCGGAACTACTTGCTTGAGCAAAAACTATCCCAAAATTGCTGCCCATTAAAAGTTAAAAGATTAAACCCCCCCCCCCCCCCACCCAACCCCCCCCCCCCTACCCGCCCCCCCCCCCCCCCCCCCCCCCCCCCACCCCCCCCCCCCCCCACCCCCCCCCCCCCCCACCCCCCCCCCCCCCCACCCCCCCCCCCCCCCACCCCCCCCCCCCCCCACCCCCCCCCCCCCCCACCCCCCCCCCCCCCCACCCCCCCCCCCCCCCACCCCCCCCCCCCCCCACCCCCCCCCCCCCCCACCCCCCCCCCCCCCCACCCCCCCCCCCCCCCACCCCCCCCCCCCCCCACCCCCCCCCCCCCCCACCCCCCCCCCCCCCCACCCCCCCCCCCCCCCACCCCCCCCCCCCCCCACCCCCCCCCCCCCCCACCCCCCCCCCCCCCCACCCCCCCCCCCCCCCACCCCCCCCCCCCCCCACCCCCCCCCCCCCCCACCCCCCCCCCCCCCCACCCCCCCCCCCCCCCACCCCCCCCCCCCCCCACCCCCCCCCCCCCCCACCCCCCCCCCCCCCCACCCAAACTAGCACACACCACTTTACAATGAATAGTCTTACTAATTTCTTCAATGAGAGTTCACGATCGTCCGACCTAAAAGTAAGAGTGAATAACGAGGAATAAAAGGAAAACTAGATGACTAGCAATGACAAAGATTAAACCTAAGCAAAGGCATCCACCTCTGATATAAAATTCATCCAATGCCTTATAGATTCATATGACCTGTCCCGGAAATTTTGAGAAAAAATTTATTCCTGTAGTGAAACCTTGACAAAACGTAAAATTTGTGTAAACTCAATAAATCTACTCAAACTTAATAAAATATTTGATAGAGAATATCAAAGGAAGCTATATTTAGTTTTTGATATTAACCTGTGGAGGGCTCAAGAGATTAGAGATAAACCTTGGGTCACGACTAGCACACACCTCTTTATACTGAACAATTTTACTAATTTCTTCATTGAGAGTTCCAACCTAAAAAAAAGGAAAACTAAATGACTAGCAAATTAGCAATGTCAAAGATTTAACCTATGACTTCATTATGCAAAGGCATCCACCTCTGATACAAATTTCTCTCACAAAAATATCCAATGCTTTGAATGACTATTGGTTTCTTCAAGTTCAAGAAGAAGTCATAACCTTACACACCCCTTCACAAAATAGAATTATTAGGAAGATGGTTCATGAAATTCACATCACTGGGTTGTCCAATCTTAAGGATCATGATTTAATTGCAGGACAAAAGGGATGCCCCCCCTCCCTTCTCTATTATAGCTACCTCTTCCGAAGCTTGTCCCAAGCCAAAATATAAATCCACACAACCTCAATACTCATCTCCAATTTCTTTTTAATCAAATCCAATCAAATCACCAAATTTAATGTCACCATAACCATACCTTATTTACATATGAGCAATTTCATCATAATGTGAAGCAAACTGTACAGGGTAGGTAAATACAAAAAGTACGAGAATCAAAATCTATCAAATGACAAGAACAACACTACCAAATAATAGACTGAAAAGCAACTCAATATTTGGGTTTGGGCGAACCAAAACATCTAAATGGCAAATGCAATACACCTGCTTTGGGATTAGAAAACACGTCTAGTAAAGCAACTAATCAAAAGGCATATGTATCACAATTGGCAAATTAAACTTTGAGGAAAAGTCCAACTCATATGCAACAAGGGACATGAAAATTCAATCCGTAAATTCGACTTATACTATGAGTAGAATAGGTTTAATCAAACCAGGTCTGAACTAAAATCAGCATATGTTATTCACGAAATAATTCAAATAAAAGTATTAGAAATTAAATAAAAAAATGTCGACTCAAAATAAGAAACGCCATTGACCTGGTGTATAGAAAAAGGCGATTCATATCTGCTTGAAATTGAAGGTGCCTTCCGTCTTTAGCAAATGTCGGACTTTTCGCGAGCACTTTCACGCCCTAATTAGAAAAAAATATATAATCAGTGGATTTTAATTTTAAGTAATTTCTTGAAGTAATAGAACTGAATACGTAAGATCAGAAATTACCTCTTGGAATTTCCGGAAGAGAAATGCCATGACTGAGAAATGATTGCAGGAATTCGAGTCTCAGTTTCTTTCTATTAATTTTTGCTGGCCTGAACTGAAATCTGATGTATACTGAGAAATGCAAATAAGAATAAACTTGAGGGACACGTGGATAAATATTGAAATTCTGGGGTTTATGCAATTCCGTTCCTTTATTCTTTTATTACGGCTGCCAGAGCATAAAACTTTTAATTGACTATTTTACCCTTCAATCAATGTAAAGAGGAATTGGTGCAAATTGCAAATAAAAAACAAGCTGGGGGCTAAACGGGGAAACTCTACAAGGTTAAGGGTGCCTCCATCCGCCATCTTTTTCATATTTTTTTAAATTCGATCGAGTTCAACTCAATAAATTATAATGACAAAATTTAAAAATAAAATCAAGCTTTTAAAGTGTTGCTTTGGTTCAGCTTAATGAACTTTGTTCATACTCAATTCATTCAAAAATCAAGCCAGTTTAAAACATAATCTTAAGTTCAATAACATATTTATCTAAAACCCTTATTTCTAGATATAAAAAAAAAAATATGTTTTTTGATATTTGACTTGAGTTTAATTATAGTACAAAAATTCGTTTGAGCTCGTTCGAATATACATAGTTCAACTATTTTTTAAATGTTACATCGATTTTGCACTAACTACCTCTTCAAATACAGTTGCCCAAAAAAATAAGAAAAAAGAATTAGTAGCGAACATGACACATCATTCTAATGAGTAACCAACATATACCAAGTTGATTATCATATAAGAAATCGATAACAACCTGTAATGACAAAATTCATGTAAAAATGTCAGTTCGAACTCCATGCATCTTCGGATTGACTAAAACTCACTTCATTTAGAAATCAAACTAGGTGAAAAAAAAATCAAAATCAAAATCAAACTAAGTTCAACCGCAATCTCAAGCTCAACAAGAAAAAACAAATCAAATTTGAGCAATTGATTATTTGACTCAACTAGACTTTTATACACCAAATCACCAATATGTTTTCTAAAGTCTAAATGGTATATATCAAAAACATAACAATTGGTAATCTTTCTTCTGTCAATAATATAGAGATGAAACTTGAGCAGTAACATCACAGAAAACAGATGTACTCCAAGAAACAAAATTCACAACATTGAATAAGTTGCATTATCTTAACCAACTAATGAATTATTCCTTAACTTCTCAATCTTATTCGCCAATATAATGATAACATCTTCTCGTCCCTCGTTCAAAAGAGCTCGTTTAATACGCTTAAACAACCCATCCGGTGGCCTCATACCCAAATCCACCATCTCCTGAAGATAATTACAAGCACAATTTAATTTATTATCATCGCAAAGACCATTAATCAAAGCCGAAAACATATGCATTCCGGGTAATACACCTCTCGCCTTCATAAGATCCCAAACTCTTAACGCCATATCCAAACGCCTCTCATTAACGAACATCCTCACCATAATCTCGTACGTACTAACCGTCGGGTCACAACCCGACTCATCTCTCATTTTTTCAAAAACACTATATGCCTCTTGTGTTTTACCAAGCTTTATAAGATGATGTAATATTATATCATATGTTCGTGTATTAGGCCCGACCCCACATTTCTTCATTTCTTCGACTATTGTGTAAGCATCGTGCATTTTTACCGACCAACAATAAGCACCCACCATAGCATTATAAGTAGGAGCTTCAATAACACAATTGCTAGCCTTACATAACTCGAAAAACTTGATAGCTTCTTTTAACCTCTTCTCCGACCCTAAACCGTTGATTAATGTACAATATATATGAGGTGTTGCCTTAATATTCTTCCTTTCCATTTCTTGGTAAAACTCTATTGCTTCATCGTATTTTTTCGATTTACAATAAGCATTGATCAATATCCCATAACTCACAACATCTAGCTCAAATCCATCTTCTTTCATCTCGCGATAAACCTCATTCAACATAAGGAAATTACTTTCTTGACCCCACCCTTCTAACAATATAGTATAAGTTTTAATGTCGGGTGTGAATCTTCGATTCTTCCATTTATCAAACACCTCTTGAGCTTTTTGAACAAGCCTAGACTTGGTTAAAGTATCAAGCAACCTATTATAATCTTGCAGCTCGGGTTTCAACCCGTATTTCTTCTCCATCCTCTCAAATGCCTCTATAGCTTCTTTCACCTTTTTTGCCCTCGCATATCTCCGTGAAACGAGGGCAAAAGTGTCTTTACATAGAAGACCCTTTAACTTCATCTCGTCCACCAAAAACCACACCATTTTGAACTGTTTGATTTTCCCCAATGATTCAATGAGAGCATTGTAGCACTCTGGAGTATGTTGAACACCATTTCTCTTCTCAGCCCAACGGAAAAACGACAGCGCCATAATTCCGGCATTGTTGAGCCTCTTTAACACTTCAAGAACCAAAGTTGGGGATAAACAATCAACGAAATTAGCAGAATTAAAAGCAGATTCAAGATTGCTTGAATTGCTTGAATTGCCAATCTTGGACACCATTTCGCAGATTATTTCAACCTCTTGGGAAGTTTTAACATCAGGGCTTAAGCTCTTGTCGGCATTTTCACAAACAGTTTCAGTCCTCAAAGAAACATCAGAAAGATTTGATTTTTGAATCCTATAGGCAGTGAATTTGAGTAGGAATTGTGGTTTGAATTGAGGATTTGAGGAAAACCAAGTTGGATTTTGGTGATAAAGTGCTGATGCGTAGCTTCTTATCGGATTTAATGAGTTGTAATTGATGGAATGAAGGGATAAATTAGAATGTTTTTGAAGGATTTTTGGTAAATCTCCGAGGATTTTAGTGAGACCCATATAGGAAAAACAGAGTAGAAGTCTGAAATTGAGAGTGGCGGGAATATCAGGAATATGAAGAATAAAAAGATGGAGGATTTTTCTTTGATATGAATAAGAACTCCGTAAGGGTCTGTTTGGCAGTGTGTATTTTGTATTGAAGTTTAAAATGATAATAAAATGATAAAGTCTCTAGGACTAAACATAAACAACTAGTACCACTATTCAATCTCTTATTCAAGTCTCTCTCCTAGGTCATGAAATCTCAAAGATGAATTTATTCTATTGTTGCGATATGTTAAGTTGAATTATGTTTGATTTTGTAGTTATATAACTTTTGTTTATGTTAAATTGTATTATCTTTTTTTCCAGAGTTCGAATTGAAAGATCTAGTTGCTATTGTATAAATTTACATTATATTTTTACATCCGTATCTATGCCTTATCGTATTCAATAAATTTCAAAAATCTGTATCGCCGTATCCGTATCGTATCGTACTGTATACATATCCGTATTTATATCCGTGCAACATAGCATATGACTAATCGTTTTATATTGGATTGTTAATAGGATAAATTACGAACACCCCCTGATATAAGACTTAATTACGAAAATCCCCCTATGGTTTGTTACTATCTTACACTTGACCCCCTATATCTGAAAAATTATAACTTTATCCTTAAGGGGTTATTTGTAATGTTTGTAAACTACAAGGGAATTATTCGGGCAGGTTTCGCAAAACAATTAAGTCCTTATTACCTTGTTTTGTTTAAATTTGAGGTGTAAGTATTTAACTCCATATTTTACAACAAAAGAAAAGTCTCCATTGATATATAGGCATCGACAAGGCCTAAATCCAATTCTTTTGCAATATACGATGGAAATTGGAATGGAAATAAATTATAACTAAATATCCATCTTGAAAATTCATGTTGCCAAATATGGTAATATTTCCAAATACAATCACACGCATGAATTTTCTGGTCCTAAATCTACTAGGAAATAGAACCTTGAAACCTTAATTAGTGTATATATAATTATAATAATATATATAAGTACGCTCTTCACATCTTTAATTCTTAATATTTCTTCTTTTTTCTAAGAAACTTTTATGTTAGATTGTCTCAACTATGTCGTTAAACAGAGACCAACTACTGGAAATCTTATCATGGTTACCCGCAAAAAACGTATACAAGTTTTCGTGTGTTTGTAAATTAACCAAAGAGTTGTTGTTTGACGATTGCTTCATTAGGAAACAATTCAAGAACATGCAAATTGTCGGGGACACGGATTTCTTCATCAACAATAGTAAAAAATTGGAATTGCACGAAATATACTCCACCAAGTCCAACGCATCGACTTGCAATTTGTCTCGTGAATCTCTTGAATTCTTGGTGAAAAAGGGTAAAATCTTGACTTCTAGCAATGGTATGATTTGTTGTAAAAACAAGATCACTAATGATTTGTTTTTATTAAACCCAACAACTAAGAGTTATTTACCAATTTCAGTTTACCACCCTGTAGAAAGGAAAGAAAACTATCATCATATGATCATTTTCAGTTGCGAAGAAGAATATGAAGATAATTTTGATTACTTGCTCGTTATAATAACTAGACCTATTGAGTGGGGTGGAAAATTTAACCCCAAGATTTATTCCCCTAAAGAAAAAATATGGAAAGATGGAGGATTGATAGATCTTGGAGCAAGAGATGAGTTTTTGGAGGATCCTATCTATCTTAACGGAGTGGTTTACATGATGTCGGACAGTTGTAAGTATATTGCCAAAGGTTGTCTTTTTTATTGGCCATACGTCGTTGCATATGATATCAAGAATTCAAGTACTGAATTTTTGAAAATACCTAAAATCGCGAGGCAAGACCAAGAAAAATCAAAATTTGGTATTTTCAAGTGGGAAAAGAAACAAGATTTCTTCAAAACAATATGTCTGGCTAAATTTTTCAATGGTACTTTTTATGTGTGGAAAATGATTATTAATGATGGACATAAAAATAGTTCATCATATTATTGGAGTCAAATTCTCAACATGCACGTTAAAGACATGGTACCCCAATGTTCTAAATGTGTGAAGGCCTTTACTATTATAAATGGGAGTGTTTTGTTATTCGCGACTAAAAAAAAGGTTTATCGTTATGACTTGACGAGGAACAACCCAAAGCTTGAGGATAAATATGGAGGATATGTTCGCGTTCATTCTTCTTTTTCCAGTACTCTTCGTCCATGTGGGCCTGGAGCAATTTCTTTTGCCTAAATTCTGAAATTTGAGTAATTTGTTTTGTATGATTTAGAAATTTTTGTATATTAACTATTATACTTTATTAGTTATAATTTTCTTTCTATTGGAAGAGGTAGATAGATGAAACGAGAAATATATATATATCGTATGATTTATTTTCTTTTAAGTACTCTTACGGTTTTGTTTTGGTACATCTCCGACATATAAATGCGTTGAATTAGTTATTGATTTTGGTTGGTTGAATAAAAATATAAATGTGAATATATAAAACATTAGTGTACATGGGGCAAAAATTCAATTTTCATACCGTAGAATAGGCCAAAGTCCATTTTTCATACCAATTGAACGAAAATCATACCGTAGAATAAACGGACGTTTCAAAAATCATACTTCCGTCAAGTTTTTTAACGGAATTGCCACGTGGTCTGTTAAGTCGCGGTGGTATGAAAAATGAAAATTGTCATGTTCTATGGTATGAAAAATGATTTTTTGCCATACATTTTATTTAATTAGACATAGATATATAATTCAATTTCTTTAATTAACCACTCAAACATTTGTTGTCCAGTCTCACCATGTAAAATTATTTAATTGAGAAATATTTTTCTACCTTTGGGTAAAAAAGTTAAGGATAATTTGACTTGAATTATAAATCGACCCAATTTGAAGTCAGGTATTTCACCTCCTATAATGGTATCAAATATACATTTCAAATTACTCAACTAATCATGTATTACACTTTTAATATGATCCAACTTAAACATTGAATGGTCTTTGCTAGGATCAACTTTGACAAGCCCTATAGTTTTTTTCCCATCACACCCATTTGCTAGCTAGTAACGTTGATGATTACATTGATCAAAACTCCATTCTAATGTGAGAACTACACGTAAAATTTCATTGGTAATTATCTACTTCCATGAAGTAATCCATCATTAATATTGGACACATACCCTAATTAGTAACTATGAACACAACCTATATAGTTATACACGAATTTAATTTAATACACCAAACAGAGTAAAGTTGTGCAGGTCTTTGTATGACCTCGAATATATAACTATGCAACATTATTTTAGTAGATAAACAAAACCGCCTAGAATTAGTTTAAGGTAGTGGAGAAGTAGTCGTATTTTTTAGCTATCCGTATCGGAGTATTTTGATACTAAAAGTAAAATATAATGCCTACTAAAGGTTGTATGTCCCATTCGTTAATATACATTGCAATATTTGTTTAGATGAAAATGTATGGTAAAGAACTAACAAATTAAAGTTGATTATAGCTAAAATTGAAAGTGAGACAAAAATTCAATTTTCATACCATAGAATAAGCCAAAGTCCATTTTTCATACCAATCGATCGAAAATCATACTTCCGTTTCAAGTCAACTTAACGGACACGTGGCACTTCCGTTAAAAAACAAACGGAAGTGTGGCTTGGTATGATTTTCGTTCGATTGGTATGAAAAATGGACTTTGGCCTATTCTATGGTATGAAAATTGAATTTTTGCCGTGTACATGGAAAGTTGTAAATAGAAAGTCGTTTAAATATGAGTAATTGGCACTCTGCACCACATAAATACATCACTTTGACACTTTGCACTCAAAAATTGAACCTCTGGTCACTTTGCACACTCGAAGTGGGGTGCATTTTGCCAAAGAATATGTACCTCAAGGGTGCAAAGTGCTAAAGTTTCAATTTCAAGGTGCAAAGTGCCAAAATGATATATTTCTGAAATGCAAAATGTCAATTACTCGTTAAATTTCAACTAGAAAGTTTGTTTGCTCCAGAAAATCGAAACCAATTCACTAAGGCTTCATTTGGATTGAGGGATTTGGAACTAATGATTTCAAATCCCTAACATGTACTCACTATTTGGGATCATTTAACTTTTGTTTGAATTTCAAATCAATCCCTAGGTATTTGTTTTGTACTTATAACCAAAATGATAACTTCGAAATCCACCCACTATTGGAGTCATTTGAGATAATTTCTCTAAATCCTTCTTCAAATCCACATCCTTCAATCCAAATGAAGCCTTATTAGACACTGCTAGAATTATTTTGTAGTCTTCGTGGAAGCTCCATTTCCTTAAAAAAACCTCCCTATTTTATTTTTATTAGCTAAAAAAAACCCACACCCTATTTTTTTATTAGCAAAAAACCACTCTCATGCCAGACTACATATTTTGCAGAAAAATGACATTTATACCTTCCCTATTCATTTATGAAAGGAATTTCAAATAGGGAGCTTTTGCTAATTAAAAAAAACAGGGGGGGGGGGGGGGGGGGGTGGGGGGGGGTTCACTAATTAAAATAACATGTGGGTTTATAAATAAAATACAACAATATATATAATTATAAATAATACATCATAATGATGCAATAATCTTGCATGTACTCATACCATTTAGTATATATCAAACCATTATTATTAACAAAAGTAAATCATCACGTATAAACATAACACATTAAAAATATCTCAAAATTATAATGATCGATTTAGTACGACACTACTAGAAAAATCAAGAATTCCCGTCGAAAAATTCCAACCAAAAGTTAATATTGTATTAAAAAGAGTAAAACTAAGATACACTAAAGTCTAAATATTCCAACGATTTACATTACTAGCGTTAATTTAACGGTACCACCACAAGTTTAGCTTGATCATCCATGTTATACTTGTTAACCAAATAGTCTATCAACAAGTTATTTTTAAGTACTCTTGACCAATATTATTTTATATTGGATTGTTAATATGAAGATATTAGTTTAAAGAGTGAAATCTTGATGCATATTTATGTCATTAAAAGTGGTGATAGAAAATTAGCAGTATCAATTTATTATTTTATATGAAAGTGTTATTTTAAGAAAATCATTTCCACGTTAGAAAATTGAATGTTTGTTTAGTACCAAAAAGAAAAATAGAATCAGAAATAAAAGTACAAATAAAGTACTCCACTAAAACAACTTAGAAGAGCACAACGAGGGGAACCCAATTTATCAAAAGATATAGTCTACTCCGTGAGTTTAAATCGGAGTACGGGGTAAATGAGAAATTAAAACTCAAAGATCATCATTTGAAATCGAAGAAAAGAAATGGAATTTTTTTTATCCTAAATGGGAAGATTAGTAAAGAATTTTGAGGTTTATATATGATTTGTCAACCAAGAGGTATAATAACTTAGTTACCAAAAGGTTCTTCCCGCGTGCGCATCATGGATCAAAGTCACACCTAGGACTTTCAAAACTTGTGCGAGCTCGCGACATGCGGACACGAAAAGTCCAACTCGGGTAGGCCCAATTTTGTCATTTCTTTTATTTGTATGAGTTTTAAATTAAAACTAATTACAATTTTTACACAATATTATTATAAATTTGACATCATTAACTTTCAAACAATGTTGATTAAAATCGTCAATACATTTAAAGATATGGGGCTATTTTGCTAGCCTGAAATATTGTGGGGTATAATTGTCGGTCAACATAACTAAATGCATCAGTTTTGCAGTACGACTTAACTGTCATGTCACCAATTAACGGAACGGCGGTACTAAATGTGAGTGAATTTTTTAAATCATGATATCAAATGTGTTGACCTGAATTTTAATTATACCACGTGAGAATTGATATAAAGTTTGATCACTAAAATAAACTACAAAAACTATATTTTAATTTGAGACATGCCCAAAGTTATCCTCACTTTCTACTAGTGACGCATTCAATCATGTAACATATGTGGGTACAGACAAACAGTATATTTCCGTGTTGAAATTTAGCTTAATAATTCTACAATATTAGATTATACTTTCAATCCCTTTTCCTACAAAATGTTACTGTACCTTTGACAAATTTATCTCAAATAATGTACATTGGATAAGAACTTTAAATTCGTATAAAATTCAATATGAAAAGTAAAATAAACCTCCCACCAACCCCAGCTCTTGGATCACCGCCATTCTCAATCATGATTCCTCTTTCTTCCCGCCTCCCGAACACTCTCTTGAATTCCTTAACTTTTGTGTTGTCATATTGGAACAGGTTTGGAAAGCTCGAAACTTTTGTTTGCATAATCCAGATGCTACGGCTCCAAGTCCCATTTCTTTGGCGAACAGGTGTTGCAAAATCTCTCTTGATCACTCCATCGCTCAAGCAAACTTGTTGATTACTTCCGCTGCCCCTCACCTTAGCTATGATTGGGCTCCACCTCCTAGCAATTGGATTAAAGTCAATGTCGATGCCGCTTTCTGCGACGGCAAAGCTACACTCTCCATCCTTGCTCGTGATTCCAATGGCTCGGTTCTGTTCGCTTGTGTTTCCTCGGGTTCCTTTCTTGATGCTACGAGTGCTGAGACTGCTGCAATCTTGAAAGCTTTTTTTTCCTTGCTCATGCTAAATGTAATCTTGTTATTTTTGAAAGTGATTCACTCAATTCTATTCTTATGATTACTAGTCAATCCGCTGTTTTTTATTGGACCAGTGAAGCCGATGCAACTCATGCTAGGAAAATTCTTATATCTTGGCCCAAGTGGAAAGTTAAGAAGATTCCAAGACTCGGCAACAAGGCCGCTCACAACCTCGCAAAATGGGGAAAACTTTGTAATTGGGAGGGTTCTATCCCTCTCTCCCTCATCCCCCCCGTTGTTTTTGTTGATTTTTGTTTTCCCGAACATCCTAGGATTTCTGTAACAAACTTATTTTCGTGTTTTAATGGTTAATCATTTGCTTATAAAAAAAAAACCCTACTTCCCCTACACGCCACCCAAGAAAATAAAAGATAAAACATAAATAATTCATCAAAATAGAAGAAAAGAAGTAGTGGATTATGCGCATAACAAAACTATATTTTATTTTCTCTGTTAAATTGTGCATTTACAGCTCAGATCGAATAATACATTTGGTATATATCCTCCCCAATATAATGTCTTCAGTAATATTTGAACTTGAAGTTTGTCTCAAGGATCGTAAATCTTAGCTAAAACTCAATCTCAAAATGAAAGATACTCGTCACTACAACAAGTAATTGATTTAGTAAAAATGACTCAATAATATAGCGAACCCAAGTCAGGGCCCCAAACATTCGGAGCCTCCAACCCATAATCCATATATGTAGTACCCAAAAAAAGAATTTAGTTGCAGCCCCATTTAATTCATTTCCTGAGCTGCTTTTCCACTTCTATGGGCCCTCATTCCAAGCCCAATACTCCAACCCACTCTCTTACCTACCTTTGCTTGTCTTTTACATTAAAGAGAAGAATTTTTTTTACATCATGTTACAAACTTACAGTCTAGCCTTTAGAATATTCTAAAGAGCAAAAGACAAAAACACCCCATTTGCTTTGTCTAACTCTCAAAAATTTCCTTGTGTTATTTTAACTCTAAAAAAATCCCTTGTGTTATTTTAACTCCCAAAAACCCCTCTATATTTAGTTTTAAATACCATACTCGACCCAAGTAGTATATACTTATAATTTTATTTTTGACTTTTGGTGGAATGACAAGATTACCCCTATGTGTTTGTTTTTTTTAAATTTATTTATTCTTTTTGAAAAATTAAGTATATACTACTTGGGTCGAGTGTGGCATTTAAAATCAAACATAGGGAGGTTCTGGGGATTTAAAATGACACATGGGAGGTTTTTGGGAGTTAGACAAAGCATAGGGGGTGTTTTTGTCTTTCGATGTCAAGGGTAAAATTGTCATATCAAAAGCAAAATGTGAACAAATACTTGCAATTTTGGTGTTTGAAACACACTCTCTTTTTTGGGGGTGTATTTGACACTTATTTGAGATCACAGGGGGTTTTTTGGAAGTTAAAATAATATAGGGGAATTTTTGGGAGTTAGACAAAGCATAGGGGGTGTTTTGGTCTTTTGCTCTATTCTAAAAAAAGAGAAAAAGCCTTGAGGAGTATTAAGAGAGACAGTCTATTATCTCTTCTTTTCCCCCCGAAAAGTTAAATTATTTTCTTTACTCAATTTCTTAGTTCTCTTAATCAAATTTTGGATATTCAATCTAAGAGGTGATCCACAAGCTTATTCAGAAGACTGACACAAGAGAGCATCCATTAGACCCCATATTGGAGGATTGTAGAAGCTTGATTGCTAAGCCGTGGAATGTTTCTATACGACATATTAGAAGATCGGCTAATTCGGTGGCGGATGCTTTGGCCAAGTTAGGACAAACAATGGGAGAAGGACTACACTGGATGGAAGAACCACCGGATTCCATACGGGAACTAGTCGAGAACGATAGGCAATAATTGCCCCTTTTCGGATCAAAAAAAAAAAAAAAAAAAAAAATTAGATATGCCTGTATTCAAGATTTGTAATTTTTAATATAATTATATTTGATTTCAAATTGGCTTTCTCCTAGTTCATTAAAAAAAAAAAAATAGAATTATTTTTATTTTGATCTCGTGAGGAGACCAACAAGAATCAAGCCAATCAAACTAAATTTTGTTTTATTACTGTTTTGTTATTCTGATTTTTTTATGTTAGACAAACTCAATTTCTTGAGATATATCATTTTTATTGGTTGTTGAATTGCTATTTGTGTCAGGTTATATTTGATTGATTTTGAATTATTATGTCAAATAGAAAATACCTATATGGATGTAAAATCCCAAGGAACAAAAAAGACAGAAAAATTAAATAATTCTTAAAAAAGAGCTTTAGATAAATTTATTAATAATAGGAAAAAGATATGTGGGATTTTTTTTCAATTATAAATAATTATTAATAATATACTATTTTATTATTTTATTAAATATTAAATATATAATTAATACTAATATATAAATTTTAGATTTTAAAAAAATATAATTTTATAATTTTTTGTCGGATTTATATTAAAATATTATTTGATCTATTAATATTGTTTATAAAATCAAATTAGTTAAATAGGTATGTAAATATAATGAGTAAATCTCCAAATTGGTCCGCATGTGTCTTATTCTAGACAAATTTGAAATTGAGCAACTATGTGGGTTAAAATCGTTAATAAATTTGAAGATGTGGGATTATTTTGCCAATTGAAATGTTATGGGGTAGAATTGTCAATCAACATAAGTAATTGCATCAAATTTTGCAATAAGACTTAACTGTCACGTCATCACTTAACGGTGATTTTTAATGGCGATATCAAAAGTGATTTAATTTCTTAAATTGTGATATCAAATGTATCGGCCTCAATTTTTATGGTACCATAAATAAGATACGATATATAGTTTGGTACCACAAGTGCAAATCTCTCTTTAATGGACTTCTTTGTTTTTGGGGGTACATAAATATGTATGATGACTGATCGCTTTATAGCATTTCCCATGCTTATCTCCATTTTTTCACCAAATCCTATATTTGGTGTAATGGAGATTAGTTGATCTCCCAAGTGACAACCGAGGAGGGGAGGGGGGGGGGGGGGTGGGGTTCAAAATACCTAATATGTAAGAGGGATTTTCGTAATTAGGTCTTACTCTGGGGTATTCGTAATTTGCCCTTTTCAATAATAAGTATTACTTCCTTTGAGGCTTTTGATGTTGCGTAATTTCCTAGTATGTCATATATAGTTATATACTTATTTCAAAAATGGTCCCAATTGTTTTGCTTTAGTATCTTGAAGGCATCTTTTATAATGTCAAGATCAAACCTTTGATTGGGTAGTTTTAGCGCTATAATTTGAATAATTATCTTCACCAGTTAAACCCTTTATGGGAATTAAAATTAGTAAAGACAATGTCTTTTTGTTATTAGCTACATACACTTTAACTTCTAATAATTAACCTGCAAAAAATAAAAACTGTGTCTCATAAGATTGATTTATATTAGAAAGTTTATTTTATTAATTCCTATACCAAAATTCGTTTTATGTAAAATACAAGAGAATTCTATGAAAAAAAAAAAGCATAGAAGAGTTTCGGGCAGGTTTCGCAAAACAATTAAGTCCTTATTACCTTGTTTTGTTTAAATTTGAGGTGTAAGTATTTAACTCCATATTTTACAACAAAAGAAAAGTCTCCATAGATATATAGGCATCGAACCCAAGGTGGTTGGGCCAAGTGGTAGTGACTTGCGACCCCCAGAGGCGAGACTCAAGTTCGAATCCTACTGGAGACATCACACTGAGGAGGACCTATACCCTTTGTACTCTTCGGTCCGAGCTGTAAATACACAGTCTAGTAGATAAAAATAGGCATCGACAAGGCCTAAATCCAATTCTTTTGCAATATACGATGGAAATTGGAATGGACATAAATTATAACTAAATATCCATCTTGAAAATTCATGTTGCCAAATACAATCACACGCATGAATTTTCTAGTCCTAAATTTACTAGGAAACAGAACCTTGAAACCTTAATTACACGCATGAATTTAATTTCTAGTCCTAAATCTACTAGTAAACAGAACCTTGAAACCTTAATTAGTGTATATATAATTATAATAATGCTCCTATTTTTTTACAAGAACAACATCAGAAGCCATAATAATATATTTATACGTACGCTCTTCACATATTTAATTTATTTTATTAGATGAGTTTTGTGCGCGATAAAATCAATTACAACTATGTCGTTCAACGGAGATCAACTACTGGAAATCTTATCATGGTTACCCGCAAAACACATATACAAGTTTTCGTCAATTTGTAAATTATCCAAGGAGTTGTTGTCTGATGATTTCTTCATCAGGAAACAATTCAAGAACATGCAAATTGTCGGGGACACGGATTTCTTCATTACCAATGGTAAAAAATTGGAATTGCACGAAATATACTCGACCAACGCATCGACTTGCAATTTGTCTCGTGAATCTCTTGAATTCTTGGTGAAAAAGGGTAATATCTTGGCTTCTAGCAATGGTATTATTTGTGGTAAAAACATGATCAATAATGATTTGTTTTTATTAAACCCAACAACTAAGAGTTATTTACCAATTTCAGTTTACCACCCTGTAGAAAGGAAAGAAAACTATGATCATATGATCATTTTCAGTTGCGAAGAAGAATATGAAGATAATTTTGATTACTTGCTCCTTATAATAACTGAACCTATTGAGTGGGGTGGAAAATTTCACTCCAAGATTTATTCCCCTGAAGAAAAAATATGGAAAGATGGGGGAATGATAGATCTCGGAGCAAGAGATATGTTTTCGGAGATTCCTATCTATCTTAACGGAGTGGTTTACATGATGTCGGACAGTTATAAGTATATTCGCAAAGGTTGTCCTTTCTATTGGCCGTACGTCGCTGCATATGATATCAAGAATTCAAGTACTGAATTTTTTAAAATACCTAAAATCGCGAGGCAAGGCCAAGAAAAATCAATATTTGGTATTTTCAAGTGGGAAAAGAAACGCGATTACTTCAAAACAATATGTCTGGCTAAATTTTTCAATGATACTTTTTATGTGTGGAAGCTGATTATTAATGATCGACATGATAAAAGTAGTTCATCATATAAATGGAGTCAAGTTCTCAAGATGCACGTTAAAGACATGGGACCCGAATGTTGTAAATGTGTGAAGATGGTTGCCTTTACTATTATAAATGGGAGTGTTTTGTTATTCGCGACTGAAGAAAATGTTTATCGTTATGACTTGGCGAGGAACAACGCAAAGCTTGAGGAAATATGCAAACATAAATATGGAGGATATGTTCGCTTTCATTCATTTTCCAGTACTCTTCGTCCATGTGGGCCTGGAGCAATTTCTTTTGCCTAAATTCTGAAATTTGAGTAATTTGTTTTGTCAAATTCTTTTTAGTCTTTACCCTACCCCTTTCTCCTTATTTAATCGGGACTCAGAAGGAACGAATTACGTATAGAAAATGCAGAAAACATTCATATCTAAGTATGCTTATATTTTACTGCTAAATCTCATCGATATTTGATAAGAATTACTCACCAGAATTTTCATAGAAGCTGTCGACTTTTGATCAGGAAGAAGAATGTCATCCATACATGTGCAAAAGTTATTGATTTGGGAATGAATATTTTCTTGAACGACTTTCTGCTGTTCCTCTAGAGATGCCTTACTAGCCATGTCAATGATCTCGCCTGCATCTTGCTTCATCAGCATTCTTTCCCAACCGATTGTAGCTGCAGTAGACTTCTTTTGTGAGAAAATGAATTGCGTTGGTGTAAAAAACATAAAAGCCAAATTCAATTTTTAGTAATAAGATTCGAGCAAAATTACATCTTATATAGCTTCTGGGATAATTGGTAGTGCTTAATCGACACATAATTTTAAAAAACATTACTATTACAATTTCAACATTTCATCATATCATATCGAGTGTAGAACTATCAACAATAACTTACCATAATCATACCTTATTTACATTATGTGCAATTTCATCATAATGTGAACGCAAAACGAAGCAAACTGTACAGGGTAGGTAAATATATAAAAAAATCTATCAAATGACAAGAACACTACTACCAAAGAATAGAATGAAACTAGGATAATAATTGCCAAACCGGGTTAAGCGAACCAAAATACCTAAATGGTAAGTGCAATACACCGGCTAATCACAAGGAATACGTAACACAATTGCCAGATTTAACTTTGAGGAAAAGTCCAACTCATATGCAACAAGGGACATGAAATTCTACCAAATCACTTTATTTGGAGTAATAATCAATCCGTAAATTCGACTTATACTATGAGTAGAATAGATTTAATCAAACCAGGACTGAACTAAAATCGGCATATGCTATTCACGAAATAGTTCAAATAAAGAGTATTATCAACACGTTGACTTCCATCCCGTAATTGAAATGACTTTTTTCCAAACTAATTATAAATATTTGTAATTTATTAATACAAAAAAAAATGAACAAATCTTTCCTAATGAAATGAGATGGGATATTTTTTCTCAAAAGTGCATGGGAATTTCGAAAATTCATACTATTTTTCTCTTAAAAAATAGTTAATGCCAATTTACTTCCCTGTGATATTCATAATATTCAATTTACTTCTATGTATTATGATAATGTGATAGTTTACCCCCTGTGTTGTGATTAATGCGGCAATTTACCTCCTATATTATAATAAATGTAGCAATTTAACCCCTATGTTATAAAACACTTTGCATGTGCACTCTCAATTTCGACAAGTGAGTTACACTCTCCGATTCAAGGGGATAAATATAATTTTTAAATTTTTACAGGGGGGTAAATTGCTCTTTTACCAATCACAGGGGGTAAATTAAACATTAAGACTATCACAGGGGGTAAATTGTCATTAGCCCCTTAAAAAAGTAAAAGACGAATCGTCATTGTCATTAAATTAGAAATTTAATAATGGACTAACATGCAAAATGATAAATTGTGTTGACGAAATTCGGTGAGTTAATATAGTTTGGTACGAAAAATCAAAATTTGTAATTAGTTTGGGACGAATTCTGAAATCATGTATAACTGTTCATGCTAAAATTTGCCATCGTGACACGTAAGCAACCATGTGGTAAGTGGAACGATATTCCAAAAGAATATAAAATTACGGGATGAATTTGGTTAAGTGATATAGCGTGGGACGAAAATTAAAAATCACTGAACTTAATTCATCTAGGTGTATGCGTGTTTTTTTATCTTTTGTTTTGTCCTTATAAGTAAATTCGTCATAGTTCAATGGGTCATTTTCGCAGCCCAGCTTAATCGCTTCAGGCCGAAATCTTATAAATAATCCTATTATTCGTAAATGTAGAATTAAATCAGATTATTTGAAAATCAATTTGGGTCGAGTGATAAAACATTGTGTAAAGTTCGATAGAGATCAACTCGATAAATTATAAGGATAACATTTAGAAATTAAATCAAGCTTTTAAAGTTTTACTTTTGTTCGGCTCAATCAAAATTGGTTCATTCTAAAATGAAGCCCTTTAAAGCACAATCTTAAGTTATCAAAAAAAAAAAAATCGAATTGAAACCCCTAGTACGAGATATAAAAACAAATTATATTTTTGCTATTTAACTTGAGTTCACCTACAAAAACCTTTCGGGTCAGATTCACTATATATAGGACCTTTTTATTTTTTATATTACACTGCTTTAACATTGATTACCTCTTCATATGACAAGTGCCCGTAAATAGATAAC
This sequence comes from Penstemon davidsonii, assembly GCA_034814905.1. Classification (NCBI taxonomy): domain Eukaryota; kingdom Viridiplantae; phylum Streptophyta; class Magnoliopsida; order Lamiales; family Plantaginaceae; genus Penstemon; species Penstemon davidsonii. Next base: position 27,508,622 of record JAYDYQ010002534.1, read on the forward strand.
AACCCAATCTTAAATCAACATTTTATTGTTTGATATCTTTTAAAACTTGGTTTGAACTGAATTAGAAAGCTATAATGATAAATTTTATGTAAAATTGTCAATTCTGACTCCATTCATGTTCAATTCGATTAAAACTCCTTCACAATCACTTCATTTAGAAATCAAAACAACTTCAAACGTAATCTCAAGCTCAACAAAAAAAAAAAAAATCCTTTAACTTCTAATAATCAAATCAACTTCAAACGTTCAATTTTCTCCTCTATAATTTGGAAAAAAATCAATTTACCCCTATAAAATTTTAATGAAGTAATTTATCTCCTTCAGCCGGAGAGTATAACTCACTTTTCGAAATTGAGAGTAGGCATGCAAACTATTTTATAACATAAGGGGATAAATTAGCACATTTATCATAACGTAGGGGGTAAAATGTCACATTATCATAATAAAAGTGGATAAAGTGCCGCCTATATAAATATCAGGGAGGCGATGTGAAACTTTAACAAAATTTCAGGGGGTCAAATGCTCTTTTTTAAACCACAAGGGGGTGAATTGAATATTATGTATTTCTTAGGGGGTAATTATATCATTAACTTTGGAGAAATTTTGGGTTTGGTACCAAAGTTGCAATGAAAACCTATCCTATGGTACCAAATTTGCATTTTCGTATCCAGTGGTACCAAAATTGCAAGTAGGTCTATCCTATGGTACAAAAAAAGCAATTTTCCCAATAAGAAATTAAAATAGGGTAAATTTGTCTTTAAGTAAATAAATTATTTAAATTTAAATTTTAGAGAGACTTGTGTCACTAAAAGTAATGCTATCTCATGTGTTCCTCATCCCTCAAAATCTCATTTTAGTCAGAACCAAGAAATATACCCGAAAAATTGACTATTTACTACAAATTAGTAAGAATACTTTTTTGAAATTAGAATCAATTAACCTTGATTCAGTGGCCTCACAAATTTAATGATCCTTAAATGTCCAAACTCACTCACAAATTTAATCAATTAACATAGTAGCTTCTTATCGGAATTTAAGAACAACTCCGTAAGGGTCTGTTTGGCAGTGTGTATTTTGTATTGAAAGATACAAACAGATTAAGGAGCTTTTTTTCTAAATGGGAAAGTTACAAAGAGATAAGCAATGGACATTTTTAAGTCTCATGACCAATAAATATGAAGATAATAGTTTAAAGAGTGAAACCTTGCTGCATAAATATATTTATGTGTATGTCTTTAGAAGTGGTGATAGAAATACAAAACTATTAGTATCAAATTAATATTTTACGTGAAAGTGTATTTTTGAGAAAACTAATTCCACTTTAGAAAAGTGAATGTTTGTTTAGTACTTCACAAAAAAAAAAAATTACGAAAGGGTGGGGTGAAAATCATGGATCAAAGTCACAACTAGGACCTTCAAAACTTGTGCTAGCCCACGACCCAGTTTTGTCATTAATTTTATTTGTATGAATTTTAATTTAAAACTAATTACAGTTTTTACATAATATTATTATAATTTTGACATCACTAACTCTCAAACAATGTGGATTAAAATCGTCAATAAATTTAAAGTTGTGGAGCTATTTTGTTAGCTTGAAATATTATGGGGTAGAATTATCAGTCAACACAAGTAAAGTCATCAATTTTGCAATAAGACTTAACTGCCACGTCACCACTTAACGGTGCTTTTTTAACAATGATACCAAATGTGAGTGAATTTATTAAATTATGGTATCAAATATATTGGCCTGAATTTTTATGATACCACAAGTAATAATTGATATAAAATTTGATATCACAAGTTCGATTCTTTCATTTTCTTATCTCTAATAAAAACAGTAAAACTACAAAAACTATATTTTAATTTGAGACAAACATGCCCAAAGTTATCCTCACTTTCTACTAGCGACGCATTCAATCATGTAACAATTATGTGGGTACACAGACAAACAGTGTATTTCCCGTGTTGAAATTTAGCTTAATTAATTCTACAATATTAGATTTTTTTTTTTTGATAAATCTACAATATTAGATTATACTATCAAGTCCTTTTCCTACAAAATATTACTGTACATTGGATAAGATCTTTAATTCTTCTCTACAGTATCATACTCTTTGAGGTATAAAATTTAATGTTCAATATGGAAAAAAAAATAAACTCCCACCAACCCTTCTTCCCCTACACGACACCCAAGAAAATAAAAGATAAAACATCATCAACTCATAGAATGGAAGAAAAGAAGTAGTGGATTATGCATTGGATAACAAAATTACATTTATGTATTTATTTATTAAGCTTATTATTTACGGTTCGGACCGAAGAGTACATTGAGTATATGTCATTCTCAATGTGATATCGTCGTAGAATTCGAACTTGAGTTTTACCTCCAAGTTTGCAAGTTGCTACCACTTGGCCAACCTGCCAACCACCTTGAATATTTCATAGAAAAAACAAGACCTCGTTTTTAGAAATATTTACAAGACCTTATTTTTCTTAGTTTTAGTAACTTTTTCAGTAATTTTTCTTAGTTTTTCCGAAAAATTTGTAATATTCATCTGACTGAAACATACATTGAAAACAATACTTTAATCCATGCGTGTAAGTTTCATCTAACACATGAGAGTTTGTTTAGTTTACTACAATTTTACAAACAATGTCAAAAAAACATTGGGCCTATTTGGATTAGGTTAGCTAGGTCTCGCAAAACTGAGTCATAACTCTTCAAAATGAAGTTTGACAAAATTCATGAAACTCATTAGACCATCTCCAACAGACCTTTTCAATTCAGACCTCTTATCTTAAAATTTAATGGGTGAACAATGTTATATATTCTCACTTTTTACTCTGCACTCCAACAACTTGTTTATATTTTAAGATTCTACTTTTAAATAATCACACCACACCACACCACTTCACTCCAACTTTAACACACTACTTTGACTTTTTAAATTTCACTTTGAACTCTCAAATATGAGAGTCCAAACTTATAAAATTTTGTTAGTCTTATTCTTTAAAGACTCCCTTGAAGTATATTTTTTGTACAATTCTTATAACTTTTCTTATAATTTGGTATATAGAGACTTCCTTGAAGATGGTCTTACAAACCTATTCAGAAATACACATTCAAATTCTTGAAATACATACCTATTTTTTTACACCCAAAATCTATAAAAAAAAATATTAATTTGACACACACCAGTCAACTTGACTAAGTTTTAATAAATTATAATAAATAATTTAATTAATATATTTAACTAATAATTTGATAATATCATATACCACTATGTATATTAATATTTAAAAAGTATACTACGCAAAAAAATGTGAATAATTTAAGATGATAACTAACTTAAAAGATTGAAAAGTTTAGCCAAATACTGTAGCTAATGGAGTAAAAATAATGGGACAAAGAAAGTATGAAATAAATGAAATAATTTTTTAAACCGAGACCCACAAAATCAATTCTAAGCTATTTGGAGGCCATTAATTTTTGAACTAATTATTCATACTAATAAATTAATGCTCCCAAGAAGTTAAATAAATGTACTAGTACAGCTAAAGCACGTGACAACAAATAGGACAGGGATAGAAGTCGGGTTGTCAAGTCGCTGTTGTTCTTTTTTTTCAATTTTCTCAGTATTTAACGTTAAATCACATCATTTCAGATTTCACATTAAAACACACACTCTACTTTACTACCTACACCTCCCCATACCCCTACAACCCTTATAATATCGGGTGATTTCCATTTACACCCCCTGAAGTATTGCTATTTAGCAGTCCTCCCATATATTTTCAACTTTTAGTAATCACACCCCTTATGTTAAGAAATCGTTTACTCAATCATTAAAAACTAATTAAATATCCATTTTACTCTCCCATAATGGTTACTTGGCTAATAATATGAACTTTGGACATGGAATATTGCTTTAACAATTCATGCTTCAAAAATTCAAACAATTATGTTACCAGAACATACATTATCAATAAAATCATGTTTAATATTTCCAAATATAGAAACATTCCAAACCAAATGATGTTTGTCGTATATTTATTTTGGAATGTTTCTTAACCATGGTGTTATTGCATATAATGCTTTAATTTTGATGCACTGGTTACAATTTTTGTACATAAACTTTTCAATACCACTATGAGTTTTTGGGTTAGAAGCATGGAATAAACAAACTTATATTTTGTGTAATTTTTTGAGGCAATAAATGTAGCAATACTCAATTTTTGAAAGTTCATAGTATTATTCAATTCTAGGGGAGGGTAATAAAATGGACATTTAATAATTTTTTTGACGGTGAAATAGATGGTTTCTAAACAGAAAGGATGTGATCGCCAAAAAATTAAAAGTTCATGGGTGTAAGTGCAAATCAACCCTAATATCCTCCACACCCAACCCCCCCCCCCCCCCCCCCTCTCCAACTTCTGACTTACTTCCATTATATCTTGGTCTTTAGTTTCACCTCTCTCTTTCTCCTGCATTCTCATATCCATGTATGTTTTTTCTCTACATTTTGTCTTGGCATTTATATTTTCTATTTTTTATTTTACTTTAACTTACCTAACAATTTTAAATGCTTTAAATCTCTCCTTCAAGTTCCATGTGCTTGCATTTACATTTACAAATTGTTCTTGTTCTTTATAAAGTTTCTTTGTGTTTCCTTTTGTAGCATATTTTCAATTACAAAAAGCAACCAAGAAATGGCTAAAGATGAAGACTTTAAGCTCCTAAAGATCCAGGTATTTTTTTTCTTTTCTCCAATAGAACATTCTGTTTGTTTTTAAGCCCAAACTTTTTTTTCTATTTTCTTTAGGAAATTTAAAAGAAAATAGAAACTTTCCTGCTTTTTATTGTTTGTATTTTTAATTAAATATTTTGTTCTTTTTTGTGTTTTGTTGTTTGTTTCTTGTTGCAGACTTGTGTTCTCAGGGTGAACATACACTGTGATGGGTGTAAGGAGAAAGTGAAGAAACTTCTTCTAAAAATTGAAGGTGATTTTACCCTTTTACCCTTTTATCCTTTTGCTATGTTATTTAATTAGATGTTCATATTGTTTAATTTTTTTTGGATTTAACTTATTTTTTATTAGGTGTAGAGATCTTGAGTAAAATGCAAAAATACCCACTCAGCTTTGCCTTAATTGACAAAAAAATCTTAATGTTATTAGCAAAAAGACTCAATGTATGCTAATTATAATAATTAACAAGGAAGTTGTCAATTAACAAAAAATTAATGGAAAGTTGTAAACAATACTTTAATACAAGGGTTTAACTCTAGATTTTTTCAATCAAGAAATGTTGTGAATATTTACAAGATTCTTGAGTCTATTAACAGAAAATGAAGTTTTTTGCAGCATTAGAATTGTAGTTTTTTTTTTTTTGGGGTAATTGTAGTATTTATTTCATTTTTTCTCCCTATTTATAATCTCAGGAGTTTACCAAGTGAACATAGACACAGAACAACAAAAGGTCACAGTTTCAGGAAATGTAGATTCTTCAACTTTAATCAAGAAATTAATCAAAGCTGGTAAACACACTGAGCTTTGGTCACAAAAAACTAATCAAAACCAAAACCAAAACCAAAACCAAAAACAACAAAAACAGAATCTCGCTTTCGTCAAAGACGACAAGAAAAACCACAACAAGAACAACAACAACAACAACAAAGGGCAAAAGCAAGTTGCGATCAAGAACGTTGAACCCGTAAAAAACAAGCAGAAATACCCTCTCGTTTCCGAAGAAGATGACGTTTGTTTTGATGACGATGATGACGATGACGAAGACGAAGATTACGATGAAGAGGAAATGCAATTTATACGGGCGAAAATAAATCAACTAGCTATGCTCAAACAACAAGCTGAAGCAGCAAATGCAAATGCAAAGAAAGGCTCGATATCGAACAACATTGCTCCAAATGCAAACAACAACAACAATAACGGAGGAAAGAAAGCGAACCCGAGTCAAAGCATGGGATTTAAGCCAAATCCAGGGGCGAAAATGTCCGAGGGTAAAAGGGGAAATGACATCAACTCTATGATGAATCTTGCCGGTTTTCACGGAAATGGAGCAGCTACTACTATTAATCCAAATGGAAATGGATTTCAAGTCCAACCAAACAATGTTTATCCGGGATTAGCTTCAGGGCATAATAATAATAGTCCGATGATGAATATGAACGGGTTTCAACAGTATAATAATGCGATGAATTTGCAGAATCGACAACCTCAGATGATGTACAATAGGTCTCCATTTGTGCCTCCGAGTACCGGGTATTATTACAACTATGGACATGGACATGGACATGGACATGGACAGGTGCTTCCATATTCTTACAATGAACCTGGACATGGTTATGGTGATCATACTGCTTCTCACATGTTCAGTGATGAGAATCCAAGTAGCTGTTCTGTTATGTAAAAGTTGGAATCAATTTGGGAACTTTTTATCTATTTTGTTTAGTGTTTTTATTCCCTTTTTTTGTTGCCTATTATTATTATTGTTATTATCTAGATGTGGGATTTGTAAAATTTCCTATTCCCTTTGTTTTTCAGGACAGACTTGATCTTAAGATTGTTGTTCTGTATTTTGTAATATCAGAAAAAAAAAGAAAAAAAGTAATTAGTTGATAACTGTAGTGGGTATTTTACTATGGCTTTGGAGTGAGGAAGATGGTCAAATTTTATTTATTTTATTTATTTATAATGTTGGCAGACAAGGTGTGGCATTGGTTGGTGCAACTGTAGAGATGTGTCATAAAATGTTGCAGAGGTTAGGTTAAGGACTTAGGAGGAAGGAATAGTTGTTTTGACACGGTATCACATACTCCTATACAAATTAAAAGGTAAAATTGCACATTTTGAATTGGGTAAAAATCTTAGTATTATGTGTATAAGTTGTATAGTAAAAGATATTAACTAAATCAACAATAGAAATCCTGATACAACCTATGAGTCTTATTACAAAGTAGAGACTGATCAAACTATCTAGATCCAATACAAATCCATGTCTAAACAAGTAGCTAAATCGATCTTTGTAGCTCTGAGCTAATCTACATCAAGTAGCTAAATCGATCTTTGTAGCTCTGAGCTAATCTGCCTTGAATCACGTGCCCTCTTCATTAAATGCCGACCGTATTTATAGGAGGACTATTCATCAGGGTCAGTTGGGGTATTTTGGGTCGGGTCGTATGGAAATGTGTTGGAGTTCGTACAAAAAATAAAGTCGGTGAGAGGGACATGTTGTACAATCATGACCGTCAGATCATTTGGGAAATTTCGTACGAGAAGAGTGTAGATTGGGGGTACCTTGGCTCTAAGATTGTCCTAGTTTGTGTAGTAGATCGGACAGGAGCTCGATTTAGAGATCCGATCGATCAGGAGATTGGATTGGTTATTCGACCTCGGCATAGCTCGGGTTAGCCTATTTTGACTTGGTTGGCTGCCACATAGATGCCACGTAAATGTACAAAGTTTGGTAAATCACATTTAATCTTTTAACTTTTAATGGGCAGCAATTTTGGGATAGTTTTTGCTCAAGCAAGTAGTTCCGATCCTTTTAACTTTAGCGTTTGGAGTTTTAGGACATCTAGATGCAATTTTAGTTCTTAAGATTATTTATTTTGCCATTTTAGAACATTTGGTTGTAATTTTGTTCCTTTTAACTTTTTGAATTATGTGAGCAATGAATCAGAATTACATTAAAATGTCTTCAAAATAGAAAACACTAAAAAGTGAAAAGCCAAACATTTCCAGTCAATTGTCCTAAATTGTAAATTTAAAAAGTTAAAGGATCGAAACTGTTTATCACAGAAAGAACTGTTCAAAATTCACCACGTAGTAAAAGTTAAAGTATTAAAAATACATTTATATCTTAATTTATATATATATATATTATATGTTAGGTAGATGAGCACGAGGGTAGCACGTGCAAATTGTCTAATCTATGTTGATCTTTTAGGACCACCAAAGGTACATACAAGCTAGTCAAGTGTTAAAATATGCAGCAAAACAATTGAAGCAAGTTTGTAAAATGGATATAATAAATGACAGAGTTGAGTTGTTTGGCGTTTGTATAGTCTTTAGAGTATAAAAAAATAGTTTGGACTATAAGGGTAACAATACAAGTAGGGCTGTTGGTGGGTCGGATTTGGGTCGGATCAGGCTCGTTCCGATCCATCTTTATTTATATCGGATCGGATCCTGTCGGATAAGGATCTTGTTTAGATTGTGCTCGGATCTTGATTTTTTGAATTCAATGTATCTTGATAGGATTTAGATTAATATTTTTTCTTAAAGTAAGGTTATTAACTTTATAATTTTAGTTCACATGTTCAAACATCCTTTACTAATATTCATATTTTTAGATGAAAGTATTGGTTTAAATAAATTTATAAACGAGTTATAAATTAATATCTTCTTAAATTGACAGTGAAATATTATTAATGATACTTACTTTTATAAAATATTATATATATCGTTCTTTTTATTTTTTATCGGATACGGATCTTTAACGGATCGGATCGATCTAAATCCATATTTGCTCCATGTGTTTCAGATTATGAATCTTTATAATCGGATCAGGTCCATCGAATCTCCAATTGGACAATTATCCTAATAAATCGGACCGGATTCGGACAGACCCGGATTGAAATCTGCCCCATTGACAGCCCTAAATACAAGGGTTATTTCTACTAACGTTTGGACTAATTTGATGAGTTTTTTGGCAAGTTAACTCTTTTAGATATGTCGAATTGGCAATTTACTTCCATATGATATAAAAATAGACAATTTACCTCCCTATGATATGAAATAATGAGCAATTTACATCCTTCTTAGTGGAGGTGTTGAAACACGCTCTATAATGCGACTGATACTTTATTTTCATGTGAAAAATAACCAATTTAAGTCAATTTGACAACATATTCATTTCACTTTATCCGATGTGATATGTGTAAATAGACAATTTACCTCCATGTGGTATTCGTAAATGTGCACTTTAACTCCCTCTGATATTACATAATTGGAATTTTACCTCCTTGTAAAAATATAAAAATCTAGAGGAAGACAATGTGTTTCCAACTGCCTATTTAAAATAGCAATGAGAGTTAATTTGCTATTTACTCCTTGATTGACTAGTGTGTTTATGTTTCATATTCTATTTTCACTATTTCATTTCATTGAGAATGGGCATTTGTTTGTTATTAGTCCTATGATTTTTTTATATTTGAAGATGCACTGTAACATTTCCATTTTTATAATTGATCTCAAAGCTTACTACCCATTTGCATAAGTTTGAGATTAGAATGAAAAGGAAAGTCAAATAACAGTGTAAAGGTTCATCAACAAAACTATCAAAAAAAAAAGAAAAAAAGGTTCATCAACAAACTAACTTCTCTCTAGAATATTTAGAAAGTGACCACATAGATTGACTTTTCCTTCAACCGCTATAATTGAACCTCGAGCAAAAGACAAAATCACCTCCTATGCTTTGTCTAACTCTCAAAAAATTTTCAGTGTTATTTTAACTCTAAAAAAATCCCCTATGATCTCAAATAAGTGCCAAATACACCTCTAAAAAAGAGATTGTGTTTTAAACGCCAAAATTGCAAGTATTTGTTCACATTTTGCTTTTGATATGACAATTTTACCCCTCACATCGAAAGACAAAACACCCCCTATGTTTTGTCTAACTCCCAAAAAAAACCCCATGTGTCATTTTAAATACCCAAAACCCCCCTGTGTTTGATTTTAAATACCACACTCGACCCAAGTAGTATATACTTAATTTTTCAAAAAGAATAAATAAATTTAAAAAAAAACAAACACATAGGGGTAAATCTTGTCATTCCACCAAAAGTCAAAAATAAAATTATAAGTATATACTACTTGGGTCAAGTGTGGTATTTAAAACCAAACACAAGGGGATTTTTAGGAGTTAAAATAACACAGAGGGGTGTTTGGGAGTTAGACAAAACATAGAGAATGTTTTTGTCTTTTGCTCATTGAACCTCATCTGTTAAGAGTTTATGCACCACAGTTATATAATCTAACAACCTTTCATTCATAGCTTTTACTTATGGATTAAAATACTTCATGTTAGTCCCTATAATTTTACGTGAAATTTTTTAAAATTAGTTTCCTGAAATAAATCGAGAAAAGACCTATTTTAACTTGAATTACTTCATGTTAGTCCTTCCTTGCTATTGAAAAGTAAGCTATATTGACTAATTCTATTTCCAATATTATAGAACTTCTTATCAATCATCAAAGCCAGGAGAGTTGAAATAGGAGTAGCCCAACTAGGCTAACTATTGTTCGTGAGTGTAGATTGATCATGTAATGAAGTTCACCCGTATCAATCACAACAATATCACTTGATTAGAAAAATGGGTAAAATTTAAAAAATGGTCCTATAACTTTGGAACCCTTTCAAAAATAGTCACGTAACTATGCTAAACACATATTTCATCCTCTAACTTTCACCAAATTTTAATTTTAGTCATATTCATAACAAATTTCGTCCTCTAATTTTCAATAAGTTTCAAATTTCGTCCCACAAGTACAAATCAGATCTACTACCATATTAAAAATTTGTAATTGCAGGATGAAAAATGAAACTTATTGAAAGCTAGAGGACAAAATTTGTAAATACAGGATAAAAATTGAAACTTGTTGAAAGTTAAAATACGAAATTTGTAATGCGTAGAACCAAAATTATAACAAAGAGAAAGTTAAAAGACTAAATTTGTACAATATAGTTACATTACAGATTATTATTGAAAATAATCCAAAGTTACATGACTATTTTTAATTTTGCCCCGAAAAACATGTGGTTTCCCAAACTTTAATATTGTAATAAAACCACGAATTTCAAGATGGTACTAAGAGAATTATTAGACAAGTCCAATTCCATAGCAATTAAAAGATTATTATTATTCACAACCAGTACATTGTTATGTATGCGCATATGTAGTTTAATCATGGATAAAAATTTTGTTTCGAGTGTGTGTTTCGGTCAGCCAAATACTGGAAATTTTTTGAAAATGTTTTGGAAAACTAAAGAAAAGTTGTAAAAAAAGTTACTAAATTTAGAAAAATAACAGAGTTTAAGGCAAGCAAATAGTTTCGGAAATACATCTTGTTTTCGTTTCACTTTATTCATAAACGGAAACTTTTCGATATTTTTGATGGAAAAGATTGAAATTTTGATCCATGAGTTTAATATGAACTACATGAAGAAATTCAACAAAGATTTGCATAATTCTAACAGCAAAAATGAACTATAATAGAGTAGCTTCTATTGATTTGACTATAGAGAAACTAGTCCTTATAAATTATAGGACCCATAAACAAATCCTTCATGATCTCTAACCACTACAACAAAAGTGTTTTTTAGTGACACTCTGGTGTTGGCATTTTCTTCAAAATGCCACAACAATTTAATAAGACAACATCCTTAATAGATGCCACGATAGTTAACTCATTGGTGGCATTAACCTGCTAATATTGATGACCTTTGAAATGATAATGTCATGCTAATTTTATAAGATTATATATCTAAAAAATGTCATATTAGTTGGTCATTTAGTGGCATTAACTAAAGACTTTAGTGATATTTTCTATGAAACGTCATAATTTCAAAAAGCTATACGTGGCATTTAGGCTTAAAATGTCATTAATAGATATTTTTAGAAAAATGTCACTTGACCTGGTTATATTAGCTTCATAATTTTAGTAATGTCACCCTATTGGATGATCTAGTGACATTAACTAAAGAATTTATGGTATTTTCTTAAATATAAAACTATTATCTGAACATTTATATGATTCTGTCGTAGAGGAGGGTGGCCTGAATGGTTACCCTTCATACTTTTTAATATATAATATAGATTAGTGGAGTATATAATGACATTTGCTTTAATTTTTTATCTCAGATTGGAGATGCAGTTTGTTTGAAAAACATCATAAAACCAGTGGAAACAATTGCTATTGGAATACTGAAAACAGTACAAGACTATTGGAGAAGCAGATAGGATTACATTGCATGGTCAAAAAGTTTGTGGTAAGTAACCATTTTAATATATAAAACGTTAATATTACTACTTCAAATACAATAGAATATTATTTGTGGTAGTAATGTGTTTATTGTTGTGCTATACATGTAGATGTCGAAGGAAATTGATTCTCATCCTTATGGATGATTATGATTCTTTGGAGGATGCATTATTGGAAGACTTTGGGTATTGATGACACATATGGTTTCAAAAGATAAACTTTCTTAATGATTAGCAATTTAGTTGGAAATGTATAGTGTCATTTTTTTTTTACTTTACACGACATTTGAATATTAATTGTTATTATGAATGAGAATTTCTTGTATTATATTTGTTATAGTGATTAGATTTGAATTTATAAATTGGCTATGATTATTTTACTTCATATTTTGAGATTTTTATTTATATTTTAAATTTTAAATTATTGTATGCGGATTAAATATAAATTATTATATATTATGATTTGGGATTTCACTTTATTAATAAGGTTTAAGCGACACTGTAAAATGTCTTTTAAATATTATTTTGTGGCATTGTACAAGGTCATTATTAACAATGTAAATGACATTGTTAAAGTATCATTTGAGGTCATTAATAACATTATAAGTGGAGTTTTAAAATGTCTATGAATTATCCTTCTATGTCATTAAGAAATGCAACAATTGACAGCATCTACTGTCATTTTGAAGTAACACAAAACTATTCTATTCTCACATTTTCAAATGCAACAACTTATACTTATTGTGTTGATATAAAATGTCAGAAAATTAACATTTTATGGCATTTTATGATGTCAATTCATTCAATTACAATGGCGTCTTACAATGTCATGTTTTTTTAACTTATGTGGCATTTTATTTATGCAACTAAAGAGACAATATAATGACATTATACTTTTAGCTACATCGATGTAAATGACACCACAATATCTTTTGTATGACATTTTTTAATGTCTGTAAAGCACATGTTTGTTGTAGTGAACTATAGTAAATAAATTTGTACATAATATACCATATTTTACTATGATTATGTGGACATGACCTGGACTTAGGAAAGATGAAAAAGAGTTTGAACATAATATTATTCGGCTGTGAAAAACGACCTAGGGAGCCAGATCCGATCTAAGAGAGATACTTTATCGACCTAACTGGTCGAATGGCCTATACAAGCCTCTGGAGGAGCCGATCTCGATCTGAAGATGTACGAACCTCAACCTCATCAAGGCATCCAACAGCCACAACATAACTATATTTGTTCTGGATAGCAACATCCTTGTGTATGATTCCTGACACCTTTCCGTACAACCCGAACCGAATATTCGGCTTAACACGGAGAATTACTCCTTCTATAAATACGACAATCATTAAATGAAGAAGGCATGTGATCCCATGCATTGATTTCGTTCCTACTTTAAGCGAGCTAGTTATGCCAACTCCATTGGTAGGGCAGGGCCAGGGCTCCGGAGCCTTGGGGCTGCCCCTAGCCCTGCTTGATCGTCTCCAATGGTTCCGAGCCCCATTTAATTCCATCTTTTTTTCTTCCTCAATCTCACTATTATAATAATAGTTTTAATTTTATTTTTAATATTAATATTAATAATACTAATAACTATTTTAATAATATAATTAAATTATTAATAGTATTAAAATATTAAAATTAAAGAGAGTAGATAATCATAAAATTAAAATTTGTGGTTTCATTTTACTTCATTATTTCATTTCCATTAGTTTAATTTCTTTTGCTTCTATATCGATATGTTCTTATCTTTTAGATATATCATCCTTCTACTCTTAGATTCTATAATCTATCAACAATTTCAATGAAAACAAAGGGAGGAAGCAAAACCTGAATTCTCAAATGCTATGTTTAGAAGGTTAATCGGACCCGGATCTTGCACTCGGATATCGGACGTCCAGCGGACTCGGATCCAGATTCACTTTTCATTAATCCAGAGCGAATATGGACATACCTTACGGAATTTGGATCCGTATTCGGGTCTACTCCGATCCGATCCAATTGACAGGCCTAATTGTAACAATAGTAAGTAGAGAGGAGCAAATAAATATTTTAAAAAATGGGACAAAAATATCAATTTTATAGAATGTAGAATTAAAAGTACAGAGTATTTTAAATTTGCAATTCCTTGGATTTTAAAATGCAAATTTGCCTTTGGTGAACCGAGTACATGTGATTTTAATTATTTGAATAGTAAACTCCTAATAATTTTCTTTTGCTTAATTAGCATATTGTTGTTTTGCTTAATTTTAGTTGATTAATTTGATTGGGGTTGTGTTTGAATAACATGTCGAAGAACAAGAGGAAATGGAAATGGCTATCATTTCCAAAATATAAAATAGAAATATATGTGAAAGCCAAATGCAGTTTTTTTGCATTGTAAATTTCATTATATGAAGAATACATAATTCTATTTTGTATTTACATTACGACTATTTTCAATAAGATATACTCATGTTTATTGTTATAAACATATAAAAGTATTTGTAATTATTTATTATACATGGGTTTGTGCATAGCACGAGAATAAGCTAGTAAAGTGTATATGGAACGATCATCTTGTCCCAATGAGTTTTAATTTCATAAACTCGATTTGAATTGCGTTTTAATGTTTGATTTTAGTGGTTTTGAAAACCTAAAATGTGCTTTGAACGTTGAGGTTTGAGGAAAAAACAAAGTGTAATCAAATCAATGATTTTTACAAAATATAAGAAGAAAAAAAAAGGTCGTGAATTTTAATAATGAAAAATAAAAATGTCCTAATCGAGTTCAATTATTATTTAAATGTCGAATTGCTTTTTCCATTATTCTTTTTTGTTTTAATTGATGGAAATGTACTAAAGTTAAGTTACTGTATGATGGAATTTATAAACCTGAATTTAAGTTTCCCTAAAAAAAAAAAAAAAGGGATCGGATTTTTTGACACTGATATTTTACGGATCCGTGCCGTGTTTGGACCCTGTGCTTCTGAACTGGTATTATGCTGGGCCGGGTAAAATCCCACCCATTGAGGCCATCTCCAAGAGTACTTCTAAAACTCAAATTTTAAGAGTTTTGTTAAATTCACACAAATATTGTCCTCCAAGAGCACTCTTATATTTTATGGGTCCTTAAAAATTTTGGGTTTGGAAGGCCAAATACCCATGGCCAAATTCAAAGTGTATATCTCAAATGTTCTATATGAAAGTACAATTTTGTACTTTCTTGCACAATATTTAAGAATTATGCAAATATATGATTATTATTTAATAAAATAATACTTAGAAGTAATTTGTTAAAATATAAACTAGCTGTTGGAATGAAGTTGTGTGTTTGTTTAAAAGTAGTCTTTTAAAATATAAACTAGCTGTTGGACTGCAGAGTAAAAATTGAAAGTGTATAATACTGTTCACTGCTTATATTTTATGATAAAATGTTGAAATTTAAGAGATCTGTTGGAGATGGCCTGACAGGCCTAAGCCCAATATAAGAAATATTTGGTCCCAATTTAGTTAAAATAAAAATGAAACCCTAGCCCTAGGGCAAAAGGATCTTAAAAGCCAATCTTCCCCTAGCTTTAATTTTCACGCCTTAATTCTCTTGCCCGTAGCTATGGCTGGAGCTGACAGGCCCAGGGGTAAGAATGGAGCTGTCTGGGGTAAGATCCCTCACACCTACCTCTACGTATAGTTTCAAGATTGTTGTTTAGGCTGAAAATTCAATTCTAGATTTGTATTTAGCTTTATTCAATCAATTTTACATATATATATTTCATGTGCGAATGTCTAGTTTGTTTGTGTTTTAGGTATTGATGTAAAACCTGGAACCCCATTCATTCTTTCTCCTGATATTGAAGGACGAAGGGTCAAGATTTTTGAGGTTTTGTAACTGAATCTTGTTTGGCCTTTTACTTATTTGAATGATGATTATTTCGGTCAATCAATCAATTAATCAATCTTTTCTGGTTAGGCTGTACTCGGAGGAAAGGATGAGGAAACTACTACCACCAACAAGAGTGTGTTGTTACAGTGTCAAGTGGGTAATAGAAGTCCAGTATTCCTCTGTTCTTTGCTGCCTAACACAATGGAGTTGTGCCCGTTAAGAGTGGAACTCGAGGAGGAAGAAGATGTGATTTTTTCTGTTATTGGCCCAAGAACTGTCCACCTTAAGTGTCATTATGTCCAACCTTGTTTTGCGTATCCTTTTTCGAATTCCAATTTAACAAAATATTACTACTAGTAAATCTTTATTTAGTTTAGATGTTGTTGAATGAATCATATTCATACATACACTTCCTTTACTTTGATTTAATAGTGAGCGAGAATTCAAGGAAGAAATGGAATACTTCACCTCATGGAGAAATTACATTGAGATCATTGAACCTCAAGCTGTTTCAAATAGTAAAGGTACTCATCTGTTTTTGCACTCTCTAGATGGATCTTTCTAATGTTATTATAATTCATAATTCATTGCTATTATCTGAATACTTCTTCCATCCTTTTGATATTTGTTGTCTACCCATCCAATCTTTTAATTGTTGCTATATATGTGGTTGATTATCATTTTTATGAGAAGCTTTATTTATTTATCTAACTATTTGATCATGTGTATTTACTTATATTGAAGATTTAACAAAACACTTGTAGAAGAAATCTACATCTTGGACACATTTACTAAATTTCTTGTGTTCCTCTCTGCAGATAATAAACCATGAGGCACCTCCCTCCCTCCTTTCCAAAACGTATAGTGGTGGGTTGAGATTGCCAGTTTATTTAAAAGTTATAATTATGATAGTAGTAATATCAGTTAGAAATTTTCTATTGCTTTGAGATTGTTGTTACTCTGTTTCTTGTTTTGATCCGAATCCATTGTACAAACGTGCAGTCGAATTTTATTCAAGTTTTTGAAAGTGGTTGTCAATGTTAAAATTATGTTGTTTGGCACGGATGAGATGTACATAATGGTGGGGGTTATTGGATTCTTTTAATTGAGAAAAGTCATCCATTCGAATTTTTAGCATTGAAAATAAGAATGGCTTGGTTGTTGGGAGTGGAAATTCTTCTGGTGGGTAAATTGCTTTTGATTTGTCTAATTGGGGTGCTAAGACTTTTATAAATATTTGCACGGCTAGTGTTATTGCCAGAACAACAATTGTAATTGTTGCTGCCAGAGCAAATTTTCAAAAATTCTTAACATACCCTTAATGTTCAAAACTCATTAATTACTATCTTTGATTTAGGAAACTTGTTTTTTCTTCTCTTGAAGCCATTTTTCTTTTTCCAGAACTTACACTAGCATTCTTCTTCTTTTTCATTCGAGATTAATGATTAAAGTTTCGTTTCTTTCCAAAGATTGTTGACGATAAGTTGGTTTTAGCATTCTTGAACAATATATTCATTTTAATTGCAATACTTTTCCATTGTGATGCTTTTATCTCACTGAAAATAGAATGCGATAGAATTATTGGTAAGTTTGTATCTCTTTAAGTGGAACAATTTTTCCTTTATTTCTTCTTTAATCACTCTTTACAGTGAATATTGTAACTAACAAATTGTATTGTTCAATATGAATTTCGATTTTAATTAGGACTAAAAGCTTAATTTGGACAATTTAGTTTTGGGGAGGGAAAAGATGCAATTAAGAAATTATAATTTTCTATATAAATTGTAATTGCAAAAGGAAAGAAGAACCAATTGAAATCTTAGTATTAAAAAATGCTTTTGATTTGTCTAATTCGGGTGCTAAGCCTTTTATAATCATTTGCAGTAACAAAAAAAATCATGACTTAGTAGTATAATAAATAAATATCATTAATAGAGTTAATAAAAAATTCCGAATTAACTACCAAGTTAAAACATGGATTAAATAAAGCTGGGTTCCCAAATAACAATTACAAGAAAATTTGCTTTTGATTTGTCTAATTAGGGGATGATGATGCCGATGCTGATGCTAAGCCTTTTATAATCATTTGCAGTAAAAAAAAATCATGATTTAGTAATATAATAAATAAATATTAATAGAGTTAATAAAAACTGAAATACCCTCCATATTTTGTTAGCTTCAGTAACATACAGCTGGACGTGTTCTTGAAAATATGAAAATTCCGAATTAACTACCAAGTTAAAACATGGATTATATAAATTTGGCTTCCCAAATAACAATTATAATTAGTTTTAAAAAATTTGCTTTTGATTTGTCCATTTGGGGTGCTAAGTACACCCGGGAATTAATCCACCATGCCGAGTAGTGTACTAAAAAACATCATTGTTTTGGCTCGAGCCGAGCTTGATCTCTTACTTGTTCGATACGTGCAAGCTCGTTTTCAGCCCTATCCATTACCTTTCAATATCATTATCAATATATATATTTTTGCAATATGCGTTGAATAATAATAAATATGTTTAGGTTATGCACATGGGTAAATTATAAAAGAAAAAGTTATGCTGGGTTTGTAGTAAGATATTTCTCAAAACCCTAATCCAAATTAAATGAATTATTCTTATATGTAATGTAAGATTAAGTCGCATAAAAATTGCGAGATTAAAATGATAATTCAACAATTTATCTACTATTATAAACCATAAATGATAATTCAACAATCTTGATTATAACAAGATTCTTAAAGCATTAGCAAAATCTAATAAGATACTAGTGTAACTTATCAAATGCACTAGTATAACATTTCCTCAATATTTTCTCTCAATGTGACCTTTTCATCAAATGAACTGGGTAAACCCGCAACCGCTTTATTTCCTGCAGAAATGAACACAAGAATACAACACAATCCATTAAATATATATATCGACAAGATGTAAATTTGTACTCCCTCCGTCCTTTAATTTTTTATCCTATTTCCTTTTTGAGATGTCCCAAGACAACACTCTCTTTCCTTCTCAAAAATACCCTCTTACTTAAAGTAATGATTTTGACAACACTAACTCTCCACAACTTTTAAGGACATAAATGTCAAAATACCTTAACCTAAAAACCCAAGGGAGGAAAAAATAAGGACGGAGTGAGTAGTACGTATTTAGTTGATTATAAAAGAAATGACAATGCACATCAAGAACATAGATAAATAACGTCAAAAGAGAAATTGCCCACCGGTTTTGGAACATTTCATCGACATCCAAGCATCCCAGTTCTCCTCGGTGATACCATCTGCAAATTAAAGTAGTTTGAACAAATCAATAATAACTTTCAAGGAAAAATTCATTATAACAGGACATATAATCAACTTTTAATATCAGCCCGTTTAGCAATTTTGTTGTAATGCCCCAACCCTCGATCGATATATAGCTTGTTGGAGTATTTTTCATATCCATTAATTGCTTAGATAAAAATACACATTCAAAAACCTCAAAATACTTTATAAGACATATATACATGGAGATAAAGGAATATAATATATGTATATGAGTGCAAAACATACATACATTTTATCCCGCGATAATTGATCAATTCATCATCATCATCATAGTCACAATCATCATCATCATCATCATAATCATCGCTTGTATCATCATGAGGAAAGTAATAGAAATGATTACTAAATCAAAGTTAAGGAAGCTGATGATTACGAGATTTAATACCATAATTACATTTTGAGGAGTTATAGTAATAAATAGATTTGTCTCGTCTCTAACTCATCAACAAAATAAAAGGATACGGACCACTGTGGCAATCTGGACTCTTGGATGGAATGAAATGATAACCGCTAAGGTAGACACTTCTTGGGCCAATAACAGTAAAGACCACATCTCCATTCCCAATTTCCAGTTCTAAATTGGCCGTCTCCTTTTTGTTAGGCACCAAAGTAGCGAAAACAAATGGACTTCTATCACCCAAAGTACATTGTACCACACTCTTGTCCGTAGTGGATTCACCCATTCCGAGTGTTGCCTAAGAACATTTTCAAATATACTATTATTTTTCACCATTACATAATTAAAATAATTAAATCTAAAAATAAAAACATTAATTATCCACATTCAAATGAAAAAAAGGCCAAACAATTAAACAAAAGTCAGTTAACATAAACATCGATCAGTACCTGGGTAACTAAAAGCTTTGGCCTTAGAAAAGTATATACAAAAGAAAGAGTAATTGGGTTTCCGGGTTTCAACTCAATACCTAAAACACAAACAAACTAAATAAATATATGAAAAGAATTTTCAGACTAATTCAAACTATACGAGAAGAGGAGTAATAGATCTAACCCCAGAGAGCCATAGTTATGGGCAGAGGCGTCAAAATTTTCAACAGCAATTTAGCAAAGCTCGGGAATTTATATGTCAGTATCCTTTTGCCGTAGGGCTAGGGTTTATTCCCATAGCTTGCATGTGATTTTTTTAATTAATTCTCATTAGTTTTCTAGTCTTTTTTCCTATTTAATTAACTATTGTTCTCTTAACTTTTTTTTTCTTAACAATTATTCTATTAATTAATTTCTATTTTTGTTTCTTAATAATTATATAAATTTTATTTCTTTCTTAATAACTACAAATAGAATTCAATTTTTTCCTCTTTAGTCTTTTTTCTTTCTCAATTAACATTTATTCTTTTTATTTATTTTCTTTCTTAACAATTGTTCTTTTAATTTCTTTTTCTTTCTTAATAACTATCAATATAATTCAATTTTTTATAATAATTCTTGTTATCTTTTTATTTAATATATTACTACACAAAATTTCGTTCCCCAAATAATATTGATCTAGCTCAAATGAACAATTGACGCGATCAATTGTGAATGTAATTTGTGTGATTTGAAATTGTAATTAAGATACATAAATGTTTGGTGTTCTTTTGGGGTCAGGTCAGTATTATGTAATTAAAGCAATTTGTGGAGGTTATTTTTGTCAAATTTCACCTCCTTATTTTGTATATCCTCATATATATTTTTGTGATCAAAATATAATTTTCAAGTTTGACTGTTTGATTGATTTATTTTTATATATTTCGATTATAAAAATTAATCGTAGAATCTGAGCCCCCACTACACTGAATTCCTGGATCTGTCCTTGTATAGATGGTGTTTCGTATTCGGAAGTGTATTTTAAAAGATAATATTTAATGTGTTTTTCTGTGGATAATGCTTATCCTTTCAACGATATATGAGGTATGGTGACAACAACTGGATCGGACAGGCCGGTCCGACCAGTTCGACCGCGAACCGGAGGCCTGTTCGGTTCGGTTAACCCCCTAAAACCAGTAAGGTTAAAAATCAGTCTGAACCGGGTTGAATCGGTCCAAAACGGCGAACCGGTTTGGACCGGTTTCAATTCGGTTATGATTTTCTTTTTTTTTCTTCTTTTTTTTTCGATTTTTTAATATTAAAAATAAATTGAAATTTTTTGTAGAATGAGGGATTTGAACACCTAACCTCTTAAACAAAACATAACATCCTTACCATTTGAATTATATTATTTTTGTTGAACTTTTAGTATAGAAATTTATACATTATAAAAAACTTGTAACCAAATCTATTTATAAATTAGATTATGATAATTAACTCAAATTAAAATATTTTACACATTATCAATGAAGATTAAAATTAAATTTATTTTTATGACATAATTTCTTATTAAAAGTTTTTCTATAAGATATTTCTTTTCAACTATATATTTTTAGAATAAAGAGTGTCAAAGTTTGAAAGTCAAATAGATATATTATGCAAATTTGATTTTAAATATTAGACTTGTATACATAATCATATTTTAAAATTTATTAATCTCTTAGTTTGTTGTATTTTTAACTAAATAAATATAATCATATTATATTTATATGAGCTTATAATTACTAATTAATATCATATTACCATTATGATATAAGTTAGATAAATATTATATAGTTTAATTTAAATATATTCTAAGTTTTGTATATTTTTTATCAGTTGTAGGATAATGTTTAAATTTTATGCATATTGTACGTATATACTTTAAAATTAAATATATTTATTATATCATTATGACGTTATTCGGTCCGATCAACGGTCCGATCGATTCGACCAGTAAAACCAGTGGCCAATTGGCTCACCGGTTCATTGTCCGGCCCGGTTCTGAAAACATTGATGGTGACCCCAAGACATTGTTCCAGGCAGTAGACAATTAGTCACTATTCAATTTTAGTAAGTTATCTCTTATGTTTATCTATTTTTTTTATATATTCATATTGTTTGAGAAATTCAAGAAAAAGGTCATGAAAATCCGGATTTTTTGCACTTTGCACCCCCGAAACATGAGAAATAGACACTTTGCACCCCCAAAACTTAGATTTAGCACTTTGCACCCTCAAAATATAAAAAATACAGCACTTTGCACCCTCTTTTATTTTCAAACAAAAACTCAAGGGCAAAATAGGTAATTCAATTGCAAATCTTTGGCACTTTGCACCCTCAAAACTTGAGAATTTGGCACTTTGCACCCCCAAAATTAAATTAGCACTTAACATCCTCTAATTAAGAACAAATCAGCAACTTGCACCCCCGAAACAAATCTAAGAATATTCCGGGGTCCATATTTTATTTTCCTATAAAAAACAAATCAAAACTCAATATTTTCTAATCACAATATTTTCTATTAATTTCATAAAAAATATCAAATTAACACTTGATTTATTTAGAAAATAAGAACAACTCAAGTGCATTTTCAAGCACTAATCAAGTCTTTGTAATGAAGTTCACCGGTATCAATCACCACAATATCACTTGATCAGAAAAATTGGCAAAATTTAAAAAATGGTCCTTTAACTTTGGAACCCCTTCGAAAATAGTCATGTAACTATGCTAAACACATATTTCGTCCTCTAACTTTCACCAAATTTCTTTAGTCATATTCATAACAAAATTTTGTCCTCTAACTTTTTATAAATTTCAAATTCATTGCACAAGTACAAATCTGTACTATTACCATATTAAAAATTTGTAATTGTAGGACGAAAAATTAAACTTATTGAAAGCTAGAGGACAAAATTTGTAAATGCAGAATAAAATTGAAACTTATTGAAAGTTAAAGTACGAATTTCTAATGCTTAGAACTAAAATTAGAACTGAGAGAAAGTTAAAAGACTAAATTTGTACAATATAGTTACATTACAAGACTATTATTGGAAATAACCCTTACATGCCTATTTTTAAATTTTTGCCCCAAGAAACATGTTGTGGTTTCCCAAACTTTAATATTGTAATAAAACTACGAATTTCAAGATGGTACTAAGAGATATTATTAGACGACAAGTCCAATTCCATAGCAATTAAAAGATTATTAGTATTCACAACCAGTACATTGTTATGTATGCGCATATGTACTTTAAATGTTTAATATGAACTACATAAACAAATTCAACACATATTTGCATAATTCTAACTAAAAAGCATATAAATTTTCAATAACTGTTAAAAATGAAAATACAACAAGAAGAAAAAACCATATTAAACTCAAACAAACAAGTGGAAACAAAATAATTATCTTTTAAAATAAAATAAATTATCTAGTTTTCTTGTTCATATTATTCACAAGCTGTTTCATTTGAAATCTCCAAATCAAGAAATCCAAACCAATCAACACAAAAATCCAAACATTCTCTCCTTCACTTTCTTTTCCCGATTCCACTTCCACAATACTAAATTCCTCTCTTTCGACATTTCCCATTATACCCTCATCCACATGACCATATAACACGTACACCCTATCCTCCGCTCCAACAGTCACAGCACTAGCCTGCTTCTCCTCCTCAAGGGCAGTTTCGTCAAACACTACCCCCTCGCTCCAGCTGTCATCACTCTTGATAAAATACAACTTATATCTCGAAACCACCAAAACGACGCCGTCTCTTCTAACGGCGATCCCGTCAGCCGCCGTTAAGTCCTTATTCAATAGAACCCTCCTCGCCGTTCCGTCATCCACGTCGACTTTAAACAACTTCCCCGTGTGTGACTGAGTCACTAATAAATAACCCTTGGAGTTGTAAACGACGCCGTTCAGGCCGCACTTGTGATAAAAAACGGTGGGGTCCACAGGGTAGGATTTGAACATCTTCGATTCGGAAAGGATCGACGCGACGCCGTTTTGGTCGACTTTGAAGATGACGTCAGTAGGCGTTTCCGTGGTAATCCACTGCGACGTCGTTTGCGACGATTGGCGAGGGGAGTAGATCGTCGAGTGGGGTGAGGAAGAGTTGGCGGAAGGTGCGGAGATCGTATGAGGCGAGGGCGTTGTAAGGGGGGTCACGGGAATCGTATTTATACTAATTTTTAGTTTTATTTATTTCCCAAGGGAATCGAAAGAATGATTGTGGCCTCATCATCCTGTTTGCTATAAATTTGACACCGATTGCCTCGATGTGCAAATGGCTCGATATGATGTGTAATGAGTGCGGGCGTGCCAATGTTTGTGCGTGCAAACATAACGATATAAAATTGGACATGTCGATATCAATGTAAACTATAATGTAATGTCCTGATAAGGACATATTGATATCAATGTAAAATGCCCTGATAAGGCTGACTTCTAATCAATTGATTGCGGCAGAGTAGGCAAACACTACCCTTAGTTCTTTTCCATACCTGCCTGGCCGCAGGACTTAAATAATTTATGATAACCTTTCTGATATGCCGAAGTTTTATAGCCAATCGATGGCTTACTCAATATATCAATGAATTTACGAATGAGTTGATAATCAATCAGTTTAATATGTAATTTGACTTTAAAGACATAAACAAACGAATGCATCACTGAAAATCACTTGACGTAAATCATACTTTAACAAAAATCAGGAGATATGGACCAAATGCTTTCATTAACTATAAAAGAAATCAATGAGTTCCCTGATTCACCAATATTACAAAAATATGCAAAACGATAGAAGGTCTCCTGTATTGGCATGCATCTGCCAAACGAGTTGATAACTCTATTAAGTTCTGAAAAATACTCCTTGATTGGCAGGTAAACCCACCAAATGAGTTGATGATATATGACAGTGCAAGCTTGTTGACAGAAAGTAACACTGACGGCGAGTAACCACCATCAGCGGATCGCCCAACCTTGGCAGATGGCTACCAATCGGGCTCCTGACCAGCGGATGGCCACTGGAAAGGGCATCAATTGAGCAGATGGCTACTCAATCGATAGCTGTCAAGCAGATGGCTACTTGACAACGGACTCATCAAGCAGATGGCTACTTGACGAGGTTGCCATGTAACTACGTGGGCACTTACATGACGTTGCAGCGTGCTATTTTGCTTGATATCGAATGGTTTCGCTCGAGACAGCTTTGCTGACGGCGGAAGTAGCTTTGCGGCTTACTTTGAGCGGCGGTGCTAGACTTCAGGCGGCCATGTCCTGCTGGTTGCTGAGGATTGACGATTGATGTCAAGGAATTGGCAGTGCTGACTGACTGACAGAAGCAGCGGATGCTGGACTTCCGGAGAGGCGTTGAGCCGATTTCAGTGTAGACTGATTTGTTGATTGATTGAGTTGTGTCCGTCTTGTATGTCAGCCCCTCTGTATTTATAGCTGATGGCTGAAAAACTAACTGGCTGATGGCCGAAACTGACTGGTTGATGGCCTATCTCCCCACTATCTCCACTACCCTTGTTTTTCTCCACTTCCTCCACTCTTCCCACTACTTTGGAGATGGTTTTCCTTCTTTTCTTTGCTGAATTTCGGTTTCAATGGCAGTTTTAGGAGAGAACGTGTTCTGCCAATTTGAATTTCAGTTTAATTAATGTTGGTAACTGCTTAGGAGATAATTTAGGAAGTTGTTATTAAGCCAACTACTTATTTGGCCTTTATCCTTATCTCCAAATTTAATTAATTATCAATTAATCAACCCCCTCACTACTGGGCCGATTTCATCGGCTGGGCCACGAACTGTTCAGATTGCTGGGCCGTTTTCGTCGGCTGGGCCATGGGCCGTTCAGATCGGTTGGAGGCAATCAGCCCATTAATCCTCATATGATAATTGTAATTAATTATTTAATTAACTACTTGGTTTATTGGCCTTAATTATTATTTGGGCCAATCATTAATCTTTGGCCCAATTAATCAACTAATTGGTTTAATTGATTTAATTAAACCATTATGGCCAAAATAATCCCTTAGGCTCATTGGGCCTCTTTGTTCTTAAACCTTGTTTGGTCTAATTAGTTAACCTTGGCCCATAAATTAATTAACTTATCCATTAATTAACTTGCACTTAGCCGAACTCATTAATTATAAAATTGGGCCGTATCTCTAATTGGGTTCGTGACCCGTTTAATTTCGGTCAGATTGATTTCTGGATCAGAGTAGGTTCGATCCTGATCCAATTCACTTGGCTCTATTTATTGGGTTCGGCCCATTATCACGCTATTATTCCTCGATCAATCGAGGGTGATTTTTTGGGTACAAACAATGCCCCCCGTAAGTCGTATCTGTTAAATTTTAACTGATGACAAAATTTTATCAGATAAGACTTAGTTTTTAAATTTCCCTCCTTTTATGGCTCGATTGGCATTAATTGAGCATGCCTTTGTATTTAAAGTTAGCCATAATTGGCTAACTCTTCAAGACATTGGCATTTATTGGGAATCTCAAGAGTCTCCCTTAGCCACTCAATTCTTGTGCCAAGTGTCAACTCCCTCTCTCCTCCTTTTCGGCTAATACCCTTATCAACCGATAGGTGATTGGCCTCAAAGAGTCCAATCACCTACTTACTCTTCCCAAGAAAACCCTTTTTTCTTTAACATCTCCTTCTCACACTCAACCTCTCACTCATCTCTTCCATACCCGATTTCTCTCTCTCAAATCCTCCATAGCCAATCTTTCCTTCTCCAAAATACTCCATAACCCACCATAAATCAAGGATTTTCTCTTCAACAATCATGGCCGGTGCACAAATCGATCGACGGGATGTACATATCTTGACCCAAGTCCTCCAAGAAACCCCTTTCGGCACCACCATCGGCCCGTTCCACTCGGCCGCCGATGTGCCGCCCGCCACGGAGCATCCTCTCCTTTACCCTCAAGAAGCCTTGCCTTTCTCCGAAAGCCCCACTACTTTTCAATCTACCACCCGCGGATGGCCATGGGCTAGTTCCGTCGTTCACGCGGACTGGTTGGTCTGGTGTCGGAGGGTGGAGAAAACGTTCGCCCCCGTTTGGCGTCTCTGTGGAATTTATGATGCCATTCAATTTTGTAAGGTGGGGTTATCTTTGAATCTTCCCCTCATTCGAGCAGCGGTGCAGTTTTGGTGCAAAGCCGACAACACCTTTCACTTTGCTTACGGTCCGATGACTCCGACCCTTCTGGATATTTTGGCCATCAGTGGCCTCGGGCCCACTGGGTGTTATGTCGACCCCCAACCATCGGCCGGAGATGATGCATTTCACTTCCCCGCGGCTGTCGATGAAAAGGGCGCTACCTTATTGAGTTATGGCCCCATTATCGGTCGATACAAAAATCTGGCTGATACCGTCGAGGTATCTCATATTGAACATGTCCACTTTCTTACGTTATGGCTGTCGAGATATATATTCTGTACTTCTGCACTGTCTGTGACCAAAGAGTACAATGCTATGGCCATTAGTCTTGCTAGGGGCGAGAAAGTGGCTTTAGGCCCTGTTGTTTTTTGCAGTTTTTGTGCGGGTATTGAGGGCTTTTTGGCGTCGAGATGTGTTTTCTTGCAGGGGCCCATCTGGTTGCTCCAGGCATGGCTATTCGCCTATTTTCCAGATTTTTGTGCATTCACTACCACCCCCATTGATAACGAAATATACGCCAGTTTTGTGGCTCGGCAAACACTACAACCCCTCAACTTTTATTACTTCTTCTCCCGATTTTACAACAAGGTCAAAGGCCCCGAGCCTAATTTCCTGGTTTTTTGCTCTCCTATGCTATCGGTCTACTCCCCATTGATGTCAGCGGACCTTCAAAGGGATTATCAGAAAATGTGGGCCAGCTTCTTGACATCAAGGGATGTCCCTGCTGGTTTAAAGGTTACTGGGGCCAAGGAAGCCACGGAGCGGAAGCCTCTTAAATGCTCCGTTCGTTTTTATCCTGCTCACTACGTGGCTCGACAATTTGGCCTTGTGCAGATGATCCCTCGATTTGGCATGTCCCTTACTGACAGGAATGTCAATTTTGTTGAGCTGCAGGATATGGACAGCTTTGATGAGTTGCGGAGGTGTTGGCGCACGGCCCGCGATGCTTTCGTTTTCAGGATGTACAATCCCAGTTCTGCCAGCTCTCCCGATTTCATCAAGTGGTGGGATAGCTACCTTGTTCTCACTCGTCCCGATACTTTTCATGTTGCTGCAGCCAAGTTCACTGTGCCTAATCACCCTGAAATCATTTCCTGTGACGGCCCGTTCCTTGAGCCATCTGCTGCTGCCCTTGTCAAGGCGTCCAAGAAAGGTAAATTGGCTATCATTTCTCGATTTGAAAAGTTTTATAATGTGACTTGGGACCCTGATAATAAGGATAGAGTGTTTGAGGAAGCCTCCGTTAATTTTGAGCTGTTGAAGAATGATAGAATAGGTAGGGCCAGGTTGGCTCATTCTAAGTTAGCCAAAAAACGGGGGGGTCCTGGTGAAGTTCCTCCCTGGTATACATTTTATAAACCCCTCGGCCCCTCTCTCCCATTGCTCCCTGATTTTGTCGAGCCATTTGGGTTTGTGGCTCCGGCTTCTGTCCCTGTCACTGGCACCATTTCTCGTAGTCATCAGTCTAGTTCCCAAGTTTCCTTTACGGGATACCACGCTGATGACCCCCATACCATGTCCAAGATTTATATTTTATGTGAATACAAGGACGGGGGCACCATTGCCCTTGATCAACCAGGTAGATTCCTTTGTTTTTGTTTCTTGATCACTGTTGTATAATAACATGCTCGTTTCTTTGCAGGAAAGAAACCTTCGGCCTCTCAGGCTGGAAAAAAGAAGGCCGTCAAGGAGCCTGTTATACCTTTTGCTGTTCCTCTTCAGATAGTCAGTCCACAAACCTCTTCCCCCGCTGCTTCTCAGTCGATTCAGGAGTCTGAAGCTCACTCTTCTGCTGACAAGGTAACTGATCCCCTTGTTCTGTATGTCCGACGTTCTCGTCGGCTCTTTCATCAACGAGGTGGCACTAGTGCCATAATCGTGAGCAGTTCTGACGAGGAGGTAGTCCCCATTAACTTACTTTATTTTCTTTTTTGAACTTACCTTAATATTCTTCCTTTTCTGTCAGGAGGTGAGCTCGAAAGGCAAACGTCGAGCCATCAAAGTTGATCCTCCGCCCCGCAAGAAGGTCAGGACATTGGCTGTCAGCTCATCTGATAGTGAAGATGATGGAGAAAGATTCCAGCGAGTGGAGGTTCCAACCCCTCGATCTCCCAGGATTATTCCAGAGAATCCTCCCGTTGACACCAATGTTGGTGAGGAATCAGGGGAAACGGCCACCCAGCAGCCTAAACCTGTTGTCCCTTCTCAGACTGTTCCCGTCAAGGATACTCCTATTTCTGCTCCTCCTCCTTTGAATGTGGTTAGTTTTACTATCGCTTTGTTTAACTTCTTTGTTCCATTTGCATGGCACTTACCCTGTTTTGGGTTTTGATTTTCAGACTCCTCCGTCAGGTCAAGCCATGGATAGCTCCCATAAGCTTATGCAAGCCTTGGCTCGATTTGCCAGCACTCGTGCCTTATCTCTGCAGAGTTCATCCTCTCAATCCCAATCGACTGCTTCAGAGCCATCGAGCCATGCTCTGTTCTCCCCTGCTGAAATTGCTCATCTCAAAGGGTTGTTGTCGAACTATCAGAGTCAGCCATTGGATGTCCTGATGATCAACATGGGACCATCTCTTGACGACCTGATGAGCAAGTTGTCCCCTGCCAAACTCCCAAGTGATAAGGTGGCTTTTTACTCCGATTTTGCGCAGCAGTTTAGCCAAATGAGGAGTGAATTCAAAGACAATGATCGGGCCATCAAGGCAAGAGCCTCTTTTGAGTCTCCTCTCGGGACCCTTCTCTCCAAGTTTGATGAGCTCTACGTCCAAGGATCCAGCCTCAGTGATTCACTTACCAACCTCAAAGGCTCGGAGGCTGATTTGGTTGCTGCCATCGAGGAGCTTCAGAGGCAGTTGGATGTTGTTCGAGGCAAGATCAAGACGGCTTCCGCAGAGGCTGAATCCATTACTGATCAGTTGGCCAACACCGATGCCTTGATCGCCGAAGCCAAAACTGCTGAAGATCAAGTGGTTGCTCAAGCAGCAGCTGCCGCGGCCGATCAAGCCAGAATAGAGACGGCCCTCAAGGGGTTCCTTGGCCGATTCACACAGGACTTCCTGCAGTAAACATTGACTTTCTGGCCTGCGAGTCATTGATTTTGGCGAGGGTGCCAAGTAGTTTAGGATTTTGCTTTTGTTATGGCTTGACGGCCAAGGACTTTCCTTATCTCCTGTTTTCGTAGACGTAATGGCCTGATGTCCACATACTACTTTTCTTTCCTTAGTAGATTTTATTTTGGCTTAGTTTATCGCGTGTTTTTCTTTAAGACTGAAACCAAATCCAACTAAGTACCAAAGATTTGCAGCCCAAAGACTAATTTTGCGAGGATGAACAAAACTTCCTTGTCGACAAGACCTAGTTAAAATCAAATCAACCCAATTGACAGTAAAAAATGCATTTCTGCAATAACTTGATATCAGGGAAAACAAAGACTTGATTAAAAACGAAGTATTTAGCCAATTTTTAGAAATAAATGCAACAGCTAATACTATTTTAAAATTTACTTAGTCTAACAAAACAGAAAGGGAAATAAAAACAAGACTAAAAATAAACCTAACTTAATATTTACAAAGGTATCGGCGCACTAAAGTGCTCTTGGCGCCGTTCAATTTCCAACTCCAAAGCTCGCTGATGTTCCAGACACATTGTTTCCCAGAGGGTTGGTCTGAATTTTTTCAAATATCTTCCATTGATGGGGTCTCTGCAAAGATCCCCGTTTGGCTTCTTTAGTATGTAACCTCCTCCTCGAGTTATCGAGAAGATTTCATATGGCCCTTGCCATGTCGCACTCCATTTGCCATACTTTTTCTCACGTTGATGAAGTGGCAGGACTGTTCTCCAGACCAAGTCTCCGACATCAAAGTGTTTCCTGCGTATCTTTTTATCATAGCATCGGGCAACCAATTTCTTCTGTGCCTCGATTCTATCTAACGCGGCAACTCTGACTTCATCCAACTCATCAAGCTCTTGGAGCATACTTTCAGTGTATTCTTCGGGTGTCAGCTCATTTTGTTGCATCACCCGAAGTGATCGGACGTTTATCTCCATCGGTAGTACGGCATCCTGTCCATAAGTCAATTTATACGGAGTAGTGCCTGTACTCGTTCTTTTGCTGGTCCGATAAGCCCATAATGCCTCTGACAACATTAGGTGCCATGCTCTTGGGTTTTCCTCGATCATCTTTGAAATGATGTCCTTAAGGACTCGATTTGAGGCTTCAGCTTGGCCATTCCCTTGCGCATAATAAGGTGTTGAATGGACCAATTCAAAACCCATTGATCTGGCAAACTCCTTGATTTCCTGACCAACAAACATTAGCCCCCTGTCAGTGACAATGGTTTGTGGCAGGCCAAACCTATGTATGATTAAGTCCTTGATGAACTTCATCACTTCGGCCTGATTGGCCTGTTTGAGTGGTTTGGCCTCTACCCACTTGGTGAAATAATCTGTGGCCACAATGATGTATCGATGGTGTTTGGATGACGATGGATGTATCTCCCCGATTATATCGATGGCCCAACACCTGAAAGGCCATGGCTTGATTATCACGTTCATCTCCTCGATGGGGATTCTCTGAATTACCCCAAAGCGTTGGCATTTTTCACACCCCTTTGCCAATTGAACGCAGTCTCCCACCATCTTTGGCCAGTAATAGCCATATCGGCGTAATAGCCATGCTAGCTTATGTCCGTTTTGATGGGCGCCACAAATTCCTTCATGTGCTTCCATCATAATTCTCATGGCTTCCTGTTGATCGACGCATAACAGTAATACACCGTCATGGCCTTTTCTGAACAATTGATCTCCCATCAGGACATAATTGACGGCCCTGAGCCTTGTCTGTCGAGATGATTTATCAGACGGATTAGCCAGATATTTTCTGATCGGCTCTCTCCAGTCATCGGGATCCTGAAACACACTTAGGACAGTTAGAATATTATCCCGATATATAAATGATGGACAGTGTCTTCTCCTGACGACGTAATGAGATTCATCGATGTCATCAGGAAGATCAGCACCAGTCGCCAATTGGGCCAAACTGTTGGCCTCACTATTATGTCCCCTTGTTATATGATAACAAGTGACATCAGCAAATTCTGAAAGTAAAGACGTTGCCGTCAAGTAATATTTGTCAAGAGTAGGATTTCGACATTTATATGTACCTTGAATTTGCCTGATAACCAACTGTGAGTCTCCGATGATGGTAATGGATTTGACATGTAACTCCCTTAGCATTTCTAGTCCAATAATTAAGGCTTCGTATTCGGCCTGATTATTGGTGCATTCAAAATCAAATTGTATAGATAACTTGGTTTTAACATCAGATGGTGAAATTAAAACAATACCTGCCCCACACAGTCTATCGGTTTTTGACCCATCGAAAGCCAGTGTCCACGGCTTGATCTCCACTGTCATCAAGTCCAGTTCCTTTAGAACGGTCTGATCTATGTCAATGCATGGATGGTCAACCAAGAAATCAGCCAATACTTGGCCTTTGACTGCCTTTTGCGGTACATACTGCAATTGATACTCCATCAGTTGGATAGCCCATCGGCCGATCCTTCCTCTCATTACAAGGTTAGCTATCATATACTTGATAACATCAATACTAGAAATTACTAACACCTTGACAGGCAGCATATAATGACGTAACTTTTTA
Organism: Penstemon davidsonii; assembly: GCA_034814905.1. Lineage (NCBI taxonomy): Eukaryota > Viridiplantae > Streptophyta > Magnoliopsida > Lamiales > Plantaginaceae > Penstemon > Penstemon davidsonii. Next base: position 27,541,577 of record JAYDYQ010002534.1, read on the forward strand.
CAAGAGAAAAACAGTGCAAGACATACCTTTTCTATCGGGGTATACTTCTGTTCCGTTTCTGACAGATGCCTGCTCAAGTAGTATATAGCCCGTTCAAATCCATTTTCATCGTCTTGTGCTAAAAATCCGCCGACAGTATCTTCTGTGGCAGATATATACAATTTCAAGGGTTTCCCCTTGACTGGCGGCATCATTACATGCGGCGTAGTCAGTTTGTCTTTGATCTCTTGAAACGCCTGCTCATGCTCCGTTTGCCAGCAAAATTCCTCTTTGTCCTTCAGCCTTAACAAAGGTGAGAAGACCTTTGTTTTTCCAGCCAAGTTTGATATGAACCTCCTTAGAAAGTTGACCTTGCCAAGGAATTGTTGTAGTTCCTTCTTTGTTGATGGAGGTTTGGCTGTCAGGATAGCCTTGGACTTGTTCTTGTCGACCTCAATCCCCTTGCGATGCACTAAGAAGCCAAGAAAATTAGCTGATGCAACTGCAAAAACACATTTCAAGGGATTAAGTTTCAATTTATGTTTTCTCATTTTGGCAAATGACTTCGCCAAATGTGTCAAGTGTTCTTCATAACTGGCCGATTTGATCACAATATCATCGATGTAAATTTTGACAAAGTCATCGATGTACTCACTGAAAATGCAGTTCATGGCCCGTTGATAAGTGGCTCCAGCGTTTTTTAGTCCGAATGGCATCACTTTCCATTGAAAGGTGCCTATTCCCCCTGGACATTGGAAAGCCAATTTTGGTACGTCGTCTACTGCCACAAAGATCTGATTATAGCCTGCACTTCCGTCGACGGCAGTCAAAAACATATTGCCAGCGGCGGCATCGATCAGCATGTCTGCCATTGGCATCGGGTATTCATCCTTAGGAGAGGCAAGATTTAGGTCTCTGAAATCAATGCATATCCTGATCTTACCGTTCTTTTTCATTACGGGCACCACGTTGGCAACCCACTCTGGATATCGGGCCACTTCGATGAAACTGGCCTTCAACAACTTCTCGATTTCCTCCCTGATCAGCTGACAGACTTCCACTGACATCCGTCTCAGGGGCTGTTTTCGGGGTAAATACCCTTCAAGTATTGGAATTCGATGCTCAACTAACTCCCTGCTTAGTCCTGGCATCTCGTCGTAATTCCAGGCAAAGCAATCCTTGTATTCTTTCAATACTTGAATCAATCGTTCCTTCTGGCCATCATCCAGCAATGCGCTGATGTACGTTGGCCTATGATCCTCTTCGGTGCCCAACTCAATTTCGATGACAGGATCTTGCACTTGGATTTTAATGTCATCAAGCTTGGCTGGCGCCGTTCCTAATTCTTCTAACTGAATTTCGTCGCCATCTGATATTGGCGTTTCTTCCTCGAAGATAAGATCGCCTGTATAACATTCGGCCACATAGGCCCGAAATTTTCGAATTAGATCGGCACATGCTTCCTGTTCTGGGCCGATGATAACGATCTTATCAATTTCCAGTTGTTCTGCCTTATCAGCCGATGGTTCCTTATCATCAACAGTATAATTCATAAGTACTGACTGTTTTGCTCTTGCGGCCCCTCTTCCTTGACATTGCAGGGCCGACTTAACTCCTTCGCGAGGCAGGTCATTTCGAGCTGAGTTAGTTTTTTGCTCGATGTGACTTCCATAGGTCGTCCATATTTGTCCTGTCCGACAAATCGATAAGGTCCTATATCCTCTCGATAATATGCCGCCTCGATGGCATTAACTTTTGCCGTAAATGGCCTGTTGTCGGCCATTATGATCTCTGGTTCAGCGGCGTCTCCCCAGATCAGTAAACATTGATGAAGAGAAGACGGCACACATAGAGCGGAGTGAATCCAGTCTCTCCCCAGCAACGCATTGTAAGATGTGGCAGCATCTACCACGAAGAAAGCAATCTTCAGGCTTGTCTTTCCGATCTTTACCTCGACGGGTAAAATTCCTAATGTATCAGCCTTTCCTCCAGTAAAGTTGCTAACGATCACCCTTGTTTGCATCAAGTCTTCACTGACCTTGCCTAGTTTGTACATAGTAGATGCTGGCATTACATTGACGGCTGCCCCGTTATCGACCAGCATTCTGTCGATGGGCTTCCCGTCGATATGTCCTGATATATACAATGGCCTGATGTGTCTGGCCATAAAAGAAGGTGGCTTCTGGAAAATATTTTCTACCTTCTTGTCCCAATCGGTCTCCTTTCCGTCATCGACCGATAATGTTCCCAAATCCTCTGCCATCTGTACAACCGGCATTCCTTCGTCCCAGACTCCATCAGTGAAGTATTCCAGTTCCTCGTCGATGACATCGACGAGTTCAGAATCTACTGCATTACATTGCATCACTGCCGAGCCGGCTGACGGCTGGCTGGTCCCACTTTCTTCGTCCTCTTTTGCTTTCTCGTCGACTGCTTTTTCCTCGATTGCTTGGCCAGATTCGGCCTCATCTTTCTTACCGCTGTTCTCGCCATAGATTTTGGCAAATTTCTCCCTAAGATCGTTTTCGTCTTCTTGTAATTCTTTCTCCAAATCAATTGTGCCATATTTGGCTTTCCCTGGTGACCGCCATGGGGAAACAGCTCCCTGTTCGGCCTCCTCGGCCTCTTTAGCCTCTTGTCTAGGCTTCATTTCTATATCACGTGGCTTTGCCGTTCGCTGTTTCATCGGGGCTTTCCCTTTGGCTGTCTCGATTTCTTTCCTCTGGCGCAAGTAGCGCCGATATTGCGTTCTGGTCATCTGATCGACCCTTTGATTCCCAGGGAATTTCGGATGCCTCACGGGTACCCATCTCCCTACTCGAGTATTTGCAGGGGTATGGACAGTTCGCGGCCTATATTGATCAGGCGATGTTGTTTTGATCGACGGCCCATAGGTCCTGTCTCTGTGGTAGGCGGTCGATCTGACCTGCCTAACTGGTAATCTGTCAGGTGATCTTTCCCTGATCCTGTTGTTACGACTAGTACCCTCCTGCGGCTGTCGAGGCATTTTAGGTATGGCCTGATCTCTACGTGGTTCCACTGTTGGTGGAGTTGCCTGCACTGGCAAAGGTGCTGGCACTGGAGATGGTGCCATCACTTGATACTGTGGCATAACTTGATGTTGTGGCTGTGGCATCACTTGATAAGGATATGCTCCTTGTGTTGCGTTTGGCCATGACATGTACTGGCCATATATGTTTGGGTTCACAAACAAAGGTACTGTTGCCAAATCAGCATGGCACCTGGCACATAATCCCATTTGCATACTCATCGAAGATGGTAAGTGACGTGGGTCCCCTTCCGTATACTGCTCTTCTGTCCTGTTTGTAACCCCTACCATGTTTATCCCTACCTCATTCTGTTGGAAGGGATTAGTGTCAACCGTCATCGGCTTAGTAATTTTCCAATCTGGGGCAAATCTCAAAATGCCCTTATCAAGGTGATCTTGTACCATCCACCTGAAAACGAGACATTCATTCGTAGAGTGAGTCCATACGTCGTGATATTTGCAATAAGTCTTACCTGCAATTTTCATTGGAGATGGTATCACGTGATCCCCTTTTAGCCTGAGGATCTTGTCGGCCAACAGTTGATCAAAGATGGCTTCAGTCTTGGAGACATCAAATGAATATCGTCTTTCGCGGTCTGTTTTATATTCAGCATCTGTTCTTACCAAGTTATTTGGCACCTTGATAGCTGGTTGAGGCTCTTTTGGTTTTGCAAGAGCCTGACAGACAGTGTTCTTTGGACAGACCACTTCAGCTAACCCGATTTCAATACCTGTCTGCTCCATCGACCTGTTTAATGGTTCCTCGCTAGAATCAGCCATTCCTACTTGGTGGTAGTTTCCTCTGGGTTGTCGCCTGTTTTCATCCCTTAGGACCCTCTCATACCGAACCGCATGATCGGTCAGTTCAAACAAGTCTTCATGATATTGAGCCATCATGATTTTCCTCAATTCAAAATGCATGCCATGGATGGCAATCTTGATACATTCTTTCTCTGGCAGAGGTATGGCACAGAAGCCTCTGGGCCTGATGAACGCTTTCATGTATTCCTCTACTGTCTGCCCCGTCAGCTGCTTCATGTTGGATAGCTCGATGACAGATACTTCGAGCGGGGCTTGATAGTGGTTCATCACAAATACCTTTTCCATGGATGGCCAGTCAAGGACCTATCCTGGTTTCAAGTTGGCGTACCAGTGGAACGCCATGCCGGTGAGTGAGTTAGGAAACAATTTTAACTTCAGCTCGTTGCTTAAGTTGCCACATTCCAGAGAAAATCGAGCCAGATGCTCGGTGGCAGACTGAGACCCTTCTCCTGAAAACAGAGTGAAGTTGGGTGCCCTGTAGTTCATCGGGAACGGCACCTGATCAATGTATTCTGGATGAGGTTTATTATACCTTGATGCCCTATTCCCTTGTCTCCTTACGAACATTTCTTGAGCCTGATTCATCGTCAACAGGTCGTCCTGACCTTCCATGGCTCGATTTGTTCTTTCATAGGCCGATGAGATGGCCTGCTGTCCCTCTGGGCCATATCCCATGGCCTCTGATCGTTCCTCTTCCGACCTGCCCCCCGAGTCTGGGCGTTGATACCTGGCCTTGGAGGTACTTCCTTTCTTGTCAAGGACATTAGTTTGTCCGTTGCCCTGTTTGTAGGGCGTTTCATCCCTTGATCCACTTCCCCCGATATGTATCGCGGGTCCCTGCCTTTGTCAACAGAGCTTTTGGGCGGCCCTGTCCAGGCCTGCGATTGTATCCCATTGGCAAATGTATTGATGCTTTCAGCGAGCATAGCCATTTTTGACTCCAGATGCATCAAGGAAGAATTTACAGTGTTGCTGGCTTCAGTATTGGCCTGACTGGCTGCAGTGGCCGAGCCTAGCATGTTTTCGAACTTACTGACGACGTTTGACCATTCTACCTGTTTGGCCTCAAGGTCCCTAGTGAAGTTGCGGACCTCCGTTGTCAGTTCTTCTATCTTGTCAGTCCCTTCCATAGTTAGCGGGACAGTGGATAGATTTTCCAGAGAGTGCGTTAGATCAGAGCGTGTCCTTGTCAAGCTAGATCGAGTCTTTCGCGTTATCTGTGGTATCATCTGACAACAGCAAAAGATTAATTGTTAAGCATCAACTGATTGACTTTTTGGCAAAAAGATTATCAAGTCCCACTGGGCGTGCCAAAATATTGTTTGCTATAAATTTGACACCGATTGCCTCGATGTGCAAATGGCTCGATATGATGTGTAATGAGTGCGGGCGTGCCAATATTTGTGCGTGCAAACATAACGATATAAAATTGGACATGTCGATATCAATGTAAACTATAATGTAATGTCCTGATAAGGACATATTGATATCAATGTAAAATGCCCTGATAAGGCTGACTTCTAATCAATTGATTGCGGCAGAGTAGGCAAACACTACCCTTAGTTCTTTTCCATGCCTGCCTGGCCGCAGGACTTAAATAATTTATGATAACCTTTCTGATATGCCGAAGTTTTATAGCCAATCGATGGCTTACTCAATATATCAATGAATTTACGAATGAGTTGATAATCAATCAGTTTAATATGTAACTTGACTTTAAAGACATAAACAAACGAATGCATCACTGAAAATCACTTGACGTAAAGCATACTTTAACAAAAATCAGGAGATATGGACCAAATGCTTTCATTAACTATAAAAGAAATCAATGAGTTCCCTGATTCACAAATATTACAAAAATATGCAAAACGATAGAAGGTCTCCTGTATTGGCATGCATCTGCCAAACGAGTTGATAACTCTATTAAGTTCTGAAAAATACTCCTTGATTGGCAGGTAAACCCACCAAATGAGTTGATGATATATGACAGTGCAAGCTTGTTGACAGAAAGTAACACTGACGGCGAGTAACCACCATCAGCGGATCGCCCAACCTTGGCAGATGGCTACCAATCGGGCTCCTGACCAGCGGATGGCCACTGGAAAGGGCATCAATTGAGCAGATGGCTACTCAATCGATAGCTGTCAAGCAGATGGCTACTTGACAACGGACTCATCAAGCAGATGGCTACTTGACGAGGTTGCCATGTAACTACGTGGGCACTTACATGACGTTGCAGCGTGCTATTTTGCTTGATATCGAATGGTTTCGCTCGAGACAGCTTTGCTGACGGCGGAAGTAGCTTTGCGGCTTACTTTGAGCGGCGGTGCTAGACTTCAGGCGGCCATGTCCTGCTGGTTGCTGAGGATTGACTATTGATGTCAAGGAATTGGCAGTGCTGACTGACTGACAGAAGCAGCGGATGCTGGACTTCCGGAGAGGCGTTGAGCCGATTTCAGTGTAGACTGATTTGTTGATTGATTGAGTTGTGTCCGTCTTGTATGTCAGCCCCTCTGTATTTATAGCTGATGGCTGAAAAACTAACTGGCTGATGGCCGAAACTGACTGGTTGATGGCCTATCTCCCCACTATCTCCACTACCCTTGTTTTTCTCCACTTCCTCCACTCTTCCCACTACTTTGGAGATGGTTTTCCTTCTTTTCTTTGCTGAATTTCGGTTTCAATGGCAGTTTTAGGAGAGAACGTGTTCTGCCAATTTGAATTTCAGTTTAATTAATGTTGGTAACTGCTTAGGAGATAATTTAGGAAGTTGTTATTAAGCCAACTACTTATTTGGCCTTTATCCTTATCTCCAAATTTAATTAATTATCAATTAATCAACCCCCTCACTACTGGGCCGATTTCATCGGCTGGGCCACGAACTGTTCAGATTGCTGGGCCGTTTTCGTCGGCTGGGCCATGGGCCGTTCAGATCGGTTGGAGGCAATCAGCCCATTAATCCTCATATGATAATTGTAATTAATTATTTAATTAACTACTTGGTTTATTGGCCTTAATTATTATTTGGGCCAATCATTAATCTTTGGCCCAATTAATCAACTAATTGGTTTAATTGATTTAATTAAACCATTATGGCCAAAATAATCCCTTAGGCTCATTGGGCCTCTTTGTTCTTAAACCTTGTTTGGTCTAATTAGTTAACCTTGGCCCATAAATTAATTAACTTATCCATTAATTAACTTGCACTTAGCCGAACTCATTAATTATAAAATTGGGCCGTATCTCTAATTGGGTTCGTGACCCGTTTAATTTCGGTCAGATTGATTTCTGGATCAGAGTAGGTTCGATCCTGATCCAATTCACTTGGCTCTATTTATTGGGTTCGGCCCATTATCACGCTATTATTCCTCGATCAATCGAGGGTGATTTTTTGGGTACAAACAATGCCCCCCGTAAGTCGTATCTGTTAAATTTTAACTGATGACAAAATTTTATCAGATAAGACTTAGTTTTTAAATTTCCCTCCTTTTATGGCTCGATTGGCATTAATTGAGCATGCCTTTGTATTTAAAGTTAGCCATAATTGGCTAACTCTTCAAGACATTGGCATTTATTGGGAATCTCAAGAGTCTCCCTTAGCCACTCAATTCTTGTGCCAAGTGTCAACTCCCTCTCTCCTCTCTCCTCTCTCCTCCTTTTCGGCTAATACCCTTATCAACCGATAGGTGATTGGCCTCAAAGAGTCCAATCACCTACTTACTCTTCCCAAGAAAACCCTTTTTTCTTTAACATCTCCTTCTCACACTCAACCTCTCACTCATCTCTTCCATACCCGATTTCTCTCTCTCAAATCCTCCATAGCCAATCTTTCCTTCTCCAAAATACTCCATAACCCACCATAAATCAAGGATTTTCTCTTCAACAATCATGGCCGGTGCACAAATCGATCGACGGGATGTACATATCTTGACCCAAGTCCTCCAAGAAACCCCTTTCGGCACCACCATCGGCCCGTTCCACTCGGCCACCGATGTGCCGCCCGCCACGGAGCATCCTCTCCTTTACCCTCAAGAAGCCTTGCCTTTCTCCGAAAGCCCCACTACTTTTCAATCTACCACCCGCGGATGGCCATGGGCTAGTTCCGTCGTTCACGCGGACTGGTTGGTCTGGTGTCGGAGGGTGGAGAAAACGTTCGCCCCCGTTTGGCGTCTCTGTGGAATTTATGATGCCATTCAATTTTGTAAGGTGGGGTTATCTTTGAATCTTCCCCTCATTCGAGCAGCGGTGCAGTTTTGGTGCAAAGCCGACAACACCTTTCACTTTGCTTACGGTCCGATGACTCCGACCCTTCTGGATATTTTGGCCATCAGTGGCCTCGGGCCCACTGGGTGTTATGTCGACCCCCAACCATCGGCCGGAGATGATGCATTTCACTTCCCCGCGGCTGTCGATGAAAAGGGCGCTACCTTATTGAGTTATGGCCCCATTATCGGTCGATACAAAAATCTGGCTGATACCGTCGAGGTATCTCATATTGAACATGTCCACTTTCTTACGTTATGGCTGTCGAGATATATATTCTGTACTTCTGCACTGTCTGTGACCAAAGAGTACAATGCTATGGCCATTAGTCTTGCTAGGGGCGAGAAAGTGGCTTTAGGCCCTGTTGTTTTTTGCAGTTTTTGTGCGGGTATTGAGGGCTTTTTGGCGTCGAGATGTGTTTTCTTGCAGGGGCCTATCTGGTTGCTCCAGGCATGGCTATTCGCCTATTTTCCAGATTTTTGTGCATTCACTACCACCCCCATTGATAACGAAATATACGCCAGTTTTGTGGCTCGGCAAACACTACAACCCCTCAACTTTTATTACTTCTTCTCCCGATTTTACAACAAGGTCAAAGGCCCCGAGCCTAATTTCCTGGTTTTTTGCTCTCCTATGCTATCGGTCTACTCCCCATTGATGTCAGCGGACCTTCAAAGGGATTATCAGAAAATGTGGGCCAGCTTCTTGACATCAAGGGATGTCCCTGCTGGTTTAAAGGTTACTGGGGCCAAGGAAGCCACGGAGCGGAAGCCTCTTAAATGCTCCGTTCGTTTTTATCCTGCTCACTACGTGGCTCGACAATTTGGCCTTGTGCAGATGATCCCTCGATTTGGCATGTCCCTTACTGACAGGAATGTCAATTTTGTTGAGCTGCAGGATATGGACAGCTTTGATGAGTTGCGGAGGTGTTGGCGCACGGCCCGCGATGCTTTCGTTTTCAGGATGTACAATCCCAGTTCTGCCAGCTCTCCCGATTTCATCAAGTGGTGGGATAGCTACCTTGTTCTCACTCGTCCCGATACTTTTCATGTTGCTGCAGCCAAGTTCACTGTGCCTAATCACCCTGAAATCATTTCCTGTGACGGCCCGTTCCTTGAGCCATCTGCTGCTGCCCTTGTCAAGGCGTCCAAGAAAGGTAAATTGGCTATCATTTCTCGATTTGAAAAGTTTTATAATGTGACTTGGGACCCTGATAATAAGGATAGAGTGTTTGAGGAAGCCTCCGTTAATTTTGAGCTGTTGAAGAATGATAGAATAGGTAGGGCCAGGTTGGCTCATTCTAAGTTAGCCAAAAAACGGGGGGGTCCTGGTGAAGTTCCTCCCTGGTATACATTTTATAAACCCCTCGGCCCCTCTCTCCCATTGCTCCCTGATTTTGTCGAGCCATTTGGGTTTGTGGCTCCGGCTTCTGTCCCTGTCACTGGCACCATTTCTCGTAGTCATCAGTCTAGTTCCCAAGTTTCCTTTACGGGATACCACGCTGATGACCCCCATACCATGTCCAAGATTTATATTTTATGTGAATACAAGGACGGGGGCACCATTGCCCTTGATCAACCAGGTAGATTCCTTTGTTTTTGTTTCTTGATCACTGTTGTATAATAACATGCTCGTTTCTTTGCAGGAAAGAAACCTTCGGCCTCTCAGGCTGGAAAAAAGAAGGCCGTCAAGGAGCCTGTTATACCTTTTGCTGTTCCTCTTCAGATAGTCAGTCCACAAACCTCTTCCCCCGCTGCTTCTCAGTCGATTCAGGAGTCTGAAGCTCACTCTTCTGCTGACAAGGTAACTGATCCCCTTGTTCTGTATGTCCGACGTTCTCGTCGGCTCTTTCATCAACGAGGTGGCACTAGTGCCATAATCGTGAGCAGTTCTGACGAGGAGGTAGTCCCCATTAACTTACTTTATTTTCTTTTTTGAACTTACCTTAATATTCTTCCTTTTCTGTCAGGAGGTGAGCTCGAAAGGCAAACGTCGAGCCATCAAAGTTGATCCTCCGCCCCGCAAGAAGGTCAGGACATTGGCTGTCAGCTCATCTGATAGTGAAGATGATGGAGAAAGATTCCAGCGAGTGGAGGTTCCAACCCCTCGATCTCCCAGGATTATTCCAGAGAATCCTCCCGTTGACACCAATGTTGGTGAGGAATCAGGGGAAACGGCCACCCAGCAGCCTAAACCTGTTGTCCCTTCTCAGACTGTTCCCGTCAAGGATACTCCTATTTCTGCTCCTCCTCCTTTGAATGTGGTTAGTTTTATTATCGCTTTGTTTAACTTCTTTGTTCCATTTGCATGGCACTTACCCTGTTTTGGGTTTTGATTTTCAGACTCCTCCGTCAGGTCAAGCCATGGATAGCTCCCATAAGCTTATGCAAGCCTTGGCTCGATTTGCCAGCACTCGTGCCTTATCTCTGCAGAGTTCATCCTCTCAATCCCAATCGACTGCTTCAGAGCCATCGAGCCATGCTCTGTTCTCCCCTGCTGAAATTGCTCATCTCAAAGGGTTGTTGTCGAACTATCAGAGTCAGCCATTGGATGTCCTGATGATCAACATGGGACCATCTCTTGACGACCTGATGAGCAAGTTGTCCCCTGCCAAACTCCCAAGTGATAAGGTGGCTTTTTACTCCGATTTTGCGCAGCAGTTTAGCCAAATGAGGAGTGAATTCAAAGACAATGATCGGGCCATCAAGGCAAGAGCCTCTTTTGAGTCTCCTCTCGGGACCCTTCTCTCCAAGTTTGATGAGCTCTACGTCCAAGGATCCAGCCTCAGTGATTCACTTACCAACCTCAAAGGCTCGGAGGCTGATTTGGTTGCTGCCATCGAGGAGCTTCAGAGGCAGTTGGATGTTGTTCGAGGCAAGATCAAGACGGCTTCCGCAGAGGCTGAATCCATTACTGATCAGTTGGCCAACACCGATGCCTTGATCGCCGAAGCCAAAACTGCTGAAGATCAAGTGGTTGCTCAAGCAGCAGCTGCCGCGGCCGATCAAGCCAGAATAGAGACGGCCCTCAAGGGGTTCCTTGGCCGATTCACACAGGACTTCCTGCAGTAAACATTGACTTTCTGGCCTGCGAGTCATTGATTTTGGCGAGGGTGCCAAGTAGTTTAGGATTTTGCTTTTGTTATGGCTTGACGGCCAAGGACTTTCCTTATCTCCTGTTTTCGTAGACGTAATGGCCTGATGTCCACATACTACTTTTCTTTCCTTAGTAGATTTTATTTTGGCTTAGTTTATCGCGTGTTTTTCTTTAAGACTGAAACCAAATCCAACTAAGTACCAAAGATTTGCAGCCCAAAGACTAATTTTGCGAGGATGAACAAAACTTCCTTGTCGACAAGACCTAGTTAAAATCAAATCAACCCAATTGACAGTAAAAAATGCATTTCTGCAATAACTTGATATCAGGGAAAACAAAGACTTGATTAAAAACGAAGTATTTAGCCAATTTTTAGAAATAAATGCAACAGCTAATACTATTTTAAAATTTACTTAGTCTAACAAAACAGAAAGGGAAATAAAAACAAGACTAAAAATAAACCTAACTTAATATTTACAAAGGTATCGGCGCACTAAAGTGCTCTTGGCGCCGTTCAATTTCCAACTCCAAAGCTCGCTGATGTTCCAGACACATTGTTTCCCAGAGGGTTGGTCTGAATTTTTTCAAATATCTTCCATTGATGGGGTCTCTGCAAAGATCCCCGTTTGGCTTCTTTAGTATGTAACCTCCTCCTCGAGTTATCGAGAAGATTTCATATGGCCCTTGCCATGTCGCACTCCATTTGCCATACTTTTTCTCACGTTGATGAAGTGGCAGGACTGTTCTCCAGACCAAGTCTCCGACATCAAAGTGTTTCCTGCGTATCTTTTTATCATAGCATCGGGCAACCAATTTCTTCTGTGCCTCGATTCTATCTAACGCGGCAACTCTGACTTCATCCAACTCATCAAGCTCTTGGAGCATACTTTCAGTGTATTCTTCGGGTGTCAGCTCATTTTGTTGCATCACCCGAAGTGATCGGACGTTTATCTCCATCGGTAGTACGGCATCCTGTCCATAAGTCAATTTATACGGAGTAGTGCCTGTACTCGTTCTTTTGCTGGTCCGATAAGCCCATAATGCCTCTGACAACATTAGGTGCCATGCTCTTGGGTTTTCCTCGATCATCTTTGAAATGATGTCCTTAAGGACTCGATTTGAGGCTTCAGCTTGGCCATTCCCTTGCGCATAATAAGGTGTTGAATGGACCAATTCAAAACCCATTGATCTGGCAAACTCCTTGATTTCCTGACCAACAAACATTAGCCCCCTGTCAGTGACAATGGTTTGTGGCAGGCCAAACCTATGTATGATTAAGTCCTTGATGAACTTCATCACTTCGGCCTGATTGGCCTGTTTGAGTGGTTTGGCCTCTACCCACTTGGTGAAATAATCTGTGGCCACAATGATGTATCGATGGTGTTTGGATGACGATGGATGTATCTCCCCGATTATATCGATGGCCCAACACCTGAAAGGCCATGGCTTGATTATCACGTTCATCTCCTCGATGGGGATTCTCTGAATTACCCCAAAGCGTTGGCATTTTTCACACCCCTTTGCCAATTGAACGCAGTCTCCCACCATCTTTGGCCAGTAATAGCCATATCGGCGTAATAGCCATGCTAGCTTATGTCCGTTTTGATGGGCGCCACAAATTCCTTCATGTGCTTCCATCATAATTCTCATGGCTTCCTGTTGATCGACGCATAACAGTAATACACCGTCATGGCCTTTTCTGAACAATTGATCTCCCATCAGGACATAATTGACGGCCCTGAGCCTTGTCTGTCGAGATGATTTATCAGACGGATTAGCCAGATATTTTTTGATCGGCTCTCTCCAGTCATCGGGATCCTGAAACACACTTAGGACAGTTAGAATATTATCCCGATATATAAATGATGGACAGTGTCTTCTCCTGACGACGTAATGAGATTCATCGATGTCATCAGGAAGATCAGCACCAGTCGCCAATTGGGCCAAACTGTTGGCCTCACTATTATGTCCCCTTGTTATATGATAACAAGTGACATCAGCAAATTCTGAAAGTAAAGACGTTGCCGTCAAGTAATATTTGTCAAGAGTAGGATTTCGACATTTATATGTACCTTGAATTTGCCTGATAACCAACTGTGAGTCTCCGATGATGGTAATGGATTTGACATGTAACTCCCTTAGCATTTCTAGTCCAATAATTAAGGCTTCGTATTCGGCCTGATTATTGGTGCATTCAAAATCAAATTGTATAGATAACTTGGTTTTAACATCAGATGGTGAAATTAAAACAATACCTGCCCCACACAGTCTATCGGTTTTTGACCCATCGAAAGCCAGTGTCCACGGCTTGATCTCCACTGTCATCAAGTCCAGTTCCTTTAGAACGGTCTGATCTATGTCAATGCATGGATGGTCAACCAAGAAATCAGCCAATACTTGGCCTTTGACTGCCTTTTGCGGTACATACTGCAATTGATACTCCATCAGTTGGATAGCCCATCGGCCGATCCTTCCTCTCATTACAAGTTTAGCTATCATATACTTGATAACATCAATACTAGAAATTACTAACACCTTGACAGACAGCATATAATGACGTAACTTTTTACAAGAGAAAAACAGTGCAAGACATACCTTTTCTATCGGGGTATACTTCTGTTCCGTTTCTGACAGATGCCTGCTCAAGTAGTATATAGCCCGTTCAAATCCATTTTCATCGTCTTGTGCTAAAAATCCGCCGACAGTATCTTCTGTGGCAGATATATACAATTTCAAGGGTTTCCCCTTGACTGGCGGCATCATTACATGCGGCGTAGTCAGTTTGTCTTTGATCTCTTGAAACGCCTGCTCATGCTCCGTTTGCCAGCAAAATTCCTCTTTGTCCTTCAGCCTTAACAAAGGTGAGAAGACCTTTGTTTTTCCAGCCAAGTTTGATATGAACCTCCTTAGAAAGTTGACCTTGCCAAGGAATTGTTGTAGTTCCTTCTTTGTTGATGGAGGTTTGGCTGTCAGGATAGCCTTGGACTTGTTCTTGTCGACCTCAATCCCCTTGCGATGCACTAAGAAGCCAAGAAAATTAGCTGATGCAACTGCAAAAACACATTTCAAGGGATTAAGTTTCAATTTATGTTTTCTCATTTTGGCAAATGACTTCGCCAAATGTGTCAAGTGTTCTTCATAACTGGCCGATTTGATCACAATATCATCGATGTAAATTTTGACAAAGTCATCGATGTACTCACTGAAAATGCAGTTCATGGCCCGTTGATAAGTGGCTCCAGCGTTTTTTAGTCCGAATGGCATCACTTTCCATTGAAAGGTGCCTATTCCCCCTGGACATTGGAAAGCCAATTTTGGTACGTCGTCTACTGCCACAAAGATCTGATTATAGCCTGCACTTCCGTCGACGGCAGTCAAAAACATATTGCCAGCGGCGGCATCGATCAGCATGTCTGCCATTGGCATCGGGTATTCATCCTTAGGAGAGGCAAGATTTAGGTCTCTGAAATCAATGCATATCCTGATCTTACCGTTCTTTTTCATTACGGGCACCACGTTGGCAACCCACTCTGGATATCGGGCCACTTCGATGAAACTGGCCTTCAACAACTTCTCGATTTCCTCCCTGATCAGCTGACAGACTTCCACTGACATCCGTCTCAGGGGCTGTTTTCGGGGTAAATACCCTTCAAGTATTGGAATTCGATGCTCAACTAACTCCCTGCTTAGTCCTGGCATCTCGTCGTAATTCCAGGCAAAGCAATCCTTGTATTCTTTCAATACTTGAATCAATCGTTCCTTCTGGCCATCATCCAGCAATGCGCTGATGTACGTTGGCCTATGATCCTCTTCGGTGCCCAACTCAATTTCGATGACAGGATCTTGCACTTGGATTTTAATGTCATCAAGCTTGGCTGGCGCCGTTCCTAATTCTTCTAACTGAATTTCGTCGCCATCTGATATTGGCGTTTCTTCCTCGAAGATAAGATCGCCTGTATAACATTCGGCCACATAGGCCCGAAATTTTCGAATTAGATCGGCACATGCTTCCTGTTCTGGGCCGATGATAACGATCTTATCAATTTCCAGTTGTTCTGCCTTATCAGCCGATGGTTCCTTATCATCAACAGTATAATTCATAAGTACTGACTGTTTTGCTCTTGCGGCCCCTCTTCCTTGACATTGCAGGGCCGACTTAACTCCTTCGCGAGGCAGGTCATTTCGAGCTGAGTTAGTTTTTTGCTCGATGTGACTTCCATAGGTCGTCCATATTTGTCCTGTCCGACAAATCGATAAGGTCCTATATCCTCTCGATAATATGCCGCCTCGATGGCATTAACTTTTGCCGTAAATGGCCTGTTGTCGGCCATTATGATCTCTGGTTCAGCGGCGTCTCCCCAGATCAGTAAACATTGATGAAGAGAAGACGGCACACATAGAGCGGAGTGAATCCAGTCTCTCCCCAGCAACGCATTGTAAGATGTGGCAGCATCTACCACGAAGAAAGCAATCTTCAGGCTTGTCTTTCCGATCTTTACCTCGACGGGTAAAATTCCTAATGTATCAGCCTTTCCTCCAGTAAAGTTGCTAACGATCACCCTTGTTTGCATCAAGTCTTCACTGACCTTGCCTAGTTTGTACATAGTAGATGCTGGCATTACATTGACGGCTGCCCCGTTATCGACCAGCATTCTGTCGATGGGCTTCCCGTCGATATGTCCTGATATATACAATGGCCTGATGTGTCTGGCCATAAAAGAAGGTGGCTTCTGGAAAATATTTTCTACCTTCTTGTCCCAATCGGTCTCCTTTCCGTCATCGACCGATAATGTTCCCAAATCCTCTGCCATCTGTACAACCGGCATTCCTTCGTCCCAGACTCCATCAGTGAAGTATTCCAGTTCCTCGTCGATGACATCGACGAGTTCAGAATCTACTGCATTACATTGCATCACTGCCGAGCCGGCTGACGGCTGGCTGGTCCCACTTTCTTCGTCCTCTTTTGCTTTCTCGTCGACTGCTTTTTCCTCGATTGCTTGGCCAGATTCGGCCTCATCTTTCTTACCGCTGTTCTCGCCATAGATTTTGGCAAATTTCTCCCTAAGATCGTTTTCGTCTTCTTGTAATTCTTTCTCCAAATCAATTGTGCCATATTTGGCTTTCCCTGGTGACCGCCATGGGGAAACAGCTCCCTGTTCGGCCTCCTCGGCCTCTTTAGCCTCTTGTCTAGGCTTCATTTCTATATCACGTGGCTTTGCCGTTCGCTGTTTCATCGGGGCTTTCCCTTTGGCTGTCTCGATTTCTTTCCTCTGGCGCAAGTAGCGCCGATATTGCGTTCTGGTCATCTGATCGACCCTTTGATTCCCAGGGAATTTCGGATGCCTCACGGGTACCCATCTCCCTACTCGAGTATTTGCAGGGGTATGGACAGTTCGCGGCCTATATTGATCAGGCGATGTTGTTTTGATCGACGGCCCATAGGTCCTGTCTCTGTGGTAGGCGGTCGATCTGACCTGCCTAACTGGTAATCTGTCAGGTGATCTTTCCCTGATCCTGTTGTTACGACTAGTACCCTCCTGCGGCTGTCGAGGCATTTTAGGTATGGCCTGATCTCTACGTGGTTCCACTGTTGGTGGAGTTGCCTGCACTGGCAAAGGTGCTGGCACTGGAGATGGTGCCATCACTTGATACTGTGGCATAACTTGATGTTGTGGCTGTGGAATCACTTGATAAGGATATGCTCCTTGTGTTGCGTTTGGCCATGACATGTACTGGCCATATATGTTTGGGTTCACAAACAAAGGTACTGTTGCCAAATCAGCATGGCACCTGGCACATAATCCCATTTGCATACTCATCGAAGATGGTAAGTGACGTGGGTCCCCTTCCGTATACTGCTCTTCTGTCCTGTTTGTAACCCCTACCATGTTTATCCCTACCTCATTCTGTTGGAAGGGATTAGTGTCAACCGTCATCGGCTTAGTAATTTTCCAATCTGGGGCAAATCTCAAAATGCCCTTATCAAGGTGATCTTGTACCATCCACCTGAAAACGAGACATTCATTCGTAGAGTGAGTCCATACGTCGTGATATTTGCAATAAGTCTTACCTGCAATTTTCATTGGAGATGGTATCACGTGATCCCCTTTTAGCCTGAGGATCTTGTCGGCCAACAGTTGATCAAAGATGGCTTCAGTCTTGGAGACATCAAATGAATATCGTCTTTCGCGGTCTGTTTTATATTCAGCATCTGTTCTTACCAAGTTATTTGGCACCTTGATAGCTGGTTGAGGCTCTTTTGGTTTTGCAAGAGCCTGACAGACAGTGTTCTTTGGACAGACCACTTCAGCTAACCCGATTTCAATACCTGTCTGCTCCATCGACCTGTTTAATGGTTCCTCGCTAGAATCAGCCATTCCTACTTGGTGGTAGTTTCCTCTGGGTTGTCGCCTGTTTTCATCCCTTAGGACCCTCTCATACCGAACCGCATGATCGGTCAGTTCAAACAAGTCTTCATGATATTGAGCCATCATGATTTTCCTCAATTCAAAATGCATGCCATGGATGGCAATCTTGATACATTCTTTCTCTGGCAGAGGTATGGCACAGAAGCCTCTGGGCCTGATGAACGCTTTCATGTATTCCTCTACTGTCTGCCCCGTCAGCTGCTTCATGTTGGATAGCTCGATGACAGATACTTCGAGCGGGGCTTGATAGTGGTTCATCACAAATACCTTTTCCATGGATGGCCAGTCAAGGACCTATCCTGGTTTCAAGTTGGCGTACCAGTGGAACGCCATGCCGGTGAGTGAGTTAGGAAACAATTTTAACTTCAGCTCGTTGCTTAAGTTGCCACATTCCAGAGAAAATCGAGCCAGATGCTCGGTGGCAGACTGAGACCCTTCTCCTGAAAACAGAGTGAAGTTGGGTGCCCTGTAGTTCATCGGGAACGGCACCTGATCAATGTATTCTGGATGAGGTTTATTATACCTTGATGCCCTATTCCCTTGTCTCCTTACGAACATTTCTTGAGCCTGATTCATCGTCAACAGGTCGTCCTGACCTTCCATGGCTCGATTTGTTCTTTCATAGGCCGATGAGATGGCCTGCTGTCCCTCTGGGCCATATCCCATGGCCTCTGATCGTTCCTCTTCCGACCTGCCCCCCGAGTCTGGGCGTTGATACCTGGCCTTGGAGGTACTTCCTTTCTTGTCAAGGACATTAGTTTGTCCGTTGCCCTGTTTGTAGGGCGTTTCATCCCTTGATCCACTTCCCCCGATATGTATCGCGGGTCCCTTGCCTTTGTCAACAGAGCTTTTGGGCGGCCCTGTCCAGGCCTGCGATTGTATCCCATTGGCAAGGGTATTGATGCTTTCAGCGAGCATAGCCATTTTTGACTCCAGATGCATCAAGGAAGAATTTACAGTGTTGCTGGCTTCAGTATTGGCCTGACTGGCTGCAGTGGCCGAGCCTAGCATGTTTTCGAACTTACTGACGACGTTTGACCATTCTACCTGTTTGGCCTCAAGGTCCCTAGTGAAGTTGCGGACCTCCGTTGTCAGTTCTTCTATCTTGTCAGTCCCTTCCATAGTTAGCGGGACAGTGGATAGATTTTCCAGAGAGTGCGTTAGATCAGAGCGTGTCCTTGTCAAGCTAGATCGAGTCTTTCGCGTTATCTGTGGTATCATCTGACAACAGCAAAAGATTAATTGTTAAGCATCAACTGATTGACTTTTTGGCAAAAAGATTATCAAGTCCCACTGGGCGTGCCAAAATATTGTTTGCTATAAATTTGACACCGATTGCCTCGATGTGCAAATGGCTCGATATGATGTGTAATGAGTGCGGGCGTGCCAATATTTGTGCGTGCAAACATAACGATATAAAATTGGACATGTCGATATCAATGTAAACTATAATGTAATGTCCTGATAAGGACATATTGATATCAATGTAAAATGCCCTGATAAGGCTGACTTCTAATCAATTGATTGCGGCAGAGTAGGCAAACACTACCCTTAGTTCTTTTCCATGCCTGCCTGGCCGCAGGACTTAAATAATTTATGATAACCTTTCTGATATGCCGAAGTTTTATAGCCAATCGATGGCTTACTCAATATATCAATGAATTTACGAATGAGTTGATAATCAATCAGTTTAATATGTAACTTGACTTTAAAGACATAAACAAACGAATGCATCACTGAAAATCACTTGACGTAAAGCATACTTTAACAAAAATCAGGAGATATGGACCAAATGCTTTCATTAACTATAAAAGAAATCAATGAGTTCCCTGATTCACAAATATTACAAAAATATGCAAAACGATAGAAGGTCTCCTGTATTGGCATGCATCTGCCAAACGAGTTGATAACTCTATTAAGTTCTGAAAAATACTCCTTGATTGGCAGGTAAACCCACCAAATGAGTTGATGATATATGACAGTGCAAGCTTGTTGACAGAAAGTAACACTGACGGCGAGT
Source organism: Penstemon davidsonii (assembly GCA_034814905.1). Lineage (NCBI taxonomy): Eukaryota > Viridiplantae > Streptophyta > Magnoliopsida > Lamiales > Plantaginaceae > Penstemon > Penstemon davidsonii. Next base: position 27,561,234 of record JAYDYQ010002534.1, read on the forward strand.
AACCACCATCAGCGGATCGCCCAACCTTGGCAGATGGCTACCAATCGGGCTCCTGACCAGCGGATGGCCACTGGAAAGGGCATCAATTGAGCAGATGGCTACTCAATCGATAGCTGTCAAGCAGATGGCTACTTGACAACGGACTCATCAAGCAGATGGCTACTTGACGAGGTTGCCATGTAACTACGTGGGCACTTACATGACGTTGCAGCGTGCTATTTTGCTTGATATCGAATGGTTTCGCTCGAGACAGCTTTGCTGACGGCGGAAGTAGCTTTGCGGCTTACTTTGAGCGGCGGTGCTAGACTTCAGGCGGCCATGTCCTGCTGGTTGCTGAGGATTGACTATTGATGTCAAGGAATTGGCAGTGCTGACTGACTGACAGAAGCAGCGGATGCTGGACTTCCGGAGAGGCGTTGAGCCGATTTCAGTGTAGACTGATTTGTTGATTGATTGAGTTGTGTCCGTCTTGTATGTCAGCCCCTCTGTATTTATAGCTGATGGCTGAAAAACTAACTGGCTGATGGCCGAAACTGACTGGTTGATGGCCTATCTCCCCACTATCTCCACTACCCTTGTTTTTCTCCACTTCCTCCACTCTTCCCACTACTTTGGAGATGGTTTTCCTTCTTTTCTTTGCTGAATTTCGGTTTCAATGGCAGTTTTAGGAGAGAACGTGTTCTGCCAATTTGAATTTCAGTTTAATTAATGTTGGTAACTGCTTAGGAGATAATTTAGGAAGTTGTTATTAAGCCAACTACTTATTTGGCCTTTATCCTTATCTCCAAATTTAATTAATTATCAATTAATCAACCCCCTCACTACTGGGCCGATTTCATCGGCTGGGCCACGAACTGTTCAGATTGCTGGGCCGTTTTCGTCGGCTGGGCCATGGGCCGTTCAGATCGGTTGGAGGCAATCAGCCCATTAATCCTCATATGATAATTGTAATTAATTATTTAATTAACTACTTGGTTTATTGGCCTTAATTATTATTTGGGCCAATCATTAATCTTTGGCCCAATTAATCAACTAATTGGTTTAATTGATTTAATTAAACCATTATGGCCAAAATAATCCCTTAGGCTCATTGGGCCTCTTTGTTCTTAAACCTTGTTTGGTCTAATTAGTTAACCTTGGCCCATAAATTAATTAACTTATCCATTAATTAACTTGCACTTAGCCGAACTCATTAATTATAAAATTGGGCCGTATCTCTAATTGGGTTCGTGACCCGTTTAATTTCGGTCAGATTGATTTCTGGATCAGAGTAGGTTCGATCCTGATCCAATTCACTTGGCTCTATTTATTGGGTTCGGCCCATTATCACGCTATTATTCCTCGATCAATCGAGGGTGATTTTTTGGGTACAAACAATGCCCCCCGTAAGTCGTATCTGTTAAATTTTAACTGATGACAAAATTTTATCAGATAAGACTTAGTTTTTAAATTTCCCTCCTTTTATGGCTCGATTGGCATTAATTGAGCATGCCTTTGTATTTAAAGTTAGCCATAATTGGCTAACTCTTCAAGACATTGGCATTTATTGGGAATCTCAAGAGTCTCCCTTAGCCACTCAATTCTTGTGCCAAGTGTCAACTCCCTCTCTCCTCTCTCCTCTCTCCTCCTTTTCGGCTAATACCCTTATCAACCGATAGGTGATTGGCCTCAAAGAGTCCAATCACCTACTTACTCTTCCCAAGAAAACCCTTTTTTCTTTAACATCTCCTTCTCACACTCAACCTCTCACTCATCTCTTCCATACCCGATTTCTCTCTCTCAAATCCTCCATAGCCAATCTTTCCTTCTCCAAAATACTCCATAACCCACCATAAATCAAGGATTTTCTCTTCAACAATCATGGCCGGTGCACAAATCGATCGACGGGATGTACATATCTTGACCCAAGTCCTCCAAGAAACCCCTTTCGGCACCACCATCGGCCCGTTCCACTCGGCCGCCGATGTGCCGCCCGCCACGGAGCATCCTCTCCTTTACCCCCAAGAAGCCTTGCCTTTCTCCGAAAGCCCCACTACTTTTCAATCTACCACCCGCGGATGGCCATGGGCTAGTTCCGTCGTTCACGCGGACTGGTTGGTCTGGTGTCGGAGGGTGGAGAAAACGTTCGCCCCCGTTTGGCGTCTCTGTGGAATTTATGATGCCATTCAATTTTGTAAGGTGGGGTTATCTTTGAATCTTCCCCTCATTCGAGCAGCGGTGCAGTTTTGGTGCAAAGCCGACAACACCTTTCACTTTGCTTACGGTCCGATGACTCCGACCCTTCTGGATATTTTGGCCATCAGTGGCCTCGGGCCCACTGGGTGTTATGTCGACCCCCAACCATCGGCCGGAGATGATGCATTTCACTTCCCCGCGGCTGTCGATGAAAAGGGCGCTACCTTATTGAGTTATGGCCCCATTATCGGTCGATACAAAAATCTGGCTGACACCGTCGAGGTATCTCATATTGAACATGTCCACTTTCTTACGTTATGGCTGTCGAGATATATATTCTGTACTTCTGCACTGTCTGTGACCAAAGAGTACAATGCTATGGCCATTAGTCTTGCTAGGGGCGAGAAAGTGGCTTTAGGCCCTGTTGTTTTTTCCAGTTTTTGTGCGGGTATTGAGGGCTTTTTGGCGTCGAGATGTGTTTTCTTGCAGGGGCCCATCTGGTTGCTCCAGGCATGGCTATTCGCCTATTTTCCAGATTTTTGTGCATTCACTACCACCCCCATTGATAACGAAATATACGCCAGTTTGAAACAACCAGTCAAATACGAATGATATAGTCCGAGTCACTGAATTAATGAGCTTCTTCTTACCCACCTTGAAAGAAATTGAGCTCTCAGACATTGTAATCTGCTCCAAACACGTTCAAATATTTTTTTACCACGTTTTCGCTTCAATTCTTCTAATTTAATGGGGACAGGGAACAAGTTGATGAGGTTATCATGGAATTCAGATTTTGGGATATTAGGTACAATCGGCACTGGTGGATTCGTTTGAATTTCGGGAGCAATAATGAAGGTACTTGATTCGATCATGGGGTTCATGTGGGTAGATATAGATTTGATTAGTGATTTATCAAGTAGAAGCCTCGTCGAAGAATCATAACACAATAACTTTCTTCAACATCTGTCAAACTCGTCTTGGATCTAAAATCAGAAACAAAAATATCCATAATGATAGGTAAAAAAGACAAGGTAGTGTTCTTGGACAATCACTTTTCTTCAACCAAATACAAGAAACCCCTACTAGAGAGAAAATAAGTTATTTGACGTATTGATATCTTCTAATGAGTACTTTTGAAAATTCATATGCATATTTTGGTTAATTTTGTATGATTGGGATAATTCGAGTGCAAACTCAATTTAATTGGATTTGGAAGCACTCACTTTATTAGAAATGTAATATATCGACACATATTTATGATTGACTACTCTTCTATGTTTTTAATTATCGTGTTGTCATAAATAGTAGATCTTTGGAATTTTCTAATGGTATAACCTGAAAATGTCCATCTTCTTATGGTTATTTAGTTTATGTTAACTCAAGTTTTGGCTGATTTCTGAATTGAATTGAGTAAGCACTATATAAGAAAGTAGTAATTCATGTATCATATGATAAAAAATCCATTTTTATTTATTGTTAAGTTTTATTTATGTTTTTTTTTTTGGTTTAATCCAAAGCGAGACGCGTCCAACATATTATACGAGAACCTCTTCCAACAAAAATTTCAGTGAAGCACAATAATCCAGACACTAATAAATATTGAGAAATATTTTGCATCAAAAAAAAATATAAAAGAAACATAATTTAACAATATAAACCATGCAATTAAGACTTTATTAAAATATGGTGTTGAGTTATAGACAACTCATTATTTATAATTTTTTTGAAATTTAGGTAACTTATGATAATTATTTAATTTGGGCCCTGTCTACCCAATTCTTGGGGGGAACAAACAAAGTTTACTATTATCGTCAAGGAAAAGATACACACGGTTGCAGCAGGAGCTACGGTCTATGAACGAATGTTGGCTTACAATTACGACAGTAACATATGGATTGTCTCGCTCTATTGTAGCCTTGCATTGTGGGCCATCAAGCCCAACTAGCTCAGGCCACACAGTTTTGAACCCTGCAATTTATATATATATATTTTTTCTGAATTTTCATATTAAAAACGAACTACAAAAAAGGGAATAGAAAGAAGGACAAATGATTCTTAACCACTCAAAAGTTCTTAATTTTTACACTTAACCACATAGTCTTGATATAAAATAAGAATACTCATGAAATTGTTAAACCCTTCCATGAAATTGTCGATGGAAAATAGTCACATGATGAGCAAACAATCAATCATATTATTCATTGTAATACTTAGCTCCCCAAAATAAATATTCTTTTGCATTTAACCCCAAAATAATAAAAATTGTGTATCAAGTTAGTGCATAAATAATCCATTAGATTGAGGGGTAAATGGAAAATACTCTCCTGTATTATGCTAAATTTGTAAAAAAAACTACCGTGTAAAATTTTTATTGCGCCAAATTTCCTTGTACTTACAAAAATCCTGAAAAAAATACCCAATTTATAAAAAATAGGTTATTTTGGATCGACATATTTCAAGAAAATAGGGACCAACTTGAATTATTTTTAAAACGATTTCTTAAAAATGTCAATCCAAAACAATCTATTTTTACAAATTGGGTGTTTCTTGCAGGGTTCTTGAAACTACAAGAAAGTCTGGTGCAATAAAAATTTCACAGGGTAGTTTCCTACATGTTTAACATAACACATGAGAGTATTTTGCATTTTCCTCTAAGATCGATTAATTTTAGCAAGTTTATCTTATTATTTTCTACAACAAAATCGATTTCTTTTTTCTTTCCCAACATTAAAGACAACACGATTAAAGAATTCCAAATCAACATTTGGGGCGATTTCTTTTCTCCTATCTGATTTGTTTTGCCATTTTGTTTTACAAAATTGAATTGTATAGCACTAATGAAACCCTATTTCTTTGTAATAGTGTTGAGAAAGATTCAAATAAAAAACAGTTGACCTAAAATATCTTTTAAGCAGGAAAATCCGAATTGTCAATTTTACCCTTTTAAAAATAAGCGTGTTGCACATGTGACTATTTTTGGTGGATTTTCCACTGGAAATTCCATGGGGGTTTAAGTGTAACGATTTAGCAGTTTCAAGGTTACTCTCGTTTTATATCAGATCTAATTGGTTAAGTGTGAAAATTAAGAACTTCTAAGGGATTAAGTGTCATTTGTCCTAGAAAGAATCAATGTAAATTGTTAGAAATCCCAATAGGTGATTGATTTACTGGAAGAGATATTAACTAGGGAACTCAGATTCGAATCCCTGTTAAAAAATGCAACCACATTAATATGCCCAACCCGCCTCGAAAGGGATTTAACCATTCGAAAAACAAAAATAATAATTGGGCTGAATGAAAGAACACCCTCTTAATTTTTTGTTAAACACATTACCCATGTTAGTGACTCGATTTTGTTGGATTTTAGGTAAATTACATCAATAATAGAATTCATTTACATATATAATTAAAAATATAGACATAAATTACCAATTTATATATAAAAAAAAATGCAAATAAGTGAATGCAGAGAGAGAGAGAGAGAGAGAGAGAGTTCACCATGATAGTTGCAAACTTGAACACAAGGTGGATAGGGAATTAGTGACGGCCGAGACATGTCTTTCTATACTGCTAAATAATTTTATTTTTTTCAATGTAAATGAGCATACATGTGACATGTTATATACTTTTTTTTAGGGGGAAAAATTTCACTTTGCCTCCCTATTTTTGAACTTTTTTTACTTTACCCCCTAAATTTTATGAGTTTTCACTTACCCCTCAACTATAAAAAATGTCCAAGATTATTATATTTGGATGTTCGTCGGCAGAATTTGTTTAAAGGTTGGGTGTCAAAGTGCGAAAATGTTCGAAAGTTAGGTGGCAAAGTAAAAAGTGTTCAAATATTGGGTGACAAAATGAAAAAACTTTCAGCGTCACATCATTTAAGCTCGTCGAAATATTCTGTTAGAGTTTAGGTTTTTATATCTTTAAGGGGCTTCCTGAGATATACTTAATAGTTGAGGGAGTTAAGTTGAAACTCACAATGATTAGAAGATAAATGAGAAAATATTTAAAAGTTAAGGGGCAAAGTGAATTTTTTTTTTTTTTTCCTGAAAAAACCATAACGCTAGTGAGATAGAAGGTGGAGTTAATCTACTTTCCAAAATATGTATAATCTTTTCCTTATTTTATTAAATTGCTATAATCATTAAAGCAAAGACAGGTGTAATTTGCCAAAATATGTAAAATTCTTCCCGTGATTTTGTAAAATTGTTGTAATCACTTAACACGTTGTAATTTACTATATAAGGCAGTAAATCATTAATTGCATTCCCTGCTTAGAGTGGGACCACTTTGTCAAATATATTTATCAAATCTCAAATTTATTGCAATAGTTAAATTTAATGAAAAATTTAGGAATAGGATGTGACACTTGTCTTCTGTCAAATGGTAGTTAACTTAGAAAGAAAAAAGAGAATATTGTTCCGAAATTAATTTTTACTTTCAACTTTTGATATGATTACATCAATTGGAACAATTAATTTATGTTCTATTATTTTTTTCCCTATTCTTATTTTACTCAGACTGAGTAATGCCTTATTTGGATCAGGGTCGGAGCAAGGTGTCAATCCAAACTTCAATGCTCAATTTATTTTAGAGGGAAAAACACTTTTATGGGAAAATTGCTTTTTCTTATCATAGGTTAACTTGTACTTTTGGTACCATTAGATATGAAAATGTAAATTTGGTACTATAGGATAGGTTTTCATTGCAATTTTGGTATCAAATTCAATTTTTCTACAAAATTAATGGCAATTTACCTCCCCTATGAAACGCGTAATGTTCAATTTACCCACTATAATTTGGAAAAAAAATCAATTTACCCCTGTAAATTTTTTAATGAAGCAATTTACCCCCTTCAGCCGGAGATTGTAACTCACTTGCTAAAATTGAGAGTATGCATTCAAACTATTTTGTAACATAGGGGTATAAATTGCCACATTTATCATATCACAAGGGGTAAAATGTCATATTATCATAATAAAACTGGATATATTTGATACTATGATTTAGGCCCTCTTGACACATTTCATTTAGTCGTCAATTTTTAATAGAGTCCATCACGTGCGAGGGGTAAAATTTTGTTTTTGATACCAGACTTTTACCTACTTTACTCATTTGGTACCAAACATTCGAAAAAGACATATTTAATACCAAAATTGAAGGTTTCTACCTTTTGTGACGGCGAGGAGGAGGATTGAAAAATTAAGTGTTGAATCACTGTTTTGTGAGAAAAATTGGGGAAAGCGGAGATTGAGTCCAAATAGAACATGGAGTCGGGTCCGGGTTTTCATTGGATCGGTTTTTATTTAAACTAATTTCTAATTAATTTTTAGTTTTAATTATTTCCCAAGGGGATTGAAAAAATGATTTTTCATCCCAAAACATGGATTTTATAGTTACGGAAGTATTTAGTCTTTATCAACCTATTGAGAAGATTGTTCAAATAAGTACAATATGCCATACGGGTTAGGCTAAAAATGTCGAATTGAATTTAATCTAGGTCTCGAAAGCCCAAACCGCCATCTCTTTTGCTTGCATACAATGAATCCCAATTCATTAAATGCATTTTCCTAGTCTCATTTTCGTCCCATCAAAAGCTAACGATATTTGACTCGACTTCTTTAGTTAGGTAGTGTGGTAGTTTGAAACAACCCATAAAACACGAAGGAATAGCATGAGTCACTAAATTAATGAGTGCCCCCTCACCCACCTTGATTTTTTTAACTCTCGAACTCTGTAACATGCTCCAAACACGTTCATACGTTTTTGCTTGCCACCTTCAAAGCTACTATCTGATTCAGACGATTACTAATTAATTCTTCTAACTTAATGGGGACATGGAACAAGTTGATGGAGTTATCATGAAATTCAGATTTTGGGATATTAGGTACAGTCGACACTGGTGGATTCGTTTGAATTTCGGGTACAGTCGTGGGTTTTGGTTTAGTGAAGGTACTTGGTTCGATCATGGGTTTAATGTGGGTAGATTTAGAGTTGAATATTGATGCGATCAGGTAGAAGCTTCGTCGAAGAATCATAAGACATAAACATTGTGTCAACATATGCTAAGCTCATCTTGTATCTAAAAAAAAATTGTCCATAGTAATAAGTTCAAAGAGAGGGTAGAGTTCTTGGAAAGTCAATTTTCCTCAACCAAACACAAGAAACCCCCTACTAGATAGAGTAGAAAGACTATCTACTAGAGAGAAAATAAGCTATTTGACTTATTGATATTCTAATGAATAGTTTTGAAAGTTCATAGGCATATTTTGGTTGAATTTTGGATGATTGGATTAATTAGCACTCAATTTAATTGGATTCGGAAGCACTAACTTTATTAGAAAGATAATATATCAACACATATTTTTTATGATTGAGTACTCTTCTATGATTCTTATTATCATGTTGCAGTAAATTATTTAAATTCTTGAATTTTCTTACTAATGGTATAACGTGAAATGTCCATCATCATAGGGTTATTCAATCTAGGGTTGTTCATGGTTCGAGTTAACCGACTGTACCAAACTGTAGTTCGGTGCAAACTGAACCGAATAATATTCGATTATGTTTTCGATTTTCAATTTTAAGTAAATTCGGTTTTTAGTTCAGTTTGGTTTTTTTATCCGATTAACCGACCCAAACCGAACCGATAACCGAATTATGAGCTTAGAGTTAAAATTTGATCTGCCCATTCATATCAATCCAGTTGCAGCCCAATTTGGTTTTTACTCTAGTCAAATTAAAAGTCTCTTTCTTGCCATTTCAATCTTTCATCGTTTCATGCCTCCATTCATCATTCACCTCCTCTTCTCCTCAGTCCTCACGGTCGTCATGACTGTCTATTTCACCGACTGCTTCACGGAATCACACATCTTCAGCCCGTCTCCGACTCTTCTTCATTTGTTCATCTTCTCTCATGTTGGTAAGTTTCAATTTTGCTTAAAATAATTGCCTAGCTATATATATATTTATTTAATAATAAGAAAACTAAAGGCAAACAAGCTACTATGGCTGAGGAGAACATATTCACCCTACCTCTGAGGATAAGCAAACAGTTTTCCCTCACCAGAGTGAATGAGTTTTGTGGCTGGTGCCCATTACTCTAAAACGGGATGTATCTTGATTGAACAAGTTGTCACTGCCCCAAAAGATAGGGTGAATATTTTTTCCTCCGCCATAGTTTTATATAGAATGTGTTGAACATATACCTGAGGTGAAGTTGGTTCTAACTTGTACAATGATCTCGTTGTTCTTGTGAATTGAAAAATTATGGGCCTGTTTGTTTGGCGTTTCCCAGATTTTTTTCGTGTTTGGGAAATGCCAAACAAACATGTTTTCTACTTTCAGAAATAAATTTTTCATCCATTAATTTTCTCAAACTACTCTCTCAAAAGCCAAACAAACAACAATTTTTTTATCTCCAAATAAAACCTATACAAACTCTACTTTGATTTGACATAAAGTAACCTATCTCTTACACAATTTATCTCACATAACAAACATGATTTGACATAAAGTCTTACACATCTTACACCTACAACCCAACTCTTCCAAAAAAACCTATACCTACTTTATTTCTCAAACCACTCTCTCAAAACCCAAACAAACAACATTACGCAAATCGAGATTATTTCACAAACCTCCACTACTCTCTCAAACTACTTTCCCAAACGCCAAACAAACAGGCCCTATGAATTTCAGTTTTAATACGTCTGAGAAAATATGCCTTGTAGCAACTTTTGTTGTTAATAGATGTAAAAGAAATGTACATACAACAAGTAAAATTAGTTTATAATTGCAAGCCAATAAATCAAAACAAATAAAACAATTACATCATCCACAAACATATAATCACATACAGTGTCTTGATTATTATTTTGACAAATCCATGCATTGTCTTTGTTCTTTCTCCTTTTTTACCGAACAACTGAATGTCTCTAAAGTTTCGCCAATTACTTCGCGCCATGTTAAATGTCCTGAACAAAATGCATCGGTTCTATGAAAATGGAAATTGTAAAATATATCAAAGTCCGAATAGATAAAGTTTTTGTCTAGTATATGAAAGTCATATGAAAACATGAAGTACAAAAATCAAGCTCCGTTTCTTCTTTATTATTATTAATATATATGCATAAAAAAGAAGAGGTTCATAAATTAATTGTTATGAATCAAGTACATCAATGATTAAGTAAAATTTCAGATAATGGCATACATTCTAGACATGTTAGATAAATGTATTATTTTTAGCTCATCCATTCAAACTTTTACAGAAATTGGACATACAACAACTAAAACTCTCGTAACCAAGTTGGAGTGGAAGAATCCAGCCATGAAAGAACATATCTGAAAAAAAAATTACAATAAGGTCAATCATAAGCAATTTAAAATTAAGGAATTGAACAAACAATATTGCAAATGCATTATGTTACCTGTCGTGTTTTTCCTAATCTCATATCATCAGCCAAGATACAACCAATTTTAAAGTAATGGGACGCCAACCACGAAACTCCTTCACTCTGGTGAGGGAACAAGTTGTCGCTGCCCCAAAAGGTAGGGTGGATATGTTCTCATCCGCCATAGCCTTATATAGAATGTGTTGAAAATATACCTGATGTGATGTTAGTTCTAATTTATACAATGATCTCGTTGTTAGGGCTCGATGAAAACCGAACCAAACCGAACCAGAATTTCAGTTATCCAAAATTTCGGTTCTTGATTTTTAAAACCGAAAACCTAACCGAACATCCTAATTCGATTTTCGATTTTTAACCGAAAATTTCCGGTTCGGTTTGGTTTGGTTCCGTGTTTTAACCGAAATTTATATGTATAATTTATTAAAAATTATATAATCAAATATTGTATCATCTAGCATAAAAATATCAAATTAATAGGTAACTATAACATTAAACATCATTAAAAATTACATAGAAGTAAATAATTTAGTAGTTAACATTTAACTCAAATGACATAAATTGAACAATTAGAATCAATATCCATAGATATAAAATTAAATAATTTTGCTGTACAACTCCAAAAATTAATATTTAATAATCATCAGATGATATAAATTAAACAACCAAAATTGATATAAAGTTAAAGTATTTTAAAATCCATAAACTGTACAAAAAATGTTAAATATTTGAAGCCAATAATTTAGTTTTCGGTTCGGTTCGGTTCGGTTAACCGGCCAAAAAAACATCGAACCGACAACCGAATTACCACAAATATCAAAATCGAAAACCAAGCCGAATAACTTTGGTTCGGTTCGGTTTTCACCGAAATATTTCGGTTCGTTTTGGTTCGGCCGATTAGCCGAACCGTGAACATCCCTATTCGTTGTTCTTGGGAATGGAAAAATTATGAATTCAAGTTTTAATACGCCTGAGAAAATATGTCTTGTAGCGATGTCAAAGAAATGTACATAGAACAAGTAAAATGAGTTTATAATTGCATACCAATGAATCAAAACAAATAATACAATTACATCATCCACAAACATATAATCACATACAATGTCTTGATTATGGTTTAGAGAAATCCATGATTCGTCTTGATTCCTTTTTCTTTTTGACCAAACAATTGAATTCTTATAAAATTTCGCCAATAAATTATGCATGAAGATATCTAGGACATTCTTTTAGCTTATACATGGTTTCATAGTATGGAGTAAAATATTCTACATAGGTTTATAGGAAAGTCTCTAGAGCATCATTTTAGCCACTAGATCAAGTTGATTTTCACCGTTTGTTTGAGAATGTGGTTATACAAATAGGCTAATAACTCATTTGAAAATTATCCAAGTTTGTTGTATAGTCTTATATAGAATGTGTTGAAAATTTACGAGAATGTGATTATTATTTGATAAATCCATGCATCGTCTTGATTCCTTCTTCTTTTTGACCAGACAACTGAGTTTCTCTAAAATTTCACCAATTACTTTGCGCCATGTTAGATGTCGTGATTAAAATGCATCTGTTTTGTGAAAATGAAAATTTTAAAATATATCAAAATCCGAATAGATAAAGTTTTTGGCTAATACATGAAAGTCATATGACATGAAGTACAAAATCAAGCTACATTTCTTCTTTGTTATTACTATATATGCATTAAAAAAAGAGGATGGAATGGAATAGTCCAACCATGAAAGCACAAATCTGAAAAAATAAATTACAATAACAAGGTCAACCATAAGTAATTCAAAATTAATTAAAAATCAAGGAATTGTCGTGTTTTTTCCAGTCTCATATCATAGCCAAGATACAACCAATTTTGAAGTAATGGGACACCAACCACGAAAATCCTTCATTTTGGTGAGGGAACAAGTTTTCGCATGCCCCAAGATGTTGGGTGAATATTTTCTCACCCGCCATAGTCTTATATAGAATGTGTTGAACATATACCTGATGTGAGTTTGATTCTAACTTATACAATGATCTCGTTGTTCTTGAGAATGAAAAATTTATGAACTTCGATTTTCGTACGTCTGAAAAGATATGTCTTGTAGCAGGGGCGAATCCAGGATTGGAGATTAGGGAAGGCCGAACTTTTTTGTCCGTCAAATTTTATCGACCATAATATTGAAATTAATATTGTGCACAAACTCACAAATAATACTAAAAAAAATAGATTGACAATGAAAATTGTATCTAATTCAGAAGGAAACAGTAATCTAATTAAAAAATATTATTTATCACGACGTTCTTTCATATCATAAAACTCATCTATGATAGAATCAATATCAAATTTCTCAGCAATTCGTCTTTCAATGTAAGTAATCATACAGTCGGCAATATATTGATCTTCCATCTTATTTCTGAGCTTATTTTTCACCAACTTCATTGCTGAAAATGAACGTTCAGTCGTAGCAGTGGTGACAGGAAGAGTCAGGATCAATCGAATCAAACGATCAATTAAAGGATACACCATCGGCTTTTTCGTACTCGTCAATCGTAGACATAGCTCAGATATTCTTGATAACTTTTGGAACTCTGGGTGATTGGGAACATCGAGCTGATAATGTTGTGCTTGTATTTTCATATGTAACATCTCTTGCTCAGTAAAATCATTAGGATAAAACTTAGTTGCAATTTGACAAATGTGATCAACATTAAATAACTTGTAATTACCACAAGGATCAAATGTTGAGCTTAATCTAAGAAGCTCTACACTATTTTCATTAAATCGACTATTTAACTCTTGCGATTGAGTATCAATAGCAGCAATGAACAAATTAACCTGATAATGATGCTTCACTGAAATCGAATCTACTTGACGACGAGTTCGAGCCCCTCTAGGCTTATAAGGTATAGTCATACCAGGAATATCAATATCATGCTTTTCACAAAAGAATTTAACATATTTTAAGAAATTTTCCCAACATGTTTCTCTCATCTTTTGAATCAAAGTCTTGGTGGTAGAAATCAAGGATAATGCATTTAAAATATCTTGACACTTAAGTTGCAAAGCTTGACTAAGATCATGAGTTACTTCCAAAAGTGATAAAAATAAACTCAAAAGATATCATTGCTTCACACGCGGCATGTGCATCACCTTTTTTAGAATAATTACCATCATTCGTGATACTTTCAAGAACATAGTATGTAGCATCATACATTTTCAATAAGCTATTGAGTTCAAATGGGAGCTCCAGCTCGTTTCAAGCTCATTGTTTTCAATTAAATTGACAACATTGGAAGTCTGAGCATCTCTTAACTGATCATGTCATTTTGGAGAAGCACTAACAAGATTGACGATAAATGTCAATTTTGTGAAAAAATTATGTATTGGGTGAACTTCTCTTGCAGCGGCAACTAACGCCAATTGTAGTCAATGAGCAAAACAATGGATATAATAAGCAGAAGAACATTCGTTTAGAATAAAGCTTGTAATCCATTCCACTCACCTCACATATTACTTGCTCCATCATATCCTTGACCACGAATTTTATGAATATGAAGATTATTATGAGAAAGGACAGATGTTATCTCAGCTTTCAAAGTTAATGAGGTCGTATCTGAAAAATGAACAAGATCGAAGAACCTTTCCTGAACTTGATCTTCTTTGTCTACATATCTCAAAACAATTGCCATTTGTTCTCGCTTGGATTCATCCCGAGCTTCATCAATAATAATACAATATTTTGCATCACCAATTTCTTCGCATATTACGGCTCGTACCTTTCTTGCAAAAAAATGTAGAATGTCTGTTGGTCCCAAGTGGTCAGATGAGGTCTAGAGGGGGGGGGGGGGGGGAATAGACCTCTTTGAAATTTCCTTTTTTTTTTAAAATTCTCTAACTTTTCTATTCAGCAGACTAAGCTGATCGAGAACAGTAAGCAGACTAAGCTGATCTAGCACAAAGCTTTGAACAGCAGAGTTGACCACTCTTCTGATTTCACTCAGCTGATTTTATCAAAATCAGAGTTTCAAAATAAACTAACTTGCAGCGGATTTATCAAGTGTTTTTCACAAGTAGTTTTCTTAACTTTGAAATAGTTTTATCCCCAGTTTTAACAAACTCCTTTTAAAACTTTTCCAACAGTTAACCTTTTTAAGTGTTTTTAAAAACTGTTCTTTAAAGTATGCAGAAATTAATGCAAGTTAAAAACACAAAGGATTTTTATAGTGGTTATATGGATATAAATCCTTTAGTCCACTCTTCCAAGTCACTTAGATCTTGGGTTATACTAAATCACGCAGATTACAGTATACAATGCTTACGCCAAACAACAAATGAAATGGCCGTAAGTTCACAATAGGAAATCACAAAGAAACTCCTATCCTCTGAAGTAATATCGCTCACTAAGATTGATATCTACTCCTCACAACACAAACATACAAAATCACTCAGATTTTACAAGTATTTTCTGTTTTCTCTCGATTTTGCTTCGTCAACAAATGACTCGGCTGATGAGTGTTCTGTTCTTGAGTTTGAGACTTAGAAGAATTCTGCTTCAGATTTTTGCTCTCAAATTGTGTTGTTGTCTTCTTCAATCTCACGAACTGAACTATTTATACTAAGGATTTGAAAATCTGCCCGTTGAGAGTTCGCCAGTTGTCAAATCCTCGAGTACTGTACCTTTTCTGCAAAACGGCAGCTGCGACTGAGCACTGTACACTTCTGCTGTACTTTCTGTCGCATCGCATTAAATGCGCATTAAATGCACCAAGCTGATACGAGGTTTCTCTTCAATCATTTGTCATAAATACCCTCCCTCTTCAGCATTTATTACACCAAGTGCATTTATTACCGTTGCACTGACTTCTGATCCACTTCCACTCAGCTGATCGAAGTCACTCGTCTGATGTGTACTCGGCTGATCCCAAACTTGAACTAATCTGATTTGAGTCAGCTGATAATCCACCAGTCTGATTACTTCTTCAGCAATAGATCAGTAGTCTTCTGGACCATATTTGACTTGTCTGAATAACTTCATACTTGGTCAAATATCTTCTAAGGTTTGTACTAAGCTTCCACTTAGCTGATGACTTTGGAAATCATCAAAACCTCCCTTCACTTCAAAGTCTTCATCTTCATCCAACAATTTCCCCCTTTTTGATGATGACAAAACTTCAGCTAAGTACCTGTACCTAAACTAAAGTTAAGTCCTCAAAAATTTCTGAGATAGAAATAATATGTTGGAAGCTTGAACTTTTATAAATAGATTTGAGAGATTACAGTGCAAGTTACAAGCAAAATTTGACTTAAGTGAAAAATTACAAGTAAAGAATGCTGATTACAAATTATCAATAAGTGCACTAGTCTAGTAATCTAGTCTAGTCCTCAGCTTCTTCATCTTCTTCTTCATCTTCCTCTCCTTCAACTTCTTCACTACTTTCTTCATCTTCACCAGATGAGAAAACATCAGCAAGGCCTTTTAATTTTTCCCTTCTTTCTTCAGCCTCGAATCTTGCCTTGATGTCCTCAATCCTTTTATACTTAACGTCTGGATTAAGCTGTTCTTCAGCAGAGTACTTAGAGGCAGCCAGTTCCTTGTCAGTTTTAGCTACATCCCTGGGCTCTACTTTATCATCAGCTCCATCTTCAGCTTCCTCTTCAAGTACTTCATCTTCTTTTGGCTTTCCAGCAGCAGCCCGTTGGTCTCGTACTTGAATAGTTGTAGCAGTATCAACAGTTAACTTAGCTGACTCCTCTTCCCCCTTTTTGTCAGCATCAGCAGGGTTGAGTTGATCAGGAGTTATGTTGACAGCAGCACAAAGCTTCTTGATGTTTGAATCCATGACTCGTTGTTCAGCACAGTGATGAGTTAGAGTAGTTTCTATGCGAAGTTGATTTGTTTTTAAGTCACCAGATTGGTCATTCAGGCAGTCAACATTCAGTTGAAGTGTTGACAGTTCAGCTTGAACTTTGTTGGCAACAGTTGTAAGCTCTTGCACAAGAGCAAAGTTCTTTTCAGATTCTGCTTCACCAACTTGTGTTATGACCCTCACGACCCTTGCAATATCAGCTTCATTCCTTTGAAGAGCAGTGTGAAGATGATTTACATCAGCCTTCACTTCTTCAATGCCTCTGCTCATGTTCAATATGCTCTGGGTCAGCATTAAGGAGTTATCTGGTGGTAGAGGAAAATCTTCAATGGCATCCTTGACCATTTTTGCAGTCTCTTCCTGCATTTGCTTAATCATCAGTTTATTCCTTGACTCCATCTCCTTCATAGTGGTTTCAAACAACAGCTGGATGGATTCCATCAGCGAGGAATGCAAATCAGCAGTAGGAGCAGGGTGTGATGATTCAGCAGGATCCTCTTCTTGTGGAAGTTCAGCAGGTTCTTCTTCCTGTTGAACAATTGCTTCATGAAGAACAGGACTTTCTTCAGTTTTCCATTCCAAAGCTAAGGGAACTAAATCATTAACCATAGTAGGCAGTTTCTTTGATGTATCCAAGTTGATCTCTTCAGCCTTCTGGTCTTTCTTTTGTTCTTCATCGTCTGGCTCATCAGCGATGTGTATGATTTCAACACCATCAGTAGACACAACTGTCTTCTGACGAATCAAGTCAGCTGGTACGAAGGGTGATGTAGTCTGTTCAATCTTCAGCTTCTCTTGATAAGTACTGATATCAGAGCCATAACAGATTTGCTGTAAACTTGGCAGACTGGGCGTTGAACTTGATGTTCCTGGTTCAAACCTTGATCTTTCAACCCATTTCTCCAAAGTAGTGTAAACAGCAATCTTGACTGCTCTATCAATTTTATCATCAGTAGGGCTTGGCCTCTTTGGAATTGAATTTTTGATAGCAGTCGCCTCCTGACTGACAATAACTCTAGCATAGTCATGCAGTCTATCCCTTACAAAATCTGAGTCTAAAGCCTTGACAACAGAGGATGTTTGCAACCAGTTCAAAACCCAACGTCCTTCTGTAGCAAACTCCTTCCAGGCTTGGATTTCATCCTCAGACTTGTTCAATCTGTACTCTCTCCATTGATTGTATCTGATCTTCTCTGGGAGAAAGGTAGTCCTTGATTGAAACAGCTGGTTCAGCCTTTCCAGCTCAGCTTCAAATCTCTTGAAGGCAACAGAGTCATTTTGAACAATCTCAATTGCTCGTCTGACCTCCTTCTTTTTCTTTTTAATTGGTTCAGCCCTTGGTAGCACAAAGTCTCCTTCCTTAGGCTTTTCTCCAATCACGATGCCTCCAGACCTCCTTGGTCCATGTGCATCCTTTTTGCTTTCTTCCAGTGCCTTTGCCAAGTCTGCTTCTTCCTTGGCAGCTAACTCAGCTTCTGTCATTTTCTTGACATCAGCTTCCTTTTTACTTGCTTCAAGAGCTTTCTTTAGCTCAGCATCATCACGTTTTCGTTGTTCAGCCTCCTCACGCTTCTTCTTGTGATAAGCTGATACTTTTGCTTTGCCAGTTCTCTTCTTTCTGGCATTTCTCGATTCAACAACTGGTGCCGCAGCTGTTGTCTCTGGTAAAGCTATTGCTACAGGTGCAGCAGCAATTGGCTCGAGGATCTGCACTTCAGGATCCTCTTGAGGTTTGGCAACCTCAGCTGTTGGTGTAGGAATCTGTTTCACTTGATCAGCTGACTTCTTCTCAGCAGACTCCTTCACTGATTCAACAGGCCTCTCAGCAGATGGAGGACTTTTTCTAACCAAATCAGAAAGCTCAGTATCTTCATCAACGAACGTCATTTTCTTTCTGATGGTTTTCTTTGTATGATGAATAGAAACAGTAGATGTGGCAGTATCTTTTAATGCACTCCTTGTTCTTTTAGCCACATTCTCAGCTGGTAGCTCAGCTGAAACTGTTTTGTCAGTAGATGACCCAACGGACATCTCATTGATTTCCTTGACTGTTTCATCAACAATCAAGTCAGCAGCATCCTTTCTTTTAGGCACAACTGTTTTGGCTTCAACAGCAGGCTTTGCTGTTTGAACAGCTGTCTTGCTCTTCTTGCCTTTGTCAGCAGGCATTTTAGGCTCAGTAGCCTTTCTCTTCTGTTGCTTCTTCTCTGGCACAGAAGCAGGCTCTTTTGATTTACCAGTTTTTACTGCTTCATAAACTTTTAGCTCCTTTGCCTTATGAACATCCTTGCCATTAGTCACATCACATCTTAGATTTACCAGCAGATGACTAATGAATATCCTGTGCAGAGTCAGACCACGCTTCTTGTGATCAGCAAGTATATACCAGATGATATTTGCCCAGTTTACCTTCAACCCATAGTAAACAGCTATCATCATATGAAGTCTCTTCATTGGTACACTGTCCAACGAGAATGTGCAATTCTCAAGGACTTTAGCAACTAAATCAGCCATTCTCTGAAACTCATCCTTCAGCTGATTTTTCTTGATGCCTCCAGACATCACTTGATTCTTCTTGGAAGCGATATTCCAGAAATCTGCTTCCAGCGGTTCAGCTAAGGTTGTAATTTCAGTGGACCCTTCAAGCGAGAGCCCGTACATCGTGTTCAGCAACTTGGGGGTAACACATATAGCTTTATCCCCAATTTTGGCTTTAATCTCCAGTTTTTCAAAATCAACGTCATCTTTGGAACCATAAAATTCCATAACTTGCTCCTTGAAGATCATATCTTCATGGGCCTCCATGAATTTAACCAGAGTAGCCGCTTTGAATTTCTCCAGAATTTCTTTCATCAGTGGTGTTCCAGTTGCATGATACGTCAGGTAATTTAGGAACATACCTTCAGCAGCAGCTTCTTTGGTAGACATTCTGAAAAAGATTTAGAGAAACAGAGAGAAATTTTGCAGTAGATAGTTTGCAGAATTGCTCTGTATGCTTTTGAAATTTGAGGGTGCGTAAAAATGTAGTAAGCTGATCAGATCTGGATTTATAGAAGTTAATTCTTGTTGGTTTCCGTGAAAAGTGGTAACCGTCAGATCAGTTACAGTAAAAACAGATCGTGCGACCGTGATACGCGGATTTCAAAATAGCATTAATTATGTCAGACGGGCGGGAAAACGAAACGCCACTTGTCTGTTACTTATAAAAGCGTGTTTCTTATAAAACGTCTTTGTACAACACTTAAATATAAGCTGACATAAATAAAAGCAGATGAGTAAAATAATACTTATCTGATAGATGACTTGTCTGATACAATATATCACTAGTGAAAGCCAATATCTAGTGATCTTCCTTCGCTGTTTGTCAATCCAGCAAGATAAATAATCTTCAGTCTTCAAGAATTAAGAACATATCTTCTGATTAAAACACTTTCAACTACTATCATTGAAGATTTCATCTTTAAAACAGGAGTACCGCTAGTCTTACACGTTCCCCCTGAATTCAAGAATTCATCAGTCAACTAGTCTGTTGAGAGTCAGTCTTCTTGAAGTGTAATACTTGTTGATATCAGATTAGTTAGCTGTTTGAACCCAGTTTTCTGATAGGTTCCCCCTCAGCTTATGAATCCAATTTTAACAATCCCCACCCCCCCCCCCCCCCACCCCCCCCCCCCCCCACCCCCCCCCCCCCCCACCCCCCCCCCCCCCCACCCCCCCCCCCCCCCACCCCCCCCCCCCCCCACCCCCCCCCCCCCCCACCCCCCCCCCCCCCCACCCCCCCCCCCCCCCACCCCCCCCCCCCCCCACCCCCCCCCCCCCCCACCCCCCCCCCCCCCCACCCCCCCCCCCCCCCACCCCCCCCCCCCCCCACCCCCCCCCCCCCCCACCCCCCCCCCCCCCCACCCCCCCCCCCCCCCACCCCCCCCCCCCCCCACCCCCCCCCCCCCCCACCCCCCCCCCCCCCCACCCCCCCCCCCCCCCACCCCCCCCCCCCCCCACCCCCCCCCCCCCCCACCCCCCCCCCCCCCCACCCCCCCCCCCCCCCACCCCCCCCCCCCCCCACCCCCCCCCCCCCCCACCCCCCCCCCCCCCCACCCCCCCCCCCCCCCACCCCCCCCCCCCCCCACCCCCCCCCCCCCCAATAGATTGAATATCCAAAATTTGATTAAGAGAACTAAGAAATTGAGTAAAGAAAATAATTTAACTTTTCGGGGGGAAAAGAAGAGATAATAGACTGTCTCTCTTAATACTCCTGAAGGCTTTTTCTCTTTTTTTAGAATAGAGCAAAAGACCAAAACACCCCCTATGCTTTGTCTAACTCCCAAAAATCCCCCTATATTATTTTAACTTCCAAAAAACCCCCTGTGATCTCAAATAAGTGTCAACTGCACCCCCAAAAAAGAGAGTGTGTTTCAAACACCAAAATTGCAAGTATTTGTTCATATTTTGCTTTTGATATGACAATTTTACCCTTGACATCGAAAGACAAAAACACCCCCTATGCTTTGTCTAACTCCCAAAAACCTCCCATGTGTCATTTTAAATCCCCAAAACCTCCCTATGTTTGATTTTAAATGCCACACCTAGACCCAAGTAGTATATACTATAATTTTTCAAAAAGAATAAATAAATTTAAAAAAAACAAACACATAGGGGTAATCTTGTCATTCCACCAAAAGTCAAAATTAAAATTATAAGTATATACTACTTGGGTCGAGTAAGGTATTTAAAACTAAATATAGAGGGATTTTTTGGGGAGTTAAAATAACACAAGGGATTTTTTTTAGAGTTAAAATAACACAAGGAGATTTGTGAGAGTTAGACAGAGCAAATGGGGTGTTTTGGTCTTGTGCTCTGTAGAATATTCTAAAGGCTAGACGGGAAGTTTGTAACATGATGTAAAAAAATTCTTCTCTTTAATGTAAAAGACAAGCAAAGGTAGGTAAGAGAGTGGGTTGGAGTATTGGGCTTGGAATGAGGGCCCATAGAAGTGGAAAAGCAGCTCAGGAAATGAATTAAATGGGGGCTGCAACTAAATTCCTTTTTTTGGGTACTACATATATGGATAATGGGTTGGAGGCTCCGAATGTTTGGGGCCCTGACTTGGGTTCGCTATATTATTGAGTCATTTTTACTAAATCAATTACTTGTTGTAGTGACGAGTATCTTTCATTTTGAGATTGAGTTTTAGCTAAGATTTACGATCCTTGAGACAAACTTCAAGTTCAAATATTACTGAAGACATTATATTGGGGAGGATATATACCAAATGTATTATTCGATCTGAGCTGTAAATGCACAATTTAACAGAGAAAATAAAATATAGTTTTGTTATGCGCATAATCCACTACTTCTTTTCTTCTATTTTGATGAATTATTTATGTTTTATCTTTTATTTTCTTGGGTGGCGTGTAGGGGAAGTAGGGTTTTTTTTTTTGATAAGCAAATGATTAACCATTAAAACACGAAAATAAGTTTGTTACAGAAATCCTAGGATGTTCGGGAAAACAAAAATCAACAAAAACAACGGGGGGGATGAGGGAGAGAGGGATAGAACCCTCCCAATTACAAAGTTTTCCCCATTTTGCGAGGTTGTGAGCGGCCTTGTTGCCGAGTCTTGGAATCTTCTTAACTTTCCACTTGGGCCAAGATATAAGAAATTTCCTAGCATGAGTTGCATCGGCTTCGCTGGTCCAATCAAAAACAGGGGATTGACTAGTAATCATAAGAATAGAATTGAGTGAATCACTTTAAAAAATAACAAGATTACATTTAGCATGAGCAAGGAAAATAAAAGCTTTCAAGATTGCAGCAGTCTCAGCACTCGTAGCATCAAAAAAGGAACCCGAGGAAACAAAAGCGAACAGAACCGAGCCATTGGAATCACGAGCAAGGATGGAGAGTGTAGCTTTGCCGTCGCAGAAAGTGGCATCAACATTGACTTTAATCCAATTGCTAGGAGGTGGAGCCCAATCATAGCTAAGGTGAGGGGCAGCGGAAGTAATCAACAAGTTTGCTTGAGCAATGGAGTGATCAAGAGAGATTTTGCAACACCTGTTCGCCAAAGAAATGGGACTTGGAGCCGTAGCATCTGGATTATGCAAACAAAAGTTTCGAGCTTTCCAAACCTGTTCCAATATGACAACACAAAAGTTAAGGAATTCAAGAGAGTGTTCGGGAGGCGGGAAGAAAGAGGAATCATGATTGAGAATGGCGGTGATCCAAGAGCTGGGGTTGGTGGGAGGTTTATTTTACTTTTCATATTGAATTTTATACGAATTTAAAGTTCTTATCCAATGTACATTATTTGAGATAAATTTGTCAAAGGTACAGTAACATTTTGTAGGAAAAGGGATTGAAAGTATAATCTAATATTGTAGAATTATTAAGCTAAATTTCAACACGGAAATATACTGTTTGTCTGTACCCACATATGTTACATGATTGAATGCGTCACTAGTAGAAAGTGAGGATAACTTTGGGCATGTCTCAAATTAAAATATAGTTTTTGTAGTTTATTTTAGTGATCAAACTTTATATCAATTCTCACGTGGTATAATTAAAATTCAGGTCAACACATTTGATATCATGATTTAAAAAATTCACTCACATTTAGTACCGCCGTTCCGTTAATTGGTGACATGACAGTTAAGTCGTACTGCAAAACTGATGCATTTAGTTATGTTGACCGACAATTATACCCCACAATATTTCAGGCTAGCAAAATAGCCCCATATCTTTAAATGTATTGACGATTTTAATCCACATTGTTTGAAAGTTAATGATGTCAAATTTATAATAATATTGTGTAAAAATTGTAATTAGTTTTAATTTAAAACTCATACAAATAAAAGAAATGACAAAATTGGGCCTACCCGAGTTGGACTTTTCGTGTCCGCATGTCGCGAGCTCGCACAAGTTTTGAAAGTCCTAGGTGTGACTTTGATCCATGATGCGCACGCGGGAAGAACCTTTTGGTAACTAAGTTATTACACCTCTTGGTTGACAAATCATATATAAACCTCAAAATTCTTTACTAATCTTCCCATTTAGGATAAAAAAAATTCCATTTCTTTTCTTCGATTTCAAATGATGATCTTTGAGTTTTAATTTCTCATTTACCCCGTACTGCGATTTAAACTCACGGAGTAGACTATATCTTTTGATAAATTGGGTTCCCCTCGTTGTGCTCTTCTAAGTTGTTTTAGTGGAGTACTTTATTTGTACTTTTATTTCTGATTCTATTTTTCTTTTTGGTACTAAACAAACATTCAATTTTCTAACGTGGAAATGATTTTCTTAAAATAACACTTTCATATAAAATAATAAATTGATACTGCTAATTTTCTATCACCACTTTTAATGACATAAATATGCATCAAGATTTCACTCTTTAAACTAATATCTTCATATTAACAATCCAATATAAAATAATATTGGTCAAGAGTACTTAAAAATAACTTGTTGATAGACTATTTGGTTAACAAGTATAACATGGATGATCAAGCTAAACTTGTGGTGGTACCGTTAAATTAACGCTAGTAATGTAAATCGTTGGAATATTTAGACTTTAGTGTATCTTAGTTTTACTCCTTTTAATACAATATTAACTTTTGGTTGGAATTTTTCGACGGAAATTCTTGATTTTTCTACTAGTGTCGTACTAAATCGATCATTATAATTTTGAGATATTTTTAATGTGTTTTGTTTGTACGTGATGATTTACTTTTGTTAATAATAATGATTTGATATATACTAAATGGTATGAGTACATGCAAGATTATTGCATCATTATAATGTATTATTTATAATTATATATATTTTTGTATTTTATTTATAAACCCACGGATGTTTTTGCATTTTTTGTAGGGTATAAATTAAGGGGTAAATGTAAAATACTCCCCTGTGTTATGCTAAACCTGCAAGAAACTACCCTGTGAAATTTTTATTGCGCCAAACTTCTTTGTGTTTTCAAAAACTCTGCAAAAAACACCCAATTTGTAAAAAATAGGTCGTTTTGGATTGACATATTTCAAGAAATAATTTTGAAAATATATCACGTGAGGTTGTAGGGACCAACTTGAAGTATTTTAAAAATGGTTTTTTGAAATATGTCGATCCAAAACGGCCTTTTTTTTATAAATTGGGTGTTTCTTGCAGGGTTTTTAAAAACACAAGGAAGTTTGGCGCAATAAAAATTTCACAAGGTAGTTTCTTGCAGGTTTAGCATAACACAGGGGAGTATCTTGCATTTTCCCCATAAATTAAATGTCATTTTTCTGCAAAATATGTAGTCTGGCATGAGAGTGGTTTTTTGCCAATAAAAAAATAGGGTGGTTTTTTTTTTGGCTAATAAAAATAAAATAGGGAGGGTTTTTTAAGGAAATGGAGCTTCCACGAAGATTACAAAATAATTCTAGCAGTGTCTAATAAGGCTTCATTTGGATTGAAGGATGTGGATTTGAAGAAGGATTTAGAGAATTATCTCAAATGACTCCAATAGTGGGTGGATTTCGAAGTTATCATTTTGGTTATAAATACAAAACAAATACCTAGGAATCGATTTGAAATTCAAACAAAAGTTAAATGATCCCAAATAGTGAGTGTTAGGGATTTGAAATCATTAGTTCCAAATCCCTCAATCCAAATGAAGCTTTAATGAATTGGTTTCGATTTTCTGGTGCAAACAAACTTTCTAGTTGAAATTTAGCGAGTAATTGACATTCTGCATTTCAAAAATATATCATTTTGGAACTTTGCACCTTGAAATTGAAACTTTAGCACTTTGCACCCTTGAGGTACATATTCTTTGGCAAAATGCACCCCACTTCGAGTGTGCAAAGTGACCAGAGGTTCAATTTTTGGGTGCAAATTGTCAAAGTGATGTATTTATGTGGTGCAGAGTGCCAAGTACTCATATTTAAACGACTTTCTATTTACAACTTTCCATGTACACTAATATTTTATATATTCACATTTATATTTTTATTCAACCAACCAAATCAATAACTAATTCAACGCATTTATATGTCGGAGATGTACCAAAACAAAACCGTAAGAGTACTTAAAAGAAAATAAATCATACGATATATATATTTCTCGTTTCATCTATCTACCTCTTCCAATAGAAAGAAAATTATAACTAATAAAGTATAATAGTTAATATACAAAAATTTCTAAATCATACAAAACAAATTACTCAAATTTCAGAATTTAGGCAAAAGAAATTGCTCCAGGCCCACATGGACGAAGAGTAC
This sequence comes from Penstemon davidsonii, assembly GCA_034814905.1. Taxonomy (NCBI): domain Eukaryota; kingdom Viridiplantae; phylum Streptophyta; class Magnoliopsida; order Lamiales; family Plantaginaceae; genus Penstemon; species Penstemon davidsonii. The sequence continues at coordinate 27,586,936 of JAYDYQ010002534.1, forward strand.
TGGAAAAAGAAGAATGAACGCGAACATATCCTCCATATTTATGTCTGCATACTTCCTCAAGCTTTGGGTTGTTCCTCGTCAAGTCATAACGATAAACCTTTTTTTTAGACGCGAATAACAAAACACTCCCATTTATAATAGTAAAGGCCTTCACACATTTAGAACATTGGGGTACCATGTCTTTAACGTGCATGTTGAGAATTTGACTCCAATAATATGATGAACTATTTTTATGTCCATCATTAATAATCAATTTCCACACATAAAAAGTACCATTGAAAAATTTAGCCAGACATATTGTTTTGAAGAAATCTTGTTTCTTTTCCCACTTGAAAATACCAAATTTTGATTTTTCTTGATCTTGCCTCGCGATTTTAGGTATTTTCAAAAATTCAGTACTTGAATTCTTGATATCATATGCAACGACGTATGGCCAATAAAAAAGACAACCTTTGGCAATATACTTACAACTGTCCGACATCATGTAAACCACTCCGTTAAGATAGATAGGATCCTCCAAAAACTCATCTCTTGCCCAAGATCTATCAATCCTCCATCTTTCCATATTTTTTCTTTAGGGGAATAAATCTCGGGGTTAAATTTTCCACCCCACTCAATAGGTCTAGTTATTATAACGAGCAAGTAATCAAAATTATCTTCATACTCTTCTTCGCAACTGAAAATGATCATATCATAGTCTCCTATCCTTTCATCGGGGTGTGGAATTGGTAAATAACTCTTAGTTGTTGGGTTTAATAAAAACAAATCATACCATTGCTAGAAGTCAAGATTTTACCCTTTTTCACCAAGAATTCAAGAGATTCACGAGACAAATTGCAAGTCGATGCGTTGGACTTGGTGGAGTATATTTCGTGCAATTCCAATTTTTTACTATTGTTGATGAAGAAATCCGTGTCCCCGACAATTTGCATGTTCTTGAATTGTTTCCTGATGAAGCAATCGTCAAACAACAACTCTTTGGTTAATTTACAAACCGACGAAAACTTGTATACGTTTTTTGCGGGTAACCATGATAAGATTTCCAGTAGTTGGTCTCTGTTTAACGACATAGTTGAGACAATCTAACATAAAAGTTTCTTAGAAAAAGAGAAGAAATATTGAGAATTAAAGATGTGAAGAGCGTACTTATATATATTATTATGGCTTCTAAGTAAAAAAAATAGGAGCACTATTATAATTATATATACACTAATTAAGGTTTCAAGGTTCTATTTCCTAGTAGATTTAGGACCAGAAAATTCATGCGTGTGATTGTATTTGGAAATATTACCATATTTGGCAACATGAATTTTCAAGATGGATATTTAGTTAAATTTATTTCCTTCACAATTTCCATCGTATATTGCAAAGGAATTGGATTTAGGGCTTGCCGATGCCTATAGAGTGAATAGCAAATTAACTCCCCGTGTTATTCTAAATAGGCAATTTAACTCCTTGTGATAAATAAAAGGGCAAAATACCTCCCTGTGGTATTCTAAATAGGCAATTTAACTCCCTGTGATAAGAAAAATGGCAAAATACCTCCCTGTATTTTATTGAAAGAAGCACATTGCCTCCCTCTAAATTGTTCATTAATTCATATCACAGGGAGTTAAATTGCTCATTATTCATTTCATAGGGAGGTAAATTGCCTATTTTTATATCACAAGGAGGTAAATTGCTTATTATTTCATTTCATAGGGAGTTAAATTGCCTATTTTTATTTCACAGGGAGGTAAATTGCCCATTAGACATATCACAGGGAGTTAACTTGCAAAAAACCCGATGCGTATATATCAATGGAGACTTTTCTTTTGTTGTAAAATATGGAGTTAAATACTTACACCTCAAACTTAAACAAAACAAGGTAATAAGTACTTAATTGTTTTGCCAAACCTGCCCGAATAATTTCCTTGTTTACAAACATTACAAATAATCCCCTAAGGGTAAAGTTAGAACTTTTCAGATATAGGGGGTCAATTGTAAGATATTGACAAATCATAGGGGAATTTTCGTAATTAAGTCTTATCTCAGGGGGTATTCGTAATTTATCCTATTAACAATCCAATATAAAACGACCAATCATACGCTATGTTGCACGAATATAAATACGGGGATACGTATACAGTACAATACGATACGGATACGGCGATACATATTTTTGAAATTTATTGAATACGATAAGGCATGGATACGGATGTAAAAATATAATGTAAATTTATACAATAGCAACTAGATCTTTCAATTCGAACTCTAGAAGAAAAGATAATCCAATTTAACATAAACAAAAGTTATATAACTACAAAATCAAACATAATTCATTCTTAACATATCGCAACAATAGAATAAATTCATTTTTGAGATTTCATGACCTAGGAGAGAGACTTGAATAAGAGATTGAACAGTGGTACTAGTTGTTTATCATTTTATTATAATTTAAATTTGACCCTTAATATTACATAAAAAGCCCCCCCGGAGTGTCCTGATGTCGAAACTAGTGTATTCGATGCATATCTATTTTAATTTTTATTACCAACCGGATATGTATCCCACGCATATCCTACGCGTATCCATATTATCCATGTATCCGATACAATACTTTGAATTTTTTTGGAGTATCCGTGTATCATAGGTCATACGTATTTAAAAATGGCCATTGATTGTACCAAAAAAAAGAAAGTCCATTGCTTATTTAACTATCCCATTAGAAAAATCTCCAAATATGTGTTTGTAAACTTCAATACAAAATACACACTGCCAAACAGACCCTTACGGAGTTCTTATTCATATCAAAGAAAAATCCTCCATCTTTTTATTCTTCATATTCCTGATCTTCCCGCCACTCTCAATTTCAGACTTCTACTCTGTTTTTCCTATATGGGTCTCACTAAAATCCTCAGAGATTTACCAAAAATCCTTCAAAAACATTCTAATTTATCCCTTCATTCCATCAATTACAACTCATTAAATCCGATAAGAAGCTACGCATCAGCACTTTATCACCAAAATCCAACTTGGTTTTCCTCAAATCCTCAATTCAAACCACAATTCCTACTCAAATTCACTGCCTATAGCATTCAAAAATCAAATCTTTCTGATGTTTCTTTGGGAACAGAAACTGTTTGTGAAAATGCCGACAAGAGCTTAAGCCCTGATGTTAAAACTTCCCAAGAGGTTGAAATAATCTGTGAAATGGTGTCCAAGATTGGCAATTCAAGCAATCTTGAATCTGCTTTTAATTCTGCTAATTTCGTTGATTGTTTATCCCCAACTTTGGTTCTTGAAGTGTTAAAGAGGCTCAACAATGCCGGAATTATGGCGCTGTCGTTTTTCCGTTGGGCTGAGAAGAGAAATGGTGTTCAACATACTCCAGACTGCTACAATGCTCTCATTGAATCATTGGGGAAAATCAAACAGTTCAAAATGGTGTGGTTTTTGGTGGACGAGATGAAGTTAAAGGGTCTTCTATGTAAAGACACTTTTGCCCTCGTTTCACGGAGATATGCGAGGGCAAAAAAGGTGAAAGAAGCTATAGAGGCATTTGAGAGGATGGAGAAGAAATACGGGTTGAAACCCGAGCTGCAAGATTATAATAGGTTGCTTGATACTTTAACCAAGTCTAGGCTTGTTCAAAAAGCTCAAGAGGTGTTTGATAAATGGAAGAATCGTAAATTCACACCCGACATTAAAACTTATACTATATTGTTAGAAGGGTGGGGTCAAGAAAGTAATTTCCTTATGTTGAATGAGGTTTATCGCGAGATGAAAGAAGATGGCTTTGTGCTAGATGTTGTGAGTTATGGGATATTGATCAATGCTTATTGTAAATCGAAAAAATACGATGAAGCAATAGAGTTTTACCAAGAAATGGAAAGGAAGAATATTAAGGCAACACCTCATATATATTGTACATTAATCAACGGTTTAGGGTCGGAGAAGAGGTTAAAAGAAGCTATCAAGTTTTTCGAGTTATGTAAGGCTAGCAATTATGTTATTGAAGCTCCTACTTATAATGCTATGGTGGGTGCTTATTGTTGGTCGGTAAAAATGCACGATGCTTACACAATAGTCGAAGAAATGAAGAAATGTGGGGTCGGGCCTAATACACGAACATATGATATAATATTACATCATCTTATAAAGCTTGGTAAAACACAAGAGGCATATAGTGTTTTTGAGAAAATGAGAGATGAGTCGGGTTGTGACCCGACGGTTAGTACGTACGAGATTATGGTGAGGATGTTTGTTAATGAGAGGCGTTTGGATATGGCGTTAAGAGTTTGGGATCTTATGAAGGCGAGAGGTGTATTACCCGGAATGCATATGTTTTCGGCTTTGATTAATGGTCTTTGCGATGATAATAATTTAAATTGTGCTTGTAATTATCTTCAGGAGATGGTGGATTTGGGTATGAGGCCACCGGATGGGTTGTTTAAGCGTATTAAACGAGCTCTTTTGAACGAGGGACGAGAAGATATTATCATTATATTGGCGAATAAGATTGAGAAGTTAAGGAATAATTCATTAGTTGGTTAAGATAATGCAACTTATTCAATGTTGTGAATTTTGTTTCTTGGAGTACATCTGTTTTCTGTGATGTTACTGCTCAAGTTTCATCTCTATATTATTGACAGAAGAAAGATTACCAATTGTTTTGTTTTTGATATATACCATTTAGACTTTAGAAAACATATTGGTGATTTCGTGTATAAAAGTCTAGATGAGTCAAATAATCAATTGCTCAAATTTGATTTGTTTTTTCTTGTTGAGCTTGAGATTGCGGTTGAACTTAGTTTGATTTTGAATTTTTTTTTCACCTAGTTTGATTTCTAAATGAAGTGAGTTTTAGTCAAACTGAAGATGCATGGAGTTCGAATTGAGATTTTCACATGAATTTTGTCGTTACAGGTTGTTATCGATTTCTTATATGATAATCGACTTGGTATATGTTGGTTACTCATTAGAATGATGTGTCATGTTCGCTACTAATTTTTTTTTCTTATTTTTTTGGGCAACTGTATTTTGAAGAGGTAGTTAGTGCAAAATCGATGTAACATCTAAAAAATAGGTGAACTATGTATATTCGAACGAGCTCAAACGAATGCTTGTACTATAATTAAACTCAAGTCAAATATCAAAAAACATAATTTGTTTTTTTATATCTAGAAATAAGGGTTTTAGACTTTTAGATAAATATGTTAATTGAACTTAAGATTATGTTTTATATTGGCTTGATTTTTGAATGAATTGAGTATGAACAAAGTTCATTAAGCTGAACCAAAGCGCTAATAAAAAAATAAAAAAAAAAAGCTTGAGTTGAACTCGACGTTCCTCTTTCCATTGATTGAAGGGTAAAATAGTCAATTAAAAGTTTTATGCTCTGGCAGCCGTAATAAAAGAATAAAGGAACGGAATTGCATAAACCTCAGAATTGCAGTATTTACCCACGAGTCCCGCAAGTTTATTCTTATTACACTTCTCAGCATACATCAGATTTCAGTTCAGGCCAGCAAAAATTAATAGAAAGAAACTGAGACTCGAATTCCTGCAATCATTTCTCAGTCATGGCATTTCTCTTTCGGAAATTCCAAGAGGTAATTTCTGATCTTACGTATTCAGCTCTATTATTTCAAGAAATTGCTTAAAATTAAAATCCATTGATTATATATTTTTTTCTAATTAGGGCGTGAAAGTGCTTGCGAAAAGTCCGACATTTGCTAAAGACGGAAGGCACCTTCAGTTTCAAGCCGATATGAACCGCCTTTTCCTATACACCAGGTCAATGGCGTTCTTATTTTGAGTCGACATTATTTGAATATTTCGTGAATAACATATACTGATTTTAGTTCAGACCTGGTATGATTAAACCTATTCTACTCATAATATAAGTCGAATTTACGGATTGATTATTACTCCAATAAGAGTGATTTGGTAGAATTTCATGTCCCTGGTTGCATATGAGTTGGACTTTTCCTCAAAGTTAAATTTCCCAGCTGTGTTACATATGCCTTTTGATTAGTTTCTCCCAAAGTAGGTGTACTGCACTAGCCATTTAGATGTATTGGTTCGCCCAGACCCTGTTTGGGCAAGAATTATCCTAGTATTAAATATCAATACTAGGTGAAATTTTTTAGTTGCTTCTCATTCTATTCTTTGGTAGTGTTGTTCTTGTCATTTGATAGATTTTGATTCTCGTACTTTTTTGTATTTACCTACCCTGTACAGTTTGCTTCACATTATGATGAAATTGCTCATAATGTAAATAAGGTATGGTTATGATGACATTTAATTTGGTGATTTTTATTCGATTTGATTCAAAAGAAATTGGAGATGAGTATTGAGGTTGTGTGGAATATAGGCTTGGAACAAGCTTCGGTAGAGGTAGCTATCATAGAGAAGGGAGGGGACATCCATTTTGTCGTGCAAAAGAATCATGATCCTTAAGATTGGATAACCCGCCATCCTCCTAATTATTTCTATTTTGTGAAAAGGTGAGTAAGGTTATAACTTCTTCTTGAACTTGAAGAAACCAATAGTCATGTAAGGCAATGGATATTTTTTGTGAGAGAATTTTATATCAGAGGTGGATGCCTTTGCATAATGAAGACTTAGGTTTAATCTTTATCATTGCTAGTCATCTAGTTTTCCTTTTATTCCTCGGTATTCACTCTTAATTTTAGGTCGGACGATCGCGAACTCTCATTGAAGAAATTAGTAAGACTATTCATTGTAAAGTGGTGTGTGCTAGTTGTATGACCCATAGTAGCATTTTATGTTGATAATAACTGAACAAAGTATCTCTAATCTCTTGTGCTCTCTGCAGGTTAAAATCACAAACTAAATATAGCTTCCTTTGATATTATTTATTAAATATTTTATTAAGTTTGAGTAGATTTATTGAGTTTACACAAATTTTAAAGTTTGTCAAGGTATCACTACAGTGATAAAATTCTTCTCAAAATTTCTTGAACAGGTCATATGAATCTATATGTGAACTTATTGGAGCTTTTACCAATCTTTGTAATAATTCAGACTCACATAATATTTATTAGTATTATATAGAAAAAAGAGATACGTAATTCCAACAAGGATCTTAGTAATGTCTTAAAGAGTCATGTGGTCTCTTAGCCACAAAACATTGAAAAGATGAGTTATTGTTGAAAGTTCTACACTCGATATGATATGATGAAATGTTGACATTGTATATCATCAATAATACCCCTATGGTGGCGATGTCATAGTCTCGTAGATCTACCACCAATCATAGATGTAAAATAGAAATAGGGTTTTAACTGAAAAGTCAAATATTTATTGTTTGAATGGTGAGCCAAAATAAAACTGATTTTGGTACACTAGCTCCTCACCTATTATTCTATTGTTAATAGTAATGCTTTTTAAAATTATGTGTCGATTCAGCAGTACCAATTATCCCCAAAGCTAAGATGTACTTTCACTTGAATCTTATTACTAAAAATTGAATTTGGCTTCTACTATTTTTACGCCTAAGCGGTTCATTTTCTCACAAAAAAACTCTACTGTCAGCTACAATCGGTTGGGGAAGAATGCTGATGAAGCAGATGCAGACGAGATCATTGACATGGCTAGTAAGGCATCTTTAGAGGAGCAGCAGAAAGTCGTTCAAGAAAATATTCATGCCCAAATCAATAATTTCTGCACATGTATGGATGACATTCTTCTTCCTGATCCAAAGACAGCTGATGAAAGACCTGATTCACCTTCAGAAGGAAGTAACGCTCCTCGACGCAGTGGTCTAGGTCTTGCTATTGGCAAGAGTGCTCCCTTCTATGAAAATTCTGGTGAGTAACATTGGTAATTCTTATCAAATATCGATGAGATTTAGCAGTTTTGAACTATAAATTGTGCAGCTTCTTACATGTCCACTTAGCTTTTTTTTTTTTTTTTTTTATCTTATTTGGTATGTGTGATGTGATTTCTTGCAGCATAAGGGAAAAAGCTGATTTTTTTCTATGAAGCCAGTAAAATATAAACATGCTTAGCTATGAATATTTTCTGCATTTTATGACTGCATTTTCTATACGTAATTCCTTCTTTCTGAGTCCCGGTTAAAGAAGGAGAAAAAGGAAGGAATTACGTATAGAAAATGCAGTCATTTTCTGCATGAATTATATTGACCTTCCTTTTTTCCTGTGAAACTGTGCCCAGAAGTAGTGTAAAGACTAAAAAGGACTAAATAAAATGACCTTCCTTTATTCTTAAGTAGATGTTAGACCAAAGTTATGTGTCAAATAGCTACATGAATGATATGATGGAGTGAATAGCCCATCTTTGTTTCGTCAGATATACTTTAGTACTTTATTTTCTTTATTTTGTTTCATTTCATTGGTTGAGCGTCAAAGTAATAATGATTAGTAAAATGGTTTAGTTTTAAGAGATACAAGCAAGTGATCTTAGAACTCCGCATGACTGCATACTTGCTAGTGCAATTTGTGGTTTTCAATTCCTTTCTATGATGTATTCTAAGTGATGATCTATATCATTTACCTTTGGGATTTTGATGAATGATATACTTCAGTGCAGCTGTGCCGAGAACAAAGCCATTAAAGCGATCTGAACTATCACAAAAACTAAAAGATGTTATTGGATACACTCTTGAAATCAAGCCCTCTCAAATCCTACACAAGGACGCAGGCCAAGGTTTATACTTAAATGGTGAAGCTAACGTGGGTTCTGTATTAGCTATATACCCTGGCGTCACATATTCACCTGCATATTACCGCTACATTCCTGGATACCCAAGAGTCGATTTACAAAACCCATATTTAATCACAAGGTATGATGGAACCGTGATTAATGCTCAGCCTTGGGGTTCCGGGGGTGAAAATCTTGAAATATGGGATGGGTCGAGTTTCCAAGAACCTAATTTAAATTCTAAAAGTGGTGAAAATGGTTCGGATAGAGTGTGGAAGTTGCTTAGTAAACCTTTAGATAGTTCGAAATTGGGAAGAAAAGGAGAAGTTTTAGAGAGGAGAAATCCTTTAGCCTTTGCTCATTTCGCGAACCATCCAGGGAAGGATATGGACCCGAATGTTATGGTTTGTCCGTATAACTTTCCGTTAAGTGAGAGGAATATGAGAAGTTATATACCGAATATCTCGTTTGGAAATGGAGAAGAGGCGAGTATGAGAAAGTTTGGTACTTTTTGGTTCAAATCTTGGAGATCGAGGAATGTAGTATCGGATGTTCCAATTCTCAAGAGTCTCGTTCTTGTGGCAACTAGAGAGATTTGTGATGAAGAGGTGCTTTTGAACTATAGGTTGAGTAATTTGAAGCGTCGGCCGTCATGGTATACTCCGGTTGACGAGGAAGAAGATCGAAGAAGGTGGAGCTAAGGTGGTCTAGTTTAAATTTAGGATTTTGGATCTATTAAAATGAACTTTGTGCCATGAGATTTTAACTTTCTTTTCCCAATTTTGTTTTGGTTGCAACTCTATCTTTGATTCTAAGAACATCAAACTCAAATTGGGTTTCACAAATTTAGTACATTGAAATTAATTGCCAGTTATAATTTGTTTGTAAATTTTAGATGATGTAAGATAAATGCATTTCTTGGGGAACTTAAAAAGAAAGGGGTTTAGCTTGAATCGCTTGAAAAATAAAATATTGCAGCTAAAATGATTATGAAATGACCTTTATGTTCATTTTCAGATACTGTGATGAATTTCTTTTAAGGTTTTCATTCATATGTGTTTGGTTTTGTTTTCTAGGAAATTTTGGGGATATTATTGTCTTGTGAGAGAATATGAAAAAATAATAATTATGTAAATTTTTTTTTTCTATAAATATGTTTGTAGCAGCCTAGCAGGCTTATACTTGTATGCTATTTTAAGTGCAATTTCGTTTCTAAACAAAATATAGCTTTATTGATTATAGATGAACAGGAGAATGAGTGAAGAGACATAAATTTTGAATTAAAATTAGTTTTTTTTTTTTAAAAAAAAAAGTGTAAATACGTTCTCCAGAAAGCAAACCAAACAAGGTCTACGAGTTTCAACTTTTCCAGGTAACGTTTTTTTTATGATTTTTCCAAAAATCCACATAGTAAAAAACTTGCAGGGACATTCAAATAAAAAAATAAATTATTTCTTATTTTAAACTATCGTTTTGTGTATTGTTTTTGTTATATTTCTAAATTTTACAATCTCCCACAATTAAAGCTTTCAATATATAATGGGCTCTGAAGCAAAAAATTATTTATACTTTTTAACCTCAACCAACCACTAGCTTTAATGATATTTCTTTATATATTTTTAAATGTTGTTCAAAACCTCAATATTAAACTAATTGATCCTCACATATTTCCTGAAAATATGAAACAATCAAACAATTATGAAACAGATAAGACAAAATCCTTTTAGGGGCAAAAATTCATTTTCATGGCAGCATCTTATCCTCCACCACGGGACACGTGTTTCTGGACAGAGCAAGTAAAAATCACACCCCTTCGAAACGACACCGTTACCATCCCATTCAATCCATGCACACAAAATCTCTTCTCCTACAAAAACACACAGTACACAGTCAGAATACTCAAAACCTAAACCAAACCTAAAATGCTGAAAATTGCCGGTGGATTAGGCCAGCTCCTCGCTGCGGTTTCGGCGGCGCTTCTCCTCCGTCTTTTCTCCGCCCCGGGCCCCGCTCTGCTGCCCGAGCCTGAACCCGAGGATGAGGAAACAAACGGCGACGTTTCGGTGAAAGGAAAAGTGTCGCCAGTCACTATCAAGTGGACTAATATAAATTGCTCACTTTCAGACAAATCCTCCAAATCAGTGAGCTTCTCATCTCTGCATGCAATATGTGTTGTGAGTGTGTATGTGTGGATTGTGGAGTATTTTAATTAGTTTTTGAAGCTTAACTTGTCGAAGTAATTGATGTGGATTGATTTACTAAACATGTTTTAATGTTAATTTAGTCATTAAATGAATTAATTAAATAATTGAAATTGAGACGATTGGAGCAATATATGATAAAAATTTACTCGAATAGGAGTTGTTTAATGATGTTATGTGTTCTATTGTTGTCATCTGAAATTGAGACAATTAGAATGATCATGTGGTTGACATTAACTTTATGCATGTATAATAGATGGATTTGCTTTGTAAAAGATCATTTATCGACGCGTTTTAGTTCATTGAGCAAGCTCTTGTGCTACTGGTGTTATTAGGTTTTCTTTTATTTTTAAATTTTAATATTAATTGCACATTTCAGTCTTAGCCTTTGTAAGTAGACTTCTCTTCTGATTGAGTAATTTGATGAGTCTAATAAAACATCAGTCGTTGTTTCAATTGTTAGGTTCGGTTTTTGCTGAGAAGCGTTAGTGGAGAGGCAAAACCTGGTAGATTACTTGCATTAATGGGTCCATCTGGATCAGGGAAAACTACCCTGCTCAATGTTTTGGCAGGTCAGATAGTAGCATCACCTAGATTACATTTGTCTGGCCTTTTGGAGGTTAATGAACAGCCATTCTCAAATAAAGCTTACAAGTATGTTTAACTCTTTTAAACTGTTAAAAAGACTTTTAGATTTTACTTATTGTGGACTTATTTAGTAGATGGGCTAAATACTATTACAGGTTTGCCTTTGTCCGGCAGGAGGATCTTTTTTTCTCACAGTTGACTGTTCGAGAAACACTCTCTATTGCTGCTGAACTCCAGCTGCAAGATTTGTTTTCAGTGGAAGAGAGAGATGAGTATGTGAATGACCTTCTATTGAAACTTGGACTGGTAAGACTGCAATTATTGTTTGTAGCAATATTAAGCTGATTCTATCTTAATTTGCATTTTTGTGATATTTCTAAAAAGGTCGGTTGTGCTGATTCACGTGTTGGGGATGCCAAAGTCCGAGGGATTAGTGGTGGAGAAAAGAAAAGATTATCACTGGCATGTGAGCTAATAGCTAGTCCATCTGTCATTTTTGCTGATGAACCTACAACAGGCACGGTCATTTCTGCTTTCACAATTTTCATAATAACTTATCAATTTGATTGATATGAGGTATTTCTTTACCAGCTCAAAGTAGTGGTTGTTTGCAGGGCAATTTTTTACTTTAAAAGTACCTTTACGACATTACCATCTAGGGACTATATGAACAAAGACTGAACTGGGATGAGTCTACTAATCAATCAGAAACTTAATGAAATAAGATTTATGTTTGAAGCTCAAGTATTGTGTACTGCATTGAGCTTGATCTTTGTCAAATATTGTTTTTTGAGTTGAGTATGATATGTTTCATTTAATTTCAACATCGCAGGTGCACCATCATTTTCTGGTGTATTGGCTGGAGCATCATGTTATTTCCTTTAACAATTTCCCACAGATCTTTGTTTCTCGCAACAAAAATAAAAGTTCATACTGTTAGAGTACATTCCTGTACAAGGGTAGTTGTCTTTTCTTTTTCATTAGTATATCTAGCTATTTAGGTTACTTCTTACCTTTCATTTTCTTGTATATCTTGTATTCTCTTGAGAAGTCCTTGACTCTCTTGCATCATACAAATCATGTAAGTACGTCTGATTATCACCTACAACTCTTGCATACCCTTTAGTGGAACTTGTCTAGCAACTGCATAGCAACTTTGCTAACACAACTCAACTCTACTCTATTCTTTATACATTGGGTTGAATCCCCAAAAGGGAACTGGTATGCATTCAGGTAGAATGTTTAGGTTAAGCTACCAAGTAATAATATTATAGCAGAATGATCATTGCTGACAAGTTCCAACCATGAAAACATGAAGAAGAAAAAAATGTGAAATGTGATTTCTGTATCTTTTTTTCTTAATTTTTAAGGAGAGCAACCATACAGCCTTAGATAACTCTAGACGTCGGACTATTAGGAAGAACTGAAAGTGACAAATACACATAGATGGATAACTTATTTGGCTGAATCATGACAATCATCTAAAAAACTTGAATCTTATTTTGTTATTCTAAAATTTCTGCTTTAATAGTTAACACTCATATCCCGCTGTCCTCCACTCTATCTCGCGTCCTTAGGTGAAATAGATAGTAATAATTCAGTTATGTTTGTATTTGGTTCCCTCTTTTTCTATTTTCCCATATTGTTCGGTTATTAAAGATCCAGATAAACTGCCCACCCTTACTACTTTGTCCAAATCCTCTGAATGAGATTAACATTAGATATACTTAAATTTCTGGCAGGTTTTGCTATTACATTTTATTGGTTGGTTTTTACTGTGCCCCTTAGTCCTCTCATACTTGTGAGTAAACGAGTTGAGTTGAACAAAATTGTTTTAGTTCTGTATGATTTAGATTATATTTTAGTTTGGTTTGAATGTTTGATTGTTAAATAAACTGAGCTAAAACGATGTCTAATCAAGTTTAACGCAATTTGACAAGTAGCTTGGTATTGTTATATATTTTTCTCATTTATAAAAGCTTAATGCCTTATTGAGTCTAGCTTCAGGAGTTATTGAACCACAAATGTTATTGAACTTGATTTTATGTATAATGAATCGAGAGCAAACGAGGTTCACCTATCGAACTCGAGTAGCTTGAATTTCTTCCGACTCATACCTCAAAGTGGGACCCTTTGGTTAAATCTCTAGTCCACCATTGTTATTTTAACGTGGCTTCATTGTAATGGCTGCTGTTTCCTCCCATTTGCAGCCTTTTCCTTTTCTTTTAAACGTGCATGTAGCTATTGCCTAATTTCTCCAGTCATTATTGGACTTATAATATGGATATCTTTTGTGGTGTTTATTACTTGAAATGATGTCTTCAGGACTTGATGCCTTCCAGGCTGAGAAAGTGATGGAAACATTAAGACAACTTGCCCAGGATGGACATACTGTCATATGTTCGATACACCAGCCAAGGGGTTCAGTATATGCCAAATTTGACGACATTGTGTTGCTGACAGAAGGTTCACTTGTTTATGCGGGCCCTGCACGTGATGAATCAATTGCTTACTTCTCAAAATTTGGGTAGGTGCTTGATTCTCTTAAAGTAAATGCAATCTGATAATGTTATGCTGTATTTATTATTGCATCTTCATGCAAGATACAATACAAGCTTTCTATGTTTCTTGATCCAAGTCAATGTTGTCTTAGACTTCCTAAGCAAATATTTCGTATTGAGATATTTTTTAGAGAGATAATGAGTTAATCATTATTCTCACCTGAAGCCTGTAGGTACCAGTTTCAGGTTTAAGTTACATGAATCATATATGGTTATGTGTGTGCTATCTTATGTTTGTTTGTGTTTTCCTCAATTTCCTATGTAATTTTTTATATATGAGAAAAAGTGAGAAGAAGATCTACCTTCATCCCTGGATGCTCGATATGATTGGGATATATGATTTTAAATCTTCATCATATTTTCTTTTCTGACCATATAATTTTTTTTTTTTACAATAGAGGATCAAGAGAAAGTACACAGATTTTTGAGCCACTAACGTAATGTTTTATCCCAGAAGCAAGTAATAATCAGCTTCATGTCTTTGCTGAGATCTTATGGCTAACTTTACCCATTGATCATACTTTTGAGTTCTTTTCTTACATGCAAATTAGCTCCAATGGGATAGTAATAAATCTTTCAGTCTTGGGATTACTTCTCACCACATAAAGATTATGTTTCTTCCAGAACTGCATGAGATGATGTAATGGTGCGGCTTGATATAAATTATGTAAAATATGATAAGAGAGTTGCAGTCTGGCTCAAATATTTGTCATTTCACTTTCCTCATCTTGATTGAAGGTGGCATTAGCACATAATTAGGTGCTTCATTTCCTTGTAAATCCCACAACTACTCGACCAGTCCTGTTCTCGAAATTCTGTACAGATTCCTTTCAAACATGACCTTTCTCTTGACCAACATATCTCCTACTGACTTCCCAAATATGGAGGAAGTCTTTGCAGTATTTCTTATGATATTGTTATCAAAATCTGCTGGTTACACAATTTTCTATAATGTAGTGGACTGATTCACTTTTTGGATTTGATAAAATTATGGATTTTGATATTCATTTGGGTCATTAATTAAGGTGACATGACAAAGATAAACAATGTTCTTAAATCTCTTATAATATAAGAAAATGCTATATATGGAGGACACCAATCTATGCAACATCACTAAGAAAATGCATCCACATGTTATTGAAGCTAATGTTATATTATTATCAGATGCAACAGGGATATGTTTCATAATTATCATGAGTTTTTTTGGTTGACATTACAATCATCTAATACTCAATGTAACCTGTACCTCGTGCAGGCGAAATGTTAACGTAACTTTTTAGCCACCTTGTAAGCTTACAATGTGTTGAGAGTTTTATTTTTCTCACAAACTTTCATTGAATCGGTTTGACTTTGGATGATCTGCACGTAGTTAAGTATGCCATTTGCTGTTAGAACTAGGTGGTACTGCATACTACTAATTAATTTCTGATCGAATTGGTGAATAACTTGCAGGTATGTTTGTCCAGATCATGTGAATCCTGCAGAGTTTTTGGCTGATCTAATTTCAGTAGACTATAGTTCTGCTGAGAGTGTGTATGCTTCTAAAAAAAGAATCGATGGTCTTGTTGAGTCGTTTGCCGAGCAGATGTCATCAACTCTATATGCAACTTCACTTACCCCTAAAATTACTACAAACTTAAGGAAGAAAAACATCACAAAAAGTAAAGGTGGTTTCTGGAGGCAATTCAGGTTGCTCTTGAGACGCGCATGGATGCAGGTAAAAACGATAGCTTTTTGCATAGTATTATGAATTTGAGTAAAAAAAATTGAGGAACTTGATGCTATAAATTGTTCGAATTTGTGACCATAGAGGCAACAAGAAGCTAATTTTCGTTTAGTGGACTGAGATGAGCAGGACAATTCATGCTAAGACAATTGAAAAGTAGATTTGCAATTCTGGTCTGCTATAAAATGATTAACATAAGTAAAGTATAATATAAGCTGGATTTATTTTGTACGGTAATAATGAATGTTAACTTAATAACAAACAAGATGCTATAGAAAATGAACCTGTATAATTTCACTCTATTGTTTTTGTTATTAACATTGTCTCCACTTAAATTGGTTCTTTCCCACCTACTGCGATATGGTGGTCAAGTTATGGGTTTCAAACATCAATATATGTAGTTTATCTTCTATCCTAATCCTGAAGGCTACGCCATTAACCAAAATTCAGACCTAGTTTTAGATTTATTCGCAGTACATGTCTTAGCAGATCCTTGGAACTTATGATTACCTTTATGTCTCTTGTCTTATATTTTATTTTATGGTCTATGCATGTCAATTGACAAAAAGGCTTCTCGTGATGGCCCAACGAACAAAGTTAGAACAAGGATGTCCGTTGCATCAGCTCTCATATTTGGTTCTGTCTTCTGGAGGATGGGAAGATCACAGACATCAATACAAGATAGAATGGGGTTGCTTCAGGTTTCTAACTTGATTTAATTTGTTGATTCATGCTTATCTTTCAAATATATATATATAGCAATGTACATTGTGTGTTTCAGAAACTGGTTTTTAAGGTAATTATGAAGAGGATTAACCACGTCCATATATCAATCTATTCTACTTTCATCATAGAAAGAGGACTAGTCATCCCAATCAATATTATATTAAACAGCTGGATAAATCTCAATTTGTTAAAGGCTTAGTTTTTTGGTTTCTCTCTGTTATAGACATTCACAGGCATGCTCTCTCTCCTCTCTTGTATACACATGCTCATGTAAAAGATCATAACCAATTGGCACAATTAGAAACTTAATTAACACAATACTAACAATGAGAAAGTACTGGTTAATTTTTCCATCACCGCTAAATTTTAACTGTAGCATGTGATTTGTCTCTTTAATAAATACAACCTAAAATCTGCTGATGAAACTTCAAATCATTTTTTATTCAGTGACAGAATATGATTCTCATCTAACGCAATACCATTTAGTATCTCTTTATCACTCTCTCAAGTAGAAAAAAATTTTTAGTGTAGAAGTACTGGAAGGAAACTTCACTATAGCCAGGGCAATGTGACTTTGTGATTATGCTTTGTTAGCTTAATGTATCTTCTATCTTCTCCAAGATATTGTAATTTGAACACTCTCACTCTAGCCTTTCTTCTCAGGTTGCTGCCATAAACACTGCAATGGCTGCACTCACAAAAACAGCGGGTGTCTTCCCTAAGGAACGTGCAATTGTCGATAGAGAGAGAGCCAAAGGGTCCTATTCACTTGGGCCATATTTACTATCAAAACTGTTAGCTGAGATTCCTGTTGGGGCTGCATTTCCTTTGCTCTTTGGTACTATTTTGTACCCCATGTCACGTCTTCATCCGACAATATCTAGGTGAGTGTTTGGAGCTGATGATAATAGTGTATTACTCAGGTGCTGTAAAGTCAATCTGATATCTGTAGTCCTTATAAGATGAACTATAATCAAGGGTGTGAGAGATAGGGAACTATAATCAAGGAGTAGCTTGTTTAGTTTTCTATCCGGAGATTCTTATGGTTACAAATCATCAGCAATAAATTTGGTCATTTACATATGATTCACCAGAAGACATGTATCCTTTTTGTGTTAATTATGAGCCAGAATATTCATGTTACATGTCGAATTTTGTTGAGACATTGTTTATGAGTAGATTAACTAAAGTTAATGAGAAATCAAACAATTGCACCATCTTATGCTTTTCTGATCAACGGATATTTGTAAATGAAAAACAAGTAAAAAAAAATTCCTATGATAACATGCAGATTGAGTTGTGATTTTATGATTTGAGCTTTTGATTCAGGACATATTAAATTGTTCATTTTTCCAAGAAACATTGATCTTTATTTTGTTTTTGTGTATAATTTGTGCTAATAGTTTGGAGTAGGTAACTAAATTGGATTTTTTTCTCTTTAGATTTGGGAAGTTCTGTGGAATAGTAACCACCGAGTCCTTCGCCGCATCTGCAATGGGCCTGACTGTCGGGGCTATGGTTCCAACCACTGAAGCAGCTTTGGCTTTAGGGCCGTCTCTTATGACAGTGTTCATTGTATTTGGAGGTTACTACGTAAATGCTGAGAACACACCAATCATCTTTCGTTGGATTCCTCGTATTTCTCTCATCAGATGGTACTTGTATTTGTACTTTCTGTTTCTTTCTCTTTTGTCTATTCCCTTTTGCATGAACACAGAGTCTTTATTGTGTTGGCGTTTACTTGCAGGGCTTTCCAAGGTCTTTGCATCAATGAATTTAGTGGCCTTCACTTTGATCATCAGAATTCGTTTGACGTTCAGTCTGGTGAACAAGTGAGTGAATACCATCATTATTCTAATTAAAATGAATTCTTGGGTTTATTTTGGTTTAAGAATATTATTTTATTAACGGAAATGAAAATTGCTCTTTATAACAAGACTTTCTATACTTTCCGTTTTCTTCCTATTTGCAGGCACTTGAACGACTTTCCTTTGGAGGCAGTCGAATTAAAGATACAGTGATAGCTCAAAGTAGAATCCTATTATTTTGGTATTACACTACTTATCTTCTCCTGGAGAAGAATAAACCAAAGTACCAACAACTTGAGCCGCCACCTCAAGATCAAATACAAACACCAATCACGATTGAGCTTCTTGAAAGCGAACCCGAGGAACAATACCAGCCACCTGAATCACCCCTTTCCGAACAAGGTAAACCCAACGAGCCACTTGAATTTGAATCTCCTTCCTCTGAACCACTTAATCTGTTTGACCTAGAAGGTTTCTGAATTCTTGGGCAGTCGATAATTTAATATGAGATGTACCATCTTGCTATTATTTATCTCATACAGGTGCTAATTCGAAGGAGATGCCTGTGCAATAAAGGACGTATATTGTCCACTTAAAACTGGTAATAACTAATCTTTGAGAATTTAATGCCAGTGGAATTTTTGGTTTGTGTATTCTGTTCTGAGAACTCATCAAAGTCGATGCACTCGTTTTGGATGCCTTGTTATTGATGCATTAGATATATCATTGAATACATACAGTTTTGTACTTATTTTTCCCGGTTAGCTTTTATCGAAACTATTAGTACGTTAACCGGTCAATCATACTAAGTGGTAAAGACTTATGGGACAAATAGAGTATCTTTATACTCATCGAAATTCAATGGTATATAGTATAAATGTTGTTCTAATTTAATGTGTTATAAACAATTGGTTAAACTCGAAACGAGTTTTATCTTGGATAGTTTTGTCTAATATCAAACCTATTTGAGGAAAATCTAACTCCAAAGATGCAATTGCCAAGGACAAATTACAAGAAGTCTAATGGAATGTTTCAGTTTTTCTGAGTGAATTAAGGAATCTGAAGGATTCTTTTAGATGTTGGTTTTGTGTGTTAGAGAAAAATGTTTATTTTAGTTTTTAGAATTGAAGTGAATAGTTATGTTTAGGTTTTGGAATATTAATAGGTTTCTTATAAAAGTTGTAGAAAGAAGATTAATATGTAAGGTATATGTTAATTTACATCAAATTAAATTTTTTATGTGAATTTTTCTTTTTACAAATTATGAAAAGAAAAGAAGAATGAAAATAGAGAGGAGTAATTTATCTGCAAAAGGAGAAAAAAAAAACTTGTTTATTTAGGGAATCTCGATACAATTTAAAGATAAATCCGTCAATTCATCTTCTATTGCAGATTTCAATTGTTTTGCAAAACATTTTTTCACAATAATTAAGTACAAAGAAAACATAGTTGCAGGACGGTCAATTTTTTTATACTAATTTAGATACTCCAAAAATTTAAAACTCAACCATGAGATTAATCTTTGCCATCTAGTATCGAATTCTCGATGTTACGATCAAATTACTTCAATTTTTTTGGTTCACCATGTCAATAATTTAAGATAGAAGGCCTACAAGTAATTCATAAGTTATTCATTGATGGAAAAATTGGGGATAATTCTCGTTACTGAATTTTATATTAGATTAATTAAAATTTTAACCAATATAAGTGCAATGAATTTATTCAACTCAAAAACATGTTACACAATTTAAATTCTTTAATAGTTTTCTTGAGGAAGGTGAATAAAAATGGTAGTAAAAGTAGTATATATAGTGGGGAAGAAAATAATTATGGAGGGAAAAAAACTATTATTTCATGTCTGAAAATGTTCAAGGACTAAACTGTAATAAAAATAGTTGTAAGATGACTAAAGTGTTTAGCAAAACAATTGGAATATGCATTATAATGAACTGAAGGATTTACCCCTTAAAATATAATATCAAGATTCTTTGAAAATGAAGGGCTGTCAATGGGGCGGATTTCAACCCGGATCCGTTCGAATCCGGTTCGATATATTAGGATAATTGTCCAATTAGAGATTCGATGGATCTGCTCCGATTATAAAGATTCGTAATCCGGAACACATGGAGCGAATATGGATTTAGGTCGATCCGATCAGTTAAAAATCCGTATCAGATAAAAAATAAAAATAATGATATATATAAATAATGTTTTATAAAAGTAAGTATCATTAATAATATTTCACTGTCAATTTAAGAAAATAGTAATTTATAACTCGTTTATAAATTTATTTAAATCAATATTTTCATCTAAAAATATGAATATTAGTAATTGTTGTTTGAACTTGTGAGCTAAAATTAAATAAAATTGTAAAGTTAATAAACTTGTTTTAGGAAAAAATATTAATGTAATTTTTTAAATGAAAATTTTATTGGATCCGAAAAAGATCCGATATCCGGCTAAATCCGACCAAGATCCATTGGATTCAAAAATTCTAGATCCGAGCACAATCCGAACATGATCCGAACTCGACAGGATCCGATCCGATATAAATGGAGTCGGATGTGGACAAGCCTGATCCGACCCATAGAAATGATGGTTAACGGGCAAATAATCACCGGAGGAACCAAACTGAGACATTTTAAAATTGAAGGACCAAACTGTTACAAGTGCCCAACATTTTTGTTGTGGTTCTAAACATGGTAAGAATGGATTATTAAAAAAAAATGCTAAGATTGTTAACTGGGTTTACCAAATATTTTTATTAAAATTAATTTTCAAATAGCCGGAGATGAAAAGTGGATATTTTTTCTCCCTAACCTTTGAAAATTTTCCATTTTATCCCTAACCTTTAGGGATTTCCACTTGACCCCCTCAGCTATTAAATATATCTTAGAGCAAAAAATTAGAATCTAACAGAATATTCCGTCCAGCTTTAATGATGTGGCTTTGAACGTTTTCTCATTTGGCAACCCAACTTTTGAATGTTTCCTCACTTTGTCACCCAACCTTTGAATGTTTTCCCACTTTGTCATCCAATCTTGAATATTTTCGCATCTGCCGACGAAAGTCCAAATGTAGTGATCTTGAATATTTTTAATAGCTGAGGGGATTAAGTGGGAACTCACAAAGATAAAGGGGTAAAATAAGAAAACATTTAAAAATTAGGAGGTAAAGTGGGATTTTCTCTATATATAGAATATATGCTTTTTCAATTTCTTAAAAGTTGCATTAATGTACCCGAGATATAGCCTGTGTGCACAATCAAAGTAATAGAATAATTCAGCTTTGCCACCCAAAGATTAGAGCCGCTTTAAACAAAGTTAAGCCAATGGAAAGTTCACAGCTAATTCGCGTACCTTTCATCAGATATTGGGTAATACATGAATATTGACATTGTGGTACCTAAATCTCCTGAAATCAATTTAAGAATCCAAAAGTCAACAATAACTTTTTATGACCTATAATGTTTTTAATTTAGTTTATTTTTTTTTTCCAATTTGATACACCAAACTTAATCATATATCACATCCCCAATTGTATGGTTCATTAAATTTAGTGTACTTTTGATGTGTCATGTATTTTTTTTAAGACAGTGAATACATCATTACATCAATTACTATATCAGAAAATCTATTCAAATATATTTCATTGGTATCAAAATACAAAGTTAAACTCATTACAAAGCCTAGTATTCAACTAAAGAAATATCCACACTAGTGGGAGTTGATCACATGACCTCTTGGTCATAGAGCCTCATTTGTAGCTAATATACTACTGTCTCATTGACTTTTGATGTGCTACGTAGAATGTTGAAGCTTGGGACATATTAGGGGGAATGTGGTTCAGGTGGGCGGGGTGGTTAAGAGAACGTGAATAGCAATTTAACTCCTTGTGTTCTTGTTACAAGACACTTTAATTCCCCGTGATAATTTAAATTGCACTTTAGAAAATGTAACAAAGACAATACCACCCTCATTTATATACTTAAACTTAATAGCATAAAGTGCCTATTAAACATATCAGATGGAGGTAAATTGCTTATTTAAACATATCACATAGAGATAAAATGTTCACTAAAATATCAAGGTAAGGGATTAATTGGTCATTGTACGCATCAAATCGAAGCCCCAATTGCAATAGAAAGCGCATGTTCAACACCGGATTGATGAAGGAGGTAAAATTTCCATTTTTATTTTCATAGGGAGCCAATGTGCCTATTTTATTTCACAGGGAGTTAAATTACCTATTTAACATTTCACATGGAGTTAAACTGCCTATTAAAATTATATGTAAACGTTCCTTATGTGTATATTTTTTAGACGGCAAATACATAATTATTACATCATAAGTTTTCCAACAATACTCGTCCTTTTTAACACAAAACAATTTCTTAAATTAATTTATATATGATTTCAAATAGGGTAAATTATGAATACCCCCCTCAAGTAAGCCCTAATTACAAAAATCACCCTCACGTATTGGATATTACAAAAATCCCCCTCAGCTTTGTCACCTTCTTACAATTAACCCCTTGCCCATAAAATATTCCAATTTTGCCCTTGGATGTTATTTGTATTGTTTGTAATGTCTTATAAATGTTAAAACTTGGGATCTAATTATTATATCTTATTAATTAGAAAAGAGATAATTATATATTTACTACCAGAATAATTGATAAAATTTATAATTGTCCATAAGTTTTAATAAATATTACAAAAGAAAAGGTATTTATATATTTATTAACAATTTAAATTGTAAAATATTAAATTAAATAAAATTTTAATAATATATTTTATAAATATGAATTGTTTACACATTAGTTAAATGAATTTATTTTTTAAATTAGTAAATTTAATAAATTATATTGTATTATAAATAAGATATTTTAATTTATTAAAGTTTATATTGTATTATAAATTGAAATATTTATTGAAATTTATGCGAAATTATAAATTATATCAATTATTTTGGTGGTAAATATATGATTATTATTTTTATATTTACAAGATAAAATAATTAACACCCAATTTTTAAAATTTATAACATATTATAAACATTACAAATAACTTCCAAGGGCAAAATTGGAACATATTAGGGACAAGGGGTTAATTGTAAGAATGTGACAAACCTGAGGGGGATTTTTGTAATACCCAATACGTGAGGGGGATTTTTGTAATTAGGCCTTACCTGAGGGGGGTATTCGTAATTTACCCTTTCAAATAATATAGTTCTAAGTTAGTTTTAACCTTCCCTATTTAAATAACGGAAATACTAATGTTTCCTTAAGAAGCAATGCATGTATTTGCTCTTACGTTTCCATTACGTGAAGCTACCTGAGATTGCAATCAAGAAAATAATATTACAATATTAATTATGAGTTAAGATTCAAGAACTAAGACAACATCCGACTAAACAATTCACCGTCCAAAAGAAAGTCAAATACATCCAAACCGCCAAATGGATTAATTAATTAAGATCCTGCATAATTTTAGATACATGTAACAGCTAATCTATCCTGGTATATGGACTAATTAAGATCAACAATGTAAACCTAAATTATTAATATTTTTCATTATTTCGTAAGACCTAAATAAAGAAAAAGTCCCAAGCTGACTGCAGGGCCGGCCTTGCCTATAGGCAAGTTAGGCCATCTCGAATGGAGATGGCCGGGCTGGGGGCGGGGACGGGCTACATCCGAATGGGCGTCTCCAATGGCGCAGGGGCGCGGGGCGGGGCGGCAGCAGGGGCGGAACGGGCTGGGCTCGGCGGAGCCCTGCTCCCACCCCTGGGCTCGCGTCGGTTTAACGGGGAAGAACACGCGCCCCTCTTTAAGTCAGGTGCCGCCAAGTGGCGGCATCTGACTGGTTCCTCTTTTTTTTTCTTTTAATTGTTTTATTATTTATTGTTTTATATATGTAAAAATAATTATTTAAAGTAATTTTTAATAAAATTAAAATTTCCTCCTAATTAAATTAAATTTGTAGAATTGAATTATTTAATAAAATGTGTTAGTATATTTATTGTACATATTTAATAAATATATGTAGTCACCAATTTTTAATTTGATTATTTAATATAATAAAATTAATTTTTTTAAAATTAAAATCATTAATAATTTATTAGAATTGTAATTAAATTTATTTATGGACAAATGATTAATAAATAAATAGCCCATTTTATTTTAATATCTTTTATTGTAATTAAAAATTTAATCATTTAACTACAATATTGGTGGTGGCTATATTTTTAAAAAAATACGGAATTAGTTAAAAATAAAATTAAACACTTATACAAATAATTTAGATTAATACTTAATCTAAATTAAATATTTAAATACATACTAAAATAGAGGAGAAATCAGTAAAATGTTATATTTTCGTGTGTTTGTCGTTTATTTAATCCGATTTCTTGTATTTCCTTTCTTGTTTGTTGTATTTCCTTACTTATTTGTTGTATTTCGTATTATGTATTAATTTTAATTTACTTAATTATTTACTCTCTTTAATTTTAATATTTTAATATAATTAATAATTTAATTACAAGTACTAATAATTATTACTATTATTAATATTAATATTAAAAACAAAATTAAAGCTAAAAGCATAGGTGAGAGTGGGCAAGTCTTCAAAATATAATTAATTCCATTTCGGAGCCCTGCCATTGGAGACGACCAGGCAGGGCTCGGGGGGGGGCAGGGCTGGCTCGGGGCTCCGGAGCCCCGGGGCTGGCCCTCTCCATTGGATATGGCCTTAGACAAAGGCCTAGGGCCCCAAACATTTGGGGCCCCCAATCAATTATAAATAATATGTGTTCGATAAAAGAAAAAACAAAGAGCCCGTTTAAAGTAAATGTCCAGACTTTTGTTTTCTTTCTTCACTGGCCCTCACACATACAACCCATTTTATGTCATCAACTGACCTTTATAATATAAAGAACAAAAAATAACTAATGTTACCATCGGTCACTTAGTGAAAATTTTGACAAAATTGCTGTATTTACATTTCTAATCTGAGTTGGATGAAACTTGAAAGCAAACTTGGTCAACTTTTTACATACTTACATGGATGAATTTAGATTTAAGAATTTTTAAAATTAAATAAAATAAAAATAAAAAATTGATTTAAGAATTCTAAAAGTCGTGACCTCTATTTTCTCTTCTTCTTATCCACGAAATCAAATTTATATCTCCACTCTTCTTATCAGTTTCTTTTTCCTATAATCAAATTTTGGATTTTTAGATTTTATTAAGTTATTTTTCTCTCATCCTACCATGAAGTGATAAACAAAAAATCGTATTTGATATTCAATTAATTTTGAATATTGTTGTCTTTCTTCTATTAAATTAATTTTAAATAATTTAAGAATTACACAAATATTTTTGAAATTTTAGTAGATGTTACAAGTTTAAAGTCTTTAAATGGAACAACTTTAAAAGAACATTGTATTAATTTTAAAAATTCTTTAAAATATAAATTAATATTAGACATACAAGTTTCATATAAACATATCCGATTCCAAATACATATATTTAATGTTGAATAAAATTTACTATACTTATAACGGTTGTTCCCGTTGAAAGAAGTTTTCAAAACTTAAGCTGATAAAAACTTATTTACAATCAACTATGTCACAAAAATAGTAATTGAATTGATCATTTTATTTATAGAAAAAAAAATATTAGAAAAACTAAAATATGGAGTTTTAACAGTATTTTTGCATTTACGAAAGCAAGACAAATAATTTTACATGAAACAACTTTTTTACGATATAGGGCTCCGATTTTAGTTTTCACCTAGGGCCCTGAAAAGTCTAAGGCTGGCCCTGGCTAACTGTAGAGCAAATTTATATAAAATCATAGTTTATTGAAAAATAGGATATCATTCTAGTCTAATTAAGTAATTTACATTGATTAAATAACTTAAACATAAATTGGTCTTGGCCAACCAAAGAAATGGATAATTGGGCATATAGAGCAAGAAGCAAGGGTGTGTTTGCAAATAACTTATTAGTTTTTCTTCCCTCGAATACAACAATTTGGTGTTTAATATACTATTTAAGCTGAAAAGTTGTAAGCTTCTCTCGATATTGTTCTGATTATACTAAATTTAGGGTGTGTTTGCAAACTATAGCAAATAACTTAAAGCTGAAGATTGTGAATTAAGTTCAGTATAATCATAAGCATCTCAAGAGAAACTTACAACTTATAAGCTCAAAATAACTTATTTTGATAGAAGTTGAAGCTGACACTAATTTTCCAAACACCAAATTTCCGCGTTCGATATAAAAAAAGATGATAAGTTGTTTTGCAAAAGATTTTGCAAATACACTATTAATTCATAATTTTCCATTTCAACTTATTTGCTAGAGTTTGCACACACCCCAATTATTTCTCACCTAAGATGGAGTTAACATAAAGAAAGAGAATTAATTAATTAGAGAAAAATATATGACGGTTAACTCTTATACACGTGACCACAAATTTAGACAAAATTAAGTACTAAAAATATTTACAACGCACACAAAATGTGATTCCTTCTCCGCAGCATAGTACATGTCGGTCTCAACGTAACAAGTGACACTTTCTCCACATTTCACTAATATAATAATATTAAAAACGCGCTTTGGCTGCTACATGGGCGGCTCGTGTCAGATGAAAAACACGTTTACGTTTATTCTCCACGAGGCAACATGGCCCACCAACGACTTGTTCCCTAAGCTTGTGATTGCTATAAATACACAATCCAATCTAAGGTCCTAAACCCATTTTAATCATTCCATTAGCATTAACTTATTTCTTCAAGCAAAATATGGCATCAAATTCTCCCCTTTGTTCAAAAAATCTCATTTTCGAACCAATTCCAAGTACCCGAACGATCAAACCAAATCGAAATTGTACTAATTGTCTTCTATTTGAACCGATTCCAAAACTCAAAACAATTAGAACAAATCGTAACACGAGCAGATTTACAAAAACGTACGCAGTCAGCAGAGAAACACACGATCAAAACTTCAGTGGGAAGCTCGTGGACAAAGACTTAATAGTTCTTCGCAAGAGAATCCACAAAATGAAGATGATTGAGAGGAATTACAAGGCTCCTATGGAATGGATGAATTGGGAGAAGCAAATTTACACAAGTTACGATTCGATTGTCTGTGATGCAATGAGGGTATTTCAGTCTTTTTTGATGGAGACTAGGCCAAGTTTGGCATTGGGCATGATTGCACTAATTACATTGAGTGTGCCAATTTCAACTGCAGTGGTTATGTTCAATTTGTTGGAGATAAGCAAGGTTGTTTTAAGTGGGATTCATCTGGGCTAGATCATCAAAGAAAGTTTTTCTATTAGCACTCATTTTTTTATTTATTTTTTGGAGGGATGTAGGATTTGAAGGTTGACTATTATTTGATTGATTTGTAGATTCAATGTACAAAATTGTATTCTTTAATTCGTTTCTTCTCTAATATGAAATTGTCTCATAGTATATATTTTTTTCTAAGTCCAGAATATATTTTTGGCTCTTGTGATTAATAATACTTCCTATTTCCTATTTATTTTGCTCACTTGGTATAGTTGACCAATCAACGTTACTACATTTATAAAATTTATATTAAACAATTTAATTAATATATTTCACTAGGAAGTTAATAATATCATATGACACCATATATATTAATATTTAAAAAATTTAATACACAAAAAATGTAAATAATTTAATATGATGACTCACTTTAAAGATTGAAAAGTTTGACCAAATATTATAATAAATGGAGCAAAATAAATGGGACTGAGGAAGTTATATGTTCAATTTGATAACTTTGAAAATTAACTTTAAAAATTTTAAATTCAAATAATTTCGGGCCTATTCCTTTTAACTGGGCTTGGGTCTAGACCCAATGAGTCATTAAATTAACCAGTACTAAATTGGAAGGAGTAAAAAGGACCATCAATTAGGTAGGTGGGCTATGTGTAAGGTTTGGAGTTTGGACCATAACTCAGGGCTTTTCCAGTTAAACATCTCAAATAAGTTGGCTTTAAATGGGCTCAACTTTTACGTGAAAACTTGGCCCAACTAATTTTGATATATTGATTATTTGATTGAGATTTGAGAGAAAATGATCTCAAACTTGAGGTCATCTCTAATGACTCGGAGGGGAATACCCTCTTTCTCTCCATCCCTCTCTCCCTCCTTTAGTTTTTTAGTCATTTCTAATGACTCATTCTATTAAACTCATTAATTAATAATTTTATTTTTTTCCACTCTCACTACTTATTATTATTATTATTATTACACAAAAAATAAATTTAAAATTGACATTAATTTAAAATCAGAAGTCACTACTCTTGATTTGGATCAACGAACAAGTCCCATATCCTTAGAAGATTGATTTGGATCAACGAACAAGTCCCATATCCTTAGAAGATTATATGATCCGCCGTCACCAGATACGATCTGTAGATGTCAATCGTCAACTTCGAAAGGACTTAGTCGAATATGTGTGGGATACACAAGGTCAAAATTAAGGTCTATGTTTCACCGTATGTAATCGTATTTATGAAAACATATTTGATTTCAATATGTAATTTGTAGGGTTGTAATCGTATTTACAAAAATAAGTTATGATTGTATCGTATTATTTTATATAACTCATTTTTAAACAACTAGTATAACGAAATTAATTCATATGTTTTTCATAAATGAAAAATTAAAAACAAAAGAATAGATTGACCAAAATAAATTATATACATGACAAAGATAATTATTTTGAAATAATACACAAATTATAGGAATTTTTGTTTAAAAAGAATTTTTTTTGGGTGATAAATACAACCCCAAAAGTATTAAAGCAAATCGATATTAAAATAATAATGTTAATTAAATTAAATGAAAGTTATATTTTTATAATTAAAAATTATTATTTCCAAATAATACACAAAATTTAGGAATTTTTTTTTTAAAAAAAAAAGCTCAAAAAAAGAACCAAATAAAAAAAAAAGTAGCATGTGAGGGAGAGGATTTGGGCTGGGGAAGCTCGCCCTCCTCCTCCCCTCCCCCCTAGCCCCCTCCAAGGTCCCTCTAACTTGTATGCCCTCTCCCTCCCCCTAGTCATTAGAGTTTGTTTTTTTTTTTTTCCCTTCCCCCCCATATACCCTCTAGGGCATCTCCCCCTAGTCATTATAGATGCCCTAATATTGCTTAATTATGTCTATTTCGACCGAAAAGTCTTTCAAAAAAAAATTAATCACTTGATTAAATTGTACTACAAATTTGTTTATACTTGTAACATTGTATTACAAATTTGGTTATGTTTGTAACATGAAAAAATAAACTTTGGTTAAAACTATTACAAATATTTTAGATTTTTGACACGATAAAATAGTCTTCTGATTAATATTACTAACTGATAAGGGAAAACTATCATGTTACGTGAATATTTTTGAATAAATTTTGTGGGAAAGTGCTATTGAGGCCGTATTTTAATGATAAAAATAATGTCCTAAAACTAAGAGGTACTGGATTCAATTTCTACAAATTATATGATTTTTTTAAATTTAATATTAGTATTTGGTTGTTGATTTTCAAATTTTTTTTTTGGAATTTTATTTTGTGGAGATTTCAGTGTTTTCAAAATTCTATTTGAAATCCGACCAAATACTAGGATCCAACAAACTTAATCCGAATCCGAATCAGATAATATATGAATTCAGTTACAAAAAATACTTGTGTTTTTTAATCTAGATTGATCTGATCCAAGTACCCGCAATATATATATTAGTAAGAAAGAAATAAAAGTTACTTCAATGAGAAAAATAAAGAATTTTATACTAGACATTATTGAAGACCATATATTCAAAAACATTAATTTAATTTGACAGTGAATATTGAAGAAGAGTAAATAGCAAATAAGAAAGGGTTAAATGAGTTGACAAATGAAATGACCATTCAATGAGCTCCTTCAATGAGTCATCCCAACAATCTATGACTAAAGGAAGAAACCAAAGCTTCCCCCAAACAGGGAATATTTTCTGTACTAAAAGGACGATCATCAATGGGGTTTGAATAGGATTTCTTACAAACTTTAAGGATTTTTTGCATTTTGCACTCCCAAAACATAGGAAATAGACACTTTGCACCCTTGGAATATAGATTTAACACTTTGCACCACCAAAATAAGAACAATTCAACTCTTTGCACCCCCTCTTATTTTTCGGCAAAGTTGACCACCAGAATAAAAAAATCTAGGGCAAAATAGGTAATTCATTTTTGGATTTTTGGCACTTGGCACCCCCGAGACACGAGAAATTGGCACATGGCACCCCCGAAACAGAATTAACACTTAGCACCCTCGAATTAAGAACAACTCAGCAACTTGCACCCCCAAAAACAATAAATGGGCACTTTGCACCCCTGAAACATAAAATTAACACTTAGCACCCTCAAATTAAGAAAACCTCAGTAATTAGCACCCCCTCGTTTTTTCCGGCAGAGTTGACCCACCAGGTTCAAAAAAATGTAGGAGCAAAATAGGTAATTCATTTTTGAATCTTTGGCAATTTTTCTTGCCCCTAGATTTTTTTGACCCCGATGGTCAACTCTGCCCGAAAAAATGAGCGGTGCTAGTTACTGAGTTTTTCTTAATTTGAGGGTGCTTAAGTGTTAATTTTGTGTTTCGGGAGTGCAACTTGCAGAGTTTTTCTTAATTCGAGGGTGTTAAGTGCTAATTCTATTTTGGGGGTGCAAAGTGCCCATTTCTCGTGTTTCAAGGGTGCAAAGTGCCAAATATCCAAAAATGAATTACCTATTTTGCCCCTAAATTCTTTTACTCTGGTGGTTAACTTTATCGAAAATAAGAGAGGGTGCAAAGTTCCGAATTATCCTATTACAGGGTGCAAAGTGTTAAATATGTGTTTCGAGGGTACAAAGTGCTTATTTTCAATATTTCGGGGGTGCAAATTAAATACAAAAAACCCAAACTTTAATGTACGTATTTCACATTTCCATATTTCTTTTTTATAATTTAATTCTCATTTCCATATTATTATTAATTGTCCAATTCACCAAACAATTTTCTGAGTAATTTTCACATCGTTTAATTAAGACGACAAATAACAATTTTGTTGTATATAAAAAATACGTATTCTCAGTGTTATCAATAAAATTAATTATTATCATTTTCTTGCGTATCATAAAAAATACTTGTACTTAAGTAGTAAATATCTTTAACTTACTAACGCTAAGGTTCTTTTCATAAAAAATAAAATTAAAAATAAAATGAGTTAGAGGAGGAGTTCATTCATAGGCTACTACATGAACAATTTTTTGTGGGGTTCAACCCTTGAATGCAATAGAGCCAAGACATTTCAATAATTGATTTTTAATGCTTTTTACAAATTAGGGTATACTACGTGCCTGTATGTTTAACATCTCTCAAAAAAAAAATTGTGTTTGGGAAAAAACGGACCAAATACTATTTCTATTTTCTGAAATAAATTTATTATCTCTCAATTTTCTCAAACTACTCTCTCAAAAGCCAAATAAACAAGTATTTTATATCTTAAAAAACATATACAAACTCTATTTTGATTAATTTGACATAAAGTAACTCATCTCTTACAAAATTTATCTCACATAACAAATACGATTTGAGATAAAGTCTTACATATTTTATCTCCTACAATCTAAACTCTTCTAACAAAACTACATCCACCTTATTTATCAAATCACTCTCCCAAAATATAAACAAACAATATTACACAAATCAAAATTATTTCACAAACATCCACCACTCTCACAACTTACTCTATCAAGTATCTAACAAATAAGCCCTATGATTTGGTGCCCCCAAGTATAATGTCTAAATAGTACCCCCACCCTTATCTCTTTATGGTGAGTCATACAGCTGTTTGATTAGATGTGAAAGAAAGTCTAACATTTTTCTTGAATAAATCGCGCTTTTGGTCCTCCTTATGGATTAAATTTTGCATTTTCATCCCTCTTAAATTTTTTGTAGCAGATTCGTCCCTCTTATCAATATAGTGTAACATATTCATCATCTTACAATCTAGTGTAACGTGTTCGTCCCTCTTAAATTTTTCATAACGGATTCGTCCCTCTTATCAATGTAGTGTAACACATTAGTCCATTTTAAATACAAAATACATCACTTAAGTTAGATGTATTTTGGATTTAAGCTACAAAAAATTTAAGAGGGACGAATGTGTTATAAGAGGGATGAATGTGTTACACTACATTAATAAGAGGGACGAATCTGCTACAAAAAATTTAAGAGGGACGAAAGTACAAAATTTGAACCATAAGGAGGACCAAAAATGCTATTCACTCCATTTTTCTTTTCCAAAAAGAAAATCATCACAAGTATTACATATTCAGTACTAACTGAAAACTTCTCACTTTTCTTTTATGGCGTTGTAGTCTGCACTCAAATCCATTTCTCAGCCCATCTTAGATTTTCATGTCTCCTCATTGTTTTCATGATTACTAGCATGTGTATATATATGTAGACCCTCAATTTTCTGAAAGTCATTCTTCATAGCTTATTTGTGTTCTCTAAGTTGTTATTATTATTATTATTATTATTATTATTATTTTTATATATTTTTTTCAATGTTGTAATTGTTAGGATTTGTGAAGAAAGGAGCTTCCGTTAGTCCATAGTCAGGTTGAGAGCTAGAAACCCAATTGTTGACTCGTTGGTTCATAAACTCGTCGAATAATTTTGAATTAGGGTTAGATGTGTTCTTAATCCAACGATGTAGGAGTTGTGTTCGGTTTTTACTGTAGCGTCTTGGACTGAAGGGAGCTCCCTATTATTTCACTATCTCTTGTTTTTCTTCCAAAAAATTATTTAATCTTGACCTTATTTCTTTTTTTTTTTTTTTCACTTGAACTTATATACTATTAAATTGTTTCAATAATAAATATGTTGAACTTATTAACTCAAGGGTTCTTTCATATAACAAAGAAAAAAAGTTTGAGGAGTTAATTCATTCATATTATAACTAATAGAATTAACCACATGAATTGGATCAAATTCACTTATATGATTTGGTTTAACTCATCCCAAAAGTTAGCTAAAGAGGTGAGGATTGATCAAAATCTTAAAAGGTGTTCCTATTATTGATTTTCAATACATGTGAGACATTTTGTCTCAACATTCTCCCTTCACGTGTGGTCGGACTGAATGTGTGGGTGAAACAAGCCCAATAAGGGACATATGAAAGCCAACCTTGCGAATTGCGACATGTGGGTGAAGGTCCAACACAAAAATAATGACACTCCGAGCCTTTGTGAAAATGAGGATTATTAACACTCCAGACCTTGTTAACTGGAGGAATAGTTACAACCCAACATTTGTTATATATCTGGACTGAATGTGGGACATTTTGTCTCAACACTCTACCTTCACGTGTGGTCGGATTGGTGTGTGGGTGAAACAAACCCAGCATGTAAATATAAAAGTCCAACCTTACGAATTACGACACGTGGGTGGAGGTACAATACACGAATAATGACAATCTGGCCTTGTTAATCTGAGGATTAATGACACTCCAGACCTTGTTAACTGGAGGAATAAATACAACCCAACCTTTGTTATTTAAGCGAAGTGTGTGGGAACATATTTAAGGCCATCATGTATATAAGGAGGAGCCCATCACAGGAGGATGTGGTCCACTTAAACATGGACTCTGATATCATAATAGAATTCACCACATGAATTGAGGCAAGTCCATTTACATGACTTGAGTCTAACTCACCTAAAAAATTAGCTCAAAATATAAGAATTGTCTAATTCCTTATAATATGGACTTATTCTTGATTTTCAATCCATGCTAAACATTTTGTCTCAACAATAACATAAACAATTATTTTTGGTAGTGTTCAACTTCAAACCTTAAATGTAATAGTGCCATGACATTTCCATAATTGCTTTTTAATTCCTTTTACCAAATAGGGAGTAATATGATTTCGTGCCCCCGAAGTGTAACGTCTAAATAGTACCCACCCTTATCACTTTATGGTGAGTCATACAGCTGTTTGATTAGATGTGAAAAACAGTTGCTTTTGCTTAAAGTAATTAAAAAGTACTTTTAGAAAAAAGCATGGGGTGTTTGCAAAATAAGGTAAAAAGCAGCTTAAAGCAATTATGTAGGTGTTTGCAATTTTTGAAAAGCAGAATATAGTAAGTTTTTTGTTTTATATGAATTTTATTACAAGTCCTATTTTACCCTTAACTTGGCATGTTCATACATTAATTTTATTTTAAATGAATTTTATTACAAGCCCTATTTTACCCTTTACTTGACATGTTCATAAATTAATTTTGTCTGATTTTTGAAAACGTCTTTTTGTAAGACGCACGTCTTTTCGCAACTAAGATCAAAACAAACAATGTTATGATTATATATATAAACCATTGGCTAAACTTTATCAAATCAAATGGATCAAACAAAAATATTATAAATTATCAAGTAAGTTTATATTTAATTATAATGAATCAAACAAAACCACCTAAATATTATGACTGTCAATCGGGCCTTGTGAGCCGAGCTTTAAATAGCTTGAACTCAAATAATATCGGGCTTCATAGCTATAGGCTCAAACTCGGCTCATAAATTTTCTGATTTCTCTGGCTCAAACTCGGCCCATGTAATCTTTCGGGTTTCGGGTCTATATCGGGCTTATATCGGGTTTGTTAATATAAGCAAAAATATTTTAATATATAAAATATTTAGATTACCGAAACACATATGAATATACTACTATTACTTAATACACGAGTATATATCATTAAATAATGTTTTAACTGAAAAATCGAGTTATTTGTCCACATTTTTTAAGATATGTTTGATCTATATGAACAAGCAGTAGAATTTTAAAGTATCAAGACTACAATTTATTGACCTTTTGTGTTAACTTTTATTTATTTATTTATTTATTTATTTTATCTTTGATTAAACTTTTTTCCCTTGGGTTTTGGTCTTAGTATGTAATTATTATACTAACATATATGTGTGTTTCAAGTTTACTTGTTTCAAAATAAAATCAGTAATTAGTAACTATAACTACAGTAAAAATATTTAATCGTAATATTTAAAACAATTATATGTTCGGGCTTTATTCGGGTTGAGCCGTATTAGGCTCAAGCTCGGCTCATAAATTGATCGGGTTTAATATAACGGCTCAAACTCGGCCCGGCTCACAAATATTCGGGTTCGAGCCAATTTTAATCGGGTCGAGCCATCGGGCTTCGGGTAGGCCCGGCTCAATTGACAGTCCTACTAAATATTAACTAAGTTTTTGTCATATTGAAATGAAAATCAAGGTTATTTAAATCATTAACTAAGTTTAAATCAAATCAGAATGAATACTTTAGTAAAATAGAAAAAATCAAACTAACAATAAGATATTAGTGAAATCAAAATAAACAAACAATAAAAAAATAAACAAACAAGTTGAGCATAAAAGACTAACTAATTTCAAGTTACCACTATAAAAAAAAACTTATAATTAGCGAACAAACAAAAATAATAAAACCCTACATAAAATTAAAAATGGCTACAACAATGCACAAAGCTAAACTAGAAACTAAAAAAAAAATATGAACAACATATTCTGAATCGAAGACGACACACAAACAAAAATAGTAAAAAATGAATATCATATTTTTTTATAGTCATTACCCGCAAGAATATAAATAAAATTGTGAAAAATAAAAATAAATAGCATCAATTACATAAAATAGAAAATGAGGGTATTGTTGGAATTAAGAGAAAATATTAAGGATATAAATGTCACAAAAC
The DNA here is from genome assembly GCA_034814905.1 of Penstemon davidsonii. Taxonomy (NCBI): domain Eukaryota; kingdom Viridiplantae; phylum Streptophyta; class Magnoliopsida; order Lamiales; family Plantaginaceae; genus Penstemon; species Penstemon davidsonii. The sequence continues at coordinate 27,623,040 of JAYDYQ010002534.1, forward strand.
TGCTTCTATTTTATTACAAGATTGCCATCAGTCCCAAAAGCATGTCATGACATACTTTTCCAAAAGTAGCTTCTAACTGCTTTTTTGTTGAAAAGCAAAAGCAAAAACAGAATTTACAAACACTGAAAAATCACTTTTCGAGGAAAAAAAGCTGAAAAGCAATTCCTAAAAACATTTGCAAACACCCCTTTACCAAATAGGGAGTAATATGATTTCGTGCCCCCGAAGTGTAATGTCTAAATAGTACCCACCCTTATCACTTTATGGTGAGTCATACAGCTGTTTGATTAGATGTGAAAGAAAGTGTACTAGTATATTTTTCCTTTTTTTTAAAAAAAAAAAAAAGGTATTGTCCAATTTTCAGACCTAAAATCATCACAAGTACTACATATTATGCAGTATTCTATTATGGCGTTATAGTCTGCACTCAAATCCATTTCTCAGCCCATCATATATTTTCATGTGTCCTTTACTGTATTCATTACTTGCATGTATATATATATATATATATATATATATATATATAGACCGTCAATTTTCTGAAACTCATTCTTCAAAGCTTATTTTTGTTTCCTTAACGAGAAGTTATTTTATTTTTATTTTTATTTTTATTTTTTAGCAGTGTTGTGATTGTTAGGGTTTTTGAAGAAAAGGAGCTTCCTTCAGTCCAGTCCAAGGCAGGTTGAGAGCTGGAAACTCAGCTGCTGACTCGTTGGTTCATGAACTCGTCGATGATTTTGAATTAGGGTTAGATGTGTTCTTGATCCAACGATGCAGGAGCTGTGTTCGGTTCCTACTGTCACGTCTTGGACTGAAGGGAGCTCCCTATTATTCCACTATCTCTTGGTTTTCTTCAAAATATTTTTATTTAATCTTGACCTTATTTTCTTTTTTTCACTTGAACTTATATATTTAATTGTTTCAATAAAAGAACATTACATATTCATAACAATATTAAGTCTCTAACATATACTAGCTAGTACTTATAATTTCTACGTACTCCGAGTTGTTTGGTTAAAATAGTAAATTCTGAATCAGTCCTATAATTTCATTGTCTACTATATTTTATTTTGGTTTTAGAATTATGTTTCCCTAGCACTTTTTTATGTATCACATTAATAATTAATTAATTTGTGTTCCATTGTTTAATTTTAGTCATTTACTATTTTCCTAAGGCCAAAATTAATACTATAATTATGTATATTTTGTATACAATAGAGCAGAAATGTAAATTGGATTCCATGCTTTAAAATTAATTATATAAACACGTTTGCTAATTCCATGTTTTTCTTGTGCATGTAGGTGTCAATATTGTATACAAATTAATTAATGAAGATTTATCAAACATTGGATATATTATACAGTAGTGGAGGATACAAGGAGAGCTTCAAGTACGCACGTTAGAAGAGTTGCAAGCCAATCTCATTCGAAGATCGGAGAATATATTTAGTTTCTATATATATATGTTTCATAAAAAAAAAATATTAATATGTAAGTGCAAGAGCTTTTATTGTGGCAAAAAATATTGTATTGACTAATTCATGTGGTTTGATTTATGAACTCTCGAGCCTATTTGTTTTTAGAAAATGGAGATTTTTTAGATATTCTTGATTTTCGGGTATTTAAAAACGTTGTTTATTTTGTAATTTTAGAGATGAAATGAATAGTATGTTTATTTGTTCAGAGAAATGAAAGTGTTTTTATTTTTTTATTTTTTTGAGATTATGTAAACTAGAGAAATAATGTAAGAGATAGACGTCAAATTATGATTGCTATTTGAGATAAGTAATTGTAAGATAAATATTATTATTTATGTTAAATCAAAACAGTGTTTGTTTATGTTAATTTTAAAGGTTTGAAGAATTTTTTTAAAATAAGATTGTTTTTAAAATTGAAAGAGGTTAAATTTATTTCCAGTGGACATTAAGTTTTTTTTTTTTTTGTGAGAATACATCAATCATTATATCAGAAATGATTTCAATAAATAATAATTGTTCAAGTACAAAGAATTATAAATAATAAATCACTATCAAACACTAGAATTAAATTAAAATTCTCATTAGTGAGAATTGAGTCATGATCTCTTGGTCATGAGGCTTCAGCTTTGTCAATGATTACCACTAGACTACGACCTCGTTGGCAGTTGACATTAAGATAAATATATGTTGAGTCTATTTTCTTCCGGTTAAAAAATTTAATTCAAATTCAACTTTTTTTTTGTGCTGTTTTAAAGACTTCAAAATTTTAAAATTGGGCTAAACCTTTCACCTAATAACCCAACTTATTGAAAATCTCCAAAAGAGTGAAATAATGAATGAAATATTGACTCTTATCTGGTTAGATTGATGGTAAATATTATTGATACTACTTAAATACTTCATTTTTCATTTTAATTATTGGATTCGGGTTGACCTAGTTAGATCCGTAATTGCTTCACTTATTTTGAATTACGAATCCTCCTTATTAAATTAGATTCATGGAAATTCTAATTAGATAAAAGTTGTCATAAATTGGACTCAACTCGAAAAATCCGCTTCATTAACCGCCCTAGCCGTAACTATGAACATATTTTCACATGCGTGTACCCTGTGCTTGGGGTAAGGTACCTTATTAACTCCGATGAAAAATGGCAAGAGATCGAAATGGAGGAGTTACACTACAAATTATGCTTGAATAATTGTATTTGACATTGAATAATAATCTGAATTGGATGTTTTGTATGGTTTTGGACAATTATCATATTTTGAACTAAACTTTTAGATGAGCTAGGTTCATGAGTTATTTTAGGTGGATTTAACTTGATTTATTTATCTAGTGATACATGAATCTCATGTTAATGTGAACCACCTTCTCTTAGGCCATTTCCAACCGATCCGGCAACCGGGCATGAGGGGGGGTTGTCGGTGTCGTTCGGTTGGAGACGGTGGCTGGCAATCGGGCGATGAAGGGGCAGGGCGGGCAGGGGCCTTCGGGCAGGCAAGGTGGCAAGCAGGCTGGCAATGGCAGCCCGCCTTCTTGCCGGCTGGGAAACTTGCGTGGGTGGGTGGGCTATTTTTGTTTTTTTTTAAAGATAATTTCATTAATTAAATAAATATAATTTCATTAATTAAATAAATAAAAAATGTTTAGGTAAAATATGAATTAAAATAAAACAGTTTTGAAGTATTAATAAAAAAATTCAGATAAAATAATTAAAAAAATGGAATGTCCGAATTGAGCTTTTCGGGGCGACACTCGTGTCCGCAAGTCGCGCACAAGTCTTTAAGGTTCGAGGTGTGAATTTGATCCATGATTTGCCCCCCCACCCCACCGCGCGCGCGGATGCTAAGTTGTTACACATCTGGGTTGACAAATCATATATAAACCTCAAAAATTTTTACTCATCTTCCAATGTGGGATGAAAGTTTTTCCAATTTATTTTCTTCCATTTCAAATGGTGATCTTTGAGTTTCAATTTCTCATTCACCGGTTCTACGATTTGAACATACAATATACCGTTTTAATCTACTCACGGAGTAGAATATAATTCCGCAAAGACCCATAATTGCAGTTGATTTATTTCAACCCGTCTTAATATAGCATTTGTACTTCCACACCCCCTCAACTTTGTAAGCCATTATAAAGAAAGTCTTACTTAAATAACAGATGTTAGAGAGGAATTAAAATTATTAATTATCTAGAATGAAATATTTCATTTATATAACACACAACTTAACTTATGAAAAAAACTAAATCACATAAATTAAAATAATTAGAACTTATAACTATCATAAGAACTGAGTATTATTTAGATCAATTTTTTTTTATGTTACAAAATATTAGTTTATTAAATAGTATTTAATGTTGTGTTGAAGTAATAACTTATAATTTATTAAATAAGTTGTCTTTAGACTCTTTACTACTCTACAGTTGTATACAAATCAACACATGAGAAAGTGAAATAAGATTAGGCTATTAGGCCATCTCCAGCCGAACCGGGGAGGCAAGCAACAGCCCCCCGTCGGCTGGAGACGGGACTCCCCCAGGATGGGCAGGCAGGTGCTTGCCTGCCGCAGGCAAGCAGCTCCGAGACGCACGTGTGCTCTCCAGGCCAATGGAGGCGACCACCTTTTTAATTTTTTTTAGTTTTATTTATATCACCTAATTTATATGTGTTTAAAAAATTATAAAAAATTTGTAATACTTGTATAAAAAAAGTTCAATTTTATTTCATTGATCAATTTTTTTATGTTAATGTTAAATAAAAAGTTATGCATATACATGTGTTTCTCTTCATGTTTTATACTATTAGAAGTACACTCCAAGTCTTTCTTCAAACAAATATGGGATAGTTCATTCTTTGTAGATTAAGTTATTTATCCCACATTGGTTTGCAGATTATTTTTGAATGAGCTTCTAGTAGTATAAAGCATGAAAGAGAAACATTATTTTCATTCCAAAATGTAACATTAATTTTTTTTAGAACAAATGTAAGTTTAATTAATAAAAATGTAAATTTAAATTAACTTAACTTTAATTTTAGAAATTTAACATTAATTTATTATTGTGTGAAATTTATTAGTTTTTAAAAACTTAACTTAAACTTGTTTTAACTTAGAATATTATAATTTAAGAAACTTAACTTTAAAAGGTTTTAATTTAGCACAAAAACATAAAAAACATGAAAAATCATTATTATTATTATTATTATTATTATTATTATTATTATTATTATTGTTATTGTTATTGTTATTGTTGTGAGGAAGGTTTTGAAATGGAATTAAATGTTTTGAATTTTTGTTCGGTTGAAGATGACATACTAAGCAAGACAGACAAGCAGAGAGGCAAGCATGAAGGCAAACATGCAAGAGGGGGCTATTGCCTGCTTCGGTTGGAGATGACCTTACTACATAGGATTTGTTCCTTTAGTTTCAATTTATTTGGGCCACCATGTTCCGCCCAAATATTGAGCCAAAATTGATTGAGATGCTGTTTGGCCCATTTGGTGGGCGAAAATTCTGGACGAAAATCAATCCAAACATGCCCTATGGTTTCTTCATGAGTTTAAACATGGATGGTTCTTCCTGTTAAAACTTTTGAACTAGTTGATCACAAAAATAACTCGTGATCATTTGCATCCCCCGTAATTGGGCCTGGAACCAGAATATATTGGGTCTTGACCCAGATATGTAGCCCAGATTCAAAATTAAACCAGCCAGGTTTACTATAAGTTGTGTCCGGATCAGGTCAGGTCCACTACCCAGACTTAATTAGAGTAATTGGGTATCTTTTTAAATAATTAGACTTTTAGATCTTAACTATCTATCCTTTTTATTTTCTGTCATATGTTTGTATTAAAAGGAGTTAATGGCAATTTACATTGTGATATTCATAATGTTTAATTTACTTTCTGTAATTTAAAAATGAGCAATTTACCCTCTCTATAATTTTATAAAGTTTTACATCGCCTCCCTGATATTTTTATATGTGGCAGTTTAACAACCCCTCCCCCCCCAACCCCACACCGCCTATGATAATATGACAATTTACCACATGTATTATGATAAATGTGGTAATTTCTCAGAACAAACTCCCTTGTTCTGTTTTTTTTTTTTTGTCACAATATTATGAGTCTTTTTGGGTCATTACCACGAAACTTAATTTTGGTTCCACTTGTTATTTTGTTATGTTTGGATTCCTCCATCTGTAGCTCGTTTTTCATTTAATGAAATTTGAATATTAATTAAAAAAAATTCCAATTGTCAGTAGCAAATTTTTAACCACAATTTTACTTGGCCTAGAAGTGTGATCCGTGTGCAAAGTCAAAAATGGGCCAAAAGCCTAGAGCAACATCTGTGTTTTGGAACCTTTTGAGTTTTAATATACACCCTAGAAAATTATGTCGGGCATAAGAATTATAGAATATTTTTTACATTTGGGGTGTATGTGGATGAGTTTTGGTCCGATCTTGCGAAATATATCGAGCTAAAACCCTTTCAAATGAGTTTTCGTCAAACACATGAAACTCATCATAAACTTATTCACAAATTTATCTTCAAACTCTTGAAATCTATAAAACATTGATTTGACACATACCATTTATTTTTTTCCCAAAACTCTCTAAAAAAAAGACATTAATTTGACATATATTACCTACTTTTTTCCTCAAACCCCAACATCCAAGTAGGGTTTCAACTTTTTCAGAACTACAAAATCCAACATTCAAAACCTAACCAAATGTGATTTCAAAGGTTTCACCCAAGCCACCAAAACCATTTTCTTAAAATCGAGACCCACGAAACCGGGCCAGAACCCATTGAAATAGACCCTTAGAGTCCTTTGAAAATAAATCAAGAAAGTTTTATATTTATCAAAAAGCATTTTGAAACAATACTACTTAATATGTTGGAATAATTTATGGCCCCCCCAAAAAATATAATAGACTGGCCTCTAGTGATAAGAATATGCGGAGAATTGTTAAAGAAAGCAAGATATAATAATGCCTTGTTTGCCACTTTGATTTTAAAATAATGATGCTCCATGATTCCATCCATATGGACATATCTTAAAAGACAGATTTGGACATTGGCATGCGTATGTAGTAGCCATTTGCGTCTATCAAGCTATCTTAGGTTATTAATTATTAAAATAAAATAAAATAAAAAAGCTATCTTAGGTTATTATTTTATTTTGTATTTGGTAATCCCAGTTTTGGCTCATAATACATGCTTATATAATCAGGGCGGAACTAGGACAACTTTTTTAAGTGGGCTTGTTTTTTTCTTGTCAATTGCACTCAATATTTTCTTTGTAATAATTAATACTACTAAAAAATAAGTCACTATACAGTAATAGGGGTATAATTTTATCCAATAAACATTTACGTATAAATATCTTAAGAATATAGAATCATTTAAACTGTGATCGACGCGTATAAGTGATATATAGTCGTGTCTCTACTAAAAGAGCAACAATTTTTTTTTCTTAAAATAATATTTAGAAGCACATAAAAAAATGTTCTAGCTAGAGTCTAATTTTAATAAAGTTCAAACCAACGGGTGAGTGGTGATTAATTTTCTTTCTAATTTAATTGTAATTCAACTAATTCTATTAATTTAATGTAATGATCGTTTTTTTTAAATAAAAAAAACATTGAAGGCAGATTTTTTTGGGGGGTGGCCGCTAGTGGCGGAGCTACCTTGAGACTAGGGGGGCGACCGAAGAAAAATATTTGGTTATTATATTAATATTACCATTAGCAAAAATATTAATGACCAACTTGTTAACCTAGCTAGTGGCAGTGTAGCACTAGATTTTTCAGTCTTACGTCCTAGGTTCGAAACCTGGATTATGCTTAACTTTATATTTCTACACCTATTTCAATCTTCTCCTTTTCTTTATGTATATACTCCGTGAATATTGTACATGCATGTGTAGTGTATATATACTAGCCTATATGCACGAACTTTTATTAACAATTTTATGTAATAATTTTTATGGTTAATTAGTAGTAAAGTATATGTTAAGAAATTATTTAAATTAAAATATGCATGACAAACATTTAAACAATATTTATATAAATCAATTAAATAATATCTAAAATATGAAAATTTTGTTTAGAAAATCTGGGCCTTAACATAATCCGTTAAAGATTTTCTTTGATAGTATTATAAGCATGTTCATAAAATCTCAAACTCCTCCAGCATTAACTTATTTTATGTCGTTATATCAAAATATGTATAAATTTTTTGTGTATTACACCAAAAAATTCTCGCCCCCCCAACAAATAACATCTAGCTCCGCCACTGGTGACCTCGCGGTCTGCCCAGGGCCGACCCTTCCACTAGACAACTTAGGCGGTTGCCTAGGGCCCCAAAGGTAGAAGGACCCCTAATTTTTTTGGTACATGATGTATATTTGTTTTTAATTTAATAATTGAAATGTGATTTATTTTTCATACATGGTTATATGATATATAAGGACTTAGGAATGTAGTGAACAAAAAAGAATCGAACAATGTATTATTCAAAATGGTTGATTTTCTTTTCGAGTTTGAGATTGTATTAATTAAATAAGACGAGTTCAAAAGAGCTTTAATCGAGTCTAAAACTTAAGCCCGAGTACTTTACATATATTTATATTTAGTTTATCGAGTTGATCTCGAATAAAGTTTCTACGACTATTAAAGTTCAAGTTTGATATGTATAATAAATGTGGTTCAAACCACTTTTTATTGATCAAACTTGAATCAAATATAAAGTGATTTGGTTTAATTTTATTTGATTTTGAATTGTTTATCCACTTTGACGTTGTTTATGTCAGCCACATTTTGTAGCAATGTTACACGAGTATAAAAAAATTATTTTGATACATTTTAACAATATTTTAATTGATTTTTTACAAGTAAAAATTTATTTCTATAAATGTGCATTTGTTATACTCCTATAATTATATTTATCACACTTATGATATTTGTTTGCTGAAAGAAGATTTTAAAAATTAAGGATTAATGAAAACATATTTACGACTAACTATATCAAAAAATTTAGAGTGTTTGTCATTTTATCTATATAGAAAGGATAGTTGGTAAAAATTAAAACGTATATTAATCAATACTTTTGCATTTTAAAAAAATATAAGAAAATAATAATTTTTACACAATTTTTTTATAATATAGGGCCCCAAATTTTACTTTCATCTAGGGCCCTAAAATTAGGGGTGCACATGGTACGGTATTGCGGATTTATTAGCTAAATCCGTACAGTACCAATTGTTGCGGTTTCTTAATATTCAAAAGAAAACTTCACTTTTGAATACCATACCAATGCACCCGGTACGGTACGGTACGGTTTTGCGGTTTTTGAAATATTTTGCGTCATACTATTTCCATCTTATAGTCGACTGATAGTTGAAAAAAAAAAAAATTACAATGGAATAAATTGGTGATTTTTTTCCTTTTTTGCATAATACTTTATAAATGAATGAATTACATAATAATATCCTATTTTTTTTTGGTTTTTCAATGGTTTTAACCATTTTCGAGGCGCGTCGTGCATATTAAGTGGGAACCTCTCCCAACATGTATTCGAACATGGATTCGCTACTTATAATTTCCTTTAAATGACTTAGCCTTAAATACAATAGATCATTAAAAAAAATGAAAATAATTTATTTGCCATTTGTTATTTCTTTTAATGGTATAATTATTAATACTGGACTATGTGTCATAAAGACATGTTGTAAGATAATAAATCTTAAATTTTATTGGATAAACTATTAAATAATTAATTTATTTCTATTTTACGGTACGGTACGGTTTTTTGCGGTATCCAATTTTCAAGACCTATACCATACCAAAAAATTCGGTACGATTTTCATATGTACCGAAACCTATGATTTTAAGAAAATAAACCTAAACTTCGGTACGGTGCGGTACAATTCGGGACGGTACGATCTCGAAAATCATATGCACCCCCACCTAAAATGTGTAGGGCCGGCCCTGGGTCCGCCTCTGCATAATACTAATTCTATTTGTTTAGCACATTTGGAATATAATCTTGCTTTTATTGTGAATGGGATAGATCTTGTTAATAGAATAATCCAACAAAATTTGTAAATGATTTAAAAGAAGTGATTGAACGTCACTCTCTGTAAATTACTACTATTCTGTAATAATTAATATTCGGTCACAAGTTCATTTTTAGGAGAGACAATTATTTTGAGAGAAAATCGCACTTTCCCCTGAATTTACAGTTAAATTGCACTTTTCCTCATGAATTTTATTTGTTTGTATTATCCACCATGAACTTACATTAGTCTTTCACTTTCCCTATTAACTCTTTTTCGGCCACTTTTCCAGCCAAAAAATTTATGGGGGAAAGTGCAACACAAAGTTCAAGGTGAAAAATGCAATAATGGTGTAAGTTAAGGGTGAAAAATGCAACTTTAATATATATTTAGGTGGCAAAACTTATTTTTTTGCAACCAATTATAATTCAAAGTGAAAAAAAAACATGGCAATTTAAACATTATGTATAATTGTAATAAAATATATAATTAAAAAAAAAACTAGTTCAAAATTAACAACTATAAAATATCTATAAATATATTATTTAGACATTACAAAGTGGGAGATAGGTATAAAATAGAGTATATATTATAATTTTATGTTTAAGTTCGAGGGAAAAACACTTTTAATATCAAACTTTAGTCCAAAAAACACATTTGATACCAAGCTTTTCAAAAAAATACATTTCATACTATGATTCACACCCTCTTGACACATTTACTTTTGCCGTCAATTTTCGGAGGGATTCCCGTTAAGTTAACAATGGTGGGTCTTTAAAACACGTGTTTGTTTTCCCTCCCATTATCAACTTAATGGGCACGTGAACGACACGTGTTGAATTTCGTCCGAAAATTGACGGCAAAACTAAAAGTGTCAAGAGGGTGTAAATCATGGTATGAAATGTGTCTTTTCGAAAAGCTTAGTACCGAAGGTATTTTTTGGACTAAAGTTTGGTATCAAAAGTGTTTTTTCCTCGTTTAAGTTCATCTTGTATGTTTCGGATTACAATCTTCAATTGAGATTTCAAGTAGTTAAAGATTGTAAGAAAAAAAATAGTTTAACAATTTGAATCGTAGATTTTCTAAATGATGATTATCATTTGAAGAATAAAGAGGTGAACTTATTAATTAAAGAAGTAAAAATAAAACTTCCAATAAAAAATTGCGCTTTCCCTCCTGAACTTATATTCGAGTTGCACTTTTCCCCTGAACTTACACCCGTGTTGCACTCCACCACGAACTTTTGTGTTGCACTTTCCCACTGAACTCATTGGCCGAAAAAGTGGTCCTAAAAGATGTTAGGGGGGAAAGTGCAACACTAATGTAAGTTCAGGGTGGATAGTACAAAAAATTAAAGTTCAGAAAGAAAAGTGCAAATTGACTATAAATTTGGGGGGAAAGGGTGATTTTCTCTTTGAAGAACGGCAGGTTTCAGGCCGTTTGGGTAACATCATGTCATCATCTGACAGATGTAGCTCTTAGTCGTGCAACTAACTAATAATTTAAAATAAATTATATATGCTTGATTATTAAATTTTAATTACATGAAATAAGTAGAATACCTATTAGTGTAGAAAGAATAATTTAATTAGTTTTGTATTTAAACACGATTTTCAACTCATAATGATACAACAAAATTTAATGGGAGGTGAGGTCGACATCAACACTCTTGTAATTAATCTGTATTAATATGTACAAATATGGCGAGTTATATCCAAATAATTATTTGATTGTTACAATTACTAATGAATTGACTAATTTACACCAATATGCCAGAGAAAAAGAAAAACTAAAATGGTAAAACAATCACAATTAAGTTAATTTCATATATCTTCCCGGTACTATTCTCTATCGGCAAAATTTCATTTTTGGCTCTCTAAAGTGGCTGCATTTTAAAATCGACCATTTATTGTGGTACCTCGACAATATATATCCTTTATTGTGTCGTCATCATCAATTTAAATCCTTATCACCGTAAAATTTTAATTATCGCCTGAAATCATCAATTTATGTCATATTTGATCGAAAAAATAATTTTTGCAGAAATCATCAATTTATGTCCAATCTGAACGAAAATTTTCATTTTAGCCAAAAATATCATTTGTCGATTGACACTTAAAAATTGAGAATTTCATATTCTGACACCAAAATTTGCAAGTCCAAATCAAGTGATAGGTCTATAACTTCAATTTTTATTTTAAATTAGAATTGTACAATGAAATTTGTATAAATTTGAGGAAAATGTGATGTGAATTTGACCTATTTATTTCTTTATAAATAAAAATAGGTATCTTCGATTTATGGGGGGAACGAACTTTAACCGTTTTTCATCAAAAATTGAAGTTCTAGACCTATCACATGACTTGGACTTGCAAATTTTGAATCAGAATATGAAATTCTTAATTTTTAATTGTCACTCGACAAATAATATTTTTGGCTAAAAGTAATTTTTTCGGTCAGATTGGACATAAATTGATGATATTCGGCCAAAAAATTTAATTTTTCGGTCAAATAAGACATAAATTGATGATTTCCGGCGATAACTAAAAAAATTCGGTGATAAGGACTGAAATTGATGATGATGACACTATAAATGACGTATATTGTCGATGTACCACAATAAATGACCAATTTTAAAACGTAAAAACTTTAGAGGCCAAAAATAAAATTTTGCTATTGTCTATCAGTTATTTACTTTTAATATTTAAATTTTGACTTACTTTCCTTTTACTATTTAAACCTTCACTTACTCCCCTTGCCACCCCACCCCACCCCACCCCACCCCAATATTACATATTTGTTCCAAAGACATCCAATTTTTTCCGATGTGACTCTAGCCAAATGACTATTTTGTTGTAGTATATATCGTAATTTAAAAAAAAATATATATATATATCGTAATTTTGCTTTCAATTATGTATTTTTTTAACTCTTTTTAGAAGCCCTCATTTTATTCCAACCAATATTTTATGGCATTTCTATTTACAACCAATATTTTATGGCATTTCATATTCTCTCCCTCAAAGTTTGGAACAAAGAATATGTTAAGGGTTTTCTCTATTTTTGCTCATTTTTATTTTATTGTTGTTTTCTTTTTTACAAAAATGGATTTAGCTCTATTTACGGTCCTTCCCTAAACATCACGATTATATTGTAATAATGAATCTCTAACTAGCTTTTTTTATGCCTCCAATCTTTGTACCTCACTTATTTCTTCAATTTTTTCTTTCTGCCATTAATTGTGGAAGATTTTGTTGGTTGGGAAGAGAATAACAGTGAAATTGAGGAAGAATTTTTTTGTTGAGAAGAGAACAACTGACAATAAATTTCTAATACACCAAATTTGAAAGTAGGAATTGAAGAAGAAAAAATAAATAACATGTGTACATAAGTTATTGATATTTTTATAGATACCAAATGCTACTCTCGTAAGTTCTCTTAATTTTAACGTGGAATATTGAGTTGACCTTCAATCTCGAGGGATAAATGAGTGTTTAAATAGTATAGGGGAGGTAACTGAAAGTTTAAATAGTACAAGGAGCTATATGGAGGTTTAAGTAGAATAAAAGAGGTACGCGATGAATATAAAATGCAATGGAGGTATCTGAACTAAATTAACTCTAAAATGAATAAATCTTTGTAATGTGGCTCAACCGGCTAAACTCTTAAATAAACTCGAATCTTTTATTTTAAGCAGAATCAATATCCGTAGTTTTGAAGTTGATAAATGAATCAATTAAACAATAAAAGTAAATGGTGAGAATTTAGAAGGTGAATATATTATGTAAAAATAAGGCAAAAAAAGTATTTTGCGTCCTTTAACTTTCTCAGGGACGCTGGATCAGGATACTTGGTTTTTTGGCGAGCGAAGTACATTCTTTATCTTTTTTCGTAACAACAATTTCAGTCCACTTTTCCGTAATTTCAGTCCCTATTTCCCCTAAATTACATCGTTGTTAAAAAATTGCCAACTGTGTAAACAATTTGTGCATATGACGGTTATTGCATTTATAATGTAGGGGCAATTTTTCTTTTTTGCATAGTTGGTAATTTCTAAACATCGTGATAAATTTCGGCGAAATAAAAACTAAATTTGCGGGTAAAAAAATATATATGACTTAATATGCTCGCTAAAAAATAAAGTGTCATGATCCCGCGTCCCGCGACCTGTAAATTTTTTTTTTTTTTTTGCTTAAAATATTTTTTTGCATTAAAAGAAAAGTTAATAAATGGCTGATTGAAAAAATGGTCATAGAATTTTATTTAGGAAGGAATTTCTTATGGGTCAAATGCAGCCAGTAAAATCTAAGCTGGCAAATAGGATTCTAATTCATTGGATTTGTTATTTTGACCCCCCACTTCTTTTCTCTTTCCCCGCGTTTCCGCCCCCACCCCTATCCCATCCCCGCCCCCCTTTCTCTATAAATAACCTAAACCCTAATTTCATATTCTTTCACACATTTCAACGAACACCATATCTCCATTCCTCACCACACAAATCCTGATGTCGTAATATTCCTCATTTGTTTCGACACTTTTCATTTTTTCTAACCCTAATTTATTCTTTATCAACATTTTGTAGCCAACCAATTTCTATCCTCCCCTAATTCAATTACCCAAAAGGGTTTTCTTAATATCTAATTTTATTTATTTAATAGGAATTTATCAGCTTTTCAGCGATGGCAGTAGCACAATTCCTGGTCTCCGACAGCCACACAACGGTTGAGCCACCGCAACTAATGGTGTCCTCTTCCGCCGCCGCCGCCGCCGCACCTCCATCCTTCTCTTCCGTCACCCTCACACAAGATGATTTGAAAAAGATCGCCGCTTACAAAGCCGTGGAGCATGTGAAATCCGGCATGGTTGTAGGCCTCGGCACCGGTTCAACAGCCAAACACGCCGTTGATAGAATCGCACATCTTTTGCAGCAGGGCAAACTTAAAGACATTGTGGGTATACCCACTTCAAGCATAACCCACAATCAAGCCGTTTCTTTAGGTATTCCTTTATCAGATCTTGATTCACACCCTGTAATTGATTTAGCAATAGATGGGGCTGATGAGGTTGATCCCAATTTGAATTTGGTTAAAGGGCGTGGGGGTTCATTGTTGAGAGAAAAAATGGTTGAATCCGCGAGTAAGAAATTTATTGTAATTGTTGATGAATCAAAAATGGTGAAACATATTGGGGGTAGTAAATTGGCTATGCCTGTGGAAGTTATTCCCTTTTGTTGGAACCATTCATTGAATAGGCTTGTGAGTTTGTTTGCTGATTCCGGATGCGTAGGTGAGCTTAGGAAATCGGCAAATAATGGGAAGGCTTATGTGACCGATAATGGGAACTATATAATCGATTTGTACTTTGAAAGGGATATTGGAGATTTGAACGAGGCGAGTGACACGATTTTGAGGCTTCCCGGTATAGTTGAACACGGGATGTTTATTGGATTGGCCACCTCTTTGATTGTTGCTGGTGTTGAGGGGATTACGGTGAAGACTAAAGTAGGGGATGATTTGGAGGTTGATTCTTTTTGTTACAATGATTTGAGGAATGGGTTTTAGTTTACATTGACATGTTAGGACTCATTGAGTAGGTCTACCGAAGAAAGGGGAGTCTTCAATTATTTATTTTGATGTAATAGGGTAGAGTTTAGGTACTCTTTTTGCATCAATTCATGGAATTGATTGTTGAAGGAGTTTTCGTTATTGTCATTGGCGCAATGCCTGATTTAATGAAATGGTTGTTATAAAGTTATTGAGTTTCGATTGCCTTTGTTATTTGTCTTTATACTATGTAAGAGTTGCATATGTTAGTAGTTTCATAATGAAAAGCTTACTAATTTGAAGTCTTGATCTGGGTTCTGATTGTTCTCTATGCTATGTTCTAACTTTTACGTCCTGGAATTATGTTTGAAGGTTCTTGTTGCAGAATTCTGATAATTGATGTTAGAATTATGAGAGTATGTGTTGGAATTTATTCTCCGACTCGGAGTTTCTGCATATGATACATATGGCCACAAGCACTATAAATGACCCAACACACAAGTTTTGAAGCAAGAAAGGACCTTTACTTTATATGGACAGAGGTAGAACACTTGATATTTTTGGTTCTTTTGCTGTGTGTTACGTCTTTTGGAATGAGCTTGAACTGGGAATAATTATTTTGTTTTCCTTATTGATTGTGCAAGAGAGATAATTGTCTGAACTTTTAAGGATTGATTCTATTTTCCGGCTTATAATTGTGTTTTAACCTTTAGTATGTATACTTTTATTGTCTTTAGGCATCAGTATGTATACTTTTATTGCTTTAGGCATCAGAAAAATTTCTTACAAATATTGTGGAGAATAATGTATTACTTTGACAATTTGTCTTAAGAGCTGGCCCGGCATATTAGGGGGTCCTAGGCAAATTTTTAATTTAGGGTCCTGTTCTACAAAAAATAATTATTATTAAAATTTATTTTATTACTTTTAAAATTGTAAAATATTTTATAAGTATTTACATGGTTTATTTCTAACATATTTGTTGTAGATAGATAAAATGACAAATCAACTGAATTATTTTTAAAAATTCAATCGTAATATGCTTTTAAATTATAACAGATAATTGTAAAACATTTCTGGATTATGCACTACAAAGTAGTAAACTCATATTCAATTCCTGTTGGGAGAAGTTATCACTTAATGTGTCCGACACGGCGACACCATCCGAAAGGGATAAAAACCTTAAAGAAACTACAAAAAAAAAAAAAAAAAATCTAAAACCCTTCTTAAAATAAATACAAATACTACAAGTATTGTAAATATAATTATACAACTAATGTACGTTAGGAGAGTTGACTTTTTACTTATCAAAACAATAAGTATATACAATATAAAAGTACTATGATTATGCTCTCGCAACTATGTTAAAAAATGGCTCCTCAATCTTAGGAGTGTGTGTCAGTAGAATCAAACCGAGTCCTACCAATCTTTGGTATCTACACTGTTAGGTAATTTCGGAAATTGTATCATATGCCAAACTAAACAATTCGTAGCTTGACCAAAAAAATAAAAAAAAAGTATAGTTTTGAGTCTTGTTTTGTAAATCTCTTGTAAATTATTTTTTAAAATTTACCTAACCTCATTGAATCAAGTTATATTTCAAACCGAATTTTTAAGGTGATCCCAAATATTGGGACCTCCATGCTCAGTTAATTCTTCTTCTCCTCTTAATCCTAAAATCGGTATTATGGATTCATTTCGTAGATCAACGGCTAATACTAAAATCGAAAAGGAATAAGGTTTGTTAATTAGCTTCGATTTCGTTACGCTTCGATCGATTTATCGAACTGTTTGCACAATCATACTCTACATCACTGTATATGTTGATCCCAAGTGGTCAGAAAGTCTAAGGGGGAGGGGAGAGGAGGTGAATAAACCTTACATAATTTTTGCCTTTTTAATCAAAATATTCGATGATGTCTCTTTTTATGAAGTCACTTTTCAGAGTGAGCAGACTTCAAGACATCACATATGTTCTTTTAAGTTCAAAGCTTTAAAACTTGAAATATTAGGCAAATAAGAGTTTGAGTTTATGCGGCGAATAGATAATTATTGGAAAACTCTTTTCAAACTATTTCCCCCTTAATAAAAGACTTGGTTCTTTTCTCCACAAGATATATATAAACAATAGATATGATAATTTATATGAGCAGATAAGTAAAAAACACAAGATTTGTAGTGGTTCGGAGGTGATGTAACTCTCCTAGTCCACTCTTCCCATATCACTAAGCAGGGAATATTTTTCTGAAAACACAAATTACTCAGTGGCTTGGACCTTGAACACTAAGCCAGTCACAAGGAAGATTAGATCTTGACGCTGATCTTTGGCCATACAATGGTGCCCATAGGAAAACAATGGTTTCCTAATACTTCATTGAGTTTACAATGTATTCAGAAGTTTGGACCTTGAACACTAAGCCACTCACAAGCTAGGCCAGATCACTAAGCAATCCTCTTCTCCCAGATCACTAAGCCGGGAGGTTGATGAGGAAAACAATGGCTTCCTATCAGATAAGCTGGGAAACAATGGCTCCCTAGTACAATACTAAAACTTCTTCAAATGAGAAAGTGTTTATTCCTAACACTAGTTCAGCTTAAGAGTTGTCTTTCCTATGGATAACGTTTTTCGATATGTAGGCTCACATCTTTCTTGTTGTTCTCTTTTTTTCCTTGAATTGTGAGGGCATATTTATATTGGGATAGAAGAGTACGTTGAATACAACATTCCAATTTTACCCCTAATAGTCTCTTCAATTCAAACGGCTCCCTGCATAAATCATGTCTGATGTGCGGCGCCTGTTGTACGGATATTCACTGTAGCCTGACTTTGCTTGCTAAGTTGGTCTTTGCATTAAATGCGATTGACTTTACCCTTTATCTTAATATTTTAATGCTATATTCCTTTTATTCGTTGTCCATACAGTTTACCCACATACACTGCTATTTATCATTCATTTGATCTATTGAAGTACCTTATCTTGAAGTCTCTTGATCTACAAGCCAAGTGAGATATGAGTTTCTTCAAGTCTGTTGTCTCTTGAGAGTACTATCTCTTGAGATTACTTCTCTATTCTAAGTTGGGCTTGTCTACCGAGAGTTGTAGTTGTGGAAAACTCCCGGTAGTTTTGGGGAAAAATACACTAAAATCTTTAAAATATTAATTTTTGGGTCACTTGCTATACAAGTGAGCTTTAACAAGTTGTATTTTTGTGTTTGGCCATGAAACTACTATTTTGCCCTTATAGCAACTTGTGAGAGAAATAATTTAAAAAAAAAATACTAACAGAAAAGATACAGAAAGAGAGAGAAAATGCAACCGGAGCTAGATTCCCTACCACTTTACCATTTTTTCCGGCCATAGTTAAAAAATTCAAGGAAATTCTGCTACACAAACAGCCTTGTCTTCTGTTTAAGGTTATGATAATAGACTTCCAATTGAATCATCTACTCTCATAATTGAAAACATTCTAGCAATTTAACTTACCATAAATACTAATGATGATTAAATTTTTCGGTGCTCTTGACATCAACATTTTTAAGGTTCTTCATCAATTCGAAAAACTTGATTAAATATGTGGGTGAAACCGAAAGTTGAACATGAAATTATATTCAATATCAAAATTTCCACAAATCCAGTTTTTTAATTGGGTAAAATCCGCCGAAAATGAAGAAAATTTGTCAAATTTTTTTACCGGGTCGCGCTGACCCGATTTACAGAGAGCACGGGTCAGAAACGACCCGGCTGGAGGTTGGGGATGACCCAACCTCTGCCCAACCACGCCCACACGCGGCCAGTGCCTCGTGCCGCGCGTGAGGCCCATTCCGACAGTTGTTCTCCCGGCGGCGACTGCCGCTACATTCAGAAAATAATTTCTGATTTTTTGGTGATTTTTATCATTTTTTATCATGTTAAATTATTTTTTGTGGATTTTTCTTTATTCAAAAACTGAAAATTCAATGAAAAATATTTTTTGGTTAAATTAAATTCTGATATTTTTCAGAAAATTACTAGAGATCTTGATAAAATTGTTAAGTTGCATCACTCTCCCTAGTTACCTTTGAATATCAAAATTACACATTGGTCCAGGTTATAAAATGTTAATTTTGTTAGGCCTAACTTAAATATAAATTGGATTCAAATGAATAATTATTTGGGAACCTTGAGGTTAATTTATAATTTTACAAATTCATATTTTAATAATTTATAGGACTATAATATTGAGAAAATGATATATCATAATCAAGTAAATACAATTTATAATTAGGTTTATCGTAATCCATATTGACAAATTGTTCGATTAATTGACTAAAGTCAATATTGTTGACCTTAGGGTAATGCATAATTAGGTTAATCGTAATTCAAATAGTCAAATGGCTCGATTAATTGACCAAGGTCAACATTGTTGACCTTAGGGTAATGTATAACTAGATTAATCGTAATCAAAATCGCCAAATGACTCGATTAATTGATTAAAATCAACATTGTTGACCTTAGAGTAATGTATACTTATGTTAATGGTAATTCAAATTAATAAATGACTCGATTAATTGACCAAAGTCAACATTGTTGGCATTAGTGTAATATATAATTAGGTTAATCGTAATCTAAATCAACAAATGACTCGATTAATTAACCAATGTCAACAGTGTTGACCTTAAGGTAATGTATAATCAGGTTAATCGTAATCTAAATCGACAAATGACTTGATTTATTGACCAAAGTCAACATTGTTAACCTTAATGTAATGTAACTAAACCTATTGTCGAAGAACTTGTCAAAGATTTTGACGAAAGATTAACTGAAGTCAGAAATGACATCAAAAAGGTTATAGGATAATGGCTACTTTAACAGAAGTCAAAGAATTAATCCTAAAACTAACCAGATCTATTGAAGAGATCAAATATTTGCTTGAAAGACCTGCAGGAAAATCTACAGGAATTGAAGAAGCAGCAGCTAAAGTCATTAAAGAACTTAGTGACAAAATGGACAAATGTGAATGCAATAAAACACTGAAAGAAGAACTTCAAGAAATGTTCTCTAAACAGAAGTTTGCAGAAAACACGATTCCAAGTCCATCCACAAATACAGGAAGATTAACGAGATATAGTTATCCAAACTATAACGTTGGAAATCCTGAACTAGGAAGCTCTGGACAGCCAAACGCTTTCAAATGGCCTCCTGAAAAATGAATTCATTCAGAATTCAAAAAGATTATTTACCATTTAAATTTAGTCATCTCTATTATGTTGAATGGTTACAAGATATGATCTACTGGTATAAAAGTCTTTTACAGGTTGAACCAGAAGATGAAAGATCTAAAGAACTTCTAAAGTTCTATCAGACCAAGCTTAACAGGATAACAAATCTTTGAAGATGTTTTTTATCTTCAATTTTGTCTGGAAAAATGTGAATATGTTCCAATATATGATTTTGAGGACAATGAGTTCCTCTATCAATTTCTAAACCAAGAAAATTAATTTTTTCTTTGAAAAGATTAGCTTTCTTTTTAGAAAGTATTATACCATATTTATCAATAGTTGAAAGCACCATTGGCAATCGTAACATTTATTTCTTTAGGTGCATTTTCCCAAAGTTCTTCTGGTATGATGTACTTGCTAGCTAGGCATAGACTTGCTCCAGTATCAACATAACTATGTACATAACTATGTATTGGACAAAAGCAAAATCAGCTTAAGGCCTTATGCCGATAGAGTTGAAAATAAAATTCATTATTTTGTAGTTTTTACTAACCCTACAGGTATTTACACAGACTGGGAAGAAGTAAAAGAAATCTGCAAAAATCAAGAAGTGGATTGTAAAAAATTTAGAACAATCCAAGAAGCAAGAAGAGTTGCTCTTCTACACGACCAAAAGGTTCAAGAAATTAGAGACTTTGTGCCACTCAGACCAAAACTACCGGTCAAAAAGGCAAAACAAAGTGTTTTCTTACATGAAGAAAACAATGAAGATCAGTTCAAACCCATAGCATTTGAAGATTTCAGATTATTATGGAGTAAAAGCAGATCTATTGATCAAGAAGATTTCATCAAAGAAAAAATCTTCACTGATGACAAAAGGACCAGAAGCTTATTCAATTTTGTTGAAGGAGCTGATCCAGTTCTCATCTATGAATGCTTCCAGGCAGGATTAGTTAAAAACATTTATCCTAGTATTAATTTACAGGAATTAAAATGTTTTCCAAAGAAGTTCTATGGTGCTATCAAGAATTTCAGAAAAAAGGTCATGAAGGCCAATGATTCACCTATATTCATCAAAGTCACCAGTTCCATTCCAGATTGGGATCATAGTGTCAGAATGAATCCTTACCATTTCATAGAAATTGGTATTGCCAAAAAGGCAAAAGAACTATCTCAATCACAGATCTACCCAGATCCAGAGGTTCCAAATACTGAAGACCTCTGAATGAAACTAACTCGATATTTATAGATCTCCATTGAGACAGCTGTCCTTAATTCACAAAGGATGCTTCGCTGTAAGATTCGTCCTTGTTTTCATCTTTTTGTAGTGGTGGGGGTCCACCATTATCTTCTGTCTTACAGAAATCACAATAATGTGATTCAAAAAGTTTGTCGGCCATGTGACAAAACTTTTGATGAGTGCTGGTCCCTACGCACATGGTATTGAGCTGGAACTTTTGACCATATTGTAAAAGCAGGCGTGCTTCATCATAATTGAGAGCTGTGGGGCTCCAGCCAGCAATAATGCAATTCGGATGAGAATAATGTATTTTGGCATTTTCTCCTTTGCAATATTCCAGAATTCTTTCTGAAATTAACTTCAAACCATGAGCTCTGAGATTGCTGAGGTCTTCAGTATTTGGAACCTCTGGATCTGGGTAGATCTGTGATTGAGATAGTTCTTTTGCCTTTTTGGCAATACCAATTTCTATGAACTTTTGACCATATTGTAAAAGCAGGCGTGCTTCATCATAATTGAGAGCTGTGGGGCTCCAGCCAGCAATAATGCAATTCGGATGAGAATAATGTATTTTGGCATTTTCTCCTTTGCAATATTCCAGAATTCTTTCTGAAATTAACTTCAAACCATGAGCTCTGAGATTGCTGAGGTCTTCAGTATTTGGAACCTCTGGATCTGGGTAGATCTGTGATTGAGATAGTTCTTTTGCCTTTTTGGCAATACCAATTTCTATGAAATGGTAAGGATTCATTCTGACACTATGATCCCAATCTGGAATGGAACTGGTGACTTTGATGAATATAGGTGAATCATTGGCCTTCATGACCTTTTTTCTGAAATTCTTGATAGCACCATAGAACTTCTTTGGAAAACATTTTAATTCCTGTAAATTAATACTAGGATAAATGTTTTTAACTAATCCTGCCTGGAAGCATTCATAGATGAGAACTGGATCAGCTCCTTCAACAAAATTGAATAAGCTTCTGGTCCTTTTGTCATCAGTGAAGATTTTTTCTTTGATGAAATCTTCTTGATCAATAGATCTGCTTTTACTCCATAATAATCTGAAATCTTCAAATGCTATGGGTTTGAACTGATCTTCATTGTTTTCTTCATGTAAGAAAACACTTTGTTTTGCCTTTTTGACCGGTAGTTTTGGTCTGAGTGGCACAAAGTCTCTAATTTCTTGAACCTTTTGGTCGTGTAGAAGAGCAACTCTTCTTGCTTCTTGGATTGTTCTAAATTTTTTACAATCCACTTCTTGATTTTTGCAGATTTCTTTTACTTCTTCCCAGTCTGTGTAAATACCTGTAGGGTTAGTAAAAACTACAAAATAATGAATTTTATTTTCAACTCTATCGGCATAAGGCCTTAAGCTGATTTTGCTTTTGTCCAAAGCAACAGGAATCAACGGATTTGATTCGTCTTTACCGCTGCCGTTTGCAGTCGGACTAGTTGAACTTTTGTCAGATGACTCTGGTAGTTCAAATACCAACTTACTTGTTTTTCCTTCAAGAGGATGAGAGTCAAGTTTACTCTTTGTATCTTTTGGCAAGATATTAGCCGTCAACGGATTTGTTGATACTATCTGGAAAGCCGTTTGCTTTTCAGTAGTCTGCTGTTTAGAAGTTTCCTTCTCCGGCACAGAGATAGCTGTTGTTAATTCATGCTCTTTACAAAGCTGAATTCTTTCTAGAACTGATTGTAATTCTAGTTCCAAAAGTTTCTTTTTAAGAAAAAGATTTTTTAATTCAACTTCCATTTCCCCCTTCTTAAAAGAAAAATGTTTTAGTGAAATTCTTTTCTTTGATACTTTCGGTGTTTTGTTGATGACAATTTGTATGTCTAGATCAACCAATTTATAGAAAATTGGAGTGTTTAAACGTCATTGCTTACATCATTAAGCATTGGATTCTTTTTGAAAATCTCGTGTGAGACAATCAGCGAGAACATTTTTTTCTCCTGCGAGATGTTCAATGGTGAATAGGATGAGAATAGGATTATCAGAACATACCTTTCCAATGTCATTAAAAACATCTTCTATTTCAATATTAGAGTTCTTCCTATATTTAATAGAGTGATGACTGTTTGTTAACGCATATCCTATAAGATAGGTTACCGTAAACACTTTGTCTCCTTTATTCATTAAATCTTCTCTTTCGAAATGATGAATGAAACTTAAGGTTTTATCTAAATTTTTACTTTGTAATGAAAGTGCAAATTTAGGATAAACAGTAAACATAAATTTACCGTAAGCGAGATTACCTCTAGCTGCTCCAAGCAAGCTGTCTTTCCTGTTGACTATTCTATCATCAACCAAAGCCATTTTTATTGGCGAATATATTCCTTGACGGAATTGCGCGGTAATCAAAATCTTTACTGCTCCTAGATGAAGCATTGAGATTTTACTTCTGACTGAAGGGTCAATCTTCAAAAGTCTCTGCTGTATTTCCTGCTTAGTTATAAGAGGAAGATATACTTTTCCAGAAACATCTTTAATATCTACTGAAAGTTCTTTTGTAGAAACACAGTAAATAATTTCATTCTTTCTTTTAAAAGCTTTTGAAACTGCTTGTGTAAAAGAAGATGGCATGTTAAAAACTTTTTCTTTTGCGAGCTGCAACTCAGTTTTATTAATATGCATTAATTTATCCTGATGGATAGTTAAATCTGCAGAAAATCCTTGATGATTTTCAAGAAATTGAATTTCTTCATTTTCAGAAATATTTTCCATGATGAAAATTATTTCTTTTTATCAAGAGCTCAAGGCTCTGATACCAGAATGCGGAACCTGTTTAAATCTGTATAAAGGAGTCATGACTTCCTTAGATTTGTAAGCTAAATACTTAGCCAAAATAACCTTTAAGTTATGTAACCCAAGAGTTAAGTAATTAATTGTCTCGAAAGACATAATTTTTCCAAAGAATTCAATAAATAAGGAATTCATTTCCTAGATAAGAGTAAAAAGATTTGAAATTAATCAATAAATATTATACAAGGAAATTATGTAATAATAAGAGTAAAATACTATGAAATATGGATCACACTTTTGACTTACCTTTTTAAACATCTAAAGATCACTCCAAACAAACCTTCATCACAATATATTAAATATAGTAACCTCATCATAGATCTTTATGTTAAATATGATCTATAAATAAATATATTAAATAATTTGTAAATATATTTTTGATGTTTAGAGTTTCGAGCTTGGGATAGGGTATGATTTTGTGCTTAGGCTATGAATTGAAGTAAGCAATATTATCATAGTAACCTAATCCTCATCACAAATCGTTGTTTTTTATATTCCATAAATAAATTGCGTACTTCGAACTAAAATTGAAACTGCGTACAATCGACTCAAATTTAATTGGTAAGATATAATTATAATTAAAATGTTGAAACATTTTTCGTTACATCATTCACAAATTTATATTAACATAACATCTTATGAATATATCTAATTTTTTACATGTTTATTAACAATTTATTTTTTTATAATTATAAATTAAATTAAATTCTAATATAAATATAAAAATTGTTATATATATATTATTATTATAAAGAGAAGCCATGCTATGGTGTAACATTTTTTTATTATTCCTATTTTGCCAGCTTTTAATAGTTTAAATATTTAATTTTTTAACTTCTTCCTTATCCCATTTAAATAAAATCTACTCTTACTTTTACTTTTTTCCATGAAGAAATCATTATTTTTTGTTCTTAAAAAATATAAAAATATTATTAATACATAATTAAACAAAAATATATTGATTTTGTGTATTAATAAAATAAAATTTTAATATTAAAAAAAATAAAAAAAGCCCCGAAAACCGTACCCACCCATGCCATCAACCCTCCCAGGCCGTCGGAACTCAAGTCGGAGGTGTAGAACAGAAAAAGAATGTGCAATCTGGGACTTGCGCATGCTCTTTCTTCATCCACATTGATTTCATTTCCCTCTACCCAAAAAAAAAAAATCTCCGATAAATCCCAGATTTGTGTTCACCTCCTCAAAATCAAGAAGAATTACTGAAGAAACAAAACCCACTTCTTTATTTGCAATTTTAACCAATTAATTTTTGGGTTCTTCGATTATTGAATTTTTTTTCTTTTTGTTATTCAAACTTAAGTGCGGAATAATATAGAAAATATCCAAAACAATCCAAAAAAATTAATCTGGGATTTAACAAGAACTTTAAAAGGAATGGGGCTGGGTGGACGGGGTGGGGGGATTTGGAGTGAGAGAAAGGGATAAATTATAATTGATTTTATGTCTTGAACAAAAGGGAGAAGAAGGGCAAAAGGGGAACTTTAAAGCTTATATCACAACCTATGTAGGAGGTAACAGGTAAAAAAATTCCACGTGTCAACCATTTAATGGAGAACTCTCGGTAGTTTTCCCAACCCACAACTCCTTTTAGCCAAATCGTTCTAAGTTTCTTCAAGTATGTTGTAGTTCATATCTTGAAGTCTCTTGAGGTGCAAATGTGTTTGAGATACAAATCTTTCACTTGAAATCTACTGATGTACAAGTCTCTTTTCTTTAACAAATCTCTATAAGGTCTACTAATCTCTTCATATCATTCTAAGATCTTTTGGCTTATGAAATATGATGTTAATTTCTTAGCTCATTTTTGTTATCATCAAAATGTAATTACAAATTGTATAACCTATTAATTACAATTTACTTCCAACAGTATACTAGATATCTATGCTTACACTAAAATTCAAATAAAATTAATCATTATTTGATTCAAGTTAATTTCAAAGTTAAGATCCCTCTTAATGTCACGTTCCGATCAAGTGCTCAACACAACTAAACTTGCATATGACGCGTTAATAATTGTCTCAAGTCCCAACAAGACTTGACCAATTAAGTCTAAAGCTCAAATATGCATGGGTGTTTCTATGGCTAGTTTTTTGCTTGTACATAGTTCTAGATTATCAAAATTCCATATAGATAATTCTAGTAGGTAATTATAGATATTAAGAACGATAAATTCTAGATAGGTCTATACAAATATTTAATCAGATTCTATAGAGCATTATTCTAGTCATTATATCGATTTTTTATTCACCGTTCGTTTGAGATGTGGTTATATATATGACAAAATCTCATTTTTAAATTATTCAACTTTGCTAAATAACATGAAGTGTATTACAGTCTTCTTACTTTTTTTTTCTATAAAAAGTTAAATCATTTCACAAGGCATCACAACACCTAATGTAAGTATATAAATCCTCATATTGTATTCTATAGAAAGTTAAATCACTGCAAAACGCCTAATTTCTGGCATCATAACACTATTGTAATCATCACATATTGTATTATAAAGAGGGTTAATCTCTTCCAACTCATTTACACATGTAGGCATCATAAATTGTATTGGTTAATCACTTCCCACTCTTTCCAATTTTCTGGCATCACATGAATCTCAAAATCATATCGACCTTCTATCTTACGTAGCCGCATGCCACCCGATATTTAACTAGATTAATAACAATTTCTTCCACAACTCATATTCTTACCTCTCCAAGAATTAGGTTGTCTTGGTCCCGAGAGTTCTTACAATCTTATTAGATTTGTGCAAATTATCTTATAAATAATTTATGTTTTGATAAAAAAAAAATATATCATTATCAAAAAAATTAAATTACATCAATATAAAAAATTGAGACCCCTCTATGGTCGGAGCTATAGACGAGGGCCCAAGTTGCCTAGCAATAGGGCCGACCATATTTGTCTTATCAGTTGTGTTAATTTTTGGAAAATAATATGATACTTGTGGTTTATTAAGGCGTTGTACTTCCGTGTAATCAAAAGGAGAGACATGACTGAATGGATAGAATATTCAAATGCAAAATTGAATTTTTAGTCAGTTAATATTTGATACACGATGAAAGTAGTTTTCTTGGAAAATTGTAATTCATATATACAAATTTGTAATTTTGTCCTTAATTCTTAACGACTTGTCACACGCTGAAGTGTTATTTAATTACGAAGCAAATGTATAATGTGCACCATGTAATTATTTTGAGTCAAGTCGAACTGGATATGGACTAGAATCGCCAGCTCATTTTGTCATGTAGACTTAGCAAGTAGTCTTATATTTATTGTTGTTGACATTTTTAGTAACCTATATTTGTATTCACCGCCAAAATAGTTATTTGATTGCAATTAAAAATGTGTCTTAATTAGAAGAATATCGAATTTAAGTTTCACGTAAGTTTTTTTTTTTTTTAAATAACGAAA
Organism: Penstemon davidsonii; assembly: GCA_034814905.1. Taxonomy (NCBI): domain Eukaryota; kingdom Viridiplantae; phylum Streptophyta; class Magnoliopsida; order Lamiales; family Plantaginaceae; genus Penstemon; species Penstemon davidsonii. The sequence continues at coordinate 27,650,824 of JAYDYQ010002534.1, forward strand.
TTCATGGTATGTAAATTGAATGTTTATCTGCAAATATTTTTTTCATAATTAGGAAAACAACATCAATATTGTCTAAAAGTGACTTCAATGTCAAATTATGGATTAAATATTTGGGGTAAGGACTCAATTTGGTGAATGCAAAAAATAGAGGATTAATAAGTCTCTTAGATTAGGATCGAATCTAAGAAAAACTAAAGATAGTGAACCTAAAATATAAAAAGTAAATTATAATTAAAACTCAATAGCTCCCTTAAATTTCAGCCTTTTATCCCAAAATTTAAGTAATGAATAGTATTTTACACTTTCACTTTTTACTCTGCACTCCAATAGTTAGTTTATATTTTAAGAGACCATTTTTTAACAACCACACCATTTCACTCCAACAGTTACTTTATATTTTAACAAATTATTTTTAATTATTATTTTATATAAATAATAATAATATTTTATTATAAAATAAAAAAATACTTAATTATTTAATTTCATAATAAAAATAGATTTTTTTTAAAATTAATTTTTATTATTTGGAAAAACATATTTCCACGTTTTTATTACAACGGACATACACTACAACAAAATCGAAATTTTGTGACAAAATATTAAATGATAAGGTTAAACTTTGTGCATAATTTTTTAATGTTACATAGGAAAGTACACAAACTTTTGTACTTTTGTACATTTTTTTAGAAAAATTGCATATACACTTTCTCTTTGGTCTTGGGTATTTGACAATCCAAACTCATTTTTTTTGACAACCTATAAATTATAAAAGTGATTTTAGAAGACAATTTTTGTATGAAATTTAACAGAACTCTTAAAATTTAAATTCTATGTGTAATCTTGGAGATGCTCTAAATGTGTTGCACTAAAAAACTAGAGGTAACGGTTTTCAAAGTCTGCCGTTTCTAGGGCTAAGTTATTCCAATTTTTGAGGCACTTCACCTAGTATACGTCCGAAATCTTCATTTAAAATCACAATGTATCCAAAAAAAAAAAATCTAAAATTCGATTGAGACATTTTTAATTGCAGAGCAGAACTGCAATATGATGAAAAGTCACATTAAATAACCCGACAAAAACTTAAACGACTTAATGGCTTAATCTCACTTTGTACCCTGAAAATATATCAATGTGGCACTTTACACCCTAGAAAAATAATAATATCACTTTGAACCCCCAAAATATGTATTTTCTTTCACTTTGCACCTTGGGTGATTTTCAAGCCAAAAATCAGGGGTATTTTTGTCACTTCATTCAAAAATCAACACATATTCCCTTCAAAATATAATAATGTTAGATTTATGTGCAAGCAAGATTGACAAACTACCCGTTAAAATAACAAAAAAAAATCTAACATTCTAAACCTAAAAAAAATAAAAACCAAACTCTTGAAATTATTGACAATGAGTTCTTATAACACCATAAAAAGGGATATTAACTACATACACTTTACCTACAGAATTATACAATTATTTTATAATTTCATATGATTTAGTCTTAATTTTTTGAGCTAAGAAAACCAAGTCTTTTTTATTGGAAGAGCTATAAGATCTATTAAATTGAATTAAAATTAAGATTCAATTCATTATTTTAATAAATATAGTTTCAGTGGTTCCATTGATCTATGGAGAGACGATAATGGATGAAAATTAAGAAAGAAGAAAAACGTCAGTTGAAAAAAATGGATAGGTATACATTAATAAAGAGATAATTAAGTTTCTAAATAAGAATAAGAATATTTAAAGTAACAATATATTGTAAATTTTTATCTAAAATTTAATAGCATATCAGGTAATTGAAAAATTATGCTCTAGTAGCAACAATTGTTATTATGTCAATATTGCTAGTTATTTTTTCCCAGAGTTATTTTAATAGGTAATTTGTCAATTTTTCTTTTAATTGCATATAAATTTCACATTACTAGATTTTGGAGGGAACATATGTTGACTTTTGAATGGAGTGACAAAAATACCCCTAATTTTTGGCTTGAAACTCACTTAGAGTGCAAAGTGAAAGACAAATAGACAATACATGTTTTGAGGGTGCAAAGTGGAATTTTTTTTTTCTAGGGTGCAAAGTGTCAAATTGTTATATTCTCAGGATACAAAGTGGGATTAAGCCACGAATTAATCCGCCGATTCGGATTAACACGTAGAGGTAAGAGATCTCGAGCTAAAATTTATATCATAAAATCATCTTTTACTATTATTTCATGTTAGGTCCTTTTTTATTTTTTATCTTTTTTCAAATTTTGGAAATCTAAAATAGTATTAAAAGAAAAAAGTATTGTGTTTAAAACTTGAGATGTAATTTCAATGTTATATATGAGTCACAATTATGATTATTGGGGGTTTGGGTTGAAAAGTATTGGTAGGTGATACATCATGTTATTTAAGGACTTGTGAAATCCTTTTCTAACGAGTAAATCAAGCGGATGGGTAGATGTTTAGATCTAAATCGATTAGTGATTGTGAATATTTTTCGATGGATCGAACTACCTTTCTCGGTTTGCAATTAACTTGCAAAATAATTAGGATGAACAAGGTCGGAAAAATTCCAGCATAGCTCCTCCGATGCTTAGGTCAGAAAAGATAATATAAGAAGTACAAAAGCAAGACGATGAGTTCTTACAAAAAATACCACTAATGGTCCTCTTATCATTAACTTTTTATAGGGTGGTCCATCTTGTGTTTTTTTCCCCACGTTAGTCCTCACTCTGAATTATTTGTTTCACTTTGATAATTTACAATGGGTCTTTTACTTATGGTGTTACACTTTAGTCCCTCATAAAATTATTTTATATCAATTTAGTCCCTCATAAAACTGTTTTGGCATTTGGTTCACCTTGGACCTCCTGAAAATGACCAAAGTGAAACAAATAATTTATAGTGGGGACTAACGTGGAAAAAAAAATACAAGAATGACCACTCTGTAAAAAATTAATGATAAGAAGGACCATTAGTGATGTTTACCCTAGAAATAATTATCTTCCTTTAATAGGTCTTGAAGACTTGATGCTCTAGGTTTTCAAGTTTCAACCCACCAAAAGAGGTCCCAAGTCTAGGTCCATCAATATTTGGCCCCATATTCTCAAGCTTAGACTTGAATATTTCCACATCATTAGTCCATTCTAAGTTTTCACTCTCATGTTGGTGGAATGCATAGCAGTGCGATCTTTATTCTTAGGTCGTTTATTTTAACCTCATGAGATCGTAGAGTTCCGTGAGCGAGGTATTCAATACTAGTACATATGAGTGGGTGATTTGATAGGAAATTCAATGCATCAAACTCGCCATTTAGAGATACCCATCGTGGAATCGCGTAAAATACATAAGTGATGAATATTTTCTCCAACTTACAGTAGTGTATGATTTACTTCTCAGACTTGAGATGCTAGTGGAAATCTGATACACTAGTATGTGTACTTTTAAATGCTTCCAAACTTCATCATGTGGGTCTTAGTGAATTCATGATTGAGTTCATGTAGTCATGTATATCGACCCATCGTAATAGGTTGTGAGAATTTCTTATGCATTCTAAGGTGATCGACTCCAAGGAGTCCATGAGCATGGCACATGACAATATAAAAATGAGTTGATTCCGAGATAACCGTCATCCATAAATGGAAAGCATAGTATCTAGATAATTAGGATACTGATCAATTCACATGCCTTGGGTCATGATCGAGAAATTAGTCAGTAGAAGTTCCGTATGTACATGACATACGTAAGGGGATGATTCAATGAATTGATTCACTACAAGATTAGGCCTCAGACATCAATCATGATGTGTTGGTATTCTTGAATTGATCAAGATGAGTTCAAAAGTAGGCAGTTAAATTGTTTAATTATTGGAACGATTATTCAATTGTTTGTTAATTGAATCATAAATTATTTATGAACATGCGACTGATTAGTGGACCTAAAACATCACATATGTTACACCCGAGCTGTAGCAGTTGGGCTTAGACTAAAAAAGAAAAATACCACTAGCGACCCTCTTATCATTAATTTTTTACAGAGTGGTTCATCTTGTATTTTTTTTTCTCCTGTTAGTTTCCACTATGAATTATTTGTTTCACTTTGGTCATTTATAAGAGGTCTTTTACTTATATATAGTGTTACACTTTAGTCCCTCATAAAATAGTTTTGTATCAATTTAGTCCCTAATAAAACTGTTTTGGCACTTTAGTTCACCTTGGACCACCTGAAAATAGGGGTGCATATGGTTTTCAAGACCGTATCGCAACGCACCGTACCGTACCGAAGTTTAAGTTTTTTTTTTCAAAACCGTAGGTTTCGGTATGTATAAAAATCGTACCGATTTTTTTGGTATGGTATAGGTTTTGGAACTTGGATACTGCAAAAAACCGTACCGTACTGTAAATAACTATTTATTTTCTAGTTTACGCAATTAAAATTTAACCTTTATTATCTTCCAACTTATAATTATGACACATAATTTAATATTAGTTATTATAACTCAAAAAAATATACTCAACTATTCAAGTAGAACATATATTGTGTTCGAATTAAATTATTCATTTACAAAAAGTCCAAAAATAAATTTTTGATGCATAACCGACTAACTAGTAAATAATTATACCTTTAAAAGAAATAATAAACGACAAATAAATTATCGTCATTATTTCTTTAGTGAGCTACTATTTTTCAGGCTCATTCATTTTATAGGATACTACTCCATATAAGTTAACTCTTTCATTTATAAAGTATTATGTAAAAAGAAAAGAAAAACATCACCAATTTATTCCATTAGAAATTTCTTTCAATTATCAATCGACTATAAGAGGAAAAAAGTAAGACACAAAAAAATATTTCTAGAACTGCAAAACCGTACTGTATCGTACCAAAACCGAACCTACCGGGTGCATTGGTATGGTATTCAAAAGTAAAGTTTGGTATTGAATATTTAAAAACCGCAACAATTGGTACGGTACGAATTTAACTAATAAAACCGCAATACCGTACCATGTGCACCCCTACCTGAAAATGACCAAAGTGAAACAAATAATTTATAGTGGGACTAATGTGGAAAAAAAAAATACAAGAGGAACCACTCTGTAAAAAATTAATGATAAGAGGACCATTAGTAGTGTTTAATCAAGAAATAATTATCTTCCTTTAATAGGTCTTGAAGACTTGGTCCGATAACGAACTGCTCTAGCTTTTCAAGTTTCAACCCACCAAAAGAGGTCCCAAGTCTAGGTCCATCAATATTTGGCCCCACATTCTCAAGCTTAGACATGAATATTTTCACATCATTAGTCTATTCTAAGTTTTCACTCTCATGTTGGTGGAATGCATAGCAGTGCCATCTTTATTCTTAGGTCGTTTATTTTAACCTCATGAGATCGTAGAGTTCCGTTAGCGAGGTACTCAATACTAGTACATATGAGCGGGTGATTTGATAGGAAATCAATGCATCAAACTCGCGATTCAAAGATACCCATAGTGGAATCGCATAAAATACATAGGTGATGAATTTTTTCTCCAACTTACAGTAGTGTATGATTTACTCCTCAGACGTGCTAGTGGAAATCTGATACACTAGTATGTGTACTTTTACATGCTTCCAAACCTCATCGCGTGGGTCATAGTGAATTCATGATTGAGTTCATGTAGTCGTGTATATTGACCCATCGTAATAGGTTGTGAGAATTTCTTATGCATTCTAAGGTGTTCGATTCCAAGGATTCCATGAGCATGGCACATGACAATATAAAAATGAGTTGATTCCAAGAGAACCGTCATCCATAAATGGAAAGCATAGTATCTAGATAATTAGGATACTGATCATTTCACATGCCTTGGGTCATGATCGAGAAATTAGTCAATAGAAGTTCCGTATGTACATGACACATGTAAGGGGATGATTCAATGAATTAATTCACTAGATAATTAGGCCTCAGAAAAAAAAATTGTTTAATTATTGGAACGATTATTCAATTGTTTGTTAATTAAATCATAAATGATTTATGAACATGCGGCTGATTAGTGGACCTAAAACATCACATATGTTACACAAGAGCTGTAGCAGTTGGGCTTAGAGTAAAAAATGATTAGTTTAATTAGTTTAAGTTGGTCATTTATTTTATTAAATTAATTAAAAGAAAGAAAAATTTAATAGGAGAGTACAATCAAATTAATTGGGAATCAGATTCCCAATTTAATTTGGCAAAAAAAAAAAATGGAAATTTCGGGATTGTATTTCAATTTAAGTGGGGTCTGATCAAATTATATCAATAAGCTAGATCTAGGAGATTGAGATGGAAAAAACCTTTTAATTGAAAATGAGAGTTTTCTCTTAATTAGAATTGTTGCTTAATTAAAAGATAGGGTGAAATACAGTTTACCCCCTTAAAGTATAGGGGTGGTATCATTTACCCCCCTAAAGTATCAATTGTAACACTTACCCCCCTCTATTATAGTATTGAACATTTTATTCCAAAACTACCCTCGTCTCTTTTATAACAAATAAATTATTTCTTTATTAATTTATCAAAAATAAAAAATATATTTATTAATTATGAATTCTTCCATCCATCTACCAAACAATATTATGTTTTAATTTCTTCATTTCTTTTGTTTCCTTCGGTTTTATGTCTCAAATTTTTTCTTTATTTTATGTTTTAAATGTTTTTTTCTATCTAAATTTTTTTATTTATATTTTTTTGAGTTTTTATTTGGTGATGATTATCTCATTCGGTACGAATTATTATTCAAAATGTTGAGTAATTTTAAATTCTTTCTCGCAAAATTTAAGTTTGACACCAAACAATATTATGTTTCAATTTCTTCATTTCTTTATAAAAAAAATGTATTAATTATGATAGTACAGTATGTTGTAATTTCTTCATTTCTTTTGTTTCCTTCAGTTAGAAAAAAATAAGATGAATAAAGAAAAAATTTGAGATCGAAAAAGGAAGGAGGATAGAAAAGAAATGAGAATTTTGAAACATAATATTGTTTGGTGGATGAATTGATTCATAATTAATAAAGAAATTTATTATTTATGAAAAGGGTGGGGTTATTTTTGGAATAAAAACTACAAAACTATAATAGAGGGGGGTAAGTGTTACAAGTGATACTTTAGGGGGGTATCTGATACCACCCCAATACTTTAAGGGGGGAAACTGTATTTCACCCTTAAAAGATATATTGAGATCTAGATCTTAATAAGTTAATTCATTTTTCTTGCACACAGAATAAGCAAGAAAAAATCTCTCCATCTCTTTGCCTAGATTCAAGATTGAAAATCAAACTATGCTAGTCGATCGAGCTCGTTCGATAAAAACTCATTTGAGCTCAGTTCGTCACACTGATCAAACAAATTTGAATATCATTTTTCGTTCGATAACTTTAGAAGCTCGGCTCGAACTTGACTCGATTAACTAAAAATTGATAATATACATGTAAAATATCAAGTTACCCGATACTCGGCTCGAGCTTGTTCGATAAAAGCTCGCTTGAGCTCGGCTCGTTTAACAATCAAACCAGACTCACAAAATTACAATCTCGAAAAAATTCAAATTAAGTTTAAACAGTGTATCGTTCGACACTACTTGCACCCTTATTTAGATTCAACAGACTCTATGCCAAAAAATGTATATGACCGCAATAATAGGTAATTACGCTCCTACCCCTAGCACTCATAATCACAATCAGATTCATCATACTTAGATTCCGTGAAGGGGACCGCAATCAGACCGACCAGTTCCGCGTGATGAACCTAACACATTTAATTCTTTACTCACACTTAATACGTGTTATTTAGTTAAATTAGGTAATTAAGTTAAGCTAATATAAGATTAATGACACTAAACATTTTATTATTAGACCCATAAAACAGCTTCTCTTTTTCGCAAAGATACTTCTACTAAACTGAAGTTCCCAATCTTATCGGCCCATTGAAAAAAATAATATACAATTTATTAATTAGGTCAATATCAATACTACAAGTTTATATTGTATTTTATACTTAAAGTCTTTATTAAAGTGCTTTATATTTTATAGTATTTAACATAAAAGGTTTACAATAACTTTAATCGATGTTGTTTTTGTTATATTAGTTTTATTCAGCTATAAATCTGAAAAAAATACAGTTATAATCACTAAATTAATATTTCTTTTCTTCATTCTCTTTTTAATGCCTCAACTCAAGTAATTAATGTACGGTGCAAAACCAACCTTTGTCAATTAGACCTGATAGAACTTAGGAGGGCTATATTTTTTAAAAAAAAAATTAAATTTTTTTGTCTCACTTTTCTTTTAACTGCCATATGAATTATTCGGCTAATATGATACATTATTACATTTAAATTCCAAATATTCCAGGAAAAGGGGAACAATATCCGAGCATGATGTCATTAATTCAACATGAATTAGCTTTTATTTGGCCCTAAGATTATTTCCCATGTCATTAATTTTATAATTTGAAGAGACCTCCTCAACTATAAAATAGTACGAAAATTAAAGAGTTAAAGACAATTTACCATGTAATATGCATGATATTCAGTATACCCATGTAATTTGAAAATGAGCGTTTTATCCCTTAAGATCTTATAAAAATTTCACACAATCTTCCTCACATTTATAAACTAGAATAAGATACTTGACAAAATTACCCCTCTTATATTTGACATGTGTTATAATAAATGTGATACTTTACCTCCTATGCCACAATAACATTTTACATATTCACTCTGTTACAATAACATTTTACATATTCACTCTCAATTTCGGCAAGTGATTTACACTCTCCGATTAAAGGAGGTAAATTGCTCCTTCAAAAACTTCTTAAGGGAGTAAAATACTATTTTTTCAAATAAGAGAGATGTAAATTGAACTCGAAAATTAAATATTAAATTAGTAAAATTGAAGAACTGGATTTACTCCATTATTGAGTTATCAAATAAATTAATAAACAGAGACATGAAAAGAACAAGAATCTAAAAGCAACATGAGTCCTTCAGTTTATCCCATGTGAACCCAACCACCCCCCTCCCCCCACCCCACCCCACCCACACACACACACACACACACACACTACAAGATCTCTGTTTATCATCACTAGGATTTTCTTACTTTTATAAACAAGACAAATAAAAAATAAAAAAGAATGGCCCTTTTAGAGTAGCTTGTCATAAGCAAGAAATGAAACAACACGCATAGTGTGATTCTTGATGTGTCTCTGCAGTGGCTATATATGCAATTCCTGCAGTGAGAATTGCTGCTGCCAAGGAAATGGAGAAGAGGGGTATTGTTACTTTTATTGCTCTCTTCATTTTCTTGAACTCAAGTTTTGTTCTTTGCCACCCCAAAGATCCTCTGATCAATTCCATTTTAGGTTGGTTTTATTTAATTTCATGATTTTTTGTTTTTATTCTTATTTTAGATTAGTTAATGGTAGTAAATAGTAATAAGTTATTGATATTATGTGTGCATTTCCCATTTTTTTTAGTAAATCTAATTAATTAATGAGGTTTCTTAAGTGGAATAGGGTGTTTGGATTTCGATTTAAATTTATAATTTTTCTGAGTGATCTTACTTCTGGGAATCTATATTTTACAGGATAGTATATGTTTGGTTCTTGAATATCAGCTTGTAAAATGATAAAATAAAATGAAAATGAACAAGAAACTGAGCTCAAAGTTCTATCGATGAGCTAAATTTAAAAATGCCCCATGTGCTTTGCCTAGTTGGCAAAAACCCCCTTGTGTTATTTTTTTATTAGCAAAAAAATCCCATTTGAAATTCATTCATAAATCATAGGGAGGTTGGTTATTGTCAATTTTTAAGTAAACAAGAGGTTATTGCCCATTCTCATAGTTAACAAGGGGATTATTATAATTTCTTAAGTGAAAAAGGGTGTTTTTACATCTTTTGGTGGGGGTATTATTGTCATTTTGGCTTGGGAGGAAATGTTTTGGTGATAAAAATTAGCACAAATGGGGGGGTGGGGGGGTGGGTGGGTGGTGGTTGGTAATAAAAATAACACAGGGTTTTTAGCTAATTAGGCAAATCATAAGGGGTATTTTGCATTTCACTCTTCTATCGTTTGATGCACGAAAAACATTATCCTTTTACGTTTTACTCACCGATATCCAAGAACTTAACAAAGCCTGAATATTTTATGTCCTTGGCTTCATTGTCGAAATGTAGGACAAGATCAAAATATGGGGTCTTGGAAAGATGAAATATTAAGTCCCGAGGTCCAAGCTCCGGGCCCCGCCAATGATGCGAGCACGCTTGTATTGGCGAAAAACAGAACAAAGAGGCCCGATATGTTATCGAGTTTTCATAAATATAGAGGTGGATGGGACATTGCCAATAAACATTACTGGGCAGTAAGGCTAAATCTTAGTTTCTTTTTTCCGAGTAAAAGATGATGATTGTATGCACTTATATTATGCATTTGACTATTTTTCCCAGTCTGTTGGATTTACAGGTGCTGCAGCTTTCATTCTTGCTATTTTATGGTTTATTTCTTTCGGATTGGCTCTTCTGGTGCATCATTTATGTGGATGGAAAATAAGCATCAACGGCAAAGAATTAAGCTGGTCATTAAGGATATGTCTTTTACTACTTATCGTCTTTACAAGTGCAGCAGCGTAATTTCCTAACTCGAACCCTTTCATATTATATTTTTACTAATGCTATAGTCGCTTTCATTTATACTCTCTCGTAAATAAATTGGATAGTAGATACATCCTGATTGTTTACTCTCATTTTCAAAAGGCAACTTATTACGCACTTGAGCTAAATGCAAAAATACCCCCGTGTTCTTTTTCTATTTGCAAAAAACCCATTTGAGATTCCTTAATAAATAATGAGGAGGTTTTTGTCAATTTTTTAAGTGAACATAGGGGTTCTTGCCAATTTTCAAAGTTAACAGGGCGGTTATTGGTAAATTTTTAGGTTAAAAGGGGTGTTTCTGCGTCCTTTGTTGGGGGTATAATTGTCATTTCAGCTTGGAAGAGTTTCTTTTGCTAATAAAAAATAAGCACAAGGGTTTTTTTTTTATAGTTGGGCAAAGCACAAGGGGTGTTTTTGCATTTCATTCTTACTCGTTTGATTTGATTTCTCTATTATCAGGATTGGATGTATTTTACTTTCGGTAGGACAAGATGAGTTTCACGGAGAAGCATTACATACATTGAATTATGTCGTAAATCAATCCGACTACACGGTACAAACACTGAGAAATGTCACGGAATATTTGTCACTAGCGAAAACTGTCAATGTAGCCCAAATTTTCCTTCCTTCAGATGTCATCCGTGATATTGACCGGTTGAATGTGGACTTAAATAATGCATCGAATATATTGGAGCTGAATACAAACCAAAACTCGAGCAAAATTCAGAAAGTTTTCAATGCAGTGTACGTACGAATTTATATCATAGTAGCATACATATATATGTATGTATATATAGATATCGTATAGTATTAATGATCAATTGCTTATTTCAGGAGATCATCGCTGATAACTGTTGCAGCAGTAATGCTTCTCATATCTATTCTCGGTCTTGGTATGTCTTGTTAAAAGTTTCAAACACATTGCCTCCCTCTATTAAAGAACTTATTGCTGTATATCGAAAACACATTTCGTCCTTTAACTTTCACCCAATTTCATTTTTAGACCTATGCATAACAAATTTGGTTCTCTTACTTTCAGAAAGTTTCAATTTCCGTCCTCTATCTTTTAATAAGTTTTAATTTTCCGTCCTGCAATTACAAACTTTTTCTCCGATAAAATTGAAATTTGGTGAAACTTAAAGGACCGAATGTGTGTACGATATTTTGCCGTAAAATTTTCTAGTTAATGTGTGTGTACTTTTTCATTGCAGTGCTGTCTATTCTTGGCCATCAACAAACAATATACATGTGAGTTTCGAGTTTTATTTTACTTTGTTATTTATAAAGTCGATGGTTCTTTTTTTCATTAATTCTTCGATTTTCTCACTAGTTGTCAAATGTGTGCAGATTCATCATCAGTGGATGGTTATTTGTGGCAGTCACATTCATCCTTTGTGGAGTTTTCATTATTCTGAACAAGTAAGTTACGTAATTTTGATGTCGATAAGCATTTCAATGTGTTATACTTCCTATTTATCAAGCGCTTTTGGTCGGAGGGTAAAATAGTCCAATTTTTTGTTTTCAGTGCAATTGCTGATACATGCATGGCGATGGGGGAATGGGTCGAGAATCCTCATGCTGAAACTGCCCTTAGCAATATCCTTCCTTGCGTCGACCAAAGGACCACGAACGAGTCTCTTTTCAAAAGCAAACAAGTGATCAATGATATCGTGAACATAGTCAATGGATTTGTGATCTCTGTTGCCAACTCAAATTCACCTCCTCGGGACACTTCGAGTTATTACAATCAATCTGGTCCAATGATACCTCAACTCTGTTATCCATACGACTCACAACTACAAGATCGACAGTGTTCAGCTCAAGAACTTTCCATGGGAAACGCTTCTCTGGTAAGCTTTGCACACAATGTTGAGAACATTATTATTTATCTTGCTACTTTCTTGTGAATATAAGGGGGTACTTACCCAATTACATGTATGACGAGCGTATTTGTCAACTAAAAAACGAACACATGTATATCGCTAACTATGAGAAGGGGCGAAGGACATACTTCTTTTTGTTCTATATCCGAATGGAGGTATAGTAGGAACAAAATGAACCACCCGTCACATTAATCGCACTTGTGGACATTCAACTGCTCCAATGAATCTTTTTGAGCTAAATGCAAAAGTACCCCCTGTTCTTTGCTTAATTGGCAAAAGAAACCCCTATGTTATTTTTATTAGAAAAAAACCCGTGTTTTTTTCTTGTTAGCAAAAAACCCTATTTGAAATTCCTTCATAAGGAGTAAAGAGATTATTGTTTTTAAGTGAACAGGTGGGGTTATTGCCAATTTTCAAAGTTAACATGGGAGTTATTGATAAATTTTTATGTTAATAGAGGTGTTTTTGCATTTTAGTGGGGGTATAATTGTCATTTTTCTTGCAAAATATGTACTCCAGCATGGGAGGGGGTTATTCGCTTATAAAAAATAGCACATGGAGATTTTTGTCAATGTAAATAACAGTGGATTTTTTACTAATAAGAGAAAACATATGGGGTATTTTTTGCATTTCACTCGAATCTTTTTACTGTAAACTTTTTTACCTCAAGGATATCTAAACTAGCACAAGGATGCGTTTTGCAAATAACCTAAGGAATCTAAAACTTTTTCCAGTAATCTTGTCTCTTAAAAGGGAAGAATCTAATGGAGTATTCCCTATTGCCTAGAACTTGGAAAACTGTTAACCGAAGTCTATGTTCATGTATGCAGGTATGGCAGAATTATACGTGCACGGTTTCTGCACACGGGCTATGCAGTAGTGTCGGGAGGTTGACACCCGACATATACACACAACTTGTGGCAGCCGTAAATGTAAGCTATGCTCTCGAATATTACGCCCCACCTCTTCTAAGTCTCCAAAACTGTAACTTTGTACGCGATACATTCAAGATTATAACCTCAAACTATTGTCCGCAGTTAGAGCAATATCTTCGAATTGTAAATGCCGGATTAGCTTTGATCTCAGTAGGTGTAATGCTTAGTCTTGCTTTATGGATACTTTACGCAAACCGCCCCCAAATGGAGGAGGAAGTGTTTGCTAAGCTTTCCGAGAGAATAAGATGTAGTAGTTGCAGAGGCAAGACGAATCGTAAACGAGATGATAATATAAAATCATCAGTAAGTTCAACTCCAGGGATTAATGGAGTTTAGATGAATTAGATTTGAAAATAGAGTTAGGAACTTAGGATATATAATTATATTATTAATGATATAAAGATGTAGAGTTGTATTGTTCTTCTTATGGCATGTGGGTTGCAAAATTAAATCATTTTTCTATAGTAAATTCAAAGTTTTTTAAAGTAATTAAGTTTTTTTTAGAAGTCATATACAATACATGCGACTAATGAACTGATCATGGGAGTTTTTGTTAATAAATTTAGAATTGGTTATATAAGTGATCCAATCTATTTTTGTGTTTGATATGCACTTATGCAGCAGATAGTTGGATTTTCAAGTAAATATAATGTTTTTATTCCACTGTCAATGTGAATGGGATATGTTTCTGTTCCATTTACAGTTAACCTCGCACGCTGCACATTAAAAATTGAGGAAAAAACAGTTTTGATACTAATTTTTTGTTCAGATTACACATTTGATACTAAACTTTATGAAAAAATACTTTTGATACAATGATTTAGGCGTTCTTGATACATTTTATTCAACCGTCAATTTTTTAACAGAATTAATAACGTGTGCGGCACGTTTCCGTTAAGTGGCATGGGTTTTGCATGCGCAAGGGGTAAAATTTTATTTTTGATACCAGACTTTTACCTATTTTACACATTTTGTACCAAACCTTCGAAAAAGACACATTTAATACTAAAAATGAAGGTTGTTTGACACATTTGCTTTGATCATCAATTTTTTGGAGGGGAACGACCACGTGGCCGTTAAGTCACCAAAATTACACGCTTTTTGCATGTAATGTGATCGGGTAGGGAGTATTTAAACCGAATTTTAATTTTGTCATAACTCCTTTATTACAAGACCAAATTTTGTGTTCTTTATATGGCTGAAAAACTCTTGACGAAAGCTTTTTAACGGTATAAGTTTCAGTTCATGAAACACAATAGCTAATTTCCAGAAAAATAACAAAATTTCAGTCTTTTTCCAAGTTCATTTATTATTATAGAACCAAAACTTTGTTAATTTTTCAGAATTATCTATTGCATTTTGGGATTATTGCATTTTTGGTGCCACAACTATAGCCCACTGGCATTTTTACCCCGTAACTTTTCGGGCTGGCACATTTGGTGCCACAACTTCAACATCAGTGGCAATTTTGGTGCCAATTGAGGCCCAATTTTGAAATTGGCCCGAAATTCCTCCATGTACGGGCCATGTGACATGAAAATTGGGGATTTTGACCATTCAATACCTTTTTCATGAAAAAAAAAATTCCACCCACCAAGAACTAGGCTACTTGGATGTTTTTATTTGGGGAAGAATAAGAAAGCGGGTAATAATTTAATTAAGGGAATGTTTGGTGAATTTTATAGGAAAAGTTAGGATTTTAAATTTTGGAATTTTTTTTTTATTGAAAAAGACGTTGAATGGTCAATTTTGATATATTACTAAATCACATGGCCCGCATATGGGGAAATTTCGGGCCAATTTTGAAATTGGGCCTCAATTGGCACCAAAATTGCCACTGATGTTGAAGTTGTGGCACCAAATGTGCCAGCCCGAAAAGTTACGGGGTAGAAACGCCAGTGGGCTGTAGTTGTGGCACCAAAAATGCATTAATCCCAAAATATTATTAAGGTTACTTAAGTTTAATAAAAAAAATATATAAAAATATAATTTTCTTATTTATTGTCGTATACAGATCTTTAACGAATTAGATAAACCTAAATACATATTCGATCTACGTATTTCGGATACGAATCTTTACAATCGGATCATATCCATCAAATCTTTAATCGATTTGAAATCCTAATAAATCGAACCCGATTCAAATTGAAATCGGCCTATTGACAGCCATAACCCTATGCATCTATTGGGTCCACCTTCTGAGTTTGTCACTGAACTGTTGAAACCACTAAGCAAGAAAAGAGAATTATTTTCTGTTGATGAGACTCAAAGCTTATTGATTGCAAAGTTGGATTAATAAGCAATTGATATCCACCAATTTTCATTAGGGCTAGTGTTCGATGCACAGTGTTTTGTAACATACGGAAGTAAAGTGTCACATTTATTAAAACACACGAGGATAAATTACTATATTATCATAACACAAGGAAGTAAAGTGTCACATATAAAAATATCATGAAGGCAGTGTGAAATTTTATAAAATTACAGGGGGTAAAGTACGCTTTTTCAAATAGCATAGAGATAAATTAAACATTATGAATATCACAAGGGGGTAAATTGTCATTTAACTCTAAGATTTGTGGTATTAATCTCTTACTAAATGTATTGAAATTTGAAAAATAGGTAACTAACCTATATCAAATTAAAGGAATCATACCAAAGCTGCATAAAGAAGATCAAGAAACCCAAATACCTAATTTGCATAATCAAGATCAAGAAATTATAATACTTAATTTGCATAACTAAAATCATAAACCATAATACCAAAATCATGTGCCTATTAGCATAGCATGTTACTTTTCCCCATTGGAAATCAGCTTTTCATTCTTTGTAGATTTCCATATACATTATGTACAAGTTCTTCTATAGAGGTGCATAAACATATCCCACCTTCACACTAAATTTTTCACTTTTTTTTTTACTATTCCATAATTCAAATTTACACTTCTATGTAATAAAACTTAGAAATATACACAAGTTTTTAAGTAGAACTACAACTTCATTTATCATCCGAAATGAAGCTTTCTTCTCTTCTTTTAGCAGCAATGAAGATTGTGTGCAACCAAACACCAACTTCGATGGAAAATCGACACAGAATCAGTTCAATTGCAACATATTTACTACACGGAGATAACATGCGGCTGATGCAATGGACCAGCTTCTTCATCAGATTGAGGCAATGATATATTTGCCTGGTAATGACCAACCAAAGAGGAAGTAAATAAAGAATCATCATAAGGGTATCTTTGTCATTGAAGTGTCTTGTATAAAATGACCACCCAATGAGGACGTAAAACAAAACATAGTTGCGGCAATTTCAAAAATTATATTGTTCGGGTTAAGGGTATTTTAGTCATTGTAGTTTCGTCAACATTTTACCAGCAGTAACACTACTCCACTACATTCTATTCTCTTATAACGTATACTCCATAATTTAGTTTCTACTTTACTTCAGGAGTGAATGAAAATTGAATTTGCAAAGACTAGAATGCAAAATTACCCCCTATGCTTTGTCTAATTAGCCAAAAAAAACTGTGTTACTTTTATTACCAAAAAAAAACCCCGTGTTAGCAAAAAAACCCTCTTACATATTTTACAAGAAAAATAACAATTATACCCCACCAAAAATTGCAAAAACACCCCTATTCACCTAAAACTTTGACAATAGTCCCCCTGTTAACTTTAAAATTGGCAATAACCTCCCAAATGATTTATGTGGGAATTTCAAATGGGGTTTTTTTATTATAAAAGAAGAATACAAGGTTTTTTTTGCTAATAAAAATAACACGGGAGGATTTTTGCTAATTAGA
Source organism: Penstemon davidsonii (assembly GCA_034814905.1). Lineage (NCBI taxonomy): Eukaryota > Viridiplantae > Streptophyta > Magnoliopsida > Lamiales > Plantaginaceae > Penstemon > Penstemon davidsonii. The sequence goes on from JAYDYQ010002534.1 coordinate 27,668,106, forward strand.
CAAAGCACAGCTGCACAGGGGATATTTTTGCATTTAGCTCACTTTTAAATAACAAATATAGAGACGGGCGAGAAAGAGTGTACCTGTTGGCTACGGCGCCTTAGGATAGAAGTCACTGCTTTCAGTATTATGCAAATTGGGATTATAATCCCAGCAATTCTTAGCATCAACAACTGTCATAAAGACCTATAAATAAGCAATCTTTTTCTTTTTTTTTTAATCTGCAGGTTTAAAATACTCGAAACTTTTGTTTTTGGTAAAACAAGGATCTTACCATGATCAGTGGGAAAGAATAGTTTCCTGCATGACTCACAATGATCGGAAGAGTATGCCGTAAAATTAAGAGAAACATAAACTGCAACAAAAGAAGAGATAATATAAAAATCCTGAAATTATATGTATATATAGTGAGACGGAAATAGATTTAGAGGGAGTTACTATAATGGCAGCTGAACGACAACAAAAGATGCTTCGTGAAAGTGCATACTCGTCGTCGTCATTGTCTGAATCTATGAAACTTGGATCAGTTGAAACCATTGTAATGATACGAGGATTATTGTTCAACTCACTAGTTGATATTTGCCAATTTCCCCTGATCAAAGCCAACTCATTTAGAAATGAGTTATTATGTACATAAGAAAGACAACAAAGAGAATCGAAAAAGGAGAGCTACCTCAAATTCATCGGGAGGCCCCCAAAACGAAAGATAGGGGGTGGTGCAGTATATCCTGGTTTAAATAGCTGCAATATGATTACACATACATACAAACATCGGTCAATAAGTATAACTATATAAAAAGTTTCTGAAAGTTTCCGAAATTGAATCGAGTTAATAGAGTGAAATGCAAAAATACACCCTATGTTTGGCCTAATTGGCAAAAGCTCCGATGTATTATTTTATCAGCAAAAACCTCCTAGTGTTATTTTTATTAGCGAAAAAGTCCCTCCAAGGCTGGAGTACATATTTTGCAGTAGAAATGACAATTATACCCCCACCATAAAATGAGTAAGCACCCCTATGCACCTAATAAATTAACAATAACCCCATTGTTTACTTTGAAAATCGGCAGTAACCCCACTTGTTCACTTAAACAATTGACAATAACCCTCCTATTGACTTATGAGGGTATTTCAAATGGATGCAGTCAGCTAATAAAACATCGATATATGGGTTTTTCTAATAAGAAAGAACACAAGGATGGGTTTGCTAATAAAAATGACACAAGGGGGTGTTTCTGCATTTGACTCTATATTAATATATATCACCAACACTAGGAATACAAGAAAATAGCAGCCAACCTGATGGCATATTTCACACAAGGTGTCACCCTTCTCATTGCACCACCTCTGTACGCATTTACGGTGAGCATACTGCGAGCAAATCAAATAGGATCATGAATAATGGAAATTCTATCATTAATGAAAGATAGAACATTCGCAATTATTGAAATCCAGAACCAATTGATGTTGGATTCAATTTCAAAAGATGGACGAGCTTTAATTTTTAGAAATGATTTCTGTAACACCGCAATATTAAATTTAAAGTAGACTAATAAATGAAAAGATTATATGATTAACAAGAAACGAACTTTTAAGCTTCCACGGCAAGAGCAAGGAGTTTCCATACGTGAATCGAAATCTTCATCTTGGCATATCCTACACTCTACGAGTTTCTTTGGAGATGAACTAAACTCGGAATCTTCATACGAGGAACAGTCGACTATTGTATCATCATCATCTATTGTTTGTTTGAATAAGTTTCTACTTTCAATTGCAGCCTCTAAAGTTGACTCGGTTAGCAATCGATCAACCAGCAACACAAAGTGATCCCCCATTTTTTTTAATCGAAAAACTAGACGTACACCCTTTACTCGATTGAAGGCTTTACAAAACGAGCCAATTACCTGAGTACATTAAAACAAGTTGAATATTACAGGATAACTAATAGAGTTAAAAGCTGGAGAATAACAACAACTGTATGAGCAGAAATGAGTTATCTAATTGAAATATGAAAGACTTAATCAATTGGTATGATTAAAGCACAGATAAGAACATGATTCAATTTCAATTCAAAGAAGGGAGGGCATATTAAAATAAAATTGGTGTTTATACTTAAAAAATACTATTTAAACATCATTTAGAAACAAAACCATATAAGCAACAAAAAGAGGGAATTAAAGATAAACAAAAAGATTTGAACTTGACAACAAAAATTCCAAAAGTGCTTTACTTTCCGTATGAGAAATTAAAAGCCTTTGAGAATAAAACTTCCTTAAAGAATCCAAAATCTACCAAAAATTACAAATACCCATTTCACAATACGCCTAAACAAACAAACCCAAAACTCAAAAGATGCAAATAAAGTGATATTTGATACAGAAAACAAAAATAAATTACACACACAAAGGAATATGCTTGAAGAATTTTTTTTTTCTGTTTTTTGGGTTGTTTAATTAAGAAACACATACAAAAGGAAGGAAATTGAGCATACCCAGATGGAAAAACCGATCTTTATCTCAATAGAATGTTATTAAATGTAAAGAATGAAACATTAGATATAAAATTATACATAGAAAGCTAAAGAAGTGAAGAAAAGAGACTTACAAGAAGGGGATCGGATATCTGAAACTAAAGCTAAAGAAATCTTTCTTTTTTTCTTGTTTGAAAGCAAGAGATTGAGTGCCCTTATTTTCAGCTCTGCAATTCAAATTTCAAATATATTCACCTTATAATATGCAATATGTGTCTAGATATATATACACACACATTCGGAATCAGGCTTTCTCAAATTTCAAAAGACAAACAGAGTCATAGTCCCAGAATAAAATAACATTACTTTTAAATTTTGATGCAAAAGGTTTCTTTTTTATTTTTTTGAGAAAACTGTAAATTTGGTATTATACAATATAGCATTTTGCAGTATTGATACATTGGATACATAAATGTATATTATGTATCACAATTTAAATATTAGTTGCAATGTTTATATCATCGTCAAATAATTAAACCGAAATGGATGAAAAAGGCCACATGCACAACACATGACTGTTATCTCGTCTTTTATAGTGGAAATCATCACGTGATAACGCAAATATATGAGGGAAACGTTATAATTTTTCTTCCAAAAGATTAAATAATGTAATAATTTTTTCTCCAAAAATGAGAGAAACATGATTATTTTCCCTCCAAATGAGATAATGGTTGACCAATTCCGTCCATATTCGTCCAATTATTTGACGGTCGTATGAACATACCAAATTTTAAATTTGGGTACTAAATGTGCATTTACGTATTCAGTGGTACCAATATTGCAAAGTGTTATATTGTATGGTACCAAATATGCAATTTTTCCTTTTGTTTTTAATTTTCAAAATTTATGGCGATTTTAACGGCAAAGAGACTATTACTCTTCTAATTCAGTTAGTAGAAAATTGAAATCATATTTTATGAGATCATTTATAGTTTAAACTTAGTTAATTAAGATGAGGTTCAACTACAAATGGTCATGCTTTATGTTTAAACATCTAATGATGTTAATAAATGGTTTTTCGATTTTAATTATTGAGAGGTTACTTAAAGTAGGATTAGTTAAATTTATGGAACTTTCACGTTACAAATGACATTAAGAATAAAACTGTAAAAGGATTCTTTTTTATTTTTTTGAGAAAACTGTAAATTTGGTATTATACAATATAGCATTTTGCAATATTGATACATTGGATACATAAATACATTGGATACATAAATGTATATTTAGTATCACAATTTAAATATTGGTTGCAATGTTTATATCACCGTCAAATAATTAAACCGAAATGGATGAAAAAGGCCACATGCACAACACATGACTGTTATCTTGTCTTTTATAGTAGAAATCATCACCTGATGGAAACGTTATAGTTTTTCGTCCAAAAGATTAAATAATGTGATAATTTTTTCTCCAAAAGTGAGAAAAACATGATTATTTTCCCTCCAAATGACGAGATAATGGTTGGCCAATTCCGTCCATATTCGTCCAATTATTTGACGGTCGAATGAACATTGCAACCAAATTTTAAATTGGGGTACTAAATGTGCATTTACATATTCAGTGATACCAAGATTACAAAGTGTTCTATTGTATGGTACCAAATATGCAATTTTTTCTTTTGTTTTTAATTTTCAAAATTTATGGCGATTTTAACGGCGGAAAAGAGACTATTACTCTTCTAATTCAGTTAGTTGAAAATTGAAATCATATTTTATGAGATCATTTATAGTTTAAACTTTAAACTTAGTTAATTAAGATGAGGTTCAACTACAAATGGTCATGCTTTGTGTTTAAACATCTAATGATGTTAATAAATGGTTTTTCGATTTTAATTATTGAGAGGTTACTTAAAGTAGGATTAGTTAAATTTATGGAACTTTCACGTTACAAATGACATTAAGAATAAAATATTAGTATGTGTAATCGTTGTACAAAAGACGTGGATTGATATATATAATTCTTTATAATATAATAATAAAACAATTGTAAAATAATAACTAAATTGATTGTATTATGGCACATTCAGTCGATATACAAACACATAATTAAAGACTAAAAGTTATATGATTGCATTAAAAGAATAATCATCAAACATATGGTTTTAAACATTATTACACAAATGTAAATATAATACTATAATTTCGAAAAACTTACAATTCAAAATCTCTATATTTATTAATAAATAGATTTTGTATAACCTAATTTCACTAAGACTAAGTAATTTTCGGAATCAAATCTTAAAGTAACAGTGTCATGCAAATATTTTATGAGATATTATATATGGTATGATTCAATCAACTCAATTTTACATACAATAAATTATAGTGATTTAATCTTAAAGTATTATAATTACCGTGGGTGCATAAATAATTTACATTGTGCCCTTAAAATTGGAAAATTTATCCATAACGGGCATGGTACAAAATATTTTTTCTAACTTCCCAAAGATAGGTACAACCTTTTAAGAAGTCAAACCTGATTTTCGAAGCTTTAATAATGCAACACGTGGTCACTTTTAGTATATATTTCTTGAAAAAGAAAACATATCCAATTTTTGTATAACACGTAAATCAACAAAATATATACCATTTGTATATTTCAATATTGAAATAATACTATTATATCTTTTTTTTTTGATAATACTATTATATCATATCAAGCAAACTTCATCACCATATATGGCGGATGATGTTGTAGCCAAGTGGCGAAGTTAAGTGGCGAAGTTAAGGCACGTGTTCAAGTGATTTTGAGTAGGAATCTCATTAATTTGGATGTTATTCTATTTTAATATTACGTTTGATAGTTAATACCATTTGTAATTTGATTATATACTAATAAATTTCTAATTTAACAATATTAATAAGTAATAATGTAATTATCTTACTTAAAAAAAGAAAAAAAAAACTTCATCAGTATATTCTAACCATATACGTACATTAGCATATATTATCAGAAAAGAAAAATAAATACAAAAATACCTAAAAAAAAACATAGGTTGGATATAATTAAGAATAGCACATATATATAGTCATTGTGAAAGAGCTAATGCCAATTTCTCCCTGTAATATGCATAATGTTCAATTTACTCTCCTGTAATTTGAAAAAATCATTTTACCCTCTTATGAAATTTTAAAGAAGCAATTCACCTCTTTCTCCAGAGAGTGTAACTCCCTTGCCATGAAAAATATTATTGTAATATAGGGGGTAAATTGCTACATTTATCATAATATAGAGAGGTAAATTGTCATATTTATCATAGTACATGGGGGTAAAATTTGAAATTATCATGGCACATGGGGATAAGTGCCACATATAAGTATATCAGGGAGACGGTATAAAACTTCTATAAGATTACGGGATAAAGTGTTCTTTTTCAAATCACAGGGAGGTAAATTGAACATTATGAATATCAAGGGAGATAAATTGCCATTAACTCCTTTGTGAAATAGTAAGTGTCTCCACCAGCCCTCATTCACAGTCTTTTCGTACTTAGTTCAGAATTATTATATAAATAAAAAAAAAAAATCAGTTTTCTTTTTTATTTAAATTATTTTACTTTCCCCCGATATCTCTGTCCATATAACTTTTTAATTGTCATAAATTTGTTTAAATATTTGACTAATGAAAATTTATTAATTTTTATTTATTAACACACCGCACCACTTAGTTGACCATGCTAAATCAATGTCAAATTAAAGTGGTCAATGTACCAACACACTGGTCAATATACCAACACACATACATAAAAACATAATATGTTGAAAAAGTTAGTGCTATGTAAAGTTATTTTCTAGCTGCAAAATGAATGTTACTTGCACTTTTCGTGTGCAAATTATGAAAAAACAATATTTTTCTAGAAATAAAAGTTTTTGACAATTACAAATTGTTATAGAACTTTCTGATACAATTACGAATAGAAGGAAAAGTAGTTTAAAAAATTCTATTTCTAGACTCTAGTTGATCTTAACGAGGCTTGTTCTCTTATCAAATATTGTTTTAATTCATTTAACCATTATTCAAGCCCTCAAAAATAGGGGAAAATGGACGACTTACCTGTGTTATGCGAACCTGTACATAATTACTTTGTGAAATTTTTATTGCAAAAAATTCTCTTGTATTTTCATAAATTTTGCATAAATCACTCAACTCGTCCCCTTTTGTCCATTTTTAATGCGTATGTGTTCCACACGAACAATATGCGATTTTTGTTATTTTTGCCTAATTTTTTCAACCTTAATGACCATAATACTCTTTATTCATTACCCACATTTAATAATAAAATCCACGAAATCCCTTTGTACTTTCAAACCTAACACGGAATACCCTTGTACTTTCTAAACTAACACTTAATCTCCTTATACTCTCTGAACCTTGTACCAAATAGTCTTGTATATTTGAAAGTTTACACAAAATTCCGTTGTACTTTTAAACGTTTGCACAAAACATTTTTTTAGGATTTCTGAAAGCTAGTACAAAAGAATTTGGTGCAATAAAAATTTCACAAAGAAATTTCGTGCATGTTTTACATATCACAAGGGAGCATCATGCATATTCCCTCAAAAATCACTTTGAATTAATATATATGCCAAAACAAAATTAAACATTGGGCATCTGTTATTAAGTTAATTAAAAATATAATTTGATCAAGTGGTAATAATATATATACGGTGAGTTCATTTTGAACCGCCTAAATTGTTTTTGTTTCTGTTTCGGTTTTTTCTTTTTTTTTTTTGTGATCGAGTCTTCCCTTATAAATTGACCTATATGTGATTCTGCCTAATTTAATTATGCTTATAAAAAGTAGTGGATTTGTTTAAATCCATTATGCATGGTGACATGGTCTCTTACACTGGTCTACAAAATAGAAAACTCAATGAAAAGAGAGACAAATTTCCAATTTCAGCCATATTTTTTTATTTTCAGTTTTTATAAAGCACAACTATATTTGACTTCTAATTAATGTTTGACTGCGAACTATTTCGAGAAACATTAGACGTATGTAAGTTGATTGGTTGGCTCACTTTTGTCCAGTTTGTTCCTTTAAAAATGTAGAAATTGTCTTTATCAATTACAATTTTTAGAGAGTTTGGTTGAAGTATGACAACAACAAAGGGTATTGCTTTTTCATTGGTTTGGTTGGTAAACTTCTTAATTAAACTAATGAGAATACTTAGTTTCTCTAATCCTATTTAATTTATGGTTTGTTATGATTGTTGGTCTCATTAATTTGTACCAAAGAGTTTGGTTTGTTCTAATATTTTGCAGGATTTAATATACTTCTTTATACAAGTGAATGAATAATTATGTCAAGACGTAGTGTTTTTATTTAACGATGATGCTTTATATTCATACTGATATAATTTTCGAAAATACCAAACAAGCTGATCCAATTGTATGACTCTCAGTCGTATCGGTACAAAATATTGGACTCCATCTGTAGGATGTACATGACATGCTTGCACATTTTATGAATATCATTTATTTTTTACTTTATGCATTTTGTATATTATTGAATCCATTCATGTCATTATGAAGAAAAAAATTCACTAAACATAAAAAAAAGGAAAAAAAAAACAAATCTAACAATATCATAGAGCGACTAAGAAAAAAAATTCACATTTTTACGCTTTGGTACAAATCTTACATAGCATGTGTTAAGATAAAAAAAATCTAGTCGAAATTCTAATTCAATAGAATTCACATTTTTTCGCTTTAGTACAAATCTTACATAGCATGTGTTAATTAAAAAAAATCCAGTCAAAATTCTAATTCAATAGAATTAATCTAACAATGCACAAATTTTACATATATGATATATCTTTTAGTTGGTCAATTTTTTTTGATTATTTAGTTAGAGAGTTAAGTGTATTAACACTTGAATTTGGGCAAACCATAACTTAAACCCCCATGCTTTGGTATAAAACTTCAATTTTTTATTTTTATTTTTATTTTTTAAAACTTCAAATTTAGTTTCATTTTGGAACTCCCAATAGTTGCGAGTAAAAAAATTCCAAAATTTGTTTTTGATTTTAGTTTTATTTTGGGACTTGGAACTTTTTAATAAATGCAACTAGATCCGATAAATTTGGGTGAACCACCACTACTTTTTGCATGTACAGTACATGGAGAATCATACCACTAATTATAGATTAATGTTCATTAAAGATTCCTTAATAACGAGATGATCAATTTTTAAAGAACAAATCTATTTTAAGGAGATTATATGGTTTAATAAACTGAGCAGGTAAGTTAGATGATCTAACTTAGGTTTCTAGTTTTCTTTGTCTTTTTCATTATTAAAAAAAATCACAATAATGACATGAAATAGTCAATGGAGGGAACATAATCACTCGAAATGAAGTAATGATGAATAATAAAAAAAGGGATTATTGCATTTTTGGTGCCATAATTATAGCTCACGGGCGCTTCTACCCGTATCTTCGGGTTATCACATTTGGTATCAATTGAGGTGGCCAATTTTCATATCATCTGTGGGCCAATTTTCATGTCACGTGGCCCGCACATGGGGGATTTCATGCCAATTTTGGAATTGAGTTTCAATTGCCACCAATATTGAAGTTGTGGAACCAAATTAATGTGCTAGTCCTAAAAGATACGGTGCAGAAACGCCAGCGAGCTATAGTTGTGGCACAAAAAATGCAATAATCCCTATGTTAATCTATATGATAACATTTTTTGACTAGTTTATTTTTCACCTTTTATTGGCTAAAAATACAATGTTACTTTATTCTCATCTAGTTGAATATTTATCGGGTTTGTTAATTATTAGAAAAAATATTGCCCCTCCAACCAACACTCTCTAGTTCTGCCCCTGTCAACAATGACGTTATCAATCTTAACAAATAACATCAATCTCATTTCATACTTAAGTAGATTAATTTAAAAAAAAATAAAAAAATCACCCCAACAATAAGTAGACAAACAAAAAGAAAAAAATAAAGGTTGGGCGCTAGTTTGGCTCTAATATACGCTGCTACACATTAATATGGTCATATAGATTAATATGTGAACTATTGTATTTTTTGTGCCACAATTATAGCTCGTTGGTGTTTCTACCCCATATAAAAGGCTAGCACTTTTGGTGCCACAACTTCAACATCGGTGGCAATTTTTGTATCAATTGAGGCGCAATTTCAAAATTGGCCGAAAATCCCCCACGTGACATGAAAATTGGCCCGCAAGTGGGGTATTTAGTGCCAATTTTGGAATAGGGCCTCAATTGACACTAAAATTGCTACCAATGTTGAATGAAATAAATAAGAGTAAGAGATATGTCTAGTCGGTTAAAAAAAGTACCATTTGGACCGATATATTATTTCCCTTTCCAAGTGGCACTTTTGTGTCTATAAATATGAGATATAATCTGGCCAATCTGAATTAGTTTTGTAGTAACTAAAAGGAAAATTACTACTATCTCTTTCTCTTACTTTCTTCAATATTTAGTCAGAAATTTCTGTTTGTTCAAGTTCGTCGTGGGTTCATTATCTGTGGAAATAATTAACAACATAATGTTGTATCTTGGGAGACTATACTGCATGGGGTATTGTTGGATTTTATAATTTTTATGTGAATAAAATTAGTTGGGAGTAATTAATGAGTTGCGTCTAACCGATCTGAAGAGGTATTCTTTAGACCGAAACAGTGCAATCCAAGCAATGTGTCTCTTGAGATATTTACGTGTCTTTAATTAGGAAACTTAATCTGGCCAATTAAGTATCCTTTTTTTGAAGATAATTAGAAATTACTCTCCTCTCTACTTTGAAATTACGTCGATTTTTTTCTATTTGCTTCGGTTCGCTGTGGGGTCATTATTTGTGCAAACACAAATAATGAACAACAGACTGTAGTATCTTAGGAGACGGCGAGAATCAAACGGCATACACCGTGACACACTCGAAAATATTTTCTTAAGGAAATTTATTTCGCCAAGCCTCAGTCAAATTTTCTAATTCTCGTGTATTGATTGAAGTGTTCTTTCGTTTATTTCGATCCAAGTAAGTGTTTCTTACTTGTTTTTATATTGTTATATAATCTGATTGTATTAAAGTTAATATATGTTAGATTATCTACATTTAATTTATGTTGAGATTTATGTTTTTTTTTTGAGAACCCAACAGAGGAATAACATTAATGATCAAAGTATTCAGAGATGCTGAGATTTATGTTAAAAATAGTTTTTATGAAATATTTAAATACACAGATTGTTAGACACCAATAATCTTAAGACTATTTTCGGTGTTGTCATGGTGCATTTAGAAGAATAGACACATCTCTTACTCTTATTTATTTCATTCACATAAAAGACCCCAACAATGGATTGGTTTGTCACTTATCCGTTATCCTATTTATAGATGATTTATATATTAGTCATGGTGAATTAAGGCAATGTTAATTTCCAGGTTTAAATTAAAACTTCAACCTAGAAAAATTTCAAACATGACATAATTCATTATTTTATTAAAGATAAAAAAATCTGATTGGCAATTAAAAATAAAAAAATACACCAAGGTACAAAGAAATTAGTCAAGCAAAATTCTTCTAATGTCCATCCTCAAGCTCTATTTATCATATCTGCATTCACAAACAAAAAAGCAATGAATATTATTATTCAATTAATTAAGGCAAAGAAAGAAAAAAGAATGTAGAAATAATTACTTACACGATACAAGGGAGATATTGAGAAAACTGAGGCATGTGACATTTATCTGGAATAGATGCCGTTTTAGTTTTATCAGGTTTAAAGGACAACTGCTTTATTTGTTCCGTCTTATAACACTCGCACATTACATATGGAGGAACAACTAGCGAAAAATATTGAACACCTTTCACACAACATTCTTTTCTTGGATTCTCTAATATCGAGTTATGCACCAAATAATCCTTGCAATTTTCTAAGTAGTGCATGGGAACTTCTGGACAATTAATTTTTTCACATTTTCCACTTACCACCAATGTTGTCAAAATCAAACCAAACACGAAAAATGTTTTTCCCATCTAACTTACTATTATTAATTTTTGTGTTTTGAGTGTTTATATTTTTTGAATTATGACACTGAAATTTATAGTGCCTGAAAACATTACTTTTTAGCATGGTGGAAGTTTATTGTTAATATAAGAAACTGAGTGTGTCTTATTAATTTACAAATATTACCTTCTTATTTCTAGTGTAATTGAAAAATTATCACAATATGATGAACTTATGTCCCGCTTCTTAATAGAAGAAAAGTTTAATTAATGTGTCTGACAATGCTGCAAAAGCTAAGAATTGATAACTTATTATTTTTTTTTTTGAAAATAATGACCTCAATTTACTTGTTGTGCACGTGTTACTTAGTTAATCATATGTAAATGTGTTATCAATGGAAAATGTAATTTTATAATAATGACTTCAGGACAATTGACAAAAACATATATAATGACTTCAGGCGTAATAAATTTTATATATCTTGTAAGAAGAGGGTCTTCCACTTGTTGATGGGTATGTGAATTAAATTAATGTGTCATCCCTCATATAGCCACATTAAGGTTGTCAATTGGGCGGATTTTACTCCGAATCCAGCTCGATTTAATAGGATTTTAATTCGATTAAATATTCTATGGATATAATTGGATTATAAAAATTCATAATTCAAAAGACATGTAGCGAAGATGAATCTTAATCGATGAGATCCATTAAAATTTTGTATCCGACAATATATAGGAAAATTAAATATAAATGTTTTATTAAAATTTGTATCATTAATAATATTTTACCAATAATTTAAGAAAATGTAATTCGCTAACTCATTCACAATTTTATGACAATTCTAATTAATAAATTATCCATATTGATTAATTTCGGGTCTTGTATTGTATGAACACGGCCCTATTGTCCGTTGCGGCCCAAATTTTAATTCCAACGGACTCGTCCTAGATGCAAATTAAGTCTAGGCTGTCAATGGGTCGGATTCTGGTCGAATTTGATTCATTGAGATCCGGCACCATTCATATGGAATAGGATCCTGCTGAATTCGGATCTTACTCGGATTGTGCTCGAATCTAGAATTTTTGAATACAATGGATCTTAGTCGAATTTGGTCGGATTGGATCTTTTCCGGATCCAATAAAATTTTCATTTAAAAATTACATTTTTTTTCCTAAAACAAGTTTATTAACTTTACAATTTAATTTAATTTTTTAGATCACATGTTCAAACTTTCTTTACTAATATTCATCTTTTTAGATGAAAATATTCGCTTAAATAAATTTATAAACGAGTTATAAATTACTATAATCTTAAATTGACTGTGAAATATTATTAATGTTACTTACTTTTATAAATCATTATGTATATATATCATTCTTTTTATTTATTGTCAGATACGGATATTTAACGTATCAGATCGACCTAAATCCATATTCGCTCCATGTGTTTCGGGTTACGGATCTTTATAATCGGATCAGGTCCATTGAATCTCTAATCGGACAATAATTGTAAAGACCTTGATCCACTTCTGGCCTTGTCAACATTGTTGGGCTCGAGTCTACTAGCCCAAAATGCTTAAGCCCATGTTGACAAGTAGAAGTAGGTCAAGTCTTTATTAACCATTCAAACAATTCATCCACAATCAATGTGGGATTGGGGTGTTACAATCTCCCCAACTCAAATACTCGACGTCCTCGTCGAGTCCAGATCAATAGCCCAAGACCGCCCTCATGGATAACACCACGAAGTCGGCTCTGATACCACTTGTAAAGACCTTGACCCACTTCTGGCCTTGTCAACATTGTTGGGCTCTAGTCTACTAGCCCAAAATGCTTAAGCCCATGTTGACAAGTAGAAGAGGTTCAAGTCTTTATTAACTATTCAAACAATTCATCCACAATCAATGTGGGATTGGGGTGTTACAATCTTGTAAAGACCTTGACCCACTTCTGGCCTTGTCAACATTGTTGGGCTCTAGTCTACTAGCCCAAAATGCTTAAGCCCATGTTGACAAGTAGAAGAGGTTCAAGTCTTTATTAACTATTCAAACAATTCATCCACAATCAATGTGGGATTGGGGTGTTACAATCTCCCCAACTCAAATACTCGACGTCCTCGTCGAGTCCAGAACAATAGCCCAAGACCACCCCCATGGATAACACCACGGAGTCGGCTCTGATACCATTTGTAAAGACCTTGACCCACTTCTGGCCTTGTCAACATTGTTGGGCTCTAGTCTACTAGCCCAAAATGCTTAAGCCCATGTTGACAAGTAGAAGTAGGTCAAGTCTTTATTAACCATTCAAACAATTCATCCACAATCAATGTGGGATTGGGGTGTTACAATAATCCTAATAAATCAGACCGAATTCGGATCGAATCCGGATTGATATATGCCCCATTGATATTCTTAAAATTAACCAACACAAGCTTAGGACCAAAAAGTACTCATTCTTTATGATTTCAAGTTATAAATGCATATTGGGCCCTTGTAATTAAATATATTTAATTTATCTATTAAATTTTTTTTAGAGGTATCTATTCTATTTGTAAAGAGAAGTCATGGAATGGTGTAGTACTTTTTTTATTTTCCTATTTTGCCCAATTTATTTAAATTAACTTAATCGTGTGTCTTTTTAACTTCTTCACTAATCCTTATGACACTTTTATCTTTTAATTTTTTTAATCTAAATTAATTTAATTAAGTGACTTTTCACCTTGGTGCTTTAATTAATTTAATTATTCAAAATTTACGATTCTTTACTTAGTCCATCGGTACCATTGGAGTATAAAATTCCAGAAGAGGTATGGAGTGGTAAAGATGTTAAATTATCATACCTCAAAGTTTTTGGTTGTATAGCATATGTGCATATCAGTGATCAAGGCAGGAATAAGCTTGATCCAAAATCCAAGAAGTGTACTTTTCTTGGATATGGTGATGATGAGTTCGGGTATCGCATATGGGATGATGCAAATAGAAAGATAATCCGCAGCAGAGACGTAATCTTCAATGAAAGAGTTATGTACAAAGATAGGCACTTGGCAAATGCCACTGACCCAATTGCGATTGAGCCAGTATATGCAGAAGTGGACGACGTTCCAGTCGGTCCTGTGACAAACCAAATAATGTGCCTAACAGGAGATACATGGATTATGTGTTGTTGACAGATGGAGGAGAACCAGAGAGCTATGATGAGGCTTGTCAGATCGGAGATGCCGGCGAGTGGGAGCTTGCCATGAAAGACGAGATGAAGTCTTTGATCTCCAACCAGACATGGGAACTTGCTGAGTTACCTAGAGGGAAGAAGGCCTTACATAACAAATGGGTGTATCGTGTGAAAGAAGAGCATGATGGCTCAAAACGATACAAAGCCAGACTAGTAGTCAAATGATTCCAGCAAAAAGAAGGAATTGACTACACGGAGATCTTTTCTCCTGTTGTGAAACTTAATACTATCAGGACTGTATTAAGTATTGTTGCTATTGAAAATCTCTACCTAGAACAGTTGGATGTGAAGACTGCGTTTCTTCACGGAGACTTAGATGAAGAGATTTACATGTGTCAGCCAGAAGGTTTCTCAGAGAAAGAAAAAGAAAATATGGTGTGTAGACTCAAGAAGAGCTTGTATGGTTTGAAACAAGCTCCAAGACAGTGGTACAAAAGGTTTGACAACTTCATGCACAAGGAAGGCTTCCAGAAGTGCAATGCCGACCACTGTTGCTACTTCAAGAGGTATAACTCAAGTTATATTATTTTGCTACTTTATGTTGACGATATGTTAGTAGCTGGTTCAGATATGAACGAGATCAAAAGTTTGAAGCAGCAATTGTCAAAAGAGTTTGACATGAAAGATTTGGGTCCAGCAAAGAAGATTCTTGGGATGCAAATCACTAGAGATAAGCAAAAAGGGGTTTTGCAGTTATCTCAGGCAGAATACATCAGTCGTATTTTGCAAAGGTTTAATATGGGAAGCAGTAAACCAGTCAATACACCATTGGCTAGTCACTTTCGGCTATCCAAAAGTCAGTCTCCTCAGACTAACGAAGAGAAAGACTTAATGGCCAAGGTTCCTTACGCCTCAGCCATTGGGAGTTTGATGTACGCAATGGTCTGTACTAGACCAGACATTGGCTATGCAGTGGGAGCTGTTAGGGGTGCACATGGTACGGTTCTACGGTTTTTTTAGTGAAATTAATACCATACCAATTAATGCGGTTCTGAAAAGTTACATACCAAACTGAAGTTTTGAATACCATACCATTATATTCGGTACGGTGCGGTTCCGGTACGGTACGGTACGGTTTTGCGGTATTTTACAATAACTTTTTAGTTCTCAAACTATTTTGCTTGTATAAAAAAAATGGACATTTATTAGATGAAAAAAGCTTGATTATATGTTTAAGCTTAAAATTTTTAATAGGCTAACACTTGAGGACTTCATGCTAACCAAATATTTGACTTTGACAATAAATTATATATGCAAAACAAAAAACAAAAGAAGCCATGTCTAAGAAAAAATATAATAAGATCTCATAAACTATGCAATTCAACATTGAATAACTCTGTATAGTGACAAATAACATAAAAAATAGACTACTTAATAATATAAAAAGAAATAACTACTTCAATACCAATCCTACTTGTTGCAGTATATTTTCATTGGTTGGGCATGAAAATGTTCAAGCATGCATGATCTACCTTAAGGCTTAATCAGGTTTATTGAGCAACCCAATGGAAACGAAGGGTACATGTTTCTTTTCTATTTCAATTCATTTGCTTAACGAGTACAGTGTCTTTGCAATTCATATATCATTCAATACAATAATTAAACAACAATCAAATGGCATGTTTACAAGTAATTACTGGAAACACTAATAACATTGAACTTACTTGTGATGTCAAAGGAAGAAGAAACAACTGAAATTAATTTGGAGAATCTTTGATGAAATAATTTTCAATGAAAAAATTGTGTGTTGCTGCTGTCGTAGTGCCGTGTATCTCTAAGGATAATGGCTTGTGATTTACTTAGATAATTAGGTTTTAGTTATTTGCCTTTTAATGGGCTTAATTTTGAGTCCTAATTCTTTAAGGCTAGATAAAACTCACAGATTATATTAAATATGCATAAATTAATTAATAAAAGATATATATTTTTATTGGTACGGTACGGTTTTTTTGTGGTAAAAAATCCTTAAAACCTATACCATACCAAAATATCCAGTACGGTTTTCGTCTATACCAAGACCTGTAATTTTGAGAAAAAATACCGATACTTCGGTACGGTCCGGTACGGTTCGGTACGGTCCGGTACGGTTTCAAGAACCATGTGCACCCCTAGGAGCTGTTAGCAGGTTTATGTCAAACCCGGGTAAGGTCCATTGGGAAGCAGTCAAATGGATTTTGAGGTATCTACGAAGCACTTCAAATAAGTGCTTGTACTTTGGCAGAGGAGAAGTCAAAGTGCAGGGGTACGTAGATGCAGATTTTGCCGGAGAAGTTGATCATAGAAGAAGCACCACAGGTTATTTGTTCACTGTGGGATCAACGGCAGTCAGTTGGATGTCACGGTTACAAAAGATTGTTGCATTGTCCACGACGGAAGCGGAGTATGTAGCAGTGACAGAAGCCAGTAAAGAAATGATATGGCTTCAAGGTTTGTTAGATGAACTGGGATTCAAAGACAAGAAGAATGTTCTATACAGTGATAGTCAGAGTGCAATACACTTGGCGAAGAACTCTGCATTTCACTCCAGAACAAAACACATTGGGCTTCGTTATCACTTCATCAGATCTCTGTTAGAGGATGACGTGTTAACACTTGAGAAGATTCAAGGGAGTAAGAATCCAGCAGACATGCTAACAAAGGTTGTAACTGTTGATAAACTGAAGTTATGCTCGACTTCAGTTGGACTTCGAAACTGACAAGATCGGGAACGGCTGTTGCATTGATCAAATGTGAAGACAGATTGAAATCAGTCTTCAAGTGGGAGATTGTTATAATAATAAGTGGCGCCCATCACTTGATGTGTTTGAACAATTTGCAATTGCAAGTTGCAAATTGTTAGTTCAAGTTGCTCTGCAAATCTTCAGAATTAATTCTCGTGCATGAATTTGGCCAAAGTTATAATTGCTCTTTGCAAATTGCACAACTGATTTGGCAGGAAGTGTTCCCTTTGAAGCCTATAAATACAATGCTCATTCAGTTCAAAAACTACACCATCAGATTCAACTTTCTTTATCAATTCTCTCAAGCTTAGTTTAGGCAGAAAATTAAGTGAGTAATTTTCTTTGGAGAGTCGAGAGTTGTGAGTATTTGAAAACACTGTGTAATTATCTCCCTTTATTAAAAGATCTGCAACAGCCCGTGGATGTAGCCTATTTTGGGTGAACCATGTAAATATTGTGTTCATTATTTTTGTTATTTCATTAAATCTGGTTGTGGATTTTTCCTAACAGAGACTACCGAGAATCAAACGGCATACACCGTGACAGCTTCGAAAATATTTTCTTAAGGAAATTTATTTCGCCAAGCCTCAGTCGAATTTCCTAGTTTTCATGTATTGATTGAAGTGTTCTTTCGTTTATTTCGATCCAAGTAAGTGTTTCTTATTTGTTTTTTTGTTGTTATATAATCTGATTTTATTAAAGTCAATATATGTTAGATTATCTACATTTAATTTATGCTGAGATTTATGTTAAAAATAGTTTTTATGAAATATTTAAATACACAGATTGTTAGACACCAATAATCTTAAGACAATATTTTCGAGGTTATCATGGTGCATATAGTTTTATTCCCGGTAGTCTCCCGAGATACAACAGTATTTTGTTCATTATTTGTACACATAATGAACCCACGTCGAACTTGAACAAATAAAAATTTCGGACTAAATTTTGATTAAAGTAAGAGAAAGTGAGAGTAGTAATTTTCCTTTTAGTTATCATAAAATTAATTCAGATTTGGCCAGATTTTGTTTCATATTTATAGAAACTAAAGTGCCTCTTGGAAATGGACATAATGTTTTGGTCCAAATGATACCTCTTTGAACCGAATAGACACATCTCTTACTCTTATTTATTTCATTCACATAAAAGACCCCAACAATAGATTGGTTTGTCACTTATCCGTTATCCTATTTATAGATGATTTATATATTAGTCATGGTGAATTAAGGCAATGTTAATTTCCAGGTTTAAATTAAAACTTCAATCTAGAAAAATTTCAAACATGATATAATTCATTATTTTATTAAAGATAAAAAGATCTGATGGGCAATTAAAAATTAAAAAATACACCAAGGAACAAAGAATTTAGTCAAGCAAAATTCTTCTAATGTCCATCCTCAAGCTCTATTTATCATATCTGCATTCACAAACAAAAAAGCAATGAATATTATTATTCAATTAATTAAGGCAAAGAAAGAAAAAAAATGTAGAAATAATTACTTACACGATACAAGGGAGATATTGAGAAAACTGAGGCATGTGACATTTATCTGGAAGAGATGCCGTTTTAGTTTTATCAGGTTTAAAGGACAACTGCTTTATTTGTTCCGTCTTATAACACTCGCACATTACATATGGAGGAACAACTAGCGAAAAATATTGAACACCTTTCACACAACATTCTTTGCTTGGATTCTCTAATGTCGAGTTATGCACCAAATAATCCTTGCAATTTTCTAAGTAGTGCATGGGAACTTCTGGACAGTTAATTTTTTCACATTTTCCAGTTACCACCAATGTTGTCAAAATCAAACCAAACACGAAAAATGTTTTTCCCATCTAACTTACTATTATTAATTTTTGTGTTTTGAGTGTTTATATTTTTTGAATTATGACACTGAAATTTATAGTGCATGAAAACATTACTTTTTAGCATGGTGGAAGTTTATTGTTAATAATAGAAACTAAGTGTGTCTTATTAATTTACAGATATTACCTTCTTATTTCTAGTGTAATTGAAAAATTATCACAATATGATGAACTTATGTCCCGCTTCTTGATAGAAGAAAAGTTTAATTAATGTGTCTGACAATGCTGCAAAAGCTAAGAATTGATAACTTATTTTTTTTTTGTTTTTTGAAAATAATGACCTCAATTTACTTGTTGTGCACGTGTTACTTAGTTAATCATATGTAAATGTGTTATCAATGGAAAATGTAATTTTATAATAATGACTTCAGGACAATTGACAAAAACATATATAATGACTTCAGGCGTAATAAATTTTATATATCTTGTAAGAAGAGGGTCTTCCACTTGTTGATGGGTATGTGAATTAAATTAATGTGTCATCCCTCATATAGCCACATTAAGGTTGTCAATTGGGCGGATTTTACTCCGAATCCAGCTCGATATAATAGGATTTTAATTCGATTAAATATTCTATGGATATAATTGGATTATAAAAATTCATAATTCAAAAGACATGTAGCGAAGATGAATCTTAATCGATGAGATCCATTAAAATTTTGTATCCGACAATATATAGGAAAATTAAATATATATGTAATTTTTTATTAAAATTTGTATCATTAATAATATTTTACCAATAATTTAAGAAAATGTAATTCGCTAACTCATTCACAAATTTATTAGAATTCTAATTAATAAATTATCCATATTGATTAATTTCGGGTCTTGTATTGTATGAACACGGCCCTATTGTCCGTTGTGGCCCAAATTTAAATTCCAACGGACTCGTCCTAGATGCAAATTAAGTCTAGGGCTGTCAATGGGTCGGATTCTGGTCAAATTTGACTCATTGAGATCCGGCACCATTTATATGGAATAGGATCCTGCCGAATTTGGATCTTACTCAGATTGTGCTCGAATCTAGAATTTTTGAATACAATGGATCTTAGTCGAATTTGGTCGGATTGGATCTTTTCCGGATCCAATAAAATTTTCATTTAAAAATTACATTTTTTTTCCTAAAACAAGTTTATTAACTTTACAATTTAATTTAATTTTAGATCACATGTTCAAACTTTCTTTACTAATATTCATCTTTTTAGATGAAAATATTCGCTTAAATAAATTTATAAACGAGTTATAAATTACTATAATCTTAAATTGACAGTGAAATATTATTAATGTTACTTACTTTTATAAATCATTGTGTATATATATCATTCTTTTTATTTATTGTCCGATACGGATCTTTAACGTATCAGATCGACCTAAATCCATATTCGCTCCATGTGTTTCGGGTTACGGATCTTTATAATCGGATCAGGTACGTACATTGAATCTCTAATCGGACAATAATCCTAATAAATCAGACCGAATTCGGATCGAATCCAGATTGATATATGCCCCATTGACAGCCTTAAAATTAACCAACACAAGCTTAGGACCAAAAGTACTCATTCTTCATGATTTCAAGTTATAAATGCCTATTGGCCCCATGTAATTAAATATATTTAATTTATCTATCAATTTTTTTTTAGAGATATCTATTCTATTTGTAAAGAGAAGTCATGGAATGGTGTAGTACTTTTTTTATTTTCCTATTCTGCCAATTTATTTAAATTAACTTAATTGTGTCTTTTTAACTTCTTCACTAATCCCTATGACACTTTTATCTTTTAATTTTTTAATCTGAATTAATTTAATTAAGTGACTTTTCACCTTGGTGCTTTAATTAATTTAATTATTCAAAATTTACGATTCTTTACTTATTCCATTTAAATAAAATTTACTTTCATTTTTTGATAAAAAATTCCTTATTTTTGTGCTTAAATGTTTATAATACACACAAAAATGCATGATAAGGAATTAAAACACGCTGGAACGCGTGCTGAGGATATAATAGTACTGTTATAAAGATAAGTCATGTCATGGTATAGTAATCAGGTCGAGTTCAAATCCGATTCAAATTGAAATCCGCTTCATTGACAACCCTACTTATATACTAAGTTATTTAATTAGTATTAGTTGTTGGGGGTCTTTTTATGTGAATGAAATAAATAAGAGTAAGAGATGTGTCTAGTCGGTTAAAAAAAGTACCATTTGGACCGATATATTGTTTCCCGTTCCAAGTGGCATTTTTGTGTCTATAAATATTAGACATAATCTGGCCAATCTGAATTAGTTTTGTAGTAACTAAAAGGAAAATTACTACTATCTCTTTCTCTTACTTTCTTCAATATTTAGTCAGAAATTTCTGTTTGTTCAAGTTCGTCGTGGGTTCATTATGTGTGGAAATAATGAACAACATAATGTTGTATCTTGGGAGACTATACTGCATGGGGTATTGTTGGATTTTATAATTTTTATGTGAATAAAATTAGTTGGGAGTAATTAATGAGTTGCGTCTAACCGATCTGAAGAGGTATTCTTTGGACCGAAACAGTGCAATCCAAGCAATGTGTCTCTTGAGACATTTACTAGTCTTTAATTAGGAAACTTAATCTGGCCAATTAAGCATCCTTTTTTTGAAGATAATTAGAAATTACTCTCCTCTCTACTTTGAAATTATGTCGATTTTTTTCTATTTGCTTCGGTTCGCTGTGGGTTCATTATTTGTGTAAACACAAATAATGAACAACAGACTGTAGTATCTTAGGAGACTGTTATAATAATAAGTGGCGCCCATCACTTGATGTGTTTGAACAATTTGCAATTGCAAGTTGCAAATTGTTAGTTCAAGTTGCTCTGCAAATCTTCAGAATTAATTCTCGTGCATGAATTTGGCCAAAGTTATAATTGCTCTTTGCAAATTGCACAACTGATTTGGCAGGAAGTGTTCCCTTTGAAGCCTATAAATACAATGCTCATTCAGTTCAAAAACTACACCATCAGATTCAACTTTCTTTATCAATTCTCTCAAGCTTAGTTTAGGCAGAAATTTTGAGCGCAAAATTTTATAGAGTTTTCTTAAACTGTGAGAGATATTGTGTGAAAATTAAGTGAGTAATTTTCTTTGGAGAGTCGAGAGTTGTGAGTATTTGTAAACACTGTGTAATTATCTCCCTTTATTAAAAGATCTGCAACAGCCCGTGGATGTAGGCTATTTTGGGTGAACCACGTAAATATTGTGTTCATTATTTTTGTTATTTCATTAAATCTGGTTGTGGATTTTTCCTAACAACTGGTATCAGAGCTCAGGAATATTTTTTCCGGGCCAACCAGATTTAAGTGGAAGCAATGGCGGCAGACAAAGGGAAAATGAAACTCGAAAAGTTCGATGGTGCGGACTTTGGATTCTGGAAGATGCAAATGGAGGACTATTTGTATCAGAAAAATTTATTCTTGCCTCTCCAAGAAGAGAAGCCAGAATCCATGAAGGATGATGAATGGAAACTCCATGACAGACAAGCTCTCGGAGTTATCCGGTTGACGTTATCTCGCAATGTCGCTTTTAACATAGCGAAGGAGAAGACCACGGCGGGTCTTATGAAGGCACTCTCAAATATGTACGAGAAACCTTCGGCCTCAAATAAAGTGCATTTAATGAGGCGGTTATTTAATTTGCGGATGACCGAAGGGGCATCGGTGGCCCAACATCTGAATGAGCTCAGTACAATCACGACCCAGTTGAGTTCGGTCGAGATTGAGTTTGACGATGAAGTACAGGCGTTGTTACTTTTGTCCTCCCTTCCAGAAAGTTGGAATGCTACGGTCACAGCTGTGAGTAGCTCGTCGGGAAGCAATAAGTTAAAATTCAACGATGTACGTGATCTCGTTCTAAACGAAGAGATCCGGCGGAGAGAGTCAGGCGAAACTTCGAACCCCTCTGCTTTGTCGACGGAGTCGAGGGCTCGATCGACAAACAATAATCGTGGAAGATCAAACCACCGAGGAAGATCAAAGAATGGGAGATCCAGATCGAGAAATCCCAGCAATTCCGGAAACTCAAAGACTGTTGAGTGTTGGAATTGCGGAAAGATCGGACACTACAAAAATCAGTGCAAGAGTGCACCGAAGAATCATGCGGCGAAGATCGAAGCTAATGTTGCCTCGACATCAACACAAGATGATGTGTTGATATGCTCTTTGGAGAGCAAGGAAGAGTCTTGGATATTAGACTCCGGAGCATCATTTCACGCTACTTCGCAGAAAAGACTCTTTAAGGAGTACGTGTCTGGAAACCTCGGTAAAGTATATCTTGGCGATGACCAACCTTGTGATATTGTTGGTAAAGGAACAGTGAAAATTAAGTTGAACGGGTCTGAGTGGAAGCTGAAGGATGTCAGGCATATTCCCGATCTGAGAAAAAACTTAATATATGTGGGCCAGTTAGCCAGTGAAGGCTATACTACAATCTTCCATGGAGATGACTGGAAGATTTCAAAGGGTGCAATGGCGGTTGCACGAGAAAAGAAAAACGGCACCCTTTACATGGCGGCAAAAGGGTGTTGTTCAATTGCAGTTGCAGCAAGCAACCAAAATCCAAACTTGTGGCACCAAAGACTTGGTCACATGAGTGAGAAAGGAATGAAGATCATGTACTCCAAAGGAAAGCTACCGAATCTACAGTCGATTGACATCGACCTGTGCGAGGATTGTATACTTGGAAAGCATAAGAGAGTCAGCTTTCAGACAAGTGGCAGAACCCCAAAGAAGGAAAAGTTGGAGCTTGTCCATTCTGATGTTTGGGGTCCAACGACTGTCTCATCGATCGGTGGAAAACGCTACTTCGTGACTTCATAGATGATCACTCTCGAAAGGTATGGGTTTACTTTTTGAGACATAAATCTGAAGTGTTTGACACATTCAGAAAATGGAAAGCCATGGTAGAAAATGAGACAGGTCTCCAAATCAAAAAGCTGAGAACCGATAATGGTGGAGAATATGAAGCCTCCAAATTTAAGAAGTTCTGCTATGAGCACGGGATTAGGATGGAAAGAACCGTGCCAGGTACACCTCAACAAAACGGTGTAGCAGAACGCATGAATCGAACGTTGACCGAGAGAGCCAGAACAATGCGTATGCAGTCAGGCCTACCCAAGATGTTCTGGGCAGAAGCAGTCAACACAGCAGCTTATTTGATTAATCGAGGTCCATCGGTACCATTGGAGCATAAAATTCCAGAAGAGGTATGGAGTGGTAAAGATGTTAAATTATCACACCTCAAAGTTTTTGGTTGTATAGCATATGTGCATATCAGTGATCAAGGCAGGAATAAGCTTGATCCAAAATCCAAGAAGTGTACTTTTCTTGGATATGGTGATGATGAGTTCGGGTATCGCATATGGGATGATGCAAATAGAAAGATAATCCGCAGCAGAGACGTAATCTTCAATGAAAGAGTTATGTACAAAGATAGGCCTTGGCAAATGCCACTGACCCAATTGCGATTGAGCCAGTATATGCAGAAGTGGACGACGTTCCAGTCGGTCCTGTGACAAACCAAATAATGGAAAATCCTGAGCCAGAGGAACGTGTTGAGCAGGAGAATGCAAATCAACCCCATTCTCCAACTCCTGTATTGAGAAGGTCTTCTAGGCCACATGTGCCTAACAAGAGATACATGGATTATGTGTTGCTGACAGATGGAGGAGAACCAGAGAGCTATGATGAGGCTTGTCAGATCGGAGATGCCAGCGAGTGGGAGCTTGCCATGAAAGACGAGATGAAGTCTTTGATCTCCAACCAGACATGGGAACTTGCTGAGTTACCCAGAGGGGAAGAAGGCCTTACATAACAAATGGGTGTATCGTGTGAAAGAAGAGCATGATGGCTCAAAACGATACAAAGCCAGACTAGTAGTCAAATGATTCCAGCAAAAAGAAGGAATTGACTACACGGAGATCTTTTCTCCTGTTGTGAAACTTAATACTATCAGGACTGTATTAAGTATTGTTGCTATTGAAAATCTCTACCTAGAACAGTTGGATGTGAAGACTGCGTTTCTTCACGGAGACTTAGATGAAGAGATTTACATGTGTCAGCCAGAAGGTTTCTCAGAGAAAGAAAAAGAAAATATGGTGTGTAGACTCAAGAAGAGCTTGTATGGTTTGAAACAAGCTCCAAGACAGTGGTACAAAAGGTTTGACAACTTCATGCACAAGGAAGGCTTCCAGAAGTGCAATGCCGACCACTGTTGCTACTTCAAGAGGTATAACTCAAGTTATATTATTTTGCTACTTTATGTTGACGATATGTTAGTAGCTGGTTCAGATATGAACGAGATCAAAAGTTTGAAGCAGCAATTGTCAAAAGAGTTTGACATGAAAGATTTGGGTCCAGCAAAGAAGATTCTTGGGATGCAAATCACTAGAGATAAGCAAAAAGGGGTTTTGCAGTTATCTCAGGCAGAATACATCAGTCGTATTTTGCAAAGGTTTAATATGGGAAGCAGTAAACCAGTCAATACACCATTGGCTAGTCACTTTCGGCTATCCAAAAGTCAGTCTCCTCAGACTAACGAAGAGAGAGACTTAATGGCCAAGGTTCCTTACGCCTCAGCCATTGGGAGTTTGATGTACGCAATGGTCTATACTAGACCAGACATTGGCTATGCAGTGGGAGCTGTTAGCAGGTTTATGTCAAACCCGGGTAAGGTCCATTGGGAAGCAGTCAAATGGATTTTGAGGTATCTACGAAGCACTTCAAATAAGTGCTTGTACTTTGGCAGAGGAGAAGTCAAAGTGCAGGGGTACGTAGATGCAGATTTTGCCGGAGAAGTTGATCATAGAAGAAGCACCACAGGTTATTTGTTCACTGTGGGATCAACGGCAGTCAGTTGGATGTCACGGTTACAAAAGATTGTTGCATTGTCCACGACGGAAGCGGAGTATGTAGCAGTGACAGAAGCCAGTAAAGAAATGATATGGCTTCAAGGTTTGTTAGATGAACTGGGATTCAAAGACAAGAAGAATGTTCTATACAGTGATAGTCAGAGTGCAATACACTTGGCGAAGAACTCTGCATTTCACTCCAGAACAAAACACATTGGGCTTCGTTATCACTTCATCAGATCTCTGTTAGAGGATGACGTGTTAACACTTGAGAAGATTCAAGGGAGTAAGAATCCAGCAGACATGCTAACAAAGGTTGTAACTGTTGATAAACTGAAGTTATGCTCGACTTCAGTTGGACTTCGAAACTGACAAGATCGGGAACGGCTGTTGCATTGATCAAATGTGAAGACAGATTGAAATCAGTCTTCAAGTGGGAGATTGTTATAATAATAAGTGGCGCCCATCACTTGATGTGTTTGAACAATTTGCAATTGCAAGTTGCAAATTGTTAGTTCAAGTTGCTCTGCAAATCTTCAGAATTAATTCTCGTGCATGAATTTGGCCAAAGTTATAATTGCTCTTTGCAAATTGCACAACTGATTTGGCAGGAAGTGTTCCCTTTGAAGCCTATAAATACAATGCTCATTCAGTTCAAAAACTACACCATCAGATTCAACTTTCTTTATCAATTCTCTCAAGCTTAGTTTAGGCAGAAAATTAAGTGAGTAATTTTCTTTGGAGAGTCGAGAGTTGTGAGTATTTGTAAACACTGTGTAATTATCTCCCTTTACTAAAAGATCTGCAACAGCCCGTGGATGTAGCCTATTTTGGGTGAACCACGTAAATATTGTGTTCATTATTTTTGTTATTTCATTAAATCTGGTTGTGGATTTTTCCTAACAGAGACTACCGAGAATCAAACGGCATACACCGTGACAGCTTCGAAAATATTTTCTTAAGGAAATTTATTTCGCCAAGCCTCAGTCGAATTTCCTAGTTTTCATGTATTGATTGAAGTGTTCTTTCGTTTATTTCGATCCAAGTAAGTGTTTCTTATTTGTTTTTTTGTTGTTATATAATCTGATTTTATTAAAGTCAATATATGTTAGATTATCTACATTTAATTTATGCTGAGATTTATGTTAAAAATAGTTTTTATGAAATATTTAAATACACAGATTGTTAGACACCAATAATCTTAAGACAATATTTTCGAGGTTATCATGGTGCATATAGTTTTATTCCCGGTAGTCTCCCGAGATACAACAGTATTTTTTTCATTATTTGTACACATAATGAACCCACGTCGAACTTGAACAAATAAAAATTTCGGACTAAATTTTGATTAAAGTAAGAGAAAGTGAGAGTAGTAATTTTCCTTTTAGTTATCATAAAATTAATTCAGATTTGGCCAGATTTTGTTTCATATTTATAGAAACTAAAGTGCCTCTTGGAAATGGACATAATGTTTTGGTCCAAATGATACCTCTTTGAACCGAATAGACACATCTCTTACTCTTATTTATTTCATTCACATAAAAGACCCCAACAATAGATTGGTTTGTCACTTATCCGTTATCCTATTTATAGATGATTTATATATTAGTCATGGTGAATTAAGGCAATGTTAATTTCCAGGTTTAAATTAAAACTTCAATCTAGAAAAATTTCAAACATGATATAATTCATTATTTTATTAAAGATAAAAAGATCTGATGGGCAATTAAAAATTAAAAAATACACCAAGGAACAAAGAATTTAGTCAAGCAAAATTCTTCTAGTGTCCATCCTCAAGCTCTATTTATCATATCTGCATTCACAAACAAAAAAGCAATGAAAATTATTATTCAATTAATTAAGGCAAAGAAAGAAAAAAAATGTAGAAATAATTACTTACACGATACAAGGGAGATATTGAGAAAACTGAGGCATGTGACATTTATCTGGAAGAGATGCCGTTTTAGTTTTATCAGGTTTAAAGGACAACTGCTTTATTTGTTCCGTCTTATAACACTCGCACATTACATATGGAGGAACAACTAGCGAAAAATATTGAACACCTTTCACACAACATTCTTTGCTTGGATTCTCTAATGTCGAGTTATGCACCAAATAATCCTTGCAATTTTCTAAGTAGTGCATGGGAACTTCTGGACAGTTAATTTTTTCACATTTTCCACTTACCACCAATGTTGTCAAAATCAAACCAAACACGAAAAATGTTTTTCCCATCTAACTTACTATTATTAATTTTTGTGTTTTGAGTATTTATATTTTTTGAATTATGACACTGAAATTTATAGTGCATGAAAACATTACTTTTTAGCATGGTGGAAGTTTATTGTTAATATAAGAAACTAAGTGTGTCTTATTAATATACAGATATTACCTTCTTATTTCTAGTGTAATTGAAAAATTATCACAATATGATGAACTTATGTCCCGCTTCTTGATAGAAGAAAAGTTTAATTAATGTGTCTGACAATGCTGCAAAAGATAAGAATTGATAACTTATTTTTTTTTGTTTTTTGAAAATAATGACCTCAATTTACTTGTTGTGCACGTGTTACTTAGTTAATCATATGTAAATGTGTTATCAATGGAAAATGTAATTTTATAATAATGACTTCAGGACAATTGACAAAAACATATATAATGACTTCAGGCGTAATAAATTTTATATATCTTGTAAGAAGAGGGTCTTCCACTTGTTGATGGGTATGTGAATTAAATTAATGTGTCATCCCTCATATAGCCACATTAAGGTTGTCAATTGGGCGGATTTTACTCCGAATCCAGCTCGATATAATAGGATTTTAATTCGATTAAATATTCTATGGATATAATTGGATTATAAAAATTCATAATTCAAAAGACATGTAGCGAAGATGAATCTTGATCGATGAGATCCATTAAAATTTTGTATCCGACAATATATAGGAAAATTAAATATATATGTAATTTTTTATTAAAATTTGTATCATTAATAATATTTTACCAATAATTTAAGAAAATGTAATTCGCTAACTCATTCACAAATTTATTAGAATTCTAATTAATAAATTATCCATATTGATTAATTTCGGGTCTTGTATTGTATGAACACGGCCCTATTGTCGGTTGCGGCCCAAATTTTAATTCCAACGGACTCGTCCTAGATGCAAATTAAGTCTAGGGATGTCAATGGGTCGGATTCTGGTCGAATTTGACTCATTGAGATCCGGCACCATTTATATGGAATAGGATCCTGCCGAATTCGGATCTTACTCAGATTGTGCTCGAATCTAGAATTTTTGAATACAATGGATCTTAGTCGAATTTGGTCGGATTGGATCTTTTCCGGATCCAATAAAATTTTTATTTAAAAATTACATTTTTTTTTCCTAAAACAAGTTTATTAACTTTACAATTTAATTTAATTTTAGATCACATGTTCAAACTTTCTTTACTAATATTAATCTTTTTAGATGAAAATATTCGCTTAAATAAATTTATAAACGAGTTATAAATTACTATAATCTTAAATTGACAGTGAAATATTATTAATGTTACTTACTTTTATAAATCATTGTGTATATATATCATTCTTTTTATTTATTGTCGGATACGGATCTTTAACGTATCAGATCGACCTAAATCCATATTCGCTCCATGTGTTTCGGGTTACGGATCTTTATAATCGGATCAGGTACATTGAATCTCTAATCGGACAATAATCCTTATAAATTCGGATCGAATCCGGATTGATATATGCCCCATTGACAGCCTTAAAATTAACCAACACAAGCTTAGGACCAAAAAGTACTCATTCTTTATGATTTCAAGTTATAAATGCGTATTGGCCCCTTGTAATTAAATATATTTAATTTATCTATCAATTTTTTTTAGAGATATCTATTCTATTTGTAAAGAGAAGTCATGGAATGGTGTAGTACTTTTTTTATTTTCCTATTCTGCCCAATTTATTTAAATTAACTTAATTGTGTGTCTTTTTAACTTCTTCACTAATCCCTAAGACACTTTTATCTTTTAATTTTTTAATCTAAACTAATTTAATTAAGTGACTTTTCACCTTGGTGCTTTAATTAATTTAATTATTCAAAATTTACGATTCTTTACTTATTCCATTTAAATAAAATTTACTTTCATTTTTTGATAAAAAATTCCTTATTTTTGTGCTTAAATGTTTTTAATACACACAAAAATGCATGATAAGGAATTAAAACACGCTGGAACGCGTGCTGAGGATGTAATAGTACTGTTATAAAGATAAGTCATGTCATGGTATAGTAATCAGGTCGACTTCAAATCCGATTCAAATTGAAATCCGCTTCATTGACAACCCTACTTATATACTATGTTATTAAATTAGTATTAGTTGTTGGGGGTCTTTTTATGTGAATGAAATAAATAAGAGTAAGAGATGTGTCTAGTCGGTTAAAAAAAGTACCATTTGGACCGATATATCGTTTCCCTTTCCAAGTGGCATTTTTGTGTCTATAAATATGAGACATAATCTGGCCAATCTGAATTAGTTTTGTAGTAACTAAAAGGAAAATTACTACTATCTCTTTCTCTTACTTTCTTCAATATTTAGTCAGATATTTCTGTCTGTTCAAGTTCGTCGTGGGTTCATTATGTGTGGAAATAATGAACAACATAGTGTTGTATCTTGGGAGACTATACTGCATGGGGTATTGTTGGATTTTATAATTTTTATGTGAATAAAATTAGTTGGGAGTAATTAATGAGTTGCGTCTAACCGATCTGAAGAGGTATTCTTTGGACCAAAACAGTGCAATCCAAGCACTGTGTCTCTTGAGACATTTAAGTGTCTTTAATTAGGAAACTTAATCTGGCCAATTAAGCATCCTTTTTTTGAAGATAATTAGAAATTACTCTCCTCTCTACTTTGAAATTATGTCGATTTTTTTCTATTTGCTTCGGTTCGCTGTGGGTTCATTATTTGTGCAAACACAAATAATGAACAACAGACTGTAGTATCTTAGGAGACTACCGAGAATCAAACGGCATACATCGTGACAGCTTCGAAAATATTTTCTTAAGGAAATTTATTTCGCCAAGCCTCAGTCGAATTTCCTAGTATTCATGTATTGATTGAAGTGTTCTTTCGTTTATTTCGATCCAAGTAAGTGTTTCTTATTTGTTTTTATAATCTGATTTTATTAAAGTTAATATATGTTAGATTATCTACATTTAATTTATGCTGAGATTTATGTTAAAAATAGTTTTTATGAAATATTTAAATACACAGATTGTTAGACACCAATAATCTTAAGACAATATTTTCGAGGTTGTCATGGTGCATATAGTTTGATTCCCGGTAGTCTCCCGAGATACAACTGTCTTTTGTTCATTATTTGTACACATAATGAACCCACGTCGAACTTGAACAAATAAAAATTTTGGACTAAATTTTGATTAAAGTAAGAGAAAGTGAGAGTAGTTATTTTCCTTTTAGTTATCATAAAATTAATTCAGATTTGGCCAGATTTTGTTTCATATTTATAGAAACTAAAGTGCCTCTTGGAAATGGACATAATATTTTGGTCCAAATGATACCTCTTTGAACCGAATAGACACATCTCTTACTCTTATTTATTTCATTCACATAAAAGACCCCAACAATAGATTGGTTTGTCACTTATCCGTTATCCTATTTATAGATGATTTATATATTAGTCATGGTGAATTAAGGCAATGTTAATTTCCAGGTTTAAATTAAAACTTCAATCTAGAAAAATTTCAAACATGATATAATTCATTATTTTATTAAAGATAAAACGATCTGATGGGCAATTAAAAATAAAAAATACACCAAGGAACAAAGAATTTAGTCAAGCAAAATTCTTCTAATGTCCATCCTCATGCTCTATTTATCATATCTGCA
This sequence comes from Penstemon davidsonii, assembly GCA_034814905.1. Taxonomy (NCBI): domain Eukaryota; kingdom Viridiplantae; phylum Streptophyta; class Magnoliopsida; order Lamiales; family Plantaginaceae; genus Penstemon; species Penstemon davidsonii. The sequence goes on from JAYDYQ010002534.1 coordinate 27,700,227, forward strand.
TTCACAAACAAAAAAGCAATGAATATTATTATTCAATTAATTAAGGCAAAGAAAGAAAAAAAAAATGTAGAAATAATTACTTACACGATACAAGGGAGATATTGAGAAAACTGAGGCATGTGACATTTATCTGGAAGAGATGCCGTTTTAGTTTTATCAGGTTTAAAGGACAACTGCTTTATTTGTTCCGTCTTATAACACTCGCACATTACATATGGAGGAACAACTAGCGAAAAATATTGAACACCTTTCACACAACATTCTTTGCTTGGATTCTCTAATGTCGAGTTATGCACCAAATAATCCTTGCAATTTTCTAAGTAGTGCATGGGAACTTCTGGACAGTTAATTTTTTCACATTTTCCACTTACCACCAAGGTTGTCAAAATCAAACCAAACACGAAAAATGTTTTTCCCATCTAACTTACTATTATTAATTTTTGTGTTTTGAGTGTTTATACTTTTTGAATTATGACACTGAAATTTATAGTGCATGAAAACATTACTTTTTAGCATGGTGGAAGTTTATTGTTAATATAAGAAACTGAGTGTGTCTTGTTAATTTACAAATATTACCTTCTTATTTCTAGTGTAATTGAAAAATTATCACAAATGATGAACTTATGTCCCGCTTCTTGATAGAAGAAAAGTTTAATTAATGTGTCTGACAATGTTGCAAAAGCTAAGAATTGATAACTTATTTTTTTTTTTTTTCTTTGAAAATAATGACCTCAATTTACTTGTTGTGCACGTGTTACTTAGTTAATCATATGTAAATGTGTTATCAATTGAAAATGTAATTTTATAATAATGACTTCAGGACAATTGACAAAAACATATATAATGACTTCAGGCGTAATAAATTTTATAGATCTTGTAAGAAGAGGGTCTTCCACTTGTTGATGGGTATGTGAATTAAATTAATGTGTCATCCCTCATATAGCCACATTAAGGTTGTCAATTGGGCGGATTTTACTCTGAATCCAGCTCGATTTAATAGGATTTTAATTCGATTAAATATTCTATGGAAATAATTGGATTATAAAAATTCATAATTCAAAAGACATGTAGCGAAGATGAATCTTAATCTATGAGATCCATTAAAATTTTGTATCCGACAATATATAGGAAAATTAAATATATATGTAATTTTTTATTAAAATTTGTATCATTAATAATATTTTACCAATAATTTAAGAAAATGTAATTTGCTAACTCATTCACAAATTTATTAGAATTCTAATTAATAAATTATCCATATTGATTAATTTCGGGTCTTGTATTGTATGAACACGGCCCTATTGTCCGTTGCGGCCCAAATTTTAATTCCAACGGACTCGTCCTAGATGCAAATTAAGTCTAGGGCTGTCTATGGTTCAGATTCTGGTCGAATTTGACTCATTGAGATCCGGCACCATTTATATGGAATAGGATCTTGCCGAATTTGGATCTTACTCGGATTGTGCTCGAATCTAGAATTTTTTAATACAATGGATATTAGTCGAATTTGGTCGGATTAATCTTTTCCGGATCCAATAAAATTTTCATTTAAAAATTACATTTTTTTTCCTAAAACAAGTTTATTAACTTTACAATTTAATTTAATTTTGGATCACATGTTCAAACATTCTTTACTAATATTCATCTTTTTAGATGAAAATATTCGCTTAAATAAATTTATAAACGAGTTATAAATTACTATAATCTTAAATTGACAGTGAAATATTATTAATGTTACTTACTTTTATAAATCATTGTGTATATATATCATTCTTTTTATTTATTCTCGGATACGGATCTTTAACGTATCAGATCGACCTAAATCCATATTCGCTCCATGTGTTTCGGGTTATGGATCTTATAATCGGATCAGGTACATTGAAACTCTAATCGAACAATAATCCTAATAAATCAGACCGAATTCGGATCGAATCCGGATTGATATATGCCCCATTGACAGCCTTAAAATTAACCAACACAAGCTTAGGACCAAAAAGTACTCATTCTATATGATTTCAAGTTATAAATGCGTATTGGCCCCTTGTAATTAAATATATTTAATTTATCTATCAATTTTTTTTTAGAGATATCTATTCTATTTGTAAAGAGAAGTCATGGAATGGTGTAGTACTTTTTTTTATTTTCCTATACTGCCAATTTATTTAAATTAACTTAATTGTGTGTCTTTTTAACTTCTTCACTAATCCCTATGACACTTTTATTCTTTTAATTTTTTAATCTGAATTAATTTAACTAAGTGACTTTTCACCTTGGGGCTTTAATTAATTTAATTATTCAAAATTTACGATTCTTTACTTATTCCATTTAAATAAAATTTACTTTCATTTTTTGATAAAAAATTCCTTATTTTTGTGCTTAAATGTTTTTAATACACACAAAAATGCATGATAAGGAATTAAAACACGCTGGAACGCGTGCTGAGGATATAATATTACTGTTATAAAGATAAGTCATGTCATGGTATAGTAATCAGGTCGAGTTCAAATCCGATTCAAATTGAAATCCGCTTCATTGACAACCCTACTTATATACTAAGTTATTTAATTAGTATTAGTTGTTGGGGGTCTTTATATGTGAATGAAATAAATAAGAGTAAGAGATGTGTCTAGTCGGTTAAAAAAAAGTACCATTTGGACCGATATATTGTTTCCCTTTCCAAGTGGCAATTTTGTGTCTATAAATATGAGACATAATCTGGCCAATCTGAATTTGTTTTGTAGTAACTAAAAGGAAAATTACTACTATCTCTTTCTCTTACTTTCTTCAATATTTAGTCAGAAATTTCTGTTTGTTCAAGTTCGTCGTGGGTTCATTATGTGTGGAAATAATGAACAACATAATGTTGTATCTTGGGAGACTATACTGCATGGGGTATTGTTGGATTTTATAATTTTTATGTGAATAAAATTAGTTGGGAGTAATTAATGAGTTGCGTCTAACCGATCTGAAGAGCTATTCTTTGGACCGAAACAGTGCAATCCAAGCAATGTGTCTCTTGAGACATTTACGTGTCTTTAATTAGGAAACTTAATCTGGCCAATTAAGCATCCTTTTTTTGAAGATAATTAGAAATTACTCTCCTCTCTACTTTGAAATTATGTCGATTTTTTTCTATTTGCTTCGGTTCGCTGTGGGTTCATTATTTGTGCAAACACAAATAATGAACAACAGACTGTAGTATCTTAGGAGACTACCGAGAATCAAACGGCATACACCGTGACAGCTTCGAAAATATTTTCTTAAGGAAATTTATTTCGCCAAGCCTCAGTCGAATTTCCTAGTATTCATGTATTGATTGAAGTGTTCTTTCGTTTATTTCGATCCAAGTAAGTGTTTCTTATTTGTTTTTATAATCTGATTTTATTAAAGTTAATATATGTTAGATTATCTACATTTAATTTATGCTGAGATTTATGTTAAAAATAGTTTTTATGAAATATTTAAATACACAGATTGTTAGACACCAATAATCTTAAGACAATATTTTCGAGGTTGTCATGGTGCATATAGTTTGATTCCCGGTAGTCTCCCGAGATACAACTGTCTTTTGTTCATTATTTGTACACATAATGAACCCACGTCGAACTTGAACAAATAAAAATTTTGGACTAAATTTTGATTAAAGTAAGAGAAAGTGAGAGTAGTAATTTTCCTTTTAGTTATCATAAAATTAATTCAGATTTGGCCAGATTTTGTTTCATATTTATAGAAACTAAAGTGCCTCTTGGAAATGGACATAATGTTTTGGTCCAAATGATACCTCTTTGAACCGAATAGACACATCTCTTACTCTTATTTATTTCATTCACATAAAAGACCCCAACAATAGATTGGTTTGTCACTTATCCGTTATCCTATTTATAGATGATTTATATATTAGTCATGGTGAATTAAGGCAATGTTAATTTCCAGGTTTAAATTAAAACTTCAATCTAGAAAAATTTCAAACATGATATAATTCATTATTTTATTAAAGATAAAAAGATCTGATGGGCAATTAAAAATAAAAAATACACCAAGGAACAAAGAATTTAGTCAAGCAAAATTCTTCTAATGTCCATCCTCAAGCTCTATTTATCATATCTGCATTCACAAACAAAAAAGCAATGAATATTATTATTCAATTAATTAAGGCAAAGAAAGAAAAAAAATGTAGAAATAATTACTTACACGATACAAGGGAGATATTGAGAAAACTGAGGCATGTGACATTTATCTGGAAGAGATGCCGTTTTAGTTTTATCAGGTTTAAAGGACAACTGCTTTATTTGTTCCGTCTTATAACACTCGCACATTACATATGGAGGAACAACTAGCGAAAAATATTGAACACCTTTCACACAACATTCTTTGCTTGGATTCTCTAATGTCGAGTTATGCACCAAATAATCCTTGCAATTTTCTAAGTAGTGCATGGGAACTTCTGGACAGTTAATTTTTTCACATTTTCCACTTACCACCAAGGTTGTCAAAATCAAACCGAACACGAAAAATGTTTTCCCATCTAACTTACTATTATTAATTTTTGTGTTTTGAGTGTTTATACTTTTCGAATTATGACACTGAAATTTATAGTGCATGAAAACATTACTTTTTAGCATTGTGGAAGTTTATTGTTAATATAAGAAACTGAGTGTGTCTTATTAATTTACAAATATTACCTTCTTATTTCTAGTGTAATTGAAAAATTATCACAATATGATGAACTTATGTCCCGCTTCTTGATAGAAGAAAAGTTTAATTAATGTGTCTGACAATGTTGCAAAAGCTAAGAATTGATAACTTATTTTTTTTTTGTTTTTTGAAAATAATGACCTCAATTTACTTGTTGTGCACGTGTTACTTAGTTAATCATATGTAAATGTGTTATCAATGGAAAATGTAATTTTATAATAATGACTTCAGGACAATTGACAAAAACATATATAATGACTTCAGGCGTAATAAATTTTATATATCTTGTAAGAAGAGGGTCTTCCACTTGTTGATGGGTATGTGAATTAAATTAATGTGTCATCCCTCATATAGCCACATTAAGGTTGTCAATTGGGCGGATTTTACTCCGAATCCAGCTCGATTTAATAGGATTTTAATTCGATTAAATATTCTATGGAAATAATTGGATTATAAAAATTCATAATTCAAAAGACATGTAGCGAAGATGAATCTTAATCGATGAGATCCATTAAAATTTTATATCCGACAATATATAGGAAAATTAAATATATATGTAATTTTTTATTAAAATTTGTATCATTAATAATATTTTACCAATAATTTAAGAAAATGTAATTTGCTAACTCATTCACAAATTTATTAGAATTCTAATTAATAAATTATCAATATTGATTAATTTCGGGTCTTGTATTGTACGAACACGGCCCTATTGTCCGTTGCGGCCCAAATTTTAATTCCAACGGACTCGTCCTAGATGCAAATTAAGTCTAAGGCTGTCAATGGGTCGGATTCTGGTCGAATTTGACTCATTGAGATCCGGCACCATTTATATGGAATAGGATCCTGCCGAATTCGGATCTTACTCGGATTGTGCTCGAATCTAGAATTTTTGAATACAATGGATCTTAGTCGAATTTGGTCGGATTGGATCTTTTCCTGATCCAATAAAATTTTCATTTAAAAATTACATTTTTTTTTCCTAAAACAAGTTTATTAACTTTACAATTTAATTTAATTTTAGATCACATGTTCAAACTTTCTTTACTAATATTCATCTTTTTAGATGAAAATATTCGCTTAAATAAATTTATAAACGAGTTATAAATTACTATAATCTTAAATTGAAAGTGAAATATTATTAATATTACTTACTTTTATAAATCATTGTGTATATATATCATTCTTTTTATTTATTGTCGGATACGGATCTTTAACGTATCAGATCGACCTAAATACATATTCGCTCCATGTGTTTCGGGTTACGGATCTCTATAATCGGATCAGGTACATTGAATCTCTAATCGGACAATAATTCTAATAAATCAGACCGAATTCGGATCGAATCCGGATTGATATATGCCCCATTGACAGCCTTAAAATTAACCAACACAAGCTTAGGACCAAAAAGTACTCATTCTTTATGATTTCAAGTTATAAATGCGTATTGGCCCCTTGTAATTAAATATATTTAATTTATCTATCAATTTTTTTTTAGAGATATCTATTCTATTTGTAAAGAGAAGTCATGGAATGGTGTAGTACTTTTTTTATTTTCCTATTCTGCCCAATTTATTTAAATTAACTTAATTGTGTGTCTTTTTAACTTCTTCACTAATCCCTATGACACTTTTATCTTTTAATTTTTTTAATCTGAATTAATTTAATTAAGTGACTTTTCACCTTGGTGCTTTAATTAATTTAATTATTCAAAATTTACGATTCTTTACTTATTCCATTTAAATAAAATTTACTTTCATTTTTTGATAAAAAATTCCTTATTTTTGTGCTTAAATGTTTTTAATACACACAAAAATGCATGATAAGGAATTAAAACACGCTGGAACGCGTGCTGAGGATATAATAGTACTGTTATAAAGATAAGTCATGTCATGGTATAGTAATCAGGTCGAGTTCAAATCCGATTCAAATTGAAATCCGCTTCATTGACAACCCTACTTATATACTAAGTTATTTAATTAGTATTAGTTGTTGGGGGTCTTTTTATGTGAATGAAATAAATAATAGTAAGAGATGTGTCTAGTCGGTTAAAAAAAGTACCATTTGGACCGATATGTTGTTTCCCTTTCCAAGTGGCATTTTTGTGTCTATAAATATGAGACATAATCTGGCCAATCTGAATTAGTTTTGTAGTAACTAAAAGGAAAATTACTACTATCTCTTTCTCTTACTTTCTTCAATATTTAGTCAGAAATTTCTGTTTGTTCAAGTTCGTCGTGGGTTCATTATGTGTGGAAATAATGAACAACATAATGTTGTATCTTGGGAGACTATACTGCATGGGGTATTGTTGGATTTTATAATTTTTATGTGAATAAAATTAGTTGGGAGTAATTAATGAGTTGCGTCTAACCGATCTGAAGAGGTATTCTTTGGACCGAAACAGTGCAATCCAAGCAATGTGTCTCTTGAGACATTTACATGTCTTTAATTAGGAAACTTAATCTGGCCAATTAAGCATCCTTTTTTTGAAGATAATTAGAAATTACTCTCCTCTTTACTTTGAAATTATGTCGATTTTTTTCTATTTGCTTCGGTTCGCTGTGGGTTCATTATTTGTGCAAACACAAATAATGAACAACAGACTGTAGTATCTTAGGAGACTACCGAGAATCAAACGGCATACACCGTGACAGCTTCGAAAATATTTTCTGAAGGAAATTTATTTCGCCAATCCTCAGTCGAATTTCCTAGTTTTCATGTATTGATTGCAGTGTTCTTTCGTTTATTTCGATCCAAGTAAGTGTTTCTTATTTGTTTTTATGTTGTTATATAATCTGATTTTATTAAAGTTAATATATGTTAGATTATCTACATTTAATTTATGCTGAGATTTATGTTAAAAATAGTTTTTATGAAATATTTAAATACACAGATTGTTAGACACCAATAATCTTAAGACAATATTTTCGGTGTTGTCATGGTGCATTTAGTTTGATTCCCGGTAGTCTCCCGAGATACAACAGTCTTTTGTTCATTATTTGTACACATAATGAACCCACGTCGAACTTGAACAAATAAAAATTTCGGACTAAATTTTGATTAAAGTAAGAGAAAGAGAGAGTAGTAATTTTCCTCGAACCAGATCCGACTCCATTTATGTCATATCGGATATTACTCGAATCTGAATTTCTCGAGTCCCACAGATTCAGTCGGATATCGAATCTTTTTAAGATCCAATAAAATATTTACTTTCAAAATTTACACCCGTATATTTTCCTAGAAAACTTTTGTTATTTTATGTAATCCAGCTCATATGTTCAAACTTACAAGTAATGTTACTATAATGTATATATTATTTATTTGTTTATTGTCATATATGAATCTTTGACAGATCAGATCGACCTATATTCATATTCGCTCCATGTAGTTAGGATTAAGGATCTTTATTTATAATCGGGTTTGATCTATCAAGTTTCTAATCAGATTAAATTATGATAAATCAGGTCAGACTCGAATCCAATTCAAATTGAAATCCCCTTCATTGACATCCCTACTTATATACTAAGTTATGTAATTAGTGTTTGTTTGGTTTATCATATAGGTGATTTATACATTTGTCATAGTGAATTAAGGAAATGTTAGTTTCAAAGTTTAATGTAACAACTTCAATCAAGAAGAATGTCAAAGAATGTATCAAAAATCCCGCGACATGATATAATAATTCATTATTTTATTAAAGATAGAATGGGCAATTAAAAATAGAAAATACACCAAGGAACAAAGAATTTAGACAAGCAAAATTCTTCTAATGTCCATCATCCTCAAGCTCTATTTATCATACCTGCATTCACAAACAAAAAATAATGAGTATTATTATTCAATTAAATAAGGCATAAAAGGGGAAAAAAATGATGGGAATAATTACTTACACGATACAAGAAAGATATTGAAAAAACTAAGGCATGTGACATTTTTCTGAAGAGTTGCCGTTTTAGTTTTAACAGGTTTAAAGGACAACTGCTTTATTTGTTCAGTCTTATAACACTCGCACATTGCATATGGAGGAACAACTAGTGAAAAATATTGAACACCTTTCACACAACATTCTTTGCTTGGATTCTCCAATGTCGAGTTATGCACCAAATAATCCTTGCAATTTTCTAAGTAGCGCATGGGAACTGCTGGACGGTTAATTTTTTTCACATTTCCCACTTACCACCAATATTGTCAAAATCAAACCAAACACGAAAAAAATTTTCCCATCTTACTTATTTTTTATTAACTTTTGTGTTTTGAGTGTTTATATTTTCTGAATTATGACACTGAAATTTATAGTGCATGAAAACATTACTTTTTAGCATGGTGGAAAATTATTATTGTTAATGTAAGAAACTGAGTGTGTCTTATTTACAAATATCTTATTTCTAGTGTAAAGAACAATTATCACAATATGATGAACTTTGTACTGCCTTTTGACAGAAGAAAAGTTTAATTAATGTGTCTAACAATGCTGCAAAATGAATTAAGAACTAACAACTTTTTTTTTTTTTAAATAATGACCTCAATTTATTTGTGCACATGTTAGTTAATCATATGTTCTCAAAAATAAAATGAATTTTATAATAATGACTTCAGGACATTTGACAAAAATATATATAATGACTTCAGGTGTAATAAATTTTATAAATCTTATAAAGTCATCCAAGAAGCCCTATTCTTGGATGTGTCATATTTTTGGTTGCTGCCCAAGTATCTAATTTAAACGGAATCGAACCAGATGCAAATTAATTAGTAGAAGTGATGCACTCTTTGATCCGAGTTGTAGAAGTAATGCACTCTTTAATCCGAGTTGTAAATATACAGTATAATTGATAAAAACAAATTGTACTCCTATTAGGATAATATTTTGCCAAATCTTTATACTTTCAAGTTTCAAGTTACAAATATGAATTGGGGCCTTGTAATTAAATAAGTATATTTTATTTATTAAAATTAAAGTAAAGAGTAAAAGTTTCATTGACTAATTATTGAACAAAATAGCAATTTAGTAAATGAAAGAATGATATTAATTATTATATACTCGTATATGATAATTCATCCAAAAAAAAAATTCAAAACATGTTGTGATGATCACTATGAGATATTTAGTTCATATAAAGAGTTAAAAGGGTGAAAGTTTTAGATAATTTTAAAATTATACATTTAAAAGTAGTAATTGAGAGTAAATAATGTCAAATCTTTAAGGGTATTTTTGAGAACTTAATTTCATTTCCCAAAAAAAATAAAAGGAGAAAAGAATTTAGTGACCAAGAAAGTAGTAAATTGAGACTATTGAGATTTTTGGTATGAGTTCTACCAAAAAGATTTCTTCAAAGTTTTTATGAATTATTGAATAATTAATATCCTAATAAATCAATCAAAATCGGACCGAGTTGAGAGCCCTAACCCCGGCATGTATTTTTACATTTTATGGTCCAAGATATGGCCCAACAAGCCCATTAACTGAAATATGTAGATTCTTCATCTCCCTACACGTTTGATCTGTTTAATCTAAACAACAGGAAATTATTACTCTAAAGTAATTACATAGCAAGTGTAATATACTTGTTTTATGATTTAATGTAACTCCTAAGAAAATGACTAATCACAAAGCAAGTGTAATACACTTGCCATGTGATTTGATGGGTTTGACCAAACCATATATAGACAAGAATTTTCCCCAAAGAAGACCCAATAACTCAATTTCTTTCATTATATCAACAAACAAATATATCAAACATTAGGAAAAGAACCAATAAATTAAAGAAGTTGAAAAAAGATTAATCAGTTAAGAAATATAATACAAATACCATCATTTCACAACTCTTTCATATAGCAAATTTAGCAAAACAAAGAGGAAAAAAAAAGAAAAGAAAAAAAAGGGAGCAAATGCCTCATCAAATTACATTTTAGACCCTTCCTTAATTGCCTATGAAGTTTCTTTCATTACCCCTTGAACACATCGGTCGGAGCCAACGGAGGAGTATCAAGCTGATACAAGTTAAGTGCAGGACCAACGAACCGGAACAATACCCACCCTCCGATTATAATATAAATCGAAGCATAAGCAAATTTGTTAAGCCAAAACAATAAACCCTTTTCACCCACATAAAGCTCTATAGCCTTCTCCGTTAAAGTCATCGAGTCCCATTCTTTAGGAGGCGACTTTTTCTTTAACGGCATATTAGACGTCTCTTGCTCTTGCTTTCTTCTTCTTCTCGAGCCTCTTTTAAACCGTATTTCTACCGTCTCCGGTGGTGTTATTATAGGTGGTTGGACAGGCTGTGATGTGTCTGTATCATTGCCATTGTCAATACTACTTCTCGTTAGTATGATTGGGTGAATCAATCGATGTGGGAGAGAACAGGGGAGTCGAGAGGGAAAAGTCGAGAATGTTTTTGCGAAGGACAACATTGTCAATCCACTATGCTACATGCAGTCGCCAATGACCTGATGCCACATCAGCAAAATAATTACATAATTATACACAATTCAGTTGATCTTTAGACATATTCCATATATTTTTGAATAAGGTCATCAGCAAAACCTTATAAGAGAACACAAGCTGAAATAGGTTTATTATTAATCTATTGACATATTTTACATTTTGGCCCCAAAACATGAAACAAAAGCTCACATAGGCCGTCGACCGTGAAAAATATTTCGACGCAATTGTTGTGAATATTTTTAACTTATAACTGGCTTCTGTTTTTGCAAAATTACAGCATATCACTTATTATAAACACACTAAAAGTTTGATAAGATTATATAAGTCAAGTTAATTCTTTGTGATATGCCTAATGGGCAATTTACCCCCTCTGATATGAAAATAGGCAATTTACCCCCCTCTGATATGAAATAATGAACGATGTGCCTCCTTCCTTGTGGTGTAAAGTGTTGGACACACGCTCTATATTGCGACTTGGACTTCATTCTCATGTGAGAAATGATCAATTTAGCCCTACCTTAACAACATATTCACTTCAATTTACCCCTTGTATTATGCGTAAAATGGTTCACTTACTTACCTGTAATATGCGTAAATGGGCACCTTGACACCGTGTGCTTCTTTTACAAAAACACGGGGAGGAAAAACTACCAATTAAGAATAACATAGGGAGGTAATTTGTTATTCACTCAAAATTTAACTATACAGCCCAACTTAATTTACCTTAACTCATAACATAATTGCAACTAAATATATAAATCTGCTCATTCAATTAACAATAAAAAACTATTGAACTTACAAAGAAATTCAGTTTTAACATAATTATAACAGAGTATTATTATTAACTTATGGATTATGATGATGTATTCTTGCAAATAAATTCGTACGATTTTATAACAGAATAAAATAAATTTCATAATTTATCCTAAATTACACATCTTTACAGAATTTCAAAACAAATCCAAGTTAAACCCAGATGAAAGAAATGTGCATATTTCAAGAAAGATAATATTTAACAGAAATAAAAGGATTGGGAAGAAAAAGACATGCCTGTGTGAAGTAGTATTGGAGCGAGAATAAGTGTTTTATGGTCTCAGATTGATGGGATTTTTGATATATGAAGAGTAATCCGGTAACAAGATATATAGTAGAGTCGCGTTTTAGCGCCAGCGATTCTTGTGGAAACCAATGGGTGTATATGGACCGGTTTGGGCCAAAAAATGATTTGGTCCAGCCCAAATTAGTGAAACAACCCGAACACATATTTCGTCATATAAAGTAAAGGGGTCAAAATGGGGAACGAGTCACTTTATATGGGATAATGAGTCAGGTCCAAATGAGTTTGTTCGGGTTGGGTCATGCATCGAACCGTTTAAATATAGTAATAGTGTGTATTTTAACAATTAAGATTAAATAAATGCATTATAGTTAAGAAAATATTATTCAAATATCACTAAGTGAGATTAGATTAATATGGTATTATTTAAATTTTATGGATTAAGAAAAACGCATAACACTTAAGATTTTTTTTAAAGCAATTTAATATTTTATATTTATATTATTTGAAACTTAAATATATTTAATAATTTAATATTGTAACTAAAATTTTCATGAATCTAGGAGACAAATATAAAATATTATTGTTGAGTAAAAAATAAGTCATTAAATATTAATTAGTTTAGCTAAATGTATATTTTTTCAGTAGGCCAGTTAATGACCCGCTTATAAACCTATTAAAAGTCCATATAAATGTTTACAAATCTCAACCCATGAACAATAGAAAATATATTGGTTGTGTTAGGTTGGTTCGGACCAGTAAAGGGCCACCCAATGGGTTTTGACCCTTTTTGCCATCTATAAAAAGTGTTCAGAATCTTAAAAATAAAATAAAAAATATAAAGAAAAGGTAATGTGTATAAAATAAAAAGACACCTATATAATTTCATTATTTATATAAGATAATTGAATAACTGGAAGAAAACATTATTAACATTTATTGACATGAAAAATTTCTATTTAGTACAAGACCTCAAAGATGAGGAATATTATTGAAACAACATTAAGAGAAAATAACATACTAAATTGACAAGAGCTAGCATTGAACATTCTATTGGAAACATCAACAATAGATTTTATTTAGACATGGCAACTCAAACTCGAACCCGAACCAATAATGGGAACCCTACTAACATTGCCATTTTCATCGACATAAACCCAAACTCGATCGCATCGAAAATCAGTACTAGGTAATGTTCCCGGTGGCAAAATTATAGCCGTGACCAAAGGATTCTCCCTTTCAATAGTCATTACTGCCACATTTCCTGGCGCCCCGACGAGCTCAGGCCACGAATCCTTACCTACATAGACCACATAAGTTATTTTAAACTAAATTAGTAACAATACTTATATTATAATAATGAACTACAAGAAAATAAATCAACAAAGATTTATCATTCTAATAGGAAACTCGTCATTGTTATAATTACCAAATCACATATATAATACAATACATAAAGCGATATTAAATTAAGTAATTACCTTGACATTCGGTAGACATCCTTAAAAATAACTTTTGGCCTTTCTTGTTTTCTTTGCTTATGATTAGTAGATATGTAATAAAAAGCTATGACAGGCTATTTATAGAACAAAATTTTTCAATGCTAGCTTCTTGTTTGGTATTTTTTGGACTTTTGGTTCTTGGTAAAGTACTAAAAGGAAAATATAAAATGATTTTAAAGATTGGATTGCTATGTCAAAATGACTTGGCATCAAATTAATTTAGATATCTCACTATCTTAATGTGCATGTGCGCAGTTTATTGTCGATATTATATATCTCTTCACGCAATGTTTGGTGGCTGCCTGAGACTGTATATATCTAGTAAAATATGATTGTTTTGACTATAATAAATTAAATATTTATCTTAAACTACTTATAGTTGGAAGTGATTGGTTCAAGAAATATTAAGTTTGACAATACATAATTTAATCGATCATTTAATAGAAAGGTTTACAATGAAAATGAACAAGTCTCAGAATGTTATCTGGGTACATAACTCACATGCAGCTACATGTACTCCATATATAAAAGCCATCTACGTGTTTGCAAATGCTTTTGGAAGCTCAAAAACAGTTGCTTAAAGCAAAAGTAAAACATAAATTTTTTTATTCAAAAGCAGGAGGTGTTTGCAAATATGTAAAAAAAGCAGGTTTAATTATTACAAAAATGCCATCTAGAAGAAGCAATGGAAGAAGCACCTCCTAAGCTGCTTCTTGCCAACCTGCTTTTACCTGCTTTTCACTTGAAGAAGCAATAGCAGAAGCACCTACTTGCAAACACTATCAAAGTGCTTTAAGCACAAAAAAAGCAAAAAAATACTTTTTAAAAGCATTTGCAAACACCCCTTAAGACAACCTCTGGAATATATTGTCATTACTTTTTTTGTTTTTCAAGGGTTTAATCCCTTTTGAGGCGTGTCGAAAATATTAAGTGAGAACCTCTCCAAACAGAGATTAGAACTTAAGTTTACTACTTTGTAGTGACTGCTCATTTTCACTAGACCAATCACATGTTGATATATATTGTCATTACTTGTCATGTAGAACTATCATACAACACTAGGGAAAACTAATGTCTCGAGCCCTACGTGTACTTAAGATTATGACAATAACCTTAAACTCATCGTATAAAATATATTATTAACATTATTGTACATTTGTACATACAATACACACTAGCACAAAATATATTATTAACATTATTGTACACACAATATACCCTTGTAAAAATTTCACGGCACCGGTTTAACCAAGATTCGTGGACAAAAGTAATTCATTGTCAAATGGAGGGTTCATAGGGTAGTTCTTGCCCAAACCGGGTCGTCTGGTTGAACCCAACACATTAACGTAAAAATTACAATACACTTGCTTTGAAATGAAATATATATCTATCTATATATATATACATACATATATATATATATTATATATAACTCAATCAATCACAAAACAAGTGTATTTCACTTATTTTTTGGTTGAATGAGTTTAATCAAACCTGAGTTGAGCAAAAATTTTCGGGTTTCATATCTTATATCCACGTCAGATAGGATCAGGAAGCGAGTCAAAGCCCAACAACTAAAAGAATAAGCCACCTCCTCACCTCATCAAAGCTCCCACGATTTTATCTATTTTGTGAGATCTCTTTATAATGTCAAAATAGCTCATATCGTCATATTGTTTTTGTGATTTATGTATTTTCTATGTTCTAGTTGTGTTGGCATCGATCACGTATTCTTTTGTTTCGAAATTGTGTCAAATTTGACCATTATTGGATCATATAATTAACAAATCAACAAATCTCATGTTGTTGTGATTTCTTTTATTAGTCAAATTTGAGCCATCGAAATCTTCTAATTATGTCAATGAAGCCGTAGTTTAGTAGCTAGGTTTTCTTTCTTTCTTTTTGAGATGGTGATACATCGTTATATCAAACACTGACAAACCTGAGACCATATTACAGTTATGTGAATTTTCCTTTAGTTTATATTAGTATTTAATAGTGTTTTATATATTATCTACAATTATTTGTATTTGTCTATTTAATCAGTTATTGAAATAATTTCTGATATAATGATTGATGAAAAATGTATTCTTAACAAAAATCTAAAAATCTAATTATAAGTATATGCATTAGTATGAAGAATACTAAAACTTTTTATATATATGCATTTGAATTTCACTGGAAAGATGTGAACAGACCCACAAACTTTCACGTATGACATACATTTTGGACCACTTTTTCATAAACAATTAATTCGCCCAACATTTTATTTATATGGCGAAATTGCAAATTTAGTCCCACAGGATTTGACCATCGTAACTTTTGACCATGTAGAATATTAAATTATACTTTCGACCAAAAAATTTGAAATATTTAGCAAAGTTTTGATCCCGTATTTTATAAAATTACACTTTGTATCTTTGGCTACAAAGAAGGCAATGGAACATAAACTCCTGACCAAAAAATATAAAATAAATTGAACTAGTATACGCTCCGTGCTATGCACGAATTTATTTTAAATCTATTTATATTGTAGTTTACGAGATAGTATAAATATGAACAATAATGATTGGGATATTTTAAAATAATTATTGAAAATTTGAAATTACATAAAATAAATGAAAAAACTCAAAGGTCAATTGTCTAACGAAATATTAGAAAAATTAACTAAGTAGTTAAAGATATATGCATATTGAATGAATTCAATACAAACTATTTGGTCATGGGAAGATATGCAACTATGTGGAAAGAGTTAGATCTTACGCCCTCATTATGTTCATATTTACATTTGAAATATTCAATAATTTTGATATAAAGAACTTACTTGAATTTAAGTGAGACCATTTTTTTAGTACACTGGTCTTCTAAATAAAAACTTATAGAAATATATTAGATTGTAATATATTTTGATTACAAAATAGGCTACATGTAATTAGATAAGTTTATGCATGTACATACCAACTCTTCACATGTAGAACATGTGCTACTATTGTAGTATAACATTCAACCTATACATAAAAATCAAGAAAAATTGCATGTTCTTTGTTAGTACCAAAATTCTATCCATCTTCACTATCATTGAGATGCTTGATTTGTCATATGGCGCCACATTATTTTCACCGCTCTCCCAAGTCCATCCTCCGCCACCATGTTTATTCTCCTTGACTCTAACACCTTGTGGATTTCCCTTCTTCTCAAGTCTTAAATTAGCACTTTCATATGCCACACCATTCCTCTCCATCCTCTGTTTACATTGTCGCACCACAACCACCATTTTTCATGCCATAATGTCGACCTATGATGCAATCATAACAACATCCCTACCAACCATTGCAATGTCGTTGCTACTCATTTTCTTTATATCAGGCTCAACCTGTAACCCCTTTTGTGTTTTTCTCTAGAAATGGAACGTATAAAGAGTGAGATGAGATATTAAACACCATAAATGAAATAATTGTTGATTATAAAGAAATTTGATACATGTTCTTTCTTAAAATTATATTCAAAATTTTAATGTCACTTGTTTTCATTAACAAACATGATAGTTTCTTTGCATTAAAACTTGTACACGTAAAGTCGATCGTCGATCCTCAAAATTTTATATATGAAACTTGCTTCTAAGACATCAACAATAATTTCAAACTACTTGACTATATATGTCACCTGAGAAAAGTTAGATAATCCATTACCTCTTGATGAACTCGTACATTATACCATGATGATTATTGAGAAAAATTGAGGCCAATCTTTATTATCGAAGCGGACAACAGTTGAACCAGGGGACTTTAGAACTACAAAAAGATAAATAAATTATTTATGATGCTCAATATGCAAATAGAAGAAAAAGATTTGAAATGGGTAAAAAAAAGGCAAATGAACACAAATAAATTTTTGTCGCGATTAAGTTCAACTTATTACTCTGGTGGAATTTTTTACCTCAAACTTCTCAGACCTTTTATTCTATTACAAACTTCATTTGGATAACTCCAAAATAAATTAGGATGACAAAACTACAATAAAAATCAATATATTTATGATGCTCAATATGCAAATGAACAGAGGACTGCATTCTATTGCTGTACTGCATAACAAAATATCCAAATTGTGATTATATTATAACTTACATCATCTTTCTTGAGCATTTCTTCGAACATCTGAAGCACATAGTTGAAGCAAAGATATCTTTATTTATTTATTTATTTTTTTTTTTTGAAGTTGAAAAATAGAAAACGGATGAGAAGTTGATATAGTTCTAGTCCTAGAGAGTTAAAGCTATGAAAGTAAACGTGCTCCAATAAAGCTTGCTTGCCTTCACAGAAATCTCGTTCCCAAGGATGTAATTTGTGAGATAATGTAAGGGTTCGAAGAGTAATCACATGACTGATGCCCAATAAAAATGAGAATAAGTTCATTTTAATCTATCAAGTGGCTATTAATAGAATACAATTTCAATCACAACACATTGAATATATTTATCATTAGCACCAATGTATCATTATAAATTAGTTATCCAACCAAAACGGTGTAACAATCACATTAAATAGACACATATAAATTAGAAACGGAACTTACGAATCCCACCCACCACAACCTTCTTTATTCTCCTTATAGATTCATTGCGTGGTGTGTTTCTTTTAGTCTTTAGTTTACTTGCCACCTTACATATGCCAAACTATTCCACTATGTCTTCTGGTTCCATTATCGCACCAACCACCATTATTATGCCACAGTGTCGCCCCACTGCACAATCGTCACATCACTACTACCATTGTCATGTTGTTACTCATTTTCTCAACAAACACCTCATTTTGTAACCCGTCTAAATCTGTGAAAAATGTATTGGGACACAAAGTCAATACTCAATTTTAATGTGTGTAATCTTGCTTCTGTGTCCACAAAAGTTGTATTCGTAATAAGCACCGAAAATTAACCAAAACATACAACACAATTATTTGCAGTCAACCAACAATTTAACCAAAAAATGACAATTGAATCAAAGTTGATATAAACCAAATTTAGAGAAAATAACATAAGGTCATTTACCTTGTTATCCACAAACAAAATTTGGCTATTTAACTGCACAATCTTGGGAAAACGTCCAAGACTTCTCTTCAACCTTCGTGTATGAAGCTATCCGCTTAGTTCTCTTTTTCTGTAGGACACCGTATTTTTTCCTATCCATTTTGTTGGGTTTCCTAAAATCCCATCAAATTCCCAACAATGTTATCATAGAAACCCCCATTTCTTCACCTGATTTCTTCGAAGAAGTAACCCATGGGCTTTTTCTTGGGTTATTTGATCAAATCTCATTTTCTCAATTCTCTTTAAAGCTGGACCTGGCACCATGGTTTAGTATGAATAAAAATACATGTGATTAGTTAGTTGAGTACGACCCAATACAATTTCTTGAGCAGAATGCAACTACAATAAATAATGCGCATTATACCACAATAGAACATGAGAAAAATAAAAAAGAAACCATAACAATAAAAGAATTGGTAAAAGGTAAAAGGTAAAAGTATAGATGGAACGGAAAGGGAAGAGGGGGTGAGACAATTCATCCAGAAAACTTTAAACACAAATATACCTTCTTTCTCTTAACTTTTTTCACCATACAAAATAATGAAAAGGCGTTTTGTTTTTGTTCGATTACTAACACAAACACATGGAGCTTTACATATATTTGTTCTCACCAAATTAGGAAACTCTTAGAAACCTTTGTCTTACCCCTACTCCACCTCCATATCTAGATACCAAACATAACTAAAAGTGTAGTAGAGGATAAATAGATCATTTGTCTTAGCGTATACTTTAGCATATCACCAATAATATAAACAAATGTGCCAGGAATCAGTATAGACGGTATCCATTTGACTTTATTTTTCAAACTTGTATATCCAGTAAAATGAGTTAGCATCCCTTGATCATTTTGCCATAAAAATTTAGGTTGCAATTTGGTAGTCAAGCTAATAGCACTATAAAAAAGTTAAAACAAACAAACAACATTCCCCCCCAATTGATTGCACAAAATTGAAATAAAGGAATAGATGTGCTATATTCCGTGAGGTTCTAACCTGTGCGAATTTACTTGGAAGGCACCAAAGAAGACACAATTTTCTACAACTTATACAACCTCCAAAGCCTTCATATTTCCAAAATTTCCTTTAAGTTTCTAACTGCATATATAAGCCAAAAGTAAATGCATCTAAACTCAGTTAAACCAAAGTTATATACATCTAAAGCCAGTCATACCTGAAATAAAATCACAAGGAAATTTAGGACCATGAAGACACATTTCACCTGAAGAGCAAAATATTATGTCTTTAATCAGTCTTTTTCTTTGGGATCCCTAACAGGAAATAAATTATATTAAAAGAAACAACTACAAACAAACAATCAACTTTGCCATCCATGCTAAGAGAAGTTGGGGTTTAGCAAATATAAATGCCACAGGCATTTACACATTCCTTCTTGAATAAAAATACCTGTGGAGCTCTTCACGAACTATGGAAAGAGAGTATTTTTTTTCTCTGAAAATAAAATTGCAAAAGAGTTAAATAAAATTCCATAATAAAATAAAGATTAACAGTAGCCTACCTTATACTACTTCATCATACCCTGCAAAATCATCCTTCAAATCAATTCCTTTGGTTTGATAAAAAAAACAGCCGTGTGTGTATGTGTAACATAAAAAAATCATGACAAAAGTTCATCCCATTGAAATTTAAGGATCTATTGTATATATTACCAATTTAAAGTATGTACAAATTAATGGTGTGGTGTGAAAATGGCAAATAAGATGTTTACCTTCATAGGAGCATTTGATCGAACACGTAATAGATGTAGTGGTACTTTAATATAGAGGACCTTTAAGACAGAAGATAAAGTTATAAAGCCTACGAATTCGACGGAAGTTGCAGCGGAATGCGAGCCACCACGGCCAAAAGCAATCAACCTGTTTCCCATGGACGAATAAATGCCAAGAATAGAGGAAAATAACAACTACTGCTTAAAATGAAACATGAGGGCTTGAAACTTTCTCTCCCATGATGAAACGTTATAGTTTGAATGGGGCAGTTGGGAGTTAGTTTTTCCACCACTGCCATGAAAACTGTCCATCATTGTGGGGAGTTGGAGTCGGTTTCTAACTCCACGTCTAACATTATGAGAAATTCATTAACAAAATTAATTCAAAATTACAGAAAATTAGCGTTTTAGTCAAAATAAATCAAATTGGTCAACACACTGATGTGAAATATATTTATAAGTAGAAGTAGATAGATAAGTAGATAACAATGTTCTTATGTAAATATTAGATCTGTAGAGCAGTTCCTTTCTTTTTTTAGATTATTGGATTTGTAGAGCAGGAAACAATTGAAGCAATTAAAGCAATTTATTTTACATATGTACAAAGAATGTGAAGTAACATATGTAAATTCATTGTAATATTCAATTGAAGCAATTTCCATTCAAGCATACTCAGCCATATTCATATTCAAGCAATTGGTCTAGTGAAAAGGATTAATCACTACAAAGTAGCGAATGCAAGTTCGAATCCCTGTTGGGAGAAGTTCTCACTTAATGTGTTCAACGCGCCTCAAAAGGGATTAATTCCTTGGGAAACAAAAAAAAATCTATCTGCAGAGAGAGAAAGAGAAAAAGAAAAAAGTGTAACGAGAAGTGGATTAAGATTTGAATGAAAATTAGTTAATTTCAGAAGGGCAACTTTGTCTATTAAAAAAATTAAATAAAAAATATGACACGTGTCGCTTCCTAAAGGAATATCTCAATTACACAATAACCAACAAAAATATGGGTTTCTTTGATGCTGGACCCCTTTAGTTTGACACATGTCTTACCTTCTTAATACATTTTCTTTTTTTCTTTTTCTGCTCTGTCTGCTGCAGAAAAACCAATGTTATTAAAATCGGATCGGTCGGTCGGACCGGTTCAACCATGAACCTGTGCCCTCTTCGGTTCGAACTGCCCACTAAAATCGGATGCTTTCAGAACTGGTCAAGAACCGGCTAACTGGTGGCCCGGTCTGACCCGCGGCTCCAAACTTTCTCTATTTAAAAAAAAAAAAAAAGTTAGGGTTTTATAACCCAAATTCTGCACGCTGAGAATTGAGGAGAAAGCTTAGGTGCAGCTCAAGGTAAGAAAATCCTTCTTTTCTCTTCAATTTGTTTTTCTTCTTCGTTTCCTTCAATCTCCTTCAAAATCCTTCTTTTTCTAGTCAATCTTCCTGCTAATTTGAGAATGATCTTCAAACTTCACCCAACAACAGAGAATTCTATAGTATTTTAATAAGTTTATCTCTTTGTGAAGATGTGTGTATTTTTATTCTTGAAGTCCAGAAAAAGAGGAAAAATTTAAAGATGAAAATGCTACTCCCTCTGTCCCAAATTATTTGTCGTTTTACATGTTTTCACACATATTAAGGTATCTATTAAATAGCCTCAACTTTAGAGAAAAAATTAATTATATACATAAAATACATTTATTCTTTATTTATCTCACAATTAGCTATTTACAAGTTATTCAAGTTTTACATTCTCTCTCTTAAATTTTCTCTTACATACCTAAAATGTGTAATTAATAATGTATTGAAATCCTAAAGTGACAAATAATTTGGGACAAATTTTTTTCTCTAAAATGACGGATAATTTGGGATAGAGGGAGTATAAAATAAGGAAGAATTGGAAGTTTGGTTGCTTCTAAAGGGACGGCTAAGATAAATGGGAATTGAGTGAAGGAAGACATTAAATAAATGGGGAAGTGGATTTTAGTCTTTTAAGAAAATAATTAAGGAGATCAAAAGTCTATGGAATTCTTTTTCTTTTCTCAATGTAATTTTTTTTGTGCAATGTATTAGGAGATCAAAAGTCTAGTATTCAAATTCTTTTATTTACAATCTTTTGTGTGTGCTCATGAGTTAAATTTAATTTGGATCCTATATAAATATTACTAGTATATACCCCGTGCTATGCACGGGTGTTACAAAATATATTTTTACAAACGTACAATTCATTTGATAATTAAACAATTTATGCAAAAATTCAACAATTTCCTTAATCACTTATTTGAATACAACAAATCCAAAATCAAAATATAACTAACAAAAGATATAGAGTACATAATATTATAGTCGTATGCAATGACTCTTCTTCTTTAGCTCACTTATTCACGTACGCATTTTTTCATGTGACGATTTATACTCCACTTTTTCACTCTTTCTCCATCTACAATAAAAAGTAAAAACCAAATGTTAAGCACAACTTATGTTGAAATTCCAATTCCAAAAGGATAAAAAAAAAAAAAGAAAAAATCTTTTAAACACCAATGACTCACCCCACTAACACTTATTAATTAAATACGTATTTTGGCGAAAGTAAATCAATTAAAGTCATACGATATATCACAGTATTTTTTTTTCTAGTTTGTATTATAAATAACAAGTAATGAAATAATTTTAGAAAATAAATAATACTTATGACATCATCACAGGTTCAACCAGTGGTTGAACCGGTCAAACCGATACGTTATGAAAACATTGAGAAAAACACGTGATTTTTCCTCTCCTTTCATCCACCATTATTTTGCCCTACTATTGACGGTTTTTTCCCCTTATATTTTTTATCCAGGTGACGTAGACACCATCAAGTCATTGACCCGTGACAATTGATCAAAACAGATAGTCTTATGGCTAGCACAACATTTCCGATTTCTTGAAATGTTAAATATTATCAGTCATGAAGTTGAGAATGTAATATCATAGTATTACCTCCGTTCGTTATTTTTTACTCCCTTCACTTTTTGCACGGAGTTTTGGGCTAGAGTTGAAAAAGTGAATTTTTTGGATATTTTTACGTTTATATCCTCAAAAGTAGTGGTTGAGAATTAGTGGTGTCAAATCATTACTTTATGTGAGAGTATTTTTGAGAAAAATAATTTCATTCATAGAAAGAGAGTCTTATTTTGAGACGTTCCAAAAAAAAAAATAGAAGTAAAAAATTAGGGACAGAGAAAGAGAAAGTATGTTTCTTGTTCTAACATGTATGAAGCTTCCTACACGAAGCTTCCTACACCTTGCTTCAATCCCACATCCATGCAAGAACAGATGGACACAGGGACAAGGGGGGGCTAGCCCTGAATTTTTTTTTTTTTTTTTTAGTAGTGGTGTATTTTTTATTTCGAAAAAAAAAAAGTTCAATAAATTAGCTCAATATGAAATTTTCTGCCCAAATATAATCTTAGTCCAATTAATATCACACAACCCACTCTAATAATAACTCACTCTACCCAATTTCTAAGCCCCAATTGTGAATGTTATTAATTTTTTCTATATATATTTATGATATATGTTTGTGCAATTGTGCTTATATAATAAACTAATAGTGTTATATATTCATTATTGATGTTTATATTCACTTCCCAAAATTAATTTTTAGATTCAAGCTTCATTTTTGTGCTTAAAGTTATATACTTGTTAAGATTTTCATAAGTATTAGATTAAGATATGAGGATAACTATTATATTAAAATAATATGATGATTAAATCAAGATGCAATAGAGTTAATAGTATTCATTTACATATTAAACACTAATCTTAGATGGTTAATAGTTATTTTTTATTGAAATGTCAAACACTAATATTATATTCTTAATAGTTTTTTATTAGTATTTATTGGCCTATTGAGATTCAACCTCTCTTGTTTTATCAAATGGAATGAAAAATAAGTCTTGTCATTATTATGTCTCTATTATATTTAACTTCTACTTCTTGAGTATGTCATTATTCTTGAGATAGTTATGTTTTGTACATTTTATGGTGTTAGAAATAAGGAGAGATACTATCATGGACTGATTTCAAACGATGGAGAGATAGTTATGTTTTGTACATTCCGCACCTGCGTCCATGTTCTTACACCTCTTTGTGTCTCTAGACAATTAAATATTTAACCAAAAATATAACATGTCAATTACTGCCGGTAGAAGCAAATTCAATCAATCATGCGGCCTCCAATTTATGTTACCTTGTCCCTACAAAACAAGATAAAAGTTATTGAATGAATGTTAATAGAATGGAATGGGTAAAATGGAGTTTAGATCTAAATGGCAGCGGCCGTAACTTGCGGTGGGGAAGAGTCGGAAGCAGCAAAATTATTAATTGCAGAGAAACCTCAACAATGGTAGGGACTAATGGAATGAGTAAGAGAAAATATCTCTGTATCTTTTGCAGCCAAACTAGGTTGCAAATATACTTCAAAATTATATACCGTGCAGTGTCATATACTCGAATATTCAGATACTTATTCGATATACATCACCGTTTCCAATAATAAGAAAATAAAAAATAGAAAAGATACCATGTATTTCTTAAAAAAAAAATCACCCAAAATACTTAATAACACGTATTTCTTAAAAAAAAATCTAGATTATGTATATTAACAAAGTGATTTGCATGAAACACTTGAAATTTTTCAAAGGGCCAAAGACTTTGCATAAGGTATTAATACTACGGTTTTACTTGAACATTTATATGAGAGGAAGATAACATGTTCATTTTAAAATAGAATAAAAAATGAACTAATTATATTTTACATAACTTTTATTATATATTTTTAAAACTATGGTTTCTTATTATAATGTATTTTTAAATATGCACACACATATTTTAGCTGTATCGTATTCTATAAATTTTGAAAATTCTTATCGCCATATTCATATCGTACCCGTTCGTATCGCCGTATCCATATATATGCAACATAGCAGCCAAACTTTTTGTTAACCAAGGTTAGTATTTTTTTTAACCAAGGTTGGTTAAGAAATGTGGTAAATAAAATTTTAAAGAAACGTGTCAATATCTAATAGAGGGAGAAAAAGCAAAAATAAAAAACTGTACAAATGTTGCGGTGAACAAGTGTCGAGTAAAGTGGGGTGCAGACCACCCAACATCGAAGAAACCCAAAATATGTCTCCACTTATAACTTACTAGAAAAGTACATGTTCGTTGTACGTGTAGTTAATTCCATGAATATTTTTTTTAAATTTTTTTTCTTCAGCTTTTAAACACCTGTCCATAATTATTTTTTAACTTATTTTTAAATTCAGTTTCCCTTCTCTTTCTTTAACCCTGGTTAACCACGGTTAGGCTTAGGCAGGGTACTTTTGAAGCCTGTTTCTCAATTATGCAAGAGACAAAAATATTTCATTTAAGTGGATATTTTGTTGTGTGTCAGAATTTTGAGATTACTCAGTCGACATGAATGAGCTAAATATTTTAGCTAAGCAGGTTTTGTAAGAGTTACCCGACCCGGGCCCACCACTTAGTGTAAATATGTTCTCAGTCATTCACACCATAAGTTTAAAGTGTTGTATATTACAAGATATTTGTGTACCAACAGGAATATAAATATATGAACTACTTTTTTAGCCAATATAGGAGAATGTGTTTTAACTTTAGAGAAGAATTTAATCAATTGTAACTTTTGATAAAGACATTGCTTGTGTTTTTTGATAGATGGAACCACACAAGCAAGCCAATCTAAATGGAACAGGGACAAATTAAAAGCCAACAACATTGAGAGAATTGCAATTGTGGTACCAAACTATATACCGATTCTCACTTGTGGTACCATAAAAATCGAGGCCGACACATTTGGTACCACAATTTAAGAAATTGAATCACTTTTGGTACCACCGTTAAAATTGGACGTTAACTGATGACGTGGCAGTTAAGTTTTATTGCAAAATTGATACCATTACTTATGTTGACTGACAATTATACCCCTAACTTTTCAAGTTGTCAAAATAACCCCACATATTCAAATTTACTGACAATTTTAGTCCACATTGTTGCCTAATTTCAAAATTGGCTCGAATAAGACACATGCGGACCAATTTAGAGATTTTACTTATTATGTTTACATATTTATTTAACTAATTTAATTTTATAAATAATATTAACAAACCAAATAATACTTTAACATAAATTTGATAAAATATTAAAAATAAAACATATTTTTTAAATCTAAAATTTATATAATAATATTAATTAAAAAGATAAAATTATATATTATTTATAAAATATTTATAATTTACAAAAAAAAAAAAAAAAAAAAAAACCCCAAACCCCCCCCCCCCCCCCCCCCCCCCCCCCCCCCCAACCCCATCCCCATCCCCGTAACCCCCTCCCCCAACCCAAATCCCAGGCCGCGGCGGCCTGGGATCGTCCGTCCCAGGCCACCTCGGCCTGGGACCGCCAAGGCCGCGGTGGCCTGGGTCCTCTGATCCCAGGCCACCTCCCAGGCCGCCGCGGCCTGGGATTTGGGTTGGGGGAGGGGGTTACGGGGATGGGGATGGGGATCGGGATGGGGATGGGGATGGGGATGGGTTGGGGGGGGGGGTGTTGGTAGGGATGGGTTTTGGGATTTTTTTTTTTTTTGTAAATTATAATTATTTTATAAATAATATATAACTTTATCTTTTTAATAAATATTATTATATAAATTTTAGATTTAAAAAATATATTTTATTTTTAATATTTTATCAAATTTATGTTAAAGTATCCCCCCCCCCCCCCCCCCCCCCCCCCCCCCCCCCCCCCCCCCCACCCCCCCCCCCCCCCCCCCCCCCCCCCCACCCCCCCCCCCCCCCACCCCCCCCCCCCCCCACCCCCCCCCCCCCCCACCCCCCCCCCCCCCCACCCCCCCCCCCCCCCACCCCCCCCCCCCCCCACCCCCCCCCCCCCCCACCCCCCCCCCCCCCCACCCCCCCCCCCCCCCACCCCCCCCCCCCCCCACCCCCCCCCCCCCCCACCCCCCCCCCCCCCCACCCCCCCCCCCCCCCACCCCCCCCCCCCCCCACCCCCCCCCCCCCCCACCCCCCCCCCCCCCCACCCCCCCCCCCCCCCACCCCCCCCCCCCCCCACCCCCCCCCCCCCCCACCCCCCCCCCCCCCCACCCCCCCCCCCCCCCACCCCCCCCCCCCCCCACCCCCCCCCCCCCCCACCCCCCCCCCCCCCCACCCCCCCCCCCCCCCACCCCCCCCCCCCCCCACCCCCCAAAAATAATAATTTTTTTATTAAAATTTGTTCTATAAGATATTTCTTTCCAATATTATTTTAGGATAAAGAGTGTCAAATTTTGAAAATCAAATTGATATATTATGCAAGTTTGATTTTTAATATTAGACTTTTATGCATAATCATATTTTAAAATTATTAATATCTTAGTTTGTTGTATTTTTAACTTACACTTTTACATGTTTATAAAGAAATATAGTCATATTAAATTTATATGAGCTTACAAATTAGTATCATATTACAATTATGATATAAGTTATGTAAATATTATGTGATTTAATTTAAATATATTCTAAGATTTTATATATTTTTAATCAATTGTAGGATAATGTTTAAATTTTATGCATATTATATATACTTTAAAATTAAATATATTTATTATATCATTAAGACGTCATCCGGTCCGGCGGTCCGACCTGTTCGACCAGTAAAACCAGTGGCCAGTTGGCTCACCGGTTTACTGTCCGGTCCGGTTCTAAAAACATTGCTTCAAAAGTACCCTGCCTAAGCCTAACCGTGGTTAACCAGGGTTAAAGAAAGAGAAGGGAAACTGAATTTAAAAATAAGTTAAAAAATAATAATGGACAGGTGTTTAAAAGCTTAAGAAAAAAAAGAAATTTTTTTTTTAAAAAATTCATGAAATTAACTACACGTACAACGTACCTGTACTTTTCTAGTAAGTTATAAGTGGGAGCATATTTTGGGTTTCTTCGATGCTGGGTGGTCTGCACCCCACTTTACTCGACACTTGTTCACTGCAACATTTGTACAGTTTTTTATTTTTCCTTTTTCTCTCCCTCCATTAGATATTGACACGTTTCTTTAAAATTTTATTTACCACAGTTCTTACCAAACCTTGGTTAAAAAAAATACTAACCTTGGTTAACAAAAAGTTTGGCTGCTATGTTGCACAGATACGGATACGGCGATACGAATGGGTACGATGTGAAATATTTAAAATTTTCAAAATTTATAAAATACGATACGGCTAAAATACGTGTGTGCATATTTAAAAATACATTATAATAAGAAACCATAGTTTTAAAAATATATAATAAAAGTTATGTAAAATATAATTAGTTCATTTTTTATTCTATTTTAAAATGAACATGTTATCT
This sequence comes from Penstemon davidsonii, assembly GCA_034814905.1. Lineage (NCBI taxonomy): Eukaryota > Viridiplantae > Streptophyta > Magnoliopsida > Lamiales > Plantaginaceae > Penstemon > Penstemon davidsonii. The sequence goes on from JAYDYQ010002534.1 coordinate 27,729,136, forward strand.
TCCTCTCATATAAATGTTCAAGTAAAACCTTAGTATTAATACCTTATGCAAAGTCTTTGGCCCTTTGAAAAATTCAAGTGTTTCATGCAAATCACTTTGTTAATATACATAAACTAGATTTTTTTTTAAGAAATACGTGTTATTAAGTATTTTGGGTGATTTTTTTTTTAAGAAATACATGGTATCTTTTCTATTTTTTATTTTCTTATTATTGGAAACGGTTACGTATATCGAATGAGTATCTGAATATTCGAGTATATGATACTGCACGATGTATAATTTTGAAGTATATTTGCAACCTAGTTTGGCTGCAAAAGATACGGAGATATTTTCTCTTTCTCATTCCATTAGTCCCTACCATTGTTGAGGTTTCTCTGCAATTAATAATTTTGCTGCTTCCGACTCTTCCCCACCGCAAGTTACGGCCGCTGCCATTTAGATCTAAACTCCATTTTACCCATTCCATTCTATTAACATTCATTCAATAACTTTTATCTTGTTTTGTAGGGACAAGGTAACATAAATTGGAGGCCGCATGATTGATTGAATTTGCTTCTACCGGCAGTAATTGACATGTTATATTTTTGGTTAAATATTTAATTGTCTAGAGACACAAAGAGGTGTAAGAACATGGACGCAGGGGCGGATCCAGGATTTTTGGTCAGGGGGCTTATACAAAAAAAATAAAAATCTATCAAACACTAAACTTAAAGTTTATATTATTCACGAGAAAATATATGACGCAATACAAAAATGGGGAGGTGGAGTTTGACAAAAATGAACCCCACGAGATATTTTAATTACATATGATGTAATCCGTTATAGTCCCAAAAGAACCCAAAATATCTTCATATTTACTTTAATAATTGACCACGACGGTTTTTCATCGTTTGAAATCGGTCCATGATAGTATCTCTCCATATTTCTAACACCATAAAATGTATAAAACATAACTATCTCAAGAATAATGTCATACTCAAGAAGTAGAAGTTAAATATAATAGAGACATAATAATGACAAGACTTATTTTTCATTCCATTTGATAAAACAAGAGAGGTTGAATCCCAATAGGTCAATAAATACTAATAAAAGACTATTAAGAATATAAGATTAGTGTTTGACATTTAAATAAAAAATAACTATTAACCATCTAAGATTAGTGTTTGATATGTAAATGAATATTATTAACTCTATTGCATCTTGATTTAATCATCATATTATTTTAATATAATAGTTATCCTCATATCTTAATCTAATACTTATGAAAATCTTAACAAGTATATAACTTTAAGCACAAAAATGAAGCTTGAATCTAAAAATTAATTTTGGGATGTGAATATAAACATCAATAATGAATATATAACACTATTAGTTTATTACATAAGCACAATTGCACAAACATATATCATAAATATATATAGAAAAAATTACTAACATTCACAATTGGGGCTTAGAAATTGGGTAGAGTGAGTTATTATTAGAGTGGGTTATGTGATATTAATTGGACTAAGATTATATTTGGGCTGGAAATTTCATATTGAACTAATTTAATGAACTTTTTTTTTTCCGAAATTAAAAATACACCACTACTATATTAAAAAAAAAACAAATCAGGGGTAGCCCCCCCTTGTCCCCGTGTCCGTCCGCCCTTGCATGGACGTGGGATTGAAGCAAGGTGTAGGAAGCTTCATACATGTTAGAACAAGAAACATACTTTCTCTTTCTCTGTCCCTAATATTTTACTTCTATTTTTTTTTGTTGGAACGTCTCAAAATAAGACTCTCTTTCTATGAATGAAATTATTTTTCTCAAAAATACTCTCTCACATAAAGTAATGATTTGACACCACTAATTCTCAACCACTACTTTTGAGGGTATAAAAGTAAAAATACCCAAAAATTTCACTTTTTCAACTCTAGCCCAAAACTCCGTGCAAAAAGTGAAGGGAGTAAAAAAATAACGAACGGAGGTAGTACTATGATATTACATTCTCAACTTCATGACTGAAAATGTTTTACATTTCAAGAAATCGGAAATGTTGTGCTAGCCATAAGACTATCTGTTTTGATCAATTGTCACGGGTCAATGACTTGATGGTGTCCAAGTCACCTGGATAAAAATATATAAGGGGAAAAAACCGTCAATAGTTGGGCAAAATAATGGTGGATGAAAGGAGACGAAAAATCACGTGTTTTTCTCAATTTTTTCATAACGTACCTGTTTGATCGGTTCGACCGGTTCAACCAGTCGTTGAACCGGTGATGATGTCATAAGTATTATTTATTTTCTAAAATTATTTCATTACTTGTTATTTATAATACAAACTAGAAGAAAAAATATTGTGATATATCGTATCACTTTAACTGATTTACTTTCACCAAAATACTTATTTAATTAATAAGTGTTAGTGGAGTGAGTCATTGGTGTTTAAAATTCTTTTTTTTTTTTATCCTTTTGGAATTGGAAGTTCAACATAAGATGTGCTTAACGTTTGGTTTTTACTTTTTATTGTAGATGGAGAAACAGTGAAAAAGTCGAGTATAAATCATCATCACATGAAAAAATGCGTATGTGAATAAGTGAGCTAAAGAAGAAGAGTCATTGCATACGACTATAATATTATGTACTCTATATCTTTTGTTAGTTATATTTTGATTTTGGATTTGTTGTATTCAAATAAGTGATTAAGGAAATTGTTGGGCATAAATCTTCAATAAGGGTTCTAATTTGTTGAATTTTTGCATAAATTGTTTAATTATCAAATGGATTGTACGTTTGTAAAAATATATTTTGTAACACCCGTGCATAGCACGGGGTATATTATAATAATATTTATATAGGATCCAAATTAAACAGAACTCATGAGCACACACAAAAGATTGTAAATAAAAGAATTTGAATACTAGACTTTTGATCTCCTAATACATTGCACAAAAAAATGGGATATTTGGCTCAATAGTCTTATCAAATGTTTCATTTGCAAAACTAGCCTTTTCTTTTTTCATTTTCTTTTTTCTTGATTTTAATAACAATTAAATTTAATTAAACTCAATTAAGTCTAATTAATCAATTAACCTAATAATAATAATACAAAACATTCATAAAAATTCATTTTCACTCTCAATTCAGATTTATCTCACTACAAAAAATTCTCCAAAAATCTCATCTCAAATTTTTGTCACTTGTCACTTGGGCGCCCAAGCGACCCGACGGCATTGTTGCCGCTGGGTCGCTTGGGTGCCCAAGTGACCCGGCGGCATTGTTGTCGCCGGGTCGCTTGGGCGCCCAAGTGACCGGGCGGCATTTTCATTTTTTTTTTATAATTTTTCATTTAATTTAAAGTTAATTAATAGCCTAATTTAAGTAAGGCTAGTTTTGCAAATAAAAATTTGAATAAGCTAGTTTTACAAATTAAACTTTTCATAAGGCTATATATGAAAATGACTCAAAAAAAAAATTAAATTTTGTGCTTGGCATTTTTCATTTCATTTGAAAATGCAACAATTGACAACATTTATTGTCATTTTTAAATAACACAAAAGTATGATATCCTGACATTTTAAAATGCAACCACTTAAACTTATTGTGGTGTTACACAATGTTGGAAAGCTAATTTTATTTGGCATTTTATTATGTCAATTTATTCATTTCGTGTGACATTCCATAATGTCATAGTACTTCAATAGATGTGGCATTTTACTATGTCAGTTTATTCATTTCGTGTGGCATTCCATAATGTCATAGTACTTCAATTGCAATGGCATTTTATTTATGCAACTAAATAGACAATTTTGTGACATTATACTTTTAGCTACATCGCTGTAAATGGCACTTATAAAAAACGCCATTATATTTGAAAATGTCACCAACATATATTTTGTATGACATTTTCTAATGCCTCTAAAGTGCATATTTGTTGTAGTGCAATACCCTTTGTTGTTGTCATACTTCAACCAAACTCTCTAAAAATTGTAATTGATAAAGACAATTTCTACATTTTTAAAGGAACAAACTGGACCAAAGTGAGCCAACCAATCAACTTACATAAGTCTAATGTTTCTCGAAATAGTAGTCAAATTTAGTTGTGCTTAATTAATTGGGTTTTTGGCACTTTGCATCCTGATTTAAAAGTTCTGACACTCTGCATCTTGAAAATACAACTTATTTGGCACTTTTCACCCTAGTGTAGGGGTGTTCATTAACCCGATGGACCCGCCCGACCCGCTCAACCTGACCCTACCCAACCCGAACCCGACGGTTTTTGTTATTATAAAACTAGCAACGGGTTAAAATTGTGACCACCCGAAAGTTATGGGTCGGATTGCGGTTTTAGTGGTTAAAAACCGCCCCTAACCCGACCCATCCAAATATTACATGTTTTCTTTACCCAACACCACTTACCAAACAAAACATTGAAAAAGAATTAGGGCTTTCTATCTCTAAAATTCACGCCTGCTCCACTCTCCAGTTCTCTTCTCCATCGCGTCTCTCCTCAAAAATCAAGATTCAAAATCAATTCTCAATTTTCATCACTCATAAGTCACACCAAGCCATACGTGCGAGCCAAGGGTAGGAAATTTGAGCGATCAAGAGGAAAGAGGAACATCAAAGGTTTCAAAGTTTGAGTTATTCATAGTTATTAATCAAGTACCAAATTCCGTAAAAGATCTTGCAACACCTACCTTATTTTATGTGCTTTGTAGTTCCCTTTCATTTGCAGAACCTAAAAAGAGTTTGGAGAACATTTGAGTTTGGAATTATAGTTGCGATTGGCTAAATGGACCATTATGAGTTTGTCCAATCTTATTTTATTTTTATTCTTTCTAGTCAGATTGAATTTTATGTAGTATAAATTAGTTGAATATACTATATAACAAAAAGACTTAAGCATTAAATAAATTCAATGGTTCAACCCGCCAACCCGCCTGCCAAACCGCCCGCACCCGCCTCACCCGAACCGTACGGTTTATGAACTTAAAAATGCGGGTGCGGTTTGAAATTTTGGCAACCCGCATATATCGGGTCGGGTTGATTTTTTCATTGTCACCCGCCAAAACCCGACCGCTTTCACCCCTACCCTAGTGTGTGTTTTGATGAAAAAATTCGTTAATGAAATGGTAGAATAGTCATTTTTGAAAATTTTGACACTTTGCACCATGAAAATATAGAATGTTGGCACTTTACACCCTAAAAATATATTTTTTTAGCATTTTCCACCTCGACTTGATATTTTTAGCGCATTTTTTATTAGCAACAACCCACATCAAAAAGGTTAGCAACTTGTCCAGTGCACACATTATTAATAATAAAGAAATACTAGAAACTTGGTATTTCTGTAGGATCATTTCCAACAATGATTGAAGTGGATAATGAAGATACCTTAAGTTCCTATCATAGTACGGAAACTAAGACAAAGATTGGATATATTTATATGTCATCTTTTGTTTCGTAGGGCCGCACTATATGCAATTATTGTTCTCCACTTAATCAACTTTATCAAAGAATTGAGTCTCATAATTAAATTCAACCCAATTCAACAAAAAATATACTGTATAAAATTATTATAATTTATAATAGGGTAATTTATGTTCGCTGCCATTTAGGTAAATCATTATTACGCTCGCTACCCCTACTACTGTTTCGAAAATTATAAGAATCCCCTTAATTAGAGTGTTTACCAAAATACCCCTTATGGTCTCAATACCCCTACAAGAACACCTCTATTAATTTCATGACATAAGGGGTGTTATTTTTAATAGGCTAAATTATAAGGGGTGTTCTTGTAATATTTGGAAGAATAAGGGTTGTTGGTTACTAAAGTATACCCTGAGGGGGTTCAGGCATATATTACTCAAATTTATAAGTAGTAGTAATATTTATTAATGAAATACACCTCCGAGAAAACAGATTTAAGTTGTCTGGTCCAATCACCCAAAGTCCGAATGTCCTTGTAAACAATTTTCTTTTTACATAAGGAAGAAGAAAACTACCATCAACACACTATTCATTTATCCGCTTTTCCTTTTCACAATAAATTGGATAAACTCATAAAAAACAGAAAAATAGCATTGAAATCCATTTTTCTTGACCAATCCGAATTGTCTCCCAGGGTCTATAATTGCCACAAAAAGTCCAATATATATACGTCTTTTGAACAAGAGTCAAGAAAAGATCTGATGAAAATTGAATAGTTTCACCTAAAAGATGTAAAACAGATATTGGGCATGTAAAACCAGTGAACCAGTGGTTCACTTAGATTTTTTTTTTTTTTTTTTTTAAATTTAGAGATTTTTTGTTATTATTATTTATTTGAACTCTTGTTTAACATTTAATAGAATTACATTTATATACTTTAATTGGAATAACATTCATTATTTTAGTGTTTTAACAATCAATGCAATATTACAATGTTTTTTACATAAAGAAGTACATAACCATTTTCTCATTATTGTGAATAATATTATTTTGTGTATGAAATAATGCAAATCAATTACCATATACGCATCAAGTTACAACAATATAACCCAAATGAACAAGCCAAAACTTTGAAAATGTGATGAACTTTTAATTTTGTTGTCTTATTTTGAATGTATGTATCTTTGAGGGATACTTGAGATTTATATTTTTGACATTGATCTTAATTTTTAAGATATTTTGATTATTTACATGAAACAATAAAAATTTATATTGACAAAGAATGATAATTTTTTGAATTATAATTGTATTTTAGATAATCTAAAAATATATATATAAATATTACATAATAATAAAGTCACACCGGTTATACCGATCGAACCAGTGGTCATTTGAAATTATAATTACATAGATGTTTTGAGTTCTTTTGGTGTCATAATGGGGTATCATATGTAATTAGAGATTATTTTTGTCAAATTTTACCTCCTCTTTTTTGTATCTCCTCATACATTTTCTCGTGAATGAAGTATGAATTTTAAGTTGGACTATTTTATTGGTTTTTTTTTTTTTTTTTTTTTTTGTGTATTTCGATTATTTAGCATACAAAAACATGGATCCGCCCCTGCACTCACATAATCATCCCTAGAGGCTGAAGTGATTGAAAATGTGTGCCTGCATTAATATATAAGTGCACCACTAAAAAGTGTGATTATGTGGAATAGTGTTGTGATGATAATATATAAAATATCAAAATGGATAACAATAGTGTTGGTGGTGTCATTTTAATTGTACCCCTATCATTCTGTGGAAGGATATCATTCGTAGAACAAAAGTTGGTAGGTTTGGCGAGGGTAGTATCCGCTAAAAATATTCTCTATTATTCACTCATCATTTATTAGTTCAAAAGATGAACTAATAATGAAATGTATAACATATAGACATTTTAATCTAAATGGCATGTTGTGACTTTTAACATTTGGATGATCTATTATATGATATGCTTTTATTTTTAAGTTTATTTGTGTCTTGTTTATTAAAACATACCTTCATCTTCATAGTAATATTAATTCTCCCTGGATGATGGAACGGAATTTATAGCAGAAATTTCATTATTCTCTCAAACAAAAATTTATATGTTGGATGATGGAACGGAATTTATAGCAGAAATTTCATTATTCTCTCAAACAAAAATTTATATGTTAGAATATGAGATGAAGCATAAGGAACGGAATTAAGCAATAATTATTATTGTTTAAACAGATGAAAAGGAATTGAAATAAAGCAAAACAAATTATTAACCTTCTTGTTAATAGGCATCATCTATACTTTTGTCCCTCGTGTAGGTGGACTGAACAAATTGATTGTCGTTGGTGCAACTTTTTTTGATATTTTGGTGCCATCCCGTCTCACCTCTTGGAAATAGAATTGTATATTGCAATGGTTCATAGCATCCATAATAATGTTTTATTCTATGCATATTGCCCGAATGTGCGTGGACTATAATATCTATGTGATACGGTATATTATCATTATTTCCGTCAACCCATATAGCGGCAACTTGATCAGTAGTAGGATGATTACATACTCGTTGATCTAAATTCAACCATCTTTTGAGATATGGAGTAGAACATCTTCCATTGATGGATAATCTTTTAATCGTCTAAAGACCTTGGCGTATGGATTGATTTCTAGAATTTTCAGTAACTTTTTTACAATGACTTCAGATAAAGATGAATTCCCGAGTATTTTGAATACATCCTCAGCTTCATTTTCATTATCAACAAAGTACAATTGGAAATATGATGGCCCATTTTCATTCGGAATTAATCCGGAAAGATTATGGTAGACCATTCCTTGTGCTCGAAAAGTATAAACTCCGCTCTTTGCATTTGCAAGCTCTTTATCACACTTATAACCAAATGAGGTAAAAGAGAATATGCAATTCAAATGACGAATATTTTTTCGAAATTCATAGGCTCTTCTGATTGTGAAGTGAACAACTCGAACAACTCATCTGGAATTTCAATAGGTGCTAGGATAACTTATCCATTACCACAACAAAAAGTGGGGCTCATATTCGAATCTTTCAACACCACAATGAATGCATTTAGACACTTTTTTCAATTTATGCATATCCGACCATACAGGATCATAAAATGTTAACCCTATAAAAATGATAAATTAATAATAACACTTCTAATAGATATCTTAGAACTTAAGAACATAAACTTAATTATTTGTACTAAACATTTGATTGATATGAGATCATTTGAGCTCTAAGAAGCCACTCTCTTTGGACAGATGTTGGACACTTGATATGCTCTTTAACCCGTTGAATAAGTATCGCCTTATTGCCACCCAATCCTAGCCCATGTTTCTTCAGATAAATCTTGCATTGATCCACTTTCAATTTTTCAACTTGACCACCTACCACATTCAAGAAAAAAAGACTAATACAAACACAACACAAAAAATTATTCACAACATTCAAATACACTTTCAATTTTTCAACCTGACTAAACACAACACAAAAAATTATTCTCAACATTCATAGATTATGAAACAAACGTTAATGATTTTCTGAATAGTTTCGTATTTTTTTGATTTTGTTCATTAATCGACTCTTGCTCGTTCCTGAACCTGAGACCACTTAACTTTTTCAATATACTTTTGTTTCTCTAGAGGACATTGGCTAGCATACGTTCTTTTCATTTAATCCAAATATCGTTGTCGTATTACATCTGTCATACACAAAATATGAAATAGATTATCGAGAGGCATAGTTTAATAAATTATTAATTTTTGAAAAATCAAACTTGACTTAATATGTAATAACAAACCTGACTTTATATTTAATAAAGTGATGGGGAATCTCGCAATTTATTTAACCCCCAAAAATCCGAAGGGACCAACCCCAGAAAGCAAAATTGTCAACATATTGGCAAAATTGTCTTCGTAGGCAAGATTTGTTGTAACCACTTAAAATTTCTTGTAAACAATAATAATAATAATAATATAGATATAGTTGTATGTTTCTTTTGTGGGGGTTGACATTGGTAAAATCACAAGCTAGGTGGCTATTTTATGTGTGGGAATCGATCAAAAAATTGGGCCAGCTAACAAATTAAGGTTTAGTGTATTTGTTCGGTAAAAAAAAATTGGTTTAATCGAGCTTTCTTATGCTAATTAATTTTTTAAATTTAATTATATTACTTTGATATTGCTATTTAAGATAGAAAAGTTCTAGTTAAAATCGTATTTGTGGAACTCATCCAATTACAAGAATAAGTTTATATAATTTTCGCTCAGTAATTAATGTGACACTTGGATTATATACTAAGTCGAGTTTATGATTGAGCAAGTATGGTCATGATTAGGGCTGTCAATGGGGAGGATTTCAATCCGGATCTGATTCGAATTCGGTCCGATTTATTAGGATAATTATTCAATTAGTGATCTAATGGACGTAATTCGATTAAGACAATCCGTGATTCGAATTATATGGAGCGAATATGAATATAAGTTGATCCGATCCGCTAAAGATATGCGTCCGATTAATATTTAATATAATACTATATACATTTAACTTTGATGTTTCATAAAATTATTTCTAATGTTCAATTTTTTGGGGTAATTTGAAAAGGAACGGTATTTTACTTAACTCTGATTTATAATTAAGAAAATAAGGAAAAATACAACTACTATAAATTATAGTTATGGTAAAATTATGTTATTATGTTACCAATTAAATATGTTCATGTACAAGTTAGTATTACCAACAAGCTAACCTTCATTCGATTATAAGTAGTGGTGTTTAATATTTTACCATTTATTATAGAACTTGTAAACTTTGTATTATGATACCTACAATGATTTTCATTCCTCTTTAGCTTTTATAATTTTTTGTATTAGAAAATTCATAATTTATTTTAAGTAAAAATGTACATAAAAATATTTGTTATTTGGATTTGGATCTTTGTGCCGGATATTGGATTTTTTTAGGATTCGGTAACACTTTTGAAAATCCGGTAGAATCTTGGATCGGATCCGGATACACTTTTTGATTTTCGAATTAGGATCCGGATACACTCTGATCCGCTCCAAGTCCACCCCATTGACAGCCCTAGTCCGGATTGACACATCACTAAATCCGTTTTAATTTTGAAAGCTATTGATCACATACTTTCCAAAATTGTTGCTCATGCATTTGTTCCAATTAGGACTGTCAATTGAGCTGGGCCTGCCCGATGCCCGATGGCTCGACCCGATTAAAATTGGCTCGAACTCGAATATTTGTGAGCCGGGCCGAGTTTGAACCATTATATTAAACCCGATCAATTTATGAGCTGAGCTTGAGCCTAACACGGCTCAACCCGAATAAAGCCCGAACATATAATTATTTTAAATATTACGACTAACTATTTTTATAATTATAGTTACTAATTACTGTTTCTATTTTTAACCAAGTAAACTTTACAAAAAAATTATAATGTAAACTCACATATATGTTAGTATCAATCACATACTAAGGTCAAACTCAATGGAAAAATGTTTAATCAAAGATAAAAAAGAAGACAAAAGTTGACACAAAATGTCAATAAATTGTAGTCTTGAAACTTTAAAATTCTACTGCTTGTTCATATAGATCAAACGTATCTTGCAAATAACTCGATCTTTCATTTAAAACATTATTTAATTATAAATACTCGTGTATTTAGTAATATTAGTATATTCATATGTGTTTTGGTAATCTAAATATTTTATATGTCAAGCAGCTATTTTTGCCTATATTAACAAACCCGATATAAGCCCGATATAGACCTGAAACCCGAAAAATTACATGAGCCGAGTTTGAGCCAGAGAAATCAGAAAATTTATGAGCCGAGTTTGAGCCTATAGCTATGAAGGCCGACGTTATTTGAGTTTGAGCTATTTAAATCTCGGCTCACAAGGTCCGATTGACAGTCCTAATTCCAATTTGTAAATAAATTTTCATTTTTTGTCCCAATTGTTTGAAACTAAATGTTAATTTGATAGTTTTCATTTGCGAAATACAATAGTTTAATACTATTAGCTAATTGTTAATTACTTATTTATTGTAAAAAAATACTTATTTATTGTAAGATGTTTTACCTAGTTATTATGTTGATGTAAATAATATAACATTTGAAACAATCCAAACTGTACATTAACTTTCAAATTAATTTTTATTGTCCCAAAAAATCAAAACTATGGCAAGAGATGTCAATTGGATTTCAGTTCGCAATCCATGGCTCGTAATTCAAGTAGATCGATCTTATCCACGCATCAAAAAAATCCGGTATATTTCAATTGGTAATATATTAGAAACTTTTGAAGGATTTTTCAAAAGAACTTCAAAAATATTTGAAAAAAAAAAATTAGAAAAAAATATGTTGAATATATATATATTTTGTATTCCATCGTGATTGATTCAAAAACATTATATTTTTGGGATTTCTAGCACTTTGCAGCCCAAAATAGGAAAAATGGACACTTTGCACCCTCGAAACTCAAAAAAATCACTTAGCACCATCGAATTAAGAATAACTCAACAATATGCACCCCTCATATTTTTTAGCACAATTGATTAACCTAGTCAACAAAGTTAGGGGCAAATTAGGTAACTGAATTTTCTTTCTTCTCTACAATGTAAAAATAAGATGATGAAAAAAGGAAAATGAAGTGGACAAAAAATGAAATAGAGATTTGAGCTAAATACAAAGATCATCTATCCACCCACCAGACAAATATTTCAATTTCTTGTTCGGAATCCACAAGATGATGAATTCAATATAAATAATATCAAAATTTTAACTAAAATGAAAGTAGTCTTTATTAAATTCACTTACCATAAATATATTATGCACTTATTATCTAACTTTAGTCCAGACCTTTGTTAATTGTTGGTTCAGAGTTATCATTTATTTATTATTGTCAAGATTTATCTGGACACATGAATGAAATCAGAAATAAAAATTGGGATGGAGTAATGAAGTTGGAGAAGCAAATCCCATTTTTTTTTTTATCTTAAGATGATATAAATGATCAGTTAATTAGGTTTTATGCTTTGATTTTAGAGAAGAATGAAAATTGAGTTAGCTAATTTGTCTCTGACCTTGCTGAATAGGTTAATAAATTATGCTTTAAAAAATGAGAGGATGCAAATTGTTGAGTTTTCTTAATTCAAGGTTGATAAGTGCTATATTTGAATTTCGAGGGTGCAGGTGTCCATTTTCTCTATTTCGGAGGTGCAAAGTGCAAAAGCCCCATAAGTATGCCTTAGCTGTCTACATACTTTTCGTCACAAACTTTATGAAAAACAGTTGGGACAAAAATGAAAAATTATTTACAAAATGGAATTAATGCAGCGCAACAATTTTGGAATTCGATTATGTCGAAGTTAAAACTGAAATTTAATTTCCCATATTGAAAACTCTAGTTATCACTTATCAATAGCTTTCCAAATTCAAAACGGATTTAGTGATGTGTCAATTCGGACCTTATACTAGCTTAAACTCGATTTAACATGATCCAAGTGTCAAATTAATTAGTGAGAGTAAATTATATAAACTTAGTCTTGTAATTGGATGAGTTCCACCAAACTCGCTTTAAACTAGAACTTTTCTATCTTAAATAGAATTATTAAAGTAAACCTAATAAAATTAATTAGCATAAAAAAGCTTGATTAAACCAAAAATCTTTTGACCGAACGCAAATACACTAAACGTTTTTTTGATTGCTGACCAAATTTTTTGATCGATTCCAACACACAAAATGGACATCTAGAGTTATGATTTCACCGATGTCAACACCCACAAAATAAACATACAATTTAAATAAAAGTGCAAAGATTTATGTTTGAATTCACTGGGAAAATATTTTATTCATAATAAAAGTACATTTTTTATTTTCAAGTTTTGGTTTTATGTATTCATGACATAAACTTTAAATTCTTGGTAACTGCATAGTAATAATTAAAGTGATTTAGAAAATTATGTGGTGTGTCATTAAGACCATAATATGATAAAAAAATATTATATAATTCAACTAACTTAGGAAATTAGTTAATCACGTGGAACGCACGTGTACTTTTCTAGTTTAAATAATAGTGCAAAGATTTTATGCCTGAATTCACTGGGGAAAACATTTTATTCATAATAAAAGTACAATAAGGGTAGCTAGCCTCCGTTAATTTTAACTTAACAAAACATATAGTACCCAAACATTACTTATTTACCCTTCTGATTTCCGCGCAATCCAGAAAAGTATCCTTTGGGATTGCTTTCAAATCCAGACCTAGATATGTAGGCTCCTCCACCCCGGGAGCCTTCATCGATCCCGAACCACCACCACCACCGCCACCTCCAGGAGCCTTCATCGATCCCGAACCGCCACCGCCACCTCCACTTCCGGCAGCTCCACCACCACCACTACCACAGGCTTTGCCTCCGGCATCTGATCCAGCACTATTTCCCATAATTATGTTATTAAGCTATATGTTTTCTTTCTTTTTGGTTTAATATTTAAGAATATGATGATGTGATTAATTTTAACATAATTGTTCAATATATATAGAGACTAATTTATGAATATGTGCCTTTCTTAATTAATTAATTTATGAAATTGGTTAGCAATTTGTGAAAGGACAATAATTGATGTGAATAAAGCGGCCCCAAAACCAGCATGATTCCAAGTGATCCTTTAAACTTGCGACAGACACGTGTTTACATAAATCTCTCTTTTCCGACAACCAAATAATACTTTAGTGCTTTGTTTATAAATGTTGTTTGCTTTTAATTTGTACCTGTTCCATTTAGATTGGCTTGCTTGTGTGGTTCCATCTATTAGATGATTGTGCATTAAGGGTGTATGTTGATGGGTTTGGCCCAGTCTCGCGAAACTAAGGGTGTATGTTGATGGGTTTTGGCCCAGTCTCGCAGGTTTCGCGAGATTGAGTCAAAACTCTTTCAAATTAATTTTCGCCAAATCCATAAAACCATAAAAAACATATTCAGAAACTCACACTAAAACTCTTCAAACCCATAAAAGATTGATTTGACACCTACCACCTATTTTTTTTCCCAAAATCATCGAAACAATTTTTTTTAAACCGAGACCCGTAAAACCGAGCCAAAATCCATCCAAATAGACCCTAAAAGATCCACTTGGTCCGTAATGGTTGCTTGTATAGGAGATTTAGCTCCATTTTAGATTGCACGTATATCTTTTTTATGCACTTGGTAAATAAGATTGACCATTTTAATCTAAATAAGAAACTAGTAATTAATAAGTACTTTCAAAGGTGAGCATAAGAAGTAAAAAACACAAGCAATGTCTTTATCAAAAGTTACAATTGATCAAATTATTCTCTTAAGTTAAAACACATTCTCCTATATTGGCTAAAAAATTAGTTAATCATATTATATTCGTGTTGGTACACAAATATCTTGTAATATACAACACTTTAAACTTATGGTGTGAATTGATTGAGAACATATTTACACTAAGTGGTGGGCCCGGGCCGTGTAACTCATACAAAACCTGCTATAGCTAAAACATATGAAGGAAGTATTTGCACTTTTGTTGCTAAAAAATTGTTTGAAGCACTAAGAAATCTTGAAGTTCCCATCAGCCTACACCCATTTAAACATAAATTGACTTCATTTAAGCATAAATTAAAATATAACAGCACTTTTAACATCTTTTTGCATATGCATCTAGGGTTCGTTTCTGGTCAGATTTATCTATTTTTTTTTTTTTTTTGGTTATAAAAATTTATCTAGTTGTTTAAATTAAAATGGAGAGAGAGAAATTTTAGATCTCATCCAAAATTTTGGAATTTAAAAAATTTCATTAATCCTCTTAAATGAAATATGTTTGTCTCTTGCATAATTGAGAAACAGTCTTCAAAAGTACCCTGCCTAAGCCTAACCGTACGTGGTTAACCAGGGTTAAAGAAAGAGAAGAGAAACTGAATTTAAAAATAAGTTAAAAAATAATTATGGACAGGTGTCGAATTCTGAATCAATTTCAAGAAATCGGAAATGTTGTGCTAGCCATAAGACTATATGTTTTGATCAATTGTCACGGGTGAATGACTTGATGGTGTCTAAGTCACCTGGATAAAAAATATAAGGGGGAAAAACCGTCAATAGTAGGGCAAAATAATGGTGGATGAAAGGAGAGGAAAAATCACGTGTTTTTCTCAATGTTTTCATAATCGGACCGGAAATCGAACCAGTAACTCAACTGGTTATCAGTGATGATGTCATAAGTATTATATATTTCATTACTTGTCATTTATAATACAGACTAGAAGAAAAAATACTGTGATACATCATATAATATTTATAGAGGATCCAAATTAAACAGAATTCATGAGCACACACAAAAGATTGTAAATAAAAAAATTTGAATACTAGACTTTTGACATTGCTCAAAAAAAATTACATTGAGAAAAGAAAAAGAATTCAATAGACTTTTGATCTCCTTAATTATTTTCTTAAAAGACTAAAACCCATTTCCCCATTTATTTGATTAAGCTCTTTTTCGTACAAGATTAATAAGGAAAGTCGAGCAAAAACAATAATTTAAATCGAGTATATAAATGATGTGTATTGATATTTCGATCCAATAACAAATTACAAAGTAGGTCTATCCGAGCGTTACTGGATGCCGTACAACTAGCTAGACAGAGACGAAAGCAAACTAAACCTATTCCGAGCTCTAAGTCCGAGCTGGTGTATTCCTAGGGAAACGTTCCATTGTTGATGTCATAAATGCGCTGGGTATATATAGGAACAGTGATGAGCTAGCTAGACCCTCCACAGGGGATTATGACTCGGCCAGCTGTCCAGGCTAGTGGGTCGGTCCCACAGTAATTCCGAGGAGAGAAGTAGGTCGGTATACAGGATCTTGCGCTAATAATCTGGCTTGATCGAAAGCTGGATTCTGCAGGTCGGAAAATAGCCTTCCCGATCGGGATCGAGGTCGATCTCGAGCTGTGGTATTTCCTAAAATGGAGTACACGAAATATCCCTCATCAATTTAATGTCTTCCTTCCCATTTATCTTAGAAGCAACCAAACTTCCAATTCTTCCTTATTTTATAGCATTTTCATCTTTAAATTTATCCTCTTTTTCTGGACTTTAAGAATCAAAATACACACATCTTCACTAAGAGATAAACTTATTAAAATACTATAGAATTCTCTGTTGTTGGGTGAAGTTTGAAGTATCAACATTCCCAAATTAGCAGGAAGATTGACTAGAAAAAGAAGAATTTTGCAGAATCTGGGTTATAAAACCCTAATTTTTAAAAAAAAAAAATAGAGAAAGTTGGGAACCGTGGGTCCGACCGGGCCACCGGTTCGCCGGTTTTTGACCGGTTATGAGCGATTCGTACTGGTTCTGAAAGCATCCGGTTTTAGTGAATAGTCCGGAACGGAGAGGGCATCGGTTCATGGTCGAACCGGTCCGATCCGATTTTAATAACATTAGTTTTTCTGTAGCACACGGAGAAGAAAAAGAAAAAAAGAAAATGTATTAAAAAGGTAAGACACGTGTCAAACTAAAGGGGCCCAGCATCAAAGAAACCCATATTTTATTGGTTATTGTGTAATTGAATATTCCTTCATGAGGCAACACATGTCATATTTTTTATTTTATTTTTTTTAATAGACAAAGTTACCCTTTTGAAATTAACTAATTTTCATTCAAATCTTAACCCACTTCTCGTTACACTTTTTTCTTTTTCTCTTTCTCTCTCTACAGATAGATTTTTTTTTTTGTTTCCCAAGGGATTAATCCCTTTTGAGGCGCATCAGACACATTAAGTGAGAACTTCTCCCAACATGAATTCGAACTTGCATTCGCTACTTTGTAGTGATAAATCCCTTTCACTAGACCAATTGCTTGGATATGAATATGGCTGAGTATGCTTGGATGGAAATTGCTTCAATTGAATATTACAATAAATTTACATATGTTATTTTACAGCCTTGTACATATGTAAAATAAATTGCTTTAATTGCTTCAATTGTTTCCTGCTCTACAAATCCAATAATCTAAAAAAAGAAAAGAACTGCTCTACAGATCTAATATTTACATAAGAACATTGTTATCTACTTATCTACTTATATATATATATTTGAGATCAGTCTTTGACTTCAACTAAGTTCTCTTGACCAAATACTAATTTTACAAAATTTTGAATTATTTTAATTGATAAAAATTTCACCAGTTCAAAATTTTTAAAAATAACTTACTCCAAATCCCACCAAAATTCAAAAGAAAGCTACCCCAAATCCCACCAAAATAACCACGTCCCTTTAACTCTCTAGGACTAGAACTATATCAACATCTCATTAACTTCCGCTATCTATTTTTCAATTTAAAAAAAAAAAAAAAGATATCTTTGCTTCAACTATGTGCTTTAGATGTTCGAAGAAATGCTCAAGAGAGATGATGTAAGTTAGAATATAATCACAATTTGGATATTTTGTTATGTAGTAGATGCAGTACTAGAATGCAGTCCTCTGTTCATTTGCATTTTTTTGTACTCATTTCAAATATCTTTTATTCTATTTGCATATTGAGCATCATAAATATATTGATTTTTATTGTAGTTCTATCATCCTAATTTATTTTGGAGTTCTCCAATTTAGTTTTTGTCCACATAAATGATATAGTTTTGCCTCATAATGGTATACAAAATAAGGTATGAGTTCATCATGATAAAATTCAGTTCGTGGAATTATTCGGTTATATAGTAAAGTAGTTTGAAGTTCATTTACAAGCATATACTCATGTACATACTTAGACTAATTGATAGTTTAGTTGTCATTATAGAGAGGGACATATTTAGTAGTATTTCAAACGATGCTATCATTGACCGATTTCAAAAGATGAAAAATCGTTGTGGTCAATTATTAAAATAAATAAGTAGATATTTTGTGTTCTTTTCGGAATATAACGAGGAATCATATGTAATTAAAGTATCTCTTGAGGTTTATTTTTGTCAAACTCCACCTCCCCATTTTTGTATTGCGTCATATATATATTTTCTCGTGAATAATATAAGCTTTAAGTTCAAATGTTTGATTATTTGCATTCTTTAACTAGGAATTGTAGTTACTCAACTTTTTCTTAGCATAACATGAATATATAAACAAATTGATTAAATATTAATAACAAATATAATAGCATAACATGTTTCAAAGCATCCATGTGGTATTTAGAAGATTGCTAGAAATTAGTTGCTACATACAACTTGCTGAATACAAATGACAAATGAAGGAAACTATTTATATTAGTGATCTTCCAAAATGAATGAACAAGATTTATTTGATTTAAAGGCTATGATTATTTCTTGAGAAATATAGATTACCTAGATTATTTAACATAAATTATAGAAATTTCTTACATTAATTATAGAAATATCTTCAGGACTTTAAAATTTGAAATACGATTATGAATACTAGAATACTCATTTCTCTCTCCATCTTAAAATTTATTTTTTGATATGATTCAGTCAATTTTATGTATTAACTGTCTAGAAACTTTTCGAATTCTTTTGAATATTTTGAGGACATTTGAAAAATTGATAATTAAGGAAATATGTTAAAATAGATTTTGTAGGTGAATATTCGAGTATTCATAATCGTATTTTGAAAATTTTAAGAAAAAAAGAAAATGAATTACCTATTTTTCCCCTAGGTTTTTTTTACCCCCGTGGTCAACTTTGCGAAAAAAACGAGAGGTATTAGTTGTTGAGTTTTTCTTAATTTGAGGTGCTAAGTGCTAATTTTGTGTTTAGGGGGTTCAAAGTGTCCATTTCTCGTGTTCGGAGGTGCAAGTTGTTGAGTTGTTCTTAATCTGAGGGTGCTAAGTGCTAATTCTATTTCAGGGGTGCAAAATGCCCATTTATCGTGTTTCGGGGGTGCAAAGTGCCAAAGATCCAAAAATGAATTACATATTTTGTCCTTAGGTTTTTTTAGGAAAATAAAAGATGGTGCAAAGTGTTGAATTGTTCATATTTCGAGGGTGCAAAGTGATAAATGTATATTTTGAGGGTGCAAAGTGATAAATTTATATTTTGGGGTGCAAAATGCCTATTTCCCATGTTTCGGGGGTGCAAAGTGCAAAAAATCCTATTGTTGTTTCAGAGAAATTAATAATTAGATTTTTCTGAAAATGAAATCGCATTTGGATGAAGTGGTTTTATCTTTTCTTTTTTTTTTTAAACTACTGCTAAGTGTTAAGGCTGTCAATGGGTCATATCAAGCTTATCCAGATCCGGCTTCATTTATATCGGATCGGATTCTTTCGGTTCGAATTGTGCTCGGATCTAGATTTTTTGAATCCAGTTGATCTTGGTCGAATTTGGCTGGATATCGGATCCTTTTCGAATCCAAAAAAATTTTCATTTAAAAAATTAAATAATATTTTTTCCTAAAACAAGTTTATTAACTTTTCAATTTTATATAATTTTAGCTCACATGTTCAATTTTTTTACTAATATTCATAATTGTAGATGAAAATATTGGTTTAAAAAAATTTATAAACGAGTTATAAATTACTATCTTCTTAAATTGACAGTGAAATATTATTAATGATACTTACATTTCTAAAATATTATGTATATATATATATCATTCTTTTTATTTAGTATCAGATACGGATCTTTAACGGATTAGATCGACATAAATCCATATTCGCTCCATGTGTTTCGGATTACGAATCTTTATAATATAATCAGGTCCATCGAATCTCTAATCGCACAGTTATTCTAATAAATTGGATCGGATTCAGACGAATCTAAATAAAATCCGCCCCATGGATTAAAATTTAAGTTTAATTTTATAATCTCGTGCATAACAAGAGGATCACATATTTAATATATGTAGGTGTAGGTTACAAATGTGCGGGTGCGGAGGTTAATTTTGGGTCAAATGGTACGAGATCAATTGATAGATCATATGCCAGATAAGATATTATTTTGTACATTCCCTTCGTAAAAGATGTGATACAACAAAACAATGAAATTTGTTTAAATAACTTTTTGTGTATTAATACATAGTAGAAATTAAATAAGATCGATCACATAGTCAGTTTTTAATTTAAATTATCAACTAAGTTGCAATCTCCACCTTATAGTACTATGTTTGTAACATGTCATCGTTCAACAAATGTACCGGATAATTTTTTTCTAGTAAGAAAATTTATGAACCCACACTAATTGTAGTCAAATTCATAATTAAACTAAACATAATTTAATAATTATGAAAACAATTTAACAAAAAACAAAAAGAAAAAACTATGTCAACACGGAAATTGATTGTGGCAATTTGATCGACACATGCAGGTCATTAGACTCATGATGCATGCACCCATCTCTTCGTATTACGGGAAACTATTACTATTCCGAGAAAATCAATTGTTGTGAGTTATCCAATATTAATGATTAGTCTCTATATATAATGAACAATTATGTTAAATTAATCAAATCATCATATTCTTAAATATTATACCAAAAAGAATTTAATAACATAATTATGTCTAGCAAAGTTACTGGCAATAGTGGTGGATCAGTTAGTGGAGGCAAAGCTAGTACTGGTGGCGGTGGTTCATCCGGTGGTGGAGCTGCCGGAAATGGAGGTGGCAGTGGTGGTTCGGGATCAATGAAGGCTCCTGGAGGCGGAGGAGCCTACATATCCAGGTCTGGATTTGAAAGCAATCCCAAAGGGTACTTTTCGGGTTTGCACGGAAATCAAAAGGGTAAATAAGTAATGTTTAGGAACTATATATATGTTTTTTTAAGTTAAAATTAATGGGAGGCTACCCCTATTGTGTAGTCAATGGTATTAATTAATATCATTTTTATTATGAATAAAATGTTGGCATAAAATCTTTGCAGTTTTATTTAAATTGTATGTTTCTTTTGTCGGGGTTGACATCGGTGAAATCATAATTTTAGATGGCTATTTTGTGTTTTGGAATTGATCAAATAATTGGGCCATCTAACAAATTAAGATTTAGTGTATTTGCGTTCGGTCAAAAGATGTTTGGTTTAATCAAGCTTTTTATGCTAATTAAATTTAGGGCTTTTTTAAGGTTAGTACTTCTTGTGCTAACAAACAATTAAGCCCCCCTTCAATTATCATTGGATCATAATCATTTTGATCTTGACCATTTAATATTTTGAATGACAACTTGTACAGTTGGTTATTGTACTTAATATATTTTCAATCTTTATGATCTTGACCATTTAATATTTTGAATGACAACTTTTACAGTCAATCTTTAGAAATGTTAAAAGACTAAAATTACTTATATACCCTTTAATTAAAATAACTTCAAATAATACTTCATCCCTACGACCTACTCTTCCCCACCCCTAATACATATTAATCATACTTATATATATTAATCGACTTTTAATTTATACTGATCGGATTACTTTGTTTTGATTATAATAAAGTGAAAATTAGTGCAAGAGCATCTCGGTTTGAGTCCCAGTGGCAGCATGTCATTTCCTAAAAAAGCAAATGGAACCTATAATAAAAATAAATTTAATTCCCAATTTTAATTTTCTAATTAATTTATAATTAATTAAGGGACTCCTCTTAAAAATTGAAAAAAAAATTATGATATTTTCAACCTTAGAGCATATATTAACTCATATTTCCTTTTCGACCGTTTTGATTGGATTTAATATTTTCTTCTAATATATATATATATATATATATATATATATATATATATATCATAAATTCAAATTGCTTATAGTAAAAGAGAAATTTATAAATTATCAATAATTGTTATTTGCTCAAAGAATCTTCAATACCTCAACAACTCCTCCTGTTTGTTATCATAGGTCACGGCCACAACCGCCGGAGATTTGGTGGTTGGGGTGACATGGTGGGTAGAGTATGCATTGAAACTTTTGATTGATTTTACGAAAGTACTTCAAAAATATTTTAAAAATCTAATAAATAAAAAAAATTGTTGAATGAAAAATATTTTTGCATTCTATTGTGACTAATTCATGAACATAAATTTTTCTGTAGTTTTCGATTAAAACGTAATAATATTGCATCCATGATCTTATCCTTCAACAAGCATATATACATCTTCTCCTAAGTGAAATGAATTTTCTTATATAATAAAATCGGACAAAAAAAAATGAGGGAAATACACTTTTGATACCAAACTTTAGTTCAAAAAACACATTTGGTACCATGCTTTTTGAAAAAACACATTTGGTACCTTGATTCAAAATTTCAAACAATCTTGACACATTTAGTTTTGCTGTCAATTTTCGGACGAAATTCAACACGTGTCGCTCATGTGCCCGTTAAATTGACAATGGGAGAGAAAACATGCACGGGTTTTAAAGACCCACAATTGACGGCAGGTGCTGAATTCCGTCCGAAAATTGACGGCAAAAGTAAATGTGTCAAGATTGTGTGAATCATGGTATGAAATATGTTTTTTCAAAAAAGTTTGGTATCAGATGTGTTTTTTGGACTAAAGTTTTGTATCAAAAGTGTTTTTCCCTCAAAAAAAAATTCATATGATAAAATGCCAGGAAAAGGAGGTGGCAGCGCCGGAGGAAAAGGCGGACGGGGTGTGGCATTTACAAGTGGTGGTGGTTGCAGTGGAGCAAAAGGTGGTAGAAGGGATATTTTTGTAATCATTACTCACCAATTTTTGGCTTGTATATGTTTTGAAAATTATCCCTTCTTAATTCTTATGTCAAATTTAGAAATTATTCTCTTTGCATGCTTTTACTATAAGTTATGCCCTTAATTTTTTTTCCCTGGTCTATTTTAAATCTAATTTAACATGATATTAAGCATAATATATTAGGATAATTAATTTTTACTTCAGAGGCATCAGGAATCCAAATTATCTATGCATGTTTTATGAGTGAACAATTCTTTTTATTTTTGAAGAAGAGTGATTTAATAATAATTTAGATAAAATAGTTTTATTTAAATAGCATAAGAAATTAAGTACAACTCCATATTAGGATTACTATACATTAAGGGGCCTAAACCTTGGCTAAGATTTTCAGTAAATTAGGCATTCAAATTAAGTTGAAAAGATGTGAGTATTAGAGATTGACAATAGTATCAAATCAGATACACATGGATTGGACTAAGATTCATAAGACACTTGGAGTGTCACTAGCCAATCGCCTCGATTCATATATATTCATAAGACTAGGATTCATAAGGGGACTATGACAAATGCGGGTCGTGTTGTACTCTTTATTGCATGTCGACACTTACAATTAATAAACTCAATTGCACTGCAAAATGAAATCCGATTGACACTCTTGCCAAAGTTTTGATTTTTTTTTGTTAATAAAAATTAGGGAAATTTATCTAGACACAATCTGCTTATATGTCTAACTACAGGAACATACCAACCTTATAAAAAATTACGAGGACACCCCTTGTGGCGTGCCAGACGTTAAATGATGATGTTATCTAATTTTTTTAATGTTTTTCCAAATTTACCCTTAGTGAACTTTGTAATATAATTTATGATACAGTGGGTGTATTTGTAAAGTTTATTCCACCACCCATTTTCATTCGGCCGCCCTTTTTCGGTGTCTATTCGCCAAAATTAAGTTGAGACATTTGTTCCTCTCATCAAGATGAGTTCATAGCTACCAACCTTGTCAAAATTCATCGAGTAATTTGGGTGAAATTGTTGTTCAAAGTTTGGTTCGCGAAGAACCTTATATTCGAAATTTCAAACTCGACCGTCATTTTCCGGCAGTTATTTGCCCAAATTAAGTTGGGTCTTTTGTTCCTCTCATCAAGACAAGTTTATAGTCACCAACCTTGTCAAATTTCATCGAGTAATTTTGGAGAAATCGTCGTTCAAAGTTTGGTTCACGAAGAACCCTAGATCCGAAATTTCAAACTTCAATTTTTCTCTCATTTCTCAACCAAACTTAGTGATTCTTGTTGCAATAGATTGTTAATTTATCCGCTGCGGCCGCCTTAACTCCACCTAAATTATATAAACTTAGTCTTGTAATTGGTTGAGTTCCACCAAGTACGATTTAAACTAGAACTTTTCTATCTTAAATAGCAATATTAAAGTAAACCTAAAAAAATCAATTAGCAAAAAAGAGCTCGATTAAACCAAAATCTTTTGACCGAACGCAAATACTCTAAACATTTTTTTGTTAGTTGGCCCAATTTTTGGATCGATTCCAACACACAAAATGACCATCTAGAGTTATGATTTCATCGATGGCAACCCCAACCAAAGTAACATACAATTTAAATAAAAGTGCAAAGATTTTATCATTTTATGCTTGAATTCACTGGGGAAAACATTTTATTCATAATAAAAGTACAATAGGGTTAGCTAGCCTCCATTAATTTTACCTTAACAAAACATATAGTACACAAACATTACTTATTTACCCTTCTGATTTCCGTGCAAATCCGAAAAGTACCCTTTGGGATTGCTTTCAAATCCAGGCCTGGATATGTAGGCTCCTCCACCTCCAGGAGCCTTCATCGATCCAGAACGACCACCGCCACCCCCATTTCCGGCAGCTCCACCACCAGAAGAACCACCACCACCACTTGCTTTGCCTCCGCCAACAGATCCACCGCTGTTGCCACCTTTGCTACCTTTGCTACCTTTGCTAGACATAATTATGTTATTAAGCTATATGTTTTCTTTCTTTTTGGTTTAATATTTAAGAATATGATGATGTGATTAATTTAACATAATTGTTCAATATATATAGAGACTAATTTTAGAATATGTGCCTTTCTTAATTGATTAATTTATGAAATTCGTTTAGCAATTTGTGAAAGGACAATTGATGTGAATTAGTGGACCCAAAACCAGCATGATTATGCTTATCTTCATTATGGACCCGTTTGTTTATCTGGGAATCGCATGCAATTTGGTAATCTGATTAATTGACATCACATAATTGTGTTTGGGTTGATTTATTATATTTTTGGAAAGGAATTAAATTCCCCAAAACTAGGAATCTGGCCTTCATAAACAAGGAATCTGAAACCCAAGTTTTCTATAGTATTATAATTTCATTCCCTATGGAATTCACAGTAAAATATTTTCCACGTATACTATCTCTCTCTCTCTCTCACTCAAACACACATACTTAATTTGTTATTTACTATACAATATACATAAACTAAATCAATTATAAATTTTGATGTATCGTAAGTATATTATATATTTAATCAATATTAAGAATAATTAGTTACACCCCTTGAAGTTATGTGAAATTACATGATCATCATTCGAAGATTCAATAATTCCAAAAACAACATTTGAAGTCTTTAAAAAAAATTAACTTAACATAAAATATTTTTTATCCTTCATTATACATATAATTAAAATTAAAATAATAAAATTATAATTCTGATAATCACATTTCTAAAAATCAAATTTTCAGAATTCTATTTTCATTTCAATCAAACGGATCCTATATGTATTATTGTAACTTTATAAGTGGGGGCATATTTTGTTGGTTATTGTGTAATTGAAATATCCGACACGTGTCATATTTTTTATTTAATTTTATATGTTAATTTTTTAATAGACAAGGTTACCCTTATGAAATTAACTAATTTTCATTCAAATCCTAACCCACTTCTCATTACTTTTTCTTTTTCTTTTTCTCTCTCTACAGATATAGATATGGATATGGCTGAGTATTCTTGGATGGAAATTGCTTCAATTGAATGGTATAATAAATTTACATATGTTATTTCACAGCCTTTGGAAATATGAAAAATAAATTGCTTAAATTGTTTTAATTGCTTCAATTGTTCCCTGCTCTACAGATCCAATAATCTAAAAAAAAGAAAAGAACATTGTTATTCAATTTATTTTATATGTTTTGGACCGGAGTTTCTGTTCCATTGCCTTCTTTGGAGCCAAAGATATAAAGTGTAATTTTATAAAATACGGGATCAAAACATTGCTAAATATTTCAAAAGTTTGGGTTGAAAGTATAATTTAATATTCTAAATGGTCAAAAGTAACGATGGTCGAATCCTGTAGGACTAAATTTGCAATTTCGCCAGCCATATATATAAAATGTTGGCAGCCTCGAGAATTAATTGTCTATGAAAAAGTGGTCCAAAATGTATGTCATACAGTCGTCCATAAAAGTGTGATACATCACTCCTAGGGGCTGAAGTGATTGAAAAGGGTGCCTGCATTAATTAGTGCACCACTAAAAAGTGGGCTAGCGATATTGCCAGAGCAGCAATTGTTGCTGCCAGAGCAGCAATTGTTGCTGCCAGAGCAAAATTTTAAAAATTCCTATTATACCCTCTAATGGTCAAAACTCATTAATTGAAATAAAAGTCTTTCCTTGTTGATGTCATTAGAGATGTGAGAATTAAAGAAAAACTGAAATGTTCAATGTAAGTAGTCTGGGAAAAGAGGAGAAAAACTTAATGAGAAAAACATGGTTCTTAAACTAAACCAGCGACTATTCGGAGCTTTGACTGATAAAGGGCATAATAGGAATTTTTTAAATTTTGCTCTGGCAGCAATAATTATTGCTCTGGCAATATCACTAGCCTAAAAAGTGTGATTATGATGATAATGTATAAAATATCAAACAGTGAAACATAATCTTTCAATTTTCATAAATAATATTTTATTTTTTAAATTCTCTCATGTCGAGAAAATCTAAATAAATCTTACATTGATTTAGAATAAAAATAGCATACCTTGGTCATTCATATAAATACTTTGATGGGATATAATATCTCTTACATCAACTCCTTTTGTCTCCATAACATATTAAATGTTTGTACTATTTTTTTTAAAATCGAACCTAGTAGACCTATTATCCATTTAGAAATTTTAAAATTCAAACAAACAACTTTTTCAAATATACGAAAACTAAGGACATCTCTCAGAGGACTCAAGGAAACAAATTAAGCAAAAGACAAAAACACCCCCTATGTTTTGTCTAACTCCCAAAAACTCCTCTGTGTTATTTTAACTCCAAAAAACCCCCATGTGATCTCAAATAAGTGCCAAATTTATTTCAAACGCCAAAATTGCAAGTATTTGTTCACATTTTTCTTTTGATATGACAAATTTACCCCTGCATCGAAAGACAAAAACACCCCCTATGCTTTGTCTAACTCCCCAAAAAAAACCCCATGTGTCATTTTAAATCCCCAAAACCCTCATGTGTTTGATTTTAAATACCACACTCGACCCAAGTAGTATATATTTTTATTTCCAACAATGATTGAAGTGGATAATGAAGATACCTTAAGTTCCTATCATAGTACGGAAACTAAGACAAAGATTGGATATATTTATATGTCATCTTTTGTTTCGTAGGGCCACACTATATGCAATTATTGTTCTCCACTTATCAACTTTATTAAAGAATTGAGTCTCATAATTAAATTCTAATTAAATCCAATCCAATTCAACAAAAAATATACTGTATAAAATTATTATAATTTATAATAGGGTAATTTATGTTCGTTACCATTCAGGTAAATCATTATTACGCTCGCTACCCCTACTACTGTTTCGAAAATTATAAGAATCCCCTTAATTAGAGTGTTTACCAAAATACCCCTTATGGTCTCAATTACCCCTACAAGAACACGTCTTTTAATTTCATGACATAAGGGGTGTTATTTTAAATAGGCTAAATTATAAGGGGTGTTCTTGTAATATTTGGAAGAATAAGGGTTGTTGGTTACTAAAGTATACCCTTAGGGGTTTCAGGCATATATTACTCAAATTTATAAGTAGTAATAATATTTATTAATTAAATACACCTCCGAGAAAACAGATTTAAGTTGTCTAGTCCAATCACCCAAAGTCCGAATGTTCTTGTAAACATTTTTCTTTTTACATAAGGAAGAAGAAAACTACCTTTAGAGGACAATCAACACACGATTCATTTATCCGCTTTTCCTTTTCACAATAAATTGGATAAACTCAGAAAAAACAAAAAAAATAGCATTGAAATCCATTTTTCTTGACCAATCCGAATTGTCTCCCAGGATCTATAATTGCCTCAAAAATTCCAATATATATACATCTTTTGAACAAGAGTCAAGAAAAGATCTGATGAAAATTGAACAGTTTCACCTCAAAGATGTAAAACAAATATTGGGCATTCTACAAAAACATTTCGCAATTGATTTACAAAAAAAGAAATTTTAAATCTATTGCTATTAGATTTTTTTGTCTTTTTTTTATTATATTATAATTAATTTTAATTAAGATTAAGATGAAAATAGGTTTTCAATCTGTAGCACAATTCATATATTCAAAAGAAATTCTGAATTTAATTGAATAAATGTATCTAAGGAGAATTCGCTTTGAAACGACTATTTTCTAGATACACACATCGTGTTATTTTACAATTGAATCAAGTTAAAAAAGACCTAAAGTTAGGGATTTATCAATAGGTAATGTTGTACCAATACCCAACCAAAGAGCGACTGTGGTACCAATCAAAAAGACGGTTGTTGCCACTGGACGGCGAAATGAATTTTGGAATTTATTAACATTCTCTAAAAATGTACATTAATAATCCAAAGTCCGAATGTGAACACTCACTTAGGCGGACCCAGGTAGGGGTTTGTGGGGTCTATAGCCCCCAGCCCCCCACTCAAATAATTTATATATATTAGTAACAGTTAATTTTCTTTACAAATTATATTTATTAGCTCACTAGATGGAGTGTATCTTGATTTCCACAAGGCGCGCAGGTGTTCTAATCCTGTGAGTTACTTTTACCTTTTATTGAAAATTAAAACTTAGTTTGTTCCACAGGGCATTCGAACCCAGCCTCTCAATTCTTCACTAATTGTCCTAACCAAACTGGCAAAGGGACATAATTATCTTATCATCTAAGAGAATTTAAATATATTACTCTATATACTGATATACATATCAAGTCTTTAATTTATTTATTTTCTTAATATTTTTTCTTTGATTTTTTCTATTTCTTAATAACTATCAAGAGAATTCAAAGTATTTTTTATAGTACGGTTTCTTCATATTAGTTTTTTTATTTAATATATTACTACACAATTATTTTGTCCCCACCCCAATATAAAAATATTGATATAACTCCGCCCCGCCTATTATAGACAGATTTAAAAAAAAAAAAAAAAAATCTACACGATCAATTGTGAATGTAATTAGTGTCATTTGAAATTATAATTACATAGATGTTTTGAGTTCTTTTGGTGTCATAATGGGGTATCATATGTAATTAGAGATTATTTTTGTCAAAATTCACCTCCTCTTTTTTGTATCTCCTCATACATTTTCTCGTGAATGAAGTATGAATTTTAAGTTGGACTATTTTATTGGTTTTTTTTTTTTTTTTTTGTGTATTTCGATTATTTAGCATATAATTTTAGCCCCCACTGGACCAAAATCCTGGATCCGCCCCTGCACTCACATAATCATCCCTAGAGGCTGAAGTGATTGAAAATGTGTGCCTGCATTAATAAGTGCACCACTAAAAAGTGTGATTATGCTGTTTTGTGATGATAATATATAAAATATCAAAATGGACAACAATAATGTTGGTGGTGTCATTTTAATTGTACCCCTACCATTCTGTGGAAGGATATCATTCGTAAAACAAAAAGTTGGTAGGTTAGAAATTTCATTATTCTCTCAGACAAAAATGTATATGTTAGAGTATGAGATGAAAAGCAATTGAAATAAAGCAAAACAAATGATTAACCTTCTTGTTAATAGTAGGGCTGTGCAATTTTCGGTAAACCGGTCGAACTGAACCGGTACCGAAAATTTGGTACGTACCGAATAACCAATTACCGAACCAGCATTGCTTTCGGTTTTCGGTAATACCGGTCGGTTTTCCGAACCGAACCGGTATACCTAATTTTTTTTTTTTTTTTTTTTTTTTTATATATTTCACATGAAAAGGACACATACGGACATACCCACATTTAAAAGGTAAAATACAAGAAAAAATGATTCTTTTGTCAAGCAAATTGCCAACCATAATCATTAACACGTAGCCAAAAAATTGTCACGCGCGTTTGGTTGCAATTAATTATATATATCTCCAAGAGCTAAAAAAATGATTCTTCTAGTATAGCTTAAAGCATTTTGTAATTAATTTCCTGGACAGGTGATTTTCCACATACATTTTTTTTTTCAATCCATTAAGAGAAAATTTTGTCAAATGTACAAGTTAGTTAACTATTATTAGGATGTAGTAGCCACTAAAAGGGTATTGAAATGAAGTTCTGATCTAAGAGGGAATACAAGAATTAAATAGTTTTCTAATTTAATATTTTAATTTTTATTGTGTCAAGTAAATGTTATTTTAATAAAGTTTAATTGAAAATGATTATATGACAGCCCAAACTTGACAGTCTTTTGTACATCCTATATTTTAGGCTTTTGAAGTTAATTATATTACCAACTACTTGTTTAACAGGTTTAGAATTTAGAATTTCAAGATTTTGGGTTTAATATTTACAAACAGGGTTTATATTTTCTTGATAATTATTTATGTGTCATATAATTAAATTTTTGAGTCTTACTAATACTATTAAACTAAATGGCGTTTCCGAACCATTTATCACAAGAAATGGCTCTGCAGCATTTATCTGAACAACACTTGAGCGATAATTCATCACTTGAGGCCCAACAAAGTGGTAAAAAAATCAAAATTTTCAAGAAAATTTGAAGGCCCAATTTTTCGGTTTTTTTTGTACCGAATCATACCGAACCGTACCGAATCGGTAAATTACCGAACCGAACCGAAATTTTCGGTTTGGCAAACGGTACGGATTTTCAGATTACCGAATGTATCGGTATACCGAAAACCGGTTCGGTATTACCGAATGCACAACCCTAGTTAATAGGCATCATCTATGCTTTTGTCCCTCGTGAAGGTGGACTGAACAAATTGATTGTCATTGGTGCAACTTTTTTTGATATTTTGGTGCCATCCCGTCTCACCTCTTGGAAATAGAATTTTATATTGCAATCAATGTTATTAAGACCGGACTGGACCGGCCGGTTCGACCGGTTCGACCGCGAACCGGAGGTTGGTCCGGTCCGATTTACCCCCTAAAACCGCCTAACTCAAAAACCGAACTGAACCGGGTTGAACCGGTGAACCGGTCTGATCCTGTTCAATCCGATTATGAATTTCCCTTTTTTTTTTCTCTTTTTTTCTCTTTTTTTCTCTTTTTAAAATTTTTTTAATGTTAAAAATTAACTAAAAATTCTTGTAGAAGATGAGATTTGAACACCTAACCTCTTGCATGAAAGATAACTTACTTACCATTTGAGCTACACCATTTTTTTTAAACTTTTAGTACAAAAATTTATAAATTATAGAAAACTTGTAGCCAAATTTATTTATAAATTAGATAATTAACTCAAATTAACATTTTACACATTATCAATGAAAATTAATACTCAAATAATAATTTTTTTATTAAAATTTGTTCTATAAAATATTTCTTTCCAATATTATTTTTAGGATAAAGAGTCAAATCGATATATTATGCAAGTTTGATTTTGAATATTAGACTTTTATACATAATCATATTTTATAATGTATGAATTTCTTAGTTTGTTGTATTTTTAACTTACACTTTTAAATTTTTATAAAGAAATATAATCATATTATATTTATATGAGCTTACAAATTAGTATCATATTATCGTTATGATATAAGTTAGATAAAGATTATATGATTTACTTTAAATATATTCTAAGATTTTGTATATTTTTAATCAATTGTAGAATAATGTTTAAATTTATGAATATTACATATACTTTAAAATTAAATATATTTATTATATTATTATGACATCATCCGGTCCGACCAGCGGTCCAACCGGTTCGACCAGTAAAACCAGTGGCCAGTCGGCTCACCGGTTCACTGTCCGGTCCGGTTCTGAAAACATTGATTGCAATGGTTCATAGCATCCATAATAATGTTTTATTCTTTGTGTATTGCCCCGAACGTGTGTGGACTATAATATCTATGTGATACGGTATATTAACATTATTTCCGTCAACCCATATAGCTGCAACTTGATCAGTAGTTGGATGATTATATGCTCGTTGATCTAAATTCAAACATCTTTTGAGATATGGAGTAGAACATCTTCCATTGATGGATAATCTTTTAATCGTCTAAAGACCTTGGCGTGCGGATTTATTTCTAGAATCTTTTTATAGTATGATAGCTACAAGTGAAAAGGAACGGTATTTTACTTAACTCTGATTTATAATTAAGAAAATAAGGAAAAAGACTACTACTATAAATTGTAGTTATGGTAAAATTATGTTATTATGTTACCAATTAAACATGTTCATGTACCAAGTTAGTATTACCAACAAGCTAACCTCCATTCGATTATAAGTAGTGGTGTTTAATATTTTACCATTTATTATAGAACTTGTGAACTTGGTATTATGATACCTACAATAATTTTCATTCCTCTTTAGCTTTTATAATTTTTTGGATTA
Organism: Penstemon davidsonii; assembly: GCA_034814905.1. NCBI lineage: Eukaryota > Viridiplantae > Streptophyta > Magnoliopsida > Lamiales > Plantaginaceae > Penstemon > Penstemon davidsonii. The sequence goes on from JAYDYQ010002534.1 coordinate 27,762,117, forward strand.
GATAATTCATAATTTTTTTTTAATCTTTTTATGTATATCTTTTTAAGTAAAAATATACATAAAAATATTTGTTATTTGGATTTGGATTTTAGTGCCGGATATTGGATTTTTTTGGGATTCGGTAGCACTTTTGAAAATCCGATAGAATCTTGGATCGAATCCGGATACACTTTTTGATTTTTGAATTAGGATTCGGATCCACTCTGATCCGCTCCAAGTCCTCCCCATTGACAGCCCTAGTCAAGATTGACACATCACTAAATCCGTTTTAATTTTGAAAGCTATTGATCACATACTTTCCAAAATTGTTGCTCATGCATTTGTTCCAAATTGTAAATAATTTTTCATTTTTTGTCCCAATTGTTTTAAACTAAATGTGAACTTGATAGTTTTCATTTGCGAAATACAATAGTTTAATACTATTAGCTAATTGTTAATTACTTATTTATTGTACCTAGTTATTATGTTGATGTAAATAATATAACATTTCAAACAATCCAAACTGTACATTAACTTTCAAATTAATTTTTATTGTCCCAAAAAATCAAAACTATGGCAAGAGATGTCAATCGGATTTCAGTTTGCAGTGCATCCATGGCTCGTAATTCAAGTAGATCGATCTTATCCACACATCAAAAAAATCAGGTATATTTCCATTGGTAATATATTAGAAACTTTTGAAGGATTTTTCAAAAGTAATTCAAAAATATTTGAAAAAAAAAATTAGAAAAAAATATGTTGAATATATTTTGTATTCTATATTGATTGATTCAAAAACATTATATTTTTGGGATTTCTTTCACTTTGCAGCCCAAAATAGGAAAAATGGGCATTTTGCACCCTCAAAATTAAAAAATAGCACTTAGCATCATCGAATTAAGAATAACTCAACAATTTGCACCACTCATATTTTTTTAGCACAATTGATTAACCTAGTCAACAATGTTAGGGGCAAATTAGGTAACAGAATTTTCTTTCTTCTCTACAATGTAAAAATAAGATGATGAAAAAAGGAAAATGAAATAGAGATTTGAGCTAAATACAAAGATCATCTATCCACCCACCAGACAAATATTTCAATTTCTTGTTCGGAATCCACAAGATGATGAACTTCAATATAAATAATATCAAAATTTTAACTAAAATGAAAGTAGTCTTTAATAAATTCACTTACCATAAATATATTATGCACTTAATATCTAACTTTAGTCCAGACCTTTGTTAATTGCTGGTTCAGAGTTATCATTTATATATTATTGTCAAGATTTATCTGTACACATGAATGAAATCAGTGATAAAAATTGGGATGGAGTAATGAAGTTGGAGAAGCAAATCCCATTTTTTTTATGTTAATTAGGTTTTATGCTTTGATTTTAGAGAAGAATGAAAATTGAGTTAGCTAATTTGTCTCTGACCTTGTTGAATAGGTTAATAAATTAAAACTCAAAAATGAGAGAATTTCACTTTTGATACCACAATTTACCTTACTTTAAGAATTTGGTATCACAATTATTTCATCCAAAACATTTGGTATCATTATTTGACGGAACGTTACACATTTCATACTTCCGTCAAATTAATGACGGAATTGAACATGTGAGGAGCACGTGCCCGTAAAATTTTACGGAATTGATGAAAAAATTATACAATTGGTCCTATAATTAAAGATTGCTGCCAAGTTTGCCCCATATATATATATCTGGTCGATAAATTTACGCCACAATTCACAAATTTGAAGTATTTCAGTCACAATTGCAAAAATAGTTAAACTATAAATCCTATTTAATAAATTTTATATATTATTATTAAATTTCTTAAAATAATAAGATTATATATATATATATATATATATATATATATATATATATATATATATATATATATATATATTAAACATCTTAAACTAATTGGATTTTATATAATAATATATAAATTAAATAATATTTTATATAAAATCTGGAAAAAAATCTTTTTAAAATTATATAAATATTATTAATCTTATTTAATAAATTTTACGTATCATTATTATAACTACAAAAATTAAATAATATTTACACAGAAAAATAATATTAATCAAATTTTATTTTATTAAAGATATATATATATATATATATATTATATAAAATGTTCAAGATATATAATAATAGTATATAAAATTTATTAAATATGATTAATAATATTTACATAATTTTAAAATGATTTAAAAAAATCTTTAGATTTTATATAAAATATTATTTAATTTATATATTATTATATAAAATCTAATTAGTTTAAGATATTTAATATAATATATATATATATATATATATATATATATATATATATATTATCTAATTATTTTAAGAGATTCAATAATTATATATAAAATTTATTAAATAGGATTAATAATTTAACTATTTTTGCAATTGTGACTGAAATGCTTCAAATTTGTATATTGTGGGGTAAATTTGTCAACCAGAAAATATGTGGGGCAAACTTTGGCAACAATCTTTAATTATATGAACAATTCTACAAATTTTTCATCAATTCCGTCAAATTTGACGGGTACGTGCTCCTAACATGTTCAATTCCATCATTAATTCGACGGAAGTATGAAATGTGTAACGTCCCATCAAATAATGGTACCAAATGTGTCGGACGAAATAATTGTGGTACCAATTTCTTAAAGTAAGGTAAATTGTGGTACCAAAAGTGAAATTCTCTAAAAAACGAGAGGATGCAAACTGTTGAGTTTTCTTAATTCGAGGTTGTTAAGTGCTATATTTGAGTTTCGAGGGTGCAGGTGTCCATTTTACCTATTTAAGAGGTGCAAAGTGCAGAAACCACATTTTTTTGTGTGTTATTGATGAAAACGTATTCTTGCTCCAAACTCCCGACATAGCTGGTATTTAATTTTTTTAAATGTACTTTTTATCCAGCAAAAGTAGAATAGTCTTTGTTTATCATTTTTTATCCGATAAGTATGCCTTAGTTTTCTACATACTTTTCGTCACAAACTCCCCCCCCCCACCCCCCCCCCCCCCCACCCCCCCCCCCCCCCACCCCCCCCCCCCCCCACCCCCCCCCCCCCCCACCCCCCCCCCCCCCCACCCCCCCCCCCCCCCACCCCCCCCCCCCCCCACCCCCCCCCCCCCCCACCCCCCCCCCCCCCCACCCCCCCCCCCCCCCACCCCCCCCCCCCCCCACCCCCCCCCCCCCCCACCCCCCCCCCCCCCCACCCCCCCCCCCCCCCACCCCCCCCCCCCCCCACCCCCCCCCCCCCCCACCCCCCCCCCCCCCCACCCCCCCCCCCCCCCACCCCCCCCCCCCCCCACCCCCCCCCCCCCCCACCCCCCCCCCCCCCCACCCCCCCCCCCCCCCACCCCCCCCCCCCCCCACCCCCCCCCCCCCCCACCCCCCCCCCCCCCCACCCCCCCCCCCCCCCACCCCCCCCCCCCCCCACCCCCCCCCCCCCCCACCCCCCCCCCCCCCCACCCCCCCCCCCCCCCACCCCCCCCATTATTTATTTCGTTCACATAAAAGACCCCAACAATAGATTGGTTTGTCACTTATCCGTTATCCTATTTATAGATGATTTATATATTAGTCATGGTGAAATTAAGGCAATGTTAATTTCCAGGTTTAAATTAAAACTTCAATCTAGAAAAATTTCAAACATGATATAATTCATTATTTTATTAAAGATAAAAAGATCTGATGGGCAATTAAAAATAAAAAATACACCAAGGAACACATAATTTAGTCAAGTAAAATTCTTCTAATGTCCATCCTCAAGCTCTATTTATCATATCTGCATTCACAAACAAAAAAGCAATGAATATTATTATTCAATTAATTAAGGCAAAGAAAGAAAAAAAAATGTAGAAATAATTACTTACACGATACAAGGGAGATATTGAGAAAACTGAGGCATGTGACATTTATCTGGAAGAGATGCCGTTTTAGTTTTATCAGGTTTAAAGGACAACTGCTTTATTTGTTCCGTCTTATAACACTCGCACATTACATATGGAGGAACAACTAGCGAAAAATATTGAACACCTTTCACACAACATTCTTTGCTTGGATTCTCTAATGTCGAGTTATGCACCAAATAATCCTTGCAATTTTCTAAGTAGTGCATGGGAACTTCTGGACAATTAATTTTTTCACATTTTCCACTTACCACCAATGTTGTCAAAATCAAACCAAACACGAAAAAATGTTTTTCCCATCTAACTTACTAGTATTAATTTTTGTGTTTTGAGTGTTTATATTTTTTGAATTATGACACTGAAATTTATAGTGCATGAAAACATTACTTTTTAGCATTGTGGAAGTTTATTGTTAATATAAGAAACTGAGTGTGTCTTATTAACTTACAAATATTACCTTCTTATTTCTAGTGTAATTTGAAAAATTATCACAATGTGATGAAGTTATGTCCCGCTTCTTGATAGAAGAAAAGTTTAATTAATATGTCTGACAATGTTGCAAAAGCTAAGAATTGATAACTTTTTTTTTTTTTTGAAAATAATGACCTCAATTTACTTGTTGTGCACGTGTTACTTAGTTAATCATATGTAAATGTGTTATCAATGGAAAATGTAATTTTATAATAATGACTTCAAGACAATTGTCAAAAATATATATAATGATTTCAGGCGTAATAAATTTTATATATCTTGTAAGAAGAGGGTCTTCCACTTGTTGATGGGTATGTGAATTAAATAATGTGTCATCCCTCATATAGCCACATTAAGGATGTCAATTGGGCGGATTTTAATCCGAATCCAGCTCGATTTAATAGGATTTTAATTCGATTAAATATTGTATGGATATAATTGGATTATAAAATTTCATAGTTCAAAAGACATGTCGCGAAGATGAATCTTAATCGATGAGATCCATTAAAATTTTGTATCCGACAATATATAGGAAAATTAAATATATATGTAATGTTTTATTAAATTTTTTATCATTACTAATTTACCAATAATTTAAGAAAATGTAATTCGCTAATTCATTCACAATTTTAGGAGAATTCTAATTAATAAATTCTCCATATTGATTAATTTCGGGTCTTGTATTGTATGAACACGACCTTATTGTCCGTTGAGGCCCAAATTTTAATTCCAACGGACTCGTCTTAGATGCAAATTAAGTCTAGGGCTGTCAATGGGTCGGATTCTGGTCGAATTTGACTCATTGTGATCCGGCACCATTTATATGGAATAGGATCCTGCCGAATTTGGATCTTACCTCGAATTGTGCTCGAAACTAGAATTTTTGAATACAATGGATCTTAGTCGAATTTGGTCGAATTGATCTTTTCCTGAATCCAATAAAATTTTCATTTAAAAATTACATTTTTTTTCCTAAAACAAGTTTGTTAACTTTACAATTTAATTTAACTTTAGATCACATGTTCAAACTTTCTTTACTAATATTCATCTTTTTAGTTGAAAAATATTCGCTTAAATAAATTTGTAAACGAGTTATAAATTACTATAATCTCAAATTGACAGTGAAATATTATTAATGTTACTTTCTTTTATAAATCATTATGTATATATATCATTATTTTTATTTATTGTCAGATACGGATCTTTAACGTATCAGATCGACCTAAATCCATATTCGCTCAATGTGTTTTGGGTTACGGATCTTTATAGTCGGATCAGGTCCATTAAATCTCTAAGCGGACAATAATCCTAATAAATCAGACCGAATTCCGATCGAATTCGGGTTGATATATGCCCCATTGACAGCTTTAAAAATTAACCAACACAAGCTTTAGGACCAAAAAGTAATCATTCTTTATGATTACAAGTTATAAATGCGTATTGGCCCCTTGTAATTAAATATATTTAATTTATCTATCAATTTTTTTTAGAGATATCTATTCTATTTGTAAAGAGAAGTCATGGAATGGTGTAGTACTTTTTTTATTTTCCTATTTTGCCCAATTTATTTAAATTAACTTAATTGTGTGTCTTTTTAACTTCTTCACTAATCCCTAATTTTTTAATCTAAATTAATTTAATTAAGTGACTTTTCACCTTGGTCCTATAATTAATTTAATTATTCAAAATTAACGATTCTTTACTTATTCCATTTAAATAAAATTTACTTTCATTTTTTGATAAAAATTTCCTTATTTTTGTGATTAAAATTTTTTAATACACACTAAAATGCATGCTAAGGAATTAAAAACACGCGGGGACCGCGTGCTGAGGATATAATAGTACTGTTATAAAGAGAAGTCATGTCATGGTATAGTAATCAGGTCGAGATCAAATCCGATTCAAATTGAAATCCGCTTCATTGACAACCCTACTTATATACTAAGTTATGTAATTAGTATTAGTTGTTGGGGTCTTTTTATGTGAATGAAATAAATAAGAGTAAGAGATGTGTCTAGTCGGTTAAAAAAATTACCAGTTGGACCGATATATTGTTTCCTTTCCAAGTGGCACTTTTGTGTCTGTAAATATGAGACATAATCTGGCCAATCTGAATTAGTTTTGTAGTAACTAAAAGGAAAATTACTACTATCTCTTTCTCTTACTTTCTTCAATATTTAGTCAGAAATTTCTGTTTGTTCAAGTTCGTCGTGGGTTCATTGCAAATAAAGAACAACAGAATGTTTTATCTTGGGAGACTATACTGCATGGGGTATTGTTGGATTTTATAATTTTTATGTGAATAAAATTAGTTGAGAGTAATTAATGAGTTGCATCTAACCGATCTGAAGAGGTATTCTTTGGACCGAAACAGTGCAATCCAAACGATGTGTCTCCTGCGAAAAGACATCTATGAGTCTATAATTAGGAAACTTAATCTGGCCAACTAAGCATCATTTTTTTGAAAATAAATAGAAATTACTCTCCTCTCTACTCTGAAATTATGTCGATTTTTTTCTATTTGGTTCGGTTCGCTGTGGGGTTCATTATTTGTGGAAACACAAATAATGAACAACAGACTGTAGTATCTTCGGAGGACTACCGAGAATCAAACGGCATACACCGTGACAGCTTCGCAAATATTTTCTTAAGGAAATTTATTTCGCCAAGCCTCAGTCAAAATTTCCTAGTTTTCCATGTATTGATTGAAGTGTTCTTTCGTTTATTTCGATCCAAGTAAGTATTTCTTATTTGTTTTTATATTGTTATATAATCTGATTTTATTAAAGTTAATATATGTTAGATTATCTACATTTAATTTATGCTGAGATTTATGTTAAAAATAGTTTTTATGAAATATTTAAATACACAGATTGTTAGACACCAATAATCTTTAGACAATATTTTCGATGTCGTCATGGTGCATATAGTTTGATTCCCGGTAGTCTCCGGGGATACAACAGTCTTTTGTTCATTATTTGTACACATATTGAACCCACGTCGAACTTGAACAAATAAAAATTTCGGACTAAATTTTGATTAAAGTAAGAGAAAGTGAGAGTAGTAATTTTCCTTTTAGTTATCATTAAATTAATTCAGATTTGGCCAGATTTTGTTTCATATTTATAGAAACTAAAGTGCCTCTTGGAAATAGACATAATGTTTTGGTCCAAATGATACCTCTTTGAACCGAATAGAAACATCTCTTACTCTTATTTATTTCGTTCACATAAAAGACCCCAACAATAGATTGGTTTGTCACTTATCCGTTATCCTAGTTATAGATGATTTATATATTAGTCATGGTGAATTAAGGCAATGTTAATTTCCAGGTTTAAATTAAAACTTCAATCTAGAAAAATTTCAAACATGATATAATTCATTATTTTATTAAAGATAAAAAGATCTGATGGGCAATTAAAAATAAAAAATACACCAAGGAACACATAATTTAGTCAAGTAAAATTCTTCTAATGTCCATCCTCAAGCTCTATTTATCATATCTGCATTCACAAACAAAAAAGCAATGAATATTATTATTCAATTAATTAAGGCAAAGAAAGAAAAAAAAATGTAGAAATAATTACTTACACGATACAAGGGAGATATTGAGAAAACTGAGGCATGTGACATTTATCTGGAAGAGATGCCGTTTTAGTTTTATCAGGTTTAAAGGACAACTGCTTTATTTGTTCCGTCTTATAACACTCGCACATTACATATGGAGGAACAACTAGCGAAAAATATTGAACACCTTTCACACAACATTCTTTGCTTGGATTCTCTAATGTCGAGTTATGCACCAAATAATCCTTGCAATTTTCTAAGTAGTGCATGGGAACTTCTGGACAATTAATTTTTTCACATTTTCCACTTACCACCAATGTTGTCAAAATCAAACCAAACACGAAAAATGTTTTTCCCATCTAACTTACTAGTATTAATTTTTGTGTTTTGAGTGTTTATATTTTTTGAATTATGACACTGAAATTTATAGTGCATGAAAACATTACTTTTTAGCATTGTGGAAGTTTATTGTTAATATAAGAAACTGAGTGTGTCTTATTAACTTACAAATATTACCTTCTTATTTCTAGTGTAATTGAAAAATTATCACAATGTGATGAAGTTATGTCCCGCTTCTTGATAGAAGAAAAGTTTAATTAATATGTCTGACAATGTTGCAAAAGCTAAGAATTGATAACTTTTTTTTTTTTTTGAAAATAATGACCTCAATTTACTTGTTGTGCACGTGTTACTTAGTTAATCATATGTAAATGTGTTATCAATGGAAAATGTAATTTTATAATAATGACTTCAAGACAATTGTCAAAAATATATATAATGATTTCAGGCGTAATAAATTTTATATATCTTGTAAGAAGAGGGTCTTCCACTTGTTGATGGGTATGTGAATTAAATTAATGTGTCATCCCTCATATAGCCACATTAAGGATGTCAATTGGGCGGATTTTAATCCGAATCCAGCTCGATTTAATAGGATTTTAATTCGATTAAATATTGTATGGATATAATTGGATTATAAAATTTCATAGTTCAAAAGACATGTCGCGAAGATGAATCTTAATCGATGAGATCCATTAAAATTTTGTATCCGACAATATATAGGAAAATTAAATATATATGTAATGTTTTATTAAATTTTTTATCATTACTAATTTACCAATAATTTAAGAAAATGTAATTCGCTAATTCATTCACAATTTTAGGAGAATTCTAATTAATAAATTATCCATATTGATTAATTTCGGGTCTTGTATTGTATGAACACGACCTTATTGTCCGTTGAGGCCCAAATTTTAATTCCAACGGACTCGTCTTAGATGCAAATTAAGTCTAGGGCTGTCAATGGGTCGGATTCTGGTCGAATTTGACTCATTGTGATCCGGCACCATTTATATGGAATAGGATCCTGCCGAATTTGGATCTTACTCGAATTGTGCTCGAAACTAGAATTTTTGAATACAATGGATCTTAGTCGAATTTGGTCGAATTGATCTTTTCCTGATCCAATAAAATTTTCATTTAAAAATTACATTTTTTTCCTAAAACAAGTTTGTTAACTTTACAATTTAATTTAACTTTAGATCACATGTTCAAACTTTCTTTACTAATATTCATCTTTTTAGTTGAAAATATTCGCTTAAATAAATTTGTAAACGAGTTATAAATTACTATAATCTCAAATTGACAGTGAAATATTATTAATGTTACTTTCTTTTATAAATCATTATGTATATATATCATTATTTTTATTTATTGTCAGATACGGATCTTTAACGTATCAGATCGACCTAAATCCATATTCGCTCAATGTGTTTTGGGTTACGGATCTTTATAGTCGGATCAGGTCCATTAAATCTCTAAGCGGACAATAATCCTAATAAATCAGACCGAATTCCGATCGAATTCGGGTTGATATATGCCCCATTGACAGCTTTAAAATTAACCAACACAAGCTTTAGGACCAAAAAGTAATCATTCTTTATGATTACAAGTTATAAATGCGTATTGGCCCCTTGTAATTAAATATATTTAATTTATCTATCAATTTTTTTTAGAGATATCTATTCTATTTGTAAAGAGAAGTCATGGAATGGTGTAGTACTTTTTTTATTTTCCTATTTTGCCCAATTTATTTAAATTAACTTAATTGTGTGTCTTTTTAACTTCTTCACTAATCCCTAATTTTTTAATCTAAATTAATTTAATTAAGTGACTTTTCACCTTGGTCCTATAATTAATTTAATTATTCAAAATTAACGATTCTTTACTTATTCCATTTAAATAAAATTTACTTTCATTTTTTGATAAAAATTTCCTTATTTTTGTGATTAAAATTTTTTAATACACACTAAAATGCATGCTAAGGAATTAAAACACGCGGGGACGCGTGCTGAGGATATAATAGTACTGTTATAAAGAGAAGTCATGTCATGGTATAGTAATCAGGTCGAGATCAAATCCGATTCAAATTGAAATCCGCTTCATTGACAACCCTACTTATATACTAAGTTATGTAATTAGTATTAGTTGTTGGGGTCTTTTTATGTGAATGAAATAAATAAGAGTAAGAGATGTGTCTAGTCGGTTAAAAAAATTACCAGTTGGACCGATATATTGTTTCCTTTCCAAGTGGCACTTTTGTGTCTGTAAATATGAGACATAATCTGGCCAATCTGAATTAGTTTTGTAGTAACTAAAAGGAAAATTACTACTATCTCTTTCTCTTACTTTCTTCAATATTTAGTCAGAAATTTCTGTTTGTTCAAGTTCGTCGTGGGTTCATTGCAAATAAAGAACAACAGAATGTTTTATCTTGGGAGACTATACTGCATGGGGTATTGTTGGATTTTATAATTTTTATGTGAATAAAATTAGTTGAGAGTAATTAATGAGTTGCATCTAACCGATCTGAAGAGGTATTCTTTGGACCGAAACAGTGCAATCCAAACGATGTGTCTCCTGCGAAAAGACATCTATGAGTCTATAATTAGGAAACTTAATCTGGCCAACTAAGCATCATTTTTTTGAAAATAAATAGAAATTACTCTCCTCTCTACTCTGAAATTATGTCGATTTTTTTCTATTTGGTTCGGTTCGCTGTGGGTTCATTATTTGTGGAAACACAAATAATGAACAACAGACTGTAGTATCTTCGGAGACTACCGAGAATCAAACGGCATACACCGTGACAGCTTCGCAAATATTTTCTTAAGGAAATTTATTTCGCCAAGCCTCAGTCAAATTTCCTAGTTTTCATGTATTGATTGAAGTGTTCTTTCGTTTATTTCGATCCAAGTAAGTATTTCTTATTTGTTTTTATATTGTTATATAATCTGATTTTATTAAAGTTAATATATGTTAGATTATCTACATTTAATTTATGCTGAGATTTATGTTAAAAATAGTTTTTATGAAATATTTAAATACACAGATTGTTAGACACCAATAATCTTTAGACAATATTTTCGATGTCGTCATGGTGCATATAGTTTGATTCCCGGTAGTCTCCGGGGATACAACAGTCTTTTGTTCATTATTTGTACACATATTGAACCCACGTCGAACTTGAACAAATAAAAATTTCGGACTAAATTTTGATTAAAGTAAGAGAAAGTGAGAGTAGTAATTTTCCTTTTAGTTATCATTAAATTAATTCAGATTTGGCCAGATTTTGTTTCATATTTATAGAAACTAAAGTGCCTCTTGGAAATAGACATAATGTTTTGGTCCAAATGATACCTCTTTGAACCGAATAGAAACATCTCTTACTCTTATTTATTTCGTTCACATAAAAGACCCCAACAATAGATTGGTTTGTCACTTATCCGTTATCCTAGTTATAGATGATTTATATATTAGTCATGGTGAATTAAGGCAATGTTAATTTCCAGGTTTAAATTAAAACTTCAATCTAGAAAAATTTCAAACATGATATAATTCATTATTTTATTAAAGATAAAAAGATCTGATGGGCAATTAAAAATAAAAAATACACCAAGGAACACATAATTTAGTCAAGTAAAATTCTTCTAATGTCCATCCTCAAGCTCTATTTATCATATCTGCATTCACAAACAAAAAAGCAATGAATATTATTATTCAATTAATTAAGGCAAAGAAAGAAAAAAAAATGTAGAAATAATTACTTACACGATACAAGGGAGATATTGAGAAAACTGAGGCATGTGACATTTATCTGGAAGAGATGCCGTTTTAGTTTTATCAGGTTTAAAGGACAACTGCTTTATTTGTTCCGTCTTATAACACTCGCACATTACATATGGAGGAACAACTAGCGAAAAATATTGAACACCTTTCACACAACATTCTTTGCTTGGATTCTCTAATGTCGAGTTATGCACCAAATAATCCTTGCAATTTTCTAAGTAGTGCATGGGAACTTCTGGACAATTAATTTTTTCACATTTTCCACTTACCACCAATGTTGTCAAAATCAAACCAAACACGAAAAATGTTTTTCCCATCTAACTTACTAGTATTAATTTTTGTGTTTTGAGTGTTTATATTTTTTGAATTATGACACTGAAATTTATAGTGCATGAAAACATTACTTTTTAGCATTGTGGAAGTTTATTGTTAATATAAGAAACTGAGTGTGTCTTATTAACTTACAAATATTACCTTCTTATTTCTAGTGTAATTGAAAAATTATCACAATGTGATGAAGTTATGTCCCGCTTCTTGATAGAAGAAAAGTTTAATTAATATGTCTGACAATGTTGCAAAAGCTAAGAATTGATAACTTTTTTTTTTTTTTGAAAATAATGACCTCAATTTACTTGTTGTGCACGTGTTACTTAGTTAATCATATGTAAATGTGTTATCAATGGAAAATGTAATTTTATAATAATGACTTCAAGACAATTGTCAAAAATATATATAATGATTTCAGGCGTAATAAATTTTATATATCTTGTAAGAAGAGGGTCTTCCACTTGTTGATGGGTATGTGAATTAAATTAATGTGTCATCCCTCATATAGCCACATTAAGGATGTCAATTGGGCGGATTTTAATCCGAATCCAGCTCGATTTAATAGGATTTTAATTCGATTAAATATTGTATGGATATAATTGGATTATAAAATTTCATAGTTCAAAAGACATGTCGCGAAGATGAATCTTAATCGATGAGATCCATTAAAATTTTGTATCCGACAATATATAGGAAAATTAAATATATATGTAATGTTTTATTAAATTTTTTATCATTACTAATTTACCAATAATTTAAGAAAATGTAATTCGCTAATTCATTCACAATTTTAGGAGAATTCTAATTAATAAATTATCCATATTGATTAATTTCGGGTCTTGTATTGTATGAACACGACCTTATTGTCCGTTGAGGCCCAAATTTTAATTCCAACGGACTCGTCTTAGATGCAAATTAAGTCTAGGGCTGTCAATGGGTCGGATTCTGGTCGAATTTGACTCATTGTGATCCGGCACCATTTATATGGAATAGGATCCTGCCGAATTTGGATCTTACTCGAATTGTGCTCGAAACTAGAATTTTTGAATACAATGGATCTTAGTCGAATTTGGTCGAATTGATCTTTTCCTGATCCAATAAAATTTTCATTTAAAAATTACATTTTTTTCCTAAAACAAGTTTGTTAACTTTACAATTTAATTTAACTTTAGATCACATGTTCAAACTTTCTTTACTAATATTCATCTTTTTAGTTGAAAATATTCGCTTAAATAAATTTGTAAACGAGTTATAAATTACTATAATCTCAAATTGACAGTGAAATATTATTAATGTTACTTTCTTTTATAAATCATTATGTATATATATCATTATTTTTATTTATTGTCAGATACGGATCTTTAACGTATCAGATCGACCTAAATCCATATTCGCTCAATGTGTTTTGGGTTACGGATCTTTATAGTCGGATCAGGTCCATTAAATCTCTAAGCGGACAATAATCCTAATAAATCAGACCGAATTCCGATCGAATTCGGGTTGATATATGCCCCATTGACAGCTTTAAAATTAACCAACACAAGCTTTAGGACCAAAAAGTACTCATTCTTTATGATTACAAGTTATAAATGCGTATTGGCCCCTTGTAATTAAATATATTTAATTTATCTATCAATTTTTTTTAGAGATATCTATTCTATTTGTAAAGAGAAGTCATGGAATGGTGTAGTACTTTTTTTATTTTCCTATTTTGCCCAATTTATTTAAATTAACTTAATTGTGTGTCTTTTTAACTTCTTCACTAATCCCTAATTTTTTAATCTAAATTAATTTAATTAAGTGACTTTTCACCTTGGTCCTATAATTAATTTAATTATTCAAAATTAACGATTCTTTACTTATTCCATTTAAATAAAATTTACTTTCATTTTTTGATAAAAATTTCCTTATTTTTGTGATTAAAATTTTTTAATACACACTAAAATGCATGCTAAGGAATTAAAACACGCGGGGACGCGTGCTGAGGATATAATAGTACTGTTATAAAGAGAAGTCATGTCATGGTATAGTAATCAGGTCGAGATCAAATCCGATTCAAATTGAAATCCACTTCATTGACAACCCTACTTATATACTAAGTTATGTAATTAGTATTAGTTGTTGGGGGTCTTTTTATGTGAATGAAATAAATAAGAGTAAGAGATGTGTCTAGTCGGTTAAAAAAATTACCAGTTGGACCGATATATTGTTTCCTTTCCAAGTGGCACTTTTGTGTCTGTAAATATGAGACATAATCTGGCCAATCTGAATTAGCTTTGTAGTAACTAAAAGGAAAATTACTACTATCTCTTTCTCTTACTTTCTTCAATATTTAGTCAGAAATTTCTGTTTGTTCAAGTTCGTCGTGGGTTCATTGCAAATAAAGAACAACAGAATGTTTTATCTTGGGAGACTATACTGCATGGGGTATTGTTGGATTTTATAATTTTTATGTGAATAAAATTAGTTGAGAGTAATTAATGAGTTGCATCTAACCGATCTGAAGAGGTATTCTTTGGACCGAAACAGTGCAATCCAAACGATGTGTCTCTTGCGAAAAGACATCTATGAGTCTATAATTAGGAAACTTAATCTGGCCAACTAAGCATCATTTTTTTGAAAATAAATAGAAATTACTCTCCTCTCTACTCTGAAATTATGTCGATTTTTTTCTATTTGGTTCGGTTCGCTGTGGGTTCATTATTTGTGGAAACACAAATAATGAACAACAGACTGTAGTATCTTCGGAGACTACCGAGAATCAAACGGCATACACCGTGACAGCTTCGCAAATATTTTCTTAAGGAAATTTATTTCGCCAAGCCTCAGTCAAATTTCCTAGTTTTCATGTATTGATTGAAGTGTTCTTTCGTTTATTTCGATCCAAGTAAGTATTTCTTATTTGTTTTTATATTGTTATATAATCTGATTTTATTAAAGTTAATATATGTTAGATTATCTACATTTAATTTATGCTGAGATTTATGTTAAAAATAGTTTTTATGAAATATTTAAATACACAGATTGTTAGACACCAATAATCTTTAGACAATATTTTCGATGTCGTCATGGTGCATATAGTTTGATTCCCGGTAGTCTCCGGGGATACAACAGTCTTTTGTTCATTATTTGTACACATATTGAACCCACGTCGAACTTGAACAAATAAAAATTTCGGACTAAATTTTGATTAAAGTAAGAGAAAGTGAGAGTAGTAATTTTCCTTTTAGTTATCATTAAATTAATTCAGATTTGGCCAGATTTTGTTTCATATTTATAGAAACTAAAGTGCCTCTTGGAAATAGACATAATGTTTTGGTCCAAATGATACCTCTTTGAACCGAATAGAAACATCTCTTACTCTTATTTATTTCGTTCACATAAAAGACCCCAACAATAGATTGGTTTGTCACTTATCCGTTATCCTAGTTATAGATGATTTATATATTAGTCATGGTGAATTAAGGCAATGTTAATTTCCAGGTTTAAATTAAAACTTCAATCTAGAAAAATTTCAAACATGATATAATTCATTATTTTATTAAAGATAAAAAGATCTGATGGGCAATTAAAAATAAAAAATACACCAAGGAACACATAATTTAGTCAAGTAAAATTCTTCTAATGTCCATCCTCAAGCTCTATTTATCATATCTGCATTCACAAACAAAAAAGCAATGAATATTATTATTCAATTAATTAAGGCAAAGAAAGAAAAAAAAATGTAGAAATAATTACTTACACGATACAAGGGAGATATTGAGAAAACTGAGGCATGTGACATTTATCTGGAAGAGATGCCGTTTTAGTTTTATCAGGTTTAAAGGACAACTGCTTTATTTGTTCCGTCTTATAACACTCGCACATTACATATGGAGGAACAACTAGCGAAAAATATTGAACACCTTTCACACAACATTCTTTGCTTGGATTCTCTAATGTCGAGTTATGCACCAAATAATCCTTGCAATTTTCTAAGTAGTGCATGGGAACTTCTGGACAATTAATTTTTTCACATTTTCCACTTACCACCAATGTTGTCAAAATCAAACCAAACACGAAAAATGTTTTTCCCATCTAACTTACTAGTATTAATTTTTGTGTTTTGAGTGTTTATATTTTTTGAATTATGACACTGAAATTTATAGTGCATGAAAACATTACTTTTTAGCATTGTGGAAGTTTATTGTTAATATAAGAAACTGAGTGTGTCTTATTAACTTACAAATATTACCTTCTTATTTCTAGTGTAATTGAAAAATTATCACAATGTGATGAAGTTATGTCCCGCTTCTTGATAGAAGAAAAGTTTAATTAATATGTCTGACAATGTTGCAAAAGCTAAGAATTGATAACTTTTTTTTTTTTTTGAAAATAATGACCTCAATTTACTTGTTGTGCACGTGTTACTTAGTTAATCATATGTAAATGTGTTATCAATGGAAAATGTAATTTTATAATAATGACTTCAAGACAATTGTCAAAAATATATATAATGATTTCAGGCGTAATAAATTTTATATATCTTGTAAGAAGAGGGTCTTCCACTTGTTGATGGGTATGTGAATTAAATTAATGTGTCATCCCTCATATAGCCACATTAAGGATGTCAATTGGGCGGATTTTAATCCGAATCCAGCTCGATTTAATAGGATTTTAATTCGATTAAATATTGTATGGATATAATTGGATTATAAAATTTCATAGTTCAAAAGACATGTCGCGAAGATGAATCTTAATCGATGAGATCCATTAAAATTTTGTATCCGACAATATATAGGAAAATTAAATATATATGTAATGTTTTATTAAATTTTTTATCATTACTAATTTACCAATAATTTAAGAAAATGTAATTCGCTAATTCATTCACAATTTTAGGAGAATTCTAATTAATAAATTATCCATATTGATTAATTTCGGGTCTTGTATTGTATGAACACGACCTTATTGTCCGTTGAGGCCCAAATTTTAATTCCAACGGACTCGTCTTAGATGCAAATTAAGTCTAGGGCTGTCAATGGGTCGGATTCTGGTCGAATTTGACTCATTGTGATCCGGCACCATTTATATGGAATAGGATCCTGCCGAATTTGGATCTTACTCGAATTGTGCTCGAAACTAGAATTTTTGAATACAATGGATCTTAGTCGAATTTGGTCGAATTGATCTTTTCCTGATCCAATAAAATTTTCATTTAAAAATTACATTTTTTTCCTAAAACAAGTTTGTTAACTTTAGATCACATGTTCAAACTTTCTTTACTAATATTCATCTTTTTAGTTGAAAATATTCGCTTAAATAAATTTGTAAACGAGTTATAAATTACTATAATCTCAAATTGACAGTGAAATATTATTAATGTTACTTTCTTTTATAAATCATTATGTATATATATCATTATTTTTATTTATTGTCAGATACGGATCTTTAACGTATCAGATCGACCTAAATCCATATTCGCTCAATGTGTTTTGGGTTACGGATCTTTATAGTCGGATCAGGTCCATTAAATCTCTAAGCGGACAATAATCCTAATAAATCAGACCGAATTCCGATCGAATTCGGGTTGATATATGCCCCATTGACAGCTTTAAAATTAACCAACACAAGCTTTAGGACCAAAAAGTAATCATTCTTTATGATTACAAGTTATAAATGCGTATTGGCCCCTTGTAATTAAATATATTTAATTTATCTATCAATTTTTTTTAGAGATATCTATTCTATTTGTAAAGAGAAGTCATGGAATGGTGTAGTACTTTTTTTATTTTCCTATTTTGCCCAATTTATTTAAATTAACTTAATTGTGTGTCTTTTTAACTTCTTCACTAATCCCTAATTTTTTAATCTAAATTAATTTAATTAAGTGACTTTTCACCTTGGTCCTATAATTAATTTAATTATTCAAAATTAACGATTCTTTACTTATTCCATTTAAATAAAATTTACTTTCATTTTTTGATAAAAATTTCCTTATTTTTGTGATTAAAATTTTTTAATACACACTAAAATGCATGCTAAGGAATTAAAACACGCGGGGACGCGTGCTGAGGATATAATAGTACTGTTATAAAGAGAAGTCATGTCATGGTATAGTAATCAGGTCGAGATCAAATCCGATTCAAATTGAAATCCACTTCATTGACAACCCTACTTATATACTAAGTTATGTAATTAGTATTAGTTGTTGGGGGTCTTTTTATGTGAATGAAATAAATAAGAGTAAGAGATGTGTCTAGTCGGTTAAAAAAATTACCAGTTGGACCGATATATTGTTTCCTTTCCAAGTGGCACTTTTGTGTCTGTAAATATGAGACATAATCTGGCCAATCTGAATTAGCTTTGTAGTAACTAAAAGGAAAATTACTACTATCTCTTTCTCTTACTTTCTTCAATATTTAGTCAGAAATTTCTGTTTGTTCAAGTTCGTCGTGGGTTCATTGCAAATAAAGAACAACAGAATGTTTTATCTTGGGAGACTATACTGCATGGGGTATTGTTGGATTTTATAATTTTTATGTGAATAAAATTAGTTGAGAGTAATTAATGAGTTGCATCTAACCGATCTGAAGAGGTATTCTTTGGACCGAAACAGTGCAATCCAAACGATGTGTCTCTTGCGAAAAGACATCTATGAGTCTATAATTAGGAAACTTAATCTGGCCAACTAAGCATCATTTTTTTGAAAATAAATAGAAATTACTCTCCTCTCTACTCTGAAATTATGTCGATTTTTTTCTATTTGGTTCGGTTCGCTGTGGGTTCATTATTTGTGGAAACACAAATAATGAACAACAGACTGTAGTATCTTCGGAGACTACCGAGAATCAAACGGCATACACCGTGACAGCTTCGCAAATATTTTCTTAAGGAAATTTATTTCGCCAAGCCTCAGTCAAATTTCCTAGTTTTCATGTATTGATTGAAGTGTTCTTTCGTTTATTTCGATCCAAGTAAGTATTTCTTATTTGTTTTTATATTGTTATATAATCTGATTTTATTAAAGTTAATATATGTTAGATTATCTACATTTAATTTATGCTGAGATTTATGTTAAAAATAGTTTTTATGAAATATTTAAATACACAGATTGTTAGACACCAATAATCTTTAGACAATATTTTCGATGTCGTCATGGTGCATATAGTTTGATTCCCGGTAGTCTCCGGGGATACAACAGTCTTTTGTTCATTATTTGTACACATATTGAACCCACGTCGAACTTGAACAAATAAAAATTTCGGACTAAATTTTGATTAAAGTAAGAGAAAGTGAGAGTAGTAATTTTCCTTTTAGTTATCATTAAATTAATTCAGATTTGGCCAGATTTTGTTTCATATTTATAGAAACTAAAGTGCCTCTTGGAAATAGACATAATGTTTTGGTCCAAATGATACCTCTTTGAACCGAATAGAAACATCTCTTACTCTTATTTATTTCGTTCACATAAAAGACCCCAACAATAGATTGGTTTGTCACTTATCCGTTATCCTAGTTATAGATGATTTATATATTAGTCATGGTGAATTAAGGCAATGTTAATTTCCAGGTTTAAATTAAAACTTCAATCTAGAAAAATTTCAAACATGATATAATTCATTATTTTATTAAAGATAAAAAGATCTGATGGGCAATTAAAAATAAAAAATACACCAAGGAACACATAATTTAGTCAAGTAAAATTCTTCTAATGTCCATCCTCAAGCTCTATTTATCATATCTGCATTCACAAACAAAAAAGCAATGAATATTATTATTCAATTAATTAAGGCAAAGAAAGAAAAAAAAATGTAGAAATAATTACTTACACGATACAAGGGAGATATTGAGAAAACTGAGGCATGTGACATTTATCTGGAAGAGATGCCGTTTTAGTTTTATCAGGTTTAAAGGACAACTGCTTTATTTGTTCCGTCTTATAACACTCGCACATTACATATGGAGGAACAACTAGCGAAAAATATTGAACACCTTTCACACAACATTCTTTGCTTGGATTCTCTAATGTCGAGTTATGCACCAAATAATCCTTGCAATTTTCTAAGTAGTGCATGGGAACTTCTGGACAATTAATTTTTTCACATTTTCCACTTACCACCAATGTTGTCAAAATCAAACCAAACACGAAAAATGTTTTTCCCATCTAACTTACTAGTATTAATTTTTGTGTTTTGAGTGTTTATATTTTTTGAATTATGACACTGAAATTTATAGTGCATGAAAACATTACTTTTTAGCATTGTGGAAGTTTATTGTTAATATAAGAAACTGAGTGTGTCTTATTAACTTACAAATATTACCTTCTTATTTCTAGTGTAATTGAAAAATTATCACAATGTGATGAAGTTATGTCCCGCTTCTTGATAGAAGAAAAGTTTAATTAATATGTCTGACAATGTTGCAAAAGCTAAGAATTGATAACTTTTTTTTTTTTTTGAAAATAATGACCTCAATTTACTTGTTGTGCACGTGTTACTTAGTTAATCATATGTAAATGTGTTATCAATGGAAAATGTAATTTTATAATAATGACTTCAAGACAATTGTCAAAAATATATATAATGATTTCAGGCGTAATAAATTTTATATATCTTGTAAGAAGAGGGTCTTCCACTTGTTGATGGGTATGTGAATTAAATTAATGTGTCATCCCTCATATAGCCACATTAAGGATGTAAATTGGGCGGATTTTAATCCGAATCCAGCTCGATTTAATAGGATTTTAATTCGATTAAATATTGTATGGATATAATTGGATTATAAAATTTCATAGTTCAAAAGACATGTCGCGAAGATGAATCTTAATCGATGAGATCCATTAAAATTTTGTATCCGACAATATATAGGAAAATTAAATATATATGTAATGTTTTATTAAATTTTTTATCATTACTAATTTACCAATAATTTAAGAAAATGTAATTCGCTAATTCATTCACAATTTTAGGAGAATTCTAATTAATAAATTATCCATATTGATTAATTTCGGGTCTTGTATTGTATGAACACGACCTTATTGTCCGTTGAGGCCCAAATTTTAATTCCAACGGACTCGTCTTAGATGCAAATTAAGTCTAGGGCTGTCAATGGGTCGGATTCTGGTCGAATTTGACTCATTGTGATCCGGCACCATTTATATGGAATAGGATCCTGCCGAATTTGGATCTTACTCGAATTGTGCTCGAAACTAGAATTTTTGAATACAATGGATCTTAGTCGAATTTGGTCGAATTGATCTTTTCCTGATCCAATAAAATTTTCATTTAAAAATTACATTTTTTTCCTAAAACAAGTTTGTTAACTTTACAATTTAATTTAACTTTAGATCACATGTTCAAACTTTCTTTACTAATATTCATCTTTTTAGTTGAAAATATTCGCTTAAATAAATTTGTAAACGAGTTATAAATTACTATAATCTCAAATTGACAGTGAAATATTATTAATGTTACTTTCTTTTATAAATCATTATGTATATATATCATTATTTTTATTTATTGTCAGATACGGATCTTTAACGTATCAGATCGACCTAAATCCATATTCGCTCAATGTGTTTTGGGTTACGGATCTTTATAGTCGGATCAGGTCCATTAAATCTCTAAGCGGACAATAATCCTAATAAATCAGAGTGAATTCCGATCGAATTCGGGTTGATATATGCCCCATTGACAGCTTTAAAATTAACCAACACAAGCTTTAGGACCAAAAAGTACTCATTCTTTATGATTACAAGTTATAAATGCGTATTGGCCCCTTGTAATTAAATATATTTAATTTATCTATCAATTTTTTTTAGAGATATCTATTCTATTTGTAAAGAGAAGTCATGGAATGGTGTAGTACTTTTTTTATTTTCCTATTTTGCCCAATTTATTTAAATTAACTTAATTGTGTGTCTTTTAAACTTCTTCACTAATCCCTAATTTTTTAATCTAAATTAATTTAATTAAGTGACTTTTCACCTTGGTCCTATAATTAATTTAATTATTCAAAATTTACGATTCTTTACTTATTCCATTTAAATAAAATTTACTTTCATTTTTTGATAAAAATTTCCTTATTTTTGTGATTAAAATTTTTTAATACACACTAAAATGCATGCTAAGGAATTAAAACACGCGGGGACGCGTGCTGAGGATATAATAGTACTGTTATAAAGAGAAGTCATGTCATGGTATAGTAATCAGGTCGAGATCAAATCCGATTCAAATTGAAATCCGCTTCATTGACAACCCTACTTATATACTAAGTTATGTAATTAGTATTAGTTGTTGGGGTCTTTTTATGTGAATGAAATAAATAAGAGTAAGAGATGTGTCTAGTCGGTTAAAAAAATTACCAGTTGGACCGATATATTGTTTCCTTTCCAAGTGGCACTTTTGTGTCTGTAAATATGAGACATAATCTGGCCAATCTGAATTAGTTTTGTAGTAACTAAAAGGAAAATTACTACTATCTCTTTCTCTTACTTTCTTCAATATTTAGTCAGAAATTTCTGTTTGTTCAAGTTCGTCGTGGGTTCATTGCAAATAAAGAACAACAGAATGTTTTATCTTGGGAGACTATACTGCATGGGGTATTGTTGGATTTTATAATTTTTATGTGAATAAAATTAGTTGAGAGTAATTAATGAGTTGCATCTAACCGATCTGAAGAGGTATTCTTTGGACCGAAACAGTGCAATCCAAACGATGTGTCTCCTGCGAATAGACATCTATGAGTCTATAATTAGGAAACTTAATCTGGCCAACTAAGCATCATTTTTT
Source organism: Penstemon davidsonii (assembly GCA_034814905.1). Lineage (NCBI taxonomy): Eukaryota > Viridiplantae > Streptophyta > Magnoliopsida > Lamiales > Plantaginaceae > Penstemon > Penstemon davidsonii. The sequence continues at coordinate 27,785,296 of JAYDYQ010002534.1, forward strand.
TGAAAATAAATAGAAATTACTCTCCTCTCTACTCTGAAATTATGTCGATTTTTTTCTATTTGGTTCGGTTCGCTGTGGGTTCATTATTTGTGGAAACACAAATAATGAACAACAGACTGTAGTATCTTCGGAGACTACCGAGAATCAAACGGCATACACCGTGACAGCTTCGCAAATATTTTCTTAAGGAAATTTATTTCGCCAAGCCTCAGTCAAATTTCCTAGTTTTCATGTATTGATTGAAGTGTTCTTTCGTTTATTTCGATCCAAGTAAGTATTTCTTATTTGTTTTTATATTGTTATATAATCTGATTTTATTAAAGTTAATATATGTTAGATTATCTACATTTAATTTATGCTGAGATTTATGTTAAAAATAGTTTTTATGAAATATTTAAATACACAGATTGTTAGACACCAATAATCTTTAGACAATATTTTCGATGTCGTCATGGTGCATATAGTTTGATTCCCGGTAGTCTCCGGGGATACAACAGTCTTTTGTTCATTATTTGTACACATATTGAACCCACGTCGAACTTGAACAAATAAAAATTTCGGACTAAATTTTGATTAAAGTAAGAGAAAGTGAGAGTAGTAATTTTCCTTTTAGTTATCATTAAATTAATTCAGATTTGGCCAGATTTTGTTTCATATTTATAGAAACTAAAGTGCCTCTTGGAAATAGACATAATGTTTTGGTCCAAATGATACCTCTTTGAACCGAATAGAAACATCTCTTACTCTTATTTATTTCGTTCACATAAAAGACCCCAACAATAGATTGGTTTGTCACTTATCCGTTATCCTAGTTATAGATGATTTATATATTAGTCATGGTGAATTAAGGCAATGTTAATTTCCAGGTTTAAATTAAAACTTCAATCTAGAAAAATTTCAAACATGATATAATTCATTATTTTATTAAAGATAAAAAGATCTGATGGGCAATTAAAAATAAAAAATACACCAAGGAACACATAATTTAGTCAAGTAAAATTCTTCTAATGTCCATCCTCAAGCTCTATTTATCATATCTGCATTCACAAACAAAAAAGCAATGAATATTATTATTCAATTAATTAAGGCAAAGAAAGAAAAAAAAATGTAGAAATAATTACTTACACGATACAAGGGAGATATTGAGAAAACTGAGGCATGTGACATTTATCTGGAAGAGATGCCGTTTTAGTTTTATCAGGTTTAAAGGACAACTGCTTTATTTGTTCCGTCTTATAACACTCGCACATTACATATGGAGGAACAACTAGCGAAAAATATTGAACACCTTTCACACAACATTCTTTGCTTGGATTCTCTAATGTCGAGTTATGCACCAAATAATCCTTGCAATTTTCTAAGTAGTGCATGGGAACTTCTGGACAATTAATTTTTTCACATTTTCCACTTACCACCAATGTTGCCAAAATCAAACCAAACACGAAAAATGTTTTTCCCATCTAACTTACTAGTATTAATTTTTGTGTTTTGAGTGTTTATATTTTTTGAATTATGACACTGAAATTTATAGTGCATGAAAACATTACTTTTTAGCATTGTGGAAGTTTATTGTTAATATAAGAAACTGAGTGTGTCTTATTAACTTACAAATATTACCTTCTTATTTCTAGTGTAATTGAAAAATTATCACAATGTGATGAAGTTATGTCCCGCTTCTTGATAGAAGAAAAGTTTAATTAATATGTCTGACAATGTTGCAAAAGCTAAGAATTGATAACTTTTTTTTTTTTTTGAAAATAATGACCTCAATTTACTTGTTGTGCACGTGTTACTTAGTTAATCATATGTAAATGTGTTATCAATGGAAAATGTAATTTTATAATAATGACTTCAAGACAATTGTCAAAAATATATATAATGATTTCAGGCGTAATAAATTTTATATATCTTGTAAGAAGAGGGTCTTCCACTTGTTGATGGGTATGTGAATTAAATTAATGTGTCATCCCTCTTATAGCCACATTAAGGATGTCAATTGGGCGGATTTTAATCCGAATCCAGCTCGATTTAATAGGATTTTAATTCGATTAAATATTGTATGGATATAATTGGATTATAAAATTTCATAGTTCAAAAGACATGTCGCGAAGATGAATCTTAATCGATGAGATCCATTAAAATTTTGTATCCGACAATATATAGGAAAATTAAATATATATGTAATGTTTTATTAAATTTTTTATCATTACTAATTTACCAATAATTTAAGAAAATGTAATTCGCTAATTCATTCACAATTTTAGGAGAATTCTAATTAATAAATTATCCATATTGATTAATTTCGGGTCTTGTATTGTATGAACACGACCTTATTGTCCGTTGAGGCCCAAATTTTAATTCCAACGGACTCGTCTTAGATGCAAATTAAGTCTAGGGCTGTCAATGGGTCGGATTCTGGTCGAATTTGACTCATTGTGATCCGGCACCATTTATATGGAATAGGATCCTGCCGAATTTGGATCTTACTCGAATTGTGCTCGAAACTAGAATTTTTGAATACAATGGATCTTAGTCGAATTTGGTCGAATTGATCTTTTCCTGATCCAATAAAATTTTCATTTAAAAATTACATTTTTTTCCTAAAACAAGTTTGTTAACTTTACAATTTAATTTAACTTTAGATCACATGTTCAAACTTTCTTTACTAATATTCATCTTTTTAGTTGAAAATATTCGCTTAAATAAATTTGTAAACGAGTTATAAATTACTATAATCTCAAATTGACAGTGAAATATTATTAATGTTACTTTCTTTTATAAATCATTATGTATATATATCATTATTTTTATTTATTGTCAGATACGGATCTTTAACGTATCAGATCGACCTAAATCCATATTCGCTCAATGTGTTTTGGGTTACGGATCTTTATAGTCGGATCAGGTCCATTAAATCTCTAAGCGGACAATAATCCTAATAAATCAGACCGAATTCCGATCGAATTCGGGTTGATATATGCCCCATTGACAGCTTTAAAATTAACCAACACAAGCTTTAGGACCAAAAAGTAATCATTCTTTATGATTACAAGTTATAAATGCGTATTGGCCCCTTGTAATTAAATATATTTAATTTATCTATCAATTTTTTTTAGAGATATCTATTCTATTTGTAAAGAGAAGTCATGGAATGGTGTAGTACTTTTTTTATTTTCCTATTTTGCCCAATTTATTTAAATTAACTTAATTGTGTGTCTTTTTAACTTCTTCACTAATCCCTAATTTTTTAATCTAAATTAATTTAATTAAGTGACTTTTCACCTTGGTCCTATAATTAATTTAATTATTCAAAATTAACGATTCTTTACTTATTCCATTTAAATAAAATTTACTTTCATTTTTTGATAAAAATTTCCTTATTTTTGTGATTAAAATTTTTTAATACACACTAAAATGCATGCTAAGGAATTAAAACACGCGGGGACGCGTGCTGAGGATATAATAGTACTGTTATAAAGAGAAGTCATGTCATGGTATAGTAATCAGGTCGAGATCAAATCCGATTCAAATTGAAATCCGCTTCATTGACAACCCTACTTATATACTAAGTTATGTAATTAGTATTAGTTGTTGGGGTCTTTTTATGTGAATGAAATAAATAAGAGTAAGAGATGTGTCTAGTCGGTTAAAAAAATTACCAGTTGGACCGATATATTGTTTCCTTTCCAAGTGGCACTTTTGTGTCTGTAAATATGAGACATAATCTGGCCAATCTGAATTAGTTTTGTAGTAACTAAAAGGAAAATTACTACTATCTCTTTCTCTTACTTTCTTCAATATTTAGTCAGAAATTTCTGTTTGTTCAAGTTCGTCGTGGGTTCATTGCAAATAAAGAACAACAGAATGTTTTATCTTGGGAGACTATACTGCATGGGGTATTGTTGGATTTTATAATTTTTATGTGAATAAAATTAGTTGAGAGTAATTAATGAGTTGCATCTAACCGATCTGAAGAGGTATTCTTTGGACCGAAACAGTGCAATCCAAACGATGTGTCTCCTGCGAAAAGACATCTATGAGTCTATAATTAGGAAACTTAATCTGGCCAACTAAGCATCATTTTTTTGAAAATAAATAGAAATTACTCTCCTCTCTACTCTGAAATTATGTCGATTTTTTTCTATTTGGTTCGGTTCGCTGTGGGTTCATTATTTGTGGAAACACAAATAATGAACAACAGACTGTAGTATCTTCGGAGACTACCGAGAATCAAACGGCATACACCGTGACAGCTTCGCAAATATTTTCTTAAGGAAATTTATTTCGCCAAGCCTCAGTCAAATTTCCTAGTTTTCATGTATTGATTGAAGTGTTCTTTCGTTTATTTCGATCCAAGTAAGTATTTCTTATTTGTTTTTATATTGTTATATAATCTGATTTTATTAAAGTTAATATATGTTAGATTATCTACATTTAATTTATGCTGAGATTTATGTTAAAAATAGTTTTTATGAAATATTTAAATACACAGATTGTTAGACACCAATAATCTTTAGACAATATTTTCGATGTCGTCATGGTGCATATAGTTTGATTCCCGGTAGTCTCCGGGGATACAACAGTCTTTTGTTCATTATTTGTACACATATTGAACCCACGTCGAACTTGAACAAATAAAAATTTCGGACTAAATTTTGATTAAAGTAAGAGAAAGTGAGAGTAGTAATTTTCCTTTTAGTTATCATTAAATTAATTCAGATTTGGCCAGATTTTGTTTCATATTTATAGAAACTAAAGTGCCTCTTGGAAATAGACATAATGTTTTGGTCCAAATGATACCTCTTTGAACCGAATAGAAACATCTCTTACTCTTATTTATTTCGTTCACATAAAAGACCCCAACAATAGATTGGTTTGTCACTTATCCGTTATCCTAGTTATAGATGATTTATATATTAGTCATGGTGAATTAAGGCAATGTTAATTTCCAGGTTTAAATTAAAACTTCAATCTAGAAAAATTTCAAACATGATATAATTCATTATTTTATTAAAGATAAAAAGATCTGATGGGCAATTAAAAATAAAAAATACACCAAGGAACACATAATTTAGTCAAGTAAAATTCTTCTAATGTCCATCCTCAAGCTCTATTTATCATATCTGCATTCACAAACAAAAAAGCAATGAATATTATTATTCAATTAATTAAGGCAAAGAAAGAAAAAAAAATGTAGAAATAATTACTTACACGATACAAGGGAGATATTGAGAAAACTGAGGCATGTGACATTTATCTGGAAGAGATGCCGTTTTAGTTTTATCACGTTTAAAGGACAACTGCTTTATTTGTTCCGTCTTATAACACTCGCACATTACATATGGAGGAACAACTAGCGAAAAATATTGAACACCTTTCACACAACATTCTTTGCTTGGATTCTCTAATGTCGAGTTATGCACCAAATAATCCTTGCAATTTTCTAAGTAGTGCATGGGAACTTCTGGACAATTAATTTTTTCACATTTTCCACTTACCACCAATGTTGCCAAAATCAAACCAAACACGAAAAATGTTTTTCCCATCTAACTTACTAGTATTAATTTTTGTGTTTTGAGTGTTTATATTTTTTGAATTATGACACTGAAATTTATAGTGCATGAAAACATTACTTTTTAGCATTGTGGAAGTTTATTGTTAATATAAGAAACTGAGTGTGTCTTATTAACTTACAAATATTACCTTCTTATTTCTAGTGTAATTGAAAAATTATCACAATGTGATGAAGTTATGTCCCGCTTCTTGATAGAAGAAAAGTTTAATTAATATGTCTGACAATGTTGCAAAAGCTAAGAATTGATAACTTTTTTTTTTTTTGAAAATAATGACCTCAATTTACTTGTTGTGCACGTGTTACTTAGTTAATCATATGTAAATGTGTTATCAATGGAAAATGTAATTTTATAATAATGACTTCAAGACAATTGTCAAAAATATATATAATGATTTCAGGCGTAATAAATTTTATATATCTTGTAAGAAGAGGGTCTTCCACTTGTTGATGGGTATGTGAATTAAATTAATGTGTCATCCCTCTTATAGCCACATTAAGGATGTCAATTGGGCGGATTTTAATCCGAATCCAGCTCGATTTAATAGGATTTTAATTCGATTAAATATTGTATGGATATAATTGGATTATAAAATTTCATAGTTCAAAAGACATGTCGCGAAGATGAATCTTAATCGATGAGATCCATTAAAATTTTGTATCCGACAATATATAGGAAAATTAAATATATATGTAATGTTTTATTAAATTTTTTATCATTACTAATTTACCAATAATTTAAGAAAATGTAATTCGCTAATTCATTCACAATTTTAGGAGAATTCTAATTAATAAATTATCCATATTGATTAATTTCGGGTCTTGTATTGTATGAACACGACCTTATTGTCCGTTGAGGCCCAAATTTTAATTCCAACGGACTCGTCTTAGATGCAAATTAAGTCTAGGGCTGTCAATGGGTCGGATTCTGGTCGAATTTGACTCATTGTGATCCGGCACCATTTATATGGAATAGGATCCTGCCGAATTTGGATCTTACTCGAATTGTGCTCGAAACTAGAATTTTTGAATACAATGGATCTTAGTCGAATTTGGTCGAATTGATCTTTTCCTGATCCAATAAAATTTTCATTTAAAAATTACATTTTTTTCCTAAAACAAGTTTGTTAACTTTACAATTTAATTTAACTTTAGATCACATGTTCAAACTTTCTTTACTAATATTCATCTTTTTAGTTGAAAATATTCGCTTAAATAAATTTGTAAACGAGTTATAAATTACTATAATCTCAAATTGACAGTGAAATATTATTAATGTTACTTTCTTTTATAAATCATTATGTATATATATCATTATTTTTATTTATTGTCAGATACGGATCTTTAACGTATCAGATCGACCTAAATCCATATTCGCTCAATGTGTTTTGGGTTACGGATCTTTATAGTCGGATCAGGTCCATTAAATCTCTAAGCGGACAATAATCCTAATAAATCAGACCGAATTCCGATCGAATTCGGGTTGATATATGCCCCATTGACAGCTTTAAAATTAACCAACACAAGCTTTAGGACCAAAAAGTACTCATTCTTTATGATTACAAGTTATAAATGCGTATTGGCCCCTTGTAATTAAATATATTTAATTTATCTATCAATTTTTTTTAGAGATATCTATTCTATTTGTAAAGAGAAGTCATGGAATGGTGTAGTACTTTTTTTATTTTCCTATTTTGCCCAATTTATTTAAATTAACTTAATTGTGTGTCTTTTTAACTTCTTCACTAATCCCTAATTTTTTAATCTAAATTAATTTAATTAAGTGACTTTTCACCTTGGTCCTATAATTAATTTAATTATTCAAAATTAACGATTCTTTACTTATTCCATTTAAATAAAATTTACTTTCATTTTTTGATAAAAAATTCCTTATTTTTGTGATTAAAATTTTTTAATACACACTAAAATGCATGCTAAGGAATTAAAACACGCGGGGACGCGTGCTGAGGATATAATAGTACTGTTATAAAGAGAAGTCATGTCATGGTATAGTAATCAGGTCGAGATCAAATCCGATTCAAATTGAAATCCGCTTCATTGACAACCCTACTTATATACTAAGTTATGTAATTAGTATTAGTTGTTGGGGTCTTTTTATGTGAATGAAATAAATAAGAGTAAGAGATGTGTCTAGTCGGTTAAAAAAATTACCAGTTGGACCGATATATTGTTTCCTTTCCAAGTGGCACTTTTGTGTCTGTAAATATGAGACATAATCTGGCCAATCTGAATTAGTTTTGTAGTAACTAAAAGGAAAATTACTACTATCTCTTTCTCTTACTTTCTTCAATATTTAGTCAGAAATTTCTGTTTGTTCAAGTTCGTCGTGGGTTCATTGCAAATAAAGAACAACAGAATGTTTTATCTTGGGAGACTATACTGCATGGGGTATTGTTGGATTTTATAATTTTTATGTGAATAAAATTAGTTGAGAGTAATTAATGAGTTGCATCTAACCGATCTGAAGAGGTATTCTTTGGACCGAAACAGTGCAATCCAAACGATGTGTCTCCTGCGAAAAGACATCTATGAGTCTATAATTAGGAAACTTAATCTGGCCAACTAAGCATCATTTTTTTGAAAATAAATAGAAATTACTCTCCTCTCTACTCTGAAATTATGTCGATTTTTTTCTATTTGGTTCGGTTCGCTGTGGGTTCATTATTTGTGGAAACACAAATAATGAACAACAGACTGTAGTATCTTCGGAGACTACCGAGAATCAAACGGCATACACCGTGACAGCTTCGCAAATATTTTCTTAAGGAAATTTATTTCGCCAAGCCTCAGTCAAATTTCCTAGTTTTCATGTATTGATTGAAGTGTTCTTTCGTTTATTTCGATCCAAGTAAGTATTTCTTATTTGTTTTTATATTGTTATATAATCTGATTTTATTAAAGTTAATATATGTTAGATTATCTACATTTAATTTATGCTGAGATTTATGTTAAAAATAGTTTTTATGAAATATTTAAATACACAGATTGTTAGACACCAATAATCTTTAGACAATATTTTCGATGTCGTCATGGTGCATATAGTTTGATTCCCGGTAGTCTCCGGGGATACAACAGTCTTTTGTTCATTATTTGTACACATATTGAACCCACGTCGAACTTGAACAAATAAAAATTTCGGACTAAATTTTGATTAAAGTAAGAGAAAGTGAGAGTAGTAATTTTCCTTTTAGTTATCATTAAATTAATTCAGATTTGGCCAGATTTTGTTTCATATTTATAGAAACTAAAGTGCCTCTTGGAAATAGACATAATGTTTTGGTCCAAATGATACCTCTTTGAACCGAATAGAAACATCTCTTACTCTTATTTATTTCGTTCACATAAAAGACCCCAACAATAGATTGGTTTGTCACTTATCCGTTATCCTAGTTATAGATGATTTATATATTAGTCATGGTGAATTAAGGCAATGTTAATTTCCAGGTTTAAATTAAAACTTCAATCTAGAAAAATTTCAAACATGATATAATTCATTATTTTATTAAAGATAAAAAGATCTGATGGGCAATTAAAAATAAAAAATACACCAAGGAACACATAATTTAGTCAAGTAAAATTCTTCTAATGTCCATCCTCAAGCTCTATTTATCATATCTGCATTCACAAACAAAAAAGCAATGAATATTATTATTCAATTAATTAAGGCAAAGAAAGAAAAAAAAATGTAGAAATAATTACTTACACGATACAAGGGAGATATTGAGAAAACTGAGGCATGTGACATTTATCTGGAAGAGATGCCGTTTTAGTTTTATCAGGTTTAAAGGACAACTGCTTTATTTGTTCCGTCTTATAACACTCGCACATTACATATGGAGGAACAACTAGCGAAAAATATTGAACACCTTTCACACAACATTCTTTGCTTGGATTCTCTAATGTCGAGTTATGCACCAAATAATCCTTGCAATTTTCTAAGTAGTGCATGGGAACTTCTGGACAATTAATTTTTTCACATTTTCCACTTACCAGCAATGTTGTCAAAATCAAACCAAACACGAAAAATGTTTTTCCCATCTAACTTACTAGTATTAATTTTTGTGTTTTGAGTGTTTATATTTTTTGAATTATGACACTGAAATTTATAGTGCATGAAAACATTACTTTTTAGCATTGTGGAAGTTTATTGTTAATATAAGAAACTGAGTGTGTCTTATTAACTTACAAATATTACCTTCTTATTTCTAGTGTAACTGAAAAATTATCACAATGTGATGAAGTTATGTCCCGCTTCTTGATAGAAGAAAAGTTTAATTAATATGTCTGACAATGTTGCAAAAGCTAAGAATTGATAACTTTTTTTTTTTTTTGAAAATAATGACCTCAATTTACTTGTTGTGCACGTGTTACTTAGTTAATCATATGTAAATGTGTTATCAATGGAAAATGTAATTTTATAATAATGACTTCAAGACAATTGTCAAAAATATATATAATGATTTCAGGCGTAATAAATTTTATATATCTTGTAAGAAGAGGGTCTTCCACTTGTTGATGGGTATGTGAATTAAATTAATGTGTCATCCCTCATATAGCCACATTAAGGATGTCAATTGGGCGGATTTTAATCCGAATCCAGCTCGATTTAATAGGATTTTAATTCGATTAAATATTGTATGGATATAATTGGATTATAAAATTTCATAGTTCAAAAGACATGTCGCGAAGATGAATCTTAATCGATGAGATCCATTAAAATTTTGTATCCGACAATATATAGGAAAATTAAATATATATGTAATGTTTTATTAAATTTTTTATCATTACTAATTTACCAATAATTTAAGAAAATGTAATTCGCTAATTCATTCACAATTTTAGGAGAATTCTAATTAATAAATTATCCATATTGATTAATTTCGGGTCTTGTATTGTATGAACACGACCTTATTGTCCGTTGAGGCCCAAATTTTAATTCCAACGGACTCGTCTTAGATGCAAATTAAGTCTAGGGCTGTCAATGGGTCGGATTCTGGTCGAATTTGACTCATTGTGATCCGGCACCATTTATATGGAATAGGATCCTGCCGAATTTGGATCTTACTCGAATTGTGCTCGAAACTAGAATTTTTGAATACAATGGATCTTAGTCGAATTTGGTCGAATTGATCTTTTCCTGATCCAATAAAATTTTCATTTAAAAATTACATTTTTTTCCTAAAACAAGTTTGTTAACTTTACAATTTAATTTAACTTTAGATCACATGTTCAAACTTTCTTTACTAATATTCATCTTTTTAGTTGAAAATATTCGCTTAAATAAATTTGTAAACGAGTTATAAATTACTATAATCTCAAATTGACAGTGAAATATTATTAATGTTACTTTCTTTTATAAATCATTATGTATATATATCATTATTTTTATTTATTGTCAGATACGGATCTTTAACGTATCAGATCGACCTAAATCCATATTCGCTCAATGTGTTTCGGGTTACGGATCTTTATAGTCGGATCAGGTCCATTAAATCTCCAAGCGGACAATAATCCTAATAAATCAGACCGAATTCCGATCGAATTCGGGTTGATATATGCCCCATTGACAGCTTTAAAATTAACCAACACAAGCTTTAGGACCAAAAAGTACTCATTCTTTATGATTACAAGTTATAAATGCGTATTGGCCCCTTGTAATTAAATATATTTAATTTATCTATCAATTTTTTTTAGAGATATCTATTCTATTTGTAAAGAGAAGTCATGGAATGGTGTAGTACTTTTTTTATTTTCCTATTTTGCCCAATTTATTTAAATTAACTTAATTGTGTGTCTTTTTAACTTCTTCACTAATCCCTAATTTTTTAATCTAAATTAATTTAATTAAGTGACTTTTCACCTTGGTCCTATAATCAATTTAATTATTCAAAATTTACGATTCTTTACTTATTCCATTTAAATAAAATTTACTTTCATTTTTTGATAAAAATTTCCTAATTTTTGTGATTAAAATTTTTTAATACACACTAAAATGCATGCTAAGGAATTAAAACACGCGGGGACGCGTGCTGAGGATATAATAGTACTGTTATAAAGAGAAGTCATGTCATGGTATAGTAATCAGGTCGAGATCAAATCCGATTCAAATTGAAATCCGCTTCATTGACAACCCTACTTATATACTAAGTTATGTAATTAGTATTAGTTGTTGGGGTCTTTTTATGTGAATGAAATAAATAAGAGTAAGAGATGTGTCTAGTCGGTTAAAAAAATTACCAGTTGGACCGATATATTGTTTCCTTTCCAAGTGGCACTTTTGTGTCTATAAATATGAGACATAATCTGGCCAATCTGAATTAGTTTTGTAGTAACTAAAAGGAAAATTACTACTATCTCTTTCTCTTACTTTCTTCAATATTTAGTCAGAAATTTCTGTTTGTTCAAGTTCGTCGTGGTTTCATTGCAAATAAAGAACAACATAATGTTTTATCTTGGGAGACTATACTGCATGGGGTATTGTTGGATTTTTTAATTTTTATGTGAATAAAATTAGTTGAGAGTAATTAATGAGTTGCGTCTAACCGATCTGAATTCTTTGGACCGAAACAGTGCAATTCAAGCGATGTGTCTCTTGCGAAAAAACATCTATGAGTCTATAATCAGGAATCTTAATCTGGCCAACTAAGCATCATTTTTTTGAAAATAAATAGAAATTACTCTCCTCTCTACTTTGAAATTATGTCGATTTTTTTCTATTTGGTTCGGTTCGCTGTGGTGTCATTATATGTGGAAACACAAATAATGAACAACAGACTGTAGTATCTTAGGAGACTACCGAGAATCAAACGGCATACACCGTGACAGCTTCGAAAATATTTTCTTAAGGAAATTTATTTCGCCAAGCCTCAGTCGAATTTCCTAGTTTTCATGTATTGATTGAAGTGTTCTTTCGTTTATTTCGATCCAAGTAGGTATTTCTTATTAGTTTTTATGTTGTTATATAATCTGATTTTATTAAAGTTAATATATGTTAGATTATCTACATTTAATTTATGCTGAGATTTATGTTAAAAATAGTTTTTATGAAATATTTAAATTCACAGATTGTTAGACACCAATAATCTTTAGACAATATTTTCGAGGTAGTCATGGTGCATATAGTTTGATTCCCGGTAGTCTCCGGGGATACAACAGTCTTTTGTTCATTATTTGTACACATAATGAACCCACGTCGAACTTGAACAAATAAAAATTTCGGACTAAATTTTGATTAAAGTAAGAGAAAGTGAGAGTAGTAATTTTCCTTTTAGTTATCATAAAATTAATTCAGATTTGGCCAGATTTTGTTTCATATTTATAGAAACTAAAGTGCCTCTTGGAAATAGACATAATGTTTTGGTCCAAATGATACCTCTTTGAACCGAATAGACACATCTTTTCCTCTTATTTATATCGTTCACATAAAAGACCCCAACAATAGATTGGTTTGTCACTTATCCGTTATCCTATTTATAGATGATTTATATATTAGTCATGGTGAATTAAGGCAATGTTAATTTCCAGGTTTAAATTAAAACTTCAATCTAGAAAAATTTCAAACATGATATAATTCAGTATTTTATTAAATATAAAAAGATATGATGGGCTATTAAAAATAAAAAATACACCAAGGAACAAAGAATTTAGTCAAGTAAAATTCTTCTAATGTCCATCCTCAAGCTCTATTTATCATATCTGCATTCACAAACAAAAAAGCAATGAATATTATTATTCAATTAATTAAGGCAAAGAAAGAAAAAAAAATGTAGAAATAATTACTTACACGATACAAGGGAGATATTGAGAAAACTGAGGCATGTGACATTTATCTGGAAGAGATGCCGTTTTAGTTTTATCAGGTTTAAAGGACAACTGCTTTATTTGTTCCGTCTTATAACACTCGCACATTACATATGGAGGAACAACTAGCGAAAAATATTGAACACCTTTCACACAACATTCTTTGCTTGGATTCTCTAATGTCGAGTTATGCACCAAATAATCCTTGCAATTTTCTAAGTAGTGCATGGGAACTTCTGGACAATTAATTTTTTCACATTTTCCACTTACCACCAATGTTGTCAAAATCAAACCAAACACGAAAAATGTTTTTCCCATCTAACTTACTAGTATTAATTTTTGTGTTTTGAGTGTTTATATTTTTTGAATTATGACACTGAAATTTATAGTGCATGAAAACATTACTTTTTAGCATGGTGGAAGTTTATTGTTAATATAAGAAACTGAGTGTGTCTTATTAACTTACAAATATTACCTTCTTATTTCTAAGGTAATTGAAAAATTATCACAATGTGATGAAGTTATGTCCCGCTTCTTGATAGAAGAATAGTTTAATTAATATGTCTGACAATGTTGCAAAAGCTAAGAATTGATAACTTATTTTTTTTTTTTTGAAAATAATGACCTCAATTTACTTGTTGTGCACGTGTTACTTAGTTAATCATATGTAAATGTGTTATCAATGGAAAATGTAATTTTATAATAATGACTTCAGGACAATTGATAAAAATATATATAATGATTTCAGGCGTAATAAATTTTATATATCTTGTAAGAAGAGGGTCTTCCACTTGTTGATGGGTATATGAATTAAATTAATGTGTCATCCCTCCTATAGCCACATTAAGGATGTCAATTGGGCGGATTTTAATCCGAATCCAGCTCGATTTAATAGGATTTTAATTCGATTAAATATTGTATGGAAATAATTGGATTATAAAATTTCATAGTTCAAAAGACATGTCGCGAAGATGAATCTTAATCGATGAGATCCATTAAAATTTTGTATCCGACAATATATAGGAAAATTAAATATATATGTAATGTTTTATTAAAATTTGTATCATTAATAATATTTTACCAATAATTTAAGAAAATGTAATTCGCTAACTCATTCACAATTTTATGAGAATTCTAAGTAGTAAATTATCCATATTGATTAATTTCGGGTCTTGTACTGTATGAACACGGCCCTATTGTCCGTTGCGGCCCAACATTTAATTCCAACGGACTCGTCCTAGATGCAAATTAAGTCTAGGGCTGTCAAAGGGTCGGATTCTGGTCGAATTTGACTCATTGAGATCCGACACCATTTATATGGAATAGGATTTTGCCGAATTCGGATCCTACTCGGATTTTGCTCGAATCTAGAATTTTGAATACAATGGATCTTAGTCGAATTTGATCGGATTGGAACTTTTCCGGATCCAATAAAATTTTCATTTAAAAATTACATTTTTTTTCCTAAAACAAATTTATTAACTTTACAATTTAATTTAATTTTAGATCACATGTTCAAACTTTCTTTACTAATATTTGTCATTTTAGATGAAAATATTCGCTTAAATAAATTTATAAACGAGTTATAAATTACTATAATCTCAAATTGATAGTGAAATATTATTAATGTTACTTACTATTATAAATCATTATGTATATATATCATTCTTTTTATTTATTGTCGGATACAGATCTTTAACGTATCAGATCGACCTAAATCCATTCGTTCCATGTGTTTCTGATTACGGATCTTTATAATCGGATCCGGTCCATTGAATCTCTAATCGGACAATAATCCTAATAAATCAGACCGAATTCGGATTGATATATGCCCCATTGGCAGCCTTAAAATTAACCAACACAAGCTTAGAATCAAAAAGTACTTATTCTTTATGATTACAAGTTATAAATGCGTATTGGCCCATTGTAATTAAATATATTTAATATATCTATCAATTTGTTTTAGAGATATCTATTCTATTTGTAAAGAGAAGTCATGGAATGGTGTAGTACTTTTTTTATTTTCCTATTTTGCCCAATTTATTTAAATTAACTTAATTGTGTGTCTTTTTAACTTCTTCACTAATCCCTATGACACTTTTATCTTTTAATTTTTTAATCTAAATTAATTTAATTAAGTGACTTTTCACCTTGGTGCTTTAATTAATTTAATTTTTCAAAATTTACGATTCTTTACTTATTCCATTTAAATAAAATTTACTTTAATTTTTTGATAAAAATTTCCTTATTTTTGTGCTTAAATTTTTTTAATACACACTAAAATGCCTGCTAAGGAATTAAAACACGCGGGAACGCGTGCTGAGGATATAATAGTACTGTTATAAAGAGAAGTCATGCCATGGTATAGTAATCAGGTCGAGTTCAAATCCGATTCAAATTGAAATCCGCTTCATTGACAACCCTACTTATATACTAAGTTATGTAATTAGTATTAGTTGTTGGGGGTCTTTTTAAGTGAATGAAATAAATAAGCGTAAGAGATGTGTCTATTAAAAAAAGTACCATTTGGACCGATATATTGTTTTCTTTTCCAAGT
This sequence comes from Penstemon davidsonii, assembly GCA_034814905.1. Lineage (NCBI taxonomy): Eukaryota > Viridiplantae > Streptophyta > Magnoliopsida > Lamiales > Plantaginaceae > Penstemon > Penstemon davidsonii. The sequence continues at coordinate 27,801,246 of JAYDYQ010002534.1, forward strand.
GGCACTTTTGTGTCTATAAATATGAGACATAATCTGGCCAATCTGAATTAGTTTTGTAGTAACTAAAAGGAAAATTACTACTATCTCTTTCTCTTACTTTCTTCAATATTTAGATAGAAATTTCTGTTTGTTCAAGTTCGTCGTGGGGTTATTATGTGTGGAAATAATGAACAACATAATGTTGTATCTTGGTAGACTATACTGCATGGGGTATTGTTGGATTTTATAATTTTTATGTGAATAAAATTAGTTGGGAGTAATTAATGAGTTGCGTCTAACCGATCTGAAGAGGTATTCTTTTGACCAAAACAGTGCAATCCAAGCAATGTGTCTCTTGAGACATTTCCGTGTCTTTAATGAGGAAACTTAATCTGGCCAATTAAGCAATTTTTTTTGAAGATAATTAGAAATTACTCTCCTCTCTACTTTGAAATTATGTCGATTTTTTTCTATTTGCTTCGGTTCGCTGTGGGTTCATTATTTGTGCAAACACAAATAATGAACAACAGACTGTAGTATCTTAGGATACTACCGAGAATCAAACGGCATACACCGTGACAGCTTCAAAAATATTTTCTTAAGGAAATTTATTTCGCCAAGCCTCAGTCGAATTTCCTAGTTTTCATGTATTGATTGAAGTGTTCTTTCGTTTATTTCGATCCAAGTAAGTATTTCTTATTTGTTTTTATGTTGTTATATAATCTGATTTTATTAAAGTTAATATATGTTAGATTATCTACATTTAATTTATGTTGAGATTTATGTTAAAAATAGTTTTTATGAAATATTTAAATACACAGATTGTTAGACACCAATAATCTTTAGACAATATTTTCGAGGTTGTCATGGTGCATATAGTTTGATTCCCGGTAGTCACCGGGGATACAACAGTCTTTTGTTCATTATTTGTACACATAATGAACCCACGTCGAACTTGAACAAATAAAAATTTCGGACTAAATTTTGATTAAAGTAAGAGAAAGTGAGAGTAGTAATTTTCCTTTTAGTTATCATAAAATTAATTCAGATTTGGCCAGATTTTGTTTCATATTTATAGAAACTAAAGTGCCTCTTGGAAATAGACATAATGTTTTGGTCCAAATGATACCTCTTTGAACCGAATAGACACATCTCTTACTCTTATTTATATCGTTCACATAAAAGACCCCAACAATAGATTGGTTTGTCACTTATCCGTTATCCTATTTATAGATGATTTATATATTAGTCATGGTGAATTAAGGCAATGTTAATTTCCAGGTTTAAATTAAAACTTCAATCTAGAAAAATTTCAAACATGATATAATTCATTATTTTATTAAAGATAAAAAGATCTGATGGGCAATTAAAAATAAAAAATACACCAAGGAACAAAGAATTTAGTCAAGTAAAATTCTTCTAATGTCCATCCTCAAGCTCTATTTATCATATCTGCATTCACAAACAAAAAAACAATGACTATTATTATTCAATTAATTAAGGCAAAGAAAGAAAAAAAATGTAGAAATAATTACTTACACGATACAAGGGAGATATTGAGAAAACTGAGGCATGTGACATTTATCTGGAAGAGATGCCGTTTTAGTTTTATCAGGTTTAAAGGACAACTGCTTTATTTGTTCCGTCTTATAACACTCGCACATTACATATGGAGGAACAACTAGCGAAAAATATTGAACACCTTTCACACAACATTCTTTGCTTGGATTCTCTAATGTCGAGTTATGCACCAAATAATCCTTGCAATTTTCTAAGTAGTGCATGGGAACTTCTGGACAATTAATTTTTTCACATTTTCCACTTACCACCAATGTTGTCAAAATCAAACCAAACACGAAAAATGTTTTTCCCATCTAACTTACTAGTATTAATTTTTGTGTTTTGAGTGTTTATATTTTTTGAATTATGACACTGAAATTTATAGTGCATGAAAACATTACTTTTTAGCATGGTGGAAGTTTATTGTTAATATAAGAAACTGAGTGTGTCTTATTAACTTACAAATATTACCTTCTTATTTCTAGTGTAATTGAAAAATTATCACAATGTGATGAAGTTATGTCCCGCTTCTTGATAGAAGAAAAGTTTAATTAATATGTCTGACAATGTTGCAAAAGCTAAGAATTGATAACTTCTTTTTTTTTTTCAAAATAATGACCTCAATTTACTTGTTGTGCACGTGTTACTTAGTTAATCATATGTAAATGTGTTATCAACGGAAAATGTAATTTTATAATAATGACTTCAGGACAATTGACAAAAATATATATAAAGATTTCAGGCGTAATAAATTTTATATATCTTGTAAGAAGAGGGTCTTCCACTTGTTGATGGGTATGTGAATTAAATTAATGTGTCATCCCTCATATAGCCACATTAAGGATGTCAATTGGGCGGATTTTAATCCGAATCCAGCTCGATTTAATAGGATTTTAATTCGATTAAATATTGTATGGATATAATTGGATTATAAAATTTCATAGTTCAAAAGACATGTCGCGAAGATGAATCTTAATCGATGAGATCCATTAAAATTTTGTATCCGACAATATATAGGAAAAAAATTAATCAATATGGATAATTTATTACTTAGAATTCTCATAAAATTGTGAATGAGTTAGCAAATTACATTTTCTTAAATTATTGGTAAAATATTATTAATGATACAAATTTTAATAAAACATTACATATATATTTAATTTTCCTATATATTGTCGGATACAAAATTTTAATGGATCTCATCGATTAAGATTCATCTTCGCGACATGTCTTTTGAACTATGAAATTTTATAATCCAATTATATCCATACAATATTTAATCGAATTAAAATCCTATTAAATCGAGCTGGATTCGGATTAAAATCCGCCCAATTGACATCCTTAATGTGGCTATATGAGGGATGACACATTAATTTGGGTCTTGTACTTTATGAACACGGCCCTATTGTCCGTTGCGGCCTAACATTTAATTCCAACGGACTCGTCCTAGATGCAAATTAAGTCTAGGGCTGTCAAAGGGTCGGATTCTGGTCGAATTTGACTCATTGAGATCCGACACCATTTATATGGAATAGGATTCTGCCGAATTCGGATCTTACTCGGATTTTGCTCGAATCTAGAATTTTGAATACAATGTATCTTAGTCGAATTTGATTGGATTGGAACTTTTCCGGATCCAATAAAATTTTCATTTAAAAATTACATTTTTTTTCCTAAAACAAGTTTATTAACTTTACAATTTAATTTAATCTTAGATCACATGTTCAAACTTTCTTTACTAATATTTATCATTTTAGATGAAAATATTCGCTTAAATAAATTTATAAACGAGTTATAAATTACTATAATCTTAAATTGATAGTGAAATATTATTAATGTTACTTACTATTATAAATCATTATGTATATATATCATTCTTTTTATTTATTGTCGGATACGGATCTTTAACGTATCAAATCGACCTAAATCCATATTCGCTCCATGTGTTTCTGATTACGGATCTTTATAATCGGATCCGGTCCATTGAATCTCTAATCGGACAATAATCCTAATAAATCAGACCAAATTCGGATTGATATATGCCCCATTGGCAGCCTTAAAATTAACCAACACAAGCTTAGAATCAAAAAGTACTTATTCTTTATGATTACAAGTTATAAATGCGTATTGGCCCCTTGTAATTAAATATATTTAATTTATCTATCAATTTGTTTTAGAGATATCTATTCTATTTGTAAAGAGAAGTCATGGAATGGTGTAGTACTTTTTTTATTTTCCTATTTTGCCCAATTTATTTAAATTAACTTAATTGTGTGTCTTTTTAACTTCTTCACTAATCCCTATGACACTTTTATCTTTTAATTTTTTAATCTAAATTAATTTAATTAAGTGACTTTTCACCTTGGTGCTTTAATTAATTTAATTTTTCAAAATTTACGATTCTTTACTTATTCCATTTAAATAAAATTTACTTTAATTTTTTGATAAAAATTTCCTTATGTTTGTGCTTAAATTTTTTTAATACACACTAAAAAATGCATGCTAAGGAATTAAAACACGCTGGAACGCGTGCTGAGGATATAATAGTACTGTTATAAAGAGAAGTCATGCCATGGTATAGTAATCAGGTCGAGTTCAAATCCGATTCAAATTGAAATCCGCTTCATTGACGACCCTACTTATATACTAAGTTATGTAATTAGTATTAGTTGTTGGGGGTCTTTTTAAGTGAATGAAATAAATATGAGTAAGAGATGTGTCTATTAAAAAAAGTACCATTTGGACCGATATATTGTTTTCTTTTCCAAGTGGAACTTTTGTGTCTATAAATATGAGACTTGATCTGGCCGCCAATCTGAATTAGTTTTGCAGTAAGTAAAAGGAAAATTACTACTATCTCTTTCTCTTACTTTCTTCAATATTTAGATAGAAATTTCTGTTTGTTCAAGTTTGTCGTGGGTTTATTATGTGTGGAAATAATGAACAACATAATGTTGTATCTTGGTAGACTATACTGCATGGGGTATTGTTGTATTTTATAATTTTTATGTGAATAAAATTAGTTGGGAGTAATTAATGAGTTTCGTCTAACCGATCTGAAGAGGTATTCTTTTGACCAAAACAGTGCAATCCAAGCAATGTGTCTCTTGAGACATTTTCGTGTCTTTAATGAGGAAACTTAATCTGGCCAATTGAGCATCCTCTTTTTGAAGATAATTAGAAATTACTCTCCTCTCTACTTTGAAATTATGTCGATTTTTTTCTATTTGCTTCGGTTCGCTGTGGGTTCATTATTTGTGCAAACACAAATAATGAACAACAGACTGTAGTATCTTAGGATACTACCGAGAATCAAACGGCATACACCGTGACAGCTTCAAAAATATTTTCTTAAGAAAATTTATTTCGCCAAGCCTCAGTCGAATTTCCTAGTTTTCATGTATTGATTGAAGTGTTCTTTCGTTTATTTCGATCCAAGTAAGTATTTCTTATTTGTTTTTATGTTGTTATATAATCTGATTTTATTAAAGTTAATATATGTTAGATTAACTACATTTAATTTATGCTGAGATTTATGTTAAAAATAGTTTTTATGAAATATTTAAATACACAGATTGTTAGACACCAATAATCTTTAGACAATATTTTCGAGGTTTTCATGGTGCATATAGTTTAATTCCCGGTAGTCTCCCGAGATACAACAGTCTTTTGTTCATTATTTGTACACATAATGAACCCACGTCGAACTTGAACCAATAAAAATTTCGGACTAAATTTTGATTAAAGTAAGAGAAAGTGAGAGTAGTAATTTTCCTTTTAGTTATCATAAAATTAATTCAGATTTGGCCAGATTTTGTTTCATATTTATAGAAACTAAAGTGCCTCTTGGAAATGGACATAATGTTTTGGTCCAAATGATACCTCTTTGAACCGAATAGACACATCTCTTACTCTTATTTATTTCGTTCACATAAAAGACCCCAACAATAGATTGGTTTGTCACTTATCCGTTATCCTATTTATAGATGATTTATATATTAGCCATGGTGAATTAAGGCAATGTTAATTTCCAGGTTTAAATTAAAACTTCAATCTAGAAAAAATTCAAACATGATATAATTCATTATTTTATTAAATATAAAAAGATCTGATGGGCTATTAAAAATAAAAAATACACCAAGGAACAAAGAATTTAGTCAAGCAAAATTCTTCTAATGTCCATCCTCAAGCTCTATTTATCATATCTGCATTCACAAACAAAAAAGCAATGAATATTATTATTCAATTAATTAAGGCAAAGAAAGAAAAAAAAATGTAGAAATAATTACTTACACGATACAAGGGAGATATTGAGAAAACTGAGGCATGTGACATTTATCTGGAAGAGATGCCGTTTTAGTTTTATCAGGTTTAAAGGACAACTGCTTTATTTGTTCCGTCTTATAACACTCGCACATTACATATGGAGGAACAACTAGCGAAAAATATTGAACACCTTTCACACAACATTCTTTGCTTGGATTCTCTAATGTCGAGTTATGCACCAAATAATCCTTGCAATTTTCTAAGTAGTGCATGGGAACTTCTGGACAATTAATTTTTTCACATTTTCCACTTACCACCAATGTTGTCAAAATCAAACCAAACACGAAAAATGTTTTTCCCATCTAACTTACTAGTATTAATTTTTGTGTTTTGAGTGTTTATATTTTTTGAATTATGACACTGAAATTTATAGTGCATGAAAACATTACTTTTTAGCATGGTGGAAGTTTATTGTTAATATAAGAAACTGAGTGTGTCTTATTAATTTACAAATATTACCTTCTTATTTCTAGTGTAATTGAAAAATTATCACAATGTGATGAAGTAGAGTCCCGCTTCTTGATCGAAGAAAAGTTTAATTAATGTGTCTGACATTGCTGAAAAAGCTAAGAATTGATAACTTTTTTTTTTTTTTTTTTTTTGAAAATAATGACCTCAATTTACTTGTCGTGCACGTGTTACTTAGTTAAACATATGTAAATGTGTTATCAATGGAAAATGTAATTTTATAATAATGACTTCAGGACAATTGACAAAAATATATATAATGACTTCAGGCGTAATAAATTTTATATATCTTGTAAGAAGAGGGTCTTCCACTTGTTGATGGGTATGTGAATTAAATTAATGTGTCATCCCTCATATAGCCACATCAAGGATGTCAATTGGGCGGATTTTAATCCGAATCCAGCTCGATTTAATAGGATTTTAATTCGATTAAATATTCTATGGATATAATTGGATTGTAAAAATTCATAATTCAAAAGACATGTAGCGAAGATGAATCTTAATCGATGAGATCCATTAAAATTTTGAATCCGACAATATATAGGAAAATTAAATATATATGTAATGTTTTATTAAAATTTGTATCATTAATAATATTTTACCAATAATTTAAGAAAATGTAATTCGCTAACTCATTCACAATTTTAGGAGAATTCTAATTAATAAATTATCCATATTGATTAATTTCGGGTCTTGTATTGTATGAACACGACCCTATTGTCCGTTGCGGCCCAAATTTTAATTCCAACGGACTCGTCCTAGATGCAAATTAAGTCTAGGGCTGTCAATGGGTCGGATTCTGGTCGAATTTGACTCATTGAGATCCGACACAATTTATATGGAATAGGATCCTGCCGAATTTGGATCTTACTCGGATTGTGCTCGAATCTAGAATTTTTGAATACAATGGATCTTAGTCGAATTTGGTCGGATTGGATCTTTTCCGGATCCAATAAAATTATCATTTAAAAATTACATTTTTTTTTCCTAAAATAAGTTTATTAACTTTACAATTTAATTTAATTTTAGATCACATGTTCAAACTTTCTTTACTAATATTCATCTTTTTAGTTGAAAATATTCGCTTAAATAAATTTATAAACGAGTTATAAATTACTATAATCTCAAATTGACAGTGAAATATTATTAATGTTACATACTTTTATAAATCATTATGTATATATATCATTATTTTTATTTATTGTCGGATACAGATCTTTAACGTATCAGATCGACCTAAATCCATATTCGCTCCATGTGTTTCGGGTTACGGATCTTTATAGTCGGATCAGGTCCATTAAATCTCTAAGCGGACAATAATCCTAATAAATCAGACCGAATTCATATCGAATTCGGGTTGATTTATGCCCCATTGACAGCTTTAAAATTAACCAACACAAGCTTAGGACCAAAAAGTACTCATTCTTTATGATTACAAGTTATAAATGCGTATTGGCCCCTTGTAATTAAATATATTTAATTTATCTATCAATTTTTTTAGAGATATCTATTCTATTTGTAAAGAGAAGTCATGGAATGGTGTAGTACTTTTTTTATTTTCCTATTTTGCCAAATTTATTTAAATTAACTAAATTGTGTGTCTTTTTAACTTCTTCACTAATCCCTAATTTTTTAATCTAAATTAATTTAATTAAGTGACTTTTCACCTTGGTCCTTTAATTAATTTTAATTATTCAAAATTTACGATTCTTTACTTATTCCATTTAAATAAAATTTACTTTCATTTTTTGATAAAAATTTCCTTATTTCTGTGATTAAATTTTTTTAATACACACTAAAATGCATGCTAAGGAATTAAAACACGTGGGGACGCGTGCTGAGGATATAATAGTACTGTTATACAGAGAAGTCATGTCATGGTATAGTAATCAGGTCGAGATCAAATCCGATTCAAATTGAAATCCGCTCCATTGACAACCCTACTTATATACTAAGTTATGTAATTAGTATTAGTTGTTGGGGGTCTTTTTATGTGAATGAAATAAATAAGAGTAAGAGATGTGTCTAGTCGGTTAAAAAAATTACCAGTTGGACCGATATATTGTTTCCTTTCCAAGTGGCACTTTTGTGTCTATAAATATGAGACATAATCTGGCCAATTTGAATTAGTTTTGTAGTAACTAAAAGGAAAATTACTACTATCTCTTTCTCTTATTTTCTTCAATATGTAGTTAGAAATTTCTGTTTGTTCAAGTTCATCGTTGGTTCATTGCAAATAAAGAACAACAGAATATTTTATCTTGGGAGACTATACTGCATGGGGTATTGTTGGATTTTATAATTTTTATGTGAATAAAATTAGTTGAGAGTAATTAATGAGTTGCGTCTAACCGATCTGAAGAGGTATTCTTTGGACCGAAACAGTGCAATCCAAACGATGTGTCTCTTGCGAAAAGACATCTATGAGTCTATAATCAGGAAACGTAATCTGGCCAACTAAGCATCATTTTTTTGAAAATAAATAGGAATTACTCTCCTCTCTACTTTGAAATTATGTCGATTTTTTTCTATTTGGTTCGGTTGGCTGTGGGTTCATTATTTGTGGAAACACAAATAATGAACAACAGACTATAGTATCTTAGGAGACTACCGAGAATCAAACGGCATACACCGTGACAGCTTCGAAAATATTTTCTTAAGGAAATTTATTTCGCCTCAGTCGAATTTCCTAGTTTTCATGTATTGATTGAAGTGTTCTTTCGTTTATTTCGATCCAAGTAAGTATTTCTTATTTGTTCTTATGTTGTTATATAATCTGATTTTATTAAAGTTAATATAGTTAGATTATCTACATTTAATTTATGTTGAGATTTATGTTAAAAATAGTTTTTATGAAATATTTAAATACACAGATTGTTAGACACCAATAATCTGTAGACAATATTTTCGAGGTTGTCATGGTGCATATAGTTTAATTCCCGGTAGTCTCCCGAGATACAACAGTCTTTTGTTCATTATTTGCACACATAATGAACCCACGTCGAACTTGAACCAATAAAAATTTCGGACTAAATTTTGATTAAAGTAAGAGAAAGTGAGAGTAGTAATTTTCCTTTTAGTTATCATAAAATTAATTCAGATTTGGCCAGATTTTGTTTCATATTTATAGAAACTAAAGTGCCTCTTGGAAATGGACATAATGTTTTGGTCCAAATGATACCTCTTTGAACCGAATAGACACATCTCTTACTCTTATTTATTTCGTTCACATAAAAGACCCCAACAATAGATTGGTTTGTCACTTATCCGTTATCCTATTTATAGATGATTTATATATTAGTCATGGTGAATTAAGGCAGTGTTAATTTCCAGGTTTAAATTAAAACTTCAATCTAGAAAAATTTCAAACATGATATAATTCATTATTTTATTAAAGATAAAAAGATCTGATGGGCAATTAAAAATAAAAAATACACCAAGGAGCAAAGAATTTAGTCAAGCAAAATTCTTCTAATGTCCATCCTCAAGCTCTATTTATCATATCTGCATTCACAAATAAAAAAGCAATGACTATTATTATTCAATTAATTAAGGCAAAGAAAGAAAAAAAAATGTAGAAATGATTACATACAAGATACAAGGGAGATATTGAGAAAACTGAGGCATGTGACATTTATCTGGAAGAGATGCCGTTTTAGTTTTATCAGGTCTAAAGGACAACTGCTTTATTTGTTCCGTCTTATAACACTCGCACATTACATATGGAGGAACAACTAGCGAAAAATATTGAACACCTTTCACACAACATTCTTTGCTTGGATTCTCTAATGTCGAGTTATGCACCAAATAATCCTTGCAATTTTCTAAGTAGTGCATGGGAACTTCTGGACAATTAATTTTTTCACATTTTCCACTTACCACCAATGTTGTCAAAATCAAACCAAACACGAAAAATATTTTTCCCATCTAACTTACTAGTATTAATTTTTGTGTTTTGAGTGTTTATATTTTTTGAACTATGACACTGAAATTTATAGTGCATGAAAACATTACTTTTTAGCATGGTGGAAGTTTATTGTTAATATAAGATACTTAGTGTGTCTTATTAATTTACAAATATTACCTTCTTATTTCTAGTGTAATTGAAAAATTATCACAATGTGATGAAGTTATGTCCCGCTTCTTGACAGAAGAAAAGTTTAATAAATGTGTCTGACAATGCTGCAAAAGCTAAGAATTGATAACTTATTTTTTTCTTTTTTGAAAATAATGACCTCAATTTACTTGTTGTGCACGTGTTACTTAGTTAATCATATGTAAATGTGTTATCAATGGAAAATGTAATTTTATAATAATGACTTCAGGACAATTGACAAAAATATATATAATGATTTCAGGTGTAATAAATTTTATATATCTTGTAAGAATAGGGTCTTCCACTTGTTGATGGGTATGTGAATTAAATTAATGTGTCATCCCTCATATAGCCACATTAAGGATGTCAATTGGGCGGATTTTAATCCGAATCCAGCTCGATTTAATAGGATTTTAATTTGATTAAATATTCTATGGATATAATTGGATTATAAAATTTCATAATTCAAAAGACATGTAGCGAAGATGAATCTTAATCGATGAGATCCATTAAAATTTTGTATCAGACAATATCTAGGAAAATTAAATATATACGTAATGTTTTATTAAAATTTGTATCATTAATTATATTTTACCAATAATTTAAGAAAATGTAATTCGCTAACTCATTCACAATTTTAGGAGAATTCTAATTTATAAATTATCCATATTGATTAATTTCGGGTCTTGTATTGTATGAACACGACCCTATTATCCGTTGCGGCCCAAATTTTAATTCCAACGGACTCGTCCTAGATGCAAATTAAGTATAGGGCTGTCAATGGGTCGGATTCTGGTCGAATTTGACTCATTGAGATCCGGCACCATTTATATGGAATAGGATCCTGCCGAATTCGGATCTTACTCAGATTGTGCGCGAATCTAGAATTTTTTAATACAATGGATCTTAGTCGAATTTGGTCGGATTGGATCATTTCCGGATCCAATAAAATTTTCATTTAAAAATTACATTTTTTTTCCTAAAACAAGTTTATAAACTTTACAATTTAATTTAATTTTAGATCACATGTTCAAACTTTCTTTACTAATATTCATCTTTTTAGATGAAAATATTCGCTTAAATAAATTCATAAATGAGTTATAAATTACTATAATCTTAAATTGACAGTGAAATATTATTAATGTGACTTACTTTTATAAATCATAATGTATATATATCATTCTTTTTATTTATTGTTGGATATGGATCTTTAACGTATCAGATCGACCTAAATCCATATTCGCTCCATGTGTTTCGGGTTACGGATATTTATAATCGGATCAGGTCCATTAAATCTCTAAGCGGACAATAATCCTAATAAATCAGACCGAATTCGGGCTGATATATGCCCCATTGACAGCCTTAAAATTAACCAACACAAGCTTAGGACCAAAAGTACTCATTCTTTATGATTACAAGTTATAAATGCGTATTGGCCCCTTGTAATTAAATATATTTTTTTTTCTATCAATTTTTTTAAGAGATATCTATTCTATTTGTAAAGAGAAGTCATGGAATGGTGTAGTACTTTTTTTATTTTCCTATTTTGCCCAATTTATTTAAATTAACTTAATTGTGTGTCTTTTTAACTTCTTCACTAATCCCTATGACACTTTTATCTTTTAATTTTTTAATCTAAATTAATTTAATTAAGTGACTTTTCACCTTGGTGCTTTAATTAATTTAATTATTCAAAATTTACGATTCTTTACTTATTCCATTTAAATAAAATTTACTTTCATTTTTTGATAAAAAATTCCTTATTTTTGTGATTAAATTTTTTTAATACACACTAAAATGCATGCTAAGGAATTAAAACACGCGGGAACGCGTGCTGAGGATATAATAGTACTGTTATAGAGAAAAGTCATGTCATGGTATAGTAATCAGGTCGAGTTCAAATCCCATTCAAATTGAAATCCGCTTCATTGACAACCCTACTTATATACTAAGTTATGTAATTAGTATTAGTTGTTGGGGGTCTTTTTATGTGAATGAAATAAATAAGAGTAAGAGATGTGTCTAGTCGGTTAAAAAAATTACCATTTGGACCGATATATTGTTTCCTTTCCAAGTGGCACTTTTGTGTCTATAAATATGAGACATAATCTGGCCAATCTGAATTAGTTTTGTAGGAACTAAAAGGAAAATTACTACTATCTCTTTCTCTTACTTTCTTCAATATTTAGTCAGAAATTTCTGTTTGTTCAAGTTCGTCGTGGGTTCATTGCAAATAAAGAAGAACAGAATCTTGTATCTTGGGAGACTATACTGCATGGGGTATTGTTGGATTTTATAATTTTTATGTGAATAAAATTAGTTGAGAGTAATTAATGAGTTGCGTCTAACCGATCTGAAGAGGTATTATTTGGACCGAAACATTGCAATCCAAGCGATGTGTTGTTTGCGAAAAGACATCTATGTGTCTATAATCAGGAAACTTAATCTGGCCAATTAAGCATCCTTTTTTTGAAAATAAATAGAAATTACTCTCCTCTCTACTTTGAAATTATGTCGATTTTTTTCTATTTGCTTCGGTTTGCTGTGGGTTCATTATTTGTGCAAACACAAATAATTAACAACAGACTGTAGTATCTTAGGAGACTACCGAGAATCAAACGGCATACACCGTGACAGCCTCGAAAATATTTTCTTAAGGAAATTTACTTCACCAAGCCTCAGTCGAATTTCCTAGTTTTCATGTATTGATTGAAATGTTTTTTCGTTTATTTCGATCCAAGTAAGTGTTTCTTACTTGTTTTTATGTTGTTATATAATTTGATTTTATTAAAGTTAATATATGTTAGATTATCTACGTTGTTTTTTTTTTATAATTATTATCTACGTTTAATATATGCTGAGATTTATGTTAAAAATAGTTTTTATGAAATATTTAAATACACAGATTGTTAGACACCAATAATCTTAGGACAATATTTTTGGTGTTGTCATGGTGCATTTAGTTTGATTCCCGATAGTCTCCCGAGATACAACAGTCTTTTGTTCATTATTTGTACACATAATGAACCCACGTCGAACTTGAACAAATAAAAATTTCGGACTAAATTTTGATTAAAGTGAGAGAAAGAGAGAGTAGTAATTTTCCTCGAACCAGATCCGACTCCATTTATGTCATATCGGATATTACTCGAATCTGAATTTCTCGAGTCCCACAGATTCAGTCGGATATCGATTCTTTTTAAGATCCAATAAAATATTTACTTTCAAAATTTACACCCGTATATTTTCCTAGAAAACTTTTGTCATTTTATGTAATTCAGCTCATATGTTCAAACTTACAAGTAATGTTACTATAATATATATATTATTTATTTGTTTATTGTCATATATGAATCTTTAACTGATCAGACTGACCTAAATTCATATTCGCTCCATGTAGTTAGGATTAAGGATCTTTATATATAATCGGGTTTGATCCATCAAGTTTCTAATCAGACTAAATTATGATAAATCAGGTCAGACTCGAATCCAATTCAAATTGAAATACCCTTCATTGACATCCCTACTTGTATACTAAGTTATGCAATTAGTGTTTGTTTGGTTTATCATATAGGTGATTTATACATTTGTCATAGTGAATTAAGGAAATGTTAGTTTCAAAGTTTAATGTAACAACTTCAATCAAGAAGAATGTCAAAGAATGTATCAAAAATCCCGCGACATGATATAATAATTCATTATTTTATTAAAGATAGAATGGGCAATTAAAAATAGAAAATACACCAAGAACAAAGAATTTAGACAAGCGAAATTCTTCTAATGTCCATCATCCTCAAGCTCTATTTATCATACCTGCATTCACAAACAAAAAATAATGAGTATTATTATTCAATTAAATAAGGCATAAAAGTGGAAAAAATTATGGGAATAATTACTTACACGATACAAGAAAGATATTGAAAAAACTAAGGCATGTGACATTTTTCTGAAGAATTTCTGTTTTAGTTTTAACAGGTTTAAAGGACAACTGCTTTATTTGTTCCGTCTTATAACACTCGCACATTGCATATGGAGGAACAACTAGTGAAAAATATTGAACACCTTTCACACAACATTCTTTGCTTGGATTCTCCAATGTCGAGTTATGCACCAAATAATCCTTGCAATTTTCTAAGTAGCGCATGGGAACTGCTGGACAGTTAATTTTTTTCACATTTCCCACTTACCACCAATATTGTCAAAATCAAACCAAACACGAAAAAAAATTTCCCATCTTACTTATTTTTTATTAAGTTTTGTGTTTTGAGTGTTTATATTTTTTGAATTATGACACTGAAATTTATAGTGCATGAAAATATTACTTTTTAGCATGGTGGAAAATTATTATTATTAATGTAAGAAACTGAGTGTTTCTTATTTACAAATATCTTATTTCTAGTGTAAAGAACAATTATCACAATATGAAGAACTTATGTACCGCCTTTTGACATAAGAAAAGTTTAATTAATGTGTCTAACAACTTTTTTTTTAAATAATGACCTCAATTAACTTGTGCACATGTTAGTTAATCATATGTAATTGTGTTCTCAAAAATAAAATGAAATTTTATATTAATGACTTCAGGACATTTGACAAAAATATATATAATGACTTCAGGTGTAATAAATTTTATAAATCTTATAAAGTCATCCAAGAAGCCCTATTCTTGGATGTGTGTGAAACTGTGAATTAATGTGTCATCCTTCATATTTTTGGTTGCAGCCCAAGTATCTAATTTGAACGGTATCGTTCCAGATGCAAATTAATTAGTAGAAGTAATGCACTCTTTGATCCGAGTGGTAGAAGTAATGCACTCTTTAATCCGAGTTGTAAGTATACATTATAATTGATAAAAATAAATTGTACTCCTATTAGGATAATATTTTGCCAAATCTTTATACTTTCAAGTTTCAAGTTACAAATATGAATTGGGACCTTGTAATTAAATAAGTATATTTTATTTATTAAAATTAAAGTAAAGAGTAAAAGTTTCATTGACTAATTATTGAACAAAATAGCAATTTAGTAAATGAAAGAATGATATTAATTATTATATACTCGTATATGATAATTCATCCAAAAAAAAATTTCAAAACATGTTGTGATGATCACTATGAGATATTTAGTTCATATAAAGAGTTAAAAGGGTGAAAGTTTTACATAATTTTAAAATTATACTTTTAAAAGTAGTAATTGAGAGTAAATAATGTCAAATCTTTAAGGGTATTTTTGAGAACTTAATTTCATTTCCCAAAAAAAAAAAGGAGAAAAGAATTTAGTGTCCAAGAAAGTAGTAAATTGAGATTATTGAGATTTTTGGTATGAGTTCTACCAAAAAGATTTCTTCAAAGTTTTTATGAATTATTGAAATCAATCAAAATCGGACCGAGTTGAGAGCCCTAATCCCGGCAAGTATTTTTACATTTTATGGTCCAAGATATGGCCCAACAAGCCCATTAACTGAAATATGTAGATTCCTCATCTCCCTACACATTTGATCTGTTTAATCTAAACAATAGAAAATTATCACTCAGATTGGGTTCGATCGAAACCAAAGTAACTACATAATAAGTGTAATATACTTGATTTATGATTGAATGTAACTCCTAAGAAAATGACTAATCACAAAATAAGTGCAATACACTTGCCATGTGATTTGATGGGTTTGACCAAACCATATATAGACAAGAATTTTCCCCAAAGAAGACCCAATAACTCAATTTCTTTCATTATATCAACAAACAAATATATCAAACATTAGGAAAAGAACCAATAAATTAAAGAAGTTGAAAAAAGATTAATCAGTTAAGAAATATAATACAAATACCATCATTTCACAACTCTTTCATATAGCAAATTTAGCAAAACAAAGAGGAAAAAAAAGAAAAGAAAAAAAAGGGAGCAAATGCCTCATCAAATTACATTTAGACCCTTCCTTAATTGCCTATGATGTTTCTTTCATTACCCCTTGAACACATCGGTCGGAGCCAACGGAGGAGTATCAAGCTGATACAAGTTAAGTGCAGGACCAACGAACCGGAACAATATCCACCCTCCGATTATAATATAAATCGAAGCATAAGCAAATTTGTTAAGCCAAAACAATAAACCCTTTTCACCCACATAAAGCTCTATAGCTTTCTCCGTTAAAGTCATCGAGTCCCATTCTTTAGGAGGCGACTTTTTCTTTATCGGCATATTAGACGTCTCTTGCTCTTGCTTTCTTCTTCTTCTCGAGCCTCTTTTAAACCGTATTTCTACTGTCTCCGGTGGTGTTATTATAGGTGGTTGGACAGGTGGCGATGTGTCTGTATCATTGCCATTGTCAATACTACTTCTCGTTAGTATGATTGGGTGAATGAACCGATGTGGGAGAGAACCGGGGAGTCGAGAGGGAAAAGTAGAAAATGTTTTTGGGAAGGACAACATTGTCAATTCACTATGCTACATGCAGTCGCCAATGACCTGATGCCACATCAGCAAAATAATTACATAATTATACACAATTCAGTTGATCTTTAGACATATTCCATACATTTTTGAATAAGATCATCAGCAAAACCTTATAAAAGAACACAAGCTGAAATAGGTTTATTAGTAACATATTGAAATATTTTACATTTTGGCCCCAATACATGAAACAAAAGCTCACATAGGTCGACCGTTAACGATATTTCGACGCGATTGTTGTGAATATTTTTAACTTATAACTGGCTTCTGTTTTTGCAAAATTATAGCATATCACTTATTATAAACACACTAAAAGTTAATTCCTTGTGATATGCCTAATGGGCAATTTACTCCCTCTGATATGAAAATAGGCAATTTACCTCCCCTCCGATATGAAATAATGAACAATTTACCCCCTTCCCCGTGGAGTAAAGTGTTGGACACACGCTCTATATTGCGACTTGGACTTCATTCTCATGTGAGAAATGATCAATTTAACCATACCTTGACAACATATTCACTTCAAATTACCCCCTTGTGATTATGCGTAAAATGGTTCACTTACTTCCTATAATATGCGTAAATGGGCACCTTGACAACGTGTGCTTCTTTTACAAAAACACTGGGAGGTATTTTGCCTATTTATCACAGGGAGGAAAAACTACCAATTAAGAATAACATAGGGAGGTAATTTGTTATTCACTCAAAATTTAACTACACGGCCCAACTTAATTTACCTTAACTCATAACATAATTGCAACTAAATATATAAATCTGCTCATTCAATTAACAATAAAAAACTATTGAATGATGATGTATTCTTGCAAATAAATTCGCACGATTTTATAACAGAATAAAATAAGTTTCATAATTTATCCTAAATTACACATCTTTACAGAATTTCAAAACAAATCCAAGTTAAACCCAGATGAAAGAAATGTGCATATTTCAAGAAAGATAATATATAACAGAAATAAAGTACAGAAAAAAAGGATTGGGAAGAAAAAGACATGCCTGTGTGAAGTAGTATTGGAGCGAGAAAAGTGTTTTATGGTCTCAGATTGATTGGATTTGTGATATATGAAGAGTAATCCTTTAACAAGATATATAGTAGAGTCGTGATTTAGCACCAGCGATTCTTGTGGAAAACCAATGTGGGTATATGGACCGGTTTGAGCCAAAAAATGATTTGATCCGGCCCAAATTAGCGAAACAACCCAAACACATATTTCGTCCATAATATAAAGTAAACGGGTCAAAATCGGGAACGAGTCACTTTATATGGGTCCTAAACGGGTTGGTTGATAATGAATCGGGTCAAAAATGAGTTTGTTCGGGTTGAATCATGGGTCGACCCGTTTAAGTATAGTAATAGTGTGTATTTTAATAATTAAGATTAAATAAATACATTATGAGAAATATTATTCAAATATCACTAAGTGAGATTAGATTAATATGGTATAATTTATAACATGGATTAAGAAAACCTAATTACACTTAATATTTTTTTATTGTATGAAAGCAATTTAAAAATTTTATATTTATTTTTATTTGAAACTTAAATATATTTAATAATTTAATATTGTAACTAAAATTTTCATGAATCTAGGAGAGAAATATAAAATATTATTGTTGAGTAAAATATAAGTCATTAAATGTTAATTAGTTTAGCTAAATGTGTATTTTTTTAGTAGGCCAATTAATGACCCGCTTATAAACCTATTCAAAGTCCATATAAATATTTACAAATCTCAACCCATGAACAGTAGAAAATATATTTGGTTGGGTTAGGCTGGTTCGGACCAGTAAAGGGCCACCCAATGGGTTTTGACCCTTTTTGCCATCAATAAAAAGTGTTCAGAATCTTAAAAATAAAATAAAAAATATAAAGAAAAGGTAATGTGTATAAAATAAAAAGACACCTATATAATTTCATTATTATTACACGATAATTGAATAACTGGAAGAATACATTATTAACATTTATTGACATGAAAAATTTCTATTTATTACAAGACCTCAAAGATGAGGAACATTATTGAAACAACATTAAGAGAAAATAACATACTAAATTGACAAGAGCATTGAACATTCTATTGGAAACATCAACAATAGATTTTATTTAGACATGGCAACTCAAATTCGAACCCTAACCAATCATGGGAACCCTATTAACATTGCCATTTTCATCGACATAAACCCAAACTCGATCGCATCGAAAATCAGTAGTAGGTAATGTTCCCGGTGGCAAAATTATAGCCGTGACCAAAGGATTCTCCCTTTCAATAGTCATTACTGCCACATTTCCTGGCGCCCCGACGAGCTCAGGCCACGAATCCTTACCTAAATAGAACACAAAAGTTATTTTAAACTAAATTAGTAACAATACTTATATTATAATAATGAACTAGAAGAAAATAAATCAACAAAGATTTATCATTCTAATAGGAAACTCGTCATTGTTATAATTACCAAATCACATATATAATACAATACATAAAGCGATATTAAATTAATTAATTACCTTGACATTCGGTAGACATCCTTAAATATAACTTTTGGCCTTTCTTGTTTTCTTTGCTTATGATTAGTAGATATGTGTTAAATAGCTATGACAGGCTATTTATAGAACAAAATTTTTAAATGCTAGCTTGTTGATTGGTATTTTTTGGACTTTTGGTTCTGGGTAAAGTACTAAAAGGAAAATATAAAATGATTTTAAAGATTGGATTGCTATGTCAAAATGACTTGGCATCAAATTAATTTAGATATCTCATTATCTTAATGTGCATGTGCGGAGTTTCTTGTTGATATTATATATCTCTTCACGCAATGTTTGGTGGCTGCCTAAGACTATATATATCTAGTAAAATATGATTGTTTTGACTATAATAAATTAAATATTTATCTTAAAGTACTTATAGTTGGAAGTGATTGGTTCAAGGAATATTAAGTTTGACAATACATAATTTAATCGATCATTTAATAGAAAGGTTTACAATGAAAATGAACAAGTCTCAGAATGTTATCTGGGTACATAACTCACATGCAGCTACATGTACTCCATATATAAAATCCATCTTGTGTAAGTCTTATTAAGACAACTTCTGGAATATATTGTCATTACTTTTTTTTTGTTTTTCAAGGATTTAATTCCTTTCGAGGCGTGTCGAAAACATTAAGTCAGAACCTCTCCAAACAGAGATTCGAACTTAAGTTTACTACTTTGTAGTGACTGCTCCGTTTCACTAAACCAATCACATGTTGATATATATTGTCATAATTACTTGTCGTGTAGAACTATCATACAACACTAGGGAAAATTAATGTCTCGAGCCCTACGTGTACTTAAGATTATGACAATAACCTTAAACTCATCGTATAAAAGATATTATTAACATTATTGTACATTTGTACATACAATACACACTAGTACAAAATATATTATTAACATTATTGTACACACAATATACACTTGTAAAAATTTCACGGCACCCGTTTAACCAAGATTCGTGGACAAAAGTAATTCATTGTCAAATGGAGGGTTCATAGGGTAGTTCTTGCCTAAACCGGGTCGTCTGGCTGAACCCAACACATTAACGTAAAAATTGCAATACACTTGCTTTGAAATGAAATATATATTTATCTATCTATATATATATATATATATATAACTCAACCAATCACAAAACAGGTGTATTTCACTTATTTTTTGGTCGGATGAGTTTAATCAAACCTGAGTTGAGCAAAAATTTTCGGGTTTCATATCTTATATCCACGTCATATAGGATCAGGAAGCGAGTCAAAGCCCAACAACTAAAAGAATAAGCCACCTCCTCACCTCATCAAAGCTCCCACGATTTTATCTATTTTGTGAGATCTCTTTATAATGTCAAAATAGCTCATATCGTCATATTGTTTTTGTGATTTATGTATTTTCTATGTTCTAGTTGTATTGACATTGATCACGTATTCTTTTGTTTCGAAATTGTGTCAAATTTGACCATTATTGAATCATATAATTAACAAATTAAATATTGTCAACAAATCTCATGTTGTGATTTCTTTTATTAGTCAAATTTGAGCCATCGAAATCTTCTAATTATGTCAATGAAGCCGTAGCTTAGTAGGTTTTCTTTCTTTCTTTTTAAGATGATGAATACGTTACATCAAACACTGACAAAACTGAGACCACATTACACTTGTTAATTTTCCTCTAGTTTATATTAGTGTTTAATAGTGATTTATATATTATCTACAATTATTTGTATTTGTCTATTTGAGCAGTTATTGAAATGATTTCTGATGTAATAATTGATGAAAAATGTATTCTTTAACAAAAATCTAAAAATCTAATTATAAGTATATGTATTAGTATGAAGAATACTAAAACTTTTTATATATATGCATTTGAATTTCACTGGAAAGATGTGAACAGACTTACAAACTTTCACGTATGACATACATTTTGGACCACTTTTTCATAGACAATTAATTCTAGAGGCTGCCAAAATTTTATTTATATGGTGGAATTGCAAATTTAGTCCCGCAGGATTTGACCAACGTTACTTTTGACCATGTACAATATTAAATTATTCTTTCGACCAAAACTTTTGAAATATTTAGCAATGTTTTGATCCCGTATCTTATAAAATTACACTTTGTATCTTTGGTTACAAAGAAGGCAATGGAACATAAACTCCTACATATTAAATAAATTGAACTAGTATACACTCCGTGCTTTGCACGGATTTATTTTAAATATATCTATATTGTAGTTTATGAGATAATATAAATATGAATAATAATGATTGGGGTATTTTAAAATAATTATTGAAAATTTGAAATTACATTAAAAAAAATAAAAAAACTCAAAGGTCAATAGTCTAACGAAATATTAGAAAAATTATTTGTTTGTGTCAACATATGAACTAAGTAGTTAAAGATATTGAATGAATTCAATACAAACTATTTGGTCATGGGAAGATATGCAACTATGCGGAAAGAGTTATATCTTACGCCCTCATTATGTTCATATTTACATTTGAAATATTCAATAATTTTGATATAAAGAACTTACTTGAATTTAAGTGAGACCATTTTTTTAACATACTGATCTTCTAAATAAAAACTTACAGAAATATATTAGATTGTAATATATTTTGATTACAAAATAGGCTACATGTAATTAGATAAGTTTATGTATGTACATAACAACTCTTCACATGTAGAACATGTGCTACTATTGTAGTATAAAATTCAACCTATACATAAAAATCAAGAAAAATTGCATGTTCGTTGTTAGTACCAAAATTCTATCCATCTTCACTATCATTGAGATGCTTGATTTGTCATATGGCGCTAATTATTTTCACCGCTCTCCCAAGTCCATCCTCCGCCACCATGTATATTCTAAAACACCTTGTGGTTCTCAAAGCAAGTAGAAGATGTTAATGTTAATAATGACATAAAAATCAGAATTCCAACTCTGTAGTCAAACATAAGGGTTGAAATATGCAAGATTTGTTGGTGAAAGGAAGTATATGAAAAGAAAAGGCAGTATGCTAATTTACCTTCTCCTTCCGTGCATCCTCGTACTTGATAATATAAGGGTTGTTTAATTTTACTATCACAGCCACATGCAAGAAGATTGAATGAAATTGAAATTAATCATTAAAAACTAAATCAAACATTGCTTAAAGTCACGTTGATCACTAAATAAATATGCTTAACAACATCATTACTAAGGAAGGGTATGGTGAGACTTAAGACAGTCAAACCTAAAGAAGTTGTTCTTCAATGTTGTAAGCGTAAAAGATTTCCAATTTAAAATACAAACAAAACAAAGAAAAAGTTGAGTAAGTATAATTCCTAGTTAAAGAATGCAAATAATCAAACATTTGAACTTAAAGCTTATATTATTCACGAGAAAATATATATATGACGCAATACAAAAATGGGGAGGTGGAGTTTGACAAAAATAAACCTCAAGAGATACTTTAATTACATATGATTCCCGGTTATATTCCCAAAGGAACCCAAAATATCTACATATTTACTTTAAAAATTGACCACGACGATTTTTCATCTTTTGAAATCAGTCCATGATAGCATCGTTTGAAATACTACTAAATATGTACTTCTCTATAAAGACAACTAAACTATCAATTAGTCTAAGTATGTACATGAGCATGCTTGTAAATGAACTCCAAACTACTTGACTATATAACCGCATAAATCCACGAACTGAATTTTATCATGATGAACTCATACCTTATTTTGTATACCATTATGAGGCAAATCTATATCATCCATGTGGACAAAAACTAAATTGGAGAACTCCAAAATAAATTAGGATGATAGAACTACAATAAAAATCAATATATTTATGATGCTCAATATGCAAATAGAATAAAAGATATTTGAAATGAGCACAAAAAAATGCAAATGAACAGAGGACTGCATTCTACTACTGCATGTACTGCATAACAAAATATCCAAATTGTGATTATATTCTAACTTACATCATCTCTCTTGAGCATTTCTTCGAACATCTGAAGCACATAGTTGAAGCAAAGATATCTTTTTTTTTTTTTTTTTTTTTGAAGTTGAAAAATAGATAGCGGAAGTTAATGAGATGTTGATATAGTTCTAGTCCTAGAGAGTTAAAGGGACGTGGTTATTTTGGTGGGATTTGGGGTAGTTTTCTTTTGAATTTTGGTGGGATTTGGAGTAAGTTATTTTTTAAAATTTTGAACTGGTGAAATTTTTATCAATTAAAATAATTCAAAATTTTGTAAAATTAGTATTTGGTCAAGAGAACTTAATTGAAGTCAAAGACTGATCTCAAATATATATATATATATATATATATATGTAGATATGTAGATATATAAGTAGATAAGTAGATAACAAAGTTCTTATGTAAATATTAGATCTGTAGAGCAGTTCTTTTCTTTTTTTAGATTATTGGATTTGTAGACAATTGAAGCAATTTATTTTACATATGTACAAAGGCTGTAAAATATCATGTGTAAATTTATTGTAATATTCAATTGAAGCAATTTCCATCCAAGCATACTGACCCATATTCATATCCAAGTAATTGGTCTAGTGAAAGGGACTAATCACTACAAAATAGCGAACGCAAGTTCGAATTCCTGGTGGGAGAAGTTTTCACTTAATGTGTCCGACGTGTCTTACCTTTTTAATACATTTTCTTTTTTTCTTTTTCTCCTCCGTCTGCTGTAGAAAAACCAATGTTATTAAAATCGGACCGGTTCGACCATGAACCGATGCCCTCTTCGGTCTGGATGCTTTCAGAACCAGTACGAACTGCTCATAACGGGTAAAAAACCAGCGAATCGACGGCCCGGTCAGCCGGTCTGACCCGCGGTTCCCAACTTTCTCTATTTTAAAAGAAATAAAAAAATAAGGGTTTTATAACCCAAATTCTGCAAAATCCTTCTTTTTCTAGTCAATCTTCCTGCTAATTTGAGAATGTTGATACTTCAAACTTCACCCAACAACAGAGAATTCTATAGTATTTTAATAAGTTTATCTCTTTGTGAAGATATGTGTATTTTGATTCTTGAAGTCCAGGAAAAGAGGAAAAATTTAAAGATGAAAATGCTATAAAATAAGGAAGAATTGGAAATTTGGTTGCTGAATTGCTTCTAAGATAAATGGGAAGGAAGATATTAAATAAATGGGGATGTGGTTTTAGTCGAAAATAATAAAGGAGATCAAAAGTCTATTGAATTCTTTTTCTTTTCTCAATGTAAATTTTTTTTGTGCAATGTCAAAAGTCTAGTATTCAAATTTTTTTATTTACAATCTTTTGGGTGTGCTCATGAGTTTTGTTTAATTTGGATCCCATATAAATATTATATGATATATCACAGTATTTTTTCTTCTAGTCTGTATTATAAATAACAAGTAATGAAATACATAATACTTATGACATCATCACCGGTCGAACCGGTAACCAGTTGAGTTACTGGTTCGATTTCCGATCCGGTTATGAAAACATTGAGAAAAACACGTGATTTTTCCTCTCCTTTCATCCACCATTATTTTGCCCTACTATTGACGGTTTTTTCTCCTTATATTTTTTATCCAGGTGACTTAGACACCATCAAGTCATTGACCCGTGACAATAGATCAAAACAGATAGTCTTATGGCTAGCACAACATTTCCGATTTCTTGAAATGTTAAACATTATCAGTCATGAAGTTGAGAATGTAATATCATAGTACTACCTTCGTTCGTTATTTTTTACTCCCTTCACTTTTTGCACGGAGTTTTAGGCAAGAGTTGAAAGTAGCGGATTTAGGTTCGAATCCCTGTTGGGAGAGGTACCCACTTAATGTGCCCAACCCGCCTCGAAAGGGATTAAACCCTTGGGAAAAAAAAGAGTTGAAAAAGTGAAAATTTTTGGGTATTTTTACTTTTATACCCTCAAAGTTAGTGGTTGAGAATTACTGGTATCAAATCATTATTTTATGTGAGAGAATATTTTTGAGAAAAAATAATTTCAATCATAGAAAGAGAATCTTATTTTGGGACGTCAAAAAAAAAAAAAAAAAAAAAAAATAGGAGTAAAAAATTAGGGACAGAGAAAGAGAAAGTATGTCTCTTGTTCTAACATGTATGAAGCTTCCTACACCTTGCTTCAATCCCACTTCCATGTTCTTACACCTCTTTGTGTCTCTAGACAATTAAATATGTAACAAAAAATATAACATGTCAATTACTGCCGGTAGAAGCAAATTCAATCAATCATGCGGCCTCCAATTTATGTTACCTTGTCCCTACAAAACAAGATAAAAGTTATTGAATGAATGTTAATAGAATGGAATGGGTAAAATGGAGTTTAGATCTAAATGGCAGCGGCCGTAACTTGCGGTGGGGAAGAGTCGGAAGCAGCAAAATTATTAATTGCAGAGAAACCTCAACAATGGTAGGGACTAATGGAATGAGTAAGAGAAAATATCTCTGTATCTTTTGCAGCCAAACTAGGTTGCAAATATACTTCAAAATTATATACCGTGCAGTATCATATACTCGAATATTCAGATACTCATTCGATATACGTCACCGTTTCCAATAATAAGAAAATAAAAAATAGAAAAGATACCATGTATTTCTTAAAAAAAAAATCACCCAAAATACTTAATAACACGTATTTCTTAAAAAAAAAAAAATCTAGATTATGTATATTAACAAAGTGATTTGCATGAAACACTTGAAATTTTTCAAAGGGCCAAAGACTTTGCATAAGGTATTAATACTATGGTTTTACTTGAACATTTATATGAGAGGAAGATAACATGTTCATTTTAAAATAGAATAAAAAATAAACTTAATATATTTTACATAACTTTTATTATATATTTTTAAAACCATGGTTTCTTAATATAATGTATTTTTAAATATGCACACACATGTTTTAGCCGTATCGTATTCTATAAATTTTGAAAATTCTTATCGCCATATTCATATCGTACCCGTTTGTATCGCCGTATCCATATATATGCAACATAGCAGCCAAACTTTTTGTTAACCAAGGTTAGTATTTTTTTTAACGAAGGTTGGTTAAGAAATGTGGTAAATAAAATTTTAAAGAAACGTGTCAATATCTAATAGAGGGAGAAAAAGCAAAAATAAAAAACTGTACAAATGTTGCAGTGAACAAGTGTCGAGTAAAGTGGGGTGCAGACCACCCAGCATCGAAGAAACCCAAAATATACCCCCACTTATAAAATACTAGAAAAGTGCATGTACGTTGTACGTGTAGTTAATTCCATGAATATTTTTTAAAATTTTTTTTTTCTTCAGCATTTAAACACCTGTCCATAATTATTTTTTAACTTATTTTTAAATTCAGTTTCCCTTCTCTTTCTTTAACCCTGGTTAACCACGGTTAGGCTTAGGCAGGGTACTTTTGAAGCCTGTTTCTCAATTATGCAAGAGACAAAAATATTTCATTTAAGTGGATATTTTGTTGTGTGTCAGAATTTTGAGATTACTCAGTCGACATGAATGAGCTAAATATTTTAGCTAAGCAGGTTTTGTAAGAGTTACCCGGCCCGGGCCCACCACTGAGTGTAAATATGTTCTCAGTCATTCATACCATAAGTTTAAAGTGTTGTATATTACAAGATATTTGTGTACCAACACGAATATAAATATATGAACTACTTTTTTAGCCTATATAGGAGAATGTGTTTTAACTTTAGAGAATAATTTAATCAATTGTAACTTTTGATAAAGACATTGCTTGTGTTTTTTGATAGATGGAACCACACAAGCAAGCCAATCTAAATGGAACAGGGACAAATTAAAAGCCAACAACATTTATAAACAGAGCACTAAGATTGTATGTAGATGGGTTTTGGCCCGGTCTTTCGGGTTTTGCGAAATCGAGCCAAAACCCTTTCAAATGAGTTTTCGTGAAAACCCATAAACCCATCAAAAACCTATTCAAAAACTCACACTCAAACTCTTCAAACCTATAAAACATTGATTTGACACCTACTACCTACTTTTTCTCCCAAATCTCACCAAAAAAGACATTGATTTGACACATACCACCTATTTTTTCCCCTAAACCCCAACATCCAAACCCAATCCATGTGGGGTTTCAACTTATTCAAACCACAAAATCCCACAACCAAAACTCATCCAAATGAGATCTCAAAAGTTTCATCGAAACCCCCCAAACCATTTTTTTTAAACCGAGACCCACGAAATCGAGTCAAAACCCATCTAAATAGACCCTAATATATTATTTGATTATCGGAAAAGAGAGATTTACGTAGACACGTGTCTGTCGCAAGTTAAAGGACCATTTGGAATCATGCTGGTTTTGGGGCCGCTTTATTCACATCAATTGTCCTTTCACAAATTGCTAACCAATTTCATAAATTAATCAATTAAGAAAGGCACATATTCTTAAATTAGTCTCTATATATATTGAACAATTATGTTAAAATTAATCACATCATCATATTCTTAAATATTAAAACAAAAAGAAAGAAAACATATAGCTTAATAACATAATTATGGGCAATAGTGTTGGATCAGATGCCGGAGGCAAAGCCAGTGGTGGTGGTGGAGCTGCCGGAAGTGGAGGTGGCGGTGGTAGTTCGGGATCGATGAAGGCTCCTGGAGGTGGAGGTGGAGGTGGAGGTGGAGGTGGCGGTGGTGGTTCGGGATCGATGAAGGCTCCCGGGGGTGGAGGAGCCTACATATCCAGGTCTGGATTTGAAAGCAATCCCAAAGGATACTTTTCTGGATTGCGCGGAAATCAGAAGGGTAAATAAGTAATGTTTGGGTACTATATGTTTTGTTAAGTTAAAATTAACGGAGGCTAGCTACCCTTATTGTACTTTTATTATGAATAAAATGTTTTCCCCAGTTAATTCAGGCATAAAATCATTGAACTTTTATTTAAACTAGAAAAGTACACGTGCGTTGCACGTGATTAACTAATTTCCTAAGTTAGTTGAATCATATATTATTTTTTTATCATATTATGGTCTTAATGACACACCACATAATTTTTTTGACTAAATCACTTAAATTATTACTATGCAGTTATCAAGAATTTAAAGTTTATATCATGAATACATAAACCAAAACTTAAAAATAAAAAATGTACTTTTATTATGAATAAAATGTTTTCCCCAGTGAATTCAGACATAAAATCTTTGCACTTTTATTTAAATTGTATGTTTCTTTTGTGGGTGTTGACATCGGTGAAGTCATAACTCTAGATGTCCATTTTGTGTGTTGGAATCGATCAAAAAATTTGGTCAGCAATCAAAAAAACGTTTAGTGTCTTTGCATTCGGTCAAAAGATTTTTGGTTTAATCAAGCTTTTTTATGCTAATTAATTTTATTAGGTTTACTTTAATAATTCTATTTAAGATAGAAAAGTTCTAGTTTAATTCGAATTTGGTGGAACTCATCCAATTACAAGACTAAGTTTATATAATTTACTCTCACTAATTAATTTGACACTTGGATCATGTTAAATCGAGTTTGAGCTAGTAAGGTCCGAATTGACACATCACTAAATCCATTTTGAATTAAATTGCAGTTTTAACTTCGACATAATCGAATTCCTAAATTGTTGCGCTTGCATTAATTCCATTTTGTAAATAATTTTTCATTTTTGTCCCAATTGATTTTAATATAGTTTGTGACGAAAAGTATGTAGAAAACTAAGGCATACTTATCGGATAAAAAATGATAAACAAAGACTATTCTACTTTTGCTGGATAAAAAGTACATTTAAAAAAATTAAATACCAGCTATGTCGGGAGTTTGGAGCAAGAATACGTTTTCATCAATAACACAAAAAAAATGTGGTTTTTGCACTTTGCACCTCCGAAATAGGTAAAATGGACACCTGCACCATCGAAACTCAAATATAGCACTTAACAACCTTGAATTAAGAAAACTCAACAGTTTGCATCCTCTCATTTTTTAGAGAATTTCACTTTTGGTACCACAATTTACCTTACTTTAAGGATTTGGTGCCACAGTTATTTCGTCCGACACATTTGGTACCATTATTTGATGGGACGTTACACATTTTATACTTCCGTCAAATTAATGATGGAATTGAACATGTGAGGAGCACGTACCCGTCAAATTTGACGGAATTGATGAAAAATTTATAGAATTGGTCATATAATTAAAGATTGTTGCCAAAGTTTGCCCTATATATTTTCTGGTTGACAAATTTACCCCACAATACACAAATTTGAAGCATTTCAGTCACAATTGCAAAAATAGTTAAATTATTAATCCTATTTAATAAATTTTATATATAATTATTAAAAATCTCTTAAAATAATTAGATTATATATATATATTAAATATCTTAAACTAATTTGATTTTACATAATAATATATAAATTAAATAATATTTTATATAAAATCTGAAGATTTATTATCAATGCATGCATGCGTGTCGTGTTGTACTCTTTATTGCATGACACATACAATTAATAAACTCACCACTGCAAATTGAAATCCGATTGACATCTCTTGCCATAGTTTTGATTTTTTCTGTTAATAAAAATTAAT
The DNA here is from genome assembly GCA_034814905.1 of Penstemon davidsonii. Taxonomy (NCBI): domain Eukaryota; kingdom Viridiplantae; phylum Streptophyta; class Magnoliopsida; order Lamiales; family Plantaginaceae; genus Penstemon; species Penstemon davidsonii. The sequence goes on from JAYDYQ010002534.1 coordinate 27,831,227, forward strand.
TTGAAAGTTAAGAGTACAGTTTGGATTGCATTACTAGAAAATGAAAAAAATTCGCATTTTTAGTTCCCTAAAAATATATTGTTTTAAACGTTATATTATTTTCATCAACATAATAACTAATATGCTATAATAGGTATAACATCTCACAATAAATAAGTATTTTTTTTTGTTCTTACAATAAATAAGTAATTAGTAATTAGCAATTAGCTAATAGTATTAAACTTTTGTATTTCGCAAATGAAAACTATGTTGGCAAGTTCACATTTGGTTTCATAAAACAAAACCCTGAATTATACTTTTAGTCCCATATACTCAACAAAATTGCAACTTTTAGTTAATTCTCTGCAATATTTCGCATTTGAGTTCCCTCTACATGATTGCAATTTTCGTCCTGGAATGTTTTTAAATGTACTTTTGGTCCTGTTAAAATAGAATAGTCTTTGTTAATCATTTAAAATCTGATAAGATCTTAACTGAAGGGTATACGAGTAATTTTAGTCTTTTAACATTTTTAAAGATTGAAAATATATGAAGTACAATAACGTACTGTACAAGTTGCCATTCAAAATATAAAATGGTCAAGATCAAAATCATTTTGATCCAATGATAATTGAAGGGGGACTTAATGGTTTGTTAGCACAAGATGTACTAACCTTAAAAAAGCCCTAAATTTAATTAGCAAAAAAAGCTTGATTAAACCAAACATCTTTTGACCGAACGCAAATATACTAAATCTTAATTCGTTAGATGGCCCAATTTTTTGATTGATTCCAACACAGAAAATAGCCATCTAAAATTGTGATTTCACCGATGTCAACCCCGACAAAAGAAACATACAATTTAAATAAAATTGCAAAGATTTTATGCCAACATTTTATTCATAATAATAATGATATTAATTAATACCATTGACTACACAATAGGGGTAGCCTCCCATTAATTTTATCTTAACAAAACACATATATAGTTCCCAAACATGACTTATTTGCCCTTTTGATTTCCATGCAAACCCGAAAAGTACCCTTTGGGATTGCTTTCAAATCCAGACCTGGATATGTAGGCTCCTCCACCTCCAGGAGCCTTCATCGATCCCGAACCACCACCGCCACCTCCATTTCCGACAGCTCCACCACCGGATGAACCACTGCCACCAGTACTAGCTTTGCCTGATATACCAAATATTTAATCAAAGACATGGCAAGTTACACGTCAGAATAAAGTCAAACTAAGACCAAAATCTGCTCTTATTCGACATAGACCATAATCTGCTCTTATTCGACATATACCATAATCTGCTTCTATTCGACATAGACCAGACTGGACCTATTCGACATACACCAAAATGGACCTATTCGACATACACCAATCTGCTCCATTATGATCAAATCTGGTCCATATGATCAACCGCATGTAGTTCGACATACCCATATGATCGACCTAATGTAGTTCGACATAGACATATATCAAATCTGCTCCATTATGATCGAATATGATCCATGTTATTCGACATACATCAAGTCTGCACTATATGATCGAACTAAACTGATATGGGTACCTTCGATCATTCCATTCGACCTATGAACACATTTATTCAACCAATAAGATCTCAATTGGATCGAACCAATAAAGATCCTACACGACCCGACCCGAAAGACCCGACCGATCCGAAAGATCCGCTTTCCACTTCTATAAATACTCCGCATTTCTTACATTTTAAGGTAGATTCTGCTCGACTTAACTACTACTTTTCTGCTATATTCTGCTATGCTTTGAATTGATCTGACTTAGGAATCGGAGGGTCAGCGCCGGGTCAACCACCGGCACAACCTGACGAGTTTCTTTGAGCACAGGGTTAGGAACCTTGAAGTGGAGTCCAACTCGATCTGACCGGCTTAGTATTCCATACTGTGGAGCGGAAAACATCATTACGTGGCACATTAGACGTGGACCAGACACATAGATGAAAATTCCCTTCATCAGTTGGCGCCGTCTGTGGGAACCTCTAACCAACGCTCGAACAAGAACGATGATCAGATCAAGGATAGTAGCAGCAACGCTAGAGTATGGAGACAACATATAAGTTGATCGAATAAGCATATGCTATGAGGAACAACCAAATATAAAGACCTTCAGTACCAAAACGAGACTTTATCAAGTTACTCGAGCAGAGTTGAAGGAACTCATCGATAACACCCATGGGTAATGGATGAGCAAGTAAAAAGGCCATGATCGACCACATCGATGTGCGAGCTCGATGATGAAGCAAACAAAATGTCATCAACATAAAAAGAGGTCTTGTTCGACATGCATTGTTCGACGTAAATGACCTTGTTCGACATCATTGATGATCAAATTCATCAGATACAATGGAAGCCTTCTTCGACATCATCGAAAGAAGTGTTGTTCGACGTCATCGATGATTAAATCAATAACAAGCTTGATGATGTAGAAAGCAAAAAGTCATTAGCTGTCAAAAGGGCCTTTCTTCGATGTAAAATGTGTTGTTCGACATAAACGCCTTGTTCGACATCATCGATGAACAAATCAATAAAATGCTTGATGATGAAGAGAGCAAAATGTTACAAGCAGCTTTGAAAGACTTGTTCGACATCAACGACCATAAATCTATTGTTCGACATCATCGATTATCAAATCAATGAAGAGGAGCAAAATGTCACAAACAGCTTTGAAAGCCTTGTTCGGCATCAACGACCATAAAGGTATTGTTCGACATCATCGATGATCAAATCAATAAAGAGCAGAGCAAAATGTCACAAGCAGCTTTAAAGCCTTGTTCGACATAAGCATCTTTGAAAAGCATTCGATCGACTCCATCAATGATCAAGTCAATGAAGATGAGCAAAATGTCATGTTCTTCGACATATCAAAGAAGAGGAGCAAAATCTCATGTTCTTCGACTTACAAATTCAATGAAGAGTGGAATAGAAAGTCATGTTCTTCGACATATCAAAGAAGAGGAGCAAAATCTCATGTTCTTCGACTTACAAATTCAATGAAGAGTGGAACAGAAAGTCATGTTCTTAAACATATCAAGGAAGAGGAGCAAAACTTCATGTTATTCAACATAAACAAATCCAATGAAGAAGAGCAAAATATCATTTTCTTCGACATATCAAGGAAGAGGAGCAATATTGTCATGTTGTTCGACGTAAACAATCATAATGCTCAAATCAAACAAAGAGGAGAAACTGTCCTGTTGTTCACATAAACAATCATAATGCTCAAATCAAAAAAAGAGGAGAAACTGTCATGTTGTTCACATAAACAACAATACTGCTCAAATCAATGAAGAGGAGCAAAATGTCACAAGCAGATTTTGAAAGTCATGTTCGACATCAAAGCATATTTGAAAGTCTTCTTCGACATCAACAACCATAAAGGTGTTGTTCGACATCATCGATGATCAAATCAATGAAGAGGAGAGCAAAAAGTCACAAACAACTTTGAATGTCTTGTTCGACATCAATGACCATAAAGATGTTGTTCGACTACATCGAAGAAAGTGATATTCGACATCATTAATGATCAAATTCGTCAGCTGCTATGGAGGTATTGTTCTACATCATCGAAGGAAGTCTTGTTCGACGTCATCGATGAACAATTCAATGACAAGCTTGATGATGAGGAAAACAAAAAGTCATCATCTGCCAAAAAGGCCTTCTTCGACATAAGTGCCTTGTTCGACATTATCAATGATCAAAATCAGCTGCCAAAAAGGCCTTTCTTCGATATAAATGCCTTGTTCGACGTAAAATACCTTGTTCGACATCATCGATGATCAAATCAATGACAAGCTTGATGATGAGGAAGCAAAATGTCTTGTTCGACTTAAAATGCCTTGATTCGACATCATCGATGATCAAATCAATGACAAGCTTGATGATCAGAAAGCAAAACGCCTTATACGACAAAATTGATGATCAAATTCATCAGCAAAGCCTTGTTCGACATGAGCGAATGAAGTGTTGTTCGACATCATCGATGATCATATTCATCAAATGCTATGGAGGTGTTGTTCGACATCATCAGTTGCAAGTTTGATGATCAATAAGCAAAATGTCAGTCATCATTTGCCTCAAAGCCCTGATCTACATACTTAGAAGAGCTCGACAATAATCTTCGGCGAGAAAGCAAAAAGTGATCGACAACTGTGAAAACTTCGATCAACCACATCGATAAACGAGTTGATGAAATGCAATTACAAGTTATTTATTTGACAGACTCTCTAGAAATACTAATTCTATAGCAAAAAGAAGAAAAAAGTAAATCGATCATCACTCAACAATTGAAAAAGAGAATCAATCTTTCATCGACAAACACTAAGATGAACTGATCTACAGCTTTCAAAGCTTCAATTCCTTACACTATAAAAGTGATAAGTTGAACACTGGATAGCTTTCAAAGCATCGAATCCTTACACTATAAAAGTGATAAGTCGACAAATCAAAAGCTTCAAAGCTTCAATTACTTACACTATAAAAGTGATAAGTTGAACAGTTGATAGCTTTCAAAGCATCAATCATTTCGATAGCTTTCAAAGCATCGAATCCTTACACTATAAAAGTGATAAGTCGACAAATCAAAATATTCAAAGCTTCAATTCCTTACACTATAAAAGTGATAAGTTGAACAGTTGATAGCTTTCAAAGCATCAATCATTTCGACAGCTTTCAAAGCATCGAATCCTTACACTATAAAAGTGATAAGTCGAGAAATCAAAAGATTCAAAGCTTCAATTTCTTACACTATAAAAGTGATAAGTTGAACAGTTGATAGCTTTCAAAGCATCAATCATTTCGACAGCTTTCAAAGCATCGATCAGAAAGATTTAGGTCGAATAGCTTTAAAAAGCATCGACCAAAAAATACTACAAAAGTGTTAATGAAGAATCTGGTCGACATCAAAGAATCAATCAGAAAGATTTAGGTCGAATAGCTTTAAAAAGCATCGACCAAAAAACACTATAAAATTGTTAATGAAGAATCTGGTCTACTTCAAAGCATCGATCAGAAAGATTTAGATCGAATAGCTTTAAAAAGCATCGACCAAAAAATATTATAAAAGTGTTAATGAAGAATCTGGTCTACTTCAAAGCATCGACCAGAATTTAGGTCGAATAGCTTTAAAAGCATCGACCAGAAACACTATAAAAGTATTAATGAAGAATCTGGTCGACATCAAAGCATCGACTAGAATTTAGGAGTAGCTTTAAAAGCATCGACCAAAAACACTATAAAAGTGTTAGCGAAGTATCTGGTCGACATCAAAGCATCGATCATAAAGATTTAGGTCGAATAACTTTAAAGAGCATCGACCAAAAAATACTATAAAAGTGTTAAGAAGATTCTGGTCGACATTAAAGCATCGACCAGAAAGACTGATCGATAGCTTTAAAAGCATCGACCAAAATTAGGTCGACATCAATTATCGACAAAGAATAGGTCGAACACCGACCAAAAATGCGATTGACAAATTCAAAAATTCGGTCGACCTAAAAGGTCACCAAGTACTATAAATGCCTCGAGCTTCTTAACCAATGAGAGCCTCAATTACATGCTCGATCAAGAAAGTAAAATTGAACACCCATTGAATTGACAATTGCATCATAAAATTCAAAATTATAACTTCCAGACTTCGATCTACTATCGAATTCTAGAACTTGGGGGACTATTTATATACTAAGAATTCGAAAATTCAAAGTTACAAACTTCAAAACTTCGATTTACAATCGAACTCTTGAACTTGGGGGACTATTGATATACCAAATATTTAATCAAAGTCATGGCAAGTTATACGTCAGAATAAAGTCAAACTAAGACCAAAATCTGCTCTTATTCGACATAGACCATAATCTGCTCTTATTCGACATAGACCAGACTGGACCTATTCGACATACACCAAAATGGACCTATTCTACATACACCAATCTGCTCCATTATGATCAAATCTGGTCCATATGATCAACCGCATGTAGTTCGACATACCCATATGATCGACCTCATGTAGTTCGACATAGACATATATCAAATCTGCTCCATTATGATCGAATATGATCCATGTTATTCGACATACATCAAGTCTGCACTATATGATCGAACTAAACTGATATTGGTACCTTCGATCATTCCATTCGACCTATGAACACATTTATTCGACCAATAAGATCTCAATTGGATCGAACCAAGAAAGATCCGACCGACCCGAAAGACCCGACCGATCCGAAAGATATGCTTTCCACTCCTATAAATACTCCGTATTTCTTACATTTTAAGGTAGATTCTGCTCGACTTAACTACTACTTTTCTGCTATATTCTGCTATGCTTTGAATTGATCTGACTTAGGCATCGGAGGGTCAGCGCCGGGTCAACCACCGGCACAACCTGACGAGTTTCTTTGAGCACAGGGTTAGGAACCTTGAAGTGGAGTCCAGCTCGATCTGACCGGCTTAAGATTCCATACTGTGGAGCGGAAAACATCATTACGTGGCACATTAGACGTGGACCAGACACATAGACGAAAATTCCCTTCATCATTGCCTCCACTAACTGATCCACCACTATTGCCATTAACTTTGCTTGACATAATATGTTATTATATTCTTTTTGGTTTTATATTTAAGAATATGATGATGTGATTAATTTAACATAATTGTTCATTATATATAGAGACTAATCATTAATATTGGATAACTCACAACAATTGATTTTCTCGGAATAGTAATAGTTTCCCGTAATACGAAGAGATGGGTGCATGCATCATGAGTCTAATGACCTGCATGTGTCGATCAAATTGCCACAATCAATTTCCGTGTTGACATAGTTTTTTCTTTTTGTTTTTAGTTAAATTGTTTTCATAATTATTAAATTATGTTTAGTTTAATTATGAATTTGACTGCAATTAGTGTGGGTTCATAAATTTTCTTACTAGAAAAAAATTATCCGGTACATTTGTTGAACGATGACATGTTACCGACATAGTACTATAAGGTGGAGATTGCAACTCACCTTATACCATCCGGTAAATTAAAAACTGACTATGTGATCGATCTTCTTTAATTTCTACTATGTATTAATACACAAAAAGTTATTTAAACAAATTTCATTGTTTTGTTGTATCACATCTTTTACGAAGGGAATGTCCAAAATAATATCTTATCTGGCATATGATCTATCAATTGATCTCGTAGCATTTGACCCAAAATTAACCTCCGCACCCGCACATTTGTAACCTACACCTACATATATTAAATATGTGATCCTCTTGTTATGCACGAGATTATAAAATTAAACTTAAATTTTAATCAATGGGGCGGATTTGAATTAGATTCGTCTGAATCCGATCCAATTTATTAGAATAACTGTGCGATTAGAGATTCGATGGACCTGATTAGATTATAAAGATTCGTAATCCGAAACACATGAAGCGAATATGGATTTAGGTCGATCCAATCCATTAAAGATCCGTATCCGACACTAAATAAAAAGAATGATATATATATATATATATACATAATGTTTTAGAAATGTAAGTATCATTAATAATATTTCACTGTCAATTTAAGAAGATAGTAATTTATAACTCGTTTATAAATTTTTTTAAACCAATATTTTCATCTACAATTATGAATATTAGTAAAAAAATTGAACATGTGAGCTAAAATTATATAAAATTGAAAAGTAAATAAACTTGTTTTAGGAAAAAATATTATTTAATTTTTTAAATGAAAATTTTATTGGATTCGAAAAGGATCGATATCCAGCCAAATCCGACCAAGATCAACTGGATTCAAAAAATCTAGATCCGAGCACAATTCGAACCGAAAGAATCCAATCCGATATAAATGAAGCCGGATCTGGACAAGCCTGATCTGACCCATTGACAGCCCTAACACTTAGCAGTAGTTTAAAAAAAAGAAAGATAAAACCACTTCATATCCAAATGCGATTTCATTTTCAGAAAAATCTAATCACTAATTTCTCTAAAACAACAATAGGATTTTTTGCACTTTGCACCCCCGAAACATGGGAAATAGGCACTTTTCACCCTCAAAATATAAATTTATCACTTTGCACCCTCGAAATATGAACAATTCAACACTTTGCACCATCTTTTATTTTCCTCAAAAAACCTAAGGACAAAATATGTAATTCATTTTTGGATCTTTGGCACTTTGCACCCCCGAAACACGATAAATGGGCATCTTGCACCACTGAAATAGAATTAGCACTTAGCACCCTCGGATTAAGAACAACTCAACAACTTGCACCTCCGAACATGAGAAATGGACACTTTGAACCCCCTAAACACAAAATTAGCACTTAGCACCTCAAATTAAGAAAAACTCAACAACTAATACCTCTCGTTTTTTTCTCAAAGTTGACCACGGGGGTAAAAAAAACCTAGGGGAAAAATAGGTAATTCATTTTCTTTTTTTCTTAAAATTTTCAAAATACGATTATGAATACTCGAATATTCACCTGCAAAATCTATTTTAACATATTTCCTTAATTATCAATTTTTCAAATGTCCTCAAAATATTCAAAAGAATTCGAAAAGTTTCTAGACAGTTAATACATAAAATTGACTGAATCATATCAAAAAACAAATTTTAAGATGGAGAGAGAAATGAGTATTCTAGTATTCATAATCGTATTTCAAATTTTAAAGTCCTGTAAGATATTTCTATAATTAATGTAAGAAATTTCTATAATTTATGTTAAATAATCTAGGTAATCTAGATTTCTCAAGAAATAATCATAGCCTTTAAATCAAATAGATCTTGTTCATTCATTTTGGAAGATCACTAATATAAATAGTTTCCTTCATTTGTCATTTGTATTCAGCAAGTCGTATGTAGCAACTAATTTCTAGCAATCTTCTAAATACAACATGGATGCTTTGAAACATGTTATGCTATTATATTTGTTATTAATATTTAATCAATTTGTTTATATATTCATTTTATGCTAAGAAAAAGTTGAGTAACTATAATTCCTAGTTAAAGAATGCAAATAATCAAACATTTGGACTTAAAGCTTATATTATTCACGAGAATATATATATATGACGCAATACAAAAATGGGGAGGTGGAGTTTGAAAAAAATAAAACTCAAGAGATACTTTAATTACATATGATTCCCCGTTATATTCTCAAAAGAACCCAAAATATCTACGTATTTACTTTAATAATTGACCACAACGATTTTTCATCTTTTGAAATCGGTCCATGATAGCATCCTTTGAAATACTACTAAATATGTCCCTCTCTATAAAGACAACTAAACTATCAACTAGTCTAAGTATACATGAGCATGCTTGTAAATGAACTTCAAACTACTTGACTATATAACCGCATAAATCCACGAACTGAATTTTATCATGATGAACTCATACCTTATTTTGTATACCATTATGAGGCAAATCTATATCATCTATGTGGACAAAAACTAAATTGGAGAACTCCAAAATAAATTAGGATGATAGAACTACAATAAAAATCAATATATTTATGATGCTCAATATGCAAATAGAATAAAAGATATTTGAAATGAGTACAAATAAATGCAAATGAACAGAGGACCGCATTCTACTACTGCATCTACTGTATAACAAAATATCCAAATTGTGATTATATTCTAACTTACATCATCTCTCTTGAGCATCTTCGAACATCTGAAGCACATAGTTGAAGCAAAGATATCTTTTTTTTTTTTTTTTTAAATTGAAAAATAGATAGCGGAAGGTAATGAGATGTTGATATAGTTCTAGTCCTAGAGAGTTAAAGGGACGTTGTTATTTTGGTGGGATTTGGGGTAGTTTTCTTTTGAATTTTGGTGGGATTTGGAGTAAGTTAAAATTTTGAACTGGTGAAATTTTTATCAATTATTAGAATTCACCACATGGATTGGGCTAAGTCCACTTACATGGATTGGGCCTAACTCAACCTCAAAAGCTAGCTTATAAGGTGAGGATTGCCCAATACCTTATAAGGTGAACTTAACTATTGTTTTCAACCAATGTGGGACATTTAGTCTCAATACTCCCCCTTCACGTGTGGGCGGGCTGAATGTGTGGGTGAAACAAGCCCAACACGTGAAATATTAAAGCCCAACCTTGCGGATTGCGACATGTGGGCCCCAACACACGAATAATAACCGTCCAGGACTTTGTTAACTGGATGAAGAATGACAACCCAGACCTTTGTTATCTGGGGAAAATGTGTGGGTGAAGAATAATCCCATCATGCGAACGAGGAGGAGCCCATCACGGAAGGAGGTGGCCCACTTCAACCTGGGGCTCTGATACCATATTAGAATTCACCACATGGATTGGGCTAAGTCCACTTACACGGATTGGGCCTAACTCAACCTCAAAAGCTAGCTTATAAGGTGAGGATTGCCCAAGACCTTATAAGGTGAACTTAACTATTGTTTTCAACCAATGTGGGACATTTAGTCTCAACATCAATTAAAATAATTCAAAAGTTTGTAAAATTAGTATTTGGTCAAGAGAACTTAGTTGAAGTCAAAGACTGATCTCAAATATATATATAAGTAGATATATAAGTAGATAAGTAGATAACAATGTTCTTATGTAAATATTAGATCTGTAGAGCAGTTCTTTTCTTTTTTTAGATTGTTGGATTTGTAGAGCAAGAAACAATTGAAGCAAATAAAGCAATTTATTTTACATATGTACAAAGGCTGTAAAATAACATATGTAAATTTATTGTAATATTCAATTGAAGCAATTTCCATCCAAGCATACTCAGCCATATTCATATCCAAGCAATTGGTCTAGTGAAAGGGATTAATCACTACAAAGTAGCGAACGCAAGTTCGAATCCCTGTTGGGAGAAGTTCTCACTTAATGTGTCTGATGCGCCTCAAAAGGGATTAATCCCTTGGGAAACAAAAAAAATTCTATCTGTAGAGAGAGAAAGAGAAAAAGAAAAAAGTGTAACGAGAAGTGGGTTAAGATTTGAATGAAAATTAGTTAATTTCAGAAGGGTAACTTTGTCTATTAAAAAAAATAAAATAAAAAATATGACACGTGTCGCTTCCTGAAGGAATATTTCAATTACGCAATAACCAACAAAATATGGGTTTCTTTGATGCTGGGCCCCTTTAGTTTGACACGTGTCTTACCTTTTTAATACATTTTCTTTTTTTCTTTTTCTCCTCCGTCTGCTGCAGAAAAACCAATGTTATTAAAACCGAATCGGACCGGTTCGACCATGAACCGATGCCCCCTCCGTTCCGGACTATCCACTAAAACCGGATGCTTTCAGAACCAGTACGAACCGCTCATAACCGGTCAAAAACCAGCGAACCAGTGGCCCGGTCGGACCCACGGTTCTCAACTTTCTCTATTTTTTTTTGAAAACAAATTAGGGTTTTATAACCCAAATTCTGCAAAATCCTTCTTTTTCTAGTCAATCTTCCTGCTAATTTGAGAATGTTGATACTTCAAACTTCACCCAACAACAGAGAATTCTATAGTATTTTAATAAGTTTATCTCTTAGTGAAGATGTGCGTATTTTAATTCTTAAAGTCCAGAAAAAGAGGATAAATTTAAAGATGAAAATGCTATAAAATAAGGAAGAATTGGAAGTTTGGTTGCTTCTAAGATAAATGGGAAGGAAGACACTAAATAAATGGGGAAATGGGTTTTAGTCTTTTAAGAAAATAATTAAGGAGATCAAAAGTCTGTTGAATTCTTTTTCTTTTCTCAATGTAATTTTTTTTGTGCAATGTCAAAAGTCTAGTATTCAAATTTTTTTTATTTACAATCTTTTGTGTGTGCTCATGAGTTTTGTTTAATTTGAATCCTCTATAAATATTATATGATGTATCACAGTATTTTTTCTTCTAGTCTGTATTATAAATAACAAGTAATGAAATATATAATACTTATGACATCATCACCGGTTCAACCAATGATTGAACCAGTCGAACCGATAACCAATTGAGTTACTGGTTCGATTTCCGGTTCGGTTATGAAAACATTGAGGAAAACACGTGATTTTTCCTCTCCTTTTATCCACCATTATTTTGCCCTACTATTGACGATTTTTTCCCCTTATATTTTTAATCCAGGTGACTTAGATACCATCAAGTCATTCACCCGTGACAAATAGTCTTATGGCTAGCGCAACATTTCCGATTTCTTGAAATTGATTCAGAGTTCAACACCTGTCCATAATTATTTTTTAACTTATTTTTAAATACAGTTTCTCTTCTCTTTCTTTAACCCTGGTTAACCACGTACGGTTAGGCTTAGGCAGGGTACTTTTGAAGACTGTTTCTCAATTATGCAAGAGACAAAAATATTTCATTTAAGCGGATTAATGAAATTTTTAAATTCCAATATTTGGATGAGATCTAAAATTTCTCTCTCTCCATTTTAATTTAAACAACTAGATAAATTTTTATTACCAAAAAAAAAAAAAAAACTAGATAAATCTGACCAGAAACGAACCCTAGATGCATATGCAAAAAGATGTTAAAAGTGCTGTTATATTTTAATTTATGCTTAAATGAAGTCAATTTATGTTTAAATGGGTGTAGGCTGATGGGAACTTCAAGATTTCTTAGTGCTTCAAACAATTTTTTAGCAACAAAAGTACAAATATCTTGCTTCATGTGTTTTAGCTAAAGCAGGTTTTGTATGAGTTACACGGCCCGGGCCCACCACTTAGTGTAAATATGTTCTCAATCAATTCACACCATAAGTTTAAAGTGTTGTATATTACAAGATATTTGTGTACCAACAGGAATATAAATATATGATTAACTAATTTTTTAGCCAATATAGGAAAATGTGTTTTAACTTTAGAGAAGAATTTGATCAATTGTAACTTTTGATAAAGACATTGCTCACCTTTGAAACTTGAAAGTACTTATTAATTACAAGTTTCTTATTTAGATTAAAATGGTCAATCTTATTTACCAAGTGCATAAAAAAGATATATGTGCAATCTAAAATGGAGCTAAATCTCCTACACAAACAACCATTACGGACCAAGTGGATCTTTTAGGGTCTATTTGAATGGATTTTGGCTTAGTTTTACGGGTATCTATTTAAAAAAAATGGTTTTGATGGTTTGGGGAAAAAAAAAAAGGTGGTAGGCGTCAAATCAATATTTTATGGATTTTAAGAGTTTTAGTGTGAGTTTCTGAATATGTTTTTTATGGTTTTATAGGTTTGATGAAAATTCATTTGAAAGAGTTTTTGTTCTGTCTCGCGAAACCTGCGAGACTGGGCCAAAACCCATCAACATACACCTTTAATGCACAATCATCTGATAGATGAAACCACACAAGCAAGCCAATCTAAATGGAATAGGTACAAATTAAAAGCAAACAACATTTATAAACAAAGCAGTAATGTATTATTTGGTTGTCGGAAAAGAGAGATTTACGTAGACACGTGTCTGTCGCAAGTTAAAGGATCACTTGGAATCATGCTGGTTTTAGGGCCGCCTTATTCACATCAATTGTCCTTTCACAAATTGCTAACGAATTTCATAAATTAATCAATTAAGAAAGGCACATATTCTTAAATTAGTCTCTATATATATTGAACAATTATGTTAAAATTAATCACATCATCATATTCTTATATATTAAACCAAAACGAAAGAAATCATCACTACAACAAATATTGCCTGTTGGGGCCCCAAAAAGCGTCTCAACAGTATTCCTGTTGAGGCGCTTATGCTATTGAGGCGCTACGTAATAGCGTCCTTAGAAAAGGGGTATCAATAGCCTCTAAGACACTTTTAAGCGTCCTAAGAGTTGAATTATTGGGGCGGTTTACACTGTCATCACAAAAGCTAAATATTACTCTTATTAGCGCCCCAAGAAATATTGTTATACATGAAATTGAAACAGTTATAAGCGTCTCAATATAACCATTGTGACACATATAAGCGTCCCAACTAAAATATCTTTTACAAAAAAAATATATATGAAAAATAATAGATTCTACTATTATTTAATAATATTTGCCATCCTTGCATGATTAAATGAAATATGAATTACAAAAGAAACCCATATTTCACTTTCTAAAAAAATATCTTTTACAAGATTACAATCCTAACATAGTCAAGAGATCCCCTCAACACAAGTCATCTCCTTAATACACAAGTCACTTACGTAATGGAAATAATAACAAAGAATATGCTGTCCATCTAATATAGTGTACAACATCATGAAAGAATGAAGTCTTCTTATTCTTGTACTTTATTCCTCCGCACCTACATGATATGAAATCACAAAAACTTACAAAAATCATTTCAAATTTGATATAAGTTCAAAAGGCATTCTATTTGTGAGAGATCAAACAACAAATCTCACTCATTAACATACTTCCATGCCAATTGTACCTATGTTTCATTTAGCACATGCAATATAAAGTGAAGCTTACAAACACAACGAATCAATCATATAAAATTCATAAAATATCTATGCAATAGATAATGGTGATTCAAGCAAATAACTTTAACGGTACTGAGTTTCAAAAGTATCGTGCTTGGTAAATGGAGTTCACAAGGTGTGCAGCATTGCCCAAAGAATGTATGGACGCTTGTTGCAATGACCACTTCAATCTCCCCTTGTTTGACATTGAAATCTGAGTATACACCGTGGTCAACGCCCTTAGTCACGCAAATGATTCCTTGTGAAAGCAGACTGCAAATAAAAATAGGGAATAGTTCAACGCTCAACAAGGACAAATAGAAGCAAAAGTAAATAGCGCAAATAAACATAACAATATATGCTATATATTTTAATGGATCAATCTCTAGGAGATGAGCATCAATCAGAATAATATCCCCCGACTTTATACAGATTAAGTCGCAAAAAACAACAGCAAAAACTTCCTCATGGAGTCAAGGGATACAAAAAATATGTATAAGAAAATCAATTAACTGACTACTACAAATTTACCAAGTTTGTACTTTTATACATAACCTAATAATTCACATGAGTAATGCCGAAGCAGATTTCCGGTATGCTCTGGAAAAGCAGAGCAAGAGTGGTAATATTACAACATCGAACCTCAGAACGAGAAGTTTAGCTTCCTAAAAAAAGTTGTTCATTCCTTTATTATAGCAACGCGCATCAGACTTTAGATCATACCTGGGCTATTTCTCTTATCATTCAAGAAGAGGCTATTTTGAGAATGTCTCACATGGCCATTACCTATTCAGATCATTTCAATCCCAGCTTTCAATTCATTTCAGTGCATAGGTTGGATTTATTCCATAAAATCTTGCATAGGTAAGAAGAAATGCAAAATTTCAGAATACTAACTCATAAATGTGCTATGTGGTTCAATACAATTTCTTTAGGTGCAAAGTACTGCAGGATAAAAATTAGGAACCCCCAAACATTATAATTAGCAGAGAACTTCATAGTTAGGATGAAGAAATGTTTTACCTCCTAATGAAGTACATTCCAGCTGGTTAATCATATCCCCGAACACCAAAAAGAAAACGCACAAGAACATGTTTTGCATGAATATATATGGACTTGCAAAGTAATCTTGTCCATGTGTTCCACAACTTGCTGCATAAACAGTCACTTTCTTCACTTGTTTCATTCAAAGTGGTTTGATTTGCATGTATTTCCAAAAATAACCAAGAGAGACTACATTCTAGAAACAACCTTTTCAAGTAATTTTTCGATCACTGTAAAATCTAATATGAACCTTAGCTAAAGCATTAAATCAAACCAAAAGCTGCAACTTTCACTCAATCATTTAAATGGCAAGAGAATATAAATCAAAGAATTTTTTGAACCAATTCGTTACCTTCTATATCTTCAGGAAAGTCTTCAACAGTCAGCATTTTTTTTTGCTTCAACACACTGTAATAAACAAGACAAAAATAATCATAAGGAAGCCATTGTTCTTTCTTCTCTTTTTCAGAAAATAAAACTCAAGAAACATATAACCTTGAGGAAGGCAAGCTCCATTAAATGATAAGACGATTTTTTTCTCCTCTTAACTGCTGAAAACTAAACTAAGCACTACAATAATAAAACAAAATATAACCAAAAACCTTCAAATTTCATAAGTTTTCCTTCCTCAAGTACCCTCTAACAGAAGTCCAACACTTTAGTAATTTCTACTACTTCGATCAGAAGAATCAAAGTGTCATTAATCAAATTATTTGCAACTATACAATCTTATGAACAAATGGATGTGTAGTATATAAAATTAAGGCTCTATGTGTTATCAATAAACAAGGGACCTGGACCAAATAACTCTTCAAAAAGTATTGCAGCTTGCTAAAGGCCATGTAATACTGATTTCTTTCAAAACATATAAAAGTACCAAATCTTAATTATAAAAAATGAATAAATAAATAATACTAAGCTATTGGTCAACATGTATCCAAGTATTGTTCTCATCCTAGAACTCAATAGAAATCAATAGATTGACAAAACCCACACAAAAATTCAGATCCTAATTATGAAGCCCCTGACTACGAAAACCCAATTTAAGAAAAAAAACTGAAATTTCTCAAATTTAAACCCAATTGATGCTTCTATTTGGAGAATACAGATCCCACAATCACTTGTAACAAGTTAATATCATCAATCACTAAAACAAATCAAAGAACAATTATCCTAAGCCCCACTACATCAACGGAGAAAAGAATAATTATGCCTAAAATATTTGTAGGTAGGAAGTTACCTGTTGCAACGCAGGAGAAAAGGAAATGAAACTGTTAAAGAGTGAACCCTACTCTCTCATGCTTTACACGAATAGCACATATTTGAGTTTATAATTAGAAGGAAAAAAAAAGGTAGGGAGAAATACTTACAAGAGTGCTCAGGATTGAAGAGCAGGTTTAATGGAAATTGGGGTTTTTTTTTTTTTGAGAGCCTGAGAGGGCTGGGAGGGAAAAGGGGAGTAAGCGAAAAAATGAGCGGACTTTTTTTTTGGGTGAAATGAGTATTACCGCCTTTCTGGTCGATTTTTATTTCTTTTTTCTTTTTCTTAAATTCAATTGAGCGCTCCTATAAAACTAGCGCCTCAATATGAGACGGTAAGGACAGTTTCTTATAAGCGTCTCAATTTATGGGTCCTAACAGAGAATATTTGTTGTAGTGCATATAGCTTAATAACATAATTATGGGCAATAGTACTGGATCAAATGCCGGAGGCAAACCCAGTGGTGGTGGTGGTTCATCCTGTGGTGGAGGTGGATGTGGTGGTTCGGGATCGATGAAGGCTCCTGGAGGTGGAGGTGGAGGTGGTGGTTCGGGATCGATGAAGGCTCCCGGAGGTGGAGGAGCCTACATATCCAGGTCTGGATTTGAAAGCAATCCCAAAGGATACTTTTCTGGATTGCGCGGAAATCAGAAGGGTAAATAAGTAATGTTTGGGTACTATATGTTTTGTTAAGTTAAAATTAACGAAGGCTAGCTACCCTTATTGTACTTTTATTATGAATAAAATGTTTTCCCCAGTGACTTCAGGCATAAAATCTTTGCACTTTTATTTAAATTAGACATGATTAACTAGTTTCCTAAGTTAGTTGAATCATATAATATTTTTATATCGAATTATGGTCTTAATGACACACCACATAATTTTTTTGACTAAATCACTTTAATTATTACTATGTTGTTACCAATAATTTAAAGTTGGTATCATGAATACATAAAATCAAAACTTGAAAATAAAAAATGTACTTTTATTATGAATAAAATATTTTCCCCAGTGAATCCAGAAATAAAATCTTTGCACTTTTTTTTAAATTGTATGTTTCTTTTGGGGGTGTTGACATCGGTGAAATCATAACTCTAGATGTCCATTTTGTGTGTTGGAATCGATCAAAAATTTTGGTCAGCAATCAAAAAAACGTTTAGGCTCAGTTCGGTGACCTTGATTAGTTATTGGCCCAATTGTCAATTTGGGCCAACATAATAATCAGACCAACAACTTAATTGATGGCAAAGGACAGTAAAATTGATCAACTTTCAGGGCATAATTGTCTCGAAATTTGTTAATTTGGGCCTGACTATATAATATATGGGTTGGGCAGATATTGTAATCGGACCAATTGAGGAGGCTGGCCCACAAAAACCAAGATTATTACGGGCTGCCCGTGAAATGATCGGCCCAAGCGAACGGAAAATTTAACCCGATTGAAAGGCCCAATTGTGATAATCAAGGCCTAATCAAGGCCACCGAACTGAGCCTTAGCGTATTTGCGTTCGGTCAAAAGATTTTTGATTTAATCAAATTTTTTTATGCTAATTAATTTTATTAGGTTTACTTTAATAATTCTATTTAAAATAGAAAAGTTCTAGTTTAAATCGAATTTGGCTGAACTCATCTAATTACAAAAGTAAGTTTATATAATTTACTCTCACTAATTAATTTGTCACTTGGATCATCTTAAATCGAGTTTGAGCTAGTAAGGTCCGAATTGACACATCACTAAATCCGTTTTGAATTTGGAAAGCTATTGATAACTAGAGTTTTCAATATGCGAAATTAAATTGCAGTTTTAACTTCGACATAATCGAATTCCAAAATTGTTGCGCTTGCATTAATTCCATTTTGTAAATAATTTTTCATTTTTGTCCCAATTGATTTTAATAATCGGATAAAAAATGATAATCAAAGACTATTCTACTTTTGCTGGATAAAAAGTACATTTAAAAAAATTAAATACCAGCTATGTCGGGAGTTTGGAGCAAGAATACGTTTTCATCAATAACACAAAAAAAATGTGGTTTCTGCACTTTGCACCTCTTAAATAGGTAACATCGCCCCCTGCACCCCCGAAACTCAAATATAGCACTTAAATATCTTAAACTAATTTGATTTTATATAATAATATATAAATTAAATAATATTTTATATAAAATCTGAAGATTTTTTTAAATCATTTTAAAATTATTTAAATATTATATTTAATAAATTTTATATACTATTATTATATATCTTAAACATTTTATATAATATATATATATATATATATATATATATAAATATATATATATATATATATCCCACCCCCCCCCCCCCCCACCCCCCCCCCCCCCCACCCCCCCCCCCCCCCACCCCCCCCCCCCCCCACCCCCCCCCCCCCCCACCCCCCCCCCCCCCCACCCCCCCCCCCCCCCACCCCCCCCCCCCCCCACCCCCCCCCCCCCCCACCCCCCCCCCCCCCCACCCCCCCCCCCCCCCACCCCCCCCCCCCCCCACCCCCCCCCCCCCCCACCCCCCCCCCCCCCCACCCCCCCCCCCCCCCACCCCCCCCCCCCCCCACCCCCCCCCCCCCCCACCCCCCCCCCCCCCCACCCCCCCCCCCCCCCACCCCCCCCCCCCCCCACCCCCCCCCCCCCCCACCCCCCCCCCCCCCCACCCCCCCCCCCCCCCACCCCCCCCCCCCCCCACCCCCCCCCCCCCCCACCCCCCCCCCCCCCCACCCCCCCCCCCCCCCACCCCCCCCCCCCCCCACCCCCCCCCCCCCCCACCCCCCCCCCCCCCCACCCCCCCCCCCCCCCACATGATGCTTCATCCCATATTCTAACATATAAATTTTTGTTTGAGAGAATAATGAAATTTCTACTATAAATTCCGTTCCATCATCCAGGGAGAATATTACTACACATGAAGATGAAGGTATATTTTAATAAACAAGAAACAAATAAACTTAAAAATAAAAGCATATCATATAAATAGGTCATCCAAATGTTAAAAGTCACAACATGCCATTTAGATTAAAATGTCTATATGTTATACATTTCATTATTAGTTCATCTTTTGAGCTAATAAGTGATGAGTGAATAATAGAGAATATTCACTACAACAAATATGATTTATGGTGGCACCATGCTTGATGGCATTTTAAAGAAAATGTCACAAAATATTAATATAGTCATATTTTTGAAAAATGTCACAAACTATAAATGTTAATTGTACTGATTAGTGACATTTTTATACTATAGTGATATTTTATAATGTTATTTTTAACTACAATTGTGACATTGATATATTTAGCCACACCGCTACAGGTGGCACTTTGCTAGTGACATTTTATATGTAACGACATTTTTCAAACTGCCACTTGTAGCGGTGTGGCTAAAAGTTAAATGTCACTATCATAACAAGAGGTAACATTATAAAATGCCATAATAATATAAAAATGTCACTAAACAGTATGATTAACATTTATAATTCCTGACATTTTTAAAAAATGAAACTGTATTCATTTTTTCTCACATTTTCTTCAAAATGCCATCAAGCTTGATGCCACCAAAGATCAATTTTGTTGTAGTGATTTTTGGCAGATACTGCCCTCGCCAGTCACTGTTCTAACCTACCAACTTTTTGTTCTACGAATGATATCCTTCCACAGAATGGTAGGGGTACAATTAAAATGACACCACCAACACTATTGTTATCCATTTTGATATTTTATATATTATCATCATAAAACAACATAATCACACTTTTTAGTGGTGCACTTATTAATGCAGGCACACATTTTCAATCACTTCAGCCTCTAGGGATGATAATGTGAGTTATGAGTGTTCACATTCGGACTTTGGATTATTAACAGTACATTTTTTAGAGAATGTTAATAAATTCCAAAATCGATTTGGCCGTCCAGTGGCAACAACCGTCTTTTTGATTGGTACTGCAGCCGCTCTTTGGTTGGGTATTGGTGCAACATTACGTATTGATAAACCCCTAACTTTAGGTCTTTTTTAACTTGATTCAATTGTGAAATAACACGACGTATGTATCTAGAAAATAGTCTTTTCAAAGCGAATTCTCCCTAGATACATCTATTCAATTAAATTCATAATTTCTTTCGAATATATGAATTGTGCTACAGATTGAAAACCTATTTTCATCTTAATCTTAATTAAAATTAATTATAATATAATAAAAAAAAGACAAAAAAAAATCTAATAGCAATAGATTTAAAACTTCTTTTTTGGTAAATCAATTGCGAAATATTTTTGTAGAATGCCCAATATCTGTTTTACATCTTTTAGTTGAAACTGTTCAATTTTCATCGGATCTTTTCTTGACTCTTTTTCAAAAGATGTATATATATTGGACTTTTTGAGGCAATTATAGACCCTGGGAGACAATTCAGATTGGTCAAGAAAAATGGATTTCAGTGCTATTTTTTTGTTTTTCTGAGTTTATCCAATTTATTGTGAAAAGGAAAAGTGGATAAATGAATCGTGTGTTGATTGTCCTCCAAAGGTAGTTTTCTTTCTTCCTTATGTAAAAAGAAAAATGTTTACAAGAACGTTCGGACTTCGGGTGATTGGACCAGACAACTTAAATCTGTTTTCTCGGAGGTGTATTTCATTAATAAATATTACTACTACTTATAAATTTGAGTAATATATGCCTGAACCCCCTCAGGGTATACTTTAGTAACCAACAACCCTTATTCTTCCAAATATTACAAGAACACCCCTTATAATTTAGCCTATTTAAAATAACACCCCTTATGTCATGAAATTAAAAGAGGTGTTCTTGTAGGGGGTATTGAGACCATAAGGGGTATTTTGGTAAACACTCTAATTAAGGGGATTCTTATAATTTTCGAAACAGTAGTAGAGGTAGCGAACGTAATAATGATTTACCTGAATGGTAGCGAACATAAATTACCCTATTATAAATTATAATAATTTTATACAGTATATTTTTTGTTGAATTGGGTTGAATTTAATTATGAGACTCAATTCTTTGATAAAGTTGATAAGTGGAGAACAATAATTGCATATAGTGCGGCCCTACGAAACAAAAGATGACATATAAATATATCCAATCTTTGTCCTAGTTTTCGTACTATGATAGGAACTTAAAGTATCTTCATTATCCACTTCAATCATTGTTGGAAATAATCCTACAGAAATACAAAGTTTCTAGTATTTCTTTATTATTAATAATGTGTGCACTGGACAAGTTGCTAACCTTTTTGATGTGGGTTGTTGCTAATAAAAAATGTGCTAAAAATATCAAGTCGAGGTGGAAAATGCTAAAAAAATATATTTTTAGGGTGTAAAGTGCCAACATTCTATATTTTCATGGTGCAAAGTGCCAAAATTTTAAAAAATGACTATTCTACCATTTCATTAACGAATTTTTTCATCAAAACACACACTAGGGTAGGGGTGAAAGCGGTCGGGTTTTGGCGGGTGACAATGAAAAAATCAACCCGACCCGATATATGCGGGTTGCCAAAATTTCAAACCGCACCCGCATTTTTAAGTTCATAAATCGTACGGTTCGGGTGAGGCGGGTGCTGGCGGTTTGGCAGGCGGGTTGGCGGGTTGAACCATTGAATTTATTTAATGCTTAAGTGTTTTTGTTATATATACTACATAAAATTCAATCTGACTAGAAAGAATAAAAATAAAATAAGATTGGACAAGCTCATGGTTAATGGTCCATTTTGCCAAACGCAACTATAATTCCAAGCTAGAAAATTCTTTAATCCGGTTTGGTAAACAAAATTAATCACGGGTAGAGTGATCTTTATGGGTAGGATCAATTCCTGCGGTTATTTTATAAGAAGAAACTACGTACATAGAGTGCAAAAAATAACAAAAAAATAATTAATTAATTGATGCATAAGTTACAGTACTCATTTTATTTATAGAAATAAAAAAATGATTTAAATATTCTAAACTCAAATGTTCTCCAAACTCTTTTTAGGTACTGCAAATGAAATGGAACTACAGAGCACATAAAATAAGGTAGGTGTTGCAAGATCTTTTACGGAATTTGGTACTTGATTAATAGCTATGAATTACTCAAACTTTGAAACCTTTGATGTTCCTCTTTCCTCTTGATCGCTCAAATTTCCTACCCTTGGCTCGCACGTATGGCTTGGTGTGACTTATGAGTGATGAAAATTGAGAATTGATTTTGAATCTTGATTTTTGAGGAGAGGCGCGATGGAGAAGAGAACTGGAGAGTGGAGCAGGCGTGAAGTTTAGAGATAGAAAGCCCTAATTCTTTTTCAATGTTTTGTTTGGTAAGTGGTGTTGGGTAGAGAAAACATGTAATATTTGGATGGGTCGGGTTAGGGGCGGTTTTTAACCACTAAAACCGCAATCCGACCCATAACTTTCGGGTGGTCACAATTTTAACCCGTTGCTAGTTTTATAAGAACAAAAACCGTCGGGTTCGGGTTGGGTCGGGTCAGGTTGAGCGGGTCGGGCGGGCCCATCGGGTTAATGAACACCCCTACACTAGGGTGAAAAGTGCCAAATAAGTTGTATTTTCAAGATGCAGAGTGTCAGAACTTTTAAATCAGGATGCAAAGTGCCAAAAACCCAATTAATTAAGCACAACTAAATTTGACTACTATTTCGAGAAACATTAGACTTATGTAAGTTGATTGGTTGGCTCACTTTGGTCCAGTTTGTTCCTTTAAAAATGTAGAAATTGTCTTTATCAATTACAATTTTTAGAGAGTTTGGTTGAAGTATGACAACAACAAAGGGTATTGCACTACAACAAATATGCACTTTAGAGGCATTAGAAAATGTCATACAAAATATATGTTGGTGGCATTTTCAAATATAATGGCGTTTTTTATAAGTGCCATTTACAGCGATGTAGCTAAAAGTATAATGTCACAAAATTGTCTGTTTAGTTGCATAAATAAAATGCCATAGCAATTGAAGTACTATGACATTATGGAATGCCACACGAAATGAATAAACTGACATAGTAAAATGCCACATCTATTGAAGTACTATGACATTATGGAATGTCACACGAAATGAATAAATTGACATAATAAAATGCCAAATAAAATTAGTTTTCCAACATTTTGTAACACCACAATAAGTTTAAATGTCAGAATATTATACTTTTGTGTTATTTAAAAATGACAATAAATGTTGTCAATTGTTGCATATTCAAATGAAATGAAAAATGCCAAGCACAAAATTTAATTTTTTTTGGAGACATTTGCATATATAGCCTTATGAAAAGTTTAATTTGTAAAACTAGCTTTTTCAAATTTTTATTTGCAAAACTAGCCTTACTTAAATTAGGCTATTAATTAACTTTAAATTAAATGAAAAATTATAAAAAAAAAAAAAAACTGAAAATGTCGCCCGGTCACTTGGGCACCCAAGCGACCGGGCGACAATGTCGCCGGGTCACTTGGGCGCCCAAGTGACAAGTGACAAAAATTTGAGATGAGATTTTTGGAGAATTTTTTGTAGTGAGATAAATCTGAATTGAGAGTGAAAATGAATTTTTATGAATGTTTTGTATTATTATTATTAGGTTAATTGATTAATTAGACTTAATTGAGTTTAATTAAATTCAATTGTTATTAAAATCAAGAAAAAAAGAAAATGAAAAAAGAAAAGGCTAGTTTTGCAAATGGAACATTTGATAAGACTATTGAGCCAAATATCCCATTTTTTTGTGCAATGTATTAGGAGATCAAAAGTCTAGTATTCAAATTCTTTTATTTACAATATTTTGTGTGTGCTCATGAGTTCTGTTTAATTTGGATCCTATATAAATATTACTAGTATATACCCCGTGCTATGCACGGGTGTTACAAAATATATTTTTACAAATGTACAATCCATTTGATAATTAAACAATTTATGCAAAAATTCAACAAATTAGAACCCTTATTGAAGATTTATGCCCAACAATTTCCTTAATCACTTATTTGAATACAACAAATTCAAAATCAAAATATAACTAACAAAAGATATAGAGTACATAATATTATAGTCGTATGCAATGACTCTTCTTCTTTAGCTCACTTATTCACGTTCGTATTTTTTCATGTGATGATTTATACTCCACTTTTTCACTCTTTCTCCATCTACAATAAAAAAGTAAAAACCAAATGTTAAGCACATCTTATGTTGAACTTCCAATTCAAAAAGGATAAAAAAAAAAAAAATTTTAAACACCAATGACTCACCCCACTAACACTTATTAATTAAATACGTATTTTGGCGAAAGTAAATCAGTTAAAGTCATACGATATATCACAATATTTTTTCTTCTAGTTTGTATTATAAATAACAAGTAATGAAATAATTTTAGAAAATAAATAATACTTATGACATCATCACCGGTTCAACCAGTGGTTGAACCGGTCAAACCGGTACGTTTATGAAAAAATTGAGAAAAACACGTGATTTTTCGTCTCCTTTCATCCACCATTATTTTGCCATACTATTGATGGTTTTTTCCCCTTATATATTTTTATCCAGGTGACTTGGACACCATCAAGTCATTGACCCGTGACAATTGATCAAAACAGATAGTCTTATGGCTAGCACAACATTTCCGATTTCTTGAAATGTTAAACATTATCAGTCATGAAGTTGAGAATGTAATATCATAGTACTACCTCCGTTCGTTATTTTTTACTCCCTTCACTTTTTGCACGGAGTTTTGGGCTAGAGTTGAAAAAGTGAAATTTTTGGGTATTTTTACTTTTATACCCTCAAAAGTAGTGGTTGAGAATTAGTGGTGTTAAATCATTACTTTATGTGAGAGAGTATTTTTGAGAAAAATAATTTCATTCATAGAAAGAGAGTCTTATTTTGAGACTTTCCAACAAAAAAAAAATAGAAGTAAAAAATTAGGGACAGAGAAAGAGAAAGTATGTTTCTTGTTCTAACATGTATGAAGCTTCCTACACCTTGCTTCAATCCCACGTCCATGCAAGGGCGGACGGACACGGGGACAAGGGGGGGCTACCCCTGATTTTTTTATTTTTTTTTATTAATATAGTAGTGGTGTATTTTTTATTTCGAAAAATAAAAGTTCAATAAATTAGCTCAATATGAAATTTTCAGCCCAAATATAATCTTAGTCCAATTAATATCACATAACCACTCTAATAATAACTCACTCTACCCAATTTCTAAGCCCCAATTGTGAATATTAGTAATTTTTTCTATATATATTTATGATATATGTTTGTGCAATTGTGCTTATGTAATAAACTAATAGTGTTATATATTCATTATTGATGTTTATATTCACTTCCCAAAATTAATTTTTAGATTCAAGCTTCATTTTTGTGCTTAAAGTTATATACTTGTTAAGATTTTCATAAGTATTAGATTAAGATATGAGGATAACTATTATATTAAAAAAATATGCTGATTAAATCAAGATGCAATAGAGTTAATAATATTCATTTACGTATCAAACACTAATCTTAGATGGTTAATAGTTATTTTTTATTGAAATGTCAAACACTAATCTTATATTCTTAATAGTCTTTTATTAGTATTTATTGGCCTATTGGGATTCAACCTCTCTTGTTTTATCAAATGGAATGAAAAATAAGTCTTGTCATTATTATGTCTCTATTATATTTAACTTCTACTTCTTGAGTATGTCATTATTCTTGAGATAGTTATGTTTTATACATTTTATGGTGTTAGAAATATGGAGAGATACTATCATGGACCGATTTCAAACGATGAAAAACCGTCGTGGTCAATTATTAAAGTAAATATGAAGATATTTTGGGTTCTTTTGGGACTATAACGGATTACATCATATGTAATTAAAATATCTCGTGGGGTTCATTTTTGTCAAACTCCACCTCCCCATTTTTGTATTGCGTCATATATTTTCTCGTGAATAATATAAACTTTAAGTTTAACTGTTTGATAGATTTTTTTTTTTTTTTTTGTATAAGCCCCCTGACCAAAAATCTTGGATCCTCCCCTGCGTCCATGTTCTTACACCTCTTTGTGTCTCTAGACAATTAAATATTTAACCAAAAATATAACATGTCAATTACTGCCGGTAGAAGCAAATTCAATCAATCATGCGGCCTCCAATTTATGTTACCTTGTCCCTACAAAACAAGATAAAAGTTATTGAATGAATGTTAATAGAATGGAATGGGTAAAATGGAGTTTAGATCTAAATGGCAGCGGCCGTAACTTGCGGTGGGGAAGAGTCGGAAGCAGCAAAATTATTAATTGCAGAGAAACCTCAACAATGGTAGGGACTAATGGAATGAGAAAGAGAAAATATCTCTGTATCTTTTGCAGCCAAACTAGATTGCAAATATACTTCAAAATTATACATCGTGCAGTATCATATACTCGAATATTCAGATACTCATTCGATATACGTAACCGTTTCCAATAATAAGAAAATAAAAAATAGAAAAGATACCATGTATTTCTTTAAAAAAAAATCACCCAAAATACTTAATAACACGTATTTCTTAAAAAAAATCTAGATTATGTATATTAACAAAGTGATTTGCATGAAACACTTGAATTTTTCAAAGGGCCAAAGACTTTGCATAAGGTATTAATACTACGGTTTTACTTGAACATTTATATGAGAGGAAGATAACATGTTCATTTTAAAATAGAATAAAAAATGAACTAATTATATTTTACATAACTTTTATTATATATTTTTAAAACTATGGTTTCTTATTATAATGTATTTTTAAATATGCACACACGTATTTTAGCCGTATCGTATTTTATAAATTTTGAAAATTTTAAATATTTCACATCGTACCCATTCGTATCGCCGTATCCGTATCTGTGCAACATAGCAGCCAAACTTTTTGTTAACCAAGGTTAGTATTTTTTTAACCAAGGTTTGTTAAGAAATGTGGTAAATAAAATTTTAAAGAAACGTGTCAATATCTAATGGAGGGAGAGAAAAAACAAAAATAAAAAACTATATAAATGTTGCAGTGAACAAGTGTCGAGTAAAGTGGGGTGCAGACCACCCAACATCGAAGAAACCCAAAATATGCCCCCACTTATAACTTACTAGAAAAGTACATGTACGTTGTACGTGTAGTTAATTTCATGAATTTTTTTAAAAAATTTTTTTCTTTTTTTTTCAGCTTTTAAACACCTGTCCATAATTATTTTTTAACTTATTTTTAAATTCAGTTTCCCTTCTCTTTCTTTAACCCTGGTTAACAACGGTTAGGCTTAGGCAGGGTACTTTTGAAGACTGTTTCTCAATTATGCAAGAGACAAAAATATTTTATTTAAGCGGATATTTTGGTGTGTGTCAGAATTTTGAGATTACTCAGTCAACATGAATGAGCTAAATATTTTAGCTAAGCAGGTTTTGTAAGAGTTACCCGGCCCGGGCCCACCACTTAGTGTAAATATGTTCTCAATCATTCATAAGTTTAAAGTGTTGTATATTACAAGATATTTGTGTACCAACAGGAATATAAATATATGAACTACTCTCTCCGTTTCAAAATATCTGTCTTTTCACATGTATACACACAAATTAAGAAAATCATTGAATATATATAGTTGAATTCTAAGAGGAAAAAAATGAAAAAGACTAAGATACCCTTTTAATTAATTATCCTCCACTAATGTTTGAGAAAATTTATAAGCATGAAGGGCAAAAATGGAAAAAGAGTAATTAATGCTTTATTGAAAATCTAAAGTGACAGATAATATGGCACAAGAAAAACTTTTCAAAGCGACAGATATTTTGAAACGGAGGGAGTACTTTTGTAGCCAATATAGGAGAATGTGTTTTAACTTTAGAGAAGAATTTAATCAATTGTAACTTTTGATAAAGACATTGCTTGTGTTTTTTGATAGATGGGAGCACACAAGCAAGCCAATCTAGATGGAACAGAGACAAATTAAAAGCCAACAGCATTTATAAACAGAGCACTAATGTATTATTTGGTTGTCGAAAAAGAGAGATTTACGTAGACACGTGTCTGTCGCAAGTTAAAGGACCACTTGGAATGATGCTGGTTTTGGGGCCGCTTTATTCACATCAATTGTCCTTTCACAAATTGCTAACGAATTTCATAAATTAATCAATTAAGAAAGGCACATATTCTTAAATTAGTCTCTATATAGGCCTAGTGTGTGTTTTGAAGAAAAAATTCGTTAATGAAATGGTAGAATAGTCATTTTTGAAAATTTTGGCACTTTGCACCATGAAAATATAGAATGTTGGAACTTTACACCCTAAAAATAATTTTTTTTAGCATTTTCCACCTCGACTTGATATATTTAGCACATTTTTTATTAGCAACAACCCACATGAAAAAGGTTAGCAACTTGTCCAGTGCACACATTATTAATAATAAAGAAATACTAAAAACTTGGTATTTCTGTAGGATCATTTCCAACAATGATTGAAGTGGATAATGAAGATACCTTAAGTTCCTATCATAGTACGGAAACTAAGACAAAGATTGGATATATTTATATGTCATCTTTTGTTTCGTAGGGCCACACTATATGCAATTATTGTTCTCCACTTATCAACTTTATCAAAGAATTGAGTCTCATAATTGAATTCAACACAATTCAACAAAAAATATACTGTATAAAATTATTATAATTTATAATAGGGTAATTTATGTTCGCTACCATTCAGGTAAATCATTATTACGCTCGTTACCCCTACTACTGTTTCGAAAATATAAGAATCCCCTTAATTAGAGTGTTTACCAAAATACCCTTATGGTCTCAATACCCCCTACAAGAACACCTCTTTTAATTTCATGACATAAGGGGTGTTATTTTAAATAGGCTAAATTATAAGGGGTGCTCTTGTAATATTTGAAAGAATAAGGGTTGTTGGTTACTAATTAAAGTATACCCTGAGGAGGTTCAGGCATATATTACTCAAATTTATAAGTAGTAGTAATATTTATTAATGAAATACAAATTGTGAAAAGGAAAGAGAAGTATGATTTCAAAAGAGGCCATCCAAATTAAGTCTGGTTAAACAATATTTTGATTATACAAATTGTCAAGAATTCATTTTCGGCAGATGAAATTAAATGGACACTGGTTCATCAAAATGCCTTAATCCATCAATACCAAATGTAAACAGTGTCTCGGAACTTATGTTAAGACGTAGATATGTTTTGTCAATGATAATGCTGAATATTCTCAATAGTACGTACACATTTGTTTCCTTGAGTCCTCCGAGAGTGTTTTAGAGATTCAAAGACACTTTTAAGATGCCCTTAATTTTCGTGTATTTGAAAAAGTTGTTTGTTTGAGTTTTAAAATTTCTAAATGGACAATAGGTCTACTAGGTGGAAAATTCTTACATAGATCAGATATATGAGTTTAGTGGTAGACACTACAACAATTCGTGCTTTTCCCGGCGCTTTATTCCCGGCGATTTTGTGACCGTCGGGTATACCGGGCATACCCGGCGCTGTTTTGTCTATTCCCATTACTTTTTATGCGCCGGGAAAAATTAGGTATTCCCGTCGCTTTGCCGGCACTTTAAAAGCGCCGGGTATAGATAAACCCGTCGCTTTTTAATTTATTTATAAAAATATAATTTACAACCACATCATACATTTTGATGATGTTATGCTCTCACAATGTATGATGTGGTGCATTTACAACCACAAGGTCTATGAAAAGCTCATAGACCAGGTCTATGTAAGAGGGTCCGATTTTAAGAAATTTAGTACAAACATTTAATATGTTATGGAGACAAAAGGAGCGATGTAAGAGATATTATATCCTATCAAAGTATTTATATGAATGACCCAGGTATGCTATTTTTATGCTAAATCAATGTAAGATTTATTTAGATTTTCTCGACATGAGATAATTTAAAAAATAAAATATTATTTATGAAAATTGAAAGATTCTGTTTCACTGTTTGATACTCCATCCGGTTCATATTAGTTGGTATATTTGTCAAATTTTTATGTTTCATGTTAATTGGCACATTTGGGTTTCCAATACAATTTTTTCCAATTTTGCTCTTCTCTTACATCTAGGTTGGGAAGTTTAAGAGTCACTAGGAAGGGTATTTTTGACATTTTAACGTATAGAAATGATTAATTATGAGATATTTTAATCTGTGTGAAAAGTAACAATGTGCCAATTAATATTAATCGAAGAGAGTATTTTATACGTACATTATCATCATAATCACACTTTTTAGTGGTGCACTAATTAATGCAGGCACCCTTTTCAATCACTTCAGCCCCTAGGGAATGATTATGTGAGTGTTCCCGTATGACTGTATGACATACATTTTGGACCACTTTTTCATAGACAATTAATTCTAGAGGCTGCCATCATTTTATATATATGGCGAAATTGCAAATTTAGTCCTACAGGATTCGACCATCGTTACTTTTGACCATTTAGAATATTAAATTATACTTTCAACCCAAACTTTTGAAATATTTAGCAATGTTTTGATACCGTATTTTATAAAATTACACTTTGTATCTTTGGCTCCAAAGAAGGCAATGGAACAGAAACTCCGGTCCAAAACATATAAAATAAATTGAATAACAATGTTCTAATGTAAATATTAGATCTGTAGGGCAGTTCTTTTCTTTTTTTAGATTATTGGATCTGTAGAGCAGGGAACAATTGAAGCAATTAAAGCAATTTATTTTTCATATGTCCAAAGGCTGTGAAATAACATATGTAAATTTATTGTAACATTCAATTGAAGCAATTTTCAAGAATACTCAGCCATATCCATATCTATATCTATATCTGTAGAGAGAGAAAGAGAAAAAGAAAAAGTAATGAGAAGTGGGTTAGGATTTGAATGAAAATTAGTTAATTTCATAAGGGTAACTTTGTCTATTAAAAAATTAACATATAAAATTAAATAAAAAATATGACACGTGTCGGATATTTCAATTACACAATTACCAACAAAATATGCCCCCACTTATAAAGTTACAATAATACATATAGGATCCGTTTGATTGAAATGAATGGAATAGAATTCTGGAAATTTGATTTTTAGGAATGTGATTACCAGAATTGTAATTTCATTATCTTAATTTTAATTATATGTATAATGAAGGATAAAAAATATTTTATGTTAAGTTAATTTTTTTAAAGACTTCAAATGTTGTTTTTGGAATTATTGAATCTTTGAATGATGGTCATGTAATTTCACATAACTTCAAGGGGTGTAACTAATTATTCTTAATATTGATTAAATATATAATATACTTACGATACATCAAAATTTATAATCGATTTAATTTATGTATTTTGTATAGTAAATAACAAATTAAGTATGTGTGTTTGAGTGAGAGAGATAGTATACGTGGAAAATATTTTACTGTGAATTCCATAGGGAATGGAATTAGAATACTATAGAAAACTTGGGTTTCATATTCCTGGTTTATGAAGGCCAGATTCCTAGTTTTGGGAAATTTAATTCCTTTCCAAAAATATAATAAATCAACCCAAACACAATTATGTGATGTCAATTAATCAGATTACCAAATTGCATGCGATTCCCAGATAAACAAACGGGTCCATAATGAAGATAAGCATAATCGTGCTGGTTATGGGTCCGCTAATTCACATCAATTGTCCTTTCACAAATTGCTAAACGAATTTCATAAATTAATCAATTAAGAAAGGCACATATTCTAAAATTAGTCTCTATATATATTGAACAATTATGTTAAATTAATCACATCATCATATTCTTAAATATTAAACCAAAAAGAAAGAAAACATATAGCTTAATAACATAATTATGTCTAGCAAAGGTAGCAAAGGTAGCAAAGGTGGCAACAGCGGTGGATCTGTTGGCGGAGGCAAAGCAAGTGGTGGTGGTGGTTCTTCTGGTGGTGGAGCTGCCGGAAATGGGGGTGGCGGTGGTCGTTCGGGATCGATGAAGGCTCCTGGAGGTGGAGGAGCCTACATATCCAGGCCTGGATTTGAAAGCAATCCCAAAGGGTACTTTACGGGTTTGCACGGAAATCAGAAGGGTAAATAAGTAATGTTTGTGTACTATATGTTTTGTTAAGTTAAAATTAATGGAGGCTAGCTAACTCTATTGTACTTTTATTATGAATAAAATGTTTTCCCCAGTGAATTCAAGCATAAAATGATAAAATCATTGTACTTTTATTTAAATTGTATGTTACTTTGGTTGAGGTTGCCATCGGTGAAATCATAACTCTAGATGGTCATTTTGTGTGTTGGAATCGATCCAAAAATTGGGCCAACTAACAAAAAAATGTTAGTGTATTTGCGTTCGGTCAAAAGATTTTGGTTTAATCGAGCTTTTTTTTGCTAATTGATTTTTTTAGGTTTACTTCAATATTGCGGATAAAATTAACCCATGGAACTTGTAGCCCTTAAACACAGGAATCTATTGCAACAAGAATCACTAAGTTTGGTTGAGAAATGAGAGAAAAATTGAAGTTTAAAATTTCGGATTTAGGGTTTTTCGTGAATCAACTTTGAACGACGATTTCTCCCAAACTACTCGATGGAATTCGACAAGGTTGGTGACTATAAACTTGTCTTGATGAGAGGAACAAAAGCCCCAACTTAATTTGGGCAAATAACTGCCGAAAAATGACGGTCGAGTTTGAAATTTCGAATATAAGGTTCTTCGCTAACCAAACTTTGAACAACCATTTCACCCAAATTACTCGATGAATTTTGACAAGGTTGGTAACTATGAACTCATCTTGATGAGAGGAACAAATGTCTCAACTTAATTTTGGCGAATAGACACCGAAAAAGGGCGGCCGAATGAAAATGGTTGGTGGAATAAACTTTACAAATACACCCATTGTATCATAAATTATATTACAAAGTTCACTAAGGGTAAATTTGGAAAAACATTAAAAAAATTAGATGACATCATCATTTAACGTCTGACACGCTGCAAGGGGTGTCTTCGTAATTTTTTATAAGGTTGGTATGTTCCTGTAGTTAGACATATAGGTAGATTGTGTCTAGATAAATTTCCCTAATTTTTATTAACAGAAAAAAATCAAAACTTTGGCAAGAGATGTCAATCGGATTTCATTTTGCAGTGCAATTGAGTTTATTAATTGTAAGTGTCATGCAATAAAGAGTACAACACGACACGCATTTGACATATATAGTCCCCTTAAGGGTGTCAAGAGTTTGGATCTCAAATATATATGAATCGAGGTGATTAGCTAGTGGAACTCAAGTGTCTTATGAATCTTAGTCCAATTCATGTGTATCTGATAAGATATCATTGTCAATCTCTAATACTCACGTCTTTTCAACTTTGAATGCCTAATTTACTGAAAATCTTAGCCAAGGTTTAGGCCCCTTATTGTATAATAATCCTAATATGGAGTTCTTATGCTATTTAAATAAATATGTTTTATCTAAGTTATTATTAAATCACTCTTCTTAAAAAATAAAAAGTATTGTACACTCACAAAACATGCATAAATAATTTGGATGCCTCTGAAGTAAAAATTAATTATCCTAATATATTATGCTTAATATCATGTTAAATTAGATTTAAAATAGACCAGGGAAAAAAAATTAAGGGCATAACTTATAGTAAAAGCATGCAAAGAGAATAATTTCTAAATTTGACATAAGAATTAAGAAGGGATAATTTTCAAAACATATACAAACCAAAAATTGGTGAGTGATGATTACAAAAATATCCCTTCTACCACCTTTTGCTCCACACAACCACCACCACTTGTACATGCCACACCCCGTCCGCCTTTTCCTCCGGCGCTGCCACCTCCTTTTCCTGGCATTTTATCATATGAATTTTTTTTTAGGGAAAAACACTTTTGATACCAAACTTTAGTCCAATAAACCCATCTGATACCAAACTTTTTTGAAAAACACATTTCATACCATGATTAACACAATCTTGACACATTTACTTTTGCCGTCAATTTTCGGACGGAATTCAGCCCGTGCCATCAATTGTGGGTCTTTAAAACCCGTGCATGTTTTCTCTCCCATTATCAATTTAACGGGCACATGAGCGACACGTGTTGAATTTCGTCCGAAAATTGACGGCAAAACTAAATGTGTCAAGATTGTGTGAATCATGGTATGAAATGTGTTTTTTCAAAAAGCTTGGTACCAAATGTGTTTTTTGAACTAAAGTTTGGTATCAAAAGTGTTTTTCCCTCATTTTTTTTTGTCCGATTTTATTATATAAGAAAATTTATCTAACTTAGGAGAAGATGTATATATGCTTGTTGAAGGATAAGATCATGGATGCAATATTATTACGTTTTAATCGAAAACTACAGAAAAATTTATGCTCATGAATTAGTCACAATAGAATGCAAAAATATTTTTCATTCAACAATTTTATTTATTTATTAGATTTTTCAAATATTTTTGAAGTACTTTCGTAAAATCAATCAAAAGTTTCAATGCATATATACTCTACCCACCATGTCACCCCAACCACCAAATCTCCGGCGGTTGTGGCCGTGACCTATCACAAACAGGAGGAGTTGTTGAGGTATTGAAGATTCTTTTAGCAAATAACAATTATTGATAATTTATAAATTTCTCTTTTACTATAAGCAATAATATATGCTCTAAGGTTGAAAATATCATAATTTTTTTTATTTTTAAGAGGAGTCCCTTAATTAATTATAAATTAATTAGAAAATTAAAATTGGGAATTAAATTTATTTTTATTATAAGTTCCATTTGCTTTTTTAGGAAATGACATGCTGCCACTGGGACTCGAACCGAGATGCTCTTGCACTAATTTTCACTTTATTATAATCAAAACAAAGTAATCCGATCAGTATAAATTAAAATTTATTTGAAGTTAATTTAATTGAAGGGTATACAAGTAATTTTAGTCTTTTGAGTCCTTGGGTTTCCGAAATAGTGTAAAAAGAAGTGCTTCGAATCAACATTTCTAAAGATTGAAAATATATTAAGTACATTAACCTACTGTACAAGTTGTCATTCAAAATATTAAATGGTCAAGATCATAAAGATTAAAATATATTAAGTACAATAACCAACTGTACAAGTTGATATTAAATGGTCAAGATCAAAATGATTATGATCCAATGATAATTGAAGGGGGACTTAATTATTTGTTAGCACAAGAGGTACTAACCTTAAAAAAGCCCTAAAATTAATTAGCATAAAAAGCTTGATTAAACCAAACATCTTTTAACCGAACGCAAATACACTAAATCTTAATTTGTTAGACGGCCCAATTATTTGATCAATTCCAACACACAAAATAGCCATCTAAAATTATGATTTCACCGATGTCAACCCCGACAAAAGAAACATACAATTTAAATAAAACTGCAAAGATTTTATGCCAACATTTTATTCATAATAATAATAATATTAATTAATACCATTGACTACACAATAGGGGTAGCCTCCCATTAATTTTAACTTAACAAAACATATATATAGTTCCCAAACATTACTTATTTACCCTTTTGATTTCCGTGCAAACCCGAAAAGTACCCTTTGGGATTACTTTCAAATCCAGACCTGGATATGTAGGCTCCTCCGCCTCCAGGAGCCTTCATTGATCCCGAACCACCACTACCACCTCCATTTCCGGCAGCTCCACCACCAGATGAACCACCGCCACCAGTACTAGCTTTGCCTCCACTAACTGATCCACCACTATTGCCAGTAACTTTGCTAGACATAATTATGTTATAATTAAATTCTTTTTGGTTTAATATTTAAGAATATGATGATGTGATTAATTTAACATAATTGTTCATTATATATAGAGACTAATCATTAATATTGGATAACTCACAACAATTGATTTTCTCGGAATAGTAATAGTTTCCCGTAATACGAAGAGATGGGTGCATGCATCATGAGTCTAATGACCTGCATGTGTCGATCAAATTGCCACAAACAATTTCCGTGTTGACATAGTTTTTTCTTTTTGTTTTTAGTTAAATTGTTTTCATAATTATTAAATTATGTTTAGTTTAATTATGAATTTGACTACAATTAGTGTGGGTTCATAAATTTTCTTACTAGAAAAAAATTATCCGGTACATTTGTTGAACGATGACATGTTACAGACATAGTACTATAAGGTAGATATTGCAACTCAGTCGATAATTTAAATTAAAAACTGACTATGTGATCGATCTTATTTAATTTCTACTATATATGTATTAATACACAAAAAGTTATTTAAACAAATTTCATAGTGTTGTTGTATCACATATTTTATGAAGGGAATGTACAAAATAAAATCTTATCTGGCATATGATCTATCAATTGATCTCGTACCATTTGACCCAAAATTAACCTCCGCACCCGCACATTTGTAACCTACGCCTACATATATTAAATATGTGATCCTCTTGTTATACACGAGATTATAAAATTTAACTTAAATTTTAATCAATGGGGCGGATTTTAATTAGATCCGTCTTAATCCGATCCAATTTATTAGAATAACTGTGCGATTAGAGATTCGATGGACCTGATTAGATTATAAAGATTCGTATTCCGAAACACATGGAGCGAATATGGATTTAGGTCGATCTAATCCGTTAAAGATCCGTATCCGACACTAAATAAAAAGAATGATATATATATATATACATAATGTTTTATAAATGTAAGTATCATTAATAATATTTCACTGTCAATTAAGAAGATAGTAATTTATACCTCGTTTAAACCAATATTTTCATATACAATTATGAATATTAGTAAAAAAATTGAACATGTGAGCTAAAATTATATAAAATTGAAAAGTTAATAAACTTGTTTTAGGAAAAAATATTATTTAATTTTTTAAATGAAAATTTTATTGGATTCGAAAAGGATTCGATATCCAGCCAAATCCGACCAAGATCAACTGGATTCAAAAAATCTAGATCCGA
Organism: Penstemon davidsonii; assembly: GCA_034814905.1. NCBI lineage: Eukaryota > Viridiplantae > Streptophyta > Magnoliopsida > Lamiales > Plantaginaceae > Penstemon > Penstemon davidsonii. The sequence goes on from JAYDYQ010002534.1 coordinate 27,868,920, forward strand.
GCACAATTCGAACCGAAAGAATCCGATCCGATATAAATGAAGCCGGTTCTGGACAAGCCTGATCTGACCCATTGACAACCTTAACACTTAGCGGTAGTTTAAAAAAGAAAAGAAAAGATAAAACCACTTCATCCAAATGCGATTTCATTTTCAGAAAAATCTAATTACTAATTTCTCTAAAACAACAATAGGATTTTTTGCACTTTGCACCCCCGAAACATGGGAAATAGGCACTTTGCACCCTCAAAATATAAATTTATCACTTTGCACCCTCAAAATATGAACAATTCAACACTTTGCACCATCTTTTATTTTCCTCAAAAAACCTAAAGACAAAATATGTAATTCATTTTTGGATCTTTGGCACTTTGCACCCCCGAAACACGATAAATGGGCATTTTGCACCCTGAAATAGAATTAGCACTTAGCACCCTCGGATTAAGAACAACTCAACAACTTGCACCTACGAACACGAGAAATGGACACTTTGAACCCCCTAAACACAAAATTAGCACTTAGCACCTCAAATTAAGAAAAACTCAACAACTAATACCTCTCGTTTTTTTCTCAAACTTGACCACGGGGGTAAAAAAAACCTAGGGGAAAAATAGGTAATTCATTTTCTTTTTTTCTTAAAATTTTCAAAATATGATTATGAATACACGAATATTCATCTGCAAAATCTATTTTAACATATTTCCTTAATTATCAATTTTTCAAATGTTCTCAAAATATCCAAAAGAATTCGAAAAGTTTCTAGACAGTTATACATAAAATTGACTGAATCATATCAAAAAATAAATTTTAAGATGGAGAGAGAAATGAGTATTCTAGTATTCATAATCGTATTTCAAATTTTAAAGTCCTATAAGATATTTCTATAATTAATGTAAGAAATTTCTATAATTTATGTTAAATAATCTAGGTAATCTAGATTTCTCAAGAAATAATCATAGCCTTTAAATCAAATAGATCTTGTTCATTCATTTTGGAAGATCACTAATATAAATAGTTTCCTTCATTTGTCATTTGTATTCAGAAGTTGTATGTAGCAACTAATTTCTAGCAATCTTCTAAATACAACATGGATGCTTTGAAACATGTTATGCTATTATATTTGTTATTATATTTAATCAATTTGTTTATATATTCATGTTATGCTATACCAAACACTTTCATCACCACTTACAACCCTCGCTTCTAATTTTAGAGTTTTCTTTTATCTTAAGAGCGTATGCTAAACAAGAATCGAGACATTTATAGAAAATCTTTTTGAAAGTTTGTTTCCGATTTGGCCTCACAATTAGTTTGAGAGTTAAATGATAAAACTATTGAAAAGTGATTTAGACAGTAATTTTGATGAAATATTGACATTTAAAAAAAAATAATAGTTTATGAATTTGACATATAATTTGAATTGAAATTTGATTATAAGAGAATTTTGAAGAAAAAACAGGTGCTACTTATTAAATCATAATATTATATACCCCGACAATAGTTTTGTCTTACCAAAATTTGAAGCTTGCCTAAACATATTCCAAATAGGATCTGAGTACGCTTCACCTCATTCGACGAAGCAAACGGCGGTTTAGGAGCCGGAGTAATCGAATGCACCGGAGCACTCGAAGATGGCAATACAGTTGAAGGAGGAGCATTGGTGTCGGGACCTCATCCACCGCCGTCATCGTGACCAGTTGAAGAACACGGTTGTTTTCCTCGTCCTTTGCCATCGCCGTCATCGTGACCAGTTGAAGAAAACGGTTGTTTTTATCTGATTAGAGATTGATTATGAAAATTCGCAATTCTAAATATGCAGAGTCAATATGGAACATCGATCCAATCCGTTGAAGATATGTATCATTCAATAAATAAATAAGTTATGTGTACCTAATATTATTTTATATCTACTAAATTGTGTATTTATAGCTTGGAACGAATTGTGCATTGGATATAGGTCATCATCGGTGTGGTGTCTACAGTAGGATACTAGGATTCAAACTTTAGTTTTAATTTTACTAAAATTAACCCATGGAACTTGTAGCCCTTAAACATAGGAATCTATTGCAACAAGAATCACTAAGTTTGGTTGAGAAATGAGAGAAAAATTGAAGTTTGAAATTTCGGATCTAGGGTTCTTCGTGAACCAAACTTTGAACGACGATTTCTCCCAAATTACTCGATGGAATTTGACAAGGTTGGTGACTATAAACTTGTCTTGATGAGAGGAACAAAATCCCCAACTTAATTTGGGCAAATAACTGCCGGAAAATGACGGTCGAGTTTGAAATTTCGAATATAAGGTTCTTCGCGAACCAAACTTTGAATACCATTGACTACATAATACCATTGACTACACCGATGTCAACCCCGACAAAATAAACATACAATTTAAATAAAACTGCAAAGATTTTATGCCAACAAATTATTCATAATAATAATGATATTAGTTAATACCATTGACTACATAATAGAGGTAGCCTCCCATTAATTTTAACTTAACAAAACATATATATAGTTCCCAAACATTACTTATTTACCCTTTTGATATTAACCCGAAAAGTACCCTTTGGGATTGCTTTCAAATCTAGACCTGGATATGTAGCCTCCTCCACCCCCGGGAGCCTTCATTGATCCCGAACCACCATCGCCACCTCCATTTCCGGCAGCTCCACCACCGGATGAACCACCGCCACCAGTACTAGCTTTGCCTCCACTAAATGATCCACCACTAACACATATTTATAGTGTATTCATGAGACCTTAATGGTCAAAAACATTAAGAGCCATATAATGGCACATTAAGGGGAATTATTGCACTTTATTTCACAGTCAATTTTGACTTTTACAAAATTTATTATATTTGATGTTTTAAAAACTTAAAATTCCAACATCATATACTCGAATATTCAGATACTCATTCGATATACGTCACCGTTTCCAATAATAAGAAAATAAAAAATAGAAAAGATACCATGTATTTCTTAAAAGAAAAAAAATCACCCAAAATACTTAATAACACGTATTTCTTAAAAAAAAATCTAGATTATGTATATTAACAAAGTGATTTGCATGAAACACTTGAAATTTTTCAAAGGGTCAAAGACTTTTCATAAGGTATTAATAATACGGTTTTACTTGAACATTTTATGAGAGGAAGATAATATGTTCATTTTAAAATAGAATAAAAAATGAACTTAATATATTTTACATAACTTTTATTATATATTTTTAAAACCGTGGTTTCTTATTATAATGTATTTTTAAATATGCACACACGTATTTTAGCCGTATCGTATTCTATAAATTTTGAAAATTCTTATCGCCATATTCATATCGTACCCTTTCGTATCGCCGTATCCATATCTGTGCAACATAGCAGCCAAACTTTTTGTTAATCAAGGTTAGTATTTTTTTAAACCAAGGTTGGTTAAGAAATGTGGTAAATAAAATTTTAAAGAAACGTGTCAATATCTAATGGAGGGAGAGAAAAGCAAAAATAAAAAAATTGTAGAAATGTTGCAGTGAACAAGTGTCGAGTAAAGTGGGGTGCAGACCACCCAGCATCGAAGAAACCCAAAATATGCCCCCACTTATAACTTACTAGAAAAGTGCATGTACGTTGTACGTGTAGTTAATTTCATGAATATTTTTTTTTAAAATTTCTTTCTTTTTTTACTTCAGCTTTTAAACAAATTGATTAAGAGTTTGACACCTGTCCACAATTATTTTTTAACTTATTCTCTTTCTTTAACCCTGGTTAACCACGTCCGGTTAGGCTTAGGCAGGGTACTTTTGAAGACTGTTTCTCAATTATGCAAGAGACAAAAATATTTCATTTAAGCGGATTAATGAAATTTTTAAATTCCAAAATTTTGGATGAGATCTAAAATTTCTCTCTCTCCATTTTAATTTAAACAACTAGATAAATTTTTGTAACAAAAAAAAACTAGATAAATCTGACCCAGAAACGAACCCTAGATGCATATGCAAAAAGATGTTAAAAGTGCTGTTATATTTTAATTTATGCTTTAAATGAAATCAATTTATGTTTAAATGGGTGTAGCTAGGCTGATTGGGAACTTCAAGATTTCTTAGTGCTTCAAACATTTTTTTAGCAACAAAAGTGCAAATATCTTGCTTCATATGTTTTAGCTAAAGCAGGTTTTGTATGAGTTACACGGTCCGGGCCCACCACTTAGTGTAAATATGTTCTCAATCAATTCACACCATAAGTTTAAAGTGTTGTATATTACAAGATATTTGTGTACCAACACGAATATAAATATATGATTAAGTAATTTTTAGCCAATATAGGAGAATGTGTTTTAACTTTAGAGAAGAATTTGATCAATTGTAACTTTTGATAAAGACATTGCTTGTGTTTTTTACTTGTGTTTTTTACTTCTTTTGCTCACCTTTGAAAGTACTTATTAATTACAAGTTTCTTATTTAGATTAAAATGGTCAATCTTATTTACCAAGTGCATAAAAAAGATATATGTGCAATCTAAAATGGAGCTAAATCTCCTATACAAACAACCATTACGGACCAAGTGGATCTTTTAGGGTCTATTTGGATGGGTTGTGGCTCGGTTTTACGGGTTTCGGTTTTAAAAATATGGTTTCGGTGGTTTTGGGGAAAAAATAGATGGTAGGTGTCAACAATGTTTTATGGGTTTGAAGAGTTTTAGTGTGAGTATCTGAATATGTTTTTTATAGTTTTATGGATTTGGCGAAAACTCATTTAAAAGAGTTTTGGCTCGGTCTCACGAAACCTATTAGATTGGGCCAAAATTCATCAACATACACCCTTAACGCACAATCATCTGATAGAGGGAACCACACAAGCAAGCCAATCTAAATGGAACAGGTACAAATTAAAAGCAAACAACATTTATAAACAAAGCAGTAATGTATTATTTGATTGTCGGAAAAGAGAGATTTACGTAGACACGTGTCTGTCGCAATTTAAAGGATCACTTGGAATCATGCTGGTTTTAGGGCCGCTTTATTCACATCAATTGTCCTTTCACAAATTGCTAACTAATTTCATAAATTAATCAATTAAGAAAGACACATATTCTTAAATTAGTCTCTATATATATTGAACAATTATGTTAAAATTAGTCACATCATCATATTCTTATATATTAAACCAAAAAGAAAGAAAACATATAGCTTAATAACATAATTATGGGAAATAGTGCTGGATCAGATGCTGGAGGCAAAGCCAGTGGTGGTGGTGGAGCTGCCGGAAGTGGAGGTGGCGGTGGTGGTTCGGGATCGTTGAAGGCTCCTGGAGGTGGCGGTGGCGGTGGTGGTTCGGGATCGATGAAGGCTCCCGGGGGTGGAGGAGCCTACATATCCAGGTCTGGATTTGAAAGCAATCCCAAAGGATACTTTTCGGGATTGCGCGGAAATCAGAAGGGTAAATAAGTAATGTTTGGGTACTATATGTTTTGTTAAGTTAAAATTAACGGAGGCTAGCTACCCTTATTGTACTTTTATTATGAATAAAATGTTTTCCCCAGTGAATTCAGGCATAAAATCTTTGCACTTTTATTTAAACTAGAAAAGTACACGTGCGTTCCACGTGATTAACTAATTTTCTAAGTTAGTTGAATCATATAATATTTTTTTATCATATTATGGTCTTAATGACACACCACATAATTTTTTTGACTAAATCACTTTAATTATTACTATGCAGTTACCAAGAATTTAAAGTTTATATCATGAATACATAAAACTACCAAAACTTGAAAATAAAAAATGTACTTTTATTATGAATAAAATGTTTTCCCCAGTGAATTCAGACATAAATCTTTGCACTTTTATTTAAATTGTATGTTTCTTTTGTGGGTGTTGACATTGGTGAAATCATAACTCTAGATGTCCATTTTGTGTGTTGGAATCGATCAAAAAATTTGGTCAGCAATCAAAAAAACGTTTAGTGTATTTGCTTGCGTTCGGTCAAAAGATTTTTGGTTTAATCAAGCTTTTTTATTCTAATTAATTTTATTAGGTTTACTTTAATAATTCTATTTAAGATAGAAAAGTTCTAGTTTAAATCGAGTTTGGTGGAACTCATCCAATTACAAGACTAAGTTTATATAATTTACTCTCACTAATTAATTCGACACTTGGATCATGTTAAATCGAGTTTAAGCTAGTAAGGTCCGAATTGACACATCACTAAATCCGTTTTGAATTTGGAAAGCTATTGATAACTAGAGTTTTCAATATGGGAAATTAAATTGCAGTTTTAACTTCGACATAATCGAATTCCAAAATTTTTGCGCTTGCATTAATTCCATTTTGTAAATAATTTTTCATTTTTGTCCCAACTGTAGTCTGTAGAAAGCTAAGGCATACTTATGGGGCTTTTGCACTTTGCACCTCCGAAATAGGGAAAATGGACACCTGCACCCTCGAAATTCAAATATAGCACTTATCAATCTCGAATTAAGAAAACTCAACAATTTGCATCCTCTCATTTTTTAAAGCATAATTTATTAACCTATTCAACAAGGTCAGAGACAAATTAGCTAACTCAATTTTCATTCTTCTCTAAAATCAAAGCATAAAACCTAATTAATTGATCATTTATATCATCTTAAGATAAAAAAAATGGGATTTGCTTCTCCAACTTCATTACTCCATCCCAATTTTTATTTTTGATTTCATTCATGTGTCCAGATAAATCTTGACAATAATATATAAATGACAACTCTGAACCAACAATTAACAAAGGTCTGGACTAAAGTTAGATAATAAGTGCATAATATATTTATGGTAAGTGAATTTAATAAAGACTACTTTCATTTTAGTTAAAATTTTGATATTATTTATATTGAAGTTCATCATCTTGTGGATTCCGAACAAGAAATTGAAATATTTGTCTGGTGGGTGGATAGACGATCTTTGTATTTAGCTCAAATCTCTATTTCATTTTTTGTCCACTTCATTTTCCTTTTTTCATCATCTTATTTTCACATTGTAGAGAAGAAAGAAAATTCAGTTACCTAATTTGCCCCTAACTTTGTTGACTAGGTTAATCAATTGTACTAAAAAAAATATGAGTGGTGCAAATTGTTGAGTTATTCTTAATTCGATGGTGCTAAGTACTATTTTTTAATTTTGAGGGTGCAAAGTGCCCATTTTTCCTATTTTGGGATGCAAAGTGACAGAAATCCCAAAAATATAATTTTTTGAATCAATCAATATAGAATACAAAATATATTCAACATATTTTTTCTAATTTTTTTTTTCAAATATTTTTGAAGTACTTTTGAAAAATCCTTCAAAAGTTTCTAATATATTACCCATGGAAATATACCAAACTCGGCTCATAAATTTTCTGATTTCTCTGGCTCCAACTCGGTCCATGTAATTTTTCGGGTTTTGGGTCTATATCGGGCTTATATCGGGTTTGTTAATATAGGCAAAATTAGCTGCTTGACATATAAAATATTTAGATTACCAAAACACATATGAATATACTAATATTACTTAATATACGAGTATTTATCATTAAATAATGTTTTAAATGAAAGATCGAGTTATTTGTCCACATTTTTACGTTTGATCTATATGAACAAGCAGTAGAGTTTTAAAGTTTCAAGACTACAATTTATTGACATTTTGTATTAAATTTTGTCTTCTTTTTTATCTTTGATTAAACTTTTTTCCCTTGAGTTTTGACCTTAGTATGTAATTGATATTAACATATATGTGAGTTTACATTATAATTTTTTTTTTAAGTTTACTTGGTTCAAAATAAAAAAAGTAATTAGTAACTATAATTATAAAAATAGTTAGTCGTAATATTTAAAATAATTATATGTTTGGGCTTTATTCTGGCTGAGCCGTGTTAGGCTCAAGCTCAGCTCATAAATTGATCGAGTTTAATATAATGGCTCAAACTCGGCCCGGCTCACAAATATTCGGGTTCGAGCCAATTTTAATCTGGTCGAGCCATCGGGCATCGGGCAGGCCCAGCTCAATTGACAGTCCTAATTGGAACAAATGCATGAGCAACAATTTTGGAAAGTATGTGATCAATAGCTTTCAAAATTAAAACGGATTTAGTGATGTGTCAATCCATACTAGGGCTGTCAAGGGGGCGGACTTGGAGCGGATCAGAGTGGATCCGTATCCTAATTCGAAAATCAAAAAGTGTATCCGGATCCGATCCAAGATTCTACCGGATTTTCAAAAGTGCTACCGAATCCCAAAAAATTTCAATATCTGGCACAAAGATCCAAATCCAAATATCAAATATTTTTATGTATAGTTTTACTTAAAAAGATAAAAAAAAATTATGAATTTTCTAATCCAAAATATTATAAAAGCTTAAGAGGAATGAAAATCATTGTAGGTATCATAATACAAAGTTTACAAGTTCTATAATAAATGGTAAAATATTAAACACCACTACTTATAATCGAATGGAGGTTAGCTTGTTGGTAATACTAACTTGGTACATGAACATGTTTAATTGGTAACATAATAACATAATTTTACCATAACTACAATTTATAGTAGTAGTCTTTTTCCTTATTTTCTTAATTATAAATCAGAGTTAAGTAAAATACCGTTCCTTTTCACTTGTAGATATCATACTATAATTTCAAGTCAACATAATAAATTACCGAAAAAAGATTAAACATTAGAAATAATTTTATGAAACATCAAAGTTAAATATATATAGTATTATATTAAATATTAATCGGACTCATATCGTTAGACGTTAGCGGATCGGATAAGCTTATATCCATATTCGCTCCATATAATTCGAATCACGGATTGTCTTAATCGAATCAAATCCATTGGATCACTAATTGGATAAGTATCCTAATAAATCGGACCGAATTTGGATCATATCCGAATTGAAATCCGCCCTATTGACTTAGTATATGATCCAAGTGTCACATTAATTACTGAGCGTAAATTATATAAACTTATTCTTGTAATTGGATGAGTTCCACAAATACGATTTTAACTAGAACTTTTCTATCTTAAATAGCAATATCAAAGTAATTAGATCTAAAAAATTAATTAGCATAAGAAATCTCGATTATACCAATTTTTTTTTTACCGAACGCAAATACACTAAACCTTAATTTGTTAGTTGGCCCAATTTTTTGATCGATTCCCACACACAAAATAGCCACCTAGAGTTGTGATTTCACCAATGTCAACCCCCACAAAAGAAACATACAACTATATCTATATATTATTATTATTATTATTATTATTATTATTATATTATATCTTAGGGATCCTTTCCCTATAGAAAAGTACGAGTTCAGAAAATAGAATTTCTTGAATTTTTTGTGAAGACTAATATACCCCTACTTAAATTTTATTATTAATGACTAAATAGGAAAAAACTTGAAGAAACATACTTCTACATAAACACTATTATATCTTAGGGATCCTTTCAAGTTTCGGAGATTAACCAAGAAAGTTAGCAATGGTGATGCATCAGTTATTACATATAAAGTCAGGTTTGTTTATGGTAAATTAGCCTCTGTACCTATTTTTTGCGGGATTCTCAGGGCCTGTTTGTTTGGCGTTTCCCAGATTTTTTTCGTGTTTGGGAAATGCCAAACAAACATATTTTCTACTTTCAGAAATAAATTTTTCATCCATTAATTTTCTCAAACTACTCTCTTAAAAGCCAAACAAACAACAATTTTTTTATCTTTAAACAAAACCTTTACAAACTCTACTTTGATTTGACATAAAATAACCTATCTTTTACACAATTTATCTCACATAACAAACATGATTTGACATAAAGTCTTACACATCTTACACCTACAACCCAACTCTTCCAAAAAAACATACACCTACTTTATTTCTCAAACCACTCTCTCAAAACCCAAACAAACAATATTACGCAAATCGAGATTATTTCACAAACATCCACTACTCTTCCAAACTACTTTTCCAAACGCCAAACAAACAGGCCCTCGGTGTTTCCAACCCTAGTGGACTTTGTGAATCCTGCTTTTTGATTTAAGACTGTATCATTTGTGTTGGTCCCTTCGGATTTTTGGGGGTTAAATAAATTGTGAGATTCCCCCCTCACTTATTAAATATAAAGTCAGGTTTGTTATTACATATAAAGTCAAGTTAGATTTTTCAAAAATTAATAATTTATTAAACTATGCCTCTCGATAATCTATTTTATATTTTGTGTATGACAGATGTAATACGACAACGATATTTGGATCAAATGAAAAGAAAGTATGCTAGCCAATGTCCTCTAGAGAAATAAAAATATATTAAAAAAGTTTAAGTGGTCTCAGGTTCAGGAACGAGCAAAAGTTGATTATGTGCACCACCAACACTATTGTTATCCATTTTGATATTTTATATATTATCATCACAAAACAGCATAATCACATTTTTTAGTGGTGCACTTATTAATGTAGGCACACATTTTCAAACACTTCAGCCTCTAGGGATGATTATGTGTGAGTGTTCACATTCGGACTTTGGATTATTAACACTACATTTTTTTAGAGAATGTTAATAAATTCCAAAATTCATTTCGCCGTCCAGTGGAAATAACCGTCTTTTTTGATTGGTACCGTAGTCGCTCTTTGGTTGGGTATTGGTGCAACATTACCTACTGATAAATCTTTAACTTTAGGTCTTTTTTAACTTAATTCAATTGTGAAATAACACGACGTGTGTATCTAGAAAATAGTCGTTTCAAAGCGAATTCTCCCTAGATACATCTATTCAATTAAATTCATAATTTCTTTTGAATATATAAATTGTGCTACAGATTGAAAACCTATTTTTATCTTAATCTTAATTAAAATTAAGTACAATATAATAAAAAAAGACAAAAAAAATCTAATAGCAATAGATTTAAAACTTCTTTTTTGGTAAATCAATTGCGAAAAGTTTTGTAGAATGCCCAATATCTGTTTTACATCTTTTAGGTGAAACTGTTCAATTTTCATCAGATATTTTCTTGACTCTTGTTCAAAAGACGTATATATATTAGACTTTTTGAGGCAATTATAGACCCTCGGAGACAATTCGGATTGGTCAAGAAAAAAGGATTTCAATGCTATTTTTCTGTTTTTCTGAGTTTATCCAATTTATTGTAAAAAGGAAAAGCGGATAAATAAATCGTGTGTTGATTGTCCTCTAAAGGTAATTTTCTTCTTCCTTATGTAAAAAGAAAAATGTTTACAAGAACATTCGGACTTTGGGTGATTGGACCAGACAACTTAAATCTGTTTTAATTTCTCGGAGGTGTATTTCATTAATAAATATTACTATCAAAAAAAAATTTGAGTAATATATGCCTGAAATCCCTCAGGGTATACTTTAGTAACCGACAACCCTTATTCTTCCAAATATTAGAAGAACACCCCTTATAATTTAGCCTATTTAAAATAACACCCCTTATGTCATGAAATTAAAAGAGGTGTTCTTGTAGGGGGTATTGAGACCATAAGGGTATTTTGGTAAACACTCTAATTAAGGGGATTCTTATATTTTCGAAACAGTAGTAGGGGTAACGAGCGTAATAATGATTTACCTGAATGATAGCGAACATAAATTACCCTATTATAAATTATAATAATTTTATACAGTATATTTTTTGTTGAATTGTGTTGAAATCAATTATGAGACTCAATTCTTTGATAAAGTTGATAAGTGGAGAACAATAATTGCATATAGTGTGGCCCTACGAAACAAAAGATGACATATAAATATATCCAATCTTTGTCTTAGTTTCCGTACTATGATAGGAACTTAAGGTATCTTCATTATCCACTTCAATCATTGTTGGAAATAATCCTACAGAAATACCAAGTTTCTAGTATTTCTTTATTATTAATAATGTGTGCACTGGACAAGTTGCTAACCTTTTTGATGTGGGTTATTGCTAATAAAAAATGTGCTAAAAATATCAAGTCGAGGTGGAAAATGCTAAAAAAATATATTTTTAGGGTGTAAAGTGCCAACATTCTATATTTTCATTGTGCAAAGTGTCCAAATTTTAAAAAATGACTATTCTACCATTTCATTAACGAATTTTTTCATCAAAACACACACTAGGTGACTAAGGTGAAAAGTGCCAAATAAGTTGTATTTTCAAGATGCAGAGTGTTAGAACTTTTAAATCAGGATGCAAAGTGCCAAAAACCCAATTAATTATGCACAACTAAATTTGACTACTATTTCGAGAAACATTAGACTTATGTAAGTTGATTGGTTGGCTCACTTTTGTCCAGTTTGTTCCTTTAAAAATGTAGAAATTGTCTTTATCAATTACAATTTTTAGAGAGTTTGGTTGAAGTATGACAACAACAAAGGGTATTGCACTACAACAAATATGCACTTTAGAGGCATTAGAAAATTTCATACAAAATATATGTTGTTGGCATTTTCAAATATAATGGGGTTTTTTATAAGTGCCATTTACAGCGATGTAGCTAAAAGTATAATGTCACAAAATTGTCTATTTAGTTGCATAAATAAAATGCCATAGCAATTGAATTACTATGACATTGTGGAATGCCACACAAAATGAATAAACTGACATAGTAAAATGCCACATCTAGTGAAGTACTATGACATTATGGAATGTCACACGAAATGAATAAATTGACATAATAAAATGCCAAATAAAATTAGCTTTCCAACATTTTGTAACAGCACAATAAGTTTAAGTGGTTGCATTTTAAAATGTCAGGATATTATACTTTTGTGTTATTTAAAAATGACAATAAATGTTGTCAATTGTTGCATTTTCAAATAAAATGAAAAATGCCCAGCACAATTTTTTTTTTTTTTGAGTCATTTGCCTATATAGCCTTATGAAAAGTTTAATTTGTAAAACTAGCTTATTCAAATTTTTATTTGCAAAACTAGCCTTACTTAAATTAGGCTATTAATTAACTTTAAATTAAATGAAAAATTATAAAAAAAAAACTGAAAATGTCGCCCGGTCACTTGGGCACCCAAGCGACCCAGCGGCAACAATGCCGTCGGGTCGCTTGGGCGCCCAAGTGAGAAGTGACAAAAATTTGAGATGAGATTTTTGGAGAATTTTTTGTAGTGAGATAAATCTGAATTGAGAGTGAAAATGAATTTTTATGAATGTTTTGTATTATTATTATTAGGTTAATTGATTAATTAGACTTAATTGAGTTTAATTAAATTTAATTGTTATTAAAATCAAAAGAAAAAAGAAAATGAAAAAAGAAAAGGCTAGTTTTGCAAATGGAACATTTGATAAGACTATTGAGCCAAATATCCCATTTTTTTGTGCAATGTATTAGGAGATCAAAAGTCTAGTATTCAAATTCTTTTATTTACAATCTTTTGTGTGTGCTCATGAGTTCTGTTTAATTTGGATCCTATATAAATATTACTATAATATATCCCGTGCTATGCACGGGTGTTACAAAATATATTTTTACAAACGTACAATCCATTTGATAATTAAACAATTTATGCAAATATTCAACAAATTAGAACCCTTATTGAAGATTTATGCCCAACAATTTCCTTAATCACTTATTTGAATACAACAAATCCAAAATCAAAATATAACTAACAAAAGATATAGAGTACATAATATTATAGTCGTATGCAATGACTCTTCTTCTTTAGCTCACTTATTCACGTACGCATTTTTTCATGTGATGATTTGTACTCCACTTTTTCACTCTTTCTCCATCTACAATAAAAAGTAAAAACCAAACGTTAAGCACATCTTATGTTGAACTTCTAATTCCAAAAGGATAAAAAAAAATAAAAAAAATTTTAAACACCAATGACTCACTCCACTAACACTTATTAATTAAATAAGTATTTTGGTGAAAGTAAATCAGTTAAAGTGATACGATATATCACAATATTTTTTCTTCTAGTTTGTATTATAAATAACAAGTAATGAAATAATTCTAGAAAATAAATAATACTTATGACATCATCACCGGTTCAACGAGTGGTTGAACCTCGAACCGGTCAAACCGGTACGTTATGAAAAAATTGAGAAAAACACGTGATTTTTCGTCTCCTTTCATCCACCATTATTTTGCCCAACTATTGACGGTTTTTCCCCTTATATATTTTTATCCAGGTGACTTGGACACCATCAAGTCATTGACCCGTGACAATTGATCAAAACAGATAGTCTTATGGCTAGCACAACATTTCCGATTTCTTGAAATGTTAAACATTATCAGTCATGAAGTTGAGAATGTAATATCATAGTACTACCTCCGTTCGTTATTTTTTTACTCCCTTCACTTTTTGTACGGAGTTTTGGGCTAGAGTTGAAAAAGTGAAATTTTTGGGTATTTTTACTTTTATACCCTCAAAAGTAGTGGTTGAGAATTAGTGGTGTCAAATCATTACTTTATGTGAGAGGGTATTTTTAAGAAAAATAATTTCATTCATAGAAAGAGAGTCTTATTTTGAGACGTTCCAACAAAAAAAAATAGAAGTAAAAAATTAGGGACAGAGAAAGAGAAAGTATGTTTCTTGTTCTAACATGTATGAAGCTTCCTACGCCTTGCTTCAATCCCACGTCCATGCAAGGGCGGACGGACACGGGACAAGGGGGGGCTACCCCTGATTTTTTTTTTTTAATATAGTAGTGGTGTATTTTTTATTTCAAAAAAAAAAAAGTTCATTACATTAGCTCAATATGAAATTTCCAGCCCAAATATAATCTTAGTCCAATTAATATCACATAACCCACTCTAATAATAACTCACTCTATCCAATTTCTAAGCCCCAATTGTGAATGTTAGTAATTTTTTCTATATATATTTATGATATATGTTTGTGCAATTGTGCTTATGTAATAAACTAATAGTGTTATATATTCATTATTGATGTTTATATTCACTTCCCAAAATTAATTTTTAGATTCAAGCTTCATTTTTGTGCTTAAAGTTATATACTTGTTAAGATTTTCATAAGTATTAGATTAAAATATGAGGATAACTATTATATTAAAATAATATGATGATTAAATCAAGATGCAATAGAGTTAATAATATTCATTTACATATCAAACACTAATCTTAGATGGTTAATAGTTATTTTTTATTGAAATGTCAAACACTAATCTTATATTCTTAATAGTCTTTTATTAGTATTTATTGGCCTATTGGGATTCAACCTCTCTTGTTTTATCAAATGGAATGAAAAATAAGTCTTGTCATTATTATGTCTCTATTATATTTAACTTCTACTTCTTGAGTATGTCATTATTCTTGTGATAGTTATGTTTTATACATTTTATGGTGTTAGAAATATGGAGAGATACTATCATGGACCGATTTCAAACGATGAAAAACCGTCGTGGTCAATTATTAAAGTAAATATGAAGATATTTTGGGTTCTTTTGGGACTATAACGGATTACATCATATGTAATTAAAATATCTCGTGGGGTTCATTTTTGTCAAACTCCACCTCCCCATTTTTGTATTGCGTCATATATTTTCTCGTGAATAATATAAACTTTAAGTTTAACTGTTTGATAGATTTTTTTTTTGTATAAGCCCCCTGACCAAAAATCCTGGATCCGCCCCTACGTCCATGTTCTTACACCTCTTTGTGTCTCTAGACAATTAAATATTTAACCAAAAATATAACATGTCAATTACTGCCGGTAGAAGCAAATTCAATCAATCATGCGGCCTCCAATTTATGTTACCTTGTCCCTACAAAACAAGATAAAAGTTATTGAATGAATGTTAATAGAATGGAATGGGTAAAATGGAGTTTAGATCTAAATGGCAGCGGCCGTAACTTGCAGTGGGGAAGAGTCGGAAGCAACAAAATTATTAATTGCAGAGAAACCTCAACAATGGTAGGGACTAATGGAATGAGAAAGAGAAAATATCTCCGTATCTTTTGCAGCCAAACTAGGTTGCAAATATACTTCAAAATTATACATCGTGCAGTATCATATACTCGAATATTCAGATACTCATTCGATATACGTAACCGTTTCCAATAATAAGAAAATAAAAAATAGAAAAGATACCATGTATTTCTTAAAAAAAAATCACCCAAAATACTTAATAACACGTATTTCTTAAAAAAAAATCTAGATTATGTATATTAACAAAGTGATTTGCATGAAACACTTGAATTTTTCAAAGGGCCAAAGACTTTGCATAAGGTATTAATACTACGGTTTTACTTGAACATTTATATGAGAGGAAGATAACATGTTCATTTTAAAATAGAATAAAAAATGAACTAATTATATTTTACATAACTTTTATTATATATTTTTAAAACTATGGTTTCTTATTATAATGTATTTTTAAATAAGCACACACGTATTTTAGCCGTATCGTATTTTATAAATTTTGAAAATTTTAAATATTTCACATCATACCCATTCGTATCGCCGTATCCGTATCTGTGCAACATAGCAGCCAAACTTTTTGTTAACCAAGGTTAGTATATTTTTAACCAAGGTTTGTTAAGAAATGTGGTAAATAAGATTTTAAAGAAACGTGTCAATATCTAATGGAGGGAGAGAAAAAGCAAAAATAAAAATCTGTGCAAATGTTGCAGTGAACAAGTGTCGAGTAAAGTGGGGTGCAGACCACCCAGCATCGAAGAAACCCAAAATATGCCCCCACTTATAACTTACTAGAAAAGTACAGGTACGTTGTACGTGTAGTTAATTTCATGAATTTTTTTTCTTTTTTTTCTTCAGCTTTTAAACACCTGTCCATTATTATTTTTTAACTTATTTTTAAATCCAGTTTCCCTTCTCTTTCTTTTAACCCTAGTTAACCACGGTTAGGCTTAGGCAGGTACTTTTGAAGCAATGTTTTCAGAACCGGACCGGACAGTGAACTGGTGAGCCAACTGGCCACTGGTTTTACTGGTCGAACCGATCGGACCGCTGGTCGGACCGGATGACGTCATAATGATATAATAAATATATACAAATTTTAAAGTATATATAATATGCATAAAATTTAAACATTATCCTACAATTGATTAAAAATATATAAAATCTTAGAATATATTTAAATTAAATCAAATAATATTTACATAACTTATATCATAATTGTAATATGATACTAATTTGTAAGCTCATATAAATTTAATACGACTATATTTCTTTATAAACGTGTAAAAGTGTAAGTTAAAAATACAACAAACTAAGATATTAATAATTTTAAAATATGATTATGTATAAAAGTCTAATATTCAAAATCAAACTTGCATAATATATCAATTTGATTTTCAAAATTTGACACTCTTTATCCAAAAATAATATTGGAAAGAAATATCTTATAGAACAAATTTTAATAAAAAATTATTATTTTAGTATTAATTTTCATTGATAATGTGTAAAATGTTAATTTGAGTTATCATAATCTAATTTATAAACAAATTTGGCTACAGGTTTTCTGTAATTTATAAATTTGTTTTGTACTATAAATTCAACAAAAATGATGTAGGTCAAATGGTAAGGAAGTTATGTTGCATGCAAGAGGTTATGTGTTCAAATCCCAACTTCTAAAAGAATTTTTAGTTTATTTTTAACATTAATAAAATTTAAAAAATCGAAAAAAAAAAAGAAAAAAAAAAGAAATTCAAAATAGGGTTGAACCGGCCCAAACCGGTTCACCGGTTTTGGACCGGTTCAACCCGGTTCAGGCTGGTTTTTAAGTCAACTGATTTGACCGGACCATCCTCGGGTTCGCTGTCGAACCGGTCGGACCGGCCGATCTGGTCCGGTTTTAATTACATTGTTTTGAAGCCTGTTTCTCAATTATGCAAGAGACAAAAATATTTCATTTAAGCGGATATTTTGGTGTGTGTCAGAATTTTGAGATTACTCAGTCGACATGAATGAGCTAAATATTTTAGCTAAGCAGGTTTTGTAAGAGTTACCCGGCCCGGCCCACCACTTAGTGTAAATATGTTCTCAATCATTCACACCGTAAGTTTAAAGTGTTGTATATTACAAGATATTTGTGTACCAACACGAATATAAATATGTGAACTACTTTTTTAGCCAATATAGGAGAATGTATTTTAACTTTAGAGAAGAATTTAATCAATTGTAACTTTTGATAAAGACATTGCTTGTGTTTTTTGATAGATGGGAGCACACAAGCAAGCCAATCTAAATGGAACAGAGACAAATTAAAAGCCAACAACATTTATAAACAGAGCACTAATGTATTATTTGGTTGTCGAAAAAGAGAGATTTACGTAGACACGTGTCTGTCGCAAGTTAAAGGACCACTTGGAATCATGCTGGTTTTGGGGCCGCTTTATTCACATCAATTGTCCTTTCACAAATTGCTAACGAATTTCATAAATTAATCAATTAAGAAAGGCACATATTCTTAAATTAGTCTCTATATAGGTCTAGTGTGTATTTTGAAGAAAAAATTCGTTAATGAAATGGTAGAATAGTCATTTTTGAAAATTTTGGCACTTTGCACCATGAAAATATAGAATATTGACACTATACACCCTAAAAATAATTTTTTTTTAGCATTTTCCACTTCGACTTGATATTTTTAACACATTTTTTATTAGCAACAACCCACATCAAAAAGGTTAGCAACTTGTCCAGTGCACACATTATTAATAATAAAGAAATACTAGAAACTTGGTATTTCTGTAGGATCATTTCCAACAATGATTGAAGTGGATAATGAAGATACCTTAAGTTCCTATCATAGTACGGAAACTAAGACAAAGATTGGATATATTTATATGTCATCTTTTGTTTCGTAGGGCCACACTATATGCAATTATTGTTCTCCACTTATCAACTTTATCAAAGAATTGAGTCTCATAATTGAATTCAACACAATTCAACAAAAAATATACTGTATAAAATTATTATAAAATAGGGTAATTTATGTTCGCTACCATTCAGGTAAATCATTATTACGCTCGTTACCCCTACTACTGTTTCGAAAATATAAGAATCCCCTTAATTAGAGTGTTTACCAAAATACCCTTATGGTCTCAATACCCCCTACAAGAACACCTCTTTTAATTTCATGACATAAGGGGTGTTATTTTAAATAGGCTAAATTATAAGGGGTGCTCTTGTAATATTTGAAAGAATAAGGGTTGTTGGTTACTAATTAAAGTATACCCTGAGGAGGTTCAGGCATATATTACTCAAATTTATAAGTAGTAGTAATATTTATTAATGAAATACAAATTGTGAAAAGGAAAGAGAAGTATGATTTCAAAAGAGGCCATCCAAATTAAGTCTGGTTAAACAATATTTTGATTATACAAATTGTCAAGAATTCATTTTCGGCAGATGAAATTAAATGGACACTGGTTCATCAAAATGCCTTAATCCATCAATACCAAATGTAAACAGTGTCTCGGAACTTATGTTAAGACGTAGATATGTTTTGTCAATGATAATGCTGAATATTCTCAATAGTACGTACACATTTGTTTCCTTGAGTCCTCCGAGAGTGTTTTAGAGATTCAAAGACACTTTTAAGATGCCCTTAATTTTCGTGTATTTGAAAAAGTTGTTTGTTTGAGTTTTAAAATTTCTAAATGGACAATAGGTCTACTAGGTGGAAAATTCTTACATAGATCAGATCTATGAGTTTAGTGGTAGACACTACAACAATTCGTGCTTTTCCCGGCGCTTTATTCCCGGCGATTTTGTGACCGTCGGGTATACCGGGCATACCCGGCGCTGTTTTGTCTATTCCCATTACTTTTTATGCGCCGGGAAAAATTAGGTATTCCCGTCGCTTTGCCGGCACTTTAAAAGCGCCGGGTATAGATAAACCCGTCGCTTTTTAATTTATTGATAAAAATATAATTTACAACCACATCATACATTTTGATGATGTTATGCTCTCACAATGTATGATGTGGTGCATTTACAACCACAAGGTCTATGAAAAGCTCATAGACCAGGTCTATGCAAGAGGGTCCGATTTTAAGAAATTTAGTACAAACATTTAATATGTTATGGAGACAAAAGGAGCGATGTAAGAGATATTATATCCTATCAAAGTATTTATATGAATGACCCAGGTATGCTATTTTTATGCTAAATCAATGTAAGATTTATTTAGATTTTCTCGACATGAGATAATTTAAAAAATAAAATATTATTTATGAAAATTGAAAGATTCTGTTTCACTGTTTGATACTCCCTCCGGTTCATATTAGTTGGTATATTTGTCAAATTTTTATGTTTCATGTTAATTGGCACATTTGGGTTTCCAATACAATTTTTTCCAATTTTGCTCTTCTCTTACATCTAGGTTGGGAAGTTTAAGAGTCACTAGGAAGGGTATTTTTGACATTTTAACGTATAGAAATGATTAATTATGAGATTTTTTAATCTGTGTGAAAAGTATTAATGTGCCAATTAATATTAATCGAAGAGAGTATTTTATACGTACATTATCATCATAATCACACTTTTTAGTGGTGCACTAATTAATGCAGGCACCCTTTTCAATCACTTCAGCCCCTAGGGAATGATTATGTGAGTGTTCCCGTATGACTATATGACATACATTTTGGACCACTTTTTCATAGACAATTAATTCTAGAGGCTGCCATCATTTTATATATATGGCGAAATTGCAAATTTAGTCCTACAGGATTCGACCATCGTTACTTTTGACCATTTAGAATATTAAATTATACTTTCAACCCAAACTTTTGAAATATTTAGCAATGTTTTGATACCGTATTTTATAAAATTACACTTTGTATCTTTGGCTCCAAAGAAGGCAATGGAACAGAAACTCCGGTCCAAAACATATAAAATAAATTGAATAACAATGTTCTAATGTAAATATTAGATCTGTAGGGCAATTCTTTTCTTTTTTTAGATTATTGGATCTGTAGAGCAGGGAACAATTGAAGCAATTAAAGCAATTTATTTTTCATATGTCCAAAGGCTGTGAAATAACATATGTAAATTTATTGTAACATTCAATTGAAGCAATTTTCAAGAATACTCAGCCATATCCATATCTATATCTGTAGAGAGAGAAAGAGAAAAAGAAAAAGTAATGAGAAGTGGGTTAGGATTTGAATGAAAATTAGTTAATTTCATAAGGGTAACTTTGTCTATTAAAAAATTAACATATAAAATTAAATAAAAAATATGACACGTGTCGGATATTTCAATTACACAATTACCAACAAAATATGCCCCCACTTATAAAGTTACAATAATACATATAGGATCCGTTTGATTGAAATGAATGGAATAGAATTCTGAAAATTTGATTTTTAGGAATGTGATTACCAGAATTGTAATTTCATTATCTTAATTTTAATTATATGTATAATGAAGGATAAAAAATATTTTATGTTAAGTTAATTTTTTTAAAGACTTCAAATGTTGTTTTTGGAATTATTGAATCTTTGAATGATGGTCATGTAATTTCACATAACTTCAAGGGGTGTACTAATTATTCTTAATATTGATTAAATATATAATATACTTACGATACATCAAAATTTATAATCGATTTAATTTATGTATTTTGTATAGTAAATAACAAATTAAGTATGTGTGTTTGAGTGAGAGAGATAGTATACGTGGAAAATATTTTACTGTGAATTCCATAGGGAATGGAATTAGAATACTATAGAAAACTTGGGTTTCATATTCCTGGTTTATGAAGGCCAGATTCCTAGTTTTGGGAAATTTAAATCCTGTCCAAAAATATAATAAATCAACCCAAACACAATTATGTGATGTCAATTAATCAGATTACCAAATTGCATGCGATTCCCAGATAAACAAACGGGTCCATAATGAAGATAAGCATAATCGTGCTGGTTATGGGTCCGCTAATTCACATCAATTGTCCTTTCACAAATTCTAAACGAATTTCATAAATTAATCAATTAAGAAAGGCACATATTCTAAAATTAGTCTCTATATATATTGAACAATTATGTTAAATTAATCACATCATCATATTCTTAAATATTAAACCAAAAAGAAAGAAAACATATAGCTTAATAACATAATTATGTCTAGCAAAGGTAGCAAAGGTAGCAAAGGTGGCAACAGCGGTGGATCTGTTGGCGGAGGCAAAGCAAGTGGTGGTGGTGGTTCTTCTGGTGGTGGAGCTGCCGGAAATGGGGGTGGCGGTGGTCGTTCGGGATCGATGAAGGCTCCTGGAGGTGGAGGAGCCTACATATCCAGGCCTGGATTTGAAAGCAATCCCAAAGGGTACTTTACGGGTTTGCACGGAAATCAGAAGGGTAAATAAGTAATGTTTGTGTACTATATGTTTTGTTAAGTTAAAATTAATGGAGGCTAGCTAGTTCTATTGTACTTTTATTATGAATAAAATGTTTTCCCCAGTGAATTCAAGCATAAAATGATAAAATCTTTGTACTTTTATTTAAATTGTATGTTACTTTGGTTGAGGTTGCCATCGGTGAAATCATAACTCTAGATGGTCATTTTGTGTGTTGGAATCGATCCAAAAATTGGGCCAACTAACAAAAAAATGTTAGTGTATTTGCGTTCGGTCATAAGATTTTGGTTTAATCGAGCTTTTTTTTGCTAATTGATTTTTTTAGGTTTACTTCAATATTGCTATTTAAGATAGAAAAGTTCTAGTTTAAATCGTACTTGGTGGAACTCATCCAATTACAAAGACTAAGTTTATATAATTTCGGTGGAGTTCAGGCGGCCGCAGCGGATAAAATTAACCCATGGAACTTGTAGCCCTTAAACACAGGAATCTATTGCAACAAGAATCACTAAGTTTGGTTGAGAAATGAGAGAAAAATTGAAGTTTAAAATTTCGGATTTAGGGTTTTTCGTGAATCAACTTTGAACGACGATTTCTCCCAAACTACTCGATGGAATTCGACAAGGTTGGTGACTATAAACTTGTCTTGATGAGAGGAACAAAAGCCCCAACTTAATTTGGGCAAATAACTGCCGAAAAATGACGGTCGAGTTTGAAATTTCGAATATAAGGTTCTTCGCTAACCAAACTTTGAACAACCATTTCACCCAAATTACTCGATGACTTTTGACAAGGTTGGTAACTATGAACTCATCTTGATGAGAGGAACAAATGTCTCAACTTAATTTTGGCGAATAGACACCGAAAAAGGGCGGCCGAATGAAAATGGTTGGTGGAATAAACTTTACAAATACACCCATTGTATCATAAATTATATTACAAAGTTCACTAAGGGTAAATTTGGAAAAACATTAAAAAAATTAGATGACATCATCATTTAACGTCTGACACGCCGCAAGGGGTGTCTTCGTAATTTTTTATAAGGTTGGTATGTTCCTGTAGTTAGACATATAGGTAGATTGTGTCTAGATAAATTTCCCTAATTTTTATTAACAGAAAAAAATCAAAACTTTGGCAAGAGATGTCAATCGGATTTCATTTTGCAGTGCAATTGAGTTTATTAATTGTAAGTGTCATGCAATAAAGAGTACAACACGACACGCATTTGACATATATAGTCCCCTTAAGGGTGTCAAGAGTTTGGATCTCAAATATATGAATCGAGGTGATTAGCTAGTGGAACTCAAGTGTCTTATGAATCTTAGTCCAATTCATGTGTATCTGATAAGATATCATTGTCAATCTCTAATACTCACGTCTTTTCAACTTTGAATGCCTAATTTACTGAAAATCTTAGCCAAGGTTTAGGCCCCTTATTGTATAATAATCCTAATATGGAGTTCTTATGCTATTTAAATAAATATGTTTTATCTAAGTTATTATTAAATCACTCTTCTTAAAAAATAAAAAGTATTGTACACTCACAAAACATGCATAAATAATTTGGATGCCTCTGAAGTAAAAATTAATTATCCTAATATATTATGCTTAATATCATGTTAAATTAGATTTAAAATAGACCAGGGAAAAAAAATTAAGGGCATAACTTATAGTAAAAGCATGCAAAGAGAATAATTTCTAAATTTGACATAAGAATTAAGAAGGGATAATTTTCAAAACATATACAAACCAAAAATTGGTGAGTGATGATTACAAAAATATCCCTTCTACCACCTTTTGCTCCACACAACCACCACCACTTGTACATGCCACACCCCGTCCGCCTTTTCCTCCGGCGCTGCCACCTCCTTTTCCTGGCATTTTATCATATGAATTTTTTTTTAGGGAAAAATACTTTTGATACCAAACTTTAGTCCAAAAAACCCATCTGATACCAAACTTTTTTGAAAAAACACTCATACCATGATTAACACAATCTTGACACATTTACTTTTGCCGTCAATTTTCGGACGGAATTCAGCACGTGCCATCAATTGTGGGTGTTTAAAACCCGTGCATGTTTTCTCTCCCATTGCCAATTTAACGGGCACATGAGCGACACGTGTTGAATTTCGTCCGAAATTGACGGCAAAACTAAATGTGTCAAGATTGTGTGAATCATGGTATGAAATGTGTTTTTTCAAAAAGCATGGTACCAAATGTGTTTTTTGAACTAAAGTTTGGTATCAAAAATGTTTTTCCCTCATTTTTTTTTTGTCCGATTTTATTATATAAGAAAATTTATTTAACTTAGGAGAAGATGTATATATGCTTGTTGAAGGATAAGATCATGGATGCAATATTATTACGTCTTAATCGAAAACTACAGAAAAATTTATGTTCATGAATTAGTCACAATAGAATGCAAAAATATTTTTCATTCAACAATTTTTTTAATTTATTAGATTTTTCAAATATTTTTGAAGTACTTTCGTAAAATCAATCAAAAGTTTCAATGCATACTCTACCCACCATGTCACCCCAACCACCAAATCTCCGGCGGTTGTGGCCGTGACCTATCACAAACAGGAGGAGTTGTTGAGGTATTGAAGATTCTTTGAGCAAATAACAATTATTGATAATTTATAAATTTCTCTTTTACTATAAGCGATAATATATGCTCTAAGGTTGAAACTATCATAATTTTTTTTTATTTTTAAGAGGAGTCCCTTAATTAATTATAAATTGGGAATTAAATTTATTTTTATTATAAGTTCCATTTGCTTTTTTAGGAAATCACATGCTGCCACTGGGACTCGAACCGAGATGCTCTTGCACTAATTTTCACTTTATTATAATCAAAACAAAGTAATCCGATCAGTATAAAATAAAATTTATTTGAAGTTAATTTAATTGAAGGGTATACAAGTAATTTTAGTCTTTTAACATTTCTAAAGATTGAAAATATATTAAGTACACTTACCTACTGTACAAGTTGTAATTCAAAATATTAAATGGTCAAGATCATAAAGATTAAAATATATTAAGTACAATAACCAACTGTACAAGTTGATATTAAATGGTCAAGATCAAAATGATTATGATCCAATGATAATTGAAGGGGGACTTAATGGTTTGTTAGCACAAGAGGTACTAACCTTAAAAAAGCCCCAAATTTAATTAGCATAAAAAGCTTGATTAAACCAAACATCTTTTAACCGAACGCAAATACACTAAATCTTAATTTGTTAGATGGCCCAATTATTTGATCAATTCCAACACACAAAATAGCCATCTAAAATTATGATTTCACCGATGTCAACCCCGACAAAAGAAACATACAATTTAAATAAAACTGCAAAGATTTTATGCCAACATTTTATTCATAATAATAATGATATTAATTAATACCATTGACTACACAATAGGGGTAGCCTCCCATTAATTTTAACTTAACAAAACATATATATAGTTCCCAAATATTACTTATTTACCCTTCTGATTTCCGTGCAAACCCGAAAAGTACCCTTTGGGATTGCTTTCAAATCCAGACCTGGATATGTAGGCTCCTCCGCCTCCAGGAGCCTTCATTGATCCCGAACCACCACTGCCACCTCCATTTCCAACAGCTCCACCACCGGATGAACCACCGCCACCAGTACTGGCTTTGCCTCCACTAACTGATCCACCACTATTGCCAGTAACTTTGCTAGACATAATTATGTTATTAAATTCTTTTTGGTTTAATATTTAAGAATATGATGATATGATTAATTTAACATAATTGTTCATTATATATAGAGACTAATCATTAATATTGGATACCTCAAAACAATTTATTTTCTCGGAATAGTAATAGTTTTCCGTAATACGAAGAGATGGGTGCATGCATCATGTGTCTAATGACCTGCATGTGTCGATCAAATTGCCACAATCAATTTCCGTGTTGTCTCAAAAAAAAAAAAATCAATTTCCGTGTTGACATAGTTTTTTCTTTTTGTTTTTAGTTAAATTGTTTTCAAAATTATTAAATTATGTTTAGTTTAATTATGAATTTGACTACAATTAGTGTGGGTACATTTGTTGAACGATGACATGTTACACATAAGGTAGAGATTGCAACTCAGTCGATAATTTAAATTAAAAATTGACTACGTGATCGATCTTATTTAATTTCTACTATGTATTAATACACAAAAAATTATTTAAACATATTTCATTGATTTGTTGTATAACATCTTTTATGCACCTAATGTACAAAATAATATCTTATCTGGCATATGATCTATCATTTGATCTCGTCCCATTTGTAACCTACGCCTACATATATTAAATATGTGATCCTCTTGTTATACACGAGATTATAAAATTTAACTTGAATTTTAATCTTGTCCAAATCCAAGTAGAATAAAAATGATTTCAAGTTCTTTTAGTAGCCATATATACTGATATGCCTAGCTTGATAATTAGCACCTCCACGCATTAGAGTTACAACTGTCAATTGAGCTTGGCCTACCCGAAGCCCGATGGCTTGAGCCGATTAAAATTGGCTCGAACTCGAATATTTGTGAGCTGGATCGAGTTTGAGCCATTATATTTAACCCGATCAATTTATGAGCTGAACATTAGCCTAACACAGCTCAACCCGAATAAATCCCGAACATATAATAATTATTTTAAATATTACGATTAATTATTTGTATTGTAGTTATATTCACTAATTACTGTTTTTATTTTGAAATAAGTAAACTTTACAAAAAAGTTATAGTAAACTCACATATATGTTAGCATATCAATTGCATACTTAAGGCCAAAACCCAAAGGAAAAATATGTAAAGCTATTTTTGCTTATATTAACAAACCCAATATAAGCCTGATATAGACCCGAAATCCGAAAAATTAAATGGGCCGAGTTTGAACCAGAGAAATTAAAAAATTTATGAGCCGAGTTTGAGCCTATAACTATGAAGCCCGACAATATTTGAGTTCGAGCTATTTAAAGCTCAGCTCAAAAGGCCCAATTGACAGTCCTAATTATAGTAAAATATCCTGTAGTACTCAAATGTAAGGATATCTGCTTTTTTTTTTTAATTTTTTTTTATGAAGTTGAGATTAATATTTCCTAAAATGATCAAACAGATCCAAGAAGCTGATAAAATGTCTGCTATAATATGTTGTACGGATACGAATACAGTCATACGAACAGATACAATGAGAATATGATCATACGGATTTTCAAAATTTATAGAATACGATACTGTCAAGATACATGTGTATTTAAAAAAATAAAAAACTATTGTTTATAAAATGTATAATAAAAGTAATCCATTAACAAAGATATATGGTAGAGTCGCGTTTCGCTACTGCGCTTCGATCTTGTGGAAATCCTATGGGTGTTTATGGACAGAATTGTGGCCCAATTTCGTGAAACAGACCTAACACATATATATATTGGCCCATAATACAAAATATTGAGAATTACTTAAATTTATACGTGGTATAACTACATAAAATACTGAATGGTGGATATGGCTGTAGATCAAATTCTTAATTGAAGACGACAAAAATTAAAAATCAAACTAAATATTTCATAATAAAGAACGGAGAATTTCACTTTATACCATAAGTAACTTTGCTTTAAGGTAATGGTATCATAACTTAAAAAACATACACATTTGGTACTGCATTTTAACTGCCCTGGATACATTTGGTATTTTCGTCAATTTTTGGACGAAAAATTCAATTTCGGATGGAAAGTTGATGAAAAATTTGCATAATTAGTCCTATAGTTATAGATTACTGTCAAAGTTTGTCCCCATATAATTTATAGCTGATAAATTTACCCTAAAGTTCACAAGTTTTTTATATTATTATTATTAAATTTCTTAAACTAATTAGATTATATATATTATATATAAACTAAATAATATTTTATATAAAATTTAATAAAATATAGATTAATTATATTAGAATTTTTTAATTTCTAAAAATAATCTTTTAAACTAATTAGATTATATATATAATATATATAAATTAAATAATATTTTATATAAAATCTGAAAAATAAATATATTTATTAATTTTTTTTTAAATTTTTACAAAAAAACTTTTAAATAATTAGATTTAGGGATTAATTTTTTTTCTTTTCTTTAATTTTTAATTACAATAAATTTAATAATTAGAAATATTATTATTTATATAATTTTAAAAAGATTTTTTTCAGTTTTTATAATAAATATTATTTAATTTGAATATATTATTATCTAATTAGTTTAAAAGATTTTTTTTTCAATTTAAAAAAATTTAATAAGTTTAATTGATATTTATTTTTCGAATTTTATATAAAATATTATTTAATTTATATGTGTTACATGTAAAATCTAATTAGTTTAAAAGATTTTTTAAATCTAAACAATCAATTTAATTGATATATATTTTTTTTTTATTTTAATTAAAATATTATATAGTTTATATATATAATATATAAAATCTAATTAGTGTAAGAGATTTAATAATTATAATATATAAAATTTATAAATAGAATTTATAATTAATTATATTTGCCATTGGGACTGAAATGCTTTAAATTTGTAAATTGTGGGGTAAATTTGCCGGCCATAAAATATGTGTGGCAAAGTTTGGCAACAATCTATATATAACTATAGGTCCAATTCTGTAAATTTCCATCAATTTGCCATCTAAAATTGAATTTTCCTTACCAAAATTGACGGAAGTATCAAATGTGTCGAGGTCAGTTAATATATGGTATCAAATGTGTATATTTTTAAAGTTATGATACCGTGACCTTAAAGTAGGGTTACTTGTGGTACCAAAAATGAAATTATCTCAAACTTGATTGGATGGTGGATATGGTTGTGTTGTGCGTCATACATGGTCTTTTCCTTCTGAAAATTTAACATAGGTACTAAAATTGAATTTAGTGTTAAATTATGGTGTCAAATATTAAATCTCAATAACGTTGATCCCCACTATGTATGGTACAAAAATATAATTTTATCCTTAAAATATAAAAATATGTTGACCAAATGTGTTGATATATATTCTAATGATAAATCTCCTAAGACAACATTTGAATAGTACCAATTTAATGTATACAAAATAGACATACACCTATAAAATTTCATTATTTATAAAAGATAAGTGGATAACTGAAAGAAAACACTAATGATATTTATTGACATGAGAAGTATCTATTTAATACAAGACATAGACAATAATGAACATTATTGAAAGAACATTAAGAGAAAATAACATACTAATTTGACTAGATCACTGAACATTCTATTGGAAACCTCAAATGCGAACCTTAACCAATAACTGGAACCTCATTAACATTGCCATTTTCATCAACATAAACCCAAACTCGGTCGCAACGAAAATCAGGAGTATGAGATGAGTCTGGTGGCAAAATAATGGCCGTGACCAAAGGATTCTCTCTTTCAATAGTTGTTACCGCCACATTTCCTGGCGCCCCTACGAGCTCAGGCCATGAATCCTTACCTACATAGACCACAAAAAATAAATTAAACTAAATCAATAACAATAACTATATTATAATAATTAACTACAAGAAAATAATAGGAAACTCAAGTCGTTGAACTTTATAATTACCAAATTTCTAATTGAATATATACATCAACAAATAATACAATTACGAAATACCCCGTCAACATAAAACGAACTTAAATTACCTTGACATTCAGTAGACATCTTTATAAGTAACTTTTGGTCTTTCTTGATATCTTTGCTTATGCTTAATTAGTAGATATTTGCAATATAATTGCTATGTCAGGGTATTTATAGACCAAATATTTTCAATGCTAGCTTGTTGATTGGTATATTTTGGACTTTTGGTGGTGCAAATTTGAATAGTTAAAGATGTAAGAGTTAGACTTTTGTTTGATGAAGAAGAAAAGTACAAGTTATGTCAAATTGACTTTGCATTAAAGTTAGATATATATCTAAATATCATCTTAATGTTTGCCCAGTTTGTTGTTGGTACACGCAATGTTTGATTCAAGGAATGTTAAGTTGACAACGTACATAATTTAATCGATGATTTAATTGAGAGACAAATTCTCACTAATCTTTTCTTAATGATATAAGTCATGATGTAATAATGGAAAATAGATTCAAATAAAACTTGAATAACGAAAGTGGGTACCCAAATTAGAATCATCACATTCTGCACATCATAGCCAATTAGAGGCACAACCTAGCTCGGATCATACCATGTACCCAACATACCAACCTAGAAATATTAGTTTTCCTCTATTTTTTTGGGTAAATTACGGATAGCCCCCTAAGTTAAGGCGTAATTACAAACACCCCCTCAGGTATTGGGTATTACGAAAATCCCCCTCAATTTTGTTACCTTTTTATAATTAACCCCTTACTACTAAAAAGTTCCAATTTTACCCCTGTTGGTTATTTGTAATGTTTGTAATATTTTGTAAAATTTAAAAGTTGGGTGCATATTGTTATATCTTATAAACTATAATAGTGATAATTATATATCTACTACCAAAATAATTGATAAAATTTATAATTGCCCATAAGTGTCAATAAATATTGCAAAAAATAATAATAATTTTTTTACATATTTATTAATAATTTAATTATTTACATATTTATTACTAATATAGAAAAATTAATTCATTTAACTAAATGTGTAAAACAATTTTTTTTATATATTTATAAGATGTTTTTATTAAAATTCTATTTAATGTATTGTTATACAATTTAAATTGTTAATAAATATGGAAGTAAGTTTTTTTTTTTTTTTTTGGTAATATTTATTGAAACTTATGGGCAATTTAATTTTTTTTATCAATTATTTTGGTAGTAAATATATAATTATCACTTTTATAATTTATAAGATATAACAATTAACATCCATGTTTTAAAATTTATAAGATATATTAAACATTACAAATAACCCCCAAGAGTAAAATTGGAACTTTTTAGGGGCAAGGTGTGAATGGTAAGAAGGTGACAAACCTGAAGAGGATTTTTGTAATTAGACTTTACCTCATGGAGGTTTCTACAATTTACCCCCTTTTTTTTTGAGGAACCTAGGGGGAATTCATTAATGAGTAATGTCACGAATTACAAACTCACGTATAAAGCTAGGGAGCTCAACAAAAATAGGGGAAATACTAAAAGTTACTTTGGCTAAGCCGCTAAAGCATGAGCCACAAAATTATTTTTCCTAAACACATGAGAGCAATAAAATGAGTCTAAACTTCTAGCTAGCTGCTTAATGTCTTCAAAAGTATTCCCCAAAGGATGAAATAAAGTGTTCTCCTAATGACCCGAAATTCCGTTAACACCTGATTTGCAGTCCCCTTCCAAAACAATATGTCTCCAGCCCTTTGCAATGCCAAATTCCAATCCAGGCAGCATAGTCGTAGCTTCCGCAGATTCAGGTTCAAGAAGAAAATCGTACCTAGTAGACTTCCAATCCAAGCAGTTGCCAAGGTGGTCACGAATGATGAAATCAACTTTGAAGCATATTCTGGTAAATGTATTAGACTTGACTTGTATCAAAACAACAAATGACATGTATTTATTCAACATACACTAACACTATAAAGAAACCGTGCACAAAATATACTTCAAAAAAAACTTAAATCCATTAGATATCTTCATAAATACCAATATCACCATTCAATATCCCATCATCCAAAATTCACAAAATATACCATTCAATATCACCCTAAGTCATAGTGCCCTTAAGGATTACATAAAAAATTTACAAACTATAAATACCACCAATATTGTTACGTCCATACTGATTTTAACAGATCCTGAAGACGGAATCCATCTTGAAGTAATTGGTCTTGTCACGTGATGTTGACATGAAGAATTCCTCGAGTTTTGATACATCTGGTAGTGATTTGTTATTTGTAATTTTTTATATACTTAAATAATTATTGAAATGATTTATGATGTATTAATTGATAATGAATATATTTTAAAAAAATAAAAAAATTCGGTACGTTGTCTTTACATGCCGTGTCAAATTATTGTACAACACTAGGGGTAAATGTCTTGAGCCCCACGTGTATGTAGGATTTTGGTCTTCGTCTAGGTCAAGAACCCTAAATCCTCAAATTTTCAATTTCCGACTCAACTTTTGTTTTCAAAATTGTAAAATTGCATAAACAGTCCTGTAAATTTGGGATCCTTTCAGAAATGGTCATATAATCAAAATATATATGCATTTAGTCATTTAATTGTTATCCTATTTCAATTTAAGTCTTATTGCATAACAAATTTTGTCCTATAACTTTCCGTAAATTTCAATTTTCGTCTATTGGAAGTTACATGATGAAATTTGTTATTCATAGAATTGAAATTAAAATAAAAACAAGTATTAAGTGACTAAAACGGAAATAGAATGAAAGTTAAATATTAACTTAATGTGCGTCTCATGTAAGTACATGATTATTTCTTAAAAATCCCAAAATTACTTGACTTTTTTTTTTAGATGGTGAATACATCATTACATCAAACATTACATCGAGTCGAATCTATTATATTGATATCAAAGTAAACTAATTACAAATGCTAGTATTAAACTAGAGAAAATACACTCATTAGTGGGAGTTGAACCCATGACCTCTTGGTCATGGAGTTGAACCCAAAATTACTTGATTGTTTTTATTATTTTACCCTTTTTCAATTAGTCAATTGAGTCATCTTTAAACATTAGACAGGTTTCACCAAACCATTCCCGATCACTTATTCTATTCATCAAGAGCTGATTTCGGATGGTTCATCAAAAATTCAAGATCGTGGATAAAACAAATTAATTTAATTATTGTCAAATGGAGTTTCATATCTTATATCTCTTAATGTCAAAAAAGCTTTTGTTTTCGTGATTTATATTTTTTGGAATGAAAATTGTGTCAAATTTGACCTTTACTGATCTCATATAATTAACAGAGAAAATATTTTAAACAAATCCCACATTGTCGTGATTTTTTTATTAGTCAAAATTAAAGTCTTTGAAATTTTGAAATTAAGTATGTACATGTGACGGACATATATGCATGTGAATGAGGAAACGTGTGTATAAAATGAGATAAACTAGAACTTTTTTATACAAAACATTTGAATTTGATTGGCCACAAACATTCATGTATGACATTCATTTTGTATGCAGATAAGGCCTTAGTCAATTGTTTAAGGATGAGACTTTATGTCCAAGAGGTCATGATCAATTAATGTAACAAATTCAATTCGATATAGTGTTTAATATAACAATGTATTGACCATCTAAAAAAAACCATACATTTTGGACCATTTTTTTAGGTAAAATTATTAATTGTAGAGGCTGCCAACATCTTATACGGTGAAACTGCAAATTTAGTTTCGTATATATAATTTGGCCCTTGTAACTTTTGGTCATGTAAGATTAATATTTGTTTGTAGTCACACACTTATGGTGTATTTTACAGTATTTTTTATACTTTTGCATTATTAGTTTTAGTGAAGGCCATATACAACCAAAATTGCAAAACATTTTCAATAATTAAAACTAACTGTAATTTTCCAAATCATATTATTATATTGTCCTAAAATCAAAATGCAGCATGGTATTGAGACTAAATGTCTCACATTGGTTGAAAATAATAGTTAAGTCCACCTTATAAGGTCTTGGGCAATCGTCACCTTACAAGCTAGCTTTCGAGGTTGAGTTAGGCTCAAACCATGTAAATGGACTTAGTCTAATACATGTGGTGAATTCTAACACAAGGCATTAATCTCAGTGGCTTACGAGTGTTAAAATATTACATGTAGTTCCCACACACTTATATAAGAAAATCCAAATCTCATAAATATATATAATAACCCAATAATTACTAATGAGCAAATTTGAACCAGGAAGAATGTATTTCGAATTATTTTATCATATTTATATTAAGATGATGAAATATTAATAGGGAAAAATTTGTTGAATGGTATTAGGAACAAAATATTAGAGTTAAAAACACAACGAAATTATAAAAATTGCAGAGACTAAATGTCTCATTTAGATTAATGGATAACAAGACCACATTCACGTGATAAGGGGTAACTTTTGATTTGAGCTAAACCCAAATTATGTACGGACTTGGTCTATTCGATGTGAAATCTAATATGGGAAGAGGATTAGGAGAACAAATGCAATTTCATTCAACTCTGAAATCTGAAGATACTTTTAGAAGTGGAGCCTCGACTCAACTTTTTTTTTATTTTTTTTTTTCAGGAGCCCCAACAGGGAATTTTAGTGATACTCCAAATCATCAAGAACAAAGTCAACAGAGAATTTAAGTAATTTAAATTTTTTTTTTTGATAACTTATTAACTTATAATATTGCATTGGTAAATAAGAGAAAAAATATAATGAAGCCAGTGGATCAAAAAAGGTTAGTTATTTGCTTTTGTGTGTCATTCTCTGAGTTTTTTTTTGCTTATATAATGGTTTTTTTTGCTTATATAATGATGCTAATATTATTTTGTCATAGGTAATTAAGAGGAACAAATCAAATGGTGCCAATGATCCATCAAGTGCACCTACAGAAATGAATGTAGACGATGATGCTCCATTGCGTTCTCAAGTAAGTTTTTACACTTGAATTGTTTATTTTTTTGCTTATATAATGACAGTGTTGGACTTATTTAAACTTGATTTGCATAGGTTCAATCTCAACCTGATTTTATAACTCCAAGTTTTCCCTTGCCACCCTCTTGCAATCCTATTGCTCCAAGACTTAATATTAGAGGTCATGCTCCAACTAGTTTCCAACCAAATACTGGTGCACCTCCTCCATTTCCAGTGACCATAATTGATGGGAAGAAGTATGTCACTCTGGCTAACCTACCTGCTGCATGCAAAACATTGAAGAGTGCCAATAATCTGAAGTGAATGTTTGTTTTGATGGGATGTGAATATTTTGGTATATTTTGAGCTAAATCTGTGGCTTAAGGCAAATATTGGTTGGTATTTAGTTTGTAAACTTTTTATGTAATCCTTAAGGGCACTATGACTTGGGGTGATATTGAATGGTATATTTTGTGAATTTTGGATGATGGGATATTGAATGGTGATATTGGTATTTATGAAGATATCTAATGGATTTAAGTTTTTGTTGAAGTATATTTTGTGCACGGTTTCTTTATAGTGTTAGTGTATGTTGAATAGGTTTCTTTATAGTGTTAGTGTATGTTGAATAAATACATGTCATTTGTTGTTTTGATACAAGTCAAGTCTAATACATTTACCAGAATATGCAACACTACATTACATTACCAACATGTTAAAAATCAGAAAACACAAGTAAATGCAACAACATTTACTTAAAAAAGCATCACTTACACAAAGATACACTAAACTATTGCCCGCTTTCAACATACCGTATGCACACCCCCCTTATACTAACCCAATGTCCACACCTAATAATAACTTTTTTTCTTTTTAATTTCATCCTAAATTTGATATTCTATTTGGTTTCCTTCTATTCTAATTTTTTTATTTCGTTTCCCTCATTATTTTTAATTCCATCTTAAACTTAATACAATGTTGGTTTCCCTCTATTAAGAAAAATTGGTGTTTCCCACCTTTTCTTTATATAAGAAGATAAATCAATTGAGCTCCTACTTCTTGATTTCTCTCACAACTTTGTCGCTGAAGTTCAAACGAGAGCCAACTTCGTCCACCTCTTCCATTCCTCTATTGGCAAGGATTCCTCTTCTCTTTTCCTATTTTTTTTTGTTTTTCCGCCCTAGCCCCTGTTTTTGTATGGGTATTGATTGAAAATTTTGTGATTGATTTCTGGAATTAATTTCTAGTTTTCATTTTAGTTTATGTTGAATATGTTTTCATGCTATAAAAGTTCGTTGATGGGTTCTTTCTTTTTGGGCAATTCTTTGACTTTCTTGTTTAGCTATATATTTTGATGCTATAAAAGTTGTATGATGGAGTAATCTTTTCTTTCTATATTAGAAAATAAAAAATATTTGTCTTCGGTCTTTTTGAAAAATAGGATCTGAATTCAAGTTTCTTTGTTTTGTGTTAATAGATTCTTTCGTGTTGGAGCCTTTAAAGAATTTTGTTTGGATGTCGTTGGGGGCAAAATTTAAGAAGATTCGCAGGCTACGAGAGGAAAATACATCACCAAATACGACACCCACTTCTTCAAATAGAAGTATAACTAATGGAATTCGTCATTTTGTGAACGTGAACTCCACATCATTAGCTTCTCATGCATCAGCATCAAATTCTCCATATTCATTTGAATCAGCACCTATTAATCCATTGAACACTACTACATCTTCTGTACATGCAACAAATACTGAATCGGGAGATGGACTTGGTAGTCCTACATCAACATCATGTATATTTATATAATTCATTTTTTTTGAAGAACATGATTTATTATCTTTTATCTTTATGAATTTCACTACATATCTTCTATTCTTTTCGATTAATCAAATATAAGTATTTTCTCATATCTAGGGTCCATTGATACAAGAACTCTATGTGGTCCAAACAATGGCCTTAATCTGGATAAGATAGTGAGAACGGTAAAATACTACATCCCTAGTTAAACGTTTTGTTAGATGAGTTTTTAAAGTTGAATTCCATTGTAGACTGGAAAGATAAAGATTTCATTCAACTTTGGAGAGAAAATTCCAGCAAAAAATGTTTGGGAATTCTCTGAAGGAATTGGGATTGCTATTAGAGCACATGCACCACTTGAAAATGTATCCATGTGGAGGGAAATTTCTCAAGAAAACAAAGAAACATGTCATCGATGATTACTGGTAAATTTATTTTCTTTTTAGTTTTTTAGGACATGATTTTTTATCTTATGATTATATATTCTAAATGTGAGCAATGCATGTTTGTAGCACTAGTTTGAGATTGAGGATTGGACCACAGAGCGTGTCCAAACTCTCACTGATAAACAATTTCAGAAGAGCTATAGACAATGGAGGAACACATTGCACACTGAGTACAAGAAATTTGTAAAGAATGGACAAGATCCACGACTTCGTAGTCCACGATTGGAGGTGGACATTGATAACTGGAAAGCAATTTGTGATTTTTTTGGAAGTACAAAATTTAAGGTGAAAAAAAAAACCATAAATTTTGAATAGTACATCTATATCTAATATTACATTTCCTATATATATCATTGATCAATTTGGGAAACCGGTGTTGTACTTAATACAGGTTCAATCAATGATCAATTCAACAAATCGACGGCGTGCACCTTTCAGTCATACTTCAGGGAAAATTCGAGCCCTTACTCGTTATAGAAAAATGGTTTGTTTTATCTCTTTTAGATTAGAGATCACTATTTTACATTTTATCAATTTGATTAGAGATGGACTTTATGATAACAAGATTTTGTTTTCATATGTATAGGTTAATCCTAGTAAGATTGAATTGTGGAGGGAGACACATGTAAGGAAGAATGGTGAATTTGTGAACTCTGAAGCCGAAATGACTTATGTAAGATGTTTCATTTCTATTTCTTACGTGTGTAACTATTTTGGATTGACTACCTTTAAGTGGGCCAACTTTCTAGCACTAATTTTCTTGACTTTAACTGTAGAGAAAAATGAATCGGTTGGAATCTGAAACAATGGAGGAAGGAGCAGAGCCTATGTCGGAGGATCAGATTCTCGTAGCTACACTAGGTCATCGATCTGGGTATCAGAAAGGGATGGGAGATGGAGTTGAGGTACCTCGTCGTGCTAATTTTTCATTTGGTGCACAACAAGATCCAGAGCTTAAGAAGAAATTGAGTGATACTGAATCTAAATTATGTGAAACTCAATCTAAATTGAGTGAGACTCAAATTGAGCTTGATTTAGCTAAGGGAAAGATTGATACGCTCACTGAAGATTTAGAATCATAGAAAGAGATCAACAAAACTATTGATCAAAGATTTGAGTTATTGCAAGAACAAATGCATCAAATGCATCAAATGCAACAAGCTTGGCTAAAGATGCAAGCCAGCAACACTGGAAATGTTTCGTCTAGGTAAGGTAAGAACTTTTAATTAATGTCAAGTAATAATCTTTCTTTGTTGTTAAACCTAGGGGGTGTTTGCAAATGCTTCTAGGAAGTACTTTTCAGCTTTTTTTCCTCGGAAAGCGGTTTTTCAGTGTTTGCAAACTCTGCTTTTGCTTTTGCTTCTCAACAAAAAAGCAGTTAGAAGCTGGTTTTGGAAAAGCATGTCATGACCTGCTTTTGGGGCTGATGGCATTCTTGTAATAAAATAGAAGCAGTTTTGTGACATTTATATCCTTAATATTTTCTCTTAATTCCAACAATACCCTCATTTTCTATTTTATGTAATTAATGCTATTTATTTTTACTTTTCACAATTTTATTTATATTCTTGCGGATAATGACTATAAAAAAATATTATATTCATTTTTTACAACAAAAAAATTATTTTTGTTTGTGTGTCGTCTTCGATTAAGAATATGTTGTTCATATATATATATATTTTAATTTCTAGTTTAGCTTTGTGCATTGTTGTAGCCATTTTTAATTTTATGTAGGGTTTTATTATTTTTGTTTGTTCGCTAATTATAAGTTTTTTTATAGTGGTAACTTGAAATCAGTTAGTTTTTTATGCTCAACTTGTTTGTTTATTTTTTTTATTGTTTGTTTATAAACTTAATTGATGATTTATAATAATTTTGTTTGATTCGTTTGATTTGATAAAGTTTAGCCAATGGTTTAAATATATAATTATAACATTGTTTGTTTTGATCTTAATTGCTAAAAGACGTGTGTCTTACAAAAAGACGTTTTCAAAAATTAAAAAAAATTAATTTATGAACATGCCAAGTAAAGAGTAAAATAGGGCTTGTAATAAAATTCATTTAAAATAAAATTAATGTATGAACATGCCAAGTTAAGGGTAAAATAGGACTTGTAATAAAATTCATATAAAACAAAAGACTTACTATATTCTGTTTTTCAGAAATTGCAAACACCTACATAATTGCTTTAAGCTGCTTTTCACCTTATTTTGCAAACACCCCATGCTTTTTTCTAAAAGTACTTTTTAATTACTTTAAGCAAAAACAACTGCTTTTCCAGATAGAGAAGCTATTGCAAACACCCCCCTAGTGCACATGGTATTGAAAAGTGTGATAGTTTTATTTTACTATTTGATAGTTGATCTTGGTGTATGTATATGCAGGATGTCGTGATGTTAGTTTTGATGAGGAGAAGATGTGTGCAGGGAATATTTTGATATTTTTTGGACTAGATACTACAATAGACAATGTTTTGATGGTGAATTGTCGGAATTAATAGTGGAAAATATAGGCTTTCACATATTGAAGAATATATCTCTAGAAGTTCTTTTATTTACTAGTACTAGTATTTCAAATGCAAATTTGAATATTATCTTTTGTATGGATTGCATTAACTGTTGGAAATTTTTATTTTCTTTAGTAATTTATATAACTTAGCTTTAATTTATGAGATTAATTGGGTCTACACTACAATATCTTGACTAAGCAATAATTTATGAGATTAATTGGGTCTACACTACATTGTGTTCGCTGTACACAAGTCATGTAATCATCTTACCATTTATTGAAAAAAACCATGATAATTTGCATTCAAAAAGTTGAATTCTTCTATGCGTTAGTAGTCAATTGAGCTATATCTCAATCAGACCGATGCTTAATATTGTTACGAAGCTGGAACCATCTTAATCAAAAGATTTACATGGATCCAATTTTTCATATGGTTATATTGAACACATCGAAACTATACTATTTTATCAATCGAAACAAAAATATTGAGTAACTTATACTTCAACATATTTGATTAATTCTAAATTTTTTCAATTTTTTCTGAAAAGTTAATACTATAATATAATATTAATTTATTAATCAAAATCTGTTCTTGGTACATTATACTATTTATAATATTAATTTTGTATTAAAAAAAAAGAACAACGGAGTTAACTTGACAACTCAACTTCTCTTTAAAATAATATTCTTATTTCTTTATGATTTTTAAATTAATACATGAATTAATAATTGGATCCAAAAATACAAATTTGGTGCCACGTAATAGGGCCTATTTGGAAGGGTTTTGACTCGGTTTCGTGGGTCTCGGTTTCAAAAAAATGGTTTTGGTGGTTTCGGTGAAACTTTTGAAACCTCATTTGGTTAGGTTTTGAATGTTGGGTTTTGTGGTTTTAAAAAAGTTGAAACCCCACTTGGAATGAGTTTGAATGTTGGGGTTTGGGAGAAAAAGCAGGTGGTAGGTGTCAAGTCAATGTCTTTTTTATTGAGTTTGAAGAGGAAAATAGGTGGTATGTGTGAAATCAATGTTTTATAGGTTTCAAGAGTTTGGATTTTGGTTTCATAATAGATTTGTGAAACTCCATTTGGAAGAGTTCTGGCTCAGTTTCGCGAGACCGGGCTAGAATTTCATTGCAACTTTGGTAGCATTTGGACGGAAACGAATGAAAACCTATCCCGTGGTACCAAATTTACAATTTCATGACTAATGATACTAAAGTTGCAAGATGGTCTATCCTATGGTACCAAAACAATAAATTTTTCCCTTTTTTATAAGCAACTAATAATAATTTAATAATGAAAAATATATTTTCGTTAATTTAATTGGAATGAAAACTGTGGTTTGTTGCATTAATATTTGAAATTGGATTCACACATTTCTGAATTCCAAAAATTAGACTAGAGGGACTCAATAAGAAAAAGAAAAAAAATATAGGGTACTGCGGATGAGGAGAAATAAAACGACACTGGCATTTTTCTCACAAATCACAAATCAATTATTCTCACAAATGTCCGCCCTAGCCCCCGTTCTTTGATTTCTCTCATTCGCCGCTGAAATTCGAACGAATCTTGTTGTTCGTCTGCCTCTTCCGGTTCTCCTTCACTCATCGGTTCTTCTTTTGGCAAGGATTCCTCTTCTTTTTTCCTCATTTTCTTTCTTTTTTTGCCCTAGCCCGTATGGGTATCAATTGAAAATTTTGTGATTGATTTCTGGAATTAATTTCTATTTTTCTTTTCAGTTTATGTTGAATATGTTTTCCTGGGATGAAAATTGGTTAATGGGTTTTTTTGGGCAATTCTTTGACTTTATCGTGTTTAGCTATCTATTATCTTAATTTCTTTTGGGTTAATTTTAATATATTAATTGTTAGGACTCTATAGTTTCTGCAATTTTTGGTGTTAGCATCTTCATTAAATGGTTTTTCTTTTGTTCCCTCAATATTTACATATGTTTTTTATGCCTAGTCTTGACTTGTTCATTTAACTTGGTTCAAATTTTGTTATCAACAGCTTGTTGGTGTGAGATAATTTTTTTCCTATGTAATGTGTAGTTTACAATTGAGAGAATCTATGTATAGTTTATTATCACTTGTATGATGGAGAAATGCTTGCTTTATTTTTTAGAAAAATTGAAAATAGGATCTGAATTCCAATTTGTATGGGACTAAAAATGCAATTCTTATGTAACTAATTATTTTGGTTTCAATTTTTATGGGAATCTGAATTCCAGTTTGTTAAACCATTCTTATGAAATTACCTTACTTTTATATTACAGTTTTTTATAGCACCTTCATTTTGTAGGAAGTACTAATATGGACAAAAGTTGGATTAGAGATAATAACAGGTTTAGTGCTTCATATATTAATGGTGTCCAATCATTTCTTACCTTAGCAAAGCAAAACATCGGAATGGATAATTTTATTCTTTGACCATGTGTTAAATGCAATAATGTAATACGCAAAACTACTAGTGACGTAGAAGTTGACTTGCACATCAATGGATTCTCATATACTTATACAGAATGGATATTCCATGGGGAAAGAGAATATGTAGTAGATAATAGTGTGGATGACTTAGGCAACAATGCAATGGATCCCGATGATCTAGGCGATGAATTGATAGCTAAAATGGCGGAGACACACAAATCAAATAATGATTGTGATGTGGAAACTGAAAGTTTTAGAAAGTTGTTATTGGATAATCAACGTGAATTATACCTGGGTTGCAAGATGTTTTGGGAAAATGGAGTAATAAATCATTCAACATGTTGCTTGAGTTTCTAAAAGATATATTACCCCAAGGAGTCACACTCCCATCATCACTTTATGCAACTAGGAAGGTTTTAGTGGAAATTGGGCTAGGATGTGGAAATTGGGCTAGGATATTAGGAGATTGATGCCTGCAAAAATGATTGTGCATTATTTTGGAAAGAAAACGAAAAGGAAGAAAAATGTCCAACATGCAAAGAATCGAGGTGGAAGTACAATGATAGTAAGAGTAAACAAGTTCCACATAAACACTGAGATACTTCCCAGTGAAGCCTAGGCTACAAAGATTATTTATGTCAAAGAAAACAACTTCAAATATGACTTGGCACAAAAACAAGCGAGTGGATGAGGTTGGTAGTGCGAGACATCCTGCAGATTCTTTGGCATGGATTCATCTTGACCAAAAATACCCTGGTTTTTCTGAAGACGCGAGGAATGTGAGATTGGGTTTAGCAAGTGATGGTTTTACTCCATGGTCAAACTTGGGCAGTGCATATAGCATGTGGCATGTCATACTTGTGGTTTATAATTTACCACCTTATGAATGTATGCGTGATTCATCACTCATGATGCCACTACTTATTCCAGGCCCAAACTCTCCTGGAAAGGATATTGATGTATATTTGAGACATTTGATAGATGAATTAAATGAGTTATGGGGCATAAGTGTTGAAACATATGATATATGTAGTAAGAAAAAGTTTCAAATGCGTGTTGCAGTGCTGTGGACTATTAGTGACTTACCTGGTTATAGTATTTTATCTGGTTGGGTGACCATAATGTCCATGTTGTTATGACGAAACATATTACGAGCAATTAAGAACTAAGACATGTTTCCCTGGGCATCGACGCTACCTCCACAAAAACCATTCATTTCGTAAAAATAAAAGAGACTTTAATGGAAAAGAAGAGAATCGGGGAAAACCTAGGGTATTATCTGGTGACGATGTGCTACATTGGCTTGAAAGCTTGGGTCATTTGTTTGAAAAACCAGGGAAACATTCAATAAATGGAAAAAGAAAACGTAGTCCGAATCTTGTGAATTGGGTGAAAAGGAGTATTTTTTTTTAGCTACCATACTGGCATAAATTGTTGATTAGGCAAAATCTAGATGTGATGCACATAGAAAAAAATATTTGTGATAATATTCTTGGAACATTGCTTGATATTAAGGGAAAAACTAAAGACACGGTTACTGCAAGAGAAGATTTACGGGATTTGGGAATTAGGGAAGAATTGCATATGCGTGTATGAGCAAGTGACAATAAACCTATAAAACCACATGCAAGTTTTACATTATCATCAACCGAGAAGAATGGATTCTATCAATTTCTGAAGTCGGTCAAGTTTCCTGATGGCTATGCTGCAAATATATCAAAATGTGTGAAGGATAATAGAATAACAGGTTTAAAGTCGCATGATTGTCATGTTCTACTTCAGAGACTGATTCCAACTGGAATTCGTGGTTATTTGACAAAAGAAGTTAATGAAGCATTGTATGAATTAGGAGATTTTTTCAAGGAGTTGTGTTCAAAAACATTGAAGGATGAGAACGTAGAAAGATTGGAAAAAAATATACCTATAATATTGTGCAAGTTGGAAAATATATTCCCACCTTACTTTTTCACGATAATGGTACATTTGGCTGTTCACTTGCCTCAAGAGGCTAGGATTGCTGGACCAGTGCAATTTCGGTGGATGTACCCAATCGAAAGGTAATATTTTTTTTTTCTTTTCATCATTTATCTAGTTGCTTTTCAATACTAGTACATATGTTATCGTCTTGTACTTATTGCAATTTGGTATTTTCATATTTTTGGGATTTCTTAAAGGTTTTGTTCGTAATAAAGCACGCCCAGAAGGTTCAATTGCCGAAGCATATATATTGT
The DNA here is from genome assembly GCA_034814905.1 of Penstemon davidsonii. Lineage (NCBI taxonomy): Eukaryota > Viridiplantae > Streptophyta > Magnoliopsida > Lamiales > Plantaginaceae > Penstemon > Penstemon davidsonii. Next base: position 27,913,216 of record JAYDYQ010002534.1, read on the forward strand.
GCATGAAAGCTTAACGTTTTTGTCATTGTATCTTCCTGATATGGAAACTAAATTTAATCATCGAAAACGAAATTATGATGGGATCCATGATCAAGGGGGAAGACTTTCAGTATTTTCAATGAAATGTCGTCCATTTGGGGATATTAGATCGGGCCATTTATTATCAGAAGAAGAATTAAAGAAGGCTCATTGGCATATTTTGACTAATTGTGAAGAAGTTGAGTCATATATAAAGTAAGTAAATTTTTAGCATACAAATATTTCATTTTTACAAATTTGCTGAATTTCTTATTAAAATTTGTATTATTTGTGGTTATACACATTTCTTGTTTATGTCTTCGTAGAATGCACAAAGCTGAGTTGCTAGGCGTAAGTTTAAGTGAAATTGGTGATTTAGAAGAACATGATTTAAGACAAGAAGAAAGATTTCCGCATTGGTTTAAAGAACATGTAAGTTGTGAACATATACCACACATATATGCATAAATTTGTAGTATTATATTAAATGGTTTTAACTAACATTTCTTTACTCGTAGATGAATTTATTACACCACCAGAAGTCTGAAGAAGCTACTGATGAGATGTGGGCTTTAGCAAATGGTCCTGTGAAATTAGATACAAAGTGTTATACAGGATGTATTGTGAATGAGGTTAGATTTTGAACAAGGGACCGGGATCAACTACGTAAAACTCAAAATAATGGGTTGGTTGTTGAAGGAAAACACAAAGATAAATTGCTTCTTAAATAAGGTTGTTGAATTGACCTATCTTGGTGGCTATAAAGTAATTTTATTTCAATGTGAGTGGTTTGACATGGGAAGCAGGAAAACGGTGCAAAATGATAAGCATTTCATTAGCATCGATGTAAGATCACGATGGTATAAGGATGATCCTTCTGTATTACCTATCCAAGTGCAACAAGTATTTTATATAAATGACACCAAGTTGGGTAAACATTGGCAAATTGTCCAAAGAGTCCAACATAGACATTTATGGGATCTTCCCGAGTTGGAGGTTGAAAATAAACTAAATGAGACTTATAGTGATGACCAATTTCAAATGGTAGATGGTTTGCAGCAATATAGTTCTAATGGAGTTAGACAAGTAGATGCTGCAGATGATCAAGATCTTGGAAGTCAACTAGCAAGGGATGACTTGGAACCCGAGGAGGTGGATAAGGATTTGTTTTTTAAGCTTAGAAGTTTAAAAAATCGAGAAGATAAAAATAGGCACAATGAAGAGATTGAAGATACTGATTTCGAAGATGACAATGAGGAAAATGAAAATGACTCTGAAGAGATCAACTCAACTGACTCGGATGAGAGCGATGATTCTGATTAGTTGTTATGTGGTTATACATTCAATTAAAGATGCAAGCCAACAACAATGAAAATATTTCTTCTCGGTAAGAACTTTTAACTAATCATCACATAATAATTTTTCTTTGTTGTAAATAAACTTGGAGCAAATTATATTGTCTAGCATGATAGTGATATTTGTATGCTTGATATACTTTATCATCTGATAGTTGTTTTGGATGTATGTATGTGCATGATGTTAGTTTGGTTGAGAAGATGTGTGGACACAATCTTTTGATCATTTTGGACACGGTACTACAGTAGTTGTTCTTTGTCTATGTATATGCGGATTTGAATGTATGGATTTAAGTAACTGTTGTAAAATACCCTTTCTTTTGTTGGTTTGGATTTAAGTAACTGTCTATGTATATGCGGATTTGAAAATAGCTTTTGTTGGTTTGGATGTGTGTGTTTGTGCAACTTTTGTTGGTTCGGATGGAAGTTGTTGGACGAAGATGTATTTTGTTAGTTGACTTGGATGGATATTTTGATATTAATGTAATTGCATTATTTGTGTTGGTTTGGATATATAATATTTTGAAATCAATGTAGTATTTAATTGGTTATTATTGTTAATATGATACAAATAAAATAAAATTTTGGAGTAAAATAATCACAGGTATAGCAAAATTAATAAGTTGTTATGACAAAATAATTTATAAAATTAAATTTCAAATTTTTTGACGATTTCTTTTGTCATAAAATTATTTTAGAAAATTTTTAAATATAGTTTTTGTAACAAATCTTTCGTCATAATAGAACAAAACACATGTGATGATATTAATCGTCACAAGAGGCACCCATAAACAAACATCTGTAATGATGATTTTGAAAATAGCTTTTGTAACAAAGCTTTCTTCATAATAGAACAAAACACATGTGATGAAATTAATTGTCACAAGAGGTACCCAAAATCAAACATCTGTAATGACGGTTTTTGTTTTTTTGTGACGAATTTTATAACTTTATACGACAAAAACTTCGTCATAACATAAAATATTCATGTGACGAAAACACATGACACGAGAAATGTTCAAAACGAAAGTGATGTGGTGACGAAATTATCTTAATGTGACGGAAAAAATACGTTTATGTGACTAAATTCTCGTCATAAAACGAACACATTACGTGACGAAACTATTTTCCATAAAAGCACCCAAAAATACCATGTTGTTGTGACAAAATCAATGTTTTTGTGACGAAAATTACAATTTTATGTGACAACATTTATCGTCGTAACAATATACTTATGTGACTATTTTTTTTCTGTCACAATAGTTTGTGACGAAACTAGTTTTCGTCGTAAGAGCTCTGTTACGACAAGGATGTTACTGCGAAACTTGCGACGAAAATATTTGTCAGAACAGACTTTTGTGACGAAATATCATGTTGTTTTTGTCGAAAATTTTCATCACAACAAAGACAAACTGGCCTAGTGTCACTTCCAGCCTGAACAGCAGGTAAATGCAGATACCTTAGCTCAAGTTTGTACTTATCAAAGAAGAATTGCGCAATTGATATTGTTTCACCAGTTATATTCTGGGAAAACCTGCTCCATATAAAAAAGGAAACGTTAAAGTTATTCAATCACAAAAAACCTGACATCACAGACAATCGCATAGGGTTAACTTGAGAAATGTTTGATGACTAGAAGAAACAGAAAAGAGAATGAGCAAGCAGGCAGAAAAGGAGAAATTACCTCAAAACCCAACCCATTATGACTCCATCATAAAGCTAAAGAACATCATCAACAAATAATCAGTTGTATTATTCAAGCTTGGAAGAGTTCAAGCTTCTCAACAGTGGACCAAAAAACATAACTAGACAAAGTAAACATAATACCTGATATCTCAACAAGACAGAATGCAAAAAATTTAGAAAAAACATGGCTTACTTGTCATATATCAAAACAAAATTGTAAACTAGTTTCTCAAACATGAGATGAGCTTACATCAATTGTTCAGTTGTTTCAGTTGACAAGCCAGAGATCTTGTAGCTTCTGATGCCATCATAATGTGTCTGCACTCTAACACCTTTCAAATTCCTTTCAACCTAAATATGGACACACCAAAACAACAATTAAATAAAGAATATAGTAAGATAGTCCAAGCAAATATTGAATTGAAGTCAACCAACACACTTCTTTCCAAGTTTACTAAGTATTGGACTTGAAGAAAGTAATTTTATATTTTCCGCTGCACTAGTTTGGCTAATAGGGTCTACCTTAATGCGGTCTTCATCGGTCAAACGCACCCTTGTCAGATCTTTCTTCAAGAATTTACTAAGATATTGATGAACGAGAATTTGTTCAAAGTAAGCTCCCGCTGACACATATGCAAGATGAAATTGAAGAATTAAACAACTGAGAGATTACCTACTTTGTAGTAGACATCTACCCAACTGATAAATGATAGATAAATAAGGCAATTTCAGCAACAAGGAAAATGTGAATCAAATATAAAATAAGATATTAAACTAACCATACCAATATTAAGGGAGAGACCCATTTGAGTTAGACGAAGACTCTGAAAGAATCCTTTCCAGTATTCTACACCATCGCTAGGCATCCCTATCTTCCCCAAACTGGGAGAAAAGAAAGATCTTCCAACAACATCATAGCTGCCAACAAAATAAGCAAAAAAGAAAATGCAAAGCATATATTAGATAAATGGTACAAAAGCAATATGATTACTTATAAACATGTATGTGTATGTGCATATGTGAGCAAGACATGCAGATGGAATGCTCACCAGTTAGATGGTTTCTCTCGAAGAACCACATCAAGAAATTGTAAAGTCTTTTGCGGGAGATTAAGATGTGGATCCTGCATAAATTGTTGAAGGTGATGAAGGTCACCTTTAGATGCAAATTTGATTGAGACCTTAAATTCCCGTTCCATCCTGTATGACAAACATTCTAGTTTTATCACTATTATTTTTAAAAATTGTGAAATACTACACATCTTAACATATATAAAATTAAGAAATATTAACCTGGCACCATATCTGTCAACAAGCTTGACAACAAAGTCCATGGAAGAGAATGGCAGTGGTCCCGCAGTGTACACGCTCTTACTTCCATCATATGCTAGCATTCGGTTTCCCAAATGTTCTGCCTTGTTAGAGTCGACAAGCTGCTTCATAATATCTCTACGTACTTTCTTTGAGGTTACCTTAGGAGTGATAGACACCTACATAAAAAAAATGGCAGTGTGATCAATTTAACATTTGAAATTTGAATATATATCCAATAATGCATTCCTAAGCAGAACTTAAAGTTTGGAAGCTAAGAGAACTTAAAGGACCCAACTAGGGCTATACCAAACATTTTTCGAGATTCTTATTATGTGATGTGGATAGAGTAATCCTGTTTCCTCAAAGAACCAAAAAAAAAAAGGGAAGTTGTTGTTATAGTAGGAGCTCTTATTAAGTATTCCAGCATTTTGAAATACAAATGTCAATGAACATTTTAGATTTCATAGATAAGAGTGAGAAAGGGAAGGTAGAACAAAGATATGGCACAACTTCGGATCTATGAATGAGGATATTCCAAAAATTCAAAGAAAGAAAAAGCAGAGGTGATGGCACCATGAATAACAAGGAAATTTTCAACAATGCATTAGTTTTGAGAAGGGAACAAAAAAATGAAAAAGACTACTGCAGTATCCTTGTAGTGCTTTGACTTTAATCGTGCAAATGTTCCCAAGTGTTAATTGAATGGAGATCCCTTTAGTTAGTCATCAACAACAACCAACTATTTGAACAGACATTTAAAGGCAAGATGATACTAACTCTCCTAGTTTCATGGTTGTGACTTTTAAGTACATTCTTTAGTAAGGAATACCAAAATAGATTGTAAATTAAATTTAACTAAACCAGTGAAGGACAACAATTTTTTTGTTTGTTTTTGCACCGATCAAACTATAAGAATAAATTTAACTTACATGGTAGTGGTTCAAATCTCTATCTGCAACATTCACCTTGAAATGATTGGCTGTAATAATAATTTTCATCCCCATATTTCCGAGACCGGGCCTCCGACTAAGCTTCACCTCATTCGTTGGCAGTGAAGCAAGCGGCGATTTAGGAGCCGGAGGAGCACCGCCACCGCCGCGGCCACTTCCACTTCCGGACATTGGTTTTCTCTGTATGAAAAGGTTCTCTGTAGGCTTGAGGCTGAAAAGGAATGTAATAATTACGTAGTGTTTTCTCTGTAGACTTAAGGCTGAAAGGCTGTTAATAGGCTTAAGGCTGAAAAACGTAGGCTGAAAAGGGAGTATGTTGTAGGTAGTGGGGGGTAGTGGGGCCAATTGATGTTGAAACACATATCTTCAGGGTAATAATGTCTTCAGGGTAAATTCTCTTTTCTGTTTTTCAATTTATGATTCCTAATATTTTTGGAGAAGCAGCAGGTCACTGCACATATCTTTATATTATATGTATATATTATGCCCAATATAATCTTGATAAAAATATTGTGTTGCTCTTTATTTTGTCACATTGTCCTGCTTTGGTAATTTAGCACTCAAAGTTAGGCTTTTTCTCCTTTTATTTTTCTTAGATCAACTTGACTTGAATGACACAATACAAGTACTGTACTACTTTATGTTGTTCGGTATATGTCATTTGATTTAGCACATAGGGAATGTGTGATGTACAGTGTATTAGAGTGCAATTTGTAATGCTTTGAATTTGAACATTTGCTTCAAAATTTCTTGAAAGATATCGAATATATGGACAAGAATTTTTTATTTTCCTTACTTTAGCATTTAATATGATTTGTTAATAGATTGTCTTGTATACTTGTATTTCTATGAAGTTTGGAATATCCCAGATCGAGCGATACAGTCAAGACTTAAAATATCAAGTGCTAGACTAAGATGAGATTTTTCTCATATTTGGTCAAATAAAAGTTGAGCCATGCTCATTATACATATCCAACCAAACTTGAAAGATATATTTTAAATTTGATTGGGTAAACTCGATTTGATAAGCTCAAAATTAATACAAGCACATGTTAAAATCAAGTTTATCGAATTCTAAACATTGTAAGACTAAAAATCCACAATTGCACTAATAATATTAAATTTGATAAAAATATCAAATTATCTTATAATATGTTTCTTGGATTAGCTTGTTTAAACTTTTAAGATTGTGAAAAAATTTAGACCTATATCTTAAGAAATCATCGATTGAAAGGGATTGTGTTACTATTGTTGATCAATTTGGAAGGGGATTGCACGACAATCATCGACGGAATAAAACAGAAGAAATAAGAAGATTATAAAAAAAATGGTAAATAATATGTTCGAATTGAATTTTAATACATAAAGTATTTTCAGAAATAAAATAAGGGAGGAGACTATGAAAACGCTGTAAAACTCTTGTAGGACAATTCCTCTTATCTTTGTCAGAAATGTAAAATTGTATCATAAAATGTTATTCATATTTGAACAGACATTTAAAGGCAAGATGATACTAACTCTCCTAGTTTCATGGTTGTGACTTTTAAGTACATTCTTTAGTAAGGAATACCAAAATAGATTGTAAATTAAATTTAACTAAACCAGTGAAGGACAACAATTTTTTTGTATGTTTTTGCACCGATCAAACTATAAGAATAAATTTAACTTACATGGTAGTGGTTCAAATCTCTATCTGCAACATTCACCTTGAAATGATTGGCTGTAATAATAATTTTCATCCCCATGTTTCCGAGACCGGGCCTCCGACAAAGCTTCACCTCATTCGTTGGCAGTGAAGCAAGTGGCGGTTTAGGAGCCGGAGGAGCACCGCCACCGCCACCGCCGCGGCCACTTCCACTTCTTCCGGACATTGGTTTTCTCTGTATGAAAAGGTTCTCTGTAGGCTTGAGGCTGAAAATGAATGTAATAATTACGTAGTGTTTTCTCTGTAGGCTTAAGGCTGAAAGGCTGTTAATAGGCTTAAGGCTGAAAAACGTAGGCTGAAAAGGGAGTATGTTGTAGGTAGTGGGGGGTAGTGGGGCCAATTGATGTTGAAACACATATCTTCAGGGTAATAATGTCTTCAGGGTAAATTCTCTTTTCTGTTTTTCAATTTATGATTCGTAATATTTTTGGAGAAGCAGCAGGTCACTGCACATATCTTTATATTATATGTATATATTATGCCCAATATAATGTTGATAAAAATATTGTGTTGCTCTTTATTTTGTCACATTGTCCTGCTTTGGTAATTTAGCACTCAAAGTTAGGCTTTTTCTCCTTTTATTTTTCTTAGATCAACTTGACTTGAATGACACAATACAAGTACTGTACTACTTTATGTTGTTCGGTATATGTCATTTTATTTAGCACATAGGGAATGTGTGATGTACAGTGTAATAGAGTGCAATTTGTAATGCTTTGAACTTTGAACATTTGCTTCAAAATTTCTTGAAAGATATCGAATATATGGACAAGAATTTTTTATTTTCCTTACTTTAGCATTTAATATGATTTGTTAATATATTGTCTTGTATACTTGTATTTCTATGAAGTTTGGACTATCCCAGATCGAGCGATACAGTCAAGACTTAAAATATCAAGTGCTAGACTAAGATGAGATTTTTCTCATATTTGGTCAAATAAAAGTTGAGCCATGCTCATTATACATATCCAACCAAACTTGAAAGATATATTTTAAATTTGATTGAGTAAACTCGATTTGATAAGCTCAAAATTGATACAAACACATGTTAAAATCAAGTTTATCGAATTCTAAACATTGTAAGACTAAAAATCCACAATTGCACTAATAATCTTAAATTTGATAAAAATATCAAATTATCTTATAATATGTTTCTTGGATTAGATTGTTTACACTTTTAAGATTGTGAAAAAATTTAGACCTATATCTTAAGAAATCATCGATTGAAAGGGATTGTGTTACTATTGTTGATAATTTTGGAACGGGATTGCACGACAATCATCGACGGAATAAAACAGAAGAAATGAGAAGATTATAAAAAAAATGGTAAATAATATGTTCGAATTGAATTTTAATACATAAAAGTATTTTCAGAAATAAAATAAGGGAGGAGACTATGAAAACGCTGTAAAACTCTTGTAGGACAATTCCTCTTATCTTTGTCAGAAATGTAAAACTGTATCATAAAATGTTATTCATATTTGAACATACATTTAAAGGCAAGATGATACTAACTCTCCTAGTTTCATGGTTGTGACTTTTAAGTACATTCTTTAGTAAGGAATACCAAAATAGATTGTAAATTAAATTTAACTAAACCAGTGAAGGACAACAATTTTTTTGTTTGTTTTTGCACCGATCAAACTATAAGAATAAATTTAACTTACATGGTAGTGGTTCAAATCTCTATCTGCAACATTCACCTTGAAATGATTGGCTGTAATAATAATTTTCATCCCCATGTTTCCGAGACCGGGCCTCCGACAAAGCTTCACCTCATTCGTTGGCAGTGAAGCAAGTGGCGGTTTAGGAGCCGGAGGAGCACCGCCACCGCCACCGCCGCGGCCACTTCCACTTCTTCCGGACATTGGTTTTCTCTGTATGAAAAGGTTCTCTGTAGGCTTGAGGCTGAAAAGGAATGTAATAATTACGTAGTGTTTTCTTTGTAGGCTTAAGGCTGAAAGGCTGTTAATAGGCTTAAGGCTGAAAAACGTAGGCTGAAAAGGGAGTATGTTGTAGGTAGTGGGGGGTAGTGGGGCCAATTGATGTTGAAACACATATCTTCAGGGTAATAATGTCTTCATTGTAAATTCTCTTTTCTGTTTTTCAATTTATGATTCCTAATATTTTTGGAGAAGCAGCAGGTCACTGCACATATCTTTATATTATATGTATATATTATGCCCAATATAATGTTGATAAAAATATTGTGTTGCTCTTTATTTTGTCACATTGTCCTGCTTTGGTAATTTAGCACTCAAAGTTAAGCTTTTTCTCCTTTTATTTTTCTTAGATCAACTTGACTTGAATGACACAATACAAGTACTGTACTACTTTATGTTGTTCGGTATATGTCATGTGATTTAGCACATAGGGAATGTGTGATGTACAGTGTAATAGAGTGCAATTTGTAATGCTTTGAACTTTGAACATTTGCTTCAAAATTTCTTGAAAGATATCGAATATATGGACAAGAATTTTTTATTTTCCTTACTTTAGCATTTAATATGATTTGTTAATAGATTGTCTTGTATACTTGTATTTCTATGAAGTTTGGACTATCCCAGATCGAGCGATACAGTCAAGACTTAAAATATCAAGTGCTAGACTAAGATGAGATTTTTCTCATATTTGGTCAAATAAAAGTTGAGCCATGCTCATTATACATATCCAACCAAACTTGAAAGATATATTTTAAATTTGATTGGGTAAACTCGATTTGATAAGCTCAAAATTAATACAAGCACATGTTAAAATCAAGTTTATCGAATTCTAAACATTGTAAGACTAAAAATCCACAATTGCACTAATAATATTAAATTTGATAAAAATATCAAATTATCTTATAATATGTTTCTTGGATTAGCTTGTTTACACTTTTAAGACCTATATCTTAAGAAATCATCGATTGAAAGGGATTGTGTTACTATTGTTGATCAATTTGGAAGGGGATTGCACGACAATCATCGACGGAATAAAATAGAAGAAATGAGAAGATTATAAAAAAAATGGTAAAGAATATGTTAGAATTGAATTTTAATACATAAAGTATTTTCAGAAATAAAATAAGGGAGGAGACTATGAAAACGCTGTAAAACTCTTGTAGGACAATTCCTCTTATCTTTGTCAGAAATGTAAAACTGTATCATAAAATGTTATTCATATTTGAACATACATTTAAAGGCAAGATGATACTAACTCTCCTAGTTTCATGGTTGTGACTTTTAAGTACATTCTTTAGTAAGGAATACCAAAATAGATTGTAAATTAAATTTAACTAAACCAGTGAAGGACAACAATTTTTTTGTATGTTTTTGTAGTGGTTCAAATCTCTATCTGCAACATTCACCTTGAAATGATTGGCTGTAATAATAATTTTCATCCCCATGTTTCCGAGACCGGGCCTCCGACAAAGCTTCACCTCATTCGTTGGCAGTGAAGCAAGTGGCGGTTTAGGAGCCGGAGGAGCACCGCCACCGCCACCGCCGCGGCCACTTCCACTTCTTCCGGACATTGGTTTTCTCTGTATGAAAAGGTTCTCTGTAGGCTTGAGGCTGAAAATGAATGTAATAATTACGTAGAGTTTTCTCTGTAGGCTTAAGGCTAAAAGGCTGTTAATAGGCTTAAGGCTGAAAAACGTAGGCTGAAAAACGTAGGCTGAAAAGGGAGTATGTTGTAGGTAGTGGGGGGTAGTGGGGCCAATTGATGTTGAAACACATATCTTCAGGGTAATAATGTCTTCAGGGTAAATTCTCTTTTCTGTTTTTCAATTTATGATTCCTAATATTTTTGGAGAAGCAGCAGGTCACTGCACATATCTTTATATTATATGTATTTATTATGCCCAATATAATGTTGATAAAAATATTGTGTTGCTCTTTATTTTGTCACATTGTCCTGCTTTGGTAATTTAGCACTCAAAGTTAGGCTTTTTCTCCTTTTATTTTTCTTAGATCAACTTGACTTGAATGACACAATACAAGTACTGTACTACTTTATGTTGTTCGGTATATGTCATTTTATTTAGCACATAGGGAATGTGTGATGTACAGTGTAATAGAGTGCAATTTGTAATGCTTTGAACTTTGAACATTTGCTTCAAAATTTCTTGAAAGATATCGAATATATGGACAAGAATTTTTTATTTTCCTTACTTTAGCATTTAATATGATTTGTTAATATATTGTCTTGTATACTTGTATTTCTATGAAGTTTGGACTATCCCAGATCGAGCGATACAGTCAAGACTTAAAATATCAAGTGCTAGACTAAGATGAGATTTTTCTCATATTTGGTCAAATAAAAGTTGAGCCATGCTCATTATACATATCCAACCAAACTTGAAAGATATATTTTAAATTTGATTGAGTAAACTCGATTTGATAAGCTCAAAATTGATACAAACACATGTTAAAATCAAGTTTATCGAATTCTAAACATTGTAAGACTAAAAATCCACAATTGCACTAATAATCTTAAATTTGATAAAAATATCAAATTATCTTATAATATGTTTCTTGGATTAGATTGTTTACACTTTTAAGATTGTGAAAAAATTTAGACCTATATCTTAAGAAATCATCGATTGAAAGGGATTGTGTTACTATTGTTGATAATTTTGGAACGGGATTGCACGACAATCATCGACGGAATAAAACAGAAGAAATGAGAAGATTATAAAAAAAATGGTAAATAATATGTTCGAATTGAATTTTAATACATAAAAGTATTTTCAGAAATAAAATAAGGGAGGAGACTATGAAAACGCTGTAAAACTCTTGTAGGACAATTCCTCTTATCTTTGTCAGAAATGTAAAATTGTATCATAAAATGTTATTCATATTTGAACAGACATTTAAAGGCAAGATGATACTAACTCTCCTAGTTTCATGGTTGTGACTTTTAAGTACATTCTTTAGTAAGGAATACCAAAATAGATTGTAAATTAAATTTAACTAAACCAGTGAAGGACAACAATTTTTTTGTATGTTTTTGCACCGATCAAACTATAAGAATAAATTTAACTTACATGGTAGTGGTTCAAATCTCTATCTGCAACATTCACCTTGAAATGATTGGCTGTAATAATAATTTTCATCCCCATGTTTCCGAGACCGGGCCTCCGACAAAGCTTCACCTCATTCGTTGGCAGTGAAGCAAGTGGCGGTTTAGGAGCCGGAGGAGCACCGCCACCGCCACCGCCGCGGCCACTTCCACTTCTTCCGGACATTGGTTTTCTCTGTATGAAAAGGTTCTCTGTAGGCTTGAGGCTGAAAATGAATGTAATAATTACGTAGTGTTTTCTCTGTAGGCTTAAGGCTGAAAGGCTGTTAATAGGCTTAAGGCTGAAAAACGTAGGCTGAAAAGGGAGTATGTTGTAGGTAGTGGGGGGTAGTGGGGCCAATTGATGTTGAAACACATATCTTCAGGGTAATAATGTCTTCAGGGTAAATTCTCTTTTCTGTTTTTCAATTTATGATTCGTAATATTTTTGGAGAAGCAGCAGGTCACTGCACATATCTTTATATTATATGTATATATTATGCCCAATATAATGTTGATAAAAATATTGTGTTGCTCTTTATTTTGTCACATTGTCCTGCTTTGGTAATTTAGCACTCAAAGTTAGGCTTTTTCTCCTTTTATTTTTCTTAGATCAACTTGACTTGAATGACACAATACAAGTACTGTACTACTTTATGTTGTTCGGTATATGTCATTTTATTTAGCACATAGGGAATGTGTGATGTACAGTGTAATAGAGTGCAATTTGTAATGCTTTGAACTTTGAACATTTGCTTCAAAATTTCTTGAAAGATATCGAATATATGGACAAGAATTTTTTATTTTCCTTACTTTAGCATTTAATATGATTTGTTAATATATTGTCTTGTATACTTGTATTTCTATGAAGTTTGGACTATCCCAGATCGAGCGATACAGTCAAGACTTAAAATATCAAGTGCTAGACTAAGATGAGATTTTTCTCATATTTGGTCAAATAAAAGTTGAGCCATGCTCATTATACATATCCAACCAAACTTGAAAGATATATTTTAAATTTGATTGAGTAAACTCGATTTGATAAGCTCAAAATTGATACAAACACATGTTAAAATCAAGTTTATCGAATTCTAAACATTGTAAGACTAAAAATCCACAATTGCACTAATAATCTTAAATTTGATAAAAATATCAAATTATCTTATAATATGTTTCTTGGATTAGATTGTTTACACTTTTAAGATTGTGAAAAAATTTAGACCTATATCTTAAGAAATCATCGATTGAAAGGGATTGTGTTACTATTGTTGATAATTTTGGAACGGGATTGCACGACAATCATCGACGGAATAAAACAGAAGAAATGAGAAGATTATAAAAAAAATGGTAAATAATATGTTCGAATTGAATTTTAATACATAAAAGTATTTTCAGAAATAAAATAAGGGAGGAGACTATGAAAACGCTGTAAAACTCTTGTAGGACAATTCCTCTTATCTTTGTCAGAAATGTAAAACTGTATCATAAAATGTTATTCATATTTGAACATACATTTAAAGGCAAGATGATACTAACTCTCCTAGTTTCATGGTTGTGACTTTTAAGTACATTCTTTAGTAAGGAATACCAAAATAGATTGTAAATTAAATTTAACTAAACCAGTGAAGGACAACAATTTTTTTGTTTGTTTTTGCACCGATCAAACTATAAGAATAAATTTAACTTACATGGTAGTGGTTCAAATCTCTATCTGCAACATTCACCTTGAAATGATTGGCTGTAATAATAATTTTCATCCCCATGTTTCCGAGACCGGGCCTCCGACAAAGCTTCACCTCATTCGTTGGCAGTGAAGCAAGTGGCGGTTTAGGAGCCGGAGGAGCACCGCCACCGCCACCGCCGCGGCCACTTCCACTTCTTCCGGACATTGGTTTTCTCTGTATGAAAAGGTTCTCTGTAGGCTTGAGGCTGAAAAGGAATGTAATAATTACGTAGTGTTTTCTTTGTAGGCTTAAGGCTGAAAGGCTGTTAATAGGCTTAAGGCTGAAAAACGTAGGCTGAAAAGGGAGTATGTTGTAGGTAGTGGGGGGTAGTGGGGCCAATTGATGTTGAAACACATATCTTCAGGGTAATAATGTCTTCATTGTAAATTCTCTTTTCTGTTTTTCAATTTATGATTCCTAATATTTTTGGAGAAGCAGCAGGTCACTGCACATATCTTTATATTATATGTATATATTATGCCCAATATAATGTTGATAAAAATATTGTGTTGCTCTTTATTTTGTCACATTGTCCTGCTTTGGTAATTTAGCACTCAAAGTTAAGCTTTTTCTCCTTTTATTTTTCTTAGATCAACTTGACTTGAATGACACAATACAAGTACTGTACTACTTTATGTTGTTCGGTATATGTCATGTGATTTAGCACATAGGGAATGTGTGATGTACAGTGTAATAGAGTGCAATTTGTAATGCTTTGAACTTTGAACATTTGCTTCAAAATTTCTTGAAAGATATCGAATATATGGACAAGAATTTTTTATTTTCCTTACTTTAGCATTTAATATGATTTGTTAATAGATTGTCTTGTATACTTGTATTTCTATGAAGTTTGGACTATCCCAGATCGAGCGATACAGTCAAGACTTAAAATATCAAGTGCTAGACTAAGATGAGATTTTTCTCATATTTGGTCAAATAAAAGTTGAGCCATGCTCATTATACATATCCAACCAAACTTGAAAGATATATTTTAAATTTGATTGGGTAAACTCGATTTGATAAGCTCAAAATTAATACAAGCACATGTTAAAATCAAGTTTATCGAATTCTAAACATTGTAAGACTAAAAATCCACAATTGCACTAATAATATTAAATTTGATAAAAATATCAAATTATCTTATAATATGTTTCTTGGATTAGCTTGTTTACACTTTTAAGACCTATATCTTAAGAAATCATCGATTGAAAGGGATTGTGTTACTATTGTTGATCAATTTGGAAGGGGATTGCACGACAATCATCGACGGAATAAAATAGAAGAAATGAGAAGATTATAAAAAAAATGGTAAAGAATATGTTAGAATTGAATTTTAATACATAAAGTATTTTCAGAAATAAAATAAGGGAGGAGACTATGAAAACGCTGTAAAACTCTTGTAGGACAATTCCTCTTATCTTTGTCAGAAATGTAAAACTGTATCATAAAATGTTATTCATATTTGAACATACATTTAAAGGCAAGATGATACTAACTCTCCTAGTTTCATGGTTGTGACTTTTAAGTACATTCTTTAGTAAGGAATACCAAAATAGATTGTAAATTAAATTTAACTAAACCAGTGAAGGACAACAATTTTTTTGTATGTTTTTGTAGTGGTTCAAATCTCTATCTGCAACATTCACCTTGAAATGATTGGCTGTAATAATAATTTTCATCCCCATGTTTCCGAGACCGGGCCTCCGACAAAGCTTCACCTCATTCGTTGGCAGTGAAGCAAGTGGCGGTTTAGGAGCCGGAGGAGCACCGCCACCGCCACCGCCGCGGCCACTTCCACTTCTTCCGGACATTGGTTTTCTCTGTATGAAAAGGTTCTCTGTAGGCTTGAGGCTGAAAATGAATGTAATAATTACGTAGAGTTTTCTCTGTAGGCTTAAGGCTAAAAGGCTGTTAATAGGCTTAAGGCTGAAAAACGTAGGCTGAAAAACGTAGGCTGAAAAGGGAGTATGTTGTAGGTAGTGGGGGGTAGTGGGGCCAATTGATGTTGAAACACATATCTTCAGGGTAATAATGTCTTCAGGGTAAATTCTCTTTTCTGTTTTTCAATTTATGATTCCTAATATTTTTGGAGAAGCAGCAGGTCACTGCACATATCTTTATATTATATGTATTTATTATGCCCAATATAATGTTGATAAAAATATTGTGTTGCTCTTTATTTTGTCACATTGTCCTGCTTTGGTAATTTAGCACTCAAAGTTAGGCTTTTTCTCCTTTTATTTTTCTTAGATCAACTTGACTTGAATGACACACTACAAGTACTGTACTACTTTATGTTGTTCGGTATATGTCATTTGATTTAGCACATAGGGAATGTGTGATGTACAGTGTAATAGAGTGCAATTTGTAATGCTTTGAACTTTGAACATTTGCTTCAAAATTTCTTGAAAGATATCGAATATATGGACAAGAATTTTTTATTTTCCTTACTTTAGCATTTAATAAGATTTGTTAATAGATTGTCTTGTATACTTGTATTTCTATGAAGTTTGGACTATCCCAGATCGAACGATACAGTCAAGACTTAAAATATCAAGTGCTAGACTAAGATGAGATTTTTCTCATATTTGGTCAAATAAAAGTTGAGCCATGATCATTATACATATCCAACCAAACTTGAAAGATATATTTTAAATTTGATTGGGTAAACTCGATTTGATAAGCTCAAAATTGATACAAACACATGTTAAAATCAAGTTTATCGAATTCTAAACATTGTAAGACTAAAAATCCACAATTGCACTAATAATCTTAAATTTGATAAAAATATCAAATTATCTTATAATATGTTTCTTGGATTACCTTGTTTACACTTTTAAGATTGTGAAAAAATTTAGACCTATATCTTAAGAAATCATCGATTGAAAGGGATAGTGTTACTATTGTTGATCATTTTGGAACGGGATTGCACGACAATCATCGACGGAATAAAACAGAAGAAATGAGAAGATTATAAAAAAAATGGTAAATAATATGTTCGAATTGAATTTTAATACATAAAGTATTTTCAGAAATAAAATAAGGGAGGAGACTATGAAAACGCTGTAAAACTCTTGTAGGACAATTCCTCTTATCTTTGTCAGAAATGTAAAACTGTATCATAAAATGTTATTCATATTTGAACAGACATTTAAAGGCAAGATGATACTAACTCTCCTAGTTTCATGGTTGTGACTTTTAAGTACATTCTTTAGTAAGGAATACCAAAATAGATTGTAAATTAAATTTAATTAAACCAGTGAAGGACAACAATTTTTTTGTTTGTTTTTGCACCGATCAAACTATAAGAATAAATTTAACTTACATGGTAGTGGTTCAAATCTCTATCTGCAACATTCACCTTGAAATGATTGGCTGTAATAATAATTTTCATCCCCATGTTTCCGAGACCGGGCCTCCGACAAAGCTTCACCTCATTCGTTGGCAGTGAAGCAAGTGGCGGTTTAGGAGCCGGAGGAGCACCGCCACCGCCGCGGCCACTTCCACTTCTTCCGGACATTGGTTTTCTCTGTATGAAAAGGTTCTCTGTAGGCTTGAGGCTGAAAAGGAATGTAATAATTACGTAGTGTTTTCTTTGTAGGCTTCAGGCTGAAAGGTTGTTAATAGGCTTAAGGCTGAAAAACGTAGGCTAAAAAGGGAGTATGTTGTAGGTAGTGGGGGGTAGTGGGGCCAATTGATGTTGAAACACATATCTTCAGGGTAATAATGTCTTCAGGGTAAATTCTCTTTTCTGTTTTTCAATTTATGATTCCTAATATATTTGGAGAAGCAGCAGGTCACTGCACATATCTTTATATTATATGTATATATTATGCCCAATATAATGTTGATAAAAATATTGTGTTGCTCTTTATTTTGTCACATTGTCCTGCTTTGGTAATTTAGCACTCAAAGTTAGGCTTTTTCTCCTTTTATTTTTCTTAGATCAACTTGACTTGAATGACACAATACAAGTACTGTACTACTTTATGTTGTTCGGTATATGTCATTTGATTTAGCACATAGGGAATGTGTGATGTACAGTGTATTAGAGTGCAATTTGTAATGCTTTGAACTTTGAACATTTGCTTCAAAATTTCTTGAAAGATATCGAATATATGGACAAGAACTTTTTATTTTCCTTACTTTAGCATTTAATATGATTTGTTAATAGATTGTCTTGTATACTTGTATTTCTATGAAGTTTGGACTATCCCAGATCGAGCGATACAGTCAAGACTTAAAATATCAAGTGCTAGACTAAGATGAGATTTTTCTCATATTTGGTCAAATAAAAGTTGAGCCATGCTCATTATACATATCCAACCAAACTTGAAAGATATATTTTGAATTTGATTGGGTAAACTCGATTTGATAAGCTCAAAATTAATACAAGCACATGTTAAAATCAAGTTTATCGAATTCTAAACATTGTAAGACTAAAAATCCACAATTGCACTAATACTATTAAATTTGATAAAAATATCAAATTATCTTATAATATGTTTCTTGGATTAGCTTGTTTACACTTTTAAGATTGTGAAAAAATGTAGACCTATATCTTAAGAAATCATCGATTGAAAGGGATTGTGTTACTATTGTTGATCAATTTGGAAGGGGATTGCACGACAATCATCGACGGAATAAAACCGAAGAAATGAGAAGATTATAAAAAAAATGGTAAATAATATGTTCGAATTGAATTTTAATACATAAAGTATTTTCAGAAATAAAATAAGGGAGGAGACTATGAAAACGCTGTAAAACTCTTGTAGGACAATTCCTCTTATCTTTGTCAGAAATGTAAAACTGTATCATAAAATGTTATTTATATTTGAACAAACATTTAAAGGCAAGATGATACTAACTCTCCTAGTTTCATGGTTGTGACTTTTAAGTACATTCTTTAGTAAGGAATACCAAAATAGATTGTAAATTAAATTTAACTAAACCAGTGAAGGACAACAATTTTTTTGTATGTTTTTGCACCGATCAAACTATAAGAATAAATTTAACTTACATGGTAGTGGTTCAAATCTCTATCTGCAACATTCACCTTGAAATGATTGGCTGTAATAATAATTTTCATCCCCATGTTTCCGAGACCGGGCCTCCGACAAAGCTTCACCTCATTCGTTGGCAGTGAAGCAAGTGGCGGTTTAGGAGCCGGAGGAGCACCGCCACCGCCACCGCCGCGGCCACTTCCACTTCTTCCGGACATTGGTTTTCTCTGTATGAAAAGGTTCTCTGTAGGCTTGAGGCTGAAAAGGAATGTAATAATTACGTAGTGTTTTCTTTGTAGGCTTAAGGCTGAAAGGCTGTTAATAGGCTTAAGGCTGAAAAACGTAGGCTGAAAAGGGAGTATGTTGTAGGTAGTGGGGGGTAGTGGGGCCAATTGATGTTGAAACACATATCTTCAGGGTAATAATGTCTTCAGGGTAAATTCTCTTTTCTGTTTTTCAATTTATGATTCCTAATATTTTTGGAGAAGCAGCAGGTCACTGCACATATCTTTATATTATATGTATATATTATGCCCAATATAATGTTGATAAAAATATTGTGTTGCTCTTTATTTTGTCACATTGTCCTGCTTTGGTAATTTAGCACTCAAAGTTAGGCTTTTTCTCCTTTTATTTTTCTTAGATCAACTTGACTTGAATGACACAATACAAGTACTGTACTACTTTAGGTTGTTCGGTATATGTCATTTGATTTAGCACATAGGGAATGTGTGATGTACAGTGTAATAGAGTGCAATTTGTAATGCTTTGAACTTTGAACATTTGCTTCAAAATTTCTTGAAAGATATCGAATATATGGACAAGAATTTTTTATTTTCCTTACTTTAGCATTTAATATGATTTGTTAATAGATTGTCTTGTATACTTGTATTTCTATGAAGTTTGGACTATCCCAGATCGAGCGATACAGTCAAGACTTAAAATATCAAGTGCTAGACTAAGATGAGATTTTTCTCATATTTGGTCAAATAAAAGTTGAGCCATGCTCATTATACATATCCAACAAAACTTGAAAGATATATTTTAAATTTGATTGGGTAAACTCAATTTGATAAGCTCAAAATTGATACAAACACATGTTAAAATCAAGTTTATCGAATTCTAAACATTGTAAGACTAAAAATCCACAATTGCACTAATAATTTTAAATTTGATAAAAATATCAAATTATCTTATAATATGTTTCTTGGATTAGCTTGTTTACACTTTTAAGATTGTGAAAAAATTTAGACCTATATCTTAAGAAATCATCGATTGAAAGGGATTGTGTTACTATTGTTGATCATTTTGGAACGGGATTGCACGACAATCATCGACGGAATAAAACAGAAGAAATGAGAAGATTATAAAAAAAATGGTAAATAATATGTTCGAATTGAATTTTAATACATAAAGTATTTTCAGAAATAAAATAAGGGAGGAGACTATGAAAACGCTGTAAAACTCTTCTAGGACAATTCCTCTTATCTTTGTCAGAAATGTAAAACTGTATCATAAAATGTTATTCATATTTGAACAGACATTTAAAGGCAAGATGATACTAACTCTCCTAGTTTCATGGTTGTGACTTTTAAGTACATTCTTTAGTAAGGAATACCAAAATAGATTGTAAATTAAATTTAACTAAACCAGTGAAGGACAACAATTTTTTTGTTTGTTTTTGCACCGATCAAACTATAAGAATAAATTTAACTTACATGGTAGTGCTTCAAATCTCTATCTGCAGCATTCACCTTGAAATGATTGGCTGTAATAATAATTTTCATCCCCATGTTTCCGAGACCGGGCCTCCGACAAAGCTTCACCTCATTCGTTGGCAGTGAAGCAAGTGGCGGTTTAGGAGCCGGAGGAGCACCGCCACCGCCACCGCCGCGGCCACTTCCACTTCTTCCAGACATTGGTTTTCTCTGTATGAAAAGGTTCTCTGTAGGCTTGAGGCTGAAAAGGAATGTAATAATTACGTAGTGTTTTCTTTGTAGGCTTAAGGCTGAAAGGCTGTTAATAGGCTTAAGGCTGAAAAACGTAGGCTGAAAAGGGAGTATGTTGTAGGTAGTGGGGGGTAGTGGGGCCAATTGATGTTGAAACACATATCTTCAGGGTAATAATGTCTTCAGGGTAAATTCTCTTTTCTGTTTTTCAATTTATGATTCCTAATATTTTTGGAGAAGCAGCAGGTCACTGCACATATCTTTATATTATATGTATATATTATGCCCAATATAATGTTGATAAAAATATTGTGTTGCTCTTTATTTTGTCACATTGTCCTGCTTTGGTAATTTAGCACTCAAAGTTAAATTTTTTCTCCTTTTATTTTTCTTAGATCAACTTGACTTGAATGACACAATACAAGTACTGTACTACTTTATGTTGTTCGGTATATGTCATTTGCTTTAGCACATAGGGAATGTGTGATGTACAGTGTATTAGAGTGCAATTTGTAATGCTTTGAACTTTGAACATTTGCTTCAAAATTTCTTGAAAGATACCGAATATATGGACAAGAATTTTTTATTTCCTTACTTTAGCATTTAATATGATTTGTTAATAGATTGTCTTGTATACTTGTATTTCTATGAAGTTTGGACTATCCCAGATCGAGCGATACAGTCAAGACTTAAAATATCAAGTGCTAGACTAAGATGAGATTTTTCTCATATTTGGTCAAATAAAAGTTGAGCCATGCTCATTATACATATCCAACCAAACTTGAATGATATATTTTAAATTTGATTGGGTAAACTCGATTTGATAAGCTCAAAATTAATACAAGCACATTTTAAAATCAAGTTTATCGAATTCTAAACATTGTAAGACTAAAAATCCACAATTGCACTAATAATATTAAATTTGATAAAAATATCAAATTATCTTATAATATGTTTCTTGGATTAGCTTGTTTACACTTTTAAGATTGTGAAAAAATTTAGACCTATATCTTAAGAAATCATCGATTGAAAGGGATTGTGTTACTATTGTTGATCATTTTGGAACGGGATTGCACGACAATCATCGACGGAATAAAACAGAAGAAATGAGAAGATTATAAAAAAAATGGTAAATAATATGTTCGAATTGAATTTTAATACATAAAGTATTTTCAGAAATAAAATAAGGGAGGAGACTATGAAAACGCTGTAAAACTCTTGTAGGACAATTCCTCTTATCTTTGTCAGAAATGTAAAACTGTATCATAAAATGTTATTCATATTTGAACAGACATTTAAAGGCAAGATGATACTAACTCTCCTAGTTTCATGGTTGTGACTTTTAAGTACATTCTTTAGTAAGGAATACCAAAATAGATTTTAAATTAAATTTAACTAAACCAGTGAAGGACAACAATTTTTTTGTATGTTTTTGCACCGATCAAACTATAAGAATAAATTTAACTTACATGGTAGTGGTTCAAATCTCTATCTGCAACATTCACCTTGAAATGATTGGCTGTAATAATAATTTTCATCCCCATGTTTCCGAGACCGGGCCTCCGACAAAGCTTCTCCTCATTCGTTGGCAGTGAAGCAAGTGGCGGTTTAGGAGCCGGAGGAGCACCGCCACCGCCACCGCCGCGGCCACTTCCACTTCTTCCGGACTTTGGTTTTCTCTGTATGAAAAGGTTCTCTGTAGGCTTGAGGCTGAAAATGAATGTAATAATTACGTAGTGTTTTCTCTGTAGGCTTAAGGCTGAAAGGCTGTTAATAGGCTTAAGGCTGAAAAACGTAGGCTGAAAAGGGAGTATGTTGTAGGTAGTGGGGGGTAGTGGGGCCAATTGATGTTGAAACACATATCTTCAGGGTAATAATGTCTTCAGGGTAAATTCTCTTTTCTGTTTTTCAATTTATGATTCCTAATATTTTTGGAGAAGCAGCAGGTCACTGCACATATCTTTATATTATATGTATATATTATGCCCAATATAATGTTGATAAAAATATTGTGTTGCTCTTTATTTTGTCACATTGTCCTGCTTTGGTAATTTAGCACTCAAAGTTAAGTTTTTTCTCCTTTTATTTTTCTTAGATCAACTTGACTTGAATGACACAATACAAGTACTGTACTACTTTATGTTGTTCGGTATATGTCATTTGCTTTAGCACATAGGGAATGTGTGATGTACAGTGTATTAGAGTGCAATTTGTAATGCTTTGAACTTTGAACATTTGCTTCAAAATTTCTTGAAAGATACCGAATATATGGACAAGAATTTTTTATTTCCTTACTTTAGCATTTAATATGATTTGTTAATAGATTGTCTTGTATACTTGTATTTCTATGAAGTTTGGACCATCCCAGATCGAGCGATACAGTCAAGACTTAAAATATCAAGTGCTAGACTAAGATGAGATTTTTCTCATATTTGGTCAAATAAAAGTTGAGCCATGCTCATTATACATATCCAACCAAACTTGAAAGATATATTTTAAATTTGATTGGGTAAACTCGATTTGATAAGCTCAAAATTAATACAAGCGCATTTTAAAATCAAGTTTATCGAATTCTAAACATTGTAAGACTAAAAATCCACAATTGCACTAATAATATTAAATTTGATAAAAATATCAAATTATCTTATAATATGTTTCTTGGATTAGCTTGTTTACACTTTTAAGATTGTGAAAAAATTTAGACCTATATCTTAAGAAATCATCGATTGAAAGGGATTGTGTTACTATTGTTGATCATTTTGGAACGGGATTGCACGACAATCATCGACGGAATAAAACAGAAGAAATGAGAGGATTATAAAAAAAATGGTAAATAATATGTTCGAATTGAATTTTAATACATAAAGTATTTTCAGAAATAAAATAAGGGAGGAGACTATGAAAACGCTGTAAAACTCTTGTAGGACAATTCCTCTTATCTTTGTCAGAAATGTAAAACTGTATCATAAAATGTTATTCATATTTGAACAGACATTTAAAGGCAAGATGATACTAACTCTCCTAGTTTCATGGTTGTGACTTTTAAGTACATTCTTTAGTAAGGAATACCAAAATAGATTTTAAATTAAATTTAACTAAACCAGTGAAGGACAACAATTTTTTTGTATGTTTTTGCACCGATCAAACTATAAGAATAAATTTAACTTACATGGTAGTGGTTCAAATCTCTATCTGCAACATTCACCTTGAAATGATTGGCTGTAATAATAATTTTCATCCCCATGTTTCCGAGACCGGGCCTCCGACAAAGCTTCACCTCATTCGTTGGCAGTGAAGCAAGTGGCGGTTTAGGAGCCGGAGGAGCACCGCCACCGC
Source organism: Penstemon davidsonii (assembly GCA_034814905.1). Taxonomy (NCBI): domain Eukaryota; kingdom Viridiplantae; phylum Streptophyta; class Magnoliopsida; order Lamiales; family Plantaginaceae; genus Penstemon; species Penstemon davidsonii. Next base: position 27,937,298 of record JAYDYQ010002534.1, read on the forward strand.
CACCGCCGCGGCCACTTCCACTTCTTCCGGACTTTGGTTTTCTCTGTATGAAAAGGTTCTCTGTAGGCTTGAGGCTGAAAATGAATGTAATAATTACGTAGTGTTTTCTCTGTAGGCTTAAGGCTGAAAGGCTGTTAATAGGCTTAAGGCTGAAAAACGTAGGCTGAAAAGGGAGTATGTTGTAGGTAGTGGGGGGTAGTGGGGCCAATTGATGTTGAAACACATATCTTCAGGGTAATAATGTCTTCAGGGTAAATTCTCTTTTCTGTTTTTCAATTTATGATTCCTAATATTTTTGGAGAAGCAGCAGGTCACTGCACATATCTTTATATTATATGTATATATTATGCCCAATATAATGTTGATAAAAATATTGTGTTGCTCTTTATTTTGTCACATTGTCCTGCTTTGGTAATTTAGCACTCAAAGTTAGCCTTTTTCTCCTTTTATTTTTCTTAGATCAACTTGACTTGAATGACACAATACAAGTACTGTACTACTTTATGTTGTTCGGTATATGTCATTTGATTTAGCACATAGGGAATGTGTGATGTACAGTGTATTAGAGTGCAATTTGTAATGCTTTGAACTTTGAACATTTGCTTCAAAATTTCTTGAAAGATATCGAATATATGGACAAGAATTTTTTATTTTCCTTACTTTAGCATTTAATATGATTTGTTAATAGATTGTCTTGTATACTTGTATTTCTATGAAGTTTGGACTATCCCAGATCGAGCGATACAGTCAAGACTTAAAATATCAAGTGCTAGACTAAGATGAGATTTTTCTCATATTTGGTCAAATAAAAGTTGAGCCTTGCTCATTATACATATCCAACCAAACTTGAAAGATATATTTTAAATTTGATTGGGTAAACTCGATTTGATAAGCTCAAAATTAATACAAGCAAATGTTAAAATCAAGTTTATCGAATTCTAAACATTGTAAGACTAAAAATCCACAATTGCACTAATAATATTAAATTTGATAAAAATATCAAATTATCTTATAATATGTTTCTTGGATTAGCTTGTTTACACGTTTAAGATTGTGAAAAAATTTAGACCTATATCTTAAGAAATCATCGATTGAAAGGGATTGTGTTACTATTGTTGATCAATTTGGAAGGGGATTGCACGACAATCATCGACGGAATAAAACAGAAGAAATGAGAAGATTATAAAAAAAATGGTAAATAATATGTTCGAATTGAATTTTAATACATAAAGTATTTTCAGAAATAAAATAAGGTAGGAGACTATGAAAACGCTGTAAAACTCTTGTGGGACAATTCCTCTTATCTTTGTCAGAAATGTAAAACTGTATCATAAAATGTTATTCATATTTGAACAGACATTTAAAGGCAAGATGATACTAACTCTCCTAGTTTCATGGTTGTGACTTTTAAGTACATTCTTTAGTAAGGAATACCAAAATAGATTGTAAATTAAATTTAACTAAACCAGTGAAGGACAACAATTTTTTTGTATGTTTTTGCACCGATCAAACTATAAGAATAAATTTAACTTACATGGTAGTGGTTCAAATCTCTATCTGCAACATTCACCTTGAAATGATTGGCTGTAATAATAATTTTCATCCCCATGTTTCCGAGACCGGGCCTCCGACAAAGCTTCACCTCATTCGTTAGCAGTGAAGCAAGTGGCGGTTTAGGAGCCGGAGGAGCACCGCCACCGCCACCGCCGCGGCCACTTCCAATTCTTCCGGACATTGGTTTTCTCTGTATGAAAAGGTTCCCAGTAGGCTTGAGGCTGAAAAGGAATGTAATAATTACGTAGTGTTTTCTCTGTAGGCTTAAGGCTGAAAGGCTGTTAATAGGCTTAAGGCTGAAAAACGTAGGCTGAAAAGGGAGTATGTTGTAGGTAGTGGGGGGTAGTGGGGCCAATTGATGTTGAAACACATATCTTCAGGGTAATAATGTCTTCAGGGTAAATTCTCTTTTCTGTTTTTCAATTTATGATTCCTAATATTTTTGGAGAAGCAGCAGGTCACTGCACATATCTTTATATGATATGTATATATTATGCCCAATATAATGTTGATAAAAATATTGTGTTGCTCTTTATTTTGTCACATTGTCCTGCTTTGGTAATTTAGCACTCAAAGTTAGGCTTTTTCTCCTTTTATTTTTCTTAGATCAACATGACTTGAATGACACAATACAAGTACTGTACTACTTTATGTTGTTCGGTATATGTCATTTGATTTAGCACATAGGGAATGTGTGATGTACAGTGTAATAGAGTGCAATTTGTAATGCTTTGAACTTTGAACATTTGCTTCAAAATTTCTTGAAAGATATCGAATATATGGACAAGAATTTTTTATTTTCCTTACTTTAGCATTTAATATGATTTGTTATTAGATTGTCTTGTATACTTGTATTTCTATGAAGTTTGGACTATCCCAGATCGAGCGATACAGTCAAGACTTAAAATATCAAGTGCTAGACTAAGATGAGATTTTTCTCATATTTGGTCAAATAAAAGTTGAGCCATGCTCATTATACATATCCAACCAAACTTGAAAGATATATTTTAAATTGGATTGGGTAAACTCGATTTGATAAGCTCAAAATTGATACAAACACATGTTAAAATCAAGTTTATCGAATTCTAAACATTGTAAGACTAAAAATCCACAATTGCACTAATAATCTTAAATTTGATAAAAATATCAAATTATCTTATAATATGTTTCTTGGATTAGCTTGTTTACACTTTTAAGATTGTGAAAAAATTTAGACCTATATCTTAACAAATCATCGATTGAAAGGGATTGTGTTACTATTGTTGATCATTTTGGATTGGGATTGCACGACAATCATCGACGGAATAAAACAGAAGAAATGAGAAGATTATAAAAAAAATGGTAAATAATATGTTCGAATTGAATTTTAATACATAAAGTATTTTCAGAAATAAAATAAGGGAGGAGACTATGAAAACGCTGTAAAACTCTTGTAGGACAATTCCTCTTATCTTTGTCAGAAATGTAAAACTGTATCATAAAATGTTATTCATATTTGAACAGACATTTAAAGGCAAGATGATACTAACTCTCCTAGTTTCATGGTTGTGACTTTTAAGTACATTCTTTAGTAAGGAATACCAAAATAGATTGTAAATTAAATTTAATTAAACCAGTGAAGGACAACAATTTTTTTGTTTGTTTTTGCACCGATCAAACTATAAGAATAAATTTAACTTACATGGTAGTGGTTCAAATCTCTATCTGCAACATTCACCTTGAAATGATTGGCTGTAATAATAATTTTAATCCCCATGTTTCCGAGACCGGGCCTCCGACAAAGCTTCACCTCATTCGTTGGCAGTGAAGCAAGTGGCGGTTTAGGAGCCGGAGGAGCACCCCCACCGCCACCGCCGCGGCCACTTCCACTTCTTCCGGACATTGGTTTTCTCTGTATGAAAAGGTTCTCTGTAGGCTTGAGGCTGAAAATGAATGTAATAATTACGTAGAGTTTTCTCTGTAGGCTTAAGGCTGAAAGGCTGTTAATAGGCTTAAGGCTGAAAAACGTAGGCTGAAAAGGGAGTATGTTGTAGGTAGTGGGGGGTAGTGGGGCCAATTGATGTTGAAACACATATCTTCAGGGTAATAATGTCTTCAGGGTAAATTCTCTTTTCTGTTTTTCAATTTATGATTCCTAATATTTTTGGAGAAGCAGCAGGTCACTGCACATATCTTTATATTATATGTATATATTATGCCCAATATAATGATGATAAAAATATTGTGTTGCTCTTTATTTTGTCACATTGTCCTGCTTTGGTAATTTAGCACTCAAAGTTAGGCTTTTTCTCCTTTTATTTTTCTTAGATCAACTTGACTTGAATGACACAATACAAGTACTGTACTACTTTATGTTGTTCTGTATATGTCATTTGATTTAGCACATAGGGAATGTGTGATGTACAGTGTATTAGAGTGCAATTTGTAATGCTTTGAACTTTGAACATTTGCTTCAAAATTTCTTGAAAGATATCGAATATATGGACAAGAATTTTTTATTTTCCTTACTTTAGCATTTAATATGATTTGTTAATAGATTGTCTTGTATACTTGTATTTCTATGAAGTTTGGACTATCCCAGATCGAGCGATACAGTCAAGACTTAAAATATCAAGTGCTAGACTAAGATGAGATTTTTCTCATATTTGGTCAAATAAAAGTTGAGCCATGCTCAGTATACATATCCAACCAAACTTGAAAGATATATTTTAAATTTGATTGGGTAAACTCGATTTGATAAGCTCAAAATTGATACAAGCACATGTTAAAATCAAGTTTATCGAATTCTAAACTTTGTAAGTCTAAAAATCCACAATTGCACTAATAATCTTAAATTTGATAAAAATATCAAATTATCTTATAATATGTTTCTTGGATTAGCTTGTTTACACTTTTAAGATTGTGAAAAAATTTAGACCTATATCTTAAGAAATCATCGATTGAAAGGGATTGTGTTACTATTGTTGATCATTTTGGAAGGGGATTGCACGACAATCATCGACGGAATAAAAGAGATCCAACCAAGCGTCCATCCATTGGGTCATTTATTTGATGATCTTAAAGCTATGGCCAGAAGATTTGAAACTCTTAGTTGCTTTCATGTTTTTAGAGAGAATAACTCGATTGCTCATGCCCTTTCTAGAGTAGCTTTTACTCTTTCTCCACCGTTTATTGAGCCATCTAGATTTATCTATGATCTTGTAATTGATGCTATTCCTATTTAATGAATTTACCTACATGTTTCCTCAAAGATAAAAACAAAACAAAACAAAAAAAAAGTCCTACATTATTTGAATATCAAGACTAATTGATTCTCATATGGTTGTATGTAATCATTAACACTTGAATTAGTTTTTGAGGTAAACTAAAGTTGGTTCATTTATGTAAACTTTATCAAATCCATTAGTTTAATAACGCTAATACAAATTATTGGAGCTTGAATTTTAATCGAACAAAACTTGATTCCAACTTTCCATTTCCCTACATCTCTGATGCAAATAAAATTTTATCCCAATATACTAAATATAATTTGACAACCCCAATTACGCATGTGTACAAGTCAACACACTAGAAATAGCCGTGACAAGCTTTCTATAGAAATTGCAAAATCATGTATAAATCTAAATTTTATCACTTCATAAACTAATTTCACGCCTGTGATGATTGAACATTTTGCAAAAAAAAAAAAAAAATCAGAAACTAATTTCATGTGTCCAATATTACAAAAAGATGCATGTATTTACTTAAAAAGTTGAAATACTATTATAAATATCATAAACCAACACAACTAAAATTATTACATATTCAACTATAGATTTAAGAAATCAATAAACATAGAGGGCCTGTTTGTTTGGCGTTTGGGAAAGTAGTTTGGGAGAGTAGTGGAGGTTTGTAAAATAATCTCGATTTGCGTAATGTTGTTTGTTTGGGTTTTGAGAGAGTGGTTTGAGAAATAAAGTAGGTGTAGGTTTTTTTGGAAGAGTTGGGTTGTAGGTGTAAGATGTGTAAGACTTTATGTCAAATCATGTTTGTTATGTGAGATAAATTGCGTAAGAGATAAATTACTTTATGTCAAATCAAAGTAGAGGAGAAGCTTGATAAAATTCACACCCTAGCACCACTGGGTCAAGTCGAATATTCCGTACCCATATCCGAACTCATATGTCTTGTCACAACCCGACCCGGTAGTTGGAATCTAAAACTATAAATACCCCTCTTTAATGAGAATAGGTACGCACAATCTTGATAAATAACTAAAACCATATCTCTTATCCTTAAGACTGACTTAAGCTTCGGAGGGTTATCACCGGGTCACCACCGGTATTAACCTAACGTAGTTATCTTTTATTTCAGGTTAAGATCCCTAAAAACTTTAGAGGAGAAGCTTGTTGGACCTGCTTATCCTCCTATTGACGAGTCGTACTTGACTTGACACCTGGACATAAACAATAAACAATTAATATACGAAAGTTACACTCATCAATTGGCGCCGTCTGTGGGAAACCTTTAACCACGAATAGAAAGGAGATGACTACTAGATCGAAGGCCGCACTCGCACGTGATCGAGAGGACAACAGAGATCAAAACGGGGAAGGACAAGGTGATAATATCCCTCGACGAAATCCGATCTCACCCCCCATCGAAGAGGCTGGACCCTCGAGGCCAGCAGCTCCCGTCGTCTTCCAACTCACTAGGGAGGACCTGAAAACCTTTTTGGATGAGGCCAGAAGAGAATGGGCTGTTGAGATTGGGAAGGAGGGGATGAATGTACCTCGAGAACTCCCACCTACGGCAGCGCCCGGCATAGGATTCAGGGGAGAAGTAAATGAGGCCGTTAGTAGGGCTCGTGAAGGCCTGGAAAGACACGTTGAAAGGGACGACGTGGGGGAGCACTCAGTAAGGGAAGTCAATAAGTTAGCTTCCGAAGTAAGATCACTCCACCAAAAACTGGATCGGCATGAGAAGAAGAATGAAGTGCCAGTCTCGAACTCTCGTCTCAGAAAGTCTCATTTTTGTGACCAAATCTTCTTCGAGAGGCTGCCGTCAGATAAAAGGTTACCAACTCAATTACCAAGATACTTTGGCACGGAAGATCCCGAGGAACATTTAGCCTCGTTCAATCTACAAATGCAGCTGCATGGAATCTCTGATAATGTCGCAGCAAAGGCATTCTCCACGACGCTCGCGGGTATGGCCCAATCCTGGTTTGCTAGACTGGAGGAGAAATCGATCTTCGATTTTGATCAATTATGTGATAAATTTATGAGCCAATTTGGAAGTAAGAAAGCGGTAAGACCACCGGCGAACCATTTGTACTCAATAGTACAGTTGCCAGATGAATCATTTAGAACCTTCATGGGAAGGTTTAATAATGAATTATTAAAAGTCGAGATGCCGAGAGTAGACTTCTTAATAACTGTCCTATTCCAAAGTACGTTGAATCGAGGTTTCGCCAGTGCAATCGTAAGGGAAAACCCATCGACGTACGAAAAGCTCATGGAAATGGCCAACCAGTACATGGTCGAGGTGGAGATGACAAAATTAAGAGGAACGTTTTTTGGTTTGAGCAAAATGGAAGAAAAAGAACCTTCGGTCGACAGGGTTCCAGTCGACAGGTACCTCGAAAAGAGGAACAAAAGGGAGTTTCGCGAAGAAGAAAGGAATTTCGATCCAAGAAGGCAAAAAACTGGGAGATCGCCTCGAAGATATAATGACCACTATACCCCACTTAAGAAACTTAGATCCGAAATCTTATTCGCTATACAAGACAAAAACCTCTTAAGACGACCTTCCCAGCAGAGGGAGCCCCCAAACTCGAAAAGATATTGCAGATTTCATAGACAAAGAGGTCATGATACCGAAGATTGCTACCAATTGAAAGAGGAAATTGAGAGGTTGATCGCCGAAGGACATTTGGCAGGATATGTTAAAATCGAAAAAGGTGGCCGAGCAGGGCCAGGGATAAGGAATGATCGATCACCATCAAAATCCCCAGGAAGGAGGAAAGATCAACATTCAGACAATCAGCCGAGGAGAGCTCAACCCGGAATGGTTGTCAATATGATCTCCGGAGGACCCGCGGGGGAAGACAGTAAGAACTCTAGAAGATTAGTATCTATAGCTCTCGAAGAAAGGAGGAGAAGCAATTGAAAAGAAATCTTCTCGATAAGATCTTCATCCCCGGGTAAGGTTATCGGGTTCGACGACTCAGACCTGCTTCAAGGATATATACCCTATGATGAAAGTGATGTGCCCGATTGTCCAATGGTAATAACGGCCCAGATAGCCAGCGCAACTGTCAAGCAGATACTGATCGATTCTGGTAGCTCAGCTAATATCCTTTTCCTTGATGCGTTGAGAAGAATGGATCTCGGACACACGCCACTTGAACCCATAGCTACGCCCCTGGTCGGGTTTGGGGGAGCACAGGTCGTCCCATTGGGAACTCTGTCCTTATCGCTATTGATGGGGGACGAAGATAATTCTAAAATTAGAATGATAAAATTTCTCGTTGTCGATGCTCCGTGCGCTTATAATGTGATATTAGGAAGACCGGCTTTGAACAACTTTCAAGCAATCATTTCGACGTATCATCAAAAATTGAAGTTCCCGACCTCCAAAGGAGTAGGCGAGGTGCGGGGAAATTTGAAAGAAGCTTGGGATTGTTATACGGTGGCTCTAAACAAGCGCATAAGAGAAGTACCGCCCACTTTCTTGACAGCCAAAAAACCTCATAAGGAGACTCAAACCAAACCTGTCACCCCAATCTTCGTAGACTGTGTAATCATCGAAGATTCGACAAAAAAGTCGAAGGAAAAACTAGAGGAGTTAAACGCTAGAAAAAGGAAGTTCGAAAGAATAGAACCCTCGGAAGGCCACAAAACTATTGAGCTGATCCCTGGAGAATCATCAAAGACAACAAGAGTGGGAAACCAACTCTCTGAAGGATTAGAAACCCAGCTGATCGATTTTCTAAGGCAGAATGTCGATGTCTTTGCATGGTCGACCACTGACCTGCAAGGAATTGACCCTAAGGTCATCGTACACAGGTTAAATATCGACCCGGCTGCGAGACCTGCAAGGCAGAAGAAAAGAAACTTTGGGCCAGAGAGGAACAGGATAATTAAAGAGGAAGTAAAAAAACTCCTCGATGCAGACTACATAGCCGAAGTACAGTTCACGGACTGGCTTTGCAACGTAGTTGTTGGTGTTATTTGGAGAAGGTTTTGAAGATGACAAAAAGGGTATAATAGTCAAGAAGGCTATTTTGGAAGTCATCAACTAAGAACTAAAAAGCTTAGTGAAACCTATCTCATGGTCTGGAAGCTATGTGACCGAATCAGCAAAGTGGGAATATCAGATGGGTATTATCAGCCGAGTCAAGATAGATATGTTCATTCTTGAATCAGCCGAGAAGCCATCAGCCGAGTGATCATCAGAGTGATCATCAGCAGAGTATTTCCATCAGCAGAGTGAAGACGGTCAGAAAGCTCAACGGTAACGTGCTGAGAGCTGAGTGCATTAAATGCGGCTGACATAAAGTAAACATCCGTACAGCAGAGTGTACAGAGCAACAGTTACAGGGAGCCGTTCCGTAATTTAAGGACCAGTACCCGAGGACTGTAGATTTCTGCTGCATCTTCAACGGACAGAAATTCAAATTCGAGGAGTATAAATAGAAGACTAACTGAAGATCTGAAGAGAGACTTGCACAAATCAAGATCACATCTATAGAGCAAGATCCATCAGTTGAGTCGTCTGATCATAAGCAAAGTCATTTGTTGACGAAGCTTTTTGTTGAAGAACAGAGATCAAACGTTGCCTGTCTAAGTGATTGTCAACTGAGAATAGAAGGAGTGTATATCCATCTGTGTGAAGTGATATAACTTCTTAGTGTAGGTTTTTTGAGTGATCTCCTATACTGAAAAGAGCGTGAGGAGTGTAGATCCGTCTAAGTGAGTGATCTAGCTTCAGAGAGTAGGATTTCTTTGTGATTTCTTACAACGCACTTGTGGCTTTTCATTTGTTGAATTGCGCAAGCATTATATACTGTTAACTTAGTGTTTTCTAATATAACCCAAGATCTGTGTGACTTGGAAGAGTGGACTAAAGGATTTTCATCCATAGAACCACTATAAAAATTCCTTGTGTTTGATTACTTGTTTCATCTTGCATATCTTCATAAGTAAACAAACTGTTTTGAAAGAACAATCTTAAGTTGAGAAATTTATAAAACAGGGGTTAAACTTTGAAAGATAAACTTGTTTGAAAAACATACTTGATAAATCCGCTGCATACAAGTTTTGAAACTCTGAGTTATCTGAATCAGATTAGTGAAATCAGATGAGTGGTCAACTCTGCTGATAAAGCTTTCTGCGCAATCAGCTTAGTAGTCTTACAAATCAGATCAGCTGAGTCTGCTGATAGAAAAGTTAGAGAAAAAGTTTTAAAGTTTAGAGGTCTATTCCCCCCCCCCCCCCCCCCCCCCCCTCTAGACCTCATTGTCCACTTTTGGGACCAACAGTAGTCTTAGTTTCCAAAGGTGAAGGGAAATGGAGAATCTACAATGATTTCACAGACTTGAACAAATTATGTCCACGAGATCCTACCCACTCCCAAGAATCGATTCCCTGGTCGACTCGACGGCGGGATGCGCGATTCTTAGTATGATGGATGCCTTCCAGGGCTTCTATCAAATCTTCATGGCCCTCGAAGACCAAGAGAAAACTGCATTCATCACCGAGTTTGGCGTCTACTTCTTCAAAGTAATGCCCTTCGGGCTTAGAAACGCAGGAGCTACTTACCAACGATTGGTCAACAAGATGTTTGAGACACTTCTAGGAAAGTCCATGGAGGTCTATGTCGACGATATGCTAGTCATAAGCCTTGACGAAAAAGACCATCTAGAACACATCAAACAGGCTTTCGACATAATGAGGAAATATGGAATGAAATTGAATCCCGCGAAGTGTATTTTCGGAGTTAGGTCGGGAAAGTTCCTTGGGTATTTGGTAAACGAGAGGGGAATAGAAGCCAACCCAGAGAAGATCCAAGCGATCTTAGATCTCAGGGCCCCGCGCAACCTGAATGAGGTACAGAAATTGGTCGGAAAAATTACAGCTCTAAATAGGTTCATATCACGATCCGCTGACAAAAGCTTTCCGTTCTTCAAGATTATGAGAAACGCTAAAAAATTCGAATGGTCGAAGGACTGCGATCAAGCCTTCGAACAACTCAAAGCTTACTTAATATCGCCGCCCCTCTTAGCCAAACCTCAAGAGGGCGAAAGTTTATACCTGTACATAGCTGTTTCCGAACAAGCAATTAGCTCAGTTTTGGTCAGATTGGAGGCAAAAATCAGTCATCCAATATATTACGTGAGCAGGGTCCTACAAGGACCGGAGAAAAATTACTCGGAGATCGAGAAATTTGCCCTAGCCATTGTGACGACGGCCAGAAAGCTGCGTCCTTATTTCCAATCGCACAGAATTGTCATCCTCACAAATCAACCTCTGAGACAAACTCTTTCGAAACCAAACGCCTCTGGAAGATTGATCAAATGGGCGATCGAGTTGGGTGAGTATGACATCGACTATATGCCGAGAACTTCCATTAAATCCCAAGTCTTGGCCGATTTCGTACTAGAAAACACACAGCTGGAAGAAGCGAAAATAGAGTTGTGGATGCTACATGTCGATGGATCTTCAACTTCAACAGGAGGAGGCGCAGGCATCTTTTTCCAAGGTCCAAAAGAAGAAGAATTGGAGTTCGCCCTGAAACTAGATTTTCAAGTCTACAATAACGAAGCAGAATATGAAGCATTACTAGCAGGCCTCAGGATGGCCAAGGAAGCAGGGATTCAGGACTTGATCGCATATATCGATTCCCAGCTAGTGGAAAAACAGTTCAAGGGGTTGTTTGAAGCCAAGGAAGATTCCATGATCAAGTACTTAAAGCTTATCAAAATTCAAGCATCCAAATTTCGAAGCTTCCAACTGGAATACATAAGAAGAACTGAGAACACGAGAGCGGATGCATTATCCAAATTTGGGAACCTAATCGAAGGTATCACAACGAGGAAAATAACGCTTCTGGTCTCCACTAAACCAACCATCGACACCCAAATTGAAGCTTTTTGCCTTGAAGTGTTGAATCTCGATGATATGGAGCCTAGCTGGAAAACTAGCTTGCTGGAGTATTTATCCAAAGGAACACTGCATGTCGACAACAATGAAGCAAGAAGAATCAAGTACAGAGCACCTCGATACGTTATCCTTAACGATGAATTATATCGTCGATCTGTATCAGGAGTACTGCTTAGATGCATCTCGACGCCATAGACGTTGAAAGTACTTAAGGAGGTTCATGAAGGTTCCTGTGGGAGCCATTCCGAGGGAAGGTCACTGGCAGTCAGGGTACCTGGACTAGGGTACTATTGGCCGACTTTGAGTCAGGATGCTATTGATTATGCAAGGTGTTGCGCTCGATGTCAATATCATGCAAACATGCCTCATCAACCAGTTCAAAAAAATGGAGTCAATCTCGATTGCATGGCCTTTTGATCAGTGGGGCGTCGATTTGGTCGGGCCGCTCCCGATAGCAAGAGGACAGAAACGGTTCCTCCTCGTGGCCGTCGAATATTCCAGCAAATGGATTGAAGTAGTACCCTTACAGAAAATTACTCAAACACAAATCATCAACTTCTACTGGTCGATAATTTGTAGGTTTGGTCTACCAAGGACTATCATCTCGGATAATGGGGGGCAGTTCGTAGGAAAAAGAGTAAAGGATTGGTGTGCAAAACACATAATTACACAACGCTTTACTTCTGTCGGATGTCCTCAAACCAACGGCCAGACTGAAGTCACTAACAGAGAGATTGTCAGACTCCTAAAGAAAAGATTGACAGAGGCTACTGGAGCTTGGCTGGACGAGTTGCCTTGGGTGGTTTGGGCAAATAGGACCAAGGAAAAGACAGCGACAGGGGCGACAGGGGAAACACCTTTTAGTCTAGTCTATAGGTCCGAAGCCGTTGCCCCAGCTGAACTCGAAATTCCTTCCCCAAGAGTTGAGCTATATAATGAAACGGAAAATACGGAGAAAAGGAACTGTGAACTCGACCAAACGGAAGCTAAACGAGAAAGGGCCTCGACAAGGATACAAGCCTACAAAACTACGATGGCGAAAGCATATGATAAGAATGTGAGGCTTAAATTCTTCCAGGTAGGAGACTACGTACTTAAAAGAGTAGAACAAAGGAAAACTCGACGCTAACTAGGAAGGACCTTTTAAAGTAACTGAGATAGGAAAGAAGGGAGCTTATCGATTATCCACCATGGAGGGAAAACCCGTAGATCGAACCTGGAATGGAAGGAAACCCGTAGATCGAACCTGGAATGGAAGGAACCTTAGAAAATTTTACGCTTGAAGATCTCGTTTTGTTGTTTGATAATTCAATTATCATGTGAATATCTACCTATTTTGTATCTAATATAAAGAAAGGAGCATCGAGATGCAAGCTATTAATAAGCTTAGGAAATTTCAAATTCCTCGACAGCCGAAGAGGCATCGAGATGCAAGCTATTAATAAGCTTAAGTAATTTCAAATTCCTCGACAGCCGAAGAGGCATCGAGATGCAAGCTATTAATAAGCTTAAGTAATTTCAAATTCCTCGACAGCCGAAGAGGCATCTATCGTTTTGAAATTTCGGTTGTCGAGGAATTTGAAATTACTTAAGTAGCACTCCTCTGATCAAGGTTTACAACAAAGTATTCACATCTATGGGGAAATCACGAGAAGCACCGACGTTCACCTCTCCTTTGTTATCGATCCCACCCAATCGAAAGGAGAGGCCAACGCAACGGGGAACCCCCTTTACCGATACCACCCAATCCAAAACAAACAACAGATCCTTCTCCACTTAGGAGGTCGAGTAGATCGAGGGGGTGCGAAGATAAAGAAAGCACTCCTCGACGATTTAATAAAGATATAGTTTAGGGGAACATCTATGGGGAAACCTATCGGAGGATACATGTTTGGATACTTTGGTACGGAATGAAGTGGGTACCCCCTTCCCCTTTTTATAGGCATGAACCATCCGATCGGACGGTCCAGGATAATCCTGATCAACGGCTCATGACAAACGCATTGAATGCGGTGACTGTTGCGCTTACCAAGGAAGGCCACGTAGACCAGTTCCAATGGTCCTTGAGCATCGCAAATGGACGGCCCGGGTTGACCGCATTAATGGCGCTGACTGCTCGAGCTACGCAACTGATTCCCGCCAATTGAACAACCACTATCGACTAGTTGCATCGTTACCATGAAACTTGCCTAATGCGTCGACCTGAAATGGTTTTTCATGTTAAAGCTGGAATGATAGCGCAATTTTGCAACAAGATCGACTATCACTCAAGGCAAGTCGAGACGAAAAGAAAAATCGATTGATAACGATGCACGTCGATAAGATGAAAACTTTCCAATTTCTCCCATACCAAGATGTGCCAAGTATAATTTCAGACAACCATAAAAAACCCCAAATGAAAAATCTACTAGAGAGCAAAAGCAGAACCATGGTTAAGAAAACTTTTCTTTGTACAAAAACAAATATGCGAGCGACCTATAATATATATAGAAAACTTGAATCTAATCCAACGGCCCAAAGACGACAAGCTCCCTCGAGATCTGCACCTGACATGTAATAATGGATGACAGAGGGACCCCCTCGTTTTCTCGATAACATAGGAACTTAAGGAATGACAGGTGTGTAAAACAAGACGTCGAATCCAATAAATTACGTCTTTAAATACAAGTCAACATATCCGGTAGAAGAAATCGATTCATTAAATAAAAAGAAATTACAATTAGGTCGCCGAATCGACTACAAAAGCTAACCTATCCTAAACAAAATAATCAGAGTAGGCCAGCAGGCCAAAATTCAAGACGTCAATCCTTGGAAGGACCGTGCTCTCCTTCATGCATAAGTTGATCAATGTGAGATGACGACTTGGACTTATCCTGAACCTCTTGTTGAGTCGTGGCTGCCTCACGATCTTTCTCGGCTTGAACTCCGAGGAGAAACCCAAATTCATGAGCCTCGGCCTGACCCTCTTCATCGGACTGATCCTCTTCTATGAGTAATCCATTCTCGTCATAAAAAGAATTGAGCCGACCTGCGTCAAAGCTATCGTTGAGGAAATCGAACGCTCGACACTGCTTCCAGCCTTTCTCAAACATTTTGTGCAGCTCAACCCCTGACTGGCGATCGACGAGCTCCTGGAAGACGATGCTATTGAAGAATTCGAGGACAATGCACTTCCTTTCTTCAGACGAGATATCACGGCGGAGGGCTAACGCCTCTCGCTGACCCCTCTCGAAGCTCTCAGTCGCCTTTCTAGCAACCTCAGACTCAAAACTTTCTTTTAAAAGGGCCAGTTCCGCCTCGAGAGAAGAAATTCTCTCGTCTTTCTTCAACATCTCGGCCTCAGCCAACAAGGCTTTCTTCTCGAGATCAGAAGATGTCTTATGAACCTCTTTGAGCTCCTTCTCCTTCTCCTTCCCAAGGGATCTGTACCTATCAGCTCGCTTACGCAAGGACTCCACTCGATAACCGGCTTGAAAAAGTACTTGGTTGAGCTGCAAACATGGGAAACAGTAAAAGTTAACAATTGACTTATATATACATATAAAGCCAAGGAAAAGCAAATTCTAACTTACCCCGAGCAAGAGACCAGATCCCACTCGCATGAGATCGCTCATGTCCGTGGGTCCCATAGCAGCCTGGTCCAAGACAGAAATAGTGGAGCAAAATTTTTCCCACACCTCGGAACTGGGTGGAGAACTCAGCAGAGCGGGATTCATCATGTGAGAATCAGGGGCTTGGCCCCCAGTGCGTTGCTTCATCTTCTCGATAATAGATTCGAGAGACTCCTTCGCCACATTCTTACCACGTTCGACGGGTGTAGCTTCTTTGGTCGACTTGGACTTCTTCGAAACCGGCCCCTCGGTCCGTGCCCCGTTACTGGAAACAACCCCTTTTCCCTTGTCCGGACTCGAAGACACCTCGGCCGGACGTTTGGCTCCAGGAGGCGGAAGAGTGCTCGATGTGGCCGCGCCCGACGGCTTCGGAATGGAAGGTTTGTCTACCGCAACAGGACGAGCAGGGACATTAGCTAGCTTCGTCGCTTTCGACAAGGATTTCAATGCACGACTCATGGTAGCAGCTACGGCCGATTCTGCCAACATCAACATAAAATTAGTGGAAGCAGAGGGAAAAATTACTAATAAATTACGAAGTATGGAAACTACCTAGAGAAGGACTGTCGATAGATAATGGAGCTATCGATATCCCTCCCAAACTCAAGATCGGCTCCCGCAGAAGTAAGTTGGTATCGTATGTAGACTCCGACAACTGCGAAGGAAAGTTGGGTCCCCATTAAGGCTCGGGTACATCCTCTAACAAGATGGGACCCGACCTCCATTCGCGTGTCGTCCTCCATACATAGTTCTCGGGAGCACGAATGTAAATGAATTTGGTTTTCCAACCCTTCCCGTGGGAAGACTTTAAATCCCCGAGAAATCTAACATTGGGTTTCGATTTAATAAAATAAAAACCCTCATTCGACTTAGGGAACTCGCTCACTTTAAACAGAGCACAAAAATTGGCCAAAGAAGCCGGTTGGCCCAACGATTTCATGACGAGGCAAAACCCTATGATATACCCTATAGTGTTAGGAACTAATTGGGACGAACATATTCCAAGACCTCTTATGATATCGACAAATTCATCGGCTAGTGGAAAACGAAGCCCGTTCTCCAACGAGTCGATGTGAAAAGTCCTACATCCAGCAGGCGGGTTATTCATCCTCTGATCAGGGGAGGGAAGAACGACGGACCAACCCGTCGGAAATTGATACTTAGACGCTATTGTTTCAGCCGAAAGCCGTAGACGACTTGCTCTTATTACTAAAATGATCTATAGTTCGATGTCGATCCGACATAGGTAACGATCGCACTACACTCTTCGACCCTGAACCAACTACACTCAACAACTCAGCTGATAAAGGGCTATGTAGTTTCCCTTCGAAAGGGATATCGAAATGCGACATTATAGATTCTACTGACAACCCCTCCCCCTCCCCAACCGACTCGTCCCCGACGGATATAGATCGACTAGCCATAGAATAAAGAGAGAGAAAAGAATACCTAGAAACTTTGGAAAGAAGACTTCGACAAGAAAAATACTTGCCTAAAACCGCTCGCTTCTAGCTCCGACAACCTGGCTCTGACTAGTAAAAATTAAATTTTCTGAGAATGGTATGAACAGTACAATAACGGACGCCTATTTATAAGAAGTCCAAATCTCAAAACGCGCGAAACTGACCGGTCAACCCATCCTTTTGAAAAAGCATTTAGAACAGTCGCGATGATTGGATAGCGGCCCATCCTCTTTTATTCATAAAACGGCCCAAAAAGCCCAATTAATCGACCTAACAACCTACTCGACTATCGATAAGAAATACGACAAGCAAGTTTTCATTAAAATTTCCACCAAAAACTTACAAAGGCCTAGCTACTTACAAACCTACGATCAACTATTATTTATCAATTTTCAGGGGGGGGGGAGGTATCAAACTACCAAACTCGTGGCCTCGCGCAATCACTTCCTCCTCATCCTCCCCCTCGAGGGTCTCGACCCGGCATTCCTCATCCCAAAATGGGCTGATTGCAGTACGATCGAAATCCGGAGTTAGAAAACCTTTATGTGCACATTGACTGATTGCTTTCTCATACATCTTCAACAGCTCGACACCCATCTTCACATCGGATATATACTCATAAACAGGGGACTCGTGAAACTCCTTGGCAATAGCCAACCTTTGATCAGGAGAAACAATTCCTTCTTGACGCGGGTCACTGGCCTTCATCCTATCATTCTCCATTGATAATAGGCTCAATTGCTTAACAGCTTCGTTAAGCTGCACTTCCTTGCCCCGAAGAGCCTCCTCCGACTCTTTCTTCAGCTCGATCAGCTGCTCGTCCTTCGTACAAAGGGCTGCCTCAGCCTCCTCCTTTTGTTTCTTTAACTCCTTTTCGGCCAGCTCGGCCCGATAATAACCGTGAAAGAGATATTGTAACATCTGCATGAACAAACCTTGTATGTAAGAATAAACAAGTCAAAGACACAACATGATATGTTAAAGAGCGGAGTACGTACGCCAACGCCGAATCGACCAGCAGTATGCAAGTTCCTCTGTACCGACTTCTTCAACAACGACATCTGGTCAGATTTGAAAATACCATGTATAAATGCCGAGAACGCAGAATCATAGGACTCTGAATTAAGCACCGACATATCAGGACCCAGACCTCCTGGATGTGTCAGTTCAGCCGACATCCAGCTTGATAAGCTCCAATCAAACTCCAATCTCTTCTCGTCGGAGACTCTATCGCTTACTTGGCCCTCTTGATCAACATTTCCCTCGATATTATCATCCTCTTCAACTCGCGGTCTTTTCCCCGACGACGCTCCTCACGAGTTATTATACGATCGGAATTTACGGTTTGACCTACATTGCTGATCGGTCTCGAAGTCGACGCAGGAACTCTGGAGATAGAGGCACGACTCCAAAATGCTACATTCTGCTGTTGCAAGTCGTGTAGTTCTTTCCCCTTCGGAACAACCATGGCCCCACGTAGTACTTCCTCCGAGCTGGGGTCTTCGGGGTCCCCTGGCTTCCTATGCGACGACGATAACCCACAAGCACGAAGCCGCGGTTCCTCGACCAGCTTCTGTACGTCGAGATTATATCGTCGGAGATTCTCGACGAAGCCTTCGTGCCAAGAAGGCTTAGGAACACTCTTCGGATTGATTGAGCCTACCCGCCATGGACAGTTGACGTTCCATTTGTAGCCCTTCGGGGGATATACATAAATATATCTCGATTTTCAGCCTTTACCATGGGAGCTTTTGGATGAGCACAGAAATCGATTGTTGTTTCCCCGAGATTTTACTTGGTAAAATCCTTCGTTTGACTTCGGGGATTCAGAAACCTTAAAAAGAGCCCAGAAGTTGCCGAAAGAAGCAGCTTGCCCGAGAACCTTCATAACCACACAGAAGGCGATAATGGTCGACATGCCATTTGGCAATATCTGAGTTGGGCGAACGCCTAATGCATTGATAATCCCTGCCACCTCAAGGGGAATCAGAAACTGAAACCCACCTTCTAAGCTAGCCTCATGAATTGCCATTCCAGAACCTGGAGGCTTATGCATCCTCTGGTTGGGACTTGGGGTACTTATCGTCCAACCAGTTGGAATCGAGAACGTATCATAGATGTCGGAAAGGGTCCGCCTATAATCTCCAGCCACGAATTCATGATACATTGTCTCGGTAAAAAATCACCGAGACCCACCTGCCCCTTCAGCATCACCAGACCCCTCATGAGACTCCACGAAGCCCACTACATCTCGTAGAGCCTCCCTGTCAACATCATCGAAATCCCCTTCTGTACTGCTTGACGACATACTTCACGTAATATAAACAGTTCGAAAGAATCCTGTTCAGAGTACGCCAAATTATTTACAGCAGAGTAATTCCGCTATACAGTCGTGGGGCCTATATATAGGACCGCAAAATAACCGCACAGGAAAATTGCACATTGCCCCCCGAAGCATTGCGACGATTCGCAATCTAGTCCAATTTTTGAAACACATCCTCACAAACGGCGCGCCAAAACTTCATGACTTCGCGCCACACTCAAACTCATGAACTTGGGGGACCACCAAATACCAAGTCTCAGTCTCTCGATATACTACGCTTGCCAATCCATAAAATTTTTCCAACTAATAACTTCATAACTTCAAGCTACACTCGAACTCATGAACTTGGGGACTCTTGATATACCAAGTCTTCGTCCCCTGACGTGGCATTCCACATATGCTTAAAATATAGGTATTTCATAAGCGTGTCGACTACCGTAAATACGCAATCGATAAGGATATCGATTGCCGACATTCTGAGAAAATTCACACCCTAGCACCACTGGGTCAAGTCGAATAAACCGTATCCATATCCGAACTCATACGTCTTGTCACAACCCGATCCGGTAGCTGGAATCCAAAACTATAAATACCCCTCTTTAATGAGGATAGGTACGCACAATCTGAATACATTACTAATACCATATCTCTTATCCTTAAGACTGACTTAAGCTTCGGAGGGTTATCACCGGGTCACCACCGGTATTAGCCTAACGTAGTTATCTTTGATTTCAGGTTAAGATCCCTAAAAAATTCAGAGGAAAAGCTTGTTGGACCTGCTTATCCTCCTATTGACGAGTTGTACTTAACTTGACACCTGGACATAAACAATAAACAATTAATATACGAAAGTTACACTCATCAAGGACTCGATTTGAATTGTCCAACGTTAAATTTGTTCGATTAATGTCGAGAACAGGAAGATGTTTTAATGGATGAGAAAATTTTGGTCTTGATTATGTGAAGAGCTGAAGGTTAGTATTTTTGATAGTCTTGGTTGTGAGTTTTAGTATAAATGGAGAAAAAAACTCTCTGATTATGTTGTTTGTGGTGGTGTAAATTTGAAATGTAAAATATGAGCTTTTTGTAGTGGGCTGTAAAGGCCCAATGCGGCACAAAAGCCCATTATATGAGCTTTCATATGGTTTCGACTCGAGGTTCGTGTAGGCTGTAGCATAGGGTCGAATTCTACATTTTATTTCACACGTAAAATATGAATTTTATCCGCTTATTAGTTGAAAAAGTAATCAATTAAATTTTGTAATTTTAACTTTATTAAAGATATAATATGGTACAAACGAAGGGATTCTAAATTTGTATATGGATTAGTTCAAATGCTAATTAAGAAATTTAATCTATATTAATTTAATTTCATGACAATATATAATGTGAAACAAATAAGGAGAACATGTCTTATCTATTTTCCCAAAAAAATTTCGTGTTTGGAAAATGCCAAACAAACATGTTTTCTAATTTCCGAAATAAACTTTTCATCCATTAATTTTCTCAGACTACTCTATCAAAAGCTAAACAAACAACAATTTTCTTATCTCTAAACAAAACCTATATAAACTCTACTTTGATTTGACATAAAGTAACATATCTCTTACACAATTTATCTCACATAACAAACATGATTTGACATAAAGTCTTACACATCTTACACCTACAACCCAACTCTTCCAAAAAAACCTACACCTACTTTATTTCTCAAACCACTCTATCAAAACCCAAACAAACAATATTACGCAAATCGAGATTATTTCACAAACCTCCACTACTCTCCCAAACTACTTTCTCAAACGCCAAACAAACAGGCCCTATGAGTTTGTACAATATATTTTCTTTTGATGCAGTATAATTATATTATTCCGAACTCAATCCAATTAATGAAGTTTATTACATATGATAAAAAGCTAAATTAAAACACTAAATTTTACTTTATTTGTATTATTAGTTCAATTATTGATGTTGATGTTTTTTCGGTGGGTTGGTCAATCACAAATACTAATGATATTTTTTATGTAACCCAAACAAGAATATCTTACAAAAAAAAAGTAAACTAGGTTGGGACAATTCTGACAAAACCACTCTGATGCCTAACTCAGACATTTATACTTATTTTTTTATAATGGACGTATGCTTTGAAATAATCTCAAGCGAAAATGGATTAAGTAATTAAGTACGAGGAGATTAAGGTTTAGTAATCTCTAAGTGCACTTTTTATAGTCATTGTTTTTTAGCCTTGGACTTGTTAAATGCTTTTTTTGTGTTTGAAACTCTAAAATCAGGGATCCATGCATGAGCTTTTGTCCTTAATGTTAGGAATTTGCTGGATTCTGCCTTTAAACAGGTTGTGACCCGCATCGACCTTCATAGAAGAAGAAGTTTGTTATGTCCTAAGATAGCGCGAGAAGAGCGCGTTTTCGATATACTTGAGATTTGTATTCTCGACGAGGGTGCGTTAATTTGTCATTGAAACTAGACTACATCAATTATTCTAAAACATGATTCAATAATTTTATTGAAATATGAGTTAACTTAAATATTTTACTTTGTATTATTGATAAATCATGTAATTAAAAACTTTATATACATAATATATAATGTTGTTAGGAAGAACAGTAATTCTATATATACTATCAGTCTAAAGAGATATTTCTCAATGCTAAATTATATATCTTCCTGCAGCATTAATTTATGCTCCTACTAGATAGTCTCTTAGATGTGAATTGACAATTCGATTTTCGCTCGTGCGAGTGTCCGACTACTCATTTTTCTTAGTTACTTATTATAATTTATTATATATTTAACTTATACGGAGTACTATTTTTTCTTTATATACGACTATTGTTTGGGAAATTTAATTAAAACAGTGGAAATATCAAAAGAATCAAGTGGGGCAGCATGGAAAAATTTGGGAATAGTTTGAGTGAAGCGCCACACGTGTGCTGTTCCAAGCCATGTGCTTGAGATTTTTGTCCCTTTGTTTTTCATCTCCCATCAATATTCATCATCAACCCAACTCAATCCAACCCAACCCAACCCAACCCAACCGTAACACTAATTTAGATGAATTTTGGCTCGGTTTCGCGGGTCTTAGTTTGAAAAAAATGATT
Source organism: Penstemon davidsonii (assembly GCA_034814905.1). NCBI lineage: Eukaryota > Viridiplantae > Streptophyta > Magnoliopsida > Lamiales > Plantaginaceae > Penstemon > Penstemon davidsonii. The sequence goes on from JAYDYQ010002534.1 coordinate 27,959,513, forward strand.
TGGGTGGTTTCGATGAAACCTTTGAGACCTCGTTTGGATGGGTTTTGGCTGTTGGGTTTTGTGGTTTGAATAAGTTGAAACCCCACTTGGATTGAGTTTGGATGTTGGGGTTTAGGGGAAAAAGTAGGTGGTAGGTGTTAAATCAATATTTTTTTTAGTGAGATTTGGGGGAAGAAGTAGGTGATAGGTGTCAAATCAATGTTTTACAGGTTTGAAAAGTTTGAGTGTGAGATTTTGAATAGGTTTTTTATGGTTTTATGAGTTTGGTGAAAACTCATTTGGAAGGGTTTTGACTCGGTCTCGCGGGGCCAAAACCCATCAACATACACCCTAAATTCCAAACTCAATAAATTAGAGGACTTGGTATCAAAATACTAGCTACTTTTCATCATGTATATAGTTACGTGAATTGATTGAAAAAAAAAATGAACTTAAACAAGATAAATATGCTATTTTATAGCTTAATTTTCACGAATTAATATGCCATTAGGAAGTTTTTAATTGCATTCACAAAATATAGAAAAATATATTTTTCAACGTGGGAGTACTGCAGGTTTTTGACGACTCCATATATAAATCTTGATATTTTTTGGAAAACTATTCAATGACACTGAAAATTATATTCAATGTAGCTGTGCTATACATATATGTTAGTTCTTGAGTGTGAAGGTGAATGAATAATGAATTTTTGATGGAGTTTGTAACGTATTAGTTGACATTTTTATTTTTATTTTTATTGAATCCAATATGTGTAATAATATGATACAAAAAAGTCACACTCTCAAGATAAAGAAAAATAATGGTGATCAATTAATTGTGATGCAATTGGTCCCTTATGGTCATGGTAGCTCAGCTGCGGAATTATATACCGGTTATAATAATTTAAATAGAGTAATTTCCAGATTTATAAAGCATCAGCTTTCGTAGCTCAGTTGGTTAGAGCACCCGTTTAGTAAGCGGGAGGTCTTGAGTTCAACTCTCAACGAAAGCTTAATATGATATTTTTTCATTATTATACATTTTACATAGCTTGTGCTATTTTATTTTTTATTTTTTTACCTTTAAGAAAATGCATTTATATGTATTTTTGTAATTAAAAATTAATTAAAAACATTAGAATAATAAGTTATGCAATAACATATTACGACTGAATTTTATGAAATGACTGAATTTTATGAAATCATAGTCTACAGACAAATTAAGCACTTTTATACATAATATATTTATAATTAATTCTGCTCAAAAAAAAAATTATAATTAATTATAACTTATTTGATCCGGAAAAAACCATCTGAAGTTCGGTCTGTCTGTTATCCGGCCCGCTCTACTAGACTAAATTAAGTTGTTAGAATTTTCTCTTCTTTATGGGCTTCTCTATGTAATGGACTGAATGTATCATGTTACTAGTTGTATCTCCCATGTCATGGGCCTCATGGACAGGAAAAAAAAAGTCGATTTTAAAACAAATACTGTAGCATATAAATAAAGTAAAATGTATTCATTGATCAAATTTCGGTATATTTTGATATATTTTCACCGATAAGTATCAAAAAATTAAGCTTTTGTTTTTCGCTCAACCAAAATGAAAAACATAAATTTTCAGTATTTAACTAACTGAAACATACAACGAACTTTAATTCATTAACATATCACAAAAATTTTCTATAGAATCTTTTTAAAAAAAATCAATAATGCAAGAGATATTTGAAAATTTATTTGAAACCAAAATCTAGAATTTCGTAATTTTAATCAAGGAGAATAGATTTAGTGTTGACTTAAATCGTGAAAAATTGGATCGAGAAATACTTCAAAGTACTTTTCATGTACTTGAGAAGATTTAAAAAACATTTAAACAATTTTTTGATTTTTTAACTAACATTAACTCGTGAAGTTTAAAAGATATTTAATCATATGTGTTCATAAATTTATGCTCTGAATATTTGTCGAGTTATAAATATTACGAGCTTGAAATTGGAGGAATACTTAAGGTGGGAGAATGAAATAAAAGATGTTTAAGGTAACTAATATAATATAGTATACCAATCTAAATAAAATTTAAGGACATGCTATCTAATTGACAAATCATATTGTGATGACAACTATTACATTCGTCCGTATATATAAAAATATTTCTCCATATAAGTCCAAATAAACTATAGTGCAATACAATATTTACAGTGTTCAATTAAGACTTGTAGGTGTAAGATGTGTAAGACTTTATGTCAAATCATGTTTATTATGTGAGATAAATTGTGTAAGAGATAGATTACTTTATGTCAAATCAATGTAGAATTTGTATATGTTTTGTTTAGAAATAATAAAATTGTTGTTTGTTTGACTTTTGAGAGAGTAGTTTGAGAAAATTAATGGATGAAAAATTTATTTCGGAAAATAGAAAACATGTTTGTTTGGCATTTCCCAAACACAAAAAAAATCTGGGAAACGCCAAACAAACAGGCCCACAACGTTTCCTCCATGCTGCATATTCACATGGCACGCGCATAAGCTTCACGTGGTTTTTTCTGTGTTCTCCAATTGAAATGAATCAAACGAATCCAATCTCATCCGTTGCACTTGGAAATTCTTCCGCAGGTTTGAAGAAATTTTTTATAATCAATTATAAATTAAAGTTTCATGATTTCCACACTATAAAAGCTATTTGATTAATTTGTGGCACTTTATTATATTGCATGGATAATATTAAAGTTTCAACTCTCACAAATGTGGATATTTTTTCTAGTTTAATACTAGTATTTGTAATTAGTTAATTTGTATCTCACCTCATATTCTGGGCAATGTGAACATAATTTTAAAATCCTATATTTTAGGAGAACATGAGGTGATGTGGGATTCCACTCCACATGTAATAACTATATTGGTCGATTGCACCACATGTGCTTGATTACGTGGAGCATCAATCATACTATATAATTTCTCGATTGGGACACTATAGTGATCCTTTTATGAATTTATTTTTGATATTTTGATCCAAACTCAAAATTGAGTAAGATTTTAAAATATTAGGTGTCATGTGCATTGGACCTCATCATTTTCTCTCTCTCCAGATTTTCAAGGCTATCTAGGTCCTAAATTTGAATTAATTCCTTTTGAAAAATATAGTCAAATACATTATATGAGAATCTCTCACAATAAGAATTTGAACTTGAATTCGCACATTATTCTTTCCACTAAACTTGACATTTGTTGGCACGGCCAATGTTTTAAAAACCGGATCGAACATCGAACCGGTAGCCTTATTGGTTGCAGTGGTTCAACCTGACGTCATTACGAAATAATAATTTAGCTTAAGTTTAATGTATGTAATCAAACATTTAAAAAAAAAATTTTTTTATCCAAACTTGTTCAAGTTATTTTTATAAACTAAATACTATCTCATATATCACAACTAGTAGACAAACAAATCATTTCAATGTAACTAAAAAGAAAAAAAAAACACAAGTAGTTATGCAATTCTAAATCCATCATAACATGTTCAAACAAGAATTATCACATAATTATATATATATAAAAAAAAGAATTATCACATCAATATTCAATAATAAGACAACAAACTCCAAAATAACCACCATATATCCAAAACATAGACCTAAATCAAAATAAAAATAAACATCAAATATCCAAAATATAACTATGATAACATCTTTAATAGTTAGATTGTCATAAATGGTCTGCTAACTACGTAGCCATAGATTTATGTGTTGCTGCAGCTTAGCTGGCTAGGCATGTACGAATCTGCAACACTATAACTTATCGCAAGCTAGTCACCAAGAATATCGAAAAAAACTACAAGTTAGAACAAGATTTGGTAGTGTTAAATTAGTGGAGATTCAGGCGAAGTATAATAATCCGAACAAGAACTGAACTAAGAAAAATCTCCAGTTGCTTCAACAAAATCACGAGTCTCTACTTATTAGTATAAGACGAGGGAGTATCATCATGCAGTTAGAAACTTCATTTCCTTGGCTTCAAGACGACATATTAACAAATTCCCCAAGCTTCGATTAACAACCTCTACTTGCCCATTGGTTTGAGGATGATAAGAAGTACTGAATTGAAGAGTGGTCCGATCCCCATTTTTCGCCATAGTGTATGCCAAAAATGACTTGTAAACTTGACATCACGATCCGAAAGTAATTGTTTTTGGAATGCCGTGAAGCTTCACAAATTTCTTGAAAGTAAAGACCAGCTACATGAGAGGCATCCAAAGTTTTTGTACAAGGTACGAAATGTGCCATTTTCGAAAATCGATCAACCACCACCATCACCGAGTCTTTGTTTCTTGGAGTTCTAGGCAAACCCAAAACAAAGTCAATGCTTACGTCCTCCCAAGGGGCTGTTGGGACAGGTAAAGGAGTATAAACTCCACTATTTTGTGAATGAGTCTTTGCAAGATGACATGTTTTACACCTTTCGATATATCGAGCAATATCTCTCTCCATTCGAGGCCAATAAAAATTTTCTTGCACAAGAGCAAAAGTCTTTGACACGGAATTAGGGGAAGAATTGGAAGAGGGAACGCTTAAACCTCGACTTAATATGATAATCTAAATAATGTAAATAATATGCAATATAATAACATGTCAGATATGTAAACGTGTATTTTAGATATATAAAGTAAACAATCTAGAGAATACTTGAAAATAAAATGAAGACAATGTCTTTTTTTTAATCTAACCTTTACTGAGAGAAAATATTAAAATAAGTTATTAGAAAGTAAAATAAATTAAGAATAACATGTTTATGATTGTTGTGCATATGACCATTTTATCTTTACATTGACGACATTCATGAATTTTTTTAAGGAAAACACATTAGGGTGCAAAATGTCATACAAATTATATTTTTATGGTGCAGATTGCCAACAAAAATTAAAATCAGGGTGAAAGCTCCATCATTTTATAATTTTAGGGTGCAAAATGCCAACATTTTATATTTTCAGGGTCCAGAATCTATATAACCAGGGTGCAAAGTGCCAAAAAAATCTAAAAGGACTATTCTACCCTTCTACCAATGAATTTTCTCACCAAAACACACACTAGGGTGCAAAGTGCCAAATAAATTATATTTTCAGGGTGCAAAATGCCAAAACTTTTTAGTCAGGGTGCAAAGGGCCAAAACCCTATAATTCCAGGGTGCAAAAGGCCAAAAACTCAGCTTAAAGTTATGCTCCGAAAATTTTACTATAGCATGCTTATTTGCCCTATATCATATTTGAAAATCATTGTGGCATGCATAATTCCTTGTATATTATGGGATATGATTTAATCTTGATCAATATCCCAAAAATTTGTTAATTTTCTACTGATTGTTTATTCCCTTTCATAAACTGAAACTTGTGCCGTTAGAAAGCTGTCGTGAAGAGCTTTCCAGCCATATAAAAAAAAATTTGGCCTCGCAGCGAAGGAGTTATGACATAATTAGCAAATACCCACTGTCGAGCACATCACGAGCAAAAAGCGTGTGACTTGATTGCGATTTTCGTCCAAAATTTGTTAATATTATAGAATATGACCATTTTATCTTTACATTGACGACATTCATGAGTTTTTTTAAGGAAAACACATTAGGGTGCAAAATGTCATACAAATTATATTTTTATGGTGCAAATTGCCAACAAAAATTAAAATCGGGGTGAAAGCTCCATCATTTTATAATTTTAGGGTGCAAAATGCCAACATTCTATATTTTCAGGGTCCAGAATCTATATAACCAGGGTGCAAAGTGCCAAAAAAATCTAAAAGGACTATTCTACCCTTCTACCAATGAATTTTCTCACCAAAACACACACTAGGGTGCAAAGTGCCAAATAAATTATATTTTCAGGGTGCAAAATGCCAAAACTTTTTAGTCAAGGTGCAAAGGGCCAAAACCCTATAATTCCAGGGTGCAAAAGGCCAAAATCTCAGCAAAAAGTTATGCTCCGAAAATTTTACTATAGCATGCTTATTTGCCCTATATCATATTTGAAAATCATTGTGGCATAATTCCTTGTAGATTATGGGATATGATTTAATCTTGATCAATATCCCAAAAATTTGTTAATTTTCTACTGATTGTTTATTCCCTTTCATAAACTGAAACTTGTGCCGTTAGAAAGCTCTCGTGAAGAGCTTTCCAGCCATATAAAAAAAAAAAAAAATTTGGCCTCGCAACGAAGGAGTTAAGACAAAATTAGCGAATACCCACTGTCGAGCACATCACGAGCAAAAAGCGTGTGACTTGATTTCAATTTTCGTCCGAAATTGACAGAGAAAGGAAATGTGTAGATGGAAGTGAAATCATGGTATTAAATTTATTTTTTCAGAAAGCATGGTACCAAATGTATAAAGTAGGTGAAACTTTAAAATGAAAAGTGCAATCTCCTCAAAGAACAAGTTCACAACGAACTTTAACAAAATGATGTTTTGACAAAAAATTACTATCACTGAAGAAGAGAGAGAGAAAATATATTTTGGGGTAAATTACGAATACCTCCCTCAGGTAAGCCCTATTTACAAAAATCTCCCTCACGTATTGGGAATTGCAAAAATCCCCCTCAAGTTTGTCACCTTCTTACAATTAAATCGTTGTCCCTAAAATGTTCCAATTTTTCCCTTGAAAGTTATTTGTAATGTTTATAATATGTTATAAATTTTAAAATTTGGGTGTTAACTGTTATATCTTGTAAATTATAAAAATAATAATCATATATTTACCACCAAAATAATTATTATAATTTATAATTGCACATAAATTTCAATAAATATTTCAATTTATAATACAATATAAACTTTAACAAATTAGAATATCTTATTTATAATACAATATAATTTTATTAAATATATTAATTTATAAAATAAATTCATTTAACTAATGTGTAAACAATTTGTTCATATTTATAAAATTCTATTTAATTTAATATTTTACAATTTAAATTGCTAATAAATATATAAATACCTTTTTTTTTTTGCAATATTTATTAAACTTATGGGCAATTATAAGTTTTATCAATTATTTTGGTAGTAAATATATAATTATCTCTTTTCTAATTTATAATATATAATAATTATCACCCAAGTTTTAACACTTATAAGACATTACAAACAATACAAATAATACCCAAGGGTAAAATTGGAACATTTTAGGAGCAAGGGGTTAATTGTAAGAAGGTGACAAAGGGAGATTTCTGTAATACTCAACACGTGAGGATGATTTTTGTAATTAGAGCTTACCTGAGGGGAGTATTCATAATTTACCCTATATTTTGCTTGAATGCTAGAAAATGGGATGAAAAATTGATCAAATTCTTCTGGAATATTCTTGCATAGACCTGGTCTATGAGCTTTTCATAGACCTTGTGATTGTAAATGCACCACATCATACATTGTGAGAGCATGACATCATCAAAATGTATTATATGGTGCATTTATAATCACAAAGTCTACCACTAAGCTCTTAAACCTGGTCTATATAAGAATTTTCCAATTCTTCTCTACCTGTACTAGCAGAATGACTATTTTGGAGAGACACGTGTTCGAATTTGATCAATAGCACTAATTCGGTCCCAAAAGGTGGCATCCATTCGGTTCAAGTTTAAACAAACGAAAACACATTGATTCAGTCAAATGGGAAAAAAACGCAGACCCTATTCAGGTATTCGGATCAGCCACGTGGATCACGTTCGGTAAATTGAATATGTCATGCGGCACCTGTTTGGTATCAATTAAAGTGTCGGACTTTTATATTTGGGCCAAAAGTTAATTAAAATTTCTCCACAAAATCAAATTCTTTTGAAGGCCGAGCCTTGTCGGGGAGAAATTATATAGTGCAATCGCTGCATCAAGTCATCAAATATACATGGTACAGCCCACCAATGTACTTGTGACGTGTGAAGTGATAATCCACATCACCCCATGCATGTTCTGGCAATGTGAACACATTTTTTAGAATACTATTTTTTTAGGAACATAGCCGAGAATAGGGTGATATGAATTATTACTTCACATGTCACGAGTGTCGTGATGGGAACCATTGTACTAAATAATCTCTTTTTGTCCGGCCAGACTGACAATCCGGTTGGGTACCCAATTGGGCTATAGGTCCACAATAACCAACAATAATTTAATTATTGTACGTATTTTAAATAAATTAACTCGAGTTAATAAAGAATTAATTTACAAATGAAGTTAGTTTGATACTCCCTCCGTCCCATTATTTTTATTCCATTTGCTACAGTATTCGATCAATTTTTTTAATCATTTAAGTGAGTTATCATGTTAAATTATTCACTTTTATGGTGTATTCACTTTTAATATATATTTTTAATGGGATTGGTTGATACATTTTCACATACACGGAGTCAAATTCTACTAATGAAATCCTTACCTACAGTTAGCAAATCTCCAACTTAGATTATTCAATAAAAGAAACAAAGGTCTCTTCAATCACCCTCTCCTGGTTTGGATCCCAAAAACTCCATGACTTTTGCCTTCAAACCCACACCTACTAATACCCATTCTCCATCAAACAGACCATTCACAAATTTCACATCAAGACCACCCTCATACACCATACCTAGACCACAATTTATCAATTCTGCTCCACAGTACCCGATCCGGATTCAGGATCCAATTGGTCAGATAAATAAAAGACATGTTCTTTTATTTATAAAAACACCAAATTAAAATACATAGAACGATATATTTTTCTACAAAAAGAAAATTGAGAGAAAAGAGAAAGAGAGATAAAGAAAATACGTTTTTTTGTGGGGGTGTAAATCAAATTGATGGTCAAAGTCCCGAGGTTCTTAGGATGTGAACTGTATTTCCCCTCCATTCGTGATTGGAGATCGACCAAGAGTATTTGGAGACAATGAAAATTCCGTTGAAAGGTTTCGTGATTCAACCACTGGTTAGCTTAATCAAGTACGATCCTTATTTATTATGCTTTAAATTTCGGATTTGAAGCATATATGTTGTATAAAACCAACGGATTCGATTGAAAAATACAATGTTATAGTTAATGGGATGAGTTGTATAATTAACTCATTTCCCTCTACATTTAATTTAATTATATTCACGGATTTGTTACGAGTGTATTAGTTTTTTTTTTTTTTTTAGAATACATCATCATCAATCAATAAATCAGAAATCATTTCAATAATTGTTCAAGTACAAATAATTATAAATAATAAATAATTATCAATTTCTAGTAATAACTAAAACAAATATCCACATTAGTAGAAGTTGAACTCAAGATCAAAATTTTGTTTCGAGTGTATGTTTTGGTTAGTTAAATATTAAAACCTTTTCGAGAATTTATCGAAAAAGTTTTGAAACACTTGAAAAAATAGTGAAAAAAGTTTACTAAATTAAGAAAAATAATTGAGTCTCAAGGTAAACAAACAGTTTCGAAATTATATCTGAGATTAATCTCTTCATTTTAATTTAAAATCCGTCATCTAATATGGTACCCCTCCATTTTACATCATTTATGTTTATACCATTGTCAATTTTAGTCCTCTTTGGTCAGAATTCTTTAATTTAGGCGGAAAATATCATGCGCCCAACACGTGACTCTTAATATTGGGAATTTTCAAATTTTAAGGCAAAATTGACACTTGAGATGCATGTGACCAAAATTGGTGGTCATTTTTTTGAGAAAAATATAAGAATTTCCCTTCAAAACCTGTCATCTATATACAATGATCTCACATCATGATTAAAAGAAAAAACTTTTACTTTGGTTACGTGCACATGTTTGATGATTTTGATTAAATATTATCTTACAAATTCACATCCTAAAATTGTGTAATTATTGCAACAAAACCCTCCCAAAAATTTCCAAATTCACATTCTGAAATTTTCTATATATTTCTATAAAAACCCCCCAAGTTTCAATACTACTTCCCTGTTTACCAACCCAAAAAGATTCGTTATCATAAGATCACACTGCCTTCTTTTAGTTCTGCACAAACTTACCATTTTGGTGACTAGTTTGAGTAATTTTGAGGGGTTTTTTTATTTTTTAAAATTATAGTAGCAGTATTACACCCAAAAAATTAAACTAATCTATAAGCCTATCAAATAATCACAGTTATTTGGGTCCAAAATACAAGCCCAAACTAAAATTACATGCAATTAGGATATGAGATTAGTCAAATTATCTAAGGATTGACTTCAAGAGATAAGAAATCATGGATGATGACTTTTGTTGGAGGAAGTTACTTCCCTTTATTCTAAGCATAAATTGAAATTCCTTCTATGAGTAATGTCTATGATCCATATGGAGGCCAATGTGTAGGTTTTAACAAGTGACCATCGAACACCAGGACAAAGTTGAGAGATTTAATTCGGTTATAGAAAGACAAATGCAAAAGTTTAACAACCGTTTCAATTATATAAACACGGAGTTCCTTCTTTGTGTTACATGTTTATACTCATTCGATCTATTTGAGGCATTTGACAAAGGAAAATTTGTTCGTCTTACCGATCGAATTCTTGAGTTCTCAACCTTGCCCGATCAACTTGAAAATTATATTAGGGATGTTAGATCAAGTGATGACTTTTCTAATTTGAAAGAAATTGGTGATCTTGCTAAGAATATTGGTTACAACTATAAGCCATGTCCTCGTTGGTAATTTACAAACTTGTGACATTGACAAAAAAGAATGAGGATATTCGGCTTTGAAGATTAAGAATCGATTTCGTAATCAAATGGGCGATGAATGACTAAATGATAGTCTAGTCACACCTTACATAGAAAGACATATTTAGTGGTATTTCAAATGATGATGTCATGGACCAATTTAAAAAGTTGAAAATTTGTCGGTCAATTGTTAATGTAATTGATGTTATTTGATATTATAATTAAGATATGTAGATGATTTGGGTTCTTTTGGGGTCATAATAGGGTATCATATGTAATTAAAGTAATTTGTGGGAATATTTTTTTCAAACATCACCTTCTATTTTTTGTTTTTTGTTTTTTGTTTTTTTTTTTGTATCTTCTCATGTATTTTCTCGTGAATGATATATAATTCTAAGTTTCACTGTTTGATTGAAATTTTTTTTCTTGTGTTTCGATTATTAATTTCATCGTAAATCATTAGCCCCACTACATCAAATTCTTAGTTCAAGCCACTATAAAAAGCTACTAATTATACACCTGTTTTTAATTCTTTCTTAGTAAAACAAGAATGTCTCTCGGGCCCAACCCAAGTTATACAATATCAATTTGAGGGTGAATATTTTGTGTGTTAAAGCTACTTTCTGACAAAGTAAATTTAATCTTAACTAGTTAGTTATCATTTTTTGAGAGCAACAGTGAAGTTTTATTGATGGAAAACTTCAGAAGAATACAAAGATCAAAAGCTAGAAGATGTTATACATTCATATCATTCAAAGCTAGCTGGGCTAAACTATGTGCTACTTCGTTGCCTTGGCGTCGAACATGACAAACTTGTATCGATTCAAAAGATGTTGCTAACATCTTTAAATCTTCTATAAGAACACCGAAAGAACCAAGGAATGTCTCCGAATCTTTTACGCGATCTATTACTGTCTTGCAATCACCTTCAAGAACAATGAATCTCCAACCCCTTTCGATAGCCAGCTCCAAAGCTTTTATAGCTGCCGATGCTTCCGCAGCTTCCACTGAGAGTTTGCGATCTATCAATAGACTCCTCCAATCAATGCACTCTCCATCATGGTTTCGAGCAATAATTCCCAAACCTGTTCTGTTTTCCGCGAGAGCACCGTCAAAGTTTAGTTTCACATAATTAAGTGGAGGCGTTTTCCATCTTGCAACTAATGGCAAGGTGACTTGAATTTGGGTGATGGCATTTGCAGAGATAAATCGTGTAATATAGTCTTTAGCAAAACAGACTACTTCATGCGGTTGATGGTTTCCTTCTCCCAAACTGAACTTATTTCTATTACCCCACAAAGCCCACATAATAGTCCAACAAATGTCTCTCTCCTTTGTATCAAGTTTCGTTCGAACTCTTTCTAACCATTCTCGTGCTGAAAATGAAATATCCGAAACTCCATAAGATGCAAAGGGAAGACTTGACAAGGCCCAAACTTGCCGAGAGAAGGGGCAAAGGAGTAGAGCATGCATAACTGTTTCGTTTTCACTACCGCAAACTGGACAGATATTTTCAATCGGAACATGTCGTTGGATAAGATTTGCTGCCACCGGTATGGAGTTCTTCATGGCCCTCCACACGAAGATCTTGATCTTGTTAGGGACTTTTGCTTGCCATAACCATTTCCAGTTTTCCCCTGATCCGCTGCTCGTGTGGCAATCATTGATATTAGACATTATTCTTTTAATATCAATAGCTAAGTGATAGGCTGAACGAACCGAGAACTGCCTAGTGGAATTTGAAGGATAATTTCAGCTTCTTCAGGCCAAAAAATTTGTTCTATGAGGTCCCATTTCCACCATCCCAAATCCAAGTCGATAAGATCACTTACCGTAGAAGTAGAAGGCAAAACTGATTGTGGAGAAGAGATCAAGAAAGTGCTTGGTCTAGGAATCCATTTACATCCCCAAATTCTCGTTTTAACTCCGTTCCCAATACGCCATCTAATACCCACTTCAATAATCGATTTTGCTTCAAGAATGCTCCGCCAAGTGAAAGAAGGGTTTGAACCCAAATTTGCTTCCATAAAATCACACGACTTGAAATATTTGGCTTTAAGAATACGGCTTAACAAATTGTTCGGGTTATGGATGATTCTCCAAGCTTGTTTAGCAAGTAAAGCAAGGTTAAAAGCTTCAAGATCTCTAAAATCCATTATTGGAGTTGGTTTATGAATTTGATTCTAATTTTAACCAATCGAGCTTAAATAATAGTCGAGCTCCAATAGCTTATTAGTTTTATACTTTTGTTACTTTTAACTTACATAGATTATTTCGAACCAAGACAATGTTGTTGAAGTTTAACTTGAAATTTGTATTAGAAAAAGCTTTTATTTGTTGAACTCGACTTGAATGTTGAGTACTTTGATTTGATTTTCACCTTTAGTAACGATGGTAAGGTTGTTTTCAGACTATTTTGGAAAATAGTCATCTGAACATTGTCACACATTTGAGTAATGAAATACTTCTTTTCTAAGGCTCTTCGTGCCAATATACTATTGTTGGAATTCTTACAGGAAAAAGAGCCTCACGCAGCGGAATATAAAATTTAGGGTCCCCTTGGGAATCTTGCCAAAATACGAATCTGGGTATATTTAAATTAATATAAGAAAACAATAAAAAAAAAGCAAATATGTTTTGTACATGTTTCCTAGCACTTCCAAGCTAAATCTGAATCTGTAGAAATCGACCCTTTATACTTTTGATCCCAAGCTTTACAAAATATCCCGCGTATTGCATTTCTACGGTTTAGTACACCATATGGACACAAAAACCTTAATATCTATGATCTGCTAGAACAAAGGGGGCGGCGGTTTTGGAAGAGAATAGAGGCAAATATTTGATTTTTCTTTTTTGCTGGTTAAGTCAAGAGTGTAAATGTGTACTTTTTTCCTTCTAACTAATTTCAAGACTTATTGGGACTTAGTTATAGATTTCCTTAATCCTAAATCAAATATGTTTCCAATTATAACCAAAACTCCTAAATGGGTTAGGCCCTTTTAATGCAAGACTTATTCTTTCACTTAATCTTGGGCCTTCTCTTATTAGTCAATATTGGGCCTCAAATAATCTTAAAGTTAATTGACCTAATTAATTAATATTCATTTAGTTTATTTAATTAAATTAGACTTAAAATCTATTTGATTAATTTCTATTAATCTTTATTTAACTAAATCGAACTCCAAGTCCATTAATTAAATCTTATCTCTTCAATTAATTAAAATCCAATTTTAATCAATTCCTATCTTTTTATTAAAAAATTATTTAATTTTTGACATCACGATCCAATGGATCGGATCTCACCCCAAAACGAGTCGACCCAGTCGAGCTCCATATCGCTTCATTGTTTTCGCTTTATGTGTATTGTATATGTCCATGTAGGTCCACCAAATAATTGATCGTGATTTATAATTAAATATTCATTTAATTAGTCGAGAAAATACTTACTCTTTAACTCAATTGAAAACACTGTTATTTGATCATTCCTAAATTAGCACCCACTGCTAATTTGGGAATTCTCCCACACTCTACAGTCAATGTCTAGCCACAAGCTCGTAGAGCCCAATCACTGGTGAATTAATTCAGTAAACATTTCTTCTCATTTAAAAATACCATGTACGACTTAATTCTTCCAATAGTTGGTCTCACAGTCGAGACTAAGGGAACGGACTTTCATCGATTCCCTTATTCGTCTCAACTATATGTATTATGATCTCGAAACTATTTCCTTTGACTTAGTCTTTATGAATTACTTTCATAAATATGTCGGATACCTTAAAGTTAGACATTTATAAATTAGCTAAAGACAACCATAATAAAGTAAGTGCATTTATTAATCATAAATAAATAGTTCCTTAATTATTACAATAATTGCAGCCAAATATTTAGCTTGCAGGACACTATTTCTATCAATTATAACAGTAGTGAGTTGGGTTATTGGAAAACACAAGATACCTCTTTATTAATAAGTCAAAGACATTAACCCCTCGCAAAAGTATTTTATTCATTTTATTCATTTTCATTTTATAATTATTACTCATTTTATTTAGCAGAGTGGAGTCTGTGGACAACAAATTAAGTGTACTTTAGTCATTAGGTCGTCAATTGAAGTCTCAAGATCCTGTGTTACACAATGGCAAAAATTCAATTTTCATACCATATAATAGGTCAAAGTTTATTTTTCATATCAGTCGAACGAAAATCATACCAAGCCACACTTCCGTCAGATATTTAGTGGAAGTGCCACGTATTCGTTAAGTTGACCTAAAACGGAAGTATGATTTTCGTTCGATTGGTATGAAAAATGGACTTTGGCTTATTCTATGATATGAAAATTGAATTTTTGTCTCACTTTCAATTTTAACCATAATCAACTTTAATTTGTTTGTTGTTGACCATTCATTTTCATCTAAACAAATAATGCAATGTATATTAACCAAATGGACAGACGACCTTTAGTAGGCATTATATTTTACTTTTAGTATCAAAATAGTCCGGTAAGTATAGGGATCGACGGATTTTAATTCGGAACGACTCCATGATGCAGACTCCACGCTTCTAAGCTTGTCCTCCAAAGTTTTTTAACAAATAGAATCAGACGATATTATTGGAGCTTATAATTTTTTTGTTTATGCTTAAACTAAAATAAAAATGACAAAATATTATTTTATTTATGTAAAAAGTTGTATTTGCAAATCATTGAAAACACAAAAATATTGCGTTTTTTGACATAAGCAATTTGATAAATCGAATATTAACAATATACTTATTCAATTTTTCAAACTAGTTATTATACTTCAAACAAGTTTCAGCAAATACCATAATGAAATATTTCAAGCACTAGCTGAAAAACACAACTACTTCTCCAATACCTTAAAATAATTTTGGGTAATTTTGTTTATCTACTAAAATAATGTTGCATAGTTATATATTTAAGGTCATACAAGGATCTGCACAACTTTACTCCGTTTGGTATATTTAATTAAATTCGAGTATAACTATATAGGTTGTGCTCATAGTTACTAATTAGGGTCTATATCCAACATTAATGATGGATTACTTCATGGAAATTGGTTTGCTATCGTACGCATTAAAAAATAAAACCTAGACCCCTCTAATAATGTAGTAGAGTTAGTAAGGGTCGATCACACAGAGAGTATCTAGTCTAATTTGATGCTAAATGGATAAAAACAAAGGAGGGTTTGAATGTGACGGATTTCAATAATTATGGATTAATGAAAATTAAATTTAATGAAAGTAATAAATATTGAGAGAATTGCATTTTTGATACTAAGCTTTAGGTTAATTCCCACTTTTGGTATTGAGATTTATGTGTCCAACACATTTGGTACAACGCTTTAACAAATTGTGACACGTTTGTTACAGTCGTTAAAAATT
The DNA here is from genome assembly GCA_034814905.1 of Penstemon davidsonii. Classification (NCBI taxonomy): domain Eukaryota; kingdom Viridiplantae; phylum Streptophyta; class Magnoliopsida; order Lamiales; family Plantaginaceae; genus Penstemon; species Penstemon davidsonii. Next base: position 27,975,557 of record JAYDYQ010002534.1, read on the forward strand.
GCCGTTATCTGGTGACATAGTCTAATTGCAAAGTTGATGCCATTACTTATATTGACTGATAATTTTACCCCATAATATTTCAGACTACCAAAAAAGCCCCACATCTCCAAATTTAGTGATGATTTTAGTCTACATTGTTGCAAAATTTCAAAATTGACTCGAATAAGACCACATGCAGACCAACTTGAAAATTTTACTTATTCTATTAAAATAACTAATTTGATTTATAATCAATATTAATAAATTAAATAATACTTTAACATAAATATCTCAAAAATTAAAAACATATTCTTTTTTGATATAAGATTTATATAATAGTATTAATCTATTTAATATTTATTAAAATAATAAATTATTTAATATTTATTAAAATAATATATTATATAATTAAAAACTATTTAATAGTTATTAAAATAATAAATAATAAATAATTTTAATTTAAAAAAAAATCCCAGCCCACCCCCACACACTTCCCAGGCCGGCGGCGGCCTGGATCTTCAGTCCCAGGCCACCGCCGACCTAGGAAGTGTGGGGGATAGGGGGTAGGGGAGGGGTGATAGGGTAAAGGGGTTGGGTGGGGTGGGATTTTTTTTTTTTAAATTTAAATTATTTATTATGTATTATTTTAATAAATATTAAATAGTTTTTACTTATATAATTTATTATTTTAATAAATATTAAATAGATTAATACTATTATATAAATCTTATATTTAAAAAGAATATTTTTTTAATTTTGGTGATATTTATGTTAAAATATTATTTAATTTAATACTATTGTTTATAAATCACATTGGTTATTAAATAAAATTAGTAAAATTTTTAAATTTGTCTGCACGTGGTCTTATTCGAATCAATTTTGAAATTTGACAAAAATGTGGACTAAAATCGTCACTAAATTTGGAGATGTGGGGCTTTTTTGGTAGCATGAAATGTTATGAGGTAAAATTGTCAGTCAACATAAGTAATGGAATCAAATTTGCAATTAGACTTAACAACCACGTCATCTCTTAACGGCAGTTTTTAACTTCTATACCAAATGTGTCACAATTTATTAAAGCGTTGTATCAAATATGTTAGACATATAAAGCTCAGTACAAAAAATGCAATTCTCTCAATAAATATTGATCTAAGTCAACATCCACTGTTAGAATCATATAACTGATCATCGATGCAAATATATAGCAATTCACACTTTGAATATTCATCGTTGGAACCAATCTCCTATCTCTCCTTAGTTTAGTTAATCATGAAAAAGTGATCCAATTAATCATAACTACTAAATAACCCAAGATAAGTACTAAAGATTTAATATAGTAGATGCTTTAAGAATTAGAGAGATCAATGAAACTAAACAATTCAAACAAGGGGTTGGATTTAATTTAGTCGACTTGTCTTCTTAAGATTAATAATTTCTGATGCAGCAAATTTTTTAATCTTAGATTCTTCACAAAATTAGATGGGTCAAACAATCACGGATTTGAAATCTAATCAATAAGTAGATTGAAAAGAATAATATAAACTAGTAGGCCTCCTAGTAATTAAACCAAACAATAATACAGAAGCGCAATCGATATTCAAAACATAAAATTATAATAAAACCAATTAAATCTCACAATTTTATTATTTCCGAAGCTTCGGTTTTCTTTGACCAATAACAAAGATTTAGCCACGTAAGGTTATTAATAACTCTAAGTAGAAGTCCGAGAGAAGAAGAAAGGAGGTAGGCTTCTAAGGTCCTATTCACAAAAGAAGCTAACACAACCCTAAAAAATTATTCTAAAATTGATATCCAAACTTTATATTGTAAGAATAATATAAAAATTAGAATAGTATCTCAATGTAAATAGGAGAGTGTTGATATCATCTTTCCAAATTTATCCATCAAGGATTGTCCCAATATCAAGTCAATACATTAGACTTGATATTTAGGAAACTTTCCATAAAACAGGGTACAACGACTTTAAATCCGATTTCGTCTAGGATCCCATCGGAATCTTGGAAACCCCCAAAGATAAAAGTTGTAGACATCCTTTGCCAATCTATAAATCTTGAATCATCTCATTTGGATATCGTATGATAATTTTACGCCCATAATACGAAGTTGTGTCAAAACTGCCAAGAAATTGTCTATTTAGCTACTTTTGCACTTAATACCTCCAATTGCATCCTAGATCGAAATATAAGAATAATAAGTGTGGTTTGGTGTCAAATAAATATTAAATAGTAAATAATAATGCATAAAAACTTGACACTTTGTATTCTTATCAGAAGTAGATAATCATCAATGAACTTTTATATGTAGGTCTCACATTAGAATGGAGTTTTGATCAATGAAATCAATCAACATTTCTAGCTAACAAATGGGTGTACTAGGAAAAAAAATATATTAGGGCTCGTCGAAGTTGATCCTAGCAAAGACCATTCAATGTTTAAGTTGGATAATATTAAAAGTGTAACACAGGAGTAGTTGAGTAATTTGAAATGTATATTTGATACCATTATAGGAGGTGAAATACCTTATTTCAAATTGGGTCGGTTTGTAATTCAAGTCAAATTATCCTTAACTTTTCTACCCAAAAAAAATAGAAAAATCTTTTCTCAATCAAATAATTTTACTTGGTGAGATTGGACAACAAATTTTGAGTTGTTAATAAAAGAAATTGTAATAGGCAAAAATTTATTTTTCATACCATAGAACATGAAATTTTTCATTTTTAATACCACACGTGCCTCGCAAGTGAGTTTTTTTCTCGCTCAAGGCGACTTAACGGACCACGTGGCACTTCTGTTAAAAAATTTAACAGAAGTATGATTTTGAAATGTCCGTTTATTCTACAGTATGATTTTCGTTCGATTGGTATGAAAAATGGACTTTGGCCTATTTTATTGTATGAAAATTGATTTTTTTCCATTACACAATGGTATAACATCTCGTGTTAAACTCGTTGATGAATCTATTAGCATATTATGAAACATGTCCACACCCATAAATTAACCATGGAACCTATTAAACCATTGTATTTCTAAATTAATCTGACTTAATTTATGTTTTGATCAAATTTTATATAAAAAGATCCTCATATCTCCCCTTCCCTTTCACCACACCCACTAATGAGATTGTCTTCAATTATCGTAGTTTATCCATTTCCCCATGGCCACTATTGTTTGGGACAAAATTCCCCACGTGAATTATAGATAACGTAGGACATTAATGTTAAGACATTTCTATAATGTATGTTGAATAATCTAGATTTCTCTAGAGAATAAGCATAGCCTTAAAATCAAATAGGATAATGTAGGACATTAGTGTAAGATATTTCTATAATTTATGTTAAATAATCTAGGTAATATAGATTTCTCAAGAAATAATCGTAGCCTTTAAATCAAATAGATCTTGTTCATTCATTTTAGAAGATCACTAATATAAATAGGTTCCTTCATTTGTCATTTGCATTCAACAAGTTGTATGTAGCAAGTAATTTCTAGCAATCTTTTAAATACCACATGGATGCTTTGAAACATGTTATGCTATTACATTTGTTATTAATATTTAATCAATTTGTTTATGTATTCATGTGATGCTATGCCAAACACTTTCATCACCACTTACAACCCTTCTATCGCTTCTAATTTCACTCAAATTTTAGAGTTTTCTTTTATCTTAAAAGCGTATGCTAAATAAAAGAATCACAGCAACCCTTCTATCGCTTCTAATTTCACTCTAATTTTAGAGTTTTCTTTTATCTTAAACGCATATGCTAAATCAAAGAATCACAGTAACCCTTCTATCGCTTCTAATTTCACTCTAATTTTAGAGTTTTCTTTTATCTTAAAAGCGTATGCTAAATAAAAGAATCACAGCAACCCTTCTATCGCTTCTAATTTCACTCTAATTTTAGAGTTTTCTTTTATCCTAAAAGCGTATGCTAAATAAAAGAATCACAGCAACCCTTCTATCGCTTCTAATTTCACTCTAATTTTAGAGTTTTCTTTTATCTTAAAAGCGTATGCTAAATAAAAGAATCACAACATCATTGATGTCATTGAAAAATGGTCTTTTTTGAAGTCCACCACCAAACTCAGAGATATTGACAATCGTTTGATCAAGGTTGTTGAAATGAAAAAACGGTCCATCAGAATCAAATTGAGACAACCATAGAATATTTGGGGGTCTAGCAAAATCTAATACCAGGGCCCTAGCCCCTATATTGTAAAAAAAAAGATGAATTGTGTAAAGTTTATTTTATTAAATATATATAAATTTATAGGTTATTAATAATGTTAAATAAGTTCGAAAAAAAACAATGTTAAATAAGTTAGAAAAAACTTATTAGATTTATGGAATGTTAGACACTCGTAATCAATCCACCAAATTTATGAATGATCATGTGACGACCTGACTCCGCGGGTCCATTGGATAAACTCGGTTAAATTTTTATTTAAGAAAAATATTAAAATACTGACTTATTTTGAAAAAGAGTTACCGGTTTTTGTTTAACAGAAACGATAAATTAAAATTGACAATTAAAAGTTTTAAACGAAAGCGGTTTAAAACAAAATAAGAACAATTTAAATTACTAAGTTTTTGAGAAAAAAATAAATTCAATTTTCATAGTATGCATTTAATCACAACATATCATAATATTTGAACAAAATCAACCGAGAGAGATAAATAAGTAATTTATAAAAATCTTGTCGCTTATATGGAAATATAAATCAACTTTAGCGATTCAAATATTCTAAGCAAGGTTTTAAATAAAATCAAAAAAGTACATAAATCGACAACAAAATATAACTTGTTTTCCTGAACATCTGAAACTGAAAAGAGTGAAACACGGAACGCATAAATTGATCATCTAACTTAGTGAGGTTGTGATGCAAATTTGCATGGATGCAGCATATTATAAAGCGTGAACACATTAAGCATATATTTTTAAGACGAAAGAAAGACATAGTTCACATAACCAATAGTTGTTGATGCCGTCCCTTACTTACCCTCCATCCTCAGTCTGATGTCCATCCAAGCTCACCATGTAAGGAGCGACCTTACTATCTAAAGTACATCGACATGTCTTTGCCTAAGTTCGTCCTTGTTCCCCAAGTGTTCCTCCCCATTTGGATTGTAAAGCCAGGTCTATGGGTAACCGTGACAATCCCGTTGGCCCTTGCCGTCCAGGTTGGCATCAAGTCCATATACCAATCAAAAAAGGCCCACACAGAATCGAAAACAAACGAAAACACAGATTCGGAAACAAACGAAATCATAACATATCAAATAGATTTAACATATTATCAACATTTAACAATTTATGGAATGTCATTTTGGTATCATGATAATTTAGTAAAATACATTCGCAACAAGTATATTAGGATGTAGCATGTATTGGGATAATCATGTTGAAGTGCTAAGTGATTTCATGCGAGTAATGTCGACCTAATAAGTCAACATATTCGTGACAACATGCAAGAAAATTTAGAATATAACATATGCTTTGATTATTAAGAGCCTAAGTACATGTTTGGACTCGATTTACTAGCACATTGGACCGACACACAAATTAAAAACACAGCGCTCACCTTTGCCGCTTTTTATAACGACGAAACTTTCACAAATGAAGCGTATCAGAAACTTGAGCAAGTACGTATACGACTTATAATTTATCTAACAACCTTACTTAAACATAACTAATGAAAATCCTACACGAGGATTTTCTAAACTTACACATCGCACAAAAATGCTTAGAACTTACGACATCAACTTCAATTAAGAGTAATTATTTTCAAAACTCAAAATACTAATTACATAAAAACAGCAAATTTTTCCCTCATTTTTCAGATTTACAAAAATAGCCCTTAAACTTTCTAAAAACTTCATTTTTTGCGAAAAATTGGAACAAACTTTAAATCAAATGATTTTTAACAAAACTCATATCAAAAAAAAAAAAAAAAAAACTGAGTATTAGGTATCTTGTTACTCAAAAAATCAAAGTTATAAAAATCCCACAAGTTTTAAAACAACATTAAATATCTAATATTAAATATAAACTCAACAACATTTCACAAAAGCTACAATGGATAAACAAAAGTTCTTCAATATTCAAGTTTTGTGCAAAAGCACACAAGATTTGAATTCTTTAAATAAATCACTTGAAAATCCATAACAAATCTGAAAATAAAGTTTATTTTACACAATAATAACATAGATCCAATTTATCCTTGAAAGAATTGATAGAAATAGTGTCCGGCAAGCCAACTGTATGGCTGCTATTTATTGTAATAAATAAGGAACTATTCAATTTAGATTAATAAATGCACCTTATTAATAAATGGTCATCTTTATCTTATGTAATAATTATCCGAACATAAGGATAGAAGTCCTTAGATCACAGGGCTATGGGACAACCCGTAGACTGATCTCCAAGGCCTTGATCTAGAACTTATTCAAGAGTGCACAGAAGTGGGTCCCCCCCCCCCCCCACCCCCCCCCCCCCCCACCCCCCCCCCCCCCCACCCCCCCCCCCCCCCACCCCCCCCCCCCCCCACCCCCCCCCCCCCCCACCCCCCCCCCCCCCCACCCCCCCCCCCCCCCACCCCCCCCCCCCCCCACCCCCCCCCCCCCCCACCCCCCCCCCCCCCCACCCCCCCCCCCCCCCACCCCCCCCCCCCCCCACCCCCCCCCCCCCCCACCCCCCCCCCCCCCCACCCCCCCCCCCCCCCACCCCCCCCCCCCCCCACCCCCCCCCCCCCCCACCCCCCCCCCCCCCCACCCCCCCCCCCCCCCACCCCCCCCCCCCCCCACCCCCCCCCCCCCCCACCCCCCCCCCCCCCCACCCCCCCCCCCCCCCACCCCCCCCCCCCCCCACCCCCCCCCCCCCCCACCCCCCCCCCCCCCCACCCCCCCCCCCCCCCACCCCCCCCCCCCCCCACCCCCCCCCCCCCCCACCCCCCCCCCCCCCCACCCCATTGCAATTAAACCAATACCATTAAACTCACATCCATGTTGATTGCAATTAAACCAATACCAATAATTTTCATTCAAACATGTTCCAAGTGTTCTGTTCGGTTTTGGTGCAGCGAAACGGCGAGTAGATTGTTGATATCTTCTGTAATAATCACCGGCAAAAGTGCAAAGTGTATGAGTTCGAATTTCGGAATGAATTTGTTTCTACTAAACCAGATCACCAGCAGTAAGTAATGAACAGCTCGAATTCATTTGAGTCTGATTTCGAATGAACAGATTTGAACCATTTTACCCCGTCTTCGGCATCATAGCTATAGGTCGCGTAAGATATCTCGGAAAGAGCCCATACCTGCCTTGCATAAGGACAATTAAGAAGACAGTGACTACTTTTGATCCCATCCACTAAATTGTACTTTGGGTTCTAAATTTTGAATGCATTTATTACTTTAACAAAGAAATTGCAAAATAAAAACACGTTATCTCATTAATTCAATTAGAATTGATCATGGTACTGAATTTGACTATAAATACTTTGCTTCTTTTTGTGATGATAATGGTTATTCTCATAATTTCTCTACACCTAAGACCCCTCAACAAAATAGGTTAGTTCAAAGAAAGAATCGTGTTTTATAAGAAATGGCAAGAACTTTTTTACATGAATATAGTGTACCTAAATCATTCTGGGCTGAAGCCGTTAGCACTGCATGTCATGTTTCTAATCGCGTTTTTCTTAGATCTATTTTAAATAAAACTCCATATATATGAACTTTGGAATGGGAAAACACCTAATATTGCTTACTTTAAAGTTTTTGGTTGCAAATGTTATATTCTTAATGATCGTGATTATCTTACTAAATTTGATCATAAGGTTGATGAAGGCATGTTTGTTGGATATTTTGTGACTAGTAAAGCCTATCGTATTTATAATAAAAGGAAATATATGTGCTAATTTTTTGAACTCCGAAAATCAACTTGCGGATATTTTCACTAAGGCTGTTGCAAATGATCAATTTTGCAAAAAGAGGAAAAATTTGGGTATTAAAAGTCAATGAGATTTGAAGATTCGGAACATGATACTGGAATTTACTGGAACTTGACACTATAATTTGTCGGAACATGCTTCCTCTAAAATGATTTTTTTCAAAAATTAGTCAGTTCTTATGCTTCCGCCTAATTATTCTTGAAACTCTGATCTTATTCCCTTCTTGCGAATATCGCCTAACTTAAGAGTGAACATAAGTTATTTATTAAGAGAAAACATCATCTAGTGTGAATGAAATCCATTCAAAAAGAAAAATAAGGATGAAGATGAATCTAAGTATGAAGGAAATGAGTCCGAGGAAACTGATTGATTGACAAAAGAGGGAGAAAGTAGTTGTTTTTGATGCTTATATGCTTGCTGAATTTACTATTTGTTATTATGCTTGCTGCCTATATGACTTAGATATTATATTAGTTTATTATGCTTTATGACTAGGATACTCTTATATGAGTTTAGACTTAGATACTCTATATGAGTTTATGGATATAAATTGCTATATTTTTTGTCGTGACTTAAACTGCTCATGGCATTGCATAACATTTTAAGAAATCGCATAAAAATATTTTTCAAAAATTCATTGGTCAAAGAGACTTAACAATTAATGCCAAGAACTCTTATAATATCCCAATAAATATTTTTCTCAAAAATTGCCCCATTGATGGGAGTTTGAAATTTTAAAAAACGCAAAAAGTTAGGGGGAGTTCCCTTAAAAATCAATTTATTGCATCAAAAGTTGTTTGTCCATCAAGGGGGAGATTGTTAGCCGAAAAGTTGATGATTAACAAACGAACTTTCAGTCTTATGATATTAACAGGTTATTAAATTAAAAAGACCAACACATTTGCATAAGAGAAGGCCCGACAATGAAGGAAGATTCGTTATTAAAGAAAGGCTTGCACATAATTGGAAAATAACTCATGAGAAGCTCATTTATGTAAGAAGGTCCGCTATGATGGATGAACAAGCTCAAAGCCCCTAGCACCCCTGAAGGGCTCAATTTTGGATTCAAGAAAATAGTTGTAAACTCGTAAGTAATTTCGATTGTGAAAAGAGAAAGAACTTCCTTAGCCCAAAATAATTTTTTCAATGTTTTTGGCCCATATATTTTCGGCCTCTTAATAAATATGTTGAATATAATTAATTTTCCCTCTTTTCTCAAATGAGCCGAAAATTTCATTTTAAATTAAGCCAAATTTTCTGAAATTATTTTATCCTAAGTTGTCAAATAAAATGTATGTTCCTATAAGCTATTATTTAAAAAATATTTTTCAAGGAAAGATTTCTCAAGATTTTATCTTAGCTAGCAAGTAATTTTTTCTCTAAAAGTTTCCTAGCTAAATCTTACCATTCAAAATGATCTCTTGAAAATATTCTACATATCTTTTTCAAAGAAAATATTTTGTCTTCAAACTTGAACTAAAATATGTCCACATTAATTCACTTATTTGAAGACTTGTCACATGTGAAATAATCTTGTAAAATATCTTTTAAAGTGACAAAATATTTTGTGAATAAAAAATCTTTCCCTTTTGTGAAAATCATCACTCACCTATAAATAGGGAGTCACTCCCATCAATTTTTACGACACAAGAATTATGAATTTCATTTGCAAAATCATTTCATAAGCCAAATTTTTTAGTCCAATTAATTCTACACTTGCAAAAATCGGTTTTTTCAAAAGTTCAAAATCTTTTGTTCTTGCTCTTTAAACTTTGTACTTTGAGTGATTAGAAGAAAAAGAAGAGTGTTATTCTGTTGTAAAATCAGTTCACTTAGGAGCATTATACTGTAATAAAAAAACATTTATATTTACTTGAGCGAAAGTTGTAAACTTATTAGCTTGTTTAGTGCCCGAGAGTTCTAGTAAGCACGTGTGTGAAGTGCGATAGGACAAGAGTTGTAGTAAGCATTGTTTTGTGCAATAGGTGGTTACCTAGTAAGCACGAGTTTTGGAGTGATAGGTGAGTCCTAGTAAGCTCGGATCAAATCGAGAGTAAGTTTGTAACTTGTAATCTCATATGGCGAAGATTCGTCCTGCAAGCCATTAGTGAATTTCCCAGGGGTGCTGGAAGAGTGGAAGTAGGCCATTTGGGCGTGAACCTCTATAAAACGGCGACTTTGTCTATTTACTTGTTCGCATTTATTTTTATCATTTCAAACTTATTTATTTTCTGGAACAAAACTAAACACATAAACTTTGTGAAAGATTTATAAACCTAATTCACCCCCCCCCCCCCCCCCCTCTCTCTCTCTCTCTCTCTCTTATGTAGAAATTGGGTATCACCCCATTACTCGGATTCAAATGACAAAGGGACAAAATGGGGAAAAAGCATGAAAGTGAAAAGAGGTTTCACAGTGAAGCCGTTGAAAAATCGTGTTTCCACCACCACGCAGGAACCCACACTGTAAATCAACTGAAATCACAATAACCTTCAATGTGTCCACATGCTAAAATACTTTTAAGCATATGTCACTTCTCTTGATTATCGATCCGCACATAATCCAACACTAGTAAGAATCTTTTTTATTTATTTAGCAACTCTTCAACGCGATTTTGCAATGATTCTAACTTCTCGATATCCAAATCATCTCCACTCTTAGATGTGGATTCCATAATTGCCTTAAGCAATGTTCTCAAATCAAAATTCAGTAAAACAAACTCAAATTTTCATCTCAAAATGCTCAACTATTCATGAAGACCAATTCAACAAACATTGTCTTGTCAAGTCCCCCAAGACAATTATGGGAATGTCATAGAGTTCTTGATGGTCTTTCACATGGTTCACCAAGATATCAGCTATCATTCTCCTCAGGCCTTAGGTCATGGAGAAGTTTTACTTTTGGAAATGTAGATAAGAGAATCGAGAAGTCAAGGCAAAAGATTAATAAACTTCGAAAAGGTCATAAGACTTTATTCAAAAGTTTAAAAGAAGAGTCTTTCCATGAAATTGGAGAATTTGCTAGACAAAGAGGATCTTATGGTAATTTTAGAACAATAATTAGATAGACCCATCATTTAGGGGCCTCAATAATGGCCCCTAGTTTTGGAAATTCTTAGTAATTATAGTTCGATTTTAATTTTTCAAGTTTTGTATTAGATATCTATAATCTCAAATTTGATTCCTTGGTTTCAACTTAACAATTAAGTTATTTAGTCAAAACTATAAAATATCAAACATGGTTTTCAAATTTTAAATAACATTGTACAAGAGAATTCATTAAAAAGTCTAAAAAAAAAACAAGAACATATATAAAAGTCCTTGCAATTAATGTGTGAAATAAGTTAGTCACGTGCAAAAAACGTGCAAATTTCTAGTAAAAATAAACAATAAAAAATATTCTTATTGTTACATGGAATTAACTTCCTATTTTGGATGAAAGTGAAACTACTTGAAAGAGGCTACCAAGTGTCTTAGCAGCCAAGGGTACATTTTTCACTATCTGTTTCCATATGTTCAAAAGACCAACTTGAGAATGAATAGCTGATACAGATAAGGAGAAGACCTTGGTTTGTGGGTGTTTTTCAACAATGTTTATTGCGTAATACCTTGTGTAAGAAGCATCCCGTCATTTTTTATGAACTCACTCAGAATGAAGTATGTATATAGATTCTTATATTTTTTTCTAAAATTTCTTGCTTAACATCACATAAACTTAAGCAAACAACTTTTATTTCTAATTCAATAAATCTCTGATTTTGTGCATTGTAGATTTTGGTTTGTCAAGTTATCTACATTTGTTTAAGAGTTTATTTCTTGTTAGTTGCTTACATTAGGTTTTGTTAGTTGCTTAAACTAGGTTCTGTTAGTTGCTCATATATATTTATGGTATCTTGTCGGATCAATCTTTATTTTCATTAGGTAAGTAGTTTGCTATATGTTTTTAAGATTTTGTTTACTGTAACTTTTTAATTTTGTGCCCTTTGAAACTAAATCTTTATTGATGTTCTTTATATTTTCGTAATAACGAAGAAAACTACATACATGTTATTCGTGTTGAATTTAACCTGAGCATGCTCTTTTTTCTAATTTGTCTTAGTCTTTACCAATATATATATCGTAATAGTACATGCCATCATCTTCTTCAATCTTCTCATTCCCCGCACCATTCCACCACCAGAAAATGAATCTCAACTACGCACCTAGTGCCCTACCCTATTACGGTGAGCCCTCTTCCCCAGCCAATAGTCCCCCACCACCCGATCACCCATGCATCTTCCAAAGATACTTGGATAAACAAGCATCTCTATATGAGTTGCAAAAAACCAGAGGATTGGAAGAAGAATATATTTGTTGAATGTATTTAATGATTATTTGGATTAATAGAATTAATGAATTGTTATTATATTTTGGTGTGTTTAAAATTTCTTTGGGTTATTTATATTTTGCTTTTAAGTTTGAGGTACAATTTGTATATATACTCGGAAGCAGTCGATTATAATTCTAGCATTACTTTTTATATGATTATTTTGATTTTCTGATTATAGGTATACATGCTCACTTTAAGTCTTTAATTTCTTTTGTAATTGATTTAATTTACTATTTTTTTAACTTATTAATTTAATCTCAATTTCTTTATAAAATGTAAATGTACTGATTAATTTTTCTAGTAGTATAGAACACTGCATGAATGATTGTTTTGCTTTATTATGCCTCTGGTAAATAACCAATATGAAAGGAAACACCATTTCCGGATTTGTTAGTGAGAGCTAAGCTATAAGAAATTTAGTTGATACTTGACTGATGTACTTCTGATAAAACTTTTAATTGCTTTGCCTGGATCATAAGTTCACTTTTGACAACTGTGGAAACCCAAGTGCTGAATACGCAATATAAAACTTCCGTCAGCTACTTGAAGAATAGAATGACACTAAAAACCACCACCACCACCACCAACACGACGAAAACTTTCATTGATAAATCCACCAGAATCACAATGGAAAAACAAATCATTTTGATTGAAGTGGATGTGAAGCACAAGGATGGCATACACTTTTTTATCCGATTGGCTCGCCTTTGTTTAATTGCTCCTTTATATATGTACTTTTTTTTTATTAAATACACATATTCAGTGCACCAGTAGCTAAAAAAAAATATTACCATATAACATTAACTATTGTTCGTACAAGAATTTAATTTGGTTGTTGATCATTTCCCTATAAATAATGGCCTAACAACAAGGATGTAAACATATAATAAACCAAGAAAAAATTACAAATTAACTAGAGGACCGCAATAATCTTTTAGCAAAATGGTGAAGCGCAAACAAAGAGTAAATTCATGAAATTTATATATACTTAGATGATATACATGTATAAGTTATGGATAGTAATTATTTATATTTGATGTAATTAAACTACTTTAGAAAGGAAATATTTACATGTACATAGAAGTATATTGGATGAATCTTAATTTTTTAATTGGATTGATAGGGTTTTTTAATGGTTTATATAGTTTTTTATGAAGTGGATTTTTTTTTTATTGTTTGATTTAAAAGTTTGGGTTGAATTATTTTATCAATTTTATGTCATGGTATTTTTGTGAAGGTGTCACCACTTCATGCGTAACATGGGTCATTTGTTAAGTGTAATTTCACGGTTTCACCTAACCTCATATATGATTAAATTGGCTATAATAATTAATATACAAAAAATACGCATCCTAAATCAAGAACAACTTGACTAAGCCATGTAGGATATCCGTCTAGAAGTATTGACTTCTTCTTTGCTAAAAGGTTTATTTGATGAAGCATGATCAGAACTTCTCACATCTGATTAAGTTACTTGTTATTCTTTGGTAGCTTGCTTCAATCTCCACCATTTTACTCATAGATGGCCGATCTTTCGGATTCTTGTTCAAACAACTATCAACCAATTTTGCGATTCTCCTTGCAGAATCGAGTGAGTACTGATTCTGAAGCCCAGGATCGATTATCATGCTAAATTGATTACTATTAGTGGGTATTGTATTAAACATATTTTTTAGTTTTAAGTAACATTATACAATAACATTAATTTATAAACAACTCAAAATACAACAATAACATATTTAACAGTTTTTACAATTAAAGTATTGAATGAGTTACTCACGTGCAAAATACGTGCATTTATCTACTACAGTTTTGATATATTTGTCATTTCTAATTTTCTTCAATTACAAACTGTGTGGATATTGCTCTGGATGCTAAGTTATAGGATGACAGTGATGCTCGTATTCTTTAATTAAGGGTGTGGATCAATGTTCATTGGTTCCCTTAGGAGTGGTTATTTGACCTTGAGAAAAATTTATTCTTATGTATGAGAAGAGAATTAATAAGTTAAGGCAAAATATTAATAAACTTCAGGAAGTTCATTTAAGAGCTTATTCAAAAGTCTATGAGAAGAGTCTTTCCATAAAATTGGAGGATTTACTAGACAAAGAGAATTGGAGATATTGAATAAATCTGGAATTAGGGATTAGGGATTATTGTATTAGGGATTATAATTTAATTACTTTTATTTTTATTTTTATTTGTATCTTATTTAGTAGAAGCTCTTCACGCTTTATAATTAGGTTATTTATTTGTTAGTTAGTTTATTTTCACCGCCTTGAGTCTTGTATACATACTAGGGTTCGATCCTTGTTATGTAAGCTTTTCACAATAATAAAATTTATTTTCTTCTTTATCCTTTTCTCCAAGAACACGCACTACACACACCATATAATCAAATAATATTAGACATTATAGTTTGTATATAGGGCCTTTTTGCATTTGTTATTAATATAGGGATTAATTCTGATTTCCTTGATTAAGCCGCCTTAGTTGCTTATAAGTATAGGTGGTATGTTGTTTGTTCAATACACTTTTCCCTTTATTGTAATTCAAATTAAGTCAATCAAGTTTTGTTCTCAATGAAAGATTTTTCCTTTTCCTGTAAATTTTTCTTTGTTTCTTTCACATTGTTCTTCAATTTCAAATCAATTCCTCCAGATTTAATATGGTATCAGAGCATATTAAAATTATGTTGTGATCAAACTCTGATTCTTGATCATCTTCATCAATTCAGTCCGTGTACTTCATCTTCAAATTACTTTTTATATTCCCTTGAATTTTCTCTCTTGTCCTCTGTTGATTTTTTTCAAGTTCTTCCTCACTCATTCATGGTGATTCAACACCAGTTTCAGTAGAAAATTTCAATCAATACATCTGATGTGCATTCTTAAATTCAATTCAATTTTCATCATTCGGAGTACAAGAATTATTTCCACAATTCATATTCGTCTCCAATCTCTCTGATTCATGCTTTCAATTTTTCTCTGAATCTTGCATGTATCTTCATCTTTATGCTCTGCAAGATTTATGATCAGCACAAACTATTCAGTTGTGATTTCATCACGGTTTCTATTCCTATTCCATTGCCAATTCCGTTTATGTTCATCTGCAATTTTAAGTTCAAATTTCACAAAATTGTGATATTTCATATGCAAGTTGTTCGCACATAATCTGTTCGACGAATTGCCTCTTTATCCAAGAATTCTGATTTTCTATTTTCTGCACTACTCTTAAACATTCATTCATTTTCATTAAGATTCATAAATTATGTTCCAGTCTTCATATCTATATCATTTACGTTCTGCAATATGTCCACGGAACCTGCAAATCAATCCACCACAGCCATGGCCAGATCAATTACCAATTAGATGATCCAAGAAGCCCTTACTTCATATGTCTCCTTAACCAAAATTACTTTCATCATATCTGGTTCATCATCCTTCACATTAATTCTCAATTTTTTTTTCTATTATTGTTTCATTCATATCCGATGCTATATTTTTCGTATATTCATCGTGTTTGTCTTCTTCGAGATTTTGTCTCCATTATCAACTCTTTCAAGATTTGGTTTGATTTCCACAATTAGATTCGAAAATCATCTCTGGGTTATTCAAAATCCCAGATTTTCATATATCAATGTTTATTTTCAATTCATATCATATCCTGATATTAATCAAGGTTTCTTTCATATATCAATCTCTTTTCAGCAATTATGTTCATGCAATTGCTCCGATCTTTATGATAATCCGATTTTCAATATCGGTTTCTTCGGATTTGTCTTCTCCGATCATCAGTTCATCTATCTAGATTCACGAAATTTATATGGTTCGTATCTGATTTCATACTATTCAAGATTCATCTCTACACTGGTTGCCGATTTTATCTCAGTCGTCATTTGGTTCGTTTTTTCCAAGCTGTCCATTAAGGGTGCTTAATGTCCAGCTTGCGAGGGCATATTAGACATTATAGTTTGTATATAGGGCCTTTTTGTATTTTTTATTAATATAGGGATTAATTCTGATATTTTCCTTGATTAAGCCGCATTAGTTGCTTATAAGTATAGGTGGTATGATGTTTGTTCAGTACACTTTTCCCTTTATTGTAATTCAAATTCTGTAAATCAAGTTTTGTTCTCAATGAAATATTTTTCCTTTTCCTGTAAATTTTTGTTTGTTTATTTCACATTGTTCTTCAATTTCAAATCAATTCCTCCAGATTTAATAAATAATTCCTTTCACAATCTATGATTAATTACAGATTCTAACATGGTATCAGTTTGAATACATATATTTCCGTTGCTATTGACGAGTTTATACTAATTTTTTGTTCATAAAACTGCATTCAATTCTGCAATTCTTTCTTTATCTTTTTTTCTTGTTTTTCTTCTTCACCATGACAACTGAATCTGGTGTTAATCCGTCTGCAAATTCTTCGGCTTAGAATTCTTCTATGACTGGGAGATTTTGTTCAAGATTACCCATGGAAGATCCCTCCATCCTTTACTTTCTTCACTCCTCTGATGGCCCTGGTCTTCTTCTTGTTCAAAACAAACTCACTGGTGACAATTATGTTGCATGGGCTTGATCAATGTCTTTGTCCCTGAATGTCAAACACAAGATTGGTTTCATTAATGGAACTATAACAGATCCTGGTCATGATGTTGAAATTTTACAAGATGCTTAGTCCAGAAACAACGATATTGTTGTTTCTTGGAATCTAAACTCTGTTTCTTCAGAGATTCATTAGTGCAAAGGAAATTTGGGGTGATTTGAAGTCTAGATTTCAACAAAGATGTCACACCCCCGTCCAAGGTAAGTCCCGAGCACGGAAAAGTGATGTGCATGTCAAGCATACCATATCAAGTACATATCATGTTATAAACAAAACCATATCATATGACATATAATTCCTTAATAAAACATGTAACATAACAAGTGATAAATGAACGGATATAAAAATTCCGCCGAACTGGTAAAAGTTTTACAAAATAATCGGACATTATTCCTACTATACTATAGCATAACAAAAATAAACAACATGCACAAATAATCAAACCACCAAATGTGGCACCAACAAAAGTATATAAATTGTTGGATAAAGATGAAGAAGCGAAGGGAGGTTTTGATGATTTTCAAAATTCATCAGCTAAGTAATAGAAGCTTAGTTAACCTCTGAAATAGTTCAATCGAGAAGACAAGTAAAATCAGAAGATTGAATTTTGGTCCAGAAGACTACTGATCTAATGCTGAGTACGGAATCAAACTGGTGGATTTCAGCAGAGTCAAATCAGATGAGTTCAATTCGAATCAGCAGAGTTGATTCGATCAGCAGAGTAGAATTTATTAGAAAGTCATTCCAACGGTAATAAATACACTCGGTGTAATAAATGTTGTAAGAGAAGGGTATTAATGACAAATGATTGAAGAGAAACCTCGGATCAGCAAGGTGCATTTAATGCGATTGACAGAAAGTACAGCAGAACTGTACAATGAATAGTTGCAGAGAGCCGTTCCGAAACAGGGACCGGTACTCAAGAAAGATCTGAAATCTGTCTCACTTCAATGGGCAGAATCCAAACCTCAAGTATAAATAGTTCGAGATTCAAGAGTTAGAGACAACACAACATTTTGAGAGAGCATTCAACGATCAAAATTTTCTAAGTCTCAAAAACTCATGAACAGAACATTACCAGCCGAGTCATCTGTTGACGAAGCCGAGTTGAAGAAACAAGTTAAACACACAAATCTGAGTGATTTCTATACTATGAGTGTTGTGAAAGGTGTATATCCATCTTAGTGAGTGATATAACTTCAGAGGATAGGTCTTCTTTATGAATTCCTATTACGCACTTGTGGCTTTATTATTTGTTGTAAAAGAGCAAGCAGAGTGTACTATTTACTTAGTGTTCATAGTATAGCCTAAATTTTCGTGATTTAGAACAGTGGACTAAAAGACATTCTTGTCTATATAACCACTACAAAAATTCATGTGTTTGATTACTTGCATATTTTCATAAGCAAACAAACACTTTGAAAGCTAAAGATTTTAAAGGAGTTTTAAAACTGGGGATAAAATCTTTAAGTAAAAAAAAACTTGTTTGAAAAACATTTGACATAAATCCTCTGCATACAAGTTTCAAACTCTGATTTATATTTGAAACATATAAGTAAAATCAAACTAGTGGTCAACTTTTGCTGAATAAGCTAAGTGCAAAATCAGCATAGTAGTCTCACGAGTAAGATCAGCTTACTCTGCTAATAAGAAAAGTTAGAGAATTTTAAAAGGTAAAAAGGTCTATTCACCCCCACCCCCCACCCCCTCTAGACGTCATTTTGACCACTTGGGACCAACATAAATAGACCACGATATTGTCGCAATCATATAAACAAACCCCGCTGTAAACAAATGTCATATCCTCAACTGAAACGGTACAAACTACGTGTCTAATACTGTGTTACAACCAAGATAGCCATAAGTACAAAATACAAGAGTGAGGCTATGAGCTACAAAATATACAACAAAAGAGACTCAAGGATCTAAATGATCCATACATGTGCAAAATGCCTCACCACGATATACAACGGCCTTACCAAAACTATATACAACAATCTACCCAAAGCTACTCGATGTCGAACCCCGATCCTCACTCAGGCCTACCGTCGGTGGTACTGTGATCTAAGGAAAACAAAGTAAACGGGGTAAGTCGAAAGACTTAGTAAGTGATACAGTGATGCAAGCATGTGGGAGAGTTATACAATTATAACAATTAATCCAAAATAAAATTTATAACTCCATATATCATAAATCAAGTCATATACAAGTCAATTAACAAGCTATATACGTACGGGCACGTTGTAAAGCATATAACATGAAATTAGGATACGTTATCGATGAAGATTTACTCGATGCCTAGATCGTCGAACAAATGGGGGTAGTTCAATCTCATGTCAGCTTCCGTTTCCCATGTAGCTTCCTCTATACCATGATGTTTCCAAAGAACCTTTACGAAAATTATACTTAGATCGCAATACTCATTCTTTCGTGTCAAGAACTCGAACTGGATGCTGATCATATGATACATCGGGCTGAACCTCAAGTAGCTCATAGTTCAAGACATGTGACGGATCAAATATATACCTCCGCAATATAGAAACATGGAAAACATCATGTACTCCTGTGATTGATGGTGGTAGAACCAATCGGTAAGCCAACGAGCCTATCTCAAAAGGGCCTATGAATCTCGAAGTCAACTCACTACAAGAAAAACAGGTTTTTCCGATTGATTTTCCGACGAATTTTGAGGAAAATCCGTCGGAAAAAGTGGCGTAGGAAAACTTTCCGACTGACATATTCCGACAGAATTATTCCGTCGGAAATTGTATTTTCCGACAGGACTTTTCCGTCGTTAATTGAATTTTCGATGGAATTATTCCGTCGGAAATAACTTTTAAATAATGTTATATTTATTTCCGAAGGAATTATTCCGTCGGAAATTATAAATATTTTTTATTTTCTTTTATTTTCCCACGGAATTTTTCGGTCGGAAAAAATGAAAAAAAAAATTAAAAATTCCCAAAAATATCGGACCTGCTAATAAAAAACTTAATCTATTGAGAATCATAAAATATTTTACAATTCAATCATCATCCCAAAATTAAATAAGTTCTAATCATAGTTAGAAATTAAGAAGTCTCCAAACATTTGAAACATAAACTGTCCAAAAATCATTAAGTATTCAAATATTGTAGTAAAATATCACAACATTCAACAAATTTCAATCTGGCGATTCCTCATCATCCTCCTCGCCCTCGTCATCATCAGATTCAGATTCAGGTTCAGACAACAGTTGTTTCTTGGTCAGGTACATGTGCGGTCTCGATTTCTTTCTTTTCTTTACAAGTCCTTCGACCAAACGCTCAATGATTTCTATCCTTTCTTGAGATTTGGCAAATTGTTCTTTAGTTCTGGCCAATTTTTCTTTGATTTGCTCGTGGTCCTCCTTCTGGCTTTGCTCTACTTGTATTTTTTCCTGTACGGTTTGTTCGAGAGTTTGAATTCTCAACGCAAGCTCTGCATCGACTGATGAACTAGGTCTGTAATAATGTGACGATGAAATAGGCCTAACCCGAGCAGCCTCAGAACCTAAACCATAAATATTGCCCTTCTTTCCAATACCTACGGTCTCTGTCCATGTTAATTAACAAAAGACAAAAAAAATAGATTATAAATTAATTTTAAATACATAAATTTTATTTACATAAATTAAATTATTATTTGTTAACCCTTTATGTTACCTTCAACTCAACATCTGGCGAGATTGAATTGTTTCACCGGTTTCCGAGGTTTGGGCAGAAGCCAATTTATCCGCAAACTTATTCTAACATACACGAATATTATAAGTTAGTTAATAAAGCACAACACATATCATTCAACTAATTTATGGGTTATTTGACTTACATATGTTCTCCTCGCACGTTCATCGACCCACTTAATCCTTTGTCCGTTTACATCATATTGCGAATGCATACGCATAATAGTGTTGCTTGAGTTACTACATCTCCTGCGTTGGCCTAAAATAAAAATAAAATAAAAACACGTCATAAAAATATCGTATTAAACGAGTCAAACAAAATAGTGGATTGACAAAAGCATTTCTTAGTTGACCATCACATTAAAACATTTAGTTCAATACCTAAAACTCTCGAAAAAAAAACATGAATTATTGAACTACAAGTAATTAGCACTAATATATACATAATTATAATTTAGTTCAATACCTAAAACTCTCGAAAATATTTGTCTCTAAGTCTTTGAGGAACATTCTTGTACGAGTGATATCCTCATTCCCAATGTTTACAGATTGTCTCACTGATCACTCGAACGACTTTGTAACTTTTTTCTTGAAATCTACGTCCAAACATTGTCCACATTAAAAAAAATTGTATACTAAATTTACATTTATAAAATAATTAAAATAAGTACATACTCATTTTTATAGGTAAAAGAGGGAGAAATCCACGGCCTCATATCATCATGCCCTGTACTAGGACCAACACCGACATTAGTACTCGAAACAGCACCAACACTCGAACTAGCACCAACATGGCTAGGACCCACTGAAAAATTATTTAGGCCGGGATAACCAGGGGGGATGGGGGTGGTAGAGGAACTAGGGGTAAGAATGAGAGTGGGACTAGGGGAGGGTGTGAAAGTGGGAGTCGTAGTGATAGTGGGAGCATGGTTAAATGAAGGTAGATATGGCTGGCGGCCAGTGCGTACATCTCTAGCTCTCTTTTTCTTCTTGCTTGTCATCTACATACAAAAAAAATTGAAACACAATATAATACAACAAATTCATAACTTAGATAAAATTATCAAGAATTTCAACATTTATAAATTATATGTGAATACAACAATTAATCCTACAACAAATTCTACATTGAAAAAAAAATATCATTCTTCGTCTTCTTCTTCTTCTTCTTCTTCTTCTTCTTCTTCTTCTTCTTCCTCTTCCTCTTCCTTCCCCTCCTCCTCCTCGGCCTCTACCTCCATGTTCTCTTCGTTCTCTTCTCCTTCTCCTTCACCTTCTTCAGCAACATATAAATCCATTGCTAATTCGGTATCAACAACTGAATTTAGCATGGTAGGTGGTTCTTGCAAAGCTTCTTCTTGTACATTATAACTATCATCCACTCTACTTCTTGGTCTCGTATTTATTACAACACGCCAATTAATCTTATCTTTCTTCTTTCCCTGGTAGGGGACAAAGTATACTTGAGATGCACATCGAGCAAGTATGAAAGGGTCAAATTTAGGATATCTTCGACGTACATTGATCTCAACCATTCCATATTGCGGGTGTATCTTAATTCCTCTTGGAGTAACTGAGTCATACCACATGCATTGAAACAATAAAACTTTGTTTTGGTCGCCACCTGGATACTGTAATTCAATTATATCTTCAAGTATACCATAAAATTTTGTTGACTCCTCACCCTTTACACATACACTCGCATTATAAGTTTTTTTATTCGCGGCAAGATCATGTGTATGGAACGTGTATCATTAACAACACATTTTCGTCATTTCTTCACATTTATACAAGGACTCCATGATAAATTTTGTAGGTGTTGGATTTTGTACATTGTTTGAAGGATGATATACCTATACAATTTGATCAATCATAAAATATTATATGAACTTATTGTTCGGAAGATATTAATTAATATGAATGTATGAACATGTGACTTTCTATACTCACATATTCGTGGAACCATTTTACGAAGTATTCTTCAATTGAGTTTTCGATAACCGCCTCATTCACAGTTTCACAATCTCATAGAACCAACCATATGAAATGCTTAGACAATTTGTATGTTGACATATATTAACTCTCACATTTTTTATTCCTAATATATTTAAAGAATTTTAATAAGTATAGAATTTATATTAACTTACTCCAAAAACGGTATCACTTCATCGCAATTTTTTAGGACATGAAGGCGAGCTTCTGCTATCTCTGCCACATTTAATTCCTTTGAATAAGACTTACCTTTAGGAAGGCCTGTTTCATTAAATATCGAAAAATTACGTGGAGTTTGATCGAGACGTCCATTAATTTCGTTTCTTCTAATTCTCGTATTCCTTGTTTCAATGTTAGGCTTAAAATATAAGGAAGTAAAATATGAGGCTTCTTGGGCTAGGTATGCTTCACAAATTGAACCCTCAACTCTTGCTCTATTTACCACCATTCCTTTCAAGTCATGTAAAAACCTAATTGAAAAGGCATCGGATAAATTTTTAGATTAAACATATATTATACCTTACTTTTTAAAAATAATTATATTGAATGGTTAACTACCTCTCAAAAGGATACATCCATCTGTATTGAACTGGCCCGCACATAATGGCTTCATATGGTAAGTGGATTGGCAAGTGCTCCATCGAATTAAGAATCATGGTGGAAATATTCGTTCAAGTTTGCAAATAATAAGAGGAATATCTTTCTCCATTTGTTGCAACTTTTCAATTCGTAATTCAGTCGAGCACAAATCCCTAAAGAACATTCCTAGTTCTGTTAAGGGTTTCCACACATGTTGTGGCAGTATACGGACTGCAGTTGGCATCAAACGTTGCATAAACATGTGACAATCATGACTCTTCAAACCATGTAACCTCAAAATTGATTATATTATGGGTATTTGCAAATACCCCCTTTGCAAAAAAAAAATTCCCGGGACACTACTAATGCATGTCTTTGAATGTTAAGTGTATCTCATTAAAATGCAATTGTACTTTTATGTATGCCTTGAATTCCTGTTTTACAGCAAAATGCAAAAATAACCATATTTTATTATGATTCATTTTAAATGATTTTTGACTCATAAAAGTTGTGTTTAAAAGATATTCTTTTTTTATTTGAAATTATTATTTCTCATAAAAGTCAGGGACTAAATACCCTCACATGCAGGTCACGTGACATCGAATTCGTCGTGCTTAGCCTGAAAAAGATCAAAGTGAAACAAATAATCCTTAATAGGGACTAACATAGAAAAAATACTTAAGAAACGAAAATTAATGATAAAGATGACCATTAGTGATGTTTACCCTATAAATTTTATCGTAGGAATTCATAAATTTTACAAAATAAACCGTTTATGTATAATTATATAAATTTGACAAGAAAGATAATTAAGGTTTTGGCCCGCTGATCCATTCCCAAAAACCCAAGTCTCCTAAATCGGGAGCAGTATGTCAATTTGTTCTCAACATCAATTAACAAGTAGAGCTAATGCCAATTTAACCAATCTCAAATGCATAATATTCAATCTACCCCCTATAATTTGAAAAAGAGCACTTTCCCTCTATAAAATTTTAAAAAAGCAATTTACCTCCTTCAGTCGCAGAGTGTAACTCACTTGCCGAAATTGAAAGTGGACATAAAAGTGTTTTGCAACATAGGGGGTAAATTTTCACATTTATCATAACATAATGGGTAAATTGCCACACTTATCATAATATATGGGATAAACTGCCACATTTTTATAACACAAGGGGATAAATTGTCACATATAAAAATATCAGGGAGACGGTACTGTGAAACTTTTGTAAGATTACAGGAGGATAAAGAGTTCTTTTCCAAATCACATGAAGATAAATTGAATATTATAAATATCATTAGATTAAATTGGTATTAACTCTTAAAAATATCTTCACTAAAACCCTTCTCATTTGACCATTTTTTCTTATCTCAAGTCCAAAATGACCATTTTTACTCTCTTAAAAATATCTTGCTTCTCTTGAGTTTGTTCTTGGTATCTTCAAATATCCAAGGATTCCGGTAAAAAAAAACAATTTTAGTCCTTAACATATATAGTTCCGACAAGCAATTTACATTCCTTATATTTTAAGCGGTCGCAATTTTGGTCCTTTTACCCGAAATGTAGTCATAAATTCATCAGAATTTAAACTAATGTTCTTAAATTGCTACACAAACAAATAAATTATGAAATTTTGTCCTTTTGAATGCCACGCAGTGATAATACATCACTTCACCGTGTCAAAATAACTTAAATTGGAGGAAAATAAATTATTAGGACAAAGATGTTATAATCCTCGATCAATTTATTTGCTAATGTAGAAATTTATGTACACTAATTTTAATTCCGGCAAACTTAGGACTAAAATTGAGGGCAAGAGGACTAAAATTACAACAACTTAAAACATAAAGGATGTAAATTTCTTACCGGAACTACAAGTGTCCCTTTCCGCATCTCTGCCAAAGTTAAAGGACTATTATTGGTTTTTTCCCCAAGGATTCCTCTTGTAACTTTGTAAAATTAGTTCATTCAAGTCAGCGGAAAATAATTTGTTCTCCTCAATATCTTAAAAAAAGAATTTACAATATATTCTAATTTCGTTGAATTTTCTTTTATTAACAAGCATACAAGTCCAAAGGATTTTAAATTCTTTTTAAAATTTAACTTCCTTAGTCCAAACACGCTTAAAGAATCCAAGCTCACCATAACAAACCAAAAAATCAATACTAATAACTAGGCCTGTCAATGGGATGGATTTCAATCCGGATTCTTCCGAATTCGGTCCGATTTATTAGGATATTTATCTGATTGAAGATTCGATGGACCTGATCCGATTATAAAAATCCGTAATTCGAAACACATGGAGCGTATATGGATTTTGGTCGATCTGGTCCGTTAAAGATCCGTATTCGACAATAAATAAAAAGAATGATATATATACATAGTGTTTTATAAAAGTAAGTATCATTAATAATATTTCACCGTCAATTTAAGAAGATAGTAATTTATAACTCGCTTATTAATTTATTTAAACCAATATTCTCATCTACAAATATGAATATAGTAAAGAAAATTTGAACATGTGCTAAAATTAAATTAATAAAAATGAAAGGTTCATAAACTTGTTTTAGGAAAAAATATTAATTTAATTTTTTAAATAAAAATTTTATTGGATCCGGAAAAGATCTGATATCCTGCAAAATCTGACCAAGATTCATTGGATTTAAGAAATCTAGATCCGAACGCAATTCGAACAATGTCCGAATCCGACAGGATCCGATTCAATATAAATATAGTCGAATTTGGAAGAGCCTGATCCGACCAGAATCCAACCCACCCTACTCATATCATTAAATACGAGTTCATGCTAATCGTGCTATTAAGTTTTAATGCATTCACCACCATATTCACCTCTACAGAATTGAAAATAAAGGCACCAAACACATTTGATATTAATTTGATATTTCTTATAAATTTATCTTTCTCTTGCCATTTTTTTCATTTGGTTTTGTGAAAACCTTTCTTGGGTGTTCAATAAATCTATACTACAAATGTAACTAAAGAAAAGTATGTGAACTTGTGCAGTTTTGTTTCTTTGTATATTATGAAAATATATCAAATACATTGTTTTCTAAGATAATTTAATGCTTATATCTCTTAGGACCCCTTTGTTTGTCTGGGAATGGCATGTAATTTGGTAATCTGATTACCAGATATCATATAATTGTGTTTTGGTTGATTTACTGTATTTTGGGAAAGGAATTAAATTTCCCATTATCAAGAATCTTGCCTTCATAAACTAGGAATCTGAAACCCAAGTTTTCTATGGTATTCTAATTCCATTCCCATTAGAATTCAAGGTAAAAATTCAAAAGACAATATTTTCCATATATACTCTCTCTCTCTCACTCACTCACACTCACACACACATATATGTTTAATTAATTTGTATTTACTATAAAATAAACATAAATTAAATCAATTATAAATTTTGATGTATGGTAAGTATATTATATATTTAATCAAAATTAAGAATAATTACTTACATCCCTTGAAGTTATGTGAAATTACATGATCATCTTTTGAAGTTTCAATAATTAGAAAACAAGATCTGAAGTCTTTAAAAAAAATTAACTTAACATAAAAAAATTTACCACTTCATTATACCTATAAAATTAAGATAAATGCCAAAAATATTAAATGATTATTGGTTGAGTAAAAAAAAGTTAAATTTAAATTTTAATTAAAAAATCTCATAAATCATTTATAATAATATATAAACCGAACATTTTTGTTTTTATGTGTAAAAATGGATTTCATTCCTTGAGTTTACCAAACATTTGAAAATGAATTTGTTACATTCCTTTATGAAATCCCGAGTGTTACCCAAAGAGTATAATGGAGTTATATTCTTGGTAATCACATTCCTAAAAATCAAATTCCTAGAATCAGATTTCATTCTCGTCAAACAAGAAAACTAGAAGAAAAAATCATCAACCTCGAATCTGCTACTCCTAAGTCCTACTACCTACCTCTAATTTTTCCTAAATTTAACTGGCTATTTTTCAAAAAAAATTCTTTTATTGGGAACAAGTATCCAACAATAGGTCCAACACAGAACTAAAATCTGAAAATCATGGATTAAAAAATCAAAAAAAATTGAGGGGATATTTGTGAATATTTCGGAGAAGAAACCACCGTGGAGGTGGAGCTGCACGGGCGTCTACTCGGAAGAAGATTATGGTGAAGCAAGTTTTGGAGGCGATTAATAGAGATGGCCGCAGAGCAACAACTGAATTTGATTTGCAAAAGGCAGCGGCGGCGTTGGAGAACCGTGAGAGAAGGCGGAGAGGTGGACGGCGGCGTTGGAGAACCGGTGAGAGAAGGCGGGGAGCTGAGGCAGAGAGGTGGAAGAGGGAATTTCGAATTTGTGATAGGCATTGGTAAATTTTGAATTAGTGTGATTAAAGGTCTACTTGGATGGATTTTGCCTCGGTTTCGCGGGTCTTGGTTTAAAAAAATAGTTTTGGTGGTTTCGATGAAACTTTTGAGATCTCATTTGGATGGGTTTTGTCTGTTGAGTTTTGTCGTTTGAATAAGTTGAAACCCTACTTGGATTGGATTTGAATGTTGGGATTTAGGAAGAAAAATAGGTGATATGTGTCAAATCAATATCTTTTTTAGTGAAATTTGGGGGAGAAAGTAGGTGGTAGGTGTCAAATCAATGTTTTATAGGTTTGAAGAATTTCATTGTGAGTTTCTAAATAGATTTTTGATGAATTTATAAATTTGGCGAAAACTCATTTAAAAGAATTTTGACTCGATCTCGCGAAACCCACGAGACCAGGCCAAAACCCATCAACATACACCCTAAGGGTTCTATTGAATAAGAGATAAAAAGAAATAAATTGATGGTTTCAATCCTATTATACAAATATTTTATTAGTGAAAGTTTGTAACTATTGTACATTTGTTGGAATGGTTTAAGTGTTGAACTATAATATAAATGCCAATTCCAAGGACCCAGGTTCGAGACTTAACATTGAATGATTTGTTTTATTTCTTTATCAATAAATTAAAAAGCCAATTGTTGAAATGGTTGAAGTGTTGAACTATAATATAAATGCCAATTCCAAGGACCCAGGTTCGAGCCTTAACATTGAAAGATTTGTTTTATTCTTTTATCAACAAATTAAAAAGCGTCGGGTATATCAATGCAACGATAATGCCTATTTTTTCCCCGCGCATAAAAAGTATTGTGAATAGGAAAAAATAAGCCGGCTTTGTAATTTATACCCGTATAAGCGCCGGGAATAACATGAATTGTTGTAGTGTACTTCTTCTTCCAAACTTTCGTTGTTTTTACATCGAAAAAAGAAACTTCTTTCTCTAGGTATTTTTCAAATATTGTAGGGTGATTAAAGTTTGGCGTCATCAATGCCTCCAAATAAAGGGTTTCATTTGGGGGTGGAAAGAGATAACATGGAGGTGCACTAGTTGTGTATGGATTCATGTTAAGAAATTTAAAGGAGGAAATTTGTATAGAGTAGATTATTTAATGGGTGGCAGGGGTGAAGGCCGGCTTAATATATATTGTAGTGAAAAATTAAAATGAGAATGGATATGCAATTATCACAAAAAATATATCTTGGTCTTTACCAACCTTTTTTTTTTTTTTTTTATGTCCACAAGAAAAAAGCTACTCATTCATTTTTTTTTTTTTAGGGAAAATGAACTTTCATTCAAGAACTCAATTCAGTGGTTACAATGTTTTGGATCAAAGACGGTAAATTTGATACATCAAAAAAATTACTCAAGGGAATTTTGGCCGTCTCATGAGCTATTTTATTTCCTTCACGATGGATATGTTGAGCGCGGAAAAATTGAAAGGATCTTTCATGAGTTTGATATCGTCAATGATAACTCCATACTCCGCCCGAGAAGCCACTGCATCATTTATAGTCCCAATAATAACGCTACTATCTCCTTCTAAGACAACATTATCCCATTGGTGATCAGGGGCCAATTCCATAGCCATAAGAGCTGCTTTAGCTTCGGCGCTAGCTAGATCCAAGGAACCTTGCAATCTACTCGACTTCCAACCCATACACTGTCCCGAATGAGACCGTGCAATGGCCCCAAACCCGCAATAGCCTTCCCTTCGGTTTATTCCTCTGTTTTGAAACCCTGTTTTGAACATCAAAGTTCACTTTTCTCCATCTAATTATTCCTCTGTTTTGAACAGCCCCTGGCTCTAGCACATTATACGAAGCTCTTCCATATATTTCTTAGCAAAATTGGCTGAGTCTATAGCTGTTGGAATTCAAAAACCACCTTATTTCTAGTGAACCAAATGCTCCAGCAAATTAGCAAACAATCCTCAAAAGTCTTTGAATCAGCTGCTTTCTTCATGTTGAGCAGCCCGGATTTGAGTTCCTCTCCTCAGGGTCGGTCCTAGATATTCCGGGGCCCTAGGCGAATTATAAAATCGGGCCCTATATTATAAAAAAATATACTTAATTTTTTTTTAATGCAAAAATACTTATTAATTATTGATATTATTCCAGGTACATAATTAAACTTTTTTCATTGAATTACTCGTGAATATATTTTTATAATTATTTAATTTTAAAAATACTCTTTTAACAAAAGAAAATATAATTCCACAACAACAAGTGTACGTCGTTAAATTTTAAATTTTTTCTCATTAAGATCAGTTATTAGTTATGTATAACAAGTAATAATAAATGACAGTAAAAGTCATAATAAAGTAATAACTGTTCCACAAACGATAAAATATAAATATCTTAAAAAAATAGTATCATTTAAATTGTATCGACAATGTTTTGTTGATCTATACAAATGGTCTATGATCGAGCCCGTGCTAAAAGAATCAACAATTCTTTTTAAAAAATATATAGAAGCTTGTAATCTAAATAAAAATTCGTTTTCGATTATGTTATAAAATTTGTTTTTAGTGAAAATCATAACATAAAATGTTTGTTTTGTAAAAAAAATCCTTGAAATCGGAAGAAAGAATTTGTTAAAAAAAAAGCATAAAATAACCGAGAAAAAATGCTTATTGATATATATTAAATGTTAATATATTAATATGTATAATCATCTATATAGGGTTTTTTTTTTGTTGGATAAATTACATTAATAGTTTATAGATTAAAATGTATTAATAATCTTCTCAATGAGAAAGAAAAAAGACACAAGATATAATAAAAAAGTGAGATGTCCGAGTAGAGTTTCGAACCCGTGGCATAAGGCTGAAAGCCAAAAATAACATCATACCTACCTAGTGTGCTAGCTTGAATTTTTAGAAATAAAATAACAATACTTATATATAAATAATATTTATATGGCGGGCCACTGATAACACACATAATTTTGGGGGCCCTAGGCTCCGACCCAAGTTGCCTAGCAATATTTATAGGTTCAATTTTTCTTTTGATTTATTGTTCTTTCTTAACAATTTCATTGTTCTTTTAATTTTTTTTAATCATTGTTCTTTGATTTTTGTTCTATCTTAATAATTTTTTTAATTTTATTTCTTAATTAATTTTTATAATACGGTTTCTTCATCATGGATTTTCGAAATTCAAAAATAATACGGTTTTATTTTAATTTTATTTCTTACTTAATTTTTGTAATGCGGTTTCTCTCCTAAAAATAATATTGATCTAGCTCTGATTTTCGGAAATGAAAATCGACGTTGTCAATAATTGTGAATGAAATTTGTGTCATTTGAAATTGTAATTAAGATACGTAGATATTTTGAGTTCTTTTGGGGTCATAAAGGGGTATTATATTTAATTAAAGGAACTTGCGGAGGGAAAATAAGAAAATGAAGAAGAAGAACCCACCGAATCACATCTATTCAAATGATAGGCCAAAACCGTTGCTAGAAAATAACTGGAAATCCATCTGGACCGGGTGATTTTAATGGGTGCATACTATCAAGAGCCTTTTTCACCTCAAGAAGTATTACATCATCATAAACAAGAACATCTACCGACAATACAATCATTAGCAAAAGAGAGGACAAAGTCTCAAGTAGAGAGAGAATTTTCTCACAAGGAGAAAGTATAATTCTTTATTTTTATAGCAAAAGCTACTCATTCATTAGTTTATTAGTTTATTAGTTTATTAGTTTATTTTGTTTTTATGTTTATATTGTCCCACCGATTTTCACATTATATTTGGAATGTGAATTTAATTAGGAAAAGATAATGACACAAACTGACAACATTAATTTCCTTGACAAAGTAATCATTTATTCTAAATTCTTATTTTATGTTGTTAAGTGTCATTAATTGAGGGATAATACTACAATTAAATTATATACTTGTAAAGGGTATTTCCTTTGGGTCTCGGCCATTAATAATTATAAGTAAAACATAGGACCACTTTTTCTTTATAGTCTTCTTCTACCGAAACATAACCTTTAGTTCATGACAAAAGCTTAGGGTTTTTTTGTAAGTTAACTCCATGTAAAATGAAATAATGAGCAATTTACCTCCTTGTGATATAAAAACAGGTAATTTACCTCTCTATGAAATGAAATAATGAGCAATTTAACTCCCTGTGATATGAATTAATGAGCAATTTAGAGGGAGGCAATGTGCTTCTTTTATAAAAACACAGGGAGGTATCTTGCCATTTTTCTTATCACAGGGAGTTAAATTGCCTATTTAGAATATCACATGGAGGTATTTTGTCCTTTTATTTATCACAGGGAGTTAAATTGCCTATTTAGAATAACACGGGGAGTTAATTTGCTATTCACTCCAAAAGCTTAGTTTATGTTAGAATGTGAATTTATTTTAGTATTAAGAGAAGTCAGAAGTGCATATTAATTTGGTAGTTGTTTGAATAGGTAATGTACTTCTTTTTTTGCCGCATATAACCAAAACGAATTTGGCGAAGAGTATGCACATAATTCAACTTGATCGACTTATTTGCTATATATCTTTTTATCCAAAATTGGCATTGTGATGAGGGAAATAAAATAGAGATGATATATTATTTTTCAAAATTGTGGAACTTCTTAAAAAAGGCCACATGATGTGTGAAAGAGCTGGCAATCTATCACACGTGAAATAAAATTGATCAACGATCAACATTGCTTTCCCACAACAATAAATGTGTTTTTTTTTTCCTTTTTTGATAAATGTACAAACTAAAATAAACCGTTGATTTTGTAATATAAGAGCATCTTCAACCATATATTGCATATTTGGCGTGCCATATTTTTCCAGTATACCATATTTTATTGATCTCTCTTATCACGTCATTTATATTTTAGCACAATAGTAGTTTTTTTTATTGTTTTTTAACTCCCTTTTTTACTGTATTAAAATTGTGTTCAAAGTTCAAAGGGCAATCAATATCATCCCCTCATAAAATTAATATAATATTCATGATAAAATAGTGGTTAATTTATCTTTCATTTACCACATGTGAATTAAAAATTTCAATTTATTTTCCCCCTCCCCTCCCTTGAAAATTTTAAATGATTAATTTACCTCCTTACGTTGGAGAGTGTGATTCACTCACTTGAAATTAAATGTGGGAGTAAAAATTATTGCGTTAAAAAATAAAATTACCATTTTTAAATAATACAAGGGTAAAGTGTCAAATTTATAAGAACATAAGGGATAAACTGGTTCATATAAATTGATTAGGGAGGGGGAGTGGGTAAATTAATTTTATATATAATAGTAGGGATAAACTGGTTTATTTTTTAAAATAGGTCAAAGTATACAATATGTAAAGAAGGGTATTTGATGTCCAATAAAATTATTTTAAAGGTTTAAAATTATTAGGGAGGTATTGTGATTCTTTTATAATAATATAAGAAGATAAAAATATATTTTTTTTTTAAATTACTTAATTACATAAGATAATTTAAACATTATGAACATCATTGGACGTCTTACCATTTCTAGAAACCTCGTACCACTTGCGTCCAATATTTTCTTCTTATTATGATAGGTGATAAAGTATGTAGTAGACCACGCTTTTATGCCTCTATCACGATTTTAAACCTATAAATAATATCACGTTTGGTTTAATTAATGTGATTTGGTGTTATACCCCTCATGTTACTATCATTATGGGTTCGAAGGAAAACAGAATAAAACAAAATAAACTACAAAATTACAGATTCGATATCTATTATTCTACAATATCAATTCATAGTTATTATAAAATTGACATTATATTGTAATATTGTTGATTTCGTCACAATAATAAACGTGGTCTGAATTATATTATGATTCTTTTGTAGGGATTGAACCTAAATATTGTAGTTACATAAGCAATCTCCAAACCTAAAGAAAAAATATCAATAAATTCAAAAGAATCATGAAACATAACAAGTGTAGACAATGGCAAAGTATTTACAATTTATTTAATTAATTGAAAATTAAATCGACAAGATCTCGAAATGAATTTTTAGCAAGTTAACTCCCCGTGATATTTCTAATGTGTAATTTACCTTCTCGTGATATAAAAATAGACAATTTACCTTTTTGTTAGTGGAGGTGTTGCACATACACTTTATAATGCGATTGAAACTTCATTTTCATGAAAAAAATGTTCAATTCAACCTTATCCTTGGCAACATATTCACCTCACTTGATATGCGTAAATAGGTAATTTTACTCCATGTGGTATGAGCAAATTGATACTTTAACTCCCTGTGATATAGCATAATAGGCATTTTACCCCCTTGTAAAAATGTGAAAATCAAGAGAGATGCAGTATGCTTCTTTTATTAAAAATATAGGATGTATTTTGTCATATTATTTATCACAGGGAGTTAAGTTACCTATTTAAAATAATACGGGGAATTAAATTCGCTATTTACTCCCTTGAACATATACAAACTTATAAATATGAATCAATTACTCTTAAAATAAAATTGCACGCCTTCTATTCCTTAAAGATTTAGATTCTTCTAATCAACTTTCGAATAATTAAATGAATCCAAATATGGAATTAGTTTCCACGATGAGTTTGGACTAGCGATTCGAAAATCAATTATAGGAGAATTAATTTTACTAAAATGGATTTTGGCAATAATTGATTATGATAAAATTCAATTATAAAATAATTGCTTTTGAATAATAGCTTTTGCAAAAGTAACACTTTAGTAGCTTCTGAAATAAGTTGATTTTTAGCTTCTGGAGATCCCAAAAGTGATTATGATATTAGGGGCCAAACACCATTAAAATCACGATTGACTAAAAACAATTTCTATAATTGGGGCCAAACACTTCAAAAATCACAATGGGGGTCTAGAAGTGCTTTTACGAGCTCCCACCGCTGGGCCAAACAATAATCGCGTGCAATACAAAATGACTCTATTTAAGTCCTCGATATATATGTCCTATTCAAACTTCATACAGAATAAAAAAAAATGAAAACCACCAATTCTCCATCTAAACAAGCGAGTAGTTCAAATTCCAACCAAGTTCAAAATCAAGAAAATCCTCAAATTGAACTATCTTCCGATTCCAATGACAAAAGTCCTCGAGACAACGATGAATATATTATTAGAAAAAAAGATCTTCAAAAATCGATATCGGGTCCAATTTCTAACATCACAATGGAAAAAATATCCAATTCTTACGTCTACACAAAGAAGGTCCCGGGAATTCACAAATTAGACGAGGTTCGTGTCCCATTTTCAAGTCAAAGAATCCTTAACATAAAGGTGTGTCAAAAGAGGTATTTCAAAAGTTTTGACGGAATTACGGAAAAATCGTTTTATTGTTATAGAAGTTTTGCCGAATATAAAGAGTACAAAGAAAAGGGAGGTTGATATTGGTAATGGTCGCATAACTGTAACCTTCCCCAATTAAATTCAGTATATATATATAGAAATCATTATGTTTCTAAGGGTTTAATTTCTTTCGAGGCGTGTCGGGCTTATTAATTAAGTGGGAATCTCTTCCAACAGGGATCGAATCTGGATTCACTAGTATATAGTGACTAGTCACTTCCACTAGATTTATCACATGTTTGGTCATTATATTAGTATATATCGAAGTTGAAATAATATTATATATTTGTTGGATATTATGTATAAATGAAGGCGTTGAACTTTCAGTCACTATATATACTCCATAGTTTAACATATAAACTAGCTTAAACCCGTACTATGTACGAGATCATATAGTAGAATATTTTATATTAACTTATATAATTGAATTAATGCTAAAAGTACCTATTTTCTTTTTAATGTTAAGCTTTCAAAATGTTTCAATACCAAAAAGAAAGCAATGGTTATATATACATTTTGTTTGTGGCCTTGATACTCTCTTATTTTTTTAAATTTAGTAAAACAAAAAATGTATATTTTTTTTAGTATTTTTTAACGTTTCCAAAAAATTTCACTATTTAGTTGATCGAAATGTATACTTAAAACGAAATTTTGATCCATCAGTTGAAATATAACAACTAAAAAAATGGGCTTTTCCATTAATTGGTTTGGTTGGTAAACTTCTTAAACTAATGAGAATCTTCGTTCTAGCATTTTGCAGGATCTGTCAATTGAGAAGACATAGGGCATGTTTGTCTCGCATCTGGGAAAATTATTTCCCATTTCCGAGATGCGAGACAAACAACGCAATTAATTTCCCAAACCTTCTCTTTTGGGAGAATATTTCGGAGACCCACTTCCGAAAATTGGGCTGCAGCCCAATTTGACCAAGAAAAAACCCTATCCATCTACACTACTCTATTACCCCCTCTCTCTCTCTCTCTCATTACTCAGTCAACAATCTACGGCCACTTTTTTGCTCCTCTCTCTTCTCTCTTCTCTCTTCTCTCCTGTATTTCGCATAATTTTGAAGGCCCTGTCAAAGAAAGTACCTATAAATATACTACTAATTGATGATTATTGTTGCACAGGAAAACATAATCAAAGCAAAATACCACTTCCATTTGAATTATAAATAATTTCGCCGCCCAAAGGCTTTTCACCGGTGAAGGTTGAAGAAGATGATGAATTATCTTTTTTTTTTTTTTTATTTTTTATATTTTATTATATAAACTCATTTTTAGAAAAAATAAGGGAAGACACTAAAATACATAACGATGTGCAATTTTTGTAAAAATATATTTAAATTATAAGGAAAGAGTACTTTTTTAAATTAAACATGTTCAATTTAATTTTATATTTATAAATAAATAAATAAATTAAGATTAGATTTAATTTTGGTAAAAAATAATCCCAAACGGAGAATCTATGCATATAGTAACATATTAATATTAACCCCTCCGTAGATCATAACTTGGTGAAATTTGTTTATTTTGGTAAAAAATAATCCCTAGTGGGGACCTATAAATTATAAGGAAAGTGTAATTTTTTTTTTATCAAAAAAAAAAAAAAAATTAATCATGTTCAGTTTAATTTTATATTTATAAATAAATAAATTAAGATTAGATTTAATTTAGATAAAAAATAATCCCAAACAGAGAATCTACGTATATAGTAACATTAACCCATTCGTAAATCGTAACTTGGTGAAATTTGTTGATTTTGGTGAAAAATAATTCCGAGCGGGGACCTACACATATAGTTACATTAACCCCTTCGTAAATCGTAACTTGGTGAAATTTATTAATTTTGGTAGAAAAGAATCCGAACGGAGAACTGTACGTATAGTAACATTCTTTTTTACCAAAATCAACAAAGTTCACTTAGTTCCGATTTACGAAGGGGTTAATGTTACCATATGCGCGTGTAGGATCTTTGTTCGGGATTATTTTTTATCAAAATCAACAAATTTCACGAAGTTATAATTTATGGAGGGGTTAATGTTACTATACGTGTAGGTTCTCCGCTTGGGATTATTTTTTACCAAAATTAACAAATTTCACCAAGTTACGATTTACGGAGGGGTTAATGTTACTATACGTGTAGGTTCTCCGTTTTGGATTTTTTTTACCAAAATCAACAAATTTCACCAAGTTATTATTTATGGAGGGGTTAATGTTACTATATGTGTAGGTTCTCCGTTCGGGATTCTTTTTGACCAAAATCAACAAATTTTACCAAGTTACGATTATTGTTACTATAATTTTACGGAGGGATTAATGCTACTATACGTGTAGGTTCTCCATTCGGATTATTTTTTATCAAAATCAACAAATTTCATCAAGTTACGATTTACGGAGGGGTTAAAAGGATTTTATTATAATATTTTATAAAAAAAATTCGAAAAAATGAAAATTAATCTACTTTATTTTTTATTATTTTAGAAAGCACAAATAATTAATTATAAAATATTAATTACTACATATATTACATATAATATATACACCAACAAATTAAATTATATATAACTAACTGATGTGACATAAAGTCTTACACTATCTTACACCTAATTAACTAACTCAAACCTACCAAAAAAACCTACACCTACTTTTTTTCCCAGACCACTCTCCCAAAATCCAAACAAACAACATTACGCAAATCGAAATTATTTCTCAAACCTCTACCACTTTCCCAAACCACTCTCCCAAAGGCCAAACAAACAGGTAGATACGGTTTTTAAGAGGTAATATTGAATCTTCAAGATATTGCATACAAGTTTGTTTGGATCTTCCGAGAGTGTTTTTAGAGATTTGGAATAACTTTTAAGATGTCCTTAGTTTTTCTTTATTTGTATGTGGAGTTGTTCGTTTAAATTTTAAAAGATTTAATAAATAGTAGTTCCGATTTTAAGATAATTAGCACATTTTTCTAAGAGATTATGGAGGGGTTAATGACAATGTGTCCCCTATGGCCCTATAACATTCATAATGTTCAATTTATTTCCTAGGATTTAAGAAAGAGTAATTTATTCCCCGGTGAAAATTTTAAAGATGCAATTTACCCCCTTCAGCGGGGAATGTAACTCATTAGCCGGAATTGATAGTGGATGTGAAAAGCGTTTTGTAACACAAGGGGAATAAATTGTGGCATTTGTTGTAACACAGGGGGTGAATTACCACATTATCATAACACAAGAAAGTAAAGTGTCACATATAAATATGTCAGGAATGTAGTTTAAAACTTTTGTAAAATTACAGGGGATAAAGTGTTCTCTTTTTCACATGGAGTAAATTGTCATTAACTCAATTATGGAGATAAAAAAAAAGTGATGTAATAGATATGTTACCTTATATAAATCGATGTTTTACACAAGTGGTGATTACTTAAATAAAATTAGAAGTGAGAGATTTTTTCTTTAAATTAAGATTATTAATTAAATTAAAAGAAGAATGCATGACTTTTTAAAAAGTACGGATAACTTTTGAAAAATTTAAACAAATAGGCCATTTGTATTGACTCTCAATCATATCGGTACTAAAATCTATTTTACCATACACGTCCTGTTAAAATACTTCGTACGTTGTTAGTTAAGTACGATAAGATTTTTTAGGAAAAACTCTCATTTTGCTCCCTGGTCTTTGAATATTTTTCAACTTTGTCTTAAATATTTGAGAGTTTCCATTTAACCACATCATCTATTAAAAATATTCAAGATCACTACATTTGAACGTTTGTCGGCGAGAAAATGTTCAGATTTTAGACTCCACGTGACTTTAGTCAAGGGCAAGATAGACATTCAAATATTTGGATGGCAAAGTGCGGAAACGTTTAAAGGTTGGGTGTCAATCTGCGGAAACGTTCAAAACTTGATTAGCAATGTATGATAACGTTTGAAGGTTGGGTGGTGAAATATGAAATCGTTCAAATACACATCATTAAAGTTGGACGAAATATTTTATTAGATTCTAAATATTTGTATGTTAAGGTGTCTGTCAAAAGTATTTTAATAATAGAAAAACGTTCAAAGGTATGGAATAAAGTGGACTTTTTTTTTTTAATTATTAGAAATGATAATTACATTCATGTTGAAGGAAGTTTTGTTTATAATTTATATTCTCAACAGTTCGGTTCTCAAAATCACAATTGGGCCAATTACAATTTTGGCTGATTATTTTATTGGGCAAATAATTTAATCGAGTGTGTGTGGTGTGTGGTTATAATTTGGCCCACGATACTAATTAAGGATAATAACGTAATTTGTATTAGGTTTTCATAATTGTGGTCAAATCTCTATAGTACCCCTCACATATATTACACAATCCACAAGTAGGGTTGAGCACGGTCTGGGAAATCGATCAAACCGAACCGGACCGAGGCATTCAGTCTGGATCAAATACCGAATCGAGCTTTCAGTTCGGGAATCGGTTCTTGCCCAGAATTGACCCCTTATAGGGGTCGATTTTATATAAAACCAATCGGTTTTCGAACCGAACCGAATGGACCGAATAACATTTCTTTTTACATTGACCAATTAATCAACAAAAGAAAATCAAACCCAAATTTTCAGTTATAAATAAAGAACCAAAAAAAATCAAATTTAATCCCTATACATTAATTCAGAATATTTAAATACTAAATAATAACTATGCTTCTATGTACATGTACAAATTTCCCTATCTACTACATCAAATATACCTTACTATAATTCATAAGTCTTAGTTACGTATACCTATATTAATTCATCTAAAAATTCATGTAAGTATACTTATAAATAAATCATTATATTTGTTGGTATATATCGAAGTTGAAATAAGTATTGTTGAATATTATGAATAAAGGCGTTGAATTTTCCGTCAATGTAATACTCTCTTAAAATATAACTAGTATAAGTCCCGTGCTATGCACGGGATTATATTACATTGTATTTATATAGATTTTTGAAAAAATAGTAATGGAATTTTAAGTAATATGATATAAAAAGAAAGTAATAGTCTATACAATAAGAAATACGACATTAATCTAATTTTAGTAGAAATTGTAGGTGGTATTAGCACTTATGCAAGAGTTTACAGCCATCACCCACAAGTCTCAATATGAAATGTCAACACTTCAGCTGAATGTTGACTATCTAAATGACCAAACTGGTGAAATGAAGACTACTCAACTTCAAATGAAAGCAACTCAACAACATCATACTGATCAACTCCGTGTTGTGGATCAGAACATCAGAAAGCTATGTGCTGCTGTCAACGTCTCTCCTGATCAACTCAACCCTGCTGCTGATGACAAAAAAGGGGAAGAGGAATCAGCTAAGAAGAGTGTTGCCACTGCAACTGTTCAAGTACAAGACCAAAGAGTTGCTGCTGAAAAGCCAATTGAAGATGAAGTACTTGAAGAGAAGGCTGATGATGAAGAAGCTGCTGAAGAAGAGCCTAATCACGTAGCAAGATTTGACAAAGAGATGGCTGCTTCCAAAGACTCTGCTGAAGAACAACTAGATCCAGACAGAAAATACAAGAGATTAGAGGACATCAAAAAGAAGATCGAAGCTGCCTCTAAGAACTTGGAAGTATTTTCCAGTGGAGAAGAAGAAGATGATGAAGATGAGGATTTTGAAGAAGAGGAAGATAATGAAGAAGCTGAAGACTAGACTAGAGTTTCTAAACTTGGCTTTAAATTGAAAATTTGTATATTAGCTTACTTTATTTGTATTTTTCACTTAAGTCCATTTTCTTGTAAACTTGTATTGTAACTTCAAAGATAATATTTATAAAAGTTCAAGTTTCCAACATATCATTTCTATCTCAGAAATTTTTGAGGACTTAACTTTAGTTTTAGGTACAGGTACTTAGCTGAAGTTTTGTCATCATCAAAAAGAGGGAAATTGTTGGATGAAGATGAAGACTTAGAAGTGAAGGAAGGTTTTGATGATTTCCAAAAGTCATCAGCTAAATATGGAAGCTTAGTTAAAACCTTAGAAGATATTTGACCAAGGAAGAAGTCACTTCAGTTGAGTAAAATATGGTCCAGAAGACTACTGATCTGTTGCTGAAGAAATGAATCAGATTGGTGGATTTTCAGCAAACTCAAATCAGATGAGTTCAGTTTGGGATCAGCTAAGTGTACATCAGACGAGTGATTTCGATCAGCAGAGTGGAAGTGATCAGAAGTTATTGCAACGGTAATAAATGCACTTGAAGTAATAAATGCTGTCTGGGAAGGGTATTAAAGACAAATGATTGAAGAGAAACTTCATATCAGCTTGGTGCATTAAATGCGAACTGACAGAAAGTACAGCAGAGTGTACAGTGAGCAGTCGCAGGTAGTCGTTTCTGCAGAAAGGACCAGTACTCGAGGATTTGGACACCTGTCGATCTCTCAACGGGCAGATTTTCAAACCTCAAGTATAAATAGTTCAGTTCAAGAGTTGGAGAAGAATATACAACACATCTGAGAGCATTTTCGAAGCAGAATTCTTCAAAGTCTCAAACTCAAGAACATAGCACTCATCAGCCGAGTCATTTGTTGACAAAGGCATAATAGAGAGAAAAGAATATACATATAAAATCTGAGTGATTTTGTGAGAAACGTGTTGTGAGAAGTTGTTATCCATCTTTGTGAGTGATAAAGCTTTGTAGTACAGGACTTCTTTGTGATTTCATGTAAAGAACTTGTGGCCATTTCATTTGTTGTTTGGCGCAAGCAGAGTATATTGTAAACTGTGTGTTTATAGTATAACCCAAGATCTAAGTGACTTGGAAGAGTGGACTAAAGGATTTTTATCCATATAACCACTATAAAAATTATGTGTGTTTATACTTGCATTATTTCTTGCATATTTTCAAAGAGCATATTTAAACACTTAAGTTAACTGTTGAAAAGTTTTTAAAAGGAGTTTGCAAAAACTGGGGATAAAACTTTTTCTAAGTTAAGAAAACTACTTGTGAAAAACACTAGATAAATCCGCTGCAAGTTAGTAAATTTAAAACTCTGATTTTATCAAAATCAACTAAGTGAAATCAGAAGAGTGGCAACTCTGCTGCTCAAAGCTTTGTGCGAGATCAACTTAGTCTACTTACGAATCTTGATCATCTTAGTCTGCTGACAGAAAAAGTTAGAGAATTTAAAGATAAGATTTTTAAGAGGTCTATTAACCCCCCTCCCCCACCTCTCTAGACCTCATCTGACCACTTGGGACCAACACACGGGATCATCTTAAATTAAATTAAAAATTTTAATGTTCATATATGAGAGGAAAACCCTAATCCACCTTGTTGGATGGATTCATGTGAATTTATATACATGTTGTACATTAATAAATAATTATATATGTAAATGTAACTAATTTTATTACCAAAAACAGAAAGGCTGATTATGTTAATTTTCAAAAAATAACAATTTTTTGAGATTTTCTCAAAAAGAGAACTTTTCTGTCCAAAAGAACAAAAAAAAAAAAAAAAAAAAAAAAAAAAGTGAGAACTTCTTATCCCGTAATAATTAAAGAGTGAATATCATTTTTGGTCCTCCTTGTGGGCCAAATCAGAGACGTATCCCCAAGGCAAGGAAAATTCTCTTGTCTAAAATCCAATTGAAACCATTCCAAACCCAAAATTTCTCCCTAGAGCTGCCGCAATTAATGGATTAAGCAGATCTTATTTTCCAAATCAAAGCGAATGGAAGAATTTTAATTTCAGAGGCGTACCAAGGGACCCACAGAAGAAGGCTGACCATAATTAGAAAATAAACAAAAAGAGAAATTGAAAATCAGATAAGCATAGCGTACAACACGATGGAGCAAGTGAATAAGTGAAATGGTGTCGTTTTAAATTTGTGGGAAGGAAAAAAAATCGAAAGA
The DNA here is from genome assembly GCA_034814905.1 of Penstemon davidsonii. Taxonomy (NCBI): domain Eukaryota; kingdom Viridiplantae; phylum Streptophyta; class Magnoliopsida; order Lamiales; family Plantaginaceae; genus Penstemon; species Penstemon davidsonii. Next base: position 28,018,384 of record JAYDYQ010002534.1, read on the forward strand.
AAATTACCTGGTACTGTTCACGAGGGGTTTACACCCTTATAAGGAATAAAAAAAATATATAGATATACCTAGTCACACTTTCTAGTGAAGTTCTCTCTCACACACACATACACAGAAAATATCCCTTTTATTTTTTATTATCAATATAGTACAATATATTATTTAATTTATAAGATTTTGTAATTTTATTTTTTCTTGACTAATATTCTTTAGTTTCATATGATTTTTAATTTTTACTCTATACAACTTTTTTTAAATTTCTCACTTTTTATTTAGACTTTTGATATTTTTGTTCTATGCAGTTCCATAATATATTTTAGTTACTTAGTATATTTTTGGTTTATTTACTTCTATTTCCTTATTACGTTTATTACTTTCTCAAAGAGATGAGCCTTTTGCATTTTATAGCAGACGCGTGGTGGTGATGGACAAAATAAAGTATCATCTCCGCTAATGTTGGATTATCATTATAATCGGCCAAAATTCATTTTAATCCTGCACTATCATAAATAACAACTTTTGGTAACAAGTTTAAGAATATGTGAATAAGTCTTTACTGCAAGGAAGTGTGTGGCCGAAATTTCCAAAATTCATGTATTTCTTCGTAGTCACTTGTCATGTAATTTATTTACATTTTATACTGCAAGGATTGTTGTAATTTATGATATTAAAAGTCAAGCATCGGCCCATTTGTTTGGGTCTTTTTGAGTGAATTTAGAAGTTTGGTGAGGTTTTAAGATTTCTTGGTACACTTGTCATGTAACTGAAAAAAAAAAATTGTTTGGGCCGGGTTTTGTGCAAGAGAGAAATGAAAATATTGGGTCTATTTGTTTTCAGAAAGTACTTTTAGGAATTTTGAGAATTTTTGAGAATTTTTCCTTTTTTATGTATTTGAAAAACTATTTATTTAGATTTTTTGAGTTGAAATGAGTGGTAAGTTAATAATTCAATATTTTTTATAAAAGGATTAGTAGGTTTATTTTTAGAGAGTTGTAGATATTTTTGATAGATTATGGAGAGAAGAATTAAATCAAATTTCTTAAGGTAAATAGGTATTAGTAAAAAATAAATTATATTGTGAGAGAGGGAGGGAGAGGGGGGTCCTTGATGGACCATGGTGGATCCAACCATGTTCCATACAAGGATTCACCACGGATCCACGATGGACCTGTTTGGATCTGTCATGGATCCATGATGGACACATGTGAATTCACCATGGATTCATAGTGAATGTGAAAATTCTTCAATCGGATCAGATCAGAATTGGATTCATGTAGGGCAAAAAATGGAATTTCCTTTTTTATTATTAGAAAATACCATTACATTAAATACAACAAATTTTTATTTGTAATTTATATTCTCTTCAGTTCGGTTCTCAAAATTACAATTGTGTCAATTACAATTTTGGCTTCTCGGAATTTATTTGTCAAACCATACATCAAATATGGCCCAATTATTTTGTTAATTTGGGCTAATTTTCTAAACCGGAATAGGCCGACGTATAAAATTTATGCCCATCATTAAGTTTTAGATTTACACTCACCGCTAATGTTTCAGTTTTGAGATGATTCAATGCGGGCCAAATAACATTTCTTTTACATTGACCCATTATCAAAAAAAAGAAAAAAAAAACCAATATTGACCTAATTCTTCTATTTTCACCTGTTAAGAATGATCCAATGTTCTATCTCACCATCATATGCAATTTATGAATTTTATTTTTTTATTGAGCGAGGTGGATATGTACTATATTTGCAGTTTAACATGATACAATGAAGCACCTAAACTTTTCTAAAAAGCTGTGTGAAAAGTATAATAAATATACAAATTGAAGGTCATAATATTATACATCTAAATCTGATATGTTCCAAAAGCATTAATTCAATAATAGTACCCGCAATGCGTCCTAATTTTAATGCCATCAAGGAATATTACAATTAACACGATACATTCAACTGAAAACCTTGCTTCGAGTAATTATCAACCTTTAATTTCTTCAATTCTCCAATCAAAATATGAAAATATATAATTATTAAGAATTGATTGGTATCATTTGGGGAAACACGTTTGAGAAAATCGCATGTTACTTGAAACCTATCATAACATAGCTAAAATATTCATGGAATTCTGGTCTTATAAGCACACATATATATATGATAACCAAAGTGAATTAGAAAAACAATTAACCCAATTAAATTAAAAATACACCAAAATATGACAATACTTCTATATATCCATACATATAAAACAGTTTAATCCCTATACATTAATTTAGAATATATATATACTAATTAATTACTATGCTTCTATGTACATGTAGAAATTTCCCTAGCTACTACATCAAATATGACTAACTAAATATGATTCATAATTCCTAGGTACGTATACCTATACTAATTCATATAATTCATATAATACATATAAAAATTCACGTAAGTATACATACAAAATTAATAATATATTTAAAAATATATACCATCTTTGTGTTTGGCCTCGACTTTAATAGTTATCGTAGTTGTCTCCAAAGTTATTCCCGTTGTCTTATCGGTGTCGATCTCTGTAGTCGTGGTGGTGGTGGTGGCTTTCAAAGTCACCCGATTCTTGAGGGGCTTCACTCTAATCCCTCTTTTCTTCACAATCTTCGTACTACGGACCCATTTTCTATCATCGTCTTCTGAATCTGAGTAGTGAGGCATGCGCTTCTTCTTCCAATCTTTCGTTGTTTTTAAATCGAATAGAGAAACTTCTTTTTCAAGGTATTTTTCAAATATTGCAGGGTGATTCGGTTTGGCGTCTTCAATGTCGCCAAAGAAAGGAGCTTCATTTGGGGATGGAAAAGGAACATATGGAGGTGCACTAGGTGTGTATGGATCCATATGATGATATGAATTATTGTAAATTTGTGTAAGGTAGATTTGTTAATGTAAATTTGTGTAAGATATGAATTATATAGTTGTGAAAAGTTAAAATGAGAATGGATATGCTCTTATCAAACAATAGGGTTTCGGATGATATTAACTTATTATAACAATATTAATTATCAAATTCAAGGTGTCTAACTCTTGGACTTTACCAACTTCTTTTCTGTTTATGTACTATAAGAAAAAAGCTACTCATTCATTGGTTTATTAGTCCATTTTGTTTCTCTGTTTCAATAGTCTATCACTCAAAATGTAATATTAATTGTACACCGACTTTCACATTATGTTTGGAAAGTGAGTTTAATTAGAAAAAGATAATGACACAAAATGAAAACGCATGAGAAAAAAGAACAGTATGTGAGTTTAATAAGAAAAAGATAATGACAGAAAATGAACACGCATGAGAAAAAGAACACTAGCTAATTTCCGGCACATATTTTTGACAAAATAATCATTTATTTTAAATTCTTATTTTATGTTGTTAAGTGTCATTAATTGAGGGATAAATAATACTACAAATTATATACTTGTAAAGGGCATTCCCTTTGGTTCTCGGCTATTAATTTATAAGTAAAACATAGGACCACTTTTTCTTTGTTCCTCTAATACTAAAAAATATATCCAATACCGACACATATCATTAAGTTCATTACAAAATCATAGTTTTACTAAAAAGAAGTGCATATATATATGGTAGTTGCTTGAAAAGGTACTGTACTTCTTTTTTTGCCGCATATAATCAAAATGAAGTTGGCGAAGTATGCACATAATTCAACTTGATCGACTTATTTACTATATATCTTTTCATAAAACCAAATTAAAAAAAAAAAAAAAATCCTTATTTGATATCCATAATAATAGGCATTGTGGTGAGGGAAATAGTGATGATATATTATTTTTCAATATCGTAAAACTTCTGAAAAAAGGCCACATGATGTGTGAAAGAGCTGGTGAACTATCACATTTGAGTATCACATTGCTTCCCATGCATGACTGGTGGTGATGTTACCACTTAGGAGTTTTATTGTTTTTTAGTTGTAAAACTAGTAATTCATCAAAATTAGTTGTACAAAAGAATTTTTTTTTTTTATTATAAATATACAAATTAAAATAAATGGTTGCTTTTGTAATATAAGAACATCTTCAACCATATATTGCATATTTGGTATGCCATACTTGAATTGCAGTACATTATTTTAGTACACCACATTTTATTGATCGCTCTTTATAACGTCATTTATATTTTAGCACAATAGTTTTTCTTTTTATTATTTTTTTCAACTTTTTTATGTATGTCACATTGTGCTCAAAGGGCAATCGATATCATCCCATCATTAAATTAATATAATATTCATGATAAAATAGTAAGGTATATTTTTCATTTACCACATGTGATTTAAAAATTCAATTTATTTTTTCTTGATTTGAAAAAGAGCATTCCCTCCCCATCCCCCCCCTCCCCCCTCGAAAATTTTAAAAGATTAACTTATCTCCTTATGTTGGGGAGTGTGATTCACTCGTCCGAAATTGAATGAGGGAGTAAAAGATATTGCGAAGAAGACAAAGTTACCATTTTATCGTTAAATAACACAAGGGTAAAGAGTCACATTTATAATAACACAAAGGGTAAACTGGTTCATATAAAATAATTGGGGGTAAATTGGTCCATATAATATAACACAAGGTGTAAACTGCTTCATTTTTTGTTTCCTGAACTAAAATAGGTCCAAGTATACAATATATGAAGAAGGGTATAGGGAGGCATTGTGAATCTTTTATAAGAATATAGGGAGGTAAAAATACATTTTTTAAAATTATATAGGGTAAGTTGAACATTATAAATATCAATGGGGTTAAATTCCAATTTTTCAGGACATTCACACCATTTCTAGAGATCTCTTACCACTTGCGCCCAATAATTTCTGTTTATGATAGGACATAGAGTAAGTTCTAAACACGCTTTTATGCCTCTATACGATTTTAAACATGTTTAACCATATATATAATATCACGTTTGGTTTAGGATAGTGTTTTACCCCTCATGTTACGTAGCATCATTATCGGCAACAATTATTCTACTATATCAATTCATAGATATTACAACATCATATCATATCATATCATATATCATATCATATCATATCATATCATATCATATATCATATCATATATATCATATATCTTATCTTATATATATATATATAGGAGAATGGTCTTTGACCAAAATCCTTCAATTTGGACTCAATACTAAATTCTGGTAATTTTGATTTATTTTATTTTTTCTAAAAAATGTGATTGGTTGAAAATAAGGTGTAATACATGCTAGCATTCAATATGGTACTTTAATTAGTTTCAACCTAATAATCCGTTTCCAATAATTAAGATTCAATATTCTATAGTAATTTATTAGAGATTGCTAATATTATGCTAATAATATCCTTATGTTAAGTCAATCAATTCAAATTTGAAATCTTTACCGTATTTATAATACGGTTGCACAATAGTATTTATAAGAAAATCTCTATTTTATTAGAGACTGCTAATATTATGCTAATAATATCCTTATATTAAGTCAATCAGTTCAAACGTGAAATCTTTACCGTATTTAGAATACGTTTGCACTATAGTATATATAAGAAATCTCCATCTATGTCTGTAATGCTTAATCTTCACCTTCATCTCTCGATTATACTCTGAAATATATTGTTAGCAAAATTTGGTACATTTTTGCTTTTGTGATGAATTCCTCTCATCCGTAAAGGTAAATCTTTCATTTGTTTGCCTGTTTCGTATATATCTTATGAATTTGATCTCATGTTTCTTTAACTTAATTCAACATAAGTTTTATTCTCGGTTTCATGTATTAGACAATTCATTGTTTAGTGATACATGTTGATAACTTTTTCTTCTTAAAATTTCTTCAATTGCAGGCGTCCATGCAACTTTTTGTTCATATGGGTTGTAGCCTTATACTTGATATTATTTTTCAAAAATGTAATGTTTTATTTATTTATTTATTTATTTCCCTTTTTTTTCTTTTGCTATTCTAAAGTATTCATTAATCATGTCTGGTATTTCATTTTTATGACCACTTTTGTCATCTTAATTTTTACTATGATGTTTCAATTGCAGGGCTCCATGCAATTTTATGTTCATATGGATTTTAGCCTTATATTTGATTATTATTTTCAAAATTGTAAGGTTTTTTTTCTCATTCCAATATTCTAAAGTATTCATTAGTCCTATTTTAACTGTCTCAAATATTCATTATGCCAACTACTATTTAAGTGTCGTTAATCTTTTTAATATTAATATTTTTTTAGTTATAGTTTGAGGTGACTTCTAATTTTGTTATCTTATTTTCTGTTTTCTATCACATTTGTGTGCTTTTGTATTTTTTATTGCTATGAACAAATTAAGCACTTCTTTTTATTGGGCTTATTATATGCCATCTTTTTATGTTTTCTATTATTATTTTCAAAATTGTAAGGTTTAATTTTTTTTTTCATTATTTATACCACTACTTTAAGTTGTTCATTAATCACATCTGATGTTTTAATTTTATTACCCCTTTGCCATTTTAAATTTACTATGATATAATTTAATAATTTTAATTGTGTCAAATCTTCATTATTCCTATTATTATTTATGTTGCGGTATTTTTTCTAATTCTTTTTTTATTACAGTTTGAAGTGATTTTAAATTATGTTATTTTTGGTTTGTGTTTATCATAATTTTTAAACATGTTTACAGAGAAAAGCTCATTTATATTTGATATTTTTTTTGTAAACATTTTAGCTATCCATTTTTAGTTTGTCTCAAGGATTATGCCTTATTATAAAGTATAGTCTATGTACCTAGGGTAATACTCCAACTACATATTATAAGATTCTGATTACTACTAAATTCATGTCATATACTGACATAATTCATTTCGAAGCACACCTAATATATTACTCCACCCTAGATATCACAAGATTGTGATTTCTGAATGCAGATCGTTAACTAACTTAAATCACTTCGAAGCACGACCTGACATATTATATGAACATCTTTCTCACTATAACTTAGGCTAGCCACATAATTCTCCCATTTTCTTATATCAAAATGATTTTGTAGTATGCAACCATATAATTCCCGACATAGAAGGATAAAAAGGAAACATAAAACAAATTTGTTCACTTTTAATGTCTATTTTCTTATTCAAGAAAAAAGTTTATTTTGACTTAAATTATTTCTTCCGAATTTTCAATGTCAATCCATTTTAACTGATATTTATAATTCTATTAGCCATAATTATATTATAAAACAGTTTTTATTTACATTTTAAAATATGAATTAGTTAATTGAATTCAATTTATCTTAAAATCATGAACTTTGATCCAATTATCTCATAAAGTACTTCAAGAAGTAACCATCATTATAAGTTTATCCTTTATATTGATGAGTTTGAAGAATACATATACTCAAGGTTATAGGTGGAATACACATTAGGTTAAAATACATCTAATAAATTGACCTATATATATTATTACTCATGCTACTCAAGATTATTCTATTACGTAGCACCGTATTAATTGTCAATTTTTAAATATAATAACCATATTATATCATAATCCAGAAACTAATGATAGTATCCAAAATGCTATTTCCTGAAAATTTGAGAGTTTTAAAATATGTTCATTGATATTTTTATCAGAGGCAAGTAAATACTTCAAACTTTGCAAATTTAACTATTGATTTATGATATAGGGTTTATCCATATTTAGGAAATTGATATTTCAATGTGTTTTGCTTTACCTCATAGACAAAAAAAATTAACCATTAACATGACCATGTGAAATACAAAAGTATATGATTGATCAAAATTTTAGATTGGTGCATTTTGTTAAACTTTAAAAGAATATTTTTCAAAATTTCAGAATTTATCTAACTAAATAAAAACATATATCTTGCTTAAATTCAATAAGTTGTGCATAGCACGAGTATAAGCTAGTATAATTTATATATAAGAATTAAGAGTTAACATGATGCTAGCTAGCTTTGCTTGCAATGCCAACCTTCAAGAAATAATGATGTGTGCATGCCCTACGCCATGATTAGTTACACTTTGGGCCGTTATATATACAAGAACAAATTATTTGTGTTTAAAACAATATTGCAATTCTTTTCCATAAGAAAATTCGATGTGTATTGCATAATTTGTCAAGTTAAGGTATTAAATGTACAATTTTTTTTAAAGAAAGTATTCACTCCGATCCGTGAATAATTGTACCAAAATTCCACTTCTGACTCTAATTAACATTCATTTATTTAATTCAATTAATTAGCTTCATGTCAAAAAATAATGAAATTGAATATAGTTAGGTTTAAGATGGATCTGGCGCGCTGGCACATGAGATGTCTCCATATTGCACATGAGATGTCTCCATTTTGCACCAGTAATACGAAATACAAGAGTTTATTAGACAAAAAATTCGAAAAACACAAGGGAATTTTGTGCAATATTTTGTAAAACATAAGGGGATTCCATGCAATAAAAATAACACAGGGGAGTTTGGTGCAGAATTTTCAGACACAAGTGGTTTCATGCTTTTTTTTTTCCCCCATAATTAATAAATGAAGAAGAATATAATAAAAGTGGAGCTTTCTAGTATTTATATATAGGAGAATGGTCTTTGTCTCAAATTGGACCAAATTCTCTTTTTCTAGAATTTTGAATTATTTTTATTATCTTGAAAATTGTGATTGGTTGATTATAATAGATATTGCCAACTCAAAAAATTTTGTAATAAAAGTAGCTAAAATCATGCCTAAATATTAACTATGAGTTACTGGGCGTAATGATTTTCACAGTTTAATTATGTACACCTACAAGTTTGGAAGGTTTTCAAATTTAAAACTTGATTATATGTTATATAAAGAATCTTACGTTACAAAATTATAAGCTAATACTTAGGCAGGATTTTAGTTACTTTGATTATAAAAAAAATTCTGGAAAATAACAATTATAATAGGAATGAAATTTCATTTACTCAACCTGAATTTCGGTGTACTATAAATTTCCTTTCATAGTCTCTTTATGTTTATGCTTATAAATCTTTCCTTCTCTATTAGTTCTTCTTCATTTTCAAGGATCACGTTCTTTGTTGTAAGGGAATCATGTTCTCTGTTGTAACGGGAAGAAAATGATTATCATGTTATTTGGGTTCAGTTGATTTTTAAGACGGTTTCAGGAATCTCGGCCCTATTTGAAAGGGTTTTGGCTTGGTTCCGCGTGCTCGGTTTCAAAAAAACATCAATCTTCATTTGTTTAAATCTATCTCTTTATTTGTTTTTCATATATACTTTCTAATAATTGGGTGAGTATTTTCGGTCATTGTTTATTATTTATGCAATAATTTTTGTTATTATCATATATCATATATATTTACATATAGGAGAATGGTCTTTCTCTCAAATTGGACCAAATTCTCTTTTCTAGAATTTTGAATTATTTTTATTATCTTAAAAATTGTGATTGGTTGATTATAATAGATATTGCCAACTCAAAATTTTTAGTAATAAAAGTAGCTAAAAATTGTGATTGGTTGATGTGCAGATAATGGTGTTAGCCAAGCTAAATTAAGAGGGGAAAGTGGTGAAATCAGGAATGATGATCGACGCTCTTCTCCGATAAAGACTAAGTCCGGAAATTATGCTTATATTGAATATCACTATATATAAATATATATAATATAATATGTATGTCAATTTATTAGATTGTTTGAAGTTTAATTGTTTAGATGATTTGCCTGTTTTAAATTGTTATATATTAGTTGTTTTCTTTCTGAATTGTAGTATATTTGTCATTTTTATATATTTTCATAAAATATATTTTTTTTCATTGGTTAATTCATCATTTTATTTATATATTCTTTTTACTGGTCAGTTTGATTTCTTCACCATATTAGATGCGATGGTTTTCTTTGACTCAATTTGTAAGTTTTGACTCAAAACATTTTTCTTAGAATTTTGAGTGTTTTTTAATGTAAAAAGAAAAAATAAATGATTGGGTATTCTCTTATCTACAAAAGCTTGAAGGATTTTTAACATTTGAGTCAATTTTAGTTCAAAAATATCTTAATTAAATAATCAATATGCTAAAATCATGCCCCAAAATAGATATCCTTAGTTCCGAAAATTACTATTGGAATAAAAATTTAGTTAACCTCCTAAACTTTTGCTCAGAACCTTGGCTCATTATTTAATTTTATACCCTTTTTTCTTCAATTAATTAATTTGCAGTGTTTCTCTATATTTTTTCTTTTACATTGTAGATTAATCATGTTTTCTTTCTTTCTTTCAGGTTCAACTTTGAACGTCTTGATCTTTTGCTCAAAATAACATTCTTCATGCCTTTGTTCATTGTTTTAATTCATATCTTACTGTATTTCTCTATATATTTGTTTGTTTTAAGACATCTCTGATCTAATGATATTTATCATATTGTTTTTCTTTTTTTGACACATATTAGTGGAACGTTATTCGGGAGTTTAAGACCCAAAGATCAATTCTAATTCTGAATTGTAAATTTTTGGTTAGTACTATTACAAGTAGAAATAGCTTGGCCAGAGACTTTTGCACTATCATTATCAGTAACGTACTTTCAATTTGGTTGCAACATGATGTTAAAGACGGACCTGGAGGTCGTTATTTTCAAATGTAATATTGTATAATTTTCGTTTTCTCTCTTCTATTACTTTTTATTCAAACTTTAACAATGTTTATTGTCACATTATTTATGACAAAATTAATTCATTCATGTCATGGAATTTACAATAAATTAATTTACGAGAGATTATTATTTTATTTATTTTATTACAATAAGTGTAATGTTAATTGTTTTTCATTATAGTTTATTGCATCTACAAATCTAATATAACATGTTCTCAGCTTGAGCATAGAACTTATTGATTTTTATGGAAAATTGCACAAATTACACATAAGATTTAGAGAAATTACATAAACCACTATTTGAGTTTAGAAATTACACAAACTACAATATTGGAGGTTGAAGTCCATCAAAAAAACTAACTAAATTGCTAGAAGTTTCAATATGTCGTCGCATAGAAGATGAAGGCGGTGGATCCAATACCTTCGAGGTGATTGTGTAATTACACTAAACCTAATGGGGGTTGAGATTTTTTTATAAAAAGCATGAAACAATATCAAACAGATTTCTTGAATAAAAATTACTTTTATGATGACATCTCAACACGTGGCGCAATAACTTAACTCCGTAAGAGGATAAATGTTATGAATCCATTACATATAGGTTAACTTCTCAAACTTTAATAGTGGTTTGTGTAGTTACACTAAATTTGAGGGATAATTTGAGTAATTTTCCCTTGAAATTATTGAGTTAAAGCGTTGTTAATCTATTCATCCCATGAAGAAAAAAGTTATATGAAACATTCGTTTTGATTAAGTTATACCTTTACAAAAAAATTTAGCACTATAAAAAGGTATTCAAATTGTAATTTTCAGAGGCATAAAAATTATAGTGATCAAAATACATTGTAATTAAAATAATTTTTTTGGGCTTGTGCATAGCACGGGAATAAGCTAGTTGACATTATATTGTAATCTTGTTGATTTCGTCACAATAATAAACTTGGTCTTGTTGGAATTTATATTTTATATGTGAATAAAATTAGTTAAGAGTAAGGGGTTGTGTCTGTTTGATCTGAAGATGTACCATTTGGACCGAAACAGTGCAATCCAAACGATGTGTCTCTTGCGAAAAGACATTTTTGTGCCTATAAATAGGAGACTTAATCTGGCCAATTAAGTATCATTTTTCCGACAATAATTAGAAATTACTCTCTTCTCTACTTTAAATTAATGTCGAATTTTCTGTTTGCTTCGGTTCGCCGTGGGTTCATTATTTGTGCAAATAATGAACAACAGACTGTTGTATCTTGGGAGACTACCGGGAATCAAACTGTATGCACCGTGATCGCCTCGGAAATATTGTCTTAAGGAAATTGCTTCGACAAGCCTCAGTCTCATTTCCTAGTTTTCATGTATTGATTGAAGTGTTCAGTTTATTTCGATCCAAGTAAGTATTTCTTACTAGTATTTTACGTTGATATATAATCTAACTTTATTAAAGTTAATATATGTTAGATTATCTATATTTGTTCTATGATGAGATTTAAATTAGAAATATTTTTTATGAAATATTTAAATACACAGATTATTAGACACCAACAATCTTAAGACAATATAATTTGTTTAATTAATCTGTGTGAATGCATAATTATTTATTAAGCACAAATCGTGTTTGCCTCTTGAAATAAATGAAGAGGTGATTATGATCTTTATTATTGGAGTAGACTCAACACAAGATCAAAACTCTTCTCACAGCTAAGCAACATGCACTATATAGAATACTATTCCACCAGACGTTTAGTGATAGTAGTCTTATAGAATGATTTGGTTTCTTTTCTACTCTATATAATAGGCCCTCTGTACATTTTGATATAATAACTAATACATGATTAATAGCTTTTCCCTACTTATGTTTTATTATTCTTTTCTCTGCACCATATTCATCATGGTATCAAGAGCTAGATAAGACTCACGTCAATTTCCCTATTGTAGATTCTGATTACAACCCGGTTGTTCCCTCTATTACTGCACATATAGATGTGCTCACTCCGGCACAAGTTTATAGTTCACTTCTCCAGCATGAGTCTCGACTTAACCATCAACTCTCCAATCTCTCTACTACTACAGAACTTTCGGCAAATGTTTCCCAGCATTATTCTGCTCCTTCATCACGTGGACGTGGTGGACGTTTCCCTGGCCGTGGAGGTTTTAGAGGCCGAGGAGGTCGTGGTGGTCGTTTCACTGGTCGTGGTGGTCAGCCGAATTTCTCTAACAACAGACCAGTTTGTCAAGTTTGCCATAAGTCTGGCCACACGGCTTCTACTTGCTATCATCGTTTCGACTACAATTTCCAGCCACCTCCTCCTCCATCTTTGTCGGCTAATTATTCATCCACTCTATCGTCGTCTACTCGTCCCGCATCTTCGATAGATTCAAGTTGGTACCCTGATACAGCAGCTACTCACCACTTTACGAATGATTTTTCAAACTTATCTATGAGTGCCTTGGACTATAACGGCAATGAAGGAGTCCGCATTGGAGATGGATCTACTATTCCAATTCAACACGTCGGGAGCACCAATCTTTCGACCTCTCATGGCAACTTTCTTCTCTCTAAGCTTTATCACGTTCCTTCTATTTCTAAAAATTTAATTTCCGTTCTTAAATTTTGTGAGGATAATAATGTTTATTTTGAGTTTCACTCTTCCTTTTTCTGTGTAAAGGATTCCCGCACCAAAGACCTTCTTCTCCACGGTCCTACTAAGGATGGAATGTATGTTTTTCCATCTCCTAGCTCTCCTCCCAAAGCCTTTGCAGCAGAACGTGTCTCCCCGGATCAATGGCATAGTCGTTTAGGCCACCCATCTATGTCTACCGTTCGTCGTCTCATCTACAAAGAGTCATTGCCAATAAAGGGTTCTTCCTCTTCAGTTTTGTGTCCAGCTTGCTGCCAAGCTAAAGCCCATCAACTACCATATACTCCTTCTCATCATCGGTCATCCGAGCCTCTTCAACTTCTCTTCACAGATGTTTGGGGACCATCTCCGTCATTGTCTCGTGGTGGTTTTAGATATTATGTTTCTTTTGTAGATGATTTTAGTCGCTACACTTGGATTTTTCCTTTGAAACGTAAATCAGATGTTAGTGATGTTTTTGTTAATTTTAAAAGACATGTTGAGAAACTTTTGAATACAAGTATCCGTTCTATTCAATCGGATTGGGGTGGTGAGTTTCGTTCTCTTACAAAAATTTTAGCTCATTTTGGCATTACTCATAGAAAATCGTGTCCCTATGCTCATTCTCAAAATGGCTCAGTTGAACGTAAACATAGGCATATAGTTGAGACGGGTCTTGCCTTACTTTCATTTGCTTCTCTTCCAAAATATTTTTGGTCGGATGCTTTTACAACCGCGGTTTATCTTATAAATCGGTTACCCACTCCCACTTTGTTAAATAAGTCTCCTTACGAAACTCTTTTTCAAAGGAAACCCGATTATTTGTTTCTTAAAACTTTTGGATGTCAATGCTGGCCTAATCTTCGGCCTTACAATAAACACAAGATGGATCCTCGGTCACTTCCTTGTATTTTCATTGGTTATAGTACTTCTCACCATGGCTATATGTGTCTTCACGTTCCCACTTCTCGTATCTACATATCTAGGGATGTAATTTTTGATGAAAATTTATTTCCCTATGCTGAAAAAGAATTGGGTCGGTCATTGTCTAGGCCTATTTCAAATGCTACTTTGCCTTTTCAATTGCCTAACTCATCTGGGCCTGCCACATCTGTCATGGCCCATTCTCTACCTCCCCTACTTCCCACTCCTTTATGCAGCCCACAAACAAATCAACCCAACACCAATGTTATGCCTCAATCCACATATTTTCCCGTACCCAACTCTGTAGATACATCCAACCATGCCTCCCCTCATCACGCCTCTACAAATCAGAATCCATCTCCTCCTACCTCTCAAATTAATTCTCCTACATCTCCTTCCTCTTCCACACCATCTCTTCCCATCACCACTCGCCCTAAATCCAGTCGTGCTTGTCCGAAAGTTCGTACAGATGGGACAATTCCATGGCCACAGCCTCGTGCTCACCTTACTGAGTCTTCTGATCCTATTCCTGATGAACCCAACTCTATCTCTCAAGCTTTAAAATTTCCAGATTGGCGTCTTGCTATGCAGGGGGAATTTGACGCACTTTTGTCTACTCAAACCTGGTCTCTTGTTCCACCTTCTCCGGAACAAAATCTTGTTGGGTGCCGATGGGTTTTTAAAACCAAATTTCTGGCCGATGGTACTATTGAGCGGCGTAAGGCTCGATTAGTCGCGAGGGGTTTTCATCAATTAGAGGGCCTCGATTACAATGAGACTTTTAGCCCAGTGGTAAAACCTACAACTATTCGGTTAGTTCTCTCTGTTGCTGTCTCTTTGAATTGGCCAATTAACCAACTTGATGTGCAAAATGCGTTTCTTCATGGTAATTTGACTGAAAATGTTTACATGACACAACCTCCGGGTTTTACTCATCCCGATTTTCCTACATATGTTTGTAAATTAAATCGTGCCATTTACGGATTGAAGCAAGCTCCTCGTGCTTGGTATGAGCGTTTGAGCTCGAAGTTACTTGAATTGGGCTTTGTGGTTTCAAAATCTGATACTTCTTTATTTATTTATCGACACAATTCTGTGACATTGTACGTCCTTGTCTACGTGGATGATATTATTGTCACTGGGTCATGTCCAAATGCTATCTCTGATTTGGTTTCTTCACTTGGTTTGGCTTTCCCCATTAAAAATCTTGGTGGATTGCACTATTTTTTGGGATTGGAGTGCAAACGTACAGACATGGGCATGCATATTTCTCAAAGAAAATATATTTCTGATCTATTAAAAAGGGCTAATATGGGCAACTGCAATCCTGTGAACAGCCCTATGGCACCCTCCACGAAGCTTTCAGCTTTTGACTCGGTTTCTTTTGAAAATCCCATGCTTTATCGAAGTCTTGTGGGTAGTCTCCAATACTTATCGTTCACTCGACCAGATATTGCTTTTTCTGTTAACAAGGTGTGCCAATTTATGCACTCACCGTGTCTTTCACACTGGCAGAGTGTTAAGCGGATTCTCCGGTATTTAAAAGGCACCATTGATCATGATCTTTTTCTCCGTTCATCAGTCAATCCATCTCTCGCTGCATACTCTGATGCCGATTGGGCAGGCTCAGTCCACCGGTGGTTTTTGTGTTTTCTTTGGTAAAAATCTTGTATCTTGGAGATCAAAGAAACAGTCGACCATTGCTCGGTCTAGTACAGAGGCTGAATATAAGGCTCTCGCACATGCCACTTGTGAAGTAATTTGGCTTCAGTCTCTTCTTACTGATTTGGGGATTTTTGCTTCCAAGCCTCCGATCTTGTTTTGTGATAATTTGGGAGCAACTTATTTGTCTAAGAACCCAATCATGCATTCCCGAACTAAGCATGTTGACATAGACTATCACTTTGTTCGTGATCGAGTTCAATCAAGAGCCATTCATATTTCATTTCTTTCTAGTAAGGATCAACTTGCCGACATCTTCACCAAGCCATTGTCTTCTCCTCGTTTTTCAGCATTACGAACGAGCCTCTCTGTTGTCACCAACCAGCTTGGCTCGCGGGGGCGTATTGGAGTAGACTCAACACAAGATCAAAACTCTTCTCACAGCTAAGCAACATGCACTATATAGAATACTATTCCACCAGACGTTTAGTGATAGTAGTCTTATAGAATGATTTGGTTTCTTTTCTACTCTATATAATAGGCCCTCTGTACATTTTGATATAACAACTAATACATGATTAATAGCTTTTCCCTACTTATGTTTTATTATTCTTTTCTCTGCACCATATTCATCATTTATGAGTAAACATAATTTGAAAAAAAACTGTTAGATATATAGATTCATCATGATTGTATGACTATTAAAAAATTGTGAATTTTGTTTCATTTGAATAGCAATCAAAATTTTATTTTCTGTAATTGTGAAAACCAAGGTTTTTATTCTCTGCGAGAGAAATATTGAATGAATTAATGGGCTTAGATTTCATCAATTTGGAATAAACTGGAACCAATCATTTGATGCCATAATGTGGAAATGTGAATTAGCATTGACTTGAGTAAATGAGAATTGAAGATGCAGAGGCACCTTTTCCTTTGAAAGCCTCATAATTAATCATTAAGCGCATTTTCATATGAAATCTGTACTTTGGTGCCGCTTTGTGAATTGTGATTTAAGAATAAACACTATGGCATGAGATACGGTGGGGGGGTGAATAGACCTCTTAAAATTTTTCACAAAATTTCTCTAACTTTTTCTTATCAGCAGAGTAAGCTGATCAAGATTCGTAAGACGATTAAGCTGATTGCGCACAAAGCTTAATTAGCAGAGTTGATCACTCTTCTGATAATACTTATCTGTTTTTAAGTTAAGCAGAGTTTGAATAACTTGTTTGCAGCGGATTTGTAAGTGTTTTTCACAAGTTAGTTTTCTTCACTTAAAAGATTTTGTACCCAGTTTTTAAAACTCCTTTAAAAAAATTTAATCAGTTGAATGTTTGAAAGATTTTTGAAAATATGCAAGAAATCAAACACACAAAATTTTTATAGTGGTTATATGGATTGAAATCCTTTAGTCCACTCTTCCAAATCATTTAGATCTTGGGTTATACTATAAACACACAGTTTACAATACACAATGCTTGCGCCAATCAACAAATGAAACAGCCACAAGTGCACAGCAAGAAATTACAAAGAAATCCTACTCTCTGAAGCTAGATCACTCACTAAGATGGATCTACACTCCTCACAACACTTTTCTCTCATTTTAGAATCACTAAGATGTGCATATTCTTTTGTTCTTCAACTCGGCTTCTGTCAACAGATGACTCAGCTGATAGTATTCTGTTCTTTGAGTTTTGAGACTTACACAGATTTTGCTTCGAATTTTGTTCTCAATTGTGTTGCTTGTCTCTAACTCTTGAATCCGAACTATTTATACTTTGAGTTTGAATTTTATCCGTTGAAGAAAGACAGATTTCAAAGCTCTCAAGTACTGGTCCCCCTTTTTCTGGAACGGCTACCTGCGACTGTGCACTGTACAGTTCTGTTGTACTTTCTTTCACTTCGCATTAAATGCACCTAGCTGATAAGAGGAATGTCTTCAATCATTTTCCATAAATACCCTTCCCTCACATCATTTATTACCTTCAATGCATTTATTACCGTTGGGATGACTTTCTGATCACTTCCACTCTGCTGATCGAATTCACTCGTCTGATGAGCACTCTGCTGATTCAAACAGAACTCATCTGATTTGAGTCAGCTGAAAATCCACCAGTCTGATTTTGAATCCAGCACGAAGAAATACATTTGTGACATATATCATTTACTTCTATAAATAAATTAGTGCACCACTAAAGTATTTATAAGAAAAATAGTTCATTTTAACAAACAAAAATCGTTTCATTATTTTTATTTGCACAAGGTTAAATAGGCATTCCTATTTATCCAATGACCCGCGAGCAATTTTAAAATTCAAGTATTAAAATCACATCTCAACAATCATGTGAATAGTTACGGCTCAATCCGTAAATATGCAATGCTATAAATGCATTCATTTACAATTCTTTCGCAAAGAATTCCATTAACTTACTTCCGGTTACCCAAATTATTGAAATTAAATTTTGTAGTTAGACTTGGAATATTGAAGACACAATATCTAACCAAAAAGATTTTATATTAGCACCCATTCATGACATCTCCGTAGATGTACGAAATCGGCATATCAATAGAATGGGTATGAACTTCCGTTTAATTCAATCGATGGTTTCTAATCTCGAGAGTAAAAATATTATTCTTTTCATTAGAACCCAATTTCTTTATTTTCACACATGACCGTATAATGTTAACAATGAAAAACATTGGTCACTAACGAAGTATTCCACCGCTTCACATATATATGCCAATTAATTAAAGGCACTCACGAAAGTATTAATATGTTTTTAATTAGTTTTGAAAATAGTGTTTCCACTAATTGGACCGCCTATTCGCAAGAGTTTGAAATTTCGTGTTGGATGAAGATGAAGACTTAGAAGTGAAGGGAGGTTTTGATAATTTCCAAAAGTCATCAGCTAAGTAATGGAAGCTTAGCTAACCTCTTACTTCAACATGAGTTTGTTGACTAGTTGAAGATACAAATGAGCTAAAAGCTCGAAGTTATTTGATCCAGATATTCTAACTTATATGTTAAAGGATTAACCTCAAACATATAAATAAATTATGTCACTTTCCAATATCGTGGATTGGAAAGAGGCATTGACAGCGAGTTACATTCATAAAATTGGAAGACCTCGAGGAGTGAACCAATTAGATGTAGACAGGTTTTTAAGTTCAAGAGTTTAAAAACTTTGATAAGTCAATCGACAAAAACTAAGCGAGACGAGTAGTCAAGGTGCCTTATTAAAAGAAACAATTTTACTTCTTTGACTCATAATCACTAGCGATTAGGATGACATCCATTTGAATGTTAATAGCTCTAATAGCTATATACAGTACGAGGTTTTATCAAATGTACGTTAAAATTGTCTTACTTAAAGGTGAATTAAATGAGAATATTTATGAGAAGTAACCAGAGGGCCACATTGTTAAAGGAAAAGAAAACTTAGTTTGCGAAACTTTGATATTTTCTTGTTGACCTTTAACAAGCTTATAAATAATAACACGAAAAATGTGATAGTGTCATCAACAAATCTTGAGTCTCATATTAATAAATATGACAAGTGTGACCATATAAACAAATAGGATAATTGAGTATCACGGTTTGTTTATTCGTAAATGATGTGTTAGTATTTGATACTAATATTGAGAATATTAAATCCACCGAGAAAATATTAACTAATGATATGAAAAACTTCAGTTTAATCAATTATGATTAAGAGGTCATGCGATGACATTAAATTATCTCAAGCACATTACGTGGATGAGTGATAGATAAGTTAAATACTCATGAAATTAAGGGATTTCATAATTTTATTTAATTCGTATCTTGTGTGCTACACGAGAACAAATGTAATAGAAT
Source organism: Penstemon davidsonii (assembly GCA_034814905.1). Lineage (NCBI taxonomy): Eukaryota > Viridiplantae > Streptophyta > Magnoliopsida > Lamiales > Plantaginaceae > Penstemon > Penstemon davidsonii. The sequence goes on from JAYDYQ010002534.1 coordinate 28,038,078, forward strand.
ATCACAATTTGAGTATGCTCATAAAATTAGATGTCACGCATATATCGTACAATGCAAGAGGCCAGACATCGTCTCTAGCAAGATTCGTTGGGATGCATTAATGATAATGCTTGAATCTTGAAAGAATACAATTGTATGTGCATTATATTTTGGAAAAATATCCAACGACCCAGGAGGGGAATAGTAATGCAAATGGAACTTTTGATTTAGAGGAATCAAAGTTCATAAGCGGATATGTATTCAATTTATGAGTCACCGCTATTTCTTGATAATCTTTCAAACAAACGCATATAGCTCAATCAACTATGAAATTAGAGTGCATAGCATTGGATAAAGCTAGTGAAGAATTTTAGTGGCTTCGCAAAATTCATGGAAGATATTCTAATATGACTGAAAATTGTGTCAGACATACGTAAAATGCGATAATCAAGCGGTGATACATAGAGCTCAACAAACTCTATGTATAATGGTAAAGTCACGACATATTCGTTGTCGTTGATACAATACCGAGAGACATCTACTTTCAAATAGAATGGACTTTATGAAGTCAAGAGATAATCTTGATTCCGGATATTAAAGGTTTATCTAGAGAGTAGTATGTGAATCGAGGGGAATGGGCTTAAAGCCTAAATTAGACTAAGTTACCTCGTACGGAAACCTAACCTGGCGACTGGAGATCCCACGGACCAGGTTCAATAGGACAATCAGTATTGGCTAACTTAAAAGAAAGCACTTAAGAGTATTACTCTATCCCGTTCTTATGATGCAATAAGTGCAAGCCTACTGAGTTATTTTATAGGTTAAGCAAAGGCTTTTAATGACGTCTATATCTTGTCAAAACAAGTAGAGTATGGTAGGATACTCTTGATAGATGCGGTCACCTATGTTAGTGTGAGCTGGGTCGGCTCAGTGAGAATTTATTTATAGGTTGTAATTCTCTAAAGCACTCGCATAACCAAGAATGTTCGGGCCAAAACGAACACAACCGAGAACTTGAAGCAAATCGGTTTAGTATTGTGTTAAGTTTATTGTCTTGGGTTACACCAACAGCCGACGGTTCAAGATGAAATATTTCACCTATCTCGATGCGGTATTATTCCTAAAGAATACTTCGACATAATATGTCGACACAACAAACTATTTTATTTATGTGGGGGATTGTTGGAATTTATATTTTATATGTGAATAAAATTAGTTGAGAGTAAGGGGTTGTGTCTGTTCGATCTGAAGAGGTACCCTTTGGACCGAAACAGTGCAATCCAAACGATGTGTCTCTTGCGAAAAGACATTTTTGTGCCTATAAATAGGAGACTTAATATGGCCAATTAAGTATCCTTTTTCCGACAATAATTATAAATTACTCTCTTCTCTACTTTAAATTTATGTCGAATTTTCTGTTTGCTTCGGTTCGCTGTGGGTTCATTATTTGTGCAGCTTATGAACAACAGACTGTTGTATCTTGGGAGACTACCGGGAATCAAATTGTATGCACCGTGACAGCCTCGGAAATAGTGTCTTAAGGAAATTGCTTCGGCAAGCCTCAGTCTCATTTCCTAGTTTTCATTTATTGATTGAAGTGTTCTGTTTATTTCGATCCAAGTAAGTATTTCTTTTTTTTACTAGTTTTTTACGTTGATATATAATCTAACTTTATTAAAGTTAATATATGTTAGATTATCTATATTTGTTCTATGATGAGATTTAAATTAAAAATATTTTTTATGAAATATTTAAATACACAGATTATTAGACACCAACAAGTCTTAATTATATTATGATTCTTCTGTGGTGATTGAACCTAGATATTGTAGTAAAATTAGGAATCTCCAACCCTAAGAAAAAATATCAATAAATTCAAAAGAATCAGTCATAAAACATAACAAGTGTAGACAATGGCATTGTATTAATTTACAAATTATTTAATTAATAGACAATTAAATCGACATGATCTTGATAATATACAAACATATAAATATGAAGCTATTACTTAAAAAAAAAAAAAAATGCACGCCTTCTATATATTTCATAAATATTTCGATCTACCCGAATGAATCCAAATTTGAAATTAATTTTCACAATATATTGTTCTAAAACAATAATTGCGCGCAAGCCAAAAAAAAGCTCTATTTATGTCCTATTCAAACTTCATAGACTTAATAACTAAAAGAGAAATCAAAAATGAAATCCACCAATTCTCCATCAAAACAAGCGAGTAGTTCAAATTCCATCCAAGTTCAAAATCAAGAAAATCCTCAAATTGAACTACCTTCCGATTCCAATGACAAAAATCCTCGAGACAACGATGAATACATTATTAGAAAAAAAGATCTTCAAAAATCGATATCGGGTCCGATTTCTAATATTACAATGGAAAAAAATTCCGATTCTTACGTCTACACAATGAACGTCCCAGGAATTCACAAATTAGACAAGGTTCGTGTTTCAGTTGAGAAAGAATTTCCGTATGTCACATTTTCAAGTCAAAGAATCCTTAACATAAATGTGCATCAAAAGAGGTATTTCAAGTATTTTGACGGAATTAAGGAAAAATCGTTTTATTGTGATAGAAGTTTTGCCGCATATGAGATTCTGGATAAAAATATAAAGAGTACAAAGAAAAGGAAGGTTCATATTGGTAATGGTTGCATAACTGTAACCTTCCCCAATTAAATTCAGTATATATATATAGAAATCATTATGTTTCTAAGGGTTTAATTTCTTTCTAGGCGTGTCGGGCTTATTAATTAAGTGGGAATCTCTTCCAACAGGGATCGAATCTAGATTCACTAGTATATAGTGATTAGTCACTTCCACTAGATTATCACATGTTTGATCATTATATTAGTATATATCGAAGTTGAAATAATATTATATATTTGTTGGAATTATGTATAAATGAAGGCGTTGAACTTTCAGTCACTATATATATATACTCCATAGTTTAACATATAAACTAGCTTAAACCGTACTATGTACGAGATCATATAGTAGAATATTTTATATTAATTTATATAATTGAATTAATGCTAAAAGTACCTATTTTCTTTTTAATGTTAAGCTTTCGAAATGTTTCAATACCAAAAAGAAAGCAATGGTTATATATACTTTTGTTTGTGGCCTTGAGACTCTCTTATTTTTTTTAAATTTAGTATAACAAAAAATGTAATTTTTTTTTAGTATTCTTGAACGTTTCTAAAAAATTTCACTATTTAGTTGATCGAAATGTATACTTAAAACGAAATTTTGATCCATCAGTTGAAATATAACAACTAAAAAAAATGGGCTTTTCCATTAATTGGTTTGGTTGGTAAACTTCTTAAACTAATGAGAATATATCTTCGTTCTAGCATTTTGCAGGATCTGTCAATTGAGAAGACATATACTTTTATTGATTCACTTTTATGTAAGTGAATGAATAACTATATCTTGTATGTAGATATGTTTTTTAAGAGGTAATATTGAATCTTCAAGATATTGCATACAAGTTTGTTTGGATCTTCCGAGAGTGTTTTTAGAGATTTGGAATAACTTTTAAGATGTCCTTAGTTTTTCTTTTTTCTTTTTTATGTGGAGTTGTTCGTTTAAATTTTTAAAAGATATATTTAATAGTAGGCCTGATTTTAAGATAATTAGCACATTTTTCTAAGAGATTATGGAGGGTTTAACGACAATTTGTCTCCTATGACATTCATAATGTTCAGTTTATTTCCTGAAATTTAAGAAAGAGTAATTTATCCCCCGGTGGAAATTTTAAAAATGCAATTTATCAGCAGGGAGTGTAACTCACTAGCCGGAACTGGGAGTGGACGTGAAAAGTGTTTTGTAACATAAGGGGGATACATTGTGGTATTTGTTATAACACAGGGGGTGAATTACCACATTATCATAACACAAGAAAGTAAAGTGTCACATATAAATATGTCAGGAACGTAGTGTAAAACTTTTATAAAATTACTGGGGATAAAGTGCTCTTTTTTCCACATGGGTAAATTGCCATTAACTCAATTATGAAGATAAAAAAAGTGATGTAATAGATATGTTACCTTATATAAATCGATGTTTTACACAAGTGGGGATTACTTAAATAAAATTAGAAGTGAGAGATTTTTTCTTTAAATTAAGATGATTAATTAAATTTAAAAGAAGAATGCATGACTTTTTAAAAAGTACGGATATCTTTTGAAAAATTTAAACAAATAGGCCATTTGTATTGACTCTCAATCATATCGGTACTAAAATCTATTTTACCATACACGTCCTGTTAAAATACTTCGTACGTTGTTAGTTAAGTACGATAAGATTTTTTAGGAAAAACTCTCATTTTGCTCCCTGGTCTTTAATTTGAATATTTTTTCAACTTTGTCTTAAATATTTGCGAGTTTTCATTTAACCACATCATCTATTAAAAATATTCAAGATCACTATATTTGAACGTTTGTCGGCGAGATCTGCAAAAATGTTCCGATTTTAGACTGCACGTGACTTTAGTCAAGGGCAAGATAGACATTCAAATGTTTGGATGGCAAAGTGCGCAAACGTTCAAAGCTTTGGCAGCAATGTGTGATAACGTTTGAAGGTTGGGTGGTGAAATATGAAATCGTTCAAATACACATTATTAAAATTTGACGAAATATTTTATTAGATTCTAAATATTTGTATCTTAAGGTGTCTGTTAAAAGTATTTTAATAATAGAAAAACGTTCAAAGGTATGGAACAAAGTGGACTTTTTTTTTTTTTTAATTATTAGAAATGATAATTACATTCATGTTGAAGGAAGTTTTGTTTATAATTTATATTCTCTACAGTTCGGTTCTCAAAATCACAATTGGGCCAATTACAATTTTGGCTGATTATTTTATTGGGCAAATAATTTAATCGAGTGTGTGGTGTGTGGTTATAATTTGGCCCACGATACTAATTAAGAATAATAACGTAAATTGTATTAGGTTTTCATAATTGCGGTCAAATCTCTATAGTACCCCTCACATATATTACACAATCCACAAGTAGGGTTGAGGACGGTCTGGGAAATCGATCAAACTTGGATCAAATATCGAATCGAGCTTTCAGTTCGGGAATCGGTTCTTGCCCAGAATTGACCTCTTATAGGGGTTGATTTTTTATAAAACCAATCAGTTTCCGAACCGAACCGAATGGACCGAATAACATTTCTTTTTACATTGACCAATTAATCAACAGAAGAAAATCAAACCCAAATTTTCAGTTATAAAAAAAGAACCAAAAAAATTGATATTTAAGCCCTATACATTAATTCAGAATATTTATATACTAAATAATAACTATGCTTCTATGTATGTACAAATTTCCCTATCTACTACATCAAATATACCTTACTATAATTCATAAGTCTTAGTTACGTATACCTATATTAATTCATCTAAAAATTCATGTAAGTATACTTCCAAATTTAATAAAATATTTAATTAAAAATATATACCATCTTTGTGTTTGGCCTCAACTTCAATAGTTACCTTAGTTTTCTCTGTCGTTATTCCCGTTATCTTATCGATGTTGGTCTCTGTAGTCGTAGTTGTGGTTGTGGCTTTCAGAGTCACCTGATTCTTGAGGGGCTTCACCCTAATCCCTCTTTTCTTCACAATCTTCGTACTTCGGGCCCACTTTCTATCATTGTCGTCGGAATCTGAGTATTGAGGTGTGCTCTTCTTCTTCCAATCTTTTAAATCGAATAACGAAACTTCTTTTTCAAGGTATTTTTCAAATATCACAGGGTGATTCGGCTTGGCGTCTTCAATGTCGCCAAAGAAAGGAGCTTCATTTGGGGGTGGAAAGGGATAATATGGAGGTGCACTAGGTGTGTATGGATCCATGTTACGAAGTTTAGAGAAGAGAGGAGATATTGTAAATTTGTGTAACGTAGGTTATTATATTTGAAATACTGAAAAATTGAAATGAGAATGGATATGAACTTATCACAAAAAATATATCGTGGTCTTTACCAACTTCTTTTCTGTTTATGTACCATAAGAAAAAAAAGCTATTAATTCATTGATTATATCATTCGAAATTTCACATTATGTTTGGAATGTGAGTTTAATTAGAAAAAGATAATGACACAAAATGAAAACGCATGAGAAAAAGAACAACACTAATTTTCCACCACATATTTTTTTGACAAAATAACCATTTAAATTACTATTTTATGTTGTTAAGTTTCATTGAGTGAGGGATAAATAATACTAAATATTATATATATTGGTGTAGTGCGATTCAAGATTGACAAAGAAGTCGTAAAAAGTCTAATTTAAGAGTTTATTAGGTCATTTATAAGTTTTGATATTTTAGGGACCTTTTGGTAATTTTTATTATTTTCTATCTCTAGGGTTTTTTCTTATATATATAGTTATTGTTATACTTGTGAGACAATTCAGTTTGGTTTTGTATATATCAGAATTTGAGTTTTCTCAGTTCTCTCAATTTCACGGTATTCTTTATAGAATCAACGAGTTATTGAATTCCTTCAAATTCACGGTATTCTTTTATCAAGAATCAACGGGTTTTTTAACATATTTATCTTCTCACTACGTACGCTGCATCAGAGTGGTATCAGTAATCAGTCCGATCCTGTTATCATGCTGTCAAGAAAACGCGTAGATGCAATTCGTAGGGACGAAATTATTTTGTTACATCAACAGATAGACCAATTGGCACAACGATTGGCTGTCTTTTATCAACCGCAACCACAGTACGATTCGGATCATGAATCGGAAGATGCTCCATCTTTTGACGAAGAAACTTATGAAAGATCCCCTATATATGATGAGTCCGACGAAGAAATTTATGACGGATCCACTATATATGATGAGTCTGGCGAAGATGATGATGGGTTTTATTTTGGCGATAGCAATCCAAAAAAGCCCTCAACAAGAGAAGAGAACGATTTATTTTCGAAATCTGCCTTTCTTCCTATAGTGGAAAATACTCATGAAACTTATATGCCGATGGTGTTCGAGGTGGTTGAGGAAAATTGTCAAAGTCTTCTTGAACTTCAAGATTCTTTGGATAAAGAAACTCTTGTTGACATCTCTTTAATGGGATACCAACACGACATCGATTTTGTCATTGGTACATTTAATTTTGATGAAACTCAATTTAATTCAGAATGTTATCATGCAACTTTGGAGGATTACGTCAAGTCTTCAACATTAATGTTGTGCTCAAGTCTAGATTCTCTTATTAATTTAGTGAAGTATTATTTTTCATCAATGAAGAAGCTTATCAAGATTCGAGGGAGGGTTTACTCCTACCAAGATTCGAGGACGAATCTTTTCCATCCTGAGGAGAATGGTGTAGTGCGATTCAAGATTGACAAAGAAGTCGTAAAAAGTCTAATTTAAGAGTTTATTAGGTCATTTATAAGTTTTGATATTTTAGGGACCTTTTGGTAATTTTTATTATTTTCTATCTCTAGGGTTTTTTCTTATATATATAGTTATTGTTATACTTGTGAGACAATTCAGTTTGGTTTTGTATATATCAGAATTTGAGTTTTCTCAGTTCTCTCAATTTCACGGTATTCTTTATAGAATCAACGAGTTATTGAATTCCTTCAAATTCACGGTATTCTTTTATCAAGAATCAACGGGTTTTTGAACATATTTATCTTTCTCACTACGTACGCTGCATCATATATACTTGTAAAGGACATTTCCTTTATTAGGGTCTCCACTTATTTATAAGTAGTAAAACAAAGGACCACTTTTTCTTTATAGTCTTCTAATTGATTTCTAAATATGCTATCAAAAACCGACACATATACTTAAGTTGTTGACAAAAGTTTAGCTTATGTTAGAATGGGAATTTATTTTACTACTAAAAAGAAGTACATATTAATTTGGTAGTTGTTTGAATAGGTTTCTTTAGTTGCTGCATATAACCAAAATGAATTTGGCGAAGATTATGCACATAATTAAACTTGATCGACTTATTTGCTATATATCTTTTTATCAAATATATATATCCATAATATGCATTGTGGTGAGGGAAATAATATAATATATTTATTTTTCAATATTGTGGAACTTCTGAAAAAAAGGCTACATGATGTGTGAAAGAGCTGGCAATCTATCAAATGTGAAATAAAAATGATCAACTATCAACAAGGTGATGTTACCGCTTGGGAGTCTTAGTTTGTTTTAGTTGTAAAAGTAGTAATTCCTCAAAATTATTTGAACAAAATAAATGATTTTTATTTTTATTTTTTTATAAATGTACAAATTAAAATAAATGGTTGTTTTTGTAATATAAGAGCATCTTCAACCATATATTGCATTTGGCGTGCCATACTCGAATTGCAGTACATTTTTTTAGTACACTTTATTTTATTGGTCGCTCTTATCATGTCATTCATATTTTAGCACAATAGTAAATTTTTTAATTGTTTTCTTTAATGTATTAGCATTGTATTCAAAGGACAATCGATATCACCCCACCATTAAGTTAATATAATATTTAGCAATTTAATTTTCTTTCATTTAAAAAAGAGCATTTTGCCTCTTAAAGGGTAAAATGATCCCATATATAATAGCACAAGAGATAAACTGCTTCATTTTTTTTTAGAACTAAAATAGATCCAAGTATATATATAAAGAAGGGTATTTTTTGTCGAAATATATTATTTTAAAGGTTTAAAATTGTTAGGGAGATACTGTGAGCCTTTTATACGAATATATGGAGGTAAAATACATATTTTTTCTTAAATTACATAGGGTAAGTTGAACAATAAGAGGTTTAAATTCCAGTTTTTCATGACACTCAACATTTCTAGAGACCTCTTACCACTTGCGCCCAATAATTTTTGTTGGAATTTTGAAAGTTTTTAAAACATCAAATAAAATAATTTGTAACAATCAAAATTGATTGTGTACTAAATGCAATAACTCCCCATCATTACCCATAATATGGCTCTTAAAATTCTTTGACATTAGAGGTCCATGTACATTATAAATAGAGGTCCTAAGTCTTAGAAATACACACACTCCACTAGCTAGCTTGTATACATGATAATTATACTTTCTATAAATTCCATGACAACTAGAGATAATGTCTGGTTCTTATCTTCCTGTGAACATGCTCACAGATGAAGACCGGCGTGGCCATTGAGTTTTATCTTGGGATTGTGATCAGCCTTCGATATCTGCGCGAAGGGAGGCAATCACTTTCTTAGGACAGGGTCTAGTGGCGTGACTCTCAAATCAGACCAGACGTTTTACTATTTTATTTATATTATATTTCTATTAAATTTTCATATTGTGTTTATGATTCTATGATTATTAAATTTACATAAAAAACGCAAAATTTCACAACAATTTTTGCTTGCTTTTAGATTTAATGACTTAGCATGATATTCATTTCCATGTTTCATGGCACCAAAGTCATTGTTTTTTGCAATGACTTATCTTAGTAACATTGTAAATGAAAATACAAATTGCAATCAGATTAGAGGTGACGCAAATTAAATCTGAAGCAGAGGCTATTTACACTCCTTCAAGCTTCAATTTCAATGACCACTTGTCGTTTCTCAATCTCAATTACAATTTTATCCTATATCTTTTGTTGTCTAAATGGCCCAGTCTATGAATTTTTCTTCTTATGATAGGTGATAAAGTATGTAGTAGACCACGCTTTTATGCCTCTATCACGATTTTAAACCTATAAATAATATCACGTTTGGTTTAATTAATGTGATTTGGTGCCCCTCATGTTACTATCATTATGGCTTCGAAGAAAACTGAATTTAAAAAAAAAAAAAAACACTACAAAATTACAGATTCGGCAACTATTATTCTACAATATCAATTCATAGTTATTATAAAATTGACATCGTATTGTAATATTGTTGATTTCGTCACAATAATAATCGTTGTCTTAATTACATTATGATTATTTTGTAGTGATTGAACCTAGATATTGTAGTTACATTAGTAATCTCCAAACCTAATGAATAAATATCAATAATTTCAAAAGAATCATAAAACATAACAAGTGTAGACAATGGTACTGTATTTACAAATTATTTAATTAATTGAAAACTAAAACGACATGATCTTGAAAATGTGTGTTTGTCAAGTTAACTCCATGTAATATGTTTAATGAGCAATTTATCTTTCTGTGATATGAAAATAGACAATTTACCTATTTGCTAGTGGAGGTGTTCAACACACACTCTATAATGCTAGTGGGATCCCAATTTAACCTTACTCTTGACAACACATTCACTTCACTTTAATTTATGTAATATGCGTAAAAAGGCAATAGTTTTAACGGAATTAAGAAAAAATCATTTTATTGTGATAGAAGTTTTGCCTCATCATAGATTCTGGATAAGAACATAAAGAGTACAAGGAAAGGGAGGTTGATATTGCTAATGGTTGCATAATTGTAACCTTCCCCAATTAAAATCCACTATATAAATAAATCATTATATTTGTTGGTATATATCGAAGTTGAAATAAGTATTGTTGAATATTATGAATAAAGGCGTTGAATTTTCCGTCAATGTAATACTCTCTTAAAATATAACTAGTATAAGTCCCGTGTTATGCACGGGATTATATTACATTGTATTTATATAGATTTTTGAAAAAATACTAATGGAATTTTAAGTAATATGGTATAAAAAGAGAGTAATAGTGTATACAATAAGAAATACGACATTAATCTAATTTTAGTAGAAATTGTAGGTGGTATTAGCACATCCTCGTTGACGAAGTGATACTTGAAAACACTTAAATTTTGATTGATTAGCAATTTCAATACACATGAGTTATATGTACCCTTTAAGACTATTATTTGTGAATGTAAATGCCAAAAAAGTTAAGCCCGACTTAATTTTTTCCCCTAGAATAGGCAATCTAGTCTTTATCAAGATAAATAAACTAAATATACTTTTGTGGAGAATAAAAAGATTTAGGGCCTGTTTGTTTGGCGTTTGGGAAAGTAGTTTGGGAGAGTAGTGAAGGTTTGTGAAATAATATCGATTTGCGTAATGTTGTTTGTTTGGGTTTTGAGAGAGTGGTTTGAGAAATAAAGTATGTGTAGCTTTTTTTTTGGAAGAATTAAGTTGTAGGTGTAAAATGTGTAAGACTTTATGTCAAATCATATTTGTCATATGAAATAAATTGTGTAAGAATATGTTACTTTATGTCAAATCAAAGTATAGTTTGTATAGGTTTTGTTTAGAGATAAGAAAATTGTTGTTTGTTTGGCTTTTGAGAGAGTAGTTTGAGAAAATTAATGGATGAAAAATTTATTTCGGAAAATAGAAAACATGTTTGTTTGGCATTTCCCAAACACGAAAAAATTCTGGGAAACGCCAAACAAACAGGCCCTTAATGATTTAGAAAGGGAATAGTTGAATAAAGTTTTTAGTGTATGTGCATCGGTCTGAAAAATAAGAAAGGATAGTTATTTCAGATAAAATATATTTACAAACATTGTAAATGACGCTAATTTTGAACCGTAGGTTGATAAGATAATTAGACAATTCCATAGATAAATAAGCACAACTAATGAATATATACAGATTACGGAATATATGAATCAAACGGGGTAAAATTAAATTTGAGAAAGAAAAATGAAATCATAATTAAATTCCAATAACATAAATGGTACTCCCTCCATTTCATATTAATTGTCACATTTGTCAAATTTTTTTTTTTTTGTTTTAAATTAATTGGCATGTTTGGGTTTTCAAAGCATTTTTTTTCAATTTTGCACCTTGCCCAGTCTGTCTGCATGTCTGCTTGCTTGTCTGTTTTCGAAGCATGCAATAATCCCTTCATGCCTGCATGTCTGCTTGCTTGTCTGTCTACCTTGCCCAGTCTGGCATCTCCAACTGACCAACAAGCCAAAACATTTAATTCAATTTCAAGCAATCCCCACTTTTACTTAACAATAATAGTAACTAACAATAATAATAACAATAACAATAATAATAATAATAATAATAATAATAATAATAATAATAATAATAATAATAACAATAACAATAATAATAATAATAATAATAATAATAATAATAATAATAATAATAATAATAATAATAATAATAATAAGTTGTATTTTATTAAGTTGTATTTAAATTATATTTTTAAATTAAGTTGCAATAATAATAAATATAATTAAGTCATATTTTTATATTCATACTATATTTTTTTAAACTAAGGCATATATAAATTAAAAAAAGTGACAAAAAAATTTAATTAATTAGTGTTTGATTACTATATATTAATTTAAGTCATATTGATCTATGTTCGATTACTATATTAATTTAAGTCATATTGATTTATGTTCGATTACTATATTTTTTTTAAACTAAGACATATATAAATTTAATTAATTTTGTTACACACATAAGAAATTATTGTAACTTAATTTGAAAAAAATATATATAAGTTAAAAAAATTAAAAAAGTGACCAATTAATTTTTTTACACACATAAGAAAAGAGTTCATGTTTTATATTACTTGAAGGCCATTCAAACACCATCTTCGAACCAATGTGGGATAAGGATAGTTAAGTTTTTATCCTACATTGGTTTGAAGATAGTAGTCTTCTAATAGTATAAATATGAAAGAGAAAACATTAAATCTTTCAAAATTATGGTTAAATATTTTTTACTAAAGAAAATATTAAATCATAATTAATAAGTATATAAAGTGTTTATATATTTTTTACACATTTAAATTAATAACTTTAATTAAAAGTAAAAAACAATTAAAAAAAAGGTAGCCGCACGCGTGTCCAAGAGCTGTCTGCTTGCCTGCCTGCCATCCATCTCCAGCCGACGGAGGGGCTATTATTTGCCTCCCCGATTCGCTTGGAGATGGCCTAAGAGAGAGTCACCAACAACTCCAATTATACCCAATCAGATTTTGACACTTGTCCAAATTACAACTCCATCCATCTCATATATAACCCAGCTAACAATATAAATAACAATTATACCCTTACTATTTCTTTTGTAAAAGTCCCAATTAATTATTACTGCTTGTTTACTTATTCTCCGGGGGTATATGGGATAACTATGGCTAATTAAAAACAAAATTGTTTCGGAATTTATCTCCAGGGCTACAGAGGAATGCTTTTATATTTGTAGCATCATATAAGGTAGTTTATTTTCTATTTTAAAAGTTGCTCTTTTTGTGATTGAACTTATATTGTTCTGTTTTTCATTATTCCGTCGAAGTTTAGAAGGAATGAAAGATTCAGTGTTCGTAGTTTTCAGGGAGTTGAAGATTCAAAATTTGTTGACGTCTTTTCTGATTTCGAAGGTATGTTTTCATAGCTTGGGCCGTTAATGATTTTCTTTTTCCTTCTTTTTGCATCCTCCATTTGAGTTTCTGCATCCAATCTATGTATGATATGTTGTTGACAGGTACTTCACTTCCAGATATTAAAACTGCAAGCTGTGTGTTTGATAAAATGCTTGAATGAGTATTTCCTTTTTTTTTTTTTTTTTTTTATTATCTAATATGGCTTAACAAACTTTTTCAGCATCGCCAAACTTCAAAATCGTATGTAGGACTGCTGTTAAAAGGTAATTAAAATATTTAAATTGTACAATCATAACTCTTTAGTTCCAAATATTTCCTCTTCACTGATATTCCCTTCACTGGGATAATTGTAACCAACTCTTTTAGAAATTTTATGTTCTTCTAAACTGCAGTTAAGCGAATGAGAAGGGATTGAGTTCTTCAGGTTTGCTCATTAATCTCATTATTAAATACTACATTTTTTGTCGTATCCTTGATGAAAAGTATATTGATTACCTTTTTAGTTGTAATTTCTTATAAACTCCATGTGTTTGTAGTAATGTCAAGAATGCATTTTTAATCCTTCGTTTTTTTTTTAAATTTAGTTTCATGTTGATATAATCCAATTCAAGGAAGCAAATTTATTATTTCTGATGAGTTCGTTACTCTAATTCACATTTCCTTAATTTAAATTGCAGAATGTTTTAGTTGAAGAGGGATTTTGTGTTGGAGTATATAATTCATTGTTGAAGGTTAGCTTTTTTAATGTTTTGTAAATATCGTATTGTTGGTTTTAATTGTATGAACTCCTTTATGGTTTTTTTTTGTTAATTAAAGAATCAATTTCGTACATTTTATAGATTTTGTTGTTTTGGTTCAAATGTAAAATAAAGATAGCTTCTCCATAGATGTATCTTATTGTCTAACCCATCATTCTTTGCATCTTCTTGCTTTCTTCTGAATTCATTCTCTTCATAGCTTCTTTATAGTGTAGCTTCAGACATAATTTGTTTTACTAAAACATGTTTTATAAAAATTTCAAACCGTCTCCCTGATATTTTTATATGTGGAACTTTATCCCACTTGTATTATGATAATGTGGCAGTTTACTCCCATCTGTTACGATAAATATGTCAATTTACCCCTGTGATATGATAAATGTGATAATTTACCCCTGTGTTATGATAAATATGACAATTTACCTTATATATTACAAAACATTTTATGTCCCCTCTCAATTTCTGCAAATGAGTTACACTCTCCGATTAAAAAGACTTTAACCTTTTTTTATAGGAGATAAACTGTTTTTTTACAAATTTACAGAGGATAAATTGAATATTATGCATTTTATGCGGAGTAAATTGCCATAACTCATACGAGTAGCCTACCTTCGTCTATCTCATAAAACTCTTCAAACCATTCTTCAAAAAATACTGAAATTGGTTATAGAAAAAAGAAGAAGCTATTCATTCATGAGAAATACCATGGCTTCCATTACAAAGCTAAGTGTAAACAAATGTTATTGTTGTTTGAAAAGTAGCAAAATAGATGTTTACCTTCATAGCAGCAATTTATCGAACAGGTAACCATAATTAGGATCTAGCGTCTTTTCAATATGGAGAGAGACCTTAGACGAAGAGAGAAGTGCAGAAGGAAGGCGAGTACGGCGCCAATGGAAGCGGTGTTCCTTCAATTTCATCAACTCTCCCCTTTTGCGGTGAGAGCCAGCGCGTCAAAAAGGAATTATCACCTCTGTCCATGGATAATTCGATTTCGGTTTCCTTTTTCATTCATAATTTTTTATTCTTTCTCAAATCAGGGACGAGTGAAGTTGTTGCTGTCCTAAATAGCCAAGGACGCAAGAAAGACGGCGGGGACAGAGAAAAATCAGAGACGCCGGATGGACTGCAATGATTATGTGGCCATACTTCTACACCATCTTTATTGATAAGTCTTGTGTTTTAGGTACTAGAAAAGAAAATGTGCTTGTATTTCAAGAATATAGGGGGTTTTACATAATAAATACGTTTATTAATATAACTATAATTTATTTTTCTTGGGAGCTACAAAAAAAGGTATCTATATGAGCAGATTTACTATTTATTTCACACTTTAACCTCAGTCTCGATGTCGATATTTTATTTCTTAGGTAGTACCTTGTTGCTTCACTAATCCCGCTTGAGTCAAAGGTATTGCAAAATCATTTCATTCTATCTATTAAGTTTAGAAATTTCCTAGGACTCTGTTTGTCTGATAGGGTAATTTCTCATGCAAAATGCTTACTTGTTCCGTGAATATCTTCTAGGGTTTTTTGGGTTGTACGTGGTTCTGTTGATAAATTATCAAATTCTATGATCCCTATATACAACATTAGACAAGAAGGCGAATACTTGGAAGACATAATTGTCAAATAAAATGACAACGGAAAGATAAAGCTACTGAGTTGAGTCGAAAACTCAATAAAAAATCACTTTGGTACAACTGATTGCAGAACATTAGCTTACTTCCTTAGATGTATATGGTAATTTCTTTGAAGATTCCATGTCTCACATTCTCGAGTTGATTGGTAGTGTGCTCACTGCTCACGTGCATTTCATTTTATGCGATGTTACGATGTGATCGTGTACATCATCTATTAAAGGCCTAAATATTTACTTGCATGAAGATCGAATTGATTCTCTTATAAAGATTATGATGATAGCCTAATGCAGAATTTGAGAGTGGTCAATGGAAAAGGCTTAAGTTCAGCTTCCTCTCCCAGTTCCAATTAAATTTCTCATTGAAAGCATCGGGGTCCATGTGAAAGATGGAACTTTGAATGTTGATGCATTTTCGAGATTGCTTAATATAAGATTACTCGAACTTACCAATGTGCAGCTAATAGGAATCTATGTGGAATTCCTAGATTTATGATGGCATAATGACCAATGCTATGCTGTTGAGATGTTGGTGCGCATGTCGCATAGAGGTGTGTGTGGCTGTGAGACGAATACTGGAGATGGAGTTCCTCATGACTTCTACAGAGAGGTTAGTTTTGTTTTTTCTTTATTCTTCTCTTATTTTTTGTCAAATTAGAGAAATCAATTTCGATTCTGTTATTGACATATTTATGTCCTGAATGAAGATCTCATCAAGGAAAGGTGAAAAATAATTTATTATATGCAAATGTGTTATTTTTTTTATTGAGGCTTATTGCGCATACCTGTCTATATTCTTCTGGTGGTAAGATATATGACCAAAATTCTGAATAATGATAATGATGTTCTCTGGATTTATTTCCTTATGTTTGTATATATATACATAAAATCGAAATATACACTTGCTTCTAATTTATGTACCTCTGTAATTTATTCTGTGTGCTTGGTGGATTGTTTCATTTGGTTAAAATTTGATTTTCTCAGGGGGTCTTGCTTTTGAGTTTTGGGGAATTTTAAAAGCACTCTGAGTTACCTTCTATCATGGAATCGTTGAAAATATGTGTGCTTATAAATGCTTCTGATTACTTCCTTTGTATTATCAGTAAAATCCTTCATAGTTACATATATCTGTCCTAATCCAGTGACAGTGATGTTTAGAGGGTCAGAAGTTATGAGATTCTTGAATTCTGTTCACATTTATTTTCTCAGGTGTCCTCTTGCTGCATCTCTCATCTTGTTTCTTCTAAGGTATTGTACTTATGTATTTCACTCCCATTATATACATGTACAACAGAAAATGCAATTTTGTTGTCATTTGTGGGCTATCAAATAAAGCATTTCTGATATACATGATTGCATTACAGAGGTATTTGTCTTAGTCTTAGTTAGCTCATCATTAAATGGTAATCTGGCCCATAAAAGCAGTTAATAAGTCTTTCAGTTAAGTTTTTTTCCTTTTTTTTGATGAATTCTTTCAGTTAAGCATTGGTGTGTACTTGTGAAATATTTGATTAATATTTTTAATGGCATGTGGATCTTTTCATTTATGAATAGATAAAGAGGGGTTTACTTTCAAGGGGTGTAGTAAAAAGATGTTTTCTTTCTTAAGTGTTTATAGTCTTTCGTTCTTTGAGGTCATGAATATATTTACTATTGAAGTGTTGATGGATGAGTGTAGCTTGTGTTCTAAAATTACTTTACTTTGAATTAAATATCCATGTACTTCTAATTGGGTTGGGTTTGGTTTTTTGTTTTAGTAATGTATTTGTTCCTATGAGGGTTGTTTTCTTTTTGTTTCATCTTTTTAACTAATATTTAGTCTTTCTTATTTGATTTTTATCCTTAGTTACCTCTTGCTTTTTCACTCATCTTCCTTCTTCCAAGATATTGTGCTCATGTGTTTCACTTTCTTTATATGTTTGATGAAGTTTTTAATGTATTTAGATTGATAATTCGAAGTATTTGTAAATGTGTTTTATCGGATTTTTATTGATAAAGTGTTGAATCATATGTTGTTGCTTTATTGTGGACATGAATTATGATTAAAATGGTAAAATTGTTTGATTGAATTTTTGATTATTTGTCAATGAGGAAAATTAACATGGTATTTTTATAAGTAAGCTATTTAGATGATGTTAAGGTGTCCACGTTTATAGGGCCAGACTTGTTCGTATCAAAATAATCTACTTCAAAGTATTTCGCAGCAATCAGCAGAGTAATTTTTGAACATTGGATGCATTGAAGAACTTGTAGATATGTGCTTTACTTCGTTATTTAGTAAACTTTTCAGGTCGCGGTATTCTGTGTTTCAATATTTTTTAACTGTTGGGATTTGCTATTTGGAACTTTTAATCTCTTTTGGATTCGGAGAGTTCAAGGAAAAGGAAAAGGCTCTCTGGTTCTGTTTCTTAAAAAAATAATTGTATTTCGGATTACTTCAAACTTGTAATGATTGACATTGTTAGTTTCATGTCAGTTGTTGCTGTAAGTGTATTGGTCTTTATTATAATATTTCATCCTTTGGTTGGTCATTTGAAGTTCTGTTTTGAGTTAATTGATAATGTTCCTTGGCTGAATCTAGGTTGGTAAAGCTGGAGGCGACGACGATGAGTCTGACAAATCAAAGTCAGAGGTGAATGATGAAGATGATGAAGGCAGTGAAGAGGTCAGTTTCTTGCTATGAGCCCAATTTTATGAGGTCTCTGCTGTGTATTTGCAACCATGTTTTTTTGTTTCGAATTTGATGTGGGATGATGTTCAAGTCTTTTTATTAGGAAAATATTTTTAAATGTAGATTTCTTCACATAGATATTGTTGGTACATGTGAAAATGGATAGGCTGTATGTCACCACCTTTTCTTATGTATTTAGTAACATGAAGTAATAGATCACAACATGGGATTTGATGATTTCTGGAGCTTTTAGTTCTGTTGGAGCCACTACTAATACTTTGTTATGGTAGTTTTGAAATGAAAGGTTGTAGTTACTGCATTGTTGTACATGTTAATTTAAGTATTTAGCTACAACTGAGAAATTAGCATCAAGAACCTTTTTAGATTAATCATGAGTGATCATCAGTCGAGTGGAATCGAAATCCAGGAGTACATGCAACTGATGGTGTATCTTCTATACAGTCCATATATTTTGAGTTTGAAGTTGAAAAATATATGATCTATTGTTTTTGTTGTTTTGGCGCGTAAGATGTTTGGCCTTGGGCATGTCTACTAATTAAAACTATGATCCCAGAACAAAGGTCATCAAGAACTTTGCGGAAAAAGTGTTTTCCATTGTTGCAGGGATCCTCTCATAGAGGTGAATTTGTTTATATTAAAAGGGAGTATATATGAATTATGGATTAAATTAATCTAGCCTCATCGAACCTGGTCAAATATGCTGAGTTAAATTTATGAAAAACCTATTCGACAGGTTATTTGAACAAATCAAATATTTGGAATCGAGTTTAGTGATATGTAATTATTCAGTGTCAAGATTCTGAAAACATGACATAGGATTTTGATGTCAAGATTCTGATTCAGATTCTCAAAAAAAAATCGACACTTAGAGAGATTCATGGCTAGGAGGATTTTATAGTCTATATATTTCCATCCACATCAACCCTCTTAGTTAGCTGAGGGCTTAGAACAATGTCTATAGTGCTTCCCTGCCGATGGATATATTGCCCTCGATCCAAGGACCCTCCTATTCACTTAAAAATTTGGCAATAACCACCCCACGTAAATGAAGGAATTTCAAATGGGGTTTTTAGCTAATAAAAAAAGAACATATGGGGGGTTTTGTTAATAAAAATAACAAAGAGGGGTTTCTGCCAATCAAGCAAAGCACAGGGGGTATTTTTGCATTGATTACGCCAAACTTGTCGAAATAAAGCGATCGATGTAGAATAGATTGGGGGGTCATATCCACGAGGAGATGACTAAAACAAGCTAAAAATGTTAGTAGACAAAGTAGCTTTAGAGATAACTAAACAAACCAAATTAACGAAACGATTTGATTTTAAGAAAACTTAAAGAAAAGTGAATTTTTGGTTGTTGAAAAATACGATAATTAAAACGGTAAGATGTCAAGAATCCCTTATATGCTTTGTTCACTTATTTGGATTGATTAATAAAATTACTCAACTGAAAGTTTCACATCCCAAACAATCAATTGGAAGATATAGAATTGAAAAACATATGATTTCTAATGTATTTGAGTAAATAATTTTCTTGCTTTTAGAATTGGCACAAAATATCATCAGATGAGAAATCGAAAACATACTATATACCAAGGCATATTGCATTAAAAGACTACCCATAAAACGAATGACTTATATCAATATAATTATATCAAAAAGATTCTCACATAAAAAGAGCTTGACTATATTTATATGAAAATTTATAAAACAATTGTATTAACATAAGAGTTGATGAAAATAGTTGAAGAAGAGTAAATTACTCAAATTTATAAAACTTACAAAACCTTGAAGAATCGAATATAAATAAGATCACTACGCATATAAGTTCATCTTTAACCTCACCAAAGAACTCTTAGCTTAATTTGCTAATCATTATCACAAGTTCTAGAGAGAAATTATGATAATGATTTGAGAGAGAATTGTAACTAAGACTAAGAATTGTGTCTTCCAAGATGTGTAGTTCTAGGACTATATATAGGTGTTAAGGAGCCCTAATCCAAGTAGGAGAATGTTTAGGAGGTAGAAATTGAGTAGGAAGATGTTGGGAGGCTCAATCCTCGTATAGGAAGGACTTAGGCAAGTTTCCTAATCTCTTTAGGACAAAAATCGCTTTTCCCGCCTAGTAAATTCTGCTCTGCGCGACATATTTGCAAAAGGCATATCTTTGCGCTCCGAACTCCAAATCCAGATCCGTAAAGTCCTTAACGTATCTAACTTGTTCCTCTATAACATATCCAAAATTAAATTCAGCTTCATAGGAGTTTCCTTACGAGAGCTATAGTCCTTGGAATGAGCAGCAATATTTCTGGCAGATTCCTTATTTATTGTTCTTGCACTACTTGACTTTCTTGAATCTTTCCTTGCTTCAAATCATGCCTTTGATACTTGTACAATTTGATAAATCTAAATATTCCTGGGTTCATATTTTATTTTCCTATAAAAATAAATCAAAACTCAATATTTTCTAATCACAATAATTTCTATTAATTTCATGAAAATATTAAATTAACACTTGATTTATTTGGAAATTTAGAACAATTTAAGTGCATTTAGCTCGTGAAGATATGATATAATGTTTGTTAAGGAGCTGAAGAACAAAACTAATCAACCTGTTAGTGTGTTATCATTTGCAGTTTGTTAACTTCATATTTATGCTCATGTTAACTATTGGTTCTCTACTTACTCATTGCTCATCGTTATTACACTAGCTAGATCCATTTTTGTCCCCTGCTCAACATTTGATACAATCAAATTTGTTTTACTCCATGGTTTTTTACCAGCTTTGGGGCACAAGTAGGCTTTTGTTTGAGATTTCTGACGCTTTTGTATAAATTCTTCAGGCTGCAGAAAACAAGAAGCAACATTTCTCCAACAATACATCCAACCGACTAGGGTACTGCGTTAAAGATTATATCGATAATGGTGAATTCATAATGTATTGAATGAAGACATAAATCATCAAACACATGTTTCCTTTTGTAGGTAGTGGAGAATTAGCTCAAAGATGATCTCAACTGCATGCTGCACTTAAGGAAAAACGGGATATCGTTTCCTCTTTAGAACACAGTCGATCTAGTGGCCTCAACAGCTGCTTGACCTTAAATGCATGGTTTTGTAAAGAGGGGCTCCTCCTGTTGTATAATTGAAGATGGTTCTCTCTCATTCTATTCAACAATTGAACTATCGTCAACGTTGAAAGTGTTCGTGTCACCCTGTGTAAATAATACGATATGTCTTATACAGTTCTTCTAAATTATGTAGTAGATCAAATTTAGGAGGTTATTGACATTTGATCAATATTGAGCTGCTATTCATAAATAACAATTCACTCATGGTTCTGCAATTAATCAACAAGGTAATAAACTGCTCCAATATCTTCCAAAAGCACACTGTTAACAAAATTACACACTTTCTTTTGCACAAACTAAAGCCATAATAGAGATTGCAACATAACTACACAAACAGAATGTATATCATCCTAAATATTCAAAGCACCAACAATATTTTTCATTCCCTAACAAATCATATTAACAAAGTATCTTCATATTAATCAAGCTAAACTTCAAATAACGCGTGGTTTATCGCTCCAACCAATGATGTCTTGGTTTGTCAATGCCTTCCTAAAATACAAAAAAAAAAAAAAAAAAAAAAAAGTGTTAGAAACTTAACAACAATAATATTCTAATGTTTGCTAAGATGCCATTATCATTTTGAGACTAATGTTTGCTTGAAAACTATCAAAATAGAGGAGTATCAACATACAAAAAAATTGTCTAGTTTCTTGAGCACAAGCCTAACTATTGTTACCTTCTTGTCTCTCTCTGTAAGAGAAAGGTCCTTGCAGAAAATCTCTACATTAACAAGAAGAAGCACAAAGAGGACCTGAAAAAAAAAATGACAAATTAAGACAACCGAAAATTGAACTTAGAAGCATTTATCTGACAACATAACTGAAAATCATAACTTTTTCCAATATAATGCAAACAAAGTTAGTTCTGATACTACTCATGACTTAGAAACATTCAGCTGAAATTACAAGCTAGTTTACATCACATTTATTCAGAAGAAACTTGAATTCACCATTTTCATATAACATAAAGTAACATGTTCACACCAAGAACAGACTAAATCAGTGCACTACTTGACTGGTAACTAACAAGATCATGCTATCTGCTGAACTACCAAAGATCTGACTGTTAGACAACATCAAATTCATATAGATACCTACCGTGTTATTTAAAACATTTGAATACGTACGTACCAGATTGAATGACTGTGAGTCCTTTAAAAGGTTCTTATCCAATTCGCAGATGGGGAATGTGAGCTATCTTGTGCCAATCCTCCCCCCCCCCACCCCCCCCCCCCCCCACCCCCCCCCCCCCCCACCCCCCCCCCCCCCCACCCCCCCCCCCCCCCGTCACCCCCCCCCCCCACCCCCCCCCCCCCCCACCCCCCCCCCCCCCCACCCCCCCCCCCCCCCACCCCCCCCCCCCCCCACCCCCCCCCCCCCCCACCCCCCCCCCCCCCCACCCCCCCCCCCCCCCACCCCCCCCCCCCCCCACCCCCCCCCCCCCCCACCCCCCCCCCCCCCCACCCCCCCCCCCCCCCACCCCCCCCCCCCCCCACCCCCCCCCCCCCCCACCCCCCCCCCCCCCCACCCCCCCCCCCCCCCACCCCCCCCCCCCCCCACCCCCCCCCCCCCCCACCCCCCCCCCCCCCCACCCCCCCCCCCCCCCACCCCCCCCCCCCCCCACCCCCCCCCCCCCCCACCCCCCCCCCCCCCCACCCCCCCCCCCCCCCACCCCCCCCCCCCCCCACCCCCCCCCCCCCCCACCCCCCAAATGTAATTTTGTGTTTGGTTTTCATAATTTCAGTTAAAACTCTATAATACCTCCAAATATTCTCTTATATACTTTGGTTCCATCAACCCATCAGGGTTTTTTGTTGCTAAATTGGAATTGCGTACTATATTTGCAGTTCAAAATGATACAATATTGAAGCACCTAATAATCTTTCAGATCTAGTTGGGTGAAAAGTATAATAAATATACAAATTCAAGGTCATAAAATAAATTATATATCTAAATCTTATATATTCTGAAACAATTCAATAGCAATACTCACAAAATTCTAATCCGTCATAATTATAATGCCATCAATGAATATTACAGCTCACACGATACACTAATCTGAAATTCACACCTAGTATCACATTTCCCTAGTTCTTTATCGATGTGAGAGTCAAGATATCCATTGTCGAGAGTCATTTTGACATTCAAGATACACCGGGTCCTCCGACGCGCACCACGAACAAGGCATGCCGTGCTGGGGTTAGTTAGCCCGCAGGACGCAAGCGTCGCACGAGCGAAGGGTCTCTGCATGGGGGTCTTGCGACACTCACACCTCGTCCCCTCGAGGTTTAAACATGTGTTTGTGGGTCTTCTTTACAGGTTTCGACAATGATCCTTCCGTAGGTTTACCAAAGAAAACCTTTTCAATTTTCGTCCAATTATTTGGTGATGATATGAACATTGTAACTAATGTTTAAGTTGTGATACTAAATGTACATTTACATATCCAATGGTATGCAGAGAGCCCTTTTACATGATACCAAAAAAGTAATTTTCCACGTAAATATACCATGAAACAAAATTTGGATTTGGATAAGGACAATCTACTAGAATTACATGCCATAAGTGTACGACACAATCGCAATAAACTCAATTGCATTCGCAAAACAGAATCCGCTAGATATCTTTTTTTTTTTTTTTTTTTTTTAGAATACATTCATCATCATTATATCATAAATCATTTCAATAATTGCCTAATTGCCCAAGTACAAAGAATAACAAGTAATAAACCACCATAAAATATTAGTATTAAACTAGAGGAAAACCCGCATTCGTGGGAGTTGAAACCAAGACCTCTTAGTCCTGGAGCCTCATCCATAACCAACTGGCTAAGGCCTCATCGGCCCGCTGGATATCGCTTGCCATAGTTTTGATTTTTCTTTAGTAAAAATTAATTCGAAAATTACTGTTGGATTGTCTCAAATGTTTTATTTGGTGAAACGTTGAGTATTATTATTACACTAAAGTATCGATTAATAAATTATAATACATAAAGCATCTTACAATAAATATGTAACTAACAATTAACATGAGACTAGAAAAATATTATACTAATTATTATTGTACATTTGCAAATTAATATTAGTACGACAAGTTCATCTTAAACGTACTGCAAAATAAAAATTTTAGTTTTGTAGGAGGCAAAAAATTATTTTTCATACCATAGTGTTGGACATATTTCACTTTTCATATCAAACTCGCAAAAAACATATCAATTCCCTGACAGACGTTACAAAGTGATATTTTCGTTAGTTGGTTGATGGAATTGCCATGCGACCGTAAAAATTTAAACTACTAATATTTTTTTATAATATTATGATTAATGATAATTATTAAACTTTGGCGATTTTGCAGATTGACTCCTGCCTTTGGCGATTTTGTAAATTGACACCTGTCTCTTTCCTCATGCACGGCCACCTTCCTCTGGTAGTTTTTTTGTCGAAAATAGAAGAGGGGTTTTGTTCGTCTCTTCACCGCGAACACATACGAATAATAAATATCATATTACATTGAGTGAATCGTTCAATTTTTGCATTTGAAAATTTGAATCGTGAAACCCTTTCCTTCACAAATTTCAAATCGTGATTACGGCCTTGTTTCTCCACCTTTTTCAGAATTTTTTATGTCGTTTTACTCCTTTGGGTCCGGGCTTCAATTACCATGATTTAGTTCCCTCTACAAAACTAACAGAAGTATCACTTTCGTAACAACTGTCAAAAATTGGTATTTTTTGCGAATTTAGTATGAAAAGTGAAATTTGCCAAATTCTATCGTATGAAAAATGAACGTTTGCCTTTTATAGGACAAGACCCTCAAATACTTTTAGTTAAATACGTCATAAGATTGTTCATTTTTTGTACTCTGATCTTATAGAATAGTATTCATTTACTACATATCTGAAAAACTATTTCAGTTTTTTTACTTTTAGTCAAAAACTAGATGAAAGAAAATTTTGAATCAAGAATATATTAAGATTGGGACGAAAGATGTATGTTGGTTAATATTGGAGAAGGTTTTGAAGATGACAAAAAGGCCATAATGGTTTTGAAGATTAAAAAGTTAAAAGAGTTGTCATTAACTAAGAACTGAAAAGCTTAGTGAAACCTATCTCACGGTCTGGAAGCTATGTGACCGAATCAGCCGAGTGGGATATCAGATCAGTGAAGATCAGATTGGTTATCATCAGCCGAGTCAAGATAGATGTGTTCATTCTTGAATCAGCAGAGTGACCATCAGTAGAGTAATCCCATCAGCAGAGTGAAGACGGTCAGTAAGCTCACCAACAGTAACATGATGAGTGCATTAAATGCGACTGACATAAAGCAGATATCCGTATAGCAGAGTGTACAGAGCAACAGTTGCAGAGAGCCGTTCCAGAAATTGGGGACCAGTACTCGAGGACTGTAGATTTATGTCTCATCTTCAACGGGCAGAAATTCAAATCTGCGAAGTATAAATAGAAGACAAACTGAAGATCAAAAAGAGACTTGCATAATTCAAGATCACATCTTAAGAGCAAGATCCATCAATTGAGTCGTCTGATCGCAAGCCTAGTCATCTGTTGACGAAGCTTTTGTTGAAGAACAAAGATCAAATACTTGTCTGTCTAAGTGAAATTCAACTGAGAAAAGAGAGAAGTGTGTATCCATCTGTGTTAGCGATATAACTTCGTAGTATAGGTCTTCTGAGTGATTTCCTATATTGTGAGCTTAGTACTCTTACTTAATGCTTATCATTTGTTGTAAAGCTTAAGTGTTCTTTTGCTGAGTGCTTTAGAATAGGTTTTTCTGAGTGATCTACCTGAGAGCTAAGTGCGCACTTGTGACCATTTCATTTGTTGTTTGGCGCAAGCATTGTATACTGGTTACTTAGTGTTTCTAGTATAACCCAAGATCTTCGTGACTTGGAAGAGTGGACTAAAGGATTTACATCCATATAACCACTATCAAAATTCCTTATGTTTGATTACTTGTTTTTAACTTGCATACTTTCATAAGTAAACAAACGTTTAAAAGACAAAGCTTTTAAATTGAGGAATTTATAAAATTGGGGTAAAACTTTGAAAGATAAACTTGTTTGAAAAACATATTTGATAAATCCGCTGCATACAAGTTTTGAAACTCTGAGTATATCTGAATCAGATAAGTGAAATCAGAAGAGTGGTCAACTCTGCTGTTCAAGCTTTGTGCGCGATCAGCTTAGTAGTCTTACGCTTTCTAGATAAGCTTAGTCTGCTGACAGAAAAAGTTAGAGAAAAAGTTTTAATAGTTCAGAGGTCTATTCCCCCCCCCCCCCCCCCCCTCTAGACCTCATTGACCACTTTTGGGACCAACAAGTGGTATCAGAGCAGATTGGTTCACCTGATCCTCTGCCTGATCAAACGAACTTGATCCTAGGTGTGTTTTTCAAATTTTTCAAACAGAGCATAATTTGAAAAATCAAAACTTTTTGAAAAATGGAGTGCATAAGCCATGTTCCTCACATTGGCCATATGGACTTTGAAAATTGGAAAATCAGAATGGAAATCATCCTTGCTGCTTATAATGATAACATATTTACATGTATTACTAAAGGACCATTCAGATTTAAGAAGACTGTGAAGGTTGCTGGCCAACTTGATCAGATTGTTGACAAAGAGCTGGATGAACTTACACCCGAAGAAGTCAAGTTGGTCAATCTTGATAAGAAAGCTAAGTACATCATGTTCAAAGCTCTAGACGAAGACAGATTCCAGAAGATCAAACATTTCCAAACTGTAAAAGAGATGTGGAATAAAGTCTGTGAGCTAAGCGAAGGAAACGACGCTATCAAAGAACATAAGCTCAGTTTGGCTCTTGAGGAGTTTGAAAATTTCAAAATGAAGTCTGGTGAAACGATTGATCAAATGGATACCAGATTTACCAAAACTCTGAACGAGGTTCTAAGGCTTGGTTAAAAGTTTTCAAACAAGGAGATCACCACGAAGGTTCTCAAGGCCCTGCCACCTAAATTCAACATGAAGGTGACAGCCATGGAAGAATCAAGGGATTTAGAGAAGATTTCTCTTTCCGAACTATTCTCATCCCTCAAAGCGTATGAGTATAAGATGCCAAGAATGGGATTAGATGTGTCAACCAGTTCAGACCCTACTGCTGCACTTATCGCGTCAGACCAGTCAAGAAAATCAGCAGACAAGTCAAAACAGAAGACTCTGCTGAATTCAGAAAGAGCATACACTGCTGACGACGTTACCCTTATTCTGAATGATTTCGAGAAGTTTTGTAAAAAGATAATGAAATTAAAATATAAAAATGCTACTTCATCTTCTTCTGATCATTTTCAGGAAAACAGGGATTCCTCAAAAGCAAAACTTAGAGACAAAAATGACAAAGAGTATGGACTCTTGATCAAAGGTCATCCACACTCATCATCTGAGAAATTTGCTGAAAAGGAAAAGCGTGCCAAAAAGGAGCGTAAGCTTAGTAAGAGCAAAACAAAGTTAGCTGATGCAGCAAAGCTAATAAACTCCTGCACATCTTATTCAGACCGCAAGTCGTCTGATAAAGAATTTGAAGAAGTACCTGAAACTCTATGCTTAACTGCCATAGAATCTGATGATTCTGAAACTAAGGTAACTTCTACTGATTAATGAAATGCACTATTTGAATCGTTTGAATAAATGCTAAATTACAAATTCAAATATTGTTTGTGTATTTGCCAAGTTTAATGAAGAGATGACTTTGCTGAAAAGAGCAAAACAGTTCACTGAAACTTCAGGTTGAAAAACCTCAAGAATCAGCTGACTACAAAAAAGCTTGAGCATGAGAATGAAACTCTAAAAGCGGAGTATGCAATTAGAATAGAAAATGCAAATGAACTTAAAAGAAGTAATTGCATCATTCTCTAAAAAGAAATCAGAGACTTAAAAGAAGAAGTCTACTGATGCTCAAAAGGTTAGAAAACCTAGTAAGCTACCTAAGATGAAACAGACTAGTAAACTCATCAGCCGAGTAAGCTGAAATATGCTGCTGATAGGAGTAAAATAAAATTGTGAAGTTCGCTAAATCTAAGGAGAGTTATTAGATAACTCAGGTAAGAAATTGAGGCAAAAATGAAATAATTGACAAGAATTTGAGTCACATTATGATAATTGTTATTATGACATGCACTATGCTTATTCATATTATCATGTTGATCATGTTCACTGTGCTGAATTGCCATCCTCATCATACAATGCATGCTTATCACTTTCTACATGCATCTTACCTTGCTTATGAGCACTGTTTTTATCATGAGTATTATTTCATGATGAAACTGAAGTCACTAGATTATCACATGTTAAAGGTTATACTAACCCTGCTGGACCCAATAAACAAGGGGTACCAAAACAGCCATCTGTTTTGTAGGTAAAGTACATGTGAGATGACAAAGATGAGTTGACTACCTTGCAAATTTCAACAACTTCAACAAGTGTCTCGTCATTAAATACCAACAAGTGGTATATCAAGTGGAATCAACGAGTTGCTTATATCAAATTGGATCAAACCATCAAGTGATATCAGTCAAGTGAGTGCTATCAGTCAAGTGGTGTCAAACAATTGGTATAAATCAACAAGTGATAGAGGCTACATTTGGAGATTTCAAGGAAAGCAAAATTGTTGGAAAGCTGAAGCTTATTAAAAGAATAAACAAGTGGATTATCATAAACCAACAAGCGGTATAGTCAACCATGTGACAGAAGAATTTCAGCTCTCCAGAGTTGAAATCAGGTGTGTTGATTTTGGATTCATAAGTTGAGGGGGAACTTATCAGAAGACTACCTCGAAACAGCTTACTGGAATTCAACGGCTGAGTGTTTTTTAAGAGTAACTCTTATCAGACTACTACTTGACCACGTATTCTTGAACTCAGGGGGAACGTGTACCACTAGCGGTACTCCTGAATAAAGATGAAGTTTTCAATAAGTCAAAATGAAGCTATCAGAAGACTGATTCTCATCAGCCGACTAGAACTCAACAGCCAAGTGATATTCAAGAATGTACTACACCAAGCAGTATCAGACTACAAGTGGTATCACCTCAGTAAGTGGTATCAGTTGACTAATCTGATATCATCAAGTGATATCAATTCTTGATGTCAGGGGGAATAATTATTCTAGCTGGAGTGATAAACAGCAAAGAAGACTACCTCGAACAGCTAAGTAATCACCTACTTGTCTTCAGCATACTAAGTTTGCAATTTTATAAAAGAAAAAGGGGAAGAAAGAGATGCAACTAAGTATTGGTGTTGATGACAAAAAGGGGGAAGATAAGGACGCAACTAAGAACGCTTTATCAGAAGAAAATCAAAAGGGAAAGCTACCGACAAGTGGTTTTTGAAAGTTGTATCAGATCAAACGGTTTCCATCTCAGAGTATGAAGACTAAAACAGAAACTTGGAAGACGTTCTTAGTTGAAGGTTTTGTCATCATCAAAAAGAGGGAAATTGTTGGTTAATATTGGAGAAGGTTTTGAAGATGACAAAACGGCCATAATGGTTTTCAAGATTAAAAGGTTAAAAGAGTTGTCATCAACTAAGAATTGAAAAGCTTAGTGAAACCTATCTCACGGTCTGGAAGCTATGTGACCGAATCAGCCGAGTGAGATATCAGATCAGTGAAGATCAGATTGGTTATCATCAGCCGAGTCAAGATAGATGTGTTCATTCTTGAATCAGCAGAGTGACCATCAGTAGAGTAATCCCATCAGCAGAGTGAAGACGGTCAGTAAGCTCACCAACGGTAACATGCTGAGTGCATTAAATGCGACTGACATAAAGCAGATATCCTGTTGTGCGGAAGCGTATTATCAAGTGATTAAACAAATGCTAAAAACGAATAAAAATAACTCACAATCTCAAAGACACAAATTTAACGAGGTTCGACAAAAATATGCCTACGTCCTCGGGAGCAATATGGAATTAATCAAATTGATGATGGTGAATACAAATGGAGAGAACCAAACAAGAAAGAAAAAAAAACACTCTATTTTTTTTCTCACTCAAAACTCTCCTTCAGATTTTTCTCTCTGCTTCAAATTGTGGGATACCAAATGAGCTTCTGAACTCTTCAATTTATAGAGTCCCGAAGCCGACCGCAAGACGTGTTCAAAGGCCCAAAATTAAATCCACTGCAAAGACTTTCCATAAACCGACAATGCGTGAAATCTGCATGGATAAAGATTTTGGTGTTGTTCACGTGGACTAAATGCAATTCACCATCATTGCATATAGTATGGCCATGAAAGACTTTTCCCATGCAAATGTCAGTAGCATAAGTGATTCAAATCACTCCAAATTTGTTTTCAAATGGTGTGGACCCAACAATCTCCACCTCCACGCCATAGAGAGAAAACTATTTCTACTCACGTAGTAGAACAAAACTCCACCATATCAAGCGAAACCATAATTGCTCCTTCAATATCACATTCATATGTGAACAATGTTGGCCAAGTTCAAACAGTGATGAAACTTGGCGCTTCCAACGACTTTCGTCAACATATCCGCGGGATTTTCTGCTGTCCAGATCTTTACAAGAAGAACAGTACCTTCATCAACAATTTCTCGTACAAAGTGGAAACGAACATCAATATGCTTGGTACGAGCGTGGTGGACTTGGTTCTTTTCTAAATGTATAGCACTTTGACTATCACAATGTACCTCCACCTGCTCCTGGTGAACTCCCAAGTCTTTGACCAGTCCGTGAATCCAAATGGCTTCTTTCATGGCTTCTCCAGCAGCCATGTATTCGGCCTCGGTAGTAGATAATGCTACCGTGGATTGCAAAGTAGACCTCCAACTTACTGGACCACTAGCCATAGTAAACAAATATCCAGTAGTAGACCGTCTCTTATCCAAATCACCAGCGTAGTCCGAGTCCACGTATCCAATGAGAAATTTCCCGACTTCCTCGCGATTCCTTTCAAATCTCAACCCCAAATTTTGAGTACCTTTGATATACCTCAAAACCCATTTTGCAGCTTCCCAATGCTTCTTTCCGGGATTATGCATATACCGGCTGACCATACTGACGGCTTGGGAAATATCTGGTCTTGTGCACACCATCGCGTACATCAAACTTCCAATCAGACTTGCATATGGCACTTGAGCCATATACTTCCTTTCTTCATCATTACTCGGTGAAAGTTCAGCACTTAACTTAAAGTGAGGCGCCAATGGTGCACTAACTGCTTTCGAGCTATCATCCATACCGAAACGTGTTAGTACATTCTTCAAATACTGCTTCTGTGTTAGCCACACAGTTCCAGTTGATCTTTCACGAGTAATTTCCATGCCCAGAATTTTCTTGGCTTCCCCAAGATCCTTCATTTCAAATTCACTCTGAAGTTGGGCTTTCAACTTTGCAATCTCCATAGAAATCTTAGATGCAATTAACATATCATCGACATATAAGAGCAAATATATGAAGGTATCGTCCTTCAATTTACGGAAGTATACGCAATGATCAAAGTTACTTCGCGTAAAATTTTGTACCTTCATAAATTGGTAGAATCGTAAATACCACTGTCTTGGAGACTGCTTCAAACCATATAGGGACCTTTGCAACTTGCACACCAGTTTTTCTTTGCCAGCAGCCTTGAAACCTTCAGGTTGGCACATATATATCTCCTCATCCAAATCTCCATGTAGAAAAGCAGTTTTCACGTCAAGCTGTGCTAATTCCAAATCAAATTGTGCGACCAAGGCAAGCAAAATTCGAATAGAGGAATGTTTCACCACAGGAGAGAATACTTCATTGTAGTCGATTCCCTCCTTCTGAGCATACCCCTTTGCCACTAATCTTGCCTTGAATCTCACTTTGCTTTTCTCATCAGAGTCCTTCTTTGCATATACCCATTTGCACCCAATTGCTCGTTTTCCTTCTGGCAGCTTGACGAGTATCCAAGTTTTGTTCTTATGAAGAGAATTCATCTCTTCTTCCATGGCCTTGTTCCATTCCGCTCGTTCCGTACTATGCATAGCTTCTTTGCGAGTGGTTGGAATATCTTCATTTACAATTGGTAGGGCATAGGCAACCAAATCTGTGAACCTTGCTGGTTTCCGAATTGTTCTTTTCGGCTTGCTAGTTGCTATCGATTCTTCAACTTGTGGAGGGCTTTGAGGAGAAGGCTCCACCACATCTTCTTCTTCAATATCCCTTTCATCTTCATAGTTTAAAGGAGGGTCACCAGAGAGAGAACCTACTGGACTTCCAATTTCGAATTGCTGCTTCAGACTGCTTTCTTTGTTCTCTTCTTTTGACTCTTCCTTTACAAATTTACTTTCATCGAAAGTAACATCCCTGCTCACGATTAGTTTCTTTAACGCTGGACACCATAATCTGAATCCTTTAACTCCACTGCTAAATCCCAGAAATATAGCCTCTTTTGCCCGTGGGTCGAGTTTGCTATCTTCCGTGGTATGGAAGAAAGCCGAGCAACCAAAAATGCGTAAAGAATCATAATCTGACGCAGGTGAACCAGACCAAACCTCAATAGGAGTTTTACCTCCAATTGCAGCAGACGGCAGTCGGTTGATTAGATGACATGCATAATTAACCGCTTCTGCCCAAAAAATCTTTGTCAAACCGGAGTTGGATAGCATACACCTTACTTTTTCTAGCAAAGTCCGATTCATTCGCTCTGCTACACCATTCTGTTGTGGAGTTTTTCTCACAGAAAAGTGTCTTACTATCCCTTCTTGTTTGCAAACTTCATAGAAAGGATCAGACGTGTATTCACCTCCATTGTCTGATCTCAGGACCTTAATCTTCATTCCAGTTTGATTTTCGACCATCTTTTTCCAGATCAAGAAGGTCTCTAGGACTTCATGTTTGTGTTTCATGGGGTATACCCAGAGTCTCCTTGAGAAGTCATCTACAAATGTAACAAACCAGCGCCTCCCACTCAAAGATGCAGTCTTTGTTGGACCCCATACATCCGTATGCACATAATCTAGGATCCCTTTCGTTTTGTGGGTGGCGGTACCAAATCTAACTCTGGTTTGCTTACCCAATACACAATGCTCACAGAAGTTCATCTTGCAAGTCTTGGCACCTTTCAGAAGACCCTGACTGATTTGTCCTTGCATGGCCTTTTCTCCCGCATGACCAAGCCTTATGTGCCAAAGCTTGGTTGAATCAACATTCTCCACTGCGGCGGCTCCACCTACGACAGTCTTCCCTTGCAAGAAATACAAATTGTTTCTTCTAAGGCCTTTCATAACAACCATTGAACTTAGTGTAACTTCCAGTATTCCAGCTTCCATAGTGACTTTGAATCCCTTCGATTCCAAAGCACCCAAAGATATCAGATTTTTCTTCAGATCTGGCACATACCATACGTTTGACAGAGCCCGTATGGTTCCGTCATGCAACTTCAATTTGATCACACCGACCCCTTTTCTTTCGCAGGCGTGATCATTTCCCATAAGGACTGTTCCGCTACTAGCAAGATCCAAACTAGTAAAATAGTCCTTACTGGGACACATATGATAGGAACATGCCGAGTCAAGAATCCACTCGGATGAACTATCTCCAGTTGTAGTAGCCAAAGCAAAATCTGAATTATCATTTTCCATGAGGACCACATTGGCGTTTGTATTTGAGTTGTCCTTTTTCGCCTTTGGACAATCCTTCTTCCAATGGCCCTTCTCTCGGCAATAAGCACATTCATCTTTTGCCGGAAATTTTCGATCTTTCGCCGATCTCGACTTGGGATGTGATCGATTTCCACCTTTGTTGTGCTTCTTGCCTTCAGATCTACCCCTTGTCAACAAAGCCTCGGATGTATCATTTTGGGCTTGCTTGTCACGTTTCCGAAATTCATTGTTCATCAATGCATTTGATACATCCTCGAACTTCACCGAATCTTTTCCATAGATCAAAGTGGTAGCCAAGTGTTCGTATGAATCGGGTAGTGAATTCAACAACACAAGGGCTTTATCCTCATCTTCGATCTCCTCATCCAGATTTAATAGATCGGCTATCAACTTGTTGAAGACATTCAAATGATCCAACATCGGTGTACCTTCTTTGTATTGGAATCGGAAAAGCTTTCGCTTTAGATACAAACGATTCTCAATACTTTTCGTCATGTACTTGTCTTCAAGTTTTTGCCATAGCACCTTTGCCATGGTCTCTCGCATTACAAAGTATTTGATATCCTTTGCAAGGCAAAGACGGATAGACCCACATGCCAATCTATTAATTTTCAACCATTCTGGTTCCGACATAGACCCTGGTTTTTCCTCCAAAGTTATGTCCAAGCCCTGTTGAACCAGAACGTCCATCATCTCGCACTGCCACATGCCAAAACTATTAGTTCCGTCAAATTTTTCGACTTCAAATTTAGCATTTGAAATTGACGTTTTTGACTGTGAATTCCAATTAGAAGAAGTTGACGGAGATTCAACAATCTTCTCCATATTTTCGTCTGTAGCCATAAGCCCAAGTTTAACCTTGGGCTCTGATACCACTTGTTGTGCGGAAGCGTATTATCAAGTGATTAAACAAATGCTAAAAACGAATAAAAATAACTCACAATCTCAAAGACACAAATTTAACGAGGTTCGACAAAAATATGCCTACGTCCTCGGGAGCAATATGGAATTAATCAAATTGATGATGGTGAATACAAATGGAGAGAACCAAACAAGAAAGAAAAAAAAACACTCTATTTTTTTTCTCACTCAAAACTCTCCTTCAGATTTTTCTCTCTGCTTCAAATTGTGGGATACCAAATGAGCTTCTGAACTCTTCAATTTATAGAGTCCCGAAGCCGACCGCAAGACGTGTTCAAAGGCCCAAAATTAAATCCACTGCAAAGACTTTCCATAAACCGACAATGCGTGAAATCTGCATGGATAAAGATTTTGGTGTTGTTCACGTGGACTAAATGCAATTCACCATCATTGCATATAGTATGGCCATGAAAGACTTTTCCCATGCAAATGTCAGTAGCATAAGTGATTCAAATCACTCCAAATTTGTTTTCAAATGGTGTGGACCCAACAATCTCCACCTCCACGCCATAGAGAGAAAACTATTTCTACTCACGTAGTAGAACAAAACTCCACCATATCAAGCGAAACCATAATTGCTCCTTCAATATCACATTCATATGTGAACAATGTTGGCCAAGTTCAAACAGTGATGAAACTTGGCGCTTCCAACGACTTTCGTCAACATATCCGCGGGATTTTCTGCTGTCCAGATCTTTACAAGAAGAACAGTACCTTCATCAACAATTTCTCGTACAAAGTGGAAACGAACATCAATATGCTTGGTACGAGCGTGGTGGACTTGGTTCTTTTCTAAATGTATAGCACTTTGACTATCACAATGTACCTCCACCTGCTCCTGGTGAACTCCCAAGTCTTTGACCAGTCCGTGAATCCAAATGGCTTCTTTCATGGCTTCTCCAGCAGCCATGTATTCGGCCTCGGTAGTAGATAATGCTACCGTGGATTGCAAAGTAGACCTCCAACTTACTGGACCACTAGCCATAGTAAACAAATATCCAGTAGTAGACCGTCTCTTATCCAAATCACCAGCGTAGTCCGAGTCCACGTATCCAATGAGAAATTTCCCGACTTCCTCGCGATTCCTTTCAAATCTCAACCCCAAATTTTGAGTACCTTTGATATACCTCAAAACCCATTTTGCAGCTTCCCAATGCTTCTTTCCGGGATTATGCATATACCGGCTGACCATACTGACGGCTTGGGAAATATCTGGTCTTGTGCACACCATCGCGTACATCAAACTTCCAATCAGACTTGCATATGGCACTTGAGCCATATACTTCCTTTCTTCATCATTACTCGGTGAAAGTTCAGCACTTAACTTAAAGTGAGGCGCCAATGGTGCACTAACTGCTTTCGAGCTATCATCCATACCGAAACGTGTTAGTACATTCTTCAAATACTGCTTCTGTGTTAGCCACACAGTTCCAGTTGATCTTTCACGAGTAATTTCCATGCCCAGAATTTTCTTGGCTTCCCCAAGATCCTTCATTTCAAATTCACTCTGAAGTTGGGCTTTCAACTTTGCAATCTCCATAGAAATCTTAGATGCAATTAACATATCATCGACATATAAGAGCAAATATATGAAGGTATCGTCCTTCAATTTACGGAAGTATACGCAATGATCAAAGTTACTTCGCGTAAAATTTTGTACCTTCATAAATTGGTAGAATCGTAAATACCACTGTCTTGGAGACTGCTTCAAACCATATAGGGACCTTTGCAACTTGCACACCAGTTTTTCTTTGCCAGCAGCCTTGAAACCTTCAGGTTGGCACATATATATCTCCTCATCCAAATCTCCATGTAGAAAAGCAGTTTTCACGTCAAGCTGTGCTAATTCCAAATCAAATTGTGCGACCAAGGCAAGCAAAATTCGAATAGAGGAATGTTTCACCACAGGAGAGAATACTTCATTGTAGTCGATTCCCTCCTTCTGAGCATACCCCTTTGCCACTAATCTTGCCTTGAATCTCACTTTGCTTTTCTCATCAGAGTCCTTCTTTGCATATACCCATTTGCACCCAATTGCTCGTTTTCCTTCTGGCAGCTTGACGAGTATCCAAGTTTTGTTCTTATGAAGAGAATTCATCTCTTCTTCCATGGCCTTGTTCCATTCCGCTCGTTCCGTACTATGCATAGCTTCTTTGCGAGTGGTTGGAATATCTTCATTTACAATTGGTAGGGCATAGGCAACCAAATCTGTGAACCTTGCTGGTTTCCGAATTGTTCTTTTCGGCTTGCTAGTTGCTATCGATTCTTCAACTTGTGGAGGGCTTTGAGGAGAAGGCTCCACCACATCTTCTTCTTCAATATCCCTTTCATCTTCATAGTTTAAAGGAGGGTCACCAGAGAGAGAACCTACTGGACTTCCAATTTCGAATTGCTGCTTCAGACTGCTTTCTTTGTTCTCTTCTTTTGACTCTTCCTTTACAAATTTACTTTCATCGAAAGTAACATCCCTGCTCACGATTAGTTTCTTTAACGCTGGACACCATAATCTGAATCCTTTAACTCCACTGCTAAATCCCAGAAATATAGCCTCTTTTGCCCGTGGGTCGAGTTTGCTATCTTCCGTGGTATGGAAGAAAGCCGAGCAACCAAAAATGCGTAAAGAATCATAATCTGACGCAGGTGAACCAGACCAAACCTCAATAGGAGTTTTACCTCCAATTGCAGCAGACGGCAGTCGGTTGATTAGATGACATGCATAATTAACCGCTTCTGCCCAAAAAATCTTTGTCAAACCGGAGTTGGATAGCATACACCTTACTTTTTCTAGCAAAGTCCGATTCATTCGCTCTGCTACACCATTCTGTTGTGGAGTTTTTCTCACAGAAAAGTGTCTTACTATCCCTTCTTGTTTGCAAACTTCATAGAAAGGATCAGACGTGTATTCACCTCCATTGTCTGATCTCAGGACCTTAATCTTCATTCCAGTTTGATTTTCGACCATCTTTTTCCAGATCAAGAAGGTCTCTAGGACTTCATGTTTGTGTTTCATGGGGTATACCCAGAGTCTCCTTGAGAAGTCATCTACAAATGTAACAAACCAGCGCCTCCCACTCAAAGATGCAGTCTTTGTTGGACCCCATACATCCGTATGCACATAATCTAGGATCCCTTTCGTTTTGTGGGTGGCGGTACCAAATCTAACTCTGGTTTGCTTACCCAATACACAATGCTCACAGAAGTTCATCTTGCAAGTCTTGGCACCTTTCAGAAGACCCTGACTGATTTGTCCTTGCATGGCCTTTTCTCCCGCATGACCAAGCCTTATGTGCCAAAGCTTGGTTGAATCAACATTCTCCACTGCGGCGGCTCCACCTACGACAGTCTTCCCTTGCAAGAAATACAAATTGTTTCTTCTAAGGCCTTTCATAACAACCATTGAACTTAGTGTAACTTCCAGTATTCCAGCTTCCATAGTGACTTTGAATCCCTTCGATTCCAAAGCACCCAAAGATATCAGATTTTTCTTCAGATCTGGCACATACCATACGTTTGACAGAGCCCGTATGGTTCCGTCATGCAACTTCAATTTGATCACACCGACCCCTTTTCTTTCGCAGGCGTGATCATTTCCCATAAGGACTGTTCCGCTACTAGCAAGATCCAAACTAGTAAAATAGTCCTTACTGGGACACATATGATAGGAACATGCCGAGTCAAGAATCCACTCGGATGAACTATCTCCAGTTGTAGTAGCCAAAGCAAAATCTGAATTATCATTTTCCATGAGGACCACATTGGCGTTTGTATTTGAGTTGTCCTTTTTCGCCTTTGGACAATCCTTCTTCCAATGGCCCTTCTCTCGGCAATAAGCACATTCATCTTTTGCCGGAAATTTTCGATCTTTCGCCGATCTCGACTTGGGATGTGATCGATTTCCACCTTTGTTGTGCTTCTTGCCTTCAGATCTACCCCTTGTCAACAAAGCCTCGGATGTATCATTTTGGGCTTGCTTGTCACGTTTCCGAAATTCATTGTTCATCAATGCATTTGATACATCCTCGAACTTCACCGAATCTTTTCCATAGATCAAAGTGGTAGCCAAGTGTTCGTATGAATCGGGTAGTGAATTCAACAACACAAGGGCTTTATCCTCATCTTCGATCTCCTCATCCAGATTTAATAGATCGGCTATCAACTTGTTGAAGACATTCAAATGATCCAACATCGGTGTACCTTCTTTGTATTGGAATCGGAAAAGCTTTCGCTTTAGATACAAACGATTCTCAATACTTTTCGTCATGTACTTGTCTTCAAGTTTTTGCCATAGCACCTTTGCCATGGTCTCTCGCATTACAAAGTATTTGATATCCTTTGCAAGGCAAAGACGGATAGACCCACATGCCAATCTATTAATTTTCAACCATTCTGGTTCCGACATAGACCCTGGTTTTTCCTCCAAAGTTATGTCCAAGCCCTGTTGAACCAGAACGTCCATCATCTCGCACTGCCACATGCCAAAACTATTAGTTCCGTCAAATTTTTCGACTTCAAATTTAGCATTTGAAATTGACGTTTTTGACTGTGAATTCCAATTAGAAGAAGTTGACGGAGATTCAACAATCTTCTCCATATTTTCGTCTGTAGCCATAAGCCCAAGTTTAACCTTGGGCTCTGATACCACTTGTTGTGCGGAAGCGTATTATCAAGTGATTAAACAAATGCTAAAAACGAATAAAAATAACTCACAATCTCAAAGACACAAATTTAACGAGGTTCGACAAAAATATGCCTACGTCCTCGGGAGCAATATGGAATTAATCAAATTGATGATGGTGAATACAAATGGAGAGAACCAAACAAGAAAGAAAAAAAAACACTCTATTTTTTTTCTCACTCAAAACTCTCCTTCAGATTTTTCTCTCTGCTTCAAATTGTGGGATACCAAATGAGCTTCTGAACTCTTCAATTTATAGAGTCCCGAAGCCGACCGCAAGACGTGTTCAAAGGCCCAAAATTAAATCCACTGCAAAGACTTTCCATAAACCGACAATGCGTGAAATCTGCATGGATAAAGATTTTGGTGTTGTTCACGTGGACTAAATGCAATTCACCATCATTGCATATAGTATGGCCATGAAAGACTTTTCCCATGCAAATGTCAGTAGCATAAGTGATTCAAATCACTCCAAATTTGTTTTCAAATGGTGTGGACCCAACAATCTCCACCTCCACGCCATAGAGAGAAAACTATTTCTACTCACGTAGTAGAACAAAACTCCACCATATCAAGCGAAACCATAATTGCTCCTTCAATATCACATTCATATGTGAACAATGTTGGCCAAGTTCAAACAGTGATGAAACTTGGCGCTTCCAACGACTTTCGTCAACATATCCGCGGGATTTTCTGCTGTCCAGATCTTTACAAGAAGAACAGTACCTTCATCAACAATTTCTCGTACAAAGTGGAAACGAACATCAATATGCTTGGTACGAGCGTGGTGGACTTGGTTCTTTTCTAAATGTATAGCACTTTGACTATCACAATGTACCTCCACCTGCTCCTGGTGAACTCCCAAGTCTTTGACCAGTCCGTGAATCCAAATGGCTTCTTTCATGGCTTCTCCAGCAGCCATGTATTCGGCCTCGGTAGTAGATAATGCTACCGTGGATTGCAAAGTAGACCTCCAACTTACTGGACCACTAGCCATAGTAAACAAATATCCAGTAGTAGACCGTCTCTTATCCAAATCACCAGCGTAGTCCGAGTCCACGTATCCAATGAGAAATTTCCCGACTTCCTCGCGATTCCTTTCAAATCTCAACCCCAAATTTTGAGTACCTTTGATATACCTCAAAACCCATTTTGCAGCTTCCCAATGCTTCTTTCCGGGATTATGCATATACCGGCTGACCATACTGACGGCTTGGGAAATATCTGGTCTTGTGCACACCATCGCGTACATCAAACTTCCAATCAGACTTGCATATGGCACTTGAGCCATATACTTCCTTTCTTCATCATTACTCGGTGAAAGTTCAGCACTTAACTTAAAGTGAGGCGCCAATGGTGCACTAACTGCTTTCGAGCTATCATCCATACCG
This sequence comes from Penstemon davidsonii, assembly GCA_034814905.1. Lineage (NCBI taxonomy): Eukaryota > Viridiplantae > Streptophyta > Magnoliopsida > Lamiales > Plantaginaceae > Penstemon > Penstemon davidsonii. Next base: position 28,079,217 of record JAYDYQ010002534.1, read on the forward strand.
AAACGTGTTAGTACATTCTTCAAATACTGCTTCTGTGTTAGCCACACAGTTCCAGTTGATCTTTCACGAGTAATTTCCATGCCCAGAATTTTCTTGGCTTCCCCAAGATCCTTCATTTCAAATTCACTCTGAAGTTGGGCTTTCAACTTTGCAATCTCCATAGAACTCTTAGATGCAATTAACATATCATCGACATATAAGAGCAAATATATGAAGGTATCGTCCTTCAATTTACGGAAGTATACGCAATGATCAAAGTTACTTCGCGTAAAATTTTGTACCTTCATAAATTGGTAGAATCGTAAATACCACTGTCTTGGAGACTGCTTCAAACCATATAGGGACCTTTGCAACTTGCACACCAGTTTTTCTTTGCCAGCAGCCTTGAAACCTTCAGGTTGGCACATATATATCTCCTCATCCAAATCTCCATGTAGAAAAGCAGTTTTCACGTCAAGCTGTGCTAATTCCAAATCAAATTGTGCGACCAAGGCAAGCAAAATTCGAATAGAGGAATGTTTCACCACAGGAGAGAATACTTCATTGTAGTCGATTCCCTCCTTCTGAGCATACCCCTTTGCCACTAATCTTGCCTTGAATCTCACTTTGCTTTTCTCATCAGAGTCCTTCTTTGCATATACCCATTTGCACCCAATTGCTCGTTTTCCTTCTGGCAGCTTGACGAGTATCCAAGTTTTGTTCTTATGAAGAGAATTCATCTCTTCTTCCATGGCCTTGTTCCATTCCGCTCGTTCCGTACTATGCATAGCTTCTTTGCGAGTGGTTGGAATATCTTCATTTACAATTGGTAGGGCATAGGCAACCAAATCTGTGAACCTTGCTGGTTTCCGAATTGTTCTTTTCGGCTTGCTAGTTGCTATCGATTCTTCAACTTGTGGAGGGCTTTGAGGAGAAGGCTCCACCACATCTTCTTCTTCAATATCCCTTTCATCTTCATAGTTTAAAGGAGGGTCACCAGAGAGAGAACCTACTGGACTTCCAATTTCGAATTGCTGCTTCAGACTGCTTTCTTTGTTCTCTTCTTTTGACTCTTCCTTTACAAATTTACTTTCATCGAAAGTAACATCCCTGCTCACGATTAGTTTCTTTAACGCTGGACACCATAATCTGAATCCTTTAACTCCACTGCTAAATCCCAGAAATATAGCCTCTTTTGCCCGTGGGTCGAGTTTGCTATCTTCCGTGGTATGGAAGAAAGCCGAGCAACCAAAAATGCGTAAAGAATCATAATCTGACGCAGGTGAACCAGACCAAACCTCAATAGGAGTTTTACCTCCAATTGCAGCAGACGGCAGTCGGTTGATTAGATGACATGCATAATTAACCGCTTCTGCCCAAAAAATCTTTGTCAAACCGGAGTTGGATAGCATACACCTTACTTTTTCTAGCAAAGTCCGATTCATTCGCTCTGCTACACCATTCTGTTGTGGAGTTTTTCTCACAGAAAAGTGTCTTACTATCCCTTCTTGTTTGCAAACTTCATAGAAAGGATCAGACGTGTATTCACCTCCATTGTCTGATCTCAGGACCTTAATCTTCATTCCAGTTTGATTTTCGACCATCTTTTTCCAGATCAAGAAGGTCTCTAGGACTTCATGTTTGTGTTTCATGGGGTATACCCAGAGTCTCCTTGAGAAGTCATCTACAAATGTAACAAACCAGCGCCTCCCACTCAAAGATGCAGTCTTTGTTGGACCCCATACATCCGTATGCACATAATCTAGGATCCCTTTCGTTTTGTGGGTGGCGGTACCAAATCTAACTCTGGTTTGCTTACCCAATACACAATGCTCACAGAAGTTCATCTTGCAAGTCTTGGCACCTTTCAGAAGACCCTGACTGATTAGTCCTTGCATGGCCTTTTCTCCCGCATGACCAAGCCTTATGTGCCAAAGCTTGGTTGAATCAACATTCTCCACTGCGGCGGCTCCACCTACGACAGTCTTCCCTTGCAAGAAATACAAATTGTTTCTTCTAAGGCCTTTCATAACAACCATTGAACTTAGTGTAACTTCCAGTATTCCAGCTTCCATAGTGACTTTGAATCCCTTCGATTCCAAAGCACCCAAAGATATCAGATTTTTCTTCAGATCTGGCACATACCATACGTTTGACAGAGCCCGTATGGTTCCGTCATGCAACTTCAATTTGATCACACCGACCCCTTTTCTTTCGCAGGCGTGATCATTTCCCATAAGGACTGTTCCGCTACTAGCAAGATCCAAACTAGTAAAATAGTCCTTACTGGGACACATATGATAGGAACATGCCGAGTCAAGAATCCACTCGGATGAACTATCTCCAGTTGTAGTAGCCAAAGCAAAATCTGAATTATCATTTTCCATGAGGACCACATTGGCGTTTGTATTTGAGTTGTCCTTTTTCGCCTTTGGACAATCCTTCTTCCAATGGCCCTTCTCTCGGCAATAAGCACATTCATCTTTTGCCGGAAATTTTCGATCTTTCGCCGATCTCGACTTGGGATGTGATCGATTTCCACCTTTGTTGTGCTTCTTGCCTTCAGATCTACCCCTTGTCAACAAAGCCTCGGATGTATCATTTTGGGCTTGCTTGTCACGTTTCCGAAATTCATTGTTCATCAATGCATTTGATACATCCTCGAACTTCACCGAATCTTTTCCATAGATCAAAGTGGTAGCCAAGTGTTCGTATGAATCGGGTAGTGAATTCAACAACACAAGGGCTTTATCCTCATCTTCGATCTCCTCATCCAGATTTAATAGATCGGCTATCAACTTGTTGAAGACATTCAAATGATCCAACATCGGTGTACCTTCTTTGTATTGGAATCGGAAAAGCTTTCGCTTTAGATACAAACGATTCTCAATACTTTTCGTCATGTACTTGTCTTCAAGTTTTTGCCATAGCACCTTTGCCATGGTCTCTCGCATTACAAAGTATTTGATATCCTTTGCAAGGCAAAGACGGATAGACCCACATGCCAATCTATTAATTTTCAACCATTCTGGTTCCGACATAGACCCTGGTTTTTCCTCCAAAGTTATGTCCAAGCCCTGTTGAACCAGAACGTCCATCATCTCGCACTGCCACATGCCAAAACTATTAGTTCCGTCAAATTTTTCGACTTCAAATTTAGCATTTGAAATTGACGTTTTTGACTGTGAATTCCAATTAGAAGAAGTTGACGGAGATTCAACAATCTTCTCCATATTTTCGTCTGTAGCCATAAGCCCAAGTTTAACCTTGGGCTCTGATACCACTTGTTGTGCGGAAGCGTATTATCAAGTGATTAAACAAATGCTAAAAACGAATAAAAATAACTCACAATCTCAAAGACACAAATTTAACGAGGTTCGACAAAAATATGCCTACGTCCTCGGGAGCAATATGGAATTAATCAAATTGATGATGGTGAATACAAATGGAGAGAACCAAACAAGAAAGAAAAAAAAAACACTCTATTTTTTTTCTCACTCAAAACTCTCCTTCAGATTTTTCTCTCTGCTTCAAATTGTGGGATACCAAATGAGCTTCTGAACTCTTCAATTTATAGAGTCCCGAAGCCGACCGCAAGACGTGTTCAAAGGCCCAAAATTAAATCCACTGCAAAGACTTTCCATAAACCGACAATGCGTGAAATCTGCATGGATAAAGATTTTGGTGTTGTTCACGTGGACTAAATGCAATTCACCATCATTGCATATAGTATGGCCATGAAAGACTTTTCCCATGCAAATGTCAGTAGCATAAGTGATTCAAATCACTCCAAATTTGTTTTCAAATGGTGTGGACCCAACATATCCGTACAGCAGAGTGTACAGAGCAACAGTTGTAGAGAGCCGTTCCAGAAATTGGGGACCAGTACTCGAGGACTGTAGATTTCTGTCTCATCTTCAACGGGCAGAAATTCAAATCCGCGAAGTATAAATAGAAGACAAACTGAAGATCAAAAAGAGACTTGCATAATTCAAGATCACATCTTAAGAGCAAGATTCATTAGTTGAGTCGTCTGATCGCAAGCCCAGTCATCTGTTGACGAATCTTTTGTTGAAGAACAAAGATCAAATACTTGTCTGTCTAAGTGACATTCAACTGAGAAAAGAGAGAAGTGTATATCCATCTGTGTGAGCGATATAACTTCGTAGTATAGGTCTTCTGAGTGATTTCCTATATTGTGAGCTTAGTACTCTTACTTAATGCTTATCATTTTTTGTAAAGCTTAAGTGTTCTTTTGCTGAGTGCTTTAGAATAGGTTTTTCTGAGTGATCTACCTGAGAGCTAAGTGCGCACTTGTGGCCATTTCATTTGTTGTTTGGCGCAAGCATTGTATACTGGTTACTTGGTGTTTCTAGTAAAACCCAAGATCTTCGTGACTTGGAAGAGTGGACTAAAGGATTTACATCCATATAACCACTATAAAAATTCCTTATGTTTGATTACTTGTTTTTAACTTGCATACTTTCATAAGTAAACAAACGTTTAAAAGACAAAGCTTTTAAATTGAGGAATTTATAAAACTGGGGTAAAACTTTGAAAGATAAACTTGTTTGAAAAACATACTTGATAAATCCGCTGTATACAAGTTTTGAAACTCTAAGTATATCTGAATCAGATAAGTGAAATCAGAAGAGTGGTCAACTCTTCTTTTCAAGCTTTGTGCGCGATCAACTTAGTAGTCTTACGCTTTCTAGATCAGCTTAGTCTGCTGACAGAAAAAGTTAGAGAAAAGTTTTAAAAGTTCAGAGGTCTATTCACCCACCCCCCTCCCCTCCCTCTAGACCTCATTGACCACTTTTGGGACCAACAATGTATAACATCACTCTAGCTAGTGGTGGGTCAATTTGGGTCCAACTCATACTCAATTTAACATATTTCTAGATTAGGTCTAGATCTTTTTTTATATTTTGCGATTACAAATGCACTACATTATTTCATGTATTATACGAGTATGACAAGGTCTAGCTAGGAACATTAATTAATGCATTCTTAGCTACAAGGTCTAGATAAAAATTTCAAGTTAATTAGTGGGAGTAAAATAAATTATACATAGCCTTGTTATTGGACAAACTTAATTTAGACTAGACTAATTAAAATACTGTAGGATAGTAGAGATTTGTTGCCTCCATTAATTGGGAAAAACATTTTATTCATAATAATAATACCAATACCATTATGTTGAGTGAATCGTTCAGTTTTTGCATTTGAAAAACTAAATCGTGAAACCTTTATCCTTACAAATGTTGAATCGCGATTACGACCTTGTTTCTCCACATTTTTCAGATTTGTTTTGCGTCATCTTACTCCTTTGGGTCTGGGCTTCAATCTCCATGGTTTAATTCCCTCAACAAAATTAAAGGGAGTACCACTTTTAGAACATCTGTCAAGAATGGGTATGAAAAGTTAAATCTGTCAAGTTATATGGTGTGAAAAATAAATTTAAGCTAAATGGGCCGGATTGGAAAATATTGACAATTGTGCCAATGCCCCAATTGGGCCATTAACTTTAACATTCTCCAATGATTCATATATAACCTCAATTGGAAATCCAAAGGTTTTGGGTTCTTTGAGTTAAGTGGAAGTATCGATTCTCATCTCGGTGTCAACTTCGCCACCCACAATCTTGTGAATTGGGCCTTTATTTCGAGTTGGTCGGAAATGATCCCTTTTTTCGATTCTGTGTAGTTTTTCTACGATGGTAATTTCTCTCTCTTTGATCTTGTTGATTCTTTTGTATGATTTTGGCGTTTCTTGAAGCAATAATAATTTTTTGTTTATAATTTGTGTATTCGGCTTAGTTCGGTTCTTAAAATTACAATTTGTTATCAAAAACTTACAATTAGACCAATTACAATTTTGGATGATTGTTTATTGGGCGAATAATTTAATTGAGTGTTTGGTTATAATTTGGCCCACAATACTAATTGCTAATAATGTAATTTTGTGATTGGTTTTCAAAATTTCAGTTAAATCTCTATAATACCCCTAACTATTCTCTTATACACTTTGGCTCCATCAGCCCATCAGGTTTTTTTGTAGTTAAATTGGAATTATGTGGCAAAATTATATTTTTGGCCTTCTAAAGTGGTTGCGTTTCAAAATTGGTCATTTATTGTGGTACCTCGACAATATACATTCTTTATTGTGCCATCATCATCATTTCCAGTCTTTATTGCCGGAAAATTTTAATTATCGCCGGAAATCATCAATTTATGTCTTAATTGATCGAAAAATTAAAATTTTTTTTTGCCGAAAATCACCAATTTATGTCTAATCTGACCGAAAAATTTAATTTTAACCAAAAATATCATTTGTCGAGTGACACTTAAAAATTAAGAATTTCATATTCTGACTCCACAATTTGCAAGTCCAAGTCATGTGATAGGTAAAATATGACTTAAATTGATGATTTTTTGCGATAATTAAAAAAATCGGTGATAATGACCGAAATTGATGATGATGACACAATAAATGACGTATATTGTCGAGGTACCACAATAAATGGCCAATTTTGAAACGTAGCCACTTTAGAGGGACAAAATGAAATTTTGCCGAATTAGGTACTATATTTGCAGTTCAACATGATACAATATTGAAGCACCTAATAATCTTTCGGATCTAGTTGTGTGAAAAGTATAATAAATATACAAATTCAAGGTCATAAAATAAATTATATATCTAAATCTTATATATTCTGAAACAATTCAATAGCAATACCCACAAAATTTGACTCTAATCCGTCATAATTATAATGCCATCAATGAATATTATAGCTCACACGATACCCTCATATGAAATTCACACTTAGTATCGCATTTCGCTCGTTCTTCATCGATGTGAGAGTCGAGATATTCATTGTCGAGAGTCGTTTTGACATTCAAGATAAATCGTGTCCTCCGACGCGCACCACGAACAAGGCATGCCGCGTCGGGGTTAGTTAGCCCGCATGATGCAGGCGTCGCATGGGCGAAGGGTCTCGGCATGGGGGTCTTGCGACACTCACACCTCGGCCCCTCGAGGTTTATAAACATGTGTTTGTGGGTCTTCTTTGCAGGTTTCGACAATGTCGGTTTTCGTTCAATTATTTGGTGATGGTATGAACATTGTAACTAATGTCTAAGTTGTGATACTAAATGTATATTTACATAACCAATGATATATAGAGAGCATTTTACATGATACTAAAAAAGTAATTTTCCACGTAAATATACCATGAAACAAAATTTTGATTTGGATAAGTACAATCTACTTGAATTACATGCCATAAGTTTTGATTTTTCTGTTAGTAAAAATTAATTCGAAAATTACTGTTGGATTGTCTCAAACGTTTTATTTGGTGAAACATTGAGTATTATTGTTACACTAAAGTATCGATTAATAAATTATAATAGATAAAGCATCTTACAATAAATATGTAACTAACAATTAACATGAGAGTAGAAAAATATTGTAGTAATTATTATTGTACATTTGCAAATTAAAATTAGTATGGCATGTTAATTTTTTTAGTTTTATAGGATAAGACCCTCAAATACTTTTAGTTAAATACGTCATAAGATTGTTCATTTTTTTTGTAATTTGATCTTATAGAAAGAATAGTATTCATTTACTACACATTTGATCCGAGAAAACTATTTCAGTTTTTTTACTTTGAGTCAAAAACTAGATGAAAGAAAATTTTGAATCAAGAATGTATAAAGATTGGGTCGAAAGATGTATAACATCACTCTAGCTAGTGGTGGGTCAATTTGGGTCCAACTCAGACTCAATTTAACATATTTCTAGTTTAGTGAAAATCTCTTATCCAGATTAGGTCTAGGAATTTCTTTTTATACTTTGTGATTACAAATGCACTACATAATTTCATATATTATACGAGCATGACAAGGTCTAGGAACATTAATTAATGCATTCTTAGCTACAAGGTCTAGATAAAAATTTCGAGTTAATTAGTGGGAGTAAAATAAATTATACATAGCCTTGTTATTGGACAAATTTAATTTAGACTAGACTAAAATACTGTAGGATAGTAGAGATTTGTTGCCTCCATTAATTGGGAAAAACATTTTATTTATAATAATAATAATACCGGCCAATACCATTGATTGACTCCCATTAATTTCAAATTAAGTATAGCTAGTACCCAAAAACATTACTATTTTTGGATTAAGAATATGATGATATATAGAGACTAATTCTTCCTGTTTACGATCAAGTGAGATAGAAGAGGTGGAAATTTTGGTAGTTGGGTTGACCAAATCAGGAGTCGGGTTACTATGGTCAGACGACTGTGTTCGGGTCGGTTACTGGATCGGATATTGGACTTTAGACGGATGGGTGGGTGGGCCAGTCTATGGGTCTTGAGCTTAGCTGGCAGGAGTGATGTGTTCCAATAAAATTCGGCCAGGTTCAATAAGTGGGCTGGAAGTCTTATGGGCCAAAGATTGGGCTTGTGCATTAGAGATTAAATGAGAGATTGATTCATTCCTTGCAAAATTACATAAAACGTCCCAAACTAATTAGTAATTTTGGGTTTTTATTCAGAACTCTATCACCTCACAGAATTTCGTCCCGTAATTTAATATTTTTTTCGGAATATTGTCCCAAACTAATTACTAATTTTAATTTTTCGTCCCAAACTATATCAACTCGCCGAATTTCGTCCCGTAATTTACCATTTAGCATGAATTTAGTCCCAATATTAAATTTCTAATTCAATGGAAATGACGGTTCAATCTTGTAATTAGTTTAGGACGAATTTTGCAATATTGTATAATTGTTCATGCTAAAATTTGCCACGTCATGACACGTAAGCAACCATGTGGCAATTTAACGGACACATGCGCAATTTTCGTCTCATAGTTAACGGTGGGACGATATTTCAAAAAAATATTAAATTACAGGATGAAATTCGGTGAGGTGATATAGTTTGGGATGAAAATCCAAAATCACTGATTAGTTTGGGACGTTTTCTGCAATTTTGCCTTCATTCCTAGCCTAGCAATACCTGCTGCCAAAGAGGAAGTAGGAATCAGAACATTCGAATCCTTCTTAGATGGGAAATGTGGGGTCAAGGGGGTATGAGATTGTTGTTTGTTAAAATTGGAAGATTTAGATGTAGAATCAGTAGCTTAATTGATAGGCAAGGGACCCTGAATAGGTGTGAATTGGAGTTGAAAGCTTAAATGGAGAATTTGCTAGACAAAGAGGATCTTATGATAATTTTAGAACAATAATTAGATAGACCCATCATTTAGGTTAGAAATTCTCAGTAATTATTTGCGGTTTGATTTTAATTTTTCAAGTTTTTGTATTATGTATTTACAATCTCAAATTTAATTCCTTGGTATCAACATAACAATTAAGTTATTTAGTCAAAACTATATGTGTTATTTTGAGACAATAGTATGACATAAAATATCAAACATGGTTTTCAAATTTTAAATAACATTATACAAGAATATTAATTCATTAAAATGTCAAAAAAAAAAAAAAAAAAAACAAGAACATATATAAAATTTCTTGCAATTAACGTGTGAAATTAGTTAGTCACGTGCAAAAAACGTGCAAATTTCTAGTAAAAATAAAAAAATCTTCCTATTTGTACATGGAAATAACAACTAAAGTAGGGATTTATTTTTGTCTTTTCTTTTACATATTTTGACATTTTTAGTTGCACTTTTTCACATAATTTAGGATGAAATAGAAACTACTAGAAATATGTTTTTGTGTCATACTTATTATTATTATTTTTCAATTTCATTCTCTCTTATTTAGTACGTAAAACTTTTCTTTCGTGGGAATTCGATACAATTATAAGCACATTGGTCTACAATTCTAGCCTTAGGAAAACTATTATGTTACTATTGCCATGAAACTGTTCTTATCCAGATTTATGCCTATCATTAAGTTTTAGTCAATGCAGGCCAAATAACATTGACCCATTATCAACCAAAAAAAGAAAAAAAAAATCAATCCAATTTTTCAATTATCAACAAAAAGGAAAAAAAAAACCAATTTTGACCTAATTCTTCTATTTTCACCTGTTATGATTGATCCAATGTTCTATCTCACCATTACATGCAATTTATGAATTTTATTTCTCTTTCCATTTTATTTTTATCAAGCTAGGTGGATAGGTACTATATTTGCAGTTTAACATGATACAATAAAGCACCAAAACTTTCCGAAATAGTTGTGTGAAAAGTATAACAAATATACAAATTGAAGGTTATAATATTACACATCTAAATCTGATATGTTCCAAAAGCATTAATTCAAAAATATTTCATATGGCTCAATGCGTCCTAATTTTAATGTCATCAATGAATATTACAATTAACATGATACATTCAACTGAAAACCTTGCTTCGAGCAATTATCTACCTTTCATTTCTTCAATTATATCCGATCAAAATATGAAAATATATAATTATTAAGAATTGATTGCTATAAATGGGTATAAATCAACCATATTGGGGAAACACGTTTGAGAAAGGTGCATGTTACTTGAGACCTTTCATAACATTGCTAAAATATATCATTGCAAAGGTAAATATTTTCATGGAATTCTGGTCTTATAAACACACATATATACGGATAACCAAAGTGAATTAGAAAAACAATTAAACCAATTAAATTTAAAATACACCAAAACAGCAATACTTCTATAAATCCATACATATAAAAAAGTTTTCCCTATACATTAAGTCAGAATATATATACTAATTACTATGCTTCTTTCTATGTACATGTACAATTTTTCCTAGCTTCTACATCAAATATAACTAACTATGATTCATAATTCCTAGGTACGTATACTTATATTAATTCATAAGGTTCATATAAAAATTCATGTAAGTGTACGAATTTAATAATATATTTAAAAACATATACAATTTTTGTGTTTGGCTTCGACTTTAATAGTTATCGTAGTTTTCTCCATGGTTATTCTCGTTGTCTTATCAGTCCCAGTCTTTCTAGTCATGGTGGTGGTGGCGACTTTCAAAGTTTCCCGATTTTTTAGGGGCTTCACTCTAATCCTTCTTTTCTTCACAACCTTTATACTTCGGCCCATTTTCTATCAACGTCATTTGAATCCGAGATTTGAGGTGTGCGCTTCTTCTTCCAATCTTTCGTAGTTTTTAAATCGAATAGAGAAACTTCTTTCTCGAAGTATTTTTGAAATATTGTAGGGTGATTGGGTTTGGCGTCATCAAATATCTCTAAAGAAAGGTGCGTCATTTGGAGGTGGATAGGGAAATAATAGGGGGGGCACATGGTGTGTGTGGATCCATGTTAATGTTGATATGAATCAATTGTAGTAGAGGAGTAAGAAATTTAGAGAAGATAGGAAATGTAATTTTGTGTGAGGTAGGTTAAAATATGGTCGGGGTGAAGGCTACCATATATAGTAGTGAGAATTAAACATGTTAATGGATTGAGTACACATGTGTATCAAACAATTAGATTTTGCGATTTCTTTTTTCATGTTTTTGATAAACAATCTAGAGGCAAACATTGGGTTTCGAATATATACATGTCTACATTTGGTTTTGATTTTTGAGTGAAATTAGGTAGTCACGTTCATAACACGTGCACTTTTCTAGTAGAATAAAAAATGAAAAGATCTTGCTATTTCTACATGGAATTAACAACTAAAGTAAGGATTTCTTCTGTTTATTTTCTTTTACATATTTTGACATTTTTATGTTCACTCTTTCATGTAATTTTAGATGAAACAGAAACTACTTGAAAGAGGCTTCCAAGTGTCTTAACAGCCAATGTTACACCATTACATTTCTTCACTATATGCTTCCCTATGTTCAAAGGGTTTGGTTTTTCCTCTTGTTCATCTTCGAATACATGTTCCTTGAACGATAAACAACAATCGTCATCGAACAGATCTGTCAAGTTATGTGTTGGAAGTCTTCACATGATATTAATAACTTTTTTGAGACGTGTGGTGATGATTATTGAAGAACCTGTCGATCCACATGCTATAACATTTTAAGCATACATCACTTCACATGTTTATCGTTCCACACTTCATCAAACACTAGCAATAACTTAGCAACTTTTCAACGCGATTTTGCAACACGTCTAACTTCTCTATACCTGAAACATCTCCAATATTAGTTGTTGATTCTATAATTGTGTTAAGCAATGTCTTCAAATCAAAATTATTAGAACACAAACCCAAAATTTCATCTCAAAATGCACAACTATTCGCCCATTACTGAAGACCAATTGAACAAGTTTTGTCATGCTAATCCCCTAAAGACCAATTATTGGAAAAACAGAGAGTTCTGATGGTCTTTCAGATGGTTCACCAACATATAAACTATCTTGCTCTTAAGGTCTTATGACATGGAGCAGTTTTAGTTTTGGAAATGTAAAGAAGAGAACCAAGAAGTTAAGGCAAAAGATTAATAAACTTCATAAATGTCATTTAAGACCTTATTTAAAGGACTATAAGAAGAGTATGTCCATGAAATTGGAGGATTTGCTAGACAAAGAGGATGTTATGGTAGTTTTAGAATAATAGTCATGTAGACACATCGTTTAAGATTCAAAATCCTTAGTAATTATAATTTGATATTAAATTTAAAGTTTTCGTATAGGTATTTATCATCTCAACTGGTAGTTTTAGAATAATAGTCATGTAGACACATCGTTTAAGATTCAAAATCCTTAGTAATTATAATTTGATATTAAATTTAAAGTTTTCGTATAGGTATTTATCATCTCAACTGGTAGTTTTAGAATAATAGTCATGTAGACACATCGTTTAAGATTCAAAATCCTTAGTAATTATAATTTGATATTAAATTTCAAGTTTTCGTATAGGTATTTATCATCTCAACTTTAATTACTCGGTTACAACAAAATAATTAATGTTATTTAGTCAAAATTTTAAGTATTTTATTGAGACAATAGTATAACATAGAACATTAAACATGTTTTTTTTTTTAATTTGAAGTAACATTATACATTAACATTAATTCATAAACAACAATAACATATTTAACAGTCCTTACAATTAACTTATGAAATAAGTTACTCACGTGCAAAATACGTGCACTTTTCTAGTGACGGTTCTGATATAATTGTCATTTCTAATTTTCTTCAATTACAAAAAGTGTGGATATTGCTTGTATTCTTGAATTCTTGAATTAAGGGTGTGGATCAATGTCCACTGGTACCCTTAGGAGGGGTTATTTGATCTTGAGCAAAATTCATTCTTTGTCATTATTCAAATAAATAACACTTTTGGTCCTTCTTAGGATAATTTTTTGCACATTCGTCTCTCTTAAATTTTGTGTAGCAGATTCGTCCATCTTAAATCCAAAATATATCATTTTGTACCAAAATATATCATAAAATGGACGAAAATTGATGTATTTTGGATTTAAGAGGGACAAATGTGTTACACTATATTGATAAGAGGGACGCATCTGCTACGATAAATTTAAGAGTGATGAATCTGCTGCGAAAAATTTAAGAGGGACGAATGTGCAAAAATTTGCCCATAAGGAGGACCAAAATTGCTATTTTCTCGTTTTAAAATTAAGGGGGATAAATTAAATATTATGATAATCACATGGCTAAATTGCCATTAACCCATTTCATCCGGATGAAATGAAGTACTTTTTCTAATTGCTCCCCTTTATCTTTTCTTTCCAATAATTTGTCTTACTCTTTACCAATATATATATAGTACATGCCATCATCTTCTTCAATCTTCCCCTTCCCCTGCACCCTTCCACCAGAAAATGAATCTCAACTACGAACCTAGTGCCCCACCCTATTCCGGTGAGCTCTCATCCCTAGCCAATAGCCTCCCCTCCCCACCCGATCACCCAGGTATCTTCCAAAGATACTTGGATAAACAACTTAACTCATAGATGGCCGATCTTTCGAATTCTTGTTCAAGCAACTATCGGCCAATTTTGCCATTCTCCTTGCAGAATAGAGTGAGTATTGATTCTGGAGCCGATGATCGATTATTATGCTAAATCGATTACTTTTAGCGGGGTATTGTATTAAACATGATTTTTTAGTTTTAAGCAATGTTTTCAGAACCGGACCGGACAGTGAACCGGTGAGCCGACTGGCCACTGGTTTCACTGGTCGGACCGGATGACGTCATAATGATATAATAAATATATTTAATTTTAAAGTATATGTAATATGCATAAAATTTAAACATTATCCTACAATTGATTAAAAATATACAAAATATTAGAATATATTTAAATTAAATCATATAATATTTATCTAACTTATATCATAAGGGTTCGACCCCCTCCAGTGTAAAGAATCTCTTGGGAAGAGCTTTCCGTAAACAGCGACCCGGCTCGGAGTGGTAGCTCAAATACTACCATTTGATGTAACCAAAAAAAAATATAAATATAATATGACTATATTTATTTATAAAAATTTAAAAGTGTAAGTTAAAAATACAACAAATTAAGAGATTAATAAATTTTAAAATATGATTATGTATAAAAGTCTAATATTCAAAATCAAACTTGCATAATATATCGATTTGACTTTAGAAAATTTGACACTCTTTATCCTAAAAATAATATTGGAAAGAAATATCCTATAGAACAAATTTTAATAAAATATTACTATTTGAGTATTAATTTTCATTGATAATGTGTAAATGTTAATTTGAGTTAATTATCATAATCTAATTTATAAATAAATTTGGCTACAAGTTTTCTATAATTTATAAATTTTTATACTAAAAGTTCAACAAAAATGATGTAGTTCAAATGGTAAGGAAGTTATGTTCTAAGGAAGAGGTTAGGTGTTCAAATCTCGCCTTCTACAAGAATTTTTAGTTTAATTTTAACATTAAAAAAATTTTAAAAATCGAAAAAAAAAAAGAGGGAAATTCAGAATCAGGTTGCACCGGTCCAAACCGGTTCACCGGTTTTGGACCAGTTCAACCCCGTTCAGTCTGATTTTTTAGTCAAGCGGTTTTAGCGGGTAAATCGGACCGGACCAACCTCCGGTTCGCAGTCGAATCGGTCGGACCGGCCGGTCTGGTCCGGTTTTAATAACATTAGTTTTAACTTTTAAGTAACATTTACATTAACATTAATTTATAAACAACTCAAAATACAACAATAACATATTAAACAGTTCTTACAATTAACGTATGAAATAAGTTACTCACGTGCAAAACAAGTGCACTTTTCTAGTACAATATTGATATATTTGTCATTTCTAATTTTCTTAAATTACAAAATGTGTGGATATTGTTCTGGATGCTAAGTTATAGGATGACAGTGATGCTCATATTCTTGAATAAAGGGTGTGGATCAATGTTCACTGGTTAAGGATGAGGCTCCATGACCAGGAGGTCATGGGTTCAATTCCCACGAATGTGGGTATTTTCTCTAGTTTTATACTAGTTTTTCTCTAGTTTAATACTAGTAATTAGTTCACTTTGATATCATTGTAATAGTTTCGATTCGATAAAGTGTTTGATGTAACAATGTATTCACCATCTCAAAAAAAAAAATGTTCACTGGTTCCCTTAGGAGTGGTTATTTGACCTTGAGCAAAATTTATTCTTTGTGATTATATGAGAAGAGAATTAACAAGTTAAGGCAAAAGATTAATAAACTTCAGGAAGTTCATTTAAGTAGGGGTGGGCATTGGGTTCGGGTAACCCAAACCCGACTCGTACCATTTCTAAAATACTCGAACGGGATGAGTATTTTTTGGGTTTGGGTACCCGAACTTGAAAACTCATATTTTATTACGGGAATACGGGATGAGTTTTGGATTAGCCTCTCCAACCTCGAATACCCGAATCCATCTATATTTGTCTTACTATTATATAATTATACACTTTACTTTTACATCAATTAATTAACATCATCTAATAAAGACCTTTTTTTATTTTACCCTAATATTCATTTTAAATCTTACACTAGTTATTAATACATTACGTTTTCCTCAGCTCTAAAAACTTTCATAGTCTTTACGGCTCTACCACTTCTTCTTTTTCTCACCTACGCCACGCCATACAAAGTTTATTTGCTCTGCAAATTAAATTACTACTATTACTAATCTATTACATACGAAATTTTATATAAAATATTGTAATTTAATTTTGTTAGATTCATGAAGAATTGGCGATTTAAAAAAAATATGGGACACGTAATCCCGTCCCGCAATAATTCGGGTACCCGCTTCCGGGTACCCAAATTATTACGGGACGGGTTTGGGATGAAATGTGTCAATCCCGAAATTTACTATACCCATATCTCTAACCCCAACCCCGTCCCGTGTCCACCCCTACATTTAAGAGCTTATTCAAAAGTCTATGAGAAGAGTCTTTCCATAAAATCTGAGGATTTACTAGATAAAGAGGATCTTATGGTTATCTGATTTCATCAGGCTGCTCTACAAGCTCATTGCAGAAAAATAACAAGAGTGTCTCAAGAGAAGTCAAGTTTCTCAATCCGCCATTGGATAATGATGTCAACTTTTCAAAGATAAATATATGTGATGTTGTAAAAGATTTTAAGCCTCACAATGCTTCTTCTAGTGAACATATCATCTTGTTGTGTCATTTCTCTATTTCTGATGGCTCGAAATTACTTAGGCTATGTGGCGTATCATTTGATATATCTGGAATATTTATGTCATCACAAAGATTAAATGAGGTAACAATGTCAAGTTTCGAAAATGAGCTTAGAGTCGGGATGCAACAATATCTTGCACCCATGTCAATAAAGGGCATTCCTCTTCCATCAGAAATTGAAGTGACGGAAATGATACTTATCCTACTTCCTTTCTTGACATCCCTATTAGATGGGGGAAGATATCTCAAACTGAGTATTTCTAGCTATTTTCCAAAAGTACTTGGAGGAAGAGATATCTTTGTACCAGTTACACAATACAGAGGACGGGAAGGATGTGAGTACACCCCCATTACTCGGATTCAGATGACAATGGGAAAAAATTGGTGAAAGACATATAGGTTTATGCAAAACAAGGAATATGAGTCAAGCCACTAAAAAATAGAGTGACATTGAAAACCACCACCACCACCAACACGACGCAAACCGTCATCGATAAATCCATCAGAATTACAACGGAGAAACAAATCATTGTGATTGAAGTGTAGGCGAAGCTCTAGAATGGCATATACTTTTAAATATAAATTCATGAAACTTATATATACTTAGATGATATATAGGTATAAGTTATGGATAGTAATTATTTATATTTGATGTAATTAAACTAGTTTAGAAAGTAAATATTTACATGTACATAGAAGTATATTGGTTGAATCTTAATTTGTTATTTGGATTGATAGGATTGATTAATCGTTTATTATAGTTTTGTAGGAGTGGGTTTTGTTATTTTCATTGTTTGATTTAAAAGTTTGGGTTGAATTATGTTATCAATTTTAAGTCAATTCTTGAGTAGGAGTTAGAGTTAGAGTTTGTCTAATTATATTTCATTAATTACTTTTACATAATTATCTTGACTTAATATTACTTTACAACTTGAATTAGGGCATTTTTGTCTTCACAAAAAAAGAAAAAAACTTAAATTATTCACACTTTTAAATACAGTATAAAGTATAGATATAGATATAGAATCTTTATGTTTGTCTTCCATATTGATAACAATATTTGTTCGTCAATGGTGATTCCCGTTGCCTTATCAGTGGCAGTCTCGGTAGTCGTGGTTGTGGCTTTCAAAGTTACCCGATTATTCAAGGCCTTCGTTGTAATTCCTCTTTTCTTCACAACCTTTGTGCTTACGATCCATTTCCTATCCTCGTCATTTGAATTTGTGTATTGAGGCGTACGCGTACTCGTCCTCTTCCAATTCTTTGATCTTTTTAAATCGAAGAGAGAAGTTTCTTTTTTGAGGTATTTTTGAAATATTGCAGGATGGTCGGGTTTGGCGTCATCAATATCGCTAAAGAAATGTGCGTCATTTGGAGATGGATAGGGAAAATATGGGGGGCATTTGGTGTGTCTGGATCCATGTTAATGACGATATGAATCAATTGTAGTAGAATGTTTGAAATTTTGAGAAGATAGGTTAAAATATGGTCGGGGTGAAGGCTATCATATGTAGTAGTGAGAAATTAAACATATAAATATATCGAGTACATATGTTTATCATACGATTAGTTTTTGGGATTTTTTTTTCATGCTTTTGATAGACCAGTTAGAGACAAACATTGGGTTTCGGATATATGTCTATATTGGGTTTTGATTTCTGAGTGAAATTAGTTCGTCACATTCAAAAGACGTGCGCTTTTCCAGTAGAAATAAAAAATTAAAAAATCTTGTTATTTCTTCATGGAATTAACAACTAAAGCAATGATTTCTTCTGTTTATTTTATTTTATATAGTTTGACATTTTTATGTTCACTCTTCCACGTAATTTTGGATGAAAGAGAAACTACTCGAAAGAGGCTTCCAATTGCCTTAGCAAGAGCAAGTTCAGTAGAGTACCCAAAAAGGGATCAAAATGTTCTAATGGAGGACTCAAGGGGAATTGCAAAATGTCCACCTCCTCAAACTGAGCTCAAATTTGGAACCAATTTTTTTGTTTCATAAAAGTCCTACTTGTTACTTGTCTCTTCATTTTTAAAGTATCAAGATTTCTTTTTAACTATTATAATTCCAATAAAAGAAAATACAAAAGTAATTCCTCTATAATTAATATTTATTATAATCAATTATTTTTTAAAATTACATATAATAAAATCAATTTTTATATAATTATTTTTTCAATTGCTAATCAAAACCCGCTTTTAAAGAATACAAACTCATCAAACAAACCAAAAAATCAAATCTGATAAAATATTCATGCTAACCTTACTAAATTCCTCTAAATTTTAATGCACTCCACTCCATATTCACCTCTAGATTGAGAATTGATAAGAAATGAGGGTTAAAGGTACCCAACACATTTGATCTTCTTTTTACATTTGTTCATAAATCATAATAATCAATATATATTACAAATGTAATGTAACAAAATAAAGTTGTTCCTTTCCATGTTATTAATATATCAAATATATTATTTTCTTAATTAATTAAATTTAAACCTACCTCTAGTTTCTCGCAAAATTAACTAGCCCATTTTTTTTTTCTGAAAATACCTTTATTGGGTACAACTTACAAGTATCCAACAATATACCAAACTCAGAAACAAAATCAGGCATTACAAAATTAAAAAATCCAGAAAAAAAAAAAAAAAAAAAAAAAAAAAAAAACTCAAATATATATCCAAATTACTTTGATTTACTAATTTACAATAATACCCTCATCTCACAAAAACTGGCTCTTCAGTAATTGTATCCAACGCTGGCTTCCTCGTTCTACATACCGCTAACCTATACTTACATTCATCTACCCCTTCCAAATTCAATCTCCGCCGTCCATTCTCACTCAAACCCTCCACCTGAACCACCGCCGCCTCCGGCGATATTTTCACAACGCTACCGCCTAATATCCGCTTCGGCGCCGAATTAGCCGCCATCAAAAAGACCGCCACGTCAGCAGCCATAACTACCGAATTCAATCTCCTCATCGGAAGCATAACGTACAAATTTCCGAATTCCAGATCCTCGTCCGCTAACAAAGGCGAAATTCGTCTCCCGATGTTTAACGATTTTGAGTTTACGAGGAAATAGTTCGGCGATTCAAGCATCAGCTCCGCCGCTTTTACCGGTTGTCGGAACTGCCGGATTTCGCCGCCGGGAAGAATAACTCTAGCTGATTTTGGAGACTTTAATTTTGGAGATATAAAAGTGCACGAAATGAAATTTCCCATTGTTTTGGTATTAAATGTGTCAATAATTTATTTTTTGAGTTATGGGTGTGATTCGTGTGAATGATTTCTCGATAAGTGGAGAATTTATATAGAAAAGGTTGGGCAGTTAAGACACGTTGGCCAAGGTTTTGCGTGTGTGAAGGTCACATATGTAATTTGGTACCGGTAATTAAGGGGTAGAACAACTTTTTCTATAGCCAGAGCAAAAAAAATTGAAGTGACAATAATGTCCTTGTAAATCTTCCCTCTTTTTTTTTTTTTTTTTTTTTTTTTTTTGAGAAAAGTATATCTTTCCTCTATTCATATATCAAAGGTTCGTTTCCGAGTATGTTTTTATCCGTTAGATATTAAAAAATATTCAAAACATTCTAGAAATTTTCTAGAATTTTTTGAAAAAAATTTAAACTGAAAAACGTATGATAAGTAGAAATTATTCTAAATTTTCCTTTGACTCAAAAACAGATTCGATGTTTTTGGTGAAAATGTATTGGAATTTTGATACTTGCCATTATTATTATTTGAGGATTTTTTTCCTGCAGCGATAAGGTGCAATTGATCTATTTTTCCAATAACAGTTCTTGAGAATATTTAGATAAAAGTATATCACTAATTCAATAATTAAAAAAAAGTCTTTTTATGAATGTACTCTCTATAAACTTGTGCAACTGCAAAAATTAATATTTTTTAACATTCGTGCATCAGAAACTATCTACATTATGTTATTGTCTTGAAACATAAGCACATGATTCAAATATATAGTAATATGTAATACTATAACAAGTATTGTTATTATTATTATTAAAAAAAAAAATGCACAAAATTTTCTTATTTAAAATTTTACAAATTCACCATTATTTTGGTGTAGGACACTACATTAGAGAGATTCTCATCATACGAGTAATTATAACTTTGCACATACTTTATCTCTAATATTATAAATTAATGTTTGCAGCAACTGCTTATAAAAATTATTGAACATCTTAAGATAACACTACTCTTAAATTTAATGAAAAATGTATCATCGCTAGTGACTAGTGTTGTACCGCATATATTATCAACTCGCACAAAATAAAATATACTCGAGAAGATATAATTGAGGGGTATAATAGGGTCATAAACAAAATTGCTCTGGCTATAAGGAAATTGATCTGGCATTATCACTATTGAACACATGCATAAAAAAAATGTGGCATTGACCACGTTCACACGCATATGAAGAATGAAAAGTATTTTTTTTTTTTTTCAATAGTTTAGGAAGACGGTTGTGGACTGTTTTAGTTGACGAGTTTACTTACGCGGATTCAATTAGGCAAAAATATGCGTGGAAGCTTCCACTCTCTATGTCACGGACAACGTCGACGTTATTGCCTTCATCATTAAATTAATTTTAGATTAATTGCCTAAACAAAACAAAAAATTAGATTAATTGCCGTGAGGACTTGCATGTTGTTTATTTTAATCATAGAAATTAAATTAACTATTATTATCACATGCATTATGAATGAGTGAATAGCAAATTAACTTCATGTGTTATTTTAAATAGGTAATTTAACTCCATGTGATAAATAAAAGGGCAAAATACCTCCCTGTCATATCCTAAATAGACAATTTAACTCCCTGTGATAAGAAAAATGACAAAATACCTTTTTGTGTTTTTATAAAAGAAGCACATTGCCTCCCTCTAAATTGCTTATTCATTCATATCACAGAGAGTTAAATTGCTCATTATTTCATTTCACAGGGAGGTAAATTGCTCATTATTTCATTTCTCAGGAAGTTAAATTGCCTATTTTTATTTCACAGGGAGGTAAATTGCCTATTAGACATATCACAAGGAGTTAACTTGCAAAAAACCCCATTATGAATGCTCAACTGAGGAATTGAATAATATCTTGTCGAATTGTAGTTGTATTCATTGAACAAAATTTTCATTATTTTCATTGTAAACATCGGAACGTCTCAAATTCTTTCTTAACTAATAAAAGAAAATGTGTTAAGGTGTGGTGAAACTCTTAGTTCGGGTTTGCTATGGGCAGTTCAGCCTTGGCTAAACTGCCCATAGTTCACCATACATTGTTTGCCATGTGGCAAACAACTTACCTATAACCGGATATATATTTATACTACACCAAATGCGAAATTACTTCAATACCCTCTTCTTCTTCTTCTTCCCTTCTTCTTCTTCCCTTCTTCTTAAAACAGAGGAGTCTGCCAATTAATCAATCTTCAAATTTAAGCAAAAAACACCTGAAATTAAACACTACGAACCAAAACAAGCAATGTAGAACAAGAATCAAGAACAAAAACACTCAAAAAACCGCTAGATTCGAAGAACCCGAAATCTGATCCGAACCAATTTTGAATGGAATTCACGGCCCGTTTAAGTTCTTGAGGGCCCGAACCTCTGAATCACTTAAATGAACACGGCAAACAGCAATTAAACACTCCAGGAGTGTTTTCCAATCAAAATCGAACAGAAATCTCACGGCCCGTTCAAGTTCTTCACGGCCCGAATTAAATTCCAGAGTAAACGAGCAGCAATTGTCTCTATGTGAAGAATTTTAATTGTCAAAAGATTTTATGTGATTTTTAATTGCAATTTCGTAGAGACAATTTTATATTCTTTTAATTTCACTTTCGGAAGAATATAGCAGCAGGTTGTTATTATAAAATGGATTTTAATTGTTAATAATATATAAAATGGATCATTTAATCAAAATTCACTTTATCATTTTGACGTAGAGATAATTCACTTTCGGAAGAGACCACGTGAAGAATTTTAATTGTCAAAAGAATTAAAGATTTTATGTTATTAATATATATTATTAACAAGGAGGGGCAAATGTGTAAGTTCAACAATTGTGACCTGCTATATTCAACCAGGTCAGCAGGTGACATTTTTATTATTAAAAAAATAAAGCAGT
Organism: Penstemon davidsonii; assembly: GCA_034814905.1. NCBI lineage: Eukaryota > Viridiplantae > Streptophyta > Magnoliopsida > Lamiales > Plantaginaceae > Penstemon > Penstemon davidsonii. The sequence goes on from JAYDYQ010002534.1 coordinate 28,101,974, forward strand.
TCATTTTTGTGGAACACAGTTTTCCACAAGGTGAACTGCTTTTAGAAGCCCCCCTCTTAGTTTGTTTCGATAATTTCTTACTTTTCTAAGTTTAGCAATTTTTTTTATACGGGAGTTTTCAATATATTTCTGATTTATTTTTATTTAAAAAAAATCAGTATACAGCTTACCGACACATACAATAAAAATAAAATTTTAATCCATAATTTTAATATTTATGTATGATAAAACTTTCCCCTAAGATGATCTTTGAATAGTCAGCCGTTGGGTTAGATTGGTGCAATTAAGATTAAAAGAGTCAAACTTAAGAAGAAATTAATTAATATTTCCTTAAAGAAAAAAGGCATATTTATTGTTTTATTAGTACACGGATGATATAGCATATTTCATGATTAAGGTCAATTCTAACCAGAAAATAAAAGGAAATATATATACTTAGTGGTAGGCTTTCTAATTGGAATAGGTAAAAGCTTGATTATGTTACAATGGACAGTAACGTTAGGTCCCATGGCACCTATTTAAAGCATTTTGGACCTTAATTATGATTTAGTCTTTTGCCTGTCCAAATGCTATTTGCTCAGCTCATTTTGTTATTTTATTACTCCTCAAATTTATATATATCTCCTAAAATTAAAGTTTAATGTAAGACTACCTTTAATACTAGTTTATTTGTGTAATTTTTTTTACAGGGTAAACACCACTTATGATCCTCCTTATCATTAATTTTTTATAAAGTCATTTCTCTAAAGTTTTTTTTCCTTACATTAGTTCCTACTAAGAGTTCTTTGTTTCACTTTGGTCTTTTTCAGGTTGAGCATGGCGGATCCGATGTCACGTGAACTGCAATACAGCTTTTATTGAGGACTTAAGTGTAACACTATCGCAAATAATGGACAAAAATACCATCGCGTGCAGATCATTGAATATCGGAACCTCCTTGTTCAACTTGAAAAAGGGCCAAAGTGAAATAAATAACTCTTAGTAAGGACTAACGATGGGAAAAAAAATTAATGATAAGAATGACCATAAGTGGTGATTACCCTTTTTTATATATATTTATATTCAAGAATTTTAAGAGCATCTACATGATAATAAAATTGCATTTATTAGGACTTTCTACAGCAAGTCCTATTTTTTTAAAATCTTTCTTTTTTTCACAATTACCATTCCACTTAAAATAATAATGTGACTGATGTGGACATATAATATTTCGACGAAGTCACTGCGATACTTAAGTTAAATCACTTCAAATTAAAAGAGATATTATAGTTTAGCGTTTTTTCATACCTTAGTTTTGCCTTATATATTGGCCATTTTGGATTGGTAGGGTAGTTTTTTAGGACTTTTCATGTCGTGGACGTTTAATCAAGAATTTAATCCTTAATTAAATTTTCTATCATGATTGGGATGTGCTTAATTGCTGCCATAATTAATGGCGGAGCTACGTTGTGAGTAGGGGGGTGAATGGACCCCTGAACTTTTCATCTTGTTTAAAAAATAAGTGTAGTGTTAGGTTTAGTTTTAATTTTTGAATTGAAATCTTGGTATAATTTTGGTTTAGCTTCAAAATGACCCCACCCCACTAATTAAAGTTCTAAACTGCATATTAACGGGGGGTTCATACTTTAATTAGAGTGACATTTTAAAGTTACATTTTCATTTACTTATAAAATATTAAGAAATTGGATATTGAATAAAATTACTATATATTTTTATGTTTAATAAAATTTAACAAAGTCAAATGCCACAAATTTGGCTTCAACTCAAATACCAATTGATTTTTTTTTTAAATAATTTGAATCATAATAAAATACAAATCACAAAATTTAAGATTGTGATACCTTTCCAATACTAGGAATCATTTTAATTTCATATCAAACTCTCTCAATCAAAAAGTTTTGCAATGTCGTGGTTGATTTTTTTTAATTTTTAATTAACATTTAAATTTTATTGTAATCTTTAATTTTATAATGACCCCGGTGAAAATATTTTATGGCTCAGTACCCTTAAAGTGACGGGATTAATGTTCACATTTAAATGTTTTCTTGTACATGTAGAGCTTAATTGCTTAGATCGTGAAGCCTCTAAGCTCTTTCTGACTTGGGTTTTAAATCGTCTCTTATCTGGATAAAGTACTCTCACATTCCTGCACGAATCTCAGCAATTACCTCCATTTTAGAAAAAAACATACTCTCTCTGTTTTTTTTTTATTTGTTGCTTTGACAAAAATAATTATTTACTTTTATTTGTCATTTTAAAAATTCAATGTAAAAGTAACTATTTTCTATCAAATTTACCCTTCTTGTTAATGCTTGTAACACCCCCCCCCCCCCCCACCCCCCCCCCCCCCCACCCCCCCCCCCCCCCACCCCCCCCCCCCCCCACCCCCCCCCCCCCCCACCCCCCCCCCCCCCCACCCCCCCCCCCCCCCACCCCCCCCCCCCCCCACCCCCCCCCCCCCCCACCCCCCCCCCCCCCCACCCCCCCCCCCCCCCACCCCCCCCCCCCCCCACCCCCCCCCCCCCCCACCCCCCCCCCCCCCCACCCCCCCCCCCCCCCACCCCCCCCCCCCCCCACCCCCCCCCCCCCCCACCCCCCCCCCCCCCCACCCCCCCCCCCCCCCACCCCCCCCCCCCCCCACCCCCCCCCCCCCCCACCCCCCCCCCCCCCCACCCCCCCCCCCCCCCACCCCCCCCCCCCCCCACCCCCCCCCCCCCCCACCCCCCCCCCCCCCCACCCCCCCCCCCCCCCACCCCCCCCCCCCCCCACCCCCCCCCCCCCCCACCCCCCCCCCCCCCCACCCCCCCCCCCCCCCACCAGTTTATGGGTAACCGTGACAATCCCGTCGGCCCTTGTCGTCCAAGTTGGCATCAAGTCCATATACCAATCAAAAGGGGCCCACACAGAATCGAAAACAAACGAAAACACAGATTTGGAAACAAACGGAATCATACCATATCAAATAGATTTAACATATTATCAACATTTAACAATTTATGGAATGTCATTTTGGTATCATGATAATTTAGTAAAATACATTCGCAACAAGTATATTAGGATGTAGCATGTATTGGGATAATCATGTTGAAGTGCTAAGTGATTTCATGCGAGTAATGTCTACCTAATAAGTCAACATATTCGTGACAACATGCAAGAAAAGTTAGAATATAACATATGCTTTGATTATTAAGATCCTAAGTACATGTTTGGACTCGATCTACTAGCACATTGGACCGACACACAAATTAAAAACACAGCGCTCACCTTTGTCGCTTAGTATAATGACGAAACTTCCACAAATGAAGCGTATCAGAAACTTGAGCAAGTACGTATACGACTAATAATTTATCTAACAACCTTAAACATAACTAATGAAAATCCTACACAAGGATTTTCTAAACTTACACATCGCACAAAAGTGCTTAGAACATACGACATCAACTTCAATTAAGAGTAATTATTCTCAAAACTCAAAAAACTAATTACATAAAAACAACAAATTTTTCCCTCACTTTTCAGATTTACAAAAATAGCCCTTAAACTTTCTAAAAACTTCATTTTTTGCGAAAAATTGGAACAAACTTTAAATCAAATGATTTTTAACTAAACTCATATAAAAAAAATCAAATAAAACTGAGTATTAGGTATCTTGTTACTCCGAAAATCAAAGTTATAAAAATCCCACAAGTTTTAAAACATTCAAAAACACCCTCAAAGTTTTGAAAACTTAAGAAAATCAACTTTCTTGCAAAAATAATTCAAGATCCAAATATATTTAAGCAGAATTTCACTATAAAACTGAGATTAAAAACAAGTTTTAATAACTTTCCACTAACAAGGAGAAACAAAAAGTTCTTTAATCATAAATTTCTTCGAAAAAATTTACAAATTTTTAATATTAAAACAAAAGTGAACGAAGCACTACTTCAAATAAATTAATCAAATGAGTATAAAAGTAACAATGTAAAAACAGCACAAAACAGAACCTTTGCCCTTCTTATTTTTAGATTTATGAAAATAACCCCAAATGTTTCAAAAACTCGAAGCAAACTTTAAAACAAATAATTTTTTAAGTAACCTCACACCAAATATCAAACAAAAACTGAGATTGAAGTCTATTTTTTCACTCGAAAAATCGCAGCCTAAACCCTTCTACTTTTAAAACCTTTAAAATACACCCCCCCAAAGTTTGAAAATTAAAAATATTAACTTTTTACAAAAATAAATCAAGATCCAAACATATAAGCAATATTTCATCAAAATACAAAGTCACATTAAATATCTAATATTAAATATAAACTCAACAACTTTTCACGAAAGCTACAATAAATAACCAAAAGTTCTTCAATATTCAAGTTTTGTGCAAAAGTGCACAAGATTTTAATTCTTTAAATAAATCACATGAAAATCCATAAAAAAATCCAAAAATAAAGTTTACTTTACACTATAATAACATAGATCCAATTTATCCTTGAAAGAATTGATAGAAATAGTGTCCGGCAAGCCAACTGTATGACTGCTATTTATTGTAATAAATAAGGAACTATTCAATTTAGATTAATAAATGCACCTTATTAATAAATGGTCATCTTTATCTTATGTAATAATTATCCAAACATAAGGATAGAAGTCCTTAGATCACAGGGCTATGGGACAACCCGTTGACTGATCTCCAAGGCCGTGATCTAGAACTTATTCAAGAGTGCACAGAAGTGGGTGACTTGCTGGGATGGCAAGTGCACTGAATACCCCAATTAGGAAATAACTCACTATGGAAGCGGTAGTCGCATATTAGGGTCGAAGTTATTCCTATTTGCAATAGTATACAAGGAACGATCCCTAATACTTGAGGTGATAGGGCTTATCTGGTGCGAGAATGTCGGTGCTTTGATGTGAGTTCCGACCGACTGGAGATTACCAGAAGGTCTCTGTGGATTCACGTTGGTCATAGGGGAACTCGTATGCAGGTTCATATCATCAACAAATGATCCATTAACCCGACTTGATAGGTTGGAAAATTCTCCTATGAATCTCTGTGAGAAACATATTCTGGTGAAACCCTCGGCCGATGTATCTGACGGCTTTATGAAAGTAGCTCATAAAGATTAAGTCAAAGAGAATAGTTTCGAGATCAGAATACATAAGGTCAAGACGAAGAAAAAGAACTGATTAAAAGTCCAAGCCCTTAAGTCTCGACTGGGAGATCGACTAATGGAGAGATCATGTCGTATATGGCAATTGTAAATGTTTAGAAAGGTCCACTGAATTAATTCACCAGTGATTGGGCTCCACGGGCTTGTGGCCAGACATCGACTGTGGAGTGTGGGAGAATTCCCAAATTGGCAGGGGTGCTAATTTTGGAATGATCAGTCGACAGAGTGTTCGATTGATTAAGAGTATTTAATACTGGCATAATTAAATGAATATTTAATTAAAACCCACAGCCAATTATGTGGTGAACCTACAGGGGCATACGCAATACACATGAAGCGACAAAAAGGAAACAAAGAATGAGTGGATCGACTAGGTCGACCTAATTAGAGCAGGGCGAGATCCAATGGATTGGATCAAGATTATAAATTAAATTGGAATTTAATTTGTAAGTTAATTAATTAAATTAGATTTAATTAATTATAGAAATGTTTAATTAAATAGACTTAGAGTCTAATTTAAATGAGAGATTAATTAATTTATTGGACTATTTAATTGGAAAATCAAATAGGGCCATAATTAATTAAAAAGAATGGGCCATTAATTAATTAGAAGACTTAGTCTTCAAATTAAAGGGGCCCTAGCCCATGTAGGAAAAGAGAATAGTTGGAATCCTATAGCTAATAGGATTAGGAGAGATATATATATGAGAATATATATCATATCTAATATAACATAACAAAAATAAGAGACTAAGATACACAAGTCTTGAAAACTCTCTCTCTCTGGAAAGAGATTTTTGATTTTTGCTCCCATTTGTTCTCTAGTTTAGATCTTGATTATATCTATGTTCTATTAGAATTATCAAGGTTTTAGTGATATTGTGGTGTATCAACTTGTAGAGGCGCAACATGTGGGGCGCTAAATAAAGCTTGGGGTCAAAAGTGCAAAAGGAAAGGAGAAAGTGCATCTACGTCTTTTGCCAAGCTTGGATTTGCAAGGAGATATGTACAACTTTATATATACAGTTTATGTATCATTTTAATATTCATATATATACATCTAGATTGTATTCTGGCAAGATTCAATTAAGAGACTCTTAAAAGTTTTTGTTTTTCGCTAAGGGTCATTTTTCTTACTGAATCCCAACAAGAATTTATGTTTTTCTCTATTTTCTTTCTTTAAAAGAACACTTTAAAGGAGAATAAAATAAAATCCAATCAGCTAAGAACACAAGCATAGGCGGATCTTTACCCAAATCAATGAAGGGGACAAAACTCTCTTCATTTTCAGACCTCTGAAGGTGATGGTAGCGGTTCCGGTGGCAGTGGTGGCGGCTCCGGTGGTAGTTCATTACAAAAGACCTCAAGTCCTTACTTTTCACCTACTTCTAACGATTGTCGATACACTTCGGGACATTGGGAAGAGAGGGAGACATCATGCTTAATTTTTTAAATCCACCAATGTATGTATACATTGGGTAGAACAATTTTCCCACTCAAGACCATGCTTTGCAGCCTAAAGAGTGTGCTAGGAGAGAAAATAATTACTCTCCTGCAGAAAATCTGCAACTTGGGGCAATTTTTTACTTTGCCCCCCCGAAGTTTTGAAAACTTACATTTCAGCCCTTAAAATAAAAAATTTGTGCATCCAAGCCCGAAAAATTTCAAAAAGGTTTTATTATAAAATTAAAGTAACTTATATGTTTTTAAATTATTTCAAAGCTCATAAGGTCACAAGATTTAATTAAATTGTATATTTTAGTTCAAATAATGCTTAACTTTGAAAATAAAAAGTAGCACATAAATTTGGATTAAAAATCCAATCATAAGGGGTTCAAAATTTTTGGGGCGTTACAGATCATCTTATGGTTTTAAATATATTATGCTGATTTTAGGTAAAAATTAAAATTTAGTTACATATTTCATCTCTGGTTTGTTGACTTTAATGGTCAATTTTGTTGGATAAAAAATGAGAGGGTGCAACTTATTTTCTTAATTCGAGGGTACGAAGTGTTATTTATATATTTGGAGGGTGCAAAGTGCCCATTTTTCCTATTTGGGGGAAGGGGGAGGTGTAAAGTATAAAAAACCGGAAACATGAACCAGAATATGATATATATGAAGTGAAATTATATTCTTCGGTAGTAGACGTGTAGGAAAATTCTTCTATAATTGAGCTCTCCGTCTATCTTAGGACTTAGGTGTACATTACATAATTTCTTCAATGAGGCGATTTTCTCCATTTCACGTGTAATTAATTATAAGTTTTTTCAAAAAATTAAGCTTCAAGGGACCTCTTATATTATAAGACCCCAGCAAAAATTATAAGTTTGGCCTCTTAAATATAAAAGGCCAAAGTTAATTGTTAAAAACTCATTTTGCACGGAAAGTTGTACTTTCCCTGCAGAAAACTAAAACAATACTCCCTCCGTTTCAAAATATCTGTCTTTTCACATGTATGCACACAAATTAAGAAAATCATTGAATATAGCTGAATTCTAAGAGGAAAAAAATGAAAAAGACTAAGATACCCTTTTAATTAATTATCCTCCACTAATATTTCAGAAAATTTATGAGCATAAAGGGCAAAAATGGAAAAAGAGTAATTAATGCTTTATTGAAAATCTAAAGTGACAGATAATATGGCACAAGAAAAACTTTTCAAAGCGACAGATATTATGAAACGGAGGGAGTATTTTAAAATATAAAAGGCCAAAGTTAATTGTTATTAGTATTAGTATTAAATAAATATTATATATGTTACTATTAATTCTATATAAATTATTATCTAGAATATTTTATTTAATATAAATTAGATGTTGTAGTGAAGTGGAGGTGTTGTTTAAAAGTAGAATCTTAAAATATAAACTAATTGTTGTATTGCAGAGTAAAAAGTGGAAATGTATAATACTGTTCGGCCCTTAAATTTTAAGATAAGAGACCATAATTTAAGAGGGATATTGGAGATTACCTAACTGCCATTTTAACCCTGAGGGGTATTTCACATATCCCGAATAATACGACATCTACAAGCTTTATGGACATTCTTCGATCACGAGTATACCATACTCGGATCACATCATTTCGAACAACAGTACATTGGGCCAGCCCGAGGCCTCCGAAAGATGGGTCGTGTGCTGGGTTGTGGGCCGAGAATTGATCCTGCACAAACCGGTCTACCTGGCACTACAGTACATCTATAAAAAATTTCATTCAAAAATGAGTATAGAACAAAAGAGAGATTTTTTATATAAAAAAGAACAACAATCATTTTACTGTTTTGTTTTCTGGTTTATGTGGGTTTGACCGATTTGGTGGAAGATTTGGATGGCTAACGTCCATGGGGACGAACAAATGGCTGAAAAGAGTCCTTGCATAAATTCATTAATTACTGTACTTAATCAGAAAAAAGGAAATAGACAAATAAAAATAGGTTGATGATGAGGGCATTTTGGTATTATATTAATTAAACTCGTTTTCAAATAAAAAATGATTAATGCTAGTGGAAAATTAGAAGTAGTTGCTTCTACTGAAATTGCAAAAAGAACATCTTTTCCTAAAAGCAGCGGGTGATTGATTACTATAGTAAAAAACTGCTTTAAACATGTATGATTGTGTTCGCAATATAAAATTGTTTCTACTAGAATTAGAATTGATTAATAAGGACTATAAGATAATAAGTAACTTTTTAATATTAATTATGTAATAACGTTATTTGAACTTAATTATGGGTTATTTGCACTTACACTCCTTGAACTATTGCTATATGGTAGTTACCCCCAAAACCTTTTAATTTTTAATATGTGTTTCCACTAAAAAATATTTGCCCACCGTCCACGTATAATGACATGTATATATGATACTAAATTGAAATATAATCTATTAAATACTCATTTTAAGCATCACTTTTAAAAACCCTGCATAAAACACTCATTCTCAGTTAGTTATTAACCCCACTAATTTTTAATTGAATTTTCTAAGTTACACCTAAATATTAAAAGTATAAGGGGGTTTTGTGCAAATGTTCAAAAGTATAAATGAGTTTTTCGCAAACATTCAAAAGTACAAGATTGTTTTGCGCAAAAGTTCAAAAATACAAGAAAGTTTTGGCTGAAAAAATTATGCAAAGAAAAATTCGCACATTATTCGCATGGAACACACGCGCGTTAAAAAATGGACTGAAGGAGACGAATCGGATATTTTATGCAAGATTTACAAAACTACAAAGAAGTTTGGTGCAATAAAAAAAAATTCACAAGGTAATTTGGTACAAATTTCGCATAACATATGGTAATAAGGTGCATTTTCCCAAAGAAAAAAACCATTAAAGGGAAAATCCCAAACAAAACCTAAATCTCTTTCTCTCATCTCTCAAAATCGACCAATGTTCCGTTTCCAATTTTTGCTGAAATTGATTGAGGTAACTTGTTAATTGCTCGATTTGCTAAAATTCAATTTGCTTACTTGCTCGATTTTTCTACGCACTTCACCTTGAGATCCCCTCATGAGCTTCACAGCCGGCAAATCATGTGCTTCACGTCATCAACTACATGTGGTGCAATCCACCAATATGATGCTCACATGCAAAGTGAGAATCCATATCACCCATCACTTGATTTAATGAATACATAAATTAATCACATAATTAATTTATTGTAAGGTAGGTGTGACTAAATACAAGTTGTTATTAGGGGTTTTGCATTCTCCAAATCAGGGGGAAAAAATGTTTAGGTGTGACTACATCAAGATGGATGAGGACATGCATTTAACACCGAAATGTTTTTGTTTTTAAGTTAATAAATAAACGAAAGTTAATATACAATAATTTATATTTATAAATTTCAATTATTTCCCAAAAATATATCAAAAAAATGAATTGTCATCCACGAGTGTGCAAAGGAACCCAAAGCCCAACAATTCTTGACCGTAAAACCTACCAATTAGACCAATCGTCTAATGTAAAGTCCATAGTTGTCACATGAGAATCTTTTTAATTATTGAAACATCTTTCAACTTGAAAATAACAAATCTTTAATTAATTATTATGAGTATTACAAAATAAACTACATAAATGAAAAATTGATGATATAACATAGAAAAAAAGGGAAAATTACATTTTTTTTTAGACAAACGTGAAAACCGTAGCTCTCTCAAGAGTGTATTTAGTTGAGAACAAACTTGAAAAGCCCCTCCACGCTCCACGAGGTAACCAGTTATCGCCCCAGATTTTTACCATTTTTCCATTGCCAATAGAGATTGAAACTTGAGTTCGCTACATTGTAGTGACTAGTCACTTTCACTAGACCAATCACATGTTGATACACTTTTGATCTTATATAGTATTGTACATTAAATATTTTGTATCCTATAAACTTGTTTAGGTTTTGCACTTTTAATTTCATGATCAGATGCAATCTCATCAAAGGTGTGCTCTTTCACTAGGGTTGAACACAATACGGACCTTGCTGAACCGAAATAAAAAATTCGGTGGCATTTATCGAACCGTATTAATCTAAATACCGAAATTCAATACATTTGATTCGGTTTTACCGTTTGCTCAGCAAGTGCCCATATTACCTACATGTGTGCCGGCGCTCCTTGCACACTAAATAGCATGAAATAATAGTTTTATTTATGTTATAATTAAAGTAAAAGATATCTGTTTTAACATTTTTATCATAGTGTTACATAGATTAATTCTACAAAGATATCTGAATTCAATTTTTAAACAAAAATCTAAATCCTTATTAATAGATCTATTTATATGACACACTAATTGATATTAGGATAGAAGTATAATCAAGTCAAAGGCGTGATTCATATAATTTTTGTACTTGTTTTATAATTGATCAAGTTTTCAAAAGTTTTATCAAATTTCAAAGCAAGTGTGATCAAATTCGAATTGAGTAAGAATTTTCCTAAAATATGAGGTGTGTGACATGTGTTATTTTTTAAGAATTCTACTTCCAAGGATACATGTCTAGATTTGTGATGCATGCTAAAAAGACAAAATGAGTCTATATCGTAGCACAAAATCCAACATATACACGGATACAACTCCCCCTCGTACACTGTATGCACGTGGAAAGACAACAAACTTTGATTAGTAACATACCCCACTTTTATTTTATTTGTCGCTTTAAAAAGAAAAAAAAAATTATTTTTATTTGTCATTTTAGAATTTCAATGTAAAATTAATTTTTTTCTATTAATATTACCTTTATTGTTAATGCTTGTAATTAATACTAATTAATGCTATTTTGTTTTGATTAAAAGGGTGTTTTGGAGTTTTTGCTTAAAAATAATGACTATTTATTGCATTTCTTAATCCGTGTGCAATCCTCCAAAACAACAAATAAAAAAAAAAACGGAAGGAATATTTAAGTACATGTTAAAAAGTCATAGATAATATTCAATTTTAGAGCTAATTTTTTAAGTGAGTTTTAATTGAAATCATATGAACCTTATCTCATGGAATCCATGTGTACATAATATGAATCCCAACCCTTAATAGTCATGCCTTTTCAACTTTAATTTAATAATTTATGAAAATAATATTGATCTAGATTTAGGCCTCATAATGTCTAAGAATCCTAATATGGAGTTGAATGCAACCATGTACTAATTCACACGAAAGGGAACGAGGAATTCTCAACTAAAAAAGTGCTCTCTATTCTGCACAACGATCAAAATACCCTCTTCAAATAGACTCAACTCAAATCATTCATGAAACGAAAGTAGAAGCTACAATTAAAAAGTCGATAAAGCATACATAGTCAACTGGAAGACTAGAACGGAAGGGAAGAAGGCAAACTTACCATAGTCATTCAGCAACAAAATATGTCTATCCGGTCTTGGGAGTCAAGTAAGGGCATGGCTTAAGTAACCCTAGGGTGAGGTATCCTAATAAAGTCAAGTAGGGGTTTAGCTTTGACCATGATATCTTATGCTATTTAAATAAAAATATTTTACCCAAATTATGATTAAATTACTCTTCATAAAAAGTATTATACACCCATAAAACAAGCATAAATAACTTAGGTGCCTCTGAATTAATTAGAACTTATCCTAATACTTTATGCTTAAAATCATGTGGGTTTAGATTTAAATCAGATCAGAAAGAAAAGGGCATAGCTAAAAGCATGCAAATTAAAGAGAATAAAATCAGAATTTGACAAAAGAATTAAGAAGGGATAGTTTTCAGAACATATATATTGTCTTATTCTTAAAATTAAATATTGGTGAGTGATGATTACATAGCTAAGTCTTGAACAAGGTTTAACAAAAGAAATTAAAATAGTCTTAATTTACACAATCTCAAACGGCAAGAAAAATACTCTAGCTAATTAATTAAACATATGTAATATAATTATATCTACAATTAATGAAAATTTAGACATATATCATTCCTAGCTATTTAATTATTTTGATACTTTTTCTTGATCATGGAGTCCAGCAAAATAGCCTTGTGGATCCTTTTCGAAGTTACCCCTATCTATACAAGCTCCCCCTCCTCCCGGAGCTTTCATTGACCCGCTACCACAACCGCCACCACCACCTTTTCCTCCGCCGCCACTTTTAGCTCCTCCACCACCACTGCTACCTCCTTTTGCTCCACCACCACTAGTTCCACCTTTTCCTCCTCCTCCTCCTCCCTTTCCGCCACCACCGCCTCCGCCTTTACCTCCGCCACTACCTCCTTTTCCCGGCATTTTATAATTATATTTATATGTATATTTCACCTAGTAGAAGATATATATGTTTGTTGAAATAGAACAAGTATATATATAGAGAGTTCTCGTTAAAGGATAAGATCATGGATAAATTTCCTCAATTTTCATCGAAAACACGTAAAGTTTATCTGCGATAGAAATTACAAAATAACTTCTATTCAATATTTTTCTTTGATTTGTTTTTAAACTATTTGAAAATCTTTCTGTAAGTCATTCAAAAGTTTCGAAGATTTTATTACTAACACAAATATAGAGAAAATTATTTTTATTATTGGATACCATAATTTTTAAACTATGGTTGCAATATTCATACCACCGTCAAATAATTACACTAAATTGACCAGGTGCAACATCAAATAATTGGTTAAAATCGTCATCACGACCATTTTGAACAAAATCATGTTGTCTTCAAGATCAACTCCTACCCCGTTCTATTCATTCTCGGAGTGGTTATGTGGTCAATTTCATTCAAATATTTGATAATGATATGAACATTATGTAACTAAATTTTAAATTGTGGTACTAAATGTAAAATTACGTATGCAATGATATCTAAATTGCAGATATTTTTTTGTATGATACCAAAAAAGTAAATTTCCCAATAAATATACCATCAAATACAGTATTGATATATATATGGATAAGGGCAATCTACTTGAATTACGAGCCATAAGTGCATGCACGAACAATTTCGGTGCATGCATGCATGTCGTGTTGTGCTCTCTATTGCATGACACACTTGTAATAAACTAAATTGCATTGTAAAACAGAATCCGATAGACATCGATTGTCATAGTTTTGATTTTTCTGTTAGTAAAAATTAATTCGAAAATTATTGCATGTTGGGTTGTCTCAAATTAAACGTTTTATTTAGTGAAACGTTGAATATTATTATTACACTAAAGTATTGATCGACATTAATAAATTATAATAGTCAAAGCATCTTACACAATTAACATGAAATTATATATATATTGTACATTAGGCATTAATTTAATAGTATAACGGTAAGTTCATTCTTAACTAACGGCAAAATAACATTTTAAGTTTAATAGGACAAGAGTCACAAGACCCTCAACTATTTTTCGTGTAATACTTCAAAATAGTCTTCGTTTACCACACATTGATCAGAGAAGTATATTTCAGTATTATTTTTTTAATTTTTAATTATTTTTTCACTTTTAGACAAAAACTAGATGAAAGAAATTTTATATAAAATTGGGACGAAAGCTGTAATTCTTAAAAATACGTGACTGACAATAATACTTCAACCATACGTCCACATTTATAACATCACTCCAGTTACCACTAGCGGTCATAACACTTGAGTGGTGGGTCAATCTGAGTCTAACTCATACTCAACTTATCACATAACAACGAGCTAACGTGATTAAAAAGTTATCATTTTTTCTCCAAAATAAGAGATAATGTCAAAAAATTCCCTTCTAAAGTGAGAAAAACGTGATAATTTTTCCTTCAAAAGACGACATAATGGTCATGTGCACCCGCACGTGGCCAATCCTGTCCATTTTCGTCAAATTATTTGATGATGGTATAAATATTACAACCAATACTTAAATTATGATACTAAATTTACATTTATATGTCCATTAGTACTAAAATTGTAAAGTGCCATCACTGCAAGACAAATAATGTTTAGTGACAAAAAATAAAGTGACAAGGCAAAAGTCATCACTAAATAACTATGTTGAGTGACAAGATATATTTTTTTGTCACTAACAATTGTAGCAATAATAGATCATGGATTAAACCTTTAATATTAGGAGTTAGTGACAAAAATATTTTTTTTCACTTGTCAAAATTATTCTGTCGAGTGACAATATATTTATTATCACCGGATACAATGGGCCTGTTTGTTTGGCGTTTGGGAAAGTAGTTTGGGAGAGTAGTGGAAGTTTGTGAAATAATCTCGATTTGCGTAATGTTGTTTGTTTGGGTTTTGAGAGAGTGGTTTGAGAAATAAAGTAGGAGTAGGTTTTTTTGGAAGAGTTGGGTTGTAGGTGTAAGATGTGTAAGACTTTATGTCGAATCATGTTTGTTATGTGAGATAAATTGTGTAAGAGATAGGTTACTTTATGTCAAATCAAAGTAGAGTTTTTATGGGTTTTGTTTAGAGATAAGAAAATTGTTGTTTGTTTGGCTTTTGAGAGAGTTGTTTGAGAAAATTAATGGATGAAAAATTTATTTCGGAAAATAGAAAACATGTTTGTTTGGCATTTCTCAAACACGAAAAAATTCTAGGAAACGCCAAACAAACAGGCCCAATAAGTTTTAAGGGCTTGTTTGTTTGGCGTTTCCCAAAAAAAAATTGTGTTGGGAAAATGTCAAACAAACATGTATTCTACTTTCTTAAATAAATTTTCATCTTTCAATTTTCTCAAATTACTCTCTCAAAAGCCAAAGAAACAACAATTTTCTTATCTCTAAACAAAACCTATACAAACTCTACTCTGATTTGACATCAAGTAACTTATCTTTTACATAATTTATCTCACATAACAAATATAATTTGACATAAAAATTTACACATCTTACACCTACAAACTAACTCTTCCAAAAAAATCTACACCTATTTTATTTCTCAAACCATTCTCTCAAAATTCAAACAAACAATATTACGCAAATCAAAATTATTTCATAAACTTCCTCTACTCTCCCAAACTATTTTGAAACACCAAACAAACTTCCACTGCTCTTTTTATTGTCACTAAACCTTATTTTTAAGAGTGACAAAAAGTTACAAGTTGTCACTTGATTATCTTAAAGCTGTAATGCAGACCGAGTGAGAATATGTACACGTACAACATTACATGTTGTCACTGGAGAGAAATTGCAACCGATTTTCAATCGGTTGGAGAGAAATTGCAACTATTGAAAGGATTGCAACCGATTTTCAGTCGGTTGCAATCCTTTCAATAGTTGCAATTTCTCTCTCCAAAATTGCAACCGATTGTCAATCGGTTGCAATCTTTTCAATAGTACAAATTAAAGGAAAAAACGGGCAGAGGTAAAATTGAGGAAAGAAAAAAAACCCAAGTCTTAAAAAAAAAATTGACGGCATTTCACCTTAAACCACCACCTCCACCGTGCAGCAGCCTCTCCACCGGCCATTGAACCTAGTGGCGGAAGCACCACCTTAAACCGTTCAAGCAAAGATTCCATCATCACCTAGATCTGGAAGCACCGCCGCCGCGCACCACCAGCTCCGGACGCACCACCACCGCGAACCACCACCTCTCCTCATCCTCAAGTCTTCCCTTCTACACATTTAGAGGTAAGAATTAAAAACACGAATTATCTTCAAGTTTTTAGTACAAATAATCTTGAATTAGGGCTATCTTTTTTATTGTGGGAAGAATTAGATTAGGGCTTGCTTTAGAAAATTGTGGGAAGAATTAGATTGTGGCTTGAATTATGACTTGCTTTAGAAAATATATTAGTGCTACAATTAGGCTTAATTTTAGTTCTTATATATGTATATATACGTACTTAATCTAGCTTTCTCAATTGTGAATGAAAGGTGTTGCTTGAATTAAAGATATTATTTTCCTTGTTTCTTATTGGTGTCTTATATATATATATATATATATATATATATATATATATATATATATATATGTATATATACGTACTGCTTTCATCCTTTCATATATGTTCCATAAATATTTTGCTGGCATCAAAGCCCCTAATTGATTAGTCAAACTGTGATTCAATTGAAATGGCAATTTAATTTTTTACTAGATATATTCTTCAAATGTATGGCAATTTAGTATATATCTTGATTGTGTTAGTTTTTAAATATATTAATTAGCTCCAGTACTACTACAGTGAGGACCTATTTGTTTGGCATGAGTCTATGAGTTATGTGTGAAGACTGAAGAGTGGTTTACAGTGGCTGAGAAGTGTTAAAAGTAAAAGACTTTGTTCACTTTTTTCACTTCACTCGGGGGAATTTTTTTTATTTTTATTTACTATATAATTAGAGCAATTAAGGCTGCATTCAAGGGTCCGGTGATGTGGGCTTGAGCTACGAAGATGGAGCTTTTGTAGTTTGGGCGGGAAACAATACAATGACTATTGACCACTAGGGCAGATAGTAGTTGTTAAGATTCTACTCACTCTCTTTCTTTAAATGGCTTAAAGTTTCATTGTCTTTTTGTATCAAAGTGAAGTTTCAATATATATAAACCAATATATTTTCAGATGGGTTCAAGCTTTGGTTCTTATTCCTTGATTTTGAGAATGGTTGGATAATTTTATATTTCAAAGTGTTTATCTCTAATACTAAATCATAACACCCATTTGGTTTTGAGAATGGTTAGATAATTTTGTATTTTCAATTTAAATTCAATTTTGCATAGACAAATTATTTATCCTAATGTTCAAAATACTTAGCCATTGATGTAATAGAAGCAATTGGCTTGTAAATTGTCAAATAAATTGGGTTATGTGGTGCTATTTACTTATCCTATCAAGAAATTGTATTTGTTTGATTGTGCTGTAATATCTTATAGTTAGGATTCAAATTCAGTGGATTTACTTGTTCTTTGATTGTTAATTGTTGAATATATTAAGTTTCAACAGTGACGAGGAGGATACGTAGTCGCCGCCCAAAGAAGTTCAGTTGCAGGTATGATATTTGATTGAGTTTAACAAGTAGTTTCTATTTTAACTTTTTTTTTGTTCACGATTTGAATCCTTCATGCGTGCAAGTACGTAAGCAATCAATGTTTCATATGTGTGGACACAGATCCAAGATATATCGAAGAAGGGCACTGCATACGGTCTCGGTGGTGACGTAGTTCATGTACGCCGTACTCGTTCGACTCTAGTTTTAGTGGATTATTCGACTCTAAATTAGTAAATTTTATTAAATTTACTAATTCAGAAAATAAATTCATTTAACTAGACCTGTAAACCATTTCTTCAGATTTATAAAATATTATTATTAAATTTCTATTTAATTTATTGTTATACAATTTAAATGATGGAAAAACACTTTTCATACCAAACTTTTATCAACTCGACACTTTTCATACCAAGCTTTTTCAAAAATCACATTTCATACCATAATTTCAGAACTTTGGACACTTTTGCATTTTCCGTTAAAAATTGGACGGGATAAAGCGTGTGTGCAACACGCACACACGCGCCCGTTAACTTCATAAATGAGGGAAAACACTTTTCATACCAAACCTTTATCAACTTGATACTTTTCATACCAAACTTTTTCAAAAAATACATTTCATACCACAATTTAAAAATTTGGACACTTTTGCATTTTCCATTAAAAATTGGATATAATATCACGCGTGCACAAAACGCGTTCGTTACGTCATAAACAGAGGTAGAATATCAGGTGCTTATAGAATGAAATTAATGGAGAAATTTTTGTTGTTCTATTAGAATTCATCACATGGTTTGGGCTAAGTTCACCCACATGGCTTTCTTTGGTTTTTGTTGTATGTTTGTAGAAGGAAATTAATGGAGAAATTTTTGTTGTTGTATTAGAATGAACCATATGATTTGGGCTAAGTTTATTCACATGGCTTGGGTCTAACTCAAACTCAAAAGCTAGCTTGTAAGTCGAGGATTGTCCAAGACCTTATAAAGTAGACTTAACTATTATTTTCAACAAATGTGAGGCATTTAGTCTCAATACTCCCCCTTCACGTGTGAACATGCTGAATGTGTGGGTGAAACAAGTCATACACATGACATATTAAAGTCCAACCTTGCAGATTATAACATGTGAGCCCCAACACACGAATAATGACCGTCCATGTCTTTTGTTAACTGGACGAAGAATGACAACCCAAAACTTTGTTATCTGGGCGAAGTGTGTGGGTGAAGAATAATATCATCATGCGAATAAGGAGGAGTCCATCACGGAAGGAGGTTGCCCACTTCAACCTAGGGCTTTGATACCACATTAGAATTCACTATATGGTTTGGGTTAAGTCCACTCATATGGCTTGGGTCTAACTCAACCTCAAAAGCTAGCTTGTAAGATGAGGGTTGTCCAAGACCTTATAAAGTGGATTTACGATTTTCAACCAATGTGGGACATTTAGTCTCAATATGTTGTATGATTTGGTAGAAGGAAAGAGAAAGGAAATTAATGGAGGCTTGCTAAAGAAAGAGAGAGGAAATTAATGGAGGAATAGAGTATAAGAAGGAGAAAAAATGGAGGAAAATGGTGTATAAGAAGGAGGGAAAAATTAGGTCTTCCCTGCCCAAATGCAGTCACCTCCCTGCCCAAAATTCACACGTGCTTAACACGTGATTTTCTCCATCTGTTTATGAAGTTACATGCGCATTATTCCGTCCAATTTTTAACAAAAAATGCAAAAGTGTCCAAAGTTATGAAATTATGGTATGAAATGTGTTTTTGATAAAGTTTGGTATGAAAAATGTCGAGTTGATAAAAGTTTGGTATGAAAAGTGTTTTTCCCTCGTTTAAAAAGTTAAAGGGCGCGTGTTGCACACGCGCGTTGTTCCGTCCAATTTTTAACGGAAAATGCAAATGTGTCCAAAATTCTGAAATTGTGGTATGAAATGTAAAGCTTGGTATGAAAAGTGTTGAGTTGATAAAAGTTTGGTATGAAAAGTATTTTTACCTCCAATTTAAATTGTTAATATATATGTAAATACCTTCTTTTTTTGCGATATTTATTAAAACTTATGGACAATTATAAATTTTATCTATTATTTTGGTAGTAAATATATAATTATCATTTTTATAATTTCTAAGATATAACAATTAGCACCCAAGTTTTAACATTTATAAGATATTTTAGGGGTAAGAGGCTAATTGTAAGAAGGAGACAATATGAGGGGAATTTTTGTAATATCCAATACGTATGGGGGATTTTTATAATTAGGTCTTACCTCACGGGGTTATTGTACTAAAAATTTATATATCTCTATCTCTCGCTTATTTCTCACTTTAATCCTAGGTCACACACCACACCGCCGCAGCCTATCCGCCGCCGCAGCCTATCTGCCGCCGCCTCACCGTAGACATCAGGTGAAGTATTTTTCTTCTCCGTGTCTCTGACGAAAAGAGTTCTCTCTCTTTCTCACATGTACACACACGAACGATTTCTCACTCTCTAGGAAAGATTTTAATCGAATTTATACTCAAATTCTACAATCTGGAAGTAAGCTCGATTCTTTTTATTGCCTAGTTGTGATGAATTTGTGCTAGATATTAATAAGGATATTCAACCTTAATTAAATGCTTGCCAAGGCTTTGATATAATGTTTATTTACGCAGAATATAAAAAGTAATTGAACGACCGAGTGAAAAAATTATTTATGTAGTGAAAGTGTTAAACATTACCAATTCTAAAGTTTCACTTTGAGGAATCTGAATAATACGCTAATTTTGACTTTGTCATTGTTATTATCTAGTGATCTTGGTAGTCTTTGAGTAGTGTATTTAGTATAATGTATATGTGAATGTACATGGGGTAAACTGCAAAATTATCATAACATAGGGGGAGTATAAAGTGCCACGTATAAACTATTTTGGGTCTATTTTGTTTTTACTAGTTCTCACTCCAGAGCAAATTTATTGGAAATTGAGCCCTATCGACAAAGAATGAATATTTTCGAAAACCCAAAAGAAGCGACCAGTATTTCGCTGAATCGCGATTTGGTAGCTAGCTTTCGATTACTCCAATTCTGGGAGATGACTTGAGACCATGTTTGGTAATTATTTGGGTGTTTATTACTTTTATTAGAAATATTAATTTTGTTAGGATTCTACTAGCATTTAGAAGAAAATTAGATTAGTAATTTGATTCTCTTTAGTAATTTTGGTATATTAGGGTTTGTGTCTTTTTAAAGTCATGTAAGCCCAAAACTGAAGATAACTTTTTTGTTCTTATATTTCAAATTTTCAATATACTAGTTTTTATCTGGTTTTGAGAAAATTATTTCATAGCTTTGACATTGGTCAGGTTATTTGCACTTTCGTTCTGCGTCAGTGGGTGGGTTTTTTTTCCCAAGGAAAAGAGAGAATAATGGCGGAGGAGGATAGGCTCAGTTCATTGCCAGATTGTCTTCTTCTTCACATTCTATCTTTATTTGGCACAAAAGAAGTGGTGAAAACTTGTTTGTTGTCGAAGAGATGGGAGTTTATCTGGACTGGTATTTCAGAGATTGATTTATGCGAGAGTAGCCTTGACATTGTTAGAATCAGCAGTTTCGTCGATTGGGTCGGGAGGATGCTTGCTTTTTGCAGTGGAATTCATTTGAACAAGTTTGCCGTTGATTTCCGGTACAAAAGTTGTTTTAATTGGAATGTTGATTTTTGAGAGAATTGCAATTGTGGTACCAAATTATATACCGATTCTCACTTGTGGTACCATAAAATTCGAGGCCGACACATTTGGTACCATAATTTAAGAAATTGAATCACTTTTGGTACCACCGTTAAAATTGGAGGTTAATTGATGACGTGGCAGTTAAGTGTTATTGCAAAATTGATACCATTACTTATATTGACTGACAATTTTACCCCATAACATTTTAGGTTGTCAAAATAACCCCACATCTTCAAATTTAGTCCACATTGTTGCTCAATTTCAAAATTGGCTTGAATAAAACACGTGCGAACCAATTTGGAGATTTTACTTATGATATTTACATATTAATTTAACTAATTTAATTTTATAAATAATATTAACAGACCAAATAATGCTTTAATATAAATCCGACAAAATATTAAAAATAAAACTTATTTTTTTAAAATCTAAAATTTATATAATAATATTTATATATTTAATTTTTTTAAAAAAAAGGAAAATATTATTAACAAAATAATTATAATTTAAAAAAAAAAAAGTAAACCTATCCCTCCCCCCCCCCCACCCCATCCCGCCGTAACCCACCCCCACCGCCCCAAACCAAGATCCCAGGCCGCCGCCGGCCTGGTGGGATCGTCCGTCCCAGGCCGCCGACGGCCTGGGATCGCCGGTCCCAGGCCGCGGGTGGCCTGGGTCGCAGATCCCAGGCCGCGGTGGCCTGGGTCATCCGATCCCAGGCCACCGCGGCCTGGGACAGACGATCCCAGGCCGACGGCGGCCTGGGATCGTGGTTGGGGGGAGGGGGTTTTACGGGGGGACGGGGTTGGGTGGGGGTGGGGGGGTAGGGATGGGGATGGTGATTTTATTTTTAGTTTTTTTTTTTTTTTAATTTTAATTATTTTGTTAATAATATATAACTTTATCTTTTTAATAAATATTAAATATATTAATATATATATAAATTTTAGATTTTACAAAAATATATTTTTATTTTTTAATATTTTGTTGGATTTATATTAAGTATTATTTGGTTTGTTAATATTATTTATAAAATTAAATTAGTTAAATAAATATGTAAATATAATAAGTAAAATCTCCAAATTTGTTCGCACGTGTTTTATTCGAGCCAATTTTGAAATTGGGCAACAATGTGGACTAAATTTGTCAGTAAATTTGAAAATGTGGAGTTATTTTGACAACCTAAAATGTTTTGGGTAGAATTGTCAGTCAACATAAACAATGGTATCAATTTTGCAATAACACTTAACTGCCACGTCATCAATTAACGTCCAATTTTAACGGTGGTACCAAAAGTGATTCAATTTCTTAAATTGTGGTACCAAATGTGTCGGCCTCGATTTTTATGGTACCACAAGTGAGAATCGATATATAGTTTGGTACCACAATTGCAATTCTCTCGTTGATTTTTGGGTTCATTTTGCTATTAAAAATATGGTGAAAGATATTAGTCTTCGTGTCAATGGAGAAAATTCCAACTTGCTGCCTCAGATGTTGTATTCATATTTATTTTTGAAAAGTTTGACTGTAAGAGGTTGTGTTATGGCTCCACGAGGAGCCGTTAAGTGGGGATCTTTGAGAAGTTTATTTATTGATCAACCGAAATTGTCGAACGGTGTAATGGAAAAAATATTATCTGGTTGTCCTCTTTTGGAAGTCCAGCGTTTGAACAAATGTTGGGGTTTGAATTGTTTGAATATTAGTTCGCCGAGTCTTACTACTCTTGTTATAGAATGCTGGGTATTTTATGGCAATGGAGGTTCTCTTGAAATTTCAGCACCTTATGTACTTGACCTGTCGATTAGCCATTATTATGACAAAGAAGTCGATATTATTAGGCTCATAAATGTGTCATCTGTTGACCGAGCTAAATTTTACTTCATGATTGGAATTACGCAGTATTTGTATTTCGTCCCTAGCCTTACGAATTATTTTAAACAACTTCTTGAAAGCCTCAAATTTGTTAAGGAGCTTGAATTGAGACCTTGGTGCATCGAGGTGTTTATTTTCTTACCACAATTGCTATATGTTATAATCGAATTTATGCATTTTACTGCCAGAAACACTTCACTTACCTGGCTGATGTTTTTTGTTCAAGGCCCTCTCGGATTTAGAGATGGAGGGCCGGCAGCTTCCCCCATCTACCGTGCGGTGTTTGACTCTAAATGCGTGGGCGCACAAAAGAAGCATTCCTGGCATCATAGGCATTCTGAAATCCGCTCTAAACCTCGAGACATTAGTCATAAAAGGGATACCTTCTTCATCTGTGGTATATACTAATTAGCAAATATTTCCCTAATTAGTACTATATATGCTTTGTCTTTATTTCTAAGGCTCAGCCCTTAGATTCATGTTAATGCAAATCAAATTGGTTATTTGAAATTTGTTCAGTTTCATCTCAACTTATTTGTCATTTTTCTCTTTAGGATACTGACCTTGTGGATCTAGATGCATCTTACTTACAGAATGGTGATATGGATTTCGTCCTATCTCATCTGAAGACGGTAAAGATCATTAGCTTTACAAAATTCTTTTATTCGGGCGAACCAATGCCGACAGTGGTGCAACTTTTACTTAAGAGGGCAAACGTCTTGGAAAAGATGGTTATCAATGCAAAGGAATTTATTAAACAATCTTCATCAACAGATCTTATCAAAATATCTAATACACTGCTTACTTTTCCTCGAGCCTCGCCTGAAGCAGTAGTCGTGTTTGATTTATGATCATGGCATTTTGGCAGGAACCGAATAACTTTCTCGTTCGTAATGGTTTCCCTGCTACTTTTGCTACTATAAAGTACTATATAATGGAAACTTTTGTTATCTATTTTGTAGGTTGAATTTGATTTTCTATTATTAGTAATTGCAATATTTTTTGTTAAAGCTTATGATGTGATGAAGTCTATATAAGTTTCTTTTTTATTATGCGGAGGTTTTGATTCTTGCTTTCCTTATAGCAAATCCAAAAATGGAATCAAAGCCAAATATGGTGCTTTAACTATCAAAATCTACTTCAGGCAAGGGCTTTACTTTTTGCCTACAAAGTTAATAACGGTTATTTATTCTTCCCAATTCTCCCCAGCTGCTTATATTTTCAAATTTTGCAATGGTAAAAATTTTTTTTACAATTAAAATGACCACAAATTTTAATTAAAATACACAAGTTCAATAATCAAGAGCAAAATAAAAAATTAGAAAAAGTTAATTTTCGATGAAAATTCTTATCATATATCTCAATATTGAATCACAAATTGACACATGGATATAAAATTTTGTCGATAAAAATCCTTATCGGAAATTGAACCACAAGTTGGTACGTTGATTAAAAAAAAAGTGGATAAAAATCCTTATCAAATATCTCAACATTGAATCAAATACTGATATATAGATAAAAATATTGTCAAAGATCTTATCTAGATAATCTAACGCAAGGTACAAATATTTAACATTTTTAATTTAATTTAATTTTCTTTACTTTTAAGTATGCTTTGATTTAATTTGAATTTAACCTAATTTAGATAAATTAAATTTTAATTAATTTAAGATGATGCTTCATTTTTTATGCTTATTGCTGGAGTATTAAACTTTTATGCATGTATATTTGATGTTGCTGCTGGAGATGCTCTATGTTTCAGTTATAATAGATGTATTTGTTCATTATCTACATAAAGAACAAGACTTTCCCTAAATCCAGTTATAACAAAAATCTTTATACTTATTGTTATAAAGAACAACGTACACTGTGATTATATTATATTAATTAGCTCTATGATTTAATAATTTATTTTGAGTTTCTATACATATGAAAAGTTGAAATAAAATGACGTCAACAATCAAGTTATTTAATTAACGACATTAATTATTTTGGGTTTGTACATAAAATGTCATATTTTTACATTTTCAATTTTTCAAATGACCCGTCTGTTTTTTTTTCCTTCATAAGAGTTTATTTCATTCTTGGCCCAGTTCGGTTGGCACAATGGGATTGCTAAAATTCATTTTTCACTTCATACAACTTGGTAGATTTCACTTTTCATACCAAATTCATAAAAAACATACCTATTTCGTGACAGACGTTACAATGACATATTTCCGTTAGTTTAGTTGATGGAATTATCACGTGGCCGTAAAAAAATAATCTACTAATATTTTTTATAATATTAAGATTAATAAAAATAATTAAACTTTGGCGACTTTGCAAATTAACCCCTGTCTCCTTACTCGTGCACGTCCATCATCCTCTGGTAGTTGTTCGCCGAAAATAGGAGAGGGTTATATTCGTCTCTTAACCGCAGACACATACGTATAATAAATTTCATATTATGTTAAGTGAATCGTTCAATTTTTGCATTTGAAAAACTGAATCGTGAAACCATTATCCTTACAAATGTCAAATTGCGATTATGGTCTTGTTTCTTCACCTTTTTCAAAAAAAATTGCATCATCTAACTCCTTTGGACCTGGGCTTCAATCTTCATGTTTTAATTCCCTCAACAAAATTAACGAAAGTATCACTTTTATAACATCTATCAAGAATTGATATGAAAAATTAAATCTGTCAAGTTCTATGATATGAAAAATAAATTTTAACCCAATGGAATTGGAAAATATTGACAATTATGCCAATGCCCCAATTGGGCCATTAACTTTAAGTTTCTCCAAGGATTCAAATATAACCTCAATAGGAATTCCAAAGGTTTTGGGCTCTTTGGCTTAAGTATTGATTCTCATCTAGGTGTCAACTTTGCTGCCCATAATCTCATGGCTTGGGCCTTTATTTCGAGTTGGTCGGAAACGATCCCTTTAATTCAATTCCATATAGTTTTTCTGCAATGGTGGTTTTTCTCTCTTTAATCTTGTTGAACATTTCTATGATTTTGGTGTTTCTTGAAGCAATAATAAATTTTTGTTTATAACTCAGTTCGATCTTAAAATTACAATTGATTATCAAAAAATTACAATTGGGCCAATTACAATTTTGGCTGATTGTTTATTGGGCAAATAATTTAATTGAGTGTTTGGTTATAATTTGGCCCACAATACTAATTGCTAATAATGTAATTTTGTGTTTGGTTTTCAGAATTTCAGTTAAATCTCTATAATACCCCTAACTATTCTCTTATACACTTTGGCTCCATAAGCCCATCAGGTTTTTTTTGTAGTTAAATTGGAATTACGTACTATATTTGCAGTTCAACATGATACAATATTGAAGCACCTAAGAGCATCTCCAACCGATCCGGCAATCCGGCAATTGGGGGGATTGCCTGCGGTGCTCGGTTGGAGACCGATGGTGGCAATCGGGCGGGCAAGGGTACAGGGCGGGTAGGGGAGCAGGGGCAGGCAAGCCTTGCCTGCCCAATTGCCGGCGAGCAAACCCGCGGCAGGTTTAATAGAATTGTTTTTTTTACTAACTGCAGATTGTTTTCAACATGATACTAATTGCAGATTGTTTTTTTTTTCTTTTATACAAAGCTGGAAATTGCTTTATATTTGCTCAGTATCTGCCTTCTGATTTTCCTTTTGGATATTTGTAGGACACTGATGTGGAAGAGTGGGGGTGGAGGTTGTGTTTTTATATGAAAGTTTTGTTTAATTATTTATAATAGAATAAAAAGTTATTGTTTTAATAAAATAAGATTTATTTTATATATAAAAATGATATTGTTGTAAAATATGTAATAAAATAAGTTTCCCTTAATTTCCAAGATTGTGTAACTTCTAAAAAATTTTATTATTATTATTATTATTATTATTATCATTTTAAAATAAGTTTGAGTGGGGAGAGTGGGGAAAGTTGTGAAATTGAATTAATGGATGTTGATTGTCCTTCGGTTGGAGATGAATTTTTTAGGTGGGTCGAAAAGACATGAGCGCAAGGCAATTGGGCAAGGACTTCGGTTGGAGATGGCCTAATAATCTTTCGGATCTAGTTGTGTGAAAAGTATAATAAATATACAAATTCAAGGTCATAAAATAAATTATATATCTAAATCTTATATATTCTGAAACAATTCAATAGCAATACCCACAAAATTTGATTCTAATTCGTCATAATTATAACGCCATCAATGAATATTACAGCTCACATGATACACTCATCTGAAATTCACACCTAGTATCGCATTTCACTCATTCTTCATCGATGTGAGAGTCGAGAGTCCTTTTGGGTTAGTTAGCCCGCAGGACGAACAAGGCATGCCGCGCCGGGGTTAGTTAGCCCGCAGGACGCAAGCATCGCACGGGCGAAGGGTCTCGGTCTTGCGACATTCACACCTCGGCCCCTTGAGGTTTAAACACGTGTTTGTGGGTCTTCTTTGCAGGTTTCGACAATGATCCTTCCGTCGGTCACCTTCCTTTGGTAGTTTTTTTGTCGAAAATAGGAGAGGGGTTTTGTTCGTCTCTTCACCGCGAACACATACGAATAATAAATTTCATATTACATTGAGTGAATCGTTCAATTTTTGCATTTGAAAATCTGAATCGTGAAACCCTTTCCCTCACAAATTTCAAATTGCGATTACGGCCTTGTTTCACCACCTTTTCCAGAATTTTTTACGTCGTTTTACTCCTTTGGGTCTAGGCTTCAATTACCATGATTTAGTTCCCTCTACAAAACTAACAGAAATATTACTTTTGCAACATCTGTCAAAAATTGGTATTTTTTTACGAGTTTGGTATGAAAAGTGAAATTTCCCAAATTCTATCGCATGAAAAATTAATGTTTGCCTTTTATAAGACAAGACCCTCAAATACTTTTAGTTAAATAAGTCAGAAGATTGTTCATTTTTTTTTACTCTGATCTTATAGAATAGTATCCATTTACTACATATCTGATCCGAGAAAACTATTTCAGTTTTTTTACTTTTAGTCAAAAACTAGATGAAAGAAAATTTTGAATCAAGAATATATAAAGATTGGGACGAAAGATGTATAACATCACTCTAGCTAGTGGTGGGTCAATTTGGGTCCAACTCAGACTCAATTTAACATATTTCTAGTTTAGTAGAAAATTCTTTTCTAGATTAGAGGTCTAGAACTTTTTTTATACTTTGTGATTACAAATGCAATACATTATTTCATGTATTATACGAGTATAACAAGGTCTAGGAACATTAATTAATGCATTCTTAGTTACAAGGTCTAGATAAAAATTTCGAGTTAATTAGTGGGAGTAAAATAAATTATACATAGCCTTGTTATTGGACAAATTTAATTTAGACTAGACTAAAATACTTTAGGATAGTACAGATTTGTTGCCTCCATTAATTGGGAAAAGGCAAAAATTCATTTTTCATACCATAGAATAGGTCAAAGTCCGTTTTTCATACCAGAAAATCAAATATCATACTGCAGAATAGACAGCCGTTTCAAATTACATACTTCCGTTAAGTTTTTTAACAGAAATGGCACGTGGACTGTTAACTCGATTTGAGCGGGAGAAAAACTCACGTGCCCAGCACGTGATGTTGACTTCTGCCTGTATAAACCTCCTAGGGCAGCAATTTACCTCCAATTTGTCATTTCCTCCCTTTCTTCTTCTTTCTCTCCCGCGACATTATAGAAAATTAGGCAAAAATTAGGCAAAAACTAGGGCTTTTCTCAATTCTTCAAGAAAAATGGCATATTCTTCAACCTCAAGTTACAGGAGGCGTACTGAGCCACCACCCCCACTGCCGACATGCTATTGTCGCGAAACTTCCATACTCAAAACTTCATGGTCAGATGGAAATCCGGATAGGAGGTTCCGAGCATGCATCAATTTCGAGGCGGGTAATGGTTGTGGTTTTTTCCTTTGGGTAGATTCTCCAATGTGTGCACGGTCGGTTACTATCATTCCGGGATTGCTACGCCGGTTGGACAAAGTCGAGGCACAAAAAGAAGTTTTGGAGTTAAAAAAAGAGCAAATGGAGAAAAAGAAGGAGGAGGCTGAGAAAATGACAAAAATTTTGGGAGCCGTATTGGGTTTGAGCTGGGTTATATTCATATGGGTGTGGGTTTTGTTGTTTTGAAGGTTGTTAGGATTTGAAAAAATTCTGGGTTAGTTTGTTTGATTAAGTGTTTCTGTTGTTTAGGTTGTAATGCATAGTTTTTAAGTATGGTGTAATGTAATGTAAGTTATGTTAATGCAATATATTCTACCTTTGTTTTGGTAATATATTAGACTTTTTCTGGTAATGTATTATACTTTTGGTATTGATTTTTTTGTGTATCTTATGATTCAAAACAACAATATAACCTGTACATACTAAACAAAATAACACTTTACATCTTTACACAAAATACCAAAACAAATGCTAACACTTTTGAGACAAAACCTTTTCACAATTTTGAAGCCAAAACACAGCAAACAATTTAATAACCACTTTGACACTAGTTTAAGCCAACAACATCAAAAACCATAAATTTGGAAATAGTTTAAGCCAATTACATCCAACTACATAAAAAACCATAAGTTTGGCACTAGTTTAAGCCACTTCATCCAACTACATCAAAAACCATAAATTTGGCAATAGTTTAAGCCACCTTCATCCAACTACAAAAACCATAAGTTTGGCACTAATTTAAGCTAACTACATCAAAAATCATAAATTTGGCACAAGTTTAAGCCAACTACATCAGATGATAACCACTTCACAGTACATGATTTACTTCTTCTTAGCACTCTTTAAGGATATGCAAGCAGCACGTAGGTTAGACAACGTCACGTACTTCCTCCCATCAACCTTGATCACTGGAAATGGATTTGAACCACATGTTGAACCACTAAGATGTGGATGGAGACTAACTGGAGGTTGTGGTTCGAAAAAAGTAGGAGCATGACCTCTAATGTTAAGTCTTGGAGGTATGAATGCAGGTGGACCAATAGGACACACACTTGGAGGCAAGGTCACATTTGGAGTTATAAATTCATGTTGAGAATGAACCTGTGCAATTCAGGTATAAATAAATCAGCCATTACACCATATAAACAATCAAACAAAACAAAAGAAATTAAGTGTAAAAGTTTACTTGTGAAGGCATATGAGCATCATCATCCACATTCATTTCACTAGGACCACTTGATACATCATTATCATCAGTTGATTTTTTCCTCTTACTTACCTAAGACAAAATAATAATTAGCACCATTAAAATAACCTTATAAACTCATCAAAGTTTCACACACATAAAAAATTAATACTAACCTTTCCTGATGGAATAGGATCAGTTGACCTACTGGCACCATTTGATTTTTTTCACTTATTTACCTATGCAATAATAATCATAAATAAGTTACACATACAAATAAATGAGATAAATACACACAAATTTAAGTTGTATGAAAAACCTTTGAGGGCACAGACTCATTAGGATTAATGGACACACCATTGCTAGCTGCTGATGTTTTTTTCTCCCTCTTTACCTACAACAAAATAATAGTAAATAAAATATTGTCACAAATCAATAAAATCAAGATAAACTAAGGTACCTTTAGTTTTTCTACTGGAGGGTTTTGTTGTGCTTTAGTTTGTGTTGCTTCAGGTTGTGGTGCTCCACTTTGTGTTGCTTCAGTTTGTTGTGCTTCTTCTGCATCTCTTTCTTCACTTTCTGCAGCTTTTCTTCTCTGGCATCCATTTTTGTTATAACCAGTTACACCACAATACTGGCATTTCATTTTGTAGCTTTGTTTCTTCAGTTTAATCCCCCCATTGCTTTTCTTCCTTTTGCCCTTCTTAGGTTCATCTCCACTTCTTTTTCTTGCTCTGGTGGGCCTACCTTTCTTTCTTCCAAAGTTTGGTGGTAAAGGGGGTATATGTCCAGTTTTTGCCCACATATGTGGTCCATTCATGGGCA
The DNA here is from genome assembly GCA_034814905.1 of Penstemon davidsonii. Classification (NCBI taxonomy): domain Eukaryota; kingdom Viridiplantae; phylum Streptophyta; class Magnoliopsida; order Lamiales; family Plantaginaceae; genus Penstemon; species Penstemon davidsonii. Next base: position 28,133,050 of record JAYDYQ010002534.1, read on the forward strand.
TAATATTTTGTTCATATGCCCTATGGAATGTTTCAACACTGTAACAAGGGTTCACATAATCTAGAGGGTTATGAACCATGAAACTAATGGCACTCATTGCATGATTGCATGGAATTCCAGATAAATCCCAGCTCCTACATGAGAAAGTATGTTTCTTCAGATCAACAATGTATTGTTCCCCTTCAGAGCAATTAATCTCAAAATGCCAATCATTTGACTTTAATGGAATGCAGTTGGCTGAAGTTTTCATCCTCTTCTCAAGAATTTTCATTATTCTTGGGCAAATTATTTGACCTTCCCATTTTTTCTTTGCTTTGTCTCTGAGCTGTTGAAATCTAACCATTATATGATGTCTAATCCACTTTAAACAAGTTAGAATTGGTCTTTCTCTGGCCTCCATCAGATTCCCATTTAGTGTCTCACAAATATTGTCCAAAATAGCATCACATTTTGAGTATGTGCTAAAATGTGATCTGCTCCATTGGTGAGGAGGTTTATCTTTCATCCACCCCTTCAAACCCTCATTCAAGTCTAAAAACTTCTTAAACTTCTTTTCAAAATCTGGAACAGTTATTGCTCGAGATACACCCCACAGTGCTTGTTCAATTGGCAAGTCTTTATATCCAGCCTTTTGCATATTATCCACCAAGTGTTTCACACAAAATCTATTTTCTGCACCTGAAAATACCACCTTAAATGCAGGGACAAGACCCTTTTGTTTATTAGAAATGAAACTATAGCAGTCAGGCCTTTCTATATTTAAATCCTCTTTTAGAAGCTCAAAAAACCATATCCAATCTTTTTTAGTCTCACTTTGTACTATAGCATAGGCTTTAGGGTACAAACTGTTGTTTGGATCAACTCCAACTGCAGTGAATAAAATTCCAGTATGTGGACATTCCAAGTCCCATCAACACCTATGAATGGTCTACAAACAGCCAAGAACCCATCCCTCAAAGGTTTCAATCCTACATAAAAGCTCTGAAATTTCTTCTTACCATTGCTATCAGATGCTTCTGACTGCTTAAGTATCACAGTAGATCCTGTATTTTGTCTTCTCAACTCAGCTGCATAGTCCCACAATTTGTTAAAGTGATCATTATAATCTCCCTCTATTGCAGTAATAGCCTTTCTCTTTGCTCTGTATGCTTGCTGTTTTGAAATATTACATTTAATGTCCCGAATGCAATAAAGCCTGAAACCCTTAACACTCCTATTTGGATCACTTCTAAATGCATTTTCATATTCTTGGCTAGCCAACTTGATTTGAGATTCTTACAGTGAGTATTTGATCCACAATTGTGATTAGGCTCATACTCCCTAATTTGATAAGCATCATCATCTTTAAGTTTCAATGCATGCAAACGCCATTCACATCCTTCTGTAACACATTTTGCATAAATTCTTCTAGTATCATTAGTTGTGATCTTGATGTTCCTCATTGTGTTGATTGCACGTGAATGCACAGCTTGTCTAAACTCTGTTCTTGAGGTAAAAAGCTGCTCCAATTGAAACCTTGGATTCAAAACTGTTTCAGGGTCAAAAATAGGGCACCTACCCTTATCATAGTCAGGATCCCATGTTAACTCCTCATCAGAATCTAAAAGCCCCCCTCCATCACTATGTGATTCATCACTATTATGGTTCCCCTCAATTTGTCCCATCCAATCAACATTGCTATCATCACTATCATCAGATTCCTCTTCAGCATAAGTCCTATCAGAAACTTGATCTTGACCTTCATTGTTTTCTTCATAATTTTCAGGTGGACTCACTAGAGCAGCTGGAGCAGGTGGTGGACTAGTTGGAGCTAGTGGAGCTGTAGGAGCTGGAGTACTTTGACTTACATGTGTTTCTATTATCTTATCCACCTCATCCCAGAATGCAGCATTCTCCACCAATGCATCTTCATTCACTTTTTGTAACAATGCATCTTTTTTTTCTACAATCTCCTCATCAAGTACTCTTTCATGTTCATTATCCACATTCCCTAAGTTCTCTAACTCCTCATGGAATAGGTACACTGAGACCTCTACAGTTTTTTTCCAAGAACCATCAATAAGCAGTAGATATACATCTGTTTCACATGTCATCAATCTAAATTTCTTTAAATTATCAATCCTGTAGAAAAGTGTGACCCCATGCAGTCCACACTCCCTAACCATTTTTACCAATATGGGTAATGACAACTTCATGTATTCTACATAATCTATGAAAATCACATTGCCCCCTTCATATGATGCAACAGGAAAATGTTTAAAAATTCCACCATAATGTATCTTCAATGTACAAAGATGTCCTCCGTCTGTATACAAAAAAAAAGGTATGTGTAAACAACAGTAAAACAAAAACATAGAATAAACAAAAAAAGTTTGTCCCGTAAAACAGGGGACAAGAACATTAAACAATAACTATGCTCATCTGGGATTGCAAGTAATAATAAAAAAATACAGTTTTGTCCCACACAACACTGACAAGAATATCAAAGAAAACATAAATTTCAGATTTTTTGCCTTTTAAAAAACTAATCGAAGCAATAACCCTAAAGTACAACAATATTAAGAATAAACAATGAACTAAACTTCAAACCCCAACAAGAAACTCATTTTTTATTCTAAGGAATCAAATAAATAGGCAAAAATTTGAAATCATAAAATCGTCACTTCACAGTACATACCATATACGGGGGATTCACCACCCAATCGACGACGACGAGGCATCTTTGGTGTTGAATATGAGTCGACGACGACGAGGCATCTTCGGTGTTGAATGTGAGCCGTAATCAAACCAATCTCAAAATTCTCTCTGAAATTACTAAGGTTTTGTGGACGGGAGAATGTATTGAAAAGGGGAGAAATTTCTTGGCTAAGGTTTTTTTTATTACAAAATGAAATTTCCCGTTTATCTGCCCACTTTTGTTCAAACGGGCAGAGTCAACCATACGTGCCCCGCACGTGAGTCTTTTTTCCCGCTCAAGTCAACTTAACAGACACGTGGCACTTCCGTTAAAGAAATTGACAGAAGTGTGGTTCAGATGATTTTTGATTTTTTGGTATGAAAAACGGACTTTGACTTATTCTATGGTATGAAAAATGAATTTTAGCAATTGGGAAAAACATTTTATTCATAATAATAATACTAATACCATTGATTGACTCCCATTAATTTCAACTTAAGTATAACTGGTACCCAAAAACATTATTATTTTTGGATTAAGAATATGACTCCCATCTAAGAAGGATTCGAATATTCGGATTCCTACTTCCTCTTTGGCAGCAGGTATTGCTAGGAATGAATCAATCTCTCATTTAATCTCTAATGCACAAGCCCAGTCTTTGGCCCATAAGACTTCCAGCCCTCTTATTGAACCTGACCAAATTTTATTGGAACACATCACTCCTGCCAGCTAAGCTCAAGACCCATAGACTGGCCCACCCACCCATCCCTCTAAAGTCCAATATCCGATCCAGTAACCGACCCGAACCCAGTCGTCGACCATAGTACAATATTGTTAAATTATTATCGTTAGTATGTTTTAATTATTTTGCCATGAAACTGTTCTTATACATATTCAGATTAACTGTTAGATATGGGGTCCAAGAGTTCTTAAGAAAAGGTTGTGAAGTCACATGAATTTTGACAAAATACTTTAATTGACTAAAAGTGACAGATTCTAATTGACTTATAAATAGGTGATGACTTATTTTTTGATAATGACTTGTATACAAGATCATTGAGAAATAATTGTTTTTTACCGCAAATTAGATTGAAATAAATATTAATAAAGGGAAGTGGTGGGAATGTTTCATCTACCATCAAGTTGAAGTGACGGATCAATTTGGAATCGTTTTTATGTACTTTATTGTAAGCCTTGTAAATTCTAGGAATTTATGATGATGTAGATATTTATTACTTAGTTCATAAAATGAAATTATTTTTCTCATCTCCTCTTCTATAAAATAATAATTTGACACCAGTAACTTTTACTATATTTAAGAATATATATGTAAAACTACCCTAAAGTTTCATCTTTTTCACTTTTACCTAAAACTCCGCGACAAAAGTAAAAATGATTGAAAAATTAAGAATAGAGGGATCTATTATTTGTTGAACTTTAATACCATAGTAAGTTTTGCTCTCTATTATCTATTCTCGGCGGGTTCCCGTTCAATATTTTTAGTGTTTCTTTGTTCTTTTCTTAATATATCGCGATTTTTGTTTTGGTCTATTTATTTTACTACTTTATAATCTCACAATTTTCTTTCTTTAATTTCCACAAATTTTTGCAGGTTTTTCCATTGAACTGTGGATGTATTTATATTACTCCCCTAAAGATTTTTTCTATTATTTTCCATTTTTACCCGTTTTTGCAATACTATTTGCATCTAATACTTTGACACTAATTATTATTACTGAGTGGTACAAAAGTAATTTTGATTGTAAATGTAGTCGGCCCTATTTTTTTCCAATTAGTACAATCTGAGGTTCTTACTTTATATTATCACAGTTAAGTATGCAGTACAAGTTTTCTTCTTACTATATTATATTGAATGTACGAATTAATCAATGATTTCCAGCAGAGTAGGATCATAAAGGGTAAATTATGTATGTTTAATTTCCTGATGTTGCATTTTTTTTATGCAACTAAAATTCAATGGTCATAGAGTTGACTTCATCTGGACACGTGGAGGTTAACATCATCCATCATCATCTGTTTAACGTCATGCAGTTCTTATATTTGATCGGGGATGTGCCAAAAAATTAGGTGAGTTGATCGTAATCTGCGTTTTGCCTTTGGAATCATAACATAAGGCGAGGCAGCAAAGTCACATCGCCGATTCAAAATTCATTGGTACAGAATGGCATCTGAATTCATTGATGTACCAAGTCTTCGTCCCTTGACGTGGACCACCACATACGCTTAAAATATATATATAATATCGACATGACCGAGAATAGAGGTACAACCATCGATGAGTGTGTCGATGGCCGACGTCCGTAAAAGTTTCACATCACAACGCCACCGGGTCAAGTCGAATAAACCAGACCCGTATCCGAGTCCATACGTCTCATCACAATCCGACCCGGTAGTTGGATTGTGAAAACTATAAATATCCCTCCTTATAGAGAACAAAGGGAGGTAAGAATCTGGACATATTATAAAGAAATCATATCTCTCATCCTCGACACTAACTTAAGCTTCGGAGGGTTATCACCGGGTCACCACCGGTACTAACCCAACATAGTTATCTTTGATTTCAGGTTAAGATCCCGAAACTTTGAGGAAGGACTTGACTGACCTACTGCTCCTCGTATTGATAAGTCCCGTTTAATCTTGACACCTGGACAATAAACAATTAATATACGGAAAACAGACTCATCAATTGGCGCCGTCTGTGGGAATCTTTTTAACCACGAATCGAAACAAGATGACTACCCGATCGAGGGCTGCACTCGCGCGAGATCGAGAGGACAACAGAGATCAAAACGGAGAGGGACAAGGCGATAATATCGCTAGAAGAAACCCAATTTCAACCCCCATAGAAGAGATAGGACCATCAAGGCCTGCAGCTCCAGCCGTCTTCCAGCTCACTAAGGAAGATCTGAAAACCTTCTTGGACGAAGCCAGAAAAGAATGGGTTGCCGAGATAGGGAAAGAGGGGCTAAAGGTGCCTCGAGAACTCCCACCACCGGCAGTGCCGGGATTAGGAGTAAGAGGAGAAGCAAACGAGGCCATCAGTAGGGCTCGTGAAGGTTTCGAAAGACACGTTGAAAGGGACGATATGGGGGAAGACTCAGTAAGAGAAGTCAATAAACTGGCTTCTGAGGTTAGATCACTCCACCAAAAACTGGATCGACACGAAAGGAAAAATGAAATACCTATTTCTAACTCTCGTCTAAGAAAGTCTCCTTTTTGTGACGAAATCTTCTTTGAGAGGTTACCGTTGGATAAAAGGTTGCCAACCCAGTTACCAAGATACTTTGGCACGGAAGATCCTGAAGAACATTTAGCCTCGTTCAATTTACAAATGCAGTTGCACGGAATCTCTGATAACGTCGCGGCAAAAGCTTTCTCCACAACACTTGCTGGTATGGCCCAATCCTGGTTTGGTAGATTGGAGGAGAAATCGATCTTTGACTTCGATCAATTATGTGACAAGTTCATGAGCCAGTTTGGGAGTAAGAAAGCAGTAAGACCTCCGGCGAACCATTTGTACTCAATAACACACTCACCTGGGGAATCATTTAGAACCTTCATGGGAAGATTCAATAATGAGTTATTAAAAGTAGAAATGCCCAGGGTCGACTTTCTAATAACCGTCCTCTTCCAAAGTACGTTAAATCGGGGTTTTGCCAGTGCTATCGTAAGGGAAAATCCTTCGACATACGAAAAGCTGATGGAAATGGCCAACCAGTATATGGTCGAGGAGGAGATGACCAAATTAAGGGGAACGTTTTTTGGCTTGAGCAAAGTGGAGGAAAGGGAACCTTTAACCGAGAAGGCCCCAGTCGACAGGTATGTCGAAAGGAGGAACAAAAGGGAGTTCCGAGAGGAAGAAAGAAATTTCGACCCAAGAAGGCAAAACAAGGGGAGATCGCCTCGGAGATATAACGAAAACTTTACTCCACTAAAGAGACCCAGGACCGAGATCTTATTTGCAATACAAGACAAGAACCTCTTAAGAAGACCTCCCTAGCAGAGAGAACCCCCAAATTCAAAAAGATATTGCAGGTTTCATAGACAAAGAGGTCATGATACTGAAGATTGTTATCAATTAAAGGAAGAAATCGAGAGACTAATTGCAGAAGGACATTTAACAGGATATGTTAAAATCGAAAAAGGTGGCCGAGCGGGGCCTCGGACAAGAGATGATCGGTCTCCGTCAAAATCCCCAGGAAGGAAGGATCCACAAATAGGTAATCGGGATAATCAGCCAAGGAGGGCTCAACCAGGAACAATTGTCAACATGATCTCAGGTGGACCTGCGGGGGGAGACAGCAAGAACTCTAGAAGGCTAGTGTCTAGAGCTCTTGAGGATAGAAGGAGAAGCAATCGAAAAGAAGTCTTCTCGATAAAATCTTCATCCCCAAATAAATTCATCGGATTTGACGACTCAGACCTACTTCAAGGATATGTACCCTACGATGAAAGTGACGTGCCCGACTGTCCAATGGTAATAACAGCCCAAATAGCTAGCGCGACGGTCAAACGGATACTGATTGATTCGGGTAGCTCAGCTAATATCCTTTTCCTGGATGCGTTGAGAAGAATGGACCTCGGAAACACGCCACTCGAACCTATAGCTACGCCCTTAGTCGGGTTTGGAGGAGCGCAAGTTGTACCCTTAGGAACTTTATCTCTGTCGCTAATGCTAGGCGACGGGGATAATTCTAAAATCAGAATGGTAAAATTTCTAATTGTCGATGCTCAATGCGCCTATAATGTCATATTAGGAAGACCGTCTCTGAACAGCTTTCAAGCGATTATTTCGACGTATCATCAAAAGCTAAAATTCCCAACCTCCAAAGGAGTGGGCGAAGTACGGGGAAATCTGAAAGAAGCTTGGGATTGTTATACAGTGGCTCTCGACAAACGTGTAAGGGAAGTACAACTCCCTTTCTCGACGGCCAAGAAACCCCACAAAGAGAACCAATACCAGCCAGTCACCCCGACCCTAGTAGATTGTGTAATCGACGAAGATTCAACTAGGAAATCGAAGGAAAAACAGGAGGAGTTGAACGCTAGAAAAAGGAAGTTTGAAAGAATAGAACCATCTGAAGGTCACAAAACTATCGAGTTAATCCCTGGTGAGTCATCAAAGACAACAAGAGTGGGAAACCAACTCTCTGAAGGATTGGAAACCCAACTGATCGATTTCCTCAGACAGAATGTCGATGTTTTTGCATGGTCAACCACCGACTTGCAAGGAATCGACCCCAAAGTCATAGTACATAGGCTAAACATTGACCCAGCTGCAAGACCTGCGAGGCAGAAGAAAAGAAACTTTGGGCCAGAGAGGAACAGGATAATTAAGGAGGAAGTTAAAAAACTCCTCGAGGCGGATTACATAGCTGAAGTACAATTCACGGAGTGGCTATGCAACGTAGTTCTGGTTTCCAAGGGTGAAGGGAAATGGAGAATGTGCAACGATTTCACAGATTTAAACAAGTTGTGTCCCCGAGATCCCTACCCACTACCAAGAATCGATTCCCTAGTCGACTCGACAGCGGGATGTGCGATTCTTAGTATGATGGACGCCTTCCAAGGTTTTTATCAAATATTCATGGCTCTCGAAGACCAGGAGAAAACCGCATTCATCACGGAATTTGGCGTCTACTTCTTCAAGGTGATGCCCTTTGGACTAAGGAACGCAGGAGCTACTTACCAACGCTTGGTCAACAAGATGTTTGAAACACTTCTTGGAAAATCCATGGAGGTCTATGTCGACGATATGCTGGTCAAAAGCCTTGACGAAAAAGATCACCTGGAACACATCAGACAGGCTTTCGACATCATGAGGAAATACGGAATGAAACTAAATCCCGCGAAGTGTACTTTTGGAGTCAGGTCGGGAAAGTTCCTGGGGTATTTGGTAAACGAGAGGGGAATAGAAGCCAACCCAGAGAAGATCCAAGCAATTCTAGACCTCAGAGCTCCACGCAACTTGAATGAAGTACAGAAACTCGTCGGGAAAATCACAGCTCTAAATAGATTCATATCCCGATCCGCAGACAAAAGCCTCCCGTTCTTCAAAATCATGAGAAATGCTAAAAAATTTGAATGGTCGAAGGATTGTGACCAAGCCTTCGAACAACTCAAAGCATACTTAATATCACCACCTCTCTTAGCCAAACCTCAAGAAGGCGAAAGTTTGTACCTATACATAGCCGTTTCCGAACAAGCAATCAGTTCGGTCTTGGTCAGATTGGAGGCGAAATTTAGTCATCCAATATACTACGTAAGCAGAGTTCTACAAGGACCAGAAAAAAACTACACAGAGATAGAGAAATTCGCTCTAGCCATCATAACAACGGCCAGAAAGCTGCGTCCTTATTTTCAATCACACAAAATCGTTATCCTCACCAATCAACCACTGAGACAAACCCTTTCTAAACCAAACGCCTCTGGAAGACTGATCAAGTGGGCGGTGGAGTTAGGTGAATATGACATCGACTATATGCCGAGAACTTCTATTAAAGCACAAGTCTTAGCTGATTTTGTACTAGAAAACACACAACTGGAAGAAGCGAAAATAGAATTGTGGACGATGCATGTCGATGGATCTTCGACATCGACGGGAGGAGGCGCAGGAGTATTTTTCCGAGGACCAACGGAAGAGGAGTTGGAATTCGCTTTGAAATTAGATTTTCAAGTCTCAAATAACGAGGCAGAGTACGAGGCGCTACTGGCTGGCCTCAAAATGGCTAAAGAAGCAGGGATAAAAGATCTGATTGCATTTACTGACTCCCAACTAGTGGAAAAACAATTCAAGGGATTGTTCGAGGCCAAAGAGGATTCCATGATCAAATATTTGAAACTTATCAAGGTTCAGGCATCCAAATTTCAAAGCTTCCAACTGGAATATATAAGAAGAACCGAGAACACAAGAGCGGATGCGTTGTCAAAATTCGGGAACCTGATCGAAGGAGTCACGACGAGAAAAATAACGCTCCTGGTCTCTACTAAACCGGCCATCGATACGCAAATCGAAACTATGAACATTGAAGTGCTGAATCTCGACGATACGGAGCCCAGCTGGAAAACCAGCTTGATTGAATATTTGTCCAAAGGAACATTGCCTGCCGACAACAATGACGCAAGAAAAATCAAGTATAGAGCACCTCGGTACGTTCTTCTTAACAACGAATTATATCGTCGATCTGTGACAGGAGTCCTGCTCAGATGCCTTTCCGCGCCACAGACGATGACTGTACTTAAAGAAGTTCATGAAGGCTCCTGTGGAAGTCATTCCGGGGGAAGATCACTGGCGCTTCGGATATCCGGACTGGGATACTACTGGCCAACTTTAACTAAAGACGCTAATGATTATGCAAAGTGTTGTGCTCGCTGTCAATATCATGCAAACATGCCTCATCAACCAGTTCAGAAGATGGAATCAATTTCGATTGCCTGGCCTTTTGATCAATGGGGCGTTGATTTGGTTGGGCCACTCCCAATAGCAAGAGGACAGAAGAAATTCCTCCTCGTGGCCGTTGAATATTTCAGCAAATGGATTGAAGTAGTACCCTTGCAGAAGATCACTCAAACACAGATCATCAATTTCTACTGGTCAATAATTTGCAGATTCGGTCTCCCGAGGATTATCATATCGGATAATGGAGGGCAATTCGTCGGTAAAAGAGTAACGGATTGGTGTGTGAAACACAGAATTACACAACGCTTCACCTCTGTCGGGTGTCCTCAAACCAACGGTCAGACCGAAGTCACTAATAGAGAAATCATCCGACTCCTGAAAAAGAGACTGACGCAGGCCAGTGGGGCTTGGCTGGACGAATTGCCTTGGGTAATTTGGGCAAATAGAACAAAGGAAAAAACAGCAACAGGAGAAACGCCCTTTAGTCTAGTATACGGCTCCGAGGCGGTTGCTCCGGCAGAACTCGAAATTCTGTCACCAAGAGTCGAGCTTTATGACGAAGTGGAAAACGCAGGGAAACGGAACTTCGAACTCGACCAAACGGAAGCAAGACGTGAGAGGGCCTCAACGAGAACTCAGGCCTATAAAACTACGATGGCCAAGGCATATGATAAGAACGTGAGGCTGAAGTTCTTTCAGGTGGGAGACTACGTACTTAAACGAGTCGACGTGTCGAAAAACAAAGGAAAACTGGACGCTAACTGGGAAGGGCCTTTTAAAGTAATCGAGATAGGAAAGAAGGGCGCATATCGGTTATCCACCATGGACGGAAAGCTAGTAGACCGAACCTGGAACGGGAGAAATCTTAGAAAGTTTTACGCCTGAGGATCTTATTTTAGTGTCGCACTTAAGATCTCGTTTTGTCAGATATTTTGGTTATCCTGTGAAAATCTACCTATTTTGTATCTAATTTAGAAGGAAGCATCGACATTTAAATTACAAGCTATTAATAAGCTCAAGATTATTAAAATTCCTCGACAGCCGAAGAGGCATCGAGATGCGAGCTATTAATAAGCTTAAGAAAAATCAAATTCCTCGACAGCCGAAGAGGCATCGAGATGCGAGCTATTAATAAGCTTAAGAAAAATCAAATTCCTCGACAGCCGAAGAGGCATCGAGATGCGAGCTATTAATAAGCTTAAGAAAAATCAAATTCCTCGACAGCCGAAGAGGCATCGAGATGCGAGCTATTAATAAGCTTAAGAAAAATCAAATTCCTCGACAGCCGAAGAGGCATCGAGATGCGAGCTATTAATAAGCTTAAGAAAAATCAAATTCCTCGACAGCCGAAGAGGCATCGAGATGCGAGCTATTAATAAGCTTAAGAAAAATTAATATTCCTCGACAGCCGAAGAGGCATCGAGATGCGAGCTATTAATAAAGCTCAAGTATAAATCAAATTCCTCGACAGCCGAAGAGGCATCGAGATGCGAGCTATTAATAAGCTTAAGAAAAATTAATATTCCTCGACAGCCGAAGAGGCATCGAGATGCGAGCTATTAATAAAGCTCAAGTATATTCCAAGTCCCTCGACAGCTGAAGAAACATCGAGCTGCAATCTACTAATATATAATTTTAATTCATCTAAAAAAGTAGAAGTATACAAAGATTGATAAATAACAGAGATTGATAACATCTGAATTTTATTTCTTATAAAAAGGATAAGAGTACAAACATGTCAAACTCATTACAAATTTATCGAGTTCCTACTACAAATCCTACGACCAAAACTGTAGAGACACGGTGGTGTTTGACTTCAAAGAACCCGACGTCGAGTTAATTAAGGCCTCTTTTTCAAGGTGTAATGTGAATACTACCTTGTTCGAGGAGGACCCCACAAACAAGTCTTCGAGTCTTCGAATGTTCCAGGGCCAGGGGTATTTAATGGCAGCAGCTTGCTCCTTGATAGTATCCATCATCTCTATCAGAGGGCACTCTACGAGATAAGGATGGACCGTTGTGCGTCGAGCTGGAGGATTCGCAAGTCGAATGTTTGCTCTTTAGTTCCTCCGCCCTTTTCTCGGCTGCCGCCAACTCGTTTCTCCCTCCTGACTCAGCGATTTCGGCGACAACTCGGAATTCCTACGTCCAGATGTATGGTGATGGGTTTCTGAACGACGAATTTCCGAGAGGCACCGACATTGACCCCTCCTTTGTTACCGATCCCACCCAATCGAAAGGAGAGGCCATCGCAACGAGGAACCCCTTTTACCGATACCACCCAATCCAAAACGAATAACGGCCCTTTCTCCATGAAGGGCGTCGAGATGATCGAGGAGGTACGAAGATAAAGAAAACCCTCATAAGTTTAAGGATGACATGGAAGGAAAGAACATATACGGGGAAATCCGTAGGCGGATACATGTTTGGATGTTTTGGTACGAAAAAATAAGAGTACTCTCAAACCTTATATAGGCCTAGACCATATAATCCAACGGTTCATCCAAACACACGTCCAACGGCTCAGATCAGACCCATTAAATGCGATGACCGTCCCAATGCCTGAAAAATCGCGCTGGCTAAATCTAACGGTCTGAAAACGTCGCAACCAACGGCTCAGATGGAACCTTGAAAATAACGCAACCGTTCCACTCCCAAACAAGTCATATCGATTAGATGGCAGTGCGTAAACACCACAAAAAAAAAAAAAAAAAAAAAAAAAAAAAAAAAAAAAAAAACTAATGCGTCGACCTGAAATGGTTAACATGTCTGCAATGGTTAAACATGTAAAAGCTGGAATGAGAACACGACCCTACAGCAGAATCGACTATCTCTGGCGCAAAGTCGACATAAAAAGAAAATTCGAACAACGACGATACACGTCGATCCGATAACAATTTCCAATTTCTCCCATACCAAATTATACGTAGCGGAATCGTGGTTGATCACAAATAACTCCAAGATCAACAATGTTAAAAGGGCAAACAGAGATATTACGGCAACCCTCCTCTGTGTAAAAAATAAACTTAAGGCACCCATATATATAGGAAACTTGTACTCAATCCAACGGTCCAGAAATGATAAACTACCTCGAGATCCACAGTTCATTTAAATTTGGAAGTGTCAGAGGAGGGACCCCCCCCCCCCTTATTTTTCATTAACGCAAGAGTTTAAATAACTATAGAACAAGACATCGACCAAATGAATCACGTCTTTTTGTATACAAGTCAAAATACCAGATGAAACAAATCGATCCATTACATTAAAAAGAAATTACAAAGGATCGCCAGCCAGACGAGAATCGATTACAAAAGGCTAACCTATCTACACTACAACATAGTCAGACTAGGTCAGCCGGCCAAAATTCGAGACGTCAATTCTTAGAAGGACCAAACTGGCCTTCGTGCAAAAGTAGATCTATGTGAGAAGAGGACTTGGACTTATCTTCAACCTCCTGCTGAATCACAGCCGCCTCACGAACCTTCTCGGCCTGGAGATCAAGAAGAAATCCAAACTCATGATCTTCGGGTCTCACTGAGTGATCTTCCTCATCGGCTGGTCCTTCCTCGATTGCAATACCCTTCTCGTCCAAATAAGGATTCAGTCGAGCAGCATCAAAAGTATCGTTGAGAAAACCAAAGGCCTCGCACTGTTTCCAGCCTTTCACAAACATACTGTGGAGCTCACCCCCCGACTGGCGATCGACGAGCTCCTGAAAAACGATACTGTTGAAAAACTCGAGGACAATCCCCTTCCTCTCAACAGGAGAAACGTCTCGACGGAGGGCCAACGCCTCTCGCTGGCCTCTCTCAAAACTTTCTGCAGCCTTTTGCTCAACTTGAGCGTCGAAACTCTCCTTCAGAAGTGCTAACTCGGCTTCGAGTGCAGCGATCTTCTCCACTTTCTTCGACATCTCGGCCTCGACAGATAAGGCTCTCTGTTCATATTCAACGGATCTCTTATGCACCTCCTTGAGCTCTTTCTCTTTCTCTTTTCCAAGGGAACGGTACTTATCGGCCCGTTTACGGGAAGACTCGACCCGATAACCGGCTTGAAACAATACTTGGTTGAGCTACGCACGAAAGATAAATGGAATTCAAATAACAAAAACTTTATATATGATTAAGAAAAAGTAAATGAACATACCCCAAGCAGGCATCCAGATCCCATCCTTATAAGCTCGCTCATATCCATTGGGCCCATGGCGGCTTGATCGAGCACGGATATGGTCGAACAAAACTTGTCCCACACGTCGGGACTACATGGAGAACTCAACAAGGCAGGATTCAGCATGGAAGTATTAGGGGCCTGTCCCCCCGTGCGTTGCTTCATCTTCTCGATAATCGACTCGAGAGATTCCTTCACCACTATCTTGGCACACCCTGGAGAAGCAGTATCCTCGCCGGTTTTGACCCTCTTTGAAGCTGGCTCCTCACTTCGTGAGCCATCGACGGTCTTTACCTTTTTTCCTTTATCAAGCGGTTCAGATTTATCCTGATGCTTCGATACCAGGGGCGGCGGCTGAGTAGTCGAAGTCGCAGGCCCCGTCGACTTCGGCAAAGGAGCTTTCGAGGGAGCGTTAGGAGGAGGAGCGGGGGCGTTACCCAATTTAGCAGCCTTGGCCATGGATAATAGCGCTCGACTCATGGTAGCTTGTACGACTGATTCTGCATGCAACGAAATCAGTTAGCAAACAACAAAATATTCACAATCATATTACAAACCAAGTTTAGTAACTACCTAGAGAAGGACTGTCGATAGATAAAGGAGCTATCGACATCCCTCCCAAACTCAAGATCGGCTCCCGCAGAAGCAAGTTCGTATCGTATGTCGATTCCGACAATTGCGATGGAAAGTCGGGTCCCCATGAAGGCTCGGGCACACCCTTTAGCAGAATGGGACCCGACCTCCATTCGCGTGTCGTCCTCCATACGTAATTCTCGGGAGCACGAATGAAAATAAACTTGGTTTTCCAACCCTTCCCGTGAGATGATTTTAAATCCCCAAGAAATCTAACATGGGGTTTCGATTTTACGAAATAAAAACCCTCATTCGACTTAGGGGACTCGCTTACTCTAAAAAGAGCACAAAAATTTGCAAAAGAAGCCGATTGACCCACTGATTTCATTACGAGACAAAAACCTATAATATAACCTACGGCATTAGGAACTAACTGAGTCGGACACAGTCCGAGACCATTTACGATATCGACAAACTCATCGGGTAATGGAAAACGAAGACCATTCTCCAAGGCATCGATATGAAAGGTCCGACATCCGAGTGGTGGATCGTTCATCCTATGGTCGGGCGTAGGGAGAAGGACGGACCATCCTGACGGAAATTGGTATTTAGCCAAAATAGACTCTGTCGATATACGCTGTCGACTAGCTGTTATGGTACTAAAATGATCTGTAGTACGGTGTGTGTCCTTCGCAGATTGCGATCGACCACCCTTAGACCTATCGGCTATTACATCTATCAACTCGGCGGAGAGGGGGCTGTGCAGTCTACCCTCGAACGGAATTTCAAAATGTGACATGATAGACTCAAACGACATACCCTCTCCCTCCCCAACTGACTCATCTCCGACAGATACAGATCGACTAGCCATAGGATAAAGAGAGAAGAAATACCTAAATAGCTTTTCGACAGGAAACCTCTTTACAACCACTCGCTTCTAGCTCCGACAACTTGGCTCCGACAAGAAAAATTTTAACTTTCTATTGATGGAATGAACAGTACAAAGATAAACGCCTATGTAGCAAATAAAATTTCAAGTTTAAAGAAATATATTAAACAAGAAATAATTGTACGAATTAAAGTTTATTGATTTGAAATAGTGGTTACAATCTCTATGATTCCTCTGATTCTAATCTTCTAAGCAATAATCTTGAAAAATGTTGATTTGATCTTCTCCAAAATAATTTTGATGCTTGAATAACGTTAATCCAAAAGCAATTGTGCTTAATATTGGATCAAACGTGAAATGATTTAAATTTCCTTGACGAATGTCTCGAACTCCGTCTTGGATATTTTGGATTTTTAAGGGATTTGATCTTTGTTTGAACTTCGTGAATTTCCAATAACGTTAATTTAAGAGTTAAGTATCTTAATCTTAGATTAAACGTTGGATTTTTCTTCACTTTTTGAAGAACGCCTTTGATTGTTGCGAAGAACGCCTTGATTTTTGAAGAACGCCTTGAGAGAATTTGCTTCTTTTCTCCTTGAACTTCTTGAAATATGTTTTGAGTTGTGTTTTTCTTCTTGGAGATGACCCCTATTTATAGGTGGGATTTGAAGATCTTGTAAAATTATCTCCATGATGTGGCGCGATTTGATTGGCTATCAATATCTTTTATGACAAGAAATATATTTAATTTTATATTCTTGCCCAATAAAAGATATTATATGCAAATATTGCATTGTGACGAAGATTCCAAGAAAATCTTGCCTTGTATAAAATTTTCCTACACACAATTGCCTTATTTGTGGAGATTTAATGTAATTTGCAATATATCTCAAATTTGGCAATATCAATTTTGGCAATAAAATTTACTCTTCTACAAATGCCCCCTCGAGACTTGTTTACGAAATGCATTTGCTTTGAGTAGATAAGTCTCGAATATTTTTTTTTTCACGCCTTTGCAAAATTTGAAGCCAACAATTTTTATTTTTATTTTTTTTTTTTTAAGAAATTTGACTGGGCTCAAAATTGTTTCAAGCTGCCTACGTATCCCAAAAAGGGAATCAAGTCATAACGTAGTTCAAAGCATTAAATTTGATTTGATGGATGTTGTTCACATTTATGCTCATGTGAAGGAAGAGTAACATACATTTTAGGCTCGTGTGTCAAGGAGCATTTTGAATTTGAGATTTGGTAGACCCTTTCGACTCATGTCCAGGAGAAGTTGACTTAAAATTTGTAGACATTTTCGTCTCGTCTACTGGAGGCATTCATTTGAAATTTCCAGACATGTTTTCTCTTGTTTGGGAGAACTTGATTTGAGTTTTGTAGACTTTTTTTTTTTGTCTCGTCTACTGGAGGCTTTGATTTGAAATTTGCAGACATTTTCTTCTCGTGTCTGGGAGATTTGATTTGAGTTTTGTAGACTTTTTCGTCTCGTCTACTGGAGGCTTTGATTTGAAATTCGTAAACAGTTTATACTCATATTAAGGAGTGATGAATTTGATTTGTAAACAGTTTATCCTCGTATTAAGGAGTAATAAATTTGACTTGTAAACAGTTTATACTCGTGTTAAGGAGATTTCACCTGAACTTCGGAGATTTTGTAGACAGTTTCAACTCGTATCAAGGAGTTGTTTTGAAAATTTATACTCTTATCAATGAGTGAAAAATTTGCAAAGAGTTTATACTCGTGTTAAGGAGATTTTGACTTGAAGATTTGTAAACATTTTTAACTCGTATCAAGGAGTTATATTGCCAATTTATGCTCTTATCAAGGAGCAATATATAAAGATCTTATTTGAAGATCTTAAATAGTTTAAGCTCATATTTAGGAGCATTGAAGAGATCTTAATTTGAAGATCACAGATAGTTTTAGCTCGTATCTAGGAGCGTTGAAGATATCTAACTTTAAAAGATCCAAGATAGTTTTAGCTCGTATCTAGGAGCGTTGAAGAGATCTAACTTTGAAAGATCCCAAATAGTTTTAGCTCGTATCTAGGAGCGTTGAAGAGATCTTAATTTGAAGATCCTAGATAGTTTTAGCTCGTATCTAGGAGCGTTGAAGAGATCTTAATTTGAAGATCCCAGATAGTTTTAGCTCGTATCTAGGAGCGTTGAAGAGATCTTAATTTGAAGATCCCCGATAGTTTTAGCTCATATCTAGGAGCGTTGAAGAGATCTTAATTTGAAGATCCTAGATAGTTTTAGCTCGTATCTAGGAGCGTTGAAGAGATCTAACTTTAAAAGATCCCAGATAGTTTTAGCTCGTATCTAGGAGCGTTGAAGAGATCTTAATTTGAAGATCCCAGATAGTTTTAGCTCGTATCTAGGAGCGTTGCTATATTTTCAGATGGATTCTTCGTTTGGAGCTTCATCAAAAGATCTGCCCCCTTCTTTGGTAGTGGAATCGTCTTGAACTTTGTTAGGAGAATGCACATGCGGCTCATCAATTTGACTTCTAGACATGCTCAATTCCATATTATAGGCTCGAGTGGCTAACTCTTCAAAAGTTTTTGGTTTTATTCCTTGGAGAATGTATCGAAGACCCCAATGCATTCCTTGGATACACATCTCAATGGATGAAGCTTCAGACAGTCGATCTTTGCAATTGAGACTTAAATTTCTCCAGCGGTTTATATAGTCGATGACAGACTCCTCTTTCCATTGGCGAGTGTTAATGAGTTCGACCATTCGCACAGTTCTTCGAGTGCTATAAAAGCGATTGAGAAACTCTTGTTCCAGTTGGTCCCAACCATCAATGGAATTTGCCCCCAAGTCAGTATACCAGTCAAATGCATTGTCCTTCAATGAACATACGAATTGCTTCACAAGTTGATCTCCATGTGTTCCAGCATCATTGCACGTCTCGACGAAATGCGCCACATGTTGCTTTGGATTGCCTTTGCCATCAAATTGTTGAAACTTCGGGGGTTGATATCCAATTGGCATCTTTAAGTTGTCAATTCTTTGAGTGTAAGGTTTGGTGTATGTAAGGGAAGACTTCGAGCTCCCATGCAGTTTGCTTTTGATGGCCTCCAAAATGAACTCCTTCAGTTGGCTACCTTGGATTATACCATCATATGATACTTGAATCTCATTGGTTGAAAATTTTTCCTTTGCATTTGATTGTTGCTTTATGGGCGTCTTGCCATCATCAATATCATTGGTCATCTTTTCCATCAGGTGGCTTGCCTCGGGATGACTTCCTTTGTTCAATAGTTGTTTGGCGGATGTATCGCCTTTTTCAAGCTCCTTGAGTGGTTTTTCCTCCACGTGGATGGCCTCAGCATTGCTCCAATTGTTCAACAATTCATCGAGCTTAGCATCTCGCTGTTGGAAGTGCTTTGTGAGCTTCTCCATCGCCTTTGTTAACATGAAAAGTTGTTCCTCTATGGTTGGATTGTTTGTCGTCATAATTGGGGCCACTTAATGAAGAAAAGAGATGAGAGGTAGAGATTGTCCCACTGGGCGTGCCAAAAATTTGTAGCAAATAAAATTTCAAGTTTAAAGAAATATATTAAACAAGAAATAATTGTACGAATTAAAGTTTATTGATTTGAAATAGTGGTTACAATCTCTATGATTCCTCTGATTCTAATCTTCTAAGCAATAATCTTGAAAAATGTTGATTTGATCTTCTCCAAAATAATTTTGATGCTTGAATAACGTTAATCCAAAAGCAATTGTGCTTAATATTGGATCAAACGTGAAATGATTTAAATTTCCTTGACGAATGTCTCGAACTCCGTCTTGGATATTTTGGATTTTTAAGGGATTTGATCTTTGTTTGAACTTCGTGAATTTCCAATAACGTTAATTTAAGAGTTAAGTATCTTAATCTTAGATTAAACGTTGGATTTTTCTTCACTTTTTGAAGAACGCCTTTGATTGTTGCGAAGAACGCCTTGATTTTTGAAGAACGCCTTGAGAGAATTTGCTTCTTTTCTCCTTGAACTTCTTGAAATATGTTTTGAGTTGTGTTTTTCTTCTTGGAGATGACCCCTATTTATAGGTGGGATTTGAAGATCTTGTAAAATTATCTCCATGATGTGGCGCGATTTGATTGGCTATCAATATCTTTTATGACAAGAAATATATTTAATTTTATATTCTTGCCCAATAAAAGATATTATATGCAAATATTGCATTGTGACGAAGATTCCAAGAAAATCTTGCCTTGTATAAAATTTTCCTACACACAATTGCCTTATTTGTGGAGATTTAATGTAATTTGCAATATATCTCAAATTTGGCAATATCAATTTTGGCAATAAAATTTACTCTTCTACAGCCTATTTATAAAAAAGTCCAAAACATCAAAGCGCGCGAAACTACTTGGTCACGCATTCAAACAAACGCATTCGTTGGTTGGCAATTAGAACAATCGCGATGCTCGGGGGGAAGGCCCATACAAGCGGCCCAAAGAGCCCAATTCATCAAGACAGGAACAAAAGAAACTTATCTTCGTTAAAATTTTTAACAAAAAATTACAAAGACCCTAGCTAGTTGCAAAACCTACAGTCGCCTAAAATCTATCTATTCTCGGGATGGCGCGATGGTATCAAACTACCAAACTCGTGGCCTCGAGCTGTTGCTTCCTCCTCATCCTCCCCCTCGAGGGTCTCGACCTGGCATTCTTCATCCCAAAACGGGTTGACGGCATTACGATCGAAGTCCGAGGTCAGAAAACCTTTATATGCGCACTGACTGATTGCTTTATCGAACATCTTCAAGAGCTCGACACCCATCTTAGCATCGGACAAATACTCGTACACGGGAGACTCGAGAAACTCCTTAGCAATAGCCAACCTCTGATCTGCGGAAATGATTTCTTCCTGGTGATACTCGCTGGCCCTCATTTTATCTCTCTCCATCGACAAAAGACTTAGTTGCTTGACGGCCTCGTCAAGCTCCTCCTCCTTAGCCCGAAGGGATTCTTCCGCCTTTTTCTTTTGTTCGACTAGCTGCTCGTCTTTCGCGCGAAGGGCAGCCTTATTCGCGTCCTTTTGTTTATTTAATTCCACTTCTGCCAACTCGGCACGATAATAACCGTGAAAGAGGAATTGTAGCATCTGCATGATAACATCAAGTGTATTAATATAAGCAGAATATGGAAAACAAGAGCAATCAAAAAATTAAAAGGCTCACGTACGCCGACACCAAGACGCCCGGCGGTATGCACGTTCTGTTGAACCGACTTCTTCATTAACAGCGCCTGGTCACTTTTGAAGATGCCATGTATAAATGCTGCAAACGCCGAATTATAAGACTCAGAATAGAGCACCGACGTATCAGGCCCTAAACCGCCAGGATGTGTCAATTCCGACGCCATCCAATCAGACAAAGTCCAATCGAATAATGGTCGTTCCTCATCCGAAATCCTACCGCTCCCTTGATCCGCAGTACCGGCAGCTCCCTCGGTATCATCATCCTCTTCAACTCGCGGTCTTTTTCCACGACGACGCTCCTCGCGAGTTATGATCCTCCCAGACTCTACGGCTTGCCCGACATTACTGGTAGCTCTCGGTATCGCCGCGGGCCCCCTTGATGTCGAAGCACGACTCCAAAACGCTTCATTTTTTCGTTGCAAGTCGTGTAGTTCTTTCCCCTTCGGCACAACCATGGCCCCACGGAGTACCTCCTCCTTGGTAGGGTCTTCGGGGTCCCCAACCTTCCTACGCGACGATGTTAACCCACAAGCACGAAGCCGTGGTTCCTCGACAAGCTTTTGTACGTCGAGGTTGTATCGTCGGAGATTCTCGACGAATCCCTCGTGCCAGGAAGGCTTCGGAACGTTTTTTGGGTTAATTGCGCCAACCCGCCATGGACAATTGACGTTCCATTTGTAACCCTTCGGGGGATATACGTAAATATATCTCGATTTCCACCCTTTGCCGTGGGAACTTTTGGTCGAACATAGGAATCGATTGTTGTTTCCCCGTGACTTGACTTGGTAGAAACCCTCGTTCGACTTCGGAGACTCGGTAACCTTGAATAGAGCCCAGAAGTTACCAAACGAAGCAGCTTGATCGAGTACCTTCATAACCACGCAAAAGGCGATAATAGTCGACATACCATTTGGCAGTATCTGAGTAGGGCGAACACCTAACGCATTTATGATCCCAGCCACCTCTGGGGGAATCGGGAACCGAAATCCACCCTCTAAACTTGCCTCGTGAATCGCCATGCCAGGCCGAGGAGGATTATGCATCCTTTGGTTGGAACTTGGGGTGCATATCGTCCAGCCAGCGGGAATCGAGAACGCCTCGCTCATCTCGGCTAGAGTACGCCTGTAATCCCCAGCCACAAACTCGTGATACATAGTCTCGGTAAAAAATCGACGAGAACCACCGGCCCCTTCAGCATCATCGGACCCATCTTGAGACTCCACAAAATCTAATACATTTTGTAGAGCATTTCTGTCGATGTCATCGAAATCCCCCTCCGTACCACTCGACGACATTTTATCTTTTTCTCACGCAGTATAAATAAATTGAACGAGTACTGTTTTGAGTATGCGAAACCTTTTTACTGCAAAGTAATTCCGCTATACATTCGTGGGACCTATATATAGGACCACTTATTAACCGCACGGGCAAATTGCACATTGCCCCCTGACGAACTGTGACGATTCACATCCAGTACAATTTTTGAATTACATCCTCAGAAAAGGCGCGCTAAAACTTCATGACTTCGCGCCACACTTGAACTCCTGAACTTGGGGGACCACCACATACCTAATCTCAATTCTCAGTTTCTCGATATACTATGTTTGCCAATCTATAAAATTTTTCCTAAATATAAACTTCATGACTTCGCGCCACACTTGAACTCATGAACTTGGGGGACTCTTGATGTACCAAGTCTTCGTCCCTTGACGTGGACCACCACATACGCTTAAAATATATATATAATATCGACATGACCGAGAATAGAGGTACAACCATCGATGAGTGTGTCGATGGCCGACGTCCGTAAAAGTTTCACATCACAACGCCAACGCCACCGGGTCAAGTCGAATAAACCAGACCCGTATCCGAGTCCATACGTCTCATCACAATCCGACCCGGTAGTTGGATTGTGAAAACTATAAATATCCCTCCTTATAGAGAACAAAGGGAGGTAAGAATCTGGACATATTATAAAGAAATCATATCTCTCATCCTCGACACTAACTTAAGCTTCGGAGGGTTATCACCGGGTCACCACCGGTACTAACCCAACATAGTTATCTTTGATTTCAGGTTAAGATCCCGAAACTTTGAGGAAGGACTTGACTGACCTACTGCTCCTCGTATTGATAAGTCCCGTTTAATCTTGACACCTGGACAATAAACAATTAATATACGGAAAACAGACTCATCATTCATTACAACCTTTTCAAAAACATTATTAACAAAATGTTTATGATAGTGACTTTTGAAATATTCAGAAAACATAAGTCTAATTCAGTTCGAAGTGAGTAAAAAATAATAGTATAAATCAAGAGAAAATTTACTAAACATATTGTGGGAACACGTTTGAAAAACAAATAAAACTCCCAAGTGGTAACATCACCATCAGTCCATGGGAAGCAATGTTGATAGTTACGCCTCAAACTGGCACAATGTTATTAAAACCGGACCGGCCGGACCGACCATGAACCGGAGGTTGGTCCGGTCCGGTTTACCCCCTAAAACAGCTTGACTCAAAAACCAGACTAAACCGGGTTGAACCGGTGAACCGGTTCAACCCGATTATGAATTTCCCTTTTTTTTTCTTTTTTTTTTCAATTTTTAAAATTTTTTTAATGTTAAAAATAAGCTAAAATTTATTGTAGAAAGTGGAATTTGAACACCTAACCTCTTGCATGAAAGATAATTTCCTTACTATTTGAGCTACATCATTTTTTACAAAAATTTATAAATTTTAGAAAACGTGTAGCCAAATTTATTTATAAATTAGATTATGATAATTAACTCAAATTAACATTTTACACATTATCAATGAAAATTAATACTCAAATAATAATTTTTTATTAAAATTTTCTATAAGATATTTCTTTCCAATATTATTTTTAGGATAAAGAGTGTCAAATTTTGAAAGTCAAATCGATATATTATGCAAGTTTGATTTTAAATATTAGACTTTTATACATAATCATGTTTTAAAATTTATTAATCTCTTAGTTTGTTGTATTTTTAACTTACATTTTTAAAATTTTATAAAGAAATATATATAATCATATTATATTTATATGAGCTTACAAATTAGTGTCATATTACCGTTATGATATAAGTTAGATAATTATTATATGATTTAATTTAAATATAATCTAAGATTTTGTATATTTGAAATCAATTGTAGGATAATGTTTAAATTTTATGCATATTACATATACATTAAAATTAATTATATTTATTATATCATTATGACGTCATCCGCCAACCAACGGTCCGATCCGGTTCTGAAAACCAGTGGCCAGTCGGCTCACCGGTTCACTGTCTGGTCCTGTTCTGAAAACATTGACAGTGAGTCACTGATTCTTTCACATATAGGTAAAGTACCAATATTTCAAATATATAAACATTGACTAAAATGGCTCTTTTCTATATAAAAAAATGGCTTCCCAGAATCCCTTTTCATTAAGCAAAGTTTCCTTAATTTCTAATTCGATCTATTCTCTAAATTTAATGGCCTCACCTAGTGCACCTCCATATGTAGCTCCTTTCTTTGGCGACATTGAAGACGCCAGACCCAATCACCCTGCAATATTTGAAAAATACCTCGAGGAAGAATTTCCTCTATTGAGTTTAAGAAAAACGAAAGATTGGAAGAAGAAAAGGTGCAAATCCAAAAATTCAGAGGACCGTGATGGGAAATCGGTCCAAATTACTAAGGTTGTGAAGGAAAGAGGGATTCGAGTGAAGCCCCTCAAGAGTCGGGTTACTTTGAAAGCAACCACCATGCACCACCACGGTTACAAACATCAACACCGATAAGACAACGGGAATAACTTATGAGACAACTACGATAACTATTAAAGTCGAGGCCAAACACAAAGATGGTATATATTTTTAAATATATATATTATTAATTTTGTACGTATACTTACATGAATTTTTATATGAACCATGCATGGATATGAATTAATATTGGTATACGTACCATATATATTCTGAATAAATGTATTGGGATTAAAAAAAATTATATGTATGGATATATAGAAGTATTGTTATATTTTGGTGTATTTTCAATTAATTGGGTTAATTGTCTTTCTAATTCACTTTGTTTATCATATATATGTGTGTTTTTTTAAGACCAGAATTCCATGAATATTTTAGCAATGTTATCAGTGCCGGAGCGACACCCGCCGGTGCATACAATGGAAATGGACAAGTAATTAATAAGAGGATAAAGGAATTAGGGCTTAATTGCTTCCTAAAATGCGGTACTTAGTCATGAGCATGTGCGTGGTAAATAAACACATCAGGATTAAATATGAATCTTCAATCTTGTTATAATTACTGTTATAATAACATGCGGTAACTTGAATAAATGTATTGGGATTAAAAATATATGGTTGAATAGCAATATATTTCTTTTTTTAATAAGCTACTTGATATGTTGAAATCAGATTTTCTTTATTCAAGTTTTTATTAAAGTGGGACAATGAATCATTAAGAATTTTATGTAAAAAAAAAATATATTAGGTGGGAAATTTTTTAGTATCAATTCATAATTATCTGGACGGAAGGCTAATGGAGTGGGGTCGTGGGTTAATTAAAGATAAAAGAAAGAATGGGTCAGGTTATATATTATTATTATAACTTATAAGTGTAAATCCGTCCGTGAACAGTATTTCTATTTTCATTTTGAATTTTTTTTTTTCACTTTAAACAATAAAACGATAACGACGTCGTACATTGGAAAGTGCCTAGGGCCCCACTCACTTGGGCCACAAGCTTATGTAATACTAACGCGTCTGCTATAAAATGCAAAAGGCTCATCTCTTTGAGAAAGTAATAAACGTAAAACTAAATATATGTAAATAAAATAGAAGTAAATAAACAAAAAATATACTAAGTAACTAAAATATATCATGGAACTGCATAGAACAAAAATATCAAAAGTCTAAAATATATCATGGAACTGCATAGAACAAAAATATCAAAAGTCTAAATAAAAAGTGAGAAATTTAGAAAAAGTAGTATAATAGAGTAAAAATTAAAAATCATATGAAACTAAAGAATATTAGTCAAGAAAAAATAAAATGACTAAATCTTATAAATTAAATAATATATTGTACTATATTGATAATCTTATAGAATAAATATAAGGGTTAAGAGTATGTGTGTGGGGTTTTTCTATCATGAGATACCCTAAAATCTCCTCTCACATAAGATATTCAATCATAACCCTTAAAATTAATCAAAATCAAATATGAGCCCTACAATTTTGTCCAATGTCCAACAATCCAATTGCACGCTCCTTTATAGTTGGACATTTGCAAAAAAGTAATTTACTTATATACCCCTCTATAAATAAGTCTAATAAACTAGAGAAAAGAGAAAACTCCTCCATTTCATTCTTGTTATTCTCTCTCTTCCATGGTCTTCTTCTCCATTTTCCATTATCTTCTCAACCCTTATCACGCATCCCTCTACTCCATCGTGCCGAATTATTTAAGGTCAGCTTCATGTCTCACTGGCGAACACCACTTTGTTCGTCGCGAGGCCAGGCAAAGTCAGATCAATTGATTTATGAATTTTTAAACTAATTTTGTCTAATCATAACATCTTACAATTTTTTATATTTAGTTAATAAAATTCAAGCAGTAACATCTTTTTGATAATATTGAAAAAGTAATAAATCATACTAATTTAATTTAATTTAAACATTGTAAACTCTTTTTTTTTTCTTGAGAAAAATTTAAATTGTAATATTAAAAGTTTAGAAGTTGGAGTGTAAAAATTTAAATTACATAAGGTGATTGATATTTAATGCTAATAAAATATGTGTTATTTTATAAAAGAAATATACATATAAAATGTGTATCTTGGTTATGTGATTTGTATAAATTGGAGAAATAACAATTGTTTAGTAATAGAAATTTAAAAGTAATTAAAGGGTAAAAATGTATTTAAGTAATTAACTTATGTTGTTTTTAAATTTTTTAACACTTGTCAATCAATCAAAGGGTATCAAAATTACCCTTGGACCAACAAAATCTCCTAGTAGAATGCCCAATGTTTGTGAGAGAGAGATTTTCACTAGAAAGTGTGACTAGGTATATCTATATATATATATATATATATAGAGAGAGAGAGAGAGAGAGAGAGAGAGAGAGAGAGTATATATGGTAAAATTTCATTTCAAGTCTCATGAGATGTTTAATTTGGTTCATTTTTTTTAAATGTTTTGCATATTCAGTTTTATGGCCTCTTTTCATTTAACCTAATTCAAATATGTGAAATAGAAAGAGTCCTAATAAATAAAATGAGGTGATAGAATCAAAAGTATAATATAATTTAAATTTTTTGCATCAAAAGTGCAGACTTAACCTTTAGAAAAAAAGTAGGTAATGTTGTGAAAGTGATTTGGTCCCATTAGAATATGAGGAAAGTAAAGATCATACTACATTTGACTCATTTCAACTAATATACTTAGAATAATTAACGGGATTATTGCATTTTTTATGCCACAACTATAGCACACTTGCGTTTCTACCCCATAACTTCGGGCTGACACATTTGGTGTCACAACTTTAACATTAGTGACAATTTTGGTACTGTCAATTGAGGCCCAAATTTAAAATTGACCCGAAAGAATTACCCTTAAGCTTAGTGTCTATGTTTAGAAAAAGTTTGAGTGTTCAATACCTGCAGTTGCTAATAGGATGTTCTTGTTGACCAATTCTCTGTTTGGTTAAATTTGGATTGTGAAATTAAATAATTTGAATCACCCTAATTGACATCAAAAGATAGCAAATTTGTATTTAAACAATATGTCCATATGCTTCTTCGTTTACATTATGAGATTATATATTTTTTTTCTAAACAAGTAGATCTTGAATTTCTTTTCAAGATATAAATCACAAATTAGAGATCATTAGAACCATAACCAAATTCCAAAAATCTGGACAGGTTCTGTTGAGATCGCTGACTATGATGAATCAAGGAGTACTTGAGCATTTTCTTGTGCATATACGTGAAGTTTTGAGGAAAAAACTAATTTTTATAAGTGGGAAAGAATGTAATATCCTGAAATTTATTATTTGCTAATTTTGAAGTTTAGATTTAGACTTTGAAAAATTATATGGAAAATAAAAAATGTACAGAGTCCTATTTTGAGAAGGTTTTCATTATAACTAGAGTTCTTCTTTGATTTAAATTACTTTGACATTTGTAACTTACTTTTAAGGGTGTTTCTAAATAAGATTTTATGGAACATAAGTGTATACGGGATACCCCATCTCAACCACTAAAAAAAGTCAACAACAAATCTAAACCACAATTTTTGGTCAAAATGTTCAATGATGATGTGGCATCGGACATTAAGAAAAAATAAACATATGTTACATTACATACTAACCCTTTAATTAATATGTTTAAGAAAATCTCTCTATTCTCTAATTAATTTCATCTCTTTCCCAAAAAAAAATTAAAAAAATTGAGGGAATTACACTTTTCATACCAAACTTTTGCCTACTTTATACATTGAGGGGCACATGTATATTGTTGGAAAATATACATGTGTCCCTCAATTTTTATGGAAAATATACATGTGCCCCTCAAAAAAAAACTTTAGCTTCTCATTTCTCTGCTGTAATTTGTGAACATCTTAATTATTAGTACACAAACACAATGTTCTCTGTCTTTGGTGAAAAATAAATTATTCCTGGGATTTGTGTTCGGTACTTGCACAATTGGTTCGAATCTAAGGCCCGAAAATAGTTTTTGGTGCTTGTTTTACTGACCATGACAATGTGCTTTTGGGCAGAAGAATGGTCCGCAACTTCAAAGCTCAACAAGCCCAATGGAGGGTTGGACGGTGGTTGTGGTGTTGGAGGTGAAGAGAGAGGGATTGGGGAATTGCGATTACCCCTCCCAATTTTTAGGTATTTTTTGTTCAATTGCAAATACCCTTGAAGAGATAAAAATGGTGACTTAACGGACATGTGTATGACGCATGGCCTTTTCTACTCAAAAACTCAGTGTAAGATCATTTGAAACATTTTTAAGAAAAAATGCACTTTATACCCCCTCCCAAAGCTACATATTTTGAATTTTACCACCCAAAAGTATAAAATAAGTACATATGAAATCCGTTGCACTTTCCCCCATCAGATGATTTTATGTCAATTTTGATAGCCGAAAAACTCATATATGTGACTCACATGTGTATTTTAAGGGTAGTAAATTAGTCAAAACATGACGTGCATTTTTCCCTCTCTTTACAAATAAAATATTTTTCTACTTCACTTTGGATTTTTGGTTATTTTACATGAGCGAAGTATTTGGACTTGTAAGAAGTGTTGTAACTAACTTTGAAAATTCATGTGAGGGGCACATGTATATTTTCCGTTGAACAAAAATTAAATAAAATTATTTGAGGCAGTAAAGTGTTTTATTTGTACATATGGGTGGTAAAGTGCCACAATATGTTACTTTGGGGGGATAAGATTTTTTTTCAATTCTTTAAAGTGGACTTCATAAATCATATGGAAGTTTTTGTCAATTTTTTTAAAAAAAAATAGGGGGGTTATTGCAAAATTTTAAAGTTATCAGGGGCTATTGGTAATCTTTTAAGTTAAGGGGATGTTTTTTCATCCTTTGATGGAGTAAAATTGCCATTTCGACTTGAGAGGGATATTTTTTGCTAATAAAAAAATACAGGATTTTTTTGCTAATAAAAATAATACATATTTTTTAGTTAGGCAAAACATAAGAGGTGGTGTTGAATTTCACTCATTACAAAAGGGTAAATTTGCCTTTAAGAAAATAAATTATTTTAACTTAAATTTTAAGAGGACACGTGTCACCAAGATAAATACTATCTCATGTGCTCCCCATTTCTCAAAATCTCATTTTAGACGGACCCTACTTTTAAGCCTAATTGTAAATATTGTATAAATAATAGTAAATATTAGCCAAAAAGATAAAAGAAAGAAACAGATCTTCATTTCTACAATTACTCGGATTTTTTACGGCACAATAAGTTTAGGGACTTTCTCCCATAGTTGAGTAAATCTATTTTAGTGGAGTGAATTAAGGAGAAGTGATTCGTGGAGCTCTTTTTTCTCTTATGGCCGAAGGTAAATAATTTTGGATACTTTCCTATTGTTTTGTATAAAATGTTATAATTGAAAAATGATTTTGAATATGATTTTAGGTGAACTCAAAATAAATATGTTATTGTTTAAATTGTATTTTTGTGAAATTAGGATCAAGTATGATAACAAGAATGAAAGAACTTTTCTTCGATCGTGGGTAAAACGAATTTTGGCTAGGAGAGGAGTTCAGGGGCGGAGCCATAATTTTTAACTAAAAGGGGCGAGATTGATTTAAAAAATATTAATGTTTATAATAAGGTTATTTATAAAGAAAAGTATGTAAATAGCTATTGCGAAATATAATCTCTTTTAGTATAACTATTAATTCATAAAAATTCTCTATCATAATGACTTGAATCTATTTCGATTTCCACGTCACGTAGAACTCGTCACGTAGAATAAAAAGAAGACACGAAGACTAATGTTGGTGATGATTACAAAAATGACTCTTTCTTGGAAAGTTGATTAATACTCTCTCCGTTTCATAATATCTTTCGCTTTGAAAAAATTTTCTTGTGCCATATTATCTGTCACTTTAGATTTTCAATAAAGCATTAATTACTCTTTTTCCATTTTTGCCCTTTATGCTCATAAATTTTCTCAAACATTAGTGTAGGATAATTAATTAAAAGGGTATCTTAGTCTTTTTCATTTTTTTCCTCTTAGAATTCAGCTATATTCAATGATTTTCTTAATTTGTGTGCATACATGTGAAAAGACAGATATTTTGAAACGGATGGAGTACTTTAATACGTACATTCGCATCTATGCCTAGGGCCTCACTCACTTGTTATAATTTTCTTTTGTGCAACTCAACCAATCTTAATTAACATATTCCGTATTTGGATCTTTCTAGCATGCGGGGTGTAGAAATTTGCCCATCCAACCGTTAATTTAATTTCTATTAAATCTCTGTCGTTGAACTTTGTAACTATAAAATATACTATTAGTTTCCTCCACTAAATGTAATGACTAAATTATCCTTATACTCTTAAAAAGTCTGTATAATATAATTGTTTAACTAGGCCCAATCTATCAAGCCCAAGCCCAAGCCAAGCCCATATTTTCTCTCTCTCTTCTACCTCCATTAAATACATATTTTCATGAAGGAAAATGAAATAGTCTAATCATATCTAAATTCAAATCAACATATTGATATATATATAATTAAATAATTTGATTATTAAACAAAGTATTAAAAAAAAGGCCCAGAACCCCCAAATCCCCCATCCCTAATCGTAATCGAAATGGGTATTAATACACCAAATTCAACATTATTGACCTTAGAGTAATGTATAATTATGTTAATCATAACCAAAATAAATAATTATCCCGATTAATTGACCAAAGTCAACATTGTTGATCGTAGGATAATGTATAATTGGGTTAATTGTTATCCAAATTGATAATTAGCTCGGTTAATTGATAAAAGTCAACATTATTGACCTTAGGTAATGTATAAGTAGGTTAATCGTAATCGAAAGCGATAATTGTCTCGATTAATTGACCAAAGTCAACATTATTGACATTAGAGTAACATATAATTAAGTTAATCGTAATTCAAATCGATAATTGTCTCGAAAATTGATCAAAGTCAACATTATTGACCTTAGGGTAATATATAGTTAAGTTAATCACAACTCAAATCGATAATTAGATCGATTATTGAAAAAAAAAAGTCAATAATATTGACTATATAGTATTATATTATTGAGGTAAACTGAGGTCAAAGTGATATTTGGCTTGATTTTTGACCAAAATCAACAATGTCGACCATATTGTTTTGTACTATTTATTGAGGTTTATTCAAATTGAGTCGATAATTGGTTCAAATATTGATCAATGTAAAAAATGTTGACTATACAGTTATGTATTATTATACTATCGATATTAATTGAAAATAAATCGATTATTTATAAAAAAGAAGGTCAACAATATTGGCCATATAGCTATATATTAGTATATTATTGAAATCAAATTGATATTTGATTTGATTATTGACCAAAGTCAACAATGTTGACCATACGGTTATGTACTACTATATTATTGAGGTTAATTGAAATCGAATGGATAATTAACTCAATTATTGATCAGTCAACAATATCCCCCCCCCACCCCCCCCCCCCCCCACCCCCCCCCCCCCCCACCCCCCCCCCCCCCCACCCCCCCCCCCCCCCACCCCCCCCCCCCCCCACCCCCCCCCCCCCCCACCCCCCCCCCCCCCCACCCCCCCCCCCCCCCACCCCCCCCCCCCCCCACCCCCCCCCCCCCCCACCCCCCCCCCCCCCCACCCCCCCCCCCCCCCACCCCCCCCCCCCCCCACCCCCCCCCCCCCCCACCCCCCCCCCCCCCCACCCCCCCCCCCCCCCACCCCCCCCCCCCCCCACCCCCCCCCCCCCCCACCCCCCCCCCCCCCCACCCCCCCCCCCCCCCACCCCCCCCCCCCCCCACCCCCCCCCCCCCCCACCCCCCCCCCCCCCCACCCCCCCCCCCCCCCACCCCCCCCCCCCCCCACCCCCCCCCCCCCCCACCCCCCCCCCCCCCCACCCCCCCCCCCCCCCACCCCCCCCCCCCCCCACCCCCCCCCCCCCCCACCCCCCCCCCAATATTCTTGAAAAACTCTCAAACGGTTGAAATTTGTAAAAGTAAGAGACAAGTTTGAAGATGAGGATTTCACCTCCACCTCACGAATTCTGCTATTTGAGGTGCTTCTGCTACTTTTATTTGCTTGTATTATTGCAATAAATCTGTTCTCTGTGATCGACTGGGCAAGATCATGAATAAGATCGTGTAAGGTGAAAGTTATTCGTCCCCAATCATTTGTGTAGACATCTTGGAAAAGCGAGCGCATAACTAACTCCTCCCATACTATATTACCGACATCCTCTGCTCCCATTGTTCCTCTAGATGAGATATATCCATGTGACATCCATAAGAGGATTAGCATATTTTTATCTATCCTAGTGTCTTTAGGAAAAACTGCACAATAAGTAAAACACTGTCTCAACTCTAGAGGAAGATTATGGTAACTCAATCTTAATGCTGGTAAGATTGAAGTTTCTTCTGAGGATAAACTCCAGAGTTCACTTTCTTTAACATGAAGCCATTCTCTCTCTTCCCTCTTAAATCGCAAGAGGCTTCCAAGTGCCTTAGCAGCCAAAGGCACACCATTACACTTCTTCACTATCTCCTTCCCTATGTTCACAAGGTTTGGATTCTCCTCTTGCTCTTGTCCGAATGCGCGCTCCTTGAACAATAACCAGCAATCAGCATCCGATAGATTTGTCAACTTATGTGCTGGAAGTGATCCCATGATATCAACAACCATTCCGAGACGTGTGGTGACGACTGTTGAGGAGCCTCTCGATCCACATGCTATAACATTTTCGAGCATACACCACTTCTCTTGATTATCGTTCCACACATCGTCTAACACTAGCAAGAATCTTTTTTGATTTAGCAAGTCTTTAACGCGATTTTGCAAGGCATCTAGCGTTTCTAGACCCGAATCATCTCCACTCTTAGTTGCAGATTGCATAATAGCCTTAAGCAATGTCTTCAAATCAAAATTATCGGAAACACAAACCCAAATCTTCATCTCAAAATGCTCACCAATTCGTCCATCATTGAATACCAATTGAGCAAGAGTTGTCTTGCCAAGCCCCCCAAGACCAATGATGGGAAGGACGGAGAGTTCTTGATGGTCTTTCGCTTGGTTCACCAAGACATCAACTATCTTCTCTTTCTCTTTATCTCTTCCAAAAATATGATTAGTGTAGTTTAAGACGGAGCCCGTCTCGCGTACGGCAGAAAGCTCATCCCATCTCGGAGCAGCCATTCCACGTAAATGAAAATTTGAACGCTCAGCATTAACCACATCCAAGCTCTCACATACCTTCTTCATCCTCTTTCCGATTTTGTGGCGAAAGAAAATAGCTTTCAATTTAGAAAGATTAACTTTATTGTTGTCGTTCTCTGCTATTGAGACATGAGTCGCACATACATCCAAGATGTCCTCGATCTCGTAGGCAACATCTGTGAGTTTGCACAGCCAATCTCGTACGGCCCTGCTTTTAAATTGCTGCATCTCTGCATCATCGAGTACCGCTTGAATAGCATTGAGATTGCTGGAAATCTTTTTCATTTCCTTGTCCACACCCATAAGCAATCCAACCTCATCTCCGATCAAGGTGGCGAGAGTTTTTAACGCAAATGTAACTGCCCCACTTGCCATCTTGAGTAGATAGGAAAATTTGGATAAAACCTGCAGAGAAACTAAATATCAGATTCTCAAGTGTTTTGAAATACTGAACAGAACATATGTATGTATAAATTTGTTTTACAAACAAGTGTAGTTGCAAAACGACTACTGTTATAATATTGATTTTATCAAACAAAGATTTAAGATGAAAAATATTGAGGAATTATGAGAAGATTGAAGAAAGTTTTCTTTGTATGTTCAGTAAAATTGTATCTGTACAATTGAGGGATCGAACGCTAGCTAGGCTATATATATGTACAAAAGGCCTAACTGACTAAAATAAAAGGGAATAATAGAGCGTTAAACTCGAAACACGCTAACTAACAAATAGAGATAACTGACTAAATAAAAGGGAACAATAAAAGCGTTAAAACACTAAACACGATAATTAACAAATAGAGATAACTGACTAAATAAAAAGGAATAATAGAAGCGTGAAACACGAATAGAAGCGTTAACAATTTAAAACACGCTAACATAAAAAATTAAAAATTAAAACACGAATAGAAGCGTTAACACTTTTAAACTTACAAATAAAGAGAAATATAAAAAAGGTAAATCAAATATCTTCTGCTAAAATGAAACCCTAAAAAAAGACCGTTGAAGCAAGAATAGGGAAACAACAAAATTCCTTCAATCTGGCAAGTAATTACTCCAATATTTGCATGTAATTTATTTGTTTGGCAGGTTTATTTCTTTTAATTCTCTAAAATTAGTAAAAAAAAGAAGCTAATTTAGTAGGTGAAAGGAAGAGTTAATGACGTTACTTACCAGCTAATTAAGATTCAGTTTTGAGATTATCATTGATAATTGAGGAAGGAAAATGAAGGTAGGTCAGGTCGTTTACAACTGAACGATGTTTTAGTGGAAAAGAAAATGAATAAGCTTTTTTTTTTTTAAATTTAAAATGAATAAGCTTTCTGCAGTAGAAAAATGCTTCCTTTAGTTTACTTTCTGCAGAAGAAAAATGCTTCCGTAAGAAAAAATAATACTAATAATTCAATTTTGGATATAAATCGTTTTACCCCAATTTCGTTTTCTGAAGGGTAAAATTTCGTTTTCTCCTTTAACTTTAGATATAAATCGTTTTACCCCACTTTCGCAATATATATATCAATTTCTCCCCGCGAGTATATGTGACTTTACAAAATTATGAGTTCTATTGTGTTATTTAAAATTATTATTTCTCATAAAAATCAGGGACTAAATACTCCCACATGCAGGTCAGATGACATCGGATCCATCTTGCTTAGACTTAAAAAGGTCACTTTTAAACAAATAAAACTTAATAAGGACTAACATAGAAAAACAAAACTTAGGAAACGAAAATTAATGATAAAGATGACATTAGTGGTGTTTACCCTATAAAAATTATTGAAGGAATTTATAAACTTTACAAAACGAGCCGTTTATGTATAATTATATAAATTTGACAAGAAAGATAATTAAGCTTTTGGTCCGTTTATCCATTCCCAAAAACTCAAGTCTCCGAAATCGGGAGCAGTATGTGAAATTGTTCTCAACATCAATTAACTAATAGAGCTAATGTCAATTTAGCTCATGTGAAATGTGTAATGTTAAATTTATCTCTTTATGATTTGAAAATTAGTATTTTACCTCTTGTAAAAAATTTAAAAAAGCAATTTACCTTCTTCAGTTTGAGAGTGTAACTTGCCGGAATTGAGAGTGAGCATGAAAAGTGTTTTGTAAGATAGGGGTAAATTTTCATATTTATCTAACACATGAGGAAAATTACCACATTTATCATAATATGGGGTGGGGGGGGGGGGGGGGGGGGGGGGGCTCTACCACAATTTCATAACACCAGGAGGTAAATTGCCACATATAAAAATGTCAGGGGGGCGGTGTGATACTTTTATAAGATTACAGGAGGTAAATTGATCTTTTTCAAATAATAAAGATGTAAATTGAACATTATGAATATTACAAGGGATAATTGCCTTCAACTCTTAACAAATAACTTTCAATAAACCCTTCTCATTTGACCATTTTCTCTTATCTCAAATCCAAAATGACCATAAAAGACATATATGATCCATCGTACAGTTAAGTTGGATGGTTTAGGTTTCTCTTCTCTATTTTATTTTTCTTGCTTCTCTTGAGTTTGTTCTTGTGGTATTTTCAAATATACAAGGATTCCGGTAAAAAAACAAATTTTAGTCCTTTAACTTTTACAGAGATTTTCAAAATGGGACACATATAGTTCCGACAAGCAATTTACACCCCTTATGTTTTAAGTTGTCAAGCTCATAATCTTGTCAAACTAGCTGTCTTGGGCTTCTCTTGTTCTTTTGATTTGTAGTCTGTTATTCATAACATTATAATCTCTGATTTTTCGTGAGTACTCTTTCTTGTTTCCTAAAAAAAAAAAAATTATTTTAAGCTGTCACAATTTCAATCCTCTTACCCGCAATTTTAGTCCTAAATTCGTCAAAATTTAAATTAGTGTCCTTAAATTGCTACACAAGCAAATATATTATGGGGTTTTGTCCTTCTGGCTGCCACGCAGTGATAATCACCACATCATCGTGTCAAAATAACTTAGATTGGAGGAAAATAATACCTTATTTTCCTTCATTTATTTCTCTACCTACTAATTATTAGGGCGAAGATCTTATAATCCTTAATTTATTTGCTTATGTAGAAATTTATGGACACTAATTTTAATTAAGGCGAACTTAACTCTTAAATTGCAGGTAAGAGGGCCAAAATTACAGCAACTTAAAACATAAAGGATGTAAATTGCTTACTGAAAGCTAATCCCTACCTTTATTTGTATGGTTTGTATGTTATAAGATTTTATTTTGTATGTTGTGCAATAAATTGAATTTTTTATTTTAAAAAAAGAATTGAACTTTCGGTTTTTTTGGACCGAACAGGACCGTTCGGTTTTTTACGTAACCGAACCGAAATTTTCGGTTCGGCAAACGATCCACGGTCGGAAAATTATCGAACCAAAAAAATACCGAAGTTCGGTCCGATTTGGTTCGATTTTTACTGAATGCTCAGCCCTACCTTTATTTATGCATTCAATACCTGTTTAAAACAGCAAAATGCAAAAAGTCATAATTAAATGATAATTTTTTATTATTTAAAATTATTATTTCTCATAAAAGTCAGGGACTAAATATCCTCACATGCAGATCACGTGACATCGGATTCATTGTGCTCAGACTGAAAAAAGTCACTGTAAAACAAATAACCCTTAATAGGGACTAACATAGGAAAAAAACTTAAAGAGACGAAAATTAATAATAAAGATGACCAATTATGATGTTTACCCTATAAAATTATTGAACTTGGCAAATACCCTCAATGATATTGAAGGAATTTATAAACTTTTCAAAACGAGCCGTTTATGTATAATTATATAAATTTGATAAGAAATATAATTAAGCTTTTGGTCCGTTTATCCATTCCCAAAAACCCAAGTCTCCTAAATCGGGAGCAGTATGTCAATTTGTTCTCAACATCAACTAACAAATAGAGCTAATGTCAATTTAGCCCCTGTAAAATGCATAATATTTAATTTTTATCCTCTTATGATTTGAAAAAAAGCGCTTCAGCCCTGTAAAAAAAATTAAGTTTGACAGTTTAATTGAATTTTATTTTTTGTATTTTGTTTTTAAATTTATTATAAAATTTTAGCCCCACTACCCTAAATTCCTAGATCCGCATGTCCCAGCAATTAACGAATAATTAGATGATTTTCGTGTTATGGTTGAGAGAACATTTCCGTATTTCCGAAGTCACATAATCCTCAACATAAAGGTTAATCAAAAGAGGTATTTCAGGCGGGATCCCGAGGCTTGGTGGAGGCACATCCCGCGATTTACATCCTTCAGGGTTCTAGGGCAAGGATTCTGAGGGTCCAGGATTAGTCTAGCGTAAGCTTGTACACCTGGGTTATCAAAAAAAAAAAAAAAAAAAAAAAAAAAAGAAGAGGTATTTCAATTAATTGTGAAACAATCGTTGGAAATTTTACCGCATCAGAGATAAGAACATAAAGAGTACAAAGAAAAAGAATGTTTCTAATAGTAATGGTCGCATAACTGTAACCTTCCCCAATTAAATAGGTTCATTATATATATAAATCATTATATGGCCATATGGGTTGGTATCTAAGTTGAAATATCAAATAAGTACGTATATATTATTTGTT
Organism: Penstemon davidsonii; assembly: GCA_034814905.1. Taxonomy (NCBI): domain Eukaryota; kingdom Viridiplantae; phylum Streptophyta; class Magnoliopsida; order Lamiales; family Plantaginaceae; genus Penstemon; species Penstemon davidsonii. Next base: position 28,171,591 of record JAYDYQ010002534.1, read on the forward strand.
GAATATTATTATAAATAAGGCGCTAGATTATTCATTCGACGTGCTCTATAGTTTATTTAGGGGCCGTTTGGTAAGATCTAATTATATATGTCAATATGGGATAATACAACGTTTGGTAGCATTGCTCTAATACCGGGTCAAATGGATTAAATCCTTATGACCCGGTATTAAGACCAGACTATAATCCACCCAGGCATGGGTGGATTAGTTAATCCTGGTGAATATGGATTCGATGAAATGTCACTTATAACCTTAAATTTATATATTACTTATTTTAACATATCATTAAATATCATAAATTATTCTTAAATCTCTGAAAAAGGAAACACATTCTACATAAATAAATCACAAACTAAAATCTATATCAATTTACAATTAACATGGAGGCATTCGAACTAAAATTCTACTCTTACTCTTATACGAATTATACAATTGGCTTCGATGAATTGATATATCTTAATTAACATAATATGTTCAATTAAGTAGTGAAAATATATTAATATATGCTTAAACTCATAATTCTCCCAAACATATTACAGTTTATTGCTTTACTGTAATATGACTCAATCAAATCTACCAAACGTATTTTTAATATGGCCTTCAGTCTGGCTCTAATCTAATCCACCTTAATCCCATACATCCTAACGGCCCCTTATAACTGAAATGTGCGAGTAATCTGGCTTGTTAACGACAATTTATGGCATTTGTTTTGAGCTAATGCAAAATTTTAATATGTTTGCCTAATTGCCAAAAACCTCATTGTATTATTTTTATTAGCAAAAATAACCTTGTATTCTTTTATGACTGTCAATCGGGCGTTATGAGCCGAACTTTAAATGGCTCGAACTCAAATATTGTCGGGCTTCATAGCTATAGGTTCAAACTCGGCTCATAAATTTTCTGATTTCTCTGGCTCAAACTCGGCCCATGTAACTTTTCGGGTTCCGGGCCTATATCGGGCTCATATCGGGTTTGTTAATATAAACAAATTTAGCTCGACATATAAAAAGTTAAGATTACCGAAACACATATGAATAGACTACTATTACTTGTACACGGGTATATATAATTCCATACATGTACTTCATAATATAAAACATTAAATAACGCTTAAATTGAAAGATCGAGTCATTTGCGCACATTTTTTAAGATATGTTTGATCTATATGAACAAACAATAGAATTTTAAAGTCCCAAGACTTCGATTTATTGATATTTTGTGTTAACTTTTGGCTTTTCTTTTTTTTATTGAACTTTTTTTTTTGAACTTTGGCCTTCAATACATAGTTGGTATATTAACATATATGTGGGTTTACATTACAACTTTTTACAAAGTTTTCTTATTTCAAAATAATATAGCTACAATATAAATAATTAATTGAAATATTAAAAACAATTCTATATTCGGGCTTTGTTCAGGTTGAGCCGTATTAGGCTCAAGCTCAGCTCATAAATTGATCAGGTTTAACATAATGGCTCAAACTCGGCCCGGCTCACAAATATTCAGGTTCGGGCCAGTTTTAATCGGGTCGAGCCATCGGGCTTCGGGTAGGCCCGGCTCAATTGACAGTCCTAATTATTAACAAGAAAAACCTCACCTGGAATTCCTTCATAAATCAGTAGGAAAGTTTTGTCAATTGTGGGGGGTTGTTATTGCTAATTTTTAATGTTAACGAGGGATTATTGTCTTTTTTTAGGTGAATATGTATTCCGGCTTGAGGTTTTTTTTAGGTGAATATGTCAAACTCAGAAACAAAACCATGCATTACAAATTCAAAATTGCTAATTTATGCAAATTACTTTAATTTACTAATTACAATAATACCCTACAATACATTACTTTTTTCATCTCACAAAAACTGGCTCTTCAGTAATTGTATCCAACGCTGGCTTCCTCGTTCTACATACCGCTAACCTATACTTACATTCATCTACCCCTTCCAAATTCAATCTCCGCCGTCCATTCTCACTCAAACCCTCCACCTGAACCGCCGCCGCCTCCGGCGATATTTTCACAACGCTACCGCCTAATATCCGCTTCGGCGCCGAATTAGCCGCCATCAAAAAGACCGCCACGTCAGCAGCCATAACTATCGAATTCAATCTCCTCATCGGAAGCATAACGTACAAATTTCCGAATTCCAGATCCTCGTCCGCTAACAAAGGCGAAATTCGTCTCCCGATGTTTAACGATTTTGAGTTTACGAGGAAATAGTTCGGCGATTCAAGCATCAGCTCCGCCGCTTTCACCGGTTGTCGGAACTGCTGGATTTCGCCGCCGGGAAGAATAACTCTAGCTGATTTTGGAGACTTTAATTTTGGAGATATAAAAGTGCACGAAATGAAATTTCCCATTGATTTGGTATTAAATGTGTAAATAATTTATTTTTTGAGTTATGGGTGTGAATCGTGTGAATGATTTCTGGATAAGTGGAGAATTTATATAGAAAAGGTTGGGCAGTTAAGACACGTTGGCAAAGGTTTTGCGTGTGTGAAGGTCACATATGTAATTTGGTACCGGTAATTAAGGGGTAGAACAACTTTTTCTATAGCCAGAGCAAAAACAATTGAAGTGACAATAATGTCCTTGTAAATCTTCACTCTTTTTTTTTTTTGAGAAAAGTATACCTTTCCTCTATTCATATATCAAAGGTTCGTTTCCGAGTATGTTTTAATCCGTTAGATATTAAAAGATATTCAAATTATTCTAGTAATTTTCGAGAATATTTTGGAAAAGATTTAAATTAAGAAGCTTATGATAAGTAGAAATTATTCTATATTTTCCTTTGACTCAAAAACATATTCGATGTTTTCGGTGAAAATATATTGGAATTTTGATATGTACCATTATTATTATTTGAGGAATTTTTTCTTGTAGCGATAAGGTGCAATTGATCTATTTTTCCGATAACAGTTCTTGAGAATTAGATAAAAGTATATCACTAATTCAATAATTAAAAAAAAAGTCTTTTTATGAATGTACTCTCTATAAACTTGTGCAACGGCAAAAATTAATATTTTTTATACATTCGTGCATCAGAGACTATCTACATTATGTTATTGTCTTGAAACATAAGCACATGATTCAAATATATAGTAATATGTAATACTATAACAAGTATTGTTACTATTATTATTAAAAAAAAAAATTGCACAAAATTTTCTTATTTAAAATTTTACAAATTCACCATTATTTTGGTGTAGGACACTACATTAGAGAGATTCTCATCATACGAGTAATTATAACTTTGCACATACTTTATCTCTAATATTATAAATTAATATTTGCAGCAACTGCTTATAAAAATTATTGAACATCTTAAGATAACACTACTCTTAAATTTAATGAAAAATGTATCATCGCTAGTGACTAGTGTTGTACCGCGTATATTATCAACTCGCACAAAATAAAATATACTCGAGAAGATATAATTGAGGGGTATAATAGGGTCATAAACAAAATTGCTCTGGCTATAAGGAAATTGATCTGGCATTATCACTATTGAACACATGCATAAAAAAAATGTGGCATTGACCACGTTCACACGCATATGAAGAATGAAAAGTAGTTTTTTTTTTTTTTCAATAGTTTAGGAAGACGGTTGTGGACTGTTTTAGTTGACGAGTTTACTTACGCGGATTCAATTAGGCAAAAATATGCGTGGAAGCTTCCACTCTCTATGTCACGAACAACGTCGACGTTATTGCCTTCTCCATTAAATTAATTTTAGATTAATTGCCTAAACAAAACAAAAAATTAGATTAATTGCCGTGAGGACTTGCATGTTGTTTATTTTAATCATAGAAATTAAACTAACTATTATTATCACATGCATTATGAACGAGTGAATAGCAAATTAACTCCCTGTGTTATTTTAAATAGGTAATTTAACTCCCTGTGATAAATAAAAGGGCAAAATATCTCTCTGTCATATCCTAAATAGACAATTTAACTCCCCGTGATAAGAAAAATGGCAAAGAACCTTCCTGTGTTTTTATAAAAGAAGCACATTGCCTCCCTCTAAATTGCTTATTAATTCATATCACAGGGAGTTAAATTGCTCATTATTTAATTTCACAGGGAGGTAAATTGCCTATTTTTATATCACAAGGAGGTAAATTGCTCATTATTTCATTTCACAGGAAGTTAAATTGCCTATTTTTATTTCACAGGAAGGTAAATTGTCTATTAGACATATCACAGGGAGTTAACTTGCAAAAAACCCCATTATGAATGCTCAACTGAAGAATTGAATAATATCTTGTCGAATTGTAGTTGTATTCATTGAACAAAATTTTCATTATTTTCATTGTAAACATCGGAACGTCTCAATTTCTTTCTTAACTAATAAAAGAAAATGTGTAAGGTGTGGTGAAACTCTTAGTTTGTTTTGAAAATTTCATACTTTTCGAAGTTTAGTAATTTTTTTTATACGGGGGTTTTCAATATATTTCTGATTTATTTTTATTTTAAAAAAAAATCAGTATACAGCTTACCGAGACATACAATAAAAATAAAATTTTAATCCATAATTCTAATAGTTATGTATGATAAAACTTTCCCCTAATATGACGAATACAAAATACCTAGTAGGTTTAGGCAATTTAATTCACATTATTACAAGATGATCTTTGAATAGTAAGCCGTGGGGTTAGATTGGTGCAATTAAGATTAAAAGAGTCAAACTTAAGAAGAAATTAATTAATATTTCCTTAAAGAAAAAAGACATATTTATTATTTTAATAGTACACGGATGATAGAGCATATTACATGATTAAGGTCAATTCTAACCAGAAAATAAAAGTAAATAGATGTACTTAGTGGTAGGCTTTCTAATTGGAATAGGTAAAAGCTTGATTATGTTACAATAGACAGTAACGTTAGGTCCCATGGCACCTATTTAAAGCATTTTGGACCTTATGATTTAGTCTTTTGCCTGTCCAAATGCTATTTGCTCAGCTCATTTTGTTATTTTATTACTCCTCAAATTTATATAGATCTCCTAAAATTAAAGTTTAATGTAAGACTACCTTTAATAGTTTACTAGTTTATTTGTGTAATTATTTTATAGGATAAACACCACTTATGATCCTCATTATTATTAATTTTTTATAAAGTTATTTCTCTAAAGTTTTTTTCCCTACATTAATCCCTACTAAGAGTTATTTGTGTCACTTTGGTCTTTTTAAGGTTGAGCATGACGGATCCGATGTCACGTGAATTGCAATATAGGTTTTATTGGGGACTTAAGCGTAACACTATCGCAACAAATGGACAAAAATACCATCACGTGCAGATTATTGAATATCGGAACCTCCTTGTTCAACCTGAAAAAGGGTCAAAGTGAAACAAATAACTCTTAATAAGGACTAACATGGGAAAAAAATTAATGATAAAGAGGACTATAAGTGGTGATTACCTTTTTTATATATATTTATATTCAAGATTTTTAAGAGCATCTACATGATAATAAAATTGCATTTATTAGGACTTTCTAGAGCAAGTCCTATTTTCTTAAAATCTTTCTTTTTTTCACAATTACTATTCCACTAAAAATAATAATGTGCCTGATGTGGACATATAATATTTCGTGATATGTTCGCTAGGTTCGTTGGATTTAGTCCATAATCACCATGTATATGACTCTTGATATAAGTCCGAGTCTAGGTTGGGGCAACTTCGACCAAGTCACTGCGATACTTAAGTTAAATCACTTCAAAAAGAGATATTATAGTTTAGAGTTTTTTCAAACCTTAGTTTTGCCTTATATATTGGCCATTTTGGATTGGTAGGGTAGTTTTTTTAGGACTTTTCATGTCGTGGACGTTTAATCAAGAATTTAATCCTTAATTAAATTTTCTATCATGATTAGGATGTGCTTAATTGCTGCCATAATTAATGGCGGAGCTACGTTGTGAGTAGGGGGGTGAATGGACCCCTGAACTTTTCATCTTGTTTAAAAAATAAGTGTAGTGTTAGGTTTAGTTTTAATTTTTGAATTGAAATCTTGGTATAATTTTGGTTTAGCTTCAAAATGACCCCACCTCACTAATTAAAGTTCTAAACTGCATATTAACGGGGTCCATACTTTAATTAGAGTGACATTTGAAAGTTACATTTTTCATTTACTTATAAAATATTAAGAAATTGGATATTGGATAAAATTACTATATATTTTTATGTCTAATAAAATCTAACAAAGTCAAATGCCACAAATTTGGCTTCAACTCAAATACCAATTGATTTTTTTTTACAATAATTTGAATCATAATAAAATACAAATCACAAAATTTAAGATTGTGATACTTTTCCAATAGTAGGAATCATTTTAATTTCATATCAAACTCTCTCAATCAAAAAGTTTTTCAATGTCGTGGTTGATTTTTTTTTTTTTTTTTAATTGACATTTAAATTTTATTGTAATCTTTAATTTTATAATGACCCCGATGAAAATATTTTCTGGCTCAGCCACCTGCCACAATTACCCTTAAAGTGACGGGATAAATGTTCACATTTAAATGTTTTATTGTACATGTAGAGCTTAATTGCTTAGATCGAATGAAGCCTCTAAGCTCTTTCTGACTTGGGTTTTAAGTCGTCTCTTATCTGGATAAAGTACTCTCACATACCTTCATTTTAGAAAAAAACATACTCCCTCCGTTTTTTTTATTTGTCGCTTTGAAAAAAAAAATTGTTTACTTTTGTTTGTCGTTTTAGAAATTCAATGTAAAATTAATTATTTTCTACCAAATTTACCCTTCTTGTTAATGCTTGTAATTAATGACAGTTAATGATGTGGCAATTTGATTAAAAGGGTGTTTTGCAGGGTTTTTCTTCAAAAAAGTGACTATTTATTACATTTCTTAATATGTGTGCAATTCTCTAAAACGACAAGTAAAAAAATGGAGGGAGTATATTTTTTTGGTTTCCCAAGGGTTTTTATCCCTTTCAAGTAGCGTCGGACACATTAAATGGGAACCTCTCCTAACAAGAATTCGAACCTGAATTCGCTACTTTGCAGTGACTAGTCTCTTTCACTAGACCAATCACCAGTTGGTAGAAAGAACATATATGGAAAAATAAATTTTCAAGACTTATCTAAAACTTTGGGTCAAACAAAAAATGAGACAAGTGAGTAGTAGTAATTTTGTTTCTCAAAATCATCCTCATCCTCTATTTAAAAATTATTCCCTCATGAGTCATGTATGTTTTGTAATTGCGTTGGATGGTGAATTTGAACTTTGACTAGAACAAATTGCACTTACAAATAAGCTACAATTTATTTTTATTTAAATCTAATACATGATGTCTTCAATTCTTCATAATTTGGATAGGGTCATATTGGTCAATGTCATGAGATTGAATGGTCGGATTCGAGAATGCTTTCCAGCCCACAAAGCCTTAGAGATGAGCTTGTAAGTTCGTTCAGATGGGTGGAAAAAATCCCAAAACAAATATTCATTGGGATTATTGCAAATTGTGTAACCTTCTTTCCCACATTGCAATTCACCCCCCAAAGTTCCATACCCGCAACATGCATTTCCCACATCGGCAAAGCCTGAAAAGAACAAAAAACATCCATACGAGTGGATCTTTAGCACTTTTGGTACCACACTTCATATAATTGAATTTTTAGACCCTTTTTTTAAAAGAATAAGGATTTTTTTTACTTTTGGTCCAATCAACTCAGTTTCATACAAATTTGGATCAAAGTCCAAATAAAGACAGTTCTATGGGACCAAAAATGCAAAATAGTTTACGAATATTGGGATCAATAGTACAATTTTGTACTATAACGGACCAAAAGTGTATAATACTTCTTCAGAAAAGGAACAAAAGTGCAATTCTATAAATTGAAGGATAATTGTATTTTTAGTCCAAGTTATTACGTCGTTGTTTTGTACTTTCGGTCCAATCAACTCAATTCCATCCAATTTTGTATCAAAGTGCAAAACGAAGACAATTCCATATGAGGAAAATATTTTACAAATATGGGGATCAATAGTACAATTTTGTACAATAACACACCAACAGTGTATAATATTTTTTTTAAAAATGGAACAAGAAGAGTAATTTTATGAACTGAAGGACAAAATGCATCGAGAATTCAAACAATTTTGCCTTCTTTTATTGTTCAAAAACCAAATATTGTAGAATTAATTCATTAAAATCATTATTTGTAAATTTAATTTTTCAATTGTTGGACCATACTCACCCTTAATTCAAAACAACTCGTCAATTTGGACAATCACTTTATGAACTAAATAATTAAAACTACTTTAAAATAGACAAATTATATATATATATATATAGTAAAGAGACTCACCATATCGTTTCGGATTGACTCGAAATGTTTGAATAGTTTCATAAACAGCTCCATAAACCCCAACCGCGCCATGATATTTTATAGGAATCCCTTTCACTAAATTCTCCAATCCCATGTTATAATTCTTCACCATTTTATTCATTTTCCCATAACACTTAGTAACCGGTGCACTAGGCCTCAAAAGTGCCCTGGCCGGAACACATCCGACAGGGCCTAACGCAAAAACAGAAATTTTTCGAGCACCAAACTTGTAAATTATGTCGAGAAAGTTTGTGACTTCTATCAACATGGATTGTACATAATCATCTGGCGTGAGAGTCGGAGTTTCAAATGGGATGAAATAGTTGAAGATGTCGTTCGATCCCGATTCAAATAAGAAGAGGGATTTTTCGATGATGTTTTTATCGATGTGATTTTGTTCGACTAGGGTTCGGAATTGTTGTAGTTGATCCTGGATTGGAGTCACTCCCTATCATCAATATTGAAAAATGTTAATAACAACACATATAGTGAACATAAATAGTTGGTCTAAAGATATATAAGGAAAAATCCCACTTTGCCCCTTAATTTTTGAATGTTTTCCCATTTTCCCTCTAATCTTTGTGAGTTCCCACTTAACCCCCTCAGCTATTAAATATATCTCAGGCAACCCAGTAATATGCAAAATACTAGAATCTAACAGAATATTCCGTCCAACTTTAATTATGTGGCTTTGAACGCTTTTTTACTTTGTCACACAACCATTGAACGTTTTTCACTTTGTCATTCAACCTTTGAACATATTCCGCCAGAGAACGTCCAAAGGTAGTGATCTGGGATATTTTTAATAGTTGAGGTGGTTAAGTGAGAACTCACAGAAGTTAGAAGAAAAATAGAAAAACATTCAAAGATTAGGGGGCAAAATGGATTTTTCCCTATATATAATACTATTTAGCATAACTCATTTAGCAAATATAAATATATAATTTCTATTTAGCCTAACTTGATCATTTTGCCTTTAATGAATATTTCAAATACTCCAATTTTTTTAATCTTTGCAATGTGAGACAAATTTCCACGAGTTAATTTATTTTGAAAATACTCCAACATTAATTAAAAATTTGAAAACATAAGTCTCTTACAGAATCATTGTTTGTTGCAAGTAAAACTCCGCTGCCTGCACTTGCAAAGTTGAGGCCATTCGATGGAAAATTCTTTTGAGTTCCATTCACAATCTCAAGTTGTGCCTCAAGGAAGGGTTTTTGCAATGGAATGCCAATAAATTGAGCTGTCATTTCACCATTAATCAGTTACTAATTAATTATTCAAAAGTACATGAATTGAAATATATATTATATCACTCATAACTTAATGACCAAAGTTTTTTTTTTTTTTTTTTTTATTAAAGATCAAAGTGTTTTAAGAGTATGGAATTGCCAAAATATTTGAAAGTTTTAATTTTTATATTAAACCCAGTTCCAATACGAAAGAGAGGAAGAAAAACGGGGACAGAGAAAGTATGATTATTTTATTTTTTTCAGATTCCAGTGAATGGGAACTTGTCTTTTAAATTATTATTTTTTTAAGAATTTAAGAATATTTATATCATAAAACATTACATTATAAATCATTTCAATAACAGTTTAAATACTAAAAAATTATAAAAGCCCAAGAAACGAGTTGGCTGAGTCCTTCCAAAGGATTTGGGTTCTATCCTAATGTGACCAATTTTATACTATTTTCCCTATAATATAATTTATCTAAATCTTATTTGTTACGTATATCATAAAGTAAAAAAAAAATTACTTTATTATATAAGTTCCTATTAATTAAGATTGTGAACATGCCAACGCATGTATAAACATGGATCAAACTTTTAACGTCCCCGTTCAATACATCAAGATGTTTCAATTTTTGAATCAATCGAAACAAAATTAAAATATAGCCTCAAAACTTTTTGTTTGTCTTGAAACTCTTATTTTTCTCAAAAAAAATTCACAATTTTTCCTGATATTTCCAAAAAGTTTTCGAATAGTTTCCATTATTTAACTAACGTAACTGAGACATACACTAGAAACAAAATTTTGATTCACGTGAGTGATACTTACTGATAAAATCGGCTACGGTTCTACCATTAGTGAATCTTCCAGTGGGATGGTGAAAGAAATTTGATCCATAAGGTGGAAAATCAGCTTGTGCACTGCAATTTATGTTGTAGTGATTGTTACCAGCATCAAAAATTGAATCACCAAAAATGAAAATTGCTGGAACATTACTTGCACCAATTACACAAAATAAAAGGCTAAAATAGAGAAAAATGATGAACATTTTTTTCTCCATTATGAAATGAATAATTTAGTGTGAGTTTTTTGTACTTATAAATCATAAAATGAGGAAAAGTTCAAATAAGAAGACAAAATATTGAAACAAACACACGAGCTAAATGCATGCATGGCCAAACAGCCCTCTTTGGAACCATCTACGTTACTTCACATTTATAATCACGTCTCTCTTCTTTTTAACAAATTTTTTTGTTCCCTTCTTAATTTCCTTCAATTATTTGCTATAAAATGAGTACGAGTTTAGTTAATTAATTTACGAGATATTAATATAATGATATCTATACTATTATAAGGAGAAGTCATGTTATGGTGTATCAATTTTCTGGTTTTCCTATTTTGCCTTTAGTGCTTTAATTAATTATATTTTTTAACTTTTAACTTCTTTAGGGCATATTTGGAAGGGTTTTGGCTCGGTTTCATGGGTCTCGATTTAAAAAAAATGGTTTGAGTGGTTTAATTGAAACCTTTGAAACCTCATTTGGTTAGGTTTTGAACTATATTGCACGGATACGGATACGGCGATACGGATACGACACGATACGGATACGGCGATACGGATTTTTAAAAATTTACTGAATACGATACGACTTGGATACGGATCTAAAAAATATATATTATATGTTTATGCATATTGAAAAAAGTATAATAATATATTTATATGCTTATACATATTGAAATAGATTAAGTTAAGTTTCATAAGTACTAAATTGAATAACTTTTAGAAAAAAAAATTGTTTAGTAATTTAATACTATTAATTATACATCATGTTCATTGTTTTATTATGTTATATAAAACATGTCCCGTTATAGACAAATTATCTTGTATTGCAGTTGTATATAATACAAAATGTGGTTTAACGTTTTACATTGTTCTTGTCAAATTGTGGTGACTTGGCAAAATTTAGAATATGAAATATGTTGGATACGTTTAAATAAGTATCCGATACGTGTGTCCATTTTCTCTTTTTAATTATATTTACCGACACGCCACGTGGAGTGTCGAATACGTATCCCACGAGTATCCGAGGAGTATCGTATCCAAGAAGTATCCAACACAGCATTTTATAATTCTTTGAAGTATCCGTGCATCATAGGTTTTGAATGTTGGATTTTGTGGTTTTGAAAAAACTGAAACCCCACTTGAATTGAGTTTGAATGTTGGGGTTTGGGGAAAAAATTAGGTGGTAGGTGTCAAATCAATGTATTTCTTATAAAAATTGAGGGGGAAAGTATGTGGTATGTGTTAAGTCAATATTTTATAGGTTTCAAGAGTTTGTACGTGGGTTTCTAAATAGGTTTGTGATGAGTTTCATTGATTTTGCCAAACTCCATTTGGAAGAGTTCTGACTCAGTTTCACGAGATCAGGCCAAAACTCAGCCAAATAGGCCCTTACTTATCTCATTTAAATAAAATTTACTTTTACTTTTTTCCATAAATAAATTCTTATTTTTTGTGATTAAAAAATTTAATGCACGCGGAAACGCGTGCTGAGGATATACTAGTACTAATTGAAGTTGAGCTCTTTGATGGCTAATTAATGATAAGAGAATACTTGGTAATTAATAATTTTTTAAAATTTTCTCGTCAATTTATTTTATTTTCAATAATTATCGTGGCTTCGAATTATTATATATGTTTGTATCATCATCTTTATTGTATATGAACGTTGGAATACTTTATGGTCATTAAAGACGGAAATTTTCATCGTTTCAACAAAAAATGTTTTTTGCATTTTGCAACCCCGAAACATAGGAAATAGGCACTTTGCATCTTCGAAACATAAATTTAGCACTTTGTACCTGCAAAATATGAACAATTCCACACATTGCACCCTCTTTTATTTTCCTCAAAAAACCTAGGGACAAATAGATAATTTATTTTTGGATATTTGGTACTTTGCACCTCAAAACACGAGAAATGGGCATTTTGTACCACCGAAATAGAATTACCCCTTAGTACCCTTGAATTAAGAACAACTCAACAACTTGCATCCCCGAATTACAAGAATTGGACACTTTGATCCCTTAAACATAAAATTAGCAATTAGCACCACAAATTAAGAAAAACTCAACAAATAGCACCCCTCGTTTTTTTTCGAAAAAGTTGACCACCGAGGTCAAAAAAACCTAGGAGCAAAATAGTTAATTCATTTTCTTTTTTCTTAAAATTTGCAAAGTACTATTATGAATACTAAAATATTCATCTGCAAAATCTATTTTAACATATTTCTTTAAATACCAATTTTTCAAATGTCCTCAACATATCCAAAAGAATTCGAAAAGTTTCTAGAAAGTAAATACATAAAATTGACTGAATCATATCACAAAAACAAATTTTAAGATGGAGATAGAAATGAGTGTTCTAGTATTCATAATCGTATTTTCAAATATAAGGAAAAAAGAAAATGAATTACCTATTTTGCCCTAGGTTTTTTGCCCCCAGTGGTCAGCTTTGCCCAAAAACTAGTTGTTGAGTTTTTCTTAATTTGAAGTGCTAAGTGTTCAATTTGTGTTAGGGGGTTCAAAGTGTCCATTTCTCGTGTTTCAGGGGTGCAAGTTGATGATTTGTTCTTAATTCGATGGTGCTAAGTGCTAAATCTATTTCAGAGGTACAAAATGCCCATTTCTTGTGTTTCGGGGGTGCAAAGTGCCAAAGATCCAAAAATGAATTACCTATTTTGTCCCTAGGTTTTTTGAGGAAATTTTGAGGAAAATAAAAGAGGGTACAAAGTGCTGAATTATTCATATTTTGGGGGTGCAAAGTGCTAAATCTATATTTCGAGGGTGTAAAGTGCCTATTTCCCATGTTTTGGGGGTGCAAAGTGCAAAAAACCCAAATTTTACTTCATGATGACAACTTTAATGACATGATTTATAAATAATACTCCAGATTATATATTTTATATACAATTTATTAAATGATATAATTGAGCCCATTAATTTCTTGTATACAACTTTCATCATTTGTATAAGAACTTATATGCCTTGGGAATTGGGATTTTCATATTTTTAAGAGCCTCTTTTTTTATTTTATTTTAATTGTTGAGATGCATTCCTAACCGAAAGCTAACGGGGTTTTGTCTTGGTCAGAAATCGGCACCTGTACATAGAGAGACAATCATAGGTTTAGGACAACTGATATATGTCATTACTCTTAGCCAATCAAATTTTACTTTTTAAGTTTTTTGAACACTTTTTTTGTAAATAAGTTTTTTGAACACTAGAGGAAATACTTTTGAGTTAAAGTACATATTGTAACTTTTGACCTAAATTTACAATCTAATGAAAATTAGTGACAATAATTTATTCTCATTAGTGATAACTTAGTTTGTTGTCACTAATTCAAATGAGTTAAGAGTGACCATTTCTTTGTTGTCACATTATGCTCTTTCCATTAACACGGCTAAATTTAATAACCCATTTACCAAGATATAGAGTATGTGGTCTTCATTGCCGCTTCTCTTCTAAATATGAGAGCATTCATCAATATCTTTCAATCAATCCATCAAAAATATTAAAAAGAAACTATGAAACGTCATTTATCTTAAAAGGTTAACCCCGAAGGAGAAATCCTCCTCCTGTGTCATAGGTCCCTTGACCAGGAAGAATGTAAATCGAGGGATGTGCACGGATGACAGGTTCAGAGGGAAAGAGTCAACATGATACCAACCCTAACACAAACTCCTCAATATTTCAGTGGAAATTTGTGCCACACAAGGTTCGAACCTCGTTGCCGAAGGAAAGATTCCCCACATCACCTCAATCCTTACCACTCCGCTAATGTCCCTGGGGACACTGCATCATCATTTATGTTGATCCAAGCGGTTGAGGTGAGGTTTAGCGGAGGGGGAAGAGGGAGTTTCATGCGAAACATGCATGAAGATTTCACGTGAAGTTATAGGGATCAACATGAAGTATTTTAACAAGATTTTCTTGAAATTTGTCAATCCAAAATTACCTCATTTTTTACAAATTGAGTGTTTTATGCAAGATTTCTGAAAGTACAAGGAGATTTTGCACAATAAAAATTTTACAGAATAATTTCGTACGAATTTAACATAACACATGAGAATATTTTGCATTTACCCGTTGTTTGAAGTAGTTAAACTTGGATAACTCAACTAAGTGGACTTTGATGGACTTATAGATTTGCTTAGTGGAAGCATTTGCAAATAGCACAGCTTTTTTTTTTCTTTTTTTTTTTTTCGGGAGTAACAATCAACTATCTTCGAACTAAGTTGTTTTTTGCCGGAAAACAACTCAAACAGTCAAAACTTTAGAAGGTTAGAGTTATTTTGACCTTTCTTCTTGTACTAAGGATAATTACTGAGATGAGTTATTAACTAAAAACCTTTTTTTTATATCTAAAACAAATCATTAATTAACAAATTACACATGATTCATCACTTTATTATTATTAAATCTCAAATATGAGTATTATACAACTTTCTTGAACAAAACCAAATAGGGCTCACCATTCAAACCAAGTCACATCCTCCAACTCTCAACAAACAAACCCAACTCCTCACAATGAACCCTACAAACACTAGGACAATACACAATCCTGTTACCCCCTCCATACTTTTCAATGTTGAACCAATTCCTTACCGTCTCCGCCCTCGGCCTCTCCAACTCCTCACGTATGTCCGCCTCTTAAAAGGGTCGACGATGCCAACCCACCAAATGGTTGGCTGCACACAAACGGTGGCTGCCGTGGACGCTATGTTCACATCATCAGACAAACTTATTGGTTGTTATTTATTTTAAGAGAACCCAACTGATGTTCTGTTGTTTTCTTTGTATATACGTATGTGTTTTCTATATCATTTATTAAAATTTAATTTATAATTCAATCTCACATAGCAACTTCTATGGTCTCGTGTTACCGCTCCTCACGTATGTGCTCCTCGTAAAAGGGTCGACGATGCCAACACACCGTGAAGCTATGTTCACATCAGCAGACAAACTTATTGGTCGTTGTTTTGAGTCGATTTAGTTTAAGAGAACCCAACTGATTTTTTGTTGTTTTCTTTGTATATATGTATGTATTTTCTGTATCATTTATTCAAATTTAATTTATAATCCAATCTCACATAGCAACTTCTATGGTAATAAAACAAATTAGTTTGGTTAAGTAGAAAGAATCAACTTGTACTTATATTTTCAAAATGTTCAGAAGTATAGATGGACAAGGTGGGGTATTAGCAAGTTTATCTAACAAAAAAATTAAATGTGAAAAACTGTCATCTAAAGAGTGAAATATTAAATGAATTGATCGTAAATTTTGAGATTTTACTATTTTCTTTTTTTGCCTTATAGATTAGTTTACAAAGTTCTCCAGATGTTTCTCAAAAGTTTTCAAAATATACCACATAAGGACTTTCGATTCGTACAGAAAACAACTCAAACAACCAGAGATCGAATTCAAAATCAACTAAGAAAATTCAAGAATTTCCCAAGTATCATACACCACAGCTAAGTCGAATTAGAAAATTGACACAAACAAATGCAGGAAACATAAAACATAAGCATAAAACTATTTAGAATTTTAGATTTAGAGGAGCAAACAAACAAAAAAAACAATTTATTCTGGCAATAATTATGTTCCTTCATGAGTTAATGACGCACCGTATTACAACAAGACCAATAATTATATTTTGCAATGTTTTTCATAAAACATATAAAAGTTATATACCGTGCAGAAGCCAAATGGGAATAACAGGGAAGTGGCACTCTGTACACACTGATTGCTAATTACGAGCCGCAAATTGAGTACATTTCACACTACTCGAACCAATCGAGAGCTATGTCAAGAATTTAACTATACCAGATCCATTCGAATGAACAAACAAAAAAAGAACAGTCATTTAACATATGATAATAACTGCATACCTTCTTAATAGTTAATACGGTCTCAAACTATCATTGTCTGTAGTAGCCACTCTGGTGAGGGGGAGGATATGGAGATGAAGCTGTGTAAGGTGGGCGGGGCCCAGATCCTTGTTGCTGAGGTGGCGCATTATAATACGGGCCCCGCCAACCGGGATATGCAGGTTGCCCGTATTCATGGCTCGGTGCAGGCTGTTGCTGTTGTGGATGGTATGGATAGTTTGAAACGGGTGCATGATAAGGAGGCTGCGGCTGTTGAGGCCCTTGTGGGGGCCCGTAAGGTGGAGGAGTTTGAGTATATGTAGGCATTGTTGGCTGCTGAGGTGGCTGATAAGTCGGAGTTTGGAAATGAGATGAGTTGGGCATGTTATTTGGGTCTGGTTGCGGCTGAGAATTGGTTCTTTGAGTCATTGAAGGATAAGAGTAACTAGAAGAACTTTTCCCGTCTTGGAAACTAAGACCGGATACTTGCCTTTGAACATCATCGATCATTTCTCGGCATTGGATATTTCTAGTCATCACAAAATCACTGCACTGTTGCTTTACATTGTTAATAGCGTCCTGTTGTACAAAGAAATGTTATTATAGATGATCCAATCTTTCACGATAAATTATGTGCAAAAATGAGATAGTCTAAGATAATGATGGATGGGAAAGAAAGACGGTATCCTTATTTTGAGCAGCGAATTTAACATAAGCTTCTCTCACCAATCAATTTTAAACTAAAATAATGAAATAACCTATAACGATGACATGATTGTTGTACCTGAAGGGTAACATAAAACTTCAGTCCTTCATTGATGTTCTCCTTAATTTCTCGGCCCCCCCCCCCCACCCCCCCCCTCCTCCCTCCCCCCCCCTCACGGCCCCCACACGACCCCCCCCCCCCCCAACCCATCCCCCCCCCCCCCCCACCCCCCCCCCCCCCCCCCCCCGCCCCCCCCCCCACCGACCCCCCCCCCCACCCCCCCCCCCCCCCACCCCCCCCCCCCCCCACCCCCCCCCCCCCCCACCCCCCCCCCCCCCCACCCCCCCCCCCCCCCACCCCCCCCCCCCCCCACCCCCCCCCCCCCCCACCCCCCCCCCCCCCCACCCCCCCCCCCCCCCACCCCCCCCCCCCCCCACCCCCCCCCCCCCCCACCCCCCCCCCCCCCCACCCCCCCCCCCCCCCACCCCCCCCCCCCCCCACCCCCCCCCCCCCCCACCCCCCCCCCCCCCAACCCCCCCCCCCCCCCCCCCCCCCGCCCCCCAACCCCCCCCCCCCCCTCCCCCCCCCCCCCAACCCCCCCCCCCCCCCCCCCCCCTCCCCCCCCCCACCCCCCCACCCCCCCCACCCCCCCACACACACAGAATGTCTTAGGTATATCTTCCAAGGAATTTTGTTATCTTAATCAATGGATAAGAAGCAAGATTAGGGATAAAATACAATTCATTATGCTAGAGATAATTATAAAAGCATTAGCACCCACTATATATTAACTTAGCCAGAATGTTAAGACTATAGAAATACGTAGATGCCATATGACTAACTCATTCTTACCTTCCTCTTCATCTCTTTCAGCATGTCTTCAAGACCCGCCCTCTGAGCACCAAGAGTTTCCAATTGCCTCTGAAAACATATAAAACGAATAACAAGGTTGTCGGTTAACCATGGTCCCCAAAATAGAAGTCATTGAAAGAAAATGTTGAGCAAATTTACTTCCATCTTTTATTTGTATACCAACAATTAAAAATGGATTACGCTTTCAAGTTTTCATAGTCCAACAAACAAAAAATACTTTCAACACATTCATGTTGTCATTTACGGGAACAGATAGAGCATGACCATGACATTTCTCAGGAGAGCTCGGCAATAAACTACAATGTCCCAACCAACTATATAATCTCTACACTAATTACCAAATCAGAACCCCCTTCTTAATTTGCAAATGATAGCATAGTTGTTTGAGGCGCAAGGCGAGGCGAGGCGACAAGGGCGAGCCTTGCCTCAAGGCGAGGCGATGCAAAAAGCGAGGGCTTTTTGGGGATAAGGCGCTTGTATATAAATTTTTCAGTATATATCAAATTATCAACAATAATTATAAAATTCAAGACTTATAAAGACAATATAATAAACATATTCAATATTTATCATGCAACAATATAAAAAATGGGTGATGTATAATGTATTGTAAGTATATATGTAATATATATAAAATAGGGTGAGTTATTTAATAACTTACTTCTCTATGTAATAAAAATATGTAATATATTAAATTATGAATTAAACTTTGAGACTGAGAAGTTTATTGGCAATGATTAATAAGTAAAATGGGCTAACAATGACTATTAATGACTGGGCCATAATAATTCAATTCAGCCCAGTATTCTTTTGTGAATAAACCGGATCAACCCTTGGCCCAATAACTCCTTCATCTGCTCCAGGTCCATTTCCAGACAACTATATCATCTCCTTTTCCCGTAAAATCCCCAATTCCATTTCTCCATCTCCAAAAATCTCACATTTACTACTTCTTCTCCTTCATTCTTCAAATCAGCTAAAAAACCTTCGGCAATTACATCACTGGATATGACACGGCGGCGTTCAGGACGGCGCGGCGCAGCAGGAAAGTGTCCTGATTTTAATTTTTTTTTTTTTTTAAAAAAAAAATTGAACTTCCCCAAAAGGCACCGCCTTAAGGCGGTGCAAAGGCGCTCAAGGCGACGCCTTGATGGCGCCTTTTGGGGACGGCCATTGCGAGGCGAGGCGAGGCAATGAGGGCTCGCCTCGCCTCGCCTCGCGCAAAGGCGCGCGCCTTGTGCGCTTTTAATAACTATGAATGATAGTGTATAAAAGTTGGGCCAGATTCATCTCTTTGAAATGATAATTTAACCAGGACAGTTATCCCTAAGTCGCTTACAATAATATGGAAAATTTTAGTTTTTTTGAAAATTTCAAAATATAATATACTTGATATTAGACAGTTAAAACAACATTTTTATAAAAATTTCATGAAGGAAACAGAGAAACATTTACACTGTTATGAACATGCCTCAACTATGAACACGTCTATTCACGGTTTTGTGAATGGAAGTCAGGATCAACGAAGAATATAAAGAGTTCAGAGCAAGTATGGGAAAGCCTCACCCTCTCCTATGCCTTTGACACTACTGATATTTGATACTTGATTAGAAGGTATAGACATCAGGTTAAAACATATCTAGTGAGTAGTTCGACAAAATTAAAACATGTGAGACATCAATTAGAAGTAATATAAATCAGTCCCTCTTAAACTTGTTTGATTTTGCATTACGATGTAAAAAATCTGATCATTTTTGTAGCATGTTTATAAATCACTTAAAGAAAAAATAATTATCAATTTCATAGTGGATTAGTGTAATGATGCTAGAATTTTAATGTTAATTAACACCATTAAATCAACAAAAAGTGTGTTCACGCATGACATGACCTCTATTTCTTTTATTATGTTTCAGTTATCCTGAAAAAAGTTACCATGATGAAATAAGCAAAAATGCAAATTACTAAATTTTGTTGAGGATGTAGATCACATATGAATCATGTGGCCTCAGTAAGATGAAATTACCAAGCTCTGCTTCAGACCTCCCACTATAGCATCTTCATTGGCGTCCAGAGACATTATTGGCCTTGCAAGACTTGGTAGGGCAGTTTCAATCTATTAAGAAGCAAAATGTATACAACATAAGAAATATGGTTTTATTGATTTCAAGTAAGGCAGAGAATATATACAGTCAACAGTTGAGTTTTCTCTTTTAACAACCCAAAAAAAAAAGAGCTTCAATTTTGAATTGGCTTCTGTCAAAGCCAGAAAGCTAATGTTTCAGAAATATCAATAAGCAATCAAATCAATTGAAGGACCATGGTTTTTCATTTTCCTTTGCTTTGATACTTTGGTATTTCATGATATTAATCCAGAAAAGGAGATTTAAGGGAGTATAGACCAAATAATAACTGTATTATATTCATGGACATAAATGAAAGGAACAAATCAAATCCATGGCAATAGCCTGGTTAGTCTTTTTTTTGGTTAGGGGGATAAATAATATCCTGGAGAGTCAACCAAAAAAATCTAATTCTAAATTAAAGAGTACTATGTTTATAGTGTGGCCGAAAAAGTATCAGGTCTTGCAGTCTTTTCCAGGTTAGAGAGATAGTAGACAATAATTTATATGTAGTAGCGTGAAACACCCAAAAGATTTGCCGTAAGGTCCATAACTAGTCTACAATTGACCGTCTAATGGATGTGCATACAGAACCAAAGTAGAGTATAAAATGTCACTTATCTAATGTATCCAGACAATTCATCCCTTCACAAAGGCCAACATATGCTCGTTGACTCCAATAAAAATTAGCATCACTAAACCAGATGAAATTTGACAACCTAAAAGTTCAAAAGCTTACTGGGCGGCAGTCAAGGATCGACATAAGTGCTGAATGTTCTCTGACAGATCTCTCAATCCGAGCATCACTTTCTGCAGCTTGCTTTAAATTTGCTGCAAACCTATTTAACCTATCCTGTAAGTTCTTTGTTAAGGTACTGGATTGTGGCCTTGTCCAACGAGTTCCAAATTGGTTTCTGAACTGTGCATCCTCTGTTGCCTCTTTCTGCAACTGCTCCTCTGTCTGGACCAACAACTCCTGGTTTACCCTCCTTAAATCTTTAAGTTGCTGGAGCTCACCTTCCAAACCGGCAGGGCCCCCACAGATCTGTACTGCCTCAATATCTTCTTTCAGATCTGTTGGTAGGGTCATATTCCCTTCCAATGCAAGAATCGAATCAGGCAAATCCATTTCCTTCAGTCTTACCCGAGCTAGTTCACTTCCCTGTTGCAATTTCTCAGCCTGAGTCCTAATGATGTCATCAACCATTTCAGTGTACCTAGATAGGGCTTTTGCACTACTATCAGGAACAAGACTCGCAAACATCTTCTCCCTGCTGGCATCTAATACCTCATTCATTGGCATGGGCTTAACCATGGAAAAAGTGGGAAGTGGCGGTAAAGAACTGGAAGGAGGAACCCTCATTAAATACACTCTGTCATTCTCCTTCATGGCCCTCTCCAGGTTACGAGTTAAGTTACTTTCTAGTTTATTAATTGCATCCAGGAGCTGGTGAGCTGCCCCTTTAGGAGACGTCTTTTTTGCCTCAGACAAAGCAGTAGTCCCACTTTTTAAACGTGCAATTTCCTCCGCAATCTCTTCTTTCTCGTGTAGCTCTAAACTATATCTATAGCAGGCTTCTGCATAGAACAAAGCTGCCTTTAGCTGAACATGTGCGATCCAGGCCTTGTCAAAGTGCTGGTTCAAAGGGGCAACAGTTAATGCTGCCAAAGCTTCCTCATAGAACAGTCCAGCCTGCAATAAATGTTGTATTAAGTTACTTTCTCAAAATTAATGTCACATATAAGCACCCAAAACAAAGAAATAAAAATTGGGATACCAAGAAGTGGAATTTGATTTTTACAGTTCAAATATTAAGATCACATTCACCATATGGAATTCGATAATCAATGGACATGCATCTTGTACTTTACTTTTCCACTATTATAGCTAATACAATCATTCGATTGCGGATATTTAGTAAAAGTATGTTTATTACGAAGAATGAGACAAGAATTATAACCTAGAACTAGACCGTAAACTATGAAATGAGAGACATAATTCCATCTCAACTGAATTATATATTTCTTTGTGTGTCATAGGTGATTCGACAAGTAAATCAACATAATCATGTCATCCATTTCAGTACATACCGATATTAACCACAGGAAGCCACAATTTGACAAGAATGCCATTTCTGATTTTTGAATTTGACAATTCAGTATAGGATTTCACATAAACAAGTAGCATGATTCAAAAATATTGGAAGGACTCGTGAAAATTTGAAAAAGTAAATAGTGGCTGACTGGCTGCTAAGAAACATGCTGCCTTGTCTATAGTTATGGCAGATATCTGAAATAGCAACCCATGTTGAGAAAACTGAATTCCAATATTCCATCTAAAATACTTTAACTGAATCCCAATATTCCATCTAAAATACTTTAAGTGCTCCTAATTTGAAGTTGTGAATCGACGATGATTTTTGTTCAGTTATATTCTAGGAATTATCCAACCTGCTAAGTATGAGACTCTTGAGTCATGATCATCTAATCTCTGACATTTATAAATGTATTTTAATTTATACAAGGGAAAACTCTAACATCATAGTTATTTTTGGTAAACAGTAGCTCTTGTAAACTTTGGCCAGCAGTTCCTACAACCCGACAAAACGACAGTTCCCCATCAAGATAAACTTTTCATATCACAATTTCTTTTATTTTTTTCATCAAACTACTATCATACAGCTTATTAAGCTATACAATCAGTTTCCTAACAGCATAATGAATTCTTAAACATAACTAAGGATGCAGTTAAATGTGGAAGTTATTGCTCTAAACTAAGCAATGATCCTACGGCAAAGTTAATACTAACCTAATAACATAACAGAATCAATTCTCCATTCATCAATCAATAAGTAAAAGAAAAAAACTGGAAATATTCAGTTTGCAAAAAGACCTGTCTTGAAATCTTTGCACAGACTCCAGGGCTGCTACCCTTAGCTATGGTATTCTCATATACACATTCCTGTGCCTGAGCCAACATCAGTCTCTCCAACATCCCCACACACTCCACCGACACATCCACGGTGGTTGAGTTTCCCACTGATGCCTTCATTGCTACATTATCCCTCAAAAACGCAAATGCCCCCGCAGCTGCAATAAACGAATGTGAAGCCTGCCTTCTTCCCTCCACAGTGGATCGATCAGAACTCAAGCCAATTTGACTGTGCACAGATCCCAAATTAAACAACACCGCAGCTTTTTCTACACAGATTTAAATTTTAGGATTAGTAATGTTATTTAACAGAGCAAAGTAGCGATTCTTAGGCAAACAAGAAACTGAATTTTCTGTGCAAGTAAACTTCTATATTGAGTTGAGAAACTTCTTAAAATCCTTTCTTCTCTTTTTTCTTTTCTTTTGGGGGGGTTAGGAAATAGGCATTCCTTATATCATCAGGATAATGATCAACTATACTACTAATTCTTTTTATGTCGAGCAAACTAGAGACTCAATCAAAAAATATCAATCTTTTTTTCTCCTCTCTCTTTTTCGGAGTTGAATTGTTCCAACCAAAGGTTTGGCGTTCTGTACTGCAATGTTCAAACAGCTAAATCGAGGATAGAAGTAAAAAGCATCAAACAAAAGCCAAAAATTCAATCTCGATGATCATTTTAACAAGGAAAGCATGTATAAGAACCACACGCTTCTGCAGCTGCAATTCTCCCTAATAAAAATTACATACCTAAATGAATATTCTGTTGAGAAGCCTTCAACTTATTCTTAAAAGCATCAAACCACGTAAACGTCAACGTATTGACGTGATCCTTGTCCGGCGAGATCGGGAACCTAGATTCCACCGCACAAAGGGCTTTATAGTAATTCTGCAGGACGTCACGGCGCGCCTGCGGAGAATCGGCTCCGGTGCCGCCGCGCTCGATGTCGGAGCGGAGCTGCTTCAGAGTCTGGAGATCGTCCTCTAAATTCTGCGCCTCGCGCTCGGAATAATTGATGACAATAAAGTTGCGGAGCGGCCTGTAGAGGTCGAGAGAGTTTGTTTTCTTCTCGAAGATCGCGAGCATGATGTTGGTGGTGGCGGTGGACGACGGCGACGCCATGAAATTAAAATTAAATTAAATTGGATCAAAACCTGAATCAATGAATGAAATCTTTCGAGTATAGGAGTTGATGAAGATTTTAGTCAATGGTGTGAGAAGTAACGCGCTTTTACCCACGTTATTTATTTTTTGGGTTAGTTTGGAATGAAAATTGTGACTCCTTGTTTGCTTAGTCCCTACTCCAAACAACAAGAATTACGATATTGCCACTATTAATAATGTGAACTCTTTATTGGGCCATTTGGTGGCCCAAATGAGATTTATGAATTAATAGAAAGTCATTGATAGTTTCAAGTGTCCAAGAACCGTCCAAATACGTGTAATACATTCATCCATCTTATCAATTTAATGTAATATATTTGTCCCTCTTATTAATTTAGTGTAACACATTTATCTCTCTTAAATTTTTCATAGCAGATTCGTCCCTCTTATCAATATAGTGTAACATCACTTAAAATTAAAATATATCCTCAAATTGACGAAAATTGATGTATTTTGAATTTAAGAGTGACAAATGTGTTACATTACATTGATAAGAGATCTTATATGAAAAATTTAAGAGGAACGAATATCTTACACTACATTGATAAGAGGGATGAATCTACTACAAAAAATTTAAAAGGGACGAAAGTGCAAAATTTGGCCCATAAGGAGGACCAAAAATGCTATTCACTCTTTCTTTCTTTTAAGCAAATTTTCCTAATCTTGTGTAAGAGTTACATAATCTATAAAATCGACATAATTATCTATCAATTTTTCTTTAATAAAACAACTCAAAATTAAATATTGATTTTTCTGATCTTCTTCTGTATTTAAGCTAATTAACCTAATATTATGAGAAACTGTCATTGTCTATTGAAATCGAGTCAATATAACATAATTAGCAACTGATTTTTTTTCTTCAACCAAAATAATTCTAAATTCTGAAAAAATGTGTATTTAGTCAAAACTTTTAATTGGAGTCAACACCCTCGAATTGATTGATGGTCATAATCTAAAATTAAAGCCCATATATATTTTTCTTTAAAGCAATAATAATTGCATGCCATCCACATAATATCTCTATATAACTCGTCAAAATTGATTCCAACTCCATATTATTCTTGCGAGATAAAAAAATACTGGATATGCAAGTTCAAAATTCAATAACTCCTCGAATTGAATTTCCTCCCGATTCCGATATTGTCGAATCGTTGCCTTGTCCTCCTCGTCCTCCTCCTCAACCTCCAGTTGATCAACCCCTTAAATTTCAATTTAAGGAAACTGCTGAGTCTTACATCTACACAGTCGATGCTCCGGGGATAAGGGAATTAGACACGGTCGATGTTAAGGTTGGGAAAACGTTTCCGTATCTTTTTTGTACCAAAATTAAAAGTCTCAACGTACAGGCGAATATCGAGAGGTATTTGATGTATAATGATGGAAAATCACAAGAATGTATTCGTCGTGGTAGAAAATTTGATATATCAACGTCCCTCTATGATGGCATCAAGAATACAAAGAACAGGATTACCAAAATTAAAGATGATAAAATAATTATAACTTTTCCTAAGAAGTAGAATAAATGATCCGTTGGTATCTAAGTTGAAATATTTTGTGTAAAATATTATGAATAAATTATTAATTATAGATGTTGAGATATAGTATATAGATCTCAATGCATGCACTTTATAGTTTATAATATATGATGTTAATTATGCTAGAACCTGATGACTTATTCAAAGTTTTGTGTTAATTGGTGTGCGTAAGTTTGTGGCTAAGGGTAATTTGGTAATTACACATTTATACCTATATAAATATAATAAATGAGAGAATCGTAATATTCTTATCATTTATATCTAGTAATGTCTTTTTTAATTATGTTTTGTAATGTCTTTTCATTTACCGATCGACAATATATGGTTCATTCCACAGGATTGTACCTCTCTCAAATTACAAATCGACTACAAGTTGATATCTCTCAATATTTGTGTGCGCAACTGCAACCCATTATTATTAAATTTTATGTTGCGTAGATTTCCCAAAACACAGGTGGGTTTGGTGCATTTTTTCCAATAAAATATTTCAATTTAAATTGATTAAAATTGAGTTTCAATCTCATAAACCGCAAGTGAGATACAATCTCCGTCACTTTTGACGGAAAAGGAATTTTCCTCAATTTTTTAAAAAATACAAGGGATTTCCTTGCAACTGTTTGTAAAACACAAGAGGGTCAAAAAATATAGCACTAGGAGGTTTTGCGCAGATTTTCCAAAATACAGATAGGTTTAATGCATTTTTCCCTTACTTTTCATTATGGTCAAAATTAAAACTTGAGGTCGTAAATACACCTCTTAAGGTTAGGTGAAATTACAGAAAATTTCCTTAAGTCAAATCGGTGAAATTAATTTAAATGAGTGATATCGGTGAAAAAATAAATGGGTTAAGCGGGCAAGAAGGCGAGTGCAATTGGTAGACAAAAAAAAAATTGTTAAACAAGCAAATATTGGATTAAATTGGTGAAATTGATGAAAAATGAGATAATTGTCAAAAAAATTATAAAGTCGATAAAAAATAAAAAGAAATTAAATAAAAAAGAAATATGCTTAACGAGCGAAATCGATATTTCTCTCAATCGTCTTCGTCTTAGTATAATCTACCTGATCACCTGTTAACAAAATAAGTCTATGAATATATTTACACATTATTAGTTCTATTAAATCAATTACTTGGAGAGAAAATTAGATACCATCAATACATATAAGATTGCACCTAACAGTAACAAGCAAGCAGGCAAAAAAGTTATTTTTTCTGGGCAAATGGGTCATTGGCAGTTTTCACCCATTAAATAGGTGGAATATGCACTTTGCACCCTCCAATCTAAAATTTGGCACTTTGCACCATCAGATTCTAACAGACGCTGCACTTAGCATCCTTTGTAGATTCCGGCAAAAACTCCCACCGGAATAACTAATCTTTATTACAATCTTATCCTGCAATTGTTCATTTTAAAGATAATGAGTTCATGAAAACGCGAATAATTATTAGAAAAAAAACTGAAAGCTACAAAAGGAGCAAGGCAAACAAAGGCGATATTCCCGCCAATATCCATGTTTGAAACAAATAATATTTCAAGTCAAAATCATCAAGAAATCTAAGGCATACTCTGAATTGAGCCGCTCTATCTTATTCGATCATAAGCTCCTTTAGTTTATCAAGATTATTCTTAATTATCATATTTCAGTTCTAAAACAAATAGTTTGAGCAAATGCCTCTTTGTCATTGTTCAGAACCCTTTTAACACACAAAGCAACCTTCACGTTAAAATAAAACTAATGAAACTCAAATGATAGTTCTAATGCTTTAATACGATAATAATGTGAATAATTTGGACAAATCTATTCTTAGTTAGCGGAAGACTAACAAATCGTAAACAATCGAGCATAACCTCAGCTTGTGAGACTTCCCGAACTAATCACACCATTTGATTGCCTCGACAAGGCCAATTAATCTGTTCTTAAACAACCAAAACTAAATAACTCATTGTATAACAGTAGTCGGGAAAACAAGAAGCACCAAACATAAAAGGGAGCTACCCAACATAAATACCAAGATGACCCAGAAAAGCATGAAAAAAGTAATACAGTTAACATAATAAGTTTTAAATTGTGTATATCAGAACCATAGCAATCAAGTATCAACTAAATTGCTTACCTCTCACTAAGAAATCGGGATTATATTGGTAATTTACCAGGGACATAATTAAGCAAAACAATCATTCATGCAATGCTCTGCAACTTAATGAAATTACGGTGGTTTGGGCTCTTACCTTAACGTAAGGCCTTTCTTCAAGAACTCTCACGATCAACTTCCTGAGCAGCAACATCATCCAAGAACATCGAACCCAATGCAATGCTTTCGTTTGTAAAGCCTTGGAGCCACCACCTTAAAAGTTTAGGATGGGATGTGTCAAATATTTCTTCAGGCAACCTCGGAAAAAAGTTCTTTATGAATACCAGATAGCAATTCATTTTCATTATTTCGATGAATCAACTCCTAAGTAAAAAGCAGCCAATTTCCCTTAATGTGGCTATAAGTGTTTTCAACCTCAAAATGATCAGATTCACCAATCACACCCGTTGAGAGTGCACAAGAAAATGTATTACAAATAAGCAAATTGTTATCACGGAGAAATATAAGACCATGGCAATACTTCTATATTTTTTTCTTATGAGAAAAACACCACATCAGAAGATGAACTGGGCATACAATGTAAGTTCATACCATTAACTTTTCACATGAAACGTGTATCGTTTTCAAAATTTGATTGATCAAAAGATTCACCTTTCTAATACCGGAGGCGGAGGTTCATACTTCATCACATCTGTAACATAAGGAATGGGTTTATCTGGGAACAAAATCAACAGTCAACCTGCAAAAAATGTTATTTTCAATAATCGAGCCCTCAAAAGAGTGTCAAACCAGAGTTCATGTAACGATGTCTAGTAGAAACCTTAAGGATCTGCCAAATTACTACATTGCAAAAGAACAAGATCAAAACCTTTGAAATCCATATTCAATTTGGGGAAAGTAACTAGACATAAGATTATTTTGTCATATTTAACAAAACACAAATATATAATGGAAGTATATTTACCTAACCTTATCTTATCAGCTAAAAAGAGGAAATCAAAAAATCATACTGAGTTTTCAGTAAACGAAAACCAAATAACCAGTTTAGGATTAGGTATTGAAAATAAACTATCATTAAAAATTAACAATAAACAATTACCGGTGTTACAAGTATCCCGCTGCGGCTCTGTTGCGTCGGCGGCGGCGGCGGCGGCGACGGTAGGCCGCATCCATTATAGTGTTGGGGAAAGAGAATCGTTGATGAGAATATTTTGGGAAGCTGGAAAAACATTTTCAGCCACACATAAATAAAGTAAAAAAACGATGTCGCTTTAGTAATTGAGAAAGCAAGTGGTAAAAGTTTTTCAAACAGTAAAAATTAGCAAAAGGAATTGCAGAAGATGAAGAAGGCACTGTGTATTTTTTTCCAAGAAAACGGCGTCGTTAGATTAAACAAAAAGTGAAATACTCCAGTAATTTTTATCGCACTATTAATAACTTGATTAAAAAAAAAAATCCAATTATCCAAAAATATAAACCTTAATAAAAGACATACAAAGCAAAGCATAATTACTATTAATTAATTCAAATAACAAATTAACATTCAATAATTACAATTCATTAAATATATAAGAGTACTTTCTATTATGTACATGTATATGAATAATTACAATCTAAGTATGTATCAATTTCATGATTTTTTATAATTAAAAGTAAATTCCAAGTTTGTGCTTCTTCTCCACAACAATCACGATTACTTGCTTCTCCGTTGCAATGCCGGTGGATTTATCGACGACGGTTTCCGTCGTGGTGGTGGTGGTGGTGGTGGATTTCAGTGTGACTCTGTTCTTCAGCGGCTTCACTCTAATTCTTCGTTTCACGCACAACTTTGTGCTTTTCACCCATTTCTTCCCGTTGTTGTTCGAATCTGAATATCGGGGTGTACTCTCATCATTCCAATCCTTTTTTTGGAGAAGCTCGTAGAGAGAAATTTCTTTGTCTAAATATCTCTGAAAAATTGTGGCGTGATCTGGTGATGGTGGGCGGCCATTGGCGGAAGAGGCCTCACCGTAATACGGTGGGGCACTAGGTTCTGGATTATGCGGGAAAGGGAACATGGAAAATTAAATTAGGAAATGAGAGAAAAGAGAGAAAAGAGAGAAAGCAAAATATGTAATAGTAAAAATAAACAGAGAAAATCGTTAATGTATATATAAAATAATATTGCTTTGTCAAAATCACCCTGGTTTTAGATAAAAATTTAGAGTTAATGATAATTTATCCCTTGTGATGTTCATAATATTCAATTCACTCCTCTGTAATTTGAAAAGGAGCAATTTAACCCATTTAATTGAAAAGTGTAACTCACTTGTTAAAATTAAGAGTGAGCATGAAAGTGTTTTGTAACATAGGGATAAATTCCTACATTAATCATATCACAGGGGGATAAACTGTCGCATTATCGTAACACAGTGGGATAAAGATCAACATATAAAAATATCAGAGAGACGATGTGAAAGTTTTATAAATTATATGGGGGTAAAGTGTTTTTTTTTTAAGTATAAAGAGATAAATTGAATATTATAAATATTATAGGGAGTAAATTATCATAACTCAATTTTATTACTAGTGATAAAATTTGCTGTTTTCTGCTGATGTTAACGTGTCCCTAGATGAAGTTTGTACAATTCTTGAAATTGCGCACGTGAGATTTTACATTTATATAGGTGTTCTTTTTCTTTTGAAATTTGTGTGGCATGAGAGTTAATGTCAATTTACCCTTAGTGAATGTCGAACTTACTTTTATGTCTCCCTGTAAAAAAATTAAAGAAGCAATTTACCTTATTTAGACGGAGAGTGTAATTCACTTGTCGAAATTGAGAGTGGACATGTAAAATATTTTTGTAACAAATGAGGTAAATTGTCACATTTGTCACAATACAGGGGGTTCAAATGTCACATTCAAAAATTTCAGGGAGACTCTGTGAAACTTTTATAAAATTACAATGGAATAAAATACTATTTTTCAAATCACAGAAAGGTAAATTGAATATTATGGATATCAAAGAATAAGTCGCCATTAACTCAACAATCATGTGTTACAAATTACAATTGATGTTGGCTTATTAAAACTATGTACTTGGTGTGTTACACAGCCATTGAGTATTATTTGATTAACTTTAGCCATCATACAGTTTGAACTTGCAATTTTTAGCATTTTGAATATATGAGAAAATCTACCATTTTAAAACAATGGTACTTATATATGGCACTAACTTAAGTTAATCAATAATTTAATTTCATTAATTATACAACATAAACCGTGATCTATCTTTTCTTCATGACGACAAATTTACTCACCATTGTTTTTGTATATCGTGTCATAATAAGTTACTTACGAGTTAAGGATGTAGTGGGAACACAATGAAAAAAATCTCAAATCAGTTTGTTAATTAAGGATAATATTTGAATTCACAAAAAAGAAAAAAGAATTAAGGATAATGAAAATAAATTGTCAAATATAGAACGAAAACAAAAAGATGATTTTGTTTCTTTCAAACATGATTCGAATTGGTAACTAGTTTTACCTGGAAAGAAAACACTTAGATTATAATAAGAAAACATTTGCTTTAGGTACATAAATGAAAAACTTGTAAACCTTTTCTTTATAACATTATATTACTGGATATTGAGCCTTTTATGACTGGGAACTGGGTCTATATTGTATTCTTACTGGGCCTTTTATGTGTTGTGGCCCTTGTGGGTATAGGGAAGAAGAATTATAGAGCTCAAAATCAAACAAAGCTACTTTATATTCAGCTCGAGTTCGTTCGATAAAAGTTCGTTTGAGTTCGGATCGTCAAACAAATCAAATAAGTTTGAACATGATTTTTTGTTTGATAAGTTTTGAAGCTCGGGTCGAGCTCGTTTCGATAAGCTAAATATTAAAAAAATACAAGTAAGTATCAAGCTACTCGATACTCGGCTCGAGCTCATTCGAGAAAAGCTTGTTTGAGCTCGGTCCGTCAATAAATCAATCTAGACTTAAACACAAAATTTCAAGCTCGATAAAATTCAAACTAAACTTGAACAATATACCATTCGATACTACTCGACTCGTTTACACCCATAGGAAGAAATAATGCTGGTAGTAGAAAGTATCTTAATTCATGTGTTGGCTGTGAAGATACATCAATTTACGTAATTGCTTAGTTCTAAAATTTAAAATTCTAAATTTTGTTTATAATTCTTTGTTACAACTTAGGGCATCTCCAGCGGTGGGCTCGGGCGCGCGTGAGGGTCGAGCTGGGGCGGGGAACTCTTCTCCAGTGACAGGGCGGGGCGGGGCGGGGCGGGGCGAGCAGGGAACTATTGCTAGATCGGGGCCGCATAAGGGAATGGAGAAGAAAGAGGGGAGCGTGTTTTACACTCTCCCCTCTTTAATTCAGGTGGCGCCATTTGGCACCACCTGATTGGTTTCTTTTTTTAAATTGTTTAATTACTTTTAATTATAATAAAATGCAATAAAATTGTAATACTTGTAATAGTAGAATAATTTTTTTAATAATTGTTTTAATTTTTTTAAAATTAGAATAAAATTAAAATATTATTATTATTGATTTTAGTTACAATTCTAATTGATAATGGTTTAATAATAATAAAATTAAATAATGGTTTTAATTGTTTCTTATATTTAAAAAATAGTAATAAAAGTTTGTAAATAATTTGTTAGTAAATAATTTTGATTTTAATTACAATTCTAATTATTAATAATTTTATAAGAATAAAATTAGAATTAGAATTACTTGAAAATATAATTAAACACTTAGGCAAACAATTTAAATTAATACTTAAAGTAAGAAATATTTAAAAACATACTTAAATTATATTATTATTATTATTATTATTATTATTATTATTATTATTATTATTATTATTATTATTATTATTATTATTATTATTATTATTATTATTATTATTATTATTATCATCAATATTAAAACTATTATTATAATGGTGAGAGTGGGTAATAAATTAAATTTTAAGAATTTGAGGTTAAGAGCCCACCATTGGAGATGACCAGCCAGAGCCCAGGTTGGCTCGGGACTACCCGAGGGCTAGCCCGACAAAATCATTGGAGATGGCCTTACATCAAGCTCAATCTAATAAATAAAAATTATTCATTTCAAGGAATTGCCACTCACCACAGCCAGCGAAGAGCAAAAGACAAAAACACCCCTATGTTTTGTCTAACTCCCAAAAAATTCCCTGTATTATTTTAACTCCCACCCCCAAAAAAAAAGTATAATTCAAACGCTAAAATTGCAATTATTTGTTCACATTTTACTTTTGATATAACTATTTTACCCCTGACAGCGAAAGACAAAAACACCCCCTATATTTTGTTTAAATTTAATTTAATTACCACAATCGATCCAAGTAGTATGTACTGAGATTTTCAAAGAAATAAAAAAAAATCAATACATAGGGGTAATTATGTCATTTCACCAAAAGTCAAAAAACAAATTCTACTTGAGTCGAGTATAGTAATTAAAACCAAACACATGAGAGTTTTGAGAGTTAAAATAACATTAGGGGTCTTTTGGAAATTAAACAAAGCATGGGAGGAGTTTTGTCTTTCACTCGACAGTGAATGG
Organism: Penstemon davidsonii; assembly: GCA_034814905.1. Taxonomy (NCBI): domain Eukaryota; kingdom Viridiplantae; phylum Streptophyta; class Magnoliopsida; order Lamiales; family Plantaginaceae; genus Penstemon; species Penstemon davidsonii. Next base: position 28,205,130 of record JAYDYQ010002534.1, read on the forward strand.
TGTAATGTTGATTTTCTTGAAATTCTATGTCTGTTTAAAGATCAAGTAGTGCCAGAAGTACATTTATCCTAAATTTTGGAAAGTAGTATCTCACATTTAGGCTTACATTTACAAAGAAAGTACGAAAAATAAAACCTAAAAGATATATGTGAATAGAATTTATAAATTAGGTTATCGATGTTCCCAAATTTCAGCAAAAGCATCTTATAGCTTCCACCCTAATAAATATCAAAAAATATATGAATAAAACTATTTAATTGAATGCATCAGCATCGTCTTCCATTTCGGGCCTCGTATCCGCTTTAATGGGAGTATAGCTTGCATCAGTATGACTATACTATGATTTGATCAAAATTGATTTATTCTGTGATTTTTCAGCTGGTAAAAATGAATGAAGATGTAGAATTCAGTACAAATAATACATTACATACAACATGGCGACATCCAAACTTGATGGTTCTCAGAAGTTCTTTAATATCTTTTCACTTGATACTCCATCAGCTACAAGGATAGAAGTGACCTCCTGCGAGAACCAAGAGATCGTGGCAATGGATCCGTCATATATTCATCATGAAAATTAATACGTCATCTTTTCTAGGAATATATGAAATATACAAGAATTCAATTATTTATAATCAATAAAGAAAGAAATACAACAGATTATCTCACTTACGTGTTGGCTGTCATGATACATCAATTACGTAATTGTACTTTAGACATAGATAAGTTCTAATTTTTTCATTAAAATGCTGAATTTTGTGAAGGATATGTTGTTATATACAGTACTAAAAACTATCTATTCATGCACTTTACTTTGATGAAGCACTCATCTTGTGCTTTAGTCTCAAGACCCAGTTGGCTTTAGTGCATCTAATTGTAACCTTGTTACTACACGGAAAGTCCCCATGTAGTAGCTAGTTACATCTTGTAGTCTATGTAGAACTCACTTCTCAAACAGAGGCATTAGCAAGGAGTTAGTTACAATGAGCTTTTAGCTAAAAGGTTATTCGATTGAAAGACCATGTTTGCTTTTATTAAAAATTATTCAAGAATCGACGAGATACTATTTGTACGACGATGGGTAAATGAAAAGATATATTGTTTATTATTCTTTGTTACCAAGAGCAAGCAAATAGGGAGGAGGAAGGGTGCAATGACACATCAACTGCTAAAAAATCCCCTATATGCATAATTGAATTACAGAGCATATCAATTTGTTCAAATTTTTCAAATAAATAAAACTATTCATTTCAAGGAACTGTCATTTAAATTTCTTTATTACCTCTTCCAGAACTTATAAATACATTAAATTCCAACCTTCAAGGCTGATAATTATACACTATAGCTGGTCCTGTGGACTCCCTTTTAATGGTGTAATGTTGATTTTCTTCAAATACTATATATGAATGTTTGAAGATAAAGTAATACTCGTTTCTCAACCATTTTTCGTGTGAGAGATAGGGTTGGAAAGCTCTCAATTAGAATCTCTTAATTAACAAGCCAGATTACAAGACCTAAGTAAAGATAAATTGACAGCAAAGTATCTAAAACGACCTCAAAAGATGAGATAAATAATAAAGGTGACAAAATGATGCAACACGTAACCAAGCACAAAAGTAACATATCCAATATGAACTCACAATCAGATTGCACGGTAGGAACTATTTCACATGATTCAAATAGGAAACAAGAAAATTTAAATTTTCCAAAAGGCGAGCATTTCAACGTATATTTCATGTCAACAAGAAGTACGAACCTCAGCCATTTTCCTTTGGCCACAGAGCACTACACCGGTAGACTGAGGACTCAAGATTCTTTTCGCTCTTGAAAATGCAGCCTGCAAAAAGCAATTGTGTAAGTTTTTACAAAATATATGAGACAACACACAATGCCTGAAAGAATAGTATGCTAAGCACCTGCACAAAACCTCGTTCGCCTATCCAACTATCATCCGGTCGAGAAAGCACCGGCACAATATCAACTCCAGAAGCTTTCCAGTCTTTAAATCTCTCCTATAAGTAAATAAATTAGTAACAAATTGCTTGTTTTAAATTGTAAAGCTAAAAGGAAACAGAAGTCCTCAATTATACAACACCTGATACGCCATCCTTTTAAGGTTTCTAGCACCATAATAGAGTCTAACATCCGATCTCTTTTCGGCATCGAAGCCTTCCTCAATCAAAGACCTAATTGGGCTGCAAAATGATACTTTAATTAGCTAAATTGATTTCTCAAAAAAATGATAAACAAAAATAAAATTAAACTGAAAATGATAAGAGAAACCTAATTCCAGATCCCGTGGCGAAAATGAGGACCGTCTGATAGCTCCCGGGAGGTGAGATTCGATCAATTTGGAAACCCTTACCAATGGCCGGACTCAATTCCACAACATCACCTTTCCGTAATCCACACAGAACCTCGGCAGTGGAGCCGGCGACGGATTTCACTAGGAATTCGAACACGCCTCTCGAAACGGCGACGTTTGGCGGCGACGCGATGGCGAGGAACGTTGGTCGGGCGTTCGGATTCTGAACGCGGATCTGTAAATACTGACCGGATTTGGTGTAAGAAGCGGCGAGCTGTGGGGAATCGGAAACGTCGACGGTGACGTGGAAGAGCGATTCGGCGGCGGGGGAGATTTTGAGGAGCGGGGTGGGAGTCCAGATGGTGGTGGTGGTTTCTTGTCGAACGGCGGCGGAGACGGCGAGGCTACGGTAGTGGCGGAGGAGGTGGAGTTTGGAGAGGATCATGGGTTGGTGGAGGAATGATTGGCTGCGGATGGGTGCATGGGAGCGGAGGGTAGCTGTGGAATTTGGTTTTTGTAAATGAAGAAATAAACTTTTTCTTTTACTACTTTATTAGGATTAGGAGGACGGAAGGTGGGAGGAAGGGGTTATTTGCATAATCTATTGGATAAATTAATTTATAAATTATTTACTGAATAAAATAATAATTATTCTGTCCATCCAGATTATTTTTATTCTTTTTCAACAGTGTATGGAATATTAGATAAATAGATTTTGGGAAAACAAAATGCTAATTATAGAGGTGAATGAGCAGGGGCGGACCTAGACGACTTTTATTGGGGGGGCCAAAGATTTCTTTGATAGCAAATTCAATATTTTTTGACGTTTTAATGATATGATAAAAACTAAAAATATCAAAGTTGAACGTTTGAAGTGTTTTGAAATGATCTATTATATATAATTATCATTGTGACTTGCGACCTCCAGAGGCGAGACTCAAGTTCGAATCCTACTGGAGACATCACACTGGGGAGGACCTATACCCTTTGCACTCTTCGGTCCGAGCTGTAAATACACAGTCTAGTAGATAAAAAATATATATATATATATATATATATATATATATATAATTATCATTATGAAATACATAATTAATCAAAATATATAATTAGTATTTAATTTATCATGCATTTAAAACATTATCTTATAGTTAAGTCTAACATAAAGGTTATGCTAGTATAATGTATATCATATTCATTATCAGATAACAAATACTTTATGTTAATTATATTTCAAATTTGTCAGTATTCATAAAATGAATTGTAGTATATTTGCTTAAATTAAAGAAATTAGTATCTTCTTGGCCCCTACTGATAATTAGCTCACTTGAGTTATGCATTTGACTACATAACATCCAAAAGAAAATTGAATATCTATACATAAAATAAAATAAAATAAAGAAGTATGACTATATAATGTCTAGAAGAATTTAAATTTCCACAAAAAAATATGACTATATAATGTCCAAAAAAAGAGTTGAATTTCATTAAATACGAGTATAATGTACAAAGATTTCCAAAAAGGAGTGAAATTAAATTCCATAAATAAATATGTCTATATTGTAGTGTTCAAATAAATTTGAATTTCATCAAAATATGAAAAGAAAACAAATACTGTACCTTGTGACTATGGAGACTCGAACCTAGGACATTATCTAACCTGAACAAGACCTAACCACTACACCAATTGATTTTCCTTTTTTATGTCTACATATAAATATATATATACAGTTTTTTTTTTTTCTGGGGGGACCATGCCCCCCCCCCCCCAGTCCCCAAGGTGGTCCGCCCCTGTGAATGAGTATTTATCCTACTTTTTATATAATATCATATACGATGTATTAGATTGTGATATGGTATTATAATGAAGTTAACTTCTCCTTCCTCGGTCGATTTGCCACGAGATTGACTCTCACATCCGCAAATTTTGGTGGAACACTTGCAATAAATCACACTATCTCTCTTTGAAATATTGGGACACTCTTTGCAATCCCAAGTGGGCGGGTGGTATTGGCCTTAGGCGTACTCATGACATGAATAAATCTCTCATCTCTAAGCTCTCTTGTAATCTCATCCCTCCTTCCATCTTTGGTCATCCACGCTTGCCACAAAATACCTCCATACCACTCACCTCCTCCGAACTCTTCTTGAATTTGAAAAGGAATTCATTCTTGCTCTTATATTCTCAAAAAGGGAACGTGCTACCATGTTGCTCAAAACTCTCTCATCCACATTTGGGATGAACCTTGGATACCCTCGGTCGAAGGCTTCACCCCTCGGTCTAATCCCGAAACCCCCCACACCCCTTCCCCCTCTCCCGCCCCCCTATGTGTTTACGTAAGAGATACAATGCTCCCTCATACCCCCCTTTGGAACCTTCAAACCCTCAAAGCCCTTTTTTGCCCCTCCATCTACGAAATCCTCAAAATCAAAAAGAAAAAGTTTGGATTCACTCGAAGAAAGATGACTTCTCGGTTAAATTCACATATTTAATCAACCAATCAACTCATTACTCCCCCTCTCTTCCTTTGATCGATTTCCTAGGGAAAGATATTTGGAATGCCCATATCCATGAGCGGCAAAAAAAATTCCTATGGAAAGTGGTTCAAAACATTGCCTTTCAACCATTTTCCCGATTGAAGACCGCTCATGCCTCATTCGACATAACCCTTTTAAACGAAACAATCGACCACCTCTTTCTCCATAGTCCTTTCATCGAACAAGTTTTCTTTTAGTTGAAATGGAATTTTCGGCCTTTCCCGTTTGCCTCTTAGACTCTCACAAGTTGGATTCAAAGCATCATTACTTTGGACCCCCTGATTTTCAAATGCCAAAACACATATTGGAGTTTAAAAAAATTCGTGTTATTGCCCTTGGTCTTGTTTGGAACAAAAGTAAAGCTCTTCTTCATCATAAAGTTCACTTAATGCTCTTCAATTGGCTTCTCTTGCTTCTTCACGGGCGGCTTCACATGCTCAAGGACAAATCTCAAAGCTCATCAAAGCCAAAGCCGCACCTCGTAGTCAAGAATATATGGTCTCCTCCTCCAAATGATTGACTTAAAGTCAATGCCGATGTTTTTTTAAAGACGATGCCGGATCCCTCTCAATGCTTGTTCGTAAGTCTCATGGCTCAATTGTCTTTGCATCGTTTACCTTAGATATTTTCTCCGATCCTACAAGTGCGGAAACGACAACCCTGAAACATGCATTTATCATCATGGATTCTATTAAAGTCCACACTTTAAAAGTGATTCTCTCAAATGCCGTTTTCATAATCTCCAACCCGAATCCCTCTTTTGAATGGTCGAGCCAAGCAGACTCACTTTTTGCCCGTAACATTGCAACCTCTTGGCCAGAATGAAAAACTAAGAAGATTCCATGCCTTGGTAACAAAACGGCTCACAATCTTGCTAAATGGGATATAATGATTAATTGGAATTGTCATGTTGCACTTAATTCTCTTCCTCAAAATATTTTTTGTGATGAAAGCTCTCCTCTAATTTCTATAACAAACTTATTTGATTCTATTAATGCATGATTTTGTTTCTATACAAAAATGATATATGATATTATAAAGTAAAAGACAGACCAGTAGTTTCAACATCCAATTTGGTATGATAAATAGGCTTTATTTCCTAATATTCTTCCATGTGTCCAAAAGTTTTGGCTTAGATTTGTTTCAATTCGATTCTCGAAAATAACTTTGAGAGATTTCGATGAATCTTTTAAACCTAATAGGGCAATATAATTTCAATAATTCAATAAAATATTAGAATGGTAAAATATAAAAGAATAGTTAGCGAGTCCAATTGATATATGATTTAACTTGACTTTTGATTGTCAAAATTTGAAAAAATAAGTAATCAATGTCAAATCAATAATTTTATAGATATTGTGAACATAATAACCAGGCTAAGCAGATTATGAAAAACAAAAAATATCAGTTCATTAGCAAGTAAAAGTTCGACTCGACTCTACTCTGATTCTAAGTAGCCCAAGTTACCCAAACTTCATAAATATATGTAATAAACTATGCTACCAAACAATTGCCAAAGGCACGTAAATACTGTTTTGACACTAAATAAAACATATGGTGCTTAATCTCAAAAAGTGAGCACAAAATTTAACAGCATCAAAACACATCATACCAAGACAGTAAAGCAAATGTCTGCCAACAATTTGTGAAATAAGATCCATAAACAAGGGGTGTCGGAAAAACCAAAAATAGCTTCTCACAGCATGATGCGTCAAATATTCTGAAAATAGATTCATGCAAAAAATGTACAAGTCTGGTCTGGCCATTTTTACCCCCTTATTATATCATCACCCAATAAAACAAATAGGGGCTACTGGGCACCACATCTGTATCATTCCCCGTAGTACATATAAACAGGAACAAAAAAAACTTGCAAAATTGGTCCCAGAAAAATATAAAGAAAACTCTTGTTGATTTGATGCTGGAATTGCAACAAACTAAATTATTTTCGCAATTATCAGTAAAAACGGTAACAAGGGTGAACCATTTAAACTATCTAGGCACCTGATTCCTTGGCAATCTTCTCAGCCTTAGCAATGACCTCGTCAATTCCTCCAACCATGTAAAATGAATGTTCTGAAAGGTCATCGTATTTTCCATCCAATACTCCCTGTTACAAAACAATTAAGTACATCCCATAAAAAAATATATATTGTTTATATAAATTTGCAAGTAAAGATGAAATTATTATAAACGTGAACAAAAAGAGGAAATAATCAAGATTGAGCACCATAAGAAAATATTTTACCTGGAAGCTGGCAACGCTCTCCTTCAACTCAACATACTTTGCCGGGTGCACCGGTGAACACTTCTGCCACATGGAACGGTTGGCTCAAGAATCGTTGAATCTTACGAGCACGTGCAACAGTCATTTTGTCATCTTCACTGAGCTCATCCATTCCAAGAATGGCAATAATATCTTGAAGATTCTTGTAGTTCTGAAGTACTTTTTGTACACCACGGGCCGTATTGTAGTGATCCTCTCCCAAGATGTGAGGGGAAAGCATACGAGATGTGGAGTCAAGAGGGTCGACCGCAGGATAAATACCAAGCTCCGAAATCTGCTCAGAGTAATAAGAATAGCAGAATTTAAATCATATGTGGCAGATTTGTGGTTTCCTAGTTTTGTAGTGAAAACATAGTTTGGATGATAAAATAGAAATGTAGAAATACGGGAAATATGTGGGGCTAATTGATGGTTGGTTTGCGTGAATATGTGTCCCACCCCCCCCCCCCCCCACCCCCCCCCCCCCCCACCCCCCCCCCCCCCCACCCCCCCCCCCCCCCACCCCCCCCCCCCCCCACCCCCCCCCCCCCCCACCCCCCCCCCCCCCCACCCCCCCCCCCCCCCACCCCCCCCCCCCCCCACCCCCCCCCCCCCCCACCCCCCCCCCCCCCCACCCCCCCCCCCCCCCACCCCCCCCCCCCCCCACCCCCCCCCCCCCCCACCCCCCCCCCCCCCCACCCCCCCCCCCCCCCACCCCCCCCCCCCCCCACCCCCCCCCCCCCCCACCCCCCCCCCCCCCCACCCCCCCCCCCCCCCACCCCCCCCCCCCCCCACCCCCCCCCCCCCCCACCCCCCCCCCCCCCCACCCCCCCCCCCCCCCACCCCCCCCCCCCCCCACCCCCCCCCCCCCCCACCCCCCCCCCCCCCCACCCCCCCCCCCCCCCACCCCCCCCCCCCCCCACCCCCCCCCCCCCCCACCCCCCCCCCCCCCCAGTTTGGGAAAGTGGTGAACATTTATGAAATAATCTCAATTTATGGAATGTTTGTTTGAGTTTTGGGTGAGTAGTTTATTTCGCTTCTCCGAGACACAAGATAATTTTGGGAAAGACCAAACAAACCGACCCTTAATCCTTTGAAACAGGGCCAGAGCCACAAACGAAACAATGGGGCGAGTTGAGTTCTTAAGAATTTATCATTTTTACATATTTAAATAGTTTATACCCAGATAAAGTTTCGTATCTAAGGTAATTAGAAAATTATGTATAAATGAACGATTAGTCTAGTTTTAGAGAGTAGTTTTCATTATGTGACCAATTTATATTCGAATTTCACATAATATGTTTGATGCGTCTCAAAATGAATTAAATTAGGTATACGACTTAAATACCCTATAAAAAGGTATTTTGAATGTATGAGAAAATCTACCATTTGAAAGAAAATGGTACTTATATGTGGCACTAACTGAAGTTAATCAATAACTTAATTTAATTAATTATACAACATAAACCGTGATCTACCTTTTTTTCATGACATCAAATTTACCCACCATTGTTTATAGAGAAAATTTCACTTTTGGCACTACAAGTGATCGTATTTTAAGGTTTCGGTACCATAACTTTAAAAACATACATCAAATTTATCACGTGTTAACTGCCCTCGACACATTTGGTACTTCCGTCAAGTTTTGAACGAAAAATTGATGGAAAATTTGCAAAATTGGTCCTATAATTATAGATTACTGCCAAACTTTATCCCATATATTTTATGGCCAATAAATTTACCCCACCATTCACAAGTTGAAGCATTTCAGTCCCAATTGCAAATAAAATAAAATTATAAATCCTATTTATAAATTTTATATATTATTAAACTAATTAGATACTATATATAAACTAAATAATATTATATATACAATCTGAAAAAAGATCAATTAAATTTATTAGAATTTTTAAATTTCGAAATAAATCTTTTAAACTAATTAGATTTTATAAATAATATATATAAATTAAATAATATCTTATATAAAATCTGAAAATATATATACTTATTAAATTTTAAAAAATTTAAAAAAAAATCTTTTAAATACAAATTAAATAACATTTATTATAAAATCAGGAAAAATCTTTTTAAAATTACATAATTAATAATAATTCTTTTTAATAAACCCCCCCCCCCCCCCCCCCCAAATTGCTAACCTAGGCTGCCGTCGGCTTGGGTTGGCCGATCCCAGACCGCCGGTGGCTTCGGACCAGCGAACTCAGGTTGTCGACGGCCTTGGTTGTTTGGAGGGGGGTGGTTTAGGGTGGGTGGGTTGGGTGAAGGATTTAGGGTTTTTTTGTTTTTCTTTGTTTTTTTTAATTATAATAAATTTAATAAATAAAATTATTATTATTTATATAATTTTAAAAAAATTATTTTTCAGATTTTATAATAAATATTATTTAATTGGTATATATTATATGTAAAATCTAATTAGTGATTATTTTTTCAATTTAAAAAATTTAATAAGTTTAATTGATATTTATTTTTCATAATTTATAAATATTATTTAATTTATATATATTATACGTAAAATCTAAATAGTTTACAAGATTTTTTCGAAATTTAAAAAATCCAATAAATTTAATTAATTTGTTTTTGTATTTTATTTAAAATATTACTTAGTTTATATATATTATATATAAAATCTAATCAGTGTAAGAAATTAATAATTATAATATATAAAATTTATAAATAGGATTTATAATTAATTATATTGCAATTGGGACTGAAGTGCTTCAAACTTGTGAATTATGGGGTAAATTTTTCGGCCAGAAAATATATAGGGCAAAGTTTGGTAGCAATCTATAACTATATGACCAATTCTACAAATTTTTCATCAATTTTCAGTCCAAAATTGAATTTTCCGTCCAAAACTTTACGAAAGTACTTAATGTGTCTAGGGCAGTTAACATGTGATACCAAATGTGTATGTTTTTAAAGTTATGGTACCGTGACCTTAAAGTAGGGTTACTTGTGGTACCAAAAATGAAAATCTCTCATTGTTTATATATACCCTAGGTTGCACGGATACTCCGAAATTATACACCGTGCAGTGTCGTATGCGTATTGGATACTCGAATACTTAGATACTCATACGACACATGTGAAATACTCCATCGTGGCGTTTTCAATAATAAGAAAATAAAAATTAAAAAGGATACCGTATCGGATACACAGGAAGGCGTATCGGAAACACCCAGAATACTTAAGAGCATGTATTTCTACAAATAATTTCTAGATTATGTATATTATCAAAGTGATCTACATAAAACGCTTGAAAATCTGTAAAGGCCAAAGACTTTGCATATGATATTAATACTATGATTTTAATTGAACACTTATATAAGATGGAGATAGCATTGTTCATTTTAAAATGAAATAAAAAGTGAACCAAATATATATTACATCATTTTTATTATACATTTTTAAAACAATGATTTTTTATTATAATATATTTTTAAATATACACACACGTATTTTAACCGGATCATATTCTATAAATTTTAAAAATCCGTATCGCCGTATCCGGATCGTATTCGTTCGTATCACCGTATCCATATTCGTTCAACATAGTATATATCGTGGCATAATAATTTACTAAAGGATGTAGTGGGAACACAATGAAAAAAATCTCAAATCAGTTTGTTAAGGATAATATTTTAGTTCACTAAAAAGAAAAGAAAAAAATTAAGGATAATGAAAATAAATTGTCAAAAATAGAACGAAAACAAAAAGATGATTTTGTTTCTTTCAAACATGATTCGAATTGGTAACTAGTTTTACCTGGAAAGAAAACACTAGATTATAATAAGAAAACATTTGCTTTAGGTACATACATCAAAAACTTCTAAAACTTTTCTTTATAATATTATATTATTGGATATTGGGCCTTTTATGGGTTGTGGCCCTTGTGGCCTTGTGGGTATAGGGAAGATTTATAGAGTTGAAAATCAAACAAAACTACTTTATACTCGGCTCGAGTTCATATGATAAAAGTTCGTTTGAGTTCGATTCATCAAGCAAATCAAATAAGTTTGAACATGATTCTTTGTTTGATAAGTTTTAAAGCTCAGAGTTTGACTCGGTAAGCTAAATATTGAAAAAATACATGTAAATAATACCAAGCTACTCGATACTCGGCTCGAGCTCATTCGATAAAAGCTCGTTTGAGCTTGGTTCGTTAAGAAATCAAACCAAACTCAAACACAAAATTTCAAGCTCGATAAAATTCAAACCAAACTTGAACAATGTGTCGTTTGATACTACTCGACTCGTTTACACCCGTAGGAAGAAATAATGCAGATAGTAGAAGTATATTAATTCACGCGTTGGCTGTGAAGATTCATCAATTTTCGTAATTGCTTAGTTCTAAAATTTAAAATTTTGTTTATAATTCTTTGTTACAACTTACAACAAGCTCTTCAATCCAGTCAAAAAAATCCACTATATGCATAATAATTAGTTGCTAAAATTAAAATTTCAAAGCATGACAATTTGTTCCAATATTTCAAATAAATAAAAATGATTCATTTCAAGAAATTGCCACTCACCACAGCCAGTATCGGCGTCGGCGTCGGCATCAACTATTTAATTGAATGCATCGGCATTGTCTTCCATTTCGGGCCTCGTATCCGCTTTAATGGGAGTATAGCTTGCATCAGTATGACTATACTATGATTTGACCAAAACTGATTTATTCTGTGACTTCAGCTGGTAAAAATGAATGAAGATGTAGAATTCAGTACAAATAATACATTACATACAACACGGCGACATCCAAACTTGATGGTTCTCAGAAGTTCTTTAATATCTTTTCACTTGATACTCCATCAGCTACAAGGATAGAAGTAACCTCCTGCGAGGACCAAGATATCGTGGAAATGTATCCGTCATAAATTCATCATGAAAATTTATACGTCATCTTTTCTAGGAATATATGAAATATACAAGAATTCAATTATCTATAATCAATAAAGAAAGAAATACAACAGATTATCTCACTTACGTGTTGGCTGTCATGATACATCAATTACGTAATTGTACTTTAGACATAGATAAGTTCTAATTTTTTCATTAAAATGCTGAATTTTGTGAAGGATATGTTGTTATATACAGTACTAAAAACTATCTATTCATGCACTTTACTTTGATGAAGCACTCATCTTGTGCTTTAGTCTCAAGACCCAGTTGCGCGTTAGTGCATCTAATTGTAACCTTGTTACTACACGGAAAGTCCCCATGTAGTAGCTAGTTACATCTTGTAGTCTATGTAGAACTCACTTCTCAAACAGAGGCATTAGCAAGGAGTTAGTTACAATGAGCTTTTAGCTAAAAGGTTATTCGATCGAAAGACCATGTTTGCTTTTATTAAAAATTATTCAAGAATTGACGAGATACTATTTGTACGACGTTGGGTAAATGGAAAGATATAAATATCAAGTGGAAGATATATTGTTTATTATTCTTTGTTCCCAACAAGCACTTCAATTCGGTCAAATACAATTCCTGGGAGAATATATGAAGAGCAAGCAAATACGAAGGAGGAAGGGTGCAATGACACATCAACTGCTAAAAAATCCCCTATATGCATAATTGAATTACAGAGCATATCAGTTTGTTCCAATTTTTCAAATAAATGAAATTATTCATTTCAAGGAACTGTCGTTCAAATTTCTTTATTACCTCTTCCAGAACTTATAAATATATTAAATTCCAACCTTCAAGGCCGATAATTATACACTATAGCTGGTCCTGTGGACTCCCTTTCAATGGTGTAATGTTAAGTTTCTTCAAATACTATATATGTCTGTTTGAAGATAAAGTAGTACTCGTTTCTCAACCATTTTTCGTGTGCGAGATATGTTTGGAAATATCTCAATGAGAACCTCTTAATTAACAAGCCAGATTACAAGACCTAAGTAAAGATAAATTGACAGCAAAGTATCTAAAACGGCCTCATAATATGAGATAAATAATAAAGGTGACAGAATGATGCAACACGTAACCAAGCACAAAAGTAACATATCCAATATGAACTCACAATCAGATTGCACGGTAGGAACTATTTCACATGATTCAAACAGGAAACAAAAAAAATTAAATTTTCCAAAAGGCGAGCAATTCCACGTATATTTCATGTCAACAAGAAGTACGAACCTCAGCCATTTTCCTTTGGCCACAGAGCACTACACCGGTAGACTGAGGACTCAAGATTCTTTTCGCTCTTGAAAATGCAGCCTGCAAAAAGCAATTGTGTAAGTTTTTACAAAATATATGAGACAACACACAATGCCTGAAAGAATAGTATGCTAAGCACCTGCACAAAACCTCGTTCGCCTATCCAACTATCATCCGGTCGAGAAAGCACCGGCACAATATCAACTCCAGAAGCTTTCCAGTCTTTAAATCTCTCCTATAAGTAAATAAATTAGTAACAAATTGCTTGTTTTAAATTGTAAAGCTAAGAGGAAACAGAAGTCCTCAATTATACAACACCTGATACGCCATCCTTTTAAGGTTTCTAGCACCATAATAGAGTCTAACATCCGATCTCTTCTCCGCATCGAAGCCTTCCTCAATCAATGACCTAATTGGGCTGCAAAATGATAATTGAATTAGCTAAATTGATTTCTCAAAAAAATGATAAACAAAAATAAAATTAAACTGAAAATGATAAGAGAAACCTAATTCCAGATCCCGTGGCGAAAATGAGGACCGTCTGATAGCTCCCCGGAGGTGAGATTCGATCAATTTGGAAACCCTTACCAATGGCCGGACTCAATTCCACAACATCACCTTTCCGTAATCCACACAGAAGCTCGGCAGTGGAGCCGGCGACGGATTTCACTAGAAATTCGAACACGCCTCTCGAAACGGCGACGTTTGGCGGCGACGCGATGGCGAGGAAAGTTGGTCTGGCGTTCGGATTCTGAACGCGGATCTGCAAATACTGACCGGCTTTGGTGTAAGAAGCGGCGAGTTGTGGGGAATCGGAAACGTCGACGGTGACGTGGAAGAGCGATTCGGCGGCGGGGGAGATTTTGAGGAGCGGGGTGGGAGTCCAGATGGTGGTGGTGGTTTCTTGTCGAACGGCTACGGAGACGGCGAGGCTACGGTAGTGGCGGAGGAGGTGGAGTTTGGAGAGGATCATGGGTTGGTGGAGGAATGATTGGCTGCGGATGGGTGCATGAGAGCGGAGGGTAGCTGTGGAATTTGGTTTTGGTAAATGAAGAAATAAACTTTTTCTTTTACTACTTTATTAGGATTAAGAGGACGGAAGGTTCGAGGAAGGGGGATTTGCATAATTTATTGGATAAATTAATTTATAAATTTAATGAATAAAATAATTATTATTCTGTCCATCCAAATTATTTTTATTCTTTTTCAACAGTGTATGGAATATTAGAAAAATATTTTTGGGAAAAACAAAATGCTAATTATGGAGGTGAATAAGTATTTATCCTACTTTTTATACCATATCATACACGATGTGTTAAATTGAGATATACTATTATAATGAAGTTAACTTCTCCTTCCTCGGTCGATTTGCCACGAGATTGACTCTCACATCCGCAAATTTTGGTGGAACACTTGCAATAAATCACACTATCTCTCTTTGAAATATTGGGACACTCTTTGCAATCCCAAGTGGGCGGGTGGTATTTGCCTTAGGCGTACTCATGACATGAAAAAATCTCTCATCTCTAAGCTCTCTTGGAATCTCATCCCTCCTTCCATCTTTGGTCATCCACGCTTGCCAAAAAATACCTCCATACCACTCACCTCCTCCGAACTCTTCTTGAATTTGAAAAGGAATCCATTCTTGCTCTTTTATTCTCAAAAAGGGAACGTGCTACCATATTGCTCAAAACTCTCTCATCCACATTTAGGATGAACCTTGGATACCCTCGGTCAAAGGCTTCACCCCTCGGCCTAATCCCGAAACCCCCCACCCCCCTTCCCTCTCCCCCGCCCCCCTATGTGTTTACGTAAGAGATACAATGCTCCCTCGTACCCCCCTTTGGAACCTTCAAACCCTCAAAGCGCTTTTTTGCCCCTCCATCTACGAAATCCTCAAAATCAAAAAGAAAAAGTTTGGGTTCACTCGAAGAAAGATGACTTCTCGGTTAAATCCACATATTTAATCGACCAATCAACTCATTACTCCCCCTCTCTTCCTTTGATCGATTTCCTAGGGAAAGATATTTGGAATGCACATATCCATGAGTGGCAAAAAAAATTCCTATGGAAAGTGGTTCAAAACATTGCCTTTCAACCATTTTCCCGATTGAAGACCGCTCATGCCTCATTCAACATAACCCTTTTAAACGAAACAACCGACCACCTCTTTCTCCATAGTCCTTTCATCGAACAAGTTTTCTTTTTGTTGAAATGGAATTTTCAGCCTTTCCCGTTTGCCTCTTAAGACTCTCACAAGTTGGATTCAAATCATCATTACTTTGGACCCCCTGATTTTCAAATGCCAAAACACATAATTGGAGTTTAAAAAATTCGTGTTATTGCCCTTGGTCTTGTTTGGAACAAAAGTAATGCTCTTCTTCATCATAAAGTTCACTTAATGCTCTTCAATTGGCTTCTCTTGCTTCTTCACGGGCGGCTTCACATGCTCAAGGACAAATCTCAAAGCTCATCAAAGTCAAAGCCACACCTCGTAGTCAAGATTATATGGTCTCCTCCTCCAAATGATTGACTTAAAGTCAATGTTGATGTTTTTTTTAAAGACGGTGCCGGATCCCTCTCAATGCTTGTTCGTAAGTCTCATGGCTCAATTGTCTTTGCATCGTTTACCTTAGATATTTTCTCCGATCCTACAAGTGCGGAAACGACAACCCTGAAACATGCATTTATCATCATGGATTCTATTAAAGTCCAAACTTTGAAAGTAATTCTCTCAATGCCGTTTTCATAATCTCCAACCCGAATCCCTCTTTTGAATGGTCGAGCTAAGCAGACTCACTTTTTGCCCGTAACATTGCAACCTCTTGGCCAAAATGAAAAACTAAGAAGATTCCATGTCTTGATAACAAAACGGCTCACAATCTCACTAAATGGAGTAGAATGATTAATTGGAATTGTCATGTTGCACTTAATTCTCTTCCTCAAAATATTTTTTGTTATGAAATCTCTCCTCTAATTTCTCTAACAAACTTATTTGATTCTATTAATGCATGATTTTGTTTCTATAAAAAATTGAAATATGATATAATAAAGTAATAGACAGACCAGTAGTTTCAACATCCAATTTGGTATGATAAATAGGCTTTATTTCCTAATATTCTTCCATGTGTCCGAAAGTTTTGGCTTCGATTTGTTTCAATTTGATTCTCGAAAATAACTTAGATTTCGACGAAACTTTTAACCCTAATAGGGCAATATAACTTCAATAATTCAATAAAATATTAAGAATGTAAAATATAAAAGAATAGTTAGCGAGTCCAATTGAGATATGATTTAACTTGACTTTTGATTGTCGAAATTTGAAAAAATAAGTAATCAATGTCAAATCAATAATTTTATAAATACTGTGAACATAATTACCAGGCTAAGCAGATTATGAAAAACAAAAAATATCAGTTCATTAGCAAGTAAAAGTTCGACTCGACTCGACTCTGAATCTATGTAGCCCAAGTTACCCAAACTTCATAAATATATGTAATAAACTATGCTACCAACAATTGCCAAAGGCATGTAAATACTGTTTGACACTATAAAAAAAACATATGGTGCTTAATCTCAAAAAGTGAGCACAAAATTTAACAGCATCAAAACACATCATACCAAGACAGTAAAGCAAATTTCTGCCAACAATTTGTGAAATAAGATCCATAAACCGGGGTGTCGGAAAAACCAAAAAAAGCTTCTCACAGCATGATGCGTCAAATATTCTGAAAATAGATTCATGCAAAAAATGTACAAGTCTGGTCAGGCCATTTTTACCCCCTTATTATATCATCACCCAATAAAACAAATAGGGGCTACTGGGCACCACATCTGTATCATTCCCCGTAGTACATATAAACAGGAACAAAAATAACTTGCAAAATTGGTCCCAGAAAAATATAAAGAAAACTCTTGTTGATTTGATGCTGGAATTGCAACAAACTAAATTATTTTCGCAATTATCAGTAAAAACGGTAACAAGAGTGAACCATTTAAACTATCTAGGCACCTGATTCCCTGGCAATCTTCTCAGCCTTAGCAATGACCTCGTCAATTCCTCCAACCATGTAAAATGAATGTTCTGAAAGGTCATCGTATTTTCCATCCAATACTCCCTGTTACAAAACAATTAAGTACATCCCATAAAAAAATATATATTGTTTATATAAATTTGCAAGTAAAGATGAAATTATTATAAACGTGAACAAAAAGAGGAAATAATCAAGATTGAGCGCCATAAGAAAATATTTTACCTGGAAGCTGGCAACGCTCTCCTTCAACTCAACATACTTGCCGGGTGCACCGGTGAAAACTTCTGCCACATGGAAAGGCTGGCTCAAAAATTTTTGAATTTTACGAGCACGTGCAACAGTCATTTTGTCATCTTCACTGAGCTCATCCATTCCAAGAATGGCAATAATATCTTGAAGATTCTTGTAGTTCTGAAGTACTTTTTGTACACCACGGGCCGTATTGTAGTGATCCTCTCCCAAGATGTGAGGGGAAAGCATACGAGATGTGGAGTCAAGAGGGTCGACCGCAGGATAAATACCAAGCTCCGAAATCTGCTCAAAGTAATAGTAATAAGAATAGCAGAATTTAAATCATATGTGGCAGATTTGTGGTTTCCTAGTTTTGTAGTGAAAACATAGTTTGGATGATAAAATAGAAATGTAGAAATACGGGAAATATGTGGGGCTAATTGATGGTTGGTTTGCGTGAATATGTGTGTTTCCAATGTTGGGTATCTTAAAACATCTGGGGCTATTAGAGGTTTTTAAGAATATAAAGTGTCTAATGTGCATAGAATGTTGGGTATTCACATGTGGGCATGTGAATTTTTAAAATTTTGAAAACTTGAAGACTCTAAACAAACTAATATGCATCAAAACTGGGCCTGAATTCCTCCCAGTAATAACAATCAATTTACCTGTCGAGATAACACAGTTGTGGCGTCCAGATGAGCAAAGGTAGTTGCAGGGGCTGGATCTGTCAAGTCATCAGCTGGCACGTAAATGGCTTGGACAGATGTAATGGAACCTTTCTTGGTTGTAGTAATACGTTCTTGAAGACCTCCAAGATCTGTAGCCAAAGTAGGTTGATAACCGACAGCAGATGGAATACGTCCAAGCAAAGCAGACACTTCTGAGTTAGCCTGAGATAGTTTAAAAAAAGAATAAAAATTAGCAACACTTCGCTGGACAGATATACTCATTCAAGAATGATGATAACTACAAGCTTACCTGGGTAAAACGGAAAATGTTGTCAATGAAGAGAAGCACATCCTGTCCTTCTGCATCACGGAAGTGCTCGGCCACCGTCAACCCAGTGAGTCCAACACGAGCACGAGCACCAGGGGGTTCATTCATTTGCCCGTAGACTAGAGCGCATTTACTCTCAGCCTGGTAATGAATAAATGAAAAACATGTAAGCTAACAGAAACATCAAACAAGATATAAACTAATATGCAATAAATAGTTCACAGATAGCAACCTGCTTTTCACCTAGCTTAATAACACCACTCTCAATCATTTCTCGGTACAAATCATTACCCTCACGGGTACGTTCTCCAACACCAGCAAATACAGAGAAACCACCTGACAGCGAAATTGAGAAGTAGTGAGATGTCAAAGACTTCAGCACAGTAGAGCTCCACAATATGTAATGCATGAAAACAGGAACTAACCATGAGCTTTAGCAACATTGTTAATCAGTTCCATGATAAGTACAGTCTTTCCTACACCAGCACCACCAAACAGCCCAATCTTTCCACCTCTTTGGTATGGGGCAAGAAGATCAACAACCTGGCAGAGAATAAAAAACACAATAATTTTGCATTCTACATGTAACTCAAATAATAATCATCTGGTGAAGAGCAAGTCAATCCAACAGAATCTTATTCATATATTTTAAGTACCTTGATACCAGTTACAAGAATTTGTTGTTCTGTAGCTTGCTCCACAAAGGCAGGAGCTTCACGATGAATTGGTAAAAAGTGCTCGGTGCCTGCAGAATCAATTGCTTGTTTAGTAAAGGCTACAACATTTATTCAGTCACTCTATACATAGTTACGAAACAGCAACACTTACTAAGATCGCCTCTATGGTCAATAGGCTCTCCGATGACATTAATGATACGACCTAGAGTGGCTCTACCAACAGGCACCTACAATTGAAACAAGAGGTGCAAAGTCAATATCACATGCCAAATAACACTCAAGTGAAACTAGTTAAAAAAGGTATTTTGCAGCAGTCGGGGATGGCCAAGGCACCAGCATTAGGCCCTGTAATCCCAAAAACTCTAATAGAGACATGCCACTCACTCAATTTAAAAACAAAATTGCAATTTCAAATCAATGGAAAGAAAATGCCATCCAATCAATTCTCAAACTAAAACTGAAGCATTTAGGGAGCTTTTAAGCTAACTTTGACGAAAGACTTATTTCACTATTCGTATAAGCAGAATTTAATCTAATTAGAAGAATGAAGCATCTAAAATTTTGAATGACCCAAAGTATAAGCTTCAAATGGAAGCATTTAGGGAATTTTTAGCCAAATTTTGACAAAAGACTAAATTTACCATTCCTACAAATAAAATTCAATTTAATTAAAAGAATGATGCATCTAACATTTTTTAATGACCTAAAGTATAAGCTTCAAAGGCTCACACACAAAAACAAAACAAAAATCAAACCAACCAAAATTCCAATATTCCAATCAGTTAATTAATTTTAAATTTCACACAAAGTACCCCAGATCTGGCAGCATACAATTCCCAAAAATCAATCTACATAACCAGCTCAAAACACAACAAACTCCAGATCCAATAACAAAATTACAGCTCAGAGAATGGTATAATACTCTGATTGGTTATTTGACCAATCAAAAAATGTGTAAATATAGATTTCATGTGATTAGTCGGGTGTGCACGAATCAGAGCTAGAAATTCTCCAAAATAATTTCCAAATAAATTCAACAGTCAATTAAGCTTCTTAATTTTTTTATTTCAAAAGCTTACAGTAATAGGAGAGCCAGTGTTAAGCACGCGCTGTCCTCTAACCAATCCTTCAGTACCATCCATAGCAATACATCTCACGACACTCTCACCCAAATGCTGCGCCACCTCCAACACAAGCCTGATCTGATTATCCAACACCTCCAGAGCAGTCAAAATCGGAGGCAAACCCTCTTCGAACCTCACGTCAACGACGGCTCCGATGACCTGGCAAACTTTACCGATCGCACCTTGACCAGTAAATTCATCCGTGATCTTCCCTGCGCCTGTACTACTCGGCGATTTCGATGGAGTAGTAGTAGGGGCTGCGGCAGCAGAGGTGGAGTATTGTGCGGCGAAGCGGTGGAGGAAATGACCGGCGGGAGAGGGGCGAGGAGAGGGTTTGGGAGCTGAAGCAAAAGGGGATCTGGGGCGTCGGGCGGCGGAGGAGCGGAGGAATGAGGCTAGAAGCCTCCGTGAAGCCATGGCGAATGGAATTTGATGTTTGATGATTTGTTTAGAGAGAGAAAGAATGGGAGAAATGAGTGAAGGCTGGCTAGGGTTTCTTGAAATAGTTTTTTTTTATAATATAGAGTGAGAGAGTAGTGACTCAGTCGAGATCGGAGATCATGTGAATTTACCTTTTACCCCTTCCGTATTACAGTGCTTGTAACTTGGTCCCAACTCCTATGTTAAAACTTAAAATCAATTTTAAAATGGCAAAAACTTCAAAAAAATGCAATTTTTTTTATGCATAAAAAATGCAAGATTGGTTACACTAATTTGAGATAAAAGAAAAATAAAATAATGTTGTCAATGTGCCTTGTTCCCTATAAGTCAACCAAAGAAATCAAAATACTATTCATCTCAATCTACAAACCCCAAACGGTTTGTCTACCGGGAGTTGTGGTTTGGAAAACTTCCCTGTAATTCTACATTTTAAGGTTGACATGTGAATTTTTTTTTTACGTGCTACCTCTTAGACAAGTTGTGAAATAAGGTCCAAAGTTCCACTTTTGCCCTTCTTTATTTTCATGTACCCCATTTGTTACCTCTCCAAAATTTCTCAACCATAAAAACTCTAATTTCTTCCCTAATTCATTTCTTCCCCATCCCCTAACTGTCGGCCGCACTAGCCGCGTCCAGTGGGCGGCCGTCGGTAAGGCCGCGGCCTTCTGGTCGCGATCAATCGTGGTGAGAACAGCCGCAAATTGTAGTTGTTCTGGCCGAATTGGTCACGGCAAAGATCGTGGCCTCACAGGTTGGCGTCGGTCACGGCCTTCTCACAAGGCTGTGACCAACGACGGGTGGGGTGGGGGGAATGGTGTGGGAGGTTGGAGTTGGGTGAGGGGATGAAGAAGAGGGTTCTTTTGGAATTAAGTCATAGGGTCATTTAGCAAGTAGGTTAAACATAAATGTTTTAAAAAATTATACATTGGTCCAAGTTTTTGTTAGATTTATCTTAAATATAAATTGAGTTCAATTTAATAAATAGTTGAGAATGAATATACATTACATCAATTTGTGATAATTATACGACAATAAATATATTGTTATTGAATGTAAAATGTGTATACAAGTACAACAAAATAAGATTTTTAGTATTTTTAAATGATACTAGAGTAAATTTGAATAAGATTTTTTGAATTTTTTGAATTCTTAAATTTAATGAAAGACAAATTCTAAATATTTTTCTTTACTATTATAGATGTGCCAAATTATATAAACTTTTCTTTTGATATAAAAATATTTTGTTTGATTAATTGTTAAAAAGTTTTTTGAAGTGCATAATTTTATAAATTTAATTAATTCTTGATTTGATATATATATATATATATTAAACCCCATACCCAAAATCCATGCTCTAAATTATAAATATACAAATATATTAACAAAGTATTTAGTAACGTCATTTAATAAATTAAAAATGAACATTTTCTTCTACATTTGCATACTATTTTTTTATTAATTATCTTTCTTATTTATTTTTTAATTCTTAATAAGAGTAAAATTAACTATAAATATTTTTCTTTATTTTTATACTTGTGTCAAATTGTATCTTTCTCATAATAATAATAATAATAATAATAATAATAATAATGTTGAGTTTTGGTCAATTAATCTAATTATGCACTACCATATGGTCAACAATGTTGACTTCGGTCAATTAATCGAGTCAATTATCAATTTCGGTTACGGTTAACCTAATTATACATTACATTAAGGTAAACAATATTGAT
Source organism: Penstemon davidsonii (assembly GCA_034814905.1). NCBI lineage: Eukaryota > Viridiplantae > Streptophyta > Magnoliopsida > Lamiales > Plantaginaceae > Penstemon > Penstemon davidsonii. The sequence continues at coordinate 28,227,655 of JAYDYQ010002534.1, forward strand.
TTTGGTCAATTACTCGAGCCAATTGTCGATGTCGGTTACGATTTACCTAATTATACATTACTCAATGGTCAACAATGGTGACTTCGTTCAATAAACGTATTGATTTGGATTATGATTAACTTAATTATACATTACCCTAAGGTCAACAATGTCGATTTTGGTCATTTAATCAAGCCAATTGTCAATTTAGATTACGATTAACCTAATTATACATTACTCTATGGTAAAAAATGTTGATTTCGTTCAATAATCGGGACAAGTATCGGTTTGGAATACGATTAACATAATTATGCATTCCCTATGGTAAACAATGTTGACTTTGATCAATTAATTGAGCCAATGATCAATTTCAATTACGATGAACATAATTATACATTACTATATGGTCAACAATGTTAACTTTAATCAATTAATCGAGTCAATTGTCAATTTCGGTTACGATTAACCTAATTATACGTTACCCTAAAGTCTGTTACGATTATCTTAATAATACATTACTATATGGTCAACAATGTTGACTTCCGTCAATTATCGATTTCAGTTATGATTAACCTAATTATACATTACCCTAAGGTCAACAATGATGATTTTGGTCAATTAACCAAGTCAATTGTCTATTTCAGTTACGATTAAACTTATTATATATTACTTTGGTCAACAATGTTGACTTCATTCAATAATAATTTGATTTTCATTCAATATAAGTATTAAAAATAAAATTTAGATAATAATTAATGGAAACACTGTATAAATTTACTCGATTATGAAAGTTTACTCGATTATGATTTAAAAATACTGAAAATTCATGTTTTTTGTACTTTTATACACATTTTGTGTTTAGTAACAATATATTCATTATTGTGGTTTTTTTATATAGTTTAATAATAGTTTTTTTTGGTAGTTATTTGTTTTTAGTTCAATGAAATTTCTAATTTAACAATATTGATATAATTATCGTTTATCAGAAAACAATATATTCATTATCTCAATATTATAATCTCATAAACACTTAAAATGTGAATTATAAAATTATAAATTAATCTAAAGTTCCCAAATATTTATTGAATTGAACCCAATTTCCAAATATTTATTGAATTGAACCCAATTTCCAAATATTTATTGAATTGAACCCAATTTATATTTAAGATAAACCTAGCAAAAATTTGGACTAATATATAATTTTTTTAAACATCTATGTTTGACTTAATTGCAAAAGAACCCTATTCTCCATCCCTTCACAGCCTCACCCTTTGACTTACTTTTTTTTAAAAATTCTTTGATTTTGACTTTAACTGATCTAATATGAAATCAAAATTTTAATAGTTTTGATGTCTTTATTTGATTCACATCTCAATTTTGACTTTGCAAATTCTGGTGATAGCATATGAGGTAATCGGATTTGTGCCATGGAGGACAAGGCATGCCTTTTTTCTTTAAGCTTAGTTTACCTACTTCAGAAACAATGTCAAAAGACCAGATTTTCCTACGAATATGGTGGGTAGTGTTTGGAGGACCAATTTGTATGTTTTAGTGGACCTTGCAATTTTAAAATCTGATCAGAATTCAATGTCGATTGTCAGTCTCGTCTCTTCAATTATCACATCCACATACTCATATTCCCCTGTAGATTTTCCGAAATTCTATCCTACCGCCGACACACCAATTGCCCAAAGAAGAGTTTGGGAAGAAGAAAAGAGGGTTGTGGAATTGCCATAAATAACACTGGGGAAAAAGAAAAATGAGTTGGGGAAAAAAAGTTACGGAGATCAATTTGGGGATTAATTTTCTTACAAATTCGAACCAGGGCGAAATGGTAATTTCATGGTTAAAATAAATAAAACCACCGGCTAATAGTAACTTGCTAAGCCGGTGACATAAAAATTATTATTTTATTTTTCAAGTGTAATTTGGGCCAAAACTCTCGGGAGGTCTTTCCAACCCCAGCTCTCCCTAGACACTCCCAACTCCAAAATTCCAAATCTTTCATTTCTCCTAATATTTTGTAAATCTAAACTCTCCCAAAAAAATGTAGTAAACTTACAATTTATATTGCTCTATTAAAATTTGAAGAAAAGTAAAAGAAATACCTCTCTATTTGTGCTTAATTTTATAGCACTTCTATGGAGAATGAATATTTTTCTTTTTTTTTTATAATTAAAATATGAGACTTACATATCAATATGTACTTCATACTCATCTATAAATTTAGTACTTCATGTAATTTCAAGTATTACGAAAACTGCAAAATTAAGACTCAAGATAAAAAAATAAATGAAATTGAAGTAGGGGCGAAGTCGTTCAAAATTAAAACAAATAAAAATAAAAATTGATGTCTTCCAATAAAATACTATTACATTGAGCCAGGTTTTGGCCTAAAGCAAAATTTAAAAGTAATTTAAAGAATGAATTATGCTTAAGATCAAATAACCACTCCTAGGAGTACCAGTGAACAATGATCCACACCCTTAATTCAAGAATATGAGCATCACTATCATCTTTTAACTCAACATCCAGAGCAATATTCATACTTTATGTAACTGGTAAAAAAATTGAAAATACAATAGTATTAGAATTACTGTAAATCTACTTTAAACCAAAAATATGTGCATGAACATGAACATGAACCCATTCGGAATGGCGAAATTTTTTAATAACAAAATCAGTAACCTGGAAATGAATTTTTCACTCACCTCTATTTCTTTTTTAAATGTTAAAAAATATTTAAAGTTTGTTACTTTGGAAGTTGAACCCTTGACCTTAGGCCATCTCCAGTGGGTATGGACTCCCCTTCCCCCCAGACTCCCATTCCCCTCAGACTCCCCTTCCCCTTCACACTCCTCTTTTTATAGTCATCTTCAGTGATTCAATCTTCCCATTCTATTTAATTCCAATTTTCATACTTCCCCACTCTCACTTAAGAAAATGATAATAATAATAATAATAATCATTTCGGAATTCTTCAAGCTCGTTTCGCCATCATAAAGCAACCCGGCAGGGGATGGGATACTAGGGACCCAGGAACATTATGTTGACATGTATCATCCTTCACAATATGATTGTGGAGGACGAATCAAATGAATACGCCGATGATGACCTAGATGACGATGATAGTGATCCCACAATATCTCGTAGGGCCCGAGCCACCATTTATCACCAAGAAAGAGGCACTACTTTGGATTTGAATCCAAGAACAAGTCCTATATCCCTAGAAAAATATATGTTCCGTCGTCACCAAATACGATCAGTAGAAGTCAATCGCCAACTTCAAGCCGACTTAGTCGAACATGCGTGGTTAACACACGGTCCAAATGGTGGTCATATGCAATAATTCCAATATATATTTGATAGGGTTATGTCGTTTCTAATTTAATTTATCGTATTTAAATTATGTAACCAGTATTCTATTTTTAATCCACTAGTCGTATTTAATTTCAATGTATTTAATTTCCATAATTTTTTTTTACAATGTGATTAAATTTCAAACAATAAATTAAATTAACGTTGAGTTTATTACATAAAAGTTACAATATTACAAGTAATAAAATTAAATTAATGTTAAGTTTATTTTCATTTATTCCACAAAATTCTAATTCTCATATTGTTCCACTCACTTAATAAAATTAATAATAATAACAATTAATAAACATTGTACATAAAATTACAATATTAGAAGTTAACAAAGTACAAATTATAAAAAAATATATTAGAAGTTAACAAATTACAATATTAGAAGTTAACAAATTACAAATTAACAATGTAATAGACTTAAAAAAATACATTAACTACAAAAAAAAAAAAAAAAAAAAAGAAATAGGGGCTGGTCAACCCAACAAGAGATGTGTGGGGAGGTGGGTGAACCCACCGTCCCACACCCCTCTCCCCTCCCTCCCCCCTCCTCATTAAAGTGTATTTTTCCCCCTCCCACATGGATTTACCTTCCCCTTGGAGCATTGGAGATGCCCTTAGGAAAAACTCAATGACTTACAACCACTTAAGCCAAACACTTTTTTATGAGATTATCTCTAAACAAATATACTACTGAAACATTTGCAAGCTAATGAATTATAATTAGTTTGTGATAATTAATGTTAAATACCTAATATTTCACTAGTTCATCAAATGAAATATTTGTCTTTTGTAAATATGAGTATTAATCTCTTTCAAGTGATATATTTTTTTTAATATAAAATTTGTTTGTCTTTTTTTTTTTTCAAACTATAATATTAGGATAAAAGAGGCAAAATTTTAAATTCATAATTATATATTATGCAAATTCAATTTTTAAGAGATTGGATTTTATATTTTGTATATCGCAAAAGTTTATTGTAAAATTATTAATCTATTTTTTACTTTATTTTAAATATTTTTAATTAAATATTGTTATTTTTATATTTGTAATATTTTATTAATTAATTTTTTATTTAAATTATTATTATGATAACATAAGTTAATAATATTATATGATAACTTGAAACATATAGACTAAATTTTAAGTTTTTGTAAGTATTGTAGAAATATTGTTTCATTTTTTTTGTACATAGTATAAATATTAAGATTACATATTAACATTACATAATAATAATATCATACCACCGGCGGTTCACCGGTTCATTATTCGGTCCGGTTTTGAAAACATTGACCCAATCTCAATTGCATCTAAACCTCCAAAAAGAAAATCTCAGTTGACCATCCAAACAAAGTACAAAAACATCGCCAAACAAAAAACAAAGCACCAAAAGTAACTAAAATTTGAAGGTAACTTTTTTTTATATAATTAAAATTTGAAGGTAACCAATCCATGTAGGAAATTAACCAAACAACAAGAAATATTTATCTTTAATACTAAATCACTGAAATAAAGTATAATCTCAAGAACACCCACAATATATTCTATCTATAACAGGATCACATGTTATTGCTTGAATATGATATATAAAAAAAATAGAATTAAACATGGAATTGAACCTGATTTCGCTGATGTCATGGTTGGATATTCTCCAAAAGACAAAACAATGAATCTTACAAGAGGGTGGATGGACATGTAGGTCTGATTATTTTCTGATGGGGATTGAAAAATAATCACATGTATTTATCCTCTTCTTAAGGACCATTGCTCTTCCAATACATTTAGTGTCTAATATGAGTCTGACTCATCAATAATAACATATTAAACATTTAAGCTTTCAACATTAAGCCCACATAATTATAAATGAATAGGGGTGGGCATTCGGTATCGGGTTTTGGGAACCCGTCCCGTCCCGGTCGGGATTTTGTAGTTTGGGACGGGAAGTATGGTTGATTTTCTGGTTTCGGGAAACCCGAAAACCAGACAAACTAAATCGGGACGGTATTCGGGAAATATTTCACACCCAATTGGGAAAACCGAATCCCGAATTTCTTATTATACAAAATAAATTACCCCTTTCAATCAATCTCTTACTCCCAAACCCAAGCCTCATCACCTACCCCATGTTCTTGAAATTAACAATTCATGACCATAAATAAAAATATAATGCTATGAAGGAGCAAAATAAAGAAAAGTGTGCTATTTCTACCATATAGGAGTTTAAAATTACTATTTTCGGGAAACCCGAATCCCGATCCCGAAAACCCGATATTTATCGGGAAACCGAGATACCGGGACCAAGTCAATTCAAATGGAATTCGGGTAGTAAAAATCAAAACCCGAATCCCAAAAATCCCGTCTCGAATTACCCGAATTCCCGAAATCCCATCCCGATCCCACCCCTATAAATGAATAAAATTTCAAAACAATTTATATTCCATCAGATCACTTAAGTATATGTTGGGCCTTAATTAAATAGTTGGTCCATATGTTATAATTAACAGATGTTAGCCCACAAACTAGGAAATTGCCATCAATCCATTTAAATATAATATTTCTAAATTCAGACAAAGGAGTAAACACATCTCCACATGTATGTGTTAACAAAATCTTTGGCATGCACATATATTATAAGATTTCGGATATGTTGTTCATTTAATTTATTCTTTGGAAAGGGAAAATGTCTTGAGAAAAAAAAATTAAGGTGATTAAGATCACATTAGAACTTTATTGATAAAAAAATATCACATCAAAAGAGAGAGAGGTTGAGGATGGAGATGTGCGTAGCGGGGACAGTGCATACATGGCATATTGTCATTTCATAGTTTTATCCTTTAGTTTTTTGTTGCCGAAACGTAAAGTACACAAGTTTTTAGGTCACGTTTGGAAGATTAATAAATCGGTAACGTGACTGTAAAAATACTAAGATAATGTCAGTTTTAGTCTTACAACTTATTGATAATTACATATTTTATACATGATATACATATGTTTTTTTGGAGGATATAAAATAGAAAAGCATGACAAATTTGTGATAAGGTTGTTGCTTATGCATCTAAAATGCCATTTTAGAGAAAGAAATAGTCTTTCTTTTTATGCATATTTTATACATCTTAAACGCCAATTTTTTTTTGATAATACTAATATATTAGATAATGCACCATTACAATTAAAAGTGATGAGTTTATGATAAGGTTGTTGCTTATGCCAAAACAATTTATCTAATGTCAAATCAAAGTTGTATTGGCTGACTATTATACCATTATTCATTTTCCAGCACAGTCGTTTCTAAGCTTGCATGGATGCCTAATTTCATATCAATTACAGTGATGCTCCACTCTCAACTGCAAATTAATAGCCAATATGGATAATTGCTAAAATATTAAGTTAGCATCACACATTTTACCCTTTAACTAATGTTTCATTTACTCCCTACTCAAATTCATTGTAAAATTGGAACCCTTTAAGGGAGGGGGGGGGGGGGGCCCTTTCATATGGGGTGTTTGGAGATAAACTAAAAACTTGTATGGAAAAAAAGGGATTAAGAAAAAATACAAAATATGAACAATTTCCAAAGAAACACCTTAAGGATGTGTTTGGTTTGTGGAAAACACTGAGTAAAATGAGTGAAAATCATGAGTAAAATATTTTACCTGTTTGTTTATAGGGTATTTTAGTCAGAAAATATTTTACATGAAAACTTGAGTAAAAAAATTTACGCTAAAATAAAGAAACACAATTTCCCCAAATTTTTTGAGGAAAAGTGAAAACCTTAGAAAAAATAGACATGGTCCATCCCATTCTCTGCTCTCACTCTCTCTCCAATTCCACTGCCTCTTTTCCCGCTCTCATCAAAACTCTTTTGTCCAGGGCGTCCAAACTCGTATCAGGTTCATTTTCATGTAGAACTTCTCCCGTATGAATGTGAATCCTCGATTACCATCAATGAACTTCTCAAGCGGTCCGAAAGCACCACTTCGTCGAGGTCAAACTTCGAATTTAGGGCACCCAATCATGAATTCTCAGAGAAATAGAGATTAAGATGACAATTTAATGGCTTGGATGAGATGGACGATGATGAAATTGAAGTAACTGAAGGGGTATAGTTCTAAATCATATCTTCTCTTTGAGTTAATGACTTGTATAAATTGATACTATTCATTTTGTGTGTGTATCATTTTGCAAAATTAACACAAGCATACAATTTAATTTTGAGTTTCCTTGTCTGCTAGTGATATGGATTTATGTTGTTAATTGGTTCTTAACTTAATTATGCTTTGCCCCATGATAGAACTTGATTTTTGTATAGGGTTCATATATCCACAGTGTTTGGTGAGTTTTAAGTGCTTGAGAATTCTAATGGAGTTTAACATACATTTATTGGATTTTTTTGTTGTTGTCTATAGCTATTAATTAGTTATTATGGGGCTTTATATCATGCTTTTCTTTTACTTAATGTGGTTTTTTTTCATAGAAGGACGACCATGATCACCATGAAAAATTAAGAAAATGGGTTGCTACTTGTGTAGTTACTTATGCTGCCTTTCTTTGTTCATTGATAAGAGGCTCAAATTATGAAAATGACTCTAGCTTGGAAGAGTCGGATTATGAAAGACATAGTATAGTTACCCGACTCACGAAAAAGAAAGATGGGATTGTCGTGAACAATTACGCATGGGAAAAAATTCTTTTGCGAATCTCCTGTGCATACTTAAAGGAAGGGGTCTTCTTAGAGATACAACACGTAGTAGCATAGAAGAGCAAGTGGCAAAGTTTTTGAACATAATTGGTCATAACCTAAAGTACATGATAATTAAGTTCAAGTTTAGACGTTCTAGTGAGACAATTAGCCGACATTTTCATCAAGTGCTTCGAGCAATTATATCTTTGGAAGATATATTCTTAAAACAACCAAATGGAGACGCTTCCTACACAAATTAAAGACAGCCAAAAAATTTGGCCACACTTCAAGGTAAACTAGTCAAATAATTGAAAGTTTTCCATAAATCGGTTGGTATTAATTACATTAACGAGTTAGTTACATGATTGTGTAGGTGCAATTTATGGCACTCATGTGCGTGTTGAAGTATCAATTATCGATGCACCAAGATATCGTGGGCGCAAGTGTCACCCATCTCAAAATGTATTAGCTGCATGCACTTTTGACTTGATGTTTACTTATGTACTTCATGGATGGGAAGGATCAACTTCAGATTCTAGGATTTTAAGCGATGCTTTGACTAGAGAAATTGATTGTTTAAGTGTTCCTCAAGGTTAGAAATTTGATCAAATTAAATAGAAGTCCTTAATTAATGGTTAAAATTTTCTTTTTCTATTACTCATTAATAATGTTTGTATCTCTAGGTAAATATTATCTTGTAGATGCGGGTTTTTAGTTAAAAATGGGTTTCTTACTCCTTTCCATAGTACTCGCTATCATCTTAAAGAGTACAGTGTTCATGGACCAGAAAATCTTCAAGAACTTTTCAACATGTGACATGCAAAGCTAAGAAATGCAATTGAACGATCTTTTGGAGTTTTGAAAAAAATATTTCCAATTTTGAGAAGTGGGACATAAACTCATTTTAGTGTTGATACTCTTGCTGACATCGTATTGGCAGGTTGCATCCTCCACAATTACCTTATGGGTGTCGATCCTGATTAAAAGCTTATTGCAGAGGTTGATAAAGAATTGGCGAGAAGGTAGGCTGAAATTTGTCCAAGCTTAGTTGATGAGTATAGGGAAGGATAACTTTTAAGAGAACATATTGCACTTGATATGTGGAGAAATTATAATATACGTCGTCGATTTTAATAGATTTGATGAGGTTTTATTAACTTTAATTGTCTTTCTTATATTGACTTGGTGTCTCAAATTGAGTTATTTTGAATAATTTTATTATTGAATTGAATTGTATTGTTTAGTCATTGTTAGTTTTCATATAACTTATCTTGATAGATGTGATTTTATATGATATCATTCTATTATTGTGATTGGTAAAAAAGATTGAATACCTATCTTATAATAAGCTTTTTATATATAGTATAATGTTGATCAAGACGATGCAAATAAAAATTTGAAATGTAATGATGCCATGGATGATAGCTTAGTTGATTCACTTAAGGAGCAAAACCTGAAAGGACAAAAGATTGGTGGAACTTTTACTAAAGCTGCCTATAGAGCTACATCAAGAGCGGTGTCTGATAAGTTTAACATTGTTTGTGATCCAACCCATGTGAAGAATCGTGTAAGGACTTTGAAGTAGCATCTTGCATTGCTCAGAGATATGCTAAAAACTGGTAGTGGATTTGGATATAACGACTCAAACAAAATGATAGAAGCAGAACCTCCGGTATGGGCAGTTTATATTAAGGTAAACCTATGGTTGTTTTTAGATTTTTTATTTAAATGTGAGATATAATTATGGAAGAATTCTACCAACCTGTTGTTTTATTTGTTAATTCGGTTATTACTTGAAATGTTTGTTGTACAATGTTCTATAAACCTATTGATGTTTTAGAAAATGTAACATGTTGATTTCATGAATTTTAGTACTGCTTGCTTGTCTATCAGTTCAATTGTATGAAAATTCACAAATGCATCTAAGCATACAAACATAGCATAGGTTGTTTGTTGTTATGTGGGAAATAGGCTCGAATGCTCTGATGAAGTCCTAATGTTTTTTTACTTAATTCATTGGCAATTATGATTATTTTGAAATATCTGCAACTAATGACAACATATTTGGTTGTCGGTAAAATTTGGTACAAACATATTTGATGAGTAGTACTTCAAAAATTAAGAACTTGGTACTAGCTTGATGTTAATGGAAATGGATGGATGTTAAAGCTATAATGGTTACTTTAGTTGTGAATTTGATATTGGTGGTATTCCAATGGCCATCAAATTTGAGGAATTGGAGAAAGAAAAAGAACGAAATAAAATAATTAATAAATAGATTGACTAGAAGGGCATAATAGTCCATATAGACTTTTGCTTTGGGTTAATGAAAAATGCTCTGGCTATATCACTAGCCTTATGATAATCCTTAATATCATTTGGTTGTTCTAATTTTACTGATGTAGATTAAAAATATCGAACCAAAATTAGTCCACAATCATCAGAAAGCTCTTTCTTGTTCTTACTAACTTGCTTTCTACGTCCTCGACCTAGCCTACAAAACTAAAATATCGTTAGAGACTAGCCCGATGTTTATTCCAGCGAAGCCCCTTCAATGCTTAAGTAAATATTGGATCTTGAACTTAAAAGGCAAGAAGAACAAGTGTAAAAAGAGTATTGAATGTGTATCTTGTGTACCTTAAATGACAACATATATCTTTATATAGGAATGGTTGACATAGGGAGTGTACTTAAAATATCTAGCAAGGTGGTACAGTTGCAGCTTGGGGGGAAGTTCCCCCTACTATGCGAAATGACGATCATCATAATTGTTTATAATGGAAATTGATATTATTCTAATTTGGTGAGCACCAAGTGACTCACTATAGGGAATTTAGGAGGCAGCACTAACGGTGGTCCAATGATGTTCCCTAATATATAAGAAAAGAAGGTGACGTAGGTGAATGCCTTATAGAAAGTTGCGAGTTTCTGGAAGATGATCTCCCATATGCCTATCCGGATCGGCCACTACCTCTGAACATTTCCTGGATGGAAACTCTCAGTTGATATCTTGGTGAACTATGTGAATAGGAGTGAAAAATGAACCGAGTAACTCGGTACTCGGTACTCGGTTCGGCACGAACTCGTTCGAGCCGAGCTTGACCAAAATTTGAGGCTCGAATGAAATTTTGAGCCGAGTTCACTCACTTCCTTGTTCGACTCGTCGAGCACGTGAACATGGCGGCCAATGGGGCACTTACGTGGGAATAGTTTACACATACCAAACCATATAATTTTCCTTCTTTTATCACTTTCGGAGTTTCTATCTTGAACTCGAGCCAAGCCCAAACAAAAATTTGTTTGAATGGCTCGAGCTCGAGTCGAGCCCGAACACATGGGCCTATTCTCAAGCCCAAATTCGAAGACTCTTTTGTTCGGCTCGTTTGGGCTCATTTTCAGGCCTATATGCGAGAACTCCCCATCTTTCCCATAATTGGTCCGAGGGGGTGGGGGGGGAGGAGGGCTTGGCAAGAGACCAGGATTGAAATCAAGAAAACGGAAAATTATCAATTGTCTTTTGTACGAATATCATGTGCCGGTATAGCATAAATTAGATATAAAAAGAGTAACTTTTGATATGTTTTAAGCAAGCAGAAATTGATCATTTTCATTGTTTTTTCTCCCATAATCAAGAGGTTATTGGTCTGACAAAAATACGGTTTAAGCAAATAACTAAAATACATAACGACAATAATGAGGTCTTATTTCCGTATTAAATATAAAAATTTCTGAAGAAAATTATTTGAATATGTTCTACACTCGAACAAGTGGCCTTCTATCAACTACTAAAAACACTTTTCTTCTATATGCAAAATCTTACTACGAGACAAGGAGAAAATAAAGTTGAGCATTGCTCACAATAACTATTGAAAACAACTTATTCACTTATAAATTTGACAAAAACCTTCCTATGATTTATGAAGCAATTTCAATTGAGCTTTTTTGCTAGTTAAAAAATAACACATGTTTCTTTTTTTGCTATTTAAAATAACATGGGATTTTTTTTATATATATTTAGACAAAGCACAAGGGGTGTTTTTGCATTTAGATATAAAAGAAATGAACACTCCATGCAAAATTTTGCATTATCAGCTCAAAATTTCACCAAGTAAGAATTTCTACAAGAATTCATCAGTTAGACAAAAATCTCAAACAAAAACATATATACTAAAACCCGATTAAAACTCTAAAATTTCACCTTCCAGAATGCTCCGAACAAGGAAATGCTCTGAAGTAGAGGAAAGGTAGCTTCTGAAGGGCTTCTCGAGTGAAGAAAGGTGAGAGGAATGCTTCGAAGTAGAGGAAATGAAATGATAATTTCTTTTTTCGGGAGGTAGAGAAATGCTTATGGAAGGTTTTCTTTTTTTCGGGAGGTGGAAGTATAAAAATGAAGCTAGGAAATGAAATGGGGAAGATTAAATTATTTGTATTTTTTGGTTTGATTTGATGTTAGAGTGTAAGCAAGCGTGGGGAATATGAGAAGGTGATAGTTGTATTTTTAGGAATAGTAATTTTGAATTTTGACTGTTATCACACATATTGGATATGTAATTTTTATTGTTATCACACATGTCGGATATGTATATGACACATCCCGAGTGTCTCAAAAATAAAACTCAAAAAATTGGATTGATTTGAATTATATTGAGCTTGAAATTTAGTGTTTGAGCTTGATTTGATTTCTTAACGAACCGAGCTCAAACTAGCTTTTATTGAACGAGCTCGAGCCTAGTATCGAATGAATCGAACTTTGTAGTACTACTATCTCTGAACTCCTTTGAACTCCAAATCAAAGGTTGTGCTTTGACTCATTTCTTGGGAATCAATTTTCCAGCAAACTTCCAATTAAGAATGGATTGTAGTTTACTATTTTTATGCTTATAATAAGTTGTTTCAAATCTTTTGCTTGATTTTTTTTTCAATTATGGGAAAATATATCACAGAAATGCTGAGAGCTTTAATATCATCAAAGTTGTGGCCAATACACCCCATGCAATGCAATCACTTTCCAGCAACACCCTTCGCCATCCTAGAGCCTTTACGATATCTCAATTTTTCAAACCATTTATATCAAATATTTCAATGTTTATTAAGGATAAACAAATATCAATTAATTCAATAAAAAAATAAGTTACTTTGATTAATTCAATGGATTATTTTCATAATTTTGTATACATGTGTGATAAAAATGATGGATTATGCACATCTCAATTCTAATTTAAAACTACAATTGCACCCTCAATAGAGAAAAGTATGTTCGTACGTCCAATAAATTAGTCTAAGTTTCAACTTGACGTAGATCAAGGGTACAAGCAATGTAAATTTTATTAGTAATGCGATCTCTATAGTAAATGTATCTAACGACTAAATAAGATTTTATAAATTAAATAAAATTTTAGAAGTTTCAATAAAATATTTAGTTAGATCTTAGGTTTTAATTTAAAAAAAAAAAAACATTTTTTTTACATTTTTGTATATCTTTTACATCTTTATTTAACATTTCATTCTTTGGCTTTTCTACAAGGATTGTTATTTGTTGTTCAAGGAGCGTGCATTCAGACAAGAGCAAGAGAGAAATCCAAACTTTGTGAACATAGGAAAGTAAATACTGAAGAATGTAATGGTGTACCCCTGACTACTAAGGCACTTGACAGCTTCTTTCTAGTAGTTTATACTTCATCCAAGATTGAACATAAAAAGGTCAAATTATATAAAAGAAAATAAACAAAAGAAACCCTTGTTTTAGTTGTTATTTCCATGTAGAAGTGACAAGCTTTTTTCATTTTTTGTTTTTACTAGAAAAATGCACGTGTTTTGAACATGCCTAACTAATTTCACATGTTCATTGCAAATACTATTAAATATGTCATTGTTGTTTTTTGAGTTGTTTATGAATTAATGTTCTCTTACAATGTTATTTAAAATTTGATTATGTGTGTGGACAAGGAAATAAAAAACTTTCCAACAATTTCAATGATATTCAAGCAGTACAAACTGATACAGAGCTTCAACAATTCAAAAGTAGAGCCGTACATGATTGGTAGCGCAAGCTCACAGACGTTGCCTATGAGATGAATGACATCTTCAATGAATGTGCAACTCATGTGTAAATAGCAAAACACATCAACAATAAAGTAAGTCTTTCTAAATTGAAAAATATTTTCAGTCGCCACAAAATTGGAAAGAGGATGAAAGAGTCAAGGAGGCATGTAAGAACTTGGATGTAGTTACTGTTGAGCGTGCAATTTTTTTTTACGTGAAATGGTTGTTCCGAGATGGGATGAGCTTGATACCATAAGTGAGACAACATAATTGGTCTTGGAGGGCTTGGCAAGACAACATTTGCTCAATTGGTCTTCAATGATGGACGTATAGTTGGGCATTTTGAGATGCAAATTTGGGTTTGTGTTTCTAATAATTTTGATTTGAAGACATATTGCATAAGGCAATAACGGAATCTGCAACTAACTGTGAAGATGTTTCGGATATAGAGAGGTTAAATGTGTTTTGCAAAATCGCATTGAAGAGTTGTTACATCAAAAAATATTGTTGCTAATGTTGGATGATGTGTGGAATGATAATCAAGAGAAGTGGTGCATGCTTAAAAATGTTATAGCGTATGGATCAAAAGATTCTTCAATAGCCGTCACCTTGATATCTTTTGAACAATTCAAGCACATGACTTTTTTCACAGTAATCATATTCACTCTACTCAAAACATCACAGTATCATAATTTTGCTAAGTCTAACTCATCAAAAGTTGCATGTTTAAACACTCAAATACAATCCTAATATTAGAAGAAAAATCCAGAGCTGGAAAGAAATAAAATAAGGAGACAATTTTGAGTAAACCATTTCCCAAAAACTGAAAGTGCAACTTCCTTGATCTATTGCCATGTTAGTAAGTGGGAGTCTGACCGAGTAGTGATGCTTTGAATAAAGCAAGTTAATTAGTATATTTGGACCATACCACCGATTGAACTTTCTTATGAATGGAATCATTAAAATTTTCCAGGAATGAACAAGAACAACTAGGAATTATATTGTACCTTTGATTTTAGACTCGTCGTTGTTCAATTGATTTAGTATCACTTCTATAAGCGAACCCCCAATCCCATGGTTTTCAACCTCCAAATTGGTCAAACCTACCATAACAATAGAGGCCGATAATAAACCACAAGTAAAATCACTACACAGGGTGGACATATTTTAGAAGACCCCATGTAGAGTGTAAACAAAGACAAGATAATTCCTTCCCCGAATTGGCCCAGCAGCAGAATAAACTCCGTGATATTATGTTGTACAATGTTTGGATCATCATGGATTAGTTCGGCATCCACGTACTGGAGAAATTCTTCCGACCATTTTTAGAGTTTCATTGTCCCCCAGTAGGATAAAACTCTGAGAAACAAAAAGAGGACTGCAGAGACGATGTTATGACGTGAGGGTGAGGGTTTATCAAGTTGAACAGTGCATATGCCCAGAGAACAACAGCTGCAGCAATCCACACGTATTTGGATATTCTCATAAGTTGAACGAAACACCTCATGAATAATTGCGCTAGTTCACGACATATTTTGAAATGATTGTTATCCAATCAAGTATCTGAAACATCCATTCAAAAATTTGAAATGTGATGAATGAGAATGTGAGAGACTTCCAGCACATAACTTGACAGATAAGTCGGATGCTGATAACTGGTTTTTGTTCCAGGAGCCTGCTTTCGGACAAGAGCAAGATGAAAATCCAAACCTTGTAAACATAGAACAAATAGTGAAGAAGTGCAATGGTGTATCCTTGGTTGCTAAGGCACTTGGAAGCCTATTTATATTAGTTTCTATATCATCCAAAAATACGTGGGAGATTAAACATAAAAATGTCAAACTATGTTAAAGAAAATAAACAAAAAAAAAATCTTACTTTAGTTGTTATTTCCATGTATAAATAGCAATAATTTTTCATTTTTTATTTTTAATAGAAAAATGCACGTATTTTGTACGTGGCTAACTAATTTCACACGTTAACGGCAAGAACTGTTAGATATGTTATTGTTGTTTTTAAAGTTGTTTATAAATTAATGTTCTTATATAATGTTTTTTTAAATTTTATTATGGATGTGAACAAGGAAATTAAAAAAAAATTCAACAATCTCAATAATATTCAAGCAGTACTACCATTCAGAAGTAGAGCCCTACACGATTGGTTGCGCAAGCTCACTGACGTTGCCTACGAAATCGATGACATCTTGGACGACTACGAAACTCATATCTCAATATCAAAGCACAACAACAATAAATAAGTATTTCTAAATTGAAAATAGTTTCTATCGCTACAAATTCGAAAAAATGATGAATGAGACATGTGAGAACCTGGATGTGGTTGATGCTGAGAGTGCAAATTTTCATTTACGTGAAATTGTTGTTTCGAGAAAGGATGAGCTTCATACCATACGTGAGATGGTCTCTATCTTAAATTATACTAATCATATTTTTAAAAGAGATCAAGAAAAAGAAGATTGTTGATGTATTGGCGAACTATGTGAAAGACCATCAACAACTCTTTGTCCTTCCCATAATTGGTTTTGAGGGGCTTCGCAAGACAACGCTTGTTCAATTGGTCTTCAACGATAGGCGAATAGTTGAGAATTGTGAGATGAAAATTTGGGTATGTGTTTCTAATAAATTTGACGTGAAACATATTGCTTAAGGCAATAATGAAATATGCAACTAAGAGTAGAGATTTTTCGGGTATAGAGAAGTTAAATGCTTTGCAAAATCGCATTGAAGAGTTACTAAATAAAAAATGATTCTTGCTAGTGTTGGATTATGTGTGGAACGATAATCAAGAGAAGTGGGCATTAATTTTGGAGGTGACGATGAGAACATTAATTTTTCCTTTCACCTATTTGCAGAATTTAACTAGCATGTTTACAAATTTGAGAGAATTCGAAGAAAAAAACCTCCTACCAATCACATAAATTAAGTAAAAACTACAATAGCAAATCCTGAACTATGCATTGACGATCATGTTGGAGTAATTACTTATAAGTATGTGCAACTACACTTGTTCGACTATAGAGTTTAGTTTCACATTGTAGAACAAATTAATAGATATGTTTTGTTTCATAATTGTTGGATTGATTATAGGTGTGGACAAGGAAATGAACAAATTGTCCAACAGTTCCAATGATATTCAAGTAGTACTAGTTGATGGAGAGCTGCAACAATTCAAAAGCAGTACTAAACTGAAAAAATATTTTCTTTCGCTACAAAATCAAAAAGAGGATGAAAGAGGTATATGAGAACTTGGATGTGGTTAATGTTGAACATGCAAATTTTCATTTATGTGAAATGACTATTCTGAGATAGGATGAGCTTGCTATCGTACGGGAGACGGGCTCCATCTTAAGCTATAGTAATCATATTTTTCGAATAGATGAAGAGAATGAGAAGATAGTTGATATCTTGTTGAACCACGTGAAAATGACATTAAGAAATATATGTCCTTCCCATAATTGGTGTTGGGGGACTTGGCAAGACAACTCTTGCTCAATTGGTCTTCAATGATGGGCAAATAATTGAGCATTTTGAGATGAAATTTTGGGTTTGTGTTTATGATAATTTTGATTTGAAGACATTGCTTAAGGCAATTATGGAATCTGCAACTAAGAGTAGTGATGATTCGGGTATAGAGAGGTTAGATGCATTGCAAAATCGCATTCAAGAGTTGCTAAATAAAAAAAGATTCTTGTTAGTATTGGATGATGTGTGGAACAATAATCAAGATATATGCTTAAAAATGTTATACCATGTGGATCGAAAGACTTTTCAATAGTCGTCACCACACGTCTCAAGAAGGTTGTTGATATCATGGGAATTCTTCTAGCACATAACTTGACAGATATATCCGATGATGATTGTTGGTTATTGTTAAAGGAGCGTGCATCCAAAAAAGAGCAAGAGGAAAATTCAAACCTTGTGAAAAGCAAATTGTAAAGAAGTAGAACTGTAATGGTGTACATTTATCTCATAAGGCACTTGGAAGCCTCTTGCGATTTAAGAGGGAAGAGAATGAATGGCTTCACTTAAAGGAGATTGAACTTTGGAGTTTACCCTCAGAAGAAACTTCAATCTTACCAGCACTAAGATTGAAATATCATAATTTTCCTCTAGAGTTGAGAGAATGTTTAACTTATTGCGCAATTTTTCTAAATGCAGTAGGATTAAGAAACATGGACTAATCCTCTTATGGATGGCATATGGATATATCTCATCTAGTGAACATCAAAATCATAGGATGTCGTTATGAAATATGTAAGGAGTTAGTTGTGCGATCGCTTTTCCAAGATGTGTGCACGGATGATTGGGGCCATAGTACTTTCACCTTGCACGATATTATTCATGATCTTGCCCAGTCGATCACAGAGAACAAATTTGTTGCAAAACTACAAGCAAATAAAAATAGCAGAAACACCTCAAATAGTAGAATTCGTGAAGTGGAGGTGGATTCTTCTTATTCATGCTTGCCTCTTAGCCTTACAAATTTCCAGCGTTTGAGAACATTAAAAACAATATATTTCATATATTTAAAATAGTGTCATTTGCAATAGGAAACATGACTCACTTGATATACGTAAATCTTTTCGTAACAAATATTCGCAATCATTCCAATGACAATATGTTCTATTTGGAGTCTACAAACTCGAGTTCTTGATGATTATTGAGATCTTAGAAGTTTACCCAAGCATACAAGAAAGCTAAAAATCTTAGTTATATTCTCCTTGACAACTGTGTATTGTTAAGTCATATTCTCTCTAATATAGGAAAAATGACTTCACTTAAGAAGTTAAGTCGGTTTGTTGTGGGTAAGGCAAAAGGTAGTTGACTTGGTGAGAATGCAATTTTTTAGTCTTTAAGAAGAGGTTTATATCGACCATCTCGAGAGAGTAAAAAACCATATTGATGCTGAGAGAGCAAACTTAATAGGGAATCAAAACATTCATGAATTATGTTTAAAGTGACAATCCGAAGAGGCATTTACGAGTCATATTGACTATGAAAAGGTGTTGGAAGCCCTCAAACCACATTCTAGTATGAAACATCTATAAATAATTGGCTTCAAAAGTATGCAATGTACACTTTGGATGAGAAAGTCGACTCTGGAAAATGTAGTTGACATTTGCATTCATAATTGTTGAAACTGCTACCATATTCCTCAACTAGGAGATCTACCTCACTTAAATTTCTAGGATTAACAAAGCCTAAAGTAAATTACATAACAAATGATGATTCCAAGTCACAAGTTTCCCTTCGCTAGAAAGACTCAGTTTGAGATATCTTATCCATCAGATAGGGCTATCAAGAAAGGAAGTAGGACAAGTATCGTTTCTGCACTTCAATTTCTGATGGTAGAAGAATGCCCCAATTTTTATTGCCACCTCTCTCCTTTCTTAAGAAGTGGATGCAAGATATTGCAGCATCTCGACTCTAAGCTCATTTTCAAAACTTGACAATGTTTCCTCCCCTTATCTTTGTGAAGGCATAAATATTACAAATATATAAAATGAGACGCAACATAGCCTAAGTAATATCGAGCCATGAGAAATGACACAACAAGATGATATGTTCACTATAGGAAGCGTTGCGAGGCTTAAAATCTCTTACAAAATTAGAGACATTTATCTTTGAAAAGTTGACATCAGCGTCGTAAATATTCGGATGAGGATGATGAAGATTCTTCGCTACAATTTCTTATCCTTCTGCACGAGTTACTAAATCTACAATTCAACAAACTTTGTGGAAAAGAACCTAAATTCGAATTAAAATTTAATATATTTACATAATTGTTTACAAAGAATTTATCTATTCATTATCCCTATATTAATTACTATATACTCCATTGGAGCTAAATCAGATATATGTGATTGAAAAGCAAATGCATAATAATAAAACATAGCAAAACAAAATAAACAATAATCATAAATCACCTTTGAAGACTTAATGAAATAACTATTGGGTTTTTACCATAAAGAAATTTTATAAGTAAATTCTATTTCATCCAAAATTACATGGAAAAGTGGACATAAAAATGTCAAACTATGTAAAAAGAAAATAAACCAAAATAAGTCCTTACTTTAGTTGTTATTTTCATGTATATAGCAAGATTTTTTTATTTTTTAAATTTTACTGGAAAAATGCACAGTTTTTTTTTAATTTTACTAGAAAAATGCACATGTTTTGCACATGACTAACTAATTTTACAAGTTGATTGCAAGAACTGTTAACTATGTTATTGCTTTTTTTTTCCAGTTTTTTGATTTGTTTATAAATTAATGTTCTTGCATAATGTTATTTAAAATTTAAAAATCATGTTTAATATTAATTTATGGCATATTATTGTCTCAACAAAATACATAGAATTTTGGCTAGATAACTTAATTGTTGTGTTGTTACAAAAGAATTAAAGTTGAGATTATAAATATCTAATATAAAAACTTGAAAATTAAATCGAACTATAATTACTAAGAATTTCAAACGTGTAACGATGTGTTATTTAATTATTATTCTAAAACTACCACAAGGTCCTCTTTGTCTAACAAATCCTCCAAATTCATGGAAAGACTCTTCTCATAAACTTTTGAATAAGGTCTTAAATAACATTCTCGAAGTTCATTATTCTTTTGCTTTAACTTCTTGATTCTAAAACTAAATTGCTCTATGTCATAAGGCATGAAGAGCAAGATGATTGATTTCTTGATAAACTATGTGAAAGACCATCAAGAACTCTATGTCCTTCCCATAATTGGTCTTTGGGGAATTGACAAGACAACGCATGCTCAATTGGTCTTCAATGATGGACGAATAGTTGAGCATTTTGAGATGAAAACTCGAGTTTGTGTTTAAGATAATTTTAAAGACATTGATTAAGGAAATTATGAAATCCACAACTAATTAAGAGTGAAGATTATTCCGGTATATAGAAGTTAGATGCGTTGCAAAATCGCGTTGAAGAGATGCTAGATCAGAAAAAAAAAATTACTGCTAGTGTTGGATGATATGTGAAACTGTATCAAGAGAAACTACAACATTCAGGAGCTTTCCCGGCGCATTTAAAGCACCATGAAAAGCAAAAAGCGAGTATATTCCTGCCTCAATGGCGCCGGAAAAAAAAGGAGCGACGCGAATAAAAAAACCGCCGGAAATATGTATTCCCAACGCTTTTTAGGCACCAAGTATAAATATTGCCGACACTATCTAAGCCATGCTCGTCGCTTTAGAATCCCCGGGAATAATGTTTTTTTGTTTGTTAATTCTTTTTCTTTCAATTTTTATGATATATCATGTGCTCTTGTTTCTTGGTTCATATAATCCAAATCTAAATTTAATAAGCATTTTCTATGATCTAATAACAAACACAATAAAAATAAACATTTTTTTTTTCAAATTATCCAACAAATACAATCAAAATAAGCATCTTCTTATCTTTCTCAAGTCATCTAAAATATGCATAACACCAACAATTTTCATTGACCATATTAAATCTACCAAAATAAAACTTATAATAATATATCCATATTGGACCTTCTTCTTTGGCAACACCTTCCTAAAATACAAAAAAAAAATGTTAGGAATTTAACAACAATGAAACACAAAGAGTCGATCTATGAAAAAAAACTTATCCTATAGTAGTAGTTAAACAAGACAAACCAACAATAAACACAATTTTTTTTTTCATAATTTCATTACTAAACAAAACACATTACAAATACATCATAGTGACTACAAAGACTAAAAAGAAAGTGAACAGGATGAAGATCAAACCAAATTTTGGGAAAACAAAACAAAAAGAAAGACAAGAAAAAAAGATGAAGAAAATGAGCAATTGCACATCACTGTGCAACAGAATGATTCCCAGACTGAGTGAGAGGGACGATAATGAAATGCTAAAACTGTAACCAACATCCCAAAACTTGATCTTCTCTTCAAAGAACATAATCTTCAAAGACCATTGTAACCAACCACTGAAGTACAAACTGCAAAAAAATTAAAAACAAACACCAAACAACAAGAAAAAATGAAGCATAAAAACGTAGACCTGGTGGCTTTGGGGGTACATTCGGCGGCTTTGGAGGCAGGTCTGGGGAAGGAGAACGAGTCAGATCTGGTGGTGGTGGAGGCGACGGCGATGGAAGGATCGTAAGACAAGCCCAGGTTCCCGCAAAAGTTGCAAACGTTTTGGCTAAAATGAAGTGCTGCAAGTGAATCGATGAGACGATCAGAGATGGTTTGTAGGAGTTAGAGATGTGAAGGTTGTGGGGAAAATGTAGTAGTAAAGATGGGGATTTGAAAAATGAGATGAAAATATACATCTAAAAAACTGAAGGAGAAAGAGAAGAAAACTTTTAGTAAAACCTGAAGAGGCGGCGATGAGGGCGGAGGATGGGTGGCCGAACCATTGAGAACGGATGCCAACCAAAGAAAACCCTAAATTTTGCTTTTCTCTATGGAGAGAAATGTTATAGGGAGAGATAAAATGTTGGATGTTTACATGATGAATTCAACTAAATAGAACTTAACGTAGACATGAAAAATCATTACCAATAGAAGCACTTCCACGAATCACAATTACCCAACCTAGTTAAGATTCTAAATTATCAACCAATTTCAAACTATTTGCCTCAACATTGAAGTAAGTCTCATTAACATTTATACAATCACCAAATCTCATTTAAGAACCACAAAATGTTTCTAGTTGTTCCATTAATAATCAACATAGTTTTAGAACACCAACTTAATATACATGCATAATGTTTAGTTTATCTTCATGAGATTTGAAAAGAAAAAAAACATTTTACACCCCTCCTCCTATGAAAGTTTTAAATTAATGTTGAAGATTGTAACTCACTCGCCCAAAATTGAATAAAATATAAAATTACCTTTCTCTACGTCAAATAGTACAAATGGTAAAGTGCCACATTTATAATAACACATAGATAAATTGATATCTGTGAAATAATGTAGGTGGTAAATAAAATAATATAGAGGGTAGAATGCTCCATTTTTTCAGGTTTAA
Organism: Penstemon davidsonii; assembly: GCA_034814905.1. Taxonomy (NCBI): domain Eukaryota; kingdom Viridiplantae; phylum Streptophyta; class Magnoliopsida; order Lamiales; family Plantaginaceae; genus Penstemon; species Penstemon davidsonii. The sequence goes on from JAYDYQ010002534.1 coordinate 28,250,754, forward strand.
AATAAATCTAAGTATATTTAGTAACGATGTTTTTGTCAATTCATATTCTTATAAGGTCAAAAAAAAAAAAATATCAGAAAGACATTGTCAGTCTTTCTAAGAGAATATATTGGGGAAGGTAAAATATTCTTTTTAAAATTACATGGAGAAAGTTATGAATATTACAAGAGCTAAAATGCCATTAACTCTTTTTACTTTGTAGAGCGGTTCCCCTCCGGTCCCTTTCTTTCCAATTATATCCCATTCGAGCTGCAATCGCGTTTCTATCCCAAAAAGCTAATAATAACGTTTTTGCCTTTGAAACTTTTTCGCGGGTTTGCTAAAATCTCTCCCGCCAAACTACAAATTCTGTATAATAACCCCTTCCTTGTGCTAATTCTCCATTTCTAGGGTTTCAATTGATAAAACGATGAGCGCTGTCAATATAAAAGATGTCACGGTTTTGGGCAATCCGGCGCCGTTTGTTGATCCCGCTTAAAGACGGTACGGCATCAATCATTTTCTCGTATTTTTCGTATATACTCAATTTCTGAAATCAATTTAGCTTATGATTTAGGTGTTCTAATAAGAATTAAACTGATTTAATAATATTTTGAGGTGTGAATCTTAGTTGTTGATTACCGAAAATATTATAAGTAATTTAGGTGTTTAATTTCGTTTTAATTTATTAATTCAATAAACTCGATTTTTTCATGTAAATCTTCATGAAAGATGACTAATTAAATTTCTGATAAATGAATATGTTCTCATATCTTCTCCAGTTCAATTATTTTGCCCTTTTGTTATATTTACTGTGTAATTTAGCCCCTGTATATCAATTTCTTTCTTCTTACCATGTTAACAATGCTGAAATTTTAATTACCTTAAGTTTTAGGTTTTCTAATAAAAATTGGACTGATTTAAAAATATTTTGAGCTATGAATCTTAGTTGTTAATTACGGAAAAGATTATAATTAATTTAAAATTGTAATTTTCAATTTTCAAAAGCCATTTGGTGTTCTATTTCGTTTTTATTAATTCAATTTATTCGATTTAAATCTATATGAAAAATGACTAATCCAGTTCAATTGTTTTTCCTTTTTGTTATTTATTGTGTTATTAATTAGCCCCTATATATATATATATATGTTATAATATACTGTGTTTGGTTGTGAGCAGATTTGGAATGGAAACTGACATATGTGGGATCGGCAGAAGATGAAACTTATGACCAAGTATTAGATAGTGTTCTTGTTGGCCCTGTCAATATTGGTAATTTCCGTTTCGTTTTTCAGGTAATGCTTGTTTATTTTTTATTTTTTGTTAAATTATTCTTTGATATTGTCTATATTCTCCACATGTTTAAATCTTATTGTCCATATAATTATCATACCACGGGGTAAACTGCCACACATAAAAGTGTCAGGGAGGCGGTGTAAAACTTTTATAAAATTACAGGGGGTAAAGTTCTCTTTTTCAAATCACAGGGAGGTAAATTGAACATTATGAATATCATAGGGGTAAATTGCCATTAACTCACTTTTATTAGCAAATATATTTTGTGTTCATAAATATTTAGCAATATACTCCTTAACACATGTTAATATTACGTAAATGAATATGCAATTATCCATCTATAAGTATCAATCTTCTTTTATTTCAATGTTTCACAAAATTGAGGGGGGAGAAAACAATATGTGACTTTTACAGCGTAGAAAGGTCTTCTTGCTGCACTTTTTATGAACACAAGGGGTATTTGTTGACAAAAACTGGGGTATTTGGTTATGCTTGTATAAATGCCTCTTTGTATAAGTGAAGTGAATCATGAAGTAATTATTCTTGCTCTTGCTCGAAAAATTTTCAGGCGGATCCTCCAGACCCATTAAGAATCCGAGATGAAGATATTATTGGAGTCACGGTGCTCCTCTTGACTTGCTCGTATCAGGGACAAGAGTTTGTTCGGATAGGATACTACGTAAATAATGATTATGAGGACGAGCAACTACGAGAAGAGCCTCCTCAAAAGGTTTTGATTGATAAGGTTCAAAGAAATATTTTATCCGACAAACCTCGAGTAACAAAGTTTCCGATTAATTTCCATCCCGAGAACAATGATAACGAGGACCAGCCGGAAGAGATTATCGTGCAAGAAGACGAGCTGCCTTCCTCCAACCAATCTGGTCTCGAGTGCTCTTGAACTTCAGATATATATCGAGTTTACAGTTATGTTATCTTGAAATGATATCTACTTTAAATTTAATGTCTTGTCAAAGAAATTCTTTTTGTAGCAATGTATTAGTTGTTATTTTCGTTTACTTAATACATGTCTCCTTCAACTGGTGATATCTTCATTGAACATTTGGCAAGTGTACTATCATGAATTTGTTTGCTTGAATTCTGTTTTAAATTGAAAGATGCGAGTTAATTACAATTTACCCCCTTGTGGTATTCATAATGTTTAATTTATCTCCATGTAATTTATCTCCTGTAATTTTATAAGAGTTTTATACCGTCTCCTTGACATTTTTATGTGGCACTTTACTCCATTTTGTTTTAATTATGTGGCAATTTATCTTCCTAGTAAAAAAAACATGTTTTATGTCCACTCTCAATTTAGGCAAATGAGTTACACTCGGTAAATTACTTCTTTAAAATTTTCGCTAGGGTAATATGTTCTTGCCAGTGTAGTAAGTCATTCTTGATTTTCCTGAGTTCTTCATTTTGGAAAGTCTACTTGCTTAAGTTTTAATATCCCTACTATTTCACAAAGAATGCAGGGATCACAATTTTATCTTTTTTTTTTTTTATTTCTCAAGGGTTTAATCCATTTCGAGGCAGATTGAACACATTGTGGTTATGGATTGTAGTTCGTAGCTATGAACTCAAACTTGTAATGTTATTAGATTGTTAAATTTGGCAAAGCTAAACGCCACATGAAGGGAAAAAAAAAAAACTAACTTCAACAAAAAGCCAAGATTTCTGGAGCAAGTGATCCATCAAAGACAAAGAATGCTTATCATCACAATAAATCTCAAAAGTTATTGTCCTAGCAAACACTATTATACTCTCTATAAAAGGGAAAATCTCATTTTGCCACTAACCTTTGAACATTTTTCCACCCCCGCCCCTCCCCTCCTCTCCTAACCTTTATAAGTTCTCACTTAACTCCTTAGCTATTAAAAATGTCCCAGATATCTTTGGACGATCGACGGCGAAATTTGTTGAGGAAATGCGAAAATGTTCAAAGGTTAGATGGCAAATGGAAAAACTTCAAAGTCAAGTCATTAAAGTTGAACGGGATATTCTGTTAGATTCTAGCTTTTTGAATCTTAGGGGGTTGTCTGAGATATATTCCACCCCCCCCCCCCCCCACCCCCCCCCCCCCCCACCCCCCCCCCCCCCCACCCCCCCCCCCCCCCACCCCCCCCCCCCCCCACCCCCCCCCCCCCCCACCCCCCCCCCCCCCCACCCCCCCCCCCCCCCACCCCCCCCCCCCCCCACCCCCCCCCCCCCCCACCCCCCCCCCCCCCCACCCCCCCCCCCCCCCACCCCCCCCCCCCCCCACCCCCCCCCCCCCCCACCCCCCCCCCCCCCCACCCCCCCCCCCCCCCACCCCCCCCCCCCCCCACCCCCCCCCCCCCCCACCCCCCCCCCCCCCCACCCCCCCCCCCCCCCACCCCCCCCCCCCCCCACCCCCCCCCCCCCCCACCCCCCCCCCCCCCCACCCCCCCCCCCCCCCACCCCCCCCCCCCCCCACCCCCCCCCCCCCCCACCCCCCCCCCCCCCCACCCCCCCCCCCCCCCACCCCCCCCCCCCCCCACCCCCCCCCCCCCCCACCCCCCCCCCCCCCCACAATGTCATCACAGTTGGGCCAATTACCGGCCCCAATATCCCAACGTAACATTCTTGGATATCTCGGAACATTTGGATCGTGCCTTCGAGAACAATTGGCCGCATCGGGCAGGCCTTCAATGGCTTCCAACATCCAAAACTGTTCACATTCAAAACATATTCAAAATATCCAAAATTTACGAAAAAATAACTAAAAAAAATATATGGAAATCAAGAATTGATTTTACAAACATACCGGTATAATGCGTGGGAATCCGCCCGCATTCCATCTATGGATGTTGTCATCGGAGGTCATATGGTGGTCGGAGCATATATGTGTCATAAGCTCATCTACAGTAGCCTTCCATATCTTGTTTCCCCAAGGATACCTCTCGCAAACCTCGAGATTATCACATACCTTCAATATAAACAAATTTATTTTTAAAACTTTAAAGAAATAATAAAATTAAAATTAAAGTTTACTTACCGCGAAAATATAGTTTTCAACCACTTTGCTGGGCCGTGTAGGTAACAACAATGCTGATAGCACCCAAACGAAGAATAACTTGCATATATCCTCAGGATTCGCATTGTGATTCAACATCGCAATAATCTTCGTTCTGAGATGTGCAACAGTAACCTTCGTTTCCCCCTAATGACCAAAGTATCTATTCTTCAAGTTCCCCCTTCAACGATAGTTTGGGCGTCATCATCACTCGGTTTACCAAATCTGACTGGCTTTCCACGTATCAAAAACCAGTATTCGTACCTACTCAGTTTTACATCCCTTCGTACGCATATTCGGAGCATCAGATTGTGCAAGACCGATGCCTTAAATTTGCCCCTTCCGGTTAGGCGTAGAAAGCTCCCAATCTGGGGGTAAGCATCTAATATCGCCAGATGTTCGGGTCTTAGCATATCTTTCATGCCCGCAAGGTCACTCCATGCCGATTGTTGTGTCACCCTTCCAATGCGGACCACAATTTGGTAATGAAAAGGAGGTAATTGTGGCAGGGCCGACGTGGGTAAGGAAACGTATCCCTACAAAACAAACAACACAAAAATGTCAAATAAAAGTTTTCACTCTGTTTTGGCGTTTGGCGTTTGGCGTTTGTAATTTTTCAAACGCAAACATAGGGCGTTTGGTTTACCAAACTCCAATGCAATTGTCCAAACGCCACATAAGGTGGCGTTTGCACTCCAACCGCCTAAGTACATGACGTTTGGCGTTTGGAAGAACCAAACGCCATGAACAGATTGAAGATGTTCAAGGCGATTGTTGTTCCCAAATGCCAAACGCCATGAACAAGACTCAAACGCCTTGAAGATGTTCATGGCGTTTGGCGTTTGGGAACAACAAACGCCATGAACATCTTCAAACGTCTTGAAGATGTTCATGGCATTTGGCGTTTGGAAGCCCTATTCGCCAAATGCCATGAACTGTGCGTAAAAAACCGAATCAAAATTGGAGAAGAAGGCTCGAAACTTTACCCCAAACGGCCATTCTTTATCGTTTCTCTGAGCCTCATCGATTTCCATTACGTTTGCCATCTCCAATTTGCAAGAATTTCTCGGAATTGGATTTTGAATTTGAGAGAGGTTTGAGAGAGTTTGAGTTTGGGAGGGAGTTGTTTTTTTGTTTTGTATTTTGATTAAAGGGTGTTTTTGTTTTGTTAAAGAATAGGGGGGGGGGGGGGGGAAGTTGCAATTATTAATATGTTAAGAGTTATTAATAATTTTTCTTTATTTTTTATATAAATAATAAAGAGAAATGAAATGATATGGCCCTTTTGTAATTTCAATTTTTCATTATGGCCTTTCTGAAAATTCCCTCCTTTTGCTAATGTTTACTGTTTGAAAAACTTTTACCACTTGCTTTCTCAATTAATAAAGCGACATCGGCTGAAAATGTTTTTCCAGCTTCCCAAAATATTCTCATCAATGATTCTCTTTCCCCAACACTATAATGGATGCGGCCTACCGTCGCCGTCGCCGCCGCCGCCGACGCAACAGAGTCGCAGTGGGATACTTGTAACACCGGTAATTGTTTATTGTTAATTTTTAATGTTACTTAGTTTATTTTCAATACCTAATCCTAAACTGGTTATTTGGTTTTCGTTTACTGAAAACTTAGTATGATTTTTTGATTTCCTTTTTTTAGCTGATAAGATAAGGTTAGGTAAATATATTTCCATTATATTTTTGTGTTTTGTTTATTAAATATGACAAAATAATCTTATGTCTAGTTACTTTCCCCAAATTGAATATGGATTTCAAAGGTTTTGATCTTGTTCTTTTGCAATGTAGTAATTGTTAGGCATGATGCTCTTAAAGCATGTAGTTGACATTCTTTAAATGAAATAAATAAATAAATTTGAAATTTATTTTTCATATAATCATTTAGATTATGCATTTATTGCATAATATAAACATCAGAAAATTCCAAGTCTATTAAAGAGGCTATGACTTAAGTATATATGTTATACTGGAGGATTAAAGTTATATCTAATAGACTAAAAAGTCCGTAGTGAGTTAAAGTTGGGATCTTTAACTAAACACTACTAGGACGGTCCACATAACATTTACAATGTAGTAATCTTGATCCGAATTACTGATGTAGAGACATCGAAGGTGGAGGTACTTTGTGTAATTCGATTACATAGGACTGGACCAGACATGATCTAGAATCCTAAATAAGATACCGTTGATATTATGGTTCTAGAACATGTCAACTGATGATCATATGCGAATTGATCTAAATCCTGAGTAGGCATAAACTCCTGTTTATGTTAACGAGTTCTTTTGACTCATATGTAATGGCCCGTAACCATGACGAGCCTAAAACTTATGTCTTGAAGATCCGTTGAGATAAATGGCTGGGAATGTGTTTTACAGATATGGAATCCAACCCTTCTTGCGAGAAGCTGGAATATTGATTCCCTTAAGTGTTAGTTCTGGAACTGAACAGTAGAGCGCTCTGATTTATGAATAAGTTCATAAATCAAACTGTTTACTAGTGAAATAATGGAACTTAAGGATAAAGAAGTAATTAGAGGTGCAAAACGGTAATTACGCCTAGCTCTAGTTACGAATCAATTATTGGAGGATCAAATTGCATGTAGTGATTATATCAATGGACTATCTTGATCTTTTGAGTAAAATATATTGTAATGACAAGAGTGCAATTCCAAGTCATTAGTGGAGTCACTTGGAATTAATAGATCGAATTAATTATATTAAAGAGTTTGATAAATTATTCGATTTATTGGAGCTTGAAGTTACATGTCCATAGGTCCTCAACCACGGCTCCTGTTAATCTACATTTGAACTTAAGAAATTAGAACGAATTCATTCACGTTGCATTTTGGAAATAGTTTCCCAAAATAGAAACTCCGAACTAATTAGATGATATTTAATTAACTAATTTAGAATTAGTTAATTAGAAAAAATCATGATTAGTTACATTAGATTTAATTATTGAATTGAATCTAATGGAAATTGAATACTAGATTCAAGAAAAAGGAAACATTGGCATTTATGGAATTTCTAATTGTAGAAATTCATTATTTACTATGTAAATATATATGATATATTTATATAATAAATAAAAGGAAAAACTATATATTTTTATATGTAATTTTCGAAATTATATATATAAATATATTTATGTATGTTTTAATTACTTACAAGAGTTGTATTTAATTAATAACTCTCTTAAGGTAAGAGAAAGAAGAGTTCTTTTCCTAGTAGGAAACTTTGAGTGAGTTATGGTAGGAGTTTAACTCCTCCCATATCTATAAATATACATATGAGATATAGATCTTTGGGAAGATAATCATTGATTTATGAAATCATTAAGATTACACTCAAAAGAAGAAAAAGTTCTTCAACCCTAAACATACAAAAGCCACCTCTTGTTTTGATCTCTACAACGTTAATGAAAAGTTCGATTCTCTTAAGTTGGTGCCCACACACCTAGTAGAAGGAGAACGTGGTTGATATCAATGGTGAAAAAGATCAAAGACGTTTGTTCATCAAACTCAAGAAAAGCATGAAGCCAAAGTTCAACCAAAAGAACGAAGGACGGGAAGCTTTCTGTAAGTTTTCTATTTCTTTCTTATGCATAATTAAAATAATTATCGTTTATGGGATCCTCGTTTTTATGTTAGTTATTTTTGAAATATACTGGGAACATAAATCCCACCAAATTCCGCAATTGGGTCGAATTAGTTCGATCCTGTTTACTCGTTGGGTCGAATCGTTCGGATCCGATTGGGTAAAACTCCAACAGTAATTTGGCAGATCCTTAAGGTTTCTACTAGACATAGTTACATCATTTATGGTTTGAAACTCTTTTGAGGGCTCGATTATTGAAAATAACATTTTTTGCAGGTTTGACTATTGAGTTTGTTCCCAGATAAATCCATTCCTTATGTTACAGATGAGATGAAGTAGGAACCTCCGGTATTAGAAAGGTGAATCTTTTGATCAATCAAATTTTGAAAACGATACACGATTTAGATTGTTTAGTACCATTTCTGTCAATGAAACAATTTCATGTGAAAAGTTAATGGTATGAACTTACATTATATGCCCAGTTCATGTTCTGATGTGGTGTTTTTCTCGTAAGACTAATGTTAAAAAAATATAGAAGTATTGCCATGGTCTTATATTTCTCCGTGATAACAATTTGCTTATTTGTAAAACATTTTCTTGAAACAATTTCATTTTCATCGAAATAATGAAAGTGAATTGCTATCTGATATTTATAAAGAACTTTTTTCAGAGGTTGCCTGAAGTAATATTTGACACATCCCATCCTAAACTTTTAAGAAGGTTGCTCCAAGGCTTTACAAACGAAAGCATTGCATAGGGTTCAATGTTCTTGGATGATGTTGCTGCTCATGAAGTTGATCATGAGTGTTCTTGAAGAAAGGCCTTCCGTTAAGGTAAGAGCCCAAACCACCGCAATTTCATTAAGTTGCAGAGCATTGCATGAATGATTGTTTTGCTTAATTATGTCCCTGGTAAATTACCAATATAATCCCGATTTCTTAGTGAGAGGTAAGCAATTTAGTTGATACTTGATTGCTATGGTTCTGATATAACTTTTAATTGCTTTGCTTGGATCATAAGTTCACTTTTGACAACTGTAGAAACCCAAGTGCTGAATATGCAACATAAAACTTATTATGTTAACTGTATTACTTTTTTCATGCTTTTCTGGGTCATCTTGGCATTTATGTTGGGTAGCTCCCTTTTATGTTTGGTGCTTCTTGTTTTCCCGACTATTGTTATACAATGAGTTATTTAGTTTTGGTTGTTTAAGAACAGATTAATTGGCCTTGTCGAGGCAATCAAATGGTGTGATTAGTTCGGGAAGTTTCACAAGCTGAGGTTATGCTCGATTGTTTACGATTTGTTAGTCTTCTGCTAACTAAGAATAGATTTGTCCAATTATTCACATTATTATCGTATTAAGACATTAGAACTATCATTTGAGTTTCATTAGTTTTATTTTAATGTGAAGGTTGCTTTGTGTGTTAAAAGGGTTCTGAACAATGACAAAGAGGCATTTGCTCAAACTACTTGTTTTAGAACTGAAATATGATAAATAAAAATAATCTTGATAAACTAAAGGAGCTTATGATCGAATAAGATAGAGCGTCTCAATTCAGAGTATGCCTTAGATTTCTTGATGATTTTAACTTGAAATATTATTTGTTTCAATATTGGCGGGAATATCGCCTTTGTTTGCCTTGCTCCTTTTGTAGCTTTCAGTTTTTTTCTAATAATTCATGAACTCATTATCTTTAAAATGCACTACTGCAGGATAAGATTGTAATGAAGATTTGGGAGTTTTTGCCGGAAACTACAAAGGATGCTAAGTGCAGCGTCTGTTAGAATCTGATGGTGCAAAGTGCCAAATTTTAGATTGGAGGGTGCAAAGTGCATATTCCACCTATTTAAACGGTGCAAACTGTCAATGACCCATTTGGCCAGAAAAAATAACCTTTTTGCCTGCTTGCTTGTTACTGTTAGGTGCAATCTTATGTGTATTGATGGTATCTAATTTTCTCTCTGAGTAATTGATTTAATAGAACTAATAATGTGTAAATATATTCAAAATCCATTTTTCGTCAAAAGTGACGGAAAGTGTACACTACTAAAAAAAACTAAAATTGCAACCGAAATTGCAACCGAAAATGGGTCAAAATCGGTTGGAAAATTGAATTTCCAACCGATTTTGCAACCGAAAATATCGGTTGGAAAAACCTCCGTTGGAATTGGGTTTGCAACCGAAATTCCAACCGAATTTATTTGCAACCGAATTTCCAACCGGTTGGAGAAATATTCCAACCGAAAACCTTCGGTTGGAATATTTTTCCAACCGATTATGTTCGGTTGGAAAGTATTGCAACCGAAATAATCGGTTGGAAAATTCCAACCGATTATTTCGGTTGCAATACTTTCCAACCGAACATAATCGGTTGGAAATTTTCCAACCTAAAATTTCCAACCGATTATTTTCGGTTGGAATTTCTCCCCTTTTTTTTTTCCACCATTTTTGCAATTTAAACCCTAAACATCAAATAAACACAATCTAAAATCAATAAATACATTTCGATTTTCATAAACATAATCCAAAATTCATCAACACATTTCAATTTTCATAAACACAATCCACGATCCAATTCATAAACATATTTCATAATCCAAAAACTACATTCATAAAAATATTTCATAATCCAAAAACCACACCATCAAATAACTCTCAATCAATAACTACACCACTAATCCAAAAGTACCTAAGTACTTGAAATACAATTCAATCATCATTTTGATGCTCCGATTGATTCTCTTGGGACGATGCATGATTTGGATGTTGCGGGGGCCTGGGGTGATCTATATTTGGCAAATTATAGTACTGAGGAATATTACCCGGCTGATCAGAGATACCCGTAAAATTGAGATTTGAAATACCTTGGGATGCCTGGCTAACGATGTGGGAAATTCCCCCGAGAGACATGCCAGCTGCTTGGGAATATATCCCGGGCTGAGTAGAGTGGGAGGGCTGAGACGGACCGACATTAAGGTTTATACCCATTTGTTCGAGCCTAGGTAATATAGCATTGAATAAGCCTTGAAATTGCGCCAACTGAGCGGAAAATATGTTCATCTGAGAAAAATATTGGTCCGCTCGTTGTGCTTCCACATCCCTTTGCCTCATATACTGACTTATTTGCTCCTCCCGGGCTGCGTCCCTAGCCCTCTGTTCTTGCAACTCTGCTTCTAATATGCTTATTCTTTCATTAGTTTCTGGATCGATTCGAGAATTTGATGGTAATGTCGAACGAGTAGGGCGTACATGAACTGCGTCACCACCGAGACCGTATACAGTGCCCTTCTTCGATACACCTTGGATCTGTGTCCACACCTGTAGAAAAAAAAAACAATGTCACAAACAAGATCAAATCGTTTGTTAAAGTCAATCAAATTTCATACCTTCAACTGAACCTCTTTGGGCGGCGGCTGTGTATCCTCACCGTTATCTGTTGAAACTTCGCTTGCAATTCTTTCCATGTAATCATTCTACAAAAAAAGAACACAAGTTTATTAAATCCGTTAATTTAAGTTTAAAAACTTAAGTAAATGTACAATTCTTCTACTTACTAATGCAATTTCTGAACGCCCACACCCCCACTCTCGTTCCCCATTCTCCAATTTTCGTGAATTCATTATTTCGAAAATTTCATCTTGTCTTGGGTCACAACCATATTTTTCCCTCTGCATTACATAACATAATGAAATTAATATTATATGGGAGTAAAAAATATATTACAAATACTACTTACAAATTCTTTGGAATATGTCACACGTGACTTGCTCCCACCAAGGTTTATTGGGTAACCCCTTCCATCGCAATCTGATGCACGATTAGCTTTATTTCTTAAGCTTTTAGCAATCCACTCAGCACTCTTCCATGTATTGTTCACTGCATTATAACCATTCACCCCCATCCATTGTGCTCGTCTTTTCTTCCTCCGAATATTAGACATTTTATACTTATAAGATTTTGCGCCTTTATGTTCAAAAACTTTCCTAACAAGTGTCTCGTCCTCCTCATTCCATCGAAACTTATCCTGCAATTCATAATTATCTCATTTAAGTTCTTAATAAAACCGTTGGCAACTTAAACAATTATTCATGATACCTTAAATGCATTAAATAGAAAATCTCTTGTTTCCATTGACAACTTAGTCCAACTCACGGCAATATCTTTACACCTATTCATTATGATTGCGCCGATTTCTTTTGCGCCGATATCTTTACACATACATACACCCACATATATTTGAATTAGACCATTTAGAACATAATTAACCAGACTAATTGTGGGTCCTTTGGTTTCTTCCTTGAATTCACCAAGGAATTCACAGAAAATTTACATATTTAAAAAAAATCTCAAATAGTTCATAACCTCTGCCAGCTATAAATACACATTAAACCTTGCACTAGAAAAACACCATCAAGCTTAAGAGATATATATATATATATACACATATATTTATAACAATTCCATTGAATATACATATAGCATTAATCGATCATCACATTATATATATATATATATATATATATATATATATATATATATATATATATTCAAAAATTAAAGAGCAAGAACTTGGAATTGAAATGTATAATCTGTTACGAGTTGCCCTCAGCTTCAATTAATTAACCCTAATTCAATTAATCTTTTCAAACCCTAAAATACTTAAGCCCTAATTAATCAAACCCTAAATTAACTAACTAATTCCAAGGTATTACATACCTCTAAATTTGTAGAAGGCCGGGGTGGTGGTGGTGCGGCCATGGGGCTGGTGCGCAGAGGTGGTGGTGCAGCCGTGGAGCTGTTGCACAGTGGTGGTGGTGCGGCCGCGCGGGGTGTGTTGCGGTGGTGGTGCGCAAGGTGTGTTGCGGTGGTGGTGCGTAGGGTATGTTGCGGTGTCGGTGTGCCGGTGGTGTGGCGGTGTCGGCGCGCGTGCTGGTGGTGAGAGGGTACAGTGGAGATTGTTTCTTTCAAAATGTTGCAATCTATCTGCAGAGAGAGATATATGGAGTAGTAATTTTTTTTTTAATTACAAGAAATTGCAACCGAAGTTCTAATCGGTTGCAATTTTTGCAACCAAATTTTAATTCGGTTGCAATTTCACCCAAATATTGCAACCGATTTTAGATCGGTTGCAAATAATACCCATATTTTGCCATTTCAACCCCAATTCCAACCGATATTATTTCGGTTGCAATTTTACCCATATTTCCAACCGATTTAATTTGGTTGCAAAATTTCGGTTGCAATTTTTAATTTTTCTAGTAATATAACCAATTAGAATTTTTAAAAAATAATTAAAAAAATTCAAATTTCAAAAGAATTCAGAATTTGAATATGATTACTATAAAAAACAGTTATGCTATAATATGTAATTTAGATTGGTTTGCAATAATTATTGATGTTGCATAAAAATGTCCTTCGATCTATAATTAATAATAATGGGTACGGTTGCACACAAATATTGAGAGACATCAACTTGTAGTCGATTTGCAATTTGAGAGAGTTACAATCCTGTGGAATGAACCATACATTTATAGTGTCGATCTGTAAATGAAAAGACATTACAAAACATAATTAAAAAAGACATTACGAGATATAAATGATAAGAATATTACGATTCTCTCATTTATTATATTTATATATTCCCTCTGTCCCAAATTATTTGTCCTTTTAGAGAATTTTTTTGTCCCAAATTATTTGTCGCTTTAGGATTTTAATACAGTATTAATTACATGTTTCTCCTATTTTGCCCTTAAGAGAGAGAATGTGTAAAACTTGAATAATGTGTAAATAGTTAATGCTGAGATAAATAGAGAATAATGGTATTTTAGGTATATAATTTATTTTTCCCTAAAATTGATGCTATTTATTAATTATATTAATATATGTTAAAACATGTAAAACGACAGATAATTTGGAACAGAGGGAGTAATATAAATGTGTAATTCCCAAATTACCCTTAGCCACAAATTTACGCACACCAATTAATAGGACTGTCAATCGGGCCTTGTGAGCCGAGCTTTAAATGGCTCGAACTCAAATATTGTCGGGCTGCATAGCTATAGGCTCAAACTCGGCTCATAAATTTTCTGATTTCTCTGGCTCAAACTCGGCCCATGTAACTTTTCGGGTTTCGGGCCTATATCGGGCTCATATCGGGTTTGTTAATATAAACAAATTTAGCTCGACATATAAAAAGTTAAGATTACCGAAACACATATGAATAGACTACTATTACTTCATACACGGTTATATATAATTCCATACATGTACTTCATAATATAAAACATTAAATAATGCTTAAACTGAAAGATCGAGTCATTTGCGCATTTTTTTAAGATACATTTGATCTATATGAATAAACAATAGAGTTTTAAAGTCCCAAGACTTCGATATATTGATATTTTGTGTTAAATTTTGGCTTTTTTTTTGTTGAACTTTTTTCTTTGAGCTTTGGCCTTCAATACATAATTGATATATTAACATATATGTGGGTTTACATTGTAACTTTTTACAAAGTTTTCTTGTTTCAAAATAATATAGCTACAATATAAATAATTAATTGAAATATTTAAAACAATTCTATATTCGGGCTTTGTTCGGGTTGAGCCGTATTAGGCTCAAGCTCAGCTCATAAATTGATCGGGTTTAATATAATGGCTCAAACTCGGCCCGGCTCACAAATATTCGGGTTCGGGCCAAATTTTAATCGGGTCGAGCCATCGGGCTTCGGGTAAGCCCGGCTCAATTGACAGTCCTACCAATTAACACAAAACTTTGAACAAGTCATCAGGTTCTAGCATAATTAACATCATATATTATAAACTATAAAGTGCATGCGTTGAGATCTATATACTATATCTCAACATCTATAATTTATTCATATTTTTTTTCATAAAATATTTCAACTTAGATACCAAAGGATCATTTATTCTACTTCTTAGGAAAAGTTCTAATTATTTTATCATCTTCAATTTTGGTAATCCTGTTCTTTGTAATATTCTTGATGCCTCATAGAGGGACGTTGATATATCAAATTTTCTACCACGACGAAAACATTTTTGTGATTTTCCATCATTATACATTAAATACCTCTCGAAATTTGCTTGTACGTTGAGACTTTTGGTACAAAAAAGATACGGAAACGTTTTCTCAACCTTAACATCGACCCTGTCTAATTCCCTTATCCCCGGAGCATCGACTGTGTAGATGTAAGACTCAGCAGTTTCCTGAAAATGAAATTTAAGGGGTTGATCAATTGGAGGTCGAGGAGGGCAAGGCGACGATTCGACAATATCGGAAGAGGGAGGAAATTCAATTCGAGGAGTTATTGAATTTTGAACTTGCATATCTAGTATTTTTTCATCTCGCAAGAATAATATGGAGTTGGAATCAATTTTGACGACTTATATAGAGATATTATGTGGATGGCATGCAATTATTATTGCTTTAAAGAAAAATATATAGGGGCTTTAATTTTAGATTATGACCATCAATCAATTCGTGGGTGTTGACTCCAGTTAAAAGTTTTGACTAAATACACATTTTTTTAGAATTTAGAATTTTTTTGGATGAAGAAAAAATCAGTTGCTAATTATGTTATATTGACTCGATTTCAATAGATAATGAAAGTTTCTCATAATATTAGGTTAATTAGCTTAAATACAGAAGAAGATCAGAAAAAAACAATTATTAATTTTGAGTTATTTTATTAAAGAAAAATTGATAGATAATTATGTCGTTTTTATAGATTATGTAACTCTTACACAAGATTAGGAAAATTTGCTTAAAAAAAGAAAGAGTGAATAGTATTTTTGGTCCTCTTATGGACCAAATTTTGCACTTTCGTCCCTTTTAAATTTTTTATAGCAGATTCGTCCCTCTTATCAATGTAGTGTAAGACATTCGTTCCTCTTAAATTTTTCATATCAGATTCATCCCTCTTATCAATGTAGTGTAACACATTCGTCACTCTTAAATCCAAAATACATTAATTTTCGTCAATTTGAGGATATATTTTAATTTTAAGTGATGTTACACTACATTGATAAGAGGGACGAATCTGCTATGAAAAATTTAAGAGAGATAAATGTGTTATACTAGATTGTTAAAAGGGACAAATATATTACACTAAATTGATAAGAGAGATGAATGTATTACACGTATTTGAACGGTTCTTGGACACTTGAAACTATCAATGACTTTCCAAAGCTAATTACTTCAAATGGGGGAGAATAATTTCACAAATTCATAAGTCTCATTTGGGCCACCAAATGGCCCAATAAAGAGTTCACATTATTAATAGGGGCAATATCGTAATTCTTGTTGTTTAGAGTAGGGACTAAGCAAACAAGGAGTCACAATTTTCATTCCAATTTAACCCAAAAAATAAATAACGTGGGTAAAAGCGCGTTACTTCTCACACACCATTGACTAAAATCTTCATCAACTCCTATACTCGAAAGATTTCATTCATTGATTCAGGTTTTGATCCAATTTAATTTAATTTTAATTTCATGGCGTCGCCGTCGTCCACCGCCACCACCAACATCATGCTCGCGATCTTCGAGAAGAAAACAAACTCTCTCGACCTCTACAGGCCGCTCCGCAACTTTATAGTCATCAATTATTCCGAGCGCGAGGCGCAGAATTTAGAGGACGATCTCCAGACTCTGAAGCAGCTCCGCTCCGACATCGAGCGCGGTGGCACAGGAGCCGATTCTCCGCAGGCGCGCCGTGACGTCCTGCAGAATTACTATAAAGCCCTTTGTGCGGTGGAATCTAGATTCCCGATCTCGCCGGACAAGGATCACGTCAATACGTTGACGTTTACGTGGTTTGATGCTTTTAAGAATAAGTTGAAGGCTTCTCAACAGAATATTCATTTAGGTATGTAATTTTTATTAGGGAGAATTGCAGCTGCAGAAGCGTGTGGTTCTTATACTTGCTTTCCTTGTTAAAATGATCATCGAGATTGAATTTTTGGCTTTTGTTTGATGCTTTTTACTTCTATCCTCGATTTAGCTGTTTGAACATTGCAGTACAGAACGCCAAACCTTTGGTTGGAACAATTCAACTCCGAAAAAGAGAGAGGAGAAAAAAAGATTGATATTTTTTGATTGAGTCTCTAGTTTGCTCGACATAAAAAGAATTAGTAGTATAGTTGATCATTATCCTGATGATATAAGGAATGCCTATTTCCTAACCCCCCCAAAAGAAAAGAAAAAAGAGAAGAAAGGATTTTAAGAAGTTTCTCAACTCAATATAGAAGTTTACTTGCACAGAAAATTCAGTTTCTTGTTTGCCTAAGAATCGCTACTTTGCTCTGTTAAATAACATTACTAATCCTAAAATTTAAATCTGTGTAGAAAAAGCTGCGGTGTTGTTTAATTTGGGATCTGTGCACAGTCAAATTGGCTTGAGTTCTGATCGATCCACTGTGGAGGGAAGAAGGCAGGCTTCACATTCGTTTATTGCAGCTGCGGGGGCATTTGCGTTTTTGAGGGATAATGTAGCAATGAAGGCATCAGTGGGAAACTCAACCACCGTGGATGTGTCGGTGGAGTGTGTGGGGATGTTGGAGAGACTGATGTTGGCTCAGGCACAGGAATGTGTATATGAGAATACCATAGCTAAGGGTAGCAGCCCTGGAGTCTGTGCAAAGATTTCAAGACAGGTCTTTTTGCAAACTGAATATTTCCAGTTTTTTTCTTTTACTTATTGATTGATGAATGGAGAATTGATTCTGTTATGTTATTAGGTTAGTATTAACTTTGCCGTAGGATCATTGCTTAGTTTAGAGCAATAACTTCCACATTTAACTGCATCCTTAGTTATGTTTAAGAATTCATTATGCTGTTAGGAAACTGATTGTATAGCTTAATAAGCTGTATGATAGTAGTTTGATGAAAAAAATAAAAGAAATTGTGATATGAAAAGTTTATCTTGATGGGGAACTGTCGTTTTCTCGGGTTGTAGGAACTGCTGGCCAAAGTTTACAAGAGCTACTGTTTACCAAAAATAACTATGATGTTAGAGTTTTCCCTTGTATAAATTAAAATACATTTATAAATGTCAGAGATTAGATGATCATGACTCAAGAGTCTCATACTTAGCAGGTTGGATAATTCCTAGAATATAACTGAACAAAAATCATCGTCGATTCACAACTTCAAATTAGGAGCACTTAAAGTATTTTAGATGGAATATTGGGATTCAGTTAAAGTATTTTAGATGGAATATTGGAATTCAGTTTTCTCAACATGGGTTGCTATTTCAGATATCTGCCATAACTATAGACAAGGCAGCATGTTTCTTAGCAGCCAGTCAGCCACTATTTACTTTTTCAAATTTTCACGAGTCCTTCCAATATTTTTGAATCATGCTACTTGTTTATGTGAAATCCTATACTGAATTGTCAAATTCAAAAATCAGAAATGGCATTCTTGTCAAATTGTGGCTTCCTGTGGTTAATATCGGTATGTACTGAAATGGATGACATGATTATGTTGATTTACTTGTCGAATCACCTATGACACACAAAGAAATATATAATTCAGTTGAGATGGAATTATGTCTCTCATTTCATAGTTTACGGTCTAGTTCTAGGTTATAATTCTTGTCTCATTCTTCGTAATAAACATACTTTTACTAAATATCCGCAATCGAATGATTGTATTAGCTATAATAGTGGAAAAGTAAAGTACAAGATGCATGTCCATTGATTATCGAATTCCATATGGTGAATGTGATCTTAATATTTGAACTGTAAAAATCAAATTCCACTTCTTGGTATCCCATTTTTATTTCTTTGTTTTGGGTGCTTATATGTGACATTAATTTTGAGAAAGTAACTTAATACAACATTTATTGCAGGCTGGACTGTTCTATGAGGAAGCTTTGGCAGCATTAACTGTTGCCCCTTTGAACCAGCACTTTGACAAGGCCTGGATCGCACATGTTCAGCTAAAGGCAGCTTTGTTCTATGCAGAAGCCTGCTATAGATATAGTTTAGAGCTACACGAGAAAGAAGAGATTGCGGAGGAAATTGCACGTTTAAAAAGTGGGACTACTGCTTTGTCTGAGGCAAAAAAGACGTCTCCTAAAGGGGCAGCTCACCAGCTCCTGGATGCAATTAATAAACTAGAAAGTAACTTAACTCGTAACCTGGAGAGGGCCATGAAGGAGAATGACAGAGTGTATTTAATGAGGGTTCCTCCTTCCAGTTCTTTACCGCCACTTCACCCCCCCCCCCCCCCCCCCCCCCCCCCCCCCCCCCCCCCCCCCCCCCCCCCCCCCCCCCCCCCCCCCCCCCCCCCCCCCCCCCCCCCCCCCCCCCCCCCCCCCCCCCCCCCACCCCCCCCCCCCCCCACCCCCCCCCCCCCCCACCCCCCCCCCCCCCCACCCCCCCCCCCCCCCACCCCCCCCCCCCCCCACCCCCCCCCCCCCCCACCCCCCCCCCCCCCCACCCCCCCCCCCCCCCACCCCCCCCCCCCCCCACCCCCCCCCCCCCCCACCCCCCCCCCCCCCCACCCCCCCCCCCCCCCACCCCCCCCCCCCCCCACCCCCCCCCCCCCCCACCCCCCCCCCCCCCCACCCCCCCCCCCCCCCACCCCCCCCCCCCCCCACCCCCCCCCCCCCCCACCCCCCCCCCCCCCCACCCCCCCCCCCCCCCACCCCCCCCCCCCCCCACCCCCCCCCCCCCCCACCCCCCCCCCCCCCCACCCCCCCCCCCCCCCACCATAATCAATGGGTTAACCAAGGACCCATTTCAAATTTTGATCTAATATACAGATTTATGGCCCAAGGCCCAAATAATATATTATCTGGGCCTATCAAGGCCCAATCGGTTAGCCCTGTAAAACTGGATCCAAGAAAACGATATCTTCATTTTCATACCGCTCATTTCACACAGAGTGTGTGCGACTCAAAATGGGGAAAGCAGCGCGAGAGCAACTGAGACGAGCTCTGAACGAACACCTCAACACCATCCATGAAACCTTTCAGGTTTTCTACAAATCACCTCAATTTTTGAAAATTTTACAATTTATGCCCCTTAATCATGAATTTTAACGAGTTTTTTCTTTTTCTTTGGTACTGTTTGGTATTCTGGCGATTATACTTTAATAAGTTAATCTTTGAATTCAATGCAGCTTTTGGATCAAACACCAGCTTCATCACTTGAGAAAATTAGTTGGAAAGAGGTGATTCAGATGGGTGAACAAATATCCAAACAAGCCACAACAGGTCTTTCTCTCTTTTCCCCCCCTTTTCTATTTGTACAGTAACTTTAGGGTTTTTGAATAATGTTTTCTTTAAATGAATGAAAGCTACCAATTACTATTGTTATTCTTAGTTTTTTTGGTTTAAGTTATTACTCTTGGTTTTCTTGAAGCTGTGAGGATTTAGTTTCCAGCAGAAATTGAATATAGTATGTTTAAATGTAACATAATGCATCTCCTAAAAGTGCAATATATTTTTCTTGTATTGTGTAAGTGATTTTTGGACTTAGTTAATAGTGAGATTAAGTATGGAGATTGTAGGAAGTCTTAGTAATCGGATGTTCTTTGAAAAGTATTCATACCGATTATTTGGTAGTTATAATCGACTTTTCATTATCATTTGATGGGTAACTATCTTTTTGATGCTACTAAAGCATTTTGGAGCTTTTAAATGAGTGAGTAAATGAAGTAGAATAATTTGTTTTCCATGTTTAACTGGATAATATATTGATTCTTGTTAATATGTCTTCGTATCGTCTTATATATTACTATTATTTTGTGATTGATAGAGGTTTTTGTTTTTAATGTAGTTGGAATGCTTTACACCGGAGATACTCCAGGAGTTAAAGCCCTTGAGGAAAATATGAGCGCATATTTTAATTTGTTACAAGGGTTCCTTTTACTCTCCCATGGAAGTTCAACGGGTGCAGGACCAACACTTTCTTCGTGTATTGATGCCTCTGTAAAGCAAGTTGTTGACTGCAGTTTCAAGTTATTACAGGAGGCGGTCTCTTCATACGGTACCCCCTTCTATCTCTGTCTGTGGAATACCGATATTGTTCTAATGCTAATAATGAATGCTATTAAAGGCTTGATCACTTCAAAACAAAGAAAATTGAAGTTTAAGGGATATTGCTGAAAATCTCATTATGAATAATGAATTTGTATTGTATGGAATATTGGTACTGATTATGATTGCTTATTCAATCCCATTAGCTGGACCATTTTATGTACCAATAGTTAACTGGAAGAAAATTGACTTTATATGGGAAAAATTGCACTTTTAGTCCCACAGAACTGGACACTCGATACTTTTAATAAAAAATTACAATTTTAGTCCCTATATTTTTAATTCCTTGCACATTTCTCCCGATTCCGCCTTTCATCCACTTTTGGTCCATGGAACGGTCTCTGTTTTGCACTTTTGGTCTCATAGGACTATCTCTTTTTTGCACTTTTGGTCCCAACTTGGGTGAAAAAAGAAAAGCAAAGAGAAACTGGGACTAAAAGTACTATCTTGGAAAGCGTGGGACTAAAAGTGTTAAAGAGTGTCCAGTTCTGTGGGACCTAACATTCATTTTTATATGGGTACATGTTCTTGAACATGCTGCTATATTGAATAGTTTAGAGTTATCAACATAGATATCTTAGTTTTTCCGTAGTCTATGCTCAACTAGTATTTAGCAATTGAATTATGATTGCATATCTAAATTACATAAGTTTTTTATCCCTAATAAATCTGCAGGATCACCAAAGAAAGCTCAAGAACTCACAATACCCCAGCTAGTAGGTACAGTATGGAACGCTTGTTCGGCCCTTAAAAAGAGTCCCGCCACAAACGTAACCGCTATTGGTCAAGCTATGACAAAAGTCGCAGTTTCCATGAAAGATGTTCTTCGAGAAATTAAAGAACTTAAACCAGCTTCTGATGACTCGTCTCAAAAACCCGAAGATATATCCATCGACTGTGATGATGATTCATTTGATGGTGAATTGGGTAACGACTTATCACCCGAAGAGATGAAAGTCGTGCAGCTGACTATTACCCTCGTGTCCGAAACACTTGTGGTGATTAAGGAACTAGTTCGATCCATTACAGGCTTGCTTCAGAAGGAAAGTTCAGATGGTGGTTCGATTTCAGTAGATTCTTTGGAGAAACTTTTGAAGCTAAGCCAAGGAATTGGAGTACAAGTTGATGAACTTGGAGCTTGTCTTTATCCACAGCAAGAAATCTCTGCCATTAAAGTTGCTTTGGAAAAGATTTCGAGCTTTATTAATGAAATGGAAATCGAGCTACGGAAGTTAGATGGTTTTTTGGATGATTTTAGTAAAGCTTGCATTGGTTTGATGAATTCTTTGAGGCTATTGGAAACTGAACTAGGTTGTGTTTGCGCGGTCTATCTTGTTCCAAAACTTGACAATCTTGTTGTAAGTAATTAGAGATTTTTTCTGAAATTTTTGGATTTGATGGATCTTGAAAAGTAGATGAATTTAAACTATGGAAGTTTATCTACATGTTATTACATAATCATTTTGGTTCTCAACCATATTGACATTTTTTAGTCTGCCTGATTCGAGCTGTCTTTTCTCTCTCAAATAATTTTCCTACAAAGGTGCATTAATACATGTTAAGTTTAGTCAAACAGTATGAAGTTCAAGTTTGCAATTTTCTTATCAGACTTTGGATAATGTTACAACTAGATTTGGTTTTTCAACGAACCAAAATGAAGTCGATCTTTAATCGAGCTGTACAAGATCGATGAGCTCGAGAAGTTGCTATTTTTAATTAAATTTTATCAATTTTAGCTTATGAGTCGAGCTTGACCAAGTTTCAAAAGATATCAAACTATGAATATTGTTATTCAAACTTATTTGATATGTAAAATATTACGATGTACGTAGACTAGGTATATCACTATAATATAACATTGTATAAATTTTGTTTTGTTATATTATAATAATTATATTTGTATCAGATTGATAGTTTTGTGATTTATTATGAATATTTTTAATTGGAATAATTAATTAATTTCTTAAGCAAGCTATAAATTTCTCAACAATTGTGGTGAAACTAATTCAATATGATGTTTCATCTGTGCTAGCGCGCGTGCCTAATTTCTAATGGATTTTTTTTTTCAAATTTTGATATAAAAAACAAGACGGTTTTCACTGAATTCTTATATCGGGATAGAATTATTCATAAAGAAAAAAATGGGGGAGCACAAGCATTTATTTGATATCATATGAAGAAGAAATTAAACATAAATACCAAGCATTTATTTAAATAAATAAAGAGTGTTTTTGTTTTAACCAATGTTGGACCAAAATTGTGCTTGAAGGGAGTCAATCACATTCTTATCAACTTGGAATGCCTTGGTCAAAATATTTGGATGAATCCTGGATTTTGGCTGCTTAGACCAGCAAATGCGACCTCATTGGTTTTTTCAACATTAAATTGAAAGTGAATCAAGCCTTTTGGGAACACAAACACGTCTCCTGAGTATAAGTATTTGGTAAAAAATTATTTTTCAAGGCGGGATTCGCGAGATTTGAGATCACAAATCCAACATATAGAGTGCCTTTCAATACTACGAGTATCTCTGTTGCACGGGGGTGTGTATGGGGCGGGTTGAGACCGTATGGTGCATAGTCTATACGAACTGCAAATATGCCTAGAGTGTTGAGTCCTGGTAGTTGGTTTACATTTATGGCAGTGACCCTTGATCCAACCGCGTTTGATGTATTTTCAGGCTTATTTAAACCCGATAATGGCAAGTTACCAAGTTACTCCCCTTGATATTTATAATGCTCAATTTACCTCCCCGTGATTTGAAAAAGAGCATGTTACCCCCTGTAATTTTATAAAAGTTTCACACCGCCTCCCTAATATTTTTATATGTGACACTTTACCCCCTGTGTTATGATATGTGGCGGTTTACCACCCCCTCCCCCCTTTGTTATGATAAAAGTGGCACTTTACTTCCTTGTGTTATGATAAGTGTGACAATTTACCCCCCTATGTTACAAAACAGTTTTCATGCCCGCTCTCAATTTCGGAAAGTAAGTTACACTCTCCGACTGAAGGAGTAAATTGCTTCTTTAAATTTTTTACAAAGAGGTAAAATGCTCTTTTTCAAATCACAAGGGGTAAATTGAATATTATGAATATCACAGGGGAGTAAATTATCATTTAACTCGTTGTTGAATAAATCATCAATTAGCATCGTATACTCCACAAAATACCAAGTCTTTAATGAACTCTTCCCATGTCTTGATAAAATAATTATATTTGTGAAAGATTAGGAGATGACTATTTCACATTATGTTCTCTATAAATAAATTCACCAAATCCATGCTAAGATTATCACCTCAGCCCCCAATACAATACATAACTTAGTTCATCACAAAACCATCCAATATATATATATATATATAATTCAACTTTATCTTGTAATTAAACTAAATTTTTTAAAGAGAAATTGGATTTGTAGTTAATTACCAGCCACGGCAGAGTCATTAACCGCGGCACAGAAATCCTCCAGAGGGTTGGGATCTGATACATATGAGAATGGTGTCAAAGAAACAATAAGAATTGTTGCAAGAAAGCCAAAAACAATCTTCATTTAAAGAAGCAATTTACCCTCTTCACCCGGAGAGTGTAACTCACTTGTCGAAATTCAGAGTGGGCATGAAAAGTGTTTTGTAACATAGGGGGGTAAATTATCACATTTATCATAACACAGTGGGTAAATTGCCATATTTATCATAACACATGGAGGTAAACCGACACATTATCATAACACAGGGGGAAAAGTGCCACATATAAAAATATCAGGGAGACGGTGTAAAACTTTTATAAAATTACAGAGGGGTAAAATGCTCTTTTTTAAATCACAGGGAGATAAAACTGAACATTATGAATATCAAGGGAGATAAATTGCCATTAACTCACTCAAAAACTAACATTGCATGCTTGATTATATGTATAATTTTTTATTTTTTTTATCAAAGACTTGGATCAACATTATGACAGTTGGGGGTAGGATGATGGAAGGAGAAGCTGCTTCTTTTGTTTTGTTTTCCATCTGTTGATCGGGTTGAAGGGCAAATATGTCAATCACTGCATATTTGCTCTGGCATTATGATTATTGCTCTGGCTCTATCAGCAACCTAAAGGGAAACATAATGTAATAATAATAAATAATTAAAGGTGCAAATATACACCGAAAATAGTTGAAGGGATCAAACTGATGCAATATATAGTCGAGGAAAAGAATGTATTCATCGACAATATGGGGCTAAACAAACTTCACCCTTCTCGAATTCAATTTGATTTCGTTTAATTGTTAAACGAATCAAATTTTAATTGAACTAACAAGTATCTTGATAAATTTCACGTATTTTGTTATGTTCTTTTGTTCTTATCAATCCAGTTCGAGTCTCCCTTCAAAAGTTATCAATATTGTTAATTTTACGAGGTTTTAATGTGTTCTTATCCATCAAAAAGAAATAAAAAAAATTAGGCCCAAGGACAAATTAACTCCAAACAAAAAACAAACATATGGCCATGTCATTACACCAAAGCTACAATCAAAATCTAATACATCACTATTTTAATTTATTGCTCAATAACTCTCAAGAAGAAGTATACAATTAAGTCCTTAGCAGCCACTTGGGCCTCATTTTAATTTTATACAAGAACTGGAATACATAACCACAACCATAACGCACGATAATCACGTGTAAACTAGACGATACAAAGATGAGCTTAAACATGTAATACACTGGCATTCGTAAAAACACACATTAGACTAGTTCTTTAACCTCCTACATACGTACGTAATTGTTGGTTGGGTATCGGGTGAGTGTGTTTAAAATCATTAGCGGCCAAGAAGCTTGACCATACCGGCACCACCCAAATAAAGACCCATAAGGGGGCCCGCAAGGAGCATTTGTGTAAGAGGATCGGTTGATGGTGTGAGTATAGCAGCTGCAACTACAGCCCCTACCACCACATATCTCCATATCGACAGCATTTGTTCTGATGATACCAAACCAGTTTGTCCAAGAAGCAACTGTACTACTGGAACCTGCCACGAGGATTCAATACAATTACAATTACAATAGAACTCATTGAACTGAATGTATATACATTTCGGGAATTTTTTTGCAAGTTACCTCCCTGTGATATGTTTAATGGGGAATTTACACCCCCCCCACCCCCGTGATATGAAAATCAGCATATCACCTCCCTATTATATATAAATATATAATAATGAGCGTTTACACAGAGTTGTTGCACACACGCTCCAAAATGCGACTGAGACTTTTTTTTATGTGAAACATGACCAATTTAACCCTTTATTGACAAAAACTAACTGGCAATTTACTCCCCCATG
Source organism: Penstemon davidsonii (assembly GCA_034814905.1). Classification (NCBI taxonomy): domain Eukaryota; kingdom Viridiplantae; phylum Streptophyta; class Magnoliopsida; order Lamiales; family Plantaginaceae; genus Penstemon; species Penstemon davidsonii. The sequence continues at coordinate 28,277,081 of JAYDYQ010002534.1, forward strand.
ATATTGCCTAATTGACACTTTACCCCCCCTGTGATATTGCCTAATTGGCACTCTATCCCCTTGTGAAAATGCAAAAACCAAGAGGGAGGCAGTGTGCTTCTTTTGAGAAAACACAAGGGGTATCTTGCCCTTTAATTTATCAAAGGCGGGTAAACCGTAAGAAACTTCGCAAAAGGAAATTGCAAGAGTAGATTAAAAACATGGTATAGAATAGTTCCACTAGTACTAAATCCATTGACGGCGAAGAATAGGGAAAGTATATACATATAAGGGTTGATGCCGTAAGAAACTCACATTCATGTGGTTTAATTTTACTAACTCTAACACAGAGCTGAAAAAAGACCTCAAGCATTAAAGGTAGCTTAAATGGGTTCTTAACTCCTCGGAGTTTTGATACATTGAATGTCTCATTCCTTCCAGAAAAAAGAAAAAGAAAAAGATGTAAAAAATACATGATATGAAAAACTTTCTAATCTTTTACACGATATAGTAGACTAGTCTACACGATAAACATATCTTAGCTTTTACAGTTTTACTAGACTCGAGGACTAACAAAAAGAAAGAACTTAGCAATTAGCATTTTAAGTGAAAAATTTCTGTACATGAAAAAGATACAAAAAAACGAAATAGCACATGGGAAATTCAAGGTATGCTCGTCCTTATAATATGGTGTGCAAATTATAATTCACATACTGTTGAAGGCATGGAAAGTATGAACGATAAAGAATATAATTTACCTGGAAAGACAAACCAGTGCTAAACATGAGCACGAGGATAAACTCAAAGTATTGATCGATCGACCACAATGACTCAACTACCCCTTCAGCATAATTGACAAAGAATGTCAAGGCAGCTGGTGTAAGAACATAGTAAGAGAATGTGATGCCAGCATAGAAAAGGATAGAGGACCCAAAAACAATTGGACCCAAAAATCTTCTCTCGGATTGTGTTAAACCTGGAAGAATAAAAGCTATGATCTCATAAAGGATTACTGGGCTTCCTACCAGAAGGCCACAGTAACCCGATACCTGCACAAACAAAATAATTATTTTAACTCCACAAATTCTTTAAGAAACCATCTTAAAATAAATATTAAGAAGTAAATTCAGCTTTAAAGGAGGCAATAAAGAAGCAAATATTTTGATCCTAGTTGGCTCCGACTATATTATAATGGCTAAACTTTTAATATAATAAGACATCAGTTTTCATGGATGAACTAAAACAAGAAAGCATTCTAAGAATAGTACTTAAAAACTTCAACTTTTACATGATTTAACAGTAGAAGATAAACTGTGCAGTCGTAGAAATCGAATGTGAAAGTATCTTCTCGACAAGAAAATATTTACTTCTTTTAAACCTTAAGAACGGTTAATAAAATTTGATGTCTTAAGATCAATTAAGAAAAATGATATGGTATCCCAATTTTTTTGAACCTATTCCCAATTGGAGGTCCAAAACAAGACTCATTTTCCGTGGACGTAAATTTCTTCTCAAAATTACCTGCTCACTTAGAGTAATGATGTAATACCATTAATTCTCAACCACTACTTTAGGGCAAAAATCTGAAAATACCTAAAAAGTTTTACTCTTTCGACTCTTATCTAAAATTCCATTCCAAGGATAAAAGGGAGTATGAGTTTGCAGTTATTGAAGTTTCAAATTAGCAAATACCATGTGCACTACCTCAAATACCAAAAAATACTCAAAATGGGCATAAGTTAATAAAAAGATTATGTGGAAATCTTAATGCACAAAATCCATAGGTTAAAAAGGAGCCTGAACCATGAGGACGCGGGCAAAAATTATTACAAGATTCACCCATATATTGTAGTTGGATATAGAGATCAAATTGGCAATTTCAGTTTACCATAATTTCGACAATCTTCACTAATTCCTAGACAATTAAAACAATAATATGTGCAAGTTAGATGGAAATAAGAAGTATTGATTGAAGAACTAAATTAATTACTGCAGGGGTAAATTAGGACAGGCCTTTTTACCTTCAGGGATGTGAAGAAAAATTCACCAGGTGCTAGCTGCAAAAAACGAACACCTTGTTCTCTAACAGGAGCTTCAAGAAACATAATTAGGTCCTTTGAAAATGCAAAACAACCAGCCATAGCACCTCCAACAGCCAAAACTGATATAAAAATTCTGTCTCTCAATTCCTCTAAATGGTCATAAATACTCATTTCCTTATCATCTGGGAGGAGCTCTTTACTTGGATAAAGGAAATTGTAAATAGAATTTCCTCCATCATCAACCTCATTGTTCTGAAAAGGATTTTCTATTGCCCCATCACTTGAATCTACAATAAAATCAAGAATCATATTTTAGATCTGCAGTTGATATCTATTTCAAATTCAATTACTTGATATTTAGCTTCATTTAATTTCAAATTTATAAACCAATTTTACATATTAATTATTCATACCACAACACACCTAAATCAACACGTATAATCCAAATTAAACTCAATATCAGCAATGATTAACCCACCCATTTCAGAAAATCCAAAAATAAAACTACCCAGATCGATTGATTTACTAAAAGCATAGTTTTTGAACATAATAAGATGAACCAAAACAAGAAATGACTCAAGGATAAACCATCATAATTAGCTTCAATTTAATCATCATAGAATCTGCAGTTGATATCTATTTAAAATTCAACCACTAGATATTTAGCTTCAATTTAACTTTAAAGTTAGCAATTTCACATATTATTATCTATACATACCACAACAAACCTAAATAATAGTTAGTAATCATTCAAATTACACTCAATTTCAGCAATCAGTAACCGACCCATTTCAGAAAACCCAAAAATAAAACTACCCAGATCGATTGATTTACTAAAAGCAAAGTTCTTGAACATAATAAAAGCAGTATAGTAATTAATACCGATTCTATCTTCAACGGTTGGGCCAGCTCCATTAATACTACTGCTAGTACTGATTTCTCGCGGCTTTTGAGGGAAATCTTCAACAGAAGAGCGAACTATTCTGCTGAATTTCTTGTTTGAGAAATTGGGTTTTCTCTGATTTACGTTTAAGATAGTTTTTGGAAGTAAAGTGCTTGACTTTAAGCATTTGAAACAAAGGGTGTTATTGATGAGAGCTCCTGTGCTTCCCATTGCTAGTTTCGGTGTGTGTGTTGTGTGTGTTTGAATTCGTTTCTGATTTTGGGGCTTTGCAGCAGAAATGTATGGTTGGCCCCTGTGGACTTGGTGATGGATATTTTAGGCGCAGGATAGTAGCGCATTTTAGTGGGTAGCGCATGTATTTTCTGTAGTGCGCTCTGGCTGGTTGGTGGCCTTGGTTTTATTGAAGTAACAATTAGGACTGTCAATGGGGCGGATTTCAATTCGGATCCGATCCAAATTCGGTCCGATTTATTAGGATAATTATCCAATTAGTGATCCGATGTACCTGATTCATAATCCGAATAATATGGAGCGAATATGGATCTAGGCTTATCAGATCCGTTACATATCCGTATCCGATACATATTACTAGATGTTGTTTATATATTATGTATTTAAACCAAAATAAAAACAAAACTATCTATGTTCCACTAAAATCTTTTACTATATTAAAAATAATCTTAAAAAGAAATGCATGAGAGATGTTGGTGGACTGACCTGATAACTAAATGGGTCTACAACATATTAATTTATACTATTTAATAAGAAAAATCAAACCATAACCATTCACCCTTCAATTTTTGTATTCTCTTCCATTTCTCAATATTGAGTTTTCTTCTTCTTTGTCCCAGTTTATATCTTTTTTACTTATATTTTTGTTCTAATTTTTATCGTTTATATTTGTCCACCATATTTCATCTTCTACAATTTTCAGGCAATAGTTTCGATGAAATAAGTAAAATTTTACATTTTTAATTCATGATGGTGGAATCTGCAAGTGATTTGGAGAAAAACGGGAAAAAAAAAAATTATTGTGCTAAACGGATCCGGATAATTTATCCGAATCGGATTATCCGCCGGACTCGAATCCGGTTGCTAATATCCGGATCTGGATAGAAGAAATGGGAATTGGACTCGGATCCGGATCAGCCCTGATCCGGTTCGAGTCCGACCCATTGACAGCCCTAGTAACAATAATAGTTGGTCTCTTTATTTACATTTAGGGCCTGTTTGTTTGGCGTTTCCCAGATTTTTTTCGTGTTTGGGAAATGCCAAACAAACATATTTTCTATTTTCCGAAATAAATTTTTCATCCATTAATTTTCTCAAACTACTCTCTCAAAAGTCAAACAAACAACAATTTTCTTATCTCTAAACAAAACCTATACAAACTCTACTTTGATTTGACATAAAGTAACATATCTCTTACACAATTTATCTCACATAACAAACATTATTTGACATAAAGTCTTACACATCTTACACCTACAACCCAACTCTTCCAAAAAAACCTACACATACTTTATTTCTCAAACCACTCTCTCAAAACCCAAACAAACAACATTACGCAAATCGAGATTATTTCACAAACCTCGACTACTTTCCCAAACACCAAACAAACAAGCCCTATCATTGGGAAATTTGTTTTTTTTACCACAAGATAGATCACCTTGCAATTTTGGCATCATTGGACATGAAAATTTAAATTCGATACCACAGTTCAAGTTTTTGTTGCAGCTTTCATACAAAACCCAAATTTTCTTTGGAGTTAACGGCAATTTACCCCATATGAAATGCATTTTACCTCATATGAAATGCATAATGCTCAATTTATCCCCCTGTGATTTGAAAAAGAGCAATTTACCCTATGTGAAAATTTGAAAGAAGCAATTTACCCCTTTCAGCCGGAGAGTGTAATTCACTTGCCGAAATTGAGAGTGGACATAAAAAGTATTTTGTAACATAAGGGGGTAAATTGCCACATTTATCATAACACGGAGGGGTAAACTACCACATTATCATAACATATGGGGGTAAAGTGCCACATATAAAAATGTTAGTGAGGCAGTGTGAAACTTTTATAAAATTACAGGGGGTAAAGTGCTATTTTTTAAATCATAGGGAGGTAAATTGAACATTATGAATATCATAGAGGGTAAATTGCCATTAACTCCGGAGAAAAATTGGGTTTGGTATGAAAGTTGCAATGAAAACTTAAATTGTTATATCAAATTTGCATTTTCGTATCCAATGATACCAAAGTTGCAAGATGTTAGGTGAAATATCATGTGGTATCAAAAAAATAAATTTTCCTTTAACCTTTTTACACATATGTCTTAAAAGTAATTATTAAGAATTTAATGTTTTATTTTATTTCAAAGGCAAATTTTAGATAAATAATTTAATCTAGGAAAAAGACTCTTATTTTGGACTATTCCCTAAAAGAAAAATAGGAGTATGATGGAAATACCCGAAGGTCGCAAATTCTTTTTTCTTTTTAATTTAACACTTTTGCTCGATTAATTAAATATTGAATTATTGATAACTCTGTGAAAACAATGTCATCCAGTACATTGCCTAGGCCTAGAGTAGTCATGTTAATCGTTGGATTCCAACGCAACTCGAACGACATGTAGGGAGAATCATCGGGTAACACATACTTACGTCCCTAGTTTACAAAATTTCCAATTACATAATCCTGCCCATTCCAGTCGAGCCAACAACCTTTTCCCCATGCCTATTACCTTCCTTTGTGCCTATATTCTATATGCCCACCGTGTCATTGGTCTTGCAATGGTCGAGCAATCTGTTGAGCCACCTACCGAGTGTGTCGTGCCAATCCGTCATGTACGCCCGTGCCATTACCTTGTTATCTTTTTTCCCATACATCATTAATTGTGCTTGATTTTTTTCTTTTCTTTTCTATGATGGTTCTCCTTATCTATATCTTTTTACAGAGTCGTTTCTCTTGTATTTTTTTTACCATGATAGTTCCCACTATGTTTGTTTTGTTTCTCTTTGTTCCCTTTCAGCCAGTCCACTAGGGGTGGGCATCGTGTTCGGGTAACCCAAACCTGACCTGTCCCGTATTTTAAGAAACCCGAACGAGACGGGTATTTTTTGGTTTGGGTACCCAAACTTGAAATACTCGTATTTTGTTACGAGAATACGGGGCAGGTTTGGGGTTGGTCTCTCCAACCCCGAGTACCCGAACCCGTTTATATCTCTCTGATATTATAAAACTTATACACTTTACTTAATTACAACTACGAAACTAGCTACTTAATTGACACAATTTAAAGAATTCTTTTACTTAAACCTAATATTATTTTTTAAAAATCTTACCACCAATCTAGTACATAAATAATACATTATGACTTTTGATAATTATTTGGTATTTGCTCGAGATAGTATGGATTAGATTTTTTATTGAGACATGCTTTAGGTCGTATTTTGGTATTTGCTCATTATATAGTTTTAAATCGTATTTGAATATGTCTGAAATAATTTTTAATTTGTTATGTTTATGTAAATAATAGATAAAAAATTATTCATTTTAGCATAAGAAGAGGGACGAGAAATTGATTATATAATTTACTTTTAATAGGTCAATGGAGAATTTTTGTGTAAGAAAAGCATTAAACCCGCAATTCCAATCCGTCCCGTCCAGCAATAATTCGGGTACCTGCTTTATTACAGGACGGGTTTGGGATTTAAAGTGTCAATCCTGAAATTTACTATACCCGTGTCTCTAGTCCCGAACCCGTCCCAAATCCGTCCCGCGCCCACCCCTATAGTCCACGGCGGCGCCGAGTTCATGTGACATGCACGTGCATATTATTGAGGGTATTTTCGTCTGTTCACTATGACATAGGGAAAAAAAAAAAAGACAACTCTATAAAAAATTATAGATAAGGAGGATCATCGGTGTCATTTATCCATACGTGAATTTTATATGAGTTGCCCTTCAACTTTTAGAACGAAAAAAATTCGTTCTTTCTTTCTTGACTCTTGAGCTTATTGATTTGAAGGCAAATTGAGCAAAAACCTAAACTCAAGTAAGCAAGCCCGGGGCACAGCTCAGTTGGTAAAGGAGGTGAACTCCGGGGCTCACTCCCCCAGGGTGGGGAGTTCGAATCCTGGGAGGAGCAGCCAAGTGTTGTAAAATCTTTAAGGGAGGATGGAGCAGCTTGGTGTTGTAAGTTCCATGGTAGTAGGCTCCCTTGGGGGCCAGGAGTATAAAGAGTTAACAAACTCTGACCAACTCAGGCACATCCCGCGATTTACTTCCGCACATTGCTGAGAGGCCAGTGATGGGTGGTCCAGGACTTAACCTGGGTCAACAAAAAAAAAAAAAAAAAAAAAAAAAAAAAAAAAAAAAAAAGAAACTCATTTTAAACTTATGTTCCATTTTTTTATTGCATCACGGTCCCCACAAGAAGTTCAAATTTATCTTATAACCATAGAGTATTTTCTTTTATAGTTTGTTTATAAAACTATACCCCAGACTTAGATATCCTGAATTTTTCCTAATGTATTCATTTGAACCCAAATTTGATCCATTCCAAATATATTTTCCTCAATTTTATGATTCCATTATATATATAACTCGACTCATAACTCATACTAACTCGGAAAATTCTTACCTAGACCAGGTCTATAAGTTTAGTGGTAGACCTTATGGTCGAGGATTTACCAACTCATTTATAATTACTTAAAATTTAATTATGAGATATAACTAACCCAATTAGATTAAACTAGAGTTAAGTAGAAATAAATAATTAAGTGTGAGCCAATTTTTCAATCTCATCCTACATTATTAATTTATTATCATAAAATTAATATCAATTAGAATTTAAAATCTTCAGCTTGTTTTAGATGGATAAAAAATTCGAGCCTAATTTATTTTAGAATCCCATCCTTCATTATTTTCATAAAATTTTAAATATCAATTAGAATATAAAATCTTCAATTTATTTTAAATGGATCTAATTTCATTTTTCGTGTGTTATCATTTTGCAACTTATGTTCAATATTCATCATAATGTTAGAATTAGACAATATACCAAAAAAAAACTATAATTAATGCATAAGTTAAAAATAAAATAATGAACGGCTCCAATTTTAGCTTTGAATAGCAGAAAAATTGCATGAGAGTTATCCAAAAAAAAGAATGAATAAAAAGGGTTAATTTAACTCTTCCTACACATCGATTTAAAAAAATTCCAAAAAAAAAAAGTTTATGTGATGGTATATCCATCTTCACTTAATTACAAAGTTGTTTTAGTATAGTTTTATCTTATACATGAAATATTTGTTGTGTTTTATATATTAGTTTATACATATTGCACTATAATTTTTGGGTGATTCATGAATTAACAGTGAGTCCACAATGTAAAAGATTTTCCTTAAAAGTAATATTTATTATTTTTCAATTTTGATTTAGTATAATGAAGGTAAATTAGTTAAATCATAAAAATTAACTTTTTTATTCATCTAAAATAAACTGAAGATTTTAAATTTAATTAATATTAATTTTATGATAATTAAAAAAATGGTTCACACTTAATTATTTGTTTCTATTTAACTCTAGTTTAATCAAGTTGGGTTAGTTAAATCTAATGACTGAATTTTAAGTAATTATAAATGAGTTGGTAAATCCTAGACCACAAGGTCTACCACTAAGCTTCTAGACCTAGGTAAAAATTTTCCTACTAACTCAAATATCCCTTCTCAATATATAATTAAATTCAAATGCTTAACTAAGCCTCAAACTTAAGTTTACTTGAAATCATAGTAAACTTAATATATCTATCATTCAAATGGAGTGTGACGTTAAATCCATAAATGAATACTCAAATTACGTAGGGTGATTTACATTTAGACCCCCTGAGATTTATTACAATTATAAGAAATTCCTTATGATTTCAAAATTACAAGGACATCATTTACAAGGTTTTCAATTCTCAAGTTGTAAGCGTGGTCCTTGTAAGAATTGTTGAATCTGCAAGGGATGTTTTAATACATAATCTTAATCAAAGGGGATTTTCTTGTAGTTTCTAAGGCAGAGTTTGGTCTCGATTTTAGAAATAAATTCTTGCAGTGTCATTGTATTATTTATTTATAAGTATTATTTAATAATAGAATGATAAGTACACTTATAGTTCAGTATTCACATTTAATTATGAATTGGGCTTCCCAATGCTCTGACTGTGCAGACTGTCTGGCCTCTACTCTTAAATACTCAGGCCCATTAGCAAATAAGGTTTGGCCCAGTCTGACTGAGACCATAATGGGGCAAACTAGATCCGCCCTATATATCTAGTAGCATGAGTGAATGACAAAACACCCCTTTATTATTTTTAGTTGGCGGAAAATCCTTCATGTTATTTTTATTAATAAATAATCCTATATTTTAAGATATTTACTCTTTTGTGTGTTTTACTCGCTCTTAATGCAAGTATTCTTCGTGATTTGTAGAGAAAGTGGCAAATATACTCTTAAATAGTATTTTTTTTTCTTAAGAATAAAATGTGAGGACACCTTTTTTTACTTAAAAATTTGGTAATGAACCGCTATAAGGTAAATTTTAATCGAATTGATAACTTGGTGGTAAATGAAGGTAACTTTTCTGGTTGAATATTATGACTCATTTTTTGAATGTACTCCCTCCGTTTTTTTTTTTTATTTGTCGCTTTGATAAAAAAAATTGTTTACTTTTATTTGCCGTTTACCTAATTCAATTGTTTACCCTTCTTGTGCTTGTAATTAATACTAATTAATGTTGTGAATATTTGGTTAAAATGATGTTTTGGGGTTTTTGCTTCAAAAAAGTGGGTATTTATTATATTTCTTAATTTGTGTGCAATCCTTCAAAACGACAAATAAAAAAAAGACAGAGAGAGTAATAAGTTTAAGTCTACCTTTGGCTTGTTTGACCCGTTCACTTGTTTATTTCCATTTTCTTTTCAATTTGGGACCACCGTGCATTTGGTCAAAACTCAAAAGACTTCTGTTGGAAAAGAAAACCTAAACATTTTTTTTTATAATTACCTAAACATCTTATTAAGGTGATTGCAATATTAAATATTACAACCAATTGAACAAATTAATATAACCATGGAGTTTTATAAATAGTTTTCTTGATATTTACCCCTTGCACTTATTTGTGGCTTTTTTTTTTTTTTTTGGTTAGTGCATAAACAAATAAATTAATAAATTATACTCCTGTTTCATATTAAATTTGCATGAACTTAAATTATGTACATAACAAATGTAGTTTATTTTTTGGGTTGATAACACTCATCATATAAGAGTGATCGATTGTACAAAAAGTATAAAAAAAATATTTTGTGATTGAAAGTGTTATGTTTAATCAAACCTGATTCAAATAAGGATTGTTGAGATCAGGGGAAGATCGTTAAGGGCATTTCCAATGGTAGAGTTGGGGCTGGGGCTCCGAGCTCTAGGGCTGGTCTTAGCTATGCCTGATCGTCTCCAATGGCAGGGGTCCGAGTCCCAATTACATCCAATTTAATTTATTCCCCACTCTCACCATTATAATAATAATTTTAATTTTAATTTTAATATTAATATTAATAATAATGATAGAAAAAAAAATAATAACTATTTTAATAATATAATTAAATAATAATAAAATTTAAAATTGATTCAAGAGAGGAAATACAACAAACAAGAAGGAAATACAACAAAGAAGATTAAATAAACGGCACATACATGAATTATAACATTTTAATGATTTCTCCCCTGAAATTATTCGGTTCCCTCATTCGATGAACCTCCAAATACGTCATGATGCAATACGATCCAAAGAAGCTAACCGTAGACTTCTTAATGACCTAATCGCCCATGTGTATGCAAAATACGGTTAACAATGAATGTAAATTGTACAAATTTAAGTATGTATTTAAATATTTCCTAATTTAAGTATTAATTTGAACAGTTAGTCTAAGTGTTTAAATATAATTTTAACTGATTCGATATTTTTAAAAATACATAGCCACCACCAATATTGTAATTAAATGATTAAATACAATAAAAGAAATTAAAATAAAATGTTTAAAATAAATTATTAATTTTAAATAATAATTACAATTCTAATTAAATATTTTAAATTACAATTTTAATTACTTCTATTCACAATTCTAACAAATTTTAAAATTTAAATATTTTAATTACAATTCTAAATAATTATTAACGATTTAATTTAAAAGAAATTTTATTAAATAAATTCAATTCTAAAAATTAAATTTAGGAGGAAATTTTATTTTTATTCTAATTAAATCATAAATAATTAATATTTTATTCTAATTAACATATATACTAAAAAATTATATTAAATAATTCAATTCTAAAAATTTAATATAATTTAGGAGGAAATTTTTATTTTTTTAAATAATAAGATGTTCAATAATTAATTACAATTCTTTAAATTAAATGAATAAAACAAATTAATAAAATAAATTTAAAAAAACCAATCAGGTGGCGCCAAGTGGCGCCACCTGACTAAAAGAGGGGCTCTTCTCACTCGAGCCCGAGCTGCGCGGAAAGGCACAACCGCTCCGCCCCGCCCACCCCTGCCATTAAATATGAGTTCTCTGCGGTTGGATTCTTACCCACATGTCAGGGCAAATCCGCGTGTTGGATTCTTACCAACATGTCATAAATTCGCAAGGTTGTCTTCATAATAATGTCACGTGATAGGCTTGTTTCAACCAGCACACATTTGAAGGGGGGGTATTGAGATAAAATATCTCACGTGGATTGAAAATCAATAATAAGTCCACATTACAAGGTCTAGGGCAATCCTCAACTTTCGAGCTAGATTTTTAGGTGAATTAGGCCTAATTCATGTAAATAAAATTAGTCCAATTCATGTGAAATTTAATTAAAAAAAATCCCTTAAAATAGTACTTTGAAATAATTTCGGGTCTTTATGAAAATCGCATTTATTTACAATAAAGTTGAAATATGGTAACATTTCTAACGGTGCAGTTTATGTTAAAATTGACACATTGTGGCCAAGAAAAAATTGTCAGTCTTGTGTGACTTTTTCTCGCCATCCTTAAAGAAAAATTATGAATGTACTTTACATTTACTTTTTGAGGACTCGTGTCGTTTTCAAATTATGTTAAACTATAAGGGTCTGTTTGATTGATATTTGGGAAAGTAGTTTGGAAGAGTAGTGGAGGTTTGTGAAATAATTTCGATTTACGTAATGTTGTTTGTTTAAGTTTTGAGAGAGTGGTTTGAGAAATAAAGTAGTTGTAGGTTTTTTTGGAAGAGTTAGGTTGTAGGTGTAAGATGTGTAAGACTTTATGTCAAATCATGTTTATTATGTGAGATAAATTGTGTAAGAGATATGTTACTTTATGTCAAATCAGAGTAGAGTTTGTATATGTTGTGTTTAAGGATAAGAAAATTGATGTTTGTTTGACTTTTGAGAGAGTGGGTTGAGGAAATTGAGAGATAAAAAAATTATTTCATAAAGTAGAAAATATGTTTGTTTGTTATTTTTCAAACATGAAATAATTTTGGGAAACGCCAAATAAACATGACATAAGATTTAGAATATCGGTTCAATTATTATAAGGATTATTGATTTAATTTAAATGGCTAATAATAATATAGTGTTGGCCAATTTTCTTGCAAGGACCTAGAAAACGCGTTATAGAATTTTCAAAGATTGTTGCAGTTCATGTAAGACTACAATACTTGGTTGAGAGTTTATATTTTGATACTGTACTATGGGCTACCATTAATATATAAATTACTTCACGAAGAAGTGAGTTAATGTAAGGGTATTATTTAAGCATTCAAATATATTATCGATTATCACATTCAATTTGAACTGTTAATCTTTTATATATAAGCCTAGTAAAATAACAAGGAGTAAATTACATTTTTTGTCCTTCTTATGGATCGATTTTTGCAATTTGGTCTTAGAAAAAAATGTAGCAGATATATCCCTCTTATCAATATAGTCTTTCATTGATTCGTTTTTCAGCTATTACACAGTCTCACCTAAAAAGCACGTGCATGACTTCGAAGGTATTTTCGTCCCTTCACCTAACTTATAATTCTAGCTTTATATAACACTATATAGTGGTTTACTTTGGTCCCTGTTAAATATGTATTTTCACAGCAAAAGTCCTATGAATTTTAAAATAAATTATTGCATATTTACCCCCAAAAACTAGAAATTGGACAATTTGATTAAATCTAAAATTGATAAATACATATTTACCCCAAAAAAATACGTAGTATAATATAACCATAAATATATTTCTTACTTAAATCCGAGTACAATATAAATATTTTACTATAAAATAAGAAATAAAGATTACTATTTACGTATATATTAAATCAATATTTTTATTTAAAAAATATTTATTTTAAATATTTATACATATTTATTAAAATAAAATTAATTTACATGGGGTGTGTTTTTATTTTTATTTTTCCATTTTTTATAAATGAATTGAAATTTATTAAAGTATATGGGCTATTATGCATTTATGAACTTTTACACTTTGTCAAAATTAACCTAAACGTAAAAAATATTCAAATTTTCGAGCGCATAGCCCGCACATGATGCTGCTCTGGCCAATATTAGTTCAATTATTTACATTTATTGAAATTTTAGCAATTACACAAGTTTATCTAATTTTTTGGGGTAATTATGTAGTTTTCAATTTTAAATTTAGTCAAATTGTCCAGTTTATAGTTTTTAGGGATAAACATGCGATAATCTGTTTTAAAATTCGTAGAACTCCTAGTTTTACAATACATGTTTAGAAGGAACCAAAATGAATATATTGTGTTATATAAATCGGAAATTATACTATTAGGTGACGGGACGAAAATGTCCTCCAAGTAATGAACGTGCTTTGCAAGTGAGGCCATCTTCGCCGGGTAATAGCCGGAAAATGAATCGGTTAAACAATACATTAATAAGAAGGATGCATATATTACAAAAAATTTGAGAGATGAATATACAAAAGTCGATCCATAAGAGGACGAAAGAGTGCGATTCACTCCATAACAAGTACTAGCTTATTCCCGTGCTATGCACAAACTTAAATAATTTATTTCAATTTATATCTATGTATTTTGATCACTTTTCAAGCATTTGAGAATTACAACTTAAATAGTTTTTTATATTGCCAAGAATATTTGTAAATATATAATATTATCAAAACGAATGATTTATATATCCTTTTCTTCATGGGATATGTAATATGGATAGTTTACAATGTATCATGTTAATTCAGTAATATCAAGGGACAATTGTTTAAACTATCCCTAAAATTTAGCGTAAATAATTACAATCCTTTAGTTCGGAAATTAACACTATCCCGCAGGTATTGAGTTCATTACATTTATCCTCTTACGGCATTAATTTTTGTCGACACATGTTGTCACCAGGAAGCCATTTTTATTCTAATACCCCCGATATGTTTTAGAAAAAATCTCAAACAAACCCTCGAATTTAGTGTAATTACACGATCACCCTCAAACTTTCAAATATGATTGAAATATGTTTAAATGGGTCATTATTAAATATACTTGAATAAGTTATTTCAATTTACATCGAAATAAATTTCAATGTATTTTGAACACTGTTGTTTTCATGCATGCGAAAATTACGACTTGAATAGTTTTTTTACAGTTATAGAAATATTTGTAAAAATATAATTTAATTAAAACGTATGTTTCGTGTATATTTTTCTTCATGAGATATGGAATATATATGATTGACAATGTATCATGTTTACTAATTAATAACAGTAAGGGAGAATTACGCAAACTATACATCATATTTAGTGCTAATAACATACCACCCTTTAACTTTGAAATATTACTCAGACTACACAATATGTATTGGTTTCATTACGTATATCCTCTTACGACGTTAATTTAAAACGGCACACAATGAAGTCATAAAAAACCAATTTTTATTCAATAATACCCCTAATATTTTTTTTAAAATTTCTCAAACTACCCCTCAAATTTGGTGAAATTACATAATCACCCTCCAACTTTTAAAAATTACCCAAACTACTTCAGAGGCATTGAATTCACTAAAAATACCATTACGTCCTTAATTTTTGAAGGAACATAAAAGATAGATGTAAGCTGAAATATGTTTAAATGAATAAGTGATATATATACAAAATTTCTTTTATTCAACATACAAATACATTGATGGAGATATTAATAATAAATTGAGAAAAGGCAAATTAAATAAGAAATTTAATTGATGGAGATATTAATATATCAACATATGTTTCATAGTTTTAAGCCTTTAAACACCAATCCTATAAATGGTTTCATACACTATGATACACAATAATAAAATCATTTGTAAGTTAAAATTGAAATGGAAAATAAAACAAAAGGTGAGAATCAAGCTCGATTCGCTCAGATTCATACCTTATTAATATATCAACATATGCTACATAGTCTTAAGCCTTTAAACACCAAACCTATAGACGATTAAATACACTATGATACACAATAATAAAATTATTTGGGAGTAAAAAATGAAACGGAAAATAAAACAAAAGGTGAGAATCAAGCTTGATTCACTCCAAATTTCGATACCTTCCTTGGGAGAAGTGTCCCACGATCTCGGAGAGCTGCTTTTGCTAAAACTCGAGCAATTTCTTGAAAACTTGAACATAAAATAAAATTTATCAGCAGATGATTCAAACATTGGATTACAACATTCTAAATGCCACTTGTTTAAGTAACTAAAAGAAATATAAAACTAAAATGTAAGAGTTGGAAATAAAATAAAATGAGAAATGCAATAATTATTCTCCATTCATCTTTTGTGATAAAGATCAAAATCGGACCAATATTTTAATAGAAACCATGAGCATGTTAAAAAAATAAGCTAGAAATATCTCATAAAATCATAATTCTAGCAAATTTAATAAGAGCATGACAATAAGAAAAATTCGACAAAAAATAATAATAAGCGTTTAGGAGCATAACTAAAGTTAAACTTAGATTACAACCAATGTAAGATAAGAAAGTAGGAGATCGTGAATAGAAGAAATCTATATATTGTATGAATTCAAACTATAGATATACCCAAGCAGCAGGATGGCCTTCATCCTTCAAACAAAAACTTTACTTCTACATATTATTGAATTAATCTTGATCTAGTATATATAAATTCGAATGCGTCCAAAGCTTTTCCGAAATTGTATATTTATAAATAGATCATGTACCTGGATCGATAGTCAACTAAATTGCTATATTATAGCCGATAAATATGCATTCATTTACATAGTATTTTGAAAGATTGAGTATTAATTAGCTTGATTGATGCATAATGTTGATATTCTAAATCCTGTGACAAAATTATGGTAAGATTTTTATAATTGGAATTGTGATCTCGTTAACTTTAGCTAAAATTATGGCATGATTAAAGAAAATTTAACAAATGAAAATATGGATAATGAATTGAAAAGATAACTTACTTCCATAATATTTATCATTGATTATAATAATATAAAGAATTGTCATTAACATACCTGTAAACTTCCTTTTTTTTTTTCTTTAAAAAAACGTTTGTAACCTAAAATTAAAAGCTAATGATTAAGGTAAAGATGATTTTCAGGACTATTACACCTCTTATTCATAATTAAAATAGAGACTTTAATAGAGTGTCAACCAATGAGAATTTAGAAAGCAATTAAAAAAACTCAAAATTCCAGAAAAATAGAATTCAGTCAAAATTATACAATTTGGTCAAAAGACCATTCTCCTATATATATATATATATGATAGGTTTATAGTTTGTTGAAACCCGTTATGAGAGGACCCAATAAAAAATCTTAAAATGTATAATTAGGTCCCCTCCAATCTCCATTGACTACATTAAAGATTATTTTTCCCATTGAGAGCAGCCAACACTAAAAAATACCAAATTAGTAACAATAATTTATAATTATCACAGCGGAATCAGTTTTTTCTTTCCTGCAAATAACAAATTAAAAATGGGATTAACACGATTAGATATGAACCAAATACTATTGAAGGATTCAAATATGATTAATGTTCGAGAAAGTAAATAGCACACAATTATTTTTACGTAGAAAACCCAAATCGAAAAACATCAAGAGATCGAAATCCGATCCAACTCATCCACTATAATAATAGTGGATTTACATCCCTAGAACCACTAGGTGATCACCAATTCATCAAGAGAACATCTCTTGGATATCGAATAACATAAACAACAACAATCTCACCAACAAGGTGAAATCCTCAAATTACTAACTTGAATAACAGAGAATAGTGGAATGGACTAGTTACTACAAAGTAGCGGACTCAGGTTCGAATCCTTGTAGGGAGAGGTACCCACTTAATGTGCCCAACCAGCCTCGAAAATGATTAAACCCTTGGGAAACCAAAAAAAAAAACAGAGAATAAAACCACGATGAAATATGATATTTAAGCACATTGTAAATAATCTCTAATTCCCCCCCCCCCCCCCACCCCCCCCCCCACCACCCCCCGCCCCCCACCCCCCCCCACACCCCCCACCCCCCCCCCCCCCCACCCCCCCCCCCCCCCACCCCCCCCCCCCCCCACCCCCCCCCCCCCCCACCCCCCCCCCCCCCCACCCCCCCCCCCCCCCACCCCCCCCCCCCCCCACCCCCCCCCCCCCCCACCCCCCCCCCCCCCCACCCCCCCCCCCCCCCACCCCCCCCCCCCCCCACCCCCCCCCCCCCCCACCCCCCCCCCCCCCCACCCCCCCCCCCCCCCACCCCCCCCCCCCCCCACCCCCCCCCCCCCCCACCCCCCCCCCCCCCCACCCCCCCCCCCCCCCACCCCCCCCCCCCCCCACCCCCCCCCCCCCCCACCCCCCCCCACCCCCACCCACCACCCCCCCCACCCCCACCCCCCCCCACCGCCCCCCCCCCCCCCCCCCCCCCCCCCCCACCCCCCCCCCCCCCCACCCCCCCCCCCCCCCACCCATCCAATCAAGAATCTTTTGTGATGGATGGTTTGGATCTACAAAAAAGGGAACATAAAAGAAAAGGTAAGAATTTCGTGCTAAAGCTCAACAAAACAATGTTAATTTTTTTGAATCTGAACTGACCAAAGAGACAGCCATCCAAACTTTTATTAGGCATGTATTCATATATCAGCATTTTCTCTTCTCCCTCCACACAACAGCCAATTAATCTAACAAGATTCCGATGTTGGAGTTTGGAAATCACAGCCACTTCATTCAGAAATTCTTCATTGCCTTGTCCTGAAGCAGCTGAAAGCCTCTTCACGGCAATTACTTTCCCGTTTTCCAAATATCCCTAACATTTTCCATTCTGAAAATGTTAAAAAAGAAAAAGAAAAAAAAGAAAAGTATGAAGAATTTTACCTTATAAACACGGCCAAAACCACCCCTGCCAAGAAGATTATTTTCGTGAAATTGATAGGTGGCATTTGAAAGCGTCTTAAAAGTAAACAATGGCAACGCTTCAACATTAACTTTCTCTGTTTCACCTTTGTGCACTACTGCACTTGAATCCAATGAAATTACATTCTCTGCTTCAAAACCTTTTATGTCGCTAAATCTTGTATCTTTTCTTTTATTCCAGAACCAAGCAATGATTATGACAAAGCATATTACAGCAAAACCCACTAGTACTGGAATTATTATGATAACAAGCAGTCTATCGCTATGGTTGTCTGAAAGGAAAAAAGTCATCAAATTAAATTAATAAGTAATATACTACTACTATTAGTTTAAAAATTAAAATTTGTCAAAAGCAAAAGTACCTAATTCTGAAGATTCCAAACGAATGAAAAGATCAATTCCAACACCATTGAACCTCTGAAAATCGACCAAAGGTCCGCTCCAAGACATACAACCAATACCTGGATCGTGTGCATAAGCTATACAAGAGCAATTACTTAAACATCTAGTCCTACAATCATCGGGCTGCCTCGACTGAAACTGTTCTGCAAAGTCTGGTACCTTTGTAAACTGTAGCCTCAAGAACCCATCTCTATTTCCACTTGTATTATTATTGCTAATACTACACTGAAGTTGCCGCCTCCTCGCGCATCCATTAGTCCAATTCCCACTCTCCCATTCTTCCCTGTTAACAGGTTCAAATCCTCTAATACATGAACAAATAGGTGAATCTCGTACATTACAGCTGCCAAAAGGACCGCACGTTCCATAAATGTCACATTCGTTTCCAACAGCGACCCATGTAATATCCCAGTCCCTCTGTTGATCATTCCACATTGTTTGCACTAAATTTCCCGTAGAATTCAGGGTAAGTTTTGTCAAGAATGTACCCACAAGTGGGGTGAAGTAGAAAGTGCCTGCAGGGTATAAACGAGTCCAGTGGTGTCAAATGACGTATTAATTGTTCAAGTTTGATTTGAAATTGTGTTTGAGTTTTGTTTGTTTGTTAAATAATCAAACTCAAACGAGCCCAAGTCCAGTACACATACCTTTTTTTTTTAATTTTTAGTTTATCAAGTCAAACTCGAGCCAAGTTTCAAACTTGTTTGATTTGTACAATAAACATAGCTGGAATCGAATATCATATATATAGTTTGATTTAATTTTTAGTTTTACCTTCGCTATCATTCCAAAGACTATATGAAGCGAGATAAGGAGAATACATATCCGGATCTCCACTAAAAATCATCCCGTTCCATGGACCGCTTCTAAAATGGGGTCGGCTATTATTCCAAATGAAAACTTGGGGAATATTAAGAGCTACAAGTGTTGATGTGAAGCTTCCCGGTTTAGGGTCTGACCTATTTGTCCATGCTGAATGACCCACCTTGTGCCCCGTATATATGTTGTCGGTTGCCCGCATCGTCGGTAGGAAAACATCCGAAGGATGCGCAAAACTTTCCCATATTATGCTCCATGTTGAAGTGTCCCGAAGAACAAGATTACCATTGTCCTGAATTTGAGCACTTGTGTTCCTCGGAGAAGTACCTGTTGGAAATAACTGAAATATTCACCATACATTAATTTAAATTTAACGAGAGAATTTCATTTTTGGTACCACAAGTAACCCTACTTTATGGTTAATTACGGTACCATAACTTTAAAAACTTACATATTTGGTACCACATGTTAACTGTCCTCGACACATTTGGTACTTCCGTCAATTTTTGAAGGAAAATTCAATTTCGGAAAGAAAGTTGATGGAAAATTTGCATAATTAGTCATATAGTTATAGATTGCTGCCAAAGTTTGTCCCACATACTTTCTGGCCAATAAATTTACCCCAAAGTTCACAAGTTTTATAAATTTTATATATTATTATTATTAAATTTCTTAATCTAATTAGATTGCATATATAATATATATAAATTAAATAATATTTTATAAAAAATCTAATAAAATATAAATTAAATTTATTAGAAATTTTTATTTTCGAAAAATAATCTTTTAAACTAATTAGATTCTGTATAAAATATATATAAATTAAATAATATTTTATATAAAATCTGAAAAATACATATACTTATTAAAGTTTTTAAATTTTTTAAAAAATCTTTTAAACCAATTAGATTTAGGGTTTTTTGTTTTATTTTAAAATTTGTTGAATTATAACAAATTTAATAATTAGAGTTATTATTATATATATAATTTAAAAAATATTGTTTTCAGGTGTCATAATAAATACTGTTATTTAATTTGTATATATTATTATCTAATTAGATTAAAAGATTTCTTTTCAATTTAAAAAATTTAATAAGTTTAATTGATATTTATTTTTCAAAATTTATATAAATACTATTTAATTTATATGTGTTACATGTAAAATCTATTTAGTTTAAAAGATTTTTTTTTAAATTTAAAAAATCCATTAAATTAAATTGATATATATTTTTTTGGATTTTATATAAAATATTATTTAGTTTATATATATTATATATAAAATCTAATTAGTGTAAGAGATCTAATAATTATAATATATAAAATTTATAAATAGGATTTACATTTAATTATATTTGCAATTGGGACTGAAATGCTTCAAACTTGTGAATTTTGGAGTAAATTTGTCTGCCATAAATATGTGATGTGGGGCAAAGTTTGGCAACAATCTATAACTATAGTGCCAATTATGTAAATTTTCCATCAATTGGCACATAATACTACATAGTACATCCATCCGCTCCTAAATTTTGTCTTTTATTTTTATTTTTGATAAGTCACAGAATAAGACCTCTTTATCATCATACCTAGAAATATTTTTCTTAAAAATATTCATTCACAGAAATTTCAACAGTACCTGTTGGAAATAACTGAAATATTCACCATACATTAATTTAAATTTAATGAGAGAATTTCATTTTTGGTACCACAAGTAACCCTACTTTATGGTTAATTACGGTACCATAACTTTAAAAACTTACATATTTGGTACCACATGTTAATTGTCCTCGACACATTTGGTACTTCCGTCAATTTTTGAAGGAAAATTCAATGAAAAATTTGCATAATTAGTCATATAGTTATAAATTGCTGCCAAAGTTTGTCCCACATATTTTATGGCCCCAAAGTTCACAAGTTTTATAAATTTTATATATTATTATTATTAAATTTCTTAAACTAACTAGATTATATATAAAATAAATAATATTTTATATGTCTAATAAAATATAAATTAAATTTATTAGAATTTTTTAATTTCAAAAAATAATCTTTTAAAGTAATTAGATTATATATAAAATATATATAAATTAAATAATATTTTACATAAAATCTGAAAAATAAATATACTTATTAAAGTTTTTAAATTTTTTACAATTAATTATATTTGCAATTGGGACTGAAATGCTTCAAACTTGTGAATTTTGGAGTAAATTTGTCTGCCATAAATATGTGGGATAAATAATTAGACCTCTTTATCATACCTAGAAATATTTTTCTTAAAAATATTCATTCACAGAAATAATTCAACAGTACCTGTCACGTTTGTTGACCAGAGAGTTTCGTTTCTTCCGTTGGTGAGAACGAGGTTGCCGTTCCGGGAAAAAGTTACGGTGCCAGAAGAATCGTTCAGCGGTCTGGCTCTGTTAGCTACCCATACTACAGTTTCTTCAGAAACATTGTAAAAGACACCCAAGTAGCGATTAGTGGTGTTTTCCGGGGAGAAGAAACCCAATTTGAAGACATGCCGGCCGGAAATAATGGTGTCGGAGTCTCTGAAGGTTATATTTGAGGTTGTTAAAGTGTCTGTTTGTAAGCAAAAACAGGGAAAAGGAATAAGGGAAAGAACAAAGAGAAAGTGAACGATGTTTGTATTCATCGTATCCAATTTGTTAAATAATACTGGGTTTGGTGTTGGGTGATATTTCTCCGATCTTAATATATCTAGTAGCATGAGTGAATGACAAAACACCCCTTTATTATTTTCAGTTGGCGGAAAATCCTTCATATTATTTTTATTAGTAAATAATCCTATATTTTAAGATATTTACTCTTTAAGACAAGTATTATTAGTGATTTCTAGAGAAAGTGACAAATATACTCTTAAATATTATTTTTTTCTCAGGAATAAAATGTGACGACGCCTTTTTATATCGAATTGATAACTTGGGGAAAAATAAAGGTAAATTTACTGGTTGAATATTATGACTCATTTTTTGAATGTACTCCCTCTGTTTTTTTTTATTTGTCGCTTTGACAAAAAAAATTGTTTAATTTTATTTATCTTCTTAAGAGTTTAATGTAAAATTAATTATTTTCTACCAATTTTATCTTTCTTCTGCTTGTAATTAATACAACAAATTAATGTCGTGATTATTTGGTTAAAATGCTATTTTGGGGTTTTTGCTTAAAAAAAGTGGCTATTTATTATATTTCTTAATCCGTGTGCAATCCTTCAAAGCGACGAATAAAAAAAACGGAGGGAGTCATAAGTTTAAGTCTACCTTGGGCTTGTTTGACCCGTAAACTTGCTTATTTCCATTTTCTTTTCAATTCGGGACCACTGTGCATTTGCGTCAAAACTCAAAAGACTTCTGTTGGAAAAGAAAACCTAAACATATTTTTTTTTTATAATTATCTAAACATCTAATTAAGGTGATTGCAATATTAAATATTACAACAAATTGAACAAATTAATATAACCTTGGAGTTTTATCAATAGTTTTCTTGATATTTACTTCTTGCCCTTATTTGTGGCTTTTTTTTTTTATTGGGTCAGTGCATGCACAAATAAATTATACTCATGGTTCATATTAAATTTGCATGAACTTAAAATATGTACATAACAAATGTAGTTTTTTTTTGGGTTGATAACACTCATCATACAACAAATATAAAAAAACTTATTTTGTGATTGAAAGACTTATGTTTATAAATCAAACCTGATTCAAATAAGAATTGTTGATGTCAAGGGCAGATCATTAAGGGCATCTCAAATGGTAGAGTTGGGGTTGGGGCTCCGAGCTTTGGGGTTGGCTCTGGACTGGCCTAGCTCTGTCTGGTCGTCTCCAATGGCAGGGCACCAAGCCTCAATTACTTCCAATTTAATTTATTCCCCATTTTCACCATTATAATAATAATTTTTATTTTATTTTTGTTTTTAATATTATTAATAATAATAATAACTATTTTAATAATATAATTAAATTAAGAATCATATAATAATAATATTAAATATTAAAATTATCGAGAGTTGATAATAATAAAATTAAAATTGATTCAAGAGAGGAAATACAACAAACAAGAAGGAAATACAACAAAGAAGATTAAATAAACGGCACACACACGAATTACAACATTTTAATGATCTCCCCCTGAAACTATTCGGTTCCTTCATTCGATAAACCTCCAAATATGATATGATGTTATACAATCCAAAGAAGCTAACCGTAGACTTCGTAATTGCCTAATCGCCCATGTGTATCCAAAATACGGTTAACAATGAATATAAATTGTATGGATTTACGTATCTTGTTAATTTAAGCATGTATTAAAATATTTCTTAATTTAAGTATTAATTTAAATTGTTTGTGTAAGTGTTTAAATATATTTTCAACTAATTCGATATTTTTAAAAATATATAGCCACCACCAATATTGTAATTAAATGATTAAATTTTTAATTACAATAAAAGAAATTATTAATTTTAAATATTAATTACAATTCTAATTAAATATTTAAAATTACAATTTTAATTAATTCTACTTCTAATTACAATTCTAACAAAATTTTTAATTTAAATATTTTTACAATTCTAAATAATTATTAATGATTTAATTTAAAAAAATTATTAAATAAATTCAATTCAAAAAAAATTAATTTAGGAGGAAATTTTAATTTTATTCTAATTAAATCATTAATAATTAATATTAATATTTTATTCTAATTAACAAATATACTAACAAAATATATTAAATAATTCAATTCTAAAAATTTAATTTAATTTAATTTAGGAGGAATTTTTATTTTTTTAAATAATAAGATGTCCAATAATTAATTACAATTCTTTAAATTAAATGAATAAAACAAATTAAAAAAAAATTCCAATCAGGTGGCGCCAAGTGGCACCACCTGACTTCACGCGCCCCTCTTCTTCTCACTCGAGCCCGAGCCGCGCGGAGAGGCACATCCGCCCCGCCCAGCCCACTCCTGCCATTAAAGATGAGTTCCCTGCGGTTGGATTCTTACCCACATGTCAGGGCAAATTAACGTGTAGGATTCTTACCCTCATGTCATAAATTCGCAAGGTTGTGCTTCATAATAATGTCACGTGATAGACTTGTTTTAACCAGACATTCAGCCAGTACACACTTGAAGGGGGAGTGTTGACATAAAATGTCTCACGTGAATTGAAAATCAATAATAAGTCCACATTATAAGGTTTAGGGCAATTCTCAACTTTCGAGCTAGCTTTTGAGGTGAATTAGGCCTAATTCATGTAAATAAAATTAGCCCAATTCATGTGAAATTTAATTAAAAAAATCCCTTAAAATAGTTCTTCAAAATAAGTTCGGGTATTTATGAAAATCGCTTTTACTTACAATAAAATTAAAATATGGTAACATTTCTAACGGTGCGGTTTCCACTAAAATTGACACATTGTGGCCAAGAAAAAATGTCAGTCTTGTGTGACTTTTTCTCGCCATCCTAAAAGAAAAATTATGAATGTACTTTACATATACTTTTTGAGGACACGTGTCGATTTCAAACTATGTTAAACTAGAAGGGTATGTTTGTTTGATGTTTGGGAAAGTAGTTTGGAAGAGTAGTGGGGGTTTGTGAAATAATTTCAATTTGCGTAATGTTATTTGTTTGAATTTTGAGAGAGTGGTTTGAGAAATAATGTAGGTGTAGATTTTTTTTTTTTTTTTTTTGTGGTTACAAAAAGTTTGGGTGGGTTCGGCTCCAGTCACCACCACGGGCCAGGGCATGCCTCTAAGACCAAATGTCGCTTACAGAGGCACTTACAGATCACCCACCAACATAGCCCTCACGTCGGCAGCGGGAATCGAACTCACAACCATTTATGTCAAATCAGAGTACAATTTGTATATGTTTTGTTTAATGATAAGAAAATTATTGTTTGTTTGGCTTTTGAGAGAGTAGTTTGAGAAAATTGAGATAAAAAACTTTATTTCAGAAAATAGAAAACATGTTTGTTTGGTATTTCCTAAACACTAAATAATTTTGTGAAACGCCAAATAAACATGCCCTAAGATTTAGAATATCGGTTCAATTATTATAAGGATTATTGATTTAATTTAAATGGCTAATAATATGTAAAACGACTAAATCTCATAAGGCCAGTCGTAAATCTAAATCAACCAATCACTTAACTTTTGTTTATTGCCCTTTTATTTATTTTATTTTTGAAAAAAGAAAAAAAAAAAGCCCAAAAAGTAAATTAAAAGGAATTTCCTAACCAAATTTCTTGTATTGCGAACACGCTCCACACTCATCCGCCGCACGGTGGTAGACTGCAACTCTCCCACCATTACCACCACCACCTTCTTTTCCATTAACCCTATTCAGATAATTTTTTTTTTAATTTAATTTTCTTTATTTATGAAAGCTTTAATTCATCGCAGAATGACCTTATGTGTAATATCTTCCTCTAAAAATCTCAGCTCCTCTTTGTACTATTTCTGTTCTCTCAACATTGATTTAAATTTCAAGGTACGATATGCTTTCTTATCTTCATTTTCTCAGCATTTTCATTGTTCCTCAGAATCAAATACCAATAGTAACAATAATTGTTATATTAAGCCCGAAGAGAACATTGTCGTCAATGAAATTGTAGACACGAATAGCAGAAATACTAAATCTTCTTATTGGGTTTGTCAAAATCTAAACTTAAGGACCTCAAAAGAAAATCCGGATGCTGTTAGAGATGTTCATTGGGTCGATCCAGATTATATTAATGCTTATTTATTAATGGATTCTGATTTATTTCTAAGTGTTATAAATTCAATTCGCCACCAACCGAGAACGGTGTTGAGGCTTTTCCGATGGGCTGAGGTGCAAAAGGGTTTTAAGCATTCAGAGTTTGTTTTTTGTAGTGTTCTTGATGTGTTGGTACAAAAAGGTTTTATGAGGTCTGCTTATTGGGTGGTGGAGAGGGTTATTGATGTGAATAAGCATAATGTTGCAGATGTTTTGATTGGTGGGTATTTAAATAACGAGGTTTCGTGTAAGGTACTTGATTTGTTGTTGTGGTTGTATGTCAAAAAATCGGATGTTGAGCGGTGTTTAGGCGTTTTTAATAAGATGGTGACCAATGGGTTTTTGCCGGATGTGAAGAATTGTAATAGGATTCTTAGGATACTTAGGGACAGAAATTTAGTGGGAAAAGCGAAGGAAGTTTATGGATCTATGGGTCGATTTGGGATTAAGCCTACTATTGTTACTTATAACACATTGTTGGATTTATATTGTAAAAAAGGGGATCTTGATCAGGCAGTCGACCTTTTAGTTGAGATGCAGGGGAGGGGTTGCTGTGCAACTGATGTTACTTATAATGTTTTGATTAATGGGTTGTCGAAGAAAGGTGAATTTGAGCAGGCAAAAGATTTAATTACAGAAATGTTAAATAAAGGCTTGAAGGTTTCAGCTTATTCATATAACTCTTTAATAAGTGGGTATTGTCAAAAAGGAATGCTTGTTGAAGCACTTGGCCTTAGGAAAGAGATGGAAATAAGAGGAGCTTCACCTACCATATCCTCGTACAATGCTTTCATGCATGGATATTGCAAGCATGGAATGGCAAATTATGCTAGACAATGGATTTCCCTTATGCTGAAGAAGAATTTAGTGATGGATATAATATCGTATAACATTTTGATATATGGGTACTGTCTGTTGGGGGATATAAACGAGGCTCTCTTCTTGTTACGTGAGATAAACAAAAGGAAAATCAAGCCTACGGTAGTTACATATAATACAATCATGGATGGGTTTGGTCGACTGGGGGATTTAGAGGGGTCGAAGAAGATAAAATATGAAATGATCTCTCATGGGATTTTTCCCGATGTTTTCACTTATACTATTCTCATAAATTGTTCTTATAGGAGTGGAAATCTGAAATTAGCCAAAGAGTTTTATAATGAGATGTTGTTCAAAGGGTTAAAGCCTGATCGTGTAACCTACACTACTTGCATAGCTGGTGAACTGAAACTTGGGGACTTTTCTGCAATATTTAAACTTCAAGAACATATGCTAGCTAAGGGTTTCCCACCTGATGTGATAACCTATAACATTTTTGTAGACGGGTTTTCGAAATTGGGTGATTTAGAAGAAGCTTGTGAGTTATTGTACAAGATGGTTAGGGGTGGAATTATGCCTGATCATATAACATATACGAGCATTATTCACGCTCATTTGGAAATCGGGAAGCTTAGGAAAGCTCGAGAGTTGTTTCATGAGATGCTGAGCGAAGGCTTGTGTCCAACAGTCGTGACATATACGGTATTGATTCATGCACACGCGGGTAAAGGGAGGCTAGAGTTAGCATTTATGTATTTCTCGGAAATGCAGGAAAAGGGTATTTTTCCAAATGTGATAACTTACAACGCGCTCATAAATGGCCTTTGTAAGTTCGGAAAAATCGATGAAGCTTACAGATTTTTTTTCGAGATGCAATCGAAAGGGATATTTCCGAATAAATACACTTACACTATAATGATGAATGGGAACTCGGATCTTGACAATTGGGAGGAGGTTTTGAGATTGTACAAAGAAATGTTAGATAGAGGAATACAACCGGATTCTTGCACTCATAGTGCGCTTTTCAAACATCTTAGAAAAGATTATATATCATTGGCAGTTCGAGATCTTGAATCTATAATCTAGACTATAGAGACAAAGCTGAAAAATTATTGTGGTGGCTCTCCCAGGGGTCCCGATTTTGTTCTCCCTGGGTGCTTCAGTAGGTACGAACAATATTCCGTGATTTTGATGTCATGATAAATATATGTTTCTCACGTTGTTGTATAACTCTTGTTTTAGATGCTCAAGGTTTAACACTTACGCTTGTTATCTTTGAAGTGGTTTGAGTTAAATTGTTTCCCTCAGGTATGACAACTATTTCTCCTTGTATTTGTATTCCTTGATTTCCTTATGTTACTTCTCGGAATAATTTTAATGTCTCAAAAGCCCAATTCATACTTATATCGTTGAAAATGTACGGTACTGGTAGAAGTAATAATGAGGTGGTCATTTAATATGAGGTCTTGTGTTCGAATCTCTGCTATCTTTTTATGAGAATAGTTCCATGTTTTAGGCTTGAGTGGAGAAAATTACCACCTACACAAGAAGTAATAAATATTAAGTTTATCTCCTCTATAATGGTTTATCTTTTAAATGACTTGGTCATTTAATAATAGATACTTTTGATAAGAATTTCAATGGAATTTATCTACATTATATGACATATTGGTACCGTGTTCTTGACATATGGGTATATTATATGACATATGGTCATCATGTGGATCCTTATGTCATAGCTAGGAAAACAGATTTCGGATCATAGAAATAGGAGTCGTCTTTTTTTATTTTAGTGATACAAATTTCTCCACTTAATATCAACTAAAGCTTCCTTTGGTTGATTGCAGCGCACTACTGCACCTCGTGGCGAGCACGTAATTCATAGGCCATCCTCCTTCATGTATGTCCTTGCACCTTGAAGTTCATTTTATTATTTATTTTTACGGGTTATTCGAAAAATCTTGATAAAAATAAAAGTCTGAGGATTACTGTTGTAAAATCCGAATTTCTATTGAAAATATATCCTACCTTATTAACTTTTGGACATCTCCATGTTAATTGTCATTTATAATGTGCATTAACTATAAAAAAAAAATTATAATGTGCAATATTTAATTATTTTCTATGTGTGTCTTAAATTTTTTGTTATAACTTTGAAAATGCTATGCGAATCTTTTGGAAATTATTGAGATGCCAAGTTTAGTGTTTAATACTAACTTATGTGCCCAATATTTGTCTTCTTACACATTTGCTCTATTATATGTTTATTGTTCTTTCTACCAAAATGTCTATATTTTCTTCAAAGATTACTTCTCATAAACTCAGGAAACGGGATAAAGGGAATAGGTTCATGGATATTGTTGCCGATGCTGAACATTTCAAGCCTCGTGTCTTCATCAATTAAAGGGTGCACGGAAGCTGGTAAGTTCAATACAACTAACTTGGCACAAAAGTGAACAAATTAGTTAAATATTTCCTAATGAATCTGAGTAATTTTTTTGGTAACTCTGTATTTTTCAACTTAAATTGATGGGTTTCGAAGCATTTAACTAAAAACTTTGCAGAAATCGAGAATTCCCAAAGATCAAACTTTTGATGTCTAATTGACAATTGTCCAAAATTTGGGACAATGTCAATGCAGTATGCATATTTAACTCAATCAAATGTCTGAGGTCTTGTTTTGCAATATATTACTATGTGTTTAACTCATAGCTGCCTTGAAAGTTCAGATTTGAAATGTTGTTAGTCTAACACATCTCCGTTAGTTAACTGTTGTTCGTTGGATTGTTATGTATAGGTGAATTCGAGGGTCAGATTTGAAAGAAAAGAAAGTGCCGAAACCATAAATTTCAAGGGGCTCGTATTTGGCCTTTCTTGCTTTCAATTTGAAGAGCATATTCAAGTACAGTTAAAGGCCCTAGAGTCAAGCGGACTGCTTATCTTGGCCCGAGCGACAGCCACAGGGCAAAGGGGGTGCTTTCGGCCTAGATTTAGAGGAATTGTAAGAATTAGGACAGTCAAATTCTTCACAAAATCTCAAGATATTTTCTTTGTATACAAGAAGAAGAATTTTGTTGTATATTGTTCAACCATAATCATATAGCAAATAAAGGGGTTTTTCTTTTTGTGACATATGTGAACAATATTCTTTTGTTGCTTTGAGCATTATGTATTGAAATATGCTAATTTTATTTCAGTATTTTAAAATGCTTTAGAGATGTTTCTATTAAAAAAAACGTGTACACGTTTTGTTTTTGGGTCAATTGAATATAAACTAGTTTTTACCTCAATATATTTATTGGCTTATGAATGATTTCGAAAAAAAAGCGAGAAGTTATTAATTTATCAAACATACAAATACAACAAAATTTAATCAATGATAAGTAATTGCCTTGAGGGAGAGAAATAGAAATTATGATGGACACCAAGTGCAACAAGAAAAAAAAATTAGCTATTGTTTTCTCTTCTATTCCTATTTATAAACTAGCTGAACTAACAAGAAAAATATAATGTTTAAGCTTGATTTGAATTTTATATTGAGTTTAATATAAAAGTGGCCAATGAATCTACCAGATCCTATATAAATCCCATCCAAATTCGATTCAGTTGACAAACTTAGACAACTAATATGGATTCACGATGAATCATTGATGAATCCATGATAGATCCACCGTGAATTCTAAGGGTCCTCTCTCTATTGTCACCCCTCCTCCCAAACCCCACCACCCCACAACCCCAAGTTATGCCCGCCCGCCCACCCATCCCCCTCCCGACGTCGATACCCTCGGACCACACTTCCGCAATGGATTTCGATCCAAATTGGATCTGATCAGATTCATTTTCCACTGATTTAATGCGTTTTAATTGACTTAACCAGTTCATCGATTTTTCATTAATTCCAACGATTTAAACCGTTTTTTCACCGATCTCAATAATTTTTTTTTAAAATTTCAATGATTTAAATCGCTTTTAATTACCAATTTACACGTTTTTCACTGATCTCACTTATTTTTTTTCCAACTAATTTCATCGATTTTTCGATTAATTTTATATATGAAAAACGAGTTAAATCTACGAAAAATGAAATCGATCGGGTCCAATTTGAATTCATATCTAATCTCGAAAGGAGGAGGGGTAGAGTGGTGCAATTTGAATTCAAACAAGTTTGTCATACTATTTAAAAAATTGTTTTTCAAACAAGTTTGTTATACTATTTGACAAATCCAATTCATTTTATTGGTTTAGTTTAACTTTTAAATCAACAATTTGAATATAAATTATATATGCAGATTACGTATCTTCCTTTTTTTTTGATTATGCAGCCCGACATTGTATTACAGCTATCTACCGATTCTACACACCATATGGCAAATATATTACCCTAAAAGCAATATAAATGCAATGAATGGACTGAAGGACTAATTAATGCAATTAATTAATTCAATGAATTAGAAAAAAACGAAAGGAGTAAACTAATTTAAAACAACATTATTCGATAGTTTTTCGATTTCAGTTTGAGCTTAACTACGAGTAAAAGTCATAAAACTTCTTAACTTTTATTCAATTCTATTAAGTTCCAATTCTTTAAAAAAAAATCAAATTTTAATGTTGTATCAAGCATGATAAATATAAAATTAAAATAAAATTGATTAATATATTATAATTTTTTTAAATACATTAATCATCAATCATTACATCAAAAATCATATCAATAACAGCCAAAATACAAAAAATTATCAATAATAAATCACTATCAAATACTAATATAAACTAGAGGAAAACTCATATTAATAAGAGTTGAACCCGTAACGGCTTCAGTGATTACCACTAGGCTACCATCTCATTGGGCTTAATTAATATATCAATTACTCTGGTATAAGCTTGGAAACTTGGGTTATTAAAAAAAAAAATCGATTAATATATTATATATAGAAGTAACTTACTTTATTAATTGCATTAAAGTTTATTTACTTACACAACTTTGCATTAGGAGTTAATTAGCAGATTTTCTTGCTAAAATAAAATTAGCAGATTTTTATATAAAATTGTTTTAATATAAGCATCAAATTTCTACCTATCAGCTTCATGCCAACCAAATAACAAAACTTAATGTTAAATTTAACTTCTAGGTCAAACTAAATATTTCAGGTTAAAATTCCAACCATAAATTAAATCTCATTTTGACATTAGAAGAAGATATTTGAGGACTATTTTTTTTCACACTTGTTCATCTCACCCATAGATTTGGACATAATCATAATTTTTTTTAGAGAAAAGTTTTTTATGATCATAATTAATTACTGCAAAATGGGCAAATCAAGAATATATGTCTGGTGTAAGCTTGAACACTTGGGTTATCAAAAAAAAAAAAAAATATAGCCTTTAGTGTTCTTGACAGAAATTGAAAATCAAGAAACTTAGGGTCGGTGTTGCCCCGAATTCGCTTGATTTTGATTTAAAAAATTAGTTTGGATGGTTTAAGCAAAACATTTGAAACGCAATTTGAATTGGATATAAAATATAGATTTTGTGGATTTTGAAAGTACGTATAAGAATGATATAGACTAAGTTTAAATGTTGGAATTTGTGATAGAAATGCGAGGTAATAGATGTCTAATCAATTATTTTTAGTGACAAATCAATGTCTTTTATAAGTTCAAGATTTCATTAGGTTTCAGGAGATCAGTCGAAAATTAAGATCGGGTTTGAGCTTGACATGAAACGAGTAGATACAAATGAGTTCTGACCGATATCAAAAACGCGAGAAAAACATCACAAATCCATAAGTAATCCTACTTCCCAACCTCTTTAAAAATGTCCATTAATGCTAAGCATAGATTCCACACCTCATAAAAAACCATCAAAGACATTACCAAACCTATCAAATCTATAAACATTAAACACACTTTTGAAATATCCAAATTCAGAACAACAAAATCCCGTTTTAGTCCTTTCCGCCCAAAAAAAGATGTTATAAAACATGAGATCAACCAAGACACTTCTTCAAACTTTTTGCCTTTTCACAAACTAAACAAAAAAATTGATCAAAATGGCTTCTTTCCCCAACCATGTGTCTTTTTGTATCCAATGCTCAAACACAAACATTAATCCTCAACAATCAAACAACTATAAACTTCATTGTGTCAAAACTAATGGGACAAAGAGTACTATTTCACAGGCATTAATCACTACTCATGTTGATTCTTTTGATCAAAGAATCGACAAAATATACCGACAAAGAAACAACTAGTCGATCCCTATCGACAAGGAATCATTGTTGATGACGAAGGCATTGGATACAAACAAACCGTCACTATAAGGTCTTATGAAGTCGGTCCTGATAAAACAGCGACGATTGATAGTATTCTTAACTTGCTTCAGGTGAAATTAAAAGAATTTATTAAATTTAGTTTTTTTTTTTTTTGCAAAGAATGTGATGATTTTAGTGCTATACGTAAAAATACCGCTTGTACTTTGTGTAATTGACGAAAAACCTTCGATGTTATTTTTATTAGCAAAACACCTATATGTTCTTTTTTATTAGCAAAAACTCATTTGAAATTTCTTCTTAAATCAATAGAAATTTTACTTTCCAATTTTTTAAGTGAATAGGGTAGTTATTGTAAATTTTTTAATTGAATAGAATGGTCATTGCCAACTTTTAGGTGAATATCAGTGTTTTCACATTTTTTTGATGGGGCTATAATTATAATTTTTACTGTAAAATATATACTCCGGCTTGGTAGAGATTTTTGTAATTGCTAATGAAAAATAGCACAGGTTTTTTTTGGTAATAAAAATAATACATAGTGTTTTTTTGCAAATTAGACATAATATATGGGGTATTTTTGCATTTCACTGAAATGATTTTATATTATATTTACGCAGGAAACAGCATTGAATCATGTGTGGATGTCGGGGCTTTTAAGCGACGGATATGGTTCGACGCATGGAATGATGAAAAATAATCTGACTTGGGTTGTGTCAAAAATGCAAGTTCAAATTGATCATTATCCAATCTGGTATAAATAAGTATTCTTCAAATTTTTGAATTAATTTGATCCAATTGATTAATTAGGATGTATAATCGATTTAAGATATGAAAATGTAATCGGATCAAAAAGATAAAGGCATGAAGTGAAGTGGATATGAATAGATCGACATTGATAATTTGATTCATTAGAGATCTGAATATGATAATAAAAATAAATTAATACATCTTTAATATACATCTTACTTATATATTTGAGTTCAAATTACATGTTATGTTTCATTAATTAGTCTAACAAAACATGAGTTAATACTTTTATGAAATGATCTCATTTTTATATTTCAATTCTCATCTCCTATTAAGAATATTTAATCGAATTCGAATTTTATTCAAATTTTAATAAAAAAATAATAGACTTGGTTAGAAATTTTGAAAATATTGTCAGGAATCAGGATCCAAGTAAAACCCTGAAAAATATAAATGGACCATATTTCGTAACAAGATTTCGATTTTTCACTAGGGGTGAAGTTATAGAAATAGATGCATGGGCCGGAGCATCGGGGAAAAACGGGATGCGAAGAGACTGGCTACTCCGGGGCCAAGCCACGGGTCTTGTATTTGCACGCGCAACCAGGTACAAAAACAACCTCATATAATCCATCCATTCAATACAAGGAGTGAAAAAAAAATCTCCTATGTTTTGCCTAATTATTAAACTCCACCCCCCACCCTCGTGTCATTTTTATTACCAGAACCTCCCTGTGCTATTTGTTATTAGCAAGAAACCCCTCACAAGCCAAAATAACAATTACACCATCACCAAATAATGCAGAAACACCCATATTCACCTAAAAAATTGACAATAACCCCCCCTAATAATTTTAAAAATTTGCAATAACCCCCCATATTCACTTAAAAATTGATAATTACCACCCTATGATTTATGAAGGAATTTTAAATGGGTTTTTGACGGAAAAAATTGGGATTTTGGCTAATAAAATTAACACAGTTTTTGGGGTATTTTTACATTTAACTAAAAAAAAATATATTTTTTTCTTTTTAACTAGAGATTTAATTGTTCCAATTTCTTGAAATAGCACAATGGTGATGATGAACCAACAAACAAGGCGTCTTTCAAAGATGCCAGATGACGTCAGTGCTGAGCTTTCACCATGGTTCATTGAGAAACAAGCTATCAAAGAAGAAAAACTTCCTGAAAAAATCGACCGTTTAAATAATTACAACGCACGCTATGTTTGTTCAGATTTGAAGGTGATTAAGTTAATTATAATTATTTATCAAAAGAAAAGTTACTTATAATTGATGTAATTAATAAATTAAATTTTCATTTTGCAGCCGACGAGAGGTGATTTGGACATGAACCATCATGTAAATAATGTTAAGTATCTTAGATGGATGCATGAGGTATAAACTGCAAAATTTCCGTTTTAGTCCCTCTAGATTAATTGGAGTTGGACCTCGACACCATTGGTCCCATATTTTTAGTTAGTTAATGGCAATTTACCTCAATATGATATGCATAATGTTCAATTTACCCCCTATAATTTAAAATAAAAAAAGCACTTTACCCCTCTTCCACCCAATCCACCCCCCCCCCCATCTTATAAAAGTTTCATACTGACTCCCTGATAATTTTATATTTAAAAAAGATACGAATTGACAAAACTACTCATGATTATGTTACAAAAGTATTTTTCACGCCCATTCTCAATTTCAGCGATTGAATTACACTCTCCGTTGAAGGAGGTAAATTGCTCCTTTAAAATTTTCACAGGTAATAAAGTGTATTTTTTCAAATCACAGATGAGTAAATTGAACATTATGCAAATCACAGGGGGAGGGGGGTAAATTGGCATTAGCTCTATTTTTATTCCCACTAGTTTGGAGTTACACCTAATTCTTAAAATATTTGCACTTTTTGTCCCATCCTATACTTTATAAATTTACAGTTTTATCCTAATTTTTAAATTATTAATCCCATAAATTAGTTTATAAATATTTGGTCCCATAGGATTGTCCCAGTTTTGTATTTTGGTCCCACAAGATGCGACGGGACTAAAAGTGCAAAATATTCTAAAAAATTGGAAGAATAACTTGTAATTTTGTAAAGTGCGGGACAAAAGTGTTGAATGTCTAATCATGTGAAACTAGAAATTATGCAATTTTTCCGAACTTGTTTATAGTCCTATAATGTTAACTAATCAAAGAATAATGATTCATTTCAGCCAATTCCAGATGAATTCTTGGAGAATTATCAGCTTTCGAATATAATTCTTGAATATAGAAGAGAATGTGGCATTCAAGATGTAGTGCAATCTCTTTGTGAGCCTCAAGAAGATGAACAAAAAATTGGAATAATAGAACAAAAATATAATCACATTGGTTTGAATGGAAACTTTTCAATGTCATCTGAAATTCTTGGAGGAAATGGAATTTTGGGATCTTCAAATGAGGGGCCATTTAGCTACACTCACTTGCTTCAAATTAAAGGGGAGTCCAAAAACGAAGAAATATTGAGAGGAAAGACTACATGGAAGAAAAAGATCTCAAAATTTTGAAAAGTTTTCAAGAACATTTCATTTTTATTGGAATTAATAATAAGCACAAATAGAATGCATGTGTATTTTTCCTTGGGGGAAATTGGAGAATAAAAGGTATGATACTCGTGCTGTTACAAATTAATTAATTTAATATTGTCAAGCTAGCTTAATCCTAGTCAAACATGTATTGATTAAGTATAGATATAAAATAAGATTGATTTTCATTGTTCTTAATTTACAAAGATGCATGTCTTCTTGTTATTAAAATAAGTACAACGTGACGGTTTTTCTAGCAATTGACCTTTGTGTAGTATGCCTAATGATTAATCTACCTTCTGGTGAAAAATAAATAAATATGCAAATTAATTAAGGAATAAATGAACCTCTTGTTTTGATATTAAAAAAAAATTTAACCATGTTTTTCACAATAGTCTATTTCAAAGAGCGAATGCTAGGGGTGTTCGCGATGCGGTTTTGTGCCGTTTTGTACTTGCCCAAATCTAACCCAATATTTGCGAGTTTTTCAATCTCTAGTCCAAACCCAACCCAACAAGTCTCGAGATTGCACTCTGTGGTCCATTCGGGTTGGAGTGGTTTGGGGCGGGTTTTGAGGTCTCAACATTCTCAACTTTAATGTATTTTTGTTATTTGATAAGTTAAATGTAAATGCATTAATTAATTACAATTTATTTTTATTAATAAATTTCGTAAACTTTCATAGAAAATATAATGGAGATAATGTAAAATTGGGGAGAAAATTGCACTTTTCATACTAAACTTTCACCTACTTTATATATTTGGTACCATACTTTCTGAAAAAACACATTTAATACTATTTACAGAACAACCAATTTCCATACCAAACCATTTTCATACCATTTAATACCCCTACGGACACATTTAACCTACAAAGTATACTTTCTGAAAAAACACATTTAACACATTTAATACCATTTAATACCATATTTTAAGAAAAAATACATTTAATACCATGATTTAAACAAATTAGTCGCGCTCCACAACCCAAATCCAAATAAAACCAAATCATTTTCAGAAAGTATATTTTGTGGAACACTAATTTGTTAAAGTATATACTTAAATTATATTTATCATTTTTTTAATCTTAGGACTAAATTAAATAATACAATAAGAAATATAAACATAATAAGTTATATAAAGTGCGGTTGAATGCGATCTAAAAAAGTATAAAATTAAACCCGATTGCAACTTGAGGTCTTTTTTTCAAGATGCCCAAGATCAACCCATCAAACCTTCAACCCGTAAATTGCGATCGGTTTGGATTGGGTCGATCGGTTGGGACGGTTTAGCGATTTCGTTGAACACCCCTGTTTAATGCTAATTTATCTCATGTGATATTCATAATATTCAATTTATCTTCCTATGATTTGAAAAAAGAGCACTTTATCCCCCTGTAATCTTATAAAAGTTTCACACCGCCTCCTTGATATTTTTATATGTGACACTTTACCCCCATTTTATGTTAATGTGACCGTTTACCCCTTTGTGTTATAATAAATATGACAATTTACCCCATGTGTTATGATAAATGTGACAATTTAAACCCCCCCCCCCCATATACCAAATATTCAATCAAAGACATGGCACATTACACATTAGATTAAAAGTCAAAATCAAGATTAAATTCTATCCTATTCGACATACGCCAAATCTTATTTTGTCTTGCCGACTTATTCTTTTCCTCTCTTCGACATAGACCAGACCTGATCCATTTGTTTGCCCTTATGAAGTTCGACATACCCTATATGTCGAACACAAGTAATCTAGCTCACTTTGAATGATTATGATATTAAACTCCGCATGAACTTGCTACATCAACCCATCGATGTAGCTCTTCGACCTGGATATCTCTATTGGGTCGAACCAGTGGAGATCCGACCCAAAAAGATTCGACCGACCCACCCGAAATATCCGCTTTGGAAAACTATAAATAGACAACATTTATTACTCTTCTAGGTAGGTTTTTGCTCAACAACCATTATAACTATTTCTCTGCTATTATCTCAAACTGATCTGACTTTAGCATCGAAGGGTCTACGCCGGATCAATCGCCGGCATAACCTGACGAGTTCCTTTGAGCGCAGGGTTGAGTTCCTTGAAGTGGAGTTCTGCTCGATTTGACCGACAAGAATTCTATACTGTGGAAGCGGATATCAGCAATTACGTGGCACCTCAGATTTGAATCAAACACTCTGACGAAAAATCCTTTCATCACACCCCCACCCCCACCCCCACCCCTCCTTCCCTCCAATTTTATAAAAATACTTTTCATGCCCAGTTTCAATTTCGGCAATTGAGTTACTCTCTCTGGATGAAGAAAGTAAATTGCATCTTTAAAATTGTTTTGACCCGACTTAACATAGTAGTATAATTATATAGTATGAGATTAATCGAGTAGATGACAATGAATGGTGTGCGCGCGATGAAAGTGAGGGAAGAATAACACAAGCAATGCGAAAAATTGGAAAAGATGTAGCATAAGATATTACATTTACATGCGATCACTAATTAAGAAAATAAGGTTAAGAATTATCAAAAAAAAAAGAAAATAAGGTTAAGACTATAGAAAATATTGTTGGAATGTGAAGAACATTAATGTACTTTCTAGATGTTTTTGGAAGTCAATCTTCAAGAAGTCATAAGAATTATGTCGTTCAAATGAATCTATCTCTAGGAAATATGTTAAGTCAATAATTCTATCTACCTAGGAATATTAAAGTGTTTGACTATGCAATTTTCTATGTACTCTAGATAGTTCTTACTACTAGTATAAATAGGAGTACTCATTTGATGTGTAAACCATTGAGTGAAGAATTAGTAAAGAAATAGTAAAGTTAGAGTTTGAGCTCTGCAGTAGCAACTCAAAAAATTCCTCTTGTTCAAAGTTTCTTTTTTCACTCTTTCAAACTATCAAATATATCCAGAAATGACTAATTTATATAGCAAGCCATAATCATATTTTTCAGTGAGAAAGGGATTCAAATGTGGACATTGGCAGTTGACAAGTGAGTATTGTCAATTATTAAAAAAAAGGAGCTAATGTCAATTTATCCTATGTGATATGATTCAAATGAAAAAGAATCCTCATTTTTCTTGTCACATGGCCCGCACATGGGGGAGAATTTCGGGCCAATTTTGAAATTGTGCCTCAATTGGCACCAAAATTGTCACTAATGTTGAAGTTGTGACACCAAATGTGCAAGCCTGAAAAGTTACGGGGTAAAAACGCCAATGAACTATAGTTGTGGTACCAAAATTGCAATAATCCCTAATAAATCATTGATTCTGAAGTCTAGCCTTTGGATTCGAAGCAGTCAATTTCATCTAAAGGAACTACCAGCTACAACAAGAAATGTTAGTGTAATAAGTGCAAAGATTCAAGCTTTCTTCTTAGTAGACAAATAAATTAGTTATAAGCTTATATACCAAGCATAACATGGCTCGTGTGCTTTCAGAATAGAGATTTTGTGTGCTTGCAACCAAATTATTTCCATTGGGATCGTGAATGGAAAATCAGAGATGAGTTGAATGATCTGTATAAATCCGTAAATAATACGAGTGAATAGCAACCAAATTATGTACAACCAAAATTTGAGATGGAATAATCCGAAATTCGAAGCAAACAAAGTAAAGGATCTTACTTGCCGGCGATTGAATCACGAAACCCTTCAATCTGATTTCTGGTCGTCTCCAAATACCATTGGTCGATCTCCAATCACGAACGGAAAGGAAATTCTGATCACAGCCTAAGAACCCCGGGACTTCTATGTATTCTGAAGATGATCACAAAATATATTTACACTCCTCAAAAGAAAACGTATTCTCTTTTTTCTCTTCTTTTTTTCTCAGTCAATATTTTCTCTCAAGAAAAATATATCGTACTCTCAATTTTTGAATTGTGATCTTCTTTTTTTGAAATAAAATTGAACGTGTCTTTTTTTATTTCAACTCACTTAAGGGAGAGATAGGAGTTAAAGTAGGAGTGGGTTAGTGGGGAGTTATCCAAACTCTCCACTAACCAACTAGATCTTGGATCCACTTTGGGTCGGCCCACATGGGCGCCCCAGATCCGATCCGGTCTAGATTGGATCAGTCCAACATCTCCCACTCACACGTGTGGGCCGAACCTGCACTTTCAGTGATCAATTCAATTTACATCCAAAATTCTGTATGGGCAAATAGGCCGTGTGACCCGGCGAGTATATGAGCACGTTGCTATATACCTGTTAGGATAATATAGCTTCTCAAGGAAATAAATTCCATAGACTATTCTCGCTATTCCCCAGATCCCCCCCCCCCCCCCCCCCCCCCCCCCCCCCCCCCCCCCCCCCCCCCCCCCCCCCCCCCCCCCCCCCCCCCCCCCCCCCCCCCCCCCCCCCCCCCACCCCCCCCCCCCCCCACCCCCCCCCCCCCCCACCCCCCCCCCCCCCCACCCCCCCCCCCCCCCACCCCCCCCCCCCCCCACCCCCCCCCCCCCCCACCCCCCCCCCCCCCCACCCCCCCCCCCCCCCACCCCCCCCCCCCCCCACCCCCCCCCCCCCCCACCCCCCCCCCCCCCCACCCCCCCCCCCCCCCAC
Source organism: Penstemon davidsonii (assembly GCA_034814905.1). Lineage (NCBI taxonomy): Eukaryota > Viridiplantae > Streptophyta > Magnoliopsida > Lamiales > Plantaginaceae > Penstemon > Penstemon davidsonii. Next base: position 28,318,451 of record JAYDYQ010002534.1, read on the forward strand.
CCCCCCCCCCCCCCACCCCCCCCCCCCCCCACCCCCCCCCCCCCCCACCCCCCCCCCCCCCCACCCCCCCCCCCCCCCACCCCCCCCCCCCCCCACCCCCCCCCCCCCCCACCCCCCCCCCCCCCCACCCCCCCCCCCCCCCACCCCCCCCCCCCCCCACCCCCCCCCCCCCCCACCCCCCCCCCCCCCCACCCCCCCCCCCCCCCACCCATTTGACCTAGAAGTTAAATTTAACATTAAGTTTTGTTATTTGGTTGGCATGAAGCTGATAGGTAGAAATTTGATGCTTATACTAAAACAATTTTATATGAAAATCTGCTAATTTTATTTTAGCAAGAAAATCTGCTAATTAACTCCTAATGCAAAGTTGTGTAAGTAAATAAACTTTAATGCAATTAATAAAGTAAGTTACTTCTATAATATATTAATCGGTTTTTTTTTTTTAATAACCCAAGTGTCCAAGCTTATACCAGACTAATTGATATATTAATTAAGCCCAATGAGATGGTAGCCTAGTGGTAATCACTGAAGCCGTTATGGGTTCAACTCTTATTAATATGAGTTTTCCTCTAGTTTATATTAGTATTTGATAGTGATTTATTATTGATAATTTTTTGTATTTTGGCGGTTATTGATATGATTTTTGATGTAATGATTGAATGTATTTAAAAAAAATTATAATATATTAATCAATTTGATTTTAATTTTATTTAATCATGCTTGATACAACATTAAAATTTGATTTTTTTTTAAGGAATTGGAACTTGATAGAGTTGAATAAAAGTTAAGGAGTTTTATGACTTTTACTCGTAGTTAAGCTCAAATTGAAATCGAAAAACTATCGAATAATGTTGTTTTAAATTAGTTTACTCCTTTCGTATTTTTTATTTGTCGTTTTGGCAAAAAAAAAAAAAAAGTGTTTACTTTTATTTGTCGTTTTAGGAGTTCAATGCAAATTTTTTTTTCTATCAATTTTACTCTTCTTGTTAATGCTTGTAATTGATGCTGTGATTATTTGATTAAAAGGGTATTTTGGAATTTTTACTTTAAAAAAATGACTATTTATTGCATTTCTTAATCCGTGTGCATGCAATCTTCCAAAATAACAAATAAAAAAAAAGGGAGAAAGTATATAATGGACCGAACTCAAATAATCATTTATTCATACCACTTGAACTTTATATCAATTGAATTTTTCTAATTCAGTGAATTAATTAATTGCATTAATTAGTCCTTCAGTCCATTCATTGCATTTATATTGCTTTTATAATATATTTGCCATGTGGTGTGTAGAATCGGTAGATAGCTGTAATACAATGTCGGGCTGCATATTAGGTAGGATAACGGCCGGAAAGGAAGATACGTAATCTGCATATATAATTTATATTCAAATTGTAGATATAAAAGTTAAACTAAACCAATAAAATGAATTGGATTTGTTAAATAGTATAGCAAACTTGTTTGAAAAAACAATTTTTTAAATAGTATGACAAACTTGTTTGAAAAACAATTTTGGAGTTCAATTTGAACTCCCACAAGTTAACAAACACTAAAGTATACATAGAATTATCAAGCTAATCAAATTCAGGATGCAACTTATTTATATCTTATCTCATATCTAAAGTTATTTAGCTTACCCAGATCGGGTTTGACCGAACCCAAAGTAATTACATGACAAGTGCAATACACTTGTTTTGGGATTGGATGTAACTCCCAGGAGAGTGACCAATCACAAAGCAAGTGCAATACACTTGTTTGGTAGTTGGATGAGTTTGGCCAAGCCAGGCTTGAACAAGAATTTTCCAACAATCAAATAATACTCAAATTCAATAAGGGTGGCAACTGGCAAGATGGATCGAATTCACGAATTCGATCTGAATTCGATCCAGGTCCACTGGATCAGATTCATATGACATCAACCAAAAATTCTAGATAAGATCCAGTTCAAACTTCTAAAATTGATCCTGAAATGGGAGTGGCGAATCCAACAATTGATCCAATAATTTAAAAAAAAATCAATTGCCATCACCCACCCTCCCTACCACCATCCCATGCGACCACTCTACCCCCCTCCTTTCAAGATTAGATACGAATTCAAATTGGACCCGATCGATTTTATTTTTCGTCGATTTAACTCGTTTTTTATATATGAAATTAATCAAAAAATCGATGAAATTAGTGGGAAAAAAAATAAGTGAGATCAGTGATAAACGTGTAAATTGGTTAAAAGCGACTTAAATCATTGAAATTATAAAAAAAATGAGATCGATGAAAAAACGGGTTAAATCGTTGGAATTAATGAAAAATGATGATATCGATGAACGGGTTAAGTCAATTAAAACGCATTAAATCGGTGGAAAATGAATCTGATCAGATCCAATTTGGATCGAAATCCATTGCGGAAGTGTGGTCCGATGGTATCGGCGTCGGGAGGGGGATGGGTGGGCGAGCGGGCATAACTTGGGATTGTGGGGTGGTGGGGTTTGGGAGGAGGGGTGACAGTAGAGAGAGGACCCTTAGGATTCACGGTGGATCTATCATGGATTCATCAATGATTCATCGTGAATCCATATTAGTTGTCTAAGTTTGTCAACTGAATCGAATTTGGATGGGATTTATATAGGATCTGGTAGATTCATTGGCCACTTCTATATTACACTCAATATAAAATTCAAATCAAGCTTAAACATTATATTTTTCTTGTTAGTTCAGCTAGTTTATAAATAGGGATAGAAGAGAAAACAATAGCTAATTTTTTTTCTTGTTGCACTTGGTGTCCATCATAACTTCTATTTCTCTCCCTCAAGGCAATTACTTATCATTGATTAAATTTTGTTGTATTTGTATGTTTGATAAATTAATAACTTCTCGCATTTTTTTCGAAACCATTCATAAGCCAATAAATATATTGAGGTAAAAACTAGTTTATATTCAATTGACCCAAAAACAAAACGTCTACACGTTTTTTTGAATAGAAACATCTCTAAAGCATTTTAAAATACTGAAATAAAATTATCATATTTCAATACATAATGCTCAAAGCAACAAAAGAATATTGTTCACATATGTCACAAAAAGAAAAACCCTTTCATTTGCTATATAATTATGGTTGAACAATATACAACAAAATTCTTCTTCTTGTATACAAAGAAAATATCTTGAGATTTTGTGAAGAATTTGACTGTCCTAATTCTTACAATTCCTCTAAATCTAGGCCGAAAGCACCCCCTTTGCCCTGTGGCTGTCGCTCGGGCCAAGATAAGCAGTCCGCTTGACTCTAGGGCCTTTAACTGTACTTGAATACGCTCTTCAAAGTGAAAGCAAGAAAGGCCAAATACGAGCCCCTTGAAATTTATGGTTTCGGCACTTTCTTTTCTTTCAAATCTGACCCTCGAATTCACCTATACATAACAATCCAACGAACAACAGTTAACTAACGGAGACGTGTTAGACTAATAACATTTCAAATCTGAACTTTCAAAGTAGCTATGAGTTAAACACATAGTAATATATTGCAAAACAAGACCTCAGACATTTGATTGAGTTAAATATGCATACTGCATTGACATTGTCCCAAATTTTGGACAATTATCAATTAGACATCAAAAGTTTGATCATTGGGAATTCTCGATTTCTGCAAAGTTTTTAGTTAAATGCTTCGAAACCCATCAATTTAAGTTGAAAAATACAGAGTTACCAAAAAAATTACTCAGATTCATTAGGAAATATTTAACTAATTTGTTCACTTTTGTGCCAAGTTAGTTGTATTGAACTTACCAGCTTCCGTGCACCCTTTAATTGATGAAGACACGAGGCTTGAAATGTTCAGCATCGGCAACAATATGCATGCACCTATTCCCTTTATCCCGTTTCCTGAGTTTATGAGAAGTAATCTTTGAAGAAAATATAGACATTTTGGTAGAAAGAACGATAAACATATAATAGAGCAAATGTGTAAGAAGACAAATATTGGGCACATAAGTTAGTATTAAACACTAAACTTGGCATCTCAATAATTTCCAAAAGATTCGCATAGCATTTTCAAAGTTATAGCAAAAAATTTAAGACACACATAGAAAATAATTAAATATTGCACATTATAATTTTTTATAGTTAATGCACATTATAAATGACAATTAACATGGTGATGTCCAAAAGTTAATAAGGTAGTATATATTTTCAATAGAAAATCAGATTTTACAACAGTTCAGACTTTTATTTTTATCAAGATTTTTCGAATAACCCGTAAAAATAAGTAATAAAATGAACTTCAAGGTGCAAGGACATACATGAAGGAGGATGGCCTACGAATTACGTGCTCACCACGAGGTGCAGTAATGCGCTGCAATCAACCAAAGGAAGCTCTAGTTGATATTAAGTGAAGGAATTTGTATCACTAAAATTTCTATGATCCGAAATCTGTTTTCCTAGCTATGACATAAGGATCCACATGAATGACCATATGTCATATAATATACCCATATGTCAAGAACACAGTACCAATATGTCATATAATGTAGATAAATTCCATTGAAATTCTTATCAAAAGTATCTATTATTATATGACCAAGTCATTTAAAAGATAAACCATTATAGAGGAGATAAACTTAATATTTATTACTTCTTGTGTAGGTGGTAATTTTCTCCACTCAAGCCTAAAACATGGAACTATTCTCATAAAAAGATAGCAGAGATTCGAACACAAGACCTCATATTAAATGACCACCTCATTATTACTTCTACCAGTACCATACATTTTCAACGAAATAAGTATGACTTGGGCTTTTGAGACATTAAAATTATTCCGAGAAGTAACATAAGGAAATCAAGGAATACAAATACAAGGAGAAATAGTTGTCATACCTGAGGGAAACAATTTAACTCAAACCACTTCAAAGATAACAAGCGTAAGTGTTAAACCTTGAGCATCTAAAACAAGAGTTATACAACAACGTGAGAAACATATATTTATCATGACATCAAAATCACGGAATATTGTTCGTACCTACTGAAGCACCCAGGGAGAACAAAATCGGGACCCCTGGGAGAGCCACCATAATAATTTTTCAGCTTTGTCTCTATAGTCTAGATTATAGATTCAAGATCTCGAACTGCCAATGATATATAATCTTTTCTAAGATGTTTGAAAAGTGCACTATGAGTGCAAGAATCCGGTTGTATTCCTCTATCTAACATTTCTTTGTACAATCTCAAAACCTCCTCCCAATTGTCAAGATCCGAGTTCCCATTCATCATTATAGTGTAAGTGTATTTATTCGGAAATATCCCTTTCGATTGCATCTCGAAAAAAAATCTGTAAGCTTCATCGATTTTACCGAACTTACAAAGGCCATTTATGAGCGCGTTGTAAGTTATCACATTTGGAAAAATACCCTTTTCCTGCATTTCCGAGAAATACATAAATGCCAACTCTAGCCTCCCTTTACCCGCGTGTGCATGAATCAATACCGTATATGTCACGACTGTTGGACACAAGCCTTCGCTCAGCATCTCATGAAACAACTCTCGAGCTTTCCTAAGCTTCCCGATTTCCAAATGAGCGTGAATAATGCTCGTATATGTTATTTGATCAGGCATAATTCCACCCCTAACCATCTTGTACAATAACTCACAAGCTTCTTCTAAATCACCCAATTTCGAAAACCCGTCTACAAAAATGTTATAGGTTATCACATCAGGTGGGAACCCCTTAGCTAGCATATGTTCTTGAAGTTTAAATACTGCAGAAAAGTCCCCGAGTTTCAGTTCACCAGCTATGCAAGTAGTGTAGGTTACACGATCAGGTTTTAACCCTTTAAACAACATCTCATTATAAAACTCTTTGGCCAATTTCAGATGTCCAGTCCTATAAGAACAATTTATGAGAATCGTATAAGTGAAAACATCGGGAAAAATCCCATGAGAGATCATTTCATTTTTTATCTTCCTTGACCCCTCTAAATCCCCCAGTCGACCAAACCCATCCATGATTGTATTATATGTAACTACCGTAGGCTTGATTTTCCTTTTGTTTATCTCACATAACAAGAAGAGAGCCTCGTTTATATCCCCCAACAGACAGTACCCATATATCAAAATGTTATACGATATTATATCCATCACTAAATTCTTCTTCAGCATAAGGGAAATCCATTGTCTAGCATAATTTGCCATTCCATGCTTGCAATATCCATGCATGAAAGCATTGTACAAGGATATGGTAGGTGAAGCTCCTCTTATTTCCATCTCTTTCCTAAGGCCAAGTGCTTCAACAAGCATTCCTTTTTGACAATACCCACTTATTAAAGAGTTATATGAATAAGCTGAAACCTTCAAGCCTTTATTTAACATTTCTGAAATTAAATCTTTTGCCTGCTCAAATTCACCTTTCTTCGACAACCCATTAATCAAAACATTATAAGTAACATCAGTCGCACAGCAACCCCTCCCCTGCATCTCAACTAAAAGGTCGACTGCCTGATCAAGATTCCCTTTTTTACAATACAAATCCAACAATGTGTTATAAGTAACAATAGTAGGCTTAATCCCAAATCGACCCATAGATCCATAAACTTCCCTCGCTTTTCCCACTAAATTTCTGTCCCTAAGTATCCTAAGAATCCTATTACAATTCTTCACATCCGGCAAAAACCCATTGGTCACCATCTTATTAAAAACGCCTAAACACCGCTCAACATCCGATTTTTTGACATACAACCACAACAACAAATCAAGTACCTTACACGAAACCTCGTTATTTAAATACCCACCAATCAAAACATCGGCAACATTATGCTTATTCACATCAATAACCCTCTCCACCACCCAATAAGCAGACCTCATAAAACCTTTTTGTACCAACACATCAAGAACACTACAAAAAACAAACTCTGAATGCTTAAAACCCTTTTGCACCTCAGCCCATCTGAAAAGCCTCAACACCGTTCTCGGTTGGTGGCGAATTGAATTTATAACACTTAGAAATAAATCAGAATCCATTAATAAATAAGCATTAATATAATCTGGATCGACCCAATGAACATCTCTAACAGCATCCGGATTTTCTTTTGAGGTTCTTAAGTTTAGATTTTGACAAACCCAATAAGAAGATTTAGTATTTCTGCTATTCGTGTCTACAATTTCATTGACGACAATGTTCTCTTCGGGCTTAATATAACAATTATTGTTACTATTGGTATTGGATTCTGAGGAACAATGAAAATGCTGAGAAAATGAAGATAAGAAAGCATATCGTACCTTGAAATTTAAATCAATGTTGAGAGAACAGAAATAGTACAAAGAGGAGCTGAGATTTTTAGAGGAAGATATTACACATAAGGTCATTCTGCGATGAATTAAAGCTTTCATAAATAAAGAAAATTAAATAAATAAAAAATTATCTGAATAGGGTTAATGGAAAAGAAGGTGGTGGTGGTAATGGTGGGAGAGTTGCAGTCTACCACCGTGCGGCGGATGAGTGTGGAGCGTGTTCGCAATACAAGAAATTTAGTTAGGAAATTCCTTTTCATTTACTTTTTGGGCTTTTCTTCTTTTTTTTTTCAAAAAAAGGAAAAAATTAAAAGAAAATGGGCAATAAACAAAAGTTAAGTAATTGGGTGATTTACGACTGGACCTACGAGGTTTAGTTGTTTTATCAGGAATCCCATGACGTTTCAGAAATCATATGAAGACCCCTTCTGATTTAGACTATGTATCAAAACAATTTTTACAGATTCAATAATTCTTACGAAGACATCTCCTATAACTTGGAAATTGTTTTACAAAAAATTATGTAAGGGATGTCCTTGTAATTTTTAAAAATATAGGGAGTCTTTTGTAATTATGATAAAACTCAGGGAGTTCGGATGTAAATCACCCTAAGTAATTTGAGTATTCATTTATGGATTTAAAGTCACACTCAAGTGATAGATATTAAGTTTACTATGATTTAAAGTGAAATTAAGTTTGAGGCTTAGGTAAACATTTGAATTTAAGTACATATTGAGAAGGGATATCTGAGTTAGTATGAGATATGAGTCGAGTTAAATAAAAATATGAAATAGTATAATATATATATACAATGGAATCATAAAAATGAGGAAAATATATTTGGAATAAATCAAATTTGGGTTCAAATTAATACATTAGAAATTATGCATTAGGATAAATTCAGAATATCTAAGTCTCGGGTATAGTTTTATAAACAAACTAGGGTAAATACCAACTTTTTACAGAGTGGTCCCTCTTGTATTTTTTTCCAATGTTAGTGTCCACTATGAATTATTTGTTTCACTTTGGTCATTTTCAGGTGGTTCAAGGTGAACTAAAATGCCAAAATAGTTTTATGAGGGACTAAATTGATAAAAAAACAATTTTATGAGGGACTAAATTGATACAAAACAAATTTACAAGGGACTAAAGTGTAAAGTGAAACAAATAATTCATAGTGGGGATTAACGTTGGAAAAAAAAAATAAGAAGGACCACTATGTAAAAAATTAATAACAAGGAGTACCATTAATGGTGTTTTAAATTTGTTATGAGGACCGTGATGCAATAAAAAAATGAAACATAAGTTTAAAAGAATGAATTTTTTTTTCTTCTAAAAGTTGAAGGGCAATTCATATAAAATTCATGTACGGGTAAATAACATTGATGGTCCTTCTTATCTATAAATTTTTACAGAGTTGTCCCTCTTATGTGTTTTTTTCCATGTCATAATAAACAGACGAAAATACCCGCAATAATATGCACGTGCATGTCACGTGACCTCGGCGCCGTCGTGGACTGGCTGAAAGGGACCAAAGTGAAACAAATAACTCGTAGTGAGGACTATCATGGTAAAAAAATACAAGAGGGACGGCTCTGTAAAAATATTATAGATAAGGAGGACCATCATTGTCATTGGCACGGGCGTACACGACGGATTGGCACGACACACTCGGTAGATGGCTCAATAGATTGCTCGACCATTGCAAGACCAGTGGCACGGGGGGCATATAGAATATGGGCACAAAGGAAGGTAATAGCATGGGGAAAAGGTTGTTGGCTCGACTAAACATGGGCACTGGGCAGGATCATCTAATTGGAAATTTTGTAAACTAGGGACGTATGTGGGGTTTTTCGCACTTTGTACCACCGAAACATGGAAAATAGGCACTTTGCACCCCCGAAATATGAACAATTCAGCACTTTGCACCCTATTTTATTTTCCTCAAAAAATCTAGGGACAAAATAGGTAATTTATTTTTGGATCTTTGGCACTTTACACCTCGAAACACGAGAAATTGACATTTTGCACCCCCGCACTTGTCACCCTCGAAATAAGAACAACTCATCAAGTTGCACCCTCAAAACACGAGAAATGGACCATTGAACCCCCTAAATACAAAATTAGCACTTAGAACTTCAGATTAAGAAAAACTCAACAACTAGCACCCCTCGTTTTCCCCGACAAAGTTGATCGTCGGGAAAAATAGTATTCATAATCGTATTTATCAAATTTTAAGAAAAAAATGAATTACCTATTTTGCCCCTATGTTTTTTTGACCCAGGTGGTCAACTTTGCCCAAAAAAAATGAGGGGCTGCTAGTTGTTGAGTTTTTATTAATTTGAGGTGCTAAGTGCTAATTTTGTGTTTAGGGGGTTCAAACTGTCCATTTCTTGTGTTTCGGGGATGCAAGTTGTTGAGTTGTTCTTAATTCAAGGGTGGTAAGTGTTAATTCTATTTTCGAGGTGCAAAATGCCCATTTCTTGTGTTTCGGGGGTGCAAAGTGCCAAAGATCCAAAAATGAATTACCTATTTTGTCCCTAAGTTTTTTGTGGAAATTAAAAGAGGATGCAAAGTGCTGAATTATTCATATTTCGGGGGTGCATAATGCTAAATTTATGTTTCCAGGGTACAAAATGCCTATTTCCCATGTTTTGGGGGTGCAAAGTACAAAAAACCCACGTATGTGTTACCCGGTGATTCTCCCTACATGACTACTCTACGCGGAAAATTCTTGCATAGACCCGATCTTTCATAGACCTTACACAAAAAAATTCAAATATATTTAATGGATGCACTGAATTTGTTCATGATCTATGACTAGGTCTACACAAGAATTTTCCACTCTACGCCTAGGATGTACTGGATAACATTGTATCTGCAGAGTTATCAATAATTCAATATTTAATTAATCGAGCAAAAATGTTAGAAAGAAAAGAGCATTTGCGAACTTCAAGTATTTCCATCATACTCCTATTTTTCTTTTTGGGAATAGTCCAAAATAAGAGTCTTATTCCTAAATTAAATTATTTATCTAAAAGTTTGCCTTTGAAATAAAATAAAACACTAATTTTTAATAATTACTTTTAAGACATATATGTTAAAGGTTAAATGGAAATTTGTTTTTTTGTATTACATAATATGTCACCTTGCAACTTTGGTACCATTGGACACGAAATTGTAAATTTGATACTACAGTTTTTATTGCAAATTTCATACCAAACCCAATTTTTCTTTGGAATTAATGGCCACTATCCCCTATAATATTCATAATGTTCAATTTACCTCCTTGTGATTGAAAAAGAGCATTTTACCCATGTAATTTTATAAAAGTTTCACACTGCCTCCCTGATATATTTATACGTGGCACTTTACCCCCCTGTGTTATGATAAATGTGGCAATTTACCTCCTTATGTTACAAAACACTTTTCATGTCTAGTCTCAATTTCGGCAAGTGAATTATACTTTCCGACGAAAAGGAGTAAATTGCTTCTTCAAAAGTTTCACATGGGGTAAATTGCTCTTTTTCAAATCACAGGGGATAAATTGAGCATTATGCATTTCATAGTGGGTAAATTGACATTAACTCCGGCGAAAAATTTGGTTTGGTATGAAAGTTGCAATAAAACCTTAAACTGTGGTATCAAATTTATATTTTCGTGTCCAATAAAATCAAAATTGCAACTTGCAAGATAATCTACCTTGTGGTACAAAAAAAGCAAATTTCCCAATGATTAAATGTAAAAAAAAGAGACCAACTATTATTGTTAATTCAATAAAACCAAGGCCACCAACCATCCAGAGCGCACAATAGAAAATACATGCGCTACGCACTAATATACGCCACTATCCTGCACCCAAAATATCTATCACCAAGTCCACAGGGGCCAACCATACATTTCTGCTGCAAAGCCCCAAAATCAGAAACGAATTCAAACACACACAGCACACACAACACACACACCGAAATTAGCAATGGGAAGCACAGGAGCTCTCATCAATAACACCCTTTGTTTCAAATGCTTAAAGTCAAGCACTTTACTGCCTAAAACTATATTAAACGTCAATCATAGAAAACCCAATTTCTCAAACAAGAAATTCAGCAGAATAGTTCGATCTGCTGTTGAAGATTTCCCTCAAAAGCCGCGAGAAATCAGTACAAGCAGTAGTATTAATGGAGCTGGCCCAACCGTTGAAGATAGAATCGGTATTAATTTATATACTGCGTTTATTATGTTCAAGAACTATGCTTTTAGTAAATCAATCGATCTGGGTAGTTTTATTTTTAGGTTTTCTGAAATGGGTTGGTTGAAAATTGCTGATGTTGAGTTTAATTTGGATTATACGTGTTGATTTAGGTGTGTTGTGGTATGAATAGTTAATATGTGAAATTGGTGTATAAATTTGAAGTTTAATTGGAGCTAAATATCTAGTGATTGAATCTGAAATAGAAATTAAAATATGTTTCTTGATTTTATTGCAGATTCGAGTGATGGGGCAATCGAAAATCCTTTTGAGAACAATGAGGTTGATGATGGAGGAAATTCTATTTACAATTTCCTTTATCCAAGTAAAGAGCTCCTCCCAGATGATAAGGAAATGAGTATTTATGACCATTTAGAGGAATTGAGAGACAGAATCTTTATATCAGTTTTGGCTGTTGGAGGTGCTATGGCTGGTTGTTTTGCATTTTCAAAGGACCTAATTATGTTTCTTGAAGCTCCTGTTAGAGAACAAGGTGTTCGTTTTTTGCAGCTAGCACCTGGTGAATTTTTCTTCACATCCCTGAAGGTAAAAAGGCCTGTCCTAATTTACCCCTGCAGTAATTAATTTAGTTCTTCAATCAATACTTCATATTTCCATCTAACTTGCACATATTATAGTTTTAATTGTCTAGGAATTAGTGAAGATTGTCGAAATTATGGTAAACTGAAATTGCCAATTTGATCTCTATGTCCAACTACAATATATGGGTGAATCTTGTAATTATTTTTGCCCGCGTCCTCATGGTTCAGGCTCCTTTTTAACCTATGGATTTTGTGCATTAAGATTTCCACATAATCTTTTTATTAACTTATGCCCATTTTGAGTATTTTTTGGTATTTGAGGTAGTGCACATGGTATTTGCTAATTCGAAACTTCAATAACTGCAAACTCATACTCCCTTTTATCCTTGGAATGGAATTTTAGATAAGAGTCGAAAGAGTAAAACTTTTTAGGTATTTTCAGATTTTTGCCCTAAAGTAGTGGTTGAGAATTAATGGTATTACATCATTACTCTAAGTGAGCCGGTAATTTTGAGAAGAAATTTACGTCCACGGAAAATGAGTCTTGTTTTGGACCTCCAATTGGGAATAGGTTCAAAAAAATTGGGATGTCATATCATTTTTCTTAATTGATCTTAAGACATCAAATTTTATTAACCGTTCTTAAGGTTTAAAAGAAGTAAATATTTTCTTGTCGAGAAGATACTATCACATTCGATTTCTACGACTGCACAGTTTATCTTCTACTGTTAACTCATGTAAAAGTTGAAGTTTTTAAGTACTATTCTTAGAATGCTTTCTTGTTTTAGTTCATCCATGAAAACTGATGTCTTATTATATTAAAAGTTTAGCCATTATAATATAGTCGGAGCCAACTAGGATCAAAATATTTGCTTCTTTATTGCCTCCTTTAAAGCTGAATTTACTTCTTAATATTTATTTTAAGATGGTTTCTTAAAGAATTTGTGGAGTTAAAATAATTATTTCGTTTGTGCAGGTATCGGGTTACTGTGGCCTTCTGGTAGGAAGCCCAGTAATCCTTTATGAGATCATAGCTTTTATTCTTCCAGGTTTAACACAATCCGAGAGAAGATTTTTGGGTCCAATTGTTTTTGGGTCCTCTATCCTTTTCTATGCTGGCATCACATTCTCTTACTATGTTCTTACACCAGCTGCCTTGACATTCTTTGTCAATTATGCTGAAGGGGTAGTTGAGTCATTGTGGTCGATCGATCAATACTTTGAGTTTATCCTCGTGCTCATGTTTAGCACTGGTTTGTCTTTCCAGGTAAATTATATTCTTTATCGTTCATACTTTCCATGCCTTCAACAGTATGTGAATTATAATTTGCATACCATATTATAAGGACGAGCATACCTTGAATTTCCCATGTGCTATTTCCTTTTTTTGTATCTTTTTCATGTACAGAAATATTTCACTTAAAATGCTAATTGCTAAGTTCTTTCTTTTTGTTAGTCCTCGAGTCTAGTAAAAGCTAAGATATGTTTATCGTGTAGACTAGTCTACTATATCGTGTAAAAGATTAGAAAGTTTTTCATATCATGTATTTTTTACATCTTCTTTTTCTTTTTCTTTTTTCTGGAAGGAATGAGACATTCAATGTATCAAAACTCCGAGGAGTTAAGAACCCATTTAAGCAACCTTTAATGCTTGAGGTCTTTTTAGAGCTCTGTATTAGAGTTAGTAAAATTAAACCACATGAATGTGAGTTTCTTACGGCATCAACACTTATTTGTATATACTTTCCCTATTCTTCGCCGTCAATGGATTTAGTACTAGTGGAACTATTCTATGCCATGTTTTTAATCTACTCTTGCAATTTCCTTTTGCGAAGTTTCTTACGGTTTACCCCCCTTTGATAAAGTAAAGGGCAAGATACCCCTTGTGTTTTCTCAAAAGAAGCACACTGCCTCCCTCTTGGTTTTTGCATTTTCACAAGGGGATAGAGTGCCAATTAGGCAATATCACAGGGGGGGGGGGTAAAGTGTCAATTAGGCAATATCATGGGGGAGTAAATTGCCAGTTAGTTTTTGTCAATAAAGGGTTAAATTGGTCATGTTTCACATAAAAAAAAGTCTCAGTCGCATTTTGGAGCGTGTGTGCAACAACTCTGTGTAAACGCTCATTATTATATATAATAGGGAGGTGATATGCTGATTTTCATATCACGGGGATGGGGGGGTGTAAATTCCCCATTAAACATATCACAGGGAGGTAACTTGCAAAAAAATTCCCGAAATGTATATACATTCAGTTCAATGAGTTCTATTGTAATTGTAATGGTATTGAATCCTCGTGGCAGGTTCCAGTAGTACAGCTGCTTCTTGGACAAACTGGTTTGGTATCATCAGAACAAATGCTGTCGATATGGAGATATGTGGTGGTAGGGGCTGTAGTTGCAGCTGCTATACTCACACCATCAACCGATCCTCTTACACAAATGCTCCTTGCAGGCCCCCTTATGGGTCTTTATTTGGGTGGTGCAGGTATGGTCAAGCTTCTTGGCCGCTAATGATTTTAAACACACTCACCCGATACCCAACCAACAATTACGTACGTATGTAGGAGGTTAAAGAACTAGTCCAATGTGTGTTTTTACGAATGCCAGTGTATTACATGTTTAAGCTCATCTTTGTATCGACTAGTTTACACGTGATTATCGTGCGTTATGATTTTGGTTATGTATTACCAGTTCTTGTATAAAAGTAAAATGAGGCCCAAGTGGCTGCCAAGGACTTAATTGTATACTTCTACTTAAGAGTTATTGAGCAATAAATTAAAATAGTGATGTATTTGATTTTGATTGTAGCTTTGGTGTAATGACATGGCCATATGTTTGTTTTTTGTTTGGAGTTAATTTGTCCTTGGGCCTATTGATGAATTATACTAAGGAGATGATTCTATTTTTTTTTATTTCTTTTTGATGGATAAGAACACATTAAAACCTCGTAAAATTAACAATATTGATAACTTTAAAATTAACAATATTGATAACTTTTGAAGGGAGACTCGAATTGGATTGATAAGCACAAAAGAACATAACAAAATACGTGAAATTTATCAAGATACTTGTTAGTTCAATTAAAATTTGATTCGTTTAACAATTAAACGAAATCAAATTGAATTCGAGAAGGGTGAAGTTTGTTTAGCCCCATATTGACGATGAATACATTCTTTTCCTCGACTATCTATTGCATCAGTTTGATCCCTTCAACTATTTTCGGTGTATATTTGCACCTTTAATTATTTATTATTACATTATGTTTCCCTTTAGGTTGCTGATAGAGCCAGAGCAATAATCATAATGCCAGAGCAAATATGCAGTGATTGACATATTTGCCCTTCTACCCGATCAACAGATGGAAAACAGAACAAAAGAAGCAGCTTCTCCTTCCATCATCCTACCTTACTGTCATAATGTTGATCCAAGTCTTTGATAAAAAAAAAATAAAAAATTATACATATAATCAAGCATGCAATGTTAGTTTTTAAATGAGTTAATGGCAATTTATCTCCCTTGATATTCATAATGTTCAGTTTATCTCCCTGTGATTTAAAAAAGAGCATTTTACCCCTCTGTAATTTTATAAAAGTTTTACACCGTCTCCCTGATATTTTTATATGTGGCACTTTTCCCCCTGTGTTATGATAATGTGTCGGTTTACCTCCATGTGTTATGATAAATATGGTAATTTACCCACTGTGTTATGATAAATGTGACAATTTACCCCCCTATGTTACAAAACACTTTTCATGCCCACTCTGAATTTCGACAAGTGAGTTACACTCTCCGGGTGAAGAGGGTAATTTGCTTCTTTAAATGAAGATTGTTTTTGGCTTTCTTGCAACAATTCTTATTGTTTCTTTGACACCATTCTCATATGTATCAGATCCCAACCCTCTGGAGGATTTCTGTGCCGCGGTTAATGACTCTGCCGTGGCTGGTAATTAACTACAAATCCAATTTCTCTTTAAAAAATTTAGTTTAATTACAAGATAAAGTTGAATTATATATATATATATATATTGGATGGTTTTGTGATGAACTAAGTTATGTATTGTATTGGGGCTGAGGTGATAATCTTAGCATGGATTTGATGAATTTATTTATAGAGAACATAATGTGAAATAGTCATCTCCAAATCTTTCACAAATATAATTATTTTATCAAGACTTGGGAAGAGTTCATCAAAGACTTGGTATTTTGTGGATTATACGATGCTAATTGATGATTTATTCAACAACGAATTAATGATAATTTATCCTCATGTGATATTCATAATATTCAATATACCCCTGTGATTTGATAAAGAGTATTTTACCTCTTTGTGAAAATTTTAAAGAAGCAATTTACCCCCTTCAGTGGGAGAGTGTAACTTACTTTCCGAAATTGAGAGCGGGCATGAAAACTGTTTTGTAACATAGGGGGATAAATTATCACACTTATCATAACACAAGGGAGTAAATTGCCACATTTATCATAACACGAAGGGGGGGGGGGTAAACAACCACATATCATAACATGGGGGGTAAAGTGTCACATATAAAAATGTTAGGGAGGAGGTGTGTTATAAAATTACAGGGGGTAACATGCTCTTTTTCAAATCACAGGGAGATAAATTGAGCATTATGAATATCAAGGGGGGTAAATTGCCATTATCGGGTTTAAATAAGCCTGAAAATACATCAAACGCGGTTGGATCAAGGGTCACTGCTGTAAATGTAAACCAACTACCAGGACTCAACACTCTAGGCATTTTTGCAGTTCGTATAGACTATGCACCATACGGTCTCAACCCGCCCCATACACACCCCCGTGCAACAGAGATATTCGTAGTATTGAAAGGCACTCTTATGTTGGATTTGTGATCTCAAATCTCGCGAATCCCGCCTTGAAAAATAAGCTTTTTATCAAATACTTATACTCATGAGACGTGTTTGTGTTCCCAGAAGGCTTTATTCACTTTCAATTTAATGTTGGAAAAACCAATGAAGTCGCATTTGCTGGTTTAAGCAGCCAAAATCCATTAGTGATAATCATTGGAAATACTGTATTTGGTTCAGACCCACCAATTACTCCAAATGTTTTGGCCAAGGCATTCCAAGTTCAGAAGAATGTGATTGACTCCCTTCAAGCACAATTTTGGTCCAACATTTGTTAAAACAAAAACACTCTTTATTTATTTAAATAAATGCTTGGTATTTATGTTTCATTTCTTCTTCATATGATATCAAATAAATACTTTTTTTCTCCCATTTTTTCCTTTATGAATAATTCTATCCCGATATAAGAATTCAGTGAAAACCGTCTTGTTTTTTATATCAAAATTTGAAAAGATAAAAAATCCCTTAGAAATTAGGCACGCGCGCTAGCACAGATGAAACATCATATTGAATCACCACAATTGTTGAGAAATTTATATCTTGCTTAAGAAACTAATTAATTATTCCAATTAAAAATATTCATAATAAATCACAAAACTATCAATCTGATACAAATATAATTATTATAATATAACAAAACAATGTATATAACAAAACAAAATTATACAATGTTATATTATAGTGATATACCTAGTCTACGTACATCGTAATATTTTACATATCAAATAAGTTTGAATAACAATATTCATAGTTTGATATCTTTTGAAACTTGGTCAAGCTCGACTCATAAGCTAAAATTGATAAAATTTAATTTAAAATATCAACTTCTCGAGCTCATCGATCTTGTACAGCTCGATTAAAGATCGACTTCATTTTGGTTCGTTGAAAAACCAAATCAAGTTGTAACATTATCCAAAGTCTGATAAGAAAATTGCAAACTTAACATGTATTAATGCACCTTTGTAGAAAAATTATTTGAGAGAGAAAGACAGCTCGAATCAGGCAGACTAAAAAATGTCAATATGGTTGAGAACCAAAATGATTATGTAATAACATGTAGATAAACTTCCATAGTTCAAATTCATCTACTTTTCAAGATCCCATCAAATCCAAAAATTTCAGAAAAACCCCCACCCCCCCCCCCCCCCACCCCCCCCCCCCCCCACCCCCCCCCCCCCCCACCCCCCCCCCCCCCCACCCCCCCCCCCCCCCACCCCCCCCCCCCCCCACCCCCCCCCCCCCCCACCCCCCCCCCCCCCCACCCCCCCCCCCCCCCACCCCCCCCCCCCCCCACCCCCCCCCCCCCCCACCCCCCCCCCCCCCCACCCCCCCCCCCCCCCACCCCCCCCCCCCCCCACCCCCCCCCCCCCCCACCCCCCCCCCCCCCCACCCCCCCCCCCCCCCACCCCCCCCCCCCCCCACCCCCCCCCCCCCCCACCCCCCCCCCCCCCCACCCCCCCCCCCCCCCACCCCCCCCCCCCCCCACCCCCCCCCCCCCCCACCCCCCCCCCCCCCCACCCCCCCCCCCCCCCACCCCCCCCCCCCCCCACCCCCCCCCCCCCCCACCCCCCCCCCCCCCCACCCCCCCCCCCCCCCACCCCCCCCCCCCCCCACCCCCCCCCCCCCCATTTTGTTTAATGGAAATAATATTATCCTCTTTATGCATACACACACACACACGTACACAAATATTTAAACTAGCTCATACTTATAAATGTTAATCGGAATTTGAAAACAATTGTGTTGTAACAGCTTCAGAAGCACAGAGAATACAGACAGAAGATTATATCTAACTATCAGGTACGGTTATCGTGGAACTTTTGATTTCTGATGGTTTATAATGACCATCTGCAATTAAGCTTATATCTGTGAATGCAAGTGCCTAATGGTACCAGAAATTTCATCAGAAAAAGTTCAATCTGAATCTAATTGGCTTTGGGCGGGGGGGTATAGAATTCATAGAACTCTGTATGGCCCCATTAAAGTTATATTGATTTTTTCTTCATCTTGATGTTGTGACGAATATTTTAGCAGCATACAAGGAGTATGTTCACTTTTATTGCATAACTTTGCTACACTATCAATCCAGACACAAATACAATCTGTGCCTCTGCACTAGGCTACAATAAACTTATTGATGGGTTGAATAATATATATTGTTATTTACTTAGAAAATGCTTGCCAAGTGCTTGTCAAAAGATCAAATGAGGATGGAAATCCTCTCATCAGTTCAGGTGGTTGGACACCGAGAAAAAAAAAGTTGTTGACACCTCATCTACCTTGTATGATCAATATATGCAGCTTAGTGAGAACTCTCTTTGTCTCTGTCTCTGTCTCCCTCTCATAATAAATGCTGAACACTGACAAAATAAGCGCTCGTAATTGGCTTTGTCTTCTCAGCGTCTACATGCGGAGCTCTACACTATACAGGCTGAACACTTCTTTGTCCCATCATTCATCAAGGCAATCGACGAGAATACTGAACAGGGTTTTAGAAATATAATGAAGGAAGCCTCTCCAGGAGTCTTTGTATTTGAAATGCTGCAACCACGATTCTGTGAAATGTTGATGGCCGAGGTGATTTCTTGCTTTTCATTGATAATTCACTATTCTAACTCAATTTCTCTTAGTAGTTTAGATTTATTGTTCTCTTATCATGATCTGATTGCTCAGGTAGAAAATTTTGAAAAGTGGGTCCATGAGACAAAGTTCAGAATCATGAGACCAAATACAATGAATAAGTATGGGGCTGTTCTTGATGATTTTGGTATGGAAACCATGCTTGATAAGCTCATGGAAGATTTTATACGCCCGATATCAAAAGGTGATCATTTTGCTCACACATATGACCACGTCTGAGTAAATATTGGTTTCATTGTTAATCATCTCCAGCAAAAAAAACTTTCGCAGTTTTCTTTCCTGAGGTTGGTGGATCGACTCTGGATGCTCATCATGGTTTTGTTCTTGAGTATGGGATGGATAGAGATGTTGATCTGGGTGAGTGATTATGTCAAAGTTTTTCTTCCTCACTTCTGTATCTCTTTTGTGCTTCTGAGTTCAGTCAGCTTCTTAATACCCCCTCACCCTCAATTGAATGCTCTTATTTCCTTGTTCGGATGTGGACATATAATTTCCCATCTCCTAAAACCACAATTTATTTAAAATCATGCTCACTTTAAGTAATGATGTGAAACCACCAACTCCCAAACACCACTTTTGAAGACTAAAAGGTGAAATCACTTCATATTTATTCTTTTAGCTCTCTTCTATAGCTCCATGCGCATTCAAATGGGACATTCAAAGCAGGATGGAGGGAGTATTATTTATTATTTCCTAGTCTGGCACTCTACCATCTCATCCTACATTATTTATGGGAACTGTTTGTGTGGTTCTTAAGTACATGGCCCATTTGTGTAGCTGACCATTAGTATTTATTAATCCATAGTATGAAGGCTCTTACAACTCGAAAAAAGTGTTCTAATTGGGTAACTTATGTAATATCAGATACAACTGTGATTTTTGTTTAGTTGGTGAGTTTGGGACATTGACTTGCCTCCTTTTGGATTTTGAGGACATTACCGACTCTTTAATGTCTAACATAGTAAAAAATTCTGGGAAGTGAAAACTTACTAACTGTTAGAATTATTGATTATTAAAGCTGTATAGAGCTGCATGTATGTATAATGAAAAATTATTGTGTAGTTCCGAACTCAGAAAATGACTTGTTGATACTCCAGCACTATTTGAAATTCTGTATTATTCTTTTTTAGTCAATATTTCTTTTTACAGGTTTGTGACTTGATACATGTAAGATTTAAGACTATCATGTTTAGCTTAATATATGCAGTTTCTTTTGTAAACTAAGATGTCATAACATACCATAATCAGGGCTAAAATCTGAGAAATTAACTATGTTACGCCTTTGAGCCTGCATAGAGCAAAAAGTGCTTTGTTTCATTTTATTCCTCATACTTATCAACTATATAAAGAAATAGAGAGCACAGTTTCGTTTTAGTTTGAATATTGTGAATAGATGGTCAAAGTACTTTTTGAAATGTACATTACTATTCTAGTGAGAGAACATACCCCACTTATAAACTAATCATGTAACTGGAGATGCTTTGGAGCTCATACTGCCCTTCTTGTTCTTGCCATGCCATCAAATGTATGTTACCCTCCACCAGTGATATTATTATATGCTATATCCATACAAATGTCAATTATTCTTTGAAGTGTTAAAATCTGTTGATAAACTACCTAAATTCACTTTTGATCCCTACTTCTGTACCAACGAAATACTGCATATGCTCTTCGTTCAACCCCTCCCCCTCACCCTCTCCCCATAATTATGTTGTAATCATTTTTGGAGGCTGCTTGCAAGCATTGGACATCTTATTGCTAAATGTTCTTCACTTGAAACCTCAACAAGTTTACCTCTTAACTCTGTAGGTTTCCATGTGGATGACTCAGAAGTCACCTTGAATGTCTGCTTAGGTAAACAATTTTCTGGTGGTGAACTTTTTTTTCGTGGCGTGCGGTGTGATAAACATGTAAATACGGAAACACAGTCAGAGGTGAGTGGTTCAAACTACAGTCTGTTCATTATTTCCCTTGAAATAGTTATCTTTAAAATTATCACTCGGTTTGATTTTCATGGGAATTTGTGGTTTAATTATATCCCCTTGAACATAAGCTTAATCCCTCGGTATAGAAATAATACAATGCAAACTAAGGGCATGTTCGTTTGGCTTTTCAGAAAGCATTTCAGTGCTCTAGCCAACTAAGTTCTTTTTTCATGAATTGACTTGTCATAAAAGTTTTTTCTCAATTTTCAAAAACAATAGCATCTTATAAAATCCTCTCTTTTTTCTAAGAAAAACCTAGACAAACTCTGCTTTAATTCGACATGAAGTAACCTATCTCTTATCCTAAATCATTCACATAACAGCTTTGATTGGACATAGAGTAACCCATCTCTTACCGTTCTTCTCTTATTTCCATAATCTCTAAAACAAACATACCGATTCCTAAAGAGTAAACATATAATTCATTTCATCTAAAAACTCAAACAAACAACTTTTTTTAACTATGCGAAAGCCGAGGACATCTCAAAAAGTTCTGTAATTTCTAAAGACTCTAGAAAACCCAAACAAAGAGGCCCTAAGTTCTTACATTCTTTATGCCAATTATTTTATTATTTTGGGATTTTCTGTACTGAGTTGATAATTATATAAGTAAAAGTTTTTCATGCTGCACATTATACATTGTTTTGTCAATCAAGTCTTGAAAACAACCACCATGTCAAACTTGGAATTGACTCTTTCTAATTAAAGGACTGACAACCACTCATTATCTTCACATTTATCAACTTGTCAAGCATGCTCTAGGGACTGATTAGAACCTTTCTGAGTTCTGATTGGTAGCTTCATTTAATCATATAATGGAATTTTTCATTGGCACTTTTGCAGGAGGTCTTTGACTACGCGCATCTTCCAGGGCGTGCAGTTCTTCATCGTGGTCGTCATCGGCATGGTGCTAGAGCGACCATATCAGGAAATAGGATAAACTTATTGCTATGGTGTAGAAGGTACCCATAACCCTTTCCTTTGGCATATATATCCGTCACTGTTTGGCTTTTTTGAACGTAACACAATATATTTAAAAGCAAAGAGAAAAAGGATTGTCATGGTAATTTAGTTGGAGAAAAAATAAAGCACATAGCCAAAAAAAAGTATTTAGTGCAATCTGAAGTTCACGACTAGAGATTACAAAATATTCTGAATTTTTCGATGGAATTCAAACAATCTAAGCCCATGCAATTCATATACCCCTTAATATATAATATTAGGGTTATGATTGATTTCTTCATATATCTTAAACCTAAACTTACTTTACTCCGTTTCGGATTCTGATTTCTTCTTCCTTCAGTTCTGTTTTTAGGGAGCTTAGGAAATATCAAAAAGATTTCTCCAGCTATTGTACAGAGTGCCAACGTGAGAGGAAAGAAAGACAGCGTCAGTCTGTTGCTGCTATCAAACTGGTACGCTAATCTTCTGCATTAATCCATCTTACAATCCTACTCTTTGGTTTTTATTCACTGCACAATTTTCTCATCCTTGAACAAATAATCTATAAGAACTACCATAAAAAGGAAGCCAACACCAATTATTGCCATTACTGGATTGGAAAGTATTTATTGCAAGATTTATTGACTGTGGAAGTAACTAAATAACAAGTCAAAATTTCATTTTTAGTCCCACTATACTGGACTCTCATAATTTTTGGTCCTGTACTTTGGAGAATTGCGTTTTTGGTCCCAATCTATCAAATTCTTTTGTATTTTTGGTCTCATCGCCTCCTAAGCAGTCCTATGGGACCAAAAGTGCTTAACATAGACTAATCTATGGGACCAAAGTGCTAATTATATTAAAAAATTGGGACTAAGAGTGCAATGTAAAGCGCAAGCCAAACGTGCAACTTTTTTATTAAAAATTGGACCAAAAGTGCAGTTGTATATGGTACGGGCGAGAGGTGCAGAGGATCCAGCCTTGTGAGACTAAAGATGCAATTTTGCCATATAACAAGTAGAAATTTGTAATGAAGTTGCAAAGTGACTACTGCTGTCATAAACTTAGGATCAATAAAAGAAGCTCCCATTGTCATTGAAAATCTAAATCTAAAAGTTAGACCAAGCATGCTAAATACATAAAAAAAACCGATCTTTTGAAAATTCTAAAAGAAATTCGTTGGCTTTTCCAGGAACTGTTAAAGAGAGAGGGGGAAACTGCTGCTTGAGCTTCTCATAATGTCTTTGCTTTCTCGATCTTGTAGTTTATGTCAAACCATCTATGAAGAAACAAGCTTCTTTATTAGTAGCCTGTGAAAATGATGCGGTGATGTATGTTCTTTAACCTGAGCATAGATGTACATTAAAACCAACCAACCGTGAAGTTGATGGAATTGATTTGCTGAAATGAACAATGGTTCACTTAGAGTGATCATATTATTATATTTATTTATTGATCTTTTCGTATGATTGTTCTTACAAGTTAAGGGCTCGTGTTATCATTTCTTTGATTGAGCTTCTGCTCTAGGATAACTTCTTTTCGGAGATTAATGGGTACTGATAGAAACTACAAATTTTGTAATGTTATTTTTTTTTATCTAAAATTAACTTTTGGAACATTATTGTTAGTTGCTGCATCTGAATTAGAATAAGTGTAAAAGTCTTGTAGGTATGTTTCAAGGGTTGGGTTGTTCACCTATTAAAGAAATGCCTGAGCTGCATCCAGAGCGTAGTGAGATATTGTATTATTCTTTTTTCTTTTAATTAAATCATTTTTGAGATTAGTATTGGAATTTCATTTGATTTATTTATGAACAAGTTTGAGAAGTTGGTATTTTTATAAATATTTCTTTTGTTTTTGGATTGTTTAGTTGATTTTGGGGTTTTTGGCATTTTGCACCCTGAAATTATAGGGTTTTGGCACTTTATACCCTGACTTAAAAGTTTTGACACTTTGCACCCTGAAAATATAATTTATTTGGCATTTGCACCCTAGTGTGTTGTGGTGAGAAATTTATTGGTAGAAGATATAATAGTCCTCGATTTTTGTTGGCACTTTGCACGCTGGAAATATAGATTTAGCACCCTAAAAATATAGAATATTGGCATTTGCACCCTAAAATTATAAAATGTTGGTGCTTTTCACCCTGATTTAAAATTTTTAACACTTTGCACCCTAAAATTATAATTTGTATGTCATTTTGCACCCTCATGTGTTTTCCTTAAAAATAGAACTTATGAATGTCGTCGATATAGAGATAAAATGGGCATTTTTATGCACAACATTTATAAACATGTTATTCTTAATTTATTTTACTTTATAATAATTTATTTTAACATTTTCTCCCAGTTAATTTTGGATTAAAAAAAAGACATTGTTTTCATTTTGTTTTCAAGTATCCTCTAGATTATTTACTTTATATCTAAAATACACGTTTACAAATCTAGCATGTTATTTACATTATTTAGATTATCATATTAAGTTAAGGTTGAAAATGTCAAAAATTATATTTTTTTGGTGCAAAGTGCCAGCATACTATATTTTCAGGGTGCAAAGTGTCAAAATCTATATTTTTAACAATAAGCAAAAGACATCTATCAAAACTAGACACCACACATCGAAAATAAAAAAAAAAAAAAATTAGACTCCACAAAATATTTAATAGTTCACTACTCAAAATATAGCAAATTAAACTATCAATACATAGAGAGTAGTAATTTAGACATCACAGCCGCATCATCATTCGAATGCCCACGCGTTCTCTTTGCGGATCTCCGCTTCTTCCTCAGGAGTAAAGTCATTTTTTATGTTAAAATAAGTTCGGATTTCCTCCGGAGACTTTCCCTTTATTATGTCTGCAACGGTTTGAGATAAGAGGTCAAGAAGACTCTTGATGTCCAAATAGTTGGCAGCCAAAATTAGATGAAACAATGTGCTTTGATCCATCTTTGAGAACTCAGCATCAAACGCCTTCAAATTATCGTCCTCGATGGCATGGCGCTTGCAGTATTCGATAACTTTAGACAAAATCTTTGATGTAACATTAGGCAATGGGATGGTGTTGTCAGCGCAGTTGTCTTCGATCATATGCTTTAAGGTATGTGATTGTGTGGCAACAGTCTCCTCCAACTCGAAAGTCTCTCTGTCGGAGGATTGCAAAACAATCATCTTAGGAGAAGACATCGTTTTTTTCAATCAATGAATTAAGTTAAAGAACTATAACCCTAAAGCGAGAGAGAATAAATACTAAATACTAAAGAAGATAAAACTAAAGAAAGGAGTTAAAAAAAGTGGGAAAAGATTGCATGGAGTATGTATTTGTTTCAATAAAAAAGAAGAGTCGATCTGTATTTATAGAACAGGCGGTCAATCCTATTCCTATTCCTATTCAGACTGGGAAATCTTTTAATTCATTGCGTTTTTTAATTGATGTATATCTCAACTCAATTTAGGTTTACTTCCATATTAGTATTGTAAGACGGATTCATCATTATACACTATTTATTAAGCATTTTATTTAAAGATTATTAGATTGTTTATTAGCAACTTTTGTCCCTCAACAAAAAAAAAAAAAATAAATAAAGTAACTTTTGCAGCAAGTTATATCTATGTCCCAGAATTTTTTCAGGTGGGGAAGGGTTGGGCGATGGTTGTGGTGCCGGAGGTGAAGAGAGAGGAATTGGTGGCGGCAATAATTGTAATTACCCCCCTCCCAAATTTTACCTTTTTAGGTATTTTTTGCCCAATTGCAATTATCCCCTGAAGAGATAAAAATTGTCACTTAAACGGACACGTGCTTGACGCGTGACATTTTTCATCCAAAAACTAACGGCCGAATAAAATACACGTTTACAAATCTAGCATGTTATTTACATTATTTAGATTAGATTATCATATTGAGTCGAGGTTGAAAATGTCAAAAAATATATTTTTGGTGCAAAGTGTCAGAATACTATATTTTCAGGGTGTAAAGTGTCAAAATATATACTTTTAGGGTGATAAGTGCCAAAAATATTCGAAAATGGCTATTCTACCCTTCCATCAATGATTTTTTTTCTTCAAAACATACACTAGGGTGCAAAGTGCTAACTAAATTGTATTTTCAGGGTGCAAAATGCCAAAATTTTTAAGTTAGGATGTAAAATGCCAAAATCCTATCATTTCAGGGTGCAAAGTACCAAAACCCCGTTGATTTTGAATCAATTTTAAATGTTTTGAAGGGAGACGGAGGAAGAAAGAAGATGATACATTGGGGATGAGTCAAAGTGATATATAGATCTAAGACTTGGTTGATTTGAATTGGTAAACTCATTTATGATATGAATATGACTGTCAATTGAGTCGGGCCTATACAAAGTTTGACGGTTCAACTCGATTAATTTTGACCTGAACCCGAATAAATGTGAGTTGGGTTGAGTTTGAGCCTTTATTTTAAACTCGATCAATTTATGAGTTGAGCTTGAGCCTAATAAAACTTAATTCGAATAAAGTCCGGATATAAAAAATATTTCAAATATTATTGTTAATTATTGATATTTAACTTATGTGTACTTATTACAATTTTGAAATAAAATAATTTTTACCAAAAAACTACCTCCAACACATTCCAACACTCATCAAATAACTTTATAAATCAATTCACCCACACAAATATCAAATATCAAATATCAATTACGTACATGTAGCCAAATGGAAAATTAAAATAAGAAAAAGGGAAAAAGATAAAAGAAAATGGTCAAGATCTGGAATTTTGGAGTCTTAGGACTGGAGCAATAAAACGTACATCAAAATTCACTTACACAAATAGAAAAGAAAAATTCTACTTGTCTGGAGCAATAAAATGTAATCCAAATTTAAGGGAAGATGAATTTTTTTTATCTAATACTATTTCATCACTCATATGTGTTTCAGTAATGTGTAATTTTTTTTTATTTATGGAGTAAATTTTGCTAGTATTAAAAAACTCGATATAAGCTCGATATAAATTCGAAACCCAAAAGTTTACATGACTCGAGTTTGAGCCAAAATATTAGAAAATTTATGAGCCGGAATTGAGCCTATAGATATGAAGCCCGATGTTATTTGAGTTTGAGCTACGTAAAGCTCGGTTCACAAGGTCCGATTGATAGTCCTACATATGAATATAACCCACAACATGACATATTTTTGAAACTCTATCTTTTCCTTGAAACTTTCTCTTGTTCTTAATTTGGTAAGTTTTTCATAATTTTTTCTAATTTTTCCGAAACGTTTCCGATTTTTTCCCAAAACGTTTCTAATATTCAGCTGATCGAAAACGAAACTTTGATCCATGATTTTACGATTTTGATTAAGAATGAGTTTTTTGAATCATTTAATAGACAATCTACTCAAGTATAGACTTCAAAATAGAGGACTAGTGTTTTTCTTCATTGATCTAAGTCTAAATCAAGACAATCAATTAACCCTCAAACCTTTGTTTCCATCATACCGAAACAAAATTCAGATGAGCGAAAGATAAAAACACCCCCTATGCTTTGTCGAACTCCCAAAAAATCTCCTATGTTATTTTAACTCCCAAAAACCCCCTGTGATCTCAAGTAAGTGCCAAATACAACCCCGGAAAAGAGAGTGTGATTCAAATGCGAAAAATTACAAATATTTGTTCACATTTTGCTTTTGATATGACAATTTTACCCCTGACATCGAAAGACAAAAACGCCCCCTATGCTTTGACTAACTCCCAAAAAAAAACCCTGTGTTATTTTAAATCCCAAAAAACCCCCTGTATTTGGTTTTAAATACCACACTCGACCCAAGTAGTATATACTTTTGTTTTAAAAAAGAATAAATAAATTTAAAAAACAAACAACACAAAAGGGTAATTTTGTCATTCCGCCAAAAGTCAAAAGTAAAATTCTACTTGGGTTGAGTGTGGTAATTAAAGTCATGAGAGTTTTTGAGAGTTAAAATAACACAAGGGGTTTTTTGAGAGTTAGACAAAGCACATGGGGTGTTTTTGTCTTTAGCTCAAATTAAGATAATCCGATTACCCTCTTAATATAGAAAGTTATTTACTTGTTTTTTCCTTAAATATATACATGAAAAGTCGGCTGAAGTTTTGTTTTAATTGTCACTTTTTAAGATAAAATGTCAAAAATACCATTTTAATGTTTGCTTTAATTAATATTATTGATCTTTGTATACTCTACTTTACTGTTTAAACTTAAAAGTAACAAATGGTAAAATTGAAAAAATATGCATTGAAAAATCAAATGTAACGAGTAATTTGAAATATGAATATTTTGCAAATGTGCTAATTAATTTGAAACGGAGAGAGTATCATATAACCTTGACTCTTTACTCCCTCCGTTTCAACTTTCAAATTAATTGACACATTTGACATTTTCACACAGATTAAGAAATTCAATAATTAGTAACTTTTCTAAGATAAAATATCAAAAATACTCTTTTAATTATTGCTTTAATTAATGTCATTAATCTTGTGCACTCTACTTTATTATGTAAAATTAAAAATAAGAAAGAGTAAAATTAAAAAAAGATACATTGAAAAATCAAATGTGATAAGTAATTTAAAACATGATAATTTTGTAAACGTGCCATTAATATTTATGTGATAGATAGTTTTCCTACATGACCATATCTCGTTATACATTTTTTTTTTTTTGGTACATACATTGACCTATACATGGCTTATCTTTTCTTATATTAACTTTTTACTTCTCCATAACTAGGGACGTACCAATATAAAAAATTCTTCTCAACCCAAATTTAAAGTACACAAAAAATTTGCTTTCGTCAATTATTACATATTTTGCTTCAAATTTAAAGGATATAATTACCGAAAAATAAATTATGAAAAATAAAATAAAAATGTTTCAAAACTCCCTTTTTTTTCTTGATAAATTGATCAATGTTGGACTTGCCGTAGTGGTTAAGCTTGGACTTTGAAGTCCACTCAACCGACCAAAAATAAGAAATTATTTATTAGTACAACCAATATTTTTTTTTGACTAGATTGTCATAATTTCCCTTATCTTTCTTTTATTAATATAAATTAATTAATAATAAAATTTATTATTTTTGTCCTTTCTTTGTTTTTTCTTCACCTTATATGTTATTCTATTTTTCTGATCATCTCCGCCTTCCCTTGGTCGCTGACGCACCTTCTGTAAGCCCCCTCCTTAATCTCTCTCTTAATTTTATATATATATTATTTTATTTTGTATATGTATATGAAATTATGAAGGAATTTGAATATGTATTGATTGATTGTCGGTTATTCATGTATAATTCCGCGCTGTGATTGATTTTTAGGGTTTTCGATTGTTTTTCAGAGACTCGAACAAATCATCAAGAAAGAAAAAGACGAGCACCTGATGGAGACCGGGGGCCTTAACATGTACTTTTAGGGTTTCTAATTTTGACGTGGAGGGAGAAATTCAATAGAGAGAGAGAGGGAGAAACAAACAAAGAGGGTTTTCTGAGTAATTTAGGAAATCAGGGTTTTATTCCCGATTGTGATTGTACTTTTTTTTTTTTTTCCTTTTGTAGTAGCTTATCTGGAATTGAATGAAAAAAAAGCAAGGAGTATTTTTTATTTTTTATGTTTTCGTTGATTGATTGTTTTATATTGTTATTATCGTAACGATTGTGTTCGTTGAGAGTTGATTGTTAACTGTGATTGGAATAAAAGAGAAATATATGTTGTTACTTTACTTTTGATTTTTTTTTTCTCGTGCAAAAAAAAAAAAAAAAAGATAAAGCTACTTTCGACAAGAGGATAGTTGATGGGTAGCTCTGGTAATTTGGCTACTGCAACTCGTGTTGGATTGTCTGAGCCAATTTCAACTGGCGGCCCCTGTGAATCCGATGTTATAAAGACTCGGGAGTTGGAAAAGGTTGCTTCTCTATATTCTTTGATGAGCTTGCTGTATACTTTGTGGAATATTTGCTTGAAAATGACGTAACCTTTATGTTCTTATATGGGGGGCGGGGGGGGGGGGGGGGGGGGGTTGGTTTATCAAAAAATTCGAGGGCCATGATGAGATATAAGCAAATTGAATTGCATATTCATGAGTTTTAGTTCTACGATGCATATTTCATGTGGACGCGTATAGCTTTCACTGTTAGAGATTTAGGGAATTGTAAAAGAAAGGGAAAAATTGGTTTGTTTCCTATGGTAAAAGGAACCGGAACTTTGTAATACAGACATAGGAGTTGTGTTAAAGAAGATAATGGCAACTTTCTTTAGTTGAATACCTTTCGAGTATTTTGGCTACCAGCGTGTTAATTGAGTTTGATTTTCTCACTTAGCTGCTTTAGTTTCTTTCCAAAAATATTGCCTTTGTTTTTGGTTTATGACCATAGGTTTAAAGACATGTTTTTTTATTTATTTTTTTATTTTTATTTTTTATCAGCGGATATTACTGCGTTGCAACTACAATTTCATGTTGGCTAAATATTTTAATTTCGTCTAGTTCCTTTTCCTTATAGGTGCTAATGCCAACTGAACGAGATATCTATTGTGTTTGTCCTTAAAATTTGCTTAAGCTTGTAACTTACCATTTAGAATTTGATAACCAGTTGATCATCGAGTGGAAAATAACTTGTAACTTCTCTTACTTGTGAATGGACTATCAGTTTCTTGCAGATGCAGGATTGTATGAAAGTCATGAAGAAGCTATTAAAAGGGAGGAAGTTCTTGGGAGATTGGACCAGGTCACATATTCTAGTCTTGCACTATATAATTGTTCTGGTCTCCACTTGATGTACAAATTACTGATCCTGGATTATTACTCAGACTGTCAAGTTGTGGGTGAAGAATGTCAGCCGTGCCAAAGGTTATAATGAGGCAATGGTTCACGAAGCGAATGCAAAAATTTTCACGTTTGGTTCTTATCGGCTTGGTGTATGAATTTTGACTCGTATTATTTTTTAGAACCATTGTTTTTAGAACCATTTTTAGACTCGTATTATTTGTTAATTGTTATCTGTCTGTTACTCTCAGTCTATGCTTTCTTCCTTCACATCGTTGTTTTTGCATTATATTGACAACCAGTGATAAGAAACAATTCAATCGATTGTGTTGCTCTTAGCCCATTTTTGACCCTTTTTTGAGGTTTACCAGGAAAAATAGAAAAGAAACATATTTGTAGTCCTTAGAAGGCTGGATGTTTGATAACTTTCTTTAGTTACTGGCTGAGTGATGACATTTGAGTTGATATTTGACTTAGAAATGTCTCTGGAACCAATATTTTATTTCCACTTTCATAGCTGGGACACTGCTTTCTTTTGTCTCATGCTTTTGAGCTTTAACAATACAAGCTAGAGCTGGTTTTCTCATACATAAATATCACTTATACTGCAATATGATAATTTAATTCATTAGGGCTCTGAAAAATAATATCAATTCATATCAGACAAAGAATGCCATCTGAGTTGGGGTATTGCCTTGCCTAACTTGCAAAGATCTCTAACTTTCAATGGTTTGGAGGCCATTATCACACGAAGTGCTCTGCAAAACCATATGCAACTGTTGAAAATAGGTTGGAGAATCATGGTTTTGAGTTTTTATAGCTAATATTAGAAGAGACAGGAGCCATAAAAAAGTTCCATCTAGAGGAGAGGAGAATTAGTTGGGCTGTTCATATAAGAACAAGAAGAGTTTTGTCTATCGTGGTCATATGAGTTGGGTATTCTGTTAAATAGTAAATTTATATTTCATGTTAGCAAATTATGCATTGAAGTCCTAAAATATGGATGATTTTGTTGCGCTGATAAAAACAATGCCAAAACTCTTTTATCTTTGATTAAGTTAAATATTTGTTTTATTGTAACAATAGGCTAAAGGCTACTCAATTAGTAATTTTTTTTTTCCTTGTGGAACATGGTTTCAGGTACCGATTTTAACTATTGTGCTTAGAAAGTAACTAAAGCTAAAGGCTGTTTTTTACTTATTTGTGTTGGATGTGGTCCTTTTTTTGAACTCTGTGGAGGAACTATTTGTTAATGGTTCGACATGAGTGATAATATAGTTTTGAGTTTTGTTTAGTTGAGGCTTAACATATGAACTTTCCTCTAGATTACATTCACAAAATGTTGCTTAACTTTGGAAACATTCAAAACAGGGTCTGCGAGCTGAAAGCCAAATAGAATGACTAACCTGGGAAAAGGATGATTGTTTACACTTTACAGCATATAAATTTTCTCCTTGTTATAAATGTGGAAATTTTTTATTACTTTTTAAATTTTACCGGACAACCCTCTGCGAGTGACTTTTGGTTTCTTTCGTATATTTAATAGGTACACGGTCCAGGGGCTGATATTGATACCTTGTGCGTTGGACCAAAGCATGCTAGTCGAAATGTATGGTTGCTAGCTTTATAACGGGCAGCTTTTCCTTGAGATTTGTATATCTGATGGTGTTGTTAAATGACTCTGTAATGTACAGGAAGACTTCTTTGGCGAGCTTCACAAAATGCTGTTAGAGATGCCTGAAGTACAAGAGCTGCATTCTGTACCTGATGCTCATGTTCCTGTGATGAAGTTCAAGTTCAGTGGTGTTTCTGTAGATCTACTTTATGCAAATGTGTCCCTCTGGCTTATACCTGAAGTATGATCTTTTGTCTTGTAGTTGACATGTAGTTAGTGGGTATAGTATTCAATTTGTGTTTTACGTACCATATTCTTCAACTTAATGTGTCATGGTTACTGATGTTGTAAGAAGTTGGACATGCATACTTGTGACTGAGGAGATGATATATTCATCCATTTTTTGGTCTTATGTTTTCTATGAAAATGTGATTCAAATTATAATTATGCAGGTAGGAATTACTTTTGGAATTTCTTCATGTTGTTTATTTTATTTGTTTAAGTAACTCTCTGGTACCAGTTTGATCATATTTTATGCGTTGTTTTCACCCCACAGTTTTGAAGACAATTAAAGTTGGGTGAAGTTTCTCTATGAAGAATTCTTGAGAATTATGAGTGCAAATAGTTTTATATCTTTTGCATACTAATACAGGATATTTAATCAACTTTTCCGTTCCGTAATCGACTTTGGGAAGAGGTCCTAGCTTCTTTTGGAAGCAAACCTCATCTGGAAGACTAACATTGTGAAAATTTCAAGTGTTTCCTGTCACTTTTATTTTGGTCTTCTTTTTTTAGATTAATATTTTTATTTTAGCCCTCAGCCTTAGTTTCAAGACTAATACACTAATTTATTTGTTCCCTTTTGATGAAGGCTTGTACTTTTTCATTAGCATTGGTTTGACCATCTATATTATGTCTTTGCTTTGTAGTAATCCCTAATTTTCTCCTTGCATATTGTTGTCTATTTGTATTCAGGACTTGGATATATCACAAGAATCTTTACTGCAAAATGTGGATGACCAGACTGTACGTAGTCTTAATGGTTGTAGAGTGACCGATCAAATATTGCGTTTGGTCCCAAACATTCAGGTGTGTGTACTTATACACTCACGTTCTAAACTATTTGTCCTTTATATGATTAATAAGTTCCATTGTTCTTCTCTTCTTTAGACTTTCCGTACTACTCTGCGATGTATGAGGTTGTGGGCAAAGCGCCGTGGAGTTTATTCAAATGTGAGGAAATTGAGACTGTAGTCCATTCTTTCCCTTTTTCTTGGATGAGTGACTCTTTACTCATAGACGCTTTTTCATATGGCCAGGTTACCGGTTTCCTTGGTGGTATTAATTGGGCATTGCTTGTTGCCCGTATTTGCCAGCTGTACCCCAATGCTCTACCCAGCATGTTGGTTTCTCGTTTTTTTAGGGTCTACAATCTGTGGCGCTGGCCAAATCCTGTTATGTTATGTCCAATACAGGAAAACTCTTTAGGACTTTCCTTTTGGGATCCTAGAAGAAATTATAAGGACAGGTTACACTTGATGCCAATAATAACTCCTGCATATCCTTGCATGAACTCTAGCTACAATGTGTCTACAAGCACATTGCGTGTCATGATGGAAGAATTTCAGAGGGGGAACGAAGTTTGTGAGGTACTTCATTCTGCAGTCAGTAATTCTTCTAGTTGAAATTGGACTTGTGTTTGTCTTCTGCTTCTATTTGAACCCATTACATTTTGCCAACAGTTCTTTTAGTTTGTTTCATTTCAACAATTATTAGCACAAATGTAGATCTGTAGATGCATTCTATGTTATCTAGGGTTATATGTTCAATCGTATACTTCTTCGAGTACAAAGCTTGCTATCCATGTATTAAGCTTTATTCATTCAACCAATAATTTCTTCTGGTTATGTGTTCTGGAAGAAGTTCCTTCGTGCGTGAGTGGTAGTTATTCTTGTTGAACTTTGGTTTTAGACTTTTAGTACTCTGATATTAATATAAACTTGTGTAGTTATATCGTCTTGTTTTGAGTATTCTTTCTCGCTTTGTGCCTCCTTGTTTATATCTGGTTTCTTACTCTTCTTGTCTACTACATCTGTTAACATGGTGGCAGGCAATAGAAGCAAACAAGGTTAGCTGGGATGCTCTTTTTGTGCCTTTTTCTTTCTTTGAAGCATACAAGAATTATCTGCAAATAGACATAGCAGCAGAGACTGATGAGGACTTGATGAATTGGAAAGGTTGGGTTGAGTCCAGAATACGCCTGCTTACTCTGAAGGTTAGCACATAATCGTTCTCTTCTTCTTTTTTTTTTTTTTTTTTTTTTTTTTTGGGTGCGCGCTATGTTAATAGTGTTACACATTGAATTACCTTTCTGTTGGGTTAATTTGCGTGGTTATTCCAATATATCCAGATTGAAAGGGATACGAATGGGGTACTTCAGTGCCATCCTCACCCTGGTGAATTTTCCGATAAATCTAAGCCGTTTCACCATAGTTACTTTATGGGTTTGCGGAGAAAACAAGGCTCTAGTCCTCAAGAAGGTGAACAATTTGATATAAGGATGACAGTTGAAGATTTTAAGCGCGATGTCTATGCATACTCATTCTGGAAGCCCTCAATGTGGATTCATGTTTGTCACGTGAAACGGAAAGACATACCTGTCTTTGTCTTCCCTGGTGGAGTTCGACCTAACTACGTCCGAAGTGCTTCTGAGGGTCGTTCAGTTCAAAAATCACTTCGGTCCAACTCCCCACAAGCCGATGCTGCAATGATGAGGAAGAGAAGGAAACATGACGACCACAGTAGAGGATTTAGCTTGACCGAGTCCTCAAGCACAACCATGTGTAGTGATGCAACTTCATTTGAACCTAATCTTGGTGGCAACATTAGTAATGTGAAGTTCCCCGAGGATATACCCCACAATGGCACTGAAATTCCTGGACTATCAACCACCTTTGGTGCTTCATCGGGTTCATTGGCAATGGAGAAGCCTGTCATTGAGCTATCTTCTCCAATTTTGGGTCACCAAAGCCCTTCTAAAATACCTGATGACATCGTAGGTGTACAATTGAAGAGTGAAACTCTGGAAAATGGTGACTCCAAAGGAATTAAACCGTTCGTGTCCTCTACAGAAGAGGAGCAAGCTCTAGGGGTAGCAACAGCTGGAAATGGAGCTGATTTTTGCTCCACGATTCCAACAAACAGGGACTTGGAGGAGCTCGAGGTCCTTTCAACTAACTTTTTATGTTTCTATCCGAGAGGAATTATTTTTTCGGTTTGTTTGCTTAGAGACTTATTTCTGTCCTTTTTTTTCGTTTGTTATATAGCCGCTTGGACTGCCTGTAACAACTCATGGGCTGTCGAACACTTCGAGCGTGGAAACTCAGAAGCCGGTTATTAGGTATTTATCTTTACGAGTTGATTTATTTGGTATATACCAAATGTCCTGGTTAGTATGTGACTTGTTGGTTCTTTTGCAGGTTCAGTTTCACCTCTTTAGCAAAGGCAACTGGCAACAGTGCATAAAGGGGTTTGGTCAGTCGTACGGAAGATTGGCTTGGCCCGACGTATCAGGGGGCTCTAGGCGAAATGTAAAATCGGGGCTACCAAAAAAAAAAGTTTATTACTAAAATTTATTTTCGTACTTTTAAAATTGTAAAAGTATTTATTAAGTATTTATATGGTTTTTTTGTAACATATTTGTTATAGATAAATAAAATGACAAATCAACTTCTTTTCAAATCTTAATATATTTTTATTACATATATCTAAAATCCTTCATTTGAAAAAGCAAATATTATGAGTATTGTGAAATATAAGTATACAACTAATGTACGTTAATAGAGTTAAATCTTTACTTGTCAAAAATCTATAATTAGATAAAACATAAAAGTAGAATGTTTATGTTTGTAAACATGTTAAAAGAGGGGTTCTTCATTAAAATCGAATCAAACCGTATCATTTTTGATATCTAGATTGGTTTGGTAATATCAGAACTGCTACCGTGTGCCAAATCTAACAATTTGGTTCGGTTTAGTTTGATACCAAAAATCCAGAAAGTGCAGTTTTGGTTTTTTTTTTTTTTTGTCATGTAAATTAATTTTTGAAATTTGTAGTTTGACCAAAACTCATTGAATCAAGTTCAACCTTAATTTTTAAGTTGATCTTATATGCCGATTAAGAAAAAAGAAAAAGAAATTGACACCTCCATATAACTCTGACGTCTCCAAATCATGAATTTGATGTAATGTTGCAAAATTACAAGTATCATAATTTTTTTTAACAAAATACTAAGATACAATAAAATAGAAACAATTATACTATCAATGACATATATTCTTTACCATTTGACATCAATTAGCTAAATGGAGCTTACATAACATAGACAAAGAGAATTTCAACAAAATGTGTAGTGTTTCGAAACAAACAAAGCATTAAGGAAAAAGAAAGAAAATAAGAAAAGAGATGATGAATTGAATCCTTACTTCCCAAGAGATTAAATGAACGGCCGGGATGGAGAACCGAAAGAGACGGATGGGCGACACGTGTGCAAACTTCAGAGCAAGCGAGAGAAATTAGAGAACGGGGGCAAGGAAGGATAAATAGAACTTTCTTTTAGGGGTACACGGATAATCAAAATGTCAACTGAGAGATTTTTTAATGTGTACAATTACAAGCAAAAATAAATTTCATAATTTTGGTATTACCGGTTCGGTTTGTAAATCGACCTGCAATATTAAAATCGGAAAGGAATAATGTTTGATAATTAACCTTTTTATCAAATATCGAATTGACACTTAAATTCAGTATTCAATATGAATCAAACGTTCGATTTCGATACGATTTGATCAATTTATCGAATTGTGTGCATATTCATACTCCTCGTGACCATAACATAGACAACTATGCTTAGACTAAAACTCAAATAAACTTAATCAATATTCGATTCACGTTATTTTGATAGATAAAATTTAGCTTAATGTCACGTTTCGACCATGCATGTCCGGCATATCTTAAGGTCAATATTGCCCCAACAATACTTGACTAATTAAGTTTGACCTAATAAATTAGCTCAAATCATGCATGGATGTTTCCATGCCTTTTTTTGTTTGTACATGGTTATGGGGGATGGGTGGGTTTTTAATTTTTTTTTAAAATTATATTTATTTATTAATAATATTTTTTTTATTTTGATAAATATTAAATAGATTAATACTATTATATAAATTTTAGATTCAAAAAAATATGTTTTTTTTTCCAGATTTATAAAGTATTATTTAATTTAGTAATATTATTTATAAAATCAAATTAGTGAAATAAGTATGTAAATATAATAAGTAAAAACTTCAAATTGGTCAGCACGTGGTCTTATTCGAGTTAATTTTGAAATTGGACAACAATGTGGACTAAAATCGTCAGTTAATTCGAAGATGTGGGGTTATTTTTCCAGTCCGAAATGTTATGGTTTAGAATTGTCAGTCAACATAGATAATGGCATCAATTTTGCAATAACTAAAGTTGACTTAACTTCCACGTCACCAACTTAACGGAGATTTTAACGGCGTGGTACCAAATGTGAGTGGATTTGCGAAATTATGGTACCAAATGTGTCGGCATGAATTTTTATAGTACCACAAGTGAGAATCTATATAAATTTTGGTACCACAAGTACAATTCTCTCATTTAGATTGTTAATTGATATGTCAGATGGACAAATTATTTAGGGTGTATGTGGATGAGTTTTGGCCCGGGTCTCGCTGGTTTCACAAGACTGAGTCAAAACTCTTTCAAATGAGTTTTAGCCAACCCATAAAGCCATAAAAAACCTATTCAGAAACTCACATTCAAACTTATAAAATATTGATTTAACAACTACCACCAACTTTCCCCCCAAATCTCACAAAAAAAAAAAAAAAAAAAATTGATTTGACACCTGTCATCTAATTTTTTCCCCTAAACCCCAAAATCCAAACCCAATCCAAGTGGAGTTTCAACTTATTCAAACCATAAAACCCAACAGTCAAAACTCCTCCAAATGAGGTCTCAAATGTTTCATCGAAATCACCCACGCTATTTTTTTTAAACAGACACCCGCAAAGATGTGCTTAAACCCATTCAAATAGACCCTTAGAGCTTCTATTTTGTAATTTAATAAATTTTCTATTACTTAAAGTAAAATTAGTAAGATATCCTCTTACAAATAATAATTGTCTGGACATTATTGAAACCAATTGATGATATTACTTTTACAAGTTATCTTACAAAATAGACTATAAAACCATTATAATTTATATAGACTGAAAATCAGTTCCACGACATAAACTGCAGCTTGCATTAGAAAGGAAAATGTCAATATGACAGCCTTTTTTTTACAACTCACTTACAGCTCTATTTAATTGACTGGAGAAAGTTAGGATAGTGAAAATAGCGTGAGAAACTGATTTGGCCGGTTTTAGTGTGTTTATTGCAATTTTCACCCTAAAAAAATTTAAATAATAAATATGAATCCACTTATAATTGACTCAAAAAATTTTACTTTGTGGAAATAGCGTGGGCAACTTGTTTAACCGATTTCAAAGTATCTTTTAAAAATTTTACCCCACAAAATTTAAATAATAAATTTGAGTTCACTTATATTTGAACTTCTGCTTCTACTTTGTTATACACAACCTCATAGTCTAAAATATAATGATATAATTTAACTTTTGGTACCACAAGTAACCATACTTTAAGGTTACGGTACCATAACTTTAAAAATATACACATTTGATACCACATATTAACTGCCCTCGACACATTTGGTACTTCCGTCAATTTTTTGAAGAAACCATCAATTATATAAGTTGTATTTGAAATCAATTATATAAGTTGTATTTGGTACTTCCGTCAATTTTTTGAAGAAACCATCAATTTTTTGAAGACACATTTGGTACTTCCGTCAATTATATTTGAAATCCTCTCAAAATATAATTGATATTCTCCATATCAGAAACCCGTTCTCTAACTATATAAGTTGTAAGTGACCCTTCATAATGGTGTTGGCTTACATTGAAACATGAAACCATCTCTTCTACCTCAACTTGAATTTTTTTGAATATATATACTATATGTGTAAACTTTGGATACTTGCTTCTCATAGGGGCACTTCCTTCTATTGACAGGCTCTGAATGCCTTGAATGAAACTCTGATCAATTGAAAAAATCTATAAAAATTTAAAGATTGTAATTATATATAATAAAAAATAAAAAATAAACTATAACACCTCTTGATTATGATGTTCAAAGGACAAAGATGAGTTAACGATGAAAATGACGTTTTGTAATTTGACAAAACTGTTACAATGAATCAGGATTTTAGAGAGATTATATGTATGGGGACTTTTTAATAATTAATAAATATTTTAGTGTCAATTTTATTAATTACCAAAAGAAGTTGAACTGGTTAAAACTCACATACTCTTTTAATATAGGCTTGGGCTGTTATACATGCTATAAGACTAGTGCTATCCCATTAGAAACTTCAAAAATTATGGTAGATACTTTTATATTAATCATATCAAACTTCGAAAGTATTAAGAATTACAAGGATATAATACCTATTATTCATATTGGGGAGGACATATACCCTTTGCACTCTTCGGTCAAAGCTGTAAATACACAGTCTTATCAAGAAAAAAATAAACCCCTACTATTCTTTATGCAGCCAACATTATGTGTTATACATGAGCTTAAAGCAAAAAAAAAAAAAAATAGACCCAAGTTGTCGATCCAAGAGAAATTATACAAGTACAGCTACTTAAATCAGTTTAACGTCCTTTTCAAACTGTTGGCCTAGCGATTGCATAATTACTTTCAGATAATTGATTTTAGTATAATTGCTTTTGAGATAATTGCTTCTGTAAAATTGATTTAGAGTTTGGTTTCAATTTTTTTGTAATTGATCCTAGATATGCAGATTTTTATGTAATTTACAAAAATAACCTTATTCATATGCTAAGCAGCATTATCCAATAATACTCTTTAACTATCACAAACCAAGAGAAAACTATAATAAAAATTTAAGAATTTTTTCTTCTTACTTTCACATAACATAAGGGCGAGTTTGTCGATTATAGGATTTATTATGAAAGAACTTTTAAAATAATTACTCAAAAATAATTGATTGAACGTTCAAATTAAGGGTGAGTTTGGCCCCCCCCCCCCCCCCCACCCCCCCCCCCCCCCCCCCCCCCCCCCCCCCCCTCCCCCCCCCCCCCCCCCCCACCCCCCCCCCCCCCCCCACCCCCCCCCCCCCCCCCCCCCCCACCCCCCCCCCCATCCCCACCCCCCCCCCCCCCCACCCCCCCCCCCCCCCACCCCCCCCCCCCCCCACCCCCCCCCCCCCCCACCCCCCCCCCCCCCCACCCCCCCCCCCCCCCACCCCCCCCCCCCCCCACCCCCCCCCCCCCCCACCCCCCCCCCCCCCCACCCCCCCCCCCCCCCACCCCCCCCCCCCCCCACCCCCCCCCCCCCCCACCCCCCCCCCCCCCCACCCCCCCCCCCCCCCACCCCCCCCCCCCCCCACCCCCCCCCCCCCCCACCCCCCCCCCCCCCCACCCCCCCCCCCCCCCACCCCCCCCCCCCCCCACCCCCCCCCCCCCCCACCCCCCCCCCCCCCCACCCCCCCCCCCCCCCACCCCCCCCCCCCCCCACCCATGATATTTTGCTCATGTATGAGCATTGTTGCAATTTAGGGTAATATGGTCCTATAAATTGAGTGATTTTATATAATAGCAAATGAGTTGTTCGACCAAAATTGTTCATAAGAATTTATTCTATCAGACTAGTTTGTTTCGTACTTCATGTGAAGTTAGTAATAATTTTGGTACTTTGATAACTTCAAATATTACATTGAATCCAATATAGATCTAAGTTAGAGTGTATATTACGTATGATTTAATTATTTCACATGAAAAGGGGCGGCTGATTTGCGGATAAAGTGGAAAAAATATCAATTTGGATCGAAATAGGACTAAAATTGTCAAAATATTTTAGTTACATGACTAAATTGTGAGCCCAAAAAAGTTACAAGATTTTTTTGCCAGTGAACAGTAGTTACAGGACCAATTCTGTAATTTTCCATATCAACAACCGAGTTTCATTTTTCACTTGGAAGGGTTGGGTGACATGGCAGACAAGGTGATGAAAATTTTCAAATCAAAATGCCAAAATATTCTAGTTACATGACTAAATTAATGTCATCCCAAAAAGTTACAAAAATTTGTAGCCAATGAGCAATAATTACAGGATCAATTTTACACTTTTTCCAAAAAATTGACATGATTCTTATTTTTCTAAATATATTTATATCAATTTGCATAACAAAATTTGAAGTACTACTTTATCTTAAATTATTTTTGGTCATTTTATTAAGTCAATTGAAAAAATATTGAAGTATATTGAAAAATGGTTCAAGTTTGCCCCTTAATAGGGGAATAACCATAGACAACCCCAAGTAGCCACATTCGTGCCTACCCCAAATAATACATTTATTTATCTCGAAAATAATAAAAAAAAAATACATTCATTAATTTTAGAAACTCACCTAATCACTTTTTAGCATCTATCACTCATTGACTCAAAAGGTATTTGTTAGGCTTTGTTAAGAGAATCTCGAACCAAAGGGGCTTTATAAATTATAGTAAATTTACTAAATTATAATGCATGCGCGCGCCACACATGCGTTTGAGAATATTAAACGCAATACATGTTCAATTTAGTTAGTGACGTATAAATGACGTAGTTATGATATCAAAAGAAATTCCATGGAAATATTATTTTTAAAATAAAGGTCTTTTATTCAACACAAATGGAAGTTGAGCACTAAAGTGAAAGCAAGACTAATGAGGTAGCATATTAGGTTATGTTTGTTTCGTGTTTTTTAGAAGTCTCAGAAATAAGTTGAGATGTCTGAAAATGTCATTGTTTTCATACTGTTATTTGTTTGGGCTTTATGAAATTAAAGTGGTTCCATAAATAAAACTATATAGTTTATTAGAGACCGTTAAAAAACTAAAATAATGTAACATATAGGATATTTTAAGTCAAATGATTTGTTATGTGAGATAGTTGTGTCAAAAATATATTAATTTACGTTAAATCAAAGTAAAGTTTGCGTAGATTTTTTTATAGGGATAAGAGAATTTAGTATGATTAGATTTGTTTGTGAAAATTGAGAGGATAAGTTTAGTTTTAAAAGCAAAAATATCGTTGTTTGATTTATCAGAGAAACCAAAATACTTTATGCGAGACAAACAAACTCCCAAAGAAATTTTTTGTTTGGGAAATGGCAAGTAAAC
Source organism: Penstemon davidsonii (assembly GCA_034814905.1). NCBI lineage: Eukaryota > Viridiplantae > Streptophyta > Magnoliopsida > Lamiales > Plantaginaceae > Penstemon > Penstemon davidsonii. The sequence continues at coordinate 28,361,671 of JAYDYQ010002534.1, forward strand.
ATGTTTTCTATTTTCTGAAATAAATTTTTCATCTCTCAATTCTTTCAAACTACTTTCTCAAAAGCCAAACAAACAACAATTTTCTTAATTCTAAACAAAACATATATAAACTCTACTAAGATTTGACATAAAGTAACATATCTCTTACACAATTTATCTCACATAACAAATATGATTCGACATAAAGTCTTACACATCTTACACCTACAACTTAACTCTGCAAAAAAAAACCTACACCTACTTTATTTCTCTAACCACTCTCTCAAAACCCAAACAAACAACATTACGCAAATCGAGATTATTTCACAAGTCTCCACTACGTACTCTCCCAAACTACTTTCCCAGACACCAAACAAACAGGCCCTAGCATTTGAGAAATAGTTTCGTGTCATGTATGCACATAATTTCTAATCAATTATTGGTTAATTCAACAAAATACGGTTGAGAATTGTTAATATATTTTTTATAGAAGCATATTTTATTTTTAGTTGTTAATATGGCCTTGTTAATATTTTATACAGACTCACATTCAAGTTTCAACTCATTTTTTTTTTTAATTCGGTTCAAACTAGTTATACATGTTTATTTGAGCTTTAATAACCTTATTTCAGGTTTACTCACACTAAATTCTCACAAGAAAATTACTCGAAACTAAAACACATTATGTCAGAATAACTCAAGTATATACTCGACAAGCTGTTCGAACTTGACATAAATGGGGTCAACAAACTAGTGAGACCTACCGAACGAGAATTCAAGCTCAAGGAGCAATGTCACGGGATCAGGTTGCAAACAATAGACACCATATGATCTCGAACTAGTTCAAAATCTTTCACATATATAGATTTTCTTAATTCATAATTAAATCAGGGGATAAAGTGCTATTTTTTAAATAATTAAAAAGTAAATTAAACATTATGCAAATCACAGGTGAGTAAATTGCCAATAACTCATTAATGCTATTCACCCATCCATTTTTTATTTTATTTTTCTATTCTATGCTCAAAAGTCAGAACCATCGGATAATGTCCATATAACCTTTTTGAAATGATGATTGAAAAACTAGCACCATGCATTTGATTATATAAAACACGAGAGTTAGACTTTTGAGTATCGAAATGATGATTGTAAAATCATTTTTGACGTTTATAGGAAATTACACTGACATTGCTAAAAATGGTACCCACATGCTATGAGCTTATTGAAACTTATTCTATAAAAAATAACTTTTCATTTCTTGTCTTAAAAAAGTTATTTTATCTCTAAAAAAAATATAAATAAACTTCATTTTGATTTGAGATAAATTAATTTATATTTTATAAGTCATAATACTCATCTCACATACGAAATATGATTCGACATAAGGTAACATATTTCTTATTGCGTTTCACTTCTTTTCATAATCTCTGGAAAAAATCTGCTACTTTAAAAAAAAAGAATCACTATTCAATTCATCTCTAAAAATTATAATAAATAATATTTTTCAAATACACGAAACCGAGAACATTCTACAGTCTTCCATATTTTTTAAACTACTCTCTGAGTCATCATTTTCTAGATGTTACTTGAACAAGTGAACTGTCATATTTGGATAAGTTTTGACCCAGTTTCGCTAGTTTCGCGAAACTGAGTCAATACTCTTCAAAATTGAGTTTGACAAAACCCATTAAATTCAGCACAAACCTATTCTTAAACCTAGTCTCAAACTCTTGAAACCTATTATAAAACTTTGATTTGGATGGATTTGGATGTTGGGGTTTGGGGAAAAATGTAGATGGTAAGTGTCAAATAAATATCTTTTTTATAGAGTTTGTGGGGAGAAAAGTAGGTGGTATGTGTCAAATTAAAGTTTTATAGGTTTCTAGAGTTTGGGTGTGAGTTTCTGAATAGGTTTGTGATGAATTTCATGGGTCTAACGAAAACTCATTTGAAAGGGTTTTTGTCCGGTCTCGCGAAATCTGCCAAAACTCATCCACATAGCCCTAAGTGTTTTTGCAGTCTAAAGTTTAATTTCAATTCTTTAATTGGTGTCTTAATTCCAAATTATCTTAACACGAGTGGTTTGCTATCCTTGTGCTTTGTGATTAAACCTTGCTTTAAGTAAGTCCACAGGGTAAAAAGAATAACAAGATCAGTAAAAGTGATTATATTCACACGTATAACAAACACGAAAGTAGTTTAAATAATAGACAAAAATTATTGAAAACTTTGTAACCGTTTATTGTTATTTCATAAATGATCAAAACATTTACAGTAAATTTCAGATGCTATTATCGACTTAGGTTGATGGAAAATTTTAGTTTAATTAATCTGATATAGCCGTATTTATAATTATATAAAATAAATGTATTGCCATTATTTTCTTGTTACTTACGCACTATTACGTATTACTAAAATTCTCCATGTAGTTTAATACAATTACACTAGCTAATCACCCTCTTATTTAAGAAATTACCCGAACTACCCATCAACTATACAAGGAAAAAGTTGTATATTTAGTGACAAAATATTAAAGATGAATGTAGTCACTTTTTGTACTTAATGATAAAAATATCAAATTTGTCATAATAATGGTGACAAGTAGAATAGTTAAAAAATATATTTTTAAGTTGTCACCGATAGTTATTAGTGACAAGTTTATGGTAATATAAGTTGACATTGTTGATAATTAGTGGAGTTAATGGTAATTTACCTCATGTGATATTCATAATGTTCAATTTACCCCATGTAATTTAAAAAGAGCAATTTAGCCTCTGTTAAAATTTTAAAGAAGCAATTTACCCCATTCAACTAGAGAGTGTAACTCACTTGCCGAATTTGAAAGTGCGCATGAAAAGTGTTTTGTAACATAGGGGGTAAATTGTCACATTTATCATATTACTGGGTGTGTAAAATGCCATATTTATACAGGAAGGTAAATTGAACATTATGAATATCGCAGGAGGATAAATTGCCATTAACTCTAATTAATGACACCCTTTTAGAATTGTAAAGTAATTTAGTGACAATTTGGTTGTTGTCACTTTTGGTTTATCACTAAATGTTAATAGTGACTACTTTTTTACTATTCATTTATGTAACATGTCTCTTGTAGTGCCTGAGGTATTTGATTCATTGTATTTTCCCCTTATATCGATAATTTCAAGACGCAAATTCCGACGTTATAAAAAAAATCGATGTGATTAAACAGATGAAATAAATGAAAAAAAATGCTTGAAATCAGATGAAAAATTTGTGATTTCTACATGGTACCCAAAGATATTTAATTATGTAACTCAGTTTTTTTTTTTCCTAATGATATTAGGATGTTAACATATCTTAGAGATAATTTGAGTAACTTCTAAAAACTGGAAGATGATCATTAATTGTAATTACATAAAAAAATTCATAGGTAACTTGAGTTATTCTCCTTACATTTTTCAAACATGCTTTCGACGGAATTAAATCTAATTTTCAAACATGCAAAAAAAGATATGCATTAAGTATTTTTATTTATTTAGGTTACTTGCTTTGGGGGAGAAACATAATCTGATAGATATAACGAGGAGATCTAGAGAGAGGAAAAAATAAGACATGAGAATCTAATAGCTGACTTATGAAATGATTTCAGCTTTTGCATTTGCTTTTTCACTATAAAGTGATTTAACAACCCAATTTGGTGCCCTTAATTAATTTCTCTTTCCATTAGTCATATCAACTTTAGAAAGGGTTGTTTTTCAAAGACCAACTACTTTCGTTTCTCAAAAAAGTAAGTAGGCGATAATGGTCTATTTAGGTTGATTTCACTTGATTTTGTTTTTGAAAAATTAATTTAGGCTATTTCGATAAAATCTTTGAAACTCCAATTAAATTGAATTTTGATTTTTAGGTTTTGACAAAATTGAAATACTACGTGAACTGAGTGTGAATGTTAGAGTTTGAAAAGAAAAAATAAATAGGTTGTAGGTATCAAAAACTTTTTTATAGAGGAAAAATAGGTGGTATGTGTCAAATATTTTCTTTATAGATTTGAGGTTTATCGTGTGTGTATATATAAGTTAAAACTTAAGTAATTCGTGAAACAAGTATTTAGAATTAATTATGAAATGTTTTAGCCCAGTTACACGAAACTACGAGACCAAACCAAAATCTAATCAAATAGGCCATATAAAATTCTAGATACAAGATGGTTTAAATGAGTCGAGCCCTATTTGTCTTGCATTTTTAGTGTAATTTTAAAACTAAATTGAGATTTCTTAAAAATTCTTATTTTTTGTAATGTTGTTTGAGTTTCCATAAATAAATATTTTTGAAGGTTTTTTTGAAGATTATGAAAAGAAGAAAAATAGTGTAGAAGATACCTTAATTCTTTTATGACAAATCATCTTTGTTATGTGAAATAAGTTGTGTAAGAGATATGTTATTTTATGTCAAATCAAAATAAAACTGTATGTGTAAGTTTTTTTTAAATATAATTTATTTGCGAAAATTAAAATTTGGGGAGATAAATAAGTGGCAATGTATCGAATCAGTAATTTTATTAAAATATAATACTATATTGTGTAATGATTGAGATGATAATTAAGTTATATTGTTATGCTTTTGTAGTAGTATATCTAATTTGGGTTTAAGTGATAAAAGTTCCATTATGATCATATCAAGTTTGACCCGGTTAATAAAAATACAATTGCACAAATATATACACAATAATAAGGGAGTTAATGACAATTTATTATCATGTGATATTAATAATGTTCAATTTATCTACTTGTAATTTGATAAATAATACTTTAGCTCTCTATAATCTGATAAAAGTTTCACACCGTCTCCCTCATATATTTATATGTGGCACTTTACCCTCTGTATTATAATAATATGACAACTCACCCCCTGTGTTATATATGATAAATGTAACAATTTAAATCATATGTTATAAAAACACTTTTCATGTTCACTCCCAATTTTGACAAGTGAGTTACACTCTCCGGCTGAAGGAGGTAAAATGCTTCTTTAAAATTTTCAAAGGGACGTAAATTGTACATTCCAAATTATAGGAAAATAGATTGAACATTATGTAATTCATCTTATATATGTAGCAATTTACACCATGTGCTATAAAAATATTTTCCATGCATACTCTCAATTTTGACGAGTGAGTTACACTCTCCGACTGAAGGAGGTAAAATGCTTGGCAAAATTTCATTTTTGGCCCTCTAAAGTGGCTGCATTTCAAAATTGGCCCTTTATTGTGGTACATCGACAATATACATCCTTTATTGTGTCAACATCATCAATTTCAGTCCTTATCACCGATTTTTTTTAATTATCGCCAAAAAAACATCAATTTATGTCATATTTGACCTATCACATGGCTTGGTCTTGCAAATTGTGGAGTTAGAATATGAAATTCTTAATTTTAAGTATCACTCGACAAATTATATTTTTTGGCTAAAATTAATTTTTTTGGTCAGATTAGACATAAATTGGTGATTTTTGACAAAAAAAATTTAACTTTCCGATCAATTAAGACATAAATTGATGATTTTCGGCGATAGATAAAAATTTCCGACAATAAGGACTGAAATTGATGATGATGACACAATAAAGGATGATTATCATCGAGGTACCACATTAAATGGCCAATTTTAAAATGCAACCACTTTAAAGGGCCAAAAATAAAATTTTGCATAAAATACTTCTTTAAAATTTTCACAGGGACGTAAAATGCTAATTTTTAAATTACAGAGGAGTAAATTGAACATTATGCAATTTACTTAGGGTAAATTGGCATTAACTCAATAATAAGGTAATAAATCTCAAAAGGTGGTCATGAGGACTTTTGTTTTGTCTAGACATGAGAGCGATGGATTAGATACATAGCCAACAAATACGCAATAATAAAGTGAATCAATCTCTTTCACATTTCACAGACAAACAAACCCTATCAAGTGCCACTTTTCTCCTCGTCCATGAGAATATTACTACTACGAAAACTCCAAAAACCTTGGAATTCGTGCTAGTGGAGTTTCATTTTTCTATTCCCCACAAACATGCCCTTAACCCTACTTGACTACAAATTCAACATTACCCATATAAGTACATTTAATTTTTTTATTAATTAAATAGTAGAAATATATAGATATAAATCCATGTATCTATACCCATACACGCCTTTATATACACTAATTTATTCACTAATTACTTGCCATTTCCAAGTCATTTGGTTACCACACAATTTCTCTAGCTAGATAGTACATTTTGATAATTTGGACCCTTTTGGGTTGGTCAAGAATATATGTTGGGTGGCTCAAATAGTTGCTACGGCGGAGGAGGGCGGCGGCGGAGGAGGCGGAGGAGGAGGGTAGAAATGTAATTGCGGAAGCTCATGGCTTAACAACAACACCAAAGAAAATAGCTTTGCAATTTCGCTCTCCCGAATTTCTAGCCCTTTTAACTAGGGGCAGAATTGGGAGACCGCTATTATTGCAATGCGGGGAATTGAGGGTAGCGGTCCGAATTTTAAATTAATGTTTAACTTTAGGTCTTGTAATTCCATCTTTAACCTCCAATTCTCTCTCTCACTCTTTTTTTTTTTTTTTTAATTTTTTTTGAGTTTGGTTATTTATGTTATGAAAAACATGAGATGTAAGAGATGCATACAAGGTAGCTTCATGGGATGATAAGGTTGGATGATAGTCTTAAGGGTATTTTGGTAATATCGGTTGTAATATGTTGGAATGTTTTGTTATGCTGCTGGGCATGCATCTCTTACACCTATTATGTAATTTGTATTTTGTATTTCTTTTAATATAAAATTCAGAAATTAAAGTATTACCTTGCTTCTTCTCCTTTTTTAGCTTAAACAATTAAATTGGTTCATTTGAGTTATAATTTTGTCTATTTCTCAATTTGTGTGCTCACGTGACCATGTTTTCTATATATTTATGCAATTTTATTGGCTTAAGGAGTTATATTTATATGATGGGAGTTTTATATTTTATTACTTGCTTTTCTTATATTTTATTAACTAAATTTAAATTAATGGTTTTATGAAAATGAATTAAATGCAACGGATATGTGAGAATATTCAATGTCAAATATAGACACATATTATCTTTAGTTCCCAATATTTCACGTCTCAAAACGGTAGCCGGTTTTGCAGTGCAACACGCTTTCACATCTTTTTAATTTAAATGTGTTAGGGAGAGAAAATGTCATTTTAAGTTATTTAGGAAAATAAAAACGAATAGGGAAATTAGGAGAGCTATCCAAGTACGTACTTTGTTTCTTGTTTTCATTTATCAATTAATTTTTCCACATTTAGTATATATATATATACATTAACGAATTAACAAAGCTCAATTGAATTTATTGAATAGATTGAACATTTTAGGCCCACGTCTCGTGGTGAATTTAATTCAAACATAAGTAAAGTATTTTATTTCTCTTTGTAATTAATCACTCTACTAATAGTGTTATCCAATTTTAAAATAAGTGCATTGTATTTAGTATATTAATACTTTAATTTAGGTCAAAGATAATTATCACTAGAATTACCCATATATATGTGGTACTATATAGATATATGGTACACTTTTTTTCTCTTCAGAGAAACGATCATTATATCAATATCACTGAATAAATGATCTATTGAATTATAATCAAATTACAAGAAAATTTATAATAACAAAACATGTTAAACTAAGAGAAAAACTCATGGATTAATGTGAGTACGCCCATGTGGATCACAATGCACCACGAAAGAGAGGTAATGTCTATAACATGTTAATATATGAAAAGTTTTGTTAATAAACATAACATAGAGTTTTCTTTTATTTAAAAAAAATAAAGTATTATATTATTTTATATTTTACTCGTATTATATTATTATGTGATATAGTTGATAAAAAGATAATTAATTCATGCATACAGTCCGGGTCAGAATTTGTATTGGTGTTAATTAGATGTGGGCTAAGGACAGAACAAAAAATTGTCCATCTTTAGGTAATATATAGCTGAGCCAGCAGTCACTGAATGATGGATGGTACACTGACTGACACAGGCCAACAAAATTAATTAAGACTAATGTTTTAATTTAATTTAATTTTAATTTAATTTACACTTAGAGCCGTGGGAAATTACTGATATGATGGGACTTGCTATTATGCATGCAGCCTCAAATCTCCAGTTCATTTATTAACAAATCTAAATCAATGTATAGGATTTCAAAAAAAAAAAAAAAAAAAAAATCAATGTATATAAATTCAGTTTTAGTTTATGTAGGCAACGTACTATATGTAGAATTCCACATAAAAGATTAATAGTGACTGGGGCATGTCTACCGATAGTTCATGTTGATCAGAACTATCGATAGTTCAACCTTCATCATCACTCATTTATATTATTTTAATTTTTTTTAACTTGAATCACAAGTCATATTAGAAGGTCATATTTTTTTGTTGATTTAGTTACATTACTATAATGCCCTTGACTTATTAAAAAAAACTAAACTCCCCCCACCCCTCCGCCCCACCACCCCACATCCCAGGCCGACGCCGGCCTGGGATCGTCGTCCCAAGCAGGCAGCTGCCTGGGATTGACCCGTCCCAGGCCGTGGTGGCCTAAGACGGACGAACCCAGGCCACCACGGCCTGGGTTCGTCCGTCCCAGGCCCCGCCGTGGTGGCCTGGGTTCGTCCGTCCCAGGCCTCGCCGCGGAGACGGCGGCCTGGGATATGGGGTTGCGGTTGGGGGGTTACGGGGTGAGGGTGGGGTTGGGTGGGTTAGGTTAGGGTTTAGTTTTTTTTTAATTATAATTATTTATTAATAATATATGATTTTATTATTTTAATAGTATTAAATAAATTAATACATTATAAAAAAAATTTACTGGAATTTTTTATTTTATTTTAAAGTATTATTTGATTGTGTAGAAATGGGTAAGGGTAATTAGGACAATTTGGGGAGGAACAAGACAAACACAATTGCCGGTTGCAGGTTTCAAATGGGACACATGGCAACATTCGGGTGGTGAACTATTGGCAGTTCTATCAACCTTGAACTGCTAGTAGAAAGCCCGTAGTGACAGTTGTGTACGACTATTTCTCTTTTTCTTTTTTTTCTTTTTTTTGATTTTTGGAATTTCTTATCCCAAATGTAAATGATCTCTATTATGAGCTATTGAGATTTTGCATCTCAGGAATATATATTTTTGACATTTTAGATGATGAAATTGAAATTTTGGCAATTTGTAATTTAAAATTAAATATTATTTGACAAAGTATAGTGCAAAATGCCCATTTTATCATTAAAAATTACAATTCAGAAGTGCGAAGTGCCAATATTTCTATATCAAGGTACAAAATGCGAAAATAATATATTTCTGGAACTCAAAATGCCAAATACTCGTCCATCATTGATCAAATTAATTAGAGAGGCGAATTAAAATAAGTTCATAAAACTCATAAGTGTTCACTTATATAGTAAGAGTACCATTCTCATCATGTCATCACAGGGAACACATTGGGGTGGATGGGTCCTATGCGAATTAAAAAACTGGGGCCTTATTTTATATAAAAGTACTATTTTTTTTTATAAATATGTGAACATATTACTTTTTTCTAATATATATTTTCAGATAGATAAATTGACAAATTCATTTAATTTTTTTGGTTGAATTAGATGCAAATATATTTTTATAATTTTTAAATTTGAATACATTCTTTTTGTGGAAGAAAATTGAACATAATTTCATAACAAGTTTAATTTAGTAAATTCAACCTTTTTCTTTACTAGGATCAATTATTTGCTATTATAATTGTAAATATATATTTTATACTCTTACAAACTATGCTACAAAAAGGGATGACTATCATAATTAATAACCAATTTTACATTGATTTAAATTTAACAGAAGCTATTTGAAGTTTGTCCCATGATCGATAGTAAAAGCTGAGCTATACAATATTTTTAATACATATGAATATATGATTATACAATGTTCGAACAACATTAATTTATTCACAAAACTCTATTTTATTTAAACTTGAAGCTCGACTCATATTCGACTTGATTAAAATTAATTCTTTTGAACTTGGTTCGTTAAAATATCAATATTAGATCCAATCTCAAATTCAACAAGAAATAAAACTCGGTTTATTAATTGATTGTTTGACTCTATTTGACTTGATTATATCCCTAACTTCTTATATATCATCCATGTATATAAAAAATTAAATATCATATAACAATTTTTATTTTAAAATACACGCCACAACCAAATAAATGCGTTTTCATTTTTTAGTTTAAGTTTTATTGAGTTTTTAGAAATTTGGAGAGCTTTATTAATTAGTTTTTGAGAAAAACAAAATAAAAAATAAAAAATTGGGGCCCCTTCACAATGTCAGCCCTAGGCATCAATACAAGGTGTCTAGCTAGCACTTGGGCTGACCCTGATCACATACCTAATAAAGTGTTGTATTTTATTTAAGAGGTATTCAGGTCTTAATACTTTTCAAGGCGCGTCGGATATATTACGTGAGAATCTCTCAAAACACGAATTGAATTTAAACATTGATTTGCCATAATGTAGAGATTATTATCTTACACATGACCAATCATCCAATTATTAGAAATGATTGTCAAGTGTTAGCTAGTCCTGATGTATTTTAGCTTTGTTTCAATTATTCATGTTTTAGTTGGGTACTCTTGAATATTTCCTAGATATTCATTTAAATAGAACTTGAGGTCTAATTTTGTTGGAATTTTCATAATTCAAATAATTTATGCTTAAAGATCAAGTGCAGAATAAATATTTGATATATATATTGGATGTCGTGGTTGTAAGATGAAAATGAGGTATGTGCCAAAACAAACAATATTATATTATGTAGTTAAAAGTAATTGAGTCTACCAACAAGAGATTGATATAATGTAAGAATCTTGTCATTACAATATAGTGAACTCAAGTTCGAATTCCTGTTGAGAGAGGTTCTCATACAATATGTCCAACGCGCCTAAAAAACGAATAAATCATTGAAAAACAAAAAACGAAAGAAAAGAAATTACAAAAAAAAAGTAACTGAGTCTGCGACCAGGGGCGGACCTAGACGGTTTTTGTCGGGGGGGGCCAAAGATCTTGTTGGTAGCAAACTCTATATTCATCAAATGAATGGTAACATAATTGCCTAAATTTCAGAAATTATTATTTTCTTTGACCCTACCGATAATTAGCTCACTTGAGTTATGCATTTGACTACATAACATCCAAAAGAAAATTAAATATCTATAAATAAAATAAAATAAAATAAAATAAAAAAGTGAATATGACTATATAATGTCTAGAAGAATTTGAATTTTCACAAAAAATATGATTATACAATGTCCAAAAAAGTTGAATTCCATGAATAAATATGAGTTTTAACATGTCTAAAAGAAGTTGAATTTCATGAATACGAGTATAATATCAAAAAATATTCGAATTTCCATGGAAAAAAAGAAGGAAATTAATTAAATTCCATAAATAAATATGACTATATTGTATTGTCAAGATAAATTTGAGTTTTCATCAAAACATAAAAGAGGAAACACAAATACCGTGAAATACTTTGAACTGTAGCAATGAAGGGTCAAACTTGATACCTCACCCAACACAGAGAAGAGCCTTACCACTGTACCAATTGATCTTTTGTGTTCATGTTTACATATACAAATATATATAGAATATTTTTTTCTTGGGGGACCATGGCCCCCCCCCCCAGTCCCCAAGGGGGTCCGCCCCTGTCTGCGACAATGAATCCCAGTAATTAATCAACTAAGGCCCCATGACTAACATGTCTTGAGTTTGATTCTCAGTATCGCGGGTAAGGATTTCTTTAGGTTTAGTACCATCGATTGGTAGTGGTTGTTGATTTTCTTTGTGATTTGAGTGTAATATAATATATTTTCTGATTTAGTGATATTGATGTAATGATATAATTATTGCTTAAACTTAAAAAAAAGTGATTGAGTATGCCGTTTAGCATTTTTTTCAGAATCGAACGAGATTTTATATCATCATAAAGATTCGGATAATAAAATCTCAAAAATCAAACTAGGAAAAAGAGATGTAAAAGAAAAGTCTGGAAACAAGTTTAGCTACACAGTGAGCTTCCTCATTATTTTCTCTAAACACATATAAAGCTCTATAAGTATAAGAGTGAAAAGATATCGTCATTGATCAAAGTTTCGTGTTTTCGATGTATATTTTGATCAGCTGAATATTAAAAACGTTTAAGAAAAACTAGAAAAAATTATGAAAAAGTCACTAAATTAAGGGAAAAAAAAAATCATGGTAAATATAGAATTTCGAAAATACACCTTATTTTCGTTTGGATGTTTACGACATATATAACATTGTATATACTTGGGCCCTTAATATATCCCCATATATATATAGTTGGGCTGGGCTTTTAACATTGTAATGGGCTTAGATTGTACAAAAGAAGCCTGCATAACTGAAATCAGACATTCGGTGACAAATAAGAGTTTTCACCTCTTCTTTATCTTTTGATTTTTTTTATTATTATTTTCTTGGCAACGTAATAATGCCTTAGGTAATTTGTCGTCTTTGATTTCATTGTTTATAAGAAGCTTTGTTCGCCAAAAAAAACCACTTGCGCAAATGTGCCCGGGAAAAGAAAAATTAGTTTTCTCTATAATGTTTGGTTATTGAGAAAAAATATTTGTTTGAACATTTTTGTTGTCACCATTTTCCTATCATTAAATTTGAGAGAGATTATTTGGTTTATTCATTTATTTTGCAATGATGATATATATGGTGCAACAAACACATAAAATTTATTCCATTTTTTTTCTTTTGCATAGGTATAAACATATGCACGGTTGCACCTACACGGTGTAAACTAGGTAGCACGGATACTCCGAAATTATACACCGTGCAGTATCGTATGCGTATTGGATATTCGGATACTCAGATACTCGTACGATATCTGTGAAATATTCCACCATGGCATTTTCAATAATAAGAAAATAAAAAATAAAAAGGATACCGTTTCGGATACACGAGAAGCCATATCGGAAACACCCAGAATGTTTAAGAGCATGTATTTCTACAAATATAATTTCTAGATTATGTATATTATCAAAGTGATCTACATAAACTCTTGAAATTATGTAAAGGGCCAAAGACTTTGCATATTGTATTAATACTATGATTTTACTTGAACCCTTATATAAGAGGAAGATAGCATTGTTCATTTTAAAATGGAATAAAAAATGAACTAAATATATATTACATAATTTTATTATACATTTTTAAAACAATAGTTTCTTATTATAATATATTTTTAAATATACACACACGTATTTTAGTCGTATCATATTCAATAATTTTTAAAAATTCGTATTGTCGTATTCATATCGTATCCATTCGTATCGTCGTATTCGTATCCTTGCAACATAGGGTGTAAATAATGAGAATGAACCACGCAATAGAATATAATCATAAAGGCAACATCTCCTTAAATTTATGACCTAGATGCAATTTTCTCTATATGTAATAAATAAAGAATAAAACCGGTGACTAAAATTCCTATAAATAAAGACTACATTTGAAGAAAAAGGAAAAGGAAAAGGAATTATCCACGTGTACGTATTTTCTTAACAAAGGAGCCCAGGTAAAAAATTAGACTAGCCCAAACTTGACTCGGATTACCAGCCCAATAGAGTACAACCATAAATATTATTGGGCCGGCAAAATTCCTTGAAATGTTGAATTAAATTTCCAAAACGATGTGCACCGGTTCAAATAGTGAATTGAAATGGAATTTCTTTTGTTACATGTTCTCGTTTTCCAATTCTTTTATAGATTGATTAAAATTTCTGATCTACTAAAACATCAATTCGAATTAAAATACTAGATCATCGACTCAAACCAAAATACTAATTCACCAATTTTGACATAACGTACATTCGTTCATTGAACTCAAATGGATTATTTGATGCCAATCCTTTTCGTTCTTATAACTCGACATACTTCTCGAAGTTAATGATAACATATCCCAATGTAATATCTAATATGCATAATGTTCAATTTACCATTTTATAGTTTAAAAAAATAGCATTTTCATCCCCTATAATCTTATAAAAATTTCACAGTGCCTCCCTGATATTTTTAAATTTTAAAAAAAGATGAATTGACAAAACTATCCATTTTATATGTGGCACTTTACCCCATGTGTTATACTAAATTTAACACTTTACCCCCTGCGTTATTGTAATGCGACACTTTACCTCCCCCACCCCCCACCCCCCACCCCCCTCCAACCCGTGTTATTATAGATGTTGCAGTTTACCCTCTATGTTACAAAAATGCTCTCCATGTTCACTCTCAATTTCGGCGAGTGAGACTCTCATGTTGAAGGAGATAAACTGCTCCTTTTAAACTTTTCATAGGGGGTAAAGTATTTTTTCAAATCACAGGGGGATAAATGGAACATTATGGATATCACAGGGGATTAAATTGACATTAGCTCTTATTTCTCATAACCAATGTTATTAAAACTGGACCGGTCGATCCGACATGTATGACCGTGAACTGAAGGCCTGTTCGGTTCGGACACACCTCTAAAACCGGAGACTCCAAAATCAGTGTGAACCTCTCAGAACCGGCCCAGAATTGGAGAACCGATGGATCGGTTTGGCTCACAGTTCTTAGTTTTTATTTTATTTTAATGTTAAAAATATTTTAATAAAATTTCTAGAGGAAGGGATTTGAACACATGACCTCTTGGATTAAGGCATCATAGCCATATATTTTGACTACACCATTTTTGTTGATTTTTTAGGCTACAAATTTATAAATTTTAGAATTCTTGTAACCTAATTTATTTATAGATTAGTTTATGATAATTAACTTCAAACTAATATCTTACACTTTATCAATGAAAATAATAGTTTTTAGTTTTAGGACACAAATTTTCATTAATTTTTTCTCTTTGAAAGTATATATCTCGAGTATCAAATGATTTTTTTTTTCCGACTATATTGTTAGGATAAAGAGTTGCAAAAATTTAAAGCCACATAAATATATTATGCAAATTTATTTTTTGAATATTTGACTTTATAATTAATGTATACATAATCATATCCTAAAATTATTAATCTATTAATTTTTTGTATTTTTAACTTACACAAATATAATCATGGTGTATTTATATGGATTTATTAATTAGTATCATATTTGCATTATCATTATGATAAACATAAGTTACATAACATATATCAACATGTAATTGGTTTAGTGGAAGAGACAAGTCACTACAAAGTAGCGAACTCAGGTTAGAATCTCTGTTGGCAGAGATTTCCACTTAATGTATCCGACGCGCCTCGAAAGGAATTAAACCATTGAGAAATAAAAAAAATAAGTTACATAACATATTATATGATTTTAATCTAGATATATCTAATTTTTTTATATATTTTTCAATTGTGGGATATTGTTTAAATTTTTATGTACATAACACATATTTTAAAATTAAAATATTAATTATATCATTACGATGTTATATTGATTCAATAAGTTGTTCAACCAATCTGATCAGTAAAATCAGTGGTAAGTCGATTCATCGGTTCATTATCGGATCCGATTACGAAAACATTGCTCACAACTAAAAACAATTGCATCACAATCATCATGAAAAGTAGTAGTAGCAAATGAGAATATTTTCGTGTTCTTTGAAGCAACAAAAAGCTGCCTTTTTTCTTGAAGCTTGATTCCACCACTACTTTAGAAGTGGTCCACTTTTATTAACTGTACAAAAAATATAAAAATTCCCGTTGAAAAGCGAAGCGTTGCGTTTGGTCTTTTCATTGCCTTTTCATTTCTGTCAACTATCTGTTTCAACTTGCAGCTCACGTATAATGTCAAAAAAAAATAAAAAATAAAAAATAAATAAAAAATAAATAAAAGAAAAAACTTGCAGCACATATATTTTTTTCCAATTCAATGGTATGGTTTATTTTGACATGGCAAGTTATAAATAATAAAAGAAAAATTGCACTTATAAATAATAAAAGAAAAATTGAACTTATATACACATTGTATGTTAAAATAATTTTTTTAATATAAAAAATACATTGAATAGTATATTAATTTGAGTTGTCGCATAAAAAATGAAGTAATTCTTGGTATGTCATAGGAGTGCACATGGTCTTCAAAACCTATCCGAACTGTCTGGTACCGTTCCAAATTGTACCGAATTTATTCTAATATTCTCGAACACGATATTATTTATAACTTATATTATAATTTATCATTATTTTTTGTTTCTTCATCTCTCGCATTCAATTAAAAAAAGATATGCTCGAACCTAGCACAAATTTAATTTGTTATATGTTGAGAACCAAATATGCAAAAATTCTAGACAACAAATATCAAACAATAAGTTTCTCCACAAATTAAAAACAATGATCAAATAATTAACCATTAATTTTATTCAACTAAGCCACATTATGTTATCAGATTTATGAATTTTTTTTCGGTGAGTTAATTTATGTAAAATAATAATTTGTAAGATACTATGATATTGATTTTTTATAAAATTTTCAATAAAATAAAGAAATAACCTATATTGCCAACTTGTTTTTTAGGAAAATATTATTTTTGTCAACTAAGTAATTGTTTATATAAGAAAATTCACATGAAAAAAATTGTTAGAAAAAATCGCCAAATCATACCGAAATCGCACAAAACCGAGTGTACTGGTATGATTTATAAAACTCTAGTTTGATTTTGAATATTTTAAAACTGCACTAATTAGTACGATACAAATTTTGTTAAAACAATAGCAAGAACGTGCCATGTGCACTCCTAGTACTATGTCATACAATACTCTAAATATAAATTGGTTAAACATTGAATGAAATTAGTCAACACAAATGAAATTCATGTCACCAAAATAACAATAATATTCTAGAATAGCCTTCCCTAAAAGGAATATTTTGTGGTGTATCAATATAATATATAGCTGTTAGTCGTTAGATAGAGGTTGATTTCCATTAATGGTCATCGTTAAATATTCTACTCATTTACCAAAAGAAAGTTCTAGTTGTGTACTTGTGTGAAGCGTGAAGTATAATATAATATACTGTATATAGAGCTAATGTCAATTTATCCTAATTGAAATACATAATGTTCAATTTATTATATCGTAAAATTTGAAAAAGAGCAATTTACCTTTCCTGTGAAAATTTTAAAAGAACAATTTATCTTCTTGAGCTTGAGTGTGTAACTCACTCTCCGAAATTGAAAATGGGAATGCAAATTATTTTTGTAACATATGAGGGTAAAGTGCAACATTTATCATAATACAAGGTTGTAAATTGCCAAATTTATCATAATACAGACAGGAATGTAAATTGTCACATTTATCATAATACAGTGAGATAAAGTGCCACATACAAAATGGATAGTTTTGTTAATTCGTATTATTTTTAAGTTAAAATATCAAGGAGACGGTGTGAAACTTTTATAAGATTATAAGAGGTAAATTGTTTTATATTAAATCATAGAAGGATAAATTAAACATTATACAAATTAGAGGGGATAAATTGCCATTAACTCACTGTATATAACTATTCAATGTCACACGATGCGAGTTTCAAAATTAACACTTTAGAAAGAGTGTGAGATTTATAAGACATGATTGATTTTTAACTTTTAAAGTTTTAATCATTACTTTAAAGTATGGCAACAACTTAAACTAAACATATTACTATCGTTTCTTATTGGTATAGCTTTGCCGGAAAAATAATAGTGAAAAAATATCAAAGATCAAACTAGCATTTTTTTCTAAAGTTCTTAGTTGTATTTAGCTGAAATAGAGTTAATGGTAATTTAACTCCGTGTTATTCATAATGTTCAATTTACCTCCCTTTAATGAAAAAGAGCATTTTAGTTCCCTGTAATTTTATAAAATGTTCACACTACCTCCCTGATATTTTTATATGTGATATTTTATCTCCATATATTATGATAATATGGCCTTTTTTTTCCATTGTGTTATGATAAATGTGACAATTTACCCCTTGTGTTATGATAAATGTGGCAGTTTACCCCTTATGTTATAAAACACTTTTTATGTCCAATATCAATTTCGACAAGTGAATACACTCTCCGGCTCAAGAGGATAAAATATTTCTATAAAATTTTCACAGAATGGTAAATCATTATTTTTCAAATCACATATAGATAAATTAAAATTTATATGTATCACGGGATAATTTACCATTAACCCAGCTGAAATATATTGTATCATACCACAACAGCTCGTTTGACATCATATACGCAGTGAATATTTACCGAGCCATGAATTAGGTGCACACATACCCCTCACAATGCATGTTAAAATATCTATGCTAATATCACAAACATAAAAGTAGTTACCTTTTAGAATTATCAAAAAGAAAAAGGCAGTACTTTTCTTAATAAAAATCATATACCAATAATATATAGTTGCAATATCATAACTGAAAGTAACATTAAAAGTGCCACGATAAAAGAAAATTATCACTAAATAATATGATAAAATTAATAATTTGTGCCATTTTTAAAAATATGCCTATATTAATTTTTTGTGACATTTTTTTTTTTAATTTCAATCAGCCAGCGTAACTAAAGACGATTTTTGTTGTACATTTTAAGAATACAGATCAACAATTTGGTCTTCTTCAATTAAAAATACTGTGATGCACGAACACTCACATAAAATAAATATTTGTAGTGTCAAACACTTGTGGGACATGGATACGACCCCGACATGTGTTCGACTTGCCGCATGGCGTGTCAAAAAATTAAAATTAATTGAAAATGTTGACAAGGCGGGACACATTTCAGACACAGATGTATACGTCTCGAATACGGGATGGAAACGTCTAGGACATGGTTGATTGAATGAGTATCCGACACATTTTGGACACGACAAATTCTTTAATTATATGTATATATAGGACATATCGGAGTAACTTTATAGTATTTTGATATTTAGTGCTATAAAGTTTTAAGATTAGAATATATAATAAAATGATATATGGAAATGTAAAATTTACATTAATTAAATTTAAATATATATAATTAATATACACACATATACCGTGCAAAAATTAGTTTAAACTTGTGTTCCCTATCCTTAACATATTGATTTTTATAATTTTCTAAAATTCGTGTCGTTAAGTTAGTAACGTGTTGAATCTTCCTCACCATGCATCATAAATAATAAACATAAAAATAAAATATAGGTCCTCTTTTACCACACTGGAAAATAGAAGAACACCATTATGTACTATCAACTAGTATTCATTTTTATTTTTCTAACAAGGAGTAACTTTATCATATTTTTACAGCAGGGCAAAAGAGTTTCTAAAACTCTATTGGAAAAAAAAAAAAAAGAAAAAAGAAAAAAGGGAAAAAACTCCCCAAGAATCAACTTGGGGGAAAAAGATAAAACAAAAAAAAGTTCAAGGTCAAAACTTCTAGCAACCCTTCAGTACAAAGAAAGGATAAAACAGTAAAAAAAAAAGAAAAAAAAAGAGCCACCATCCTTCAAATAAGTCACGCGCCGCCGTGGGAGACGCTTCATTGAAATGGGAACGATGACAAAATATTCTCAGCCACGCGCTTCCGCGTGGCTTCCACGCGCTCATTTTCCACCAGCTGTGCACGGCACACAGGACAGCTAAAGTTGAGTTGGTCCATCCAGCCGTCCAAACAATCCTTATGGAACACGTGTCGGCATTGCAACTCTCTCAAGCGGTCCCCTTCATTGAGCCGGTTCAAGCACACCACGCAATCCGGCCCGAACCGGCCAACACCGTCGTCTTGTTTAATGTAGGAGCAGGCCCGGTTCAGATTCAATTGCTCGCATAGGAGGACAATTCCGGCTAGACCCGACCCGACAACGTCGTAGAGTTGATTTTCCTCGAAATAGAGGAGATCCGGGTCGAACCGGGGGGTGTAGAGGCCGAGGGAGTGTAGGATAGTGGTGAAAAGGGAGTGGAGATAACGTACGCTCTTGGCGATGAGCACCACCGCGATGATTACGAATGATTCGGATGAGATGTCGGATAATTGGTTCTGTAAACCCATTATTTTTCTTCAAGTATAAATGTGAGGTTTATTTCATGCAAGAAATTGGTTATGTATTTGTATATTTTTTTATGTATTAGCAAAATATATATATAGAGGTGTGTGTGTGTGTGTGTGTGTTTTGAAGAAAATAATGGAAACGATGGAGTGATGTAATGCTATTTTGAAGGGAAGGGAAAGAAGGCTTGGAGATTTTTCATTGGGAAAGGGGTAAAATTGTAAATGCCCATTTGTGATGGGTGGGCCCTCTTTCCGGAAATTAGTTATTATGCTATTTTAAGCATAAATTCAACTATTTTAGGCATAACTCTATCTTATCTTACTATAAGAAACATAGGGTATGTTTGTTTGGCGTTTCTCATATTTTTTTCGTATTTGAGAAATGCCAAACAAATATGTTTTCTATTTTCCGAAATAAATTTTTCATCCCTCTCTCAAAAGCCAAACAAACAACAATTTTCTTATCTCTAAACAAAACCTATACAAACTCTACTTTGATTTGACATAAAGTAACATATCTCTTACACAATTTATCTCACATAACAAACATGATTTGACATAAAGTCTTACACATCTTACACCTACAACCCAACTCTTTCAAAAAAACCTACACCTACTTTATTTCTCAAACCACTCTCTCAAAACTCAAACAAACAACATTACGCAACTCGAGATTTTGTATTCAGATTAAGCCCCAGTAAGCTCAAGTTCAACACATAATTTTGTGAGCCCCACACAAATGGCTCAAACTCTGTAAAACTCATTATTTAATTATGTTTTGTTAAAATTTGGTCAGATTGACCTATTTGGCTTCAGATAAGTTCGACTCAATTGAAAATCTTATACGTGATGGATCCACCATGAATCATAAGTATCATGTCTCCATATGAAATGTACTTGATCCAAATTGGACCCAATTGAGTTTATTCTCGTGGATTTAACTCGTTTTCTCACCAATTTCATCGATTTAACCTGTTTTCATCGATTTCAACAATTTATTTCACTAATTTGAACCCCGTTTGTTTTTACGATCCCTATGATATTATTTCACTAATTTTAACGATTTAATCCATTAACCCGTTTATTCATCGATTCACTGATTTCTCACTAGTTTACCAGTTTTTACGAATTTCATTATTTTTAGCAAAAATAACCCTTTTTCATGGATTTCATCGATTTTTTTCACTATTTTGACTGATTTAACCTTTTTGACCTATTTTTTCACTAATTTCGTCGATTTAAATCCTTTTTAATCAATATAACTCTTTTTTTTGTACCGATAAACTCGTGTTTGCCTCGATTTCGTCAATTTCCAATAATAAATTTTAAATCAATTTAACTCATTTTTTCATCGATTTCACCTATTATTCAGTAATTTCAACCTATTTTTAGTCAGTTTAGCCCGTTTTCCCCAAATGACTGGCAAATATAAGTAGTTAACATATTAAGTATGTTGTATGTTAAAATTGATAAATTAAGTAAAATCGATGAAATTGATAAACAACGGTTTAATTTGATTAAAATGGTTAAATCGGTGAAATTTGCAAAAGAAAATGTTGCAATTTGGTGGAAAATGGTTGAAATGGGTAATATTGGTGAATAATTGGGTTAATTTGGTACTAAACTTTGACTAAATCGGTTAAAAAAGGAGTAAAATACATATTAAATCGATGAAATTGGTGAATAGGGTTAAATCGATTGAAATCAGTATTAATCGGTGAAAAATTGGTTAAATCGGTTTAAAACATGTTACATCGGTGAAATTAAGAAAATCATACATATGGGTTAAATCTATTAAAAATGGATTTAAACGATGAAAAACGAGTTTAATCGATTCATAACAAGTTATATCATTAAAATTAGTGAAAACTATTGATGAAAAAAGGCTAAATAAGTTAAAAATGGGTTAAATCGTTAATATTAGTGAAAATATCGACGAAATCAGTAAAAAAATAGAGAAATATATAAGTTGATTCGATTAAAATGGCTTACATCGTTGCAGCGATAAAATAAAACGAGTTAAATAGATTAAAAATAAGTTAAATAAATGAAAACTGGATAAAATCGATGAAAATAAATATGATTGGGTTCAACTTGAATCAAGCCCAATTCAAATATCGTCCGATTTGGATCTGGATTCAGTCATGCAAGTGGAGTTGTTCAAGCAGGGGAAGACGGGTGGTGGCAATTGTTTTTTCCCCCCAAATTCTTTCGATATTAGCAACGAATCCATTGTTGGATCCACCACTCCCTTGTATGGATCCATATTTTAGATGTTTCAATCGTATTTGATCCAATAATTTTTTGGTGGATCCCTAATGGATCTTATCTGAATTGAATTCACGGATCCGATCCACCCCTATCCAATAGGAATGTCTGTTAATACCTATTACAAAGAATCGTTTCATGGAAGCTAAATGACCTTTGAGATCTCACTGATTACTACTTGTTGCGTATCAAGAGGTGTGTTCAAACAACATCAATCCAACAATTAGAAGGACGTTTGGAAGTTAAGGCAAGTGTGAAGGGTCACACTATGTAATAGAAAAATATAAGATATGATGTTCGATTTGGGGATCCAACCTTTGAAACATATTACAGTCACTCCCTCACAACTCACAATTTCAAATTAAGTTCAACCTCATAGCATAAACCACCCACTCTTTGTTGATCTTAGCACGAGAATTGAAACTACGTGAGACAGGGGTTGCATAAGTCACTCACAACTCGCAAATTCAAATCCAAACTAATAATAGGGAAGTACAACCTATAGCTCTTGAGAAGTAAAATATATATGGATAAGATGCACCACCGCAATGTGGCTTCGACAAGGAAGTGCACAAGTCTAATCATTTGCATCCCTCCATTCGAGTTTGGATGAAAATATTTAGTGAAAATTTGAATATCACGATAACTCAGAGTAAAATCAATTATACGGTTTCAGCCTTTAATACCTATTCACAATTCAATAATTAGCCCAGCGTGGAAGCTAATCCAGGACAACCCTTATGATTTAGCCCATTAAAATGGGACGTCGATAGGTTGTAGCAATAGTCAAGTTCTTACATTTAAAACAACTCGTGATTTTGGAATTAAGAGTTGCAGCAAAATTTAGATTTCTTAAACACAAAATCTTCCCGTCGAAGGTCTTCCTAGATTGAAAATCGAGTTCTAGTTCTATCTCTAGGTCTATTATGGATCAACTTCTGACCGAAGAGATCCCTACCCTGCAGAGTGGGCAGTCGACTTAAACTATTATTTAATTAAATAAGAAATGGACCATCATCATCAACCTAACTGCTCGGCTGAAGATTGGAAACTTCATCGGGACTAATGATGTGGGAATATCCAAGTTTGAGCTTTAATACGACATGAAGTGTGCTATCATGGCCTAGGGATAAAGAATAGCCCGAGTCTAGTCAAAATCTTCTAAACATGGAAACTACGTAAAATATATGTTATTAAGGTCGTAAAATCAAGTTGTCATTGAGATAGTTATGAGATTAGTTAAAGAACATCTCTATCATGGCAGGAAATCCACGAGAACCCCACATATCATGCCAATTGGTTTTTTGGGCTATAACCAAGCGAATGTATGACAAAATTCATCAAGTTTGTTCCTTAGAAAAAAATGCACTATGTGTTTTATGCTTTCAAGTACATATTTCTGACTTAAGCGTAGAAATACTTTTGTCAGAGTTGCCCCGACCTAGTATTTCCTTATTTTCCATGTCCATTCTACCTAAAGGAAACGAAGAATTAAGTTCATTGATCGTGGGTTAGCATATTCGGACCCATAACCCGATCTGATAAAAAAATATCCAAATCACTAGCCTTTGTCCTGATTTAATTTTTTTCGAGGCCCAATCTAATACATTAAGTGAATATGTATGGAAGATAAGTTCGAAACTTAATTCGCCACATTATGAAAATTAGTTTATTTCAATGTACGAACCCCTTTTGGTGACTAGTTCTATAGGAGTATTAACAATATTAAAGAGATTAAAAAAAGCATTTGGCCGGTGAAGATTAGGCAATTTGGAGAAGGACCATCTGACTTAAAAGATTTGCCAAGATCTTTTACAACTTGCAAAAATAATAAACTAAAGACAAGTACTTTTAAAATGATTGACTCTTTAAGAACCAAGTGTTAATCAATATTAGAGTATTAAGAAGTGGATTAGTTATAAAGACTTTCAACTGCCAATCGGGAGGGGATTGAAATAGAAAATTGTTATGGCCAAATTCTTTGGCCTGAAGATTTGCATATCTACCGACAAACACTTATGTCCCAATTAATTTAAAAAAACCACTTGAAGCAAAATTCTTAAAAAAAAACAAAAAACACATCAATTAGTATGTTATGATTAATTTATGGGCCCTCAACTCGATGCGAAATTCTTAAAAATGGATCAATTTGTAGGTTTTAATTTATTTACAGACTTCTTGGTGCCACCTAGACATTAGCAATTGCCAGGTGCTTCCTTTAATTCTTTCATTTTTCAACTATTTTTTTGAAAAGTGCTCATGACTTTGAGAATTCTTCAAGACCTATCATTGTCACAAAAAGTATCCACATTCATGGTATGGTATACGTAGGGTTGGCAAAATGGGTCAAAGTTAAGTGGATTCAGGACCGATCCTAGATATTTTGGGACCCTAGGTGAAATATGAAATGGGGTCATTCATTATAAAAAAAAATTATTTCATATAAATTTTATTTTTATTACTTTAGTAGATGTAAAATTATTGATTAACTCTTTATATTTTAGCTTTTCTAAAATATCTTTTTTTATAGATAAAATATTCAATTTTCTTAATCTTTTTTGTGACATAGTTCCTCTTTTTTTTTTATTTGTCGTTTTATAGGATTGCATACGAATGAAAGAATGTCATAAATAATTATTTTTTTGAAGCAAAAATTTCAAAATACCCTTTTAATCAAATAATCTTAGCATTAATTAGCATCAATGGCAAGTATTAGTAAGAAGGGTAAAACTGGTAAAAGAGCATTAATTAATATTGAAATCCTAAAACGACAAATAAAAGTAAACAAATTTTTTCTTACCAAAACGACAAATAAAAAAAAACGTAGTTGATTGTAAATTTATAGATTTTAATTTGGAAAATTTCTTTCAGCAAAAACAATTGTTACATGAATAGTATATATTATTCTATAGTAAATACACGTATATGAATAATAATCAAATGCTTTTATATGATTAAGAACATCAATCGATTTATATATATATGAATAGTCGTAACTTTTGATAAAGCTTTTAGTTCATAATATAAATCGGAATCATATATTTCTGATATTAAGTTATGTTTTAACGAATATTCAAGATTAACACAACATTCTTTCAAAGTTATTGTTTAAAGACTTCATTGAGACCCAACCTCATATCAACTTGTTCTATTTACTAGTTTGAATTGAATTTGTTGAATTGGGCTAAATTAGTTACAGTCAACTTGAGTTTAATCGGACCGACATGTCTAATAAATGTATAGCGTACATTTGATAAGACTCAACGTTTTAACGTTCGGTAGACCACATCGAAATATGACCTTAACCAAACCATTTCTGACACAATACAAAATAAATAGGCTCAACCCATCTTCAACAAATTTCTTATATGCTCAAATCCGAACAATTCCGACCAGATCGAGAGTTTCTCAACATTAATGGTCAAGGGAAATGTGCATGTAGAACTCTGCACATAGAACACTATATAGCTTGTTAATTTTGTTATAGAAAATATGAGTAAAATGCAAAAGCACCAGTCCATCTGTGTTTTTAACATATGCAGAAATTAAAATATTTTATGTTATTTTATTTATTAGAAAAATCATTCCGTCCTTTCCGGACACCTCAACATTTTAGTTATACATACATTGGTATTGATTATTTTCCTAAAAGTGTCAGAGTTGTAGGGGCGTTCGCTTAGGCAAATGAGATTGAACTAAATAATCAATTGCAATTCAATCTTGAGCAGATTGTTGGGTCACAGTGGGAGTGATACAATTGTTATCTGACCAAATAAGGGAGTAACTTTCCAAAATAAAGGGAGGTAGCCCACTTTTTCGGATTGGCCCGAAAAATAATCAGTCAAACCAAACATGTAATATAGGCAATATTAAGTTTTGAATCTTGATTTATTGTGCAAACTGAACACACCCGTAATATATTAACTTGTAAATAATTTGAGTATGACTAAACTTGATGTGAAATATAACATTCCATTATTGGTACAAGGAATTTAAAAGCTTGAAAGGGGTAGAACAACCTAATCTAGGGATTTTATTTTTTGCCCTCTAAAGTGGTTGCATTTCAAAATTGGTCATTTATTGTGGTACCTCGACAATATATGTCATTTATTGTGTCATCATCATCAATTTGGGTCCTTATCACCGATTTTTTTTTAATTATCGCAAACAATCATCAATTTATGTCATATTTGACCTATCACATGACTTGGACTTGCAAATTGTGTAGTCATAATATAGATTCTTAATTTTTAAGTGTCACTGGAAAAAATGATATTTTTTATTAAAATTAAAATTTTCGATCAGATTAGACATAAATTGGTGGTTTTCGGCAAAAAAAATAATTAATTTTCCAGTCAATTAAGACATAAACTGATGATTTCAGGCGATAATTAAAAATTTTCAGCAATAAGGACTGAAATTGATGATGATGACACAATAAAAAATGTATATTGTCGAGGTATCACAATAAATGGTCAATTTTGAAACGCAGTCACTTTAGAGGGCCAAAAATGAAATTTTGCCCTAATCTAGGTCAATTAATGTTTAATATTTCAAGATAAAATGGTTTCACAAAGCTAAGATGGTAACATCGATTAACATAATTAGAATGTTCTAGATTGGAAGTTTGTTACAAAAGTGGGAGGTAAAAAGATAGGCACAACTCTAGAGTGATTTTACCCTCTTTAATTTATGATATTAATCCTCAGCCATTTGCACTAGTTTGAATAAATTTACATTCAATATTATCTTGAATATTTTTATAAGTAAAATATTAGAAATGAATGTAGAGCTTTTAAAATTATTTAATAATGACGATGATATTGATGTGTTTCAGCTAGGAAATGATTATGAATTTATGACTATACAAGGCCAAGCCATGAGGCCTTCACACTCCCCTCCACAATAACAGATTAATTTATATGATATAATATAGTTACTTAAATTTTTATATAATATATATTGGGGCGAGTCAATGTATAATGTGTTATAACTGCATTACAAAAAAAAAAAAAAAAAAAAAAAAGGTTTCCGCAAACCAATGATGTTTTTCATACATAGTGTTATTAAACTTGGTACCACTAAATATATTTTTTGGTTAATACAAGAAAATCTAAGATATAAGATAAATCACATTTAAATCATCTAAAAAATGTTTTTTTTTTCTCAGGTTAATTTCATATACCTCCTCTGTACTATTACATATCCTTCACATACTTCCCTTATACTATTTAAATCTTCACATAACTCCGTTGTACTATTTAAACTTTCACTTATCTCCCTTATATTATTGAAACTTGGGGATGTCTTAAATTAGTACATGTAGTGTTGGGTGCACATAAGGAACCCCTCTCTTTGTCATTGGATTGAAAATGAGAAATGAGATTTCAATCTCAGCCTTTAAAAAATTGGACATGCTACCTATTAAGTAGGTGATTGAGTTGGGCAGATTTTCGATTTTTTTAAATTAACAAAAAATAACTAAGTTACACATTTACCCTTCCACTACTTCTTTAATGACACAATTACCTTTCTAGTTAAAAAAATTCGTTTTTTTTTGTCAAATAACTGAATGTATCAAATGACAAATCTATATTTTGTTAGTTAACCAGAAAAATAATATTTAAAGTTAAATTTGAAATTAGATTAAAAGCGTTACTATGTATATATGTATGTAGTAACTAAAATAAAGTATATCGAATCATCATAATTTATTTTTTAATTTAGTATAAATATATTTCAATATGAAATAAATACAAAATAATGTCCACTATGCTTATATATAATTTCCACCTTATAATAGCCGAAATGAGATTTTATAGACATTCATAAATTGATTATTTAGTATAGATATATGTATATGTATTTGGTACGAAATAATGTTAATATTTGTATCTTTCATCTTATAATAAACAAAAAATAAAATTTCATTAACCATCGTAAAGCTAACAATTGATTATTAAGTATAAGTATGTCGATTGTTAATTTTTTAATATAATATTGATGCAAGATAATATTCATTGTTAATTTTTTAATATAATATTGATGCAAGATAATATTCATTGTAAGTATCTAGCTTTCCACTTTATAATCACTGAAATAAAAATGATTAGAAAATATATAGAAACAAATCGACATTGTCAAATTAATAATTAAATTCATAAAAAATACATTTCCCACCTTAGAATGAAAAAACAATCTTGATTGTCATAAAATGACGATTAAAAAATATAAGTATGAGTTTAATTAATTAAGAACCTACATATATAAAGATTTAAAATGTTTAGAAAAAAATTGATGTAATTAAAAATGTTAGGGCTCAATTGATATTCCAAATTAGACTAACTAAACTTTTTTTTTAAAAAAAAAAAAAAGAGGACTTAATAAACTCATATTTTAGAATTAGGGGTAAATTACTAGATAATAAAATTTCAAACAAGCCCTCAACACCACCACCATCTCCAGCCGCGGTCGGTGGCGACTGGAGTCGTGTCCAGTCACGACTGAAATGGTGGTGGTGGTGGTGGTGGTGGTTGAAGGAGTCGGTGGTGAGATTTTAGGATTTGGAGTTGGAAGGGTTTGGAGGAGATATTGGTCGAAAGGAAAGGGAAGGGGAAGGGGAAGGGAAAAGCGAAGGGAGGAAGGGGAGAAGGGGAGAAGGAAGGGGGTGGGGTGGGGGGGGGGGGGGGGTTTACGGTTGAAATGGGTTGGTAGTTTGGTAGGGATGATGTATTTCCAATTTCTTTTCCTTTTTGTATTTATTTAATTATTTAAATAAAATTATTTTGGGATTTTTTTTTGTTATAACCTATTAATCAGGTTGCCTTGAACAATAATGACATGTGTCTACTTATTAAGAGGTTCCTTACATGTGCACAACTCAATGGGTTCCTAACTTAAGAATACTCCTTGAAACTTTCACTTACCCTATGAGATTAATGGTAAACTCAATATTCTCTTTCTAAATTAACGGAACTTATTAGAGTACCATTTTAACTTTGATATTAAAATTTTTGTACATTTATAAATATTTTATCAATCTAAAGAACGATATAGTGAAATAATGAAATAAAAAAGGACAAGAAATTCTTTTGGAGTTGATGTTGAGGTGTATGAAATAAGTTAACAATATCAATTTCACAAGAATATGAAATGATGCAATTATTTTTTATTAAATATTTAATTTTCCACTATTCAATAATGTATAATTTAAACAAATTCAAAATTTCACTTTTTCTGTATTTAAGTTTGTATTGATGCATTTTGAAGATTAATTTTATGAAGTTTTTAGTACTAAGATAATAAAAAAACCTATCAATTAATTTATAATGTTCTTTAGACTTTTATTGATATTTTACAAAATTCAAGGTTAAAATAACACGCTCATAAGCTCCTTTAATTTCAATAGAGATATTGAGTTGACCGTTAATCTCAGGGTACAAGGGAGGTAAGTGGATGTTTAAATAGTAGAAGGGATGTATGTGAATGTTTTAATAGTACCAGGGAGATAAGTGAAGGATATGTAATAGTAAAAGGGAGGTATCTGAAATTAACCTTTTTTTTCCTATTATCTATACTATATACAAAAAGAGTGGTCATGTCATGCTACACCAATTTTATTATTTTTCTATTGAGGAAATTGCGTTTTTCATAATAAATTTTTACATACTTTAGACATTTGGTACCAAATCTTCAAAAAAGACACATTTAATACCAAAATTGAAAAACTTTTTCACATGTCCTTTCTCCATCAATTTTTGGACGAAGACCGTCACGTGCCACGCACGTGGCCGTTAAGCCACCAAAATGGCACACTTTTTGCACGTGATGTGCTCGAGCAGTGGTATTCGAACCTAATCTTAATTTTGCCATAACTCTTTCGTTACAAGGTCAAATTCTATGTTCTTTAAATGACAGAAAAGCTCTTGACGAGAGCTTTGTAATTGTACAAGTTTCAGTTCATGAATTGCAATAAACAATGCGCAGAAAACTAACAAAATTGGGGATATATATTAATCAAAATTAACTCATATCTCATTATCTACAAGTAATCATGCTACATTAATTTCCAGATATTATATAAAACACAAAAGCATGGCTATGGTAAAAATTTGGGAGCATAATTTTAAGCTTACCAAAAATCACCATTTTTGTTTGAGCTTTAATGGTGATTTTTGGTATTCATAAAATTATGCTCAATTTGTTTTTTACCGTAGCATGCTTATGTGCTTTATATCATGTTTAAAAATTATTGTGGCATGATTCCTTGTAGATTATGATATATGATTTAATTTTGATTAATATATATCCCCAATTTTGTTAATTTTTTGCGGATTTTTTTATTGTGTTTCATGAATTGAAACTTGTACCATTAGAAAGCTCTCATCAAGAGTTTCCAGCCATATAAAGAACACGAAATTTGGCCTTATAACAAAGAAGTTATGACAAAATTAAGATTAGATTCAAATACCCATGTCCTAGCACATCACGTGCAAAAAGCGTGCTATTTTCCGTCCAAAAATTGACGAAAATGTGAAAAAAGTCACCTTCAATTTGGGTATTAAATATGTCTTTTTAGAAAGTTTAGCACCAAATGTCTAAAGTAGATAAAAGTTTGATATGAAAAACGTGATTCTCCCTTTTTCTATTTTACCCTTTTAATTTAAAATTATTTAATTACGTAGCTTTTTAACTCCTTCACTTTTCACATTACATTCATTAATAAAATTTATTTTTCACTTTTTCTTTGGATCAATCCCAAAAAAAAAAATCCTTATTATCTGTGGTTAAAAAGATAACGCAAGACGCGTGGTGAGGAGTGAGGACAACTAGTGAATGAATAATGCAATGTACTTTTGTAACTTAAGTTTCTTTTTCTTCTCATCGCTTGATTAAAAAATGTTCGAAGAAAACTAGGTAGAAACATCATAGTTCCTTTTCAATACCACCTCAGTTTAATATTTCTTCTCTCTAATATTTTTAATATTTGAAAACATTTAAATTTTGCAACATATTATTCAATCTGTAGTACCGAACCAAGATTAATTTAATTACTTACATAATAAAGTATTAAATTAAGTTACTCATTTATTCTTATATGCATACGCATTATGGAAAAAAAAAAGGCTATAAAAGAAACTCTTCATTTGTTTCCTTAGAAGGCAGAATTGCATTTTTTTTAGAAAGCATTCATCATCAATCATTAAATAAATCAGAATTCAGAAATCATATCAATAAATGCTCAAATACAAAGAAATTATAAATAATAAACCATAATCAAACATTAATATGAAATTAGAGAAAAACCAGCGTTCATGAAAATTGAACTTTCCAATGTTCTAAATACAAATAGATTGATGTTAAACAAAAAAAGAATTAAATTGATGGAGACGTAGGTCACTCTTGTCACATGGGTAGTATATATAGACAAAAATGCATAAACTAATTAATGCTACAACAATTACATCATCTTCATGGACCCCTTAGCTTTTGGGCAAAAAAATATCTTTGGCAATCTTCTAAATTTAAAATAATCTGTCGCAACTTGTTCTATTATAATTCAATGTTGATGGTAAATAATATTGGCACTTTTCAACCACGACTTAATATTATTGACATATTTTTTATTTTAATCAAATTACTAGCTATTAGCGATTAGGTAAGAAATTTTTTTCTTTTTTGTAATTTAATAAATTTAACATGCTAATGGTAAATACTTTTACATTTGTAGAGTATATATATCGTGTAGAAAATTTTAAGATCGCTTACATGTGAGTTTTATAGACACAATACAATATAATAACATGTTAGATTTTTAAACGTGTTTTTTAGGTATAATGTAAATAATATAGAGAATACTTGAAAACAAAATGAAGACAATTTTTTTTTTATTAATCTAAATTTTACTGAGAGAAAATATTAAAATAAGTTATTAAAAAGTAAAGTAAAATAAGAATAACATATTTATGATTGTTGTGCATAGAAATGACCATTTCATGTCTCCATTGACGACATTAATGAGTTTTTTCAAAAGAAAAACACATTAGGGTGCTAACTGCCATACACATTATATATCTAGGGTGCAGAGTGCCGAAATTTTTAAATCGTGGTGAAAAGTGCCAAAATGTTATATTTTCAAGGTGCAAAGTGCCAATATTCTATACTTTTAGGTTGCAAAGTGCAGACATTTATATTTTCAGGATGAAAAGTGCCAAAACTTTTAAGTCAGGGTATAAAGTGCCAAAATCCTATAATTTCAGGGTGCAAAATGCCAAAAATCTATTATAAATACTAATATTAAACTATATGAATACTCACACTAGTGGAGTTGAACCCATGACCTCTTGATCATGGAAGCTCAACCTTCGCCAATAAGCTACGGTCTCGTCGGTTAACCTATTCAAGTGTAAAAAAACTAAAAGCACAAATCAGATTGTATAACTTCACATATTAAAACTGAAACCCAACTCAAATAAAAAAATAACGTGGATACATAATAAATTTAATAATATCGGTCCATATATTTCTTTTCTAAATGTCCCAAAACAAAACTCATTTTTCTCAATGGGAATTTTTTTTTTTTCAAA
Organism: Penstemon davidsonii; assembly: GCA_034814905.1. NCBI lineage: Eukaryota > Viridiplantae > Streptophyta > Magnoliopsida > Lamiales > Plantaginaceae > Penstemon > Penstemon davidsonii. The sequence continues at coordinate 28,394,646 of JAYDYQ010002534.1, forward strand.
AAATATCCTGTTACATGATGTAGGCCACGTTTGGCCCCACGATTCAACTGCTAAAAACTACGATTGCAACTCTAACGTCATTTTCCTGCCGTTTGGCCCCACTTCCAATTATGCAATTTTAATTTTGGAACGTGAGATTGTCAAGTTGCAGAGAAGCTGCCCTATGGGAGCTTTTGGTGGCCGTGATATTTAAATAATAAAAATTCCCAACTTTGTCCTTTGACTATCCTCACGTATCTGTAGCACACATTGAAATAAATGATGCCAATTTTCTTTTATGCAAGTAATATAATAAAGTTTCAGTCTCATAATAAATAATAATATTTCTATTAATTTTTTGTTTCATTTACTTTATTGTTCTTTTTAATTTCAGAAAGTCCCTTAGTTTCTTTTTTCTTTTTTAAACCAAATAAAGGATTTTCAGTGATGTTTTCAATTTACATGATTAAATCTTAAAATGAAACATAACAAATTAGTGATATGTTCAAATATTTCTATTGTAGTTTTCATGTTTCAATTTTAAAGTGTTCTTAATAAAAATGTTTATTTTTTTATTTTTCTTAGAATTAATAATTCTACTCGTTTGGCCCCCCGTTTCCACCACTCAAAATAACGTTTGGATGTGTACCGCAGTTTTACTACCGCTTGGCCCCCTTTTTGAACTTTTGCGGTGAGCCTTCCCAACGTGAAAACCACACGATTTGTAGAAGCTACCATGGAGGAACTTTTCGCACCGCTGTTTTAATAACTTCTAATTTTCCAGTTGTACCCTTCACATTAAAATATTATATTGTTGATTTGTGTTGTGTTAAATAAGAGAGTACACCAATTATCAGAAAATAAAAATAAAAGGGTCCACCACTTTGCAAAATCAATTGAAGAGTAATTCTCTTCACATTCAAATTAACAGTGGCCAACTATCCATGAAAAATTGCATTTTCTTACAAGTTTTTATTCAATAATTTAATGATTTTATTTATTTTTCTCATCATAGTCTTATGTTAAGTATATGTAAAAAAAATCTTAGTTAATTTTCCTTATTTGTTATATTTTTTAAGTAGTCTTGTGCTTTTTAAGTTTAAAAATGTTATTGCAATTTTTTAGCATAAATACAAGGTTAATTTTGTAAATTAAGTACAAATCTGAATTTTAGAAGCACTTGTAAAATGGTGGAACCAAACGCTAAATCACTTCTCATAAAAGTAATTATATAAAAAGCAATTACACTAGACTCAATTATTTCATAAGCAATTATGCAACCATTAGGCCAAACTCACCCTTAATTTAAACGTTCAATCAATTATTTTTGAGTAATTATTTTAAAAGTTCTTTCATAATAAATCCTATAATCGACAAACTCGCCCTTATGTTATGTGAAAGTAAGAAGAAAAAATTCTTAAATTTTTATTATAGTTTTCTCTTGGTTTGTGATAGTTAAAGAGTATTATTGGATAATGCTGCTTAGCATATGAATAAGGTTATTTTTGTAAATTACATAAAAATCTGCATATCTAGGATCAATTACAAAAAAATTGAAACCAAACTCTAAATCAATTTTACAGAAGCAATTATCTCAAAAGCAATTATACTAAAATCAATTATCTGAAAGCAATTATGCAATCGCTAGGCCAACAGTTTGAAAAGGACGTTAAACTGATTTAAGTAGCTGTACTTGTATAATTTCTCTTGGATCGACAACTTTTGGTCTATTTTTTTTTTTTTTTTGCTTTAAGCTCATGTATAACACATAATGTTGGCTGCATAAAGAATAGTAGGGGTTTATTTTTTTCTTGATAAGACTGTGTATTTACAGCTTTGACCGAAGAGTGCAAAGGGTATATGTCCTCCCCAATATGAATAATAGGTATTATATCCTTGTAATTCTTAATACTTTCGAAGTTTGATATGATTAATATAAAAGTATCTACCATAATTTTTGAAGTTTCTAATGGGATAGCACTAGTCTTATAGCATGTATAACAGCCCAAGCCTATATTAAAAGAGTATGTGAGTTTTAACCAGTTCAACTTCTTTTGGTAATTAATAAAATTGACACTAAAATATTTATTAATTATTAAAAAGTCCCCATACATATAATCTCTCTAAAATCCTGATTCATTGTAACAGTTTTGTCAAATTACAAAACGTCATTTTCATCGTTAACTCATCTTTGTCCTTTGAACATCATAATCAAGAGGTGTTATAGTTTATTTTTTATTTTTTATTATATATAATTACAATCTTTAAATTTTTATAGATTTTTTCAATTGATCAGAGTTTCATTCAAGGCATTCAGAGCCTGTCAATAGAAGGAAGTGCCCCTATGAGAAGCAAGTATCCAAAGTTTACACATATAGTATATATATTCAAAAAAATTCAAGTTGAGGTAGAAGAGATGGTTTCATGTTTCAATGTAAGCCAACACCATTATGAAGGGTCACTTACAACTTATATAGTTAGAGAACGGGTTTCTGATATGGAGAATATCAATTATATTTTGAGAGGATTTCAAATATAATTGACGGAAGTACCAAATGTGTCTTCAAAAAATTGATGGTTTCTTCAAAAAATTGACGGAAGTACCAAATACAACTTATATAATTGATTTCAAATACAACTTATATAATTGATGGTTTCTTCAAAAAATTGACGGAAGTACCAAATGTGTCGAGGGCAGTTAATATGTGGTATCAAATGTGTATATTTTTAAAGTTATGGTACCGTAACCTTAAAGTATGGTTACTTGTGGTACCAAAAGTTAAATTATATCATTATATTTTAGACTATGAGGTTGTGTATAACAAAGTAGAAGCAGAAGCTCAAATATAAGTGAACTCAAATTTATTATTTAAATTTTGTGGGGGTAAAATTTTTAAAAGATACTTTGAAATCGGTTAAACAAGTTGCCCACGCTATTTCCACAAAGTAAAATTTTTTGAGTCAATTATAAGTGGATTCATATTTATTATTTAAAATTTTTTAGGGTGAAAATTGCAATAAACACACTAAAACCGGCCAAATCAGTTTCTCACGCTATTTTCACTATCCTAACTTTCTCCAGTCAATTAAATAGAGCTGTAAGTGAGTTGTAAAAAAAAGGCTGTCATATTGACATTTTCCTTTCTAATGCAAGCTGCAGTTTATGTCGTGGAACTGATTTTCAGTCTATATAAATTATAATGGTTTTATAGTCTATTTTGTAAGATAACTTGTAAAAGTAATATCATCAATTGGTTTCAATAATGTCCAGACAATTATTATTTGTAAGAGGATATCTTACTAATTTTACTTTAAGTAATAGAAATTTATTAAATTACAAAATTGAAGCTCTAAGGGTCTATTTGAATGGGTTTTAGCTCAGTTTTGCGGGTCTCGGTTTAAAAAAAATAGCTTGGGTGATTTCGATGAAACATTTGAGACCTCATTTGGATGAGTTTTGACTGTTGGGTTTTATGGTTTGAATAAGTTGAAACTCCACTTGGATTGGGTTTGGATTTTGGGGTTTAGGGGAAAAAATTAGATGACAGGTGTCAAATCAATTTTTTTTTTTTTTTTTTTGTGAGATTTGGGGGGAAAGTTGGTGGTAGTTGTTAAATCAATATTTTATAAGTTTGAATGTGAGTTTCTGAATAGGTTTTTTATGGCTTTATGGGTTGGCTAAAACTCATTTGAAAGAGTTTTGACTCAGTCTTGTGAAACCAGCGAGACCGGGCCAAAACTCATCCACATACACCCTAAATAATTTGTCCATCTGACATATCAATTAACAATCTAAATGAGAGAATTGTACTTGTGGTACCAAAATTTATATAGATTCTCACTTGTGGTACTATAAAAATTCATGCCGACACATTTGGTACCATAATTTCGCAAATCCACTCACATTTGGTACCGCCGTTAAAATCTCCGTTAAGTTGGTGACGTGGAAGTTAAGTCAATCTTAGTTATTGCAAAATTGATGCCATTATCTATGTTGACTGACAATTCTAAACCATAACATTTTGGACTGTAAAAATAACCCCACATCTTCGAATCAATTGACGATTTTAGTCCACATTGTTGTCCAATTTCAAAATTAACTCGAATAAGACCACGTGCTGACCAATTTGAAGTTTTTACTTATTATATTTACATACTTATTTCACTAATTTAATTTTATAAATAATATTACTAAATTAAATAATACTTTATAAATCTGGAAAAAAAAACATATTTTTTTGAATCTAAAATTTATATAATAGTATTAATCTATTTAATATTTATCAAAATAAAAAAAATATTATTAATAAATAAATATAATTTTAAAAAAAAATTAAAAACCCACCCATCCCCCATAACCATGTACAAACAAAAAAAGGCATGGAAACATCCATGCATGATTTGAGCTAATTTATTAGGTCAAACTTAATTAGTCAAGTATTGTTGGGGCAATATTGACCTTAAGATATGCCGGACATGCATGGTCGAAACGTGACATTAAGCTAAATTTTATCTATCAAAATAACGTGAATCGAATATTGATTAAGTTTATTTGAGTTTTAGTCTAAGCATAGTTGTCTATGTTATGGTCACGAGGAGTATGAATATGCACACAATTCGATAAATTGATCAAATCGTATCGAAATCGAACGTTTGATTCATATTGAATACTGAATTTAAGTGTCAATTCGATATTTGATAAAAAGGTTAATTATCAAACATTATTCCTTTCCGATTTTAATATTGCAGGTCGATTTACAAACCGAACCGGTAATACCAAAATTATGAAATTTATTTTTGCTTGTAATTGTACACATTAAAAAATCTCTCAGTTGACATTTTGATTATCCGTGTACCCCTAAAAGAAAGTTCTATTTATCCTTCCTTGCCCCCGTTCTCTAATTTCTCTCGCTTGCTCTGAAGTTTGCACACGTGTCGCCCATCCGTCTCTTTCGGTTCTCCATCCCGGCCGTTCATTTAATCTCTTGGGAAGTAAGGATTCAATTCATCATCTCTTTTCTTATTTTCTTTCTTTTTCCTTAATGCTTTGTTTGTTTCGAAACACTACACATTTTGTTGAAATTCTCTTTGTCTATGTTATGTAAGCTCCATTTAGCTAATTGATGTCAAATGGTAAAGAATATATGTCATTGATAGTATAATTGTTTCTATTTTATTGTATCTTAGTATTTTGTTAAAAAAAATTATGATACTTGTAATTTTGCAACATTACATCAAATTCATGATTTGGAGACGTCAGAGTTATATGGAGGTGTCAATTTCTTTTTCTTTTTTCTTAATCGGCATATAAGATCAACTTAAAAATTAAGGTTGAACTTGATTCAATGAGTTTTGGTCAAACTACAAATTTCAAAAATTAATTTACATGACAAAAAAAAAAAAAACCAAAACTGCACTTTCTGGATTTTTGGTATCAAACTAAACCGAACCAAATTGTTAGATTTGGCACACGGTAGCAGTTCTGATATTACCAAACCAATCTAGATATCAAAAATGATACGGTTTGATTCGATTTTAATGAAGAACCCCTCTTTTAACATGTTTACAAACATAAACATTTTACTTTTATGTTTTATCTAATTATAGATTTTTGACAAGTAAAGATTTAACTCTATTAACGTACATTAGTTGTATACTTATATTTCACAATACTCATAATATTTGCTTTTTCAAATGAAGGATTTTAGATATATGTAATAAAAATATATTAAGATTTGAAAAAGAAGTTGATTTGTCATTTTATTTATCTATAACAAATATGTTACAAAAAAACCATATAAATACTTAATAAATACTTTTACAATTTTAAAAGTACGAAAATAAATTTTAGTAATAAACTTTTTTTTTTGGTAGCCCCGATTTTACATTTCGCCTAGAGCCCCCTGATACGTCGGGCCAAGCCAATCTTCCGTACGACTGACCAAACCCCTTTATGCACTGTTGCCAGTTGCCTTTGCTAAAGAGGTGAAACTGAACCTGCAAAAGAACCAACAAGTCACATACTAACCAGGACATTTGGTATATACCAAATAAATCAACTCGTAAAGATAAATACCTAATAACCGGCTTCTGAGTTTGCACGTTTGAAGTGTTCGACAGCCCATGAGTTGTTACAGGCAGTTCAAGCGGCTATATAATAAACGAAGAAAAAGGACAGAAATAAGTCTCTAAGCAAACAAAACGAAAAAATAATTCCTCTCGGATAGAAACATAAAAAGTTAGTTGAAAGGACCTCGAGCTCCTCCAAGTCCCTGTTTGTTGGAATCGTGGAGCAAAAATCAGCTCCATTTCCAGCTGTTGCTACCCCTAGAGCTTGCTCCTCTTCTGTAGAGGACACGAACGGTTTAATTCCTTTGGAGTCACCATTTTCCAGAGTTTCACTCTTCAATTGTACACCTACGATGTCATCAGGTATTTTAGAAGGGCTTTGGTGACCCAAAATTGGAGAAGATAGCTCAATGACAGGCTTCTCCATTGCCAATGAACCCGATGAAGCACCAAAGGTGGTTGATAGTCCAGGAATTTCAGTGCCATTGTGGGGTATATCCTCTGGGAACTTCACATTACTAATGTTGCCACCAAGATTAGGTTCAAATGAAGTTGCATCACTACACATGGTTGTGCTTGAGGACTCGGTCAAGCTAAATCCTCTACTGTGGTCGTCATGTTTCCTTCTCTTCCTCATCATTGCAGCATCGGCTTGTGGGGAGTTGGACCGAAGTGATTTTTGAACTGAACGACCCTCAGAAGCACTTCGGACGTAGTTAGGTCGAACTCCACCAGGGAAGACAAAGACAGGTATGTCTTTCCGTTTCACGTGACAAACATGAATCCACATTGAGGGCTTCCAGAATGAGTATGCATAGACATCGCGCTTAAAATCTTCAACTGTCATCCTTATATCAAATTGTTCACCTTCTTGAGGACTAGAGCCTTGTTTTCTCCGCAAACCCATAAAGTAACTATGGTGAAACGGCTTAGATTTATCGGAAAATTCACCAGGGTGAGGATGGCACTGAAGTACCCCATTCGTATCCCTTTCAATCTGGATATATTGGAATAACCACGCAAATTAACCCAACAGAAAGGTAATTCAATGTGTAACACTATTAACATAGCGCGCACCCAAAAAAAAAAAAAAAAAAAAAAAAAAGAAGAAGAGAACGATTATGTGCTAACCTTCAGAGTAAGCAGGCGTATTCTGGACTCAACCCAACCTTTCCAATTCATCAAGTCCTCATCAGTCTCTGCTGCTATGTCTATTTGCAGATAATTCTTGTATGCTTCAAAGAAAGAAAAAGGCACAAAAAGAGCATCCCAGCTAACCTTGTTTGCTTCTATTGCCTGCCACCATGTTAACAGATGTAGTAGACAAGAAGAGTAAGAAACCAGATATAAACAAGGAGGCACAAAGCGAGAAAGAATACTCAAAACAAGACGATATAACTACACAAGTTTATATTAATATCAGAGTACTAAAAGTCTAAAACCAAAGTTCAACAAGAATAACTACCACTCACGCACGAAGGAACTTCTTCCAGAACACATAACCAGAAGAAATTATTGGTTGAATGAATAAAGCTTAATACATGGATAGCAAGCTTTGTACTCGAAGAAGTATACGATTGAACATATAACCCTAGATAACATAGAATGCATCTACAGATCTACATTTGTGCTAATAATTGTTGAAATGAAACAAACTAAAAGAACTGTTGGCAAAATGTAATGGGTTCAAATAGAAGCAGAAGACAAACACAAGTCCAATTTCAACTAGAAGAATTACTGACTGCAGAATGAAGTACCTCACAAACTTCGTTCCCCCTCTGAAATTCTTCCATCATGACACGCAATGTGCTTGTAGACACATTGTAGCTAGAGTTCATGCAAGGATATGCAGGAGTTATTATTGGCATCAAGTGTAACCTGTCCTTATAATTTCTTCTAGGATCCCAAAAGGAAAGTCCTAAAGAGTTTTCCTGTATTGGACATAACATAACAGGATTTGGCCAGCGCCACAGATTGTAGACCCTAAAAAAACGAGAAACCAACATGCTGGGTAGAGCATTGGGGTACAGCTGGCAAATACGGGCAACAAGCAATGCCCAATTAATACCACCAAGGAAACCGGTAACCTGGCCATATGAAAAAGCGTCTATGAGTAAAGAGTCACTCATCCAAGAAAAAGGGAAAGAATGGACTACAGTCTCAATTTCCTCACATTTGAATAAACTCCACGGCGCTTTGCCCACAACCTCATACATCGCAGAGTAGTACGGAAAGTCTAAAGAAGAGAAGAACAATGGAACTTATTAATCATATAAAGGACAAATAGTTTAGAACGTGAGTGTATAAGTACACACACCTGAATGTTTGGGACCAAACGCAATATTTGATCGGTCACTCTACAACCATTAAGACTACGTACAGTCTGGTCATCCACATTTTGCAGTAAAGATTCTTGTGATATATCCAAGTCCTGAATACAAAGACAACAATATGCAAGGAGAAAATTAGGGATTACTACAAAGCAAAGACATAATATAGATGGTCAAACCAATGCTAATGAAAAAGTACAAGCCTTCATCAAAAGGGAACAAATAAATTAGTGTATTAGTCTTGAAACTAAGGCTGAGGGCTAAAATAAAAATATTAATCTAAAAAAAGAAGACCAAAATAAAAGTGACAGGAAACACTTGAAATTTTCACAATGTTAGTCTTCCAGATGAGGTTTGCTTCCAAAAGAAGCTAGGACCTCTTCCCAAAGTCGATTACGGAACGGAAAAGTTGATTAAATATCCTGTATTAGTATGCAAAAGATGAGCATCATTTCCCATTTATAAAACTATTTGCACTCATAATTCTCAAGAATTCTTCATAGAGAAACTTCACCCAACTTTAATTGTCTTCAAAACTGTGGGGTGAAAACAACGCATAAAATATGATCAAACTGGTACCAGAGAGTTACTTAAACAAATAAAATAAACAACATGAAGAAATTCCAAAAGTAATTCCTACCTGCATAATTATAATTTGAATCACATTTTCATAGAAAACATAAGACCGAAAAATGGATGAATATATCATCTCCTCAGTCACAAGTATGCATGTCCAACTTCTTACAACATCAGTAACCATGACACATTAAGTTGAAGAATATGGTACGTAAAACACAATTGAATGCTATACCCACTAACTACATGTCAACTACAAGACAAAAGATCATACTTCAGGTATAAGCCAGAGGGACACATTTGCATAAAGTAGATCTACAGAAACACCACTGAACTTGAACTTCATCACAGGAACATGAGCATCAGGTACAGAATGCAGCTCTTGTACTTCAGGCATCTCTAACAGCATTTTGTGAAGCTCGCCAAAGAAGTCTTCCTGTATATTACAGAGTCATTTAACAACACCATCAGATATACAAATCTCAAGGAAAAGCTGCCCGATACAAAGCTAGCAACCATACATTTCGACTAGCATGCTTTGGTCCAACGCACAAGGTATCAATATCAGCACCTGGACCGTGTACCTATTAAATATACGAAAGAAACCAAAAGTCACTCGCATAGGGTTGTCCGGTAAATTTTAAAAAGTAATACACAATTTCCACATTTATAACAAGGAGAAAATTTATATGCTGTAAAGTGTAAACAATCATCCTTTTCCCAGGTTAGTCATTCTATTTGGCTTTCAGCTCACAGACCCTGTTTTGAATGTTTCCAAAGTTAAGCAACATTTTGTGAATGTAATCTAGAGGAAAGTTCAAGCCTCAACTAACCAAACTCAAAACTATATTATCATTCATGTCGAACCATTAACAAATAGTTCCATCACAGAGTTCAAAAAAAGGACCACATCCAACACAAATAAGTAGAAAACAGCCTTTAGCTTTAGTTACTTTCTAAGCACAATAGTTAAAATCGGTATCTGAAACCATGTACCACAAGGAAAAAAAAAAATTACTAATTGAGTAGCCTTTAGCCAATTGTTATAATAAAAAAAATATATAAGTTTTGGCATTGTTTTCATCAGCGCAACAAAATCATCCATATTTTAGGACTTCAATGCATAATTTGCTAACATGAAATATAAATTTACTATTTAACAGAATACCCAACTCATATGACCACGATAGACAAAACTCTTCTTGTTCTTATATGAACAGCCCAACTTATTCTCCTCTCCTCTAGATGGAACTTTTTTATGGCTCCTGTCTCTTCTAATATTAGCTATAAAAACTCAAAACCATGATTCTCCAACCTATTTTCAACAGTTGCATATGGTTTTGCAGTGCACTTCGTGTGATAATGGCCTCCAAACCATTGAAAGTCAGAGATCTTTACAAGTTAGGCAAGGCAATCCCCCCCCCCCCCCCACCCCCCCCCCCCCCCACCCCCCCCCCCCCCCACCCCCCCCCCCCCCCACCCCCCCCCCCCCCCACCCCCCCCCCCCCCCACCCCCCCCCCCCCCCACCCCCCCCCCCCCCCACCCCCCCCCCCCCCCACCCCCCCCCCCCCCCACCCCCCCCCCCCCCCACCCCCCCCCCCCCCCACCCCCCCCCCCCCCCACCCCCCCCCCCCCCCACCCCCCCCCCCCCCCACCCCCCCCCCCCCCCACCCCCCCCCCCCCCCACCCCCCCCCCCCCCCACCCCCCCCCCCCCCCACCCCCCCCCCCCCCCACCCCCCCCCCCCCCCACCCCCCCCCCCCCCCACCCCCCCCCCCCCCCACCCCCCCCCCCCCCCACCCCCCCCCCCCCCCACCCCCCCCCCCCCCCACCCCCCCCCCCCCCCACCCCCCCCCCCCCCCACCCCCCCCCCCCCCCACCCCCCCCCCCCCCCACCCCCCCCCCCCCCCACCCAGTGTTTCATGAATTGAAACTTGTACCATTAGAAAGCTCTCATCAAAAATTTCCAGTCATATAAAGAACACGAAATTTGGCCTTACAACAAAGAAGTTATGACAAAATTAAGATTAGATTCAAATACCCATGTCCTAGCACATCACGTGCAAAAAGCGTGCTATTTTCCGTCCAAAAATTGACGAAAATGTGAAAAAAGTCACCTTCAATTTGGGTATTAAATATGTCTTTTTAGAAAGTTTAGCACCAAATGTCTAAAGTAGGTAAAAGTTTGATATGAAAAATATAATTCTCCCTTTTTCTATTTTACCCTTTTAATTTAAAATTATTTAATTACGTAGCTTTTTAACTCCTTCACTTCTCACATTACATTCATTAATAAAATTTATTTTTCACTTTTTCTTTGGATCAATCCCAAAAAAAAAAATCCTTATTATTTGTGGTTAAAAAGATAACGCAAGACGCGTGGTGAGGAGTGAGGACAACTAGTGAATGAATAATGCAATGTACTTTTGTAACTTAAGTTTCTTTTTCTTCTCATCGCTTGATTAAAAAATGTTCGAAGAAAACTAGGTAGAAACATCATAGTTCCTTTTCAATACCACCTCAGTTTAATATTTCTTCTCTCTAATATTTTTAATATTTGAAAACATTTAAATTTTGCAACATATCTGTAGTACCGAACCAAGAATAATTTAATTACTTACATAATAAGTATTAAATTAAGTTACACATTTATTCTTATATGCATACGCATTATGGAAAAAAAAAAGGCTATAAAAGAAACTCTTCATTTGTTTCCTTAGAAGGCGGAATTGCATTTTTTTTAGAAAGCATTCATCATTAATCATTAAATAAAGCAGAAATCATATCAATAAATGCTCAAATACAAAGAAATTATAAATAATAAACCATAATCAAACATTAATATGAAATTAGAGAAAAACCAGCGTTCATGAAAATTGAACTTTCCAATGTTCTAAATACAAATAGATTGATGTTAAACAAAAAAAGAATTAAATTGATGGAGACGTAGGTCACTCTTGTCACATGGGTAGTATATATAGACAAAAATGCATAAACTAATTAATGCTACAACAATTACATCATCTTCATGGACCCCTTAGCTTTTGGGCAAAAAAATATCTTTGGCAATCTCTAAATTTAAAATAATCTGTCGCAACTTGTTCTATTATAATTCAATGTTGATGGTAAATAATATTGGCACTTTTCAACCACGACTTAATATTATTGACATATTTTTTATTTTAATCAAATTACTAGCTATTAGCGATTAGGTAAGAAATTTTTTTCTTTTTTGTAATTTAATAAATTTAACATGCTAATGGTAAATACTTTTACATTTGTAGAGTATATATATCGTGTAGAAAATTTTAAGATCGCTTACATGTGAGTTTTATAGACACAATACAATATAATAACATGTTAGATTTTTAAACGTGTTTTTTTAGGTATAATGTAAATAATATAGAGAATACTTGAAAACAAAATGAAGACAATTTTTTTTTTATTAATCTAAATTTTACTGAGAGAAAATATTAAATAAGTTATTAAAAAGTAAAGTAAAATAAGAATAACATATTTCTGATTGTTGTGCATAGCAATGCCCCTTTCATGTCTCCATCGACGACATTAATGAGTTTTTTCAAAAGAAAAACACATTAGGGTGCTAACTGCCATACACATTATATATCTAGGGTGCAGAGTGCCGAAATTTTAAATCGTGGTGAAAAGTGCCAAAATGTTATATTTTCAAGGTGCAAAGAGCAATATTCTATACTTTAGGTTGCAAAGTGCAGACATTTATATTTCAGGATGAAAAAGTGCGAAAACTTTAAGTCAGGGTATAAAGTGCCAAAATCCTATAATTTCAGGGTGCAAAATGCCAAAAATCTATTATAAATACTAATATTAAACTATATGAATACTCACACTAGTGGGAGTTGAACCCTATGACCTCTTGATCATGGAAGCTCAACCTTCGCCAATAAGCTACGGTCTCGTCGGTTAACCTATTCAAGTGTAAAAAAACTAAAAGCACAAATCAGATTGTATAACTTCACATATTAAAACTGAAACCCAACTCAAATAAAAAAATAACGTGGATACATAATAAATTTAATAATTTCGGTCAATATATTTCTTTTCTAAATGTCCCAAAACAAAACTCATTTTTCTCAATGGGAATTTTTTTTTTTCCAAAAAATATCCTGTTACATGATGTAGGCCACGTTTGGCCCCACGATTCAACTGCTAAAAACTACGATTGCAACTCTAACGTCATTTTCCTGCCGTTTGGCCCCACTTCCAATTATGCAATTTTAATTTTGGAACGTGAGATTGTCAAGTTGCAGAGAAGCTGCCCTATGGGAGCTTTTGGTTGCCGTGATATTTAAATAATAAAAATTCCCAACTTTGTCCTTTGACTATCCTCACGTATCTGTAGCACACATTCAAATAAATGATGCCAATTTTCTTTTATGCAAGTAATATAATAAAGTTTCAGTCTCATAATAAATAATAATATTTCTATTAATTTTTTGTTTCATTTACTTTATTGTTCTTTTTAATTTCAGAAAGTCCCTTAGTTTCTTTTTTCTTTTTTAAACCAAATAAAGGATTTTCAGTGATGTTTTCAATTTACATGATTAAATCTTAAAATGAAACATAACAAATTAGTGATATGTTCAAATTATTTCTATTGTAGTTTTTCATGTTCAATTTTAAAGTGTTCTTAATAAAAATGTTTATTTTTTTATTTTTCTTAGAATTAATATTCTACTCGTTTGGCCCCCCGTTTCCACCACTCAAAATAACGTTTGGATGTGTACCGCAGTTTTACTACCTGCTTGGCCCCTTTTGAACTTTTGCGTGAGCCTTCCCAACGTGAAAACCACACGTTCTGTAGAAGCTACCATGGAGGAACTTTTCGCACCGCTGTTTTAATATCTTCTAATTTTCCAGTTGTACCCTTCACATTAAAATATTATATTGTTGATTTGTGTTGTGTTAAATAAGAGAGTACACCAATTATCAGAAAATAAAATAAAAGGGTCCACCACTTTGCAAATCAATTGAAGAGTAATTCTCTTCACATTCAAATTAACAGTGGCCAATATCCATGAAAAATTGCATTTTCTTACAAGTTTTTATTTCAATAATTTAATGATTTTATTTATTTTTCTCATCATAGTCTTATGTTAAGTATATGTAAAAAAAATCTTAGTTAATTTTCCTTATTTGTTATATTTTTTAAGTAGTCTTGTGCTTTTTAAGTTTAAAAATGTTATTGCAATTTTTTAGCATAAATACAAGGTTAATTTTGTAAATTAAGTACAAATCTGAATTTTAGAAGCACTTGTAAAATGGTGGAACCAAAAGATAAATCACTTCTCATAAAAGTAATTATATAAAAAGGCAATTACACTAGACTAATTATTTCATAAGCAATTATGCAACCATTAGGCCAAACTCACCCTTATTTAAACGTTCAATCAATTATTTTTGAGTAATTATTTTAAAAGTTCTTTCATAATAAATCCTTATAATCGACAAACTCGCCCTTATGTTATGTGAAAGTAAGAAGAAAAAATTCTTAAATTTTTATTATAGTTTTCTCTTGGTTTGTGATAGTTAAAGAGTATTATTGGATAATGCTGCTTAGCATATGAATAAGGTTATTTTTGTAAATTACATAAAAATCTGCATATCTAGGATCAATTACAAAAAAATTGAAACCAAACTCTAAATCAATTTTACAGAAGCAATTATCTCAAAAGCAATTATACTAAAATCAATTATCTGAAAGTAATTATTGCAATCGCTAGGCCAACAGTTTGAAAAGGACGTTAAACTGATTTAAGTAGCTGTACTTGTATAATTTCTCTTGGATCGACAACTTGGGTCTATTTTTTTTTTTTTTTGCTTTAAGCTCATGTATAACACATAATGTTGGCTGCATAAAGAATAGTAGGGGTTTATTTTTTTCTTGATAAGACTGTGTATTTACAGCTTTGACCGAAGAGTGCAAAGGGTATATGTCCTCCCCAATATGAATAATAGGTATTATATCCTTGTAATTCTTAATACTTTCGAAGTTTGATATGATTAATATAAAAGTATCTACCATAATTTTTGAAGTTTCTAATGGGATAGCACTAGTCTTATAGCATGTATAACAGCCCAAGCCTATATTAAAAGAGTATGTGAGTTTTAACCAGTTCAACTTCTTTTGGTAATTAATAAAATTGACACTAAAATATTTATTAATTATTAAAAAGTCCCCATACATATAATCTCTCTAAAATCCTGATTCATTGTAACAGTTTTGTCAAATTACAAAACGTCATTTTCATCGTTAACTCATCTTTGTCCTTTGAACATCATAATCAAGAGGTGTTATAGTTTATTTTTTATTTTTTATTATATATAATTACAATCTTTAAATTTTTATAGATTTTTTCAATTGATCAGAGTTTCATTCAAGGCATTCAGAGCCTGTCAATAGAAGGAAGTGCCCCTATGAGAAGCAAGTATCCAAAGTTTACACATATAGTATATATATTCAAAAAAATTCAAGTTGAGGTAGAAGAGATGGTTTCATGTTTCAATGTAAGCCAACACCATTATGAAGGGTCACTTACAACTTATATAGTTAGAGAACGGGTTTCTGATATGGAGAATATCAATTATATTTTGAGAGGATTTCAAATATAATTGACGGAAGTACCAAATGTGTCTTCAAAAAATTGATGGTTTCTTCAAAAAATTGACGGAAGTACCAAATACAACTTATATAATTGATTTCAAATACAACTTATATAATTGATGGTTTCTTCAAAAAATTGACGGAAGTACCAAATGTGTCGAGGGCAGTTAATATGTGGTATCAAATGTGTATATTTTTAAAGTTATGGTACCGTAACCTTAAAGTATGGTTACTTGTGGTACCAAAAGTTAAATTATATCATTATATTTTAGACTATGAGGTTGTGTATAACAAAGTAGAAGCAGAAGTTCAAATATAAGTGAACTCAAATTTATTATTTAAATTTTGTGGGGGTAAAATTTTTAAAAGATACTTTGAAATCGGTTAAACAAGTTGCCCACAGCTATTTCCACAAAGTAAAATTTTTTGAGTCAATTATAAGTGGATTCATATTTACTATTTAAATTTTTTTAGGGTGAAAATTGCAATAAACACACTAAAACCGGCCAAATCAGTTCCCCACGCTATCTTCACTATCCTCACCTTCTCCAGTCAATTCAATAGAGCTGTAAGTGAGTTGTAAAAAAAGGCTGCCATATTGACATTTTCCTTTCTAATGCAAGCTGCAGTTTATGTCGTGGAACTGATTTTCAGTCTATATAAATTATAATGGTTTTATAGTCTATTTTGTAAGATAACTTGTAAAAATAATATCATCAATTGGTTTCAATAATGTCCAGACAATTATTATTTGTAAGAGGATATCTTACTAATTTTACTTTAAGTGATAGAAATATAGTAAATTACAAAATTGAAGCTCTAAGGGTCTATTTGAATGGGTTTTAGCTCTGTTTGGCGGGTCTCGGTTTAAAAAAAATAGCTTGGGTGATTTCGATGAAACATTTGAGACCTCATTTGGATGAGTTTTGACTGTTGGGTTTTATGGTTTGAATAAGTTGAAACTCCACTTGGATTGGGTTTGGATTTTGGGGTTTAGGGGAAAAAATTAGATGACAGGTGTCAAATCAATTTTTTTTTTTTTTTTTTTTTTTTTGGGCTTTGGGGGGGGAAGTTGGGGGTAGTTTTTAAATCAATATTTTATAAGTTTGTATGTGAGTTTCTGAATAGGTTTTTTATGGCTTTTTGGGTTGGCTAAAACTCATTTGAAAGAGTTTTGACTCAGTCTTGTGAAACCAGCGAGACCGGGCCAAAACTCATCCACATACACCCTAAATAATTTGTCCATCTGACATATCAATTAACAATCTAAATGAGAGAATTGTACTTGTGGTACCAAAATTTATATAGATTCTCACTTGTGGTACTATAAAAATTCATGCCGACACATTTGGTACCATAATTTCGCAAATCCACTCACATTTGGTACCGCCGTTAAAATCTCCGTTAAGTTGGTGACGTGGAAGTTAAGTCAATTTTAATTATTGCAAAATTGATGCCATTATCTATGTTGACTGACAATTCTAAACCATAACATTTCGGACTGGAAAAATAACCCCACATCTTCGAATTAATTGACGATTTTAGTCCACATTGTTGTCCAATTTCAAAATTAACTCGAATAAGACCACGTGCTGACCAATTTGAAGTTTTTACTTATTATATTTACATATTTATTTCACTAATTTGATTTTATAAATAATATTACTAAATTAAATAATACTTTATAAATCTGGAAAAAAAACATATTTTTTTGAATCTAAAATTTATATAATAGTATTAATCTATTTAATATTTATCAAAATAAAAAAAATATTATTAATAAATAAATATAATTTTAAAAAAAAATTAAACACCCACCCATCCCCCATAACCATGTACAAACAAAAAAAGGCATGGAAACATCCATGCATGATTTGAGCTAATTTATTAGGTCAAACTTAATTAGTCAAGTATTGTTGGGGCAATATTGACCTTAAGATATGCCGGACATGCATGGTCGGAACGTGACATTAAGCTAAATTTTATCTATCAAAATAACGTGAATCGAATATTGATTAAGTTTATTTGAGTTTTAGTCTAAGCATAGTTGTCTATGTTATGGTCACGAGGAGTATGAATATGCACACAATTCGATAAATTGATCAAATCGTATCGAAATCGAACGTTTGATTCATATTGAATACTGAATTTAAGTGTCAATTCGATATTTGATAAAAAGGTTAATTATCAAACATTATTCCTTTCCGATTTTAATATTGCAGGTCGATTTACAAACCGAACCGGTAATACCAAAATTATGAAATTTATTTTTGCTTGTAATTGTACACATTAAAAAATCTCTCAGTTGACATTTTGATTATCCGTGTACCCCTAAAAGAAAGTTCTATTTATCCTTCCTTGCCCCCGTTCTCTAATTTCTCTCGCTTGCTCTGAAGTTTGCACACGTGTCGCCCATCCGTCTCTTTCGGTTCTCCATCCCGGCCGTTCATTTAATCTCTTGGGAAGTAAGGATTCAATTCATCATCTCTTTTCTTATTTTCTTTCTTTTTCCTTAATGCTTCGTTTGTTTCGAAACACTACACATTTTGTTGAAATTCTCTTTGTCTATGTTATGTAAGCTCCATTTAGCTAATTGATGTCAAATGGTAAAGAATATATGTCATTGATAGTATAATTGTTTCTATTTTATTGTATCTTAGTATTTTGTTAAAAAAAATTATGATACTTGTAATTTTGCAACATTACATCAAATTCATGATTTGGAGACGTCAGAGTTATATGGAGGTGTCAATTTCTTTTTCTTTTTTCTTAATCGGCATATAAGATCAACTTAAAAATTAAGGTTGAACTTGATTCAATGAGTTTTGGTCAAACTACAAATTTCAAAAATTAATTTACATGACAAAAAAAAAAAAAAACCAAAACTGCACTTTCTGGATTTTTGGTATCAAACTAAACCGAACCAAATTGTTAGATTTGGCACACGGTAGCAGTTCTGATATTACCAAACCAATCTAGATATCAAAAATGATACGGTTTGATTCGATTTTAATGAAGAACCCCTCTTTTAACATGTTTACAAACATAAACATTCTACTTTTATGTTTTATCTAATTATAGATTTTTGACAAGTAAAGATTTAACTCTATTAACGTACATTAGTTGTATACTTATATTTCACAATACTCATAATATTTGCTTTTTCAAATGAAGGATTTTAGATATATGTAATAAAAATATATTAAGATTTGAAAAAGAAGTTGATTTGTCATTTTATTTATCTATAACAAATATGTTACAAAAAAACCATATAAATACTTAATAAATACTTTTACAATTTTAAAAGTACGAAAATAAATTTTAGTAATAAACTTTTTTTTTTGGTAGCCCCGATTTTACATTTCGCCTAGAGCCCCCTGATACGTCGGGCCAAGCCAATCTTCCGTACGACTGACCAAACCCCTTTATGCACTGTTGCCAGTTGCCTTTGCTAAAGAGGTGAAACTGAACCTGCAAAAGAACCAACAAGTCACATACTAACCAGGACATTTGGTATATACCAAATAAATCAACTCGTAAAGATAAATACCTAATAACCGGCTTCTGAGTTTGCACGTTTGAAGTGTTCGACAGCCCATGAGTTGTTACAGGCAGTTCAAGCGGCTATATAATAAACGAAGAAAAAGGACAGAAATAAGTCTCTAAGCAAACAAAACGAAAAAATAATTCCTCTCGGATAGAAACATAAAAAGTTAGTTGAAAGGACCTCGAGCTCCTCCAAGTCCCTGTTTGTTGGAATCGTGGAGCAAAAATCAGCTCCATTTCCAGCTGTTGCTACCCCTAGAGCTTGCTCCTCTTCTGTAGAGGACACGAACGGTTTAATTCCTTTGGAGTCACCATTTTCCAGAGTTTCACTCTTCAATTGTACACCTACGATGTCATCAGGTATTTTAGAAGGGCTTTGGTGACCCAAAATTGGAGAAGATAGCTCAATGACAGGCTTCTCCATTGCCAATGAACCCGATGAAGCACCAAAGGTGGTTGATAGTCCAGGAATTTCAGTGCCATTGTGGGGTATATCCTCGGGGAACTTCACATTACTAATGGTGCCACCAAGATTAGGTTCAAATGAAGTTGCATCACTACACATGGTTGTGCTCGAGGACTCGGTCAAGCTAAATCCTCTACTGTGGTCGTCATGTTTCCTTCTCTTCCTCATCATTGCAGCATCGGCTTGTGGGGAGTTGGACCGAAGTGATTTTTGAACTGAACGACCCTCAGAAGCACTTCGGACGTAGTTAGGTCGAACTCCACCAGGGAAGACAAAGACAGGTATGTCTTTCCGTTTCACGTGACAAACATGAATCCACATTGAGGGCTTCCAGAATGAGTATGCATAGACATCGCGCTTAAAATCTTCAACTGTCATCCTTATATCAAATTGTTCACCTTCTTGAGGACTAGAGCCTTGTTTTCTCCGCAAACCCATAAAGTAACTATGGTGAAACGGCTTAGATTTATCGGAAAATTCACCAGGGTGAGGATGGCACTGAAGTACCCCATTCGTGTCCCTTTCAATCTGGATATATTGGAATAACCACGAAAATTAACCCAACAGAAAGGTAATTCAATGTGTAACACTATTAACATAGCGCGCTCCAAAAAAAAAAAAAAAGAAGAAGAGAACGATTATGTGCTAACCTTCAGAGTAAGCAGGCGTATTCTGGACTCAACCCAACCTTTCCAATTCATCAAGTCCTCATCAGTCTCTGCTGCTATGTCTATTTGCAGATAATTCTTGTATGCTTCAAAGAAAGCAAAAGGCTCAAAAAGAGCATCCCAGCTAACCTTGTTTGCTTCTATTGCCTGCCACCATGTTAGCAGATGTAGCAGACAAGAAAGAGTAAGAAACCAGATAGAAACAAGGAGGCACAAAGCGAGAAAGAATACTCAAAACAAGACGATATAACTACACAAGTTTATATTAATATCAGAGTACTAAAAGTCTAAAACCAAAGTTCAACAAGAATAACTACCACTCACGCACGAAGGAACTTCTTTCCAGAACACATAACCAGAAGAAATTATTGGTTGAATGAATAAAGCTTAATACATGGATAGCAAGCTTTGTATTCGAAGAAGTATACGATTGAACATATAACCCTAGATAACATAGAATGCATCTACAGATCTACACTTGTGACTAATAATTGTTGAAATGAAACAAACTAAAAGAACTGTTGGCAAAATGTAATGGGTTCAAATAGAAGCAGAAGACAAACACAAGTCCAATTTCAACTAGAAGAATTACTGACTGCAGAATGAAGTACCTCACAAATTTCGTTCCCCCTCTGAAATTCTTCCATCATGACACGCAATGTGCTTGTAGACACATTGTAGCTAGAGTTCATGCAAGGATATGCAGGAGTTATTATTGGCATCAAGTGTAACCTGTCCTTATAATTTCTTCTAGGATCCCAAAAGGAAAGTCCTAAAGAGTTTTCCTGTATTGGACATAACATAACAGGATTTGGCCAGCGCCACAGATTGTAGACCCTAAAAAAACGAGAAACCAACATGCTGGGTAGAGCATTGGGGTACAGCTGGCAAATACGGGCAACAAGCAATGCCCAATTAATACCACCAAGGAAACCGGTAACCTGGCCATATGAAAAAGCGTCTATGAGTAAAGAGTCACTCATCCAAGAAAAAGGGAAAGAATGGACTACAGTCTCAATTTCCTCACATTTGAATAAACTCCACGGCGCTTTGCCCACAACCTCATACATCGCAGAGTAGTACGGAAAGTCTAAAGAAGAGAAGAACAATGGAACTTATTAATCATATAAAGGACAAATAGTTTAGAACGTGAGTGTATAAGTACACACACCTGAATGTTTGGGACCAAACGCAATATTTGATCGGTCACTCTACAACCATTAAGACTACGTACAGTCTGGTCATCCACATTTTGCAGTAAAGATTCTTGTGATATATCCAAGTCCTGAATACAAAGACAACAATATGCAAGGAGAAAATTAGGGATTACTTCAACGCAAAGACATAATATAGATGGTCAAACCAAGTTAATGAAAAAGTACAAGCCTTCATCAAAAGGGAACAAATAAATTAGTGTATTAGTCTTGAAACTAAGGCTGAGGGCTAAAATAAAAATATTAATCTAAAAAAAGAAGACCAAAATAAAAGTGATAGGAAACACTTGAAAATTTTCACAATGTTAGTCTTCCAGATGAGGTTTGCTTCCAAAAGAAGCTAGGACCTCTTCCCAAAGTCGATTACGGAACGGAAAAGTTGATTAAATATCCTGTATTAGTATGCAAAAGATGAGCATCATTTCCCATTTATAAAACTATTTGCACTCATAATTCTCAAGAATTCTTCATAGAGAAACTTCACCCAACTTTAATTGTCTTCAAAACTGTGGGGTGAAAACAACGCATAAAATATGATCAAACTGGTACCAGAGAGTTACTTAAACAAATAAAATAAACAACATGAAGAAATTCCAAAAGTAATTCCTACCTGCATAATTATAATTTGAATCACATTTTCATAGAAAACATAAGACCGAAAAATGGATGAATATATCATCTCCTCAGTCACAAGTATGCATGTCCAACTTCTTACAACATCAGTAACCATGACACATTAAGTTGAAGAATATGGTACGTAAAACACAATTGAATGCTATACCCACTAACTACATGTCAACTACAAGACAAAAGATCATACTTCAGGTATAAGCCAGAGGGACACATTTGCATAAAGTAGATCTACAGAAACACCACTGAACTTGAACTTCATCACAGGAACATGAGCATCAGGTACAGAATGCAGCTCTTGTACTTCAGGCATCTCTAACAGCATTTTGTGAAGCTCGCCAAAGAAGTCTTCCTGTATATTACAGAGTCATTTAACAACACCATCAGATATACAAATCTCAAGGAAAAGCTGCCCGATACAAAGCTAGCAACCATACATTTCGACTAGCATGCTTTGGTCCAACGCACAAGGTATCAATATCAGCACCTGGACCGTGTACCTATTAAATATACGAAAGAAACCAAAAGTCACTCGCATAGGGTTGTCCGGTAAATTTTAAAAAGTAATAAACAATTTCCACATTTATAACAAGGAGAAAATTTATATGCTGTAAAGTGTAAACAATCATCCTTTTCCCAGGTTAGTCATTCTATTTGGCTTTCAGCTCACAGACCCTGTTTTGAATGTTTCCAAAGTTAAGCAACATTTTGTGAATGTAATCTAGAGGAAAGTTCAAGCCTCAACTAAACCAAACTCAAAACTATATTATCATTCATGTCGAACCATTAACAAATAGTTCCTTCACAGAGTTCAAAAAAAGGACCACATCCAACACAAATAAGTAGAAAACAGCCTTTAGCTTTAGTTACTTTCTAAGCACAATAGTTAAAATCGGTATCTGAAACCATGTACCACAAGGAAAAAAAAAAATTACTAATTGAGTAGCCTTTAGCCAATTGTTATAATAAAAAAAATATATAAGTTTTGGCATTGTTTTCATCAGCGCAACAAAATCATCCATATTTTAGGACTTCAATGCATAATTTGCTAACATGAAATATAAATTTACTATTTAACAGAATACCCAACTCATATGACCACGATAGACAAAACTCTTCTTGTTCTTATATGAACAGCCCAACTTATTCTCCTCTCCTCTAGATGGAACTTTTTTATGGCTCCTGTCTCTTCTAATATTAGCTATAAAAACTCAAAACCATGATTCTCCAACCTATTTTCAACAGTTGCATATGGTTTTGCAGTGCACTTCGTGTGATAATGGCCTCCAAACCATTGAAAGTCAGAGATCTTTACAAGTTAGGCAAGGCAATACCCCAACTCAGATGGCATTCTTTGTCTGATATGAATTGATATTATTTTTCAGAGCCCTAATGAATTAAATTATCAAATTGCAGTATAAGTGATATTTATGTATGAGAAAACCAGCTCTAGCTTGTATTGTTAAAGCTCAAAAGCATGAGACAAAAGAAAGCAGTGTCCCAGCTATGAAAGTGGAAATAAAATATTGGTTCCAGAGACATTTCTACGTCAAATATCAACTCAAATGTCATCACTCAGCCAGTAACTAAAGAAAGTTATCAAACATCCAGCCTTGTAAGGACTGCAAATATGTTTCTTTTCTATTTTTCCTGGTAAACCTCAAAAAGGGTCAAAAATGGGCTAAGAGCAACACAATCGATTGAATTATTTCTTATCACTGGTTGTCAATATAATGCAAAAACAATGATGTGAAGGAAGAAAGCCTAGACTGAGAGTAACAGACAGATGATAACAATTAACAAATAATACAAGTCTAAAAATGGTTCTAAAAAATAATACGAGTCAAAATTCATACACCAAGCCGATAAGAACCAAACGTGAAAATTTTTGCATTCGCTTCATGAACCATTGCGTCATTATAACCTTTGGCACGGCTGACATTCTTCACCCACAACTTGACAGTCTGAGAAATAATCCAGGATCAGTAATTTGTACATCAAGTGGAGACCAGAACAATTATATAGTGCAAGACTAGAATATGTGACCTGGTCCAATCTCCCAAGAACTTCCTCCCTTTTAATAGCTTCTTCATGACTTTCATACAATCCTGCATCTGCAAGAAACTGATAGTCCATTCACAAGTAAGAGAAGTTACAAGTTATTTTCCACTTGATGATCAACTGGTTATCAAATTCTAAATGGTAAGTTACAAGCTTAAGCAAATTTTAAGGACAAACAAAATAGATATCTAGTTCAGTTGGCATTAGCACCTATAAGGAAAAGGAACTAGACGAAATTAAAATATTTAGCCAACATGAAATTGTAGTTGCAACGCAGTAATATCCGCTGATAAAAAATAAAAAAATAAACATGTCTTTAAACCTATGGTCATAAACCAAAAACAAAGGCAATATTTTTGGAAAGAAACTAAAGCAGCTAAGTGAGAAAATCAAACTCAATTAACACGCTGGTAGCCAAAATACTCAAAAGGTATTCAACTAAAGAAAGTTGCCATTATCTTCTTTAACACAACTCCTATGTCTATTACAAAGTTCCGGTTCCTTTTACCATAGGAAACGAACCAATTTTTCCCTTTCTTTTACAAATCCCTAAATCTCTAACAGTGAAAGCTATACGCATCCACATGAAATATGCATCGTAGAACTAAAACTCATGAATATGCAATTCAATTTGCTTATATCTCATCATGGCCCTCGAATTTTTTGATAAACCAACCCAACCCCCCCCCCCCCCCCCCCCCATAAGAACATAAAGGTTACGTCATTTTCAAGCAAATATTCCACAAAGTATACAGCAAGCTCATCAAAAAAATATACAGAAGCAACCTTTTCCAACTCCCGAGTCTTTATAACATCGGATTCACAGGGGCCGCCAGTTGAAATTGGCTCAGACAATCCAACAAGAGTTGCAGTAGCCAAATTACCAGAGCTACCCATCAACTATCCTCTTGTCGAAAGTAGCTTTATTTTTTTTTTTTTTTTTTTTTTTGCACAAGAAAAAAAAAATCAAAAGTAAAGTAACAACATATATTTCTCTTTTTATTCCAATCACAGTTAACAATCAACTCTCAACGAACACAATCGTTACGATAATAACAATATAAAACAATCAATCAACGAAAACATAAGAAATAAAAATTACTCCTTGCTTTTTTTTCATTCAATTCCAGATAAGCTACTACAAAAGGTAAAAAAAAAAAGTACAATCAGAATCGGGAATAAAACCCTGATTTCCTAAATTACTCAGAAAACCCTCTTTGTTTGTTTCTCCCTCTCTCTCTCTATTGAATTTCTCCCTCCACGTCAAAATTAGAAACCCTAAAAGTACATGTAAAGGCCCCCGGTCTCCATCAGGTGCTCGTCTTTTTCTTTCTTGATGATTTGTTCGAGTCTCTGAAAAACAATCGAAAACCCTAAAAATCAATCACAGCGCGGAATTATACATGAATAACCGACAATCAATCAATACATATTCAAATTCCTTCATAATTTCATATACATATACAAAATAAAATAATATATATATATATAATTAATTAAGAGAGAGATTAAGGAGGGGGCTTACAGAAGGTGCGTCAGCGACCAAGGGAAGGCGGAGATGATCAGAAAAATAGAATAACATATAAGGTGAAGAAAAAACAAAGAAAGGACAAAAATAATAAATTTTATTATTAATTAATTTATATTAATAATAAAAGAAAGAAAAGGGAAATTATGACAATCTAGTCAAAAAAAAATATTTGTTGTACTAATAAATAATTTCTTATTTTTGGTCGGTTGAGTGGACTTCAAAGTCCAAGCTTAACCACTACGGCAAGTCCAACACGGATCAATTTATCAAGAAAAAAAAGGGAGTTTTGAAACATTTTTATTTTTAATTTCATAATTTATTTTTCGGTAATTATATCCTTTAAATTTGAAGCAAAATATGTAATAATTGACGAAAGCAAATTTTTTTGTGTACTTTAAATTTGGGTTGAGAAGAATTTTTTGATATTGGTACGTCCCTAGTTATGGACAAGTAAAAAGTTAATATAAGAAAAGGGAAAATTCTTGTTCAAGTCTGGTTGGCCAAATCCATCCAACCACCAAGCAAGTGTATTGCACTTGCTTTGTGATTGATCACTCTCCTGGGAGTTACATCCAATTCCAAAACAAGTGTATTGCACTTGCCATATAATTACTTTGGGTTCGGCCAAACCCGATTTGGGTAAGAATTTCCCATAAGAAAAGATAAGCCATGTATAGGTCGTCAATGTATGTACCAAAAAAAATGTATAACGAGATAGGGTCGTGTAGGTTAACTGTCTACCACATAAATACTAATGGCACATTTACAAAATTTTAATGTTTTAAATTACTTGTAACATTTGATTTTCCAATGCATCATTTTCTAATTTTACTCTTTCTTATTTTTAGTTTTACATAATAAAGTAGAGTGCACAAGATCAATGACGTTAATTAAAGCAATCATTAAAAGGTTATTTTTGATATATTATCTTAGAAAAGTGACTAACTATTGAATTTATTAATTTTTTTTTTTTGATAACACAGGTGTCCAAGCTTACACCAGACTAATCCTGGACCCTCAGAATCCTTGCCCTAGAACCCTGAAGGATATGCCTCCACCAAGCCTTGGAATCCTACCATACTGATGTACACTCTGCGCACAAAGGGGTCTTGACCACTAGGGGTGAACGCGGTCGGGTTTGGGCGAGTTTGCATGAAAAAATCAACCCGACCCAACACGTGCGGGTTGCCAATTTTTTAAACCGCACCCGAGTTGTTATTTTCATAAACCGTCCGGTTCGGGTGGAATGGGTGCGGGCGGGTGGCGGTCGGGTTGGCGGGTTGAACGAAAACAATGTCATAAAATCTTGACATCCAAATATAAACAATTAAGGCTCAGTTCGGTTGGCCTGATTAGGCCTCAATTGCCATAATCGGGCCTCTCAATCATGGGCCATTTTGTGTTCGGTTTGTATGATTAAAATGTGGGCAGCCCGTCCCAATCGCGGTAAATGTGGGCCAGCCCACTTAATTCATCAGATTACAATTGTACATCCAGCCCAGAAATTACATAATCCGGCCTCAATTGTTAAAAAATATTCAGACCTCACCTTGTAGTTGGAATTAATTACATGAATTTGCCACTCACTAATTGGAAGTAATAAAATATCCATCTCTCATCTTCTTCTTCACTGCTCTCTCCCGCTCGCACAGGTAAGCTGCTCAACCCTTTTTTTTTTTTTTCTTTCTCCTTTTCTCGTGAAAACCTAAGCTAACTTGTTCATAAATTAGGTTGAATATCTCATTTGTGACCCCAATTTCATCTCATTTCAGGGTTTTGATCTTCAAGGCATTGTCATCTACCAACCAATTGAGTCGTCCCTTTACTCCGGTGAGGAAGGCAAATTAAACTAGTTTCTCCTTCTGTAGTGTTTATATGTTGCGAAATTTCAACAATTTCAGTATTTGATTTTACGATTTTTTGTTGTTACCCTTGAACCGATCCCAAAATTCATTGTTTGTATGTTGGCTACTCTCATGTGCACATAATATAGTTTGTTTTGAATTGTTGTTCCTCCGTGTAATTCGTATATATGTTGTTAGCATATGTTTTAAAATTTTGGCAGTGGCTTGGGATTCATTATTACGTGGTTGTGTAAGGGCCTTAATTCTCGATTGTATTCAATTTCGTATGTAGTAATCAGGTTTTAATAAATGTGGTATGCTTCCATATTGTGAGTTTAGCTCTTGTATTGTTTTTATGTAACTTGCCTTTTATGTGATACAGACCAAGCGAATGGATTCTCGGAGGAAAGAACTCTTGCTAAATATGTTCTATCAATATTTTTGGAGATGTGTGTTTCTCATATGTATATGCATTATTGCACACGAAGCACATATTTCGACTTTAAAGAGGAAGAGATATAGCTTGATTCGTAGGAAACCTAAACAAGCTAAATATTTAACTCGGGTAACAATGAAGAGTGATGTCAAATGCAAGGCTAATTTAAGGTTCACTATGGGTGCGTTTAGTAAGTTTTGTAACTTGCTACATAATGTGGGAGGTCTTAAGGACACTAGGCATATACCTTACAATGAACAAGTCGCAATATTCTTATCGGTACTCGCCCATCATAAGAAAAACCGCATTGTCGGTTTTGACTATCGTCGGTCAGGGGATACAGTGAGCAAGTGTTTCCACCGTGTCCTGAATTGTGTACTCAAGCTTCATGAAATTCTACTATCCCAGCCTGAACCAATACCGCAAGATGAGGAGAGTGAACGATGGAGATGTTTTCCGGTATATAAATTTTTTACATTTTATTTAAACACTATTGTTTATTTGTTTATGGATATATTTTTCTTATTATTTGGTATTGGTACTGTTGAAGGGTTGCATTGGTGCTCTTGATGGGTGTTATGTAAAAATTCAAGTTCCTTTGGTCGATAAACCGCGATATAGATCAAGAAAGGGTGAAATTGCGACTAATGTACTAGTTGCATGTGATGTGAACGGAAGATTTACTTATGCTCTGTCTGGGTGGGAAGGTTCTGCCGCTGATGGGAGGGTGCTTAGAGATGCAATTCATCGGAGAAACGGGCTCCAAGTTCCTATAGGTGAGATAATTCATTGCGTAAACTTGTGGTCTTTTAAAGTGTGAATATTGTGGTCATTGACGTTTTTCTTATGTATTAGGTACCTACTACCTTTGTGATAACGGCTACACTAACGGCGAAGGCTTCCTTACTCCGTACCGAGGAGTACGATATCATTTAAAAGAATGGGGTGTAGGCCGGGATGCTCCTCAAAACCATAAAGAGTATTTCAACATGAAACATTCAATGGCAAGGAATGTTATTGAACTCTGTTTTGGGCAAGTTAAGAAGCGGTGGTCAATCTTACGGAGCAATGCATTTTACCCCGTCAAGATTCAAAACCGAATTATTATGGCTTGTATTTTAATTCATAATTTTCAACTTATGACTATGCCCAATGACATGTCGGCTTCGGATTTATCCAGTGACGAGGAAAGTGATGATAGTGATGATAGTGATGGAAACGGGGATGGGGATGGTGGTGATTATATCGAAGTGGTAGAGCCGTCACAAGCATGGACTGCCTATCGCGATGGCATGCCTCGGCATATTTATAATGAGTGGTTGTCGATGCGCTAATGAGCAATTGAAATAAAACGTTGAGTGTAATTAGGATTGTTAGAAATGTAATTTAATGTATCGATGCTTGTTTTTTATGATGTACTTGAGTTGATTTTATTTCGTAGGATAATTTTCATGTGTTTATTTGGTTTGTACGAATATTACTTGCTATTTTAATTTGCCTACAATTCCAAACAAGAAATCAAAGTGTGTTTAGTATATCATTTGTTGCTTTTTGTATATTTTTTGAACTTTGACTATGCTAATATCGTTTCATTTTTTATGTGAATATAGAATATGGATGCTGAGCAAATCCCAAAGTATGGAAGTACATCCCGAGTACCCAAAAAACCGCAAGGACCTCGTAGGATCTTGAACAGTTTGGAGGAGCAAACTTTGATTTCTTGTTTGCATGAATTGGTGGCCAATGGTTGGAAGGCTGACAATGGGTTCAGGGCTGGGTATTTACAAGCATTAGAAAAAGCAATGAATGCTAGGCTACCTAATTGCAAAATTGGAGTAAGACATATCAACTCCAAACTCACCGTATGGAAAAAACACTATTATTTGTTGATAGCAATGTTAGGAACTAGTGGATTCGGTTGGAATGATAGTGCAAAAGTGCTTGAGGTGAACGATGACGTATGGAATGAATACGTGAAGGTAACTTTGTAAATTTGTATACCTTTATGAATATCTCTTATATAGTGACTTAATTGACGTTTGGAAATATTTTTTTTTTTTTTGCGTTGTAGGCCAATAAGGAGGTTTGTAACATGAGGACAAAGTCGTGGAGGTACTACGACGATTGGTGTGAATTATTTGGGAAGGATCGTGCTAACGGGGATGATGCTGCTGGGTTTGTTGATGTCGTAGAGGATATTTTGTTGAATGATAACCCATCGGTTGGGGTAATGGGGAACGAAAAGGATGTAGTACATGATTATTACACTCCGGAATATGATATTAGTAGCCCGTGTGTTGACTTGACCACGGATGCATCCGATGGTGTGGTAGGTGGTTCGAAGCCACACGTTAACCAAGTTGGGGTAGGTGGATCGAAGAGGGTTGTAATGGAAAAAAAACAAAAATTGAAGATAAAAAGGGAGATGAAGCGGAAGACTCCGGAAACAACCACCCCTCCTCCTTATGTGCCTTTTCTTACGACTTTCCTTGAAGAAGCCAAATCTGCGTTTGGGAGCTGTGCGGGAAAGTTGAACAAGGAAGATGATACGGATGACGAGAGAGCTGCAAAAGTAATTTCTGCCTTAGAAGGCGTGCCGGGGCTGAGCGAGGAAGAGATGAATTTAGTGTGTTTCAAGATAATGGACAATCCAAAGCACACAAGCTTGTTTTTGCGCTCGAACGAACGGAACCGTGAAATTCAAGCAAAATTGATGCTCCAAGGTAAAATGGCGTGATTGTATGAATATGTACGACTTGGGATAATATTTTGGCTTGCATAGCATATAATGGTGCAAATATGACACTTTTGAACTGTATTTTTTGTGAGGGTTGTGGATGTTATATGGATGGAATGATTGGGTGATTTTGCTATTTTGACTTGTTATTTTGGTGGAATTAATGCTCTTGTTTAAAACAATATGCTCTTTAGTCTTATTTGCATCTTGTTTAAAATAAATATGCTTCTTAAATAAAAAATAGGTTGTATATTTCCTCTATTATGAATGGTCTTTCATTTTTTTTCCATACAAAAACAGGGGTGTTTTCTGCTAATACCGCAAGACATGGGTGTTTTTTGCTACTACGAAAAAGACAGGGGTGTTTTTGCTAATCTGAAAATTCCAGTTGGTCTTTATTGCGAATTCCGCAGGACAGGGGTGTTTTTTGCTGTTTACACGATTTTTTTTAATTGTTTTTTAAAACAAAAAAAAAATATTATTTGAACAACAATATATAAATTACTACACTATAATATATACCCCTCCGAGGTTGAAAACAGGGTTAGTTAATAGCCATATACATATTTCAAAACACGATTGCGAAAAATAACAAGTACATTAGTATCCTCCTAATCCTCCAACCTCGTCATCAAAACTACCCAGCTCTTCCCAAAACATAGAGTCGTCTACACCATGATCAACACGTGGAACAGTAATGATGTCAGCCGGAACCGTTACCGGTAAGGGCACATGCAACCCTGGAATCGGTTCGGCGAACTCATGATCATAATTGGGTGCCTCGTTTGGAAATGCTCTAACACCTCCATGTTCATGTATATGCTCCCCCGTCCCCCAAAAATGCAATTTAGATCCTCCCAAGCAGGCTCTCCCTCTATCATGTAAGCTTCTCCAAAATTGTATTCCTGCACGTTAGTACTTAAATAATAATTAAACCAAGTCCCTAACAAGCTATATAAAATGAACCTTTTTGCTAAATTATAAAAGAAGTTTGAAAATTTTATTACTTGAATTATATGATTCCAACACGAAATGTCACTAACAAGCACGCGATTTGTCGCACGGTCAAACGAGAATCCCGACGTGGATAAAATAGCCCGGAATGTATGATACCTCTCTTGTAGTTTACGGAATTTCGCAATTGCCTCTCGAAGTGTGAATTGGGTGTCATAGTTAGCATTCACTTCCGTAATTGCAACTTCAAGCAAATTTCTTTTGCTAACATGTGAATCGAGATCAAAATTGCCAATTTCGTGGTGAAGTTTTCGTATGAACACTTCATCAAATTCTTGGGCCCAATTTTTGTTGTAGAAAAATTTAGCTTGAGGTCTTGGGTTTATTATGGTCATATTGAAATATGTATGTTTGTTACTTGGGTGAATTATATGCATCCAACCGTGACATTATATAATGGTAGTGTGGAGTTAGTTTGCTTTGATAGTTTTGCATGTGAACCTTTTGTCATATCAAATGAAAAGTAACAAAAATATTGCAAAGTGTATTGTCTTTAACAGCTTTATTTTTTTGTTCTTTTGTGTGCATGTGACTCTTTGATACTATGTACAATAGTAATATTGATTAGAAGGTCTGCAATTTACTGCTACATACTGCACATAGATAAAAAGCAGGCAAAATTTGCACAATGGTAACATCTATATATATTCAAAAACAGTCACCCGTCTTGTGCTTACATACAAATAAGAAGAAAAAAAAGACAAACATACAAGCTAAAATATACAGACTTCCAAACTAACATAAACATACAAAGTTACATATTCAAACTTCCAAACTAATAAACATACATATACTAACCACCCTATTACATACCCACATCCAACCCCAACCACACCAATTAATCAACTTGCCACAATCCACTCCCAAAAAGGCCATTCACATTCTCCCCTGCCCCATCAACTTCCCTTTCATTACCATTCATAACAACATCATTTTCACGAACGGGCTGGGGGGAAGTTGCCTCAGGAACTTTACCTCTTCCAAGATTGAATGGGATAATTGCAAGGGCACCCTCATCATCGGCCCGGACGTGAATAGGCCATTCTGGACTTCCGACCACTTTGGGGGGGGGAGGATTGCGCAGCGTTTGATGTCAAAAATGAACCTCAGCCTCATATAATGTGGCTCTCCATGCATCCTGAACCTCCTATAACTTGGAGGCTCATTCTGCACGCAAATAGGATACAAAATCAGCAAATAGATTAATATGTAAAAAAAGATAATACACTAGGGTCGAATGTACTTACGTGCGGGTCTACAGTCTCCCAATAAGGCACAAGGACTGAAACTTACATATCATATGGGTCATAGTCAACCCATGGATTCTCAAGGAATTCACAAAAGTCCACGTACTCAAGCCGGATGCGATGGAGCATGTCACGTAGTCCAGCTATGGTAAAACGGCGAGGGTGGAAGTTACAATTCATTTGGGTTGCAATCCTTTGCAAAACCCCCCGAAGAACAGCAACATCATGGACGTCCTTGTATTGTGCAATGCCGAACAATCTCCCAATGAAGTATGCTCGTTCATGCGGAGACCAGCCACCATACTGAGCATTGAAATCAGCACGGACAGTCCTTGTCATAAGCATTTTTCTCTGTTACAAGAACACCATTAAAAGATTATAAGAATTAATAACCAAGACAAAAAAAGTAAAAGAATGTAAATAAGCATGAATAGAAAGTAATAAGGAAGAGTATTTACCTTTCTTGAGTTTGTTGTAATTGGAAAGTGAATGGTGTGTTTGGTATGCCCAATTGGGGTTTATTTATAAATGTCCTTGGAGTTAAGCCATGTACAAAATTAAATGCAGGGATGGTTTACATTTATTACCAACCCATGGGTAAAGTCTACTCATAATAAATGCTGGTTCACTCTATAAAAAAGTGCAACCAATCAAACTATCTTACACCATTGTAAACAGTTTGGAGGACAAGACATGAAACTAGTTTTTATATAATAAAACACAAGTCAAACAATGTGGACAATGCTTATAACTATTTCTACACACAAGTAACATTAATGAGGACAACACATAAGACCAATTAATAGGGCAGGTGGTGAAGTCAGGCGGGTAAGTTAAATATTTCAAAGGAATTACCACAATTTTGGACAAAGACAGGACATACTTGTCCAACAACACACTCAACGCCATAAATAAATAAAGACAATACAAAAAGGCTCAGTTCAGTTGGCTTTAAAAAGAGACACTTTTCAATATACATAGCAACACCAATCCCTCATAAGATAATTGAACTGTCCACAACAAACAAAGTCAGATAACCCACTTCCAAACACATATAAGTACAGATAATTAGCAACTACTCAGACCAAAATGCAATAACCCACTTCCAAACAGTTTAAGTACATATAATTAACAACCACTCAGACCAAAATGTAATAACCCATTTCCAAACAGTTTAAGTACATATAATTAGCAAGTACTCAGACAAAATGCAATAAACCACTTTCAACAAATATCATATCAATAAGAAACTACTCAGACAAAATAGGAACACCAATCCTTGATAAGGCTTCAACAAGAACCACAGTCAGATAATTAAAAGCAATTGCAAATATGGCCATATAAGATAATTTCAACAAATATCATATCAATAAGCATAACCTTATTCAGCTAAAATGCAATAACCCCTTCAAGTTTAAGTACATAATAGTTCAACCCAAAATCAGTAATTTCAATGACCAGTGAATCAATTTATCAGTAATAACAAATAAAATATAAACCAACTCATAAGCATACAAATCATCAAAATAGGTCATAGTTTGCATTCATCTTCATGCCACATATTCATACAAAAACAAAAAAAGCATGCTAATCTTCAAATACATAACATAAACACATATAAGCCAATTAAAACATAAAAACCATGAAGGCAACCAAACAAACTGCACAGATCTTTACAAGTTTGAACTTGTAAAGCAATGAGTTGTTTGTAGCCTGTAAGCTAAGAAGGGATTCATGTAAACGTCTATTTTCTTCATCTAATCGAGCATTACCAGTTTCAAGCTCCCTATTACGTTCCTCAACATGATTCAAGCGTACCAACAACCCAGGGATTATTGTAGGAGCCCTTTCACAAACGTACGGGTCAACCCACTCAAAAAAATCACACCTATGGCCCTGGAAAAGATGATCAAACACAAACAAATAAAGTTAAATTACACACAAAAGTGGACTGCAAATAAAGTTAAATTACACACATAATTTTTGAAATTTGGGTGCAATTACCCAAATTTTACGAAATCTAATATCATTGAAATCAAATATGAACCCTAATTAAACCCTAAAACACAAAAAATTGGAGAGTAGGGTTAGAAACTTAACTGAAAACCCTG
Source organism: Penstemon davidsonii (assembly GCA_034814905.1). Lineage (NCBI taxonomy): Eukaryota > Viridiplantae > Streptophyta > Magnoliopsida > Lamiales > Plantaginaceae > Penstemon > Penstemon davidsonii. The sequence continues at coordinate 28,429,748 of JAYDYQ010002534.1, forward strand.
GACAACGTAGAAAATGCCTCCCGGGATTTTGCTTAGTCCACGACGTAAACATTCGGACCGTTGAGCCACAGGGGCAAATACGTCCAGGAACTTCAACGCCACCGAAAGAATTGTTGCTACGGCCCGTACTTGTGGAGCTCGACTCCATTCTGAAACTAAAAGAGGAAGATGTTTTAGTAAACCCTAGGTTAGAAAATGGTGAAATCCAAAAAAAAAAATACATACCACTATCGCGATTTGATTACTCAACTCTGGGTAAGAACTTTCGCAGTTCCTATCTTTTGAAAGATTATGGTGGATTCGTGCAAGTTTGAACGAGAGAGAATGAAAAGAGAGAGAAAGATGGGAGATTAGTTGAAATGGGGAATGGAGAGAAAAACCTAGATCTGGGTTATCTCCAGCTCCCCATCGGACGGTTGATGTTGTTTATCATATTCAACGGTTGGATTTGATTCATAAAGGGGCATAAAAGTAATTTCAACCTAATCGGGTAAACCGAACCGTTTATTAAATTGTTGGGTTGAGCCCACAATTATACCCAATCCCTCATTAATTTGTTTGGTCTGATTATTATATTGGCCCAAATTGACAATTGGGCCAAATAATAATCAGGCCAACCGAACTGAGCCTAAGCATATAATCTTAAGTTCTTCAAACAATAAATAAAAGTGTCAAATGTGTTCACTGTTAATTTTAAAATTAAATCCAAAAAGCAAAAAATACAAAACTATAATAAAATCAACGATTTCTTACTAATTAAATCAATAGTCTCCACAAAAAAGAATATTACAAATCCCTACAAAAAAATTCATTACAAATCATCACTCACACATTACAAACAATAACAAATTAGTGAAGTTTCTTCTCAATTTTTCAACAACAAACTCTTTAGGAAATAATGTGCTAACATATTTGTACCATTAACATTAATATAAACAAGAAACTTTAAGAAACTTTGTTTATTTGTTCTTATTCATTTGTTAATAAATGTAATTTATTTCACACTTTTATTAAACAATGAATAAAAAGTACATCAAGGATGATTAAGTGTGGGTTGCGGGGGTCGGTTTTTTAACCCTCAAACCCGTCACCCGACCCATAACGTGCGGGTTTACAAATTACCAACCCGTACTTGATTATTTGAAAAACAAAACCAGCGGGTTGCGGGCGGGTTGGAGCGGGTTGGGCGGGTGGGTCGGGTTTATGAACACCCCTATTGACCACAAATGACCCTTAGACATACTCTTGATATTGCTTCCATTTTAGTTCCAAATGAGATTCGAACCCCCATCCTACCGCTGGAGCAAGCCTTATGAATTGTTGGTCAGCCAGTTGGAGAAATGCCCGGGGGGCATGTGTCAATTAATTTGAAAGTTGAAACGGAGGGAGTAAAGAGTCAAGGTTATATGATACTCTCTCCGTTTCAAATTAATTGTCATATTTGCAAAATATTCATGTTTCAAATTACTCGTTACATTTGATTTTCCAATGCATATTTTTTCAGTCTTACCATTTTTTACTTCTAAGTTTATACAGTAAAGTGAAGTGCACAAATATCAATAATATTAATTAAAACAATCATTAAAAGGATATTTTTGACATTTTTTTATCTTAAAAATTGACTAATTATTAAATTTCTTAATTTATGTGTAAAGGCTAAATTTGCCTTTTTAATTTAAAAGGGAGGGAGTAACTTTTTTGCCCATAATTATGAGTGACACGATCTTTAGCCATCTTATGCAAAACAAAACTTCAGCCGACTTTTTATATATATTATTTAAGGAAAAAACAAGTAAATAACTTTCTATATTATTAGGGTAATCGGATTATCCTTTTTTTTTTGTTTTTCAAGGGTTTTAATCCCGTTCGAGGCACGTCGAGCACATAAAGTGAAAATCTCTCCCAACAGGAATTTGAACCTGAGTTCGCTAATTTGTAGTGGGCACATAAATTTAGATAATGGGTTTATCTGAATTTTGTTTTGGTATGATGGGAACAAAGGTTTGAGGGTTAATTGATTGTCTTGAGTTAAGACTTAGATCAATGAAGAAAAACACTGTCATGAGTATGTCTAAGTTTCGTTTTTTATCAGCTGAATATTAGAAATTTTTCGAAAAAAGTTCGGAAACGTTTTGGAAGAATTAGAAAAAATTATGAAAAAGTTACCAAATTAAGAACAAGAGAAAGTTTCGAGGAAAATATAGAGTTTCGGAATTATGTCACGTTGTGGGTTATATTCATATGTAGGACTGTCAATCGGACCATGTGAACCGAGCTTTAAGTAGCTCAAACTTAAATAACATCGGGCTTCATAGCTATATACTCAAATTCGGCTCATAAATTTTCTAATTATTTTGGCTCAAACTCGAGTCATGTAAACTTTCGGGTTTCGAATTTATATCGGGCTTATATCGAGTTTGTTAATACTACAAAATTTACTCCATAATAAATATAAAAAATTACGCATTGCTGAAACACATATGAGTGATCAAATAGTATTAAATAAAAAAAATTCATCTTCCCTTAAATATGAGATACGTTTTATTGCTCCAGACAAGTAGAATTTTTCTTTTCTATTTGTGTAAGTGAATTTTGATGTACGTTTTATTGCTCCAGTCCTAAGACTCCAAAATTCCAGATTTTGACCATTTTCTTTATCTTTTTCCCTTTTTCTTATTTTAATTTTCCATTTGGCTACATGTACGTAATTGATATTTGTGTAGGTGAATTGATTTATAAAGTTATATGATGAGTGTTGGTATGCGTTGGAGGTAGTTTTTTGGTAAAATTTATTTCGTTTCAAAATTGTAATAAGTACACATAAGTTAAATATCAATAATTAACAGTAATATTTGAAATATTTGAAATATTTTTTATATTCGGGCTTTATTCGAATTAAGTTTTATTAGGCTCAAGCTCAACTCATAGATTGATCGAGTTTAAAATAAGGGCTCAAACTCAACCGAACTCACATTTATTCGAGTTCGGATAAAAATTAATCGAGTTGAGCCATCAGACTTCGTGTAGGCCCGACTCAATTTACAGTCCTATTCATATCATCAATGAGTTTACCAATTCAATCAACCAAGTCTTAGATCCCCCCCCCCCCCCCCCCCCCCCCCCCCCCCCCCCCCCCCCCCCCCCCACAACCCCCCCCCCCCCCCCCCCCCTCTCCCCCCCCCCCCCCCCCCCCCCCCACCCCCCCCCCCCCCCACCCCCCCCCCCCCCCACCCCCCCCCCCCCCCACCCCCCCCCCCCCCCACCCCCCCCCCCCCCCACCCCCCCCCCCCCCCACCCCCCCCCCCCCCCACCCCCCCCCCCCCCCACCCCCCCCCCCCCCCACCCCCCCCCCCCCCCACCCCCCCCCCCCCCCACCCCCCCCCCCCCCCACCCCCCCCCCCCCCCACCCCCCCCCCCCCCCACCCCCCCCCCCCCCCACCCCCCCCCCCCCCCACCCCCCCCCCCCCCCACCCCCCCCCCCCCCCACCCCCCCCCCCCCCCACCCCCCCCCCCCCCCACCCCCCCCCCCCCCCACCCCCCCCCCCCCCCACCCCCCCCCCCCCCCACCCCCCCCCCCCCCCACCCCCCCCCCCCCCCACCCACATTTGATGGGTCCAACAATAAAATAAAAATGTGCTTATCACTAAACTCCACAAGCAAAATCATAACTAAATCAACATTCCAATTACAGTAGATGTGAAAAAATTAAATCAACTAACACATCCATGTGAGAGGTTATCCTTTTCCATGAGTTAAAAGAAAAAAAAAAAAGGTAATGACTGATTCGTAATTAATCTTCAGTAGGTTCTCCAGTTTCGAATTTTCTTTCTCCCATTAGGTGTGTGTCATAAGTGCATTGTCATGAAATGCTAAACGATTATGTATATATGCACCAAAATAAAGACCATAGATTGGAAACATTAGAATATAAATTGGATGTATGCAACAATGTGAGGAATAGAGAGAAAATAGGGTGATTTCCTACTGTCGGAGAAAACTCATCCTTATAAGTTTATGTCATCAATTAACAATATGTACAATCAATTTCTCCATCATTTTTTCACCCTTCAACATTCACCAAAAATACTCATTAGATCCATTCAATATTTACAGTCATAGTAACTAGATAAAAACTTCATTATGTAATCATGATAATCCTATATATTTCATGCACTTTTCAACTTCCAATAAAATATTAATAACTCAAATTATTCAAATATTTCTTCGCACCGTATAAATTGTTATTTAATGTCCATCATAAAATGGCTCATTACTAACCCGCTCATGTGGTGTTAAAAAGTTTGGAGCTGGATTTTGTTGATGGAAGTTTGGAGGTGTAACTTTATTAGCACTTTTTGGCTGTTCACGTGTGATGTTAGGAAGATTTGCAACCTGTCAATCATTGCAGTCCAAGGAAAATATCAAATTACAGTAGAATACATGATTAGTCATAGAAAACTTAAGTAATGTAAATGAACTTGAAAACCTGTTCTCCAAGTGATGGAACACTAGATAAAGCTGCTTGTAGAGTAGCAGGATCGACCAAAGACACAAAATAATCCAAGTTTAATTTCATATTGTTAACTTCATCTTTAAAATTCTGCTCGCATCTCATTTATCATCCGTTCTTTTTCCTCATCCAACTCTTTCTTTTGATTATTTAACTCCATTTTCATTTGTTCAATCTTTATACTTCAAAGGCTAGTTCATTCTTAAGTTCCCGAAATTCCTCTATCTTTTCAGCAATATGAGTAGTTGGAGCGTTTGATGCCAATGAATCACGCAACTTACTGCGAGTAACTCCTCGATCCGTACATCTACCACGACCTTGGGGATCTTACCTAAAGCATTTATGAATATGTCATCTTTAAATTCTTCAGTACACTCTGATTCAGGCTTCCTTGAACTCTTCATTAATTCCTTGCTGACAAAGTTAGTCAACTTTAAGTAGGATATTGAGAATAAATATTATACGAGAGTTCTTTAAAAAATAAACAGAATATGGAACTAACTATCAATTTAGCAGTCTCTTGATCAACATTAATTCCTTTCCCACAAGAGCGAGATTCAATCAAAACATCTAGTTTTGTGGTACTTTTTCCTTCCCGTCGCATCTGGGACAAACTGAATAATGATAAGAAGAAATAGAACTCATAATCACATATTAAATCATTTCAAAGAGTTACAATGAGAAAGAAATTCATAACTTTTCCTTTAAAAAAGGGAATGCCAATTTGCCAGTACGATGGATATGCTTCTTTTTAGCTCTATTAGCCATATTTTTCTTTGCTATTTCCTACATAAATATGAAAGAAATTATATACACCTAATATAAAACAAAACAAAAAGAATACAGAAGATGTTATATCATAAGAAACTTAACATTTTCTTCTTCCCAATAGAGCATCAATTCTGACAATTGATCCAAATCCACTTGTTCTTTTATCAACTTCTGAATTTTGTGATTTGGATCTTTTTGGTATGGGGTAAAACACATTGCCTTCAAACGAGATTTCCAATCTCTCCACAGATCATTTAAGGTACGAGGAACTATTTTTTTAGCCTCAGGAGAAAGTGTAGTATTAACCTCAACTTCCCTCCATATGGTATCATGCTTGTCTTCGGGCATGTCAGACCATCTTGCATAATTCAAAGACAAATAACTTCCAATCCGTGCTAGTGCCCCTAATGCACTAACAAACTTATTGTATTGTTCTATAGGGTCAATCATCTGCCCTTCCTCATTAAGGGTAATTTGAAGCTTGACTCCTGAATTCCATTCATCAGGCAATTTACCCGGACCTCGACCTTCACCTTTTGTAGCTCGATTGTTTATATCAATACCTATCAAACAATGTTTAATATTATTATAGTTGTAGATAAACCTTCAGTTCCTTTCTAAAAAAGACACATAAATATTAATTATCAATGAATCAATATACCTGTTTTTAATATGCTTTGTTGTGATTCAAAACTTCCTTGATATTGATTTTGAGACGAAATCCATGCATAAGTTGAGACTGAGACTGGGCTTGATACACATTTTGTACGGAAGAACTTGTTTGAGCTCGCCTCATTTGAGTTTGTGGCTGAAGAGGTGGTGTAGACATCTCATGCAAATTGGCACCATCTGCCGTATCGCTCTTTTCACGTAGTATATCCCCTATTTTGGTTCCACGTGGCCTCATCCTTCCTTTAGTTCATGACAAAATTTGCAAAAAACAATGATTAGCAACAATACAAGTTATTAATCACTAATGTTTTATAACTTTTTAAGTATGATAAAATCTAACGTAAAAAATATTAAATGTATAATCAATATTAATAATGAACGTGTTGAAAGATGGAGATAAAAGTTTATAATATAAATCTTATTAAAAATAAAAAATCACACAAGACATATAAAACAAAAGTAATCATTCTCTTAATAATCAAAAAATTGATCCAATACAACTCATTGATCATGATAATATTCATCCATCTCCTCGTTATCATCTTCATCAACTATAATTCCATCTATTCCTTGTCTGACCCAAGAAACTTCTTCATCATTATTTGGAACACGATCATCTGAATATTGATTGTTATATGGCTCAGCTTGAGAACTTGAATAAATATCAAAATTATCTCTTGGAGACATTGTCACCACATCATTCCAATTGGCTTGCAAAGGGTCGGGAACATACCAAACTTGGTATGCCTGACATGATAGGATAAAAGGTTCATCTGTTGGTATGTTATTCTTGTACAATAAGTGATTGAAGTTAACTAACGTAAACTTATACTCATCTTGCTTGACCCCTTTTTCATTATCGAACCAATCACACTTGAACATTATGTACTTGATGTCATTTGTGTATCGGATTTTTATTATATCTGTTAGAACTCCATAGTAGCATACTTCTCCAGATTGAGGTCTTGTATCTTTCGTACTTGAGTAATTTCTAGTATCAGCTTTAAGCACAACTCCGCTGTTTTAGGTGGCTTTAGTTTCATCATTACTCTTACTACGAAATCGAAATCCTCTAATTATGCATGCTTTGTATCTCCTACCATGACGTATGGGACCTTCAACCAATCTCCTAACCAGTTCTGGAACTTGAGCACCAAACACAATCGACATATTGTGTACCTAGTTTTATAAAAAAATGAAAAATTATTATTCAATTAATGAGTATAATACATGGCTTATTATATATTTATTTCACTTACATATGATTTAAGCCACTAATGGAAAGTTTAATTATGAATACGATCAATTTCCCAAGGTCTTGCGCGAGGTTTGTCTCTCACGAGTTCTGCCACATGCATGTCATGAAATGGCTGAACTTCATCTGTATTTGCTAATATATATCGATGCATTTGAAGCATACTGACATGTTCTATCATGAATCTCTCTCCTTTTTAGATGGCTCGACCGGTGCTCTCATCTCCATCACAATTTCTAGGCTGACGATTATGTTTTGTTTCAACATCCTTTAGATATCTTGAACAAAAATTCATGCACTCATCCATTAGATAGCCTTGAGCAATGGAACCCTCTGGATAAGCTCTATTTCTCACATACTTTTTCAGGGTAAGAAGGGATCTGAAAAATAGATAAAAGTTAGCATACATGGAAATTATTTATTACTGAATTATTGGATTACTTAAAAGGTAAAAAAAATTAAAGGCACACCTTTCCACGGGATACATCCATCGACACTGTACCGGACTAGATGTATGGGTAGATGTTCTATAATATCAAAAAATGATGAAGGATCTTCTCAAAGTGGCAAAGTGGCAACGCTATGCGATCTTGAAGCTTTTCCAAATATGATATGCTATTTGTTGTGGAGCATAATTTTCTAAAAAGAATTCCTAGCTCAATTAGTGCATCAACCGCATTCTTAGGTAATGTTCTTCGTATAGCAAGCAGTATCAGTTGTTCTATGAGTATGTGATTGTCATGACTTTTGAGACCTCATATGGTCTGCTCCTTAATATGTACACGACGTGATATGTTGGATGCATACCCATCAGGTGCTTTCATACTTTTCAAGACTCTAAAAAATGTATCTTTGTCCGTCTGACCCATTGTGAAGGGTGCAGGAGGCAAGTAAAGTTTCCCACGACCCTTTTCAATGGGGTGTAATGGTTCCCTTAAGTTATCTTTCTAAAGGTCTTTCCTAGCATTCAAATTATCCTTCCTTCGTTTTTTGTCTCCTAATATTGTCCAGAGTAAATTATCACAAACATTTTTCTCTATGTGCAAGACATCTAAGTTGTGCTTAACCAAATTGTCAGCCCAATATGGAAGTACGTAGAAGATGCTTTTCTTCTTCCAAATTTGTCCTTCACATTTCTTTTTATATTCTGCTCTTTTGCGCTTTCTAAGATCTTCTTTTTTATACTCAGTAGCAACTCCATCTAACTCACTCAAGATACTTGTATTCTACATTGAAACATTTTCCATTTCCATTTCTATAGTTCCATCAAAAGATATTGTATCTCTACGATACCTATGTCCTCTAGGTAAGAAGCGACGATGGCGTGCATAACAATATTTACGACCATGTTTCAACCACTTGGATCGAGTGTCCTTACCACAGTTAGGGCATGCAAATGGACCTTTTGTACTGGATCCAGATAACCAGTGGCGTACCCAGGATATAATTTCACCGGGGTCCATGTATTAAGTATCATTTTTGTGGTATATTTCGGTCAATCAAATATATTAGAATTTTTTCAGGATGTTTTGAAAATTTTCGAGAAACTTTTGAAAAAATTGTAAATCAAAAAATACATTAATTAAACTAGAAACTAACTATATATTTTATCGTTTCGGTTGACTCAAAATTTTTTTTTTGATTTTTTGATGGAAATATATTGAAACATTTTTTCGATGTTTCGGTTGACTTCACAATCAATTTTTGTTCTTTTAATATGAAAAACCTAATCCAATAAACATGATTTGATAACATCTTTCTTTTTGAATGAGTTTATTTGTGGGGATAAAATTTTAGAAATAAAGATGAAATAGTTGTGAAGTTTGTATGATTTTTTATATGGAAAAGGTATCTCCCAATCCCAGAAATTGGGATTTGTCTTTTACTACTAATTTATTAATTCCTAAAAAATTATTAGTGAAAGATTAATATATATTTTCATTAAAATATGGCCCCAATAGCATAATAGTAATGAATTAAATAATTTTGGAAGTTTTTATTTTTCATCCTACAGAAAAGCTAAATTGGTGTGAACGGTTGCTGTGTATGAGAATTAAATTTATTTTTTTAATTGAATAATAGTGAACCTCTGGTTCACCCGATTTGCTGGTTTCATCGGTTTTTGGCCTGTTTTCACCGGTTCATACTGGTCCAAAAGTCTGCTGGTTTTAGGGGGTCAATCGGATCGGACTTGTGTCCGGTTAGTGGTTAAACCGGGTCGACCGGCCGGTCCGGATTTCAAAACACTGCTTAAAATGTAGTCTATGTGAACAGAATGAAGAAATCTGTACATTAACTGCACTTTTTTAACTTTTCACTCAGAATCGATCAACAATTGCTTTGCAGATTACAGCCAAATCAATCATGGAATCCTTCAATCCAAACAAACATCTCAAAGAACAGTAAGCATTTTGTTTATTTCCTGCAACTATTCTAGAGTTTTGGTACTTACATATATAATTCACTTGCAGATTCGTCAGCAATTTAACAGGATCATCCATTCTCGAAATATTCTCTCTCATCACAACTTTGTCGGTGAGAAGTAAACCCTAGCTTTTCTTTTGTTTCTATTTATTTTAATCTCAAATTGAAAATAATGTTTCTGTTATATCAGGTTTTGATTCTTATTAGACACTGCATCGAATTCAATTGCCTCACTTCCGGTAATTATATTCTAGTATTCTACAACTTTTGTTTCCAAAACAATTTATGCAGCTACTGACTTAATAAAGTCAATTATTGTTTCCTTGTTTCTTTAATCAGGTCGTGTTAAGAAAGACGATAATGCTAACGATAATGCTACTGTTAGTAATAATAATTTCGGAGCTTATATGGTGGCGTTGATTGTCGATTGTTTCTTCATTGTTGTTCCGTACATTTTATGTATGACTGTAAGTAATTTTGATCTGAAAAGTTACATTTTGCACTTAACTGTGTTCTAGGTTAATCTATGTGTGATTAGCTCCTGTTTCAGGAGTATGAGTATATGGTATATAAGGATAAAGTTTTCCAGAGTATGTTTCCTTCTTTCCGTCATGTTAGAATATAATTGGTGATGTGGGGAGACTTGTTTCAAATGAATTTTAAAAGCAGGGCATGAGACAGAAGCGTTATGCTTATTATTTACAGTTTGTGTTTAGAAGTATCAATTCATGTACACCTTCGAACTATGCTTGACTGGTTGAATATTTCTAGAGGCAAATGAAAATCAAAACCACAAATTATGATTGGGACATCATAGATAATGTAAGTGGATGTGCAAAAAGTAGATAAAGTGGTTCTGTTTTTTTACTTAGAAATAAGATATTGCACTAAGCATTTGAAAGAAGTATCTAGTGGATTCCAAGTCCCAGCCATAAGATATAGAAATACTTAACTTGCTTCTATGCCAAGAAAAGTCTTTTGTCGAACATTCATCTTATTTCATCTTGTTGCTCAATGAGTCAAGTCCCTATATGTGGTCAATTATGGAATATGGAACCTTAGGATATAAAGGACATTTAATATATATGACGGGTACCTTTGATTTAGAGCCTATTCATTAAGATGTCTTCAAGAAAATCAAATGCCTTTCCTTATTGTCTAAAGGTGCTTTAACTGTGTCATGTCTTGAAATGAGTCTTGAGTTGCCAAAATTTATTCTGCAAGGTAATTACTATGCTCCAACAATGTAAATCACCTGAGCATTTTATGGATGTGTAGGATTTTAGAGACAAAGCAGAAATGAAATGCATGTAGATTTCCATACATAGTGATATATATAAAAAGGTTAGATGTTTCCTTTTTAACAAACCTGTAGGCTCTTTCCAGTTATTTTAGCTGATAAAAATTATTAGCCAATGACAGGTTTTGGCAGAGTGGACTTATGGGAGCACAATGTTAGTATTTCTTCTGCTGCTTTTCATTGTGTCATTTAAAAGGTATGAGCTATAAATATTTCTATTTGTGTTTTTTGGTAGAATTCTGAAAAGCTTTTTCTACAAATTGTATGAAAAGCTTTACTCATGGGATAATTACTTGATGTATGTGTAATCTTTTGCACAGAAATGGATCTTCATTCCTGCAGGAAGGTGGTGTAGATTCTATTAGGGGAAACATCTCATCTTATAGGGTAGCCATGGTATGTGTTACATGGCCAATTTGTTCAACATTCCTTGTTAGAATAAGATTTTGATATATATACATATATATATTGAAATGTTATGGCGAAAAGAACAACTTCTACAGATGCTTGGTACATGCATCTCTATTCTGGCTGTTGATTTCAAGATATTTCCCAGAAGATATGCTAAAACAGAAACCTTCGGCACTAGCTTGGTAAAAATAATCATGCTTTTTCATAGTTCTTATTTCTATCTTTTCAGTGTATTCATTTATAAGTTTGTCCTTTTTTATAGTTATTTATATAAATCACTATTATGCTCGAGTATAGTGTCATACAACTTTGTTTTCATATTTGCATTATGCATCTTCTTAGATGCTACTGAATTAAGTTTATACTAAGCTTGTATTTACACGTGTACGTATGCAAAAGTTTTATCTGGTTTGAGGCTTTTGCTTGTAGTAACTTCTGAACCCATCTTGAATAAATTTTAGCTGAGGTGAGCATGGATTAGCATGAAGGAAGTATAGCCTGTATGTACTTGTATAGTGGTATGACGCTTCACTATGACTCTGTTTTGGTTGGTCTAGGACCATACCATCCATTATGTATATCAATTAGCTCTGAGTCAAGTTTTAAGGAGTTCGAGTAATTTACCATTCTTTGCCAATCTAGTATTATTCAGATGCAAAACAAGGGTCAAAGAATGACTTATTATATAGCCTCAACAAACTAAAAAAATTATGCATGCCAATGTGTTGTACTTGTATGAGATAAAGTATACTTTGCAGGGATTCAATAATGTTTCTGAACTTATCTTGCTGATAAGGCATCGCTTCGTCCGAATGTGGAGTGAATACTTCTTAAGTTGTTAGTCCTATATTGTACCTGGGTTCTTACCCAAAATTCTTTCTTAGGATTTTTGTACTTCCATATGGTCCTCCTGAATGACTTAATGTCATGGAAAATTAAAATTGTGAACTCTAGGTATATTATCTTAGCAATCATAGCAAATTCAAGTAACATGTCTTAATCTTATTGTACTTCCATATGGTCCTCCTAAATGACTTCATGTCATTGAAAATTAAATTTGTGTTAACAATGTAAAATATCTTAGCAGTCATCAAAACATAACAAATTCAAGTAACATGTCTTTATCTTATTATGTGTGAGCTGGCCTACATGTAATTATCTTTTGACTGCATCAGATGGATCTTGGGGTTGGCTCATTCGTAGTAGCAAATTCATTGGTGTCAAGACAGGCACGTGGCATCTCAAATATGTAAGTATAGTTTTATTTGTTTATCTTGTGTAATTGTAGTTTTTCTTTAGATGGTTCTGATGCAAAGTTAACCTATATTCTGTTGAACTTGTTGGCATGTTTATTACAAGTGTGTTGCTTGAGATTTGAATTTATCCAGGGTGCTATCCAAATATTAATTTTTGAATTATGTAAACTTAGTCCTGTATATTGGTATGTGTCAAAAAATGAAAAAGGAGTAATGATCTTTTCTGTTCCTTCAAGCTCTCAGAATATTAGTAAGTATAAGGGCAAATTAAGTTGTTTCTTATACTGAGGTCCTGACTGCTTGCTATTCTCCTGAAAAAATAAAATCCTCTGCAACATTGTGTATCTTTTGTTGGATGTGCTTCTAGGGAAGGAAAGATTAAGAAGTTTATTTATTCTTTCTATATGTGGTGGTTAAATACTATGTGTTGGATCTTCTTAAGCATTATTTCTCGAGTATCAAGGCCTTCTTCTTCCTCTTGTTATTTTATTTATTAGGTCATTTTTGTTCTTCATAAAAGTAAGTATTATATATCAGTCTATTATTCATAAGGGTTCATTCTTAATTCTCTTTTCTCTCTATCCAGTTGCCATATCATGGTTCATTACTAAATCATTTATAAAAACTAAAATGAGTGTATTTGTCTAATGTCTTAGATGTCATTCTTTCTTCTATTTACCAATCTCCTTCTAGGTACGACAACATCCTTGTGTCATGCTTGTGGTGAACAATTTGATGATTTTCTTCTTTCATGTTTTTACCTATTAATCACAATTCCTCTTTTGTGCTATATAACCTATTATGCAACTGGTACATCTGGTTCACAATATAGTTTGTCAAAACCCGAACTTCTTTATATCTTGAATCGTGATGAAGAAAGGCATAGGAGAAGCAGAATCAACAAACACTGTCGCCTTTTCTCTGCTAGCGAACTAATTAAAATCATATCTTATAGTTCATAGAAGTTGACCCTTTTTCATGGAACAGTATTTTGCTCGTCGCAATCCAAGGTTCAATCAACTGAAGTTGGGTCTGATATACCACCAGATAATACTTTTCAGTTGCGTATTTTGCTGAGTTGTCATTATTCAGGATCTTATATTTCTTGTTATCCTTGTAATTCCAGGACATTGAGAAATGCTCTCTATTCAACTAGTCCATTAATTATTCTAGGGATTGCTCGACTTATTTCCACCTCAAGTGTGAATTATCAGGTACATTAGTTTGTATCTTTCATCTTCTTTACTATATTGCTTAGTATATATGGATGTGATCTTTGTGTACCAAACTTATGTGAACTCTTTTCATGTGCAAATTCAAATTAAATGTAAAAATAGTTTCGGATATTGCTTAGTATATATGGATGTGATTTTTGTTCTTGATCATCATTTTTCTAATTCCATATTTCTATAATTTTTTTTACCATGCAATTTTCATTTCCAAAGATTTAGGTTTTTCTTTGTGTTCCGCTCGCAGGTTCATGTGGGTGAATATGGTGTCCATTGGAATTTCTTTTTCACTCTAGCTGCTGTGGCTATTCTCACGTCAATTATTAATGTTCCTCCTAATTATTGTGGCTTTCTAGGTTCCTTTATCCTTATTGGTATGCTGTATAAATTCTGTTCTTACTTTATGCCCCATTGGCATTCACTGTTGAATTGCTTATTTAACATGGTTGAACTTCTGTATGATATCAGGGTACCAAACTTTATTATTATGTGGATTGAATGATTATCTGCTTTCTGAGAACAGGGGAACCGACATTATCAGTCAAAACAAGGAGGGAATATTTAGCATTTTTGGTAAGGACCGTAAGGTGTTTGGAATTACAGTTCATATATCCGTTTTTTGTTTTTTGAAAAGTATCTTATTTCATTGTTCTTCTCACCTTTCGGAGATGGTGAGAAGTTGAAGATTTGGGGGTTGGCAGGGGGTGGGGGGTGGATGGGCTTAGACTGAGCACTATGTTATTCGTCTAAAATTGTTTCATTTAGTTAAGTTACACCCACCGACTTATCCTAGATATTTAGGTCAATCTAGATCCTCTCATTATGTTTGTAAAAGTTAAAGAATCATTTTTGTAAGATATAGGATATATTTTTTTTATTTATAAACAAATATGATTTGCCATCCTGTCAAACATCTAAATCTGATGAAGTATGAAAAATGTGTAATTGCATCCACTTAGCAATATATATAAATTATATAAACTATATTCCAGCTATATGTTCTTTTACAATATAATCTTACTTTAGTAGCCATCCTTAAATTGTTCTTACTTTGTTAGTTATGGATGAGAGATAGAGTGGTTTATGAATCTACTCAGACAAGAGTAGTTATGCAATTGCTACCTATCAATCAGGCAGGCAAAGGGAAAACAACGACTGCCCACTATCGAGTCTGATAATTTATTAGCAGAGTCCATTTTTATGCAGTTGCTATCTATGAACGGGGCAGGCAAATAGTGTATAATGACTTGCCACGAGTCGGGTTTAATGTTTTATGAGCTCACTTAAGGATAAGACCTGTTTTTGGAGCTCTTTTGTTGTTCGTATTTTATTTTTTAAAATTAATAGTAGTATCCTTTGGTAATTTAGATATTGAGTGAAGCAAGGTGATTTCTTGACTAAATGTTTTTTTTTCTTAACCTTAGCATCATTTACTTCATAGAGAACCTGATCTTAAACTTACCCTTACAATCAAAATCCAATTAAGCTGACTACTAATGTGTGGAAATTGCCAGGTCAAGTTAATCTACAAAGGCACTTCCTTTTGAGTTAAGAAGTATCAATGACTTCCTCAAAGATTATGTTTTCTTAACCTTCTCTAGACTTTGGGTCACTTATTCTTTTATCCAGATTCCTCCTTAAAACTTGTATTATAGCATGTGTAGGATAGATGGATTGTTTTACTGGAGTAGGTGTATTATTTTGCTGATCGTGCCTATACTTCTTCCTAAACTATATAATAGGAGCTTCAACCTCAATTTAAACTTAAACGTCTATCCACTTTCTAGCTTGAGATCTCAATGAAGAGCCCTTTGTCCTGAACTTTGGCTATCTTATCTCATTAGCGACCCATTGCTTTGTTCTAGCATGAAGAATCCAAAAATTTCCTTGGATGATATAATATGCAATGTCTTGTTCAAGTTACTGCTTATTTGACATCGAGTTTACTAATAGCGTCAAAGTTTGTGGTTTAGTCTTTGCAGAAATTTGATTGCATGAATATGAAAAGAATAATTTGACATCTAACTTACCTGGAAGCACAGCAGAAATTGCAACCTTGAGCTAAAATGTAGTGATTAAAGTTGTATCGCATAGATTCATGTAACAAAATAAATGTGATTTTAATAATTAAGTTTTTTCCTGTAAAGCTACTTTTGACAATGGTTGTAGTTTTAAATGTTTTTTCTTGCTTTAGGGTATTGGGGTATGTACCTTGTTGGTGTTCGAGTTGGAAGCTATCTGTTCTTTGGACACAAAACTGATGTAAGAACAAAAACATGGACTAGGACTAGAGTTTGGGCTCTTTGCCTTTTATTTTGGTAAGAAAAATGCGTTGTAGTTTCAGTACATTCATCATTTATTATAAAATTGATTTGATAGCTTTGTAGTTTGGTTTCCTTATGCCTCAGGTCGATATCTTTGCTTCTAGACTGGCAAGTTGAAAGAGTATCTCGAAGAATGGTAAATTGCCTCAGTTACTTTGACTAATTACTACTTTTCACATATTTAATCAAGTTCCATCTTTCACGCTTAAAATGCAAAAAATCGGTAGTTGTTAATGTCTCTTACCAGGAAAATAACTTTGAGATTTCTTTGCAGTGCAACTTAGCATATGTTTCTCTTGTTTGGGCCATCAGCCTTCAGGTAACCACATTCTTATTGGCTAAATGAGAATAATATGGCTAAAGTGCACATGGCGTCAAGCCTTAACAAATTATTATTATTGTCTTTGCATATACATTCTGGCGGAAATTAAGGTCAAGCCCTACTAGTACTACTTAATAATAATGATATCCATGTATGAAAAAGAACAATAATGATCACCCTAACTCAGAAAGAGATATTCGTGTACTTAAGTGTTGGAGGCGAGCTTTTCTAGACATTAAGTTCATCATTTTGGTTAAAAGGATAGTCCAGAATAGCTACCTAAGAATTTGATATTCATATAAAATCAAAATAATCCATACAAGTGCTTGGATTTTTTATGTCGAGTTTGGAGATCCATAACTCCCTTAATCCAAATGAGGCTTTAGAATTTTGCACAAGGCAGACATATTTTATCTAGTAATTTCTGATACCTCTAATCGTGTCGGTTTGAGAGAGGCAGTGGAAAATATAGTCTTGAAAAGGTGACCTTTAGATACAAATTGTGTAGATGGATGTGGATACACATAGGTTTGCTTATATGTAATTACATTTCCTTATGGTGTATGCCCATTTATTGTCGTCTAAGTTGCAGTTTGCCCCAATTTATTTGAAACTGAACTTTTTGAGGCTTGAACATTATTAATTCCATCGTGAAAGTTTGTCACCTTCTCGTTTGCTTAATGATTCTATTGAAAATCATATGGTTATCTAGATATAGTTTGGCGGGTAACGTTAGTGGAATAGTAATCGTTTATGCATTTTCTTTACCGTGTCAATTTAGCAATGACGAATCTAACTTTCAGGTACTAGCTATTCTGATGCTATCTGATTATGTACCGGGACGTAAAACTTCAGCTCTGGAAGAGGCAATTGATCGAAATTTACTGGCATATTTTCTTCTGGTAAGAGAAAGTGCCCAAATTCTTTACTGTGCTTGGTTTCAAACCGGAGACACTTATATGATTTTTCTTAACGTGTGCAGGCCAATGTCCTTACGGGATTGGTGAACTTGTCTGTCGACACCCTATCGGTATCCTCTATAGCAGCTCTAGCTATCTTGTTTGCGTATGCATTAGTGTTATCTTTAGCTGTTGGATGTGCAAGTTTTATGGGCATTAAGTTTAAGTTTTGGTAGCAAAATATTCTGCATGATGGGATCGTTTTTTTCAGAAGAAGATTTGAATTTTGACATGTAGCAACTAAAAATTTGTTATTTTAGTCGAGAAAAAGAATTTACTACTCATTATTCAAAATGTTTGTAGCATAAGTTATAATGAGTTTCCTAGTTTATCGCGTTGATCGCATTAAAACCACGTTTCTCTTAGAGCATCTCCAACCCACTGGGCTTTCACAGCCTAGGGCTGTCAATCTCCACCCGGGTAAATATGCACCCCCTGGGCACCATCTCCAACCGTCAGGGCTAACAATACCAATTAATTAAAAAAAAAAACACTTCCCCACTCTCACCTATATTATCAATAATAATAATAATAATAATAATAATAATAATAGATAATATTAATAATAAATATGAAAATGAATAATAATAACTGTAGAGACAATAAATGAATAATAATGTAGAGACAATATTAATAAAATTAAGCATCGGGAACAAAAAAAACAACAACGATTACACGGAAACAACAATGAAATTGCAACGATGGAAACAACATAGAAAATGCAACAATACAACAATGTAAACAACAGGAAAAATGCAACAATGATTAGGCGTTGGGAAAATAATCAAAATCGTTGTTTCCTGGATTAGACGACCCTCCTCCAAATAAGTCTTTTCGAAGTTGGTTTTGTTGTATATGTTTCCTTTTATGCTTAAATAAAGCTTTTGTATTTGGAGTGAAGGTAGATGTATCCATTGTCAAAATTTTCAAATCGTTCTCCTCCTCTTTCATCGACATTAACTCAACGTGCCTTCTAACACGTCCTTCTTCCATCATGCGATGTGTTTCGTTTGTTTCTCGAATGCTTTGAGAATATGAATCTAAAGAGACATGATTAGAAGAGGCCTTGGCCTTTCCTTTTTTTGCTTTTTTAATTCCCACTGGTCTCCCTGATGTAGTTTCTTCACTTGGAGTCCCCTGGCTAGAAGGTGTATCCAATGGAATCTTCTCAGATGTAAAGTTAAAATACGAAGTATAATCTGGTGGTGGAGACTCCATTTGTTGGGAGGAAAAGTGCGATGATTGCATTTGTAATGGATCCGGCCCAATTTGCGTTTGAGTTGGAGCGGAATACGAAATCCAATCTTGCAAAATTGCCCAGTGGTATAAAGTAAAAGTCAAGCCATGTTGGTTCCTAAATATTGCGTGTGCCATTCCTTGCTACAAAGATAAATTGAGAGTTAATATATGTCATATAACTGAGTATGAAATACTAAAGTCTGAAAACTTACCTCGTCTTGAAGGTTGGTTCCACTTGCATACACTCTTTGTGCTTCAGTGAGTGCAGAACACCATTTGTTGCAATCTCGATAGATTACCTTCTTCCATCGGCACATTATTGCTTCTTTGGATCGACGTTCAGTCTGGATGCCTTAAGACGCGATTATTTCATACATTGTGTCGATGACATTATTCCATAAACCCTTCTCTTTTTGCTTATTTCCGTGGATTGGATCCTCGGAATGTTGGATGTATGATCTGCAAAGAGCTTCATCCTCGTATGTGTGCCAATTTTTCTTAGGAGTCATGGAGAGATGAATGATAATTTTCTTAGAAGAGGACTAAATTAATGTATATATGTATTTTCTTGGAAGATAGGAATAGAGTTGTGGATAAAAGAGATTCTAGCCATCTCTATAAATAGAGAAGCCTGAGATTATGTTCTTACTAAACAACAATAAAACAGAGTCACGAGATTTTTTTTTACAAATATTAAACTATTCACTATGCACTATGCACTATTCACTATGCATTATACACAGAGTCATGGGATTTCAAATTAAAGCCTGAGGTTTTTGCTGTCAATTTGACAGAGAGTCACGGGATTTTAATAATTAAAGCCTGAGGTTTTTGCTGTAAATTTGACAGAGTCACGGGATTTCAAATTAAAGGCTGAGGTTTTTGCTGTCAATTTGACAGAGTCACGGGATGGATTTCAAATTAAAGCCTGAGGTTTTTGCTGTAAATTTGACAGAGTCACGGGATTTCAAATTAAAGCTTGAGGTTTTTGCTGTAAATTTGATAGAGTAACGGGATTTCAAATTAAAGCCTGAGGTTTTTGTTGTCAATTTGACAGAGTCACGGGTTTTCAAATTAAAGCCTGAGGTTTTGCAGTCAATTTGACAGAGTCACGGGACTTCCATCTCCAAATTTCACCAACTTATAAAAAGCCACCTATTGGACTATTTTCTTTTCAAGACTTTCATTACTTTCATCATATTTCAAAACTTCATCATATTTGAAAGCTACTCACCAACAATTTCTTTAAAAAAAAAAATGAGTCCACCCTTTGGTGATTTTGGTTCGAGTTCCAATAATAATGATTTTTATGATTAATATTTACAAGAGCTTCGGGAACAGGAAGATGCAGCTGAGGTCGAATTTCATAACCAAATTGAAATTGGGAAGCGATTCATTGATCAACATGCACTCGACTTTCTACACGAACAACATGTACATGGTGGCTCTGTTCATGGGCGTTTGTATAAACCTCGGGACAGAAAAGCTAAGTACTTAGACCTCATGCGAGATTACTTCGTCGAGAGGCCGATTTATACATATCAAGACTTCCGACATCAGTTCCGGATGAAGCGTCCCCTATTCTATCGGGTGCTTGCTGATTGCGAGCGAGAAAATCCATATTTTCGGAGAAAAAAATTTATAGTAGTGGACGAGCAGGGTTTGAACCTATCGTCAAAATTTCGTGTGCTATACGTATGTTGGCTTATGCAATCCTAGCTGACTGCATGGACGATAAATTCGGTATCGGCGAGACGACTGCAGTCGAGACAATGCGCCAGTTTTGCAAAACCATTTTACGGGTACATAAAGAAGTGTACCTTCGTGAACCAAATGATGGCGATCTTGAGAGGCTTCTTCGCAAGGAGGAACGACGTTCCAAGAATGATCGGGTCATTAGATTGCATGCATTGGACGTAGAAAAATTGTCCAACGGCATGACAAGGGAGCTTTTCCGGTAGAACCCGAAAACCCACAATCGTTCTGGAAACAGTGGTGTCGTTCGACACTTGGATATGGGACGCCTTCTTTGGCGTACCCCGCGCCCAAAATGATATCACCGTCCTTGGTCGTTCACCCTTGTTCGACAATCTTGCTCAAGGAATTGCCCCAAAAGTTCATATAAGGTAAATGATAGGGATCACTACATGATGTACTATCTCGCCGATGGGATATATCCAAAATGGGGAACGTTAGTCCAAGCCATTAGGCAACCGCGGGGAAACAAAGAGGCTCTATTCACTAAGCTACAAGAATCATACCGAAAGGATGTTGAACGAGCCTTTGGAATTCTTCAAAGTCGTTTTGCCATTGTAAAGTAGCCGGGAGGGGTTGGCATCCAGAGGACCTACGTGACATTATGTTGACGTGTATCATACTTCACAATATGATTATGGAGGACGAAAGAGATGAATACAATGATTCCGACTCAGATGACGATGACACAGATTTATCTACATCTCGTAGGGCCCGTGCTAACATGTATCACAGACCTGCTAGAGATTACCAACCAAGAACAAGTGAAGATATATCCCTTGAAGATTATATGATGCGTCGTCACACAATACGATCATTAGAAGTCAATAAACAACTTCAAAAGGACTTAGTCGCTCATGCGTGGGCCTTTCATCGTCGTCGTAATTAAATTCTCTGAATGTTTTTATTTATAAGTTCTTATAAGTTAGTATCTACATAATATGTAATTTCATTTAGTTATATAAGTTTTTATATGTATCTACGTACGTGTACCAATATTTGGCGTAATTTAATGCAAATATCATATTTCTACATTTTGTATATTTAACATTTATACTATATTAGAGATTAAATATAATTTAAATATTTCAAATCAAATTTTAAATGTGGTTAGATAAATTTTACTTTTGTAGACAAATATATTTATACAAAATTAGTAATGGATAAGGGTTTTATTATACTATAATGTTGTTAAATTTTACTTTCATAGAAAAATTTATAAATTTAAAATTAAAACTAATAATGTTATATCTTTAATTTAAAACAAACTGTTATTAAACCTTACACAATTTTTATAATTAAATTTATATTCCATTTCTAGTTAATTAAATTAAACAAGGTGTTGTTAAATTTGTAGTTAATTTTTTCAATTTTTAATTTTTTTTATTAAAAATTTGTAAGGGACGCTCTAACATAGCCAGGGTTGTGCCCAAGGTTTTCAACAGCCAATCTGCACCTCCTAGACGGTTGGAGACCATCCAGGGTACAGCCCTAGGGCCATCTCCAACCTACACACCCACCCCATGGTGGGTTGGAAATGGCCTTATAATTTCTGAGTGACTTTTAGCTCTCAAAAATCTAATCAATTTGACTTTTCCGTTAAAAATGAAAGTACCAAAAGTGTTAAGAGTCATTTTAGATTATGGTACTAAATGTGCATATTATGTAAAACTTGGTATCATAAGTGGCAAATAGTATAAAGTTTGGTTAAAAAAAAAAAAAAAAAAAAAAAAAAAAAAAAGACATTTCTCTCATTACGTTAAGATATAAGAGATGGGTTTTTTTTTCTTCTTAATCGGTTTTCATTACATAAATTAAACGAAAAAGCTAAAGCAAAAGAAGGTTGGGAACCCCATCACAAATACAATTGATGGGTAGTAGGGCTGAAAATCAAACAAAACTATTCGATATTCAATTCGAGCTCGTTCGGTAAAAGCTTTTTTGAGTTCGGTTCGTCATACTAATCAAACAAGCTTGAACTTTTTCGTTCGATAACTTTTAAAGTTCGACTCGATAAGCTAAAAATTGATAAAATACATGAAAAATATCAAACTACTCGATACTCGGATCGAGCTTGTTTGATAAAAGCTCGTTTGAGCTCGACTCGTTTAACAATCAAACCAAACTCAAACACAAAATTTCAAGCTCGATAAAATTCAAAC
Source organism: Penstemon davidsonii (assembly GCA_034814905.1). Lineage (NCBI taxonomy): Eukaryota > Viridiplantae > Streptophyta > Magnoliopsida > Lamiales > Plantaginaceae > Penstemon > Penstemon davidsonii. The sequence goes on from JAYDYQ010002534.1 coordinate 28,452,337, forward strand.
CAAGCTTGAACATTGTGTCGTTCGACACGACTCGGTTCGATTACACCCCTTGGGTAAGGAGGGGTTTTTTGCTTTTGCACCCCCGAAATACGGGAAATAGGCACTTTGCATCCCCAATACATAAATTTAGCACTTTACACCCCCAAAATAGGAACAATTCAGCACTTTGCACCCTCTCTTATTTCTGACAAAGTTGACCACGGAGTAAAAAAATCTAGGGGCAAAATAGGTATTTTATTTTTGGATCTTGGGCACTTTGCACCCCCGAAACAGAATTAGCACTTATCACCCTCGAATTAAGAACAACTCAGCAACTTGCACCCCTAAAACACAAAATTAACTCTTAGAACCGTCAAATTAAGAAAAACTCAGTAACTAGCACCCCATCGTTTTTTCCCGCAGAGTTGACCACCGAGGTAAAAAAAAATAATCTAGGGGCAAAATAGGTAAATTTTTGGATCTTTGGCAATTTTTCTTTAATTACCATTTTTTCAAATGTCCTCAATAATTTCCAAAATAATTCAAAAAGTTTCTAAAAAGTTTTAATACATAAAATTTACCGAATCATATAACAAAAATAAAATTTAAATCCAAGTTTACAATATGGATATGTATATTGATGAAAAGAAAGATGGAGAGAAAAATTAATATTCTAGTATTCATAATCGTATTTTATAAATTTTAAGGAAAAAAGAAAATGAATTACCTATTTTACCCCTAGTTTTTTTTTACCGGATGGTCAACTCTGCCGGAAATAACGAGAGGTGCTACTTAGTGAGTTTTTCTTAATTTGAGAGTGCTAAGTGTTAATTTTATGTTTTGGGGGTGCAAAGTGCCCATTTATTATGTTTCGGGGGTGCAAGTTGCTGAGTTGTTCTTAATTCGATGGTGCTAAGTGCTAATTCTATTTCGGGGGTGCCAAGTGCTCATTTCTCGTGTTTAGGGGGTGCAAAGTGCCAAAGATCCTAAAATAAATAACCTATTTTGCCCCTATATTTTTTACTTCGGTGGTCAACTTTGTCGGAAAATAAAAGAGGGAGCAAAGTGTTGAATTGTTCCTATTTTGGGGATGTAAAGTGTTAAATCTGTGTTTCGGCGGTACAAAATGCCTATTTTCCATATTTTGTGGGTACAAAGTACAAAAAACCCGGTAGAGTCAAATGGCACATGACATTCCCAACCAAAAGTTTTTATCCAAAGTTCTAGATTACATTTTACATTCAATTTCGAAAAACGAAATGTATTTGGAGATGATTTGAATTTTGGAGAAGTGTTATAATATCATGAAAATATTACTTGATAATGATTGAAATAAAAAAATAAAAAAAATGTTAAAATCCTTGTTAGAAGGGCATTTTGGCATGCTGACATGTATAGTAACTTAACAAGATGGTTGTTATGAGTTACATCAATAACTTTTTCTTTTTTTTTTTTGGAGAATCTACATCAATAAAATTGGTCCGACATAATTAGTCATCAAGGGAAAAAATATGAGCTACTCATGAATTATTAGAAGCGGGTATGGTCTAGTTATTCGATGCATGCTCAAATTAGAGTAATATCAGTCCAAAATACATTTTCACATATTAGCCCTTTACCCATTTAGAAAAGAACACGTCAAAAGAAAGGTCGGTTGTATATTAACGGAAAATTCTTGTCCAAGCTCTGTCCATTCAACCACCAAACAAGTGTATTGCACTTGCTTATTGTGATAGGTTATCCTCCTGAGAGTTACATCAAATCCTAAAGCAAGTGTACTGCACTTACCATGTAGTTACTTTGGGTTCGGCCAAAACCCGATATGGATAAGAATTTCCCGTATACTAGCCACAAGGCGGGAAGATTGTCATTCTCTGGGAGGAAAAACTATTTGATGCCTTTGCTGCATGAGTGATGTGGTGCTACATGTGTGGAATACTAAATGTAATTCCTAAATTTAAAGCGAAGTTAACTCCATAATTGCATCTTTACTGTGTAATGGATAACAAAAATCAACTGAAATAAATTTCAACTATTTGTTGCACCATGTCATCTGTGCATGTGGATGAACCAAATAGTTTTGGGGGACATTCTTCTCCTGAAAGGGCTGTGGAGGCCCTTGCCCAACACTACTACGGACTTCGGTGAGGAAGAAGAAGAAATAAATAAAATTTAAGGAAAAATGAAAAGAATCTAATGGGAAAATTACATCACTCTTTATAATCATACATAAAACATATTCCTTATTTCCTTTTAACACAATACATCACAATCTACTTAATATTCTTATCTACAAAAAATCAATTTAATGGAATACATTAATCTCTTCTTTTATGTCCCCTGAAATTATTCAAAACAAGTAATTTTATACTTTAGTCATATCCCATCTTTTTAACTATATTTTTCTTTTAAAAAATTTATCCTATTAATAAAAATAAGTTTTCAAATGTGTCCATGTTCTTCTCCATAATTTTGGAGATTTGTTGTTCAAAAGTGCACACACAAACATAGTACTTCTTGAAAAAAAAAAAGAAATTCATCTCCAATGGATGTATATCATCATTGTTTCGTTCAGACAAAAGATATCAAAGGATATTATATAAGGGTTAATGATAATTTACTCCCTATGATATTTCAATTTAGCCTTCTGTAATTTGAAAAAGAACAATTTATCCCCTGTGAAAATTTTAATTATCCGCTTGAGCCAGAGAGTGTAACTTACTTTTCGAAATTGAGAGTGGGCATGAAAAATATTGCCACATTTATCATAATACAGGGGGTAAATTGCCACATTTATCGTAACATAGGGAGGTAAAGTGTCATATATAAAAATATCAGGAAGGCAATGTGAAACTTTTATAAAATTACAGAAGGTAAAATGCTCTTTTTCAAATCACACGAAGATAAATTAAACATTATGAATATCAAATGGGGTAAATTGCCGTTAACTCTATTATATAAGCAAAGATGAGTAGCAAAATCATCATATATAGGAATAACATTTCTCGTACTTCACGGTTCCTTTCATTAATCATCACATGAAACTCGAACCAATTTGGCTACTAGCTTATACTTTTCTTCATTCTCAAAAAGCATGAAAATAATTAACATAGGAAAGATGAATCAAAAGTTGAAATAAATCCAAAATGTGCTTTTCAATAATCCGTAAATTGCTGAACTTATTCTTCATCCACTAGAGAAAATGTCTAATATGACAAACAACTTTTATGTCATCTCCATCCGAATTAATCTTCGCGTCAAATAAAGTAATTTGGGATTAGTAAGTTAGTTTGTGATTAGATTATTCAAAGTTGCAATGACCAATCGTTGTAGTTATAGATTTGTAGGACGAAATAGTTTCTCAATAATTTTTTGATTTCTGAAGAGTTATTATCTTTTGAGGTGCGTCAGACACATTAAGTGAGAACATGCCCCAACAGGGATTTGAACATGAATTCGCTACTTTGTAGTGACTAGTCTTTTCACTAGATAAATTATTGCTCACTATTAAGTTAAAAATGATTTCTCTTCGTGATTGTTCCGTTTTCTTAACATAAAATAATGACATGCCATTAGTAACTCTCAAATTATATGGCTCCGTATGGAAGTAGTTTAATTGTATTTGTTCTCACTCAAATCAAGTTAAACCCCATTAAGTAGATGGTTTGAATATGTCTCAGCCCAAACCCAGTTTCAACCGAACCAGAAACCTATACAAATCATACTTGAGATCTATAAAATTATTGATTTGACATTTGTTATCTCTTTTTCACACATACAAAGTTATTGATTTGACATTTACCACCTACTTTTTTCCTTCAAACCCCAACTACCAAACTTCAATCCAAATCACATCTCAAGTTTTAAAACCCTACTAAGGAGATAATTGTATTTTTGGTACCCAATTTTATGTCAATTTCTACTTTTGGTACAAAATAAGTGCATGTCAACACATTTGGTACCATAATTTAACAAATCGTTCCACATTTTGTACCGCAATTAACTAAATTTGAAAATCATCGTCAAATTGGTGATGTGGCCATTAAGTCAATTTTAATTATTGATCATAACTTATACTAGCTGATAATTCTACCCTGTAACAGTTCGGGCTGGCAATATAACATTTCGAGTTGGGGCTGGCAATATAACATTTCGAGTTGGGGCTGGCAATATAATATTTCGGTAGAATTGTCAGCTAGTATAACTTATGACACTAATTTTGCAATAATTTGAAACTGAGTTAATGACTACGTCACTAATTTGACGGTAATTTTCAAATTTAGTTAACGATGGTACCAAATGTGGAACGATTTGTTAAATTAAGGTACTAAATGCGTTGACCTGCATTTCTTTGGTACCAAAAGTAGAAATTGATATAAAACTCAGTACCAAAAATACAATCTTCTCCCCCACAAAGTAGTATTTAATATTATTTTACTATTTCATTAAAACTATTATCCAAATCGATTTTTAAAATTTCGCCGAAAACTTCTAAATCACTTTTAGAAATCAAATCGAGACAAAACACAACCAAACTACTTCCATATTAAACCTATAATTTACGAAAACAAAAAATATAAAAGTATTCAAGACTTTTTTATGTATATTTAATATGAATGGGGATCATTATAAAAGCCCTCGTAACCAGCATGTACAGATGGCCCCACACCCAAGTGATGGGAATGATGACTTAAATCCACCTGATAGATATCAAGTGATTTTATTATTAATGCATACATACATATGTGCCGACGTATATAGCTGTCAAAATATTGAAATAAAAAAAAAATAAAAAAAAAAAACGTAGCTGTCAATCCACATGAATTCCCACGTACCCAAGAAACATGAATCATACTCCCACACTTTTTATATTGAAACTTACGCGTTTGGGAAATAGAAGTATGTATTTTGATGTTCTGTTTATGGGGATAATTACGTCATTATCATCAAAACCTTTCGAAGTTAAAGTGAGATAACAAATCTCTTTTGGTTTTTTTATCCATTTCGATGCGCGTCAGGTAAAGTAGGTAAAAGTTTTCTTAACAGATATTCGAATTGAATTCGCTATTTTAAAGTGATTAGTCCCTTTCACTAGACCAATCATCTTTTAATAAGGCTAACAACAATTTAACTAAATTCAAGTTTCAGTTCATCTATAAAAAATTAACAAACTTTAAACCTAAGTACCACTTCTTGTTTTCCCCCATAGCTTCAATATTCAAAATCAATATAATCATATCTTGAAGTATTAAAATCCATGGTCACAAGAGACTCATCCAAAAATTCAATCTAAATGGTATTACAAAAGTTTAATCTATTGAAATTGAAATCAAAACCAAGCAAAACTTAATCAACACCAATCAAATGAACCCTTAATAATTATTTATACCTATACTTTAAGTTTCATCTTAACCTTTTGTTGTTAAGTTTCTTTTTTTTTTTTTTTGGTACATAATTATTTATACCTATACTTTAAGTTTCATCTTAACCTTTTGTTGTTAAGTTTCTGAAAGAATCCTAACTTCATCACAATTATTAATGTGGCATTTCATCTCTAGTAAGACTTGGGGGATTTACACTCTGATCATCTGTGAGATTTGTTGTGATTATATAAACCCTCCCTGTGGTTTTAAAATATTACAAGGATATCCTTAACAAAGAGTTTTTTATTAACATTTTCAGAAGTTGTAGGGGGTCCATGTAAGGATTGTTGAAGATATAAGAGGTGTTTTGGTACATATTCTAAAACAGAAGAAGTCTCCTTGTAATTTCTGAAACAGGAGATTTCTTGTAAGACGATTAAACCTTAAGGGTCCGGTCGTAAATCACCCTGAAAAATGAATTTTAGCTTGGTCATATTTTATGATAAAGAAATTGTTTTATTAGAAGAAACATTAATAATTAGTATATTAAAGAAAAAATAATCAATAATATAATTATATATCTATAGAGATATTGAAAATCCATTTATTTAAAGTTTAAGAAAAAAGAGAATTACCCAAATTACCCATGATGTTTAGTGTAATTATATAAATCATCCTTCAAGTTTGAAAAATTTCTCAAACTATCACCGAAGTATTGGATTTATTACAGTTATCCCCTTATTACGTTAATTTCATCAAGAAAAAAATTGTGAATTCCATAATATCCTTGAGTATCATCTAAGGAACCACAAACCTCAAGGGTAGCAAATCGATTTCACCCATTTTTTACCGATTATATCTACTTCCACCCATTGTTCACATCAAATTATTTTCTTAAATGGTACGCAAGGGAATTCAATAATTTTTTTTTTTTGTTGAAATTAACATCGTAAAAGGGTAATGGTAATGAATCCAATACATCAGAGATAATTTGATTAATTTTTCAAATATAAAATGGGATCTGTGTAATTATACTAAACCTTATAAATAATTTGAGTAATTATCCCGAATGAAAATATTCAACTCAAATACTAAATCTCATAAATAATTTGAGTAATTATCCCGAATGAAAATATTCAATTCGAATACATTCTCTCTCAAAGTTCCAACACGACTCTTATTTCAAAAAAAAATAACACATACACCACCTTTTTTTGGGCCCTCACCCCAAGTTGCAACTCGCCGCCGTTGCCCCATTCTTTACACCAAATCCGTATTTCTTGACCTGTATAATCATCATAATTGCAAATATATATAAATAAAAACAAATATCTTCACATAATCCCTTTTTTTTCTGATAATTATACATACAATTGCATGTGTATCTACACCATTTATTCTATCTAGATCTAGTGAAAATTGTAAGTCTACACCATTTATTCTATCAAGATTTAGTTTATTTTCACTAGAGACGTTAATGGGAAAATTCTTATCCACGCTTAGTATAGAAAAAAATCTTAGGTCTTGTGGCAAAAATAAGCACTGCATAATCACAACATTATTCATTGCGGGACTAAGTGAATGATGTGATGCATTATCTTGTCACAATGTCCTTAGACCAAGTCTAGATAAGAATTTCAGACGTTGAAGTGTTTAGTAGTTTCCAACAAAATGATTTTTAAGTTTGATTGAATTTTATTTTGAGCTTGAAAATGTATTTGGACTTCATTTGATTTTCAAACAAACTCAAACAAGTTTTAATCGAATCAAACACAATTAAGCCCATGTAATTTAATATTTTTATATATATTTTATTTTTTCGTTTATAATTATCGAAATCGAGTTCAAATCAACATTCAAGAGCCACCAAGCAAAAGTATGTTTGTTTTGAAATGTATAAAGAACCAAACACATAGAGTGTATGTGGATGGGTTTTGGCCCGGTCTCGCGAGTTACGAGCCAAAATCCTTTCAAACGAGTTTTCGTCAAACCAATAAAACAATAAAAAACTTATTCAAAAGCTCACGCTCAAACTTTTTCAAATACATACCATATACTTTTTTTTTCCCCCAAATTTCACTAAAAGAAATATTGATTTGACACCTACCACCTACTTTTTCCCCTAAGCCCCAACATCCAAACCCAATGGTTTCAACTTATTCAAACCACAAAATCCAACAGTCAAAACTCATCCAAATGAGGTCTCAAATGTTTCATCGAAACCACCCAAACCATTTTTTAAAATCGAGATTCACGAAACCGAGCCAAAAACCATCCAAATAGACCCATAAAGTTCTTGAAAAGAATACTCTATTTAACTTACCAAGATAAACCAATAAAAAAAATTGTTAATCCATAATCCTATTCCTAAAAAAAATATATATATATAATTACCGTAATTTAAACAACGAAATTCATACTCACATAAAAATTAATCATGAATAATTGCTTCCTGATTGCTTAAATCTTCTCTAGAAAATAGAAGGCTTTACAATATTAATACATTCGAATTCAATTTGAAAAGTTTTACCAACAACACATTAATGTGAATTAAAAGTGTTTAAAAGTAAATATAAATAATATACTTGAATTAAAATATAAGCAATTAATAAACAAATTAGAAAAACAGTTGTTATAAATCAGTCGCACTAAGTCCCACCTCAACCTTAAATTCCTTTCCCTCATTATTTCTCTCCTCCGCCATGGACGGCGGTGGCGGCCCCCCTCCACCACCCTCGAAGCTCCGCCTCATGTGCAGCTACGGCGGACAAATCGTCCCCCGCACACACGACAAGTCGCTTTGTTACATCGGCGGCGACACTCGCCTCGTCGCTATTGATCGCAACAACAAAATCTCCATTTCGGAACTCAATCACCTCCTCTCCAAAACCCTAAACCCCCAAAACCAACAGTTTATTCTCAAATACCAACTCCCGAACGAAGATTTGGACTCCTTAATCTCTGTTTCTACTGATGAAGATCTCGAAAACATGATCGACGAATACGACCGCCTCAACATTAGTAAGAGTTCCGGGGGCGGAGGCCGACTCCGGCTTTTTTTGTTCCCGAAATCAGCGGCGAATTCTATTGAAGGAGGATTTTCGGAATCTTCTCTGTTGGGATTGGATGATGATTTTGTTGGGAAAAATAATAATAATAATAATAATAATAATAATAGTGGGAGTAGTGGGGGTGTTGTTAATCAGGATGTGCATTCGGTTCCGGATTCACCGATGCTTAATAATACGACGTCGTCTTTTGGGTCTACTTCGAGTCCAAAGGTGGGGATTGAGGAGCAGTTTCAGCAGATGAGTGTTAATTTCCCGGTGGTGCAGAAGCACCCTGAGCAGGGGAATAATAGGGTTTTTTCTGATGATGAGAGATCAGATCATGGTGGGTACAGATTGGTACAACAAATTAAGCCTCAGGTACAACAATTGCAGTATCAGCAGAAACAAACCAGTGCTTTTGATCTGCCTTCTCCAGATTCAATTTCGAGGTACTATTTATTTATATTTATTTTTAAATAATTTTGTTCTGATTTAAATGTCTAGAGAAATATCTGAATTTGAATAATATTGTGTTGAATTTAATGTCTAGAGAAATATCTGAATTTGAATTTAGGCCATGTTTGATTCTTATACTTGGATTCAGTGAGTAAAACGCTAAGAAAATATTTTCTCTTGCATCATTGACACAACATTGACCTTTCATTTTTTGTTCATTCGCATTTTACTCATTGAAATCCATAAACCAAACACAGCCTTAATGTCTACAGATTTATCTGAATTTGAATAATTTGTGATGAATTTAATGTTTAGAGAAATATCTGAATTTGAATTGATATATACAGTGAGGGAAGTTTAACAAATCCATTGTCTAGGCAGAGACAAGTTATTTATCAAGAACCATTTATACAAATCCAACCTAAAACAATGGATCAAAATAATACTAGTGCCAAAATTCAGATGCAACCACAAAATCAAGAATCTGAGTATGTCTTATCAACCCAATACGATCAAAATCCTCCTCCTCAATTTCATCAACACCAACAGTTTGTTCATACGGGTGGCCAGTATATCCCGTCCGGAGCCATGCCAATGCAGTCGTATTACCATATATATCCACACCAACCAGTTCTTGATCATCAGTACCCAGCTTACTATATACCAGCTAAACAACCGAGTTATAATGAATCGACCCCAAACGCTCCTTTAAGTCGACCACAAATGGCCCCACCGGGTGCTTACAATCAGTCGAGAACTGGGCCACCAGGTTCTGTGGCTCAGCAATTTGTCCCTGCCCCTTTAGGCCCCCATCAAGGACAATACGGTAATTTCTCTCAATTTCAGTCGATGGCTCCATCTTCAGCAGCCCAGATGCATTACACTCAGTTTATGCAACCTCAGTTGGCTTCTAAATTGGTTTTACCCGAGGCCTCTCCAGAGAACATCAAGCAGCAGCAGCTATGAAAGGTGAATCGAGGTAGGGTAAACAATTTTGCAGGTGTGGGTTATGGTTTATCTTTGAAGTTTATATGTGTTATTGTTATTATTCTTATGGGTTTATGATGTGTAATTGTAATAGGTAAGAAGAAACGTTGGTATCTTTGAAGTTTACATGTTGTCTATGTTGATACATTAAAATTTCAGCCTTAAAAGTTACATGGTCATTAAATAAATATGAAAGGTATAAGAACTTTTAAAAGCAAAGTTTGTGATATTTCCATTTCAATTTTCAAGGTTTTGTTTGTTATTTGGGAATGCATCATTGAATTTTCAGCCAAATGTTTATCTATGTTGTCTAGCTCAATTCAATATTGATAAATCTCATTCATTAGGTAATTGTGTAATAAAGCTCTTTATATTTGGAGAATTGAAAACTTGTGATTCTGTCACACCTCTTCTCAAATCTACAACTTGCCATTGTTCCTTGTCCTTGTAATGAAGCAACATTTCTTATTCATTCTTTAGATGAATGTGTTGCGTATCTCTTCCTTGTGATGATAGAATTTTAATTTTGTAATAATTGATGTGAATCTTGTTGTCCAAATGTGTGAACTAGAATCCACATCATTGATATCTCTTACCTAAATAGGCATGTGGGACTCCGACAATGACCACCCGATGCTTAAGTCAGACCTGTGAGAAATATAATTAGGCAAATACTTAGGGGGAGTATTAGAATATTTTTTTATTGGTTTCCCAAGGGTTTAATCCCTTTCGAAGCGTGTTGGACACATTAAGTGGGAACCTCTCCCAAAAAGAATTTGATCCTGAGTTCGCTACTTTGTAATGACTAGTCCCTTCCACTAGACCAATCATTTGTTGGTGGAGTTTCGTAATATATGGTATGCATATCTTATAAATGAGGATTACCAGAGTCCCACTGCTAGAGATGGAATATCTCTTAGTCGCTTTCGGTTACCATATTACTTTGTGTGTCGGATCGGGACCCAGATGAGAGATTCCCCGATCAATAATGAACTTCATCTACCTGTTTGAATATAGTAGTATATGTATAAAGTTAAGATGACTTGTCTAGATGCATCTTGCTTATTCCTCTCTGATTCTTTATGGACACAATATTGTACATTTCATCTTTTAGTGATTGGTAGTAAGTGTAAAAGTTCGATCTTTATGTTTGTATTGCAGTTAAAGAGATTCTATGCTTTACGTTTTATACTTTCTCTCAATTTTTATTTATTTTACTGCTTGCTTCTATTGCAATTCTTACTTTGTTCCAAATGTTTGCTCAAATGGCACAATTAGTTGAATCTACCCTTTATTTCTCGTCATTTATGTTTTCCATTAGTGTGATTTACACTCGGACTTTCTGAGTGTTCTAAAAAATTACGAGGACACCCCTTCAAGTGGGGTTTTGTAAACAGTTTTGGGGGGTCCTTGTAAGAGTTGTTGAAGTTGTAAGGGGTGTTTTGGTACATATTTAAACCAGATGATATTTTCTTGTAATTTTTGATACGTCAGGGGTTCCTTATAAAACGATTAAATTTAAGGGTCCGATCGTAACTTTATGTTAAGAATAGTTTAAAAGATCATGTAAATATATTCTGTAGCTGGATTCTTGGGATTTCAGATCTATATTTGTTACATAATTTTCAATGGAAAAGGATTTTCAATGTAAATTATTTTTTTATTTTTCTTGCTCTAGTGGACAAAAGTTGGGAATATTGTTGAATTTAAGTGCTTGAATTCAAGTCAATATCAGATCTCAGTCTGGGCTCTACCTTGATTTTTAACTGTTAGAGTTTATTTTAGTTAATTACTATTTTTCATGTGATTATTTAGTGTCTGCTGCAGAATCTTATGCTTTGTACTCATTTAATAATAAAAAGACTTACTGTCAGTAACTAAACCCGGGATTAGTATATTGCTTAGTATATTGCTTAAAAGGTACAAGGAATGTCCTTTTTCTTTTTAATTCTAGTAAATGAATAAGAGAAAAAAACAATTGATTTTGGATTCTTTCTGACAGTGAAAAGCTGATGCGAGGATGCCACCTTCTTTGACTGTATGTTTATGACGATTTTTAAATCTGCAAGAAATTTGGTATAATATATGGTTGTCAACTTTTAATGATTGAAGTTTAATTTATAATGAGTCAAGAAATGATTATATGCGGTAGATATTTTGATAAACTATAGTCCGATTGAAGAGAATATTCAATATTGGTTCAGTTTTTCATTTTCTTTTCCTTGATGAAATCATGGATCAAAAATTCGGTTCGAGTATAAGTTTCGATCAACTAAATATTGAAAATTTTTCGAGAATTTTTCCAAAACAGTTTCGGAAACAATAGGCAACATTGTAAAAAAAGTTATTAAATAAAGAAAAATAAATAAGTTTTAAGGCAAAAAGAAAGTTTCGAAATTACACACTATTTTCGTTTCAGTCAATTCAAAAACGGAAATTTGTCGATGTTTTCAACGAAAAAGATGAAATTTTTGATCCATGAATGAAATTTAATGAATCTCTAATTAAAATTTGATTCGGATAAGACAATTACAATGAGTCTGTTTATCTCGCTTATTAAAGTGCATTTCAGTACATTCTAAAAAGTTAAAAAAGTACTATCTTTTTAACTTTAAAATATAAACTTATTTCTTTTTATTTAAAAAAAAAATATTATCATCTTACAATTTTTTCTTATTTCTTAAAAAATTTAAGCAAAATTTACTTTGATTTGATATGAAATAACTTATCTCTTACTCTATTATTTCTCTAATTTTCATATTCTCTACAAAACCTACTTATTTCTAAGACTTATACATACTATTTATTTCACAAAAAAAAAAAAATCAAACCAAATAACATTATGAAAAGTGAGAAATTTTCTAAAACATCAATTAATTTTTTAAACCACTTTTAGATTCGCTAGACAAACAGACCTAATATGCTTTTTATGTAATTGGCTGACAAAAAGTGACTTTACATTGTAAATATGATTATTTTGTGAATGATGTTTGTCCCAAAAGGGGTTAGATGAGGTCTAGAGAGGGGGGGGGGGGGGGAGATGAATAGACCTCTAAATTTAAAAAAAAAAATTCTCTAACTTTTCTGTCAACAGAGTAAGCTGATCTTACTCGTGAGACTACTATGTTGATTTAACACTCAGCAGATTCAATAGAGTCGATCACTAGTCTGATTTCACTTATCTGTTTCAGATACATTCAAAGTTTCAAAACTTGTATGCAACGGATTTTAGCAAGTATGTTTTTCAAACAAGCTTCTCTTTAAAGTTTTACCCCAGTTTTATAAATTCCTCTTTTAAAAGATTTGTCTTTTAAACGTTTGTTTACTTATGAAAAAATGAAAGTTAAAACAAGTAATCAAACACATAAATTTTTATAGTGGTTATATAGACTCAAAGTCTTTTAGTCCACTCTTCTAAATCACGAAGATTTAGGTTCTACTAAAAACACAAAGTGACTAGCACACTACTTGTGTTTTTACAACAAATGATAAAGCAACAAGCTCTCACTTAGCTCTCAGGTAGATCACTTGGAAAAACCTATTCTAAAGCACTCAGCAAATATAACGATTAAGCTTTACAACAAATGATAAGCATCAAGTAAGAGTAGTAAGCTCATAATATAGGAAATCACTCAGAAGACATATACTACGAAGTTATATCACTCACAAAGATGGATATAAACTTCTCTCACTTTACAATTGAATGTCGCTCAGACGGACAAATGTTTGATCTTTGTTCTTCAACAAAAAGCTTCGTCAACAGATGACTTCGCTTGTGATCAGACGACTCAACTGATGGATCTTGCTCTATAAATGTGATCTTGAATTGTGCAAGTCTCTCTTCATTCTTCAGTCCCTGGTCTATTTATACCCTCGAATTTGAAATTTTGCCCGTTGAAGATAGACGAAATTACATTTTAATCCTGAGCAACGGTCTTCTTTCTGAGGGCAGCTTTTGCAGACTTTTCACTGTACACTCTGCTGTATGGATATCTATTTTATGTCAAGTCGAATTTAATGCACTCAGCTTGTTACCGTTAATGAGCTTACTGACCAACTTCACTTTGCTGATGGTATTACTCTGCTGATGATCACTCTGTTGATGGCTACTCTGCTGATTTAAGAATGAACACATCTATCTTGACTCGGCTGATGATAACCAATCTGATATTCCCACTTAGCTGATTCGGTCACATAGCTTCTAAACCGTGAAATAGGTTTCACTAAGCTTTTCAGTTCTTAGTTGATGACTTCTTTTTATAGCCTTTTACTCTTTTTGATATTTTTGTCATCTTCAAAACCTTCTCCAACCAACACCAACAATTTTCCCCTTTTTGATGATGACAAAACCTTCAACTAAGAACGTCTTCCAAGTCTTTAGTTTTAGTCTTCATACCCTGAGATGGAAACTATTTGATATGATACAACTTTCAAAAATCAATTGTTGGTTACTTTCCCTTTTTGATTTTCTTCTGTTTAAAGGGTTCTTAGTTGCATCATTTTCTTCCCCTTTTTGTCATCAACACCATTACTTAGTTGTATCTCTTTATTTCTCTTTTAAAATTGCAAACTTAGTATGCTGAAGACAAGTAGGTGAGTACTTAGCTGTTCGAGGTCGTCTTCGTTGTTGTTTATCACTCCAGCTAGAATAACTGTTCCCCTGACTTCAAGAATTGATACCACTTGTGGTCTGATACCACTTGTAGGAGTGTATATTCTTGAAAGTCACTTGGCTGTTGAGTTTCAGTCGGCTGATGAGAAGCAGTCTTCTGATAAACTTCATTTGACTTATTGAGAACTTCATCTCTGATCAGGAGTACCACTAGTCGTACACGTTCCCCCTGAATTCAAGAATCCGTGGTCAAGTAGTCTTATGAGAATTACTCTTGAAAGACACTCAGCCGTTGAGTTCCAGTAAACTGTTGAGATTAGTCTTCTGATATGTTCCCTTTCAGCTTATGAATCCAAAATCAACAAAACCCAATTTCAACTCTTGAGAGCTGAAAGATTATTGTCACATGGTTGACTCTACCGCTTGTTGGCACTTGTTGTTAATCGTTGATACCTCTTGTGATACCACTTGATGGTTTCTAATACTAATTGTTATCCTTTGATACCAATTGTTGTTTTGTGATAACCTTCAACTTTCCAACAATCTTGCTTTCCTCGGAATCTCCAAATATAGCGTCTACCACTTGTTGAATTATACCAATTTGTTGATACCACTTGTTTGATACCAATTTGTTGATACACACTTGTTGGTAAGACCACTTGTTGAAATTTGCAAGGACAGTCAACTCATCTTTGTCATCTCACATGTGCTTCACCTACAAAACAGATGACTGTTTTTGGTACCCCTTATTTATTGGGTCCAGCAGGGTTAGTATAACCTTTGACATGTGATGATCTAGTGACTTTAGTTTCATCATGAAACAGTGCTCATGATTAAAACAGTGCTCATAAGCAAGGTAAGATGCACGAAGTACGTGATAAGCATCCATTGTGTAATGAGGATGGCAATCAACATAGTGAACATGATCAGCATGATAATATGGATAAGCATAGTGCATGTCATAATAATAATTATCATAATGTGACTCAAATTCTTGCCAGTTATTTCATTTTTGCCTCAATTTCTAACCTGAGTTATTTAGTAACTCTCCCTTTGATTCAACAGAATTAACATTTTTAATTTTACTCCTATCAGCAACCTCTTTCAACTTACTCAGCTGATGAGTTTGAATAGTCTGTTTAGTCTTAGGTAGCTTACTAGGTTTCCTAACCTTTGGAGCATCAGTAGACTTCTTCACCTCTGATTTCCTTTTAGAGAATGATGCAATTACTTCTTTCAAGTTCATTTATATTTTCTATACGAATTGCATACTCAACTTTTAGAGTTTCATTCTCATGTTCAAGCTTTTTGTAGTCAGCTGATTCTTGAGGTTTTTCAACCTGAAGTTTCAGTGATCTGTTTTGCTCTTTTCAGCAGAGTCATCTCTTTATTAAGCTTGACAAATGCATCAACAATATTTGAATTTATAATTTAACATTTATTTAAACGATTCAAATAGTGCATTTCATTTACAGTTGAAGTTACCTTGCATTCAGAATCATCGGATTCTATGGGAGTTAAGGATAGAGTTTCAGGTACTTCTTCAAATTCATTATCAGACGACTGGTTGTCTGAATAAGATGTGCAGGAGTTTATTAGCTTTGCTGCATCAGCTAACTTTGTTTTGCTCTTACTTAACTTACGCTCCTTTTTGGCACACTTTTCCTTTTCAGCAAACTTCTCAGATGATGAGTGTGGATGGTCTTTGATCACGAGTCCATACTCCTTGTCATTGTTGTCACTATGTTTTGCTTTTGAGGATTCCCTGTTTTCCTGAAAATGATTAGAAGAAGATGAAATAGCATTTTTATATTTTAATTTCATTTTCTTTTTATACAACTTCTTGAAATCATTCAGAAGAAGGGTAACGTCGTCAACAGTGTATGTTTTTTCTGAATTCAGCAGAGTCTTATCTTTTGACTTGTCTGCTGATTTTCTTGACTTGTCTGACACGATAAGTGCAGCAGTAGGGTCTGAACTTGTTGAAACATCTAATCCCATTCTTGGCATCTTATACTCATACGCTTTGAGGGATGAGAACAGTTCGGAAAGAGAAATCTTCTCTAAATCCCTTGATTCTTGCATGACTGTCACCTACATGTTGAAATTAGGTGGAAGAGCCTTGAGAACCTTCATGGTGATCTCCTTGTTTGAAATTTTTTTACCAAGCCTTAAAACTTCGTTCAGAGTTTTGGTAAATCTGGTATCTATTTGATCAATCGTTTCACCAGACTTCATTTTGAAATTTTCAAACTTCTCAAGAGCCACACTGAGCTTGTGTTCTTTGATAGGTCGTTTCCTTCGCTTAGCTCACAGGCTTTATCCCACATCTCTTTAGTTGTTTTGAGATGTTTGATCTTCTAGAATCGGTCTTCATCTAGAGCTTTGAACATGATGAACTTAGCCTTTTTGTCAAGATTTACTAACTTGATTTCTTCGGGAGTCAGCTCATCCAGCTCTTTGTCAACAAGTTGATCAGGCTGGTCAGCAACCTTCACAGTCTTCTTAAATCTAAATGGTCCTTTTGTAATACATATAAACATGTTATCATTGTAAGCAGCAAGAAGGATTTCCATTCTGATTTTCCAAAACCTTCACAGTCTTCTTAAATCTAAATGGTCCTTTTGTAATACATATAAACATGTTATCATTGTAAGCAGCAAGAAGGATTTCCATTCTGATTTTCCAATCTTCAAAGTCCATATGGTCAACGTGAGGAACATGGCTTATGCACTTCATTTTTCAATAAGTTTTAATTTTTCAAAATATGCACTTTTTGAAAAATTTGAAAAACACACCTCTGATCAAACTTGTTGATCAGGCAAATGATTCAAATGAACCACTTACTCTGAGACCACTTGTTGGTCCCAAAAGTGGTCAGATGAAGTCTAGAAGGGGGGGGGATTGAATAGACCTCTAAACTTTTAAAAACTTATCTCTAACTTTTATGTTAGCAGGGTAAACTGATCTTACTCGTGAGACTACTATGCTGATTTAGCACTCATAAGATTCAGCAGAGTCGACCACTAGTCTTATTTCACTTATCTGTTTCAGATCCATTCAGAGTTTCAAAACTTGTATGCATTGGATTTTAGCAAGTATGTTTTTCAAACAAGTTTCTCTTTAAAGTTTTACCCCATTTTTATAAATTCCTTTTTTAAAAACTTTGTCTTTTAAACGTTTGTTTACTTATTAAAATATGCAAGCTAAAAATAAGTAATCAAACACATGATTTTTTATAGTGGTTATATGGACACAAAGTCTTTTAGTCCACTCTTCTAAATCACGAAGATTTTGATAGAAATAGTGTCCGGCATGCCAACTGTATGGCTGTAATTTATTGTAATAAATAAAGGAACTATTCAATTTAGATTAATAAATGCATTTTATTATATGGTCAACTTTATCTTATGTAATAATTATCTACGCATAAGGATATAAGTCCTTAGATCACAGGGCTATGAGACAACCCGTGGACTGATCTCCAAGGCCGTGATCTAGAACATATTCAAGAGTCGTAGAATCCAATCGAGATGGGACATCGTTGGATTCGGTTAGACTCTCACTAATGTGTATACTCCGATGAACTGGAGGACGCTGGGGTCCACGAGCGTGACTGGGATAGTCGATACACATAAGTGGGTGACTTGCTGGGATGGCAAGTGCACTGAATACCCCAATTAGGAAATAACTCACCATGGAAGCGGTAGTCGCATATCGGAGTTGAAGTTATTCCTATTTACAACAGTATACGAGGAATGATCCCTAAATACTTGAGGTGATAGGGTTTATCTGGTGCGAGAACGTCTATACTTAGATGTGAGTTCCGACCGACTGGAGATCACCAGAAAGTCTCTGTGGATTCACGTTGGGTATAGAGGGACTCGTATGCAGGTTCATATCATCAACAAAGGATCCATTGACCCGACTTGATAGGTTGGGAAATTCTCCTATGGATTTCTGTGAGAAATTAATTCTAGTAAAATCCTTGGCCAAGGTATCTGACGGCTTTATGAAAGTAGCTCATAAAGATTAAGTCAAAGAGAATTATTTCGAGATCAGAATGCATAAGGTCAAAACGAATTAAAAGGGAACCGATGAAAAATCTATGCCCTTAAGTATTGACTGGGAGATTGATCGATGGAGAGATTATAGCGTATATGGAAATTGTAAATGATTAAAAGGTTCACTGAATTAATTCACCAGTGATTGGGCTCCATGAGCTTGTGGCCAGACATCGACCGTGGAGTGTGGGAGAATTCCCAAATTAGCAGGGGTGCTAATTTTGGAATGATCAGTCGACAGAGTGTTCGATTGATTTAGAGTATTTAATACTCGAGTAATTAAATGAATATTTAATTATAACTCACGGCCAATTATGTGGTGAACCTACGGGGGCATACACAATATACATGAAGCGAAAGCGAGAAAATGGAGAGCAACTGAGTCAACTAAATCGACTGGGTCGATTGGGGTGACTGTGTCGACCCAATTGGAGCGAAAGTGATCCAATTGGAATTGGATCAAGACTGTAAATTAAATTGGAATTTAATTTGTGAGTTAATTAATTAAATTGGATTTAATTAATAATGGGAATATTTAATTAAATAGACTTAGAGTCTAATTTAATTAAATGAGAAAGAAATAAATTAATTGGGCCATTTAATTGTGAAATTAAATAAAGACCCAATTAATTAAATAAAGTATGGGCCATGAATTAATTAGAAGACTTAGTCTTCCAATTAAAAGGGCCATGGCCCATGTAGGAGAGTTAGAAGACTTGGGAGTCCTAATCCTAGGAGGATTAGGATTATGAGATTCCTATAAATAGGAGACTTGATGTCATATCTCAAATATACTAATCAAGAGCCAAAAAGCCAAGTCAAGAAAAATTCTCTCCCTCTCTCCCTAGTGAAATCGGCCGAACCCATCTTCCTTTTGGAAGAATTTTTCGATTTCGTTTTTCGTTCAAATCTTGTTCTCTAATCCTAGATATTAATATATCCTATGTTCTAGCCGATTAGGATATATTATATTTCATGATATTGTGGTGTATCAACTCGTAGAGGCGCAACTCGTGGGGCGCTACAACAAAGCTTGGATCGATTCTACCGAGGGAGAAAACACAACGACTTTGCTAGTTACTTGGATTTGCTAGGAGACAGGTATAATTTGGATCTAATTATTCTTGTCGTTTAATATTCATATATATACAACCAGTTTAGTGTCCTGGCAAGATTCCGTAAGAGGTCCTTAAATTTTTGTTTTCCGCTGCCTGAAGGGCTGTTTATCTTACCGAATCCCAACAGATTTAGGTTCTACTAGAAACACAAAGTAACTAGCACACCAATTGTGCTTTTACAAAAAATGATAAAGCACACTTAACTCTCAGGTGGATCACTCAGAAAAACCTATTATAAAGCACTCAGCAAATAGAACACTTAAGCTTTACAACAAATGATAAACTTTAAGTAAGAGTACTAAGCTCACAATATAGGAAATCACTCAGAAGACCTATACTACGAAGTTATATCACTCACAAAGATGGATATAAACTTCTCTCACTTTACAGTTGAATGTCGCTCAGACGGACAAAGGTTTGATCTTTGTTCTTCAACAAAAAGCTTCATCAACAGATGACTTCGCTTGTGATCAGACGACTCAACTGATGGATCTTGCTCAATAAATGTGATCTTGAATTGTGCAAGTCTCTCTTCAATCTTCAGTCCCTGGTCTATTTATACTCTCGGATTTGAAATTCTGCCCGTTGAAAATAGGCGAAATTACATTTTAATCCCGAGCAACGGTCTTTTTTCTGACAGCAGCTTTTGCAGACTTTTCACTGTACACTCTGCTGTATGGATATGTACTTTATGTCAAGTCGTATTTAATGCACTCAACTTGTTACCATTGATGAGCTTACTGACCAACTTCACTTTGCTGATGGGATTACTCTGCTGATGATCACTCTGCTGATGGCTATTCTGCTGATTCAAGAATGAACACATCTATTTTGACTCGGTTAATGATAATTAATCTGATATTCCCAATTAGCTGATTTGGTCACTTAGAGCTTCCAGACCGTGAGATAGGTTTCACTAAGCTTTTCAGTTCTTAGTTGATGACTTCCTTTTATAGCCTTTTACTCTTTTTGATCTTTTTATCATCTTCAAAACCTTCTCCAACCAACAACAACAAATGATTTTGTGTTGTCTCAAGAATCTCAACTAAAATATTTAGTAAGTGGGGTGGCTAAAAACAGATCGGGTTGAATATAATAAAATATTATGTAAATTTGGTTTAATTTTCTTGTCGAGTTTCATATTATATTTGAAGTTGGTTGAATTTTTAAATAAATTGAAGCTCTAGAGGAGAAGTGTAATGCAAACTTGACATGGTCAAATTGAACTTTCATTTATAATCAATTATATGTGATGCAATAATATCATACACTAAATGAAAAGTATATGAAATAATGAATACTTATGTAAACAAATTCTCTTCAAATGTATTCTATGTTTAGCTTTACATTGTTACATATCATTTAAAGTTTTAAACCTAGTTCCCGTAGTTTGAGTAAAAATGTTTTATCCTTACAAAAAAAAAAAAGAAAAAAAATTCGTTCACGAGGGGTCGTTTTACCTTATAAGGACATTAATTGTCATTTCTCGTCTCAAAGGCCAAATTACTAAATTCAGACACTTATCCTAGGTTTGGTGTTATGTCATGACTCGTGAGGTTTAGTTTTATTATATTTTTGCAGCAGCAAAACAACTAACGGTTTTATCTAACACATAACAAAAAAGGAAAATATGGACAACTACTTTCAATTATCGGAAAAGTGTTTAATATTATTACATCTTATGTCGGATGGTAGGTTCAATAATTATTTTTTGATTTCTCATGGATAAGGCTTTAGATTTTTCTTGATTTTTTCCGCAGCACGGTATAAGTGGACCATCACATTATGTAGACACCACTCCTAGTGATTCGAACTTGGATTCATCATACTATGAGAATTAATCTCTTGCACTGAACCAATCACCAGTAGTGATAGATTAAAAAATTTAAAAGCTTATTCAATTATGATCTAAAATTTCGTTTAGAGTCATTTGACATGGTTTTAAAAAATATTAGGAAAAATAATACTGTTAGAAATACACGGGAAAACATTAAAAGTAAAAAGAAACAAATAGATATTATCATATTTTTTCTCTATCATTTAATTTTTTTTTTTTTTATCTTTTTAAAAATTATAAATTCTATGCATGAATTTTAAATATAGATGATATAATGCATAATTAAAGATGTAAATGAATTATTTTGAACATGTTATAATATTTTATATTGGAGATGTAAATGAGATTGAATTGAACATGTTATAATTCTCTAGGGAAAAAAAAAACAACATGATATAATCTTTTATTTTGAATTTAATTTACTTTTTTTATTATATTAATAAAGTAAATGCATTATTTTCTTATATAGATGATATATGCCCAATCAGAGATTTAAATTAGTTAAGGGTGAGTTTGGCCCAGCGGTGGGAGCTCTTAAAAGCACTTTTAGACCTCCATTGTGATTTTAGAAGTGTTTGGCCCCAATTATAGAATTTGCTTTTAGTCAATCGTGATTTTAATGGTGTTTGGCCCCTAATATCATAATCGCTTTTGAGATCTCTAGAAGCTAAAAATCAACTTATTTCAGAAGCTACTAAAGTGTTACTTTTGCAAAAGCAATTATTTTATAATTGAATTTTATCATAATCAATTATTGCCAAAATCCATTTTAGTAAAATTAATTCTCCTATAATTGATTTTCGAATCGCTAGGCCAAACTCACCCTAAATTGGACAACGCGTTTATGGCAACTCAACGGGACGCACTATATTCCTATAAAAAATTTGACAAGAGGATCAATTCTGCAAATTCTTTTGTCGAACTTGGGACCCAATGTGATGATGTGAAAAGGTTTGGGATGAAATGTTAAAATAACCTATAAAGTGATTTATTGTTTTGAAACATCGTAAAATTTTGAAAGAGCAAAAATATGTTTTCCTTTATCCTTTGTGATCCTATCAAACTCAAGTTTCACAGATAAATCCAAGTGAATCAAGGGGTCAAGTGGATTTTTCTACTTTAATTTTGAGTTTTTCAATTTTCTTAAATTTTTCACAATTATTCTAAAAGATAATATTTAGAGGTTCGATTGTCACTTTCTCTACAAATCATGAATGATAATCGCACTTATGAGAAGTAAACCAACCACATTGCGACCTTTGAAAGGGTGTCGTCTTTAACTTATAAACACATAGAAACTTTTGCCTGTAAAATAACACGTCGAGTTTTCTATCAATTAGGAAAAACACATGTGGTATTTACATTTTACTCCAAAAAAATAAGGTGAAACAACAATTACTTTATATTTTTGTTTTGAGGAACTAAAAATGCATAAATATTCTGGAAATTTATGTGAAATTTAATCCATGGTTGTTACGCTATAGGCACTGTGTATGGAGAAAAAATGTTTAGTATAAATACAATGCTTATATACAAACACAGAGATATCAAACCACAAAAAACTAGTTGTATGAGGGGTGGCAAATGGATCACACGGATAAAATCCTTACGGATTGAATTTCAAATGGATTTGATCCTAAATGGATTAAAAAAATACGGATCTCATATGGATCCGATCCAATTTTTTTACATTTAATATGAAATCATGGTGAATCCATGGTGGATCCATGATGGATACATGGTAAATCATGTTGAATTCAAAAAATCCTCACTTTTCCTCTCATGGTCTCAGTCATTCGCACCCGCAACCTCACCCACCCACCCTACATTTACCCCACCCCAACTCCAGCCAACCCTAACCTACCTCCAACACCACCCACCCCTACCATAATCCCAACCCATTCCCACTCAACCACCATTTTCATTCGTTTTTTCACTAATGTCATCAATGTAACCCCTTTTTACGCCATTTTTCATATATTTTTCACGAATCACATCAATTTAAAATATTTTTTTGATTAATTTAACTCGTGTTTTTATAAGTTTGACTGATTTAACTCATTTATTCACCATTTGCATCGATTTTTTTTATTAATAACGTTGATTTAAACGATTTTTTACTGATTTAACTCTTTTTTTTCATTAATTTCATCGTTTGATATTTTTTACAGATTAAGCCCATTTTTCAGCATTTTGGCCCATTTGTCCACCAATTTTATCGATTTAAATAATTTTTGACCGATTTAACTCATTTTTCATCGTTTTTGAATCGATTTTTCACTAATTTCATCGATTAGAATGATTTAGCCCGTTTCGGCGTTTCCGCACATTTTCTCACTAATTTCAACGATTTAAACCGTTTATGACCAATTTAACCAATTTATTCATCGTTTGTATCGATTTTTTTCACTCATTTCATTGAATTTTCACCAATTTTCATCAATTTAAATCTTTCTGACCTATTTAACTCATTTATTCCCCTATTTCCATTAATTTCATCGATTTAAACTATTCTTGGGCGACTCAATCAGTTTTTTTTTTCACAATTTTTGTCCATTTTTTCATCATATTAGTTCGTTTTCATCTATTTATGCTATTTTTTACCGAGTTAAATCAATGCAAAAGCAGAAAAAATAGTTTAAATCGGTCAAAACCGTTCAAATCGATGAAATTAGTGAAAAAATTGATGTAAACGGTGAAGAAATAGGTTAAATCGGTCAAAAATGGTTTAAATCGATGAAATGTGGGAAAACGGTGAATAATTTGCTAAATCAGTCAAAAAAATTAATATTTAAAATCAGTGAAATAGTGGGCTAAATCGGTCAATACCGTTCAAAATGATGAAATTAGTGAAAAAATCGATGCAAACGTTGAAAAAATGACTTAAATCGGTAAAAAAAAAGGTTTAAATCGGTGAAATTAGTGAAAAAAAATCGATGCAAACGGTGAAGAAATGAATTAAATCGGTCAAAAATGGTGAAAAAATGGGTTAATCGGTCTAAAATAATTTAATCGATGAAATTAGTGAAAAACCGGGTTAAACCGATCAAAAACCATTCAAATCGATTAAATTAGTGAAAAAATCAATGCAAACGGTGAATAAATGAGTTAAATCGGCCAAAATCTATTTAAATCGATACAATTAGTAGATAAATGGACAAAAAAGGGTGAAAAAGCGGGTTAAATCGGTCAAAAATTGTTCAAATCGATGGAATTAGTGAAAAAATCGATGTAAACGGTGAAGAAATGAGTTAAATCGGGTGGGGTGGGGTGGGTGGGGGTGATGGTGGGGTAAGTAGTTGGGGAGTTGAAATTTTTAATTTTTACTTTTTTAAGTGAATTCATATCAGATCCACTGCATATCAATTGTTGGATCATGCAGATCCATTCCTAAATCAATTATGTATCCACACTTTAACCACACCTTTCATGTGTGAATTCAATGTAAACCCAAACTTTGTTAAATTTCAATCGGATCCGATTCGAGTAAAATTTAGTGGATCCTTTGTGAATAGAATAAGATTTGGATCGCATCCAAGGATCCGATCTATATAGCCACCCCTTTGCATCATAAGGCTTAATTGAAATAATAAATAATAAATATACAGCAAATAACATCAATTGATTCCTTAACCTCTTTATCACATCCCCATGTAACAAGTCGTCGGACCCAGCACATGGCTCAGCCGATCGAGCAGGTGGTCTGGTTTACTAGAGAGGGTTCGGTCCAAGAGACCAGCCCAACTTGATCAATTTGGCACTTTGCACCCTCGAAAAAAATCAATCTCACTTTGCACCCTCAAAACATATATTGTATTTCTTTGCACTTATATGTTTTTCACTTTGCACCCTAAGTGCATTTTAGGCTAAAAAAAGGGGTATTTTTGTTACTCCCTTCAAAAGTCAACATATATTCCCTCCAAAATGTATTAATGTGAGATTAATGTGCAACTAAGAGTAAAATTGACAATTACCAATTAAAATAATTCGGAAAAATCATTAAAAAAAAATGAGACATCACATGTTGTAAATAAGAGTAAAAACATCGTCTCGGATTTTTTCGATGATATCTTATGAAAATAATCTGACACGATGTTTTCCGACGAAATCCGTTGGAATTGACAATTTGAATTTGGGGTTTTAATCCATGTGCAATTAAGAGTAAAATTGATAATTACCCATTAAAATAACTTTAAAAAAAATAAAAAAAAAAGGACGTCATTGAAAAGACCTACCATCAAATGATATTTTTGCTCATGTTGGAGTTTAGGGATCCTTATGTTATTTGAATGCACAAAGCTCTATAATATATAGTTACATAGACCTTCTTATATTATATTTCGTATGGAACACAATTTTAACCAACTACGTTAATTTTTTAGCTCACTACAAGAAAAACGTCAAATTTCGATGAATTTTCCGACAAATTTGTCACGGCGAAAATTTGGACCGAAATATTTCGTCGGAAAACATCGTGTCGGATTTTTTTCGATGAATTTTCGAGTGACATGTATTTCCAACGGTCGTTCCAATGGATTTCTTGGCGCTATATTTACTTATACTCCACCACTTTACTGTAAAAAAAGACTATTTTTTATTTATTTATTGATATTATATTTTCTTATTTCAAGTTATATATATATATATATATATATATATATATTTTAGAATAATATTTTATATTAGGTCAAGTTAAGAGTAAGTATAGCATTCATTTAACTGTCATCCAAAATAATTTTTTTCCAAAGTTATTTTAATGGATAATTTTTCGATTATACTCTTAATTGTACATAAATTTCACATATATTTTGGAGGGAATAAATGTTGATTTTTTAAGGGAGTGACGAAAATACTCTTATTTTTTACTTGAAATTCATCCAGGGTGCAAAGTAAAATACAATATATGTTTTGAGGGTGCAACGTGGAATTAATTTTTTTTTAGGGTGCAAAGTGCCAAATTGATATATTTCTAGAGTGCAAAGTGGGATTAAGCCAATTAATTAGCCCATCATATGGTTGATGTTTCTTGAATTTTTTTTTCCACTTGTGTAAATAATTCTAGAGTAGTCCATTCTGGATAGGTCCATAAAGATATCTTGTAAATTATCTTGTAAAAACTTCTAAAGGATCATTCTTAGACATTATATCAAGTTGATCTCCACCGTTCATTTGACAATGTGGTTAGTTTAAATAGAGTCAATGCCTTATTTGTAAAACTTGGAGAATAACGATAGACATTCATCTCAGGGGTAAAAAAATTTCAAACCTTGGTTCCTAACCATCTTGTAGTGACGTATGCTGCATATATATATAGAAACCTCGATCAACTGGTAAAGACCAGGGGCGGAACTAGAGGGTTCCGATTGGGGGGGCGAGAATTTTTTAATAGCAAACTCGTTATCATTTTTATGCCGTGATAAAATGACAATAAAATGAAATAAAGTAATGTTGTCTTTTTATTGAATAAAAGGTGAAAAAATATAGTGGCAATTTTTTTAAAAATCCATTTAACAAATGATTTAAGGAATTGATAAAACATAGAAACATTTTATAACATAAATTCAATTCTGTAAAAAAAAAAATGTTATAAAAGTACCAAAATTAACACTAAAACTTCCTTTTTTTTTTTTTTGTTCTGCTTTTAATGTTCTTGAGTGCATTTATGGAAATTAAATATTTTTATCATAATATATTAACATTTTCAATTCAAGGTAATATGTTAGTCTAGCTAAAAAACATATATAAAAAAGAAACAGTTAAAAGAATGAAAAATAAAGGAGTGACTATCAAGTCTCGAACCTAAACCAACTTGGTACTACTACAATACACTAGCCACTGGACCACTAACTCTTCTTAATCAATATTACAATAGTATTGAATATATATACTTAATCCGGATTATTCTTGGGGGGGCGGCCGCCCTCCCCAGCCCCTTAGGCAGTCCGCCCCTGGTAAAGACAAAACAGACCCTATGGTTATCAAGTTATGCTCCTCATTCTTCATATGCTAAGAAATGCAGAGAATAAACATATAGCCAGTTTATTTATTTACTGACATTTCAAGTAATATATCACAATAAACATTTATTAGTATAAGTCAACAAAAATGCAATCTTCTCCGCCCCAATATAGATTATTTGTACGTAGCTTGCATATCCTCAATGCGAGCTCTACAGTCATCAAGACTTCATGCATACATGTAGTTTGTTACATGAATACTTGAGCACACAACACTTCTGACTTGATTTTCGAGACCCAGAAGCATTTTACTGTGGGCGAGATTTTTCGAGATAATACCTATTGTGGTTTGATATAATGACTAAAAAAATAAGTTAAAGATAAAGTAATAAGAAGTATAATTTAGTCTTACAAACGGAACTTGAAGTATATATATCTTTTAACAAAATACAATCATTTCATTGAGATTTTTCATTAATAAATATAATCAACTACCGAGTTGATGCTAAAGTCTCTTATAACATTGACTCCGATTTTGAAAAGTTTATCGGAGTCCTACTGTGAACAAGTAATATTAAATGTTGATAGAGCTTTGGTCACGATTAAAAAACCATCAATTGTGATCCTTAGATGCGTTGAAACAATGAAACCTATAATTTGAGATATAAATTTTAATTTACCAGTGAATTAAAAAATAAAGAATGTTATCACTTATCAAATGCTTAATTTTATTAAAGTAATGCTTTCAAAATTAGGAGTGTAAACTAGTTGAGTAGTACTCAAATAAAATATCAAATGTTTGAACTTTTTCATAGAACTTGAAATTGTGTTTGAGTTTGAATTGATTGTTTAGTAAACGGAGCTTGAACAAACTTTATTCGAGCCGAACACAATCAAGCTCGAATAACTTGATATTTTTACATATATTTTGTTACTATATTATCAAATTGAGTTTCTACCAACTTATTAATAATAAAAAAATAAAAGTAATTTTGTTGTGCCTAAATATCTCACCCATGTTAAGATCCAAAATGTGATAGGGTTAGAGCATCTCTAGCAGTGACTTTTTTTGTTCCTCCAATAGCTAATAACATATCTATATATAACTAAATTAATTTTGTGTTCTCCAGCAATGTCTTGTATTTATACAAGACTATGTAAAAAGCAAGATTGGACTTGCATATATAGATGTCTTGTATATTTATACAAGACAATTAAATTTAAAGTCGTTTATTTCACTTATAATTTTTTATTAATTTATCATATTTAAAAAAATCATTAAAATGTGTATTTATTATTTATATTTGACGTGTATATAAATCATTAAATTTAAAGCCATTTATTTCATATATAAATATTTATTTATTAATTATTATATTTAAAAAATATTAAAATATGTATTTATTATTTATATGACTTGTAAAATGTAATAAAATATTATTTATAATGTCATTTATAATTTAATATTGGAAGAAGAATAAAATATAATAATTCTGAAAATTTTAGATGATAACTGCTGGAGTGGGTAACTAAAATTGAGTAGCTAAACCACAGTTCGCCATATATAATTTGATATAGATGACCACTTATAGATGATGTTGTTGGGGATGCTCTCACTACTTTATCTAGAACTTATCATCCTGAATTTTGGATTCTTCTGTGAAAAGCTGATGTGAGGATGCCACCTTCTTTGACTGTATGTTTATGAAATTTAAATTGGGCCTGTTTGTTTGGCATTTTTCAATTTTTTTCGTGTTAGGGAAATGCCAAACAAACATGTTTTCTATTTTTTTAAATAAATTTTTCATATCTCAATTTTCTAAAACTATTATCTCAAAAGCCAAACAAACTACATTTTTCTTATTTCTAAACAAAATTTATACAAACTCTACTCTGATTTGACATAAAGTAACATATCTCTTACACATTTATCTCACATAACAAACATGATTTGACATAAAGTCTTACATATCTTACACCTGCAACCTAACTCTTCCAAAAAAAACCTACACCTACTTTATTTCTCAAACCACTCTCTCAAAACTCAAACAAACAACATTACGCAAATCGAGATTATTTCAGAAACCTCTACTACTCTCCCAAACTACTTTCTCAAACACCAAACAAACAAGCCCTTGATTTGAATTATTCTCTCTCCATCCCTTATTTTTTATATTCTTTCATTTTTTATGCGGAATTTTAGGTAAATGTTAAAATAAGTGAAATTTTATAGCATGTCATTACTCATGACCAGATCCTTTACTCTGTCTACATCGTCTAAGGATATGAATAACTGCAAGAAATTTGTAAATATGGTTCAATGGTTGTCAACTTTGAATGATTGAAGTTTAATTTATATCAGACAAGAAATTATTATATGTGGTAATTTTTTTTTTTAATATGATAAACTATAGTTCGATTGAAGAGAATATTCAATATTTTCTTTTATTTATTTTTTATAAGAAAAGAATCAGGTTACATATTCCCTTCAATTAGCTCTATAAGAGTTTGGGGGGGACACTCCCAAACATGAGCCAGATTATTGTAAATATGATTATTTTGTGTAAATCATATTTCTAAACAATCTTCAATGTAAATATGATTATTTTGTGTGATTGGTTTTGTGTGGTCTCAACTAAAATTTTATGAATGTCTGGTGGCCGTAAATGAGTCGAGTTGAACATAACAAAAAATTATATAAATTTGGTTAGATTTTCTCGCCGAGTTTAAGATTATATTTGAAGTGTGGTTTTAAAATCAATCGAACTCGACATTTTGACATTATAAAGATTGAAATGAGCTTCAAAATCTATAAACGAGAAGTTAATGCAAACTTGACATGATATATATAAGTTGAAATGAATTATTTCTTTTTTTATGAAGGTCAAATTGAACTTTCACTGTACGTGATGCAATAATATCATACACTAAATGAAAAGTATATGAAATAATGATCACTTGACAATACTTTTGTAAACAAATTCTCATCGACTCTATTCTATATTTAGCTTTACATTGTTACTTATCATTTAAACCTAGTTCCAATAGTTTGAGTAAATATATTATCCTTACAAAAAAAAGAAAAAAAAATGGTTCACGAGGGGTCGTTTTACTTTATAAGGACATTGTCATTTCTCTTCTCAAAGGCCGAATTACCAAATTCGGACACACTAATCTTAGGTTTGGTGTTGTGTCATGACTCATGAGGTTTAATTTTATTATATTTTTGCAGCAATAAAATGGATAAGGATAACAAGACGTCACCATTCAACACTAATTAGTTTAATGAAAGGAAATATATTCTGTAACTTTGGGTCTCTTAAAAACTACTCATCTAACTATACGTAACATATAATCCTTTAATTTTTATATAATTTCAATTTTAGTACTGTGTATAACAAATTTTGTGAGAGGATTGAACTTTTGGTACCAAATTTTATATTTATTCTTATTTATGATATCATAAAAATTCAGACCAACAAATTTGGTACCATAATTCAACAAATCAACTCACATTTGACACTGTCGTTAAAAATCACCGTTAACTAGGTGACGTGGTAGTTAAGTCAATTTGAATTATTGCAAAATTGATGTCATTACTTATGCTGACTGGCAATTCTACCTTATAATATTTAGGCTGGCAAAATAACCCATCTTCAAATTTGTCGTCGATTTTAGTCCTTATTGTTGCCCAATTTAAAAAACTGACGATTTAGTCCACATTGGTACCTCCAATTACAAACTTTTTTTCCCAATGATAGGATCACATTGTATGTAGGACGAAAATTGAAACTTATGGAAGTTAGAGGACCAAATTTGTTATGCATAGGACGAAAATTGAAATTGAATGTAAGTTAAGGGACTAAATGTTTGTTTATTATAGTTACAAAACTATTTTTGAATAAATATCAAAGTTACATGACCATTTTTAAATTTTTTTCCATATTACATTACATACTACTATTATTTTTTGGTCGGATGGTATATTCAAGAATTTAAGATTCTTCAATAAATGATTTAAAATTCTATTTAGAGACTGATGTAGGGAAAAGTGGACAATATTTTGAGATAATTTATATTAGTCTGGGATATGTTGGATTTGTGACTTGATATCATGTTCGGTAATTAATAGGGTGTTTATTACTTTCATTAGAAATATTATATGTGTTAGGATTCTACTAGCATTTAGAAGAAAATTGGATTAGGAAGACGTTTATTTGATGGGAATAAAATCTGATTCTGGGTATTTGATTTCTAGCAATCTGATTTCCATAAATATGATTCCATTATAGTGTTTGGGTATCACTTAGGATTGTACCAATGAAATTAATCGAATTCCTTTTCAAATGTTTGGTAATGGCAAGAAATGTATTACATATTTAAAAGATTCACAAAAATACCCCCACCTATATATTATATATAAATCATATAGTAGCAACATTTACTATATGGTATTATTCATAATATATTGATTTAAAAAAATATGTATAATATATTAATTAATAATTTATATATTATACATACATAGTACAAATTAAAGAACATATAGAAGAAATCAATATTAGAGGAGAGTGTTAGAGGAGAGTCCTGTATATATATATATATATATAATCCAAGAATGTAACTATTACAATAAATGGTGTGTGCTAAGACGTATAAATAAGATAACACTTTCAAAAGTAAAAACAAAATTAAGCGTACAATTTGAAAATGAATGTGCTATGAAGCATAAGCTTTTGATTTGGCCTGTGAATATGGCGTATAAACTATATGCGTATTCTCAAATCAATTCACATTTAAAATTTTGTATTATTTCATTAGATTCAACTAGTAGTTAAATGAACGAGATAATTTAATATGTGATTTAAGCACTTGAGAAGAAAAGGAACGCAAAAAACAAAACAAAAATGGCTAGGGGAGAGAAAATATATATTAATTAGGGAGAAACAAAAATATCATAAGAATTAATATATGGGCAATAATGTCTTTTTTATTTTTAGTACTAAATCCCCCAGGAATGGAATCATAATACCATATAAAAGTTAGGTTTAACATTCCTATATTTTGATGACAAGATTCCTAGTTTTTATGAATATATTTCCTTTCCCAAAATTCAAAAAACTACCCAAACAATATTACTTGATTCCAAGGAATCACATTGTCAAATAATATGCCATTCCTAAGTAAACAAATGGGTCATTTTGGTACTTGAGGGTTTGTGTTTATTTAAAATCCTATAAGCCCAAAGACTGAAAACAACTTTTTCATTCTTATATTTCAATATATTAGTTTTTCTCTGGTTTTGAGAAAATTAGTTCATAGCTTTGACGCTAGTCTGACTATTTGCACTTCCATTCTGCGTCAAGTGGTATCAGAGTAGGGGTGGGCACGGGACGGGTTTGGGGTTAGATATATGGGTATAGTAAATTTCGGGATTGACACATTTCATCCCAAACCCGCCCCGTAATAATTCCGGGTACCCGAATTATTGCGGGACGGGATTACGGGTCCCATATTTTTTTTAAATAGCCAATTCTTCATGAATCTAACAAAATTAAATTACAATACTTTATATAAAATTTTACATGTAATAGATTAGTAATAGTAGTAATTTAATTTGTAGAGAAAAAAACTTTGTATACCTTGGCGTAGTTGAGAAGAAGACGAAGATGTAGTAGAGCCGTAAAGAATATGAAAGTTTTTAGAACTGAGACAAACATAATGTATTAATAACTAGTGTAAGATTTAAAATGAATATTAAGGTAAAGTCAAAAAGGTCTTTATTAGATGATGTTAATTAATTTATTAATTAATGTATAAGTAAAGTGTATAATTATGTAATAGAAAGAAAAATATATAGACGGGTTCGGGTATTCGGGGTTGGAGAGGCTAATCCCAAACCCGTCCCGTATTCCCATAATAAAATATGGATTTTCAAGTTCGGGTACCCAAACCCAAAAAATAATCGTCCCGTTCGGATATTTTAAAAATAGGACGGATCGGGTTTGGGTTACCCGAACCCTATGCCCACCCCTATATCAGAGTCAGGATTTTATATAGCATCGTACAAAGTTTTGCACTTCCGTCTTGCGCCAGAGACATTCGACATGGTTTCCGGAAACATTAGAAAATAATGTTATAAATATTTACGGAAAAAAAATTAAGAGAAAAAAGAGGCAAATGGATAATAAATATTAATTCACTTTATAATTCTCACGGTGCTGGTCCGAGGCCTAGACAATTTACGTGCTCGACTAGGACCCCAATTAAAGAGGAATCCCGATTTTTTATTTTATTTTTTTTGTGAATTTAACTTTATATTAATAAATTATATGTACTTTCTTACATAGTGCATAATTAGAAAGGTAAATTAGTTGAATTGGCTAATGAGGTCGTACCCCGTTGATAAGGCTGGAGCTCCAGGACTAAGATGTCTTAGATTCAACTCTCACTAATGTTAATTTTCTTCTAGTTTAATACTAGTTTGGTTGATAGTTATTTGTCTTTGTAATTTGGTTGTACTCTAATAGATTTCTAATTGATGTAATAATGTAATTCCTATAATAATAAAAAAAAATGAGTTGAATTGGACAATAAATTATTCCCTCCGTTTCATAATATCTGTCACTTTGAAAAGTTTTTCTTGTGTCATATTATCTGTCACTTTAGATTTCCAATAAAACATTAATTACTCTTTTTCCATTTTTGCCCTTTATGCTCATAAATTTTCTCAAACATTAGTGGAGGATAATTAATTAAAAGGGTATCTTAGTCTTTTTCATTTTTTCACCTAGAATTCAGCTATATTCAATGATATTATTAATTTGTGTGCATACATGTGAAATGACAGATATTTAGAAACAGAGGGAGTATTAAGTTAATTTGATTTTTCTGATTATAGAAGCCTATGTTTCGTATGCATCATTATTATAAATTTATACTCCCTCCAGTTCATATCAATTTGCACATTTGGGTTTTCAATGTAATTTTTTCCAATTTTGTCATCTCTTACATCTGGGTTGAGAAGTTCAAGAGTCATTAGGAAGGGTATCTTTGACATTTTACTATATAAAATTAATTAATTATGAGGTTTCTTAATCTGTGTGAAAGTAACAATGTGCCAATTAATATGAACCGGAGGGAGTAACACAAATCTGTCTCAAATAAAAAAATTCTTCAATTATTTTAGGGGATCAATCCTATAAATAATATAGCCTAACTGTTCACACGACTTCTCAAGTATCATAACTGAAAATAAATGAATGTCGACAAAAGCAAAGGCCCTAACTTTTGCCAGAGTAGTTTGGTATTTTCCAAAGGCCCAACAAACAATCTAAAATATTTCAGAAATAAATTTATTTTTTCGCAAGTTTCTCAAACTATTATTCTCAAAGTTAAAAAAACTACAATTTTATCTCTTGAAAAACCCTTACACGAATTATAATTGATTTGATTTGATATAAAATAACATATTTTTTTTACAGCTTATTCCACATAACATATATTATTTGACATAAAGCAGTATACCTCTTACACTATTTTTCTTTTTTCCATAATCTCCAAAAAAAAAAAAAATCTACGTCTATCTTATTTTTCAAACTACTGCTGAAAAAAAAAAAAAAAAAAAAAAAAACTACTCTCATAGACCAAACAAAAAAACTAACCAAGCATATACTTGACTTTATAAATGAAATTAAAACAGACGCACGTTCATAAATCAAGCAAGCAAATATTAAAAAATAAAAAGAGAATATAGACACATTCAGGCAGTTCTATGCCCAATTAAAAATTATCAGCACATATGCAACAATTAAACCCCCCCCCCCCCCAAAAAAAAAAAAGGCCTATTAGTTTCGGACCATAAAAGCAATTCTGTCCAAATAATTAGTTTATGTAAAATGAAAATTTTGAAGAAAATAGTTTCATTTTTTAAGTGGAGTCTTGTATTGAGACAATATAAAAATTCTAAGAGAGAAAAAGAGTACGTATTTGCCATTTTGTATCCCAAAAGTACATTATTTTAACACTTTGCATTCAAAAATTAAAATTTTGGAATAATATTGCACTCTCGAATTATATATTCTTTGGCAAAATGCACCATATTAGGATGCAAAATGTCCATTGCATTGTCAATATTATGCAATTCGAGGATGCAAAATATCAATCTTTTAATTTAATAGCGTAAAGTACAAAATAATGTATTTTTAGGTGCAAAATGCAGTTTACCCGAGAGGATAAATATGTTTTACTTTATTCTTTATAGTCCGACCAACTCAAGGTTCCCAATTAAACCCAACTCAGTTAAAGGGCAAGTGGATTTGCTATATTTTGCCAACCTTAATTAGTTTCTTTTCGATAATTAGAGTTTGACAACATTTTACTATAAATTTTGAACTGCTCTAGATCTTATTTCGATCTAGATATCAAGATATGCATGGCAAAATGGATCAAGACCCAATGGTTGGGCCTTGATCAGCCCAATCCAATCAAATTCATATATATTTTTAGTGTTCATAGATTGATATGGATTGAGTTTTTATAAACATTTATATGAGATGATTTTTTAATGAGTTTATAAACGGGTTATTAATGGATCGAGTGAGAAACATGTATTTGGATAAACTAGTTAACTAATTTAGACTAAAAAAGATTGTTTTATTTTTCTTTTCTAAAATTCATGAAAATTTGGTTATAATATTAAATTAAGAATATTTGATTTTGAAATAAATTTAAAATATTGCTTTAAAAAAAAATTAAAAAACTAAAGTGTGGTAAGTTTTTCTTGATTTCTATAAGGGTAATTTACCTAGATATCCCCTAACTTTCACCCTAATTACCAAGAATCCTCGATCTTTTTAGAAATTACTAAGGCATTTGTTTGACGTGACGGTCGTTAGTCAACGTTAACAGAATATGTCAAATGTCTTAAATGCCCTTGATTGTTTTAAATATTTGCACAAAAAAAAAGTCAATTAACACACTCCACCCACCTCACCCCAACTCGACCCCCCTTTTTCCCCCTCCCGTCAATTGATGGAAAGTTGTTCGCTATGGAGTGGCGACCTTTTCCCACCCAAGGTTCCGGCCAAAAGCGGTGACTGAAGTCTGAAGAGACGATAAACAGTAGCCACAAAGTTATATTTGTCTTTCATAGAACCCCCAAGTTGGAAATTACATATTTAAATATTTTATTAATTACTTTATTTTTATAGAAGTTTTATGGAAATTAATTGAATTATCTTTTAATGAAATTTTCTAATAAAATATTTTTTAATGCACTTTGGTAATAAGTTTTATATTTTTATTAAAAAAATTAAATATGCATAACAAAAACAACCCCTAATGGATAAAAAATATTACACTGAACCCCCAAGTTGACGGAGGGTAAATTTGAAAAACATTAAACATCATAAGAAACTGCCTGAAATTAGCACCGTAAGAGGTGCCCTTGTAATATGATTTTATCATAGGGGTTGTCTTGGTAATTTCTAAAACAGTAAGGGTGGTCTTCGTAGTTCGTACCCTTCATATAATTTAAATTATTTCACATTAATCTAATCTCATTTAGTAATATTTACTTATAAGCATGGTGTGTTTTCTTTAATATACACAACATTTGTAGACATAAAGCGGGGCGACCCAACCCGAGCTGAACTCAGCCCGTTTATGACTGTTTAAAGTGAACCGTTTATGACCCGGCTCGTTTTCGATCCGTTCCTGATTCGGCCTTACCTGTACCACCCTTAATTAAGATAAATTTAACAAAACATGGTTAGATAATTTGTAACCAATGCACCGTTACATACAAACAACAAAACGACTAGGTTTTTTTTTTTTTTTGAGAAAAACCGAAGGTATATGGCATTAATGATCAATATCAGTAGCAATAAGCATACAAAGAGAATCTGGCATAACAGAAGTACCCGAGATAAAAAGAGCTAGCTTAGCTAGGGCATGAGCAGTCGCATTACTCTCCCTAAATACGTGGGAGCAAGCAAATGATTGTAAACTAATAGCTAAAGCTCTAATGTCATAATACACAGGTCCCAGGGGATGAAATTGCATGTTGCTTGGAGGACTCAAGATCCCATTAACCACAGTTTTGCAATAACACTCCAATTCAATAAAAGACCATCCCTTATAAATCCCAAACTCCAGTCCATGTTTCAAAGCCGCAACTTCCGTTGCTTCCGGCTCATGACAAAACTCCCTCTTATCATAACACCAGTCAAGGCAAGTACCAACATGGTCACGGACAATAATACCAATACCGAAGCAACCAGTGCTGACCTCAATCGATGCATCGAAATTTATATTCACATGGCCATTCCTTGGAGGCTTCCAGGTCGTGTGATTCGGCTGACTAGATAGCTAGTGACGAGGAGTTGCGAGCAAAAGACTCCTTAAATCTGGTGTAGAAATGGTGAGAGAAAGACACCAAGTCTCTTGGAGGGATATCATTATTTTCCCATACAAGTTTGTTACGCCCGATCCAGATCCACCACGCTAGGGTGATAGCAAAACCAAATTCGAACTGATCCAGGCGAGAGAAAATGTGGGTAATCCAGTCACAAACCTCATGAGAGTCATGTGAGTTATAGGATAGTGTCCAGCAGGCCAATACTTTTAGCTTGTAATAGGACTATTCTGTAATAAACAATCTTTTGAATTAATGATTAATACGCATGTTTATTTATAACTGTATAGAATGAACAATGGCCAACTTCATCTCTCACGAATACATTTAAGCGATTGGATGAAATCCTAAGATCACATTTGACTATGGGACGATTCACTTTAGTATGAGTGCAATCACGAAACAATCTCTAAGGTCGTGATCTTAAAACACGTTCCAAGTCATAGATTCCAAACGAGGCGGGGTGTCGAAGGAATCGCCAAGACTTGTACGATTATGCATGATTCACATGGAGTGAATTCGTCTCGTATCATGAACAAGACATTTGATGTCAGTGCATATGAGTAGGTGGTTCGATAAGGGATCGAACGCATCGAACGACTCAAACAGAGAAACCCATTGTGGAAGCCCATGTCGCATATCGGTGATGGGATGTTTTTCAAGACTTATAATATTGTACGATTTAGTCCTTAGACGTAAGATGCTAGGGCGAATTCGGTGCACGGGTGTTTGTACTTTGACTTAGGTGCCGATCACGTAGCCTGATCATTGTGTGCCTACTTTGGGTGCGTATAGTCGTGTACGCGGATGGTTAGTATCAATATGGGATCTACCGACTCATCGTAATGGATGAGAGAGTTTTCTGTACGTTCTTAGATAATATATTCCGAGAAACCCATGGCCATGGTCAGTGATGGATTTGGAAAGGGGTTTCCAAATTTAGCAGTCACACTGGAATTATTATCCAGACTTAGAAAGTACATAATCGAGATAGTTAGATGTGTCTATCAATTCACACACCCTAGGTCTCTATCGGGAATTTAAGTCGATAGAAGGACCGTATGCACATGGCAGTCATAAGAGGTGAGGTTCACAAGATCAATTCACTTGAAGTAAGGCCTCATGGGCTTGTGGCTAGACATCGATCATGAGGTGTGGGTACTCCTGAATTAATGGGAGATTAATTCTTTATCAGAGGACTGGTTGTCTGAATAAGATATACCGGAGTTTGTTAGCTTTGCTGCCTCAACTAACTTTGTTTTGCTCTTACTTAGCTTATGCTCCGTTTTGGCACGCTTTTTCCCTTTCAACAAACTTATGAGAGATTGGATATGGATGATCTTTGATTAAGGTCCATACTCCTTGCAACTTTGATCTCCAAGTTTTGCTTTTGAGGAATCCCTGTTTTCCTGAAAATGATCAGAAGAAGATGAAATAGCATTTTCATATTTTGATTTCATTTTCATTTTATAAAACTTCTTGAAATCATTCAGAAGAAGGGTAACGTCGTCAATAGTGTATGTTTTTTCTAAATTTAGCAAAGTCTTCCCTTTTGACTTGTCCGCTGATTTTCTTGACTCGTCTGACGCGATGAGAGCAGCAGTCGGGTCTGAACCAGATGACTTATCTATTCCCATTCTAGGCATCTTAAACTCATAAGCTTTGAGTGATGAGAACTGTTCAGAAAGGGAAATCTTCCCTCCCTTGATTATTCCATGGCCGTCACCTTCATGTTGAATTTAGGTGGAAGAGCCTTGAGAACCTTCATGGTGATCTCCTTGTCTGAAAACTTTTTACCAAGCCTTAGAACTTCTTTCATAGTTTTGGTAAATCTTGTATCCATTTGATTAATCGTTTCACCAGACTTCATCATAAAGTTTTCAAACTTCTCCAGAGCCACACTGAGCTTATGTTCTTTGATAGCATTGTTTCCTTCGCTCAGCTCACATACTTTATCCCACATCTCCTTGGCTGATTTAAGATGTTTGACGTTCTGGAATCTTTCTTCATCTAGAGCTTTGAACATGATGAACTTAGCCATCTTGTCATGATTGACTAACTTGACTTCTCCAGGAGTCAGCTCATCTAGCTCTTTGTCAACGATCTGATCAGGCTGGTAAACAACCTTCATAGTCTTCTTAAATCTGAATGGTCCTCGTGTAATACATGTTAACATGTTATCATTATATGCAGCAAGAAGGATCTCCATTCTGATTTTTCAATCTTCAAATTCCATTGGCCAATGTGAGGAACATGGCTTATGCACTCCATTTTCAACACTTTTTGATTTTTCAAAAAATGCTAGTTTTGAAAAAAAATTGAAAAACACACCTCGGATCAAGCTCGTTGATCAGGCAAATGATTCAAATAAACCACCTGCTCTGATACCACTTGTTGGTCCCAAGTGGTCAGATGAGGTCTACATGGGGGGGGAGGGGGGATGAGTAGACCTCTGTACCTCTTTAAAATTCTCTAACTTTTTCTTCTATAAGTAGAGTTCGCTCATCAGCAAGATATGATGACTAAGCTGATTTTGCACTTAGCTTATCAACAGAGTAAGCTGATCTTATTCGTGAGACTATTATGCTGATTTAACACTTAGCTTATTCAGCAGAGTAGACTACTATGCTGATTTTGCTCATCAAGCTTATATAATCAGAGTTTCAAACAATGATGCAGCGAATAATGTATATGTGTTTTTCAAACAATGTTTTCAACTCAATTAAACTTATAAAGCACAAAGAAAGTTTTACCCCAAGTTAAAAATTCTTCAATTTAAAAGACTCTTCTTTTAAAGTATGCAATGCAAGACAAGTAAAGTAAATAACACAAGGAATTTTTATAGTGGTTATACAGGAACAAATCCTCTTAATCCACTCTTCTAAATCACGAAGATTTAGGTTCCACTAGAAACACTAAGTAACTAATACAACTCTATTTGCGCATTTACAACAAATGATAAAGCCACAAATTCACAATAGAAAATCACAAAGAAGGCCTATTCTACGAAGTAATATCACTCACAAAGATGGATATCTACTTCTCACAACACTCAGTTGAATATCACTCAGATATGCAAGAGTTTAATCTTGTTCTTCAACAATTAGCTTCGTCATAAGATGACTCTGCTTATGATCAGATGACTCAACTGATGGATTCTTGCTCTAAAGATTTAATCTTGTAAGTGTGCAAGTCTCTTTTGAATCTTCAGTTTCCCATCTATTTATACTCTTGGATTTGAAATTCTGCCCGTTGAAGGTTGGCAAAATTACATTTTAGTCTTGAGCAACGGTCATAATTTGAACGGCTACTTTTGCAGACTGTCGCACTGTTGTACGGATCTGACAGTCGCATCAAATGCACTAAGCTTGTTACCGTTGGAGAGCTTATTGATTGATTTTACTTAGCTGATGGGATCCACTCCGCTGATGGCCACTCATCTCATGATCACTCATCTGATGAACAATCATCTCATTTCCACTAAGCTGATTTTCACTGATATGATTTTCAATCTTTCACTGATATGATTTTCACTTTTCTCATAAGATTGAATCTTCATTTCTTGAATACTTCTGTTCTTGAATGATCTTCTTTTAAACCAAGTATCCAATCTTCAAAGGTTTACTAAGCTTCTATTACTTAGTTGATGACACCTTTTTGTTATCACCAAACCTTCTAACTAACTTAATTAACTCAACTGATAAGATCACTTAGCTGTTCTTGAGTTAATAAATTCTTCCAACAACTGCTCTCTTAGGCAAACGTTGTACAACGCCATAATTTCAAGACTAGGATCACGAAACTCGAAAGTGTGCATGAACTTTCATTAGAATTACTAACGTTTTGCAACTTGCATAAATTGCAAAACAGGTTTTGATTCCTATTTAGATTGTCGATCTCCCACTAGGTCCGGCATACATAACGTTCTCAAACTAAATTGTGTCCATCAAGTTCATGAGCTAATCAAAATATTTTTACTCATGCTCATAAATGAATCTTTTACACTTATGATTGCTTACAAGCAAACCAAGTTCTAATTTCACAAAAAATAAATGATAAAAAAAAATTTCCAATTTAAAAAATAAAATTAATTAGAACGTCATAAATAAGTGTTGAAGTAATTCCATTTGAAGTCAAACATTTGAAAATATTTTTAGAGTTTTCAAAAATAAAATTCATAGATTTTCTTGATTTTAAATCATTTTATACATGAATTAGAAAATTTAAATTAGCTTAAAGTGTTTCCAAACACTCCCACTTGCTAGTCATTTCCTCAAAATTATTCTTCTGGACCAACATAAAAATTTTCCTTCAAAGAAAAATAATTTTCCTATATTTTAAATTATTTTCCAAGCATAAAAAATCAAGAAAAATATTTTTACATTCTGAAAAAATTAATTTAAATTCACCAAAAAATCAGAAATAAAATTCTGAACACATAGGAATTTTCGGGGTCAAAATCAAATATAGGAGGGTGCCGCACGCGCCGACATGGTGGTGCCATGTAGCACAACCTTTTAATGACGTGGCAAGCCACGTGGACACTGACATGTCATGCCATATGGAGCTGAGCACACGCGTGGTGCCTTGTTGGCTACCACCACGTTTTCTGGCCTTTTGATTTCAATGGTGAACTCTATTTTTTAGTTTGACCTTCGGAAGTACGTATTTGAGCAACCAACAGCCGCGACCAAGAGTGGATATGAACAAATTAAATGTTTATCTTCTTCAAATTTCCAGCAACTTGAAGAAAGGTGATTCGAACTTCAATTGGCAATATCTCCTTCGTTATAAGTCCGAATTATGCATACTCTATATGGTTGGAAATCTCGATGAGATCTTTCTAACGGTACATGAATCATCTCACAAGACACAACATATAATCCACAGAAAATTAGACAAAATTCGGCCAAAAAATAAACAAAAAATCAGATCTCAATTTCTACATATTCAATGAGCATGAAATATTGCAGAGATGATTAACAAAATGTAAGCATGCTATGTACAGATTTTCGGACCAAAATACTAAGCACATCTAAATTCGCAAATAAAATGTCAAACAATTAAGACATACATGGCAGAAACTTTAATTGCCCATATCTTTCTTTTTCTAATCCAAAAATAGATTTTCATATATGGCTGGAAAGATAATTTCAAGGGGATTCTAATGGTATATAGCAAGTCATTTAATCCAAGTATTCAATCGGAAATTCGCATTTAAAGTTTCAGCAAATAATTCCATCAACAATTTTTCCAGAATAAATTTCTCTACAAAAAAATCTGAAAAAATACAGATATATTCCCGAACATAATATCATGCTTCAGTAAAATTTTCATACCATTCTAACGAGGAAATCACAAACTATCATTAGAGGTCAAGCTGAACACAATTTAGAATTTCATGAAATTACTAAAACTAAACATGCTTTTTTAAACACCATATAGCAAAGGAACTCAACCAACCTGGCTCTGATTCCAATGTTGGGTTTTAAATCCAAATCATCCGTAAACTTACTTACTTGAATCGGATCGGATAATCGTCGGTTGCTTGAAGTGGGTGATTCGGAGGGAATCCTTCTTTGCCATCGATATAACCGTGGTTGAATCACCGATGCTCTCACGTTTTGGTGCTCCCGATCAAGATGCAAATCACGTACAAAAATGACCCACAATTCACAATCCAAATTCCCTTAACTATAGTTGATGATATATGTATGATATATTCCTGGAATATATAGTATGATCTACCCGTATGTAATGTGCTTACTATATATATATATATATATACATACATAATATATATGTGTGTATATAGGGAGAAGAAATAGAAAATGGGAAGGAGAGAGAGGTCACAAATGTGACCTCTCTGCCTTTGAACTTCTCTGTTGTTAATACAAATTGAGAAGTCCCAAGTGAACTTCTCAGTATTTTACGGAGACGGGGAGCCGAATGCTCCCCTACTTGTCTATTGTGTGGGAGTTAATCTCTCACTAAGTGGTAGGTTAACTCCTCATTTGACTCCTTTCTA
Organism: Penstemon davidsonii; assembly: GCA_034814905.1. Taxonomy (NCBI): domain Eukaryota; kingdom Viridiplantae; phylum Streptophyta; class Magnoliopsida; order Lamiales; family Plantaginaceae; genus Penstemon; species Penstemon davidsonii. Next base: position 28,496,205 of record JAYDYQ010002534.1, read on the forward strand.
ATTCAAATTAGATCGGGTCGGGTTAGCTCGAATGGATGTACCCATCCGTCTCAAATCAACAGGAGGATCATATGCATGACGACTTCGATGGTGCTGTAGTTGAGGTCGGGTTACTCGGCATATACGGAGTTGAAGGCGGCTATGGAGGCAATGGTGAAGACATTAGCAAAGGAGCTAAAGGGAACGGGGATAACAACGAATGTGGTGGGACCGGGGTCCGTGGCAATGGAGATGTTCTACGTGGGGAAGACTGAAGATGCAGTCAATAGGACGATCGAGGAGTGCCGGATGGGACGACTGGGGGAGACAGAAGATGTGGCACTAGTGGTCGGGATTTTGGCTAGTGACGCGGGTCACCCCCCCCCCCCCCCACCCCCCCCCCCCCCCACCCCCCCCCCCCCCCACCCCCCCCCCCCCCCACCCCCCCCCCCCCCCACCCCCCCCCCCCCCCACCCCCCCCCCCCCCCACCCCCCCCCCCCCCCACCCCCCCCCCCCCCCACCCCCCCCCCCCCCCACCCCCCCCCCCCCCCACCCCCCCCCCCCCCCACCCCCCCCCCCCCCCACCCCCCCCCCCCCCCACCCCCCCCCCCCCCCACCCCCCCCCCCCCCCACCCCCCCCCCCCCCCACCCCCCCCCCCCCCCACCCCCCCCCCCCCCCACCCCCCCCCCCCCCCACCCCCCCCCCCCCCCACCCCCCCCCCCCCCCACCCCCCCCCCCCCCCACCCCCCCCCCCCCCCACCCCCCCCCCCCCCCACCCCCCCCCCCCCCCACCCCCCCCCCCCCCCACCCCCCCCCCCCCCCACCCCCCCCCCCCCCCACCCCCCCCCCCCCCCACCCCCCCCCCCCCCCACAATAGTTGTCACCAACTTAAATATCAAGATTAAAATTTGTCTACTACCTACATACCATCATTCAAAAGGTTACATTGCTCTCTCTTCACTTGAAGAATTTATAAATGAGGCATTGTCTTTATTATAGTAAACCATGCATCTCCTCAAATAGGCAATGAATATCAACTTGATATAATAAAATATTTTATAGAGATTCCTACATTAATATATTCATATGATAATTTTATTGAGCTATCTAGAATGAATTACTCTATAACTATGTTCATAAACAGGGTCGGCTCAAGTGATAGGCAACTTGGACCGACGCATGCCTAGGACCCCCAGTTTGGAGGGGCTCAAAATTTATATATAGGCTGCTAGGAAAATTTAAGAATTACATATTTATGCTTTTATTAATTTTAGGCAAAACGTCACAAACTAATCAGTGATTTTGGGTTTTCGTCCCAAACTATATCACTTCACCAAATTTCGTCCCGTAATTTAATATTTTTTTGGAATATCGTCCCACCGTTAATTATGTGACAGATATTGCGCATGTGTTCGTTAATTGCCACGTGGCTGCTTATGTGTCATGACGTGGCAAATTTTAGCATGAACAATTATACAATATTGCAGAATTCGTCCCAAACTAATTGCAAGATTGAACCATCATTTCCATTAAATTAAAACTTTAATATTGGGACTAAATTCATGCAAAATGGTAAATTACGGGACGAAATTCGGCGAGTTGATATAGTTTGGGACGAAAAACCAAAATTAGTAATTAGTTTGGGACAATATTCTGAAAAAATATTAAATTACGGGACGAAATTCGGTGAGGTGATATAGTTCGGGACGAAACCCCAAATTTACTAATTCGTTTGGGACATTTTCTGCAATTTTACCTTAAATCTAAAATCTAAAAATAATGGCTAATTAATCGGGTCGGGTTTGGCTAGCTTCTTGACTGCGCATAGCTAAAATAAATTATTGAACTCGAACTTTTTACCGTTTATTTAACTACTAATCCTGACTTTAAGGACTTGGTCCATAAAAAATTATCAAGATTTGGATGAGAACCAGTAAAATTGGCCATTTGGCCATGTACAATTTATGGGCCAATCAAATCCACAGATCCAATCCATGTATCTTATTTTGATGGTCAATATTAAATTTGGTGGGTTGAAAATAACACTTTATAAAGTAAGAAGTCTTAGATTCGATTATGACCCAATTCATCCTGGACCCCTTCAAATTCAATATAGTATGCCCAATTGTCGGATACTATTTGAGAGTTCTCTAAATATGAGTTGAATATACTCATATAGAGCTAATGTCAATTTATCCATGTTATTTGTATAATTTTTAATTTAATTTTTTGTGATTAAGAAAAAGAGGATTTTATTTTATATATGTAGAAAAATTAAAAGAGCAATTACCTCATTCAATAAGAGAGTGTAACCCACTCTCCGAAATTAAGGGTGGACATGAAAAATATTTTTGTAATATAATAATAAAGTGAGATATTTATCATAACACAGAGTGTCAGAGTCATAATACATAGGGGGTAAAGTGCCACATATAAGAGGGTTCGTTTTGTCAATTCATATATTTTATCAGGGAGACAGTGTGAAACTTTAATAAGATCACATGTGGTAAATTGCCATTAACTCGTTCATTATAACTTACATTGAATTTTCTTTTATATATTCTCTCTTAATTCCTCCTTTTTTTTTTTTTTTTTTTTCTTTGCTCTTGCAGTAATGTCTTCTAATGGAAGTATGGGCATAGCAAAGAAAGCTCTAAATGAAGGCGCATGCTTTTTTCTCCATAAGCCAATTCCAACCCAACATCTCATAAATGTTTGGCAACATTTCTTTCGTAAAATGAAGCCCCAAATTATGACAAATAAGATGAACACAAAAATGGAATCTTGTGGAGGTAAATATAATTTTTGTTTAAGTTACATTTCTTGCTGTAAAAAATACTAGCATCCACTTTAATTAGCACTATTGGTCCTAACCTTCTTTTAAAAGCAATTGCATATTTCATCATCCCCTCCACCAATTTACACTTTTGGTTCAATAGAATAGTCTATGTTTTGCACTATTGATTCCTTAGATTGTTTTTATTCTGCATCTTTGATAAATCCCAAATTGGACCAAAATTGGGGGAAGGACAAAATTTGAAGTAAAATTAAAAGTTGTGAGTCTTCTCGCCAAAAAGTGTGTGACTAAAATGCTGAATATTTAGTCCTATAAAATTTAAAAGGTGCTAAATGCAAAAGTTCCCCTTGTGTTTTGCTTAATTGGCACAATAATTCATGTGTTATTTTAATATGAAAAAATCCCCATGTGTTATTTTATATTAACAAAAAATCCCATTGAAATTCCTTCATAAGTCAATAGAGAGGTTATTTTATATTGCCAAATTTTAAAGTTAACAGGAGAATTATAGATAATTTTTTAGGTTAAGAGGGGTGTTCTCGCATTTTTTGTGGTGGTATAATTATCATTTTTTTATATAAAATATATGTATTCCAGCTTGGGAGGATTTTTTTTTCCAATAAAAAATAACACAAAGGGGTGTTTGACATTATATTACACATGATTTGTTTTGCTAATTAGGCAAAGCATGTGGGTGTTTTTTTTTTTTACATTTCACTCTATTTAAAAGTGCAGTTTATTTATTTTTAAAAAGTTATTACTTAGTACATTAACTTATAAAATTAATTGGACAGGAAGTGATTCAGTAAAGAACAATGAGGATATTGATGCAAGAGATACACAAAAAAGGCCTCGAATGAGTTGGACTTATGATCTTCATCTCAAATTTGAACAAGCTATAAGAACATTGGGTCTACAAAGTATACATATATATACATTTGTGCATAATTTAACAATCCAATTTAATTTTAAAGATTTTTTTTGATTAAATTCTTAGTTTTTTTTTTTTTTAATTGATTCTAACTTATTTATTTTGTTTGGGATCAATACAGAGTCTCATCCTAAGGAAGTTCTTAAGCTGATGGATGCACCTAATTACGTTACAGTTCGCCATGTTTCAAGCCATTTGCAGGTTTCTATTGTACTTTTTAGTCCCAGATATTATAGAATAGCACTTTTGGTTCCAATACTTTAAAATTATTTGCACGAAGTTTTTCTAATGTTTTGCACTTTTGATCCTGCACTTTGTATACCTGCATTTTCATTCCCAATTCTTTTGAAATACTTTGTACTTTTTGGTTCCATAAAATAGTCCATATTCAACATTCTTGGTCCCGTGAGATTGTCTAAGTTTTGCACTTTTAGTTTCACATAATGGGATGGGACTAAGCTGCAAATTATTTTTAAACTTTTGACTCCGCATATTTTAGAATTGTACTTTTGATTCCAATTCTTTAAACTTATTTGCACTTGAACCTAAGTTTTTCGAATGTTTTGCACTTTTTATCCAACACTTTATATTATTGCACTTTTGGTCCCAATTTTTTTGTACTTTTAATTCCATAAAGTAATCTTTATTTAGCATTCTTGGTCATGTGAGATTGTCTCAGTTTTGCACTTTTGATTTCACATGATGCGATGGGACCAAGTTGCAAAATATTTTGAAGCTTTTAGTCCCGCATATTATAGAAGCATCTTTGGTTCCAATTCCTTGAACTTATTTGCACTTGAACCGAAGTTTTTCTAATATTTTGTACTTTTGGTCCCACACTTTATATTATTGCACTTTTGGTCTCAAATTTTTTGTACTTTTTGTTCCATAAATAGTCCCTATTTAGCATTCTTGGTCTCGTGAGATTGTCTCAGTTTTGCATTTTTGGTTCCATATGAAGCGATGAGATCAAGTTGCAAAATATTTTTAATCTTTTAGTCCCGTATGTTATAGAATTGTACTGTTGGTTCCAATTCTTTATAGCTATTTGCACTTGGACCGAAGTTTTTCTAATTATTTGCACTTTTGGTCCCTGCACTTTATATAATTGCATTTTTAGTCACAATTCTTTTGAAATATTTTGTATATTTGGTTACATAAAATAGTCCCTATTCAACATTCTTGATCCGTGAGATAGTCTCATTTCTGCACTTTTGGTTCAGAGGACCAAGTTGCAATTTTTTTTTAATAATATGGATCAAAAGTGCATTTTTACAAAATACGGAATAAAAAATGCTGAGAATCAAGTCTTCGGGACTAAAAATTTAATCATCCCACTTGAATGATATATTAATTGTGTTTCCTTTATTCCTTTATTCCTGCATTAATATTTTATGATAATATTTTTTTTTCTTATGTTTCCTCTTTCTTTCCTAATCAGAAATACAGAGAGAAAATAAACCGAAAAGGTGTTAAGTACGAGCATTAATGGAAGCTAGATCTGAAGAATTTATAAGTAGTTAGGAAAATTTAAAAGGACGCTAGGAAAGAAAGTCATATAATTATAAAAATCTCCTAGATCTTTTTTTCTAAATTTTCATTATTAATGCCATATATCATTTTGAATGTTTGTTTCCGTTGGCAAGTAGAAAATGTGAACAATAGCTATACAATTTAAGGAGTTAATGTCAATTTACCCCTCTGTGATTCGCATAATGTTCGATTTATCTCTCTACGATTTGAAAAATAACACTTTACCCTCCTGTAATCTTATAAAAGTTTCACACTGCCTGCCTGACATTTTTAAACTTAAAAAAATACGAACTGATAAAACTACCCCTCTTACATGTGACAATTTACCCCCTGTGTTATGATAATGTGGTAATTTATCCCCTTGTATTATGATAAATATGACAATTTACCTCTATGTTTATGATAAATGTTGCACTTTATCCTCCCCCCCCTCCCCACCACTTATGTTACAAAAATACTTTTCATGTTCACTCTCATTTCGACAAGTGAGTCACACTATTTGGCTGAAGAAGGAAAATTGCTTTTCTAAGTTTTTCACCGGGGAAAAACGTGCTCTTTTTTAAATTAAACTGGGGATAAATTGAACATTATACATTTCACGGAGGATAAATTAGTATTAGCTCGCAATTTGAGTCATGTATGGGCATGTGGGCGTTCATATAAATTTACGGGGCAAGAAGGCTTCTCATCTTCTTGCCCCTCATATATAAATACTCTTCTTACATTCACGAGAAAATATATAATCATATCGTTTTTCGTGTTTAGACTAGGTCTAAAGACTCAAATTTACGAGAAAAACAACTAAAACTCCGATTCAACCCCTAGATATTTTTCTACCACAACCACGAAAAATTTAAAATTATCTTAAAATGGGAAATTATCAAAAAAATGTCTCTAAAATTGGGAATGTTTTTTCTAAGAATTACCCACACTACTTTCCTTATAAAGAGTAAAGACCCCCAGATTTCATGCTTTAAATGTACTCATGATTTATGAACATATAGAAAGATACTCATTAAAATTTAAAATTGGTTTCCAATTTATATAATGCAGCAAATTGCTTCCATTTTTGTGCTCTATCTTTCAAGCTTAGTCCATCTATATATATATATATATATATATATATATTGTACGTAATAACTTAAATATATAATGTATAATGAAAATATGACTCAAAAAATTACTTCCAATATTCCAAAACCTTTTCGTGGCCTTCGGGTGTTACTAGTTGATAATGATACGACGTCGTTGTTACATATAGCATCTGTACTTGAAGATCATTCTTACAGAGGTACGTACTACATTGTTTTTCGTTTCCTCGAATAATCATTAAGACGTTGTAATAATCGAAATATGTATTCGATTTTCTTATATTTTGGTGGGAGATTATTTATATCTATCCTTAAATTTGGGTTATGTAGTCCGCATGTGACCTGATGTACTGAAATTACGAGTTTTGTGTCAAAATAAGACTAAAATTGCCAGAAAAAACATATTACATAACATAACTCAGTCCGATTCATTTTTTTTTTTTTAATTGCAATGAGTAACACATGTATGATGTATTATATATATAAAAGGAGCAAAATGCAAAAATACCCATGTATTATTTCTAATTGTTAAAAAAAAAAAATTGCATTATTTTTACTATCGAAAAAACTCCTTGTGTTAACATTTTATTGGCAAACCCCTATTTTGTCATTTTATCATTGCATCTATTTGAAATTTAAGAGTTGTCCGGGGGAGAGGTTATTGTCAATATTTTAGGAGTACATGGAGGTTATTGTACTTTTTAAATTTAAGGGGGAGTCATTGCCAATTTTCTTTAAAATTGGGGTTTTGCGTTTTATTTAAAAAAAAAACAAAAAAAATTGATGTATTTGTCACTTCCTTTACTAATCATGAAAAATACTAGCACTTAGAGAGAGTAAAATACAATATGGCATTGGAGGGAGGTAAATGTATTTCACTTGTAAACACATGGGAATTTTTGCTAATAAAAATAACACAGAAGATTTTCTGCCAATTAGCAATAATACATAGAGTTAATGGCAATTTACCTCCTGTGATACTAATAATGTTTAGTTTATTTTAAAAAAAAAATACTTTACCCCCCTGTGTTTATGACAAGTGTGACAATTTACCTCCCTATGTTACAAAAACACTTTTTTCAAGCTCACTCGCAATTTTGCCAAGTGAGTTACACTCTTCCGCTGAAGAAGGTAAATTGTTTCTTTAAAATTTTCACATGGGGATAATTACTTTTTTTTCATATTACAGGAGGGTAAATTGGCATTAGCTCATAATAGATATGGTGTTTTTGCATTTCAATCCATATAAAAGGGATTTTAATTATTCTCCCATATATTCTTGTTTTCTTACAGTTACAACAACTGAGCTAGCTGAGGTTGCACTCTCCATTCTGAAAGAACGCAAAGATCATTTCGATGTTGTCATAGCTGATTTCAACATGCCAGAAATGGACTTCTTCAATTTTATGAAAAAAATACAGATTATAATCAACAACTTCCCCATCATATGTAAGAAGAGTTAATAACAAAAACCATTTTCTTATTTTTCCTTTCCCATATGATTTTCATTTCTTACAAAAGTTTCAATAAATTCAGGTATATCTTCGGAACTAAAGAAGGATGTAGTAAAAAAGGCCATGAAAAAGGGTGCTTGTTTCTTTCTCAAGAAACCGATTTCTACGAAGAAACTCAAGAACGTATGGCAGCACGTATACAGAACGAGGAAATACAAAGAATTGAAAGTCGATGGAGATCAAGAAATCGAATCACAAAGTGATAAGATTGACGAAGAAGAGGACAAATTCAATGAAACTCGTGCGAAATGGCTTCTCTCAATCGAAACGGATAACGGATTGGGAGATTTGAAGAAGAAAAATGTTGTGGATGAAAAAAATGGATTTATTACATTAATGTCATAGTTGATTTAATCAACGATGATGTTTACCTCTTGTTTTTGTGCTTAATATATTCCGTGCTAACTTGCTTTAGAAAGATCTTAAGGCAATGTTTGATTTTTGGATTTCAGTGAGTAAAACTTTAAAGAAAATATTATCTCATTCATTTGCATTTTACTTGTCGTTTTACTCACTGAAATCCATAAACAAACTTGTGAATTTAAGTCTTACCAAAGTTGCAACTTGAAGATAAAGGATCGGGTCAGCCCAAGTAGACGACCCGTAGCCATTTTATAACATCTATGAGAGGGTTAAAGAATCAAGTATTATGTAATAGCAATTCATACCATTTGGTTATACTACAACATCATTTTGCTACATAATTCGCAATATCTCATCTGATAATCTATAATACAATTGTTTAAACAATAAAATTACACTGAGACCGGAGTAAAATTAACCAACAATATCGTACAAAGACGATTCAAGGATACAACAAATGACGAATACCTATTATATACTTCAATTTGGTAGAATTAAAAGAATTCGGGTGCGTTCGATTTGCACAATAAATCAATATTCAAAAATTATTTATGCCTATATCACATGTTTGGTTTGGAAGATTATTTTTTGGGCCGGCCCCGAAAAAGTGGGTCACCTCCCCTTATTTTGGAAAGTTACTCCCAGCTCCCCCTAAAACCCAACAATCAGATCAAGATTGAATTTCAATTGACTATTTAGTTCAATCCCATTAGACAAACCGAACGTCCCCTAAATAATTCACCTATTTATATTTGTTACAGGACCTTTAAACCAGTGTCTAGCATATAGGATCCAAGAAGAAACTACGAGGAAGAATAGACCTCCAACCGCAACCGGAGATATGAGAAAGTGCAGTAACATAACAATTTTGGTAAAAGACGAATAAAAAAATCTAAAAATTAAATCAAACTACTCTAGTTTATGTTTGAGTTTGAACGTAAAAGTCCTTTTAATTCGATTTTTTATATATTAAATTAAATTTGAATAATTATCTTTTGATGGCTTTTGGAGTTCAATTTTAGGTCGATTGGGAAGCTCATTGAGGTGAAAAAAAGTGTAAATTTACTTGATCTCGACTGGTGTTTTGCGTGACTCCAATTAAATCATTCAAGCTAGGTTAGTTAAAGGTTCTGATGATCTTCAATAATCCATTAATGGCATTTTAGTCTCTTGAAATACATAGAAAAGGCATATGCAAATCATAGTCAAAGGATGACGAAAATTATCAATCAATGACAGTTTGGTTGAGATTTCGTGAAGAAAGGTGAAGAAGCCATGGTTTCTGCCATAAAAATGCAAAGATTATGTTCCTTATTTTTTTTGCTCTTCTTTCCTTGTTTATTCAACAATTATTTCTTTATTTAAATAATATAGATTTTCATATCCATTAAGTGTAATGCTTTGTTACATAGTTCAATTACGTATTGGTGTGACACAAATGTGTGACATCAATATGTTATAGGAAATCTGCTCCGCTATATCACATGTTTGGTTTGAAAGATTATTTTCCAGGCCCATCCGAAAAAAAGTGAGTCACCTCCTCTTATTTTGGAAAGTTACTCCCTTATTTGGTCAGATAACAATTGCACCACTCCCCCTAAGACCCAACAATCTGTTCAAGATTTGATTGCAATTGACTATTTAGTTCAATCCCATTAGACTAACCAAACGCCCCATAAATAATTCACCTATTTATATTTGTTACAGGACCTCTAAACCAGTGCCTAGCATTTAGGATCCAAGAAGAAACTATGAGAAGAAGTAAACCTCCAATCGCAACCGGAGTATAGTTTAGAGTTTGTTGGGTAACGGGATAGGCAATCGGTAAAGAGAAAAGAACTGAAATTGTTGCTACCCAAAGAACTGCAACCCAACCAACAACGATCCCATATCGTCCCAAGTTAAAAGGTCCTGGAGTAAAAGAATTACGAGCCAAAGTCACTCTGAAAAAGATTGGAAGTGCATAAGCTATGTAGAGTCCAATAGTAGATATCGATACCATTGCTTGAAACGCTACTAGGCTCCCGAGTGACTGCAAATATAAACCAATCAAGGTCTGATTAAAAAAATCCATAATTCAATATTTCTAAAGTAATATGAATCTAGGCTGATCTGATTCATTTAATATCTGAATATGGTAATCTTTTTTAAAATATCAATATAATTTATTTTTACGTTTTATGTATTAACAGAAATTTTAAAAGACTGGTAAAATTAAGATGAAAAATAGTAAGGGCATGTTTGTTTGGTGTTTGAAAAGTAGTTTGAGAAAGTAGTGGAAGTTTGTGAAATAATCTTAATTTACGTAATGTTATTTGTTTGGATTTTGAGATAGTGTTTTGAAAAATAAAGTAGGTGTAGGATTTTTTGGAAGAGTTATGTTGTAGGTGTAAGATGTGTAAGACTTTATATCAAATCATGTTTGTTATGTGAGATAAATTGCGTAAGAGATAGATTACTTTATGTCAAAACAGAGTAGATTTTGTATATGTTTTGTTTAGATATAAGAAAATTGTTGTTTGTTTGACTTTTGAAAGAGTAGTTTGATAAAATTGAGAGATGAAAAATTTATTTTAGAAAGTAAAAACATGTTTGGCATTTCCCAAACACGAAAAAAAATTGGGAAACGCCAAACAAACAGGCCCCAAGACTTGATGTAATTATTTGACATATTATGATGGATAAAAGTATTTATGTTATTTTGAAAATCTACATCATTTCTAACAAACTTTTGTAGTATTGGTCATTATTTCTATAGTTATGTTTTTAAAATGATATAATTTTAGCTTTTTCGGGATCTTAACTTTTTTTCGGATTTGGATTCGGGAAACCTAATAACAAGTCCTATAGGATTACCGGATCCGAATCAACCATGATCCAGTCTGAATCCGACCCATTCATAGTCCAGATGAATTTGAAATATTTAGAGGTAACAAGCTAGAGACGATTGACATACCGTTAACGCCATACAAAATGCTATAAGAGCCGAAAGCCAGACTGCATTTAAGGGAACCTCTTGCTTGTTCACTTTATGCCAAAACGGTGACAATGGCATCGCACCGTCTCTCGAGAAAGCATAAACCATCCTGCAAAATTTTCATTTTAATTAGTACGTAATTTTTCTTCACGGATAAAATACTAGTAACGATTTGGGAAAAGCTCGTTATATGTTTGCGTACCTAGAGTTGCTAGTGATCGAACTCATGCCACAAAAAAAGATTGTTACCGCAACTATACCCAAGCAAACGATCCCTCCAACTCCATTCCCGTATCTACTCTCAAAAACTCCGTAAAATACTTGAGCAATTGCATAACCACCAGCATCATTATCGGTGCTCAAAAGGTTAGGAATTTTAGTCACTGCGAAAGTGATACCGAGTATATAGCCCCAACCAACTATTATAGATATACCGATAGAACTAATTATACCCTTTGGTCCATTCTTATCTGCACCCTTCGTCTCTTCCGTCTGCAAGTAATGAGTTTACATTGTGCTTAAAGGACATTCTCATATTTTCAAATATCGAAAAACTGTTAATAATCAAGAAAACATAAATGGTTAATTGTATTCAAGAACTACTTGATCAGATATTTCTGACATTTTACAGGACTATAGCAGAAAAATGGAAAAAAAGTAATATCAGATATCCGTTATGTTTTAAGTTGCTGCAATTTTAGTCCTCCTACCGCCAAATTTAGTCCTAAATTCGTCAGAATTAAACCGAGTCCCATAAATTGCCACAATTGCTCGGGAAGGAAGAAATGAAGGGGGATTCTTATTTGTTTGCCCTAATATTCAACATGTAAGGGAAGAAATATATGGAAATTAGGTGGTATTCCCCCTCCAATTTAAGCTGATTTGGCAAGGTGACGTGGCGAATTACGATCGCGTGACATACAGAGGATCAAAATCCTTTGTGTGGCAATTTCAAGACACTAATTCTAATTCCCTCGAGTTCAGGACTAAAATTGCGGAAACTTAAAACATAAATGATGTAAATTGCTTCCAGAAACTATAGATATCCCATTTTTACATCCCCGCAACAATTAAAGAATAAATATTGTTTTTTTACAGCAGAAAAACTCACCATATGGGCAGAAGCATCGTATCCGGTAAGTGTATACTGGCTCATAAGAAGTCCTATAACAAATATATACAATCTACTTTGAATTCCTTCTCCATTATCCGTATTAAAGTGAGTGAAAACGAACTTGGCGCTGGCTTTTTCGGTTGCAACCATTGGAATAAGGATCATTAGAACAAAAACACCTGAAAAAAAACATTTAGAAATTCTAAGTTTGATATTTATTGCCTATGATAACTAATATATTTAAGAATGATCGATTCATAGTACCGAGTATGTTCCATGCAGCAGCAAATTGTCCGAAGAAAGACAACCATGAAATGGAGAAACTGTTTAAGAGAGCGTGTAAGAATAGAATTCCGCCATGGATTGCGATAACTACGTATTTGGAGGACTCGTATCCTCCTCCGTTTTTTCCACCCGTGCTCAGGAGAATTATCACTTGAATTAATTGTGCTAGTGAAAAATCTACACTGGTTGTACCAGCCCACTGTAGAAAAGTATATATATACATGAAGTTATTAATTTTTACTTATGGTGGTATATTCAGAAACAAGCATATTATTATTGAAGAACTTTTAGATGAAAATTTGAGGGATTGAATTGAAAGTACCTGACCAACAATATTGAACCTGCAAAACAGAATTGAATAAGTTGTACATTAAAATACATGGCCAATGTATTTAACTCCATGTGAAATACTTTTGTAATACTCCACTTAATTAATTTAAAAATAAATTGGCGTTTTTTATGTAGTCGAATTTTGGGGTAGTGAGTTGTATAATTAGATGCATAAGAAAATGTTCGTTGCCATATTATACAAGCATATATGCCAATGACAGAAATTTGTGACAAGTTTAAATATTTATGGGTTTAAAACAGGGGTGAATTTGTCAAATTCATCTAATCATGGGCTGATATTTAAGAAACCAAACACACACATTATTATGTTGGGGGTAGAGTGCAACATTTATCATAATACAGGGGTTAAAATGCCATATATAAAAGGGATAGTTTTGTTAATTCGAATATTTTTTTAAGTTTGGGGAGGCAGTGTGAAATCATAGGGGGGTATAACGCTCTTTCTTAAATCAAAGGGCAGTAAAATGAACATTATGCATACCACAAGGGAAAAATTATCATTAACTCAATACTAAATAGGGTGATTTACAATCAGACCCCCTAAGGTTTATTTTAATTATAGGAAAATCCTCTGTGGTTTCAAAATTATAAGAACACCCCTTATAGGGGGCTTTTTTGTAAATATTTTCTCAAGTTATAAGGCGTGTCCTTGTAAAGATTGTAGTTGTAAAGATTGTAGAAGTTGTAAGGGGTGTTTGATACATAGTCTAAATCAGAGGGGGTCTCATTGTAATTGTTGGGTTTGTGAGGGTTGAATCTATTGTAAAATTGATATCAACTTAATGATTTGTTTGTCAATTGTTTTTGTAGTTTTGAAGGAGAAGTTTTTATTCAATTCATTAATTTTCTTTTTCTTACGAGGGAAAAACACTTTTGATACCAAACTTTAGTCCAGAAAACACATTTGATACCAAGCTTTTCGAAAAAACACATTTCATACCATGATCCATACCCTCTTGACACATTTAATTTTCTTGATCAATTTTCGGACGGAATTCAACACGTGCCCGTTAAGATAACAATGGTGAGTATTTAAAACTCGTGTCTGTTTTCCCTCTCATTGTCAACTAAACGGGTACGTGAGCGGCACATGTTGAATTATGTCCGAAAATTGATGACAAAACTAAATGTGTCAAGAGGATGTGAATCATGGTATGAAATATGTTTTTTCGAAAAGTTTGGTACCAAATGTGTTTTTTGAACTAAAGTTTAGTATCAAAAGTGTTTTTATCCTCTTTTTCTTACATTACATTTAAGTTATACATTCATATTTATACTTGTCTATGGAATAGTCTAGAGACTCTAGTTCCAACTATGCTTTCTAGTACAATCTACATTCTCTAAATTATCAATATTTATCTTAGGGTGAGTTTGGCCTAGCGATTCGGAAAGCAATTATAGGAGAATTAATATTACTAAAATTGATTTTGGTAATAATTGATTGTAATAAAAAATAATTATAGAATAATTGCTTTTGTATAATAGCTTTTGCAAAAGTAACAGTTTAGTGGCTTCTAAAATAAGTTGATTTTTCGCTTCTCGAGATCCCAAAAGTGATTATGATCTTGGGGGCCAAACACCAGGAAAATCACGATTGAGCAGAAGTAATTTTTATAATCGGGGCCAAACACTTCAAAAATCACAATAGAGATCTATAAGTGATTTTAAGAGCTCCAACCGCTGGGCCAAACTCACCCTTAGATATCCTAGGATTATTTGATATTCTTCTAGACTCCTCTACATGTGATTCTTTTGAATTTACATGAGATATCTTGATATATCTTGATAGATGTAGGATTTTCTAGAAACTTAGGCAAAATATCTCACATTTCAACACTCCTACTTGAGATTTTTGCCTGATACTCCAAGCATGTATCTATGTATCTCAAATTTGGATTTTGGAATTGATTGTACTATAATAGGTGCAAATGGCTTGTTGTAGTCTTTCCCGTTTCTTGTGGATGTCTTTTTATAGCTTGCTTGGTCTTGTGCTTAATGACTTTGTCATTTTGATTTGCCTTAGTCTTATAACTCCACTTTGCATCGAACACCTTTTTGTCATTAGGTTTTTTCGTCAGCTTCCATGTTTGCTTTATGTTGGTCATTTTTATCTCCTCCTTCATTGCAACTCTCCATTTCTCGTATTGAGAAGTTTCTTCGTAATTGCATGGCTCCGTTAATGCCATTTGACAACTAGCATAAATATCCGTAATGGATTTGAATATTTTTGGAGATTCAAATTATGTGCTCTTTAAGGAGTCTTCGGTCATTTCTTTATCTTTATTCTTGGATTTTTTCGGACCCTTCTTTGACTTCAGCAGTTCAGGCATTATTGGTGCTTCAGGTTTTCTTATATTGACATCTTTATTCAAATTCTCAGTTGCAATTTCAGAGGTGCAACCATCAGCACAATCAATTTGTTTTTTCTAAGTGGCATGCTTCACACATACTTTCATAACCATCGCGCACTAAATTTTGTTGATGCATGCGTTTAAGTGCATTAAGATTGTAGTGACCATGTCTTTTATGCCATAAATTTGTGTCATCTACTATAGCTCTTAATGCTTTTATAGGTGATTCATGCATTATTAATGGGAAACTATTGTTCTTCATGACTATTTTAGCAATTTCTCTTCCCTTTTTGTCAATTATAAAGAATGAATTGTTTTTAAAAAGGATAGAATACCCATGTTTCACCATTTGTGCCACACTCAATAAATTTTGATCAAGTTTAGGTACTAAAAAAATATTTTGGATGAGTTTAGTACCTGATTTTGTTTGGATGGCGACGGTTTCCTTTCCTTCGGAATCAAGGACAACTCCATTTTCCATTTTTATTGGAACTTTGACCGTAGTGTACAACTCTTGAAACATCTCCACATGTTTGACCATATGACTCGTACAACCGTTGTCAATGTACCAAATGTGCTTGTCATTTGATGAAGGTTGACAAGCCATGAAAAGGTGTTCTCCTTCTGACTCGTCCTTGTCCTCGCTGAAATTAGCCTGATGTTTGTGTGTTTTCTTGTTTTCGTGTTCTTGTTTGAGCCAACAAATTTTCGCAATATGCCCAAACTTGCCACAAAACTCACGTCTTCTTCTTTCAACAATCCTTTTCAAGATGGTTTGTCTTCTTGCACACACCACATGATGGAAACTTGTTTCTTTTGTCGTTCGCATCGGATTATTTGTTTATGTGCCTTGATTGAAAGGCCTCTTCGATTGAACTTTCCTCATTCTTGTTGATTCTTTGTTCGTGTGCTTGAAGAGAGCCCACCAGCTCATTAACAGAGAGTTTAGTGAGGTCTTTGGATTCTTGAATGACAACTACAACTGATTCGAATTTATCAGGAAGGGTTATAAGTATTTTCTCCAATATCCTCTTATCTTCCATTTTTTCTCCTTGTAGATTCATTTTGCTAACAATTTCCTTAACTCTAGAGGAGTACTCTTTTATGGACTCACCTTCCTTCATTGGTAGATTTTCAAACTCCATTCGCAAAGTTAATAACTTGATTGATTTTATTTTTTCCGTACATTGATATTTTTCTCAGAGAATCTCCCATGCTTTTTTAGCGGTAGTTGCAGCAACTATGCTAATGAAAATTTATTGAGTTACGGTGGATGGAGGAATGCAAGAGAGCCTTTATGTTCTTTGTATACTCGTTTTATTCTTCTTTTGTTGAGGTACGGTAAGAGTACCTTCATGTTCCTGTTCTTTATAACCGTTTTCAACTATTTCCCATAATTCATTTGATACGAGAAAATCCTTCATTCTTACAGCCCAATAATCACAGTCTGCACTGTTGAAAATTGGTGGTGTTGGAAGCGATATATTTGATGAACCCATTTTTTTAACTCAATCTCTTAAGATCAATGAGCTTTGATACCACTTGTTAGGTATGTGAGGTTGAATCAATTCTAAAATTGATATCAACTTGATGATTTGTTTGTTAATTATTTTTGTAGTTAGTTGGAGAATGATTATTTTGGAAGGAGAAGTTTTTATTCAATTCATTAACTTCCTTTTTGTTACATTACATTTGAGTTGTACATTCATATTTATACTTGTCTATGAAATATTCTAGAGATTCCAGTTCCAACAATATTTTCTAGTACAATCTACATTCTCTAGTTTTATCAATATTAGATATCCTAGGATTATTTGATATTCTTTTAGACTCCTCTACCATGTGATTTATTTGAATCTACATGAGATATTTTGATATATCTCGATACATGTTAGACTTTCTAGAAACTTAACCAAAATATCTCACATTTCAACAGAAATTATAAACAACCCAGTTGAATCACCCTAATAAATAAATAACTAAAAAAAGCTAAAAATCTATCATAAAAAATAAAATAAAAAATCAATTTAACATTACTTCAGAAAATAAAAAAAGAAAGTCTGAATTTAATTATAAATAATAAATATACCAGCCAGTAATCCAGGAAGCAAAGGGAGCCCAAGAAGGACCAGCAAGTTTAGCACTCCAATAATAGAGCCCACCAGAAGTAGGATAAGAAGAACAAATCTCAGCCATTGATAACCCAACACCCATTGTAAAAAACCCGGCAATGACCCACCCGTATACCATTGAAACCGGCCCACCAAATGTCAACCCGGTATTGTAAAGTGTTGTTACACCGGTCAGAACTGAAATTATCGAAAATGAAAACGCAAAATTTGACAACACCCTGCATATTTAATATAAAAATTTCCCAATTACTTATAAAACCAAAAAAGATAAATAAATAATTAAAGATAAGAAAGATTATTAATTACGTACGAGAGGTCACGCTTGAGTTCTTGTTTGTAACCAAGCTCATTTAAACGAGCATGTCCTGTGTCGTCATTAGAAGAATGATTATGTTCGATGTGGGATGATGGAAGAAGGTTATTTGGGTAATTTTTTGTTGTTCCACGATCCCACACCATTGTCTTCGATGTGGGATGATGAAAGAAAGAAATGAATTACACATACAAACACGCACCAAGAAAATGTGAATCCTTTCTTTTCTTTGGAAAAATGAAATGAATATTCAATTTATAAATATATTTTCACACAGTATGTGTGTGAACGATGACTTTCGTTGAGTTCATCCAATGACTATGTTATTTGACTTGATTTGGCAAAATTTCCAAATAGTTCTGTAAATTTGAGATTCTTTCAAAAATGGTCATCTAATTATATTGTATACATATTTAGTTCTTTAGTTTTTATTAATTTTCGATTTTGGTCATTTGCATAACAAATTTTTTTCTCTAATTTTTAATAAGTTTCAAATACTGTTATGCAATTACAAAGTTTTTTGAGTAAATAGGATAAAATTATAATTGCATGACAAAAATTGAAATTTATTGAAAGTTAGAGGACCTAATTTGTTATACATATGAGTAAAATTGAAATTGAGAAAAAATTAAAGGAGTAAATGTATATTAACTATAGTTATAGGACTATTTATTTAAAATTTCCAAAGTTACGGGATATTTTAGAAGTTTTGTCATTTGATTTGATTATGTTAGTAGAAGAATGATTTTTTATTTGTAAAGTTGCTATTTGCCGTGGTCAAACAAAGCCACCGAGAAGACGAGAAGATCGAGGAGTTGAATTTATTGGGACAACTCTTTAGGGTCTGTTTGTTTCACTTTTTCTGAAGTGGTTTGATAAAATTGGGTTGTTTAAAAAAAGTTATTGGTTTAAGAAATATTACTTGTTGGAGTTTTGGAAAAGTGATTATGGAATAAGATGAGTGTTAGATTTTTGGATTACGTGCTTTGGAAAGATCTTAGGGCTATGTTTGCTTTTTTATTTATTTAAGTGAGTAAAACGTTAAAGAAAATAATTATTCATTCATTTGCATTTTACTTGTCGCTTTAATCACTGAAATTCCTAAATAAACAAATCACAATATCAAAAATATTTGATTTTCAAATTTCAAATGCTCCACTTAGTGAATTCAAGTCTATCCAAAGTTGCAACTTGAAGGTAAAGGGCTGGGTCAGCCCAAGTAGACGACCCGTGCCCATTTTATAACATGTTTGAGAGGGTTAAAGAATCAAATGTTATGTAAAAGCAATTCATACCATTTGGTTATACACTACAACATTATTTTGCTACATAATTCGCAATATCTCATCTGATATCTATAATACAATTGTTTAAACAATCAAATTACACGAAAAACGTAGTAAATTTAACCAACAATATCGTACAAAGACGATTCAAGGATACAGCAAATGACGATACCTATTATATACTTCAATTTGGTATAATTAAAAGAATTCGGGCGTGTTCGACT
Source organism: Penstemon davidsonii (assembly GCA_034814905.1). NCBI lineage: Eukaryota > Viridiplantae > Streptophyta > Magnoliopsida > Lamiales > Plantaginaceae > Penstemon > Penstemon davidsonii. The sequence continues at coordinate 28,515,448 of JAYDYQ010002534.1, forward strand.
TGCATAATAAACCAATATTCAAATACTATTTATGCCTATATCACATGTTTGGTTTGGCAGATTATTTTTTGGGTTGGTACAAAAAAGTTGGTCACCTCCCCTTATTTTGGAAAGTTACTCCCCACTCCCCCTAAAACCCAGCAATCATATCAAGATTGGATTTCAATAGACTATTTAGTTCAATCCCATTAGACAAACCAAACGATCCCTAAATAATTCACCTATTTATATTTGTTACAGGACCTTTAAACCAGTGTCTAGCATATAGGATCCAAGAAGAAACTACGAGGAGGAATAGACCTCCAACCGCAACCGGAGTATAGTTTAGAGTTTGTTGGGTAACGGGATAGGCAACCGGTAAAGAGAAAAGAACTGAAATTGTTGCTACCCAAAGAACCGCAACCCAACCAACAACGATCCCATATCGTTCCAAGTTAAAAGGTCCCGGAGAAAAAGATTTACGAGCCAAAGTTACTCTGAAAAAGATTGGAAGTGCATAAGCTATGTAGAGTCCAATAGTAGCTATAGATACCATTGCTTGAAACGCTACTATGCTCCCAAGTGACTGCAAATATCAACCAATTAAAGGTCTGATTAAAAAGATCCATAATTCGAAATGTGTGAAGTAAATATAAATCTAGGCTGATCTGATTCGTTATATATCTGAATATGGTAATTTTTTAATAAAATATCAATATAATTTATATTGATGTTTTATGTATTAATAGAAATTTTATAAGACCGGTAAAATTAATATGAAAAATAGTAATACTTTATGTAATTATTCGACATATTATGATGGATCAAATGTATTTATGTTATATTGAAAAACTAGAGCATGCATTGTGTTCTAATAAACTTTAATTTGTAGCATTGATGATTAGTACTTTGTATAGTTTTGTTTTGAAAATGGTATATTTTGAATTTGAATTCTATTCTAGAGATAGGAGATAGTTGTTTTATTAGGATTTAACCATTTTGGGATCTTAACTATTTTGGATTCGGATTCGCGAGACTCAATAACAAATCCTATATGAATATCGGATCCGAATGAGCCATGATCCAATCTGAATCCGGCTCATTCACAATCCAGATGAATATGAAATATTTAGAGGTAACAAGCTAGAGAAGATTGACCTACCGTTAACGCCATACAAAATGCTATAAGAGCCGAAAGCCAGACTGCATTTAAGGGAACCTCTTGCTTGTTAACTTTATGCCAAAACGGTGACAATGGCATCGCACCATCTCTCGAGAAAGCATAAACCATCCTGCAAAATTTTCATTGTAATTAGTACGTAATTTCTTCATGGATAAAATACTAATAACGGATTTGGGAAAAGCTCGATATATGTTTGCGTACCTAGAGTTGCTAGTGATCGAACTCATGCCACAAAAAAAGATTGCGACCGCTACTATACCCAAGCAAACGATCCCACCAACACCGTTCCCGTATCTACTCTCGAAAACTCCGTAAAATACTTGAGCAATAGCATAACCACCGGCATCATTATCGGTGCTCAAAAGGTTCGGAATTTTAGTTACTGCGAAAGTGATACCGAGTATATAGCCCCATCCGACTATTATAGATATGCCGATAGAACTAATTATACCCTTTGGTCCATTCCTATCCGCATCCTTCGTCTCCTCTGTCTGCAAGTAATGAATTTACATTGTTGTTAAAGGACATTCTCATAAATGGTTAATTATATTCAAGAACTACTTGATCGGATACTTCTGACATTTTACAACACTATAGCAGAAAAACAGTAAAAAAGCAATATTAGTCCATTAACTTTTGCAGGGACGCCAAAATTGGACACTTGTAATTCCGACAAGCATTTTACATCTCTTTATGCTTTAAGTTGTTGCAATTTAGTCCTCTTACCGCCACTTTTAGTCCTATACTCCCTTCGGAATTAAAATTAGTGCCCTGAAATTGCCACAAATTTAAGCTGATTTGGCAAGGTGACGTGGCTAGTTTCGGTCGCTTGACAAACAAAGGATCAAAATCCTTTGGGTGGCAATTTCAAGACACTAATTATAATTCTGGCTAGTTTAGAACTAAAATTGCAGGTGAAATGACTAAAATTGCGGAAACTTAAAACATAAATGACTCAAATTGCTTCCCAGAACTACAAATATCCCATTTTTGCATCCCTGCAAAAATTAAAGAATTAATATTATTTTTTTTACCGCAAAAAAACTCACCATATGGGCAGAAGCATCGTATCCGGTAAGTGTATACTGGCTCATAAGAAGACCTATGACAAATATATACAATCTACTTTGAATTCCTTCTCCATTATCCGTATTGAAATGAGTGAAAACGAACTTGGCGCTGGCTTTTTCGGTTGCAACCATTGGAACAAGGATCATTAGAACAAAAACACCTGAAAAAATCATTTAGAAATTCTAAGTTTGATATTTATTGCCTATGATAACTAATATATTTAAGAATGATCGATTCATAGTACCGAGTATGTTCCATGCAGCAGCGAGTTGTCCGAAGAAAGACAACCATGAAATGGAGAAACTGTTTAAGATAGCGTGTAAGAGTAGAATTCCGCCATGGATTGCAATAACTACGTATTTGGAGGACTCGTATCCTCCTCCGTTTTTTCCACCCGTGCTCAGGAGAATTATCACTTGAATTAATTGTGCTAGTGAAAAATCTACACTGGTTGTAACAGCCCACTGCAGAAAATAAAAGTATATTGATATGAAGTTATGAATTTTTTACTTAAGGTGGTATATTCAGAAACAAGCAAATTATTCTTTGAGATGAAAATTTGAGGGATTAAAATTACCTGACCAACAATATTGAACCTGCAAAAACAGAATTGATAAATAATTTAGTATCACCTATATATAAAACACAAAATTTTGATTTAAGTTGTACATTAAGAATACAACACAAACAAATGATCAATGTCCAAGAAAAGGCCAATGTATTTATATCTATGTTATAATAATGTGGCAGTTTACATCCATGTGTTATGATAAATGTGGCAATTTACCTCCCTATGTCATAAAAACATTTTCCATGCCCACTCTCAATTTCGGCAAGTGAGTTACACTCTCCGGCTGAAGGAGGTAAGTTGCTTCTTCAAGATTTTCACAGGGATTAAAGTGCTCTTTTTTAAATCACACAGGGGAGTAAATTGAACATTATTATTTCACATGGGATAATTTAACATTAGCTCTTTTTTAGATAGGAATGGACTAGATACTACAAGATTTGATTATGCATGTTAAAAAGGGCAATTTTGTAATTTCAATTGCAAATGTAAGGTTACAAATATTACTCTACCAAATCTATCTTAGTTCAAATTATTGACCCTCAATATTGGATTGCAAGGATATAATAAAGGGTAAATTACGAATACCCCCCTCAGGTAAGGTCTAATTACAAAAATCACCCTCACGTATTGGGTATTTCAAAAATCCCCCTCAGGTTTGTCACCTTCTTACAATTAACCCCTTGCCCCTTAAATGTTCCAATTTTGCCCTTGGATGTTATTTGTATTGTTTGTAATGTCTTATAAATGTTAAAACTTGGGTGCTAATTATTATATCTTATAAATTAGAAAAGAGATAATTATATATTCACTAACAAAATAATTGATAAAATTTATAATTGTCCATAATTTTAATAAATATTGCAAAAAAAAAAAGGTATTTATATATTTATTAGCAATTTAAACTGTAAAATATTAAATTAAATAGAATTTTAATAATATCTTTTATAAATATGAACAAATTGTTTACACATTAGTTAAATGAATTTATTTTATAATTTAATAAAATTATATTGAATTATAAATAAGATATTTTAATTTATTAAAGTTTATATTGTATTTAAATTAAAATATTTATTGAAATTTATGAACAATTATAAATTATATTAATTATTTTGATGGTAAATATATGATTATTATTTTTATAATTTACAAGATATAACAATTAACACCCAAATTTTAAAATTTATAACATATTATAAACATTACAAATAACTTCCAAGGGCAAAATTGGAACATTTTAGGGACAAGGGGTTAATAGTAAGAAGGTGATAAATCTGAGGGGGATTTTCGTAATACCCAATACGTGAGGGGGATTTTTGTAATTAGACCTTACCTGAGGGGGGATTCGTAATTTACCCTATAATAAATTGGGCCCGATATGTGAGCACCAAACACCGTGTTAGCCTATATTAACAGTCATTAAGATGCAATATCACCGGTAAAAAAACAAAAATAGTCCTTTTAACTTTGGCAGGGATGTGAAAATGGGACATTTGTAGTTACGGCAAGCAATTTACATCATTTATATTTTAAGTTGCCGCAATCTTAGTCCTCATACCCACAATTTTAGTCCTAAATTTACCGAAATTAAAATTAAATAAATTGCCAGAGTAAATGAATTGGGACATTATAACATTTTTGCCCTAGTAATTAATAGGTATGGAAAGAATGGAGGAAAATAAGTAGTAATCTTTCCTCCAATTTATGCTAATTTGACAAGGTGACGTGGTGGATTAACACCATGTGGAAGCCAGAGGGACAAAACCCCCCAGTCTATTTGCTTTGATTGCGTAGCAATCTAAGGACACTAATGTTAATTTTGACAAATTTTGGACTAAAATTGCAGATAAAAACACTAAAATTGCGACAACTTAAAACATAAAGGATGTAAATTGTCTGCCGAAACTATATGTTTCCCCTTTTCGCGTTTCTGTAAAAGTTAAAGGACTATAGTTGTTTTTTTCCAAATACCACCTAACAAGCCCTACCAAACATGTTCATATATGCAAGTCTCAAGTCAACTACTCAAAAGTACACATGACATCAATTCTTGACCATGAACTACCAAACTAAAAAATAAAAAGCCCAAAATATATCATAAAAATAAAATAAAAAATCAATTTAACATTACTTCAGAAAATAAAATAAAAAGTCTGAATTTAATTATAAATAATAAATTATATACCAGCCAGTAATCCAGGAAGCAAAAGGAGCCCAAGAAGGACCAGCAAGTTTAGCACTCCAATAATAGAGCCCACCAGAAGTAGGATAAGAAGAACAAATCTCAGCCATTGATAACCCAACACCCATTGTGAAAAACCCGGCAATGACCCACCCGTATACCATTGAAACCGGCCCACCAAAAGTCAACCCGGTATTGTAAAGTGTTGTTACACCCGTCAGAACTGAAATTATCGAAAATGAAAACGCAAAATTTGACAACACCCTGCATATTTAATTTAAAAATTTCCCAATTAATTGTAAACCCAAAAAAGATAAATAAATAAATTAATTAAATATTACGTACGAGAGGTCACGCTTGAGTTCTTGTTTGTAACCAAGCTCATTTAAACGAGCATGTCCTGTGTCGTCATTAGAAGAATGATTATGTTCGATGTGGGATGATGGAAGAAGGGTATTTGGGTAATTATTTGTTGTTCCACGCTCCCACACCATTGTGTTCGATGTGGGATGATGAAAGAAAGAAATGAATCTCACACACAAACACGCATCAAGAAAATCTGAATCCTTTCTTTTCTTTGGAATGAAATGAATATTCAATTTATAAATATATTTTCACACAGTATGTGTGTGAACGAAGACTTTCGTAGAAGGAAGTAAATGAGTTCATTCAATAACTATCTTATTTGATTTGATTTGGCAAAATTTCGATTTGATTTGGCAAAATTTCGAAATAGTTACGTAACTTTGAGATTCTTTCAAAAATAGTCATCTAACTATATTGAACACACATTTAGTACTGTAACTTTCACCCAATTTTAATTTTAATCATTTGCATAACAAATTTCACCATCTAAAGTTTCAAATTAAGTTCTGCAGTTACAACTTTGGTTCTCTAACTTTCAATAGGTTTTAAATATTGTCATGCAATTACTAAGACTGTCAATAGGGCCTTGTGAGCCAAGCTTTAAATGACTCGAACTCAAATATTGTCAGACTTCATTGCTATAGGATCAAACTTGGCTCTTAAATTTTCTGATTTATTTGGTTCAAACTCGGTCCATGTAACTTTTCGGGTTTCGGGCATATATCGGCTTTGTGGCTTTGTTAATATAAGCAAATTTAGCTCGGCATATAAATAGTTAAGATTACCGAAACACATATATGAATAGATTACTATTACTTAATATACGAGTATATATATAAATTTCATACATGTACTTCATAATATAAAATATTAAATAATGTTTAGACTGATAGATTGAGTCATTTGCCCACATTTTTAAGATAAATTTGATCTATATGAACTAACAATAGAGTTTTAAAGTCCCAATAACCTTTTGTATTAACTTTTGCTTTTTTTTTTGGTTAATTTTTTTTCCTTTCAGCTTTGTCCTTAAATACGTAATTAATATACTAACATATATGGGGTTTACACTATAAATTTTTACAAAGTTTTTTTGTTTCAAATAAAGTCAGTAATTAATAATATAACTACAATACAAATAATTAATCATAATATTTAAAATAATTATATATTTCGGGCTTTATTTGGCCTAAGCCGTATTAGGCTCAAACTCAACTCATAAATTCATCGGATTTAATATAATGACTGAAACTCAGCCCGACTCACAAATATTCTAGCTCGGACCAGTTTTAATCGGATCGAGCTATCGGGCTTCGGATAGGCCCGACCCAATTGACAGTCCTAGCAATTACAAAGTTTTTTGCGTTAATAGGATCAAATTGTAATTGCATGACAAAAATTGAAATTTATTGCAAGTTAGAGGACCTAATTTGTTATGTATAGGACTAAAATTGAAATTGAGTAAAAGTTAAAGGAGTAAATAGAGTATTCACTATAGTTATAGGACTATTTTTGAAAAGAATTCCAAAGTTACGGGATATTTTTGAAGTTTAGTCATTTGATTTGATTAAGTCATTAGAAGAATGATTTGTTTATTTATAAAGTTGCTATTTGCCGTGGTCAAACAAAGCCACCGCGAAGATCGAGGAATTGTATTGATTGGGACAGCTATTTAGGGTCTGTTTGTTTTTCGTTTTTTCTAGAGTGGTTTGAGAAAATTGGGTGATTTGAAAAAAGTTTATTGGTTTGAGAAATATTGGGCCTGTTTGTTTGGCTTTTCCCAGAATTTTTTTGTGTTTGGAAAATGTCAAACAAACATATTTTCTATTTTCAGAAATAAATTTTTCATCTATTAATTTTTTCAAACTACTCTCTCAAAAGCCAAACAAACAACAATTTTCTTATCCATAAACAAAACTTATACAAACTCTACTTTGATTTGACATAAAGTAACCTATCTCTTACACAATTTATCTCACATAACAAACATGATTTGACATAAAGTCTTACATATCTTACACCTACAACTCAACTCTTCCAAAAAAACCTACACCTACTTTATTTCTCAAACCACTCTCTCAAAACCCAAACAAACAACATTATGCAAATCGAGATTATTTCACAAACCTCCACTATTTTCCCAAACTACTTTCCCAAACGCCAAACAAACAGGTCCATTGTCTGTTAGAATTTTGAAAGAGTAGTTATGAAAATAAGGTGGGTGTAAGTTTCTTAAAATAATTTAGATTATAGAGAAACATTTTATATCAAATTATGCTTGTGATTTGAAAAAAATTATGTAGGGAATATATTACTCTATTTTAAATCAAAGTAATGTTCTTGTAGGTTTTTTCTTAGAGATAATTTTTTTTTGTTTGTTTGACTTTTGAACCCTACTTTTTTTTTTCTTCTAGTAAATAAACATTTGAAAGGTGTGGAACTTCTTTTTTGGGAACTAAAGGTGTGGAACTTCTCCCTAGTACTCTTATTAACTACTTCTCCATTGACTCTCGACTCTTGTAATTTACCTTTTATTATGATTCATCAAGAATCCAATTAATTTGACTATAATAAAAGAAAAAGAATCCAATAAATTGTCATATTTATTACAACACAAAAGATAAATTGTCACATTTATCATAATATAAGGGGGTAAATGTTAAATATCATAACATATAGGTGTTAAGTGCCATATATAAAAATATCAGGGAGACGATGTAAATTTTTTATAAGATTACAAAGGGTGAGGTACTCTTTTTTTATCACATGGAGATAAATTAAACATTATAAATATCATCGGAAATAAATTATCATTAACTCGTAAAAGGACATAAAGCCGTGAAATTTTGAAAAAGACGAATTTTCTTATCATAGCTCTATATTGTCTCATTTATATGTCCCGTGCTTGATTGTTGTCTTTACATGGATGACCACAAACCTAGAAATGCGGGCCAGAATAAGTTTTGGGCATGTTTGTTTGGCGTTTGGAAAAGTAGTTTCGGAGAGTAGTGGAAGTTTGTGAAATAATCTCGATTTGCGTAATGTTGTTTGTTTGGGTTTTGAGAGAGTGGTTTGAGAAATAAAGTAGGTGTAGGTTTTTTTAGAAGAGTTGGGTTGTAGGTGTAAGATGTGTAAGGCTTTATATCAAATCATATTTGTTATGTGAGATAAATTGTGTAAGAGATAGGTTTCTTTATGTCAAATCAAAGTAGAGTTTGTATAGGTTTTGTTTAGAGATAAGAAAATTGTTGTTTGTTTGGCTTTTGAGAGAGTAGTTTGAGAAAATTAATGGATGAAAAATTTATTTCGGAAAATAAAAAAACATGTTTGTTTGGCATTTCCCAAACACGAAAAAATTCTGGGAAACGCCAAACAAACAGGCCCTTTAGTTCATAAATTTTTAATAAGTTTGGTTCATGTAGACCACAAATTTTAATGTCTGCGAAACTTTATTAGACAATAAAATAAGAAGCAACAAATTACAATATTTAATGAATTTAAATAAATAAATGGTTACAATCTCTGTAAATAGTAAACTCCTCTGATTCTTCTACTTGACAGACGTATAGATCTAAGGGCTCTAGGCTTGTTCTTGAATCGTGGGGCGTGATCTTCTCCAAGATTTGCGGATCGAACACAGATATGAAAGTCAGAGACTTAGGAGTCAAAGACTTGTATATGTAGCACTTGAGGGAAACTTTTATGCTTTTAGAATATATGTGAAGTATGTCAATATATCTCTCTGGCATGTGAAGCCTCAAAGCTCCTTTATATAGATGCTGGAGTGAGAGTCTTCTTCACATTGTTTGATGACGTGGCATAAGTTGATTGGCCATTGTCTTTGTAGAATAGAAGACATCATTTTGATTGGTTTCTGGCTTCCATAATCTTTAAGACTTCTTCTTAATTGGTCAAAACACATCATATTGACACGTGGCGTAATTTAATTAGCCAATTTAAATTAACTATTTACTTTTGGAATTACATATATTAAAAATCCCAAAAATGTAAAAAGAGAATTTAAATTGATAATTAACAACTTATTTTACACGTGTCGCCATTTTATTGGGCGTAAATTTTATGTATCTACAAATGCCCCTTCGAGACTTGTTCACGAATAATGCTTTTCGAAGCATACTTTGGAGTGAGTAAGTCGCGATTTTTTTTTTTTTAAATGTAGCAGATATGATAAAAAGCTTATACTATATCTGGAAATATAAATGGGCCATGATTTTCAAGTAAAGGTGGCCCATTAATATAATTTGATCAAGAGTCCAAGTAAATCTCAATACTCAAATCGTCTACTAGAACATACACCTCAATCTAGAATTGCTGGTGAGTTAAAACTTCATATATACAATCAATCGTATACATTTCCAATTTAAAAGGCTGCATGATCCTTGATTTCTTGTCGACGTTCATCCATTTTTTTTTATTTCATAATTATATAAGCGACGATAATAACATTCTTAATTTCGTAAATGCAGATTTTGTAACGACGCCATCTTATTCGAAGCTTCAAATCATATTATCACTCAATCAAGCCGACTGTATTAAGATTTTCTTTTCATTTTTAAAATCTGATCTTCTTTATAAGCCGATATTTGTATCAATAAACTAATCTCTTTATTTCTTATTTGATTTTGAGTAGGCATTCATGGAGTTTACTGACTACAAAGTGCCGTACCCAACTCTCTACGTAATCGACAAAGGCGAAACAGATAAGACGAAAGGAACTGCTTTAGCTGTGTATCCGCCAGCCATCGGACCGTTTGCCTCGGAGTACGCTGTGTCAAAGGAGAAGCACCCATCGAGGTTTTCGGCTGAAATTACCAAGGAAGCTAGTGTGGATGCTACTGCCTTGTCTAAACGTCAAAAAGTGTGTCTTCTGCAGTCCGGTACTCCCAAGGAAGGATCGCCGTCTAGTTTCCCACGCCATGCTCGTTTGTCGGCTTCATGTAGGACTCCTTGGCACTCTTCCGCACCGTCGCTGGGTGAATTTTCCTATATTTCAGGTTACTGGGAATGGGTAGATGACGTCTTTGCGAGGAAAAACAAAAATCTTCATCGGGCTGGAGTGCATGATGCAGTTTGGGCTTCTTTGTTCACATATGACGTCGATGAGCACGTGATCCGCACGTTCTGCCACCTATGGAGTCCATCCACCAACACACTTTGTACTTCAGTTGGAGAGTTTTCCATTTCCTTGTGGGACTTGCACATTCTCGGTGGGCTCCCTCTTCGTGGTCTCTTCTATGATGAAGTTGTTCCGTCAGCGAAAGAGCTTACTGGAGTCGATAAAGATAACAAACTCTTCCTTCCTCGGAGTTGTCAACACTTATTTTCGGCGTATCACCATCTAGGGGGCAGTGATTCTGATGGAGTACAAGCTCTAGACTGGGTGAAATTCTGGTTCAAAGGTTCGATTAGATATCGAGAGCCACCTCAACGGTTGTCTAAGAAGGGCTTAACAAAACCTCGACTCACATACAACCCTTCAGGAGAGATTCATACTTCTTTGGCGCATGATCGAACCGTGGAAGAGAATGCCCCTTTCGACGCCCTTGGAGTCAAAGAGCCTGACAGGGAGGAGACTTATGTAGCTGCTTTACTGGCGTGTTGGATATGTAGGTTTCTCCTACCAAGCAGGAATATTAATCATATACGGCCAGGCGTTTTCAAGGTCGCAAGCATGATTGCTTCTGGAGAAAGATTTTCCTTGGCTATCCCCGTGTTGGCGAGCATATACAGAGGGTTAAAACAACTAACTTCATCTACCGACTTGAAGGAATGTACCGCCGTATTCCCAATTCACTATGTTTATGGTTGGATCAGCAGTTATCTTAAAACACATTTTGAACGCGAGGACACCAAAATCGTTCGAAAGTCTAATCTCATGAGAGCGAGGATGACAAGGTTTGCAGGTGAAAGGATGGCGCGCAAGTATAACCTAGCTGAGGCTCAACATATTTTTGAGTCGATTGAACCGAGTCAGATGACGCCCCTTCCTATGTTCAGGAAAAAAATGCAAATGCTCTGTGATAGTGGAACTTCGTCCGATATGGAGAAGGATTATTTTATCTGCCTTCGTTCATGCTACCTTGTCTTGCGATTCGATAAACACTACATAGTTGAATTTTACGATCCACACAGATTTGGGAGGCAATTTGGTTTTTCTCAGGATCTTCCGTCCGGAATACGAGCAGAGCAAAATCCTAAAACTTTGGAAGCAGCTATGCAGCTTTGGGAATTCTCGACTCGCTTGTATACAGCAGCTAGGCTAGTTCTACCTCGTTCATGTGAGCGGTTGGTCACCAAAGAGTACCTCCAGTGGTGGTCGAGTCATTACTGCAGCCCTTTCAAGGATGCTCCTAAGGTCACCGTGAAGCTTCTTAATGGTGCACATGATTCTTCAAAGAAAGTTGAAGTGGAATCGAAGAAGAAAGCCACCGATCCTTCTAATAATGGGGCAAGAAAGGAATCTGCTATTGACGATATTTCGAAGACGCCGGATGCTCAAGCAGCAAAGGTCAAAAGAACTATGGTTGAATCTTCTACATCTGAACTTCAATTGTGATCGAAACTGGAAACGTTGCAAAAAGAGCCAGGTTTTTGACTTAGATTCCATTAGCATAGACTCTAAGATATTCTTCGGGGACTCCCCAATCCCAAACATGGACTTAGAAGACTTAGTTCAATATGTAACCCTTTCATTCACGCATATTTTTTTTATCTTATGCTGAAATTCATGTTTTCCTTAAGTTGTTTGACTATTTTCCTTTAATTTGTACAGTTTGAAATTCTTGACGCCCCCTTGAACCAAGAAGCATCCTCAAAGGGCAAAGTCATCGAAGTACCAATTGATAGCACTCACTCAAGTTCTTCACAGCATAAGGAAATTTGTGATGATTCTGATCGCCTTCCGCTTACTCAGGTTTTGGCACTAAGCAAAAAGAAAGCAACAAGTTCTAAGATTCCTCTGCATATACCATCCTTCGACAATCTTGGGGTTTAACGAACAGATCCAAGTTCTTCAAAGAACAAAGAGGTGAAAACAAATTTTGAGCCACCAGCTAGAAAATCACCATCTCCTGTTTCTGGATTTCGATGCAAAGAGGTAGTGGAGCGTAGTCAACGCAAAGTGGCTGAGATAATGTGGAGTGATCTCGTACAACAATTTTCTACTACGCCACTTGAAGGGTTACTTTCTATTAAGGAAGAAGTGAACGGCATTCTCCAAGCCATGAATCAACTTGGAGGTATGGATGTGTCACTTTTGCATGGGAGGGTGGCTGCTTTTCTTGAGAATGCCGGCGGTTATGCTGATGAGATTTTGTCTTTGTCTCAAAGAATGAATAAGGAACTATTTGACCAACAAATATCCGATGCCAATCAACGTCTTCGAGATATGCAAGCGCAAGAAAGTCAACATGCAATTCTTGCTCAAGATCATGAAGCGAAGCTTACTAAGTTGGTGGAAGATGAAGATAATTTGAAGAAACGTCTTGAAGACATATTAAATCAGAAGCAAAAGATGAGTTTGTTGCTCCAACAAGATGAAGAACAGCTACTTGATACTCGATCTGCCATCTCAGGGATAGAGAATGAAATTTCCGTTCTTAAAAGCAATCCACCTTTATCCGAGGCAGATTTCACGCGTCAACAAAACTTGAAGGAGAAATTTGAAGTTGATCTTCAAGAGTTGAAAGATTTCAAGCTTTTCCCTTGATCTAGATTTAGTTACTTTGGTCTCTTTGTAGCTCGATAGGTTCCTTTTATTTTTTATTTGGTGTAAAAACTCGAAGATATGAAGATGAATAAAGTTCATTTTTTTTTTCATCTTTATTTAGCTTTACTTGCTTTATTTTGGAATTCAACTCGTCATGTTTACACTTAATCATATCGAATATTCACTCTTTTAATTTAACATTAAAAAAAAAAAATTCTAAATATTAAATAAAGAATCTGATGTAACTTCCAAACAAATTGAAACGACTTTGCTCGAATACATCAAACTTTTTTTTTTTTAATAACGTGACTGAACTCAGAGTTAACTTCTAAGCTGCCTACGTATCCCAAAATGGGAATCAAGTCATAACGTAGTTCATCGATTTTTTTTTTTTTTTTTTTTTTTTGTTTAAAAAGTAACGTGACTGAACTCAGAATTAACTTCTAAGCTGCCTACGTATCCCAAAATGGGAATCAAGTCATAACGTAGTTCAATACAACTGGTGTTTTGCCGTACATATTTTATACTCATATGGGCCAAGAGTAACATGCAGTTTAGGCTCGTGCGTCATGGAGCATTTTGCGTCTTCAGGCGTAGTATTTCTTCAAGTATTTGCCGTTGATAGGTCCAATGTGAAGGCCATCTTCAGCAACCAGCTTATAAGCTCCATTTGTATAAACGTCTTGAACAACATAAGGGCCATCCCACTTTGACTTGAATTTATCACCCATTCGTTTTGTAATCTTGATGGGTCTTCTAACAGCGAGTACCATATCTCCCACTTGGAAGGATCGTGGTCGCACTCTTTTGTTGAAAGATCGAGAAATGCGAGCCTGGTAGCATTCATGACGTTGTTGGGCTTCCAACCTTTTCTCATCAAGCGCCTCAAGTTCTTCAAGACGTAGAGGTGCATTCTCTTCATTTGTGAGACCTTCTTGGATAGCAATCCTCAAAGATGGAATCTGTTGTTCGAGAGGCAATACTGCTTCCACACCGTACACCAGCGTATATGGAGTTGCTTGAGTTGGTGTTCGATAAGTCGTGCGGTACGCCCAGAGAGCTTCTCCCATTTTTTCATGCCAGTCTTTCTTGGACTTTGCCACTACCTTCTTTAACAAGTTACATAAAGTTTTATTGAAAGCTTCAGCAAGACCATTGGCAGGAGGGTAATACATAGAAGAATTATATTGCTTGAAACCAAACTTTTGGCAAAGATTGCTCACCAAACTATTGCAGAAGAGCTTCCCATTATCGGTGATGATACATCGTGGAACTCCATAGCGGTAAATGAGATGTTTCCGAATAAAATCCACAACACTTTTCTTGTTCACTTGTCGAAGTGGTATAGCTTCAGCCCATTTTGAGAAATAGTCTGTTGCAGCCAAGATGTACATGTGTTGACCAGATGACTTTTTCAACGGTCCGACTGCATCTAGCCCCCATGAATCAAACGACCAAGACGAGACTGTCGGGTGCAACGGCTCGGGCGGTTGATGAATGAAATTTGCATGATATTGGCAAGCTTGACATTTCTTAGCATAGTCTATGCAGTCTTTAACCATAGTGGGCCAATAATACCCCATTCTTTTTATTTTGAAGTGTAATTTTGGTCCTGACTGATGAGCGCCGCAAACTCCATCATGAGCTTCCGAGATTGCTGTCTTCGCCTCTTCATCTCCCAAGCAACGGAGGAACATTCCATCAAAAGATCGTCGGTACAAAGTTTCCTTATAGTACACGAAGCGTGGTGCTCTACGACGAATATCGACCCTTCTTTTAAAATCATCTGGCAATTTTCCATGCTTGAGATAGTCGATGAGAGGATGTCTCCAGTCTTCCTCGTCAATTTCAAAAACTGAAACAACATTATTCTCAACATTTTCATCCCCTTTATTTTCATCTTCGAACAAATACGGCACCACCCATTTCTGACATATTGGGATTTGGGTACTTTGATCAGGTAAAGTTAATGCGGAGGCAAGCTTAGCTAAGGCGTCGGCTTGCCTATTTTCCTTCCTTGGCACATGCTCGATGGTTAAGTCGCATAGCCGATCGATAAGCCCTTTTGCATAATTGAAATATGGCAGCAAATCAGGCTTCTTTACTTCATAAAGTCCCAAGATTTGATTAATGATGAGCTGCGAATCTCCAAAAACTTGGAGTTCCAATCGTTCCATGTCCACTGCTATCTCGAGTCCAAGTATCAACGCTTGATACTCAGCTACATTATTGGAGCAACAATGTGTCAGAGTAAATGAGAAAGGCATAACATCGCCTTCAGGAGAGACAAACACCACCCCAGCTCCTGCCCCTTCTCGATGCGCGGCACCATCAAAGTACATCTTCCACGGAGGCTGAATTTCGATTACCATTACATCTTCATCTGGCAGGTCATCAGACAACTCCCATTCAGCGGGTATTGGGTGATCGGCGAGAAAATCAGCTAAAGCTTGACCCTTAACCGCCTTTTGTGGGATGTATTCGACCTCAAATTGTTGAATTTGCAAATACCATCTTGCAAGACGGTCGGATAAGACGGGCTTTGACATTACATACTTGATAGGATTCGCCTTAGAGATAAGGCGAACAGTGTGTGCTTGAAAATAGTGCTTCAATTTCTGAACAGAGTAGATGAGGGCTAGACATAGCTTTTCGATCGGAGAATAGTTAAGCTCATTTGGTGTCATCATCCTGCTTAGGTAATATAAAGCATTCTCCTTCCCACTATCATTTTCTTGAGCAAGTAATGCCCCGACTGAACGTTCTTGTGCAGCAATATAAAGGATCAATGGTTTCCCAGGAATAGGAGCAGACAAGACAGGAGGGTTCATGAGATACGTCTTAATGCTTTTAAAAGCATTTTTGCAAGGCTCGTCCCAGTTAAAATAAACACCTTTCTTCATTAACCGACTAAATGGGTGACATCGGCCAGCCAAGTTCGATATGAATCGCCGGATATATGCTAACTTTCCTTGTAAACTCTTCAGATCATGGATATTCTTAGGCTCAGGCATCTTGAGGATAGCATCAATCTTCGAGCGCTCTACTTCAATCCCACGATTTCGTACAACGAACCCAAGGAATTTTCCAGAACTGACGCCAAAAGCACATTTTAGGGGATTCATTTTAAGTTGATACCTACGCAAACGGTCAAAAATCTTTTTTAAGTCTTGCAAGTGGTCGACTCGCCTTTTTGATTTCACCACCAGATCATCCACATAGCATTCCACATTTTTGTGAAGCATATCGTCAAAGATATTTTGCATAGCTCGTTGATACGTGGCGCCTGCATTCTTTAGGCCAAAAGGCATAACTTTGTAGCAGAAAATTCCTTTCGGCGTTCTGAACGCTGTGAGTTCTTCATCTTTTGGTGCCATGCGGATTTGGTTATAACCAGAAGAGCCATCCATGAATGATAGAGCCTCGTGACCAGTTGTTGCATCAATCATCAATTCTGCGATGGGCAAGGGAAAATCGTCTTTAGGGCAAGCGCTGTTGAGATCCCTAAAATCTACGCAGACACGGATTTGCCCATTTTTCTTTCGCACAGGAACAATGCTCGAGATCCAAGTAGGATATTTTACTTCTCTGATGAAGTTTGCTTCAATCAATTTATTTACTTCTGCCTCGAGTAAAGGGATTAATTCAGGTCGGAATCTTCGTTGTGCTTGCTTGACGGGCCGAATCCCTCGTTTTACAGCTAAGTGATGCACTGCAATTTTTGGGTCTAACCCAGGCATTTCCTTGTATGTCCAGGCAAACACATCCTTGTATTCTTGCAAAAGACTTATATATGCTAACTCTTCTTCTTGAGTTAGTAAGGCACTCACGAAAGTTGGACGTGGGTTTTCATCGTCACCAAGATTAACTTCCTTCAAGTCGTCAATAGTGGTTTTCACCCCTTCTTCCAACTCAGGGGGAGCATCCTCGGCATCTTCCTCTCCAAGATCATCACTAGCAATGGTGACATGATGTGAAGAACAAATTTCATCATATTCCTTTAAGAGTTCTTCATTACGGAACGATGTATAACACGAAGAGCCTACACTTTCCCTATCTTCCTCGATATCTTGCTTGGATTGTGTGTATATGATGGTTTTCCACTTAGCTTTCAATCCACAGTCATAAGAGATGACCAAATCTTCGCATCTTTTCATTCGAGAAGGTACGATGCTGTGAAGCTTTTTGAAGTTCAGGTCTTTTGCAGATATCTCCCGTTTCTTCCAACGCCTTGCAGTCGTCAATCGGTGCCTCACTCCTAACCTATTAAATACTGAGCTTCTACTTTTGGAGTCAACCCCCAACCTATTGAATACTGAGCTTTTACTTTTGGAGTCAACTCCCAACCTTCCGAATACTGAGCCTTTACGTCTTAGGATTCCAAGTGGATTAACCACAACCGGCTTGAGAGTCGTTGAGAATTCTTCATCGTCAAAACTGATGTAATGGTTACTCGCTCTCTTTATTGGAATACGAACGGGTGTTGGTGAAATATATCCAAGTCCGCTTAAAGAATTAGGCACAACATGCCCCATATTTTTCAACATCATTTGAGTGTCATTAAGGCCATGTTCTTTCTTGATGGTAGCATCTGACACAAGTTTGTCCAAAGCTTCGACTTCAGTAGGATCATATCCAGCTCTAATCATGAGTTTGTAAGCGTTAGGACCAAAGCTCGCACTTGACTGTTTGATAGAGAGTGCACCATGCTCTACTTCATTTCCCTTGGTTGGGCGAACAAATCCTTTCAATGGAGGTTGAGATATCTTCAACGAGTCTACTTTTGTGATGGGAATAGTGCAGTTCTTTAGGGCATCAAACTCGATCAATGGTGATTGTCCTTCTTTTCTTTTTGATTTTGGTACATAACGCAAAACCATCTTTGCCTTCAAAGTTTCTTTTGGACCCTTGGTATCACTTGTGCTATGCGGTGCTTGACTTTTCTTTATATCTTCGATGGATTGGCTTTCCTTCATCTTTTCTGCATTTATTGAGGGGAGCGTATTTCTAAGGGGAGTCGGAGTATCAAACGTCTTGATTTTGTCTATATCATCGTGATTGAAGTAAAACTTGGCATCAGCAAAATATGACTCCGCCTCAGTGAAAGGTTTATCATCTGCCATTACTTTCTTTACAACGCCTTGACGGCAATACTTGAAACATTGATGTAAGGTAGATGGAACCACCCCATTCTCATGAAGCCAAGGTCGTCCTAACAACATGTTGTACGTTGTTTTCGCATCAATCACATGGAATAGAGCGCTCGAGGACATATCATCAATCAATAAGTCAAGTCTAATTACTCCAACGGCTCTCTGTCCTCCTTGATTGAATCCTTGAATCATTAGACGACTATGCGAAAATTCATCTATAGCTATTCCAAGTTGTTTTATCACGCGCAAGGGTAGAATGTTGACGGCCGATCCTCCATCTAACATCATGCGATTTATCTTTTGTTCACGTACATATCCTGTTACGAACAAAGGACGATTGTGTGGCTTGGAACCTAACAACAAATCTTCGTCGGTGAAAGGAATAGTTGCCATGCAATTCTTTATAGAACATTCCACTTCACCTTCTTTCATATTTTCATCTGACGAGGTGTGTTGACTTTCAGTTTCATTCTCCTCTTCATTATGAGTCACGTTATACACCGAGGAAATAGAAAGTGAACCATGCTCAAGAAACCATTTCGGGATAAATTCCGACAATGTTATGGGAGCGTAGTAATTTTGTTGCATTGGTGTCGTTGTCTTGACATGAGTGACATTCGATTTTTCCTTTATCTTTCGCCCACTCTTTCTTTTCAGAACCAACTTTGGCAAGAATTGTTGGTTAGATAGCTTTGCAGACGACTTCCGCTTCCTTCGGCGAGTGACAACTTTCCAAGCTCCATCATCAGATTCAATTTCTTCATATTTCTCAAATCTCAAGATTTTATCTTCATGAGCAGGTGAATGTTGAGCGGCATGATCAAACGTTATTGACTTTGAGTTCACCTTGAACATGACCGTATCAAAGCTTCCAAACTTCATAGAAAATGATGAAATAGGGTCTATTGAAGGTAGAACACTAACTGTGGTTTGATTGGCGCTCATCTTGTCTTCTTCAAGTAGAATTTTTCCTTGACGAGCTAACTCCATGATCTTATCCTTTAGAACGAAGCAATTTTCGATTGGGTGTCCAACCAGTCGGTGATACTTGCAGTAGTTGGGATCGTCAGTTCGTTCAGCCTCTTCAGGTCGTTTCATTTCAGGTAATTTGATGAGGTCAGCCTCGAGCAGATCTTCTAACATTCCAGCTACATCAGAATCAAGGAAAGGATATTCCTTTGCTTGCATATCTTTCAATGTCAACTTCCTTTGTAATCTTTCTTGAGGTTGACTGTTCTTTGTTTCTCCTTTCTTCTTTGAATTGGACAAGAGCTTCATTGGAGCAGTATTGACTGCCATGGATTCTTTGCTTTCATTTTGGGAGAAGGATTTGCCGCTTTTCTTGACATCCAGTTTATCCTTTCCACTCCTTGATTCTTGGACAGGCAAGGTACTTTGACCTCCTCTTGAAGCAAGACTAAGTTCCATATCATGCGCACGTGTAGCCAACTCTTCGAAGGTCCTAGGTTTTATGCCTTGGAGGATATAGCGCAAGCCCCAATGCATCCCTTGGATACACATTTCTATGGCAGAAGTTTCACATAAGCGATCCTTGCAGTTCAAACTCAGGTTTCTCCATCGATTGATGTAATCAATGACTTTTTCTTCCTTCCATTGACGAGTGCTTGTAAGTTCGATCATGCTCACAATCCTCCTTGTGCTGTAAAAGCGATTGAGAAACTCTTGTTCGAGTTGTTCCCAACTGTTGATAGTCCCAGGTTCCAAGTCGGTGTACCAGTCGAAAGCGTTTCCATGAAGCGAGCGGACAAATTGTTTCACAAGGAGATCTCCGGCAGTTCCAGCGTTATTGCAAGTCTCCACAAAGTGAGCAACATGTTGCTTCGGGTTTCCTTTTCCATCGAACTGTTGAAATTTGGGAGGTTGATATCCAGCAGGCATCTTCATCATGTCAATTCGGTGGGTGTAAGGCTTCACGTAAGTCAATGAGGATTTTGAACTTCCTTCCAGCTTATCTTTAATCGTCCCCATGATGAACTCTTTTAGTTGGTCGACACGAATGGAATTGTCTGCCGAGATACGGAGATCATTTAATGAAACCTTCTTGTGTCGTGATGATGCTTCAACTTCATCATGAGTGTGTCGACGGTTCTGGTGTACATTAGCTTCAATTTCTTCTTCAAAGTTTTCATCATTTTTTTCAATTTCTTCATTTTCGACAATCAAACGCTTTCCACCATTCTTGCTTGTAGTTCCTTCTAGCTTATCCAACCTTTGTACAACTGTACCTACCAATGTTCCTTGCTCTTGTATGAATTTAGTGATTCCTTCGACGGCTTTGGTCAAGTTTGCAAGTTGTTCCTCCATGGTCGTGGCGTTTGTCATCATGACATGCATAGCGGGTGAAGTGATGGAATGATTTGAATCTTCAGGTTGTGTCGAATCAGATCGCAGGGCCACATGAGGGGAATCAGAAGTGGATCCATAGGAATCTCCATCATCGCCTAGTCCTTCCTGAAAGGCAAGAAGTTTCACGGTCTTTCGGGCGACTTCTTCTAACGCTTTTTCTTCAGACAAGGATTTTTCCAGCAGTGTGGGATTAATGCACTTCTGTTGAGCCTTTTTCATACTCCTCGTGACAGCCCCAATACTTTGCGTGTCGGAAGTTCCGCCGCCTTTGCTTTTGGCCACCCTTGAGATCGATGCTTTGGATTGACCAGCTTTTGACGATTTCAAACTTTCGCCGCCTTTGCTGTTAGCCATCTTTGAGATCGATGCTTTGGATTGACCAGCTTTTGATAAGTAGAAGAGATGAGAGGCAGAGAGGTCCCACTGGGCGTGCCAGAAATTTGTAGACCACAAATTTTAATGTCTGCGAAACTTTATTAGACAATAAAATAAGAAGCAACAAATTACAATATTTAATGAATTTAAATAAATAAATGGTTACAATCTCTGTAAATAGTAAACTCCTCTGATTCTTCTACTTGACAGACGTATAGATCCAAGGGCTCTAGGCTTGTTCTTGAATCGTGGGGCGTGATCTTCTCCAAGATTTGCGGATCGAACACAGATATGAAAGTCAGAGACTTAGGAGTCAAAGACTTGTATATGTAGCACTTGAGGGAAACTTTTATGCTTTTAGAATATATGTGAAGTATGTCAATATATCTCTCTGGCATGTGAAGCCTCAAAGCTCCTTTATATAGATGCTGGAATGAGAGTCTTCTTCACATTGTTTGATGACGTGGCATAAGTTGATTGGCCATTGTCTTTGTAGAATAGAAGACATCATTTTGATTGGTTTCTGGCTTCCATAATCTTTAAGACTTCTTCTTAATTGGTCAAAACACATCATATTGACACGTGGCGTAATTTAATTAGCCAATTTAAAATAACTATTTACTTTTGGAATTACATATATTAAAAATCCCAAAAATGTAAAAACAGAATTTAAATTGATAATTAACAACTTATTTTACACGTGTCGCCATTTTATTGGGCGTAAATTTTATGTATCTACAGTTCATCAACCTTACAATTCTCCAAACTCAAAGGCCTAATTGATCCATTTTCAGTGTTAAAAGATGGATTTGTGGAGCATAAAGAAGAAGTAAGGCTACGTTTGGTCATTCATTAATTATAATATTTATGGATACAAGAAACCTAGTTCAAGCAAATTAAACTATAATTAAACTTTCCTACATATCTAAACTAGAAAGATATATAATTACTTACTCAAATTATAACTCTACCTAACTAAATAATAAGCTATAATACTGATACAATTCTCTGCCCAGGTACACTCATAATATAATAATTAGAACTATATTGGAATAAGTTTTACAAGAAAACAAATCCGTCAAGAAATAATCTTGAATAAATTCATGTTCAATATTAAAAGCCCAAAAATGCCATCACACGGCATGAAGGGGGCATGGATATTTACTAACAGATTTCCAGAACTATTTATGCCAGAAATATTCTCCTAACCATAATTCTAACTTCTTATATTATTCATGTCCCATGTACAAAAATTATATTAAAACATACATAGTTATATACGGCTCAACACATGATTAAAAGATTTAGCATGTCATTAGGCTAAACAATAATAAACATAAATTTAAATACAGAAATTAAAAAATATACCTGAGGTAACTTCAAACCAAGCTTTATTTACTTCAAACTTATATATTACAAAAGGGAAAGGAAATTACAAAAGGAAAATATTACAAGTGCGGAATTATTTAAAAGAGTAAGTGAGAGGATGGGTTGTAAGCTGATGCCTAAAGGGAATATGTCTCCTTATATAGAGCTATAATTCTGCGGACGCCAAATTTTTTTGCAATTTGATTTTCCGGACTTGAAATTCTTCTTCAATTTTCTTTGTTGTTTTATTCCTTTACATGTATATTAACAGTCTTTTGTCGATTTCATTATTGTTGATTCCATTTTTGCTTTGCATCTGCTTCAATCTTTTTACCGTGTATCAACAGTCTATTGTATTCCATATCATTTGTCTTATTTCTCAGCTTGGATATTCTCAAGATTTTATTCCAAATCATAATCATTAAACGGATCATAGTCATCCGGATCTTGGCCTTCGCCTGCAATTCCAAAATAGGATGAAGAAGCCATAGAGGTGTCGGACTTAGTTTCATCATTTGAAAATTCTTTGAAATTTTTTCTCAAATCCTTTTTAATTTCTTCCATATATGCTTTAATAATATCATTTTTGGATAATGCTTGTTTTTTCATTTTTAATTTTCCAGATATAACCTAGAATGGACTAGGAGTATCTTCCTTATCTTTATTCTTGTAGGACAATAATCTGGACTGAATTAATTCTTCAGTATCTGCTCCGAATAATTTTCCAGAGGATGGATCAATTTTCTTCATTTTTTCCCAAAATTTTGAGAAAGATGTCCTATAAAGACACGGAGTATGGTGTTATGTATAACCCACCACTGGCAACCATTTTGATATCCAAGGAATTGAAAATTCAATGAAAAAATGCATAGAAGCTATAAGCTCATCTGCCTTATAAGAAGTTATTAAACTGGAAATTTGGGGAGATATGTCTACCCATTCTGAGTAAAAACTTTTCCATTTATCAGGAAGGATTTTATAAGTAGGGCCGTGGTATGACCACCATTGAACAAACCAATTTGGTAAAGGAGATTTATAAACCTCACTATATGCTTTTATAAACCAAGTATGTTTCTTTTTATTATTCTGGTAATATAACACCTTATGAAATGCTGAGATATAATCCCAGTAATTAAATTTTATTGAAATAATTTTCTCAGAAAAGATATAATCTTTTTCTTTAAAGGTTGATAAACCCCATTCTTGAGAAGAAAATATCTTTTTAATAATTATTTTACAGAAAGTATTAACTTTTTTGATCATTTGCTGCAAAATGAGTAATTTCACAACTTTCAGTTGTTTTTAATAAATTTTCATAGAAATTTCTTTGTTTGTACGATGTAGCAGTATATTAAGTATTATCAATATATCTGTTCATCAAAAACCAGGGATCATCCCTCCATTGTAAATCAGAATATTCTAAGTGAAGTATTACTTCTTTTGCATCATTTTATGCATAGTTGATATGGTAATCTATTTCTTTTTCGTGCAAAATATTTGCAAAAGTTTGGGAATTTTCCTTTGACGATTCGCCAGTTTCACCAAGGCCAGATATATTTTCTGCCACTAACTTCTTCCCCTGTATTATGGGAATTTGGGATATAATCCCTCTGCCTCTTCCTCCTCGATCACGGAAACCTCTTTGAGAGGAGTCTCCCCCTCTATGAAAGGTATCCCCTCGATTCCGAGGTAACATAACCTGTAAAATCATTTATAAAAATTGTTTATACGAAGTAAGAGGTGTTCGCACCATATAATATTTTCATAATTTTGTTCTTTAGATGCGCTAGCATTAATAAATAATTGGGGATGTTTATTAATAAACTCAATCCCTTCTTGATAATTTTTTATTTTATTTTTAAGATAGGAATTATCCTTATTCATCTTTATTTTATCTTTCCTACTAAGACGAGGGTTACCATTCATTTATAAAATCCTTGAAGCTTCAGCAATCTATGCTGCCATCTCTTTATTGTATCATCATACATACTCAATTCAATAATATCAGGTTGAGAACTGTTATTAATATAGTATTCTCTTCCTTTTTGATAAATCTCAATAATTTCCTTAATCCTATGCATCTTATTTAGAGTATTTACTGAAGGGTGTCCTTGACACACAAATCCGCTGTCTATGATGACGGGCTTCATTAATCCTGTAAAAATTCACGAGTCAAAAAATCAGGGAGATAATGTATTTCAAAATCAAAAGGGGCTAAATGAGCCTGCCATCTAGCAAACATCTATTTAGAAACATCATGTTTGAAATCTTTATCAAACATATATTTAGCAGATTTGCAATCAGTAAATATTTTAAACTTTTGATTATATAAATCATCTTGAAATTTTAAGACTCATTTAAGAATAGCAAGGATTTCTTTAGCAATAGTAGCGTAATTTTTCTGGCTATTATTCCATTTTCCAGAATGAAATCTAACTAAAAATATTTGTTTTATTGAAGGACAAATTTGTTTAAGAATTCCTCCAAAACCAATATCCGAAGCATCGGTTTCAATAATCTTTTCCCAAGTGGGATTTGCTAACATTAGGCAAGGAAGTAGTTTAACTTTACTTTTAATTAATTTGACTGCTTCTGTATGAACATCAGTCCAATGAGTGGGTGATTTTCTGAAATTCAGAAGGAGCGTTTTTCAAACCGAAAGGCATAACTTTCCATTCATAATGTCCAAAAGGAACATTAAAAGCAGTTTTATATTGGCCTTTTCCTTCTATTTATATTTGCCAATATCCTGATTTTAAATCAAATTTAGAAAATATGATTGCATCATATAGACGATCCAAAAGATCATTTTTATTAGGTACAGGATGTCTAATCCATTTTAAAACTTTATTTAAAGGTTTATAATTTATAACAAGTCTGGGAGCAACCCTTTCTTGTTCACTATGCTTATTAACATAAAATGCCGTACAAGACCAAGGTGAATTAGATTGTTTTATTAAACCTTTTTGTAGAAGAGATTCTATTTCTTTTTAACATAACTCTAAATATTCTGAATTCATCTGACAAGGTCTAGCCTTAGTAGGTATTTTCTTTTCATCAAAATCTTCCTCGTAAGGAAGTTCCACAATATGTCTTTTCATATTCCAAAAAGCATTAGGATGGTCATTACAGATTTCTAAAGATAATTTATTATAAACTAATTTTATTTTTTCTTGTAAAGTATTACTTTGAAGCTTCTGGTCTATAGTAAGAATACCTACTTCTTGTTTCAAATAATTTAAATGAGAAACTTTATTATCTAACAAATCTTTTAACTCATGCAAAAGTTTAGGAAATGGTCTTGTAATAAATTGAAAAGTTATTTCTTTTCCTTCAAAAGTTCCAGTAATACGTGAATTATCCACTCTAGTTAAAGGATATATTTGATCAATAAAAGGTGTGCCAAGAATAATTTGATTGGTAATATTTTTAACAAGTAAGAAACTTGTCGGAATGCAAACATTATTCTTACAAATATAAGCCAAAGGAATTTTAAATTTTATATCTAATTTTTCTCCTCCAGCATGAGTAAGAGAATCTGTAGTTTTATGAAAATATCTTGTAGGAATTAATCCTTCTTGTATAACATTCATGTTTGCTCCACTTCCCACTAAGCAATGACTTCTTTTCTAAAATGGTTATCAATTAATAAAGTAATTTTTATAAACCATTTTTGTGATATAACCATATTTAAATTAGATAAAAAAATTCTCTTGAAAAATATTTTCATTGAAATCATTTTCCCCGTACTCCACGTGAGTATTTATTTGTTTAACCATTTCTAATGTGGTTATTCTTTCCTCTAATTCTTGATTAGTAATTTTAAGATCCATAATTTCTTTTTTCAAATTCTTGATTTCTTTATTTAAATCATTAACAAAAGTAGGAACTTCAATATTCTGTCTTTCTTTCAATAATTTGTAAACTTTATTCATGGAATATGGTTCCTGGGAAATAATAGGAGTCTGAATCCTATCAGGTTCTTTACTTGTAGAAGGAATATCGTCTATTTGCATCTGATCTATTAATTTTAATTTTAACTCTGGATCCTTTATATGTTTTAAGAATTCTAACATATTTCCAGAGGTTAAAACATTTATATGCATATTCTTAAATTGTGAAAGAATTTTATAATAATCTTCTTTCTCTTTATCGTGGTGAATCTCACAAATTTTTCCTTGAGATCAATGTTTACAACAATAATCTGAATCCTGGGAGCTTATTTCCTCTTCTTCTAAAAGGTCAATTCCTTCAGAAGAACTGCCATTAGAACTAGTTTCACTATCACTAGTTTTTGAATTTTCAGGTTCTGAATCTGAGTTTAATAACAATTTTTCTAAATTTTCTTTCATCAAATCATCAATTTTTAATTCATTGATTTTATTTTTCATTCTGCATCTATTAGCATAATGACCTATTTTGCCACATTTATAACAATAAATCTTCCTTTTATTTGAAGCTTTTTCTTCTTTTCTTTTATTCTTTTGATCTGATTTCTTTTTAGAATTGTGTCTCTTTTTATTATGATAGGGAACATTATCAGATCCTGATTTAGATTTATAATTTTTAATCTTTCTAGGAGTAGTTGGAATATCCATACCAAATTGATTACAAAACTGTCCTAACTGATTTTTTTCATTTAAGTTTTGTCTTTTAATCTGTTGATTTAGTTTTATTTCATTACATAAGGCTAATCCTTCTTGAATGCAAGTACCAATTAACTTTCCATAAGTATATTCTTCATAGGGTATATTAATTCTATTCCTTCTAAGATTTTTCCTAACTCTTTCAGCAAACATGTTAGGGAAACATCAATAAATTTTGATTTCCAATGAGAATTATTACACTCAGGAAGTTCCATTACTCTACTTAAGAAAGTATTTTTATACCATCTAAAATCAGTAAGAGTTTTACATCTTAAATTTTGTAACATAGTTCTTATATTTTCACTATTATCAGAAATTCTTCCTGTGAAGTGTTATAAAATAGTAACAATTAGCGTATATACTGCATTTTCAATATTTTGACCATTTTCTTGTTTTATGGTTCTGTAAATTTCAAGTTTATTACTTTCAAATAAATAATTATCCCATTAGCCTTTCAATTGACCCGTAAAACAAACAACTATCATTTTAGCAACAGTGCTATCACTATTATTATTATTTTTACATATAGTACTATACATGAGCATCCTATGAGCCAAAGTGTAAATCTGTTTCTCAGTATACCCATCTAGATTCCACTCATATATATATATATATATTTCCCATTGTAATTATTATTCACAGTATATTCCTGTTCTTCATGTAAAGTATCAAGGGGAGAAGGTCTCCTATAGTAGTATAACCTTTGAGTAGGTCTATCAGCATATTTTTCAATTTTATTTATTTCATCAGTTATTTTGTTTTTGTAATTATTTCTACTGATATTATCAGAAAATTCAGTATTTAAGGTATTTATTTTTAACCCTTTAAACTTATCTTCAAGGAATTTCTCTAACTCTTTATGAGATTTTAATTTAAAATCTGGTATTTTAGGTGGTGGCTGAAGATGAGAAGTGGAAATAACAATATTTTCTGGAGTTTTGTATTCTAAATCTATCATAGGTTTCATATTTTTTACAACAGAGAAAATATCTTCAACTTTACTATGTAAAGCTTTTATTTGTTCTCCAAGAATATTCAAATAAAGATTTGTATAATTCTGTTGCTGAAATATTTGATTTATTTGTTCAGTAGTTATTTGTAAAACATCATTTTCAAATAATTTAGAAAAAACAGTAAAACTTATTGTTTTCTGATCTCTACTCATAGTAAAAGGACTTCGAGGAGGGTAAGTACTATTCAAAATGTCGCCATTAGAGAGTTTATAAGCTCTTTCTAATACAAAAATATGATTTTTTAAATATGTCATAACAAACCACGGAATAAAATGAATTATCAAATTCTTTTCCATTGCAAATTTATAAAATTCCTCTTGTATGTAAATTTGATTTTGAGAAGAAACATTCTTAAAAAACCAATTTCTAAAAGGTTTCCATCTTGGAAGATTGAATTCTGTTCTAATTTTTTGTCTTGCCAGAGAGCCAGGACTAAAATCAATTTTATTTGTAAAATCCATTATAATTCAAAATCTCTTTCTGAAGCAGTCACATCCGCTTCTTTCAAGGCACGGACAGCCCTTCCGGGATATCCTCATCAGAATTTCTATTATAAATTCCTTTACCTATATTATCTTTGTTGAGAAGAATCTATTCAACTCTATTATAACCTGTATTTTCTCTAATCTGAGAAGTAGAATCACTCGAAGGCATAACCAGATCATCAAATGGTGATATAAAAGATCTAAAAGATGAAGCCCTAGAAAGATTATTTCTAGTCCTGTTTTCTATCATTCTTATAGAAACATCTCCAGATTGAGATTGAAATATAGATGAAAATTCATTGCAAATCTGAGGTTTAGGTTTAATCGCCTGAGTTATTTTCCAAGTTTCTAGAAAAGGAATTTCATCCCGTTTAACCGCTCTTCTAGTGGTTATATTAGATTTGCCAAGATTAGTTTCAATTATTATGGTTTCATTCATTTTCTTATCCATTATTCGACAATTTGGATTTACCGTAAAGAGAGGTTTATAATAAACTCTATAACAGACACACATAAATTCTGAACCATTTTCATAATCAAAACCATGAGTTTTAACATTTAAAGTAAGGGCATCTAATAAATTTATATCAGTTAATGATAACTGTAAATTAGGATAGACATTAAAATAAACTGGTCCATGAGCCAGACTAGATTGTATTATACCCATTAAGGATTTTTTCCAATTTAAATTTCTACCATCACGTAAAGCTGCAACAAAACTTTCTGGTAATCCTACCAAAGTCAAAGGTTTAAAAGCAATTTGCACTAATCCTCATGAATAAACTTATGAGTATGTTTATATGGTAAAATATCATTTTCATTCAACAATCTAATGGTTAATTCATCATTATCAAGAGAAATAGACTCTTCAGTTTGTTTCAGTCCAATTTTTTCATAAGTACCCATTTTATAAATGGTTTTCATATCAATTTTTGGAATAGTCCATTTATTTAGCAATTCTATATTTTGAGGAATATCATATTCCTGATTTATGCTATTCTTAATATTTTCGTTTTTTTGGAAATATTCATCTTCACAAAGTTTAATCATGTGTTAAGCTATATAATCACTATATATCTTCTACCTCCATGGCTCTGATACCATTCTCTGCCCAGGTACACTCATAATATAATAATTAGAACTATATTGGAATAAGTTTTAAAAGAAAATAAATCCGTCAAGAAATAATCTTGAATAAATCCATGTTCAATATTAAAAGCCCAAAAACGCCATCACACGGCAAGAAGGGGCATGGATATTTACTAACAGATTTCCAGAACTATTTATGCCTGAAATATTCTCCTAACCATAATTCTAACTTCTTATATTATTCATGTCCCATGTATAAAAATAATATTAAAACACATGGGGTTTCTGATACATAGTTATATACGGCTCAACACATGATTAAAAGATTTAGCCTGTCATTAGGCTAAACAATAATAAACATAAATTTAAATACAGAAATTAATAAATATACCTAAGGTAACTTCAAACCAAGCTTTATTTACTTCAAACTTATATATTACAAAAGGGAAAGGAAATTACAATAGGAAAATATTACAAGTGCGGAATTATTTAAAAGAGTAAGTGAGAGGATGGGTTGTAAGCTGATGCCTAAAGGGAATATGTTTCCTTATATAGAGCTATAATTCTGCGGACGCCAAATCTTTTTGCAAATTGATTTTCCGGACTTGAAATTCTTCTTCAATTTTCTTTGTTGTTTTATTCCTTTACATGTATATTAACAGTCTCTTGTCGATTTCATTATTGTTGATTCCATTATTGCTTTGCATCTGCTTCAATCTTTTTACCGTGTATCAACAGTCTATTGTATTCCATATCATTTGTCTTATTTCCCAGCTTGAATATTCTCAAAATTTTCTTCCAAATCATAATCATTAAACGGATCATAGTCATCCGGATCTTGGCCTTCGCCTGCAATTCCAAAATAGGATGAAGAAGCCATAGAGGTGTCGGACTTAGTTTCATCATTTGAAAATTCTTTGAAATTTTTTCTCAAATCCTTTTTAATTTCTTCCATATATGCTTTAATAATATCATTTTTGGATAATGCTTGTTTTTTCATTTTTAATTTTCCAGATATAACCTAGAATGGACTAGGAGTATCTTCCTTATCTTTATTCTTGTAGGACAATAATCTGGACTGAATTAATTCTTCAGTATCTGCTCCGAATAATTTTCCAGATGATGGATCAATTTTGTTCATTTTTTCCCAAAATTTTGAGAAAAATGTCCTATAAAGACACGGAGTATGGTGTTCTGTATAACCCACCACTGGCAACCATTTTGATATCCAAGGAATTGAAAATTCAATGAAAAAATGCATAGAAGCTATAAGTTCATCTGCCTTATAAGAAGTTATTAAACTGGAAATTTGGGGAGATATGTCTACCCATTCTGAGTAAAAACTTTTCCATTTATCATGAAGGATTTTATAAGTAGGACCGTGGTATGACCACCATTGAACAAACCAATTTTGGTAAAGGAGATTTATAAACCTCACTACATACTTTTATAAACCAAGTATGTTTCTTTTTATTATTCTGATAATATAACACTTTATCAAAGGCTGAGATATAATCCCAGTAATTAAATTTTATTGAAATATTTTTCTCAGAAAAGATATAATCTTTTTCTTTGAAGGTTGATAAACCCCATTCTTGAGAAGAAAATATCTTTTTAATAATTATTTTACAGAAAGTATAACTTTTTTGACCATTTGCTGAAAAATGAGTAATTTCACAACTTTCAGTTGTTTTTAATAAATTTTCATAGAAATTTCTTTGTTTGTACGATGTAGCAGTATATTGAGTATTATCAATATATCTGTTCATCAAAAACCAGGGATCATCCCTCCATTGTAAATCAGAATATTCTAAGTGAAGTATTACTTCTTTTGCATCATTTTATGCATAGTTGATATGGTAATCTATTTCTTTTTCGTGCAAAATATTTGCAAAAGTTTGGGAATTTTCCTTTGACGATTCGCCAGTTTCACCAAGGCCAGATATATTTTCTGCCACTAACTTCTTCCCCTGTATTATGGGAATTTGGGATATAATCCCTCTGCCTCTTCCTCCTCGATCACGGAAACCTCTTTGAGAGGAGTCTCCCCCTCTATGAAAGGTATCCCCTCGATTCCGAGGTAACATAACCTGTAAAATCATTTTTAAAAATTGTTTATACGAAGTAAGAGGTGTTCGCACCATTTAATATTTTCATAATTTTGTTCTTTAGATGCGCTAGCATTAATAAATAATTGGGGATGTTTATTAATAAACTCAATCCCTTCTTGATAATTTTTTATTTTATTTTTAAGATAGGAATTATCTTATTCATCTTTATTTTATCTTTCCTACTAAGACGAGGGTTACCATTCATTTATAAAATCCTTGAAGCTTCAGCAATCTATGCTGCCATCTCTTTATTGTATCATCATACATACTCAATTCAATAATATCAGGTTGAGAACTGTTATTAATATAGTATTCTCTTCCTTTTTGATAAATCTCAATAATTTCCTTATGCTTCCTCACTGATATTTTATTATTAATCCTATGCATCTTATTTAGAGTATTTACTGAAGGGTGTCCTTGACACACAAATCCGCTGTCTATGATGAGGGGCTTCATTAATCCTGTAAAAATTCACGAGTCAAAAAATTAGGGAGATAATGTATTTCAAAATCAAAAGGGGCTAAATGAGCCTGCCATCTAGCAAACATCTATTTAGAAACATCATGTTTGAAATCTTTATCAAACATATATTTAGCAGATTTGCAATCAGTAAATATTTTAAACTTTTGATTATATAAATCATCTTGAAATTTTAAGACACATTTAAGAATAGCAAGGATTTCTTTAGCAATAGTAGCGTAATTTTTCTGGCTATTATTCCATTTTCCAGAATGATATCTAACTAAAAATATTTGTTTTATTGAAGGACAAATTTGTTTAAGAATTCCTCCAAAACCTATATCCGAAGCATCGGTTTCTATAATCTTTTCCCAAGTGGGATTTGCTAACATTAAGCAAGGAAGTAGTTTAACTTTACTTTTAATTAATTTGACTGCTTCTGTATGAACATCAGTCCAAGGAGTGGGTGATTTTCTGAAATTCAGAAGGAGCGTTTTTCAAACCAAAAGGCATAACTTTTCATTCATAATGTCCATAAGGAACATTAAAAGCAGTTTTATATTGGCCTTTTCCTTCTATTTATATTTGCCAATATCCTGATTTTAAATCAAATTTAGAAAATATGATTGCATCATATAGACGATCCAAAATATCCTTTTTATTAGGTACAGGATGTCTAATCCATTTTAAAACTTTATTTAAAGGTTTATAATTTATAACAAGTCTGGGGGCACCCCTTTCTTGTTCACTATGCTTATTAACATAAAATGCCGTACAAGACCAAGGTGAATTAGATTGTTTTATTAAACCTTTTTGTAGAAGAGATTCTATTTCTTTTTAACATAACTCTAAATATTCTGAATTCATCTGACAAGGTCTAGCCTTAGAGAGTTTATAAGCTCTTTCTAATACCAAAATATGATTTTGTAAATATGTCATAACAAACCACGAAATAAAATGAATTATCAAGTTCTTTTCCATTGCAAATTTATAAAATTCCTCTTGTATATAAATTTGATTTTGAGAAGAAATATTCTTAAAAAACCAATTTCTAAAAGGTTTTCATCTTGGAAGATTGAATTATGTTCTAATTTTTTGTCTTGCCTGAGAGCCAGGACTAAAATCAATTTTATTTGTAAAATCCATTACAATTCAAAATCTCTTTCTGAAGCAGTCACATCCGCTTCTTTCAAGTCACGGATAGATCTTTCCGAGATATCCTCATCAGAATTTCTATTATAAATTCCTTTACCTATATTATCTTTGTTGAGAAGAATATGTTCAACTCTATTATAATCTGTATTTTCTCTAATCTGAGAAGTAGAAGCTCTCGAAGGCATAACCAGATCATCAAATGGTGATATAAAAGATCTAACAAATGAAGCCCTAGAAAGACTATTTCTAGTCCTGTTTTCTATCATTCTTATAGAAACATCTCCTGATTGAGATTGAAATATAGATGAAAATTTATTGCAAATCTGAGGTTTAGGTTTAATCGCCTGTTATTTTCCAAGTGTCTGGAAAAGGAATTTCATCCCATTTAACCGCTCTTCTAGTGGTTATATTAGATTTGCCAAGATTAGTTTCAATTATTATGGTTTCATTCATTTTCTTATTCATTATTCGACAATTTGGACTTAACGTAAAGAGAGGTTTATAATAAACTCTATAACAGACACACATAACTTCTGAACCATTTTCATAATCAAAACCATGAGTTTGAACATTTAAAGTAAGGGCATCTAATAAATTTATATCAGTTAATGATAACTGTAAATTAGGATAGACATTAAAATAAACTGGTCCATGAGCCAGACTAGATTGTATTATACCCATTAAGGATTTTTTCCAATTTAAATTTCTACCATCACGTAAAGCTCCAACAAAACTTTCTGGTAATCCTACAAAAGTCAAAGGTGTAAAAGCAATTTGCACTAATCCTATATGAATAAACTTATGAGTATGTTTATATGGTAAAATATCATTTTCATTCAACAATCTAATGGCTAATTCATCATTATCAAGAGAAATAGACTCTTTAGTAGTTTTGACTATTTGTTTTAGTCCAATTTTTTCAAAAGTACCCATTTTATAAATGGTTTTCATATCAATTTTTGGAATAGTCCATTTATTTAGCAATTCTAAATTTTGAGGAATATCATATTCCTTATTTATGCTATTCTTGATATTTTCGTTTTTACGGAAAATATTCATCTTCACAAAGTTTATAAAGGATTACAGCCCTAACCCCCCACCCCAACCCCACCCACCCCCACCCCAACCCCAATCCACCCGTCCCTCTCTACCAGGATCTCTCCTCCAGGCCATGCCGTCGGCCTGGGTTCCTTAACCCAGGCCGACGACGACCTTACACCTTCCAGGTCGGCGGCACGGCCTGGAGGAGTGGGGTGGTTGGGGCGGGGGTTTGGGATCGTGTGGTTGGTGGTGTGGTTGGGGATGATGGTTAGGGCAGGGTTGTGGTGGGGGTGGGGTGGGTTCTTTTTAAATAATATATTAATTTTTTTTATTTTTTATTTATAATAATTATTTTCAATATTTATGAATTTATAATAACTATTTGTTTAAATCGGATATTGGAATGAGTATTTTTACTTTTTGTAAAATTATTATGAACTTTTTTAGCAAGGGTAAATTATGAGCATTCTTATAACGTCTAATAATTTATTTTCAAGTTTTTAGTTAAAAAATTATTTCTATAATTCTAATAATTTATATTCAAGTTTTTAGTTAAAAATTTATGAATTTTTTTAGTACGGATTAATTATGAACAGTATGAGCATTAATTTTATAATGTCTAACAATTTATTTTCATTTATCCTTGTACTTTAACTTTGATTTTTTTTTTTTATTAAAATTATGGGTTAAATGTGAAAGTTGAAGTATTTACATTTGTATTTATGTTCTACAATGTTTTCTCTCATGATTAAAGTTGAATGTATTTACATTTGTATTAATTTATCCTTGTACTTGGATTTTTTTTGCAAAAAAATTTGAAAAACCAATTATTTTGTTTTAAAAATATTTTCCTAAATTTATACACAATAAAAATTAATTATAAGGACAAAGTTAAAATATAGCATTGACACCCTTTCATAATCCTAAACATTACAACTAATCCCCTTCCCGTTTAAACAACTGAAAAGGGTAAAATGGAAAATTCAAAAAAATTAGTTGATGACGTCAGCAAAAATAGACAGAAACATAACAGATGTAATCCTTTTGAAACGTCAAGGGAGGTCCATGTAATTATGATAATCGGAGGAGATTGGACGGTAATTACACTTAACATCAGGAAAGGTCCCTGTAATTATCCCTATATTTTATGAATATAGTGAATTTTTATTAACAAGTTTGTACTAGGCCTTTTTAGGCTTTTGCTACTTTTTTTTTAACTTTATGTTTGAGCCACTGTTTTGGCACATTAGTTTTGTCTGGAGCTGCAACTCTACTTATGACACTTTGATATGTACTTTGTTTCGACATTGAGTTCCTGAGACATTTTTTTTTCTTCTGTTTTTTTAGGGTTAGGGTTATATAAACCGTATTTCTTAAAACACCGTTTACAACCTCAAAATTTGTGATGAAAAATTAGTGGTGTCATGAGAAGATAATTTTGAGAAAAGAATAAATTCTTTGTTAAGACATACAATTTTACTTTAATACATTCCGAAAAGAAAACAAGACTACAGTTTTTAGGAACATGTCATTTCTAATCATTATTTTTTAAATTATTAAAAATAATATATTTTTAACTCTTATCTAAAATTAACGCAGAAGAAAAAGAATATTAGGCTAGAAGCAGAGAAAGCTTCTCCATTCTTTTAATGAAATCTGAGAACCGAGTTAGAGTTGTGAATAATAATAAAGTAAAATAAGGAAGGCACAGCTTAGAACCACATGAATACATGATGAATGATTGCAAGCCAAGTTGTGAACGTGGATGGGGAATTATTAATTCTACTTAAAAATGGGTTTTTGACACTTTACACCCAAAAATAGAGAAAATGAGCATTTCACACCCTTTAAATATAAAAATAACACTTAACACCCTCGAATTTAGATTAGTTCAGCAATTTGCACCCCTCGTCTTTTTCCGGTATTGTTAACCATGGGAGTCAACAAAGTTCGGGGCAAAGTAAGTAACCCAGTTTTCATTATTCTCTAAAATCAAAGCTTAAAACCTATTTATCATTTTCATTTCTCTCGTCTTAAAACCCAACAAGATATGCTTTGCTTCTCCAACTTCATTAGTTCATTCCAGTTTTTATTTATGAATTCATTACCAAGATATACTTATTTGAGCAACATTCAATCAAAGTTAAGTCCAAAAAATTGAACATGTTTCATCTCAATATTTTCTACCAGGGCAATTATTTAATTTAACATTTCCTCCCTTTTTGCCTTGTTTCTTTTAACTAGAATTATACAATTTTGCCCTCAAATATCACGTTTATCTCACGTGATTGTTGTTTTGAAGATAAAGTAATTATTCTGTTGATTTTGGAAAGAAATGGAAATTAAGTTACCTAATTTTGCCCCTGACTTTGTTGACTAAGTTGGTCTATTCTGCTGAAAATAATGATGGGGTGTTAATTGCTGGGTTATTCTTAATTCGAGTGTGTTAAATGTCATTTATGAGTTTTGAGGATATAAAGTGTCAATTTCTCTTATTTCGGGGGTGCAAAGTTCTAAAATCCCACTTAAAAGCCATCGGCTACTTGGCAGTCAATTTCTTTCAAATTTACGGATTACTACCTTTCATATCCATTTAGCATATTTTGCCTTTACATTTAAAGCATATTATTTGATAAAAGTTGGGGTCCTTCAAAATGTGTTTGATACACAGAATGATGTCCTAACAATCGATTATATATTTATCTTACGATTCATGATACGATCCGCTATATTTTACAATGCAAGAGAAAACGATTTGCGATGCGATAACCGTGGTTGTAAGATATTTAAAGAAATTGTCGTTGAAATTGAGATTTGGACTTCTTAGATCTTTAAAGAAGAGATAGAAATAGAATCAACTTGAATTTGAGAATGTTCCTATTTGTCTCGCTTTTGGAAGAGTAGTTTGGTGTTGTCCAAAAACCAAATAAACAAAATAAATGGTTTCAAAAATAAATTTATCTTCTCTCAATTTTCTCAAACTATTCTCCTAAAAGTTAAATAAACATAATTTTTTTATCTCTAGAAAAAATCTACACAAACTCTATTATGATTTGATATAAAGTAACATATCTCTTACACAACTTATCATATATAACAAATATGATGGGACATAAAACAAGATATCTCTTACACTATTTTTCTTTTTCCATTGTCACTAAAAATAAATACCCTATCTTATTTTCTAAACACTCACAAAAGACGAACAAGTAACATTACGAAAATCAAAATAACATTATTTCTCAAAACTCCACTACTCTCCAAACTACTCTCACAAAAGCTAGGCAAACAGGAACTTATGCCCTATTTGGAAGGATTTTGGCTTGATTTTGCGGGTCTCGGTTTCAAAAAAATGGTTTGGGTGGTTTCGGTGAAACATTTGAAACCTCGTTTGTTTAGGTTTTGGATGGCATACTCCGATTAAAGTCATATAATCCTAACTAATAAATAAGAAACTCAATAATTTGCTCGATTTTGTATGACTACATGCTCGATCACTTGGTAAAGAAAATAACTCCATGACACAAGTAAAATTTATAGATATTAAACGATTCTTTTAATTTCTTTAGTAATTCCTAGCAAATCATGGTTGGAGTACTTGAAAATAGCAAAAGGCAATATGCTGGTACCTAACCTATGTGCAATATACGAACACTTTGACGGAGCATTTACACACACTCAGGTTCCGACTGCCTTAAAGTTAAATGATTTCCATTGTTTCCGGATACTTGGTTATCATTTTGCGTCTCTGCCAGCATCGTGAAATATGAATGAGGTGCCCAACCTGCATATTGCATACATATATTAGTTCAATCGTGCAATCATTGTGCAACACCATAGAAGCATTTTACCGACTGAGGTAAACTTTCATTACTTTAGTTTTACCTTACAAATGCTTCGTTATCGTTAGCTGTGACATCATCATAGACTTTCTAATTAAATGACCACTTTACCCCTGGTTAACGTTTACTTTGAATTTGACTGATTTTTAGGACGGAATACTCGTCTTTAATTATAGAGGGTTGTAGACGTAATAAATATAAATGTGAAGGAGGTGTACTTGAACTCTTAAAGACTAAGTTCAAAGAAGAAAAGTTACCATCAATGTCATAAGGTGGTGGAAAGAACTGCAAGTAACAAAGTGATGCAACTGTTATCCCTGCACAAAGAGCAATCACGGAGGATTACATTTACAGAAAAATCCCACTTTGCCCTCTAATCTTTGAACGTTTTTCCACTTTGCTCCCTAACCTTTGTGCGTTCCTACTTACCCCCTCAGATCACTACCTCTGGAGTTCGCCGGCGGAATATGTTCAAAGGTTGGGTGGCAAAGTGCGAAAATGTTCTAAGATTGGGTGGCAAAGTGCGAAAACGTTCAAAAGTTGGGTAGCAAAGTGGGAAAACGTTCAAAGCCACATCATTAAAGCTGGACAGAATATTCTGTTAGATTCTAGATTTTTGCATCTTAGGGGTCTGCCTGAGATATATCATATATTTAATAGTTGAGGGGGTTAAGTGGGAACTCGCAAAGGTTAGGGGACAAACTGGAAAACGTTCAAAGATTAGGGGGCAAAGTGAGATTTTCCCTACAGTTACATATTCAAGTGACTATATATAAAAGAATAAAGTATATGTAAGAAAATAGTTTCAATTTGTCCTTTTTAGTTACCTAATAGGCCTCCGGCAAACACATCTTGCCAATGGTGCCAATAATCATCGACTCGTGAAACGCCAACTAATGCTGCTAGAAGTAAGGGCACGAAGATAATACAAAGCTTTGCAACGTGACCTTTACGATCGAACACTCTAATTTTACCTGACAAGTACCAGGCTAGGAAGCCAAGACCAGCAAAGGACCCTACAAACACAATAAACCAAATGAAACTAAATTTATTTACTTGCATGTACAGTTGGAACTATAGCTGAATTCATTAGAGAAAGAAAAAAAAAGCGAAAGACAAAAATACCCCCTATGCTTTGTCTAACTCCCAAAAACCCCCCTGTGTTATTTTAACTCCCAAACCCCCCCCCCCCCTGTGATCTCAATTAAGTGCCAAAAATACCCCCATAAAAGAGAGTGTGAT
The DNA here is from genome assembly GCA_034814905.1 of Penstemon davidsonii. Classification (NCBI taxonomy): domain Eukaryota; kingdom Viridiplantae; phylum Streptophyta; class Magnoliopsida; order Lamiales; family Plantaginaceae; genus Penstemon; species Penstemon davidsonii. Next base: position 28,554,875 of record JAYDYQ010002534.1, read on the forward strand.
TCAAACGCCAATATTGCAAGTATTTGTTCACACTTTGCTTTTGATATGACAATTTTACCCCTGACATCGAAAGACAAAAACACCCCCTATGCTTTGTTTAACTCCCAAAAAAAACCCCATGTGTCATTTTAAATCCCCAAAACCCCCCTGTGTTTGGTTTTAAATACCACACTCGATCCAAGTAGTATATACTTAGGTTTTCAAAAAGAAAAATAAATTTTAAAAAAAAAAAAAACACACGGGTAATCTTGTCATTCCGCCAAAAGTCAAAAGTAAAATTCTACTTGGGTTGAGTGTGGTAATTAAAACCAAACATAGGGGTTTTTTTGGGAGTTAAAATAATACAGGGGGTTTTTTGGGAGTTAGACAAAGTATAGGGGGTGTTTTTGTCTTTAGCTCAAGAAAAAAAAAAAAAAAAGACTGATAGAATCCAGATACGCTAAGTTATATCTTCTCCCACACATTTGCACTTTGGAACAAGAAATGCTAAAAGAATAAGACATGCTAAAGACTGATGAAAATGAGAGAATCTTTATGAATTATATGTTGTTAAATTAAAGAAGTGTTTAGTTTATTTGAGAAATCGTCGTTAGGCTACAAAAAAAAGGTGGTGCCTCTGGAATAACATAGGTTATGCATAGTTCTTGAAATAGAAACAAAATTTATCACCATAAATAACTATATTGTAGATAATGTTGTAATAAAAATTCTGAAATCCTAAGGAGTAGACTAATGAGTTTTGCGCACTGCAACGCATTAAACCAACTATTACTATATAAGGCAAATAAAACTGACATTTAAAGTTAAAAAGTTGAATAAGTATGTGGATGAGCAAATATTAGTTCAAAGCTGGCAGAATCTCTAACATATGATCTGAGTATGGTTAATGCATAAACCAAGTAGAATTAATAAACAATCCAAAACTGTAGTAAAGAACCGAAATTAAAATGTTTGGTTCTTGAAAATAGAAAGGAACAAAAATTAAAACCTAGAGTTCTATCATTTGATGTGAAAAATATTTTACTTAGTGTTTTACTTGGTGAAGTCCAAGAACCAAAAAAAGCTTAAAAGTAAAGTAGATTTACAGACGTGGATCATGAGAAATTGCGAGTCGATATGTGCCACATGTGTTAGAAGACTTAGGGATTAAGAGTGTTTTTTAAGAAGGATATCGACTTGTAGGAATGTGCACTTATTATACTCACCTGAAGTATGTCCGCTGGGAAAACTTTTGTGCCCTTCTCTTATGACAGTCTTCAATCCAGTACACTGGACGTTCCTTGTGACGTTATGGAACAACTATCCACCAAATCCAGAGTATCATTATTGAGTATTAGTTGTGAGTTGTGACCGATACATATGAGCAAACAAAAAAAGAATGCATTTTTAGTTCCACATGGGTGGACTCGCATAGTCGCATCACTCTTGGTCAATTACAAAATTGCACTTTTGGTCCTAATTTTTTAAAATGTTTTGCATCCAATAGGGACCAAAAGTGCAAAACTAAGACTTTCATATGGGACTAAAAAAGCAAAAATTGGATGTAAAGGGGATGATAGGACCAAACGTGCACAATTTTCTAAAAAATGGGGACCGAAAGGACTCACGTGGGACTAAAAATGCAATTTTTCTATAAATAATAAGGGCCTTTATTTTACGGCATATCAAAGAACTCACCCCGTTACCATCAGGGAAGCAGCGCCAAAAGAAGTCTGGTCGAGGCCGACCAACAGCGTCTTTAATTGCATCAGTAAGAACAGCAGTTATAAGTACAGAGAACAGTAGGCCTAGAAGTGTACACAGAAATCAACATAAGTAAGATTCTGAACCATTCCTCGATGCAGAAGAAAAAGGCAAAAGACAGGATACTAAAGAAAAAAGTTTCATACCCAATATAGCTTGGTGTAAATCACAGACATCGTGCCGAATAAAGTAAAAGACAACGATAACAGAGATAGGCAATATTATTGCAATTATCTGTCACACATGAAAAAAAACATCGTAAAGAAACTAAATAGCACCTCATATCATTACATCTAATTGTTGGAGAACTGAATTAGCATACCGGAACAGCCCAAAAGGGAACGGTATTATCTTGCAAAGGGTATCTCAAGTCAGTCATCATATCCTCCCCAACAAATCGGTGAAATGGTTCTATCACATTGAGAATAACCTCTATCACCACAAGCAGCATAAGAATAAGCCAATCATGCATGTGAAATCTGGCCATTTGAGCTCCATGAGATCTTATAGTGTGCCTCCCTAACTGAGCCTCGGGCATGTTAATTCCTAAGACATAGAAGTAGTTATCAGTGGTAACTGATTGAAAATAAAACCAATTTGTTAAGTAAGAAGAAAATATATCTCATAGTTAGTCCAGCATTCCTACTATCTTCCATACTGGAACAAAACTTTTAGCATTGGTATAGGTTAAATAGCTCTCTTTCGTTTGTGTTAGCGTTCAATTACACCTTTTTCCTGATTAAAAACAGGACTCATTTGAAATCTCATTATCTTATAGCATATGCTCAACACTTGCTCAGTTGCTCGAAAGAATTCATTAATGACTCATCTTATCACGTACATAATAGTTTTTAAGAGCTGATTTACGCCAAATTAGGAATAACTATATAGGAGTAATATTATTTAGATTCAGAACTGCATGGCTGGTAGGTTAGGAATCACTTTCTGTCACATTACTTGCTATCATAACAGAAGTATGACGCATTCTTAGGCCTTAAAAGTACATAAAAAAGCTGCTGAAGAACATAAGAAACTATAAACAAAAATAAGGAAACAAGATCAACCCCCCCTTCTCAAATTTCCTTAGTTGCAGCATGTTCTTCCGTTGCTGCAACTTCCGCTCTCAACAAAGTACAAGTACACGAAACCAACATTCTTCTTCACTGACTAAAAAGTGCAGGCTCGTGATCGGGAAATAGGAGTATTTAACAGGAGAACATGGTAGCCAAGAAGATTCTATGCGTGCAAAAACATACAACTCGGAAACAATTGGGAGATGACAAAATATTCAGTAACCCAAACATCTGAAGCTTGGAAATTGCATAACTTCAAACATAAAGCTAGTGCTAATATTGAAAATGTAGTCGTTCTAAGATAATCCAAACATGTCGATACCATCAACTTATAGATTCTTCCAATAATGATGTTCAAATTCTTAATCGAAACTAAAACTAACATGAAATAAGTATTCCTTGTTTAAGGTACAAAAGCCTTCTTCTATACATAATTAGTGTACAGAAACCTTAATTGCCGTAGAAATGTTGTGTACCAATCAACTCGATAATTCTTAAATAATTTATTTCATAAAATATACTTTACTTGTTGATTGAAAATTTCGTGGAAACAAAACTGTCAAATATTCAACACAACAAGGCTCAAAATCAAATCAAGCTACTCGGTACTCGACTCGAGCTCTTTCGATAAAAGCTCGTTTGAGCTCGTTTCGTCACACAAATCAAACAAGCTTGAACATCATTTTTCGTTCGATAACTTTTAAAGCTCGGCTCGAGCTCGAATTGACTCGATAAGCTAAAAATTAATAAAATACATGTAAAATATCAAGCTACTCGATACTCGGCTCGAGCTCGTTCGATAAAAGCTTGTTTGAGCTCGGCTCGTTCAACAATCAAACCAAGCTCAAACTCAAAATTTGAAGCTCGATAAAATTCAAACCAAGCTTGAACAGTGTGTCGTTCGACACTACTTTGCTCGATCACACCCCTAACAACATGTAATTGTAATGATTATTTGACTTGTATTGCAGTAAAGTAAACATTCAAACGCATACACATCAAATGCTATGTAATTTCTAATTTCTTTAATTAAAACTTTTGTTTAGTTACAAAAATACACCTACAGTTATCAATCGTATGATTAGATACATATATATAAAAATTCAAATTAAATGACAAAATTCTCATTATTTAAACACAGCGAACACGAAATGAACAATATTTTCGAATAATAACTTAAATTCACACAAATCTAACAGCACGAGATGGAAGGAGAAATAGAGAGAATAGAACTCACCTGCGGAGAATGAATGAATGTCAGTGTGTGTGTGAGAGAGAGAGAGAAGGTAAGAGGAAGAGGAATAGAAGTCAGAGTAAGGGTTGGGCTTCGTCTTCTTTAGTTCAAAGGAAAGAGACACCGATATTTAGGGGGAAAAATATTAAAATATTTAATTAGATTTTTTATTTTAATAATTTATATTTAATGAGATTACATTACATTACTGTTTAAATTAAAGTTAGGTGCCCCCGAGGTAACTTTAGATGGGATTCAAGCATGTAAAACTATCTTAATTTGCTATTCTTGTTTCTAGTGTTGAAATTGGGTAAATGGGTAGAATAGTTTCGAAAAACTCACTTTTAAGTTTGTTTTGAATTTTATATTGAATTTGAAATCGTGTTTGAGTTTTGTTTGATTATTCAATGATCTGAGCTCAAATGAGGTTTAATCAGATGAGTTCGAGTCGAGCTTCATGTAATTTGATATTTTTATATGCATTTTGGTAAATTTTAGTTTATCGAGTAGAGCTCGAACCGAACATCAAAAGTTATTAAATGAACAATAATGTTCAAGTTTTTTTTGTATGTGTGACGAATAGCTCAAACAAGCTCAAGTGGATATAAAATAGTTTGATTTGATTTTCAGTTCCAGATGAAGTTGAACTTGTTAAAATCAAACTTATGTACAAAAGAATAATTAGTAGTGAAACTTTACATAGTAAAACATGAATAAAGATTATCCACTTTTCTAGTTATTAATCATAATTTACTTTTTAAAGTTCAAAACTATATTGAGTTGTGACTGAAAAAAGAATAGCCATTTTAGGATATTATGGTATGTTTGTGTCGCTTTTTTTCAAAGTAGTTTCACAAATAAATTGAGGTTTTTTTAAGATGAAATAAATAGTTTATATAAGTTTTAAAAATAAGTAGGTTTTTTTAGGGATTATGGAAAGAAAATTAGTAGTTTTAGAGATAAGTTACTTTATGACAAATCATTTTTGTTATATGAGATACAGTTAGAGTTTTTATAAGTTTTTTTTAGAGATAATTTTTATTTTCAAGATGAGATTATTCTTGAAAATTGAGGATGAAAAGTAGGTTTTTTGCACTTTACACTCCTGAAACATGGAAAATAGGCATTTTGTACCCTCGAAATATAAATTTAGCACTTTGCACTCTCGAAATATGAACAATTCAGCACTTTGCACCCTCTTTTATTTTCCTCATAAAATCTAGGGACAAAATAGGATCTTTGGAGCTTTGCACCCCCGAAACACGAGAAATGAGCATTTTGCACCCCCAAAATAGAATTAGCACTTAGTACCCTCGAATTAATAATAACTCAGCAACTTGCTCCCCCGAAACATGAGAATGGACACTTTGAACCCCCTAAACACAAAACTAGCACTTAGCACCTCAGATTAAGAAAAACTCAACAACTAGCACCCCCTTGTTTTTTTGGGCAAAGTTGACCACCGGGGTCAAAAAAACCAACGGGCAAAATAGGCAATTCATTTTTCTTTTTTTTTAAAATTTGCAAAATACGATTATGAATACAAGTACAATAATATTCATTTTCAAAATCTATTTTAACATATTTATTTAATTACTAATTTTTCAAATGTCCTCAAAATATCAAAAAGAATTCGAAAAGTTTCTAGAAAGTTAATAAATAAAACTGATTGAATCATATCACCAAAATAAATTTTAAGATGGAGAGAGAACTGATTATTCTAGTATTCATAATCGTATTTTCAAATTAAAGGAAAAAAGGAAATGAATTACCTATTTTGCCTCTAGGGTTTTTGCCCCCGGTGGTCAACTTTGCCAAAAAAAACAAGGGGTGCTAGTTGTTGAGTTTTCTTAATTAGAGGTGCTAAGTGCTAATTTTGTGTTTAGGGGGTTCAAAGTGTCCATTTCTCGTGTTTTGGGGGTGCAAGTTGATGAGTTGTTCTTAATTGGAGGGTTCTAAGTGTTAATTCTATTTCGGGTGTGCAAAATGCCCATTTCTCGTGTTTCGAGGGTGCAAAGTGCCAAAGATCCAAAAATGAATTACCTATTTTGTCCCTAGATTTTTTTAGGAAAATAAAAGAGGGTGCAAAGTGTTGAATTGTTCATATTTCGGGGGTGCAAAGTGTTAAATCTATGTTTTGATGGTACAAAGTACCTATTTCTCATGTTTCGGGGGTGCAAAGTACAAAAATCCCTGAAAAAGTTTATTTCAAAAATTAAAAATATTATTTATTTGAATTATCAGATAACACCGAAATACGGCCATAGTTATGTGTAATCATTAGGGAATTAATCTAATGATACCTTGCGTGTTTGACATTTTAAATTTCTATAATCATACTTTTTAAAATAGTGAATATTATAGGGAACTTTTACAGTTAATTTCTTTTAATAATATTTGTGTTAGAATCATGAACCCGTCATTTTCAAAATGGTCTATATTGTTTGCTAGGTAGCTCCAACGGCTTGTATTTTATTGTTCCTATCCACGCGTTTTTTTCTTTCTTTTTTTCTTTTACGTATCTTGCAAGTATAAAAAAGAAAGTGGTATTCAGTTAACTTTCTTTTTTTTTCTTGGAAAGTAAAAGACATAGACATTTTTATTTTTAATTTGTACACCGGCAATTTCTGCAAGACCTTGAAAAGGTTGATGTGAATATAAAATAAATTTCTAACGAAATAAATTAGTTTTCGCAAAAGTGATAATTTTGAACCCTTACTATGAAAGATGTACACGTAATGAAATACATGAAAATGTCACTTCACGTTGGGTGTGTCATGACATAATGGGTATGTCATGACATAAGATAAACTCAAAAGGCGTAGCCAATGCCCCTCCTTTAAGACTAATAGAGGTTTTTGTACTCTTCATTTTCGAAATATGAGAAATAATTATTTTGCAACTCCAAAATACAGAAATAGCCCTTAGCATTCTTGAAACACGAAAAATTCAGCAACTTGCAATATTTAGTATCTTTTTAGGGGCAAAATAGGTAATTTATTTTGGATTTTTAGCACTTTGTATCCCCAAAATATAATATTAGCACTTAACACCCTCAAATTTAGAAAAAATCATCAATTTACACCCCTAAAACACAAGAAATCAGCACTTTCCTCCCCCAAAAAATAGAATAAGCACTCAGCACTCTCAGATTAAAAAAAAAATCATGAACTTGCACCCCCTTATTTTTTTTAATGAATACTAGAATATTCATTTCTATTTTCATGTTATAAAGTTTCACTTTTCATAATTATCGAGTTATTTTCAAAAAAATTGGCAACGAGTTAAAGGAGCAGAAAGAGTGGCCGGATGGAAATTTTGTTCTCGAAAATTTCCAAAAGAAATCGATTTTTTTTGGAAATTTTCAATACATAACTGACTGAAACATATCACAAAAGCGAAACTTTAATCCAAGTTTACAAGATGAAAAGAAAGATGGAGATAGAAATGAGTATTTTGTATTAATAATCGTGTTATGCAAATTTTAAGGAAGAAAAAAAAATTACCTATTAATCCCCTTGTTTTTTTTTACCATGATGGTCAACTCTGTCTAAAAAAATAAGGGGTGCAAGTTCTTGAGTTTTTCTTAATTTGAGGGTGTTAAGTGCTTACTTTATGTTTCGGGGGTGCAAAATGATGATTTCTCGTATTTCAGGGGTGCACATTGATGAGTTTTTCTTAATTTGAGGATCTTAAGTGATAATTTTATATTTTGGGGGTGCAAAGTGCTAAATCTGAAATGAATTACCTATTTTACCCAAAGTAAAATAGTAGAGGGTGCAAGTTGCTGAGTTTTTTGTGTTTCGAGGATTCTAAGTTCTATTTATGTGTTTCGAGGGTGCAAAGTGTCTATTTCTCGTGTTTCGAAAGTGCAAAGTGCAAAAAACCCAACAAATAGAGGGGAAGGGAGAAAGTTGCCGTCAAACCCTAATTTTGAGAAGCAAGATTCCATCGGTCTACTGACTTATTTGTTAGATCATACACCAGTTAATTATATACATTGAGGTTAGATGATAAACATATGTTCATTAGATTTTGTCCTCTCATACACACTTGTCAATCATCCAACACCCCAATGGATTGAATCTACATGGGGTAGACATGAGTTTTCCCTATTGAATAACCTTCCAAACAAAGAAATCACATGTAAGACATTCGACTACTTGAGGAAGACCAAGTTCATCAAAACAAAATATAATATGTGACTATTATCTACATCTATATATACGTATATATATATATATATATATATATATTATATTATTATATACATATAAAAGTACAAGTTTATCAAAAAAAAAAAATTGAATTTTTTGTGAAGTATATACCCCTACTTAAAAGATAATTAAATTAATTAAACTAAGAAAAAAATAGAGTAGGAAAAATAAGTCTACTCCAAGAACACTTCAATATAAATAGAATTAAAATAAGAAAACTAATTGAAGAGATATAAGTAAATATGAAGTCTTATTATATTTATTTCCTACATAAACTCCCAAAAATTTAGAAATTATCTCTTACATCAACTTTTATAATTTCATTCTTCTTATCTTATAACACATAAAAATGAACCATAAAGAATAAAATAATATTATATTTTAAATAGCTCATAAAATATATATGTAAAATTATTACTTAAAATCAAATTCTCTTAAACATCATCAAAAAATCGCATTTTATCAATCAAAGAACAAACAATGCTTATTACTTAACTAAGTACGTAATTTTTCTTTGGCTAGAGAAGCAAATATAAATAATGTCCAAGAATATTAACACATACATAACCTCAAATTATCAAGACAAACATAACCTCAAATATAAATACTGGTAAAGCTGGTGGGAAAATGTGTGAAACCGATAAAAAAATGTTAGTGAAATCGGTAAATTCATTTGAAATCAAATTCGGGTGAAATTCATGAAAAACGGATGAAAATTGTGATATTCGAATTTTCATGGAACGGGCGATATAGGTTAATGTAAGTTGGTGAAATCGATAAAAGTAGATGAAATTGGTGAACATCGGTAAAGTTGGTGAAAAATGAGTGAAGTCGGTAAAAGAACACCTGTGAAATCGATAAATGCATATGAAATCGGATAACTTTAGATGAAATTCGTGAAAATCGGATAAGACCGGTGAAATTAGTGAAAAATGGATGAAATCGTTAAAAGTGGGTGAAATCGGTGAATCGGGGAACAAATGTGAAGTCGGTGAAACCATGTTAAATCAATGAAAGATAGGTGAAATTGGTGAAAAACATGTAAATTAATGAGATAATATGTGAAATTGGTGAAAAAAATGTGAAATCTGTAAAAAGAAAAAATTATTTAACCGACAAAAATAAAGTGAAACCGGAAAAACAAAAGGAATCGACGAAAAATGAGAAAAGTGAGAAACATGAGAAAAATAATGAAAGTAGGAGAATGGGTAAATCGGAGAAAAAATGTATTAAATCGATGCAAAATAAATGAAATCGGTAGAAAACAAGTTTAACCTGTGAAAAAAATGGATTAAGCTAATGAATTATATGGGTGAAAAACGGCTTAGGTATGTAAACAAATGCATTTCAAATGACATGGTATTATTTAAAATTAAAATAAATAAATAGTGTTTTTTAAATGAAAGTACTATAATGGAATGACTAAATAATTTTGTTATGACTTTATTTAAAAAAAAATTACAAAATTCTTAAGAACAAATTAATCATCAATTTATAAATTTGTTCTATTATGTGACATGATAAAATTATTTTTATTATAATCTACAAAATTTACTCATGAAATTAACTAAACACGTACAATTTATGTGCACTTTTCTAGTTTACATAAATAAACAAATACACTCTTTGGCTTACTTCGAAGTGAGTATATTTATTGCTAAAATCTAATCAAGTTATTCGATACTGAGCTTGGTTCGTCATACTTATCAAACAAATTTGAACAATATTTTTTGTTTGATCGATACTTCTGAAGCTAGCCTCGAAATCAGTTCGATAAGCTACAAATCGACAAAACACATGTGAAAATAACAAGAAACTCGACCTAACTCGATCGTTTGAGCTCAGTTCGTAAAACAATCAAATCAAGCTCAACCAAAATTTTACGCTCGATATTAAATTAAATCAAACTTGAACAAGATAACGTTCGAAATTACTCGACTCGTTTACATCCTCAAGCATATTGAAAGTCTAGTAATAATTTGAATTTATATATATAGAATAATAAGGCTAAAATACTAATGAACATAAAAAAAAAATCCCAATCTACCTTCTTCCGGACTCCATAGCATCAAAATTTGAGTCCAAGTTCTTGTCTACCAAGTTGCTATTTAGTACAGACTCTTGTTCATTCATTCTTTGCATACCGATTTCATTCCTGGGTTGAACCGGTAGAGAGTTCGACCCGGATTCCTCCATTGCCCGATGATATGCATAAGGACTCCAACCTGTCGGCAATAAATATTAATGATGAAAATATTAATTATGTTTAATTTATAATAAGATAAAAGGAGTATAATTTTATACTTATCTGGTAGCAAAATTAAATCAGTGAAAAATTAGTAAATCAAGTCAAAATTTACCACCTAAATTTGTTGTTGGACTATAGAAAATATACTACAATAGGGTTGGACATCTAATAGGTCTACCTGTTTGAAAAGAGTATTTTACTTTCCCCATATCTTATAAAAGTCTGACACTGTCTCCCTGACATTTTCGAACATAGAAAAAGGATACGAATTGACAAAACTACCTCTCTTATATACTATACTTTGACCCTATCAACTTATACATATGGCACTTTACTCCCTGTGTTATCATAAATGCGGTACTTTACCCCTCTATGTTATGATAAACGTAGCATTTTACCCTCCCGTGTTAGGATAAATATGACAATTTACCTCCTTAAGGGTGATTTTGTCGCTCATGTCCACTCAATTTTGGCGAGTGTGTTTTCAAAAAATTCTCGAAAAGTTTTCAATATTCAATTGATCGAAACGTACACCCGAAGCGAAATTTTGATCCATGCGGATTATCACATGTTTATGGGTCAACCCAAACTTATTTAAGGTGACCAGACAAGAAATAAAGGTCTACCAAACAAGAGATAATGGTTGATAAAAGTCCTAAATCTCATTTGATCTTTATAATCAACTGTGTTCTTATAGCTATAAAAAATAGAAAGACAGACTTTACCTTCCGTGTGGTAGGGAGGTGGAAAAAACTGCAGATAGCAAAATGTAGCCACTACAAGACCTGAAAGAGTACAAAGACCTAAGAATAATATATAGGACAACGAAATGTAATAAAAAAAAGATTAATTTATGTTCATGTCCAAAGAGAACATGTTTATATACCTAATATACCCCCGGCAAACACGTCTTGCCAGTGATGCCAATAGTCGTCAACACGAGAGACACCAACGAGACTTGCAGCAAGAATGGGAAGGAAAAGAATGCATAGTTTTGCTACATGTCCTTTGCCATCAAAGCATTTGATTTTTCCGGATAAATAAAGAGCCAAAAAACCAAGACCCGCAAACGACCCTGTAAAATATCATATATTATCAATTACTTCTATAATATTGAGGAATATTTCGACTTAAATGTGCATTCCTGCATCGAATTTAAATTATAAAGAAGTTTCTACTTACATGAAGTATGACCACTTGGAAAACTTTTGTGCCCTTCTTTTATCTCACTCTCTTTACCATGGCACACCACATTGCCCCAATTATCGTACCTCTGATTTAAAAAAAAAAGTACGATAATTAATCATAGCTAAGAAAATATGAACATTTTGCACATAAAATTAATTTTAATTCCCAAGTCAGATAAAGTATAAAAACGACATACATCTTGCCCGTCCGGAAAGCAACGCCAGAAAAAGTTAGGCCTTGGTCGGCCAACTGCATTTTTTATAGAATCCGTGAGAACTCCAGTTATTAGCACGGCGAATAACAGTCCTGCATTTCAATCACAAGCATGTTAGAAGATAATCTTGAAAAGCAAAGATCGCCACTGAAATCCCCCGAGGTTTACCATATATACAGATAACCCCTTGTGGTTCCAAAAAATTACAAGAACACACCTTAGAGAGGGTAGGTTTTTTGTAAACATTTTCAGAAGTTGTAAGGGGTGTTTTGGTACACAGTATAAACCAGAGAAGGTCTTCTTGTAATTTCTGAAACGTCAGGGGTTCCTTGTAAGGCGACTAAACCTCAGGGGGTCCAATCGTAAATCACCCAATAAACAAAACTAATTACCTAATATACTATGGTGCAAATCGTATACATCTCTCCTCCGAAGATAGTAGAGAACGAAAATGAAAATCGGGAGCAAAACCGCATAGATCTAAATACAACAAAAATATGTCATTTGTAATATGTTAGCAACAGTAACTTTTGGCTTCACTTGGTTGATGGATTTGGATCCAAGTATTCGAAATCCAAAATATAAATCCCCAACAAACAATTGGTACTTTGCACCCTAGAAATATACCACTTTGCACCCTGAAATTGAATTTGGCACTTTGCACCCTCGAACTGCATATTTTTGGCAAAACAATGGGCATTTTGCACCCTAGTAGGGTGCATTTTGCCAAATAATATGCAATTCGAGGGTGCAAAGGTGCAAGGTGCCAAAGTGATGTATTTATGGGGTGCAAAGTGACAACACTTGTTTGGATCATTTTTATTTTTATATGGATTTCAAGATCCTTAAGTAACCATATTTACTATTCTCTTAACCAAAATTATGGATTTCAAATCCAAACCCTTCAATCAACCAAATGAATCCTGAAAATATTCACATGTCACTAGCAATTGAAAAACACTCACCGGAACTGCCCACACGGGAACTGTATTTTCTTTCATGGGGTATCTAAGATCAGTCATCATTTGTACGCCAACATAACGATAAAACGGGTGAATGATATTAAGAACGATCTCTATGATAGCAAGAAGAATCAATATAAGCCAGTCGTGTTTGTGACCCCTTGCAAGTTTTGTCCCATGAGACTTAATGGTATGTTTGCATCCGAGCTCAATCTCATTTGGTTTTTCCTGTTTTTCATAAAATAAAATACATTATGCAACGAAGATTCATTCAAGAAAATTGGATGAGAATATTTAAAAAAATTGAGCATAATAATTTGGCATAATTACTACTACAATATTTTAACGGCAATTTACCCCCCCTCTGTGATTTGGATAATGTTCAATTTACCTCCATGTGATTTAAAAAATAGCACTTAATCCGCTGTAATCTTATAAAAATTTCACACAGCCTCCCTGATATTTTTAAACTTAAAAAATGAATTGACAAAACTACCCTCTTATATGTGGCACTTTACCTCCTGTGGTATGATAAATGTGGCAATTTACCCTCTTGTGTTTTGATAAATGTTGCACTTTACTCCCTATGTTACAAAAACATTTTTTATGTTCATTCTCAAATTCGGCGAGTGAGTTACACTCTTTTGCTGAAGGAGGTAAATTGATCCTTTAAAATTCTCACAGGGAGTAAAGTGCTCTTTTTCAAATCAAGGGGGGTAAATTGACATTAGCTCTTTGTTGAAACATAGAACTCTTGTTGATTTAGACTCACACTTTCTTTTTCCAAAACAAAACCAGGCTATGTGCCTCATGTAATAAATAACTAAATTTAATTAAGGAGTTTAGTGTCTCAGAAAATGTAGGATTAAGATATTTAAAGGAATTTGTATATAAAATTACATCATCAATTGAAAAGGCAAAAGGGGGAAAAGCAATTACAGAAAAAAAAATCTGGAAGCAAATTAAACTGCATATTTGAGGCTACTTTACATCTCAGATTGATAAATTAAAAAGTCAAACATTAAATAAATGGAATCTTAACTTAAAGCTTAATCTAAATAATTTCGATTAAATATGGATCATCCTTGATGCAATAATAATATTTATTATATACCTCATAAAGGGAAAAAGAAACCCCTAAAAAGAAAAATAAATAAATAAACAAACCTTAAATATGTTCCAATTAGAGAGTAGATTTCTCCAACCCATTTCTACACAATGCTCCACCTATTTTTTACGAGACCCCAGCCAAAGGTGTACTAATGGGTTTTCTTGTACAAACTGAGTTCTTCAAAATCTATGTAGAATGATGTTATTGGAGAACTAACAACAGGGGGGGGGGGGGGGGGGGGGGGAGGGATTTTATTTGAAATGAGGAATGAGGTGGAAGAGGCGCCTGGACGGTTGAGTAGACTTATACGACGTCGTCAAAGTCTATGATGATGTGAAACAGTTGAACAATCAACCAAATTTATTGAAAGAAAAAGACAATCAATTAGTGTTAAGTTACTTTATAATGAAAGATAAATTCGGTGACTCCACAATATTATGGTTATTTTTAACTTTTAATTTGGCTATCAGTAATTTATTTTTTGTTTTCAGATTTATTTAAAAGATAATATAAATAATATTTCATTGCATCCTAAACATAAATTATAAATACTGAATATATATTTATATTTTTATTTTTATTAAATTAATTTTTAGTTTTTATATTTTTATCATGTGAAATTAAAATTGAGAGTTATTTCGTAAAAAAGCATCGAATCAGTCGCAATTTCTTGCTATATATCTAACAATAATAATTTTCAAATAATTGAATGAGTAGTACTAGTTTATAGGATAATAATTTAATAATTTAAATTAATAAAATATTAACTAAATATAAATTTCAAATATTTAGTAATAAAAAGTGTTTATTAATAATATTTTATTATAAATAAATATTTGTTTTATAAAATTAATTATTACAATATATGATATTATATTTTTACAAAATTGAAGAATGACAAAGGTTATCCTTATTTAATTATAAATTAGTACATTACATACTCAAATTTAGCTATGGCTACCCAGGCAAATATGCCTCTTGATGTTAGATTATTTTTTTGTGATTTGAATAGTCAAATTTAATTTTGGGTCTTTTTTTGTAAGATGACCTTACTACCACGTGTAAATTATGAATATTAGCATTACATTTGAAATGAAGATTGATGAAGGATATTTTCGTCTGATGGACCGGTGAATGGTCAACGTGTCACCTAGAAGCAACCTTCTTGGTATGGAGTTTTAGCCGGTCAAATTGAGTTTGACTCCACTTCAAAAGAATTTGACTGCGCTTAAAGTAGAGAAGATCGTTTGGATGTGTCGGGGTCCCCCCCACCCCCCCCCCCCCCTCCCCCACCCCGCGCCCCACCCCCCCCCCCCCCCACCCCCCCCCCCCCCCACCCCCCCCCCCCCCCACCCCCCCCCCCCCCCACCCCCCCCCCCCCCCACCCCCCCCCCCCCCCACCCCCCCCCCCCCCCACCCCCCCCCCCCCCCACCCCCCCCCCCCCCCACCCCCCCCCCCCCCCACCCCCCCCCCCCCCCACCCCCCCCCCCCCCCACCCCCCCCCCCCCCCACCCCCCCCCCCCCCCACCCCCCCCCCCCCCCACCCCCCCCCCCCCCCACCCCCCCCCCCCCCCACCCCCCCCCCCCCCCACCCCCCCCCCCCCCCACCCCCCCCCCCCCCCACCCCCCCCCCCCCCCACCCCCCCCCCCCCCCACCCCCCCCCCCCCCCACCCCCCCCCCCCCCCACCCCCCCCCCCCCCCACCCCCCCCCCCCCCCACCCCCCCCCCCCCCCACCCCCCCCCCCCCCCACCCCCCCCCCCATAGTTTATAGGATAATAATTTAATATTTTAAATTAATAAAATATTAACTAATTATAAATTTCAAATATTTAGTAATAAAAAGTGTTTATTCATAATATTTTATTATATATAACATAAAATATAAATAATAAATATTTCTTTTATAAAATTAATTATTACAATATATGATAATATAATTTTACAAAATTGAAGAATGACAAAGGTTATTCTTATTTAATTATAAATTAGTACATTATATTATCCAGGCAAATATGCCTCTTGATGTTAGATTAATTTTTTGTGATTTGAATAGTCAAATTTAATTTTGGGTCTTTTTTTGTAAGATGACCTTACTACCACGTGTAAATTATGAATATTAGCATTACATTTGAAATGAAGATTGATGAAGGGTATTTTCGTCGGATGGACCGGTGAATGGTCAACATGTCACCTAGAAGCAACCTTCTTGGTATGGAGTTTTAGCCTGTCAAATTGAGTTTGACTCCACTTCAAAAGAATTTGACTGCCCTTAGAGTAGAGAAGATCGTTAGGATATGTCGGGGTTGATCCTGTGATAACCCTCTGATGCCTAAGTCTGATGAATTCGAACAACCTAAGTAGTAGATGCATAATAAAATGCGTCTCAGACTTTGTGAAGTTAGGGGGTATTTATAGATATAGAATGACCCATGCGGGTCAATTGAATTAATAGGGTCCTGATCGGATCTTAGGAGTGTTTCGTAAATATACCAAACTTTTAAGGTCATTATCGTTATTCAGATTTGCCCTTGCTATTTATTAAGTTGATTATGGACGGATAGACTTGGTTGACGAGTCGTCAAGTTGATGTAGTATGTCTTTAGAGCTATGACATTACGTATGTCAAACAAAGCAATCTGGAGGAGGTTGAACAGAGCAAGCTGGTCGATTCAGTTGAAAATGTCGTGTAGAGAAAGCTAGTCGACTCGGGGTAGAAGGTCAATCAGAGAAAGCTGGTCAATCTGGTTGATGAGCTCGAGCAGAGCAATCTGGTCGATTCGGTCGAGGAGCTCAAACAGAGTAATTTGGTCGATCCAAATGAGGAGGTTGAATAGAGAAAACTAATAATTTCGGTTGATGTGGTCAAGCAAAACAAGTTGTTCGATCTGGTTGAGAAGGTCGAGCATAACAAACTAGTCGATTTGGTTGAGGAGGTTGAATAGAGCAAGCTGGTCGATCTGGTTGAGGAGGTCGAGCAGAGCAACCTGGTCAATCCGGCTAAAGAGGTTGAACAAAGCAATTTGATCGGTCTGATTGATGAGCTCGAGCAAAGAAATCTGATCGATCCAATTGATGAGCTAGAGCAGAGCAATCTGGTCGAGTAAATCAATTAGTCAATCTTGAATAATGTTTGACTGTCATGTATGTATAAGTTCACCAAATGTCACGTAAAAATACCCAAGATATGGTATATCAAAGATACTGTAAACAAATGACAAATTATAATACACTACACATGGAAGCAATATAGCAATAATAATTTCACTTTTAATGATAAAATACCACCTCATAATTACTATTCTTCTCTTTTTTGAGGAAATATCATAATTACCCTTAAAGCCACATATAAGTACATAATGTATAAGCACGTAAAACTAGCGTTTGTTTGTTGGTTAAACAAGTGTATTCTAAGTACTATATCCTCACCAATTATATCATCTAATTATCACTACGTAAATGCTTTTATTGCACGATAGAGATATTTATTTTGTCAACACGTTTAGTATTAATTTCATTAATTGAAAAGAGCGACTTGTCAAAGCTGGCATTGCTCATGTGGCCAGCGATGATACAACATATAACAAGGGCGTAACCGTTGGTAAAGCTGAGGCCTCAGTATTAAGAGGTCGATTCAATCCCCAACAAGGTGGATTTTCTTCTAGTTTAAATATTTAGTATTATTATCGATCACAATTTAAATGATTCAGTCTTTTTAAGATATTTTTTATGTTGTTTGTTTTGCTTTCTCAATGATATGTTAACCTGACTTAATTAATTCATTTCGACGAACGTCATACAATAATCTCTCCCAACAAAAATTCGAACATAGGTTCGTCACACTGTGGAGATTAATCCATGTGGGACAAAACTAATTTTTTATCCGAACACTAAGAAAATATTAAGCGCAATCGATTCGCCCCTGAATCTGCGATATCATTGTTATATATATGTACCTATGTACCAAATTAAAATTTATGTTGCTTCTGGGATTGCCAAGAAATTCATGGAGGTTGTTTGTGACGAAACCAACTTAGTATTGTGACTTACCTGGGAGCCAAACGACATTATTAGGTTTGATAGGAAATCTTAATTGGTAATAAACAAATAACTTTTAAATTTTGGTGTCATAATCTAATATCAATATTCATGTATGGCCTAAATATTGTTGGTGGCGTTTAACAATCTGTGTAATAGAAATATACTCGCACTATATTTTTTATAACTATAGTTTAATTAAATACCAAAATCAAATATAGTATAAATACTATATATATACAATAACTTTAAATACTCTAAGTAGTGGGGAGAAATGTAAATAAGAACAACAAATTGCTTTTGGAAAAAAAAAATTAAAAATGCTACGTAAATGTGTTTTGAATATTGAAAGTGCTCAATAAACTTTAATTTTAATTCACTGAATGAAGTTGCAAAACTAGAATGCTTGAAGTTTGATTAAATAATATTATATAAGCAATGGATTTACTTAACGAGATGGCAGATAAAGAAATATGGTTTGATGGTTTTATAAAAAAAAAAATCTACATAACTTATGTTTGCTTGAATTTGACTTTGAAATCATGCATATTATGCTCTTAAATGAAAAATAATTTGTACCGAAATTAATTTAATGAAATCAGAACTTACGTGAATTTATTTTACGAAATCAAAAAATTAAACAAATGAAATTAAGACTGAGGTTGCGGATGCAATCTCCTTGAGACAATATTTCCGAAGCTGCCTACGGTGCAATTGGTACTTCTTGGTAGTCTCTCAAGATACAACAGTCTTGATCCTTGTTGTTTTGTGCGAACAAAAGGCCACGGGCAAGTTAGAACAAACATAACTTCGACTAAAAATTTATTTAATTTGAAGTAGAGAAGATATAATATTTATACTTTATTTGCTGAAAAAATAGTGTGAAGAATTTGCCAGATTCTTCTCCTATTTGTAGCAATTGAAAAGGTGTTGTTGGAGGGCAACGGTTCGGATTTAACTTAAGCAATGGTTCAGTCAGAACGGGTGCCACCCGTTCGGTTCAAAAACCGACCAAACACACCCTTTCATTCAAAATTGGGCGGGGCAACAAGGATCCCTCTCAGATCTTCCAGAAACGGGTCTCGCGGATCCTATTCGGATCACACGTGGATCCTATTCGGATCACCCACGGATCTTTGTGTAAGGTTTGGACTTTAAATAATTATTGGGCTCTTAGATTATTCTAGGCCCTTTTCTACAAAAGTCTTTTCTCTTTGAAAGCTTGGTACCCTCTTTATAGCAACTTTATAGCTCAAACTTTTTCCTTCTTTCCATGTGATATGAAGAGACACGGTCTTCTCTTTTCATTTCATTCATTAAGGTGTAATGAACTTTGGCTATTCGGACTCAACCCAATTAGTTGGGTTTAACCCAATTACACCAACAATCCCCCACATTAATGAAATGATTCCTCCTTTCTCGTCGCATGAGACCCAACATGTTGAACTGTTCTTTAGGTATAATACCGCATCGGGATAGATGAAATCATTTCATCTTGAACCTTTTCTAGTTGAAGCTTATCGAATTTACTTAGCCAATTGGTGAAATATTTCATCTTGAACCGTCAGCTGTTGGTGTAAACCAAGACAATAAACCTAACACGGTATTAGACCGATTTGTTACCAAACTCGGTTGTGTTCATTTCGGTCCTGAACATACTTAGGTTCTGCGAGTGCTTTAGAGAATTCAGCCTGTAAATAAATTCTCAACGAGCCAATCCATCTCACACTAACATAGGTGATCGCATATATCAAGAGTATTCCACCATACTCTACTTGTTCTTGACAAGGTTTAGACGTCATTAAAAGCATTAGCTTAATCTTTTAAACTCGATGGGCATGCACTTATTGCATCATAAGAATGAGATAGAGTTAAACTCTTAAGTGCTTTCTTTCAAGTTAGCCAAGACTGGTTGTTCTATTGAACCTGGTCCGTGGGATCTTCAGTCGCCAGGTTAGATTTGCGTACGAGGTAACTTAGTCTAATTTAGGCTTTAAGTCCATTCCCTCGATGCACATTCTACACTACAAGAAAAATGGTTTTTTACTACTCTTGGAAACCCATAGCAAATAAAAGACATTCGTAGTGAAAAGTCATTTACTACTCTTGTGCTACACTTTTTCAGGTGTTGGCATTGCAGCCCTAGGGAAAACTTTACTACACTTTTAAAAGTGTGGTAAATAGTTATTGCTATGAAATTTATCTCATTTACTACATTATCAATTTCATAGGTAAAGTCAATCAATTACAACACTATTATACCCTATGAATTTAAAACTGTAGTAAATATGTATTTTAACTACACTTTGTCAAGTGTAGAAAATATTTAAATTTTTTACTTCAATTATAAAACGTAGTGAATATGACTTAATTGCTACTCTTTGTAGCGTAGTAAATAAGGTTTATACTACATATTATTTCGTACTAATTTTATCTTTAATTTTATATTAATATTTATTTTTCAATTTAATATACCTAATCAATAAATTATTTATTTATTTTGCTCTCTTCTAATTAATTATCATGTTAAAAGACTACTGTCAAAACTATTTATTACAATAAATCTTCAAACTTTTGTACAATACATAAAACAATGAATTTATAAATACTCTAATAACATATTAAACACAAATATATTTATAAATATTATAGAGTACAAGAAATTACGCCAACAATATTTTTCTTACAAAATAAGACTTCAATTAAGTTTCTCTCAATCCTAAAAAAATAACTAGTGTTCTAGCCACACAATCTCAGTTCACTTCATTTAACAATAACAACTAAATTAAGTTCCACTTTCTACCTCTAAATTGTAAACATGACACAAAAATAAGAAAAGCGAATCAGTCTATATAGGCCGTGGGAGCAGCTAGCAAAAGATATATGTGGCAATTCATTCCTCTAAAACCTATGGACAAGAAAAATATGTGTAAGGTTCAAAAACATATATATATACACATAAAATAATAAGACGAACTTAGGATCATAGTAATGAAAATGAACTAGAGAATTCGGTGCAGAATATATTCATTATAACAAATTTTCTTACATTATCAATCTGCCAAGCAACGACTTTGCCAACAACTTGTCCAACTGTGTTTACACCTTTGCGAGGTCGTAAAAGGTAGTAATTTGGCTCGATGGCCCTTTTAATGACAACTTTAACAAATCCAGGTCCTAAAACAACATTATCGATTTCTTCCTTTGGGTCCATACTTAAAACCACACCTTCTGCTACAGATTCTTTTGGTAGTTCTGAACAGTATAAAAGTACATTGCTACCTACCTAAATACATATATGACAATGTAGTATAGTCGAGTGTTAATGAATTTTCAATGACTCAATAACTAAGTCAATCCTTACGGTGTCAAGAGACAAGATTTTATAGTAAACTTTCTATAGAAAATAAAAAATAACGAACCTCGCATGGATTGCAATCAAAAGTATTTTAGTCCCTTTTATTTTCATTAGCAACCTGTAATATCATGATGTACAACACATATTTTTAGCATATTAATTTTCTATGATTCAACACATTTGATGGGTCCAACAATAAAATAAAAATGTGCTTATCACTAAACTCCACAAGCAAAATCATAACTAAATCAACATTCCAATTACAGTAGATGTGAAAAAATTAAATCAACTAACACATCCATGTGAGAGGTTATCCTTTTCCATGAGTTAAAAGAAAAAAAAAAAAGGTAATGACTGATTCGTAATTAATCTTCAGTAGGTTCTCCAGTTTCGAATTTTCTTTCTCCCATTAGGTGTGTGTCATAAGTGCATTGTCATGAAATGCTAAACGATTATGTATATATGCACCAAAATAAAGACCATAGATTGGAAACATTAGAATATAAATTGGATGTATGCAACAATGTGAGGAATAGAGAGAAAATAGGGTGATTTCCTACTGTCGGAGAAAACTCATCCTTATAAGTTTATGTCATCAATTAACAATATGTACAATCAATTTCTCCATCATTTTTTCACCCTTCAACATTCACCAAAAATACTCATTAGATCCATTCAATATTTACAGTCATAGTAACTAGATAAAAACTTCATTATGTAATTATGATAATCCTATATATTTCATGCACTTTTCAACTTCCAATAAAATATTAATAACTCAAATTATTCAAATATTTCTTCGCACCGTATAAATTGTTATTTAATGTCCATCATAAAATGGCTCATTACTAACCCGCTCATGTGGTGTTAAAAAGTTTGGAGCTGGATTTTGTTGATGGAAGTTTGGAGGTGTAACTTTATTAGCACTTTTTGGCTGTTCACGTGTGATGTTAGGAAGATTTGCAACCTGTCAATCATTGCAGTCCAAGGAAAATATCAAATTACAGTAGAATACATGATTAGTCATAGAAAACTTAAGTAATGTAAATGAACTTGAAAACCTGTTCTCCAAGTGATGGAACACTAGATAAAGCTGCTTGTAGAGTAGCAGGATCGACCAAAGACACAAAATAATCCAAGTTTAATTTCATATTGTTAACTTCATCTTTAAAATTCTGCTCGCATCTCATTTATCATCCGTTCTTTTTCCTCATCCAACTCTTTCTTTTGATTATTTAACTCCATTTTCATTTGTTCAATCTTTATAACTTCAAAGGCTAGTTCATTCTTAAGTTCCCGAAATTCCTCTATCTTTTCAGCAATATGAGTAGTTGGAGCGTTTGATGCCAATGAATCACGCAACTTACTGCGAGTAACTCCTCGATCCGTACATCTACCACGACCTTGGGGATCTTACCTAAAGCATTTATGAATATGTCATCTTTAAATTCTTCAGTACACTCTGATTCAGGCTTCCTTGAACTCTTCATTAATTCCTTGCTGACAAAGTTAGTCAACTTTAAGTAGGATATTGAGAATAAATATTATACGAGAGTTCTTTAAAAAATAAACAGAATATGGAACTAACTATCAATTTAGCAGTCTCTTGATCAACATTAATTCCTTTCCCACAAGAGCGAGATTCAATCAAAACATCTAGTTTTGTGGTACTTTTTCCTTCCCGTCGCATCTGGGACAAACTGAATAATGATAAGAAGAAATAGAACTCATAATCACATATTAAATCATTTCAAAGAGTTACAATGAGAAAGAAATTCATAACTTTTCCTTTAAAAAAGGGAATGCCAATTTGCCAGTACGATGGATATGCTTCTTTTTAGCTCTATTAGCCATATTTTTCTTTGCTATTTCCTACATAAATATGAAAGAAATTATATACACCTAATATAAAACAAAACAAAAAGAATACAGAAGATGTTATATCATAAGAAACTTAACATTTTCTTCTTCCCAATAGAGCATCAATTCTGACAATTGATCCAAATCCACTTGTTCTTTTATCAACTTCGGAATTTTGTGATTTGGATCTTTTTGGTATGGGGTAAAACACATTGCCTTCAAACGAGATTTCCAATCTCTCCACAGATCATTTAAGGTACGAGGAACTATTTTTTTAGCCTCAGGAGAAAGTGTAGTATTAACCTCAACTTCCCTCCATATGGTATCATGCTTGTCTTCGGGCATGTCAGACCATCTTGCATAATTCAAAGACAAATAACTTCCAATCCGTGCTAGTGCCCCTAATGCACTAACAAACTTATTGTATTGTTCTATAGGGTCAATCATCTGCCCTTCCTCATTAAGGGTAATTTGAAGCTTGACTCCTGAATTCCATTCATCAGGCAATTTACCCGGACCTCGACCTTCACCTTTTGTAGCTCGATTGTTTATATCAATACCTATCAAACAATGTTTAATATTATTATAGTTGTAGATAAACCTTCAGTTCCTTTCTAAAAAAGACACATAAATATTAATTATCAATGAATCAATATACCTGTTTTTAATAT
Source organism: Penstemon davidsonii (assembly GCA_034814905.1). Classification (NCBI taxonomy): domain Eukaryota; kingdom Viridiplantae; phylum Streptophyta; class Magnoliopsida; order Lamiales; family Plantaginaceae; genus Penstemon; species Penstemon davidsonii. The sequence goes on from JAYDYQ010002534.1 coordinate 28,578,792, forward strand.
GCTTTGTTGTGATTCAAAACTTCCTTGATATTGATTTTGAGACGAAATCCATGCATAAGTTGAGACTGAGACTGGGCTTGATACACATTTTGTACGGAAGAACTTGTTTGAGCTCGCCTCATTTGAGTTTGTGGCTGAAGAGGTGGTGTAGACATCTCATGCAAATTGGCACCATCTGCCGTATCGCTCTTTTCACGTAGTATATCCCCTATTTTGGTTCCACGTGGCCTCATCCTTCCTTTAGTTCATGACAAAATTTGCAAAAAACAATGATTAGCAACAATACAAGTTATTAATCACTAATGTTTTATAACTTTTTAAGTATGATAAAATCTAACGTAAAAAATATTAAATGTATAATCAATATTAATAATGAACGTGTTGAAAGATGGAGATAAAAGTTTATAATATAAATCTTATTAAAAATAAAAAATCACACAAGACATATAAAACAAAAGTAATCATTCTCTTAATAATCAAAAAATTGATCCAATACAACTCATTGATCATGATAATATTCATCCATCTCCTCGTTATCATCTTCATCAACTATAATTCCATCTATTCCTTGTCTGACCCAAGAAACTTCTTCATCATTATTTGGAACACGATCATCTGAATATTGATTGTTATATGGCTCAGCTTGAGAACTTGAATAAATATCAAAATTATCTCTTGGAGACATTGTCACCACATCATTCCAATTGGCTTGCAAAGGGTCGGGAACATACCAAACTTGGTCTGCCTGACATGATAGGATAAAAGGTTCATCTGTTGGTATGTTATTCTTGTACAATAAGTGATTGAAGTTAACTAACGTAAACTTATACTCATCTTGCTTGACCCCTTTTTCATTATCGAACCAATCACACTTGAACATTATGTACTTGATGTCATTTGTGTATCGGATTTTTATTATATCTGTTAGAACTCCATAGTAGCATACTTCTCCAGATTGAGGTCTTGTATCTTTCGTACTTGAGTAATTTCTAGTATCAGCTTTAAGCACAACTCCGCTGTTTTAGGTGGCTTTAGTTTCATCATTACTCTTACTACGAAATCGAAATCCTCTAATTATGCATGCTTTGTATCTCCTACCATGACGTATGGGACCTTCAACCAATCTCCTAACCAGTTCTGGAACTTGAGCACCAAACACAATCGACATATTGTGTACCTAGTTTTATAAAAAAATGAAAAATTATTATTCAATTAATGAGTATAATACATGGCTTATTATATATTTATTTCACTTACATATGATTTAAGCCACTAATGGAAAGTTTAATTATGAATACGATCAATTTCCCAAGGTCTTGCGCGAGGTTTGTCTCTCACGAGTTCTGCCACATGCATGTCATGAAATGGCTGAACTTCATCTGTATTTACTAATATATATCGATGCATTTGAAGCATACTGACATGTTCTATCATGAATCTCTCTCCTTTTTAGATGGCTCGACCGGTGCTCTCATCTCCATCACAATTTCTAGGCTGACGATTATGTTTTGTTTCAACATCCTTTAGATATCTTGAACAAAAATTCATGCACTCATCCATTAGATAGCCTTGAGCAATGGAACCCTCTGGATAAGCTCTATTTCTCACATACTTTTTCAGGGTAAGAAGGGATCTGAAAAATAGATAAAAGTTAGCATTCATGGAAATTATTTATTACTGAATTATTGGATTACTTAAAAGGTAAAAAAAATTAAAGGCACACCTTTCCACGGGATACATCCATCGACACTGTACCGGACTAGATGTATGGGTAGATGTTCCATAATATCAAAAAATGATGAAGGATCTTCTCAAAGTGGCAAAGTGGCAACACTATGCGATCTTGAAGCTTTTCCAAATATGATATGCTATTTGTTGTGGAGCATAATTTTCTAAAAAGAATTCCTAGCTCAATTAGTGCATCAACCGCATTCTTAGGTAATGTTCTTCGTATAGCAAGCAGTATCAGTTGTTCTATGAGTATGTGATTGTCATGACTTTTGAGACCTCATATGGTCTGCTCCTTAATATGTACACGACGTGATATGTTGGATGCATACCCATCAGGTGCTTTCATACTTTTCAAGACTCTAAAAAATGTATCTTTGTCCGTCTGACCCATTGTGAAGGGTGCAGGAGGCAAGTAAAATTTCCCACGACCCTTTTCAATGGGGTGTAATGGTTCCCTTAAGTTATCTTTCTGAAGGTCTTTCCTAGCATTCAAATTATCCTTCCTTCGTTTTTTGTCTCCTAATATTGTCCAGAGTAAATTATCACAAACATTTTTCTCTATGTGCAAGACATCTAAGTTGTGCTTAACCAAATTGTCAGCCCAATATGGAAGTACGTAGAAGATGCTTTTCTTCTTCCAAATTTGTCCTTCACATTTCTTTTTATATTCTGCTCTTTTGCGCTTTCTAAGATCTTCTTTTTTATACTCAGTAGCAACTCCATCTAACTCACTCAAGATACTTGTATTCTACATTGAAACATTTTCCATTTCCATTTCTATAGTTCCATCAAAAGATATTGTATCTCTACGATACCTATGTCCTCTAGGTAAGAAGCGACGATGGCGTGCATAACAATATTTACGACCATGTTTCAACCACTTGGATCGAGTGTCCTTACCACAGTTAGGGCATGCAAATGGACCTTTTGTACTGGATCCAGATAACCAGTGGCGTACCTAGGATATAATTTCACCGGGGTCCATGTATTAAGTATCATTTTTGTGGTATATTTCGGTCAATCAAATATATTAGAATTTTTTCAGGATGTTTTGAAAATTTTCGAGAAACTTTTGAAAAAATTGTAAATCAAAAAATACATTAATTAAACTAGAAACTAACTATATATTTTATCGTTTCGGTTGACTCAAAAATTTTTTTTTGATTTTTTGATGGAAATATATTGAAACATTTTTTCGATGTTTCGGTTGACTTCACAATCAATTTTTGTTCTTTTAATATGAAAAACCTAATCCAATAAACATGATTTGATAACATCTTTCTTTTTGAATGAGTTTATTTGTGGGGATAAAATTTTAGAAATAAAGATGAAATAGTTGTGAAGTTTGTATGATTTTTTATATGGAAAAGGTATCTCCCAATCCCAGAAATTGGGATTTGTCTTTTACTACTAATTTATTAATTCCTAAAAAATTATTAGTGAAAGATTAATATATATTTTCATTAAAATATGGCCCCAATAGCATAATAGTAATGAATTAAATAATTTTGGAAGTTTTTATTTTTCATCCTACAGAAAAGCTAAATTGGTGTGAACGGTTGCTGTGTATGAGAATTAAATTTATTTTTTTAATTGAATAATAGTGAACCTCTGGTTCACCCGATTTGCTGGTTTCATCGGTTTTTGGCCTGTTTTCACCGGTTCATACTGGTCCAAAAGTCTGCTGGTTTTAGGGGGTCAATCGGATCGGACTTGTGTCCGGTTAGTGGTTAAACCGGGTCGATCGGCCGGTCCGGATTTCAAAACACTGCTTAAAATGTAGTCTATGTGAACAGAATGAAGAAATCTGTACATTAACTGCACTTTTTTAACTTTTCACTCAGAATCGATCAACAATTGCTTTGCAGATTACAGCCAAATCAATCATGGAATCCTTCAATCCAAACAAACATCTCAAAGAACAGTAAGCATTTTGTTTATTTCCTGCAACTATTCTAGAGTTTTGGTACTTACATATATAATTCACTTGCAGATTCGTCAGCAATTTAACAGGATCTTCCATTCTCGAAATATTCTCTCTCATCACAACTTTGTCGGTGAGAAGTAAACCCTAGCTTTTCTTTTGTTTGTATTTATTTAATCTCAAATTGAAAATAATGTTTCTGTTATATCAGGCTTTGATTCTTATTAGACACTGCATCGAATTCAATTGCCTCACTTCCGGTAATTATATTCTAGTATTCTACAACTTTTGTTTCCTAAGCAATTTATGCAGCTACTGAATTAATAAAGTCAATTATTGTTTTCTTGTTTCTTTAATCAGGTTGTGTTAAGAAAGACGATAATGCTGCTGTTAGTAATAATAATTTCGGAGCTTATATGGTGGCGTTGATTGTCGATTGTTTCTTCATTGTTGTTCCGTACATTTTATGTATGACTGTAAGTAATTTTGATCTGAAATTACATTTTGCACTTAACTGTGTTCTAGGTTAATTTACGTGTGATTAGCTCCTGTTTCAGGAGTATGAGTATATGGTATATAAGGATAACGTTTTCCAGAGTATGTTTCCTTTTCATGTTAGAATATAATTGGTGATGTGGGGAGACTTGTTTCAAATGAATTTTAAAATCAGGGCATGAGACATTAGCGTTATGCTTATTATTTACAGTTTGTGTCTAGAAGTATCAATTCATGTACACCTTCGAACTATGCTCGACTGGTTGAATATTTCTACTTTTCTAGAGGCAAGTGAAAATCACAACCACAAATTATGATTGGGACATCATAAATAATGTAAGTGGATGTGCAAAAAGTAGATAAAGTGGTTCTGTTTTTTTACTTAGAAATAAGATATTGCACTAAGCATTTGAAAGAAGTATCTAGTGGATTCCAAGTCCCAGCCATAAGATATAGAAATACTTAACTTGCTTCTATGCCAAGAAAAGTCTTTTGTCGAACATTCATCTTATTTCATCTTGTTGCTCAATGAGTCAAGTCCCTATATGTGGTCAATTATGGAATATGGAACCTTAGGATATATAGGACATTTAATATATATGACGGGTGCCTTGATTTAGAGCCTATTCATTAAGATGTCTTCAAGAAAATCAAATGCCTTTCCTTATTGTCTAAAGGTGCTTTAACTGTGTCATGTCTTGAAATGAGTCTTGAGTTGCCAAAATTTATTCTGCAAGGTAATTACTATGCTCCAACAATGTAAATCACCTGAGCATTTTATGGATGTGTAGGATTTTAGAGACAAAGCAGAAATGAAATGCATGTAGATTTCCATACATAGTGATATATATAAAAAGGTTAGATGTTTCCTTTTTAACAAACCTGTAGGCTCTTTCCAGTTATTTTAGCTGACAAAAATTATTAGCCAATGACAGGTTTTGGCAGAGTGGACTTATGGGAGCACAATGTTTGTATTTCTTCTGCTGCTTTTCATTGTGTCATTTAAAAGGTATGAGCTATAGAGATTTCTATTTGTGTTTTTTGGTAGAATTCTGAAAAGCTTTTTCTACAAATTGTATGATACTAGTTTACTCATGGGATAATTACTTGATGTATGTGTAATCTTTTGCACAGAAATGGATCTTCATTCCTGCAGGAAGGTGGTGTAGATTCTAATAGGGGAAACATCTCATCTTATAGGGTAGCCATGGTACGTGTTACATGGCCAATTTGTTCAACATTCCTTGTTAGAATAAGATTTTGATATATATACATATATATATTGAAATGTTATGGCGAAAAGAACAACTTCTACAGATGCTTGCTACATGCATCTCTATTCTGGCTGTTGATTTCGAGATATTTCCCAGAAGATATGCTAAAACAGAAACCTTCGGCACTAGCTTGGTAAAAATAATCATGCTTTTTCATAGTTCTTATTTCTATCTTTTCAGTGTATTCATTTATAAGTTTGTCCTTTTTTATAGTTATTTATATAAATCACTATTATGCTCGAGTATAGTGTCATACAACTTTGTTTTCATATTTGCATTATGCATCTTCTTAGATGCTACTGAATTAAGTTTATACTAAGCTTGTATTTACACGTGTACGTATGCAAAAGTTTTATCTGGTTTGAGGCTTTTGCTTGTAGTAACTTCTGAACCCATCTTGAATAAATTTTAGCTGAGGTGAGCATGGATTAGCATGAAGGAAATATAGCCTGTATGTACTTGTATAGTGGTATGACGCTTCACTATGACTCTGTTTTGGTTGGTCTAGGACCATACCATCCATTATGTATATCAATTAGCTCTGAGTCAAGTTTTAAGGAGTTCAAGTAATTTACCATTCTTTGCCAATCTAATATTATTCAGATGCAAAACAAGGGTCAAAGAATGACTTATTATATAGACTCAACAAACTAAAAAAATTATGCATGCCAATGTGTTGTACTTGTATGAGATAAAGTATACTTTGCAGGGATTCAATAATGTTTCTGAACTTATCTTGCTGATAAGGTATCGCTTCGTCTGAATGTGGAGTGCATACTTCCTAAGTTGTTAGTCCTATATTGTACCTGGGTTCTTACCCAAAATTCTTTCTTAGGATTTTTGTACTTCCATATGGTCCTCCTGAATGACTTAATGTCATGGAAAATTAAAATTGTGAACACTAGGTATATTATCTTAGCAATCATAGCAAATTCAAGTAACATGTCTTAATCTTATTGTACTTCCATATGGTCCTCCTAAATGACTTCATGTCATTGAAAATTAAATTTGTGTTAACAATGTAAAATATCTTAGCAGTCATCAAAACATAACAAATTCAAGTAACATGTCTTTATCTTTTTATGTGTGAGCTGGCCTACATGTAATTATCTTTTGACTGCATCAGATGGATCTTGGGGTTGGCTCATTCGTAGTAGCAAATTCATTGGTGTCAAGACAGGCACGTGGCATCTCAAATATGTAAGTATAGTTTTATTTGTTTATCTTGTGTAGTTGTAGTTTTTCTTTAGATGGTTCTGATGCAAAGTTAACCTATATTCTGCTGAACTTGTTGGCATGTTTATTACAAGCGTGTTGCTTGAGATTTGAATTTATCCAGGGTGCTATCCAAATATTAATTTTTGAATTATGTAAACTTAGTCCTGTATATTTGTATGTGTCAAAAAATGAAAAAGGAGTAATGATCTTTTCTGTTCCTTCAAGCTCTCAGAATATTAGTAAGTATAAGGGCAAAGTAAGTTGTTTCTTATACTGAGGTCCTGACTGCATGCTATTCTCCTGAAAAAATAAAATCCTCTGCAACATTGTGTATCTTTTGTTGGATGTGCTTCTAGGGAAGGAAAGATTAAGAAGTTTATCTATTCTTTCTATATGTGGTGGTTAAATACTATGTGTTGGATCTTCTTAAGCATTATATCTCGAGTATCAAGGCCTTCTTCTTCCTCTTGTTATTTTATTTATTAGGTCATTTTTGTTCTTCATAAAAGTAAGTATTATATATCAGTCTATTATTCATAAGGGTTCATTCTTAATTCTCTTTTCTCTCTATCGAGTTACCATATCATGGTTCATTACTAAATCATTTATAAAAACTAAAATGAGTGTATTTGTCTAATGTCTTAGATGTCATTCTTTCTTCTATTTACCAATCTCCTTCTAGGTACGACAACATCCTTGTGTCATGCTTGTGGTGAACAATTTGATGATTTTCTTCTTTCATGTTTTTACCTATTAATCACAATTCCTCTTTTGTGCTATATAACCTATTAGGCAACTGGTACATCTGGTTCACAATATAGTTTGTCAAAACCCGAACTTCTTTATATCTTGAATCATGATGAAGAAAGGCATAGGAGAAGCAGAATCAACAAACACTGTCACCTTTTCTCTGTTAGCGAACTAATTAAAATCATATCTTATAGTTCATAAAAGTTGACCCTTTTTCATGGAACGGTATTTTGCTCGTTGCAGTCCAAGGTTCAATCAACTGAAGTTGGGTCTGATATACCACCAGATAATACTTTTCAGTTGCGTATTTTGCTGAGTTGTCATTATTCAGGATCTTATATTTCTTGTTATCCTTGTAATTCCAGGACATTGAGAAATGCTCTCTATTCAACTAGTCCATTAATTATTCTAGGGATTGCTCGACTTATTTCCACCTCAAGTGTGAATTATCAGGTACATTAGTTTGTATCTTTCATCTTCTTTACTATATTGCTCAGTATATATGGATGTGATCTTTGTGTACCAAACTTATGTGAACTCTTTTCATGTGCAAATTCAAATTAAATGTAAAAATAGTTTCGGATATTGCTTAGTATATATGGATGTGATCTTTGTTCTTGATCATCATTTTTCTAATTCCATATTTCTATAAATTTTTTTACCATGCAATTTTCATTTCCAAAGATTTAGGTTTTTCTTTGTGTTCCGCTCGCAGGTTCATGTGGGTGAATATGGTGTCCATTGGAATTTCTTTTTCACTCTAGCTGCTGTGGCTATTCTCACGTCAATTATTAATGTTCCTCCTAATTATTGTGGCTTTCTAGGTTCCTTTATCCTTATTGGTATGCTGTATAAATTCTGTTCTTACTTTATGCCCCATTGGCATTCACTGTTGAATTGCTTATTTAACATGTTTGAACTTCTGTATGATATCAGGGTACCAAACTTTATTATTATGTGGATTGAATGAGTATCTGCTTTCTGAGAACAGGGGAACCGACATTATCAGTCAAAACAAGGAGGGAATATTTAGCATTTTTGGTAAGGACCGTAAGTTGTTTGGAATTACAGTTCATATATCCGTTTTTTGTTTTTTTGAAAAATATCTTATTTCATTGTTCTTCTCACCTTTCGGAGATGGTGAGAAGTTGAAGATTTGGGGGTTGGCAGGGGGTGGGGGGTGGATGGGCTTAGAGTGAGCACTATGTTATTCGTCTAAAATTGTTTCATTTAGTTAAGTTACACCCACCGACTTATCCTAGATATTTAGGTCAATCTAGATCCTCTCATTATGTTTGTAAAAGTAAAGAATCATTTTTGTAAGATATAGGATATATTTTTTTTTATTTATAAACAAATATGATTTGCCATCCTGTCAAACATCTAAATCTGATGAAGTATGAAAAATGTGTAATTGCATCCACTTAGAAATATATATAAATTATATAAACTATATTCCAGCTATATGTTCTTTTACAATATAATCTTACTTTAGTAGCCATCCTTAAATTGTTCTTACTTTGTTAGTTATGGATGAGAGATAGAGTGGTTTATGAATCTACTCAGACAAGAGTAGTTATGCAATTGCTACCTATCAATCAGGCAGGCAAAGGGAAAATAACGACTGCCCACTATCGAGTCTGATAATTTATTAGCAGAGTCCATTTTTATGCAGTTGCTATCTATGAACGGGGCAGGCAAATAGTGTATAATGACTTGCCACGAGTCGAGTTTAATGTTTTATGAGCTCACTTAAGGATAAGACCTGTTTTTGGAGCTCTTTTGTTGTTCGTATTTTATTTTTTAAAATTAATAGTAGTATCCTTTGGTACTTTAGATATTGAGTGAAGCAAGGTGGTTTCTTGACTTCATGTTTTTTTTTTCTTAATCTTAGCATCATTTACTTCATAGAGAACCTGATCTTAAACTTACCCTTACAATCAAAATCCAATTAAGCTGACTACTAATGTGTGGAAATTGCCAGGTCAAGTTAATCTACAAAGGCACTTCCTTTTGAGTTAAGAAGTATTAATGACTTCCTCAAAGATTATGTTTTCTTAACCTTCTCTAGACTTTGGGTCACTTATTCTTTTATCCAGATTCCTCCTTAAAACTTGTATTATAGCATGTGTAGGATAGATGGATTGTTTTACTGGAGTAGGTGTATTATTTTGCTGATCGTGCCTATACTTCTTCCTAAACTATATAATAGGAGCTTCAACCTCAATTTAAACTTAAACGTCTATCCACTTTCTAGCTTGAGATCTCAATGAAGAGCCCTTTGTCCTGAACTTTGGCTATCTTATCTCATTAGCAACCCATTGCTTTGTTCTAGCATGAAGAATCCAAAAATTTCCTTGGATGATATAATATGCAGTGTCTTGTTCAAGTTACTGCTTATTTGACACCGAGTTTACTAATAGCGTCAAAGTTTGTGGTTTAGTCTTTGCAGAAATTTGATTGCATGAATATGAAAAGAATAATTTGACATCTAACTTACCTGGAAGCAGAGCAGAAATTGCAACCTTGAGCTAAAATGTAGTGATTAAAGTTGTATCGCATAGATTCATGTAACAAAATAAATGTGATTTTAATAATTAAGTTTTTTCCTGTAAAGCTACTTTTGACAATGGTTGTAGTTTTAAATGTTTTTTCTTGCTTTAGGGTATTGGGGTATGTATCTTGTTGGTGTTCGAGTTGGAAACTATCTGTTCTTTGGACACAAAACTGATGTAAGAACAAAAACATGGACTAGGAATAGAGTTTGGGCTCTTTGCCTTTTATTTTGGTAAGAAAAATGCGTTGTAGTTTCAGTACATTCATCATTTATTATATAATTGATTTGATAGCTTTGTAGTTTGGTTTCCTTATGCCTCAGGTTGATATCTTTGCTTCTAGACTGGCAAGTTGAAAGAGTCTCTCGAAGAATGGTAAATTGCCTCAGTTACTTTGACTAATTACTACTTTTCACATATTTAATCAAGTTCCATCTTTCACGCTTAAAATGCAAAAAATCGGTAGTTGTTAATGTCTATTACCAGGAAAATAACTTTGAGATTTCTTTGCAGTGCAACTTAGCATATGTTTCTCTTGTTTGGGCCATCAGCCTTCAGGTAACCACATTCTTATTGGCTAAATGAGAATAATATGGCTGAAGTGCACATGGCATCAAGCCTTAAAAAATTATTATTATTGTCTTTGCATATACATTCTGGCGGAAATTAAGGTCAAGCCCTACTAGTACTACTTAATAATAATGATATCCATGTATGAAAAAGAACAATAATGATCATCCTAACTCAGAAAGAGATATTCCAGTACTTTTAAGTGTTGGAGGCGAGCTTTTCTAGACATTAAGTTCATCATTTTGGTTAAAAGGATAGTCCAGAATAGCTACCTAAGAATTTGATATTCATATAAAATCAAAATAATCCATACAAGTGCTTGGATTTTTTATGTCGAGTTTGGAGATCCATAACTCCCTTAATCCAAATGAGGCTTTAGAATTTTGCACAAGGCAGAACATGTTTTATCTAGTAATTTCTGATACCTCTAATCGTGTCGGTTTGAGAGAGGCAGTGGAAAATATAGTCTTGAAAAGGTGACCTTTAGATACAAATTGTGTAGATGGATGTGGATACACATAGGTTTGCTTATATGTAATTACATTTCCTTATGGTGTATGCCCATTTATTGTCGTCTAAGTTGCAGTTTGCCCCAATTTATTTGAAACTGAACCTTTTGAGGCTTGAACATTATTAATTCCATCGTGAAAGTTTGTCACCTTCTCATTTGCTTAATGATTCTATTGAAAATCATATGGTTATCTAGATATAGTTTGGCGGGTAACGTTAGTGGAGTAGTAATCGTTTATGCATTTTCTTTCCCGTGTCAATTTAGCAATGATGAATCTAACTTTCAGGTACTAGCTATTCTGATGCTATCTGATTATGTACCGGGACGTAAAACTTCAGCTCTGGAAGAGGCAATTGATCGAAATTTACTGGCATATTTTCTTCTGGTAAGAGAAAGTGCTCAAAATCTTTACTGTGCTTGGTTTCAAACCGGAGACACTTATATGATTTTTCTTAACGTGTGCAGGCCAATGTCCTTACGGGATTGGTGAACTTGTCTGTCGACACCCTATCGGTATCCTCTATAGCAGCTCTAGCTATCTTGTTTGCGTATGCATTAGTGTTATCTTTAGCTGTTGGCTGTGCAAGTTTTATGGGCATTAAGTTTAAGTTTTGGTAGCAAAATATTCTGCATGATAGGATCGTTTTTTTCAGAAGAAGATTTGAATTTTGACATGTAGCAACTAAAAATTTGTTATTTTAGTCGAGAATAATTTACTACTCATTATTCAAAATGTTTGTAGCATAAGTTATAATGAGTTTCCTAGTTTATCGCGTTGATCGCATTAAAACCACATTTCTCTTAGAGCATCTCCAACCCACTGGGCTTTTACGGCCCAGGGCTGTCAATTTCCATCCGGGTAAATATGCACCACCCTGGGCACCGTCTCCAACCGTCAGGGCTAACAACACCAATTAATTAAAAAAAACACTTCCCCACTCTCACCTATATTATCAATAATAATAATAATAATAATAATAATAATAATAAAAATATGAAAATGAATAATAATAATTGTAGAGACAATAAATGAATAATAATGTAGAGACAATATTAATAAAATTAAGCATCGGGAACAAGAAAAACAACAACAATTACACGGAAACAACAATGAAATTGCAACGATGGAAACAACATAAAAAATGCAATAATACAACAATGTAAACAACAGGTAAAATGCAACAATGATTAGGCGTTGGGAAAATAATCAAAATCGTTGTTTCCTGGATTAGACGACGCTCCTCTAAATAAGTCTTTTCGAAGTTGGTTTTGTTGTATATGTTTCCTTTTATGCTTAAATAAAGCTTTTGTATCTGGAGTGAAAGTAGATGTATCCATTGTCAAAATTTTCAATTCGTTCTCCTCCTCTTTCATCGACATTAACTCAGCGTGCCTTCTAACACGTCCTTCTTCCATCATGCGATGTGTTTCGTTTGTTTCTCGAATGCTTTGAGAATATGAATCTAAAGAGACGGGATTAGAAAAGGAGGCCTTGGCCTTTCCTTTTTTTGCTTTTTTATTTCCCATTGGTCTCCCTGATGTAGTTTCTTCACTAGGAGTCCCCAGGCTAAAAGGTGTATCCAATGGAACATCCTCAGATGTAAAGTTAAAATGCGGAGTATAACCTGGTGGTGGGGACTCCATTTGTTGGGAGAAAAAGTACGATGATTGCGTTTGTAATGGATCCGGCCCAATTTGCGTTTGAGTTGGAGCGGAATACGAAATCCAATCTTGCAAAATTGCCCAGTGGTACAAAGTAAAAGTCAAGCCATGTTGGTTCCTAAATATTGCGTGTGCCATTCCTTGCTACAAAGATAAATTGAGAGTTAATATATGTCATATAATTGAGTATGAAATACTAAAGTCTGAAAACTTACCTCGTCTTGAAGGTTGGTTCCACTTTCATACACTATTTGTGCTTCAGTGAGTGCGGAACACCATTTGTTGTAATCTCGATAGATTACCTTCTTCCATCGGCACATTATTGCTTCTTTGGATCGACGTTTAGTCTGGTTGCCTTGAGACGCGATTATTTCATACATTGTGTTGATGACATTATTCCATAAACTCTTCTCTTTTTGCTTATTTCCGTGGATTGGATCCTCGGAATATTGGATGTATGGTCTGCAAAGAGCTTCATCCTCGTATGTGTGCCAATTTTTCTTAGGAGTCATGGAGAGATGAATGATAATTTTCTTAGAAGAGGACTAAATTAATGTAGATATGTAGTTTCTTGGAAGAGAGGAAGAGAGTTGTGGATAAAAGAGATTCTGGCCATCTCTATAAATAGAGAAAGTCTGAGATTCTGTTCTTACTAAACAACAATAAAACAGAGTCATGAGATTTTTTTTACAAATATTAAACTATTCACTATGTACTATTCACTATGCATTATACACAGAGTCATGGGATTTCAAATTAAAGCCTGAGGTTTTTTATGTCAATTTGATAGAGTCACGGGATTTCAATAATTAAAGCCTGAGGTTTTTGCTGTAAATTTGACAGGTCACGGGATTTCAAATTAAAGGCTGAGGTTTTTGCTGTCAATTTGACAAAGTCACGGGATGGATTTCAAATTAAAGCCTGAGGTTTTTGCTGTAAATTTGACAGAGTCACGGGATTTCAAATTAAAACTTGAGGTTTTTGCTGTAAATTTGACAGAGTAACGGGATTTCAAATTAAAGCCTGATGTTTTTGTTGTCAATTTGACAGAGTCACGGGATTTCAAATTAAAGCCTGAGGTTTTGCAGTCAATTTGACAGAGTCACGAGACTTCCATCTCCAAATTTCACCAACTTATAAAAAACCACTTACTGGTCTATTTTCTTTTTAAGACTTTCATTACTTTCATCATATTTCAAAACTCCATCATATTTGAAAGCTACTCACCAACAATTTCTTTTTTAAAAAAATGAGTCCACCCTTTGGTGATTTTGGTTCGAGTTTCAATAATAATGATTTTTATGATCAATATTTACAAGAGCTTCAGGAACAGGAAGATGCAGCTGAGGTCGAATTCATAACCAAATTGAAATTGGGAAGCGATTCATTGATCAACATGCACTCGACTTTCTAAACGAACAACATGTACACGGTGGCTCTGTTAATGGGCGTTTGTATAAACCTCGGGACAGAAAAGCTAAGTACTTAGACCTCATGCGAGATTACTTCGTCGAGAGGCCGATTTATACATATCAAGACTTCCGACATCGGTTCCGGATGAAGCGTCCCCTATTCAATCGGGTGCTTGCTGATTAAGAGCGAGAAAATCCATATTTTCGAGAAAAAAAAAATTATAATAGTGGACGAGCAGGGTTTGAACCTATCGTCAAAATTTCGTGTGCCATACGTATGTTGGCATATGCAATCCTAGCTGACTGCATGGACGATAAATTCGGTATCGGCGAGACGACTGCAGTCGAGACAATGCGCCAGTTTTGCAAAACCATTTTATGGGTACGTAAAGAAGTGTACCTTCGTGAACCGAATGATGACGATCTTGAGAGGCTTCTTCGCAAGGAGGAACGACGTTCCAAGGATGATCGGGTCATTAGATTGCATGCATTGGACGTCGAAAAATTGTCCAACGGCATGACAAGGGAGCTTTTCTAGAAACAGTGGTGTCGTTCGACATTTGGATATGGCACGCCTTCTTTGGCGTACCCCGCGCCCAAAATGATATCACCGTCCTTGGTCGTTCACCCTTGTTCGACAATCTTGCTTAAGGAATTGCCCCAAAAGTTCATATAAGGTAAATGATAGGGATCACTACATGACGTACTATCTCGCCGATGAGATATATCCAAAATGGAGAACGTTAGTCCAAGCCATTAGGCAACCGCGGGGAAACAAAAAGGCCTATTCACTAAGCTACAAGAATCATACTGAAAGGATGCTGAACGAGCGTTTGGAATTCTTCAAAATCGTTTTGCCATTGTAAAGTAGCCGGGAGGGGTTGGCATCCAGAGGACCTACGTGACATTATGTTGACGTGTATCATACTTCACAATATGATTATGGAGGACGAAAGAGATGAATACAATGATTCCGACTCAGATGACGATGACACAGATTTATCTACATCTTGTAGGGGCCGTGCTAACATGTATCACAGACCTGCTAGAGGTTACCAACCTGTTGGATGAAGATGAAGACTTAAAAGTGAATGGAGGTTATGATGATTTCCAAAAAGTCATCAGCTAAGTATGGAAGCTTAGTTCAAACCTTAGAAGATATTTGACCAAGGAAGAATTTAATTCAGACGAGTCAAATATGGTCCAGAAGACTACTGATCTGTTGCTGAAGAAAGGAATCAGACTGGTGGATTTTCAGCCGACTCAAATCAGACAAGTTCAGTTTGGGATCAGCCGAGTGTACATCAGACGAGTGATTTCGATTAGCAGAGTGGAAGTGGATCAGAAGTTTTTGCAACAATAATAAATGCACTTGGAGTAATAAATGCTGAAGATGAAGGGTATTTATGACAAATGATTGAAGAGAAACCTCGTATCAGCTTGGTGCATTTAATGCGGACTGACAGGAAGTACATCAGAGTGTACAGTGATCAGTCGCAGGTAGTCATTTCTGCAGAAAGGACCAGTACTAGAGGATTTGAACACCTGTCGATCTCTCAATGGGAAGATTTTCAAATCTCAAGTATAAATAGTTCAATTCAAGAGTTGAAGAAGAAGAGACAACACAACTGAGATTAAAATCGAAGCAGAATTCTTCTAAGTCTCAGCTTCAAGAACAGAACACTCATCAGCCGAGTCATTTGTTGACAAAGCAGAATAGAGAGAAAACAAAATATACATACAAATCTGAGTGATTTTGTGAGAAAAGTGTTGTGAGAAGTAGATATCCATCTAAGTGAGTGATATTACTTCAGAGAGTAGGAGTTTCTTTGTGATTTCCTATTGTGAACTTGTGGCCATTTCATTTGTTGTTTGGCGCAAGCATTGTATATTGTAAACTGTGTGTTTATAGTATAACCCAAGATATAAGTGACTTGGAAGAGTGGACTAAAGGATTTTTATCCATATAACCACTATAAAAATCCTTTGTGTTTATACTTTCATTATTTATTGCATATTTTCAAAGAGCATATTTAAACACGTAAAAGTTAACTGTCAAAAAGTTTTAAAAAGGAGTTTGCAAAACTGGGGATAAAACTTTTTCTAAGTTAAGAAAACAACTTGTGAAAAACACTAGACAAATCCGCTGCAAGTTAGTAAATTTAAAACTCTGATTTTGATAAAATCAGCTAAGTAAAATCAGAAGAGTGGTCAACTCTGTTGTTCAAAGCTTTGTGCGAGATCAGCTTAGTCTACTTACAATTCTTGATCAGCTTAGTCTGCTGACAGAAAGAGTTAGAGAATTTTAAAGATAAATTTTTAGAGGTCTATTTCCCCTTCTCCCCCCCCCCCCCCCTCTAGACCTCATCTGACCA
Source organism: Penstemon davidsonii (assembly GCA_034814905.1). Lineage (NCBI taxonomy): Eukaryota > Viridiplantae > Streptophyta > Magnoliopsida > Lamiales > Plantaginaceae > Penstemon > Penstemon davidsonii. Next base: position 28,595,269 of record JAYDYQ010002534.1, read on the forward strand.
CTTGGGACCAACACAACCAAGAACAAGTGAAGATATATCCCTTGAAGATTATATGATGCGTCGTTACACAATACGATCATTAGAAGTCAATAAACAACTTCAAAAGGACTTAGTCGCTCATGCGTGGGCCTTTCATCGTCGTCGTAATTAAATTCTCGGTATGTTTTTATTTATAAGTTCTTATAAGTTAGTATCTACATAATATGTAATTTCATTTAATTATATAAGTTTTTATATGTATCTACGTACGTGTACCAATATTTGGCGTAATTTAATGCAAATATCATAATTCTACATTTTGTATATTTAACATTTATACTATATTAGAGATTAAATATAATTTAAATATTTCAAATCAAATTTTAAATGTGGTTAAATAAATTTTACTTTTGTAGACAAATATATTTATACAAAATTAGTAATGGATAAGGGTTTTATTATACTATAATGTTGTTAAATTTTACTTTCATAGAAAAATTTATAAATTTAAAATTAAAACTAATAATGTTATATCTTTAATTTAAAACAAACTGTTATTAAACCTTACACATTTTTTATAATTAAATATATCTTCTATTTCTAGTTAATTAAATTAAACAAGGTGTTGTTACATTTGTAGTTAATTTTTCTAATCTTTAATTTTTTTTATTAATAATTTGTAAGGGACGCGCTAACCCAGGGTTGTGCCCAAGGCTTTCAACAACCAATCTGCACCTCCTAGATGGTTGGAGACCATTCAGGGTACAGCCCTAGGGCCATCTCCAACCTACCCACCCACCCCATGGTGGTTTGGAAATGGCCTTATAATTTCTGAGTGACTTTTAGCTCTGAAAAATCTAATCAATTTGACTTTTCCGTTAAAAATGGAAGTACCAAAAGTGTTAAGAGTCATTTTAGATTATGGTCATATTATGTAAAACTTGGTATCATAAGTGGCAAATAGAATAAAGTTTGGTTAAAAAGAAAAAGACATTTCTCTCATTACGTTAACATATAAGAGATGGTTTTTTTTTTTTCTTAATCGGTTTTCATTACATAAATTAAACGAAAAAGCTAAAGCAAAAGAAGGTTGGGAACCCCATCACAAATACAATTGATGGGTAGTAGGACTGAAAATCAAACAAAACTATTCAATATTCGATTCGAGCTCGTTCGGTAAAAGGTTTTTTGAGTTCGGTTCGTCACACTAATCAAACAAACTTGAACTTTTTCGTTCGATAACTTTTAAAGTTTGATCGATAAGCTAAAAATTGATAAAATACATGAAAAATATCAAACTACTCGTTACTCGAATTGAGCTTCTTTGATAAAAGCACGTTTGAGCTCGACTCGTTTAACAATCAAACCAAACTTAAACACAAAATTTCAAGCTCGATAAAATTCAAACCAAGCTTGAACATCGTGTCGTTTGACACGACTCGGTTCGATTACACCCCTTGGGTAGGGAGGGGTTTTTGCTTTTGCACCCTCGAAATATGGGAACTAGGGACTTTGCATCCCCAATACATAAATTTAGCACTTTACACCCCCAAAATAGGAACAATTCAGCACTTTGCACCCTCTCTTATTTCTGACAAAGTTGACCACGGAGTAAAAAAATCTAGGGGCAAAATAGGTATTTTATTTTTGGATCTTGGGCACTTTGCACCCCCGAAACAGAATTAGCACTTATCACCCTCGAATTAAGAACAACTCAGCGACTTGCACCCCCAAAACACAAAATTAACTCTTAGAACCCTCAAATTAAGAAAAACTCAGTAACTAGCACCCCATCGTTTTTTCCCGCAGAGTTGACCACCAAGGTAAAAAAAATATCTAGGGGCAAAATAGATAATTTATTTTTGGATCTTTGGCAATTTTTCTTTAATTACCATTTTTTGTCCTCAATAATTTTCAAAATAATTCAAAAAGTTTCTAAAAAGTTTTAATACATAAAATTTACCGAATCATATAAAAAAAAAAAATTTAATCCAAGTTTACAATATGGATATGTATATTGATTAAAAGAAAGATGGAGAGAAAAATTAATATTCTAGTATTTATAATCGTATTTTATAAATTTTAAGGAAAAAAGAAAATGAATTACCTATTTTACCCCTAGTTTTTTTTTACCCGGATGGTCAACTCTGCCGGAAAAAACGAGAGGTGCTAGTTACTGAGTTTTTCTTAATTTGAGGGTGCTAAATGTTAATTTTGTGTTTTTGGGGTGCAAAGTGCCAATTTATCGTGTTTCGGGGGGTGCAAGTTGCTGAGTTGTTCTTAAATCGAGAGTGCTGAGTGCTAATTCTGTTTTGGGGGTGCAAAGTGTTCATTTCTCGTGTGTCGGGGGTGCAAAGTGCCAAAAATCCTAAAATGAATTACCTATTTTGCACCTAGATTTTTTTGACTCCGGTGATCAACTTTGCCGGAAAATAAGAGAGGGTGCAAAGTGTTGAATTGTTCATATTTCAGGGGTATAAAGTCCTAAATCTATGTTTCGAGGGTACAAAATAACTATTATATTTTTGGGGTACAAAGTGCAAAACCCTATAGAGTCAAATGGCACATGACATTCCCAACCAAAAGTTTTTATCCAAAGTTCTAGATTACATTTTACATTCAATTTCGAAAAACGAAGTGTATTTGGAGATGATCTGAATTTTGGAGGAAGTGTTATAATATCAAATTATTACTTGATAATGATTGAAATTACAAAAAAAAAAAAAGGGTTAAAATCCTTGTTAGAAGGGCATTTTGGCATGCTGACATGTATAGTAACTTAACAAGATGGTTGTTATTAAAGCAAAAAAAAAAAAAAACAAGATGGTTGTTATGAGTTACATCAATAACTTTTTATTTTTTTTTGGAGAATCTACATCAATAAAATTGGTCCGACATAATTAGTCATCAATGGAAAAAATATGAGCTACTCATGAATTATTAGAAGCGGGTATGGTCTAGTTATTCGATGTATGCTCAAATTAGAGTAATATCAGTCCAAAATACATTTTCACATATTAGCCCTTTACCCATTTAGAAAAGAACACGTCAAAAGAAAGGTCGGTTGTATATTAGCAGAAAATTCTTGTCCAAGCTCGGCCCATTCAACCACCAAACAAGTGTATTGCATTTTCTTTGTGATTGATTATCCTCGTGGGAGTTACATCAAATCCTAAAGCAAGTATACTATACTTGCCATGTAGTTACTTTGGGTTCGACCAAACCCGATATGGATAACAATTTCCCGTATACTAGCCACAAGGCGGGAATATTGTCATTCTCTGGGAGGAAAAACTATTTGATGCACATTTGATGCACGAGTGATGTGGTGCTATATGTGTGGAATACTAAATGTAATTCCTAAATTTAAAGCGAAGTTAACTCCATAATTGCATTTTTACCGTGTAATGGATAATAAAAATTAACTGAGATAAATTTCAACTATTTGTTGCATCATGTCATCTGTGCATGTGGATGAACCAAATAGTTTTGGGGGATATTCTTCTCCTGAAGGGGCTGTGGAGGCCCTTGCCCAACACTACTACGGACTTCGTTGAGGAAGAAGAAGAAATAAATAAAATTTAAGGAAAAATGAAAAGAATGTATATATATCCCATCTTAATTTAATGGAATACATTAATCTCTTCTTTTATGTCCCCTGAAATTATTCAAAACAAGAAATTTTATACTTTAGTCATATCCCATCTTTTTAACTATATTTTTCTTTTAAAAAATTTATCTTAACAAGTACAAAGTAGTATTTATTAATAAAAATAAGTTTTCAAATGTGCCCATGTTCTTCTCCATTATTCAATTGGAGATTTGTTGTTCAAAAGTGCACACACAAACATAGTACTTCTTGAAAAAAAAAGAAGAGAAATTCATCTCCAATGGATGTATATCATCATTGTTTCGTTCAGACAAAAGATTTCAAAGGATATTATATAAGGGTTAATGATAATTTACCTGATATTCATAATATTCAAATTAACCTCTTGTAATTTGAAAAAGAGCAATATTCTTCCCTGTGAAAATTTTAAAAAGCAATTTACCTGCTTGAGCCAGAGAATGTAACTCACTTTTCGAAATTGAGAGTGAGCATGAAAAGTGTTTTGTAACATAAATGGGTAAATTGTCACATTTATCATAACACAAGAGGGTAAATTGTCACATTTATCATAACGTAGGGAGATAAAGTGTCACATATAAAAATATCAGAGAGGCAGTGTGAAACTTTTATAAAATTACATAAAGTAAAGTGCTCTTTTTCAAATCACAGTGAGTTAAATTAAATATTATGAATATCAATGGGGTAAATTGCCATTAAATCTATTATATAACAAAAAATGAGTAGCAAAATCATCATATATAGGAATAACATTTCTCGTACTTCACGGGTTCCTTTCATTAATCATCACATGAAACTCGAACCAATTTGTCTACTAGCTTATACTTTTCTTCATTCTCAAAAAGCATGAAAATAATTAACATGGGAAAGATGTATCAAAAGTTGAAATAAATCCAAAATGTGCTTTTCAATAATCCGTAAATTGCTGAACTTATTCTTCATCCACTAGAGAAAATGTCTAATATGACAAACAACTTTTATGTCATCTCCATCCGAATTAATCTTCGCGTCAAATAAAGTAATTTGGGATTAGTAAGTTAGTTTGTGATTAGATTATTCAAAGTTGCAATGACCAATCGTTGTAGTTATAGATTTGTAGGACGAAATAGTTTCTCAATAATTTTTTGATTTCTGAAGAGTTATTATCTTTTGAGGTGCGTCAGACACATTAAGTGAGAACATGCCCCAACAGGGATTTGAACATGAATTCGCTACTTTGTAGTGACTAGTCTTTTCACTAGATAAATTATTGCTTACTATTAAGTTAAAAATGATTTCTCTTCGTGATTGTTCCGTTTTCTTAACATAAAATAATGACATGCCATTAGTAACTCTCAAATTATATGGCTCCGTATGGAAGTAGTTTAATTGTATTTGTTCTCACTCAAATCAAGTTAAACCCCATTAAGTAGATGGTTTGAATATGTCTCAGTCCAAACCCAGTTTCAACCGAACCAGAAACCTATACAAATCATACTTGAGATCTATAAAATTATTGATTTGACATTTGTTATCTTTTTTTCACACATACAAAGTTATTGATTTGACATTTACCACCTACTTTTTTCCTTCAAACCCCAACTACCAAACTTCAATCCAAATCACATCTCAAGTTTTAAAACCCTACTAAGGAGATAATTGTATTTTTGGTACCCAATTTTATGTCAATTTCTACTTTTGGTACAAAATAAATGCATGTCAACACATTTGGTACCATAATTTAACAAATCGTTCCACATTTTGTACCGCAATTAACTAAATTTGAAAATCATCGTCAAATTGGTGATGTGGCCATTAAGTCAATTTTAATTATTGATCATAACTTATACTAGCTGATAATTCTACCCTGTAACAGTTCGGGCTGGCAATATAACATTTCGAGTTGGGGCTGGCAATATAATATTTCGGTAGAATTGTCAGCTAGTATAACTTATGACACTAATTTTGCAATAATTTGAAACTGAGTTAATGACTACGTCACTAATTTGACGGTAATTTTCAAATTTAGTTAACGATGGTACCAAATGTGGAACGATTTGTTAAATTAAGGTACTAAATGCGTTGACCTGCATTTCTTTGGTACCAAAAGTAGAAATTGATATAAAACTCAGTACCAAAAATACAATCTTCTCCCCCTCAAAGTAGTATTTAATATTATTTTACTATTTCATTAAAACTATTATCCAAATCGATTTTTAAAATTTCGCCGAAAACTTCTAAATCACTTTTTGAAATCAAATCGAGACAAAACACAACCAAACTACTTCCATATTAAACCTATAATTTACGAAAACAAAAAATATAAAAGTATTCAAGACTTTTTTATGTATATTTAATATGAATGGGGATCATTATAAAAGCCCTCGTAACCAGCATGTACAGATGGCCCCACACCCAAGTGATGGGAATGATGACTTAAAGCCGCCTGATGGCTCAAGATCCTCTATACCACTATTAGTGTACCATACTTGTGTACCACTAATAAATAATTGCCACATGTACATGTAATAATTATAATAATTGCCACATGTACATGTGGCAATTAATTATTAGTGGTACACAAGAATGGTACACTAATAGTGGTATAGAGGATCCTCACCGCCACCTGATAGATATCAAGTGATTTTATTATTAATGCATACATACATATGTGCCAACGTATATAGCTGTCAAAATATTGAAAAAAAAAAAAAAAAAACGTAGCTGTCAATCCACATGAATTCCCACGTACCCAAGAAACAAGAATCATACTCCCACACTTTTTATATCGAAACTTACGCGTTTGGGAAATAGAAGTATGTATTTTGATGTTCTGTTTATGGGGATAATTACGTCATTATCATCAAAACCTTTCGAAGTTAAAGTGAGATAACAAATCTCTTTTGGTTTTTTTATCCATTTCGATGCGCGTCAGGTAAAGTAGGTAAAAGTTTTCTTAACAGATATTCGAATTGAATTCGTTATTTTAAAGTGATTAGTCCCTTCCACTAGACCAATCATCTTTTAATAAGGCTAACAATAATTTAACTAAATTAAAGTTTCAGTTCATCTATAAAAAATTAACGAACTTTAAACCTAAGTACCACTTCTTGTTTTCCCCCATAGCTTCAATATTCAAAATCAATATAATCATATCTTGAAGTATTAAAATACATGGTCACAAGAGACTCATCCAAAAATTCAATCTAAATGGTATTACAAAAATTTAATCTATTGAAATTGAAATCAAAACCAAGCAAAACTTAATCAACACCAATCAAATGAACCCTCAATAATTATTTATACTATACTTTAAGTTTCATCTTAACCTTTTGTTGTTAAGTTTCTGAAAGAATCCTAACTTCATCACAATTATTAATGTGGCTTTTCATCTCTAGTAAAACTTGGGGGATTTACATTCTGATCATCTGAGATTTGTTGTGATTATATAAACTCTCCTTGTGGTTTTAAAATATTACAAGGATATCCTTAACAAAGAGTTTTTTATTAACACTTTCAGAAGTTGTAGGGGGTCCATGTAAGGATTGTTGAAGATATAAGAGGTGTTTTGGTACATATTCTAAAACAGAAGAAGTCTCCTTGTAATTTATGAAACGTCAGGAGATTTCTTGTAAGACGATTAAACCTTAGGGGTCCGGTCGTAAATCACCCTGAAAAATGACTTTTAGCTTGGTCATATTTTATGATAAATAAATTTTTTTATTAGAAAAACATTAGTATATTAAAGAAAAAATAATTCAATAATATAATTATATATTTATAGAGATATTGAAAATCCATTTAATTAAAGTTTACGAAAAAAGAGAATTACCCAAATTACCCATGATGTTTAGTGTAATTATATAAATTATCCTTCATGTTTGAGAAATTTCTCAAACTATCACCGAAGTATTGGATTTATTACAGTTATCCCCTTATGACGTTAATTTCATCAAGAAAAAAATTGTGAATTCCATAATATCCTTGAGTATCATCTAAGGAACCACAAACCTCAAGGGTGGCAAATCGATTTCACTCATTTTTCACCGATTATATCTACTACCACCCATTTTTCACATCAAATTATTTTCTTAAATGGTACGCAAGGGAATTCAATATTTTTTTTTGTTGAAATTAACATCGTAAGAGGATAATGGTAATGAATCCAATACATCAGAGATAATTTGAGTAAGTTTTCAAATATAAAATGGGATATGTGTAATTATACTAAACCTTATAAATAATTTGAGTAATTATCCCGAATGAAAATATTCAACACAGATACTAAATCTCATAAATAAATTGAGTAATTATCCCGAATGAAAATATTCAATTCGAATACATTCCAACACGACTCTTACTTAAAAAAAAAAAAAATAACACATACACCACTTTTTTTTGGGCCCTCACCCCAAGTTGCAACTCGTCGCCGTTGCCCCATTCTTTATACCAAATCCGCATTTCTTGACCTGTATAATCATTATAATTGCACATATATATAAATAAAAACAATATCTTCACATAATCCCCTTTACTTATACATACAATTGCATGTGTATCTACACCATTTATTCTATCTAGATCTAGTGAAAATTGTAAGTCTACACCATTTATTCTATCTAGATTTAGTTTATTTTCACTAGAGACGTTAATGGAAAAATTCTTATCCACGCTTGGTATAGAAAAAAATCTTAGGTCTTGTAGCAAAATTAAGCACTGCATAATCACAACATCATTCATCGTGGGACTAAGTGAATGATGTGATGCATTATTTTGTCACAATGTCCTTAGACCAGGTTTAGATAAGAATTTCAGACGTTGAAGTGTTTAGTAGTTTCCAACAAAATGATTTTTAAGTTTGATTGAATTTTATTTTGAGCTTGAAAATGTATTTGGACTTCATTTGATTTTCAAACAAACTCAAACAAGTTTTAATCGAATCAAACACAATTAAGCCCATGTAATTGCATATTTTTATATATTTTTTATTTTTTCTTTTATAATTATCGAAATTGAGTTCAAATCAACATTCAAGAGCCACCAAGCAAAAGTATGTTTGTTTTGAAATGTATAAAGAACCAAACACATAGAATGTATGTGGATGGGTTTTGGCCCGGTCTCGCGAGTTACGAGCCAAAACCCTTTCAAATGAGTTTTCGTCAAACCAATAAAATCATAAAAAACTTATTCAAAAGCTCACTCTCAAACTTTTTCAAACCTATAAAACATTGATTTGACACATACCATATATTTTTTTCCCCAAAATCTCACTAAAAGAAATATTGATTTGACACCTACCACCTACTTTTTTCCCTAAGGCCATTTCCAATGGAGAGGGCTAGCCCCGGGGCAGCCCTGCCCCCCGAGCCCTGCCTGGTCGTCTCCAATGGTAGGGCTCCGGAATGGAATTAATTCCATTTTCTTCCTTTGCCCACTCTCACCTATAATTCTGATTTTAATTTTGTTTTCTTCCGTTGGATAACTATATGCTGCGTCATGAAGCAATTCGTTCAAAAGAAATCAACCGTAGACTTCAAAAAGACTTAATAGCTCATGTTTACGCAAAATACGGTTAAGCATGAATGTAATTGTTTGAATTTACTTTTCTTGTCTATTTTAGTATGTATTTAAATATTTAATTTAGATTAAGTATCAATCTAAATTATTTGTATAAGTGTTTAATTTTATTTTTAACTAATTCCATATTTTTTAAAAATATAGCCACCACCAATATTGTAGTTAAATGATTAAATTTTTAATTACAATAAAAGATATTAAAATAAAAAATGCTATTTATTTATTAATGATTTGTCCATAAATAAATTTAATTACAATTCTAATAAATTATTAATGATTTTAATTTTAAAAAAATTAATTTTATTATATTAAATAATCAAATTAAAAATTGGTGACTACATATATTTATTAAATGCTAGTAAATATACAATAAATATACTAAATAAATTTTATTAAATATTTAAATTCTACATATTTAATTTAATTTAATAGGGAAAATTAATTTTATTAATTATTTAAGTTTATATATATTTTTTTCTATTTTTATTTATTAAAAAACCTATTAAATAAACAATTTTAAAAAAAAAACAAAAAAAAAACGGAACCAGTCAGGGGACGCCTGACTTAATTAGGGGCGCGTGTTTCCTTCTTCTTCACCACGCGACCCCGGGGCTGGGTGCAGGGCTCCGCCGAGCCCTGCGCCCAGCCCGTTCCGCCCCGCCAGCCACCCCGCCCCGCCCCCAGCCCCCACTGGAGACGACTCCTTTCCCGCAGCCCCACCCCGCCCCCAGCCCGGCCATCTCCATTGGAGATGGCCTAAGCCCCAACATCCAAACCCAATGGTTTCAACTTATTCAAACTACAAAACCCAACAGTCAAAACTCATCCAAATGAGCTCTCAAATGTTTCTCGAAATCACCGAAACCATTTTTTAAAACCGAGACCCACGAAAGCGAGAAAAAAAATCCAAATAGACCCATAAAGTTCTTGAAAAGAATACTCTATTTAACTTACCAAGATAAACCAATAAAAAAAATTGTTAATCCATAATCCTATTCCTAAAAAAATATATAATTACCGTAATTTAAACAACGAAATTCATACTCACATAAAAATTAATCATGAATAATTAGCTTCCTGATTGCTTAAATCTTTTCTAGAAAATAAAAGGCTTTACAATATTAATACATTCGAATTCAATTTGAACTAAAGTTTTACCAACCGTAGCTAAAACACATTAATGTGAATTAAAAGTGTTTAAAAGTAAATATAAATAATATACTTGAATTAAAAAATAAGCAATTAATAAACAAATTAGAAAAACAGTTGTTATAAATCAGTCGCACTAAGTCCCACCTCAACCTTAAATTCCTTTCCCTCATTATTTCTCTCCTCCGCCATGGACGGCGGTGGCGGCCCCCCTCCACCACCCTCGAAGCTCCGCCTCATGTGCAGCTACGGCGGACAAATCGTCCCCCGTACACACGACAAGTCGCTTTGTTACATCGGCGGCGACACTCGCCTCGTCGCTATTGATCGCAACAACAAAATCTCCATTTCGGAACTCAATCACCTCCTCTCCAAAACCCTAAACCCCCAAAACCAACAGTTTATTCTCAAATACCAACTCCCGAACGAAGATTTGGACTCCTTAATCTCTGTTTCTACTGATGAAGATCTCGAAAACATGATCGACGAATACGACCGCCTCAACATTAGTAAGAGTTCCGGGGGCGGAGGCCGACTCCGGCTTTTTTTGTTCCCGAAATCAGCGGCGAATTCTATTGAAGGAGGATTTTCGGAATCTTCTCTGTTGGGATTGGATGATGATTTTGTTGGGAAAAATAATAATAATAATAATAATAATAATAATAATAGTGGGAGTAGTGGGGGTGTTCTTAATCAGGATGTGCATTCGGTTCCGGATTCACCGATGCTTAATAATACGACGTCGTCTTTTGGGTCTACTTCGAGTCCAAAGGTGGGGATTGAGGAGCAGTTTCAGCAGATGAGTGTTAATTTCCCGGTGGTGCAGAAGCACCCTGAGCAGGGGAATAATAGGGTTTTTTCTGATGATGAGAGATCAGATCATGGTGGGTACAGATTGGTACAACAAATTCAGCCTCAGGTACAACAATTGCAGTATCAGCAGAAACAAACCAGTGCTTTTGATCTGCCTTCTCCAGATTCAATTTCGAGGTACTATTTATTTATATTTATTTTTAAATAATTTTGTTCTGATTTAAATGTCTAGAGAAATATCTGAATTTGAATTTAGGCCATGTTTGATTCTTATACTTGGATTCAGTGAGTAAAACGCTAAGAAAAATATTTTCTCTTGCATCATTGACACAACATTGACCTTTCATTTTTTGTTCATTCGCATTTTACTCATTGAAATCCATAAACCAAACACAGCCTTAATGTCTACAGATTTATCTGAATTTGAATAATTTGTGATGAATTTAATGTTTAGAGAAATATCTGAATTTGAATTGATATATACAGTGAGGGAAGTTTAACAAATCCATTGTCTAGGCAGAGACAAGTTATTTATCAAGAACCATTTATACAAATCCAACCTAAAACAATGGATCAAAATAATACTAGTGCCAAAATTCAGATGCAACCACAAAATCAAGAATCTGAGTATGTCTTATCAACCCAATACGATCAAAATCCTCCTCCTCAATTTCATCAACACCAACAGTTTGTTCATACGGGTGGCCAGTATATCCCGTCCGGAGCCATGCCAATGCAGTCGTATTACCATATATATCCACACCAACCAGTTCTTGATCATCAGTACCCAGCTTACTATATGCCAGCTAAACAACCGAGTTATAATGAATCGACCCCAAACGCTCCTTTAAGTCGACCACAAATGGCCCCACCGGGTGCTTACAATCAGTCGAGAACTGGGCCACCAGGTTCTGTGGCTCAGCAATTTGTCCCTGCCCCTTTAGGCCCCCATCAAGGACAATACGGTAATTTCTCTCAATTTCAGTCGATGGCTCCATCTTCAGCAGCCCAGATGCATTACACTCAGTTTATGCAACCTCAGTTGGCTTCTAAATTGGTTTTACCCGAGGCCTCTCCAGAGAACATCAAGCAGCAGCAGCTATGAAAGGTGAATCGAGGTAGGGTAAACAATTTTGCAGGTGTGGGTTATGGTTTATCTTTGAAGTTTATATGTGTTATTGTTATTATTCTTATGGGTTTATGATGTGTAATTGTAATAGGTAAGAAGAAACGTTGGTATCTTTGAAGTTTACATGTTGTCTATGTTGATACATTAAAATTTCAGCCTTAAAAGTTACATGGTCATTAAATAAATATGAAAGGTATAAGAACTTTTAAAAGCAAAGTTTGTGATATTTCCATTTCAATTTTCAAGGTTTTGTTTGTTATTTGGGAATGCATCATTGAATTTTCAGCCAAATGTTTATCTATGTTGTCTAGCTCAATTCAATATTGATAAATCTCATTCATTAGGTAATTGTGTAATAAAGCTCTTTATATTTGGAGAATTGAAAACTTGTGATTCTGTCACACCTCTTCTCAAATCTACAACTTGCCATTGTTCCTTGTCCTTGTAATGAAGCAACATTTCTTATTCATTCTTTAGATGAATGTGTTGCGTATCTCTTCCTTGTGATGATAGAATTTTAATTTTGTAATAATTGATGTGAATCTTGTTGTCCAAATGTGTGAACTAGAATCCACATCATTGATATCTCTTACCTAAATAGGCATGTGGGACTCCGACAATGACCACCCGATGCTTAAGTCAGACCTGTGAGAAATATAATTAGGCAAATACTTAGGGGGAGTGTTAGAATATTTTTTTATTGGTTTCCCAAGGGTTTAATCCCTTTCGAAGCGTGTTGGACACATTAAGTGGGAACCTCTCCCAAAAAGAATTTGATCCTGAGTTCGCTACTTTGTAATGACTAGTCCCTTCCACTAGACCAATCATTTGTTGGTAGAGTTTCGAAATATATGGTATGCATACCTTGTAAATGAGGATTACCAGAGTCCCACTGCTAGAGATGGAATATCTCTTAGTCACTTTCGGTTACCATATTACTTTGTGTGTCGGATCGGGACCCAGATGAGAGATTCCCCGATCAATAATGAACTTCATCTACCTGTTTGAATATAGTAGTATATGTATAAAGTTAAGATGACTTGTCTAGATGCATCTTGCTTATTCCTCTCTGATTCTTTATGGACACCATATTGTACATTTCATCTTTTAGTGATTGGTAGCAAGTGTAAAAGTTCAATCTTTATGTTTGTATTGCAGTTAAAGAGATTCTATGCTTTACATTTTATACTTTCTCAAATTTTTTTATTTTACTGCTTGCTTCTATTGCTATTCTTTGTTCGAAATCTTTGCTCGAATGGCACAATTAGTTGAATCTACCCTCTATTTCTCTTGTCATTTATATTTTCTATAGTGTGATTTACACTCGGACCTCCGGATATTTACTGTAATTATAGAAAACTCTATGTAGTCTAAAAAGTTACAAGGACACCCCTTAAGGCGGTTTTGTAAACATTTTTGGAGGTCCTTGTAAGAATTGTTGAAGTTGTAAGGGGTGTTTTGGTACATAGTTTAAATCAGATGAGGTCTCCTTGTAATTTCTAAAACGTCAGGGGTTCATTGTAAAACGATTAAAACTCAAGGGGTTTGATCGTAAATCATCCTTTCTGTTAAGGATAGTTTAATAGATCATATGTATATATTCTGTAGCTGGATTCTTGGGATTTCAGATCTATATTTGTTATACATAATTTTCAATGGAAAATGATTTTCAATGTAAATTATTTTTTATTTTTCTTGCTCTAGTGGACAAAAGTTGGGAATATTGTTGAATTTTAGTGCTTGAATTCAAGTCAATATAAGATCTCAGACTGGGCTCTACCTTGATTTTTAACTGTTAAGAGTTTATTTTAGTTAATTACTGTTTTTCATGTGATTATTTAGTGTCTGCTGCAGAATCTTATGCTTTGTACTCATTTAATAATAAAAAGACTTATTGTCAGTAATTAGACTCGGGATTAGTATATTGCTTAAAAGGTACAAGGAATGTCCTTTTTCTTTTTAATTCTAGTAAATGAATAAGAGAAAAAAAACAAGTGATTTGGATTCTTCTGGCAGTGAAAAGCTGATGTGAGTATGCCACCTTCTTTGACCGTATGTTTATGACAATTTAACTGATTTAAATTATAGTTATAAAAAAAAGTGATTTAAATGAAGACTTTATAGTTTATACACGAGTACGGTCGGTTGTAGCTTTTTTTATTCATTTTTCTTTTCATTAATATATTTTAATGTACATAAAAAAATTAATTATATGACATAAATATTTATAAAAAATATATAAATTCTGTTTGTAAATATTAAACCCTAACCTTGAAATTCTAAATTCTAAATTTATTAAAGAAGTAGTAGATAATATAATTAATATAACTAATTTTTAAAGCCTAAAATATGAGCTGTAATTCTAAATTCTAAATTCTAAATTTATTAAAGAAGTAGTAGATAATATAATTAATATAACTAATTTTTAAAGCCTAAAATATGAGTTGTACAAAAGACTGTAAATTTTGGGCTGTCATATAATTATTTTCCTTTCATACAATGTCATGACCAGATCCTTAACGTCACTAGATTTTTAAATCTGCAAGAAATTTGATATAATATATTGTTGTCAACTTTGAATGATTGAAGTTTAATTTATACGAGTCAAGAAATGATTATGTGCGGTAGATATTTTATTTGATATTGATAAAGTTTAGTCCAATTGAAGATAATATTCAATATTGGTTATGTTTTTCATTTTCTTTTTCTTAATGAAATGTAAAGTAATGAAGTTCTAGTTAAAAGTTAAAACCTAAATTGGATAAGACAATTACAATGAGTCTGTTTATCTTGCTTTTTAGAGTGCATTTTAGTACTTTCTGATAAGTCAAATAAAAAAATATTTTTTGTTTTAAAAAATAAATTTATTTTCTTTCTATTTTAAAAAATATTATCATCTTACAAATTTTTCTTATTTCTTCAAATGTCTAAACAAACTTTACTTTAATTTGACATAAAATAATATATATTTACTCAATTATTTCTCTTATTTCCATGTCTCTACAAAACCTACTTTTTCTAAAATTCATACATACTATTTATTTCACTAGAAAATTAAAACCCAATAACATTATGGAAACTGCGAAATTTTCTAAAACATCAATTTATTTTTTAATCCACTTTTAGATTTGCCAGACAAACAGACCTAATATGCTTTTCATGTAATTGGCCGACAAAAAGTGACTTTACATTGTAAATATGATTATTTTGTGATTTATTTTGTGTGGTCTCAAGACTCTCAACTAATATCTTATAAGCGGGATGGCTAAAAACGGATCGGGTTGAATATAATAAAATATTATGTAAATTTGGTTTAATTTTTTTTTTTTGTCGAGTTTCATACTATATTTGAAGTTGGTTGAATTTTTAAATAATCGAGCTACACACGATTTTGGCATTATTAAGATCGAACTAAGCTTGAAAAGGTATATAGGAGAAGACGAGGAAGTGTAATGCAAACTTGACATGATATACATAAGTAGAAATGATTTTTTCTTTTTTGATCAAGCTCAAATTGAACTTTCATTGATAATCAATTATATGTGATGCAATAATATCATACACATGGATCAAAATTTCGTTTCGAGTGTACATTTCGGTCAGTCAAATATTGAAAACTTTTCGAAAATATTTCAGAAACACTAAGGAAAAATTACAAAAACAAAAAAAAAAAAGAAAAAAATTCGTTCACGAGGGGTCGTTTTACCTTATAAGGATCGACATTGTCATTTCTCGTCTCAAAGGCCAAATTACTAAATTCAGACACTAATCCTAGGTTTGGTGTTATGTCATGACTCATGAGATATTAAAGAATATAAGATAAATTATGGTTTTAACCTGTTAAACAGGTAACTCATTATTAAATATAAGATAAATTATGGTTTTAACTTGTTAAATAGATAACTCATAATTAAATAAATTTAATTTAATTATATATTATAAAATTTATGTGATTGTGATTTCATATTTATGATCCAATGCCTTATATTAAATTGACGTCACATAACGTGATGGCACTTTAGAAGTCCCTTAATTTAATTATATTTTTGCAGCAGCAAAACAACTAACGGTTTTATCTAACATATAACAGAAAAGGAAAATGGACATACTACTTTCAATTGTCGGAAAAGTGTTTAATATTATTACATCTTATGTTGAATGGCAGGTTCAAGAATTATTTTTTGATTTCTCATGGAAAAGGTACTCATGTTTTAGATTTTTCTTAATCTTTTCCGCAACACGATCGATCGAGCACGGTATAAGTGGACCTTCACATTATGTAGAAACCACTCCCAGTGATTCGAACATGGATTCACCAAACTATGAAATTTAATCTCTTCCCAAAACCAATCACCTGTGGTAATAGATTAAAAAAGTTAAAAAGCTTCTTCAACTATGATCTAAAGTTTAGTTTAGAGTCATTTGATAATTTTTTGTTTAGATGAGGGAGAAAGAAGGTCCATGGCAGGTGGCATCTTTTTTTTTTTTGAAAGATGAGGGAGAAAGAAGGTCCTTAATTAGCCCATGACATGGTAAATGTTTCTTGAAATCTTTTTCCCACTTGCGTACATAATTCTAGACTAGTTCATTTTAGATAGGTCCAGAAAAATATCTTGTAAAATGTCTTGCAGAAATCTCTAGACTCTAGATGATCATTCTTATCATTAGATCAAATTGATCTCCACCATTCATCTGCAAATATGATTAGTTTAAATAGAAGGAGTGCCTTATTTGTAAAACTTAAGAGTATAACCTTTATAGTATAGACTTTCTTCTAAGGGGTAAGATAACATAAACCTTGGTTCCTAACCACCTTGTAGTGCCGTATGCGTTTTTAAATAAACTCGACAAGGATGGGGACTGGTCGGGACATGTATAATCGACCAATAACTAGTTACGGGGATTTCATGACCAGGCCCATTACTCATCAAAATTTATGGATTACACTTTATCGAAAATAAGTCCAAAATTCATTAATTATAAGTGTTAATCATAAATCAGTCCTCTTAGATGTCTTCTCTTAAGTTAAGATATCGAAATATCTTTAGGTTCCATTATCCATCATCCTCGACCAACAAATTAACTAGATCAAATAATATCGACTGGCTTAGATACTTGAGGATTGTCCTCTATTTTGAACATCAGAATTATGTTCTTAGCTAGCCTATGCCTGATGCGCCTCTGAGCCTCGGAAGAGGAACGATAGTGACCTTCATGGTTCATTTCCTCATATATGTCGAATGAACTGCAAAAGCATCATAAAAGTATGTCTTAAGCTTTTGGAATAAACATCCACCTCAAAGAGATGTTTGGGGAGCAGTTTCGAACCGAAGGATTCACGACTACTAAGGAGTTGTTTAACTCAAGAATAGCCGAAACAGCCAATGTCAAGGATCATTGTTTTCGTTTTATCAATCTGGTTGAAAACTAACTTTTGACTATTAGTTTTACTGGACATCATATAGCCATAATTATTAATTACATGTGAAATGGGGAAAATCGCCTCATTGAAGAATGGATGTTATGCAACGGACAACTACATCCTAAGCTGGAAGTAAAGCTCAATTATGGACGAATTATTCTACACATCTACTAATGATGTTGAATATAAATTCATTTCATATATATCATATTCTTGTTCATGTTCAGGGATTTTTGAAACTTTGCACCCTCCAAATACATAAATAATACTTAGCATCCTCCAATTAAGAAAAAACCAACAAGTAGCACGCTCTCATTTTTTATCCAATAAAATTGACCATTAAAGTCACCAAACCAGGGGTGAAATATGTAACTCAATTTTTTTTATATTTACCTAGAATCAACATAATATATTTTAAACCATAAAATGACCATTCATTAATTTGGTGAATTGAGTACCAATGTCTATTCCATAAATTTAATAAACTTTACTTATTTAACATTATTAATAACCCATAAATCTATATATATTTATTAAAATAAACTTTACACGATTTTTTCCTAGGCCTTCAAAAAGTCTAGGATCGACTCTATTTAATCCCGATGGACCGTTGATTCATCTCAGCAACCTCGACCACACGACTTTCAATACCTTCTCCAAGCTTGGTGGACTTCCAGCTGTCGACATGTCCAGTAACAACATTGTTGTTGTAATTATTTTCTTCTCCAAGCTTGGTGGTGGACTTCCAAGAGTCAGACATGTCCAATGACAGCATTGTTGTTGTAATTCTTTTCTTTATCTTATGCTCTTAAGATAAAAGAAAACTCTAAAATTTGAATTGAAATTAGAAACGATAAAAGGGTTGAAAGCAGGGGCAGACCTCTTTCGAGATTGGGGGAGCCATGGTCCCCCCAGTAAAAATGTATAAGTAAATTTGTATATATGAATTTTTTGAAATTATAACTTGGTGTTGTGGTATCTTACCTACAAGTAAAATTTGAGTGCTTGAGTTCGATTCTCAGTTCAACCTATTTTTTATTTTTTATTTTTTATTTTTTGCTTGAGTTAGATTTCCGGGATTTCAATTCCCAAATGACCCAAGTTTTCTTTTTATCCTTTTATGGTATTTTTTTTTTTCCAATAATGATTCAAGTTTTTTTTACAATTTAGCCTATTTTTTATTTTTTATTTTTTGCTTGAGTTAGATTTCCGGGTTTTCAATTCCCAAATGACCCAAGTTTTCTTTTTATCCTTTTATGGTATTTTTTTTTTCCAATAATGATTCAAGTTTTTTTTACAATTTAGCCTAGATGCATGATAAACAAAATTATATTTTTCTGAAAATTTAATTTATATGAACTCTTTTGTTGATAATTTTTTCTCCATTTTATCCTCAAATTCATCTAGATTTATTTTTCTTTTAATTCATTAATCGGAATTTTTCATGAACTTTGCATTTAAGCAAGCTTCAAATTCATTAACCATGATAATGTGATTTTGTGTTGAATTATGAGACCAACATTGTACTATAATTACATATGTCAAAAACATAGTTTTACCTTGATATTACAGGTATTAGTGACACATTTGTCTTTTCATTTATTGCATTTTTTTTCTGTTAAACTTGATTGCAACTTTTATATATATATATATATATAAAGTGTTTAAAAATTCATAATTTTAAAGAAAATTTTTGTGTATTTTTTTACCCTTTATTGAATAAAATTATAGTATTACTTAAATTAGTTTTGACATTTTATCAAAAATAAAAATGTCGAGTTTGTTACAAAAAACTTAAACAAAAAACTTAAACAAAAATAATAAATCACTTTATCTTAAGTTAACTTTTGTCATTGTATGAAAAATTCAAAAAAGTATCGAGTTTCCAATTAAAAAAATCTCGGCCCCCCCCTACAAATATCGGCTAGGTCCGCCCCTGCATTCACTACTAGTTTGGAAGTGTTTAATACAGAAAAGCAAGCAAATTGAGCAAGTGTACATAAATTGGAATCTGCTTTGAATTTATCATTATTTTTGGAGTATTTGTTGTTGAAAAGATCACAATCTTTTTTGGTTAATGGAGAAAGTTTATGCATAATGGGTTTAGGCATTTTGTTTTGGACGTTTTCATACCAGAGTTTGATGTGGTCTGAAGCAATGAATTGTGATTCAGAGAACTGAGAAAAAATAAAGCGAGAAAAAGAGAAAGGACTAAGGTGAATGAAAGTGGTAATAACATTGTAATTTTGGTACTTTTGACTGTTTTATGTTTCATAGTTGTTATTTTAATGATAATTGGGGATAATATTGTTATTTTAATTGATATATATCGTATTATCAGATAATAATCAAATCTCATAATTAATTTACTAAATGGGATAAAATTAAGCACAATGTAAAATTTAAAACCCTATTTCCCTCTAGATTTTGTTGTCTTCTTTTCGCTATTCTATTAAATTTAAACCCTATTTCCATCTAAATTGGATGCTTCTTTTTACAATTATCCCCATCATGCAATCCATTTCAGACTTTTTTAAGTATTTTTTGTGCATGCATCTATTGAATTTTATTGTACCACATTGATGATACTAAATGACTATCCACAAAATCAAGTAGAGCAATTGTCCTAAATACTACATCGAAATTGGCACAGCGCGGTGCCTTTCCACTAGTATATATTTATAGAGTAAAATAATTACTGTATATATGTCCAATGTTTGATAAATCTTTGTATCTTCATCAATTTGTATACAATATTGACACCTACGTGCACAAGAAAAACATGGAATTAGCAAACGTGTAATTATACAAAACATAATTATATTATTAATTTAAGGCCTTAGGCAAATAGTAAAGGGAAAAAAACGAAGGAACACAAATTAACTAATTAGTAACGTGGTACACAAAAAAAGAAAGCTAGGGAAACATAATTCTAACACCAAAATAAAATAAAGTAGACAATGAAATTATAGTATATGTTGAGACTTAATATTTTAACCAAACAACTAGGAGTACGTAGAAAATTAGTACTAGTATATGTTGAGACTTAATATTGTTATGAAATATGTAAGGTATACTTATATAATTGTTTTATTGAAACAATTTAATATATAAGTTCAAGTGAATAAAAGAAATAAGGTGAAGATTAAATATAAATTCTAAAAGAAATGAAGGCTTGTAATTGCTATGATGTAAGAGAAACTTGAACTGAATTTTATTTATTTATTTTCTGCTTTACAACTTCATCTCCATGATACTTCATTTATACATATCAATTGAACTTACAAGAATCATCCTAATTAAATAAAGACTCTTCAACATTCTTATTCAAACTTAGGAAATATAAAAGAGACTTTTGAATAAATTTAATAGTTGATAATTCTAGAAATGTGATGGTTCAAATTCAATTTATTCCAACAATGCCTCCCTTAAATTGAATTTGCTCTTGACTCCCAAAGCTGCAATATTTCTTGAGAACATTGGACCTCCAAGTGGTTTTGTAAACACATCCACAAGCTGCTCTTCACTTTAGTAATATTCAAGATTAACTTCTCCTTCATTAACAAGTTCTCTTAAGAAATGAAAACGTAGACGAATGCGTTTTGTTCTTCCATGCAAAATTGGATCCTTTGAGATGGAAATAGTTGAACTATTATCACAATATAATGTTGTTGGATTACTTTGCTTGAATTCCAAACTTTCTAAAATTCCTCTTAACCACATAAATTTGATGTGAAACATATTGCTTAAGGTAATAATGAAATATGGAGGGAATTGCATTTTTCATACCAAACTTTTGATAACTTTATACATTTCATATCATACCTTTCAAAATGACACATTTGATACCAAAATTGACTAACCTTTTTCACATTTGGTTTGGCTGTTAATTTTTGGACAGAAAATGTCACGTGCATGGCACGTCAGTTAAGTAAAAAGGGGGGGGGAACGTAATTATCTAAAAATTGGGCGGGGTATTTGCAATTTTCGCCTCCTTCTTCCTAATCCCATATGGCCGCCGGCTTTCCGTGGCCGTTGGTCGAAATTGGCTGAGGACTTTTGTTCCTCTTGTCGTGGAGAACTCGTACATCTAAAGATCTCTTCAATCCGTTGAGTAATTTGTTCAAATTTTGAGTTTTAATTTTCAAATTGCGTAGGTCAAAATACCCGAATCTTCAATCATTAATTACTCATTCATTACTCAACCAATTTGCTTAATTCTTGAACCAATAGAACCCTATGATCGTGGGCAACATTTCCCATGGGGTAATTGCAATGACAGTTGACGGTGGAGCTCCACCCAAGGGGCTCCACCGTTGACGGCCGCTACAATTACTCCATGGTAAATGTTGCCCACGATCATAGGGTTCTATTGGTTCAAGAATTAAACAAATTGGTTAAGTATTAAAGGAGTAATTAGAGTTTGAAGATTTAGGTTTTAGGGTTTAGTTTTGGGTTTTAGGGAGGAAGGAGGAGGAATAATTGCAATATACCCACCCAATTTTTAGATAATTACATTTCTCCCCCTTTTTTTGACTTAACGGACATGTGCCACGCACATGGCATTTTCCGTCCAAAAATTAACGGCCAAACCAAAAGTGAAAAAGGTTGGTCAATTTTGGTATCAAATATGTCATTTTGAAAGGTAGATATGAAATGTATAAATGTACCAAAAGTTTGGTATAAAAAGTGCAATTCCCTCATGAAATATGCAACTAAGAGTGGAGATTTTTCGGGTACGTATAGAGAAGTTAAATGCTTTGCAAAATCACATTGAAGAGTTACTAAATAAAAAATGATTCTTGCTAGTGTTGGATTATGTGTGGAACGATAATCAAGAGAAGTGGGCATGCAGATAAAAAAACTCTTCAATAGTCGTCACTACACGTCTCAAAAAGGTTGTTAATATCATTGGGAACACTTCCAGCAAATAATCTGACAGATATATCAGTCGGATGATGATTGCTAGTTTTTGTTCAAGGAACGGGCATTCGTACAAGAGCAAGATGAAAATCCAAACTTTGTGAACATAGGAAAACAAATATTCAAGAAATATATTGGTTTACCCTTGGCTGCTAAGGCACTTGAAAGCCTATTTCTAGTAGTTTCTATGTCATCCAAAATTGCATGGAGAATTGAACAACGTCAAACTATGTAAAAGAAAAGAAACAGAAGAAATCCATACTTCAGTTGTTATTTCCATATTGTGAAGTAACAAGAGTTTTTTCATTTTTTTATTTTTACTAGTAAAGTGCACGTGTTTTATACACGACTAACTAATTTGACACAAAGTCTTAGAATTAATTTTCTTGTATAATGTTGCTTTTCTTCATTTTTTGTGAATTGATCAGAAGTACCATTTCACTGCATTATTTTGGTAAACCCCCTTTCTTTAAGTTGTTCTTCTCATCTCCACACCCAATCAACCAAAATAAAATATGAGTACATAATCAATGTTTAATGTTGTGATATTTATTCATTCTTCAGATAAACTAGCTATTGAAGGTGACGATGAGAACATTAATTTTTCCTTTCACCTTTTTGCAGAATTTAACTAGCATGTTTACAAATTTGAGAGAATTCGAAGAAAAAAACCTCGTACCAATAACATAAATTAAGTAAAAACTACAATAGCAAATCCCGAACTATGCATTGTCGATCATGTTGGAGTAATTACTTGTAAGCATGTGCAACTACACTTGTTCGACTATAGAGTTTAGTTTCACATTGTAGAACAAATTAATACATATGTTTTGTTTCATAATTGTTGGATTGATTATAGGTGTGGACAAGGAAATGAACAAATTGTCCAACAGTTCCAATGATATTCAAGTAGTACTAGCTGATGGAGAGCTGCAACAATTCAAAAGCAGTACTAAACTGAAAAAATATTTTCTTTCGCTACAAAATCGAAAAGAGGGTGAAAGAGGTATATGAGAACTTGGATATGGTTAATGTTGAACATGCAAATTTTCATTTACGTGAAATGACTATTCTGAGATAGGATGAGCTTGCTACCGTACGGGAGACGGGCTCCATCTTAAGCTATAGTAATCATATTTTTGGAATAGATGAAGAGAATGAGAAGATAGTTGATATCTTGTTGAACCACGTGAAAATGACATTAAGAAATATATGTCCTTCCCTTAATTGGTGTTGGGGGACTTGGCAAGACAACTCTTGCTCAATTGGTCTTCAAATGATGCGCAAATAGTTGAGCATTTTGAGATGAAATTTTGGGTTTGTGTTTATGATAATTTTGATTTGAAGACATTGCTTAAGGCAATTATGGAATCTGCAACTAAGAGTAGTGATGATTCGGGTATAGAGAGGTTAGATGCATTGAAAAATCGCATTCAAGAGTTGCTAAATAAAAAAAGATTTTTGTTAGTATTGGATGATGTGTGGAACAATAATCAAGATATATGCTTAAAAATGTTATACCATGTGGATCGAAAGACTTTTCAATATTCGTCATCACGTGTCTCAAGAAGGTTGTTGATATCATGGGAATTCTTCTAGCACATGACTTGACAGATATATCAGATGATGATTGTTGGTTATTGTTAAAGGAGCGTGCATCCAAACAAGAGCAAGAGGAAAATTCAAACCTTGTGAAAAGCAAATTGTAAAGAAGTAGAAGTGTAATGGTGTACATTTATCTCATAAGGCACTTGGAAGCCTCTTGCGATTTAAGAGGGAAGAGAATGAATGGCTTCACTTAAAGGAGACTGAACTTTGGAGTTTACCCTCAGAAGAAACTTCAATCTTACCAGCACTAAAATTGAATTATCATAATTTTCCTAGAGTTGAGAGAATGTTTCACTTATTGCGCAATTTTTCTAAATGCAATAGGATTAAGAAACATGGACTAATCCTCTTATGGATGGCATATGGATATATTTCATCTAGTGAACATTAAAGTCATAGGATGTCGTTATGAAGTATGTAAGGAGTTAGTTGTACGATCGCTTTTCCAAGATGTGTGCACGGATGATTAGGGCCATAGTACTCACCTTGCACGATATTATTTATGATCTTGCCCAGTCGATCACAGAGAACAAATTTGTTGCAAAACTACAATCAAATAAAAATAGCAGAAACACCTCAAATAGTAGAATTCGTGAAGTGGAGGTGGATTCTTCTTATTCACGCTTGCCTCTTAGCCTTACAAATTTCCAGCGTTTGAGAACAATAAAAACAATATATTTCTTATATTTAAAATATGTGTCATTTGCAATAGGAAATATGACTCACTTGAGATACGTAAATCTTTTTGTAACAAATATTCGCAATCATTCCAATGACAATATGTTCTGTTTGGAGTCTACAAACTCGAGTTCTTGATGATTATTGAGATCTTAGAAGTTTACCCAAGCATACAAGAAAGCTAAAAATCTTAGTTATATTCTCCATGACAAATGTGTATTGTTAAGTCATATTCTCTCTAATATGGGAAAAATGACTTCACTTAAGAAGTTAAGTCGGTTCGTTGTGGGTAAGGCGAAAGATAGTTGACTTGGTGAGAATGCAATTTTCAGTCTTTAAGGAGAGTTTTATATAGACCATCTCGAGAGAGTAAAAAACCATATTGATGCTGAGAGAGCAAACTTAATAGGGAATCAAAACATTCATGAATTATGTTTAAAGTGACAATCCGAAGAGGCATCTACAAGTCATATTGACTATGAAAAGGTGTTGGAAGCCCTCAAACCACATTCTAGTATGAAACATCTATAAATAATTGGCTTCAAAAGTATGCAATGTACACTTTCGATGAGAAAGTCGACTCTGGAAAATGTAGTTGACATTTGCATTCATAATGGTCGAAACTGCTACCATATTCCTCAACTAGGAGATCTA
The DNA here is from genome assembly GCA_034814905.1 of Penstemon davidsonii. NCBI lineage: Eukaryota > Viridiplantae > Streptophyta > Magnoliopsida > Lamiales > Plantaginaceae > Penstemon > Penstemon davidsonii. Next base: position 28,620,808 of record JAYDYQ010002534.1, read on the forward strand.
CCTCACTTAAATTTCTAGGATTAAGAAAGCCTAAAGTAAATTACATAACAAATGCTGATTCCAAGTCACAAGTTTCCCTTCGCTAGAAAGACTCAGTTTGAGATATTTTATCCATCAGATAGGGCTATCAAGAAAGGAAGTAGGACAAGTATCGTTTCTGTCACTTCAATTTCTGATGGTAGAAGAATGCCCTAATTTTTATTGCCACCTCTCTCCTTTCTTAAGAAGTGGACGCAAGATATTGCAGCATCTTGACTCTAAGCTCATTTTCAAAACTTGACAATGTTTCCTGACTTTATCTTTGTGAAGGCATAAATATTACAAATATATAAAATGAGACGCAACATAGCCTAAGTAATATCGAGCCATGAGAAATGACACAACAAGATGATATGTTCACTATAGGAAGCGTTGCGAGGCTTAAAATCTCTTACAAAATTAGAGACATTTATCTTTGAAAAGTTGACATCAGCGTCGTAAATATATTCGGATGAGGATGATGAAGATTCTTCGCTACAATTTCTTATCCTTCTGCACGAGTTACTAAATCTACAATTCAACAAACTTTATGGAAAAGAACCTAAATTCGAAATAAAATTTCATATATTTACATAATTGTTTACAAAGAATTTATCTATTCATTATCCCATATAAATTACTATATATTCCATTGGAGCTAAATCAGATTTATGTGATTGAAAAGCAACTGCATAAAATAGAACATAGCAAAACAAAATAACCAATAATCATAAATCACCTTTGAAGACTTAATGAAATAACTATTGGGTTTCTAACATAAAGAAATTTTATAAGTAAATTCTATTTCATCCAAAATTACATGGAAAAGTGGACATAAAAATGTCAAACTATTTAAAAAGAAAATAAACCAAACTAAGTCCTTACTTTAGTTGTTATTTTCATGTATATAGCAAGATTTTTTCATTTTTTTAATTTTACTGGAAAAATGCACAGTTTTTTTAATTTTACTAGAAAAATGCACATGTTTTGCACATGACTAACTAATTTTACACGTTGATTGCAAGAACTGTTAACTATGTTATTGCTTTTTTTTTTTTCCAGTTTTTTGAGTTGTTTATAAATTAATGTTCTTGCATAATGTTATTTAAAATTTAAAATTCTTTATAATAGTATCATATATTTTATACTTTTATCATAGATTATATATGTGGTGTGTAATTATTAATACAAAAAATATAGGCATCATTGTATTTAAAATTCAACATAGTTCATATTGACAATTTATTTGTTGTATTAATAGTTTTATACTTTTATACCAATAAAATAGTTTGAATATTATCTTTGTTGAGTTCCATTAATATTTAAGTTTGATCCCCAACTCTTAAATTTTGGATCCTTCCTTGAACATACTATATGTAGATGTATATTTCCAAAATGATTAAACATCCAGGGCCTGTTTGTTTCGCATCTCCAAAAAAATAAATTCGTGTTTGGAAATCGAGACAAACACTATATCTACTTTCTGAAATAAATATTCTCTCAAAAGTCAGACAAACAATAATTTTCTTACATCTAAAAAACCTAGATTTGATTTGACATAAAGTAACTCATCTCATACATAACTTATCTCACATAATAAACATGATTTGACATAAAGTCTTACACATCTTACACCTGCAACCTAAAATCTTCTAAAAATCTACATCCACCTTATTTCCGAAAACACTCTTCCAAAATCCAAACAAACAACATTACACAAAATTGAGATTATTTCACAGACCCCACCACTCTCGCTAACTACTCTTACAAATGCCAAACAAACATGCCCTCAATTGGAAACTAAACACATAAAAATTAAAATGCACATGCGGAGAGAATAGGAAAGAGAGTTGGTCCTGCTTGCACACACTACAAACAATTTAAATTTTAGTGACAAAATATTAAATGACAAAGTGACAAGAATTTAATATTGTCACTAAAATAATGTACATAGACATAGTAATGACAAGAAATGTGAAAAAGTTGTCACTGTTGACATTTAGCGATACTCCAAAGTGACAATTAAAAAGTTGTCACTAAATTATAGTGACAATATTTATTGTCACTAAAAGGGTGTCACTAATTGTCAATAATGACAACTTAAGTTCATACATTTTTCACTAATAACCATTAGTAACAACTTAAAAATATATTTTAGGGTTTTTTGCACTTTGTACCCCCAAAACATAGTAAATAGGCACTTTGCACCCTTAAAATATAGATTTAACACTTTACACCCCCAAAATATGAACAATTAAGCACTTTGCACCCTCTTTTATTTTTCTCAAAAAACCTAGGGACAAAACAGGTAATTCAATTTTTGATATTTGGCACGTTGCACCCCCGAAACATGAGAAATTGGCATTTTACACCCCCGAAATAGAATTAGCACTTAGCACCCTCGAAATTAAGAACAACTCATCAACTTGCACCCCCAAAACATGAGAAATGGATACTTTGAACCCCCTAAACACAAAATTAGCACTTAACACCTCAATTTAGGAAAAACTCAATAACCAGCCCCCTTCGTTTTTTTTTGGCAATGTTGACCACCAGAGGCAAAAAACCTAGGGGCAAAATAGGTAATTCATTTTCTTTTTTCCTTAAATTTGAAAGATACGATTATGAATACTAGAATACTCATTTCTCTCTCCATCTTAAAATTTATTTTTGTGATATGATTCAGTCAATTTTATGTATTAACATTCTAGAAACTTTTCGAATTCTTTTGGATATTTTGAGGACATTTGAAAAATTGGTAATTAAATAAATATGTTAAAATAGATTTGCAGATGAATATTCTAGATTTCATAATCGTATTTAGCAAATTTTAAGAAAAAAATAAATGAATTACCTATTTTGCTCCTAGGTTTTTTTGACCCCGGTGCTCAATTTTGCCGAAAAAAATGAGGGGTGCTTGTTGTTGATTTTTTCTTAATTTGAGGTGCTAAGTGCTAATTTTGTGTTTAGGGGTTCAAAATGTCCATTTATCGTGCATTTCTCGTGTTTCGGGGGTGCAAGTTGCCGAATTGTTCTTAAGTCGAGGGTGCTAAGTGCTAATTCTATTTCGCGGGTGTAAAATGCTCATTTCTCATGTTTCGGGGTTCAAAGTGCCAAAGATCCAAAAATGAATTACCTATTTTGTCCCTAGGTTTTTTGAGGAAAATAAAAGAGGGTGTAAAGTGCTGAATTGTTCATATTTCGGGGGTGCAAAGTGCTAAATTTATGTTTCGAGGGAGCAAATGCCTATTTTCCATATTTTAGGGGTACAAAGTGCAAAAAACCAATTTTATAACTATTTCACCTGTCACAATTGTTATTGTGATAAAACTAATATGATTATCACTAAATACATGCAGATAATGACAATTTCAACAATGTCACTTAATATTTTGTCATTAAAATTCATTTTTCTTGTAGTAGTAGTAGTGACACACCCCAAAACCACCAGCATTTGATACTATTACTAATTTTATAAGGTTCCAATAAACACCCTCATTTGATACTATTACTAATTTCATCGTTCGGAACATTGCTAGTTCAATTGTTTTTGCATCAATCAAACAAGACACATTCTCCGATGCTACCGCTGCCGAAACTTGTGCAATTAAAGAAGCTATGCTCATCATCAATCCAGCTCGTTGCATGTTTTCTATTTTCGAAAGTGACTCAATCAATGCCATTCTTATGATTACCACTCCTACTCCTATCTTCGAATGGTCAAGCAAAACTGACGCCCTCTTTGCTCGTCAAATCCTTGGTTTTTGGCCCAAATGAAAAATCAAGAAAGTCCCAAGACTTGGAAACAAGGCCGCCCATAACTTAGCAAAATGGGGAAAATCTTGTAATTGGAATGGTTGTGTTCCACTTTCCCTCATTCCCCCCATTGTTTTTTGTGATTCCGGTAGCCCAAAAACAACTGTAACTATTGACTTTGATCCGTTTTATGATTAAGTTTTATTTGCCAAAAAAAAAAAAACACCCTCATAGGACAAGGACAACCATAGAAGTTCCAATTCCCCGTTTTGTATAATCTTATGCCTAATGAAGCAAGCTTGATACATGTTTAGTTGTTTACCATCCATCATCCCCATCCTATATTTAATTATATGCCACCTATTTACATGGTTGGACCTAGTCGCATTTCATTGAGAATCGAGATTTAGACACTAATTTTATTTTACTTTATTTTATTTTTGCAGTAGCAAAACTACTAACATTGTTAAACAAATAAATAGTAACAAATACAAATTATGAATTAATAGAGAATTCCAACAAAGCAAACTCATTGAACTAGCTTGCGTCAAGAAATTACATATTTTTCTTAAAAAAAACAAAGCCTGTCTTCGTCCACACTCCACACTAAATACATGTCATATTCTTGAAATATTGTTGTATTTTGTTACAGTCATACAGACATTAAAATTAACATCTGAAAACCATTGAAAATATCAGGGAACATTTTCACAAAAATAAATTTAACAAACAAGAAATTACTTGGTTACAAAAATGGTGGACCCAAATTTAAACCCAATCACTACATATGTTAAATCAGCCACAGTTCTTGCTAAAAATTAAATATCTACTTGAAATATTCTCACACAATGGTCATCTCCACAAGATGCAAGCTCCATGCTCGTCGAATCTTCTTCACTCTTCTTCGCCTTTCTCCACTTCAACCGATGAACAGCAGACACATGACACAAAAACGGATCAAACCGAACAAATGGAGACGCATTTGGCTCTACGGTAGAGCTTTTATTTTCGATTTTCGTATTGTAAAGACTCCATAATTCTATGAGTCCACTTTCCATTCCCACTGCTAAAAGCCCACTATTCTTCTGCCTGTCAATGCCTAGCCAAGATAGAGCAGTCACACTACTCTTGAACGTTGGCAGAGTCGTGAGTAGCTTTACAGATGACTCATTCTCGACTTCCCAGATCTTTACGGTTTTATCCCTCGATCCAGTAGCAAATTCATGGCCAAAAGGGTTCCAAGAACACGTCCATATTATTCTTTTATGTGCTTCTTGCTTGATAACTAGCTTGTGACTAATTTCATCTTGTCCTGGCATGTCAAAAAGACGGTATCAAATTAGTAATCGATTAGCTAGTACCTTCTACTTCATATAATTACATATACACTACACCTCTCCAAGTAATATGGGTATTTTTCATCCTCTAAAAAACGGGTCAAATTCAAGGTCTCAACACTGATCGAGGGTAAAATAAGTTGAAATTTGGTGATGACATCACCTCTACTGTAATTGAGACTAAATGGATGGGGTATTTTAATGTGAAAGTTTGGTAATCATTGAAACTTTGAGGTGTTTCTGCAATTTTACTTAACCTTAGGCAGCTAGGTGGTGTTTAGGTAACTATCCTTATAATCAACGGCAAAATTGTCTTTTTTGGTACCTTACAATAGCACGATTTGCAATTTTGGTACTGAGGCATATCGAATTGCACATTTCATACCATAATTTAACAGACAATTGCACATTTCATACCACCATATATTATTCATACAAAAGTGATCGCGTGCGTCACACGTGGCCATTAACTCGGCATTTTGGAGGGAAAAGTTACGTTTTTCTGGTGGTACATAGAATTCACAATTTTTATGGAGCTTTGTTTGACAAGAAAATAAAAACTTATCTTAAGCATAAACAACATGTGAGACCAGAAAATGCGGAGTTAACAGACACATGCGACACACGTGGCCAATTTTGTTCAATATCGGTGCCATAGTTGCAAATCAACCTATTGTATAGTACTAAAAAAGAAACTTTGCCTATAATAAATTATAGTAACAGAGTAAAAGAAAATTGGAGGGAATTTTCATCGTACCAGAGTGCTTAATTGCGAAGACAGAAAAATGACGGTCTCTTGAGACAGCCAAAAGGAAAGTGTTGTCATGAGAGAACTCTAACTGTGTCACTGTTAAGCTGTGAGAATGCAATCGGCCTACAGACTTCCATGAGCCGACTAGCCATAGCCATATTTCTGCCACGGATGCCGACTGTGCCTGTCAGATTTAAAAATTGTTTAACTTCTGTTTCATTAAACATAGTACACTGCCCCTTAATGAAATAATGCAATAATGTATCTACCATTCTATGATTTATTCATATAAAACTCAGATTCTGGTAGAAAGAACTTCGACTTGTTCAAATAACATATGAAAGGGGCAAACTCCTAAAGACAGGTCTTATATACATCATCTATTAATCTTTATCACATTATGAATAAGAAAGACCTGAAAATACCTTGCAGGATGAAGCAACTAGCTTCCCTTCATGGTCACAACATACAGAAAAGAGTTCATTCCCGTGACCATAAAGCTTGTGCGACTCTGGCCATAGTGTATGCCATGACAGTTGCTCCTCAATAGGTGGTTCGGTCAATTCAACTGGAACTGCCTCTGGTATAGTTTCAAAGGTATCGAGCCCTTCATTATTATTTCTTTCATTCGACTCAGGTGATGCTGCTGCAGGAGGAAAAAAAATCATATTTTTTGCACTACTAATTACTCAATATACATACACGCATATATGGTTAAATTACACAAACTACCCCCTTATATATGGTCAAATTACAGGGAGGTCCCTCATGTTTGAAAAATTACACAAACTACTCCTAACAGGTTTTAATGACGTCATTAAAAAAATGATTTTTCCAAAATACCCATGGTTGTTGACGTTTACAGAAATACCACTGTATCATATATCGTAACACAAACCTTCGGGGGTTAATTGTCATAGACTTTCTATTATAAGTGTATCTTTGTCAGGTGACGCTGCAGGAGGAAAAAAGTTTCATATTTTTTGCACTACTAATTACTCAATTTACATACACGCATATATGGGTAAATTACACAAACTACGCCCTTATATATGGTCAAATTACAGGGAGGTCCCTCATGTTTGAAAATTTACACAAACTACTCCTAACCGGTTCTGATGATGTCATTAAAAAAATGATTTTTCCAAAATACCCACAGTTGATGACGTTTACGGAAATACCACTGTATCATATATATAGTAACACAAACCTTAGGGGGTTAATTGTCATAGACTTTCTAATATAAGTGTATCTTAGCAAGTATTGTGTAGTTGGAGGTGTGTCAAAATAACAAAAGGTTAAATTATTATAAACAAAAAAACGCAATTTACGTACTTTCAACCAAACAGTCACTTAGGGGTAGCTTGTGTTATTTTCCAAACATGTGCTATCCCTATTATTTTACCATACCTCAAGGGTGGTTTGTAATTAACCCATATATAAGCATGTAAAGTCTATGATAGAATCGAAACTCTTAAAAAAAAAATAATATATCAAGGTCACCTTGAGCATATATAGGCTTCTGTGATAGACCTAGAGCAGACATATTCGCACCAAGAATTTGCACATTTACAGGAAGTTCATCAGCTAAACCAGATTTATTCAAAGTGGCATGATTCAATGTCTTCAAAAAGGATAAAGGAGCTTCAAATACTCTAGCAACTTTCTCCTCAGCCCCACTTACAAAACGGTGGTTCCCCTTTCCTTTGATTATCGTCACACAATTAATATCATGGCCGTGAACTTGAGGTCGTGCAATCTCATGCCAAGCCTCTCTATCTTCTAAAGAAGATTCATTACACCATGGAGAAAATATTCTAGTTGTCTGCAAAAGAAGAAGAAAGCTGAAAATCTAATGCTTTCAAAAGAGCCAACAGAAATTTTGTGTTGCAAATAAGTTGTGCAGATAATTGAAACAAAACGAAATTGAAATTATGACCTTAATAAGATATATACTACATTTGTTCCAAATATTTTACTCTTATTTATTTTAATGAATGATCACCCGTTAGTTAGAGAGGAGAGACATGTAATATGTATTACTTCTAACAGCCCCCTCACGTGTAGGCCATGCTCATTATATTTGAAATGTTTTATTCAAAACTATCCTCACGTAAAATAATGATATGACGCCACTAATTCTCAGCAACTACTTTTAAGAGCACAAATATAAAGACATCCAACAAATTTATTTTTTAAATTTTTATTTAAAACTCTCCTCATACCAAGGAGCAAAATTAGTTTGGGGGGGAGGGGGGCACATAAGGTGCATCACATCTAACCTGATCATGACTAACTGACAAAAGATATTCTCCACCTCTACCCCATGAAATATCCGACACCGCCGCAAAATGTCCAGAAGGAACTTTCTGTGTTTTCCAATCATCAAAATCAATGCCAACATTTCTCCAAAGATGAAAAGATCCACCATACCCATGAGCTAAAATTGAGTCACCATTTGGGCTCCAATGACCACCATAAAACCCCAAAGCACAATGACTTAATTCCCCAACAGTAACCACATTCATCCAAATACCACTCGTCTTCTCCGGTTGCCATATCATCATTGTCTTGTCCATTGATGCAGATAAAATGCTCTGTGGCTGATACCACTGGTCCCCATCAACAGATAAACTTTGAGGAGGCTGCCATTCAACCGAGTACACCCAATCCTCGTGCCCAATAAGAAGGGATTCCAATGATATTTGATAAGAAAACGAGCCTGCCGAAAATATCGGGCCTTTAATGTAAGAAGCTAGGCTCGTTTCATCATTAGAAACCGAGTCATGTAAAACCATCTTCCATATTCGTATCCCTTTATCTTGAGATGAACTTACTAGAAGAAGACTAGAAGTTTCATTACTTGCATATATAGGAAACGAGAAATCCAGACTACGAATCCAATCAGTGTGCCCTTTTAGTTCACAGGCACGAGCAAACTGGAGAAAAGAATGTTAGTTTAGCAAAGTACTACTAGAAAAAGAAGGTGAAATCAGCTAATGGATCAGAATATACATACTTTTCCTCTTCTTTCACCGATGTAGATATGAATCTTGTTATCTAATCCACCCATCGCTAAGGCTAGGTGACCGTAGTTTCCAGGCAACTCCACAAGCGAAAGTGTGACCATAGGTTTTCTACCAACAAAGATGGAGTCCAAACATGATAATTTGCATTCACCTATGACATTCAAATGAATAGCTATTATACATACACCTTAGGTTCAATTTAAAGCTACCGAAAAGAATAGATAAATTAGGGAGGTGGATCAATGTTTATATTTATTTCAAAACCTCTAGCTCGTCTTTGAAAAGAATAATGTCATTTCATCATAACAACAATATGAATCCATTTTAATAGTCATCGTAAATTACATTTTGCCACCCCCCCCCCCAAAAAAAAATAGTAGTTGCACCTCTCCAACTTTTTCTTGCATCACTTTACAACCCCCCCACCCCCCAACTCTCTCTTGTGCACAAAGCGGCCATGTCAATGAAAACAGGGGAAATAAGAAAATTTTGTCCATGATTTTTTCAAATTGTGGAGTAGGAACATGAAATGAATTATGTTATTTTGAAGATAGTATAATGATTTAAATAAAGTCGACATTGATCACAACAATCAGTGAGTAAATAAGCATATCAAAATTTATTAAGTGGTGTCATAAAGTTTTTAGAATATTCTTGGTGTAATCTTATTATGTCTTATATGAAGTAATACTGGATTCAAGTCCTTGATATCATTAACAATGTAGAAAATTGTACTACTTTATTCAAATAAGAACATTAACCATACATATAGCTGAATTATGACAACAAATGAGTTACTCGTGCATATGTGATGGTTGAAGGGTGTGGAGTGATGCACTAGCATGTGCACCGACAATAGTTGCAGGGGATAAATTGGAATTTTGTATTATGGTAAATTTTAACAGAAACAAGATTTTTTTATGATGGAACTTTACTAGAAATAAGAAAACAACTACCTGCATCCTATCTATTATGGTAAATTTTGTATCTATAAGCATTAGCCAAGCAGAAAAGCTATAATAATTCAAAACAAAAAAAATAAACAATGAGAACTGAAGAAAATGGATTTTGATATTTCATGTGTAGGCAAGAGAGTTGGTATTGATAACGCTGCAGTTAAAATGCCAAACAAATTCAAATTGAATAAGCATGATCACAAAATTAATCAAATCCAAGAAACTCACCCCCGGAGCTGGATGGAAGGATTACTTCCCACACATTAACTGCTCCATCAGATGAGGTGGATACAAACATAGCATCTGAATGAGACACTATAATTGCTGATATGCATGTAACACCTTTCTTATGTGGTTCTGGAACTTGTAAAACATTCCTCCACTAAAGAAAAGAAAAAAAATGATTATCAGCTCACAGAAGATAGCAGAAGTAAAATATCTAGTCAATTATTTGTTCAAAATCAATAATAAATCAAGACATAAATAATGCATTATGTTGACAATACATGTATCAAATTTACAAAATCGAAAACAAAAAACAAAAAGGATGTCTAGAAATTCAGTTTTGTTAGAGAGTTAAGGGATGAGTAGCTCCAAAAATATTTCTCTTACTCATTCTTTCCAAACTCAGCCTTGTGAATTATTATTGAGGGATGAACTGATGCAATTCCTCTTGACACACAATTAGTCATCACATGTTCAAATAACTGCTTTAAAGAACGTATTTGGAACCCAAAAACTTAGTTTCTATGAAATGATAACAATCGGACAAACTTCACTCACCTCACCATTTAGGCGCTGTTTGTTTTCAAGTGAAAATAGGAAAAAAGGGTAAAATGATGGGAAAAACTTTCAAATGTTTATTTGGGAAAAATTATTTTTTTAGAATGATGTTAGACAATAACAGCTGTAGGAAAACTTTATCTTCCATAATAAAGATCCCTAAGAAATTGTTTTCCACAATTATTTTTCAGTCTCCCCAATTTTCTAAGAAATTGTTTTCTTACAGTTCAACCATTTCACAACCAAGCCCTTTTTAAAATTATCAATCTTTCACATTCATCTGCAAAGGGGCTTTATCCTTCTGCCACTGCTCAATATTATACATTCTGAGTTTCTATGTAAACAAAAATTGTTTGCATATAAGAAACTAATCTAGGATATCTATCTTCAAGAGAAGCATATCAGCAGTGAAGCTTCTTTTGCGACTATTAACCATAAGATCTAGGTAAGCTAAATAAGCAAAATACTTCCATGGGTTGAATTTTATCGTATATACACATCAAATTCTCTCATAATCAACCACTGATCACTCCATGACATTTTAGACTAAACCATCCATGAATTTTGTTCATCACTTCCAAGTTTAATTGCATCTGGATTCAGAAACACATGATAAACAAAAAAACAAGTACTTGGTCATGACCACCATATGGTGAGAGAGAGAGATTGAGAAAGAGAGTAGAAAGTCACCTTCTTATCAACAAGAGAAAATTCCCACAAGAAAATAGCTCCATCAGCATCTCCAGATAGCAAGTAATGCCTTTCCAAATTCTTAGCTGTATACAAAAACTTCTATGTTTATCGAACATACATGCAACAGATATCAAAGGAAGTTCAAAATTTCAAATCTGAACCAAGCAAATAAAAGGTTTCAGTAGCATAATTGAGTTAAAAATTGAACCTTTAAATGCAAACTTGTTGCTGGGCAACCAATGGGTGCAATTCACATATGCCTTGTGCCCCGGAAGTGTAGTTATAATTTGTGCAGTCTATCCAAGAACAAAAAAGAAACCAAGATACACCAAAACCATTGATGAGTATTCAAGAAAGGGTAGTTAAAAAGAAAAAGAAGACTAAATACCTTGGGACAGAAAATGGCAACAGCATTTTGGGCACCAAAAGAGACCAAATCACAAGCACCCCATGAAACGTTGTTCACTATTCTGTTGCAACCTGCTCCTATGAACACTCTCTCCACTCTCGATTGCATTCCTACACCATTAGAAGCCATGGAATTAATGGTTTTTATTCCTCAGGTGAAAGAGGCTATTATTGTTATTTTAAATTGATGCAATTGAAAAATAGCCATTAGTTTTAATATCAAATATAAGGTAATATACTTTGTGATTACATTTTTGAAGTCTTTATAAACATTTGACATGTACTTCATCTGTCCCATTATTTTTACTCAAGTTTGTTATTTATGGAGTCTTCCTACAAATTTTACTAGCAATTTCTCATCCCAATAAAATAAATTAACAATAACAAGTAAAAAACAACCAAATACAAAGAACAAACAACTACAGAGAGAGAAATTTTATGAAGGAACTAGAAGGTGCCGTACTGTGCTTAGTTACTTCAAGCAATATCTTTTGCTCATATACATACATATGCAATTGGTTCAAAAACAAAAATAAAAACTTTATTTACATCAATTAATCTCTAAAATATAATACAGCAACCATTTCTCATAAAAAATTACCCGCCGTACCTTTGCCAGGAGAGTCAAGGAGCCGGTGATTGAAGTAAGAGAGGAGGCGAGCAGCGCAGCTAGGGTTTCGTCGGAGGAAGATGTCGGCTGAGACTGACTGAGAACAGAGAGCACGGCGGCCGTTGGTGTGCGTGCACCGTCGGCCGAAGAGAGAGGCGGAGGGAAGGGGGGCGCTGAATGTTTGAGGGGTTTCTATTTTTTGAAACTGAAAAAGGTTGACTGTAAATTGTATTAGGCAAATTAAAAAAAATGGTTATGTATCTTTGCAATTTCTTCAAAAATAGTTCAATAACTATATTTAATAAATATTTTGTCAGACCCAATTTTAATTTAAGTCTTATGTAAAATAAATTTTGTCCCCTATAGGTTTAATTTACGTTCTACAATTACAAATTTTATCCTATTACCTGATAAAGTTTCTAATTGAAGGAAGGAAATTAAAACTAATTAAAAGTTAAAAGGATGAAATTTATAATTGCAGGACGAAACTGAAACTTACTGTAAGTTAGATGATGAAATTTGTTATGCATAGTGCTAAAAATGAAATTGAGTGAAAGTTAAAGTACTAAATGTCTGTTCAGTATAATTATATGACTATTTTTTTAATGAATCCCAAATTTAGAGGACTATTTTTAATAAAATTGCCAATTTTATTCAAATGTAACATTTTTTTTTTTTTTTTTGAGAAAAGCACATCAATTCAACATTAATAAGAATCAGCAATTACAAGAGTTCTAAAAACATCCAAATCTATTGATTGATCATCAACTAGTCTACTAGCACTCTTTGCTAAAAAATTAGCAACTTTGTTTCCCTCCCTTCAAATATGGCAGACTTTTATTTGAAGGAAGACAACGAAACACCTAAACGCTTTATGTCTTCAACGATTGGACCGAAATCATGCAGTGAGGGGGAAGGTTCCGCAATAGTATCAGTTAGATTCCGACAGTCACCTTCAAGTATGATGTCAGTCCATCCTTGTTGTTGCACCAGTTCCATTGCTCGTTTTGCTGCAAGTGCTTCTGCTAAAATCGCTGTAGAAATCCCTTCTTTTTTCTCCGCAAACCAGCCTAGACAATTCCCATTTAAGTCTCTCGCAATCCCCCCTATTCCTGAGATGTTTCTTGGTCCCGAATGTGCAGCATCAAAGTTAATCTTTACTATGTGATTTTGTGGCGGAGACCAACGGGTTGATTGCCGTTCTCTGTTTTGCTCAAGAGCTGCCCCTGAATGAACAGTTCCATAGTTTTGAAAAAAGCTCTTTGCAAAATCCACAGCTTCAGGGCCTACTTTGCCTTCTTTGCCCCATGTTATTTGGTTTCGATTCCACCAAATAATCCAACAACTGATTATGAACAGCCCCAATTTGTTATTGTCAATTTTCGATTTTACCTCATCAAGCCAGCTAGCTGCATTGGTTGCATTTGAATTGTAGATATGGAGAGGGAAATCTGAAATTGCCCAAAATTGTCTAGCATAGGAACAATGCAAGAATGTATGGATCAAGTTCTCTTCTTCGATCTTACAAACTGGGCATAGTATATCCATGATCGGAATTCCTCTTCTTGATAGGGCCATTCGAGTAGGTAAATCGTTATGACAAAGCCTCCACAAAAATATCTTTACCTTCGGCGGCACTAGGAGTGACCAAATCCATTTCCAATCCTTTTGTGATGCTGTGCTTGTTGATTCTTGTTCGGCCATTTGTAACGCAAGGTGGTAAGCACTTCTCACGCTGAATTGTCCATTGTTCGTATAGTGCCAGATTTGTTTATCCTGATTAAGTCTGCTGCCGAGTGGGATTGAAAGAATAAAAGTTGCTTCTTCTGGCCAAAATATTGATTCAATCAAATCCTTGTTCCAAATTCTTAAATCCTCATCGATCAGTGAAGAAACCTTGGTACTTTGCATTAATGGATTTTGTGGGCTGGATATTTTGAACGTGGTGGGTCTTGGTATCCACGGATCTTTCCATATATCAATGTTCTCCCCGTTTCCTACTCTCCATCTAAGACCTGCCGCCACAAGGTTCTTGGAACCCCAAATGCTTCTCCACGTGAAAGACGGTCTAGATCCGAGTTGCGCATCAAGGAAATCTTCATTCGGGAAGTACTTGGCCTTCAAGATTCTGGTCAATAAATTTCCAGGTTTGCTAATGATTCTCCATGCTTGCTTGGCTAGTAGGGCGGTATTAAAAGCCTCTAAATTTCGAAAACCAAGTCCCCCAATTTTCTTACTTTTGCAAAGTGTTTTCCAATTGACCCAGTGAGTTTTTCTTTCACCCCTATCATTCCACCAGAAACCCGAGATCATTGATTCAAGTTCCCTAATGAATGTTTTTGGTAGTTTGAAGCAGCTCATTACGTAGGAGGGTATTGCTTGGATTACCGCTTTGATGAGTACTTCATTTCCGGCCCTTGAGAGTAGTTTTTCATTCCACCCTTGAATGCGGTTCCAAAATCTTTCTCTTATAAAGTCAAAGACTTTCTTCTTTGACCTTCCAATCACAAGTGGCAGTCCTAAATATTTTTCGTGACTTTCCTCCACTCTGATCGGTAAAACTGATTGGACCCTCATAATGTCTTCGGGCTTTGTGTGTCGGCTGAATACAATGCTTGACTTTTGGAAATTTATGTCTTGACCCGAAGCTTTGCCGTACAAATCAAGTATTTTCTTTATGCACAGTGCTTCTCCCGTATTTGCTTGACAGAGTACAAGCGTGTCATCGGCAAAAAGAAGGTGTGAGACCCTGGGAGCACCTGTACAAATTTTCACCCCACTTATGTTTCCTCTCTCTTCCTCCATAGCGATCAAAGAACTAAGAGCCTCTGCACAAAACAAGAAAAGAAAAGGTGATAGGGGATCTCCTTGTCGGATACCCCTTTCAGGCACGATATACCCAATTTGATTTCCATTTAGCACACATGAATAAGTCACAGAGGATATGCACAACATGATCAACTCTACAAAGTGAATATCAAACCCAAGTTTAATCATAACCGCTCTAAGAAAGGGCCACTCTACTTTATCGTAAGCTTTGCACATATCTAATTTAATAGCCATTTGACTAATATCACTTCGCTTACTGTGTCTCATATATTCAGCAATCTCATATGCAACCAAAACATTGTCAGTAATTTGTCTAGATGGAACGAAAGCTGATTGAAACTCAGAAATAACAGAATCCATGATTGGTTTAAGCCTATTAACAACTGTCTTTGAAGCAATTTTGTAAATTACATTACAGAGACTTATGGGCCGAAATTGGGTCATTGAATCAGGATTTTCTACTTTTGGGATTAGGACTATGTGGGTGTAGTTACATTTTGGGTTGAGCAATCTGTTATTAAGAAAATTTAGCACACACTCAATGATATCAGGACCAATATGCTTCCAAGATTTTTGAAAAAATAAAGCAGATAAGCCGTCCGGTCCGGGGGATTTAAGGGGATGCATATTCTTAATGGCAATGGTTACCTCTTTAGCAGTGTACTGTCGGAGCAAAGATTGGTTCGCTTGTTGATCCACTTTCACCCTCACAGACTCCAGAGCCGTTGAGATCACCTCGTCAGAAGGTCTAGCTGAGGTGAAGAGGTTTTGGAAGTAATCAATCACTGTAGTTTCAATTTCTGATTCTGATTCACACCAAACCCCCTCAGCGTTCTTTATGTCCAGAATTTCATTTCTTTCCTTTCGTCCCGTTGCTCTAGCATGAAAGAAACTCGTATTCCTATCCCCGTCTTTAAGCCAATGTGCTTTCGCCCTTTGTTCCCACATCATATTCTCCTTATCCAATAAGAGCTCTAATTCACGGCTGACATCCTTCTCTTTTTGTTTCGAAGCAGGTGTAATTCTCCCAGTTCTAAGAGTGTGGAGATCTTTTTTCAATTTACAAATCTGCTTATTAACATTTCCAAAAGAGCTCTTGCTCCAATTCAAAAGGCCCAACCTGCAGTTATCCAACTTGTCCCAAACTGAGTTTCCGTTAGCCAAATTAATGTTTCCCGTCCAGCTGTCCTTAATCACACGCTCACATTCCTCGGATGTAAACCACATTTCTTCAAATCGAAAGTTATTTCTTCTATTACCTCCTTGCAAGATTCTCGCCGTAGTTGAGAAACTAATATGTAAAGGTAGATGATCTGAATTCCTTGAAGCCATGTGTCGTATTTGTGGGAAGAGAATTTTTGTCTCCATAATTTGTTCGCACAAGCCCTATCTAGGCGTTCCCACTTGGTATTGGGGTATTCCCTACGGCTGCACCATGTGTATGGATAACCCTCGAATCCTAAATCACTAAATCCTGTATCTCTTAAGCACTCTTGAAAGTCCCTTAACTGCCAAACTGGTTTTTTTGTACCCCCATCCTTTTCCGAATGTGATGTCATAGCGTTGAAATCCCCCGTGCATAGCCACGGTTTTGCCGAAACCAAAGCTAAAGTACACAGTAAGTCAAACGAACTTTTACGTTTATGTGGGTCTGGGTCTCCATAAAATCCCGTGAATCTCCAGCCCTCGGGATCGTTATCATTGTTGCCATAGACAAGTACATCTATATGGTTTACTGACATACTTTGAAGAAGAACATTGACAGGTTTTTTCCAAAGAAGCGCAAGTCCACCCGATTTTCCTCTAACTTCGACTGATACACCGAAAAGATCAAATTTTGTTTTTAGAGCTTCAATCTTCCTCTCATTCAATTTTGTTTCCATGAGGAAGATTAATTGGGGATTCGTCTCGCGGATATGTTCCCCGAGTGTGCGAACTGTCCAAGGGTTCCCCAACCCTTGGCAGTTCCAACTAAGGCAACTCATTGTTGTCGGCGGGGCTGCTCCGCAACCTCCGTCGTTGGATAACTAATGGTAGCTTTCTTTCCTGGTCTAATATCACCTTCAATATCACGCTCGATACTCAAAGCTCTCGATCTCTTGTCGATTCTCTCTTGACAAAGATTTGGTGCCGAAATTCCTTTTCCTTTCCATTGGGTTTTGCTAGGATGCTCATTGTGGGTGATGGGAACGTTAAATAGTATTTCCGGGCTTTCGGTTTTTGGTATGAGGAGTGGTTGTTGATGGGCGCATTGGTCTGCGGCTGTAATTTGTGTTTGGAGTTTTCCAGTAAGATTGATATTTGGGAGACGATTAACAGGGGGTTTGATATTTTGAATTGGGATTTTTGGTTCGATTGAATAAGAGGAAACGAATTTGCGGTTCGAAGGAATGTCATCGTTGGCTTCTTTCCTAAGTGGTGGGCGATTTGTATCTCCGGTGTTGGTTTCGGTGGTGTATGTGTGTACCTGTTTGTGCAAGTTAATGGGATTGTTAATGGCTTCTATTTTCGTGATCTGTTCAAGATTTGTGTGTGCAGCTGGGTGGGTCATATGGTTATTGGGCTGGACTATGTTTTTCTTTTGGGCTATGTTAATTTGTTTCAAGGTTTTTGGGTCATTATTAGTTGATGAGTGGGCAGACATAATTGGGTCGCTATTAAGAAGAGGTTGGGCAGGGTTATTATTGGGCTCAAGGTGTTGGCCCAATTTTGATTTAGACAGGGTTTTGTTTTGGTTAGATGGATAATCTGACTTGGATATTAATTTTTTTAGGATTGTTAGTGGGATAAGTGGCGAATTAAGTGTTGAGCAGTTGAGGTTAGTTGCGTGGATGAGGGAGCTGGTTTCGTGCAGAGACGTTGGTGGGGTGAGTGGCTTATCACTTCCGATTGTTGTGGTAGGTTTGTTAGGGGTAGTTTGGGAAAGTTCATTATTGTTTAAAGAAACTTCCGGTAGTTTCATGCCGGAGCTGCTCTCCGATCTTCTTGCCGGGGGAATATAGGGACCAAACAAATCCTTACCTGTTAGTTTTTTCTTGTTCGACACAAATTCCGGCGTTGCTTGACGTTGAGAGGAGCTGTTCAACACATAAATTCCTTTGTTTGATTGCCATAATGAATTTACTGTCCCTGTATAGATAGGAGCACGGAGCCATGGACCGTAAGCCAAGTTTTCTGGGTTAGGAAGGCTATTTTCCATATACTGAGCTGTGCATGATAAGGAATTATGATCCATTAAACCACATGTATAACAGAAATTAGGAAGGCGTTCGTAACTAAGCTTGATAACTTGTGTGACCCCCTTATCGTTTGTGATATTCATAGCTCTTCGTAGTGGTTTCTTGACATATAAGCTGATTCGAACTCTCACGTTGTCCACTAATCCCATTCCATTCTTATTTGGTTCCAACCTAATGAATCTTCCTATCTTATTTCCTATCAGAGCCGCCACTTCTTTGTTCCTGCTGTTCCAAGGTAGTCCCGAGATTATGACGTTAAATTCAAACCAATCCAAATCCACCTGTGAAGGATTCTGATCTCCTTGAATCATGTTGAGGATAATAAGTTTCCTGTCGAAACACCAAGGGCCCCCTTCCAACGCTCTTTTTCGATCAATTGGGTGTTTGAAGGAGAATATAAGTCTTTCTCCTCCAATTTGTTGAACCTCTACGCCGTTGACAGGACTCCAAATGTTAGACATAGTAGTCTTTAGAGCTTCAAGATTGAAGCCTTTCATTGTCAGAACTCTTCCCACTAGATCCAATTCTCCATTTTCCGACGGATAAGTACACAGTTCTTTCGGTATAACCACACAATCCTCCTCTGTCAGACTCAGGCAGGCCCCCAAATTGGAGATCACCCGGTCCATAGCTGTGAGTGTGAAATTGGATAAATAAGAGAGCCAAACTTTGCTTTCTAGAAACCAAGCCACAAAAAAGAAAAGAAATCTGGTATGTACAGAAAGCTAGAAAAAGGAAAAAAGAAAAAAAGAACAGAACACAACCACCTGACAATTATTTGGTTGAAAAGAGTTAAGGTCAATACTGAGAGTGCAAGCCAGTGATAATTAGACACATGCAAAGCAAATTTATTTCGAAAAAACCCAATAAGCTACCTAAAAATGACAAAGAAAAAACAAAAACTCTCAGGGTGAGAGGGATATAAACTCTCGATGAAGAGAGAGATAAATCTCTCGTGGATAGAGAGAGATTAACTGTATCAAATGTAACATTATTAAGTGTACTTTTGTTTTTTTTCCTAATTACTCTTATGTGATTAAAAAATTATTTTAATTACACTAAACCTTCGGATAGTTTGAAAAAAATTTCATACGTAAAATCGGTGGTACTTTCAAAATATGAAAGTCGAAAACACAGGAAGTGGAACATATATAACTACTTAAGTAGTAATTAATTAGTGGTTTAATATTTGAAATTGAATAAATATTAAGTCAAAAATATGACTATATTTTCCAAAATATGAAAGAATTTATTGTACTGGTAATATTGTTAAAAATTATTGATCTAAAAATTGTTATTAAAAGCAACACATTTAGAAATTACCAAAAAGACATGAAAATTTACACATAACCCCCACTGACCTGAATAACCTGCCCATTTACCCACTGACCCGCGTCACTAGCCAAAATCCCGACCACTGGAGCCACATCCTCCGTCTCCCCCAGCCGCCCCATCGGGCACTCCTCGATCGTCCTATTGACCTCATCTTCGGTCTTCCCCGCGTAGAACATCTCCTTAGCCACGAGCCCCGGTGCCACCGCAATCGATGCTATCCTGCCAATGTCTTCACCATAGCCTCCACAACCATCGTATATGCCGAGTGATAACGCCGTGAAAACGTCGTTATTACCTATCTCTTTAAGCCCAAAATGTCTTGTTTTGATCCGAGTTTCTGTTTGTCTCCGCGTGTTTTCGTGTCTTTTGTGCTTTTGGCCCCTTCGTTTGGCCTTTGTTCGGTTTTTGTGTTTTTGTTCGTGTTTTGATCACTTTCTCCGTGGTTTGTAGGTATTGACATCTTCGAGTGATTCGGAGTTGCGTATCAATGATGCGAGTCGTTCTACCCACCCCGCGAGTCAAGCTTGAGCTTCAAAGGAAATAGAACCCGAAGCAAATTTTACAAGAATGAAGATAGCTACTCACTCAAGCATGCACAACTTTATCATGGCCGATCCAAATAGGCTGAATTTTGGATATGTTATAGATGAGTGAGTTAGCTACGCTACGGACTTTACAGATCTGCATTCGGAGTTCGGAATCAAAAGATATGCTGCTCGGAAGGAAGTGCGGCAGAGCAGGAAACCTACGGCCTGTTTCTCGCGGCCGCGAGGTTCAGTCTCGCGGCCGCGAGACCCCTGCTACCAGCAGATATTTTATGCGGGAAAGGCAGGGGTTTTTTTGTACAATCCCCCTTTGATCCCACTTGTATTTTTAGACATCTTGGGGGACTTTTTGGCTTTAGTTGCCATTGTTTGGAGGGTAACTTAGGCATTAGGGCTTGTAGTTTTTGCTAGGTTAAGAGGGTCAAGAGGAGTAGAGAATTCATACACACACACCTTGCCTCCCTTTTCCTCTCTAAGACTCCATCAACTCTCTCTTTACTTTTTCTTTCTTTTTCTTGTATTTGAAGACTCCACCAAGGGGGTGAGTTAATCACCACCCTTGGGGAGTGATTAGGTGGTGATTAAAGGGAGGAGAATCCATCTCTCGACTTTATTCCGATTAGGTGATATCTTTCTATTTCCTAGTTGTCTATGATTAGAATATGAATGTTGTTATTTTCTATTTGGAACAAAGGTTGTGGATTTGAATTCTTTGGATTTATATATATTTATGTTATTGTTTGATTAAATGATGTCTTGATGATTAGTATGGTGCTTATATGTGTTCGTTAATCCGATTCCGTCCTTATCGTTCATCTTATGGTTTGACAACCTTTGAGATGAGATTTATTGATTCTTGATTGCTAGACATAGTGATTTTGAGGATTTGATTATGAATTTGGATTGTGATTCGATTTTAGGATAGACATATACCTATGTCGTTTCATATTCGTTTAAGGTTTGAGTTTAATGCATCGATTAGATTTTAATCCACTTAGACATAAATTGGATTAGTTTAACTCGATAGGTTTGTATGCAACTCGGAAGATACATACGAACGTCCTTGAATCCTTGAGTAGCAACACGAGCATAATATATTAATTGTCGAGTCATTGTTATCGTTTGATTAATTATGTTTTGATGTTGGGCTATGTTTGAATTGTTGGATTTATTGTTTTATCGCACTTTTGGCCAATGATTGTAGTAGATTATTGTTTAAGTACTTTGATTTGCCGTAATCATGTAATCGGACTTAATTCTACCTTGAATGCATCCTAGACATAGGACTTTGAAGGTTAGGCGAGTGACGATTTGTGGATTTCTACCTAGGATAGGCATATACCTAGTGTGGTCCGTGTTTGTGTAATGAGTTCGTTCGTGAATGCATCAAATAACTTAGATTCTCTTTATTCGGGGATTTGGGTTAGTCTTAGGTCCCGGGTGACAGCGGTACGCCTTTGAGCCCGCTGAGAGCATCGAGTGACAACGATGTTTGTGATTGATCCGGAGATGGAGAGTTTGGGTAGATTGGTAGAGTTAAGTGAGACCGACATGGAGACTTAACTAATTTAGAACTCACAAACAACAACTAAACCTAGGATTGTTTGCATAGCTAACCTAACAACCGCATGATTTATCTGCTTTAATTGATTGCTTATAAATTCTCCTTACCGCATAATTAACTCCCCAATTTACTTGCTTTCGTAGTTAGATTTACTTTACCGCTCGTAGTTAAATAAAATCACCCTTATCATATATTTGGGTTCGATAATTTTGTGTCAAGCGTTCATAACTGAAATAAGCCGTCGATTGATTCGTTTATTCCCACCTTTTACCCATTCGTGGGGATTCGATACTCGGTATGTACTTATCGTTTTATATTACTTGTAACGACCGTATACTTGCGTAGTTTGCGTATTAGTATTTGGAACGCAACACCGAGTAACCCGGCCTCACCGACATCACCACCGAAGTCGTCTTGCATGTGATCCTCCCCCCTCTGTCGTGCTTAATACTGTACTTTTTTTATATTGCTTTGTTAATCACAAAATTATATACAATGCATGAATCAAAATTTTGATACATTTCGATCAAAACATTGAAAGAATTCTATTTTTAGTCAAATAAAACGTAAGTAAAAATTATTTGTGTTCGATAACTATGAAGTATAATTGCTCAACTTTTTCTCAATTTTCATTGGATGTGAAATTGAATCTAGAATGGAATTGGAAATGCGAATGCAGCAGAAATCTGGACGGACTTTTTTATTTTCTTTGCTCATTGTATGTTATTGATCAATTGTTTAAGTAGAGTTAGAATTCACAAAAGTTAGATATTGTGAAAGCTATGAATTATTTTTCAGTTGTAAATATAGTAGATGAAAAGAATATTGTATTTTGAAATATTATGCATCGTCCAACATGTTAACTTTTATCTTGAAATATATTTCAAAAAATTGTATTTGAAAAAAGTTATTAGAAGTACTTGCCTCCTTTATAAATAGGATTTAATATAACTCCGTGCATAGCACGGGCATATACTAATTTTTTCTTAAAGTACGAAGAAGTTAAGGTTAAAATGATTTTTTTCTTCCTTTTGTTATATTCTTACTTATAATGCACAAATATTTAAAAAAATATAAAATGCAGTGTCGAATACTGTGTGATATGTATTAGACACTCCACTCGACGTGTCGGTAAATCTTATTAAAAAGAAAAATTGAATTCATGTGTCAGATACTTCATTGAGCGTATCTAAAATATTTCATATTCTAAGTTTTGTTAAATCACCACAATTGCTAAGAACAAACCATACTTTATATTATATACAATTACAATACAAAATTATTCATCTATAACATGACATTTTATATATAACATAATAAAACAATGAACATGATGTATAATTAATTAATAGTAAAAGTTATGTAATTGAGTAATTTATTACTTATGAAACTTAACTTGATATATTTCAATATATATAAATATATTATTTTACGTATTTCAATACGCATAAATATATAAATAATATTTTTAGATAAGTATCCATATCATATCGTATCCTGTAAATTTTTAAAAATCCGTATTGTCGTATCCGTATCGTGTCATTTTCGTGTCGCCGTCTCTATGCAATATAAATTCTTACCAAAACCTTGGGGTATGAACGTAATTATACCCATTTGACATTCTGCTTTGAGTTCGGACTTCGGATCAGAATGAGTGAGAAGGCACCACCACATGACGTGTCCTTTTATCATCTATCCACACTCTTGAAGAGTGAAATTATAAAAGCGGTTACTATTATCAATTTTTTCCCTTTTTTTTTTTTTTTCTGTAACATTTATATTCAATCATTTAAACCAACAAGTCCAAACACAAATAATAAAGAAAAACATTTGAACACTGCTCCTATTTTCGAATTAAATACAAAATCCTCTCCGAATCAATATCATCAATTTCCTTCATTAATTAATTTTAATTTTAATTACATAAAAAGACTCAAAATTGAAAAATCTCACAACAGATGGTAATCACAAAATCCAATTTTCAGCCGGCGATTCATTTCGCCGCCTCCACTCTTCGCCGCCGTGGCCATCGCCTTCATTTCCTCCAGAACCGCTTCCTCCTCCCACGCGCTACGGTCTTCCGCCGCCTGACTGTCGAGGTTTCGAATGTGAGAGCATTTTCCACGAACAAACCTCAAGCTGAGATCTCCGCCGTCGTGGAAAAACCGCCTATATGCACCGCGGACGAGCTTCACTATGTCTCCGTCAACAACTCCGACTGGAGACTTGCTCTCTGGCGCTACAAGCCCTTGCCTCAGGTACTGTAATTTGTAGTTTGTTGTATGAATTTATGTTAGTTGTATAGATTCAATAATGCTCATCAGTTACTGGAAATTTGGTGCATGTGATGAAATTGTAGATAAGCTTGTCCGGGTCTTCTACATATGCTAACTGTTAAGATAATTGAATGTTGATTTTAATTTTAAATTCTGAAGATATAATTTGAGTCTGTTTGTTATGGTATATGCTTTATGTATCTTTGTGAATAAGGAACCATGTTGTTTTTCTTATATTGCGTAAAATTATTTATAATGCAGGCTCCACCGAGAAATCATCCATTGTTGCTGTTATCGGGTGTGGGAACTAATGCCATTGGATATGATCTATCTCCTGGGGTTAGTTTACTTTATCTCCTATGTATATGCATGTTGGTTTCGTGTGTATATTTTGCTTGGACACATAAAAGACAGAATAATTTTGCTGATTGGTTGTCTACTTTCTATGGTTTGACATGAAATAATTTTGGAAGTTAGTTAACATGTCTAGATTATGTGTTTCCTCACATCTCACACAGATTTCAAGGTGTCAAGGTGATGCATCGGTTTGCAAAACAATTCTTAATTGGTGCTAGATTTAGGAAAGTGGTTCTCCAGCACTAGAAACTTATTAACTTATGCTTCGACATTTAAAATTGCATACTGATAGTTCAAATCATTGAAACAGACTAGGATAGAGTTAAACATGGACTTGAGTTTCATCTTTTTCGTGGGATAATGTTGGTTGCGTAAAGCAGTATTAACTGTTATCTTTAGGATTTACTATCGTCTTATGCCACAAAAAGGGGGGAAATGTCAAGGAGACTAATTGTGATATTTGCTCTCAATAAAACATTTTTGCAGTCTTCATTTGCTCGTTATATGTGTGGCCAAGGATTTGATACTTGGATTCTAGAAGTTCGAGGGGCTGGGTTGAGCATGCAAGGGACAGATTGTAAAGATGTTGAGAAGTCAGCTCATGCAATATCTGATCAAATGGAAGCTGCTGTAGAGAATGTGACCAAAGTGTCTGTCCCTGCAGAGCAGCAGTCAACCGTGGCAGAGTGTAATGGGGAAAGACCTGATGTAGCTGGGTTGAGCATACAAAGTTCAGATTGTAAAGATGTTGGGAAGTCAGCTCCTGCAGTATATGAACAAATGGAATCTGCTATTGTCAATGTGACCAATGGGTCTGTCCTTGCAGAGCAGAGGTCAACCATGGCAGACAGTAACGGGGAAAGGCCTGAGAGAGCTGGATTGAGCACCCAAGGTTCAGATTGTGAAGATGTTGAGAAGTCAGCTCACGCAATTTCTGAACAAATGGAATCCGTAATGGATATTGTGACCAACGGGTCTCTTCCTGCAGAGAAGCAGTCAAACATGTCAGAGAGTGTCAGGGACAGCCCCAAGGAAGCTTTGGTCAAAGAAGAACCAACAGAGATTGCAACACCATGGGATGAATCAAGAATGGTTACAGAATTGACGGAAACTTTTACACGCCTATCAGAAAGACTTTCTGGCTTCCTTAGTGAAAGTCAGTCAAAAATTATGTCTGTTAAATTGTTCGATCAAATATCAAAACTCTTAGAGGATTCCTTCATTTTTGGACGCTTTAGTGAAGTAAGGGGAAAGTTATTAAGTTTGCTGGACACAAGGCAAAACTCTAGTGTAGGTGGCCAGATAAAGGATCTGAGTCAAAAACTAGTAGACATCATTGATGAAGGTCAGCGTTCTGTCACACCTCAATTTTTTGATCTGCAAGAGCGTTTAATAACTACTATAGAAGATTTCCAGAAACAGTTGGACTTGATTGTCAAGTATGATTGGGACTTCGATCATTATTTGGAAGAAGACGTTCCTATTGCGGTGAGGTGATATTTCTCTTTGGTGATGCCATACAAGTTCTTAATACTTATATATTGGTGTAAAGCAGAAACTTTACATTTACCCATATTTTGAATTTGACATCCTAAATATCTTAGATTGGCGTTGATTTTCCTTGTATTTCCTCTTTTCCTTTATCATAGATGGAATATATAAGGGACCAAACCAGACCAAAGGATGGTCGAATACTCGCAATCGGTCACTCCATGGGGGGTATCTTGCTCTATGCTATGCTATCGAGATACAGTAAGTTTATTAATCAAATTAACTTATTGAAATGATGTTGATTGGTGTTCATAGTTATCGAACACAGTTTATTTTGCTGCTACTGTTGTGTTAGTACTTTCCTGGTCTGTTTCTTGATATACTATTATTCTCTTGAGTTGGATGAATCACAAAGTATTAAGGTTGCATGCAATGGCTACCTATCTGTCTTTGAGTGGTATTTCCATGAACTGTTTTAGCACATCACCTTTGCTGCTGTTTTTTTCTTTATAAGATCAAATCTATTTATGTCAGTCTTGTGGTTGGATGACTGAACATTGAAGTTTTTCCTCTATATATACTGTCACGTAAATTCTACGATGCCCTGCTTATAGTGCATGTGATGGTTGACAAACTTTTTCTCTCTACATATTTTTTGCAAATTCTTATAATATGTAAATTCTAAAAGGTTTGGAAGGGAAAGATCCTGGATTGGCAGCTGTTGTTACATTGGCATCATCACTTGACTACACATCATCTAATTCAACACTCAAATTGCTTTTACCACTAGTAAGTAGCACTTTATTGTGACTCCATATCCTTCAGGTGAAATGTAAACAAACCTTTACTCCCCCTCTATTGTGTCAAAATGTGATGTATTTCTGTCCTGTAGGCTGATCCTGCACAGGCTCTCAATGTGCCAGTTGTTCCTTTAGGTGCATTGTTGGCTGCAGCTTATCCTCTTTCTTCACGTCCACCTTATGTGTTATCTTGGCTGAATGACCTGATATCAGCAGAGGATATGATGCATCCAGAGCTGTTCAAGAAGCTTGTTCTCAACAATTTTTGTGAGTCAAGACATGCTTCCTGATATTCATTAATTTTTTAAAAAAAAAAATCTCCAATTTTCTTGCACTTCGATTAGGGATATAGATTTAGAAAATGATTTGGAGAAAAGATTTCCAATGACTCTATTATTAACTGGATTCAAATGTATCATTTTTCATTAGAATTAGTACCAAATGGTTATGTAAGGGTTTGAAATCCATGCAAAATAAAGATGATCAAAACAAGTGCTATGGATTGGTTATTTTTGGAAGGGAGTATTACTCAAACTACCCCTGAGGTTTAGTGTAGATTACACAGACCACCCCCATGCTTGGGATATTACTCAAACTACCCCTAAGGTATTAGATTCATTACAATTACCCCTTACGAAGTTAATTTCATAAAAAAAAAAAAAGAACTCCATAAATACATCTGAGTACCATCTAAGAAAAGAATTTGATGTGAAAAAGGGTGAAATTGGTGAAAAAAAGGGTGTGAATTGAATCAGTGAAAAGAATGGTTGAAATTAGTGAAAATATGGGTGAAATCAGTTGAAATCGGTTTGCCACCGGTTCCTTAGATGGTGCTCAAGGGTATTTATGTAATTCAATATTTTATTCATCAAATTGACGCCATAAGGGGGTAAATGTAATGAATCCAGTACCTCGGGGGTAGTTTGAGTAATTTCCTTAACATGGAGGGTGGTCATTGTAATTACACTAAACCTCAGGGTTAGTTTGAGTAATTCTCCCTTTTTGGAATTGAAATACTTAGTTCCAAATCCTTCAATCCCAATGAAGCCTTACTATTTAACGAGTATCTATTTTCTGATCAGTTAAGAATTATATCCTTACTGCCAGGTACTATCCCTGCTAAACTATTGCTGCAGCTAACGACATCTTTCAAAGAGGGGGGACTCCGAGACAGAAGCGGCAAGCTTTTCTACAAGGACCATCTTCACAAAAGCAATGTCCCCGTCTTAGCTGTTGCAGGAGACCGTGACTTGATTTGTCCACCTGAAGCTGTTTACGGTTTTTTTCCAAATCATGTCCCATAACATACTTACCTTCTGAATTTTTTAGCAATTCTTATTTGTTGTTGTCCTTGAAAATATTTCATTTCAGAAACAGTGAAGCACATTCCTGAGCACTTGGTCACATACAAAGTATTTGGAGAACCTGATGGTCCACATTATGCTCATTATGATTTGGTGGGAGGGCGGATGGTACGTATTTCTCATCATTTTCTTCCTTGACAGAGCTAAATTTTATTTTTTAGTCCCACAGGACTGTGCCGCTAGCACATTTGGTCGCGTATTTGCAGATCAAATAATAGTCTATGTTTTGCACTTTTGGTCCCAACTCAATTTTGCACTTTTGGTCCCAAATTGAATGGAAAGGATGCGATATAACGTTAAAAAACTGGGACCAAGTGGGCAGTTTTGGGAAGTGCCGGACCAAGAGTGCCGTGGGTCTAATCATGTAGGACTATAAATGCAATTTCAGCATCGACAGTTAACTACTTTTTGATAAGTTATCTACTTGGGCTTGATAGCTTGAACTCTACCTTATTTATACCTGCAGGCTGTGGATCAGTTGTACCCATGTATAGTTCAATTTCTAAGCAGCCATGATACTGCACATTAGTACAACATGTTCAAATTAATTGTTGATGATAGTGTCGAGGCCATGATCGAAGCCTTGTGCGCGAAGTGTGCTATTGTAGAATTTTGTTTTTATTTTTTATTTCTAATTTATGTAAAGTATTTTCTGGTTTGAATAATTGAATTGCAATTTTAATTATGTAGACTATGTATGTAGTTTTACGCAAAATTGTGAATGAAGTAATACACCAAAAGCTTTACTTGTACCATTGAATAGTCTATGTAAGAATTTTTCCCGTCGATGAGTATGTTCATGCTTAGGATGGTCATGTATTGTGTCTAAATCGGATCATCCTAGATTTAAATCCGGTACCATTTAATGTAATTGAATTTTGATCCAAATCTTGTTAGATTCAATATCAGATCTTAAGTCTATCAATTGATCGGATTTCAGGCTGAAATTTGATTTGATCAAATTTCACCCTCAAAATATCTACTACTATCTTAGTTCTCGAAGAGTTTATTAATGCAATCAATCGATTTATTATTTAACCATCGGGTTTTTGGCACTTTGCACCCTGACTTAAAAATTTTGGCACTTTGCACCCTGGAAATATAATTTATTTGGCATTTTGCACCCCAGTGTGTGTGTTTTAGTGAGAAAATTCATTGGTAGAAGGGTAGAATAGTTATTTTCAATTTTTTTTTTCACTTTGCACCTTGGCAATATAGATTTTGCACCCTTAAAATCTAGAATGTTGGCATTTTTCACCCTAAAAATATAAAATATTAGCATTTTCACCCCGATTTAAATTTATTGGTACTCTGCACCCTAAAAATATAATTTGTATGACATTTTGCACCCTAATGTGTTTTTTCTTAAAAGAAACAATCTCGTGAATGTCGGTGATGTAGAGATAAAATAGTCATTTCTATGCACAACAATCATAAACTTGTTATTCTAAATTTATTTTACTTTATAATAACTTATTTTAACATTTTCTCTCAGTTAAATTTAGATTAAAAAAAAGACATTGTCTTCTTTTTATTTCAAGTATCCTCCAAATTATTTACTTTATATCTAAAATACACGTTTACATATCTAACATATTATTATATTGCATGTTATTTACATTATTTAGATTATCATATTAAGTCGGGGTTGAAAATGTCAGAAATTATATTTTCTGGGTGCAAAGTGTCAATATTCTATATTTCAGAGTGCAAAGTGTCAAAAACTATATTTTTAGGGTGCAAAGTGTCAAAAATATTCGAAAATAACTATTATGCCCTTCAATCAATGAATTTTTTCTTCAAAACACAAACTAGGGTGCAAAGTGCCAACTAAATTGTATTTTCAGGGTGCAAAGTGCCAAAACTTTTAAGTTAGGGTGCAAAGTGCCAAAACCCTATAATTCCAGGGTGCAAAGTGCCAAAAGCCCTGGTTGAGATATTCGTTTTCAAATCGACTAAATGAGATTAGTGCTAAGAAAACTGAGATGTTGGTTTGTTCGTGCAATAATGTGGGGGTCTATACAATTACTCAAGGGAGGAGAATAGCTAGATTTGTTGTTGAGATTGGCTCGAAAGTTATATGTACTTTGGTGAGAAAAGAAGCCTCTAAAGACCATCATTTGATTTATATTCTAAAAGAGTGTAGATGATATGATATGATTATGATTTGTATTTTGGAAAAATGTAATTTACTCCCTATGAATATGATATTCTTAAATAAAAAACTAACCTTTAAAAAGGAATTAAATATAATAAGATAATAAAAACAAAAAAATGTGTAATTCCAAGGGAATTTATAGGTCACATCTTATCGTAGAAACTAAAAGATTCTTAAAGGGAAGTAGAGCACAACCAAATGTTTCTCACTAGAAATGGAAGGGGGCCGCGCGAACGCTGACCCCCACTATCACAAATTATGACGTAGACTCGACTACTTGAGTCGATCTTAGGCAAATACCCTTCCAGAGTGCAATGGAAGTCATCAACCTAGGCCATAGGTCTTCTTGATCACCTATTGACCCCGTCCAGGTAAGTATGTAACTTGTTGCCATTCAAATCTCTTTTATAGCTAATTTCTTATTGTTGATATTCATCTACCTGATGTGGGATTAATTATCTATATATTTTGTTAATAAATCAAATTCATGTAAATATTACAAAGTGCTTCAACTTCACATGTCATTGATTCTAGTGATTAAACAACGCTATTAAATCATATCACTCATAGATTCTAGTGATTCGACAACATTATGATCGTAAGTTATTTTTCATGTTACTCTTTCGCAATATGTTCTCTTGTGTAATATTATTTATAAAACATGAATCATGTTCCAAAAGTTACGAGGAAACGATTCACTCGGAATGATTTATTCTTAGGATCAAGTGTGAGTCAAATAAAATGTGAGTGCTGAAATTTTGATGTCTTGCGATGAAGCAAATATTTGTAAAGAAAAATTTATGGTAGAGTTTGTCTTTGACAAATAAATACTCCTAGACGATTTTGTGGAATATCACAAGTTTTTGGGCTTCACTTTTTTTTTTCTTTCACATTTCACAAATTTTGGATTGAACAATCGAATGTGGTGAGTTTCAATGAAAATGAACTTCGTTTCAAATTTCTTATATACCAATATTTTCCTAAAATTGCTTTTTACAAATACCAATCCGCAAATAATGGAATAAATAAATTTCCAAGACAAAATGCAAAGAAAATAACTTACTCGTAATGTAATATATATATATATATATATATATATATATATATATATATATTTCAACTTTGTTTGGTGGGTTGTGCCTAGCCAAAGCAATAGTGCAACGCTCAGGCGACACTCAAGAGCCCCAATAGCAAGCTACTGTGATGGACTCTCTCCCTAAAAAAATTAATTTAATATCATGTGAGTCAGTGAATCACATATCAGATATTAAACTGATAAGAACAGATACTACACTTGATCTTAGCCAAAAGGCCGAGAAAGGTATACTTATTTTATTCCTTCGTTTCTCCTTTTGTATGTCTTCTGTCTATTTGCAGCGACTTTGTGTTTTCAATGTGGGAATAAATATTATGGATCTTCTCTTATGTGCTGGCCAAATTTCGTAAGATGACAAACTTGAAGAAAAATCATTATTGCCCCTTCAAGATTTTCATCAAATTTATTCCAAATTCATTGTGTTTTACTCCCTCATATTCTTAATAAAAAATTAACCTATAAACAAATATGAAATAATAAGATAAAAACCAAAAAATGGGAAGAAAAAAAAGCAGCATTCCCACCGGTGTTTTGGGAAACTTGCACTAAACCCTTATGTTATATGTTTTACAAGGAATCCCCACGTGTTTACATATTGTTGTGCACTCCCCCTTTCATAGTTAAATTATTAACCTCCATTAGTTTTTGTAGATTAATACTATTTTACTCAATGTATTCACAAATATATTAAACTAATTTAATTTTATATATAATGTTAATAAATAAAATATATATTTTAATATAAAATCTTAAAAATATAAAAATAAAACAAGATGTATATACTATCAATTAATACTTTGGACGGAAAAGAGATTACTTGCAACAATTTGTAAAACATAAGACGATTTATTGCCAATAAATAAATAAATAACAAAATGGGGTTCTTAGCAAGTTTTCCAAAAAATAGATAGGTATGATGATTTTATTCCTCCAAAAAAATGTGTAATTGTACAAGAAATTGAAAATCATCTTTTCTAGTAG
The DNA here is from genome assembly GCA_034814905.1 of Penstemon davidsonii. Lineage (NCBI taxonomy): Eukaryota > Viridiplantae > Streptophyta > Magnoliopsida > Lamiales > Plantaginaceae > Penstemon > Penstemon davidsonii. The sequence goes on from JAYDYQ010002534.1 coordinate 28,653,184, forward strand.
AAATTAAGAGATTCTTAAGGCAAAAACAAAGTAGAATCAAATGCTTTAAACTAAAATTGGAAGGGGCCGCGCTAACGCTGGCCCCCACTGCCACAAATTATGACGTAGACTCGACTACTTGAGCCGATCTTAGGCAAATGCCCCTCCAACGTGCAATGGAAGTCATCAACCTAGGCCATAGGTCTTCTTGATCACCCATTGACCCCGTCCAGGTAAGTATGTAACTTGTTGCCCTTCAGGCCGTTTTTATAGCTAATTTCTTATTGTTGAGATTTATCCATCTGATGTGGGATTAATTAGAGTTCAGTTTTATCTAATAACTATTGCTAATAAATTGTCAATGTTGTTGTAGCATAGTAGCAATTACTGACAAATTTGGTTCTAGGACGTGATATTGACTGACATAGCTAAGGTCCCTGGATCAAAAGGTTTTTGGTCCTGGGTTCAACTGCCACAAAAATGGGTATTTGCTTTATTACTAGTTTTTTTTATAGTTGTATATTATTTGTAATTCTTTGTACTTGACAATTGTTGAAATGATTTATAATGTAATGATTGATTATTAATGTATTTAAAAAAATTTGCTATAAATCAATTTCATGTAAATATTACAAAGTGCTTCAAATTCATGTGTAATCTATATTTTGATTCACTTCTATTGCTCATAGATTATAGTGTTATTTTAAGTTAAAGTTTATAATATTACTCTTTCGAAATGTTTTTGTTATGTAATACTTATGAAAACTAATACTGTTCCAAAAGTTAGGAGTAGAAGCTTTTAAATAGATGAATTTATACAGATTTTAGGATTAAGTGTTAGTCAAAATAAAATTGAATAAATAATAGTTTGATATATCACAATGAAGCAAATACCTCAAACAAAAAATTTATGGTAGAGTTCGTGTCTTTTATCTGTTTTTTGAACTAAATACTCCTAGATCACAACTTTGTAGCATATCACAAGTTTTCCGGCATCATTTTATTTTATTACACATTTCACAAATTTCAAACTAGATAATCAAAATTGTTGAATTTCAATCAAAAATAATTTTCAATTCAAATTTCTTATGTACCAATATTTGTCTCAAATTGAAAATTAAAAATAGCATTTGACAAATAATGGAATAAATAAATTGCGAAGCTACATCTAATCAATGAGACTTTCACGTCGCAATACAAATGATATTTAAACTTTGTTTGGTGGGGTGTGCCTGGCCAAAGCAATAGTGCAACGCTAAGGCGACACTCGAGAGCCCCAATAGCAACCTATTGTAATGGACTCTCCCCCTAAAAAAATTAATTTAATATCGTGTGAGTCTATGACTCATATATCAGATATTAAACTGATAAGAACAGATACTACACTTGATCTTAGCCAAAAGGCCGAGAAAGGTATGTTTATTTCCGTCCTTCATTTCTCCTTTTGTATGTCTTCTGTCTATTGGCAGTTACTTCGTGTTTTCAATGTGGGATTTCGTAAGATGACAAACTTGGGTTACTTCGATCCTACACCCCTGTTGAAGAAAAATCATTATTGGCCCTTCAAGATTTTCATCAAATTTATACCAAATTCATGACAAGTTTGACACCAATTGAACTATTCAATCTGTAGATAAAATGTAGATTTCAAAGCTACCATTGCATGATTGATAATAGAACAAAGTTGTCTTTGCTTATTATGTTTCCATTTCTTCTTAGCATGCAATTCTATGAACTGCATGTCTGCATTAACATTTTTATTTTTATTTTTTTATTATTCATTCTTTAATTATCTAAAGAATGTGAATGATCCAACTAATGTTTTATGCTTTATATATATAAGCAAGAAAAAAAAAAAAAAAAAGCAAAATTGACTTAAAAATTTGTTATTGCTCTTTGTCTATGCGGTCTTGGTTGATAGATGATAACTACTTTTACATACCAAATTAGAAGGACTTTACATCTTTGAAAATTAATTATCTCATTTTACACCCTCGGAATACCTTAATGATTTTACTTTGCACCCCGGCATCTTCAAGCAAAAGTCATTACAACTCCCATAAAGGACAAGTTTGGTATTTATGGAAAAAAATCCACTAGTTTTTCTCTCAATTGATTGATGAACGAGCCCGAAATATTTTGATCAAAATTCGGTACGTCTCCACCAAAATAACGAAAAGTTTCTATTTTTTGGGATAAGTCGTAAATAAACTATAGAATAATTTAAATTCAACGTTTTTCTTTGATTTACAAATTTTACGGATGTTTTTAAATTTTTTATAATATTTGATCGTACAAAATATACTATAGAAATAAAATTTTAATTCATGTTCTCAATATAATGAGAAGCTTGTAGTGTAGGTTTGAGAACTGTTGTAGAACTGTTATGCATAATTATGCTTCTAAGTTTCCTATATGTCATTCCAGATATAAACAATAATGTGACTTTTGATTGAAATCTTAATTTATTGTCCATCTTCCATTGCGACAAATGTTTTCAGACTCGTTCAATATCTACGGTAGGAAAAAATTGACAAGTTTAGTAAAAATAACAGAAAATTATCATTAAGTACCAAACCCTGCTCTTCCAGGCAACTGGAACAACTTTTTTCAGCAACATTAAGGTGGTTGAAGACATTCGGGTACAAACTAAAGCCATTAAACTAATTTGAGGGTGCAAAGTCGGATAATTATTTTTTGAGGGTACAAAGTGAAAAGGTGACCTAATTTGGGGGTGCAAAGTGGAATTAAGCCATGCTACTATTGTATTGTGAGAAATTGTATTTTACTCCTATGATATTCTTAATAAGAAATTAACCTATAAGAAAAATTAAAAACAATAAGATAAAAACAAAAAAAAAGGGAAAAAAATCAGCATACCCACCAATTTTTTGGAAAATCTGCACCGAATCCTCATGTGTTATTTGTTTTGCAAGGAGTTTCCATGAGTTTACATATTGTTGCGCACTCTCCCTTTTACAGTTAATAATAACTCCATTCGATTTTGTATATTAAATATTATTTTACGTATCCTCAAATAAATATTTCAATATAAAAGATGAAAAAAAATAAAACAAGATGTATATATTATTAATTAAAATAATAATTGAATTATTAATTATTTACAAAAAATATATATAAAAAAAATACTTTTTTCCCACCCCCACCAACCCTAGCCATTCCCTCGTTTAAACAACCCCCACCCAAAAACAAATTGAACCTAGTGGCCAGTGGATGGTATAGAAGGAGGAATTCTATTTTTTTTTTTTGGGTAATTGGTACATTTTTAATTGAGAAAGTTAAATTTCACTCACATATAGAACGAGTGAGAGACACTCTCCATTTCATTGGACGGAAAATAGATTCCTTGCAACAATTTGTAAAATAAAAGGGAATTTCTAGCAAAAGAAAATAACACAACGGAGTTCTTTGCGAGTTTTCCAAAACGTAGATGGATACGATAATTTATTCCTCCAAAAATGTGTAATTGGACAAGATATTGAAAATCCCCTTTTTATGAATGCAAAACAAAGTACAATCAAATTCTTTAAATTAAAATTGGAAGGGGCCGCGCGAACGCTGGCCCTCATTGCCACAAATTATGACATAGACTCGACTACTTGAGCCGATCTTAGGCAAATGCCCCTCCAATGTGCAATGGAAGTCATCAACCTAGGTCATAGGTCTTCTTGATCACCCATTGACCCCGTCCAGGTAAGTATGTAACTAGTTGCCCTTCAAGCCCTTTTATGTTAATTTCTTATCTTTGAGATTCATCTATCTGATGTGGGATTAATTAGAGTTCAATTTTATCCATATAACTTTTCCCCCCCACCCCCCCCCCCCCCCACCCCCCCCCCCCCCCACCCCCCCCCCCCCCCACCCCCCCCCCCCCCCACCCCCCCCCCCCCCCACCCCCCCCCCCCCCCACCCCCCCCCCCCCCCACCCCCCCCCCCCCCCACCCCCCCCCCCCCCCACCCCCCCCCCCCCCCACCCCCCCCCCCCCCCACCCCCCCCCCCCCCCACCCCCCCCCCCCCCCACCCCCCCCCCCCCCCACCCCCCCCCCCCCCCACCCCCCCCCCCCCCCACCCCCCCCCCCCCCCACCCCCCCCCCCCCCCACCCCCCCCCCCCCCCACCCCCCCCCCCCCCCACCCCCCCCCCCCCCCACCCCCCCCCCCCCCCACCCCCCCCCCCCCCCACCCCCCCCCCCCCCCACCCCCCCCCCCCCCCACCCCCCCCCCCCCCCACCCCCCCCCCCCCCCACCCCCCCCCCCCCCCACCCCCCCCCCCCCCCACCCCCCCCCCCCCCCACCCCCCCCCCCAGTATGGTGGATCTTTTCATCTTTGGAGAAATGTTGGCATTGATTTTGATGATTGGAAAACACAGAAAGTTCCTTCTGGACATTTTGCAGCGGTGTCGGATATTTCATGGGGTAGAGGTGGAGAATATCTTTTGTCAGTTAGTCATGATCAGGTAAGATGTGATGCACCTTATGTCTCCTCCCCCCCACCCAAACTAATTTTGCTCCTTGGTATCACAAGAGTTTTAGATAAAAATTTAAAAAATAAATTTGTTGGATGTCTTTATATTTGTGCTCTCAAAAGTAGTTGCTGATAATTAGTGGCGTCATATCATTATTTTACATGAGGATAGTTTTGAATAAAACATTTCATATATAATGAACATTGCCTACACGTGAGGGGGCGTACAACTGGAGTTTATATCTAATTAAGGTCATAATTTCAATTTCATTTTGTTTCAATTATCTGCACAACTTATTTGCAACACAAAATTTCTATTAGCTCTTTTGAAAGCATTAGATGTTCAGCTTTCTTTTTCTTTCGCAGACAACTAGAATATTTTCTCTATGGTGTAAAGAATCTTCTTTAGAAGATAGAGAGGCTTGGCATGAGATTGCACGACCTCAAGTTCACGGCCATGATATTAATTGTGTGACAATAATCAAAGGAAAGGGGAACCACCGTTTTGTAAGTGGGGCCGAGGAGAAAGTTGCTAGAGTATTTGAAGCTCCTTTGTCCTTTTTGAAGACATTGAATCATGCCACTTTGAATAAATCTGGTTTAACTGATGAACTTCCTGTAAATGTGGAAATTCTTGGTGCGAATATGTCTGCTCTAGGTCTATCACAGAAGCCCATATATGCTCAAGGTGAGTTTGATACAATTATTATTATTATCTTTTTTAAGAGTTTCGACTCTATCATAGACTGTACATGTTTATATATGGGTTAAATTACAAACAACCCTTGAGGTATGGTAAATTTATAGGTATAACACATGTTTGACAAATTACACAAGCTACCCCTAAGTGACTGTTTGGTTGGAAGTACGTAAATTGCGTTGTCTTTGTTTATGATAATTTAACCTTTTGTTATTTTGACACACCTCCAACTACACAATACTTGCTAAGATACACTTATATTAGAAAGTCTATAACAATTAACCCCCTAAGGTTTGTGTTACGATACATATGATACTGTGGTATTTCCGTCAACGTCATCAACCGAGGGTATTTTGGAAAAATCATTTATTAATGACGTCATCAAAACTGGTTAGGAGTAGTTTGTGTACTTTTTCAAACATGAGGGACCTCCCTGTAATTTGACCATATATAAGGGGGTAGTTTGTGTAATTTACCCATATATGCGTGTATGTATATTGAGTAATTAGTAGTGCAAAAAATATGAACTTTTTTCCTCCTGCAGCGTCACCTGAGTCGAATGAAAGAAATAATAACGAAGGGCTCGATACCTTTGAAACTATACCGGAGGCAGTTCCAGTTGAATTGACCGAACCACCCATTGAGGAGCAACTGTCATGGCATACACTATGGCCAGAGTCGCACAAGCTTTATGGTCACGGGAATGAACTCTTTTCTGTATGTTGTGATCACGAGGGGAAGCTAGTTGCTTCATCCTGCAAGGTATTTTTTGTCTCTTTCTTATTCATAACGTGATAGAGGTTAAAATACTGTGTATATAAGATCGGTCTTTAGGATTTTGCACCTTTCATATATCATTTGAACAAGGCTAAGTTCTTTCTGCCAGAATCAAGTTTTATATGGTAGATACATTATTGCATTAAAGGCTAACTAATGTAAGGGGCAGTGTGCTATGTTTAATGAAACAGAAGAGGATAATTGTTCATTTAACTGCCACTTCAGACTTGAAAGTTAAACAATTTTTAAATCTGACAGGCACAGTCGGCATCCGTGGCAGAAATATGGCTATGGCTAGTCGGCTCGTGGAAGTCTGTAGGCCGATTGCATTCTCACAGCTTAACAGTGACACAGTTAGAGTTCTCTCATGACAACAATTTCCTTTTGGCCGTCTCAAGAGACCGTCATTTTTCTGTCTTCACAATTAAGCACTCTGGTACGATGAAAATTCCCTCCAATTTTCTTTACTTTGTTTCTATAGTTTATTATAGGCAAAATTTCTTTTTTAGTACCATACAATAGGATGATTTGCATCTATGGTACCGATATTGAACAAAATTAGCCATGTGTGTCGCATGTGGCTGTTAACTCGGCATTTTCTGGTCTCATATGTTGTTTATGCTTAAGAAGTTTACATTTTCTTGTCAAACAAAGCTCCATAAAAATTGTGAATTCTATGTACCACCAGAAAAATGTGACTTTTCCCTCCAAATTGCCGTTAACGGCCAAGTGTGACGCACTCGACCACTTTTATACCAATAATATACGGTGGTATGAAATGTGCAATAGTGTGTTAAATTATGCTATGAAATGTGCAATTCTATATGCCTCGTACCAAAATTGCAAATCGCGCTATTGTATGGTACCAAAAAAGACAATTTTACTAGTTGATTATAAGTATAGTTACCTAAACACCACCTAAGGATATGTAAAATTGCAGGAACACCTCAGAGTTTCAATGATTACCAAACTTTCACCTTAAAAATACCCCCACCAATTAGTCTCCATAACGGTAGAGGTGACGTCATCACCAAATTACCCTTTTTTTTGAAGGATGAAAAATACCCATATTACATGGAGAGGTGTAGTACTGTAGTGTATATGTAATTATACAAAGTAGAGGGTACTAGCTAATCGATTACTAATTTGAGACCGTCTTTTTGACATGCCAGGACAAGATGAAATTAGTCACAAGCTAGTTATCAAGCAAGAAGCACATAAAAGAATAATATGGACGTGTTCTTGGAACCCTTTTGGCCATGAATTTGCTACTGGATCGAGGGATAAAACTGTAAAGATCTGGGAAGTCGAGAATGAGTCTTCTGTAAAGCTACTCACGACTCTGCCAACGTTCAAGAGTAGCGTGACTGCTCTATCTTGGCTAGGCATTGACAGGCAGAAGAATAGCGGGCTTTTAGCCGTGGGGATGGAAAGTGGACTCATAGAATTGTGGAGTCTTTCCAATCCGAAAATCGAAAATAAAAGCTCTACCGTAGAGCCAAACGTGGCTCTATTTGTTCGGTTTGATCCGTTTGTGTGTCATGTGTCTGCTGTTCATCGGTTGAAGTGGAGAAAGATGGAGAAGAGTGAAGAAGATTCAACGAGCGTGGAGCTTGCATCTTGTGGAGATGACCATTGTGTGAGAATATTTCAAGTAGATGTTTAAATGGTTAACAAAGTGTGGCTGAGTTAACATATATAGTGATGGATTTTAAATTCGTGTCCTCCATTTTTTGTAACCATGCATGTAGTATTTTTTTCTTATTTGTTAAATTTATTTGGTGAAAGTATTTCCTGATATTATCAATAGTTTTCACATGTTACTAATTTTAATGTCCGTATGGTAGTAACAAAATACTTCCAACAATATTTACAAAACCACAACGTGCTTCTTTGTAATTTCCGAAATCTTAGGGGTTACTTGTAAAGTCACTAAATGTCAAAAAGTCTGGTTGTAAATCACCCAATGATTTACACTAGGACGTTTTATAGAATAGCCCTTGTGATTTCAAAAATAACGAGGACACCCCTTGTAGGGGCTTTGTAAACATTGTAGAAGTTGTAGGATGTATTTGTAAGGATTGTTGAAACAATAAAGGGTGTATTTATTGGTACATAATCTAAATTAGAGGGGATTTTTTTTTATAATTTTTGAAATGTCAGGGGTTCTTTGTAAGACGACTAAACCTTTAGGGGTTCGGTCATAAATTACTCAAAATAAATACTTTATTCATGTTTCTTTCCAATTTGGTACGTTGTGATCTTTTCCAAAATGAGAAGTCTAAAATTAAATCCGCATCAAAATACTCAGCACGGTTTTCTTTGTACCAAAACCTTTAGGTACGAGACGGTAAGATACAGTCTTAAACACCATGTGCATCCTTACAAGTAAACGTAGGATAATGTTAATCATATTCATTTTCCTAGAAAAATTATTGCCTAGACCCGGTCTTTCATAGATCATACATAAAATCTTGCAAATATGTTTAATGGATGCACTAATTTTATTCATGATTTATGAAAGACATGGTCTAGACAAGAATTTTCCACTTGGCGAAACTCCTTTACCTGTTGTTAAAAACAAATATCGAGATTTAAAGAAGATGTAGCCAACTAAGGGAAAATAAAACTAAAAATCCTCAATCAATAAGCTGTTAAATCTTAAAAAGGAATTATCCAATCACAAGAGGAGAGAAAGGTATCATCGTCAAGTAGGAGTAATTATTTTTACTATTTGTAATTAAATACTTCTTTCATTTTTTTTTGTCCTTTTCAAGGGTTGCACATGGATTAAGAAATGTAATAAATAGCCATTTTTTTTAAGCAAAAACCCCCAAAACACCATTTTAATCAAATAATCACAACATTAATTAGCAAAAATTACAAGCATTAACAAGAAGGGTAAAATTGATAAAAAAAATATTAATTTTATATTGAACTCCTAAAACGACAAATAAAAGTGAACAAATTTTTTTTGAGGGAAAAACACTTTTGATACCAAACTTTAGTCCGAAAAACACATTAGATACCAAGCTTTTTTAAAAAACACATTTCATATCATGATTCACACTTTTTTGACACATTTAGTTTTCCTAATCAACTTTTGAACGGAATTTAGCACGTGCGCCTTAAGTTAACAATGGTGGGTTTTTAAAATACGTGCATATTTTCCATCCCATTGTCAACTTAACGAGCACGTGAGCGACACATGTTGAATTCCGTCCGAAAATTAACGTCAAAACTAAATGTGTCAAAAGGGTGTTAATCATGGTATGAAATGTATTCTTTCGAAAAGTTTGGTACCAAATGTGTTTTTTGGACTAAAATTTGGTATCAAAAGTATTTTTCCCTCTTTACAATAATAATGTTGTTGATGTACTATGCTAATTAAATTTGATATGAAATTGGTATTTTTGTGTCTGTAATTAAGGATTTCGACATGCAATTATATGTGTCAGTTTTGCAAGGATATTACAAAGATGACACCAAATTTGTATGCTAACTATAATTTGGAAGTGTCAAAATTAACTTTAACTGTTATGGCATTCAAACATACTTCTTATTTCTCGACAAGTAAAATGAGGATAATGATTTGCCATAGGCTAGACTATGCCAGAGACTTTTGGCGCAAAAATAAGATATGATGAGTTGGGTTGTAGGATTGACAAAGAGAAGAGTTTGTGTTGTGTTCGTGCATATTTCATTGAACTAAGGATATTTTGTTGTTTTGTGGCATAATATAAATATTGCTTTATACATGATTTGAATTGAAGATAACTCGGATTGCAACATCCTAAATCTTTATTCTCTACAAATGTAAATTTCTATTTATTGATTTAGTTGGAGTGTGTCAAAATATGTATTTATGTGTTGTGTCATATAGTTTATCATGCTTTGAGTGATGGTTATGGTGATGTCATTAACACCAATTTATATGATCTAAAATGTAGCCAAACAATGAGAACAATGCAATATGTTGAGGTAAGCACAAGAACATTGTTGGAGATATTGGGGGTTGGGAAATAAGATTTGAATAGCACGAGGAAAGGATATTTGACGGAACTATTTTATGGAGGATACTTGATGGAAGACATAGACCGAGGCTTCGAGGAAAAGTGCAAAGCCAAGAAGATGGCAATGACTCCCATAATTCTTAAATAAGGAAAAAAATTAGAGAAGCTTCAATGAATACATCCTTAAATGTAATTGGAAATGCAAGTATGCAACAGAAATCTGGACGGACTTTTTTCTTTTCTTTGCTCATTATATGTTATTGATCAATTGTTTAAGTGGAGTTAGAATACACATAAGTTAGATATTGTGAAAGCTAGGAATTATTTTTCAGTTGTATATATCAAAGATGAAAGGAATGATATTGTATTTTGAAATATTATGCTTCGCTCAACATGTTAACTTTTACCTTGAAATATATTTCAAAAAATTGTATTTGGAAAAAGTTAGAAGTACTTGCCTCCTTTATAAATAGGATTTAATATAACTCCGTGCATAGCACGGGTCATATGCTATTTTTTCTTAAAGTAAGAAGAAGTTAAGGGTAAAATGTTTTATTTATTCCTTTTGTTATAATCTTACCTATGATGCACGGATACTTCAAAAATTTATAAAATATAGTGTCAGATACTTTCGGATACTTATGGGAAACGTCTTCGACACTCCACATGACGTGTCAATAATTCTAATTAAAAAGAAAAATTGGACACACGTGTCAGATACTTCTTCAGGCGTATCCAACATATTTCATATTCTGAATTTTGCTAAATTACCACAATTGCTAAGAACAAACCATACTTTATGCTATATACAACTGCGATACAAAATTATTCATCTATAACATGATATGTTATATATAATAACATAATAAAACAATGAACATGATGTATAATTAATTAATAGTATTAAATTACTAAACAATTGTTTTTTAGGAAACACCCAAATCGGGTAAAGATTGCATTAATGATCAATATCATCAAGTACAAAATCAGCATAAATTCAGGACATTCTAATAAGGGGGGAAGATATATCAAGTGCCACTCCAGCTAAAACATGAGCTACTGAATTACTATTCCTTAACACGTGAGAACAAGATGACGACACAAAACTTGAGGACAAACGTTTAATATCATCTAGAATAGGACCAATGATATTATTGGAATACTGTGAAGAGCAGATACCTTCAATAGTAGATTTACAATCCCATTCAAGGATGAAGTGACTCCAGTTGTGTCCAATACCAAATTCCACCCCCCTTTGTTGCCACGATTGCTTCGGCTACCTCGGGTTACAACAATAGTCTGCAATGTCCAAGCCACACATTGCCCATGAGAATCTCGAGCCATTATGCCTATTCCACACCTTTTTTCTGGTATATCAAGAGCCGCATCTACATTGAATTTGATAAATTGTTCTTGAGGCGGCTGACAAAGTGATATATTTTGGTATGGCTGTTGGGGAATTGGATTAAAACTACGAGTGAAACAACGAACGTGACAATCAAAGAAATTTGTAGCTCGAGTCCACACCTCCATAGGGTCCCATTTATTCGACTCCCACACCAATTGATTTTTAGCAAACCAGATAAACCAACAAGTAGTGATAACAAGCCCAACCTCTTTGCGATAGCATTTTTTCCTAACTTCATCAAGCCACCCGCAAGCATTTTGCCCAAAAGTTTCACATGTAGAACAGTGAAAAGAATAAACAACCCACACCAATCTTGCAAAAGAACATTTAAGAAGGCAATGCAATGAATCTCCAGACTTACCCAAGCACTGAGGACAATCATCCACATCAGTTGCTCGACGTTGTTTAAGAGCATATCTAACTGGGAGAGAACTAGAACACACTGTCCATGTGAACATTTTTACCTTCGGGGAGCATCAATCTTCCAGATCTAGTTCCAAACTTTATCCGAAGTCACACTCGTTCCCCCTCCATTCACTTTGACTTTTATAAGGTCTTTCATTTTACATGCCAAGTAGTATGCAGATTTAACCCAAAAATACCATTCTTTTCATAATGCCAAATTTGTACATCCGGGTTAATCCAATTTTCAAGTGGATTTGGAGAATAAGATCAATTTCATTTTGCCAAAAAAATAGAATTGATGAGGTCATAATTCCAGCCACCAGAATCCGTGTTAATCAACTCATTCACATGAGCATGTGGTTGAAGAACTCGAACGGGTGAAATTACTCGAAAAGTAACTTCCTTGGACGGCCAACGATCCATCCATATTCTAATATTAAGTCCATTCCCAACCCTCTATCTTAAGCCATCTTTGACAATAGATTTAGCACCCCATATTGCCCTCCAACTGAGAGAAGGATAACCAACCAAAGGAGCGCCAAGAATAGAACAATTTGGAAAATACCTCGCCTTCAATACTCGACTCAAAATGCTATTAGGATTGGAGTAAATTCTCCAAACTTGTTTTGCTAAAAGGGCTGAATTGAAGGCTTTAAAATCCAGAAAACCAAGTCTGCCATCTCTTTTACTAACACACATCGACCTCAGTTAATCCAGTGAAGGTTCTTCGATTCTTTATCATTCCACCAAAAATTCGCAATAAGAGATTCAATTTCCTTAAACAATTAAGCCGGTTATTGAAAGCAAATCATAAGATATGATGGTATAGCATGTATTATTTCTTTAATAAAAATCTCTTTCCGTGCCTTAGAAAAGATGTTTTCCTTCCACCCCTGCAATTTCTTCCAAACTCGTTCTTTGATATAAGCAAAAAACTCTCTTTGATCGTCCAACCGCCAACGGAAGCCTCAAATACTTATCAAATTTTTCTTCTTGTCTAAGCGGGAAAATCTGAATAATCACTTCAATAGTCGCTTGAGGACTATTTCTGCAAAATACCACACTCGACTTCTAAATATTAATGTATTGACTTGATGCTCGGGCATATGTGTCCAGAATAAACTGAATCCGTGTTGCTGCAGTCTGCATTGCCTGCATAAAATCAATGTGTCATCAACAAAAAGTAAGTGTGATATTGAGGAAGCCGATTGATAGATTGAGACCTGCGATAACAAGTAACTCAAACCATACGCAAAAAACAAAAATAAGTATGGGGAAAGGGGGTCCCTGACGGATACCCCTCTCCGATTTGAAAAAACCAATTTGGTTTCCATTAACCATAATCGGATCATAACTGGCTTGAGAAAATTCCACTCTACCCTATCATAGGCTTTACTCATGTCCAATTTAATGGCCATATGGCCAACTTTACCAATACTTTTCTTTTTCATATGATCAGTTAATTCGTAGGCTAACAAATCATTATCAGTAATTTGGCGACCAGGGACAAAAACAAATTGAGAATCAGATATTACAGAGTTCATCACATGTTTTAAATCTGTTAGCAATAGTTTTAGAAGCAATCTTATAAATAACATTGCACAAACTAATAGGACGAAAATGAGATACCAACTCAAGATTTTTGCACTTAGGAATCAAAGCAATACTAGTAAAATTCCAGTCTTCACAACAAGAGCCATTATTTAGAAAATCAAGCACAAAACAAGTAACATCATGTCCAACTACAGGCCAAATTTTTTGGAAAAAAATAAGGGGGAAACAATTTTCTTTTTTAAAAGTTATGTAATTGAGTAATTTATTACTTATGAAACTTAACTTGATATATTTCAATATGTATAAAAATAAAAATATATTTTTTTACTTATTTCAATACGCATAAATATGTAAATAATTTTTTTAGATAAGTATCCATATCGAATCGTATACTGTAAATTTTTAAAAATCCGTATTGTCGTATCCGTATCGTGTCATTTTCGTATCGCCGTATCCGTGCAATATAAATTCTTACCAAAACCTTGGGGTATGAACGTAATTATACCCATTTGACATTCTGCTTTGAGTTCGGATCAGAATGAGTGAAAGAAGGCACCACCTTTTTTTCCTTTTTTTCTTTAACATTTATATTCAATCATTTAAACCAACAAGTCAAAAAAAAATAGCAAAGAAAAACATTTGAACACTGCTCCTATTTTCGAATTAGATACAAAATCCTCTCCGAATCATTATCATCAATTTCCTTCATTAATTAATTTTAATTTTAATTTTACATAAAAAGACTCAAAATAGAAAAATCTCACAACAGATGGTAATCACACAATCCAATTTTCAGCCGGCGATTCATTTCGCCGCCTCCACTCTTCGCCGCCGTGGCCACCGCCTTTATTTCCTCCAGAACCGCTTCCTCCTCCCACGCGCTACAGTCTTCCGCCGCCTGACTGTCGAGGTTTCGAATGTGAGAGCATTTTCCACGAACAAACCTCAAGCTGAGATCTCCGCCGTCGTGGAAAAACCGCCTATATGCACCGCGGACGAGCTTCACTATGTCTCCGTCAACAACTCCGACTGGAGACTTGCTCTCTGGCGCTACAAGCCCTTGCCTCAGGTACTGTAATTTGTAGTTTGTTGTATGAATTTATGTTAGTTTTATAGATTAAATAATGCTCATCAGTTACTTGAAATTTGGTGCATGTGATGAAATTGTAGATAAGCTTGTCCGGGTCTTCTACATATGCTAACTGTTAAGATAATTGAATGTTGATTTTAATTTTAAATTCTGAAGATATAATTTGAGTCTGTTTGTTATGGTATATACTTTATGTATCTTTGTGAATAAGGAACCATGTTGTTTTTCTTATATTGCGTAAAATTATTTATAATGCAGGCTCCACCGAGAAATCATCCATTGTTGCTGTTATCTGGTGTGGGAACTAATGCCATTGGATATGATCTATCTCCTGGGGTTAGTTTACTTTATCTCCTATGCATATGCATGTTCGTTTTCGTGTGTATATTTTGCTTGGACACATAAAAGACAGAATAATTTTGCTGATTGGTTGTCTACTTTCTATGGTTTGACATGAAATAATTATGGAAGTTAGTTAACATGTCTATATTATGTGTTTCCTCACATCTCACACAGATTTCAAGGTGTCAAGGTGATGCATCGGTTTGCAAAACAATTCTTAATTGGTGCTAGATTTAGGAAAGTGGTTCTCCAGCACTAGAAACTTATTAACTTATGCTTCAACATTTAAAATTGCATACTGATAGTTCAAATCATTGAAACAGACTAGGATAGAGTTAAACATGGACTTGAGTTTCATTTTTTTCGTGGGATAATGTTGGTTGCGTAAAGCAGTATTAACTGTTATCTTTAGGATTTACTATCGTCTTATGCCACAAAAAGGGGGGAAATGTCAAGGAGACTAATTGTGATATTTGCTCTCTATAAAACATTTTTGCAGTCTTCATTTGCTCGTTATATGTGTGGCCAAGGATTTGATACTTGGATTCTAGAAGTTCGAGGGGCTGGGTTGAGCATGCAAGGGACAGATTTTAAAGATGTTGAGAAGTCAGCTCATGCAATATCTGATCAAATGGAAGCTGCTGTAGAGAATGTGACCAACGTGTCTGTCCCTGCAGAGCAGCAGTCAACCGTGGCAGAGTGTAATGGGGAAAGACCTGAGGTAGCTGGGTTAAGCATGCAAAGTTCAGATTGTAAAGATGTTGAGAAGTCAGCTCCTGCAGTATATGAACAAATGGAATCTGCTATTGTCAATGTGACCAATGGGTCTGTCCTTGCAGAGCAGAGGTCAACCATGGCAGACAGTAACGGGGAAAGGCCTGAGAGAGCTGGATTGAGCACACAAGGTTCAGATTGTGAAGATGTTGAGAAGTCAGCTCACGCAATTTCTGAACAAATGGAATCCGTAATGGATAATGTGACCAACGGGTCTCTTCCTGCAGAGAAGCAGTCAAACATGTCAGAGAGTGTCAGGGACAGCCCCAAGGAAGCTTTGGTCAAAGAAGAACCAACAGAGATTGCAACACCATGGGATGAATCAAGAATGGTTACAGAATTGACGGAAACTTTTACGCGCCTATCAGAAAGACTTTCTGGCTTCCTTAGTGAAAGTCAGTCAAAAATTATGTCTGTCAAATTGTTCGATCAAATATCAAAACTCTTAGAGGATTCCTTCATTTTTGGACGCTTTAGTGAAGTAAGGGGAAAGTTATTAAGTTTGCTGGACACAAGGCAAAACTCTAGTGTAGGTGGCCAGATAAAGGATCTGAGTCAAAAACTAGTAGACATCATTGACGAAGGTCAGCGTTCTGTCACACCTCAATTTTTTGATCTGCAAGAGCGTTTAATAACTACTATAGAAGATTTCCAGAAACAGTTGGACTTGATTGTCAAGTATGATTGGGACTTCGATCATTATTTGGAAGAAGACGTTCCTATTGCGGTGAGGTGATATTTCTCTTTGGTGATGCCATACAAGTTCTTAATACTTATATTTTGGTTTAAAGCAGAAATTTTACATCTACCCATATTTATCTTTGATTGGCGTTGATTTTCCTTGTATTTCCTCTTTTCCTTTATCATAGATGGAATATATAAGGGACCAAACCAGACCAAAGGATGGTCGAATACTCGCAATCGGTCACTCCATGGGGGGTATCTTGCTCTATGCTATGCTATCGAGATACAGTAAGTTTATTAATCATAATTAACTTATTGAAATGATGTTGATTGATGTCATAGTTATCGAACACAGTTTATTTTGCTGCTACTGTTGTGTTAGTACTTTCCTGGTCTGTTTCTTGATATACTATTATTCTCTTGAGTTGGATGAATCACAAAGTATTAAGGTTGCATGCAATGGCTACCTATCTGTCTTTGAGTGGTATTTCCATGAACTGTTTTAGCACATCACCTTTGCTGCTGTTTTTTTCTTCATAAGATCAAATCTACTTATGTCAGTCTTTTGGTTGGATGACTGGACATTGAAGTTTTTCCTCTATATATACTGTCACGTAAATTCTACGATGCCCTGCTTATAGTGCATGTGATGGTTGACAAACTTTTTCTCTCTACATATTTTTTGCAAATTCTTATAATATGTAAATTCTAAAAGGTTTGGAAGGGAAAGATCCTGGATTGGCAGCTGTTGTTACATTAGCATCATCACTGGACTACACATCATCTAATTCAACACTCAAATTGCTTTTACCACTAGTAAGTAGCACTTTATTGTGACTCCATATCCTTCAGGTGAAATGTAAACAAACCTTTCTCCCCCTCTATTGTGTCAAATTGTGATGTATTTCTGTCCTGTAGGCTGATCCTGCACAGGCTCTCAATGTGCCAGTTGTTCCTTTAGGAGCATTGTTGGCTGCAGCTTATCCTCTTTCTTCACGTCCACCTTATGTCTTATCTTGGCTGAATGACCTGATATCAGCAGAGGATATGATGCATCCAGAGCTGTTCAAGAAGCTTGTTCTCAACAATTTTTGTGAGTCAAGACATGCTTCCTGATATTCATTAATTTTTTTAAAAAAAAATCTCCAATTTTCTTGCACTTCGATTAGGGATATAGATTTAGAAAATGATTTGGAGAAAAGATTTCAAATGACTCTATTATTAAATGGATTCAAATATATAATTTTTCGTTAGAATTAGTACCAAATGGTTATGTAAGGGTTTGAAATCCATGCAAAATAAAGATGATCAGAACAAGTGCTATGGATTGGTTATTTTTGGAAGGGAGAATTACTCAAACTACCCCTGAGGTTTAGTGTAGATTACACAGACCACCCCCATGCTTGGGATATTACTCAAACTACCCCTGAGGTATTAGATTCATTACAATTACCCCTTACGAAGTTAATTTCCTTAAAAAAAAGAACTCCATAAATACCCCTGAGTAGCATCTAAGAAAAGAATTGGATGTGAAAAAGGGTGAAATTGGTGAAAAAAAGGGTGTGGATTGAATCAGTGAAAAGAATGGTTGAAATTAGTGAAAATATGGGTGAAATCAGTTGAAATTGGTTTGCCACCGATTCCTTAGATGGTGCTCAAGGGTATTTGTGTAATTCAATATTTTATTCATCAAATTGACGCCATAAGGGGGTAAATGTAATGAATCCAGTACCTCGGGGGTAGTTTGAGTAATTTCCTTAACATGGAGGGTGGTCATTGTAATTACACTAAACCTCAGGGTTAGTTTGAGTAATTCTCCCTTTTTGGAATTGAAATACTTAGTTCCAAATCCTTCAATCCCAATGAAGCCTTACTATTTAACGAGTATCTATTTTCTGATCAGTTAAGAATTATATCCTTACTGCCAGGTACTATCCCTGCTAAACTATTGCTGCAGCTAACGACATCTTTCAAAGAGGGGGGACTCCGAGACAGAAGCGGCAAGCTTTTCTACAAGGACCATCTTCACAAAAGCAATGTCCCCGTCTTAGCTGTTGCAGGAGACCGTGACTTGATTTGTCCACCTGAAGCTGTTTACGGTTTTTTTCCAAATCATGTCCCATAACATACTTACCTTCTGAATTTTTTAGCAATTCTTATTTGTTGTTGTCCTTGAAAATATTTCATTTCAGAAACAGTGAAGCACATTCCTGAGCACTTGGTCACATACAAAGTATTTGGAGAACCTGATGGTCCACATTATGCTCATTATGATTTGGTGGGAGGGCGGATGGTACGTATTTCTCATCATTTTCTTCCTTGACAGAGCTAAATTTTATTTTTTAGTCCCACAGGACTGTGCCGCTAGCACATTTGGTCGCGTATTTGCAGATCAAATAATAGTCTATGTTTTGCACTTTTGGTCCCAACTCAATTTTGCACTTTTGGTCCCAAATTGAATGGAAAGGATGCGATATAACGTTAAAAAACTGGGACCAAGTGGGCAGTTTTGGGAAGTGCCGGACCAAGAGTGCCGTGGGTCTAATCATGTAGGACTTTAAATGCAATTTCAGCATCGACAGTTAACTACTTTTTGATAAGTTATCTACTTGGGCTTGATAGCTTGAACTCTACCTTATTTATACCTGCAGGCTGTGGATCAGTTGTACCCATGTATAGTTCAATTTCTAAGCAGCCATGATACTGCACATTAGTACAACATGTTCAAATTAATTGTTGATGATAGTGTCGAGGCCATGATCGAAGCCTTGTGCGCGAAGTGTGCTATTGTAGAATTTTGTTTTTATTTTTTATTTCTAATTTATGTAAAGTATTTTCTGGTTTGAATAATTGAATTGCAATTTTAATTATGTAGACTATGTATGTAGTTTTACGCAAAATTGTGAATGAAGTAATACACCAAAAGCTTTACTTGTACCATTGAATAGTCTATGTAAGAATTTTTCCCGTCGATGAGTATGTTCATGCTTAGGATGGTCATGTATTGTGTCTAAATCGGATCATCCTAGATTTAAATCCGGTACCATTTAATGTAATTGAATTTTGATCCAAATCTTGTTAGATTCAATATCAGATCTTAAGTCTATCAATTGATCGGATTTCAGACTGAAATTTGATTTGATCAAATTTCACCCTCAAAATATCTACTACTATCTTAGTTCTCGAAGAGTTTATTAATGCAATCAATCGATTTATTATTTAACCATCGGGTTTTTGGCACTTTGCACCCTGACTTAAAAATTTTGGCACTTTGCACCCTGGAAATATAATTTATTTGGCACTTTGCACCCTAGTGTGTGTGTTTTAGTGAGAAAATTCATTGGTAGAAGGGTAGAATAGTTATTTTCAATTTTTTTTTTCACTTTGCACCTTGGCAATATAGATTTTGCACCCTTAAAATCTAGAATGTTGGCATTTTTCACCCTAAAAATATAAAATATTAGCATTTTCACCCCGATTTAAATTTATTGGTACTCTGCACCCTAAAAATATAATTTGTATGACATTTTGCACCCTAATGTGTTTTTTCTTAAAAGAAACAATCTCGTGAATGTCGGCGATGTAGAGATAAAATAGTCATTTCTATGCACAACAATCATAAACTTGTTATTCTAAATTTATTTTACTTTATAATAATTTATTTTAACATTTTCTCTCAGTAAAATTTAGATTAAAAAAAAGACATTGTCTTCTTTTTATTTCAAGTATCCTCCAAATTATTTACTTTATATCTAAAATACACGTTTACATATCTAACATATTATTATATTGCATGTTATTTACATTATTTAGATTATCATATTAAGTCGGGGTTGAAAATGTCAGAAATTATATTTTCTGGGTGCAAAGTGTCAATATTCTATATTTCAGAGTGCAAAGTGTCAAAAACTATATTTTTAGGGTGCAAAGTGTCAAAAATATTCGAAAATAACTATTATGCCCTTCAATCAATGAATTTTTTCTTCAAAACACAAACTAGGGTGCAAAGTGCCAACTAAATTGTATTTTCAGGGTGCAAAGTGCCAAAACTTTTAAGTTAGGGTGCAAAGTGCCAAAACCCTATAATTCCAGGGTGCAAAGTGCCAAAAGCCCTGGTTGAGATATTCGTTTTCAAATCGACTAAATGAGATTAGTGCTAAGAAAACTGAGATGTTGGTTTGTTCGTGCAATAATGTGGGGGTCTATACAATTACTCAAGGGAGGAGAATAGCTAGATTTGTTGTTGAGATTGGCTCGAAAGTTATATGTACTTTGGTGAGAAAAGAAGCCTCTAAAGACCATCATTTGATTTATATTCTAAAAGAGTGTAGATGATATGATATGATTATGATTTGTATTTTGGAAAAATGTAATTTACTCCCTATGAATATGATATTCTTAAATAAAAAACTAACCTTTAAAAAGGAATTAAATATAATAAGATAATAAAAACAAAAAAATGTGTAATTCCAAGGGAATTTATAGGTCACATCTTATCGTAGAAACTAAAAGATTCTTAAAGGGAAGTAGAGCACAACCAAATGTTTCTCACTAGAAATGGAAGGGGGCCGCGCGAACGCTGACCCCCACTATCACAAATTATGACGTAGACTCGACTACTTGAGTCGATCTTAGGCAAATACCCTTCCAGAGTGCAATGGAAGTCATCAACCTAGGCCATAGGTCTTCTTGATCACCTATTGACCCCGTCCAGGTAAGTATGTAACTTGTTGCCATTCAAATCTCTTTTATAGCTAATTTCTTATTGTTGATATTCATCTACCTGATGTGGGATTAATTATCTATATATTTTGTTAATAAATCAAATTCATGTAAATATTACAAAGTGCTTCAACTTCACATGTCATTGATTCTAGTGATTAAACAACGCTATTAAATCATATCACTCATAGATTCTAGTGATTCGACAACATTATGATCGTAAGTTATTTTTCATGTTACTCTTTCGCAATATGTTCTCTTGTGTAATATTATTTATAAAACATGAATCATGTTCCAAAAGTTACGAGGAAACGATTCACTCGGAATGATTTATTCTTAGGATCAAGTGTGAGTCAAATAAAATGTGAGTGCTGAAATTTTGATGTCTTGCGATGAAGCAAATATTTGTAAAGAAAAATTTATGGTAGAGTTTGTCTTTGACAAATAAATACTCCTAGACGATTTTGTGGAATATCACAAGTTTTTGGGCTTCACTTTTTTTGTTTTTCTTTCACATTTCACAAATTTTGGATTGAACAATCGAATGTGGTGAGTTTCAATGAAAATGAACTTCGTTTCAAATTTCTTATATACCAATATTTTCCTAAAATTGCTTTTTACAAATACCAATCCGCAAATAATGGAATAAATAAATTTCCAAGACAAAATGCAAAGAAAATAACTTACTCGTAATGTAATATATATATATATATATATATATATATATATATATATATATATATATATATATATATATATATATATATATATATATATTTCAACTTTGTTTGGTGGGTTGTGCCTAGCCAAAGCAATAGTGCAACGCTCAGGCGACACTCAAGAGCCCCAATAGCAAGCTACTGTGATGGACTCTCTCCCTAAAAAAATTAATTTAATATCATGTGAGTCAGTGAATCACATATCAGATATTAAACTGATAAGAACAGATACTACACTTGATCTTAGCCAAAAGGCCGAGAAAGGTATACTTATTTTATTCCTTCGTTTCTCCTTTTGTATGTCTTCTGTCTATTTGCAGCGACTTTGTGTTTTCAATGTGGGAATAAATATTATGGATCTTCTCTTATGTGCTGGCCAAATTTCGTAAGATGACAAACTTGAAGAAAAATCATTATTGCCCCTTCAAGATTTTCATCAAATTTATTCCAAATTCATTGTGTTTTACTCCCTCATATTCTTAATAAAAAATTAACCTATAAACAAATATGAAAATAATAAGATAAAAACCAAAAAATGGGAAGAAAAAAAAGCAGCATACCCACCGGTGTTTTGGGAAACTTGCACTAAACCCTTATGTTATATGTTTTACAAGGAATCCCCACGTGTTTACATATTGTTGTGCACTCCCCCTTTCATAGTTAAATTATTAACCTCCATTAGTTTTTGTAGATTAATACTATTTTACTCAATGTATTCACAAATATATTAAACTAATTTAATTTTATATATAATGTTAATAAATAAAATATATATTTTAATATAAAATCTTAAAAATATAAAAATAAAACAAGATGTATATACTATCAATTAATACTTTGGACGGAAAAGAGATTACTTGCAACAATTTGTAAAACATAAGACGATTTATTGCCAAAAAATAAATAAATAACAAAATGGGGTTCTTAGCAAGTTTTCCAAAAAATAGATAGGTATGATGATTTTATTCCTCCAAAAAAATGTGTAATTGGACAAGAAATTGAAAATCATCTTTTCTAGTAGAAATTAAGAGATTCTTAAGGCAAAAACAAAGTAGAATCAAATGCTTTAAACTAAAATTGGAAGGGGCCGCGCGAACGCTGGCCCCCACTGCCACAAATTATGACGTAGACTCGACTACTTGAGCCGATCTTAGGCAAATGCCCCTCCAACGTGCAATGGAAGTCATCAACCTAGGCCATAGGTCTTCTTGATCACCCATTGACCCCGTCCAGGTAAGTATGTAACTTGTTGCCCTTCAGGCCCTTTTTATAGCTAATTTCTTATTGTTGAGATTTATCCATCTGATGTGGGATTAATTAGAGTTCAGTTTTATCTAATAACTATTGCTAATAAATTGTCAATGTTGTTGTAGCATAGTAGCAATTACTGACAAATTTGGTTCTAGGACGTGATATTGACTGACATAGCTAAGGTCCCTGGATCAAAAGGTTTTTGGTCCTGGGTTCAACTGCCACAAAAATGGGTATTTGCTTTATTACTAGTTTTTTTTATAGTTGTATATTATTTGTAATTCTTTGTACTTGACAATTGTTGAAATGATTTATAATGTAATGATTTATTATTAATGTATTTAAAAAAATTTGCTATAAATCAATTTCATGTAAATATTACAAAGTGCTTCAAATTCATGTGTAATCTATATTTTGATTCACTTCTATTGCTCATAGATTATAGTGTTATTTTAAGTTAAAGTTTATAATATTACTCTTTCGAAATGTTTTTGTTATGTAATACTTATGAAAACTAATACTGTTCCAAAAGTTAGGAGTAGAAGCTTTTAAATAGATGAATTTATACAGATTTTAGGATTAAGTGTTAGTCAAAATAAAATTGAATAAATAATAGTTTGATATATCACAATGAAGCAAATACCTCAAACAAAAAATTTATGGTAGAGTTCGTGTCTTTTATCTGTTTTTTGAACTAAATACTCCTAGATCATAACTTTGTAGCATATCACAAGTTTTCCGGCATCATTTTATTTTATTACACATTTCACAAATTTCAAACTAGATAATCAAAATTGTTGAATTTCAATCAAAAATAATTTTCAATTCAAATTTCTTATGTACCAATATTTGTCTCAAATTGAAAATTAAAAATAGCATTTGACAAATAATGGAATAAATAAATTGCGAAGCTACATCTAATCAATGAGACTTTCACGTCGCAATACAAATGATATTTAAACTTTGTTTGGTGGGGTGTGCCTGGCCAAAGCAATAGTGCAACGCTAAGGCGACACTCGAGAGCCCCAATAGCAACCTATTGTAATGGACTCTCCCCCTAAAAAAATTAATTTAATATCGTGTGAGTCTATGACTCACATATCAGATATTAAACTGATAAGAACAGATACTACACTTGATCTTAGCCAAAAGGCCGAGAAAGGTATGTTTATTTCCGTCCTTCATTTCTCCTTTTGTATGTCTTCTGTCTATTGGCAGTTACTTCGTGTTTTCAATGTGGGATTTCGTAAGATGACAAACTTGGGTTACTTCGATCCTACACCCCTGTTGAAGAAAAATCATTATTGGCCCTTCAAGATTTTCATCAAATTTATACCAAATTCATGACAAGTTTGACACCAATTGAACTATTCAATCTGTAGATAAAATGTAGATTTCAAAGCTACCATTGCATGATTGATAATAGAACAAAGTTGTCTTTGCTTATTATGTTTCCATTTCTTCTTAGCATGCAATTCTAGGAACTGCATGTCTGCATTAACATTTTTATTTTTATTTTTTTATTATTCATTCTTTAATTATCTAAAGAATGTGAATGATCCAACTAATGTTTTATGCTTTATATATATAAGCAAGAAAAAAAAAATAAAAAAGCAAAATTGACTTAAAAATTTGTATTGCTCTTTGTCTATGCGGTCTTGGTTGATAGATGATAACTACTTTTACATACCAAATTAGAAGGACTTTACATCTTTGAAAATTAATTATCTCATTTTACACCCTCGGAATACCTTAATGATTTTACTTTGCACCCCGGCATCTTCAAGCAAAAGTCATTACAACTCCCATAAAGGACAAGTTTGGTATTTATGGAAAAAAATCCACTAGTTTTTCTCTCAATTGATTGATGAACGAGCCCGAAATATTTTGATCAAAATTCGGTACGTCTCCACCAAAATAACGAAAAGTTTCTATTTTTTGGGATAAGTCGTAAATAAACTATAGAATAATTTAAATTCAACGTTTTTCTTTGATTTACAAATTTTACGGATGTTTTTAAATTTTTTATAATATTTGATCGTACAAAATATACTATAGAAATAAAATTTTAATTCATGTTCTCAATATAATGAGAAGCTTGTAGTGTAGGTTTGAGAACTGTTGTAGAACTGTTATGCATAATTATGCTTCTAAGTTTCCTATATGTCATTCCAGATATAAACAATAATGTGACTTTTGATTGAAATCTTAATTTATTGTCCATCTTCCATTGCGACAAATGTTTTCAGACTCGTTCAATATCTACGGTAGGAAAAAATTGACAAGTTTAGTAAAAATAACAGAAAATTATCATTAAGTACCAAACCCTGCTCTTCCAGGCAACTGGAACAACTTTTTTCAGCAACATTAAGGTGGTTGAAGACATTCGGGTACAAACTAAAGCCATTAAACTAATTTGAGGGTGCAAAGTGGGATAATTATTTTTTGAGGGTACAAAGTGAAAAGGTGACCTAATTTGGGGGTGCAAAGTGGAATTAAGCCATGCTACTATTGTATTGTGAGAAATTGTATTTTACTCCTATGATATTCTTAATAAGAAATTAACCTATAAGAAAAATTAAAAACAATAAGATAAAAACAAAAAAAAAGGGAAAAAAATCAGCATACCCACCAATTTTTTGGAAAATCTGCACCGAATCCTCATGTGTTATTTGTTTTGCAAGGAGTTTCCATGAGTTTACATATTGTTGCGCACTCTCCCTTTTACAGTTAATAATAACTCCGTTCGATTTTGTATATTAAATATTATTTTACGTATCCTCAAATAAATATTTCAATATAAAAGATGAAAAAAAATAAAACAAGATGTATATATTATTAATTAAAATAATAATTGAATTATTAATTATTTACAAAAAATATATATAAAAAAAATACTTTTTTTCCCACCCCCACCAACCCTAGCCATTCCCTCGTTTAAACAACCCCCACCCAAAAACAAATTGAACCTAGTGGCCAGTGGATGGTATAGAAGGAGGAATTCTATTTTTTTTTTTTTGGGTAATTGGTACATTTTTAATTGAGAAAGTTAAATTTCACTCACATATAGAACGAGTGAGAGACACTCTCCATTTCATTGGACGGAAAATAGATTCCTTGCAACAATTTGTAAAATAAAAGGGAATTTCTAGCAAAAGAAAATAACACAACGGAGTTCTTTGCGAGTTTTCCAAAACGTAGATGGATACGATAATTTATTCCTCCAAAAATGTGTAATTGGACAAGATATTGAAAATCCCCTTTTTATGAATGCAAAACAAAGTACAATCAAATTCTTTAAATTAAAATTGGAAGGGGCCGCGCGAACGCTGGCCCTCATTGCCACAAATTATGACATAGACTCGACTACTTGAGCCGATCTTAGGCAAATGCCCCTCCAATGTGCAATGGAAGTCATCAACCTAGGTCATAGGTCTTCTTGATCACCCATTGACCCCGTCCAGGTAAGTATGTAACTAGTTGCCCTTCAAGCCCTTTTATGTTAATTTCTTATCTTTGAGATTCATCTATCTGATGTGGGATTAATTAGAGTTCAATTTTATCCATATAACTTTTGCTAATAAATCAATTTCATGTAAATATTACAATTGGCTACAACTTCGTATGATATCAATACTTGATTCACTTTTATTGCTCATAGATTCTAATAATTCAACAACATTATAATTGTCAGTTTTTTTTGTATTACTCTTTCACAAAATATTCTTTTATGTATATACTGATAAAAAATTTAATCATGTTTCAAAAGTTAGGAGGAGAAGCTTTTATCAGGATGATTTTATGTAGATTTTTAAGATCAATGGTTGGTCAAAATAAAATAGGAGTGAATAAAACTTTCATATCTCACAATGAAGCGATTAAGCAAATATCTCAAAAGAAAGAGTTATGGTAGAGTTTGCGTCCCTATGATTTATCGTGGAAGTAGTTTGGTTGGGTTCCGTATCAGTTTGATTTTAAAAAGTGGTTTAGAAGTTTTTGACGAAACTTTGAAACTCGGTTTGGATAATGATTTCAATGGATTATTGACATAATGCAATATTATTAAGTAATAGTTAGTGGTTTGGAAAAGGAAAATGATTATACGACAGCCCAAACTTTACAGCTTTTTGTACAACCCATATTTTAGGCTTTAAAAATTAATTGTATTACCTACTACTTGTTTAATAGGTTTAGGGTTTAGAATTTCAAGGTTAGGGTTTAATATTTACAAACAGGGTTTATATTTTCTTGATAATTTATTCATGTGTCATACAATTAATTTTTTTTCATATACATTAAAATATATAAATGACAAGAAAAAAAATAAAAAAAAAATAAAAAAAAGCCACAACCGGCTGTATACATGTACAGCCGGTTGAAGGCTGTATACATGTACAGCCGGTTGAAGGCTGTTAGAGTAGCAGTACTCTTTTGAAAACCGGATATTGGATATGGATTGAGGTTTGGTTGTTAGAGGTTGGAAGAGAAATATAGGTAGTAGATGTCAAATCAATAATTTTATATGTTTATATAAGAGATGATAAATGCCAAATCAACAATCTTTTAGGTCTTAAGTAGGATTTTGTAGGTTTCAATTTAGATTGAAATTGAGTTTAGACTGATACTTCTACAAATTCTTTACCAAATAAGGTTTGACTTGATTTGAATAAAAATAAACCTAGCCAAACACGGAGCCTATCAATATTTGACAACTTTTTGACGAAGGCATGTCTATTTGATGTGGGAATGATTAAAAAAAAAAAAAAAAGATTGTTTTATCTTCTAGCTAGTAGTATATCGAATTATTGAAGTACTTCTACTTCATTTAGAATCACTTTCTAATATTCGAATATTAAGCTCTAGTACTCACCATATATAGATCAATAACAACTTGAAAAAAATTCAATAGAAGTACATTATTTCATATGGAAGTCTTGTTGGGGTTTTTTGCACTTTGCACCCCCGAAATACGAGAAATAGGCACATTACACCCTCAAAATACAAAAATAGCACTTAGCACAGTCCAAATACAAAAAACTCAACAACTTGCACCCTCTAGAATTTTCCTAGGGGCAAATAGGTACTTTGCACCCCCGAGACAAGAGAAATTGGCACTTTGCACTCCCAAAACATAAAATAGCACTTAGCACCATCAAATTAAGAAAAAACTCATCAATTTGAATCCCTGAAATATGATAAAATCTGCACTTTGCACCCCCAAAATATAAATAAGCATTTAACACCCTCGAATTAAGAAAAACTGAACTTGCACCCCTCGTTATTCCAAACAGAGTTGACCATCTGGTTCAAAAAAACCATGGGAAAAAATAGGTAATTCATTTTCCTTCTTCCATAAAATTTTCAGAATACGATTATTAATAACAAAATACTCATTTCCATCTCCATCTTTCTTTTCATCTTGTAAACTTGGATTAAAATTTCATTTTTGTAAAATGTTTCAGTCAGTTATGCATTGAAATTTTCCAGAAACTTTCGAATTATTTTGGAAATTTTCGAGAACAAAATTTCCATCCGGCCACTCGTTCTGCCCCTTTATACTCGTTGCCAAAACTTTGAAAAGAACTCGATAAGTTTCTGAAAAGTTAATTCAATACATACTTGACCGAAACATATCACAAAATTAAATTTTAATTAAAGTTTATAAGATTTAAAGAAAGATGAAGATAGAAATGAGTATTCTAGTATTCATAATCATCTTCTGCAAATTATATAGAGAAAGAATGAATTACCCATTTTGCCCCTAGATTTTTTTGACCCTGATGGTCAACTCTATCAGAAAAAACGAGCAGGTGCAAGTTCATGAGTTTTTCTTAATTTGAGAGTGTTAAGTGCTTATTCCGTGTTAAGGGGGTTTCAGGGGTGCAAATTGATGAATTTTTCTAAATTCAGGGGTGCTAAGTGTTAATTTTATGTTTTGAGATGCAAAGTGCTAAAATTACCTTTTTTACTAAAGGGTGCAAGTTGCTGAGTTTTTCATGTTTCAAGGGTCCTAAGTGCTATTTTTGTGTTTCGAGGGTCCTAAGTGTTCAATTTGATCTTCATAAATTGCATATTGGATGACTAAAACAAACTAAATTACATGCATGTGTTCTCTAATTACCGTAACATAATTGAAATTGAAAAGAGTTGCAAGGTTTATTAATATAAAAGAAAAGTATTTACATAAGTTTAAGAACAGATAATTCATTTGATCTTAGCCAAAAGGCCGAGAAATATATGTTTAATTTACTTCTTCATATTTCTTTTTTACTTCTTCATTTCTCTTTTTGTATGTCTACTGTCTATTAGCATTTACTGTGTGTTTTCAATGTGGGAATGAACATCGTTAACATTATGAGATGACAAACTTGAAGCAATCATTATTTCTGAAGAAAAAAAAGAATATTTAAACTTTGTTTGGTGGGGTGTGCCTGGCCAAAGCAATAGTGCAACGCTAAGGCGACACTCGAGAGTCCCAATAGCAAGCTATTGTAATGGATTCTCCCCCCTAAAAAAATTAATTTAATATCGTGTGAGTCAATGACTCACATATCAGATATTAAACTGATAAGAACAGATACTACACTTGATCTTAGCCAAAAGGCCGAGAAAGGTATGCTTATTTTAGTCCTTTGTTTCTCTTTTTGTATGTCTTCTGTCTTTTGGCAATGCCTTCATTTTTCCAATGTGGGATCAATGAACATTATGGGATCTTCTTTTATGTGCTAGCCAAATATCGTAAGATGACAAACTTGAAGAAAAATAATTATTTTTCCTTAATGATTTCCATCAAATTTATACCAAATTCATAACAGGTTTGACAACAATTGAACTATCCAATATGTATATAATATGCAGATTTCAATCAAAAAATCGAATTCTCAAAATATCGGAACAGTGTCCTTGCTTCTTGTGTTCCCATTTCTTCTTAGCATGTCTTGGTGGAAGAATTGGTAGCTACAAATACAATTCTATGAACTGCATTACCCTTTTTATTTTTTATTATTCATTCTTTAATTATCAAAAGTATGTGAATCATCCAACTAATGCTATATATATATATATATATATTTATAAAGCAAAATTGACTTAAAAAATTGTTGTTGCTCTTTATTCATGCAGTCCTAGTTGAGTGGTAACAAATACATACCAAAAAAGGATTGAATTGTTTACACCAGCTAAAGTTACCCTTTCATGCCAATTAAGTATATATGATGATTAAGGAAGACAATTATTTCATGAATAAGGAGAGGTGAGGTGAAGATGTTAGAGTATAATGATACTAGTGTATTAAGAGAAATTATACTAGTGTATTAGAGTATTGCTGAGAGGCAAGTGATGGGTGGTCCAGGACTAAACCTGGGTTCAAAAAAAAAAAAAAAAAAAAAAAAAAAAAAAAATTGTATTTTACTCCCTATGATACTCTTAATAAAAAATTAACCTATAAATTTTTTTAAATACAATAAGATAAAAATCAAAAATTGGGAAAAAAACAACATACCCACCAGTATTTTGGGAAACATGCATCGAACCCCCTTGTGTTATTTGTTTTGCAAATAATTCTCATGTGTTTACATATTGTTTCACACTCTCCCTTTCACAGTTAAATTATTAACTCGATTAGTTTTTGTAGATTAAATACTATATTTCCATACTCAATATATTTACAAATATATTAAAATAATTTAATTTTATATATAATTTTGATAAATAAAATAAATATTTTTATATTAAATCTGAAAATTTTAAAAATAAATATTTTTATTAAATAAAACAATATGTATAATTATTTACAAAAAATATATACATGAAAAAATACCTTTATCCCACCCCACCAACCCTAAAAAGCCCAGATTGAACTCAGTTGGTGGTATGGTTTACAATATGTATAATTATTTATAAAAAATATATATATGATTTATTCCTCCAAAAAATGTGTTCGCTCAGGAAATTGAAAATCCCCTTTTTCTTTCTAGTAGAAATAAAGAACATTAAAATGATTCACATTAGAATTGAAGGGGGCCGCGCGAACGCTGGCCCCCACTACCACAAATTATGACGTAGACTCGACTACATGAGCCGATCTTAGGCAAATGCCCCTCCAGTGTGCAATGGAAGTCATCAACCTAGGCCATAGGTCTTCTTGATCACCCATTGACCCCGTCCAGGTAAGTATGTAACTTGTTGTCCTTCAAACCCTTTTTATAGCTAATTTCTTATTGTTGAGATTCATCTATCTGATGTGGGATTAATTAGAGTTCAATTTTATCTATATAACTTTTTTTTTTTTGGTTTCCCAAGTGTTTAATTCTTTTTGAGGTGTATCAGGCACATAAAGTGGGAACCTCTCCCAATAGGGATTCGAACCTGAGTCCGCTACTTTGTAGTGACTAGTCCCTTCCACTAGATATCTATATAACTTTTGATAATAATCAATTTCATGTATGTATTACAAAGTGCTTCAACTTCATATGTAATCAATACTTGATTCACTTCTATTGCTCATAGATTCTAGTGAGTCAACACCATTATTATTTTAAGTTAATTTTCATATTACATTTTCGCGAAACGTTCTTATTATGTAATACTTATGAGTTAGGAGGAACTTTTATAAAAAATGTCTATATGAAAGTCTTATTTTGTATAGCCCACTTACAGTCCAATTTAATTGGCTGGAAAAATTTGTTTTGTGAAAATAATGTGGGCAACTTGTTTAACCTGTTTCAATGTATTTATTACATTTTTAGCCCTAAAAATTTTAAATAATAAATTTGAGTCCACTTATAATTTGCTTTGTTGAAATCTTTTGTAATTTTCAACCCCACAATATCTTTAGTTCAAAGTGTCTTTTACTATAAAACATATATGTGTCTTTACCCCCAAATTTTGAATTTGTTATTATGTCATATCCGGCATTTTGTTCTCGTTTCTATAATTTAAAAATGTTAAAAGTTCTTACAATTGAAAGTGAATTTGTACCATATTCACTGTCTCATAGCTTTAGAAGTTTTATTGACATTTCCACCTCAACTATAAACTAAAAATGTAAACTCACTTTAAAAATCTTTACTAATAAATTTGATTTCGACTCGTGTTCCACATGATGACAACTCATTTAATTTCGACTCTTTTAAGATTCATGGTAAATCCAATCACAATCTCAAGTTCAATAAAAATATTAAACTTGAAAATACATTGCTCAATTATTCGAAGATGATGTTATTATATTTATATATTACAAATAATTTGTTTTTCAAAAAAGATTATTACGTCAAGTAGATATGTATGGGTCTTTTTATTAATTATGAATATTGTAGTGCCAATCTTACTAATAAGAAATAATTGACCGTTAAACCCGAAAAAAGAAAAAATTAACCCCACTACTTCCTTTAATTTAGATTGTGTTGTTATATAACCTAATTAATAGATTGTAAGACTATTACTACTCAACTTATCTAGATGATTTTATGTAGATTTTAAGATCAAGTGTTAGTCAAAATAAAATTTGAGTAATAATATTTTTATATAGCACATTAATGAAGCAAATATACCTCAAGAAAAATTGATGATAGTCTTTATAAGTTATTGAAAGTAAATACCCCTAGACAAGTTTTCTCGCATCAATTTATTTCATGTCACATTTCACAAATTTCAAACTAGATAATCAAAATATTGAGTTTCAATCAAAAATAATTTTCAATTCAAATTTCTTATAAACACAATATTTGCCTCAAATTCAAATTTTAAAATAGCAATTGACTAATAAAGGAATAAAAAAATTCCCAACCCAAACTAAATCCAATCAAAGAAAAGAAAACTTTCTCCTTGCAATACAAATAATACTTCAACTATGTTTGATGGGGTGCGCCATGCCAAGGCAATAGTGCAACACCAAGGCGACGCTCGAGAGCCCAAGCAGCAAGCTACTTTGGTGGACTTTCCCCTTAAAAAAATTAATTTAATATCGTGTGAGCCAATGACTCACATATCAGATATTAAACTGATAAGAACAGATACTACACTTGATCTTAGCCAAAAGGCCGAGAAAGGTATGCCTAGTTTAGTTCTTCGTTTATCTTTTTGTATGTCTTATGTCTATTTGCAGTTACTTTGTGTTTTCAATGTGGGAATGATTATGAGTTTTTCTCTCATTCCACTGGCCTAACCGCCTAAGAATGCATCATGCGGTGCCATTTGTAATTTCTTGTGCCAAAAGACCAACTTCAAAAAGCAACAATGGTACTATGTGTTTCATTACAATCGAATTTCTTAAGTTGATGTGCAAGCACAATTATGGATCAAAATTTCGTTTCGTATGTTTACGTTGAAAAAATATTAGGAAAATTTTTAATTTTTTTACTAAACTTAATCAAATAAGAGAGTCTCGAGACAAATAAATAATTTCGGAATTGCACCTTCTTTTCATTTTCATTGATTCAAATGCGAAAGCTTTTCTATGTTTTCGACGGAATAAACATTATGAGATCTTCTTTTATGTGCTGGCCAAATTTCGTAAGATGACCAACTTGAAGAAAAATCACTATCACCCCTTAATGGTTTTCATCAAATTTATACCAAATTCATGCCAAGTTTGACACCAATTGAACTTAATCCAATCTTTAGATAAAATGCTGATTTCAATCGGAAAATCGAATTCTCGAAAAAAATGGAACCACGGTGTCCTTGCTTCTTGTGTTCCCATTTCTTCTTAGCATGTCTTGGTCAAGAATTGGTAGCTACAAATACAATTCTATGAATTACCCTTTTTTTAATTTTTATCACTCATTCTTTAATTATCAGAAGAATGTAAATGATCCAATTAATGTGTCATGATTTTTATTAAAAAATTAAATTAGAATTAAAAAAAAAAAATTATCGCTCTTTAATTATCTATGCAGTCCTGGTTGATAGATAACATCTACATACCAAAAAAGGACTGAATTGTTTACATCAGCTAAAGTTACCCTTCCATACCAACTGAAGTATAGATGATAATTAAGGAGGACAATTATTTCATGAATAAGGAGAGATGTATAATGCTACTATTGTATTATGAGAAATTGTATTATACTCCCTATGATTTCTTAATTAAAAATGAGCTTATAAAAAAAATTAAATACAATAAGATAAAAACCAAATAATGGGAAAAGAAAAGCAGCATACCCACTAGTGTTTTTGGAAACCTATACGTACTATTTTACCCTCCATACTCAATGTATATACAAATATATGAAACTAATTTAAATTTATATATAATGTTAATAAATAAAATAATATTTTAATATGAAATCTCAATGATATTCCTCCAAAAAAATGTGTAATTGGACAAGAAATTGAAAATCCATTTTTCTAGTAGAAATTAAGTGATTCTTAAGGCAAAAACAGAGTACAATCAAACGCTTTAAACTAAAATTGGAAGGGGCCGCGCGAACGCTGGCCCCCACTGCCACAAATTATGACGTAGACTCGACTACTTGAGCCGATCTTAGGCAAATGCCCCTCCAACGTGCAATGGAAGTCATCAACCTAGGCCATAGGTCTTCTTGATCACCCATTGACCCCGTCCAGGTAAGTATGTAACTTGTTGCCCTTCATGCCCTTTTTATAGCTAATTTCTTATTGTTGAGGTTCATCTATCTGATGTGGGATTAATTACAGTTCAATTTTATCTATATAACTATTACTAATAAATTGTCAATGATGTTGTAGCATAGTGACAATCGCTGACAAAGTTGAGGCTCTAGGACGTGACAATAACTCACAGAACTAAGGTCCCAAGATCAGAAGGTCATTGGTCCTGTGTTGAACTCCTACGAAAGTGGGTATTTGCTCTAGTTTATCACTAATTTTTTGTAGTTATTTATTATTTATAATTCTTTGTACTTGACATTTGTTGAAATGATTGATGATTAATGTATTTTAAAAAAAAACTTTTGCTATAAATCAATTCCATGTAAATATTACAAAGTGCTTCAAATTCATGTGTTATCAATACTTTGATTCACTTCTATTGCTCCTAGATTATAGTGCTATTTTAAGTTATAATTTAATATTATTACTCTTTCACGAAATGTTTTTATTATGTAATACTTAGGAAAACTAATTGTGTTCCAAAAGTTAGGAGGAGAAGCGTTTATATACATGAATTTATATAGATTTTAGGATCAAGTGTTAGTCAAAATAACATTTGAGTAAATAATAGTTTGATATATCACAATGAAGCAAATACCTCGAAAGAAAAATTTATGGTAGAGTATGTGTCTTTATCTGTTTTTGAAAGTAAATACTCCAAGACAACTTTGTAGCATATCACAAGTTTTCCGGCATCATTTTATTTTATTTCACATTTCACAAACAAGTTTCCCGGCATCATTTTATTTTATTTCACATTTCACAAATTTCAAGCCAAATAATCAAAATTGTTGAATTTTAATCAAAGATAATTTTCTATTTAAATTTCATATATACCAATATTTTCCTCAAATTGAAGATTAAAAATAGCAGTTAACAAATAATGGAATAAATAAATTCCCAAGCCAAATTCAATCAAAGAGAATATAATTTTTTTCTTGCAATACAAATAATATTACAACTATGTTTGGTGGGGTGTGACTGGCCAAAGCAATAGTGCAATGCTATGGCAACACTCGATAGCCCTAGTAGCAAGCTACTATAATGAACTCTCCCCTTAAAAAATTAATTTAATATCGTGTGAGTCAATAACTCACATATCAGATATTAAACTGATAAGAACAGATACTACACTTGATCTTAGCCAAAAGGCCGAGAAAGGTATGCTTATTTCAATCATTCGTTTCTCCTTTTGTATGCCTTCTGTCTATTGGCAGTTACTTTGTGTTTTCAATGCGGGATTGACCATTATGAGTTTTTTCTCTTATTCTACAGGCCTAAGAATGCATCATGAGAAATTGTATTTTATTCCATATGATATTCTTAGTTTCCATATTGTTGCACAGTGAAATTATTAATTTACCTTCCATACTCAATGTATTTACAAATATATTAAACTAATTTAGTCTTTTATATAGTTGTAATAAATAAAATAATATTGTAATATAAAATCTGAGAATATAATAATAAATATTTTTATTAAATAAAACAATATGTATATATTATTATTTAAAATAACAATTGATTTATTAGTTATTTAAAAAAAAATTATAAAAGAAATACCTTTATCCCACCCCCAACCCCACCGATCCCCCATTTTAACCTCCATCCACCCCAAATTGAACCCAGTGGGTAGGGGTACGCGTTTGAGTCGGGTATTTCGGGATCCGTCCCGACCCGATCGGGTATTTCCCTTTTGAGATGAAAAATAAGTTTTTTGACATTTAGGGTTGGGTATCCGATACCAGAAATATTTGTTCGGATTGGGTATTGATTTTATACCCGAATGGGTATTTCGGGAACCACCAACATTGAATAATTTTTTTTTTTTTGCACAATTACAAATTAAAATGGCATGACATATGAGTGGCCTTGGCCCAAATTTGTTCTCCTTTCTTATTATCAAATGTGTTACCATATTAAATAATTTAAATTTCTTGTAAAATATACGTATATTTAAAAAATAAAACATATAAATTTCCGGTGACCTGGATCCGAAAAGGCGGGTACCCACAAATTTTGGGTACTCAACTAAACGGGACGGATTTTGGGTGTGAAAATCAACAATCGTCGAGTCGGGTACCCAACTCGAAATACCCGACCCGTGCCCACTGGTAGGGGTTTTCGTGGTGCGGTCTAATGCGGTTTTATACTCGCCCAAATCCAACTCAGTATTTTCGGGTTTTTAATACTCTAGACCAAACCTAGGTAACGTAATTCGTCTGTCAAGCCTATGTACGCGCCCTCAGTTCGCGAACTGAGCGTGATTTCAAAATTCGCAGCATAATTCGCGAACTATTGAAATGTAGTGCGCGCATCCTTTTGCCATAATGCACGCTTTGCAAATTTGTGAAGAATTCAACCAATAAAATAAAAACACATGGTGCTTGAATGGGGAACAACAGTCATGCACCGTCAATTTTCATTCTTTTCAAACAGGCATTATCATGAGTGATTTTTAAAATTGGCCTTTTGTAAAGTTTAATTTGCGAAAATGGCCTTCGAGGGGCTTTTTACTGTAGAAGTGATATCTGCAATAGTTCCTTCTATTTCTTTATTTTTCATTTTAGT
Source organism: Penstemon davidsonii (assembly GCA_034814905.1). NCBI lineage: Eukaryota > Viridiplantae > Streptophyta > Magnoliopsida > Lamiales > Plantaginaceae > Penstemon > Penstemon davidsonii. The sequence goes on from JAYDYQ010002534.1 coordinate 28,690,289, forward strand.
ACCCTGAGTTTTGGTATCAATGGTTTTCCAATTGCAGGCATAATTTTTTCTTATTTGTCTAATTGTACCCATAGAGGGTATTAAAAATTTCTCTGAATTCGTTAATTTTGAGTGTTATGAAGTATGATATGTCTTCACTATTTCTTCGTTTCGACTTTCTTTTTAGATGATCTATTTCTCGAGATAAGGTATCTAACATTCTGGACCTATTTTTTGACATAGGCATATATTTGCAGTATTGTCTAACAGCTTCTAATATTTCTAAATATAGGAAAGTATCTTGTTCAGTAGTATAAGTTTTATATCTACGTTTTTTCTTAGGTGATTCACTGTTTTCTCCTATTTCTAATATATTTTCTAATTGTTTACTAAAATCCTTAAGAGGACTAGTTATGTCGATATCGGAGAAATCGAAGTCTAAAAGACTTTGATAGTTTTCAGTGCAAACTAAGTTGCATATATTTAAATCGTCTGTATTTAAGTCGTCACCGTGCTCTGATACCAGAGCCAACAGAGCGCTTTCTGGTGCGTTTTCTAGTGCGGAAGCACAGTCACTATTTGGACTGGTATAATTATATTTATATTCATCGGAGGATAATTCAAATCCTGTCATTTATGCAGCTCGTATTATTCTTAATTGGTTTCGTTTTTTGAGATAGTAATCTCGTGTATTTTCGAAGAATGTCTTTTCATACGTTCCATTTATAAGAGTTTCGCATAATTCTTTATAAAAAATATACTGGGAGTCTATCCATTCGTGATATGAACTATTTTTATAAAGAAGTATTTTTCTAGGTGGCATTTATAGAATGATATCTATAATATAGAATGTAATAGTATTCTTTTCTTTCTTTAAAATCTTGTATATGAGGATAATCTTCTGAAAGTTTTTTATAAAATTTATAAGAAGATTCTATGTATGCATAAGTATTCCAATTCTTATAGTTTTTCTTGAACATATTGAGTTAAACTATTTATTTGTTTATTTAGAGTTTTTATGCCTTCTTCTGTTTCTTTAGAATCATTTTTTATTGGTATAAAAGTTGTTGGTCTTTCTATTCTCATGGATGTTCTTTGAGGTTCGATGGGTTGTTTTTTAGGAACAAATTTAATTTGAGCAAAGTCTTTGAATAGAGAATCCATGTTAATTTTATCTTCAGTTTTATAGTCTATACTATGATGACTATTACTAATAGCGTATCCTACAGCATATGTCATAGAGAAAGGGTAATCTCCTTGTTCCATTAAATCTTTTCTAGAGAATTTATATAAAAGAGATATAGATTGGCTTAAGTTTTTGGTTACTAGGGGTATTCCGTATTGTATCGAAACATTAAACATAAGTTTTGTTGCCTTTAGATTTCCTTCAATTACTCCTAGGATTTTATCCTGAGTGTCTCTTATCCTGTCGTCTATAACCCAGAATTTAACTGGTGATTCTATTCCTTCGGCAAAGGTTGATTTTATCAACACTTGTATAGTTGAAATATGTATGTATCCAAATTCACTTGGTGACTTATTAAGTGAACGTATTTTTTGAAGAATATGATTCTCATTTATTAATGGTAAGGAAAGTTTTCCTTGGGCTTCAGTTATTTCTATTGGGGTTTCCTGTATAAATTTTCCAAAATATATTAAATTTTTTCGTTGAAACATATTATGAAAGAATGAAGGTTTCCTAATGCCTTGTCCATCATTTATATTTAACTCCTTTTGTCTTATTTTACTTATTGTTTTAGGACTTATAACTATATCTTGGGAAAAACTCCCATATGCTTCAGAAACTTCTTTTGATTCTAATTGTTCTATCTCGTTAGAGATGTTTTCAATATTTTTTATTTCTAAGGTGTTCATATTTGAGATCTAAGTTGAGATTCAGAAAGTTTTATTCGTGGTATTCTTCGAACTGTATTTTGAAAAGTAATATCTATATGTTCTTGAGTAAGAACGAAGCTTTTTAAAGAATCTAGGAAATCCATTCCTAAAATTATCTCATATGGGGATTCATTATCTATATAGATTCGTGTACAAAGAGTAAGATTATTTTCTAATGTTATTTCTATCTTTCCTGTTTTTTCTATAGTTATTTCTTTTCCATTATATTTTACATATGTTTCAGCACTGGTTTTTCTTATATCTGTAGCCAGGTTTTCATGAACATGAGACCATGTTGCTCCTGTATCTATAAGAATGGGTATCAAGTTATTTTTCATTATTCCTATTAAATGATATTGAAGAGATCTAGTGTTGAATGATGTGTTTATTTGTATATGTTGATATTCATGCAAATCATTCATTGTAAACAGATATTTAAAATGTTTAAGATGTACGATGATATATGAGAATGTATGAAAGTATATAAGTATGTACCTGTCACAGAAGGTTACTCTGCAAAACTGGTTAAGTTTTAAGGTGGAGATGAGGTATGCTAACTCTCAATAGCACGATCAACACTCCGGAAGAGCAAAACTTTCATAAGAAAGATAAAGTTGAAAACTTATTTTATTCACTCTTAACGATTACATATTACATATGATCTCTTTATATAGGCAGAGATCTTTTGAAAATAGAGAGAAATACTATTACAAATAGAGAGAAATACTATTACATTTTTGAAAAGTAAAAGTATCGGGTAAAGGAGTGGTTCTCCTTTTGCCGACGTTTCTTTGCAGGACCTACATTGCGTTTTCTTCTATTATTGGTGATGAGTTATCACTTTCTTCATCACTAGTTTCGTAGGCATCTTTGTATTCTTTTTCGTCATTGCTGACGTCCTTTTTCTTGCAATATTTGCAAATATGGACCTCCAAATTTTTCATTTCTTCATGGAGTATCTTCCTTGTTTTTTCTGCCAGAGTTGATAGGTGGAATTCATCAACTCTAAGTATCTTCTGATGGTGTTCATAAACACATTCCCAATGGGACTCTCTCAGTGATTTCTGAGACATCCCGTATATCAAATGATTTTTTCCTTTCATATTTATTCGAAAAGTCTTTGTTCTATACAGATCATGTATGAGATTGTGGATTTGTATAAGCTGCCAAGCGACTGCTTCTTCTTGTTGATTCGTATCAAGTTTTTCCACTGTTTCTATTGCTGGATATTCACCATTGCTAGTTACCAATTTAATTAACCCAAAACTTGGGGCAATTTTTTCTTCAAATGTTGGGTATGTAAGATGGCATTTTACAACCACTTCTTTTTGCCCATTTTTTCCAACATTAACGAAATATTCTGAGATGCTTTTTCGAATGTTTCCTGGGAATTTCTGGAGCATTGCTGTATTTTGAAGGTACATTATATCTACTAAGCCATATACGAAGAACTGATATGCCAAGATTGGATCTATTCCATTAACAAGGACGGCTTTTGGTCCATATCTATTTACTGGGTAGAACCTTTTTTCTCTGTCCTTGGAAGGATTATATTCTTCTAATTTCCTTAGGAGCTCGTCGAACTTTTCTTTCTTTAGGGTATTTTGCTCCTCATTTTCCTTATCTTTTTCTTCCTTTGTTGGGATATGATCAAGGGGATTTTTGAGTGAGGGTATTTTTCCAAGAACAACCTTGGATGTCGTGGGTTTCTCTGTTTCCATAAGAGCTTGTTTATAATGACTAAGCTCATATTGTGCCAAGGCTGTTTTGGCTTCTTCAAGTGTTTTGAAAGATTGGTGTAGACTTCCTTTTGTGATAAATGGCGCAATCTTACTCCATTCATCGTATATCCCTTTCATTGATCCATTGAACATGGTGTACCATTTCTTTTTGTCTGGGTTTTCAGCTTGTTTTTTGGCTTGTTCCATTTCGGGCAGTATTTTTGGCATGGGTGTTTGGTATTGAATTGGTTTATCATTTTTTGTAAGAGGTGGTGGTGATGGAAGATTTGTTGTTTTTGTGTTTGTGGGTAATGGATCCACCACGTTTTGGCTGCTGAAAAGGTATTTTTAGTGTAGTGCAAAGTGTTTGGAGACTAGATTCTAGTTCGTGTACCTTTCTAGCTGTTGCGGCTGCTGTTTCCGAAATGTATTTTTCTTTAGCTGCTGTAAAGTTTTGGATTTCTTTTCGAGCAAGTTGTTCTGTTTTCTTTTGCTCATTTTCGATGTCTTGTATCTGTTTACAGAAAATAGATATCATTGCTTCCATTCTCTTGTCAGGGTATCTGCAAGTACGTTGTCTTTTCCTGCGAGGTGTACGATATGAAAATTGTATCTTGTTAGCTCCAATTGCCAACGTATCAGTCTTCCTTGATTTGAACTATCTGCAATTTTTGTTTTACAGAAATATGTTAAATATTTAGAATCTGTGCGGACTTCGAATTCCCGTGGTAGCAATTCGATCTTCCATTTTTTCAAAGCATTGTATAATGCCAGTGTTTCTTTTTCATGAACTGTATAGTTCATCTGACATTGTGTAAAGGTGCCTGATACATATTTGCATAGGCGTATATATTTTTGTGCTTTTGTTGAAAGCGTATTTTTATGTCCATTGGACATATGTGGGAGAGTGTTGTACTCTATAGTCGGTATTGCTAACATAACGGCGGCCCACGTATCTTTGGATGCATCCGTTTCGAGAATGATAAAATCATTTTCTTGCGGATTGTATAGTTGGGGTAGGTTTTTACACCGTCCCTTAATGGTTTTTACCATTAATGTATCTGCTTCAGACCAAGTCCATTGAACTTTGGTAGATAGTTTTTTCTGAAGCGTTTTTCTTTGTAAGGCAAGGTCTTTAAGATAGCCTTGATCGGAAATATAGTTTAGGCATCCTAAAAATCTTTGTATTTGTTTTCGATCTTCTAATTGATCTGGAAAAGAGTTTAATTTTTCTAAAACGTTTGGTTGAATAACCATGTTTCCTTCTGAATCAAAAGTATTTCCAAGAAAATCAATTTTATTTTTACAAAGCTGAGCTTTTCTTTTTGAAAGGACTAAACCCTTTTCTTTGCATCTTATTAAGACAATTTTTAGTTTTTTCAAATGATCTTCTCTATCTTGATTACTAAAGATGATAATATCATCGATGTAAGCAAGACATATATTTTCTAAACCTTCAAGGTTTTTATCCATGAATCTTTGATAGATTCCTGGTGCTTGTTTAAGGCCAAAAGGCAAAACATTCCATTGAAAATGTTTTTGAGGTGGACATGTAAAAGCAGTTAATGGTTTGGTATTCTCATGTAACCTAATATGCCAATAGCCAGATTTAGCATCTAGAGTACTAAACCATTTTTGTCCTTTTAATTTTGTTTTTATAAAGTCAATTCTTGGGAGCTTATAGGCATCACCAATGGTTGCTTCATTCATTTTCTTGTAATTTATGACCATTCTTCTCTGGCCACGTTTAATTTCATTGTGATTTTCAACGTAAAAAGCAGGTGCTGCATGTGGTGAATGACTTTCAGAAATAATTCCTTTTTCCAAAAGTTTTGAACATTCTTCTTTAAATTCGTTTATATCCCTTTGAGAATAAGGAATATTATTTTTCACATTTACTTCTTGTGAAGGATCCTTTAGTTTTATTTCTACTAACATGGTGTTAGTATTTTTAAAATCTAAGGGATTTTCACTGGAAGTAGATTCAAGTATTTCATCAATTTCTTTATCCAAGTTGGATGTATAAAGAGTAATCTGATAGACTAGTTCTGAAATTTTTTCTATCAGTTTTTTGGTATTCAAATCTTTTTCTATTGGAATAGAAATTTGTTGTTTTCTTTGTTTATACTTACTTCGAAAAGGTACAGTAAGTGATATGGTGGAAATATTTTGCACAAATGGTGCGTGTAGCTTTAGGAAATTATTGCCTAAAATAAAAGGTAGTCCTGTTTTGTGTTTATAAATGGTTGGGGCTGTAAAAGCAAAGTTCTGTATAAAAATAGTTTGCATTTTCACTACTTCCCAAATGTAGTAATGAGATGCATTTGCAATCATAACCCGTATGGGCGTTTTTAACCGTTCCCATTTAAAACAGTTTAACTTTGGAGAAGCAAGGCAAAGACTTGCTCCAGTATCAATTAAAGCATATGTATAAGTATCATTGATACGTATTTTTATGAAGGTGGAATTCTGACTAGGCATTACTATTAGGATATTCTATCTCCTCATCTTCATCAGTTTCTGATATTAATTCGTACCAATCTGTATCTGATTCATAATCAGAATCTTCTATTGGTTCTAATTCTTGTGTATAGGCAAACTGTAAAAGTCTAACCTGATGTTCTTTCTTATTTTGTTTCTTTGGGCACTCATTAGCATAGTGACCTTCTTCTTTACATAACCAACATGTACATTTCTTTTTTCCTTCAGGGCAGTATTTATTTCTTTTATTATTCTCCTTTTTATAGAATGGTTTTTTTTCTAAAAAACCTGTGTTTATTTTTCCTAAAGTAAGGTTTATTTCCTTTTATCCAATGTCTATTTCGTTTTCTCCATATTTTCTTGTTATGCTTTTTCCTATATTCCTTTCTACAACCATATTGCTGAGGAAGGTAGTCTTCTGTACAACAGAGTTTAGTTAATGGTTTCATAGCTATAGATCGTTTCTTTTGTATACATTGTTCTGTTGTATATTTTCGAACTATGGTTCTAGCAGCTCCTATAGTTCTATGTGTTTCTGGAACTTCTTCCTTATATTTTTTCTGACATTCTATTCCTATGGGGTAAGGTAATTTAGCAAAGAATATATCTATAAATGGGGATTGTTCCGGTATAGGTATTTTAGTTAGATGTTCAATAAACTCACAGTAATAGTTTTCAAAATAGCACATATTACATATGGCCATATTATGTAAATGTCGTTTTGATTCTTCCGTTTCATGTAATCCCATAAAGGTATTTTCTATTTGTAAATCTCCTATAAAATATGCATATATTGCCTTCGCAATTTTCTTAAACATGTGTAACTGTGTATCAGCATTGAAATTAGTTTGTACATCTTCATTCGTATAGTTTTGCAACATTCTTAAAACATTTCCAGTAGTTTTATGTAAAACGAATGTAAATATATCGAGAACAGAAGAGTTAGAGAACTCATCTGTTGTTTGTATAATCAGACCCATCTGGTTAGTCCAGTAAGTAAGCATTTCTTTTTCATTGTCTACACAATCTAAATTAAGAATGTTCTCTTGGTTCATATTTCCATGTATTGGTTGCCATTTTGCTGGAACCTTTTTCCATGGGTTTCTACTGCCTGGTCTATTTGGTATATAGCCTTGACTAAAAGGATAAAAATTTGATCCTAAAGCTGGTATATCTCCTGCATCAGCTCTATGTGGTGCAGAATATCCGTATTTATTTCTTTGATTACTAGATTCTGGTTGATCTTCTGTTTTTGGATTTCTAATATCTTCCATTCCTACGTATTCTTCATCTGTTTCAGATGGTGTATATTCAAAGATAACATCTTCATTCTCTTGATGTTGTATAGGATAAGCTTCTTCTATTTCTATGTCTGAAGTAGTTTCTTTATTCATTAAGCTTAGCGAGCTTAACATATGTCTAAGTTCTTCTAAAGTTTCTTCTATGGTTTTCGCCATATATATTCTAGTTTGTTAGGTATCTTAAACCCTTTTCTTGAGGGTATTCTAAAATATTTCTCTAGGTCTTGTTCAGTTAATCCCCGTGTTTGCTCTTTTTGATATATTATCATTTCAAGGTTTTCTATGGTCTTTTTCAGATTTTCTAAAGCATTTTCTTCCTTTGGTACTATTTCTAAGTTGTTTATTTGTTCTTTCAATTTATTTATTTCATAATTATTAGAATGTTTTTGATTATTAAGCATATCTGATATATTATTTAATTGCGGATGAAAAGTGTGAAATAAATTTTTTACTTGTTCTAAAACTTTTTGAAGGTTTTGTATATCATCTGTTAATCTATCGATCTTTTCTTCTAATTTCATAGTTTATTTTCTATATAAACTCGTATCTATTTTCCTGGGTGACTTTTTTTAATTCTAAAGGACTTCTTTTGTAAATAAGGTTGATATGAGTATATTGCAGAAGGTCATGTTTGAAATTTTGGTTTTTGAAAAGGTCATTCTTCACAATTACTCCATTATCATCCCCTAGAAGTCCTAGGGCCTGCAAGTGATGTTGACAAATGAATAAAATAATGAACAATACTTATAAGACACACCTACACACCCATGTTGTTATTCTTTTCTCTTTTGGATAAATTTATTTTATGGACTTAATGAAATAATATTTTGTTTATTAGTTATATTTGTCATTTTTGTAACAGATTTATTGGACTACAATTAATTTTATGTAACTTTTAAATGTATAGAAAAAAAAACACATATTATATATATTAGAATATAAGTAACAAAATATATTGTTCAAAATAATTACTTTTAGTTTTATATTTATTTAGAAAGTATATTTTTTTTTGTAGTTTACACTTTTGTAATATTAGTATTTTAATTGTTATATTATATTTTAATTATTTTAATATTATTTTTAAGACGCTTTATAGGCGCTCTCATATGTCAAAGTTTTAATATATAACGCTTTCGCGCTCGCGCTCGCGCACCCGCACTCGCACCCGCTCCGCGACTTAGTTACCTAGGACCAAACCCAACCCAATAAGTCTAGAGATTGCACTTTGCGGTCCCTTCGGATTGGAGCAATTTTTGCGGTCTTAGATTTTTCTATTTTAATTTTTTTTTAGACTCTACTTTAATTTATTACCACTTAGTATTTTGTTATTGTACTTTTATCTAAGAAAAAAATTCCTGAACGTTCTATAATCATAAGAATAATACTACTTTTTTCATAATTTTTAGCTTTAATTTATTAACCTATATAAAGTCTACATTCCAATGTAAAGAACAATAATTGTTACACAAATACAAAACCGAACAAGACTTTTTCAAAACAATAAGCAAAGATAGAAAATACTTTAATTATTAAAGTTGATATTGGTAGTTGTCAATCGATGAAATTTAACTTGGATTGTTAATAAATTGTGCCGAGTAATAGATTTTTAGGGGATAAATTAGGCTTTGGGGTTGAGACGGTAAACTAAAAGTATGTATATACTTAAATTATATTAAATAATAGAATACAATTTGTTATTTTATATATATGCGGTTTGAGTGCGGTTTATGCGGTTTTTTAAAATATAAACCCAAACCCGATTATAATTTGCGATATTTTTCTCACGAAGCCCAAAACCAACCAATTCATTCTTCAACCCGCGAATTGCCATCGATTTGGGTTGGGGCGATCGGTTGGAGCGTTTGGCAGTTTCGTTGAACACCCCTAGTGGTAGGGAAAGGAGTAATTCTATTTTTTTTGGGTAATTTGGTAATATTAAATTATATTAATGAAAATTAACTTTCATTCTCATAAAACGCGAGTGAAAAACAATCTCTGTTACTATGGATGGAAAAGAAACTTTGTGCAAAAATTTGTAAAACAAAATTGAATTTCTTGCAAAAAAAATATGACTAGGGATTTTTTCGCATGTCTTCCAATATATAGATGGGTAGGATGATTTTTTCCCCAGAAAAAAAATGTGTTACTGCACAGGAAATTGAAATCTCATTTCCTATAGAATTGAGTGATTCTTAAGGAGAAACAAAGTACAATAAAATGTTCTAAATTAAAAATGGAAGAGGCACGCGAACGCTTATCACCCATTTGCCCCGTCCAGGTAAGTATGTAATTTATTGTCCTTCAATCCCTTTTTATAGCTAATTTCTTATTGATGTGATTAGTCTATATGATGTGGGATTAATTAGAGTTCAATTTTATCTATGTAACTTTTTCTAATATTAATCAATTTCATGTAAATATTATAAAGTGCTTCAACTTCTTATGTAATCAATACAACCAATAGGTGATTGATCTAGTAGAAGGGACTAGTCACTACAAAGTAGCGGACTCAAGTTCGAATCCCTGTTGGGAGAGATACCCACTTAATGCGCCCAACCCGCCTAAAAAATAATTAAACCCTTAAAAAAAAAAAATGTAATCAATACTTGATTCACTTCTTTTGCTCATAGATTCCCGTGAATCAACAACATTATTATTTTGAGTTTTTTTAATATTACTCTTTCACGAAATGTTCTTCATATGTAATACTTGGGAAAACTAATCATGTTAAAGAAAGTTGGGAGGAGAAGCTTCTACCTAGATGAATTTATGTAGGTTTTAGGATCTAAAGTGTTAGTCAAAATAAATTTTGAGAATACTTTTTTTTTTCAAGAATTTAATCCCTTCTGAGAGGCGCGTCGAACGTATTAAGTGAAAATCTCTGTTAGCAAGGATTCAAACTTAAGTTCGCTACTTTATAGTGACTAGTCCCTTCCACTAGAACAATCATTGTTGGTAGAAAATATTATTTTGATTTATTACAATGAAGCAAATATCTCAAAAGAAAAATTTATAGTAGAGTTTAGAGTAAATACTCCTAGACAACTTTGTAGCATATCACAAGTTTTAGGCATCATTTTATTTCATTTCACATTTCACAAATTTCAATCTAGATAATTAAATGGGTTTTTGGTATTTTGCACCCTATAATTATAGAGTCTTGACACTTTGTACCCTAATTTAAAAGTTTTGGCACTTTGCACCCTGAAAATATAACTTATTTGGCACTTTGCACCCTATTATGTGTTTTGATGGAAAAATTTCATTGTTGGAAGGGTAGAATAGTAATTTTCAAATATCTTTGGCACTTTTCACCCTGAAAACATAGATTTTGGTACTCTACCATCCTGAAAATATAGAATGTGGCACTTTGCACCTTGAAAATATTAAATTTTGACACTCTTCACCCCGATTAAAAAAATTGGCACTCTACACCCTAGAAATATAATTTGTATGGTATTTTGCATCCTAAAAAATCTAAAATTATTTACTACTAGCATGTTAAATTTATTAAATTACAAAGAAGAAAAAATTTCTTACCTAATCACTAATAGCTAGTAATTTGGTTAAAATAAATAATGTTCCAAAAAATTTAAGTCGAGGTTGAAAGTGCAAAAAAAAAAAAAATATTTGTAGGGTTTAAAGTGCCAACATTCTATATTTTCAGGGTGCAAAGTATCAAAATCTATATTTTCAGGATGAAAAGTGCAAAAAATATTCGAAAATGACTATTCTACTCTTCCATCAATAATTTTTTTCATCAAAACACACACTAAGGTTCAAAGTGCAATAACATTTAAGCCAGGGTGCAAAGTGCCAAAACTCTATAATTCGAGGGTGCAAAGTGCCAAAAACCCTAATTAAATTGTTGAATTCCTATCAAAATTAAATTTCAATTTAAATTTCTTATACACCAATATTTGCCTCATCTTGAAAACTAAAAATAGCAGTTGACAATAATGGAATAAGTAAATTCCCAAGCCAAATTCAATCAATGAACATAAATTTTTCCCCTAACAATACAAATAATATTTCAACTATGTTTGGTGGGGTGCGCCAGGCCAAGGCAATAGTGCAACACCAAGGCGACGCTCGAGAAGCCAAGCAGCAAGCTACTTTGATGGACTTTCCCCTTAAAAAAATTAATTTAATATCGTGTGAGCCAATGACTCACATATCAGATATTAAACTGATAAGAACAGATACTTTGTTTAGAGATTCGATGGACCTAATCCGATTATATATAAAGATTCATAATCAGAAACACATGGAGGATTTATGTCGATTTGATCTGCTAAAAATCCGTATCCAACAATAAATAAAAAGATTGATACATATACATAATGTTTTATAAAAGTAAGTACCATTAATAATATTTCATCGTCAATTTAATAAGATAATAATTTATAATTCATCTACAAATATGAATATTAGTAAAGAAAGTTTGAACATGTGAGCTAATATTAAATAAAATTGAAAAGTTAATAAACTTGTTTTAGTAAAAATATTAATTTAATTTTTTAAATGAGCATTTTATTGGACCAAAAAAAAGATACGATATCCGGCCAAATTCTACCAAGATCCATCGGATTTAAAAAATCTAGATCCGAACACAATCCGAACAAGATCCGAATCCAACATAATACAATCCGATATAAATGGAGCCGAATAAGAACGTTAAATCTCTCCAACTCAAATTGCATGAGAGTCGGCTTGGCTTATATAGTTTTTCTCCAAGTATTTTTCTCAGGAAGCACATATGGATCAAAATTTTCATCTTTTCCCGTGAAAATATCGAAAAGTTTTTGTTTTTGAATCAATGGAAATAAAAATAAGATATATTTTCGAAACTTTATATTTATCTCGAAACTTTCTCTTTTTCTTAATTTAATAATTTTTTTCATAATTATTTCGAAATGTTTCCAAAGACTTCTCGAAAAGCTTTCAATATTCAGCTGACCTAAATATACATCGAAAATCAAATTTTAATCCATGGAAACAAATAATATAAACAATCTACTATTTAGGCCTTGATTGGGGAGGAAAACTGAGTTGACATACGGAATAAACATTACATCTAGATTTCAGAACAAATACTTGGAATGTGTTGTTTTTTTCCTCACAAATACTAGAGTTTTTATATTATTTGTTTTCCTCACAAAAATTCAAGATCCAATTATTACCTTCAACTTTATTGTTAAATGTAAAGTTTGTTTAGTGAATGATTTACAAAACAAAAAGATTAATAAAATAATGATATGGTGTTAAGAATGTTATATTGTGACTAGATAAAATCGCAATTTTTCCTTTGAACTCTTTTTCGACCACTTTTCCAGCCAAAAAGTTCAGGGAGGAAAGTGCAATACAAAAGTTCATGGTGGAAAGTGCAACAAGTGTGTAAGTTCATGTGGAAAAGTGTAATTTTGATTTAAGTTTAGGGGGTAAAACTCAAATTTTTGCAACCAGTTATAATTCAAAGTGCAAAAAGACATGAAAATTTAAAAATTATGTATAATTGTAATAGATACAAATACAGTAGAGTAAATAGCACTTTTGGGAAAATTTTTGCACAATTGTCCCTTTTAAATTTTTCGTAGCAGATTCGTCCCTCTTATCAATGTAGTGTAATACATTCGTCCCTATTAAATTTTTTCGTAGCAGATTTGTCCCTCTTATCAATGTAGTGTAACACATTGGTCCCTATTAAATTTTTGGTAGCAGATTCGTCCTCTTATCAATGTAGTGTAACACATTCGTCCCTCTTAAATCCAAAATACATCAATTTTCATCCATTTAGGATATATTTTGGATTTAAGAGGGATGAATGTGTTACACTACATTGATAAGAGGGACGCATCTACTACAAAAAAATTAAGAGGGACGAATGTGTTTATAAGAGGGACGAATGTGTTACACTACATTGATCAGATGGACGAATCTACTACGAAAAATTTAAAAGGGACGAATGTATAAAAAGTTGCCCATAAGGAGGATCAAAAATGCTATTTACTCAATACAGTATATCATTTAGACATTACAAAGTGGGAGATAAGTATAAAATCGAGCTTACACTATACTTTTATGTTTAAGTTCACCTTGCAAGTTTCGCATTACATTCTTCATCAAGTTGTTAAAAATATATTTTTTTTTTGAAAATGTTTGACAATCTTTAATTGTGGATTTTATAGTTGTTAATTATCATTTGAAGAATAAATAGGTGAAATTGTTAAATGTTAATTAAAGAAGTAAAAATAATACTTTCAATTAGAAATTTTGTATTACATTTTTCCCCTAAACTCTTTGGCCGGAAAAGTGATCGGAAAATAGTTCAAAGGGAAAAGTGCAACACTAATATAAGATCAATGGAGATAGTACAAATAATTGAACTTCAGGGGAAAGTACAACTTGACTATAAATTTAGGGGGAAAGTGCGACTTTCTCTTGTAACTAATAATATAGTTTCAGTATTCACAAGCTACTAGGAATGGTCAAAATTCAATCATATGATTATCTATACTATTAAAAAAAAGGCATGGCATGGTGCATATAGCTATTTTTTGATATTTCTATTTTGCCATTAAATTAATTATACTAGTATATTCTCAGAATGTGTTACCGTGCGCATTAAATTATTTAAGCACACAAAATAAGGATTTTAGGAAAAGTAAAATTAAATTTTATTTAAATGGAATAAGTAAAGAAGTTAAAAAGTTAAATTAACTAAAACACTAAGGGCAAAATAGGAATATAAAAAAAGTGTTACATCATGACATGACTTCTCATTAATTTATTAGCACGCATTCCGCATGCATATTAATTTTTTTAGCACAAAAAATAAGGTTTATTTATAGGAAAAAGTAGAAGTAAATTTTATTTAAATAGAATAAGTAAAGAATCTAAAAAAGTAAATAGTTAAATTAATTGAAATATTAAGGGCAAATTAGGAATATAAAAAAAGTACTATACCATGACATGACTTCTCTTTATAATAGTATAGATAACTTTTTGACTTCTTCACATATACCATTACATCATTTAAATAAAATTTACTTCGAATTTTCCCTAAGTTAAAAATCCTTATTTTTTGTGCCTGAAAAATCTAGTGAATGCGGGAACGCGTACTAAAAAAATGAAAGCACGCGAAGATGCATGCTGAGGATATACTAGTTGGAAGGAACGAAATGGCTATTCCCAAAGTTCTGGAATCTAGATATAATGATTATTCTATTTTCAACTCAGTTTTCCTCACCAATCACGGCCAAAATGTTTAATAATTAAGAGAATTCTTTAAAATTCTACAAAAATGTGCATTTTAGAAATAAATGTGATTGTGTTGTTTTTTAGTAGAAATAGTTTTTGAAAGATGATTGTTAAATGTCAAATCAATGGACTATAAGATCTGAGAATCAAATAATGAAAGAAAATTATACAAAATAATTTTGAAAGAAACTAATATGTGTTGGGATATTCTGGAAAATCCTGAAAATTTATACAAAAATCCCTAAAAATTTATACAAAATCTAAACAAATAAGGTCCAGTTACAAATACTATTCTATGAACTGCATTACCCTTTATATTTTTATTTTATTTTTTACTTTTCATTCTTTAATTATCAAAAGAATGTAAATGATCCACCGAGAAAGGAATGCTTATCTTTAATATTAAATTTTAACACTCTTCTCCCGATTAAAAAAATTGGCACTCTACACCCTAGAAATATAATTTGTATGGTATTTTGCATCCTAAAAAATCTATAATTATTTACTACTAGCATGTTAAATTTATTAAATTACAAAAAAGAAGAAAATTCATAACTAATCACTAATAGCTAGTAATTTGGTTAAAATAAATAATGTTCCAAAAAATTTAAGTCGAGGTTGAAAGTGCCAAAAAAAAATTTTTGTAGGGTTTAAAGTGCCAACATTCTATATTTTCAGGGTGCAAAGTATCAAAATCTATATTTCCAGGGTGGAAAGTGCAAAAATTATTCGAAAATGACTATTCTACTCTTCCATCAATAAATTTTTTCATCAAAACATACACTAAGGTGCAAAGTGCCATAACTTTTAAGCCAGGGTGCAAAGTGCCAAAACTCTATAATTTGATGGTTCAAAGTGCCAAAAATCCTAATTAAATTGTTGAATTCCTATCAAAATTAAATTTCAATTTAAATTTCTTATACAACAATATTTGCCTCATCTTGAAAATTAAAAATAGCAGTTGACAATAATAGAATAAGTAAATTCCCAAGCCAAATTCAATCAATGAACATAAAACTTTCCCCTAACAATACAAATAATATTTCAACTATGTTTGGTGGGGTGCGCCAGGCCAAGGCAATAGTGCAACACCAAGGCGACGCTCGAGAGCCCAAGCAGCAAGCTACTTTGATGGACTTTCCCCTTAAAAAAATTAATTTAATATCGTGTGAGCCAATGACTCACATATCAGATATTAAACTGATAAGAACAGATACTACACTTGATCTTAGCCAAAAGGCCGAGAAAGGTATGCTCAATTCAATTCTACATTTCTCTTTTTGTATGTCTTTTGTCTATTTCCAACTACTTTCTGTTTTCAATGTGGGAATGACCTTTATGAGTTTTTTCTCTTATTCTACAAAAATGCAATAGTGAAGAGTTAAGCTTCCCCTAAAAAAAAAAAAACATGAGTTAAGTTTATCTTTCTAAAGATTACAATATACCATTTATTAATATATAAAACATATTAACAGATATGAAGATTTTTTGTAAGGCCTTGTTTGGTTTTCAAGAGATGGAATAGTGGAGAGATACCCCATTTGGGCCAACTTTGAAGACGTAACTGGAAATGGGTCTAGCTTAAAATGGGTGTTTGGTTACTTTTCTTGGGCCGGAGATAATATTAGATGGCCAATTATATGTGTTTCGTTAGAAAATAAGGGGCTCAATATGATAAAATGACAATGAGACCCTCGGTTAGGGCTGTCAATGGGGCGGATTTCAATACGGATCCTCTTAATTCGGTCCGATTTATTAGAATGATTGTCCGATTAGAGATTCGATGGACCTGATCCGATTATAAAGATTCATAATCAGAAACACATGGAGGATTTATATCGATTTGATCTGCTAAAAATCCGTATCCAACAATAAATAAAAAGATTGATACATATACATAATGTTTTATAAAAGTAAGTACCATTAATAATATTTCATCGTCAATTTAAGAAGATAATAATTTATAATTCATCTACAAATATGAATATTAGTAAAGAAAGTTTGAACATGTGAGCTAATATTAAATAAAATTGAAAAGTTAATAAACTTGTTTTAGGAAAAATATTAATTTAATTTTTTAAATGAGCATTTTATAGGACCAAAAAAAGATACGATATCCGACCAAATTCTACCAAGATTCATCGGATTAAAAAAATCTAGATCCGAGCACAATCCGAACAAGATCTAAATCTAACATAATACGATCCGATATAAATGGAGCCGGATAAGGACGAACCTGCTCCGACCCATTGACAGCCCTACCCTCTGTTATACTACTCAAAAATCTGCAAATAGGATAATTTTTTGAGAAACAGCAAATAGGATATTAAATTTGGATGTTGAGATTGTTAAGTAGATTGGTACATGCATGTGCAATACATACCAATCATGTGTAATACATACATTTGTCTTGTGATTAAATAGACGTGATCTAGGGGTGTTCAACGAAATCGCAAAATCGCCCCAATCCAAACAGACCGTAATTTGCGGGTCGAAAGTTTATTTGGTTGATCTTGGGCTTCTTGAAAAAAAGACCGCAAATTGCAATTGAGTTTGGTTTTATACATTTTTAGACCGCATAAGCTGCATCCAACCGCACTCTATATATAATTTTATTTTATTTAATTTAGTCCTACAATTTAAACAATGAGAAATGTAATCCAAATATATACTTTAACTAATTAATCTCAATTCATAACCCAAAGCCCAACATCTATATTAAAGAAAAACCTACTGCCTTATGTTTTCCTCTGCCTCACATTTTCTTCCTTCCCAAGTGAAATAAAAAAAAACTTAAAAGGTAATCTAAAAAGTGTTCTGGCTTGCAAAAGTACAAGAATTTCTTTTGGAGCATAAACACCCACATCAACTTCAAGGTACTTTCTTTTTGTTTATTGTTTATTGTTTGATTTTTTTTTAATTTTTTAATTTTTCAAATTTACATTTGCTTAATATGTATGTATGTTGTTTAGGCTAGAGTAACAATTACTTTTAATATTATATATATATAGCTACATATTTATGGTATATATATAAACAATTTTTTGTTGTTTATATATTTTCAAATGGTTGATAAGTGAAAGGGGGTCGAAATCACTCATTCTCCCGCAGTTAGTCAAAGTGAAAAACAATCAACTTTCACTCAACAAATTTTTGGTTCTCCTTCAACTAGTAAATGTAATTATGTGAAACCTTCCTCAATACCTAAAACTTGTCAACCTAGTGTTTGATATTATTTTTAGTTTTCTTTAAATTATGTATCCATTGAAGATTATATCTTGTTACTTAATATTTTGCATTATCTCCATATATTTTCTACGAAAGTTTACAAAATGTATTCAAAAATATAAAAAGTGATAATTATTTAGTGCATTTACATTTAACTTATCAAATAACAAAAATACATTAAAGTTGAGAGTGTTGAGACCGCAAAATCCGCCCCAACCCGAATGGACCGCAAACTGCAATCTCAAGCCTTATTGAGTTGGGTTTGGACTATATAATTAAAAAACCACAAATACTGAGTTGGATTTGGACGAGTACAAAATCGCAATATATAGACCGCACCGCGAACACCCCTTACGTGATCAACTTGATTCGATCACGAATTTCTAAATATATATATATAAGCTAATCTAATCGAAACAAAATACAAATGAAAAAGAGGGATGAATGTGTTACACTACATTGATAAGAGGGACGCATCTACTACAAAAAAATTAAGAGGGACGAATGTGTTACACTACATTGATAAGATGGACAAATCTACTACGAAAAATTTAAAAGGGACGAATGTATAAAAAGTTGCCCATAAGGAGGATCAAAAATACTATTTACTCGATACAGTATATCATTTAGACATTACAAAGTGGGAGATGAGTATAAAATCGAGCTTACACTATACTTTTATGTTTAAGTTCACCTTGCAAGTTTTGCATTACATTCTTCATCAAGTTGTTAAAAATAATTTTTTTTTAAAAAAAATGTTTGACAATCTTTATTTGTGGATTTTATGGTTATTAATTATCATTTGAAGAATAAATAGGTGAAATTGTCAAATGTTAATTAAAGAAGTAAAAATAATACTTTCAATTAGAAATTTTGTGTTACATTTTTCCCCTGAACTCTTTGGCCGGAAAAGTGATCGGAAAATAGTTCAAGGGAAAAAGTGCAACACTAATATAAGATCAATGGAGATAGTACAAATAATTGAACTTCAGGGGAAAAGTACAACTTGGCTATAAATTTAGGGGGAAAGTGCGACTTTCTCTTGTAACTAATAATATAGTTTCAGTATTCACAAGCTACTAGGAATGGTCAAAATTCAATCATATGATTATCTACACTATTTAAAAAAAGGCATGGCATGGTGGATATAGCTATTTTTTGATATTTCGATTTTTCCATTAAATTAATTATACTAGTATATTCTCATAATGTGTTACCGTGCGCATTAAATTATTTAAGCACACAAAATAAGGATTTTAGGAAAAGTAAAAGTAAATTTTATTTAAATGGAATAAGCAAAGAAGTTAAAAAGTTAAATTAACTAAAACACTAAGGGCAAAATAGAAATATCAAAAAAGTGTTATATCATGACATGACTTCTCATTAATTTATTAGCACGCATTCCCGCATGCATATAAAAAATTTTAGCACAAAAAATAAGGTTTATTTATGGGAAAAAGTAGAAGTAAATTTTATTTAAATAGAATAAGTAAAGAATCTAAAAATGTAAATAGTTAAATTAATTAAAACATTAAGGGCAAATTAGGAATATAAAAAAGTACTATACCATTACATGACTTCTCTTTATAATAGTATAGATAACTTTTTGACTTCTTCACATATACCATTAAATCTTTTAAATAAAATTTACTTCGAATTTTCCCTAAGTTAAAAATTCTTATTTTTTGTGCCTGAAAAATCTAGTGAATGCGGGAACGCGTGCTAAAAAAATTAAAGCACGCGAAGATGCATGCTGAGGATATACTAGTTGGAAGGAACGAAATGGCTATTCCCAAAGTTCTGGAATCTAGATATAATGATTATTCTATTTTCAACTCAGTTTTCCTCACCAATCACGGCCAAAATGTTTAAAAATTAAGAGAATTCTTTAAAATTCTACAAAAATGTGCATTTTAGAAATAAATGTGATTGTATTGTTTTTTAGTAGAAATAGTTTTTGAAAGATGATTGCTAAATGTCAAATCAATGGACTATAAGATCTGAGAATCAAATAATGAAAGAAAATTATACAAAATAATTTTGAAAGAAACTAATATGTGTTGGGATATTCTGGAAAATCCAGAAAATTTATACAAAAAACCTAAAAATTTATACAAAATCTAAACAAATAAGGTCCAGTTACAAATATAATTCTATGAACTGCATTACCCTTTATATTTTTATTTTATTTTTTACTATTCATTCTTTAATTATCAAAAGAATGTAAATGATCCAATATATATATAAAAGCAAAATTGACTTAAAAAATTGGTGTTGCTCTTTATCCATGCAGTCCTAGTTGAGTGGTAACAACTACATACCAAAAAAGGATTGAATTGTTTACACCAGCTAACGTTACCCTTTCATAACAATTACGTATAGTGCTTAATTAAGGAGGACAATTATTTCATGAATAAGGAGAGATGAGGTGAAGATGTTAGAGTATAATAATACTATTGTATTAAGAGAAATTGTATTTTACTCCCTAAGATACTCTTAATAAAATATAAACCTATAAAAAAGTTTAAGTACAATAAGATAAAAACCAAAAAATGGGAAAAAAAGCAACATACCCACCAGTGTTTTGGAAAACCTACATCGAACCCCCTTGTGTTATTTGTTTTATAAGGAATTCCCATGTGTTTACATATTGTTGCACACTCTCCATTTTACAGTTAAATTATTAACTCGGTTAGTTTTTTGTAGATTAAATACTATATTTCCATACTCGATGTATTTACAAATATATTAAACTAATTTAATTTTATATATAATTTTAATAAATAAAATAAATATTTTAATATTAAATCTGAAAATTTAAAAAAAAAATTATTAAATAAAACAATATGTATATATTATTAATTAGTTATTTACAAAAAATTATATATGAAAAAATACATTTATCCCACCCCACCAACCCTAAAAAGCCCACCAGATTGAACTCAGTCGGTGTTAAGGGAAGGAGTAATTCTATTTAAATTTAAACTGATGAAAATTAAATTCACCCTCATAAAATGCGAGTGAGAGACATTCCCCGTTAATTCGGATGCAAAATAGATTATGTGCAACGTTCGTAAAAATTTCTTGCAAAAAAATAAATAACACAAGGAGGTTATTTGCAAGTTTTCCAAAACATTTATTCATCCAAAAAATGTGTTATTGCCCAGGAAATTGAAAGTCCCCTTTTTAGTAGAAATTAAGGATTCTTAAGTGGAAACAAAGAACATTAAAAAATTTCACATTAGAATTAAAAAGGACAGTGCGAACGCTGGCCCCCACTACCATAAATTATGACGTAGACTCGACTACTTGAGCCGATCTTAGGCAAATGCCCCTCCAATGTGCAATGGAAGTCATCAACCTAGGCCATTGGTCTTCTTAATCACCCATTGACCCCGTCCAGGTAAGTATGTAACTTGTTGTCCTTCAAACCCTTTTTATATCTAATTTCTTATTGTTGAGATTCACCTATCTGATGTGGGATTAATTAGTGTTCAATTTTATCTATATAACTTTTGCTAATAATTAATTTCATGTATATATTACAAAGTGCTTCAACTTCATATGTAATCAATACTTGATTCACTTCAATTGTTCATAGACTCTAGTGAGTCAACAACATTATTATTTTAAGTTTTAATTTTTCATATTTTTTTTATTATATAATTTTCCATATTACTCTTTCACGAAATGTTCTTATTATGTAACACTTATGAAAACTAATCATTTTCCAAAAGTTAGAGTAGAACTTTTATCTAAATGATTTTATGTAGATTTTAGGATCAAGTGTTTGTCAAAAGAAAATTTGATAAAATAATACTTTGATATAGCACATTAATGAAGCAAATACCTCCAAAAAAAATTATGATAAGAGTTTGCTTCTTTATAAGTTTTTGAAAGTAAAATACCCCTAGACAACGCTATATCACAGGTTTTCTGGCATCATTTTATTTCACATCACATTTCACAAATTTCAAACTAGATAATGAAAGTAGTCGAATTTCAATTCAAATTTCGTATATACCAATATTTGCCTCAAATTGAAGATTAAAAATAGCAGTTAACAAATAATGGAATAAATAAATTCCCAAGCCAAATTCAATCAAACAGAATATAATTTACCTCTTGCAATACAAATAATATTTCAGTAATATTTGGTGGGGTGTGCCCGGCCAAAGCAATAGTGCAACACTAAGGCGACAATCGAGAGCCCCAATAGCAAGCTACTGTGATGGACTATCCCCCTAAAAAAATTAATTTAATATCGTGTGAGTCAATGACTCACATATCAGATATTAAACTGATAAGAACAGATACTACACTTGATCTTAGCCAAAAGGCCGAGAAAGGTATGCTTAATTCAATTCTATATTTCTCTTTTTGTATGTGTTCTGTCTATTTGCAGTTACTTTGTGTTTTCAATGTGGGAATAAACATTATGAGCTTGGTTATTGAATATATTGACGAGTTCACTTTAAAAAAATATGCAATAGTGAAGAATTAAGTTTATCTGCCTAAGGATGATTTACATTATAACATTTATCAATATATAACAGATATGAAGATTTTTTTAAGTTTTTATCATCTTATGCATTTAATTATATATTTCAAAAATAAACTAATTAGGCCTTGTTTGGTTTTTAAGAGATGGAATAGTGGAGAGATATCCCATTTGGGCCAATTTCGAAAACGTAACTGGAAATGGGTCTAGCTTAAATTGGGTGTTTGGTTAATTTTCTTGGGCCAAAGATAATATTAGATGAGGGCCAATTATATGTGATTCGTTAGAAAATAAGAAGCTCAATTTGATAAAATGACAATTTTGCCCCTCGGTTATACTATCCAAAAATCAGCAATTAGGATATTTAATTTGGATGTTGAAATTGTTAAGTAGATTGGTACATGCATATGCAATACATACACATTTTTTGTGATTGAATAGACGTGACCAAATTTAATTCGAACAAGAATTTCTATATATATATAAGCTAATTTAATCGAAACAAAATAAAAATCAAAATGTAGGACCTGGAAGAAGTGGTCGGACCAGGTCAAGGTTTATCCACAATTGACACCCTTAAATTTTCCAAAGTATAATTATAATCTAAACTTGTCCTAATTAACTCTCTCCGCCTCAAATTGCATGATTGGAGGATGACCTGTGGAATGTTTAAGTATGAGAGTCGGCTTGGCTTATGTAGTTTTTCTCTAAGCATTTTTCTCATGAGATATAAGCAAAGATGGATCAAAATTTTCTATCTTTTCCAGCTAAGATATTGAAAAGTTTCTGTTTTTGAATAAATGGAAATAAAAATAAGATATATTTTCGAAACTTTATACGTGCCTTGGAACTTTCTCTTTTTCTTAATTTAGTAATTTTTTTTAATTTTTTCGAAACGTTTCCAAAAAGTTCTCGAAAAATTTTCAATATTCAGATGACCAAAACATACATCGAAAACAAAATTTGATCCATGTAAACAAATTGTATAAACACTCTACTATTTAGGCCTTGATTGGTGAGGGAATTAAACTGAGTTGAGAACATAATAGAAATTATATTTATATCTAGATTCCAGAACAAATACTTGGAATGTGTTGTTTTTTTCCTTCTAGAGTTTTTATTATTATTTGATTTTCTGACCTAATTTCCTCATAAAAGTTCAAGAACCAATTATAAACTTTAACTTTATTGTTACATGTAAAGTTTGTTTAGTGAATGATTTACAAAACAAAAAGATTCATTAAATAATGATATAGTTTTAAGAATGTTATATTGTGACTAGAGAAATCCACACTTTCCCCCTGAACTCTTTTCCGGCCAAAGAGTTCAGGGATAAAGTGCAACACAAAAGTCCATGGTGAAAAACGCAACATGGGTGTAATTTCAGGGGAGAAAGTGCAACTTTGATTTAAGATAGAGGGCAAAATTCAATTTTTTGCAACCAGTTATAATTAAAAGTGCAAAAAGACATGGAAATTTGAAAATTATGTATAATTGTAATAATATATATAATATAGAAAAAACAAAAACTTTAGGACAAAATTAACAAATATAAAATAGATACAAATACAATATATATCATTACATTACAAAGTAGGAGATGAGTACAAAATCGAGCATATACTATACTTTCATGTTTAAGTTCACCTTGCAAGTTTCACAATACATTTTTCATCAAGTTGTTAAAAAAAAAAAGTTTCACAATCTTTATTTGTGGATTTTAATTATCATTTGAAGAATAAATAGGTGAATTTGTTAATTAAAAAAGTAAAAATTATACTTTCAATCATAAAATTGCACTTTTCCTCTGAACTTATAGTTGAGTTGCTCTTTTTCTCCTAAACTTACAACCTTGTTGTACTTTTCACCCTAAACTTTTGTGTTGCAGTTCCCCCTGAACTATTTGGCCGAAAAGTGATCGAAAAAGAGTTAAGGGGGAAAGTGCAATGCTAATGTAAGTTTAGTGTTGATAATGCAAATAATTGAAGTTTAAGGGGAAAAGTGCATATTGACTATAAGTTTAGAAGGAAAAGTCGATTTTCTCTTGTGACTAATAATATAGTTTCATTATTCACAAGCTACTAGGAATGGTCAAAGTTCAACCATAGGATTATAGGAACGAACGAAATGGCTATTCCCAAAGTTTTGGAATCTAGATATAATTTTTTTTTTTTTTTTTTGGTGCGAGGGGATTCTAGATATAATGTTTATTCTATTTTCAACTCAGTTTTCCTCACCAATCAGGCAATCACGGCCTAAATATTTAAAAATTGAGAGAATTCTTTAAAATTCTACAAAAATGTTCGTTTTAGAAATAAATGTGTTTGTGTTGTGTTTTAGTAGAAATAGTTTTTGAATGATGATTGCTAAACGTCAAATCAATGGAGTATAAGATTTGAGAATTAAATAATATTAATGAAAGAAACCTGAAAATTTATACAAAATATTTTTGAAATAAACTAATATGTGTTTGTCTAATATTCTGGAAAATCCTGAAATTTTATACAAAAAACCTTAAAATTTATACAAAATATAAACAAATAAGGCCCAGTTGTTTTATATTCCCTTAAAACTTAAGGGTCCGTTAATTTTTAGAGAATTGGACTGTCTTCTGAAGTGCCCTCAGTTTTGTCACCTTTTATAAAAGTGGGTTGATTGAGGTTTTAGAGATAATAGTAGGTTTAATTTTTAAAATATTGTTAGATTTTTTTGGAGATTATAAATAAAAAGAAGAGAAATATGTTAAGATATATATAATTTCATGTCAAATCAGAATTCTATTATGCGTGAAGTATGATAAGAAATATATTGATTTATGTCAAATTAAAATATAATTTCTTCAGTTCGAATCAACATATATGAAATTATAACAAGAATTGATTATTCTCAATCCGAAGCGCTTATTACTTTTCAGTTAAACTAGATCGAGATGTGAATTGCTCAGTAGGGAGTAGTTCGAATATTTTGACTTCGGGTGACTGAAAATAGTTGTGGGCCATAAACCTTCAGATAAAGATTTTTCTTTTTTCCGGTGAGCATGTAAAAATCTTCAGACTAAACGAGCTAACTCGAATAAGGGGAGAGTAGTGGAGAATGGAAGATGTCTGCTTTGCCTTGGGCATGTAGAAGAAGTTATGTACTATTTCTCGTCATGCTCTTTTACGATATACTTAGATCTTACCCCAGAAGATTTAATTCATTGGGGTCGGATTCTTACGCATAGGCATGAGAGGACAAAAAATTGTCCCACGCATGAGAGGACAAAATTGTCTTTTAATGCCTATGTGGCATTCATCTAGCACCCCGATGAATTTAATCCGCTGGGTTTACATGAATTTTCCCCTTTACGAGACAAATTTGGGCCTTTAGTGAAATCCCATGGTCAACATATCATTTTCGGGGACAAACTTGTGTGATTGAGTGTTGTTTATGAAGCAAAGGTCAGATTCTAAATCTTTGAAATGTGCATTTTCTTATGTTGGTTGGTCTAGCACGCCGGAACAAGCTGATCTTTAGGGGAAGGAATCGAGTGCCATGGAGGACGAATGTCACGAAGAAATATTGGGCTGACCTTTGACCAACCTTGGCCGAAATTCTGCAACCCGAAGCTCAAAGGGACATGAACATGGTGAGATGGTATCTTTCGGAGGTGAGGTAAGGTTGAATTTCAATGCGGTTACTAATTCTTCTGATGCGGTTTGCGATTTAAAAGTTCTAGCCAGATCTAGCTTGGTGAATGAATTGGCTAGTCATCCATATTTCTCAATCGACCTTTAGATCCTACATTGGTGGAAGCTAAAGCATCTTTTTTGGCGGTTGATTTTGCTTATGGACATCATTGCCCAAATCATAGTGGAAGAAGACTCGAGTGTGGTTATATCTACGTTAGGAGAGGATTCAAAGTCTAAAGATGAGTTTGGTAATATCATCTCATATACCAAGAGTGCAGTCGAAGGCTTCATTTCCTTTCAAACTCATCATATTTGTAGGTAAGGAATTGAGCAACACGCCTATCATTTAAGGAATCACATACTTTTAATGAATTACATGTAATGATTCATGATATTGCGATTTTGTTATTGAATGAAATCCTTATTTTTTTTTTTTAAGAAAAAGTGATTTCATCAAAACAAAATTGTTTTTGAAAGTTTAAGAAACACTTTTTGGTAATAAAAAATAAAAATAAAATAACATAGTCACACAAAATCAATTCCAAATCAATGGCGCAAACTCTTGAGCTCGAGTGAGCATTTCGTACTTGTAGACTTATAGTTGGTCACATGTGTTCACTCTATTCTAATTTTTAGTTTGATGTAGCTGTTAGCTTAGCTGTACTGAAAAAGTAGAACTAATAAGATCTGGAAAGTGGGCACTGTTCCTATATATTTCTTTAATATTTTTATTTGACCAAAGTATTTGAGTCAAGATTTTTAAAAGGTAAAATTGCAGAAAACGTTTCAAACTAATAAGTAATTTTTGATTTTTGTCCCAAACTATATCATTTCACTGAATTTCGTCCCGTAATTTAATATTTTTTTAGATCATAGTCCCACTGTTAATTATGAGACAGAAAGTGCACATGTGTCCGTTAAATTGCCACATGGCTCTTATGTGTCATGACGTGACAAATTTTAGCATGAACAATTATACAATATTGCAGAATTCGTCCCAAAACTATTTACAAGATTGAACTGTCATTTTCATTAAATTAGAAATTTAATATTGGGACTAAATTCATGCAAAATGGTAAATCACGGGACGAAATTCGGCGAGTTGATATAGTTTGGAACGAAAAACTAAAATTAGTAACTAGTTTGGGACAATATTCCAAAAAAAATTTAATTACGGAATATAATTCGGTGAGGTGATATAATTCAAAATAAAAATCTAAAATCACTAATTAGTTTAGGATATTTTTTGCAATTTTGCCCTTTAAAAATTCAAAACCACAAACATTTTCATTTTCATAATAAAAAAAAATATTGGGTCACATATTCTTCAAATTCCCAACATTTAAAACATATTGGGACACATTTTTCGAATTCCCAACATTCAAAACATATTTGGACACATTTTTATATTTTAAAATTCCAAAAACACTCTAAAATTTCAGGGGGCCTGTTTGTTTGGCGTTTGGGAAAGTAATTTGGGAGAGTAGTGGAGGTTTGTGAAATAATCTCGATTTGCGTAATGTTGTTTGTTTGAGTTTTAAGAAAGTGATTTGAGAAATAAAGTAGGTGTAGGTTTTTTTGGAAGAGTTAGGTTGTAGGTGTAAGATGTGTAAGACGCTATGTCAAATCATATTTGTTATGTGAGATAAATTGTGTAAAAAATAGGTTACTTTATGTCAAATCAAAGTAGAGTTTTTATAGGCTTTGTTTAGAGATAAGAAAATTGTTGTTTGTTTTGCTTTTAAGAGAGTAGTTTGAGAAAATTAATGGATGAAAAATTTATTTCTGAAAGTAGAAAACATGTTTATTTGACATTTTCCAAACACGAAAAAAATCTAGGGAACGCCAAACAAACATGCCCTGGGGGACCAAGATTGATACCTAAATTACATTTTTTTTCACATATAAAGCATCAATTAACTCAAATCACAGAAATGTGTGCAAATGGGACCAAGATTTATTCCCTAATAATGACAGACAAAAGGCCATTATGCCATATATCATTATTCACATGCAATAAAAAAATAAAAATAATTAATTTGTGTCGGCATTATGTATCAAATGAGTCAAAAGTTCAGATCACAAGAAAAGAAGAAAAAAAGGAACAAGAACAAACACATAAGACAAACTGAACAAAAGATCAACAAACAAACAAAAATGTCTCCAATAAAGAGCAAGAAGAGGACAAGTAACCTTCACACTTAAACAGAACCTAGCACAATTTATCCATGCTCTTAAAGCAAATCAACTTTCATGCCCTTTAACATGTACCCATTTTACCATAATGCCACCCACGAATTTTCACTCGGAGGACGTCGGTAATCTTTCCAATGCATCGGACACATGTCTCATTGAAGGTCTCCTTTCCGGGGTACTTTGTGTGCACGCCATTGCGATCTTTAAAACGGAAATAATCTCTTCCTCTTTATCCGAGTCTTGAACTAAGTTCAAATCTAATACATCAGAGAGCGGTTTCTTATCTTCGATGCATAGTTGCATCCAACGGACAAGATCCATTTCCACATTACCAACTTGAATCAATGGTGATTTACCCGTAATCATTTCAAGTAAAATCACTCCGTAAGAGTACACATCCCATTTTTGGGATGGTTTGACTACTTTTAAAGCCTCGGGTGCTTGATAATATGATCCAAAAGAAGTAGTCGAAGAATATGTGGCGACTTCCGAAGCCGTACTGCTTTTGTTTGGTTTCTCGGGGACCATTCGATTAGATTGTAGAGTTGGAGATCCACCGGCTATATTCGCGAGCCTACCTAGACCAAAATCAGAGATTTTGGGCTCCATTTCGTGTGTGAGCAATATATTGGATGGTTTTAAATCTCCGTGGACATATTTCTTAGGACTATAATCGTGTAGATAAACCAAGCCTTTCGCAACTCCTTTCATTATTTTCAATCTCGTGGACCATGATAGAGGCGTAAATGTCACCATTCCGGGTTTTCCTGAGGATAAAATTGCAACCAAGTAAAACAAAAATGATCACAATGACTAAATAAAGGCTAAATTGTAGTTTTTAATCCTCCATTAAATGTGTACGTGTAGAAAAATAAACGAGTAATTCGCATTTTGCACCCCAAAAATACACCATTTTTGCCCTGAAATTAAAATATTGGCACATTGCACGAACTGCATATTCCAGGCAATACAATAGGCATTTTGCTCCGCAATAGGGTGCATTTCACCAAAGAATATGCAATTTGAGGGTGCAAAGTGCCAAAATGATATATTTCTGGGTTGCAACATGCCTACTGAAAAAAAAAAGCTGAAAACAAGGCTTATTGCCCCTTATATTCAGGTGCATAATAGACAGGGGTAACAAACTTTGTTTTTCACAAGGGGTTGATTGCCACAGCCAAGCGTTGTTCGCAGGGGCACATTGCAATTTATCCGTAACATAAACAGATAAAAGTGGTAGGTTTTTTAAACTTACCATGGATTACGGTAGCAAGATTCCCATTTGGTATAAAATCATATATAAGAAGCTTCTCATCAACCGACCAATAATAAGCTCGGAGAGCAACAATATTAGGATGATTAAGCTTTCCAATAGCTTCGACTTCAGTTTGAAATTCTTTAAACCTTTGTGAACCTCCTTCACCTAATCTCCGAACGGCCAAAATAAGCCCATCCTCAAGCACAACTTTGTACACAATTCCAATGCCACTCTTACCAAGCACAAAAGCCGATGCCTTTAAAAGCTCGTCTAGATCAAATGCCAATGGCGCATCTAAGGGCACAAGATCATATTGTTCTATGTTTTCCGATAAAGTTTCGGACTCAACATCCTTAGTAAAGCATAAACATTCATTCTTTCTTTTACCTCTCTTCTCGAGTCCGTAACCACTTTTGTCCTTTCTCTTGCCACAATGGCAAATCCTTGTGTAACAATACGAGAAAAGCAACCCAATGACACAAATTCCAATCACATCACTTACAATAATAGCAATCACTGCACCTTTACTTAGCCCTTTTCCACTACCAATCTTTTGAGAAGGTGAATTACTAGGCAAGTAAGGAAACGAGGATGGTGAACTCGCTTCACTATCGGAAGAACAAAGGTTTTTCAACGGAGGACCACAAAGACCGGGATTTCCGATAAACGCAGTTGGTCCTCGGTTTATCAGAGCACCATTTTGTGGAATCGGTCCCGTAAGTTCGTTATAAGTGAGATCAATGTAAACTTTTTCAGGAAGGTTACCAAGACTAGCCGGGATTGAACCGCTAAACATATTATGAGACAAGTCCACAGTTCCTTGTAAATTAGATAAGTACCCCAAATCATTAGGAATCGAACCACCAAAACCATTGTAAGATAAATCGAGCTTTTCCAACAAAACCAAGCTTTTCCCAAAATCATTAGGTAATGAACCAGTAAAATTATTGTGACTAAGATCAAGGTTCCTTAACCTCTTACATTGAACTAATGATTTGGGCAAAGACCCATTAAACAAATTATGTGATAAATCTAAAGCTTGTAGATATTGTAGATTCCCAACCTCAAATGGCAAAAACCCATAAAATAAATTCCCATAAAGCACCAAACTTTGTAGTCCTTGAACCTTAAAAAGCTCAAAAGGCAGACCTCCAGAAAACTTATTATTCCTTAAATTAACATGCCTAAGTTCAGACAAATTTCCAATAGAAGAGGAAAGAAACCCAGATAATTTCTTCTTGGGAATGCTAATAGACACAACTTTTTGCACTTTACATGTAATTCCATTCCAAGAACAAGGGGTTTCATCAGAAAAATTCCAATTATTAAGTGACCCTTCTGGGTCTTCTTTAATTGATTGTTTGAATGATAACAGAGCTATGCCTTCATCATTCAAAGAACTCACAACAACAATATTATCACAATTGTACAAGATTAAAACTAGTAAAGAGACTAGTAAAGACAACATTTTTTTCACTTAATCAAGAAATGTGAGTTGAAAATGTAGCTACCCAGAAAGTAAAAATGAAAAAGAAGGCTTCTTTAGAGATTGATTACCTTTGGGTAGTAGAAGGAAAACCAAGTAGAGAGAGAAATAAGAGAGAGAGAGGGTTTGAGTGTGAATGGTGCTTCACAGTGTGTGTTGTGTGTGACAGTGGGGATGGGGTTTGGGGGTATGGAGAAAAGAGAAGAAAAAGAAAAGTCGTTCTAGGGAAAAGGTAAAGTTGATTTCTGGTTTGCATAGAGAACTTTGGGAAAATATACTAATTTTCTAGGAGAAACAAAAATACAAACAGTGGGGAAAAGGAAGAAGTTCAGTACCATTTGGACTGTAGTTATGTTATATGCAGTGTTAATACCAATCTACCCCTATGAAATACACAACGTTAAATTATTTTCAATGTGATACGAAAAAGAGTATTTTTTTCTGTGAAAACTTTAAAGAAGCAATTTACCTCTTTCAGGCATAAAGTGTAACTCACTTGTCGAATTGAGTGAGCATGAAAAGTATTTTGTACATAGGGGGTCAAATTATCACATTTATCATAACATATATAGTAAATTGCCACATTATCATAACACATGCTTGGGGGATAAAGTGTCACATACAAAAATATCAAGGAAGAGGAGTGAAACTTTTATAAGATTATAGGGGTGAAACTTTTATAAGATTACAAGTGATAAATTGCTCTTTTCCAAATCACAGAGAGGTAAATTAAACATTATGAATATTATGGGGAGTAAATTGTTATTAACTCGTTATATGCATATATATATATATATATATATATATATATATATATATATTTAATAAAGTATTTTTTTTATAAATTAATAAAGAAACAATTTATTTGTCATAAAAGGGGCGGAGGTAGTTTTGGAATAAAATATTCAATACTATAACAGAGGGGGTAAGTGTTATAATTGATACTTTAGGGGGGTAACTGATAACAACCCCATACTTTAAGGTAGGGCTGTTCACGGTTCGGATAACCGGCCGAACCGAACTGAACCGAAATGAGTTCGGTGAAAACCGAACCGAACCAAAGCTATTCGGTTCGATTTTCGGTTCGGCTCGGTTATTTTTGTTCGGTTAACCGAACCAAACCGAAAACCGAATTTTTGGTTCAAATAGTTTTTTTTTTCGGTTTTATGGACTTTAAAATCCTTTAATTTTATGCCTGTGGATATGAATTTTACTTGTTTAATTTATGTTATTTGAGGATTGTTAAATGTTAGTTTTTGCAGTTAGACCGTAAAATTCTTTAATTTTATGCCTATGATATGTATTTTAGTTGTTTAATTTATGTCATGTGAGGATTGTTAAAGGTACACTACTTAACTATTTAGTTCTATGTAATGTTTAATAATGTTTAGTGTTATGGTTACCTATTAATTTGATTTTTTTATAATAAATGATATATTATTCGATTATATAATTTTTAATAAAATAAATATAATATAAAATTTCGGTTAAACCGAAACCAAACCGAACCGAACCAAACCGAAATTTTTCAGTTAAAATCGAAAACCGAATTAGGATGTTCGGTTCGGTTCGGTTTTCACCGAATGAACAACCCTACTTTAAGGGGAGAAACTGTATTTCACCCATATATATATATATATATATATACACATTTTTTTTATAAGTACATATTTCATTTCATCAAAATTAAATAAATACAACAAAGCCAAAGATAGAGAATTACAAAAAAGTGAACAACACTCAAAATGAAGCTCACAAAATGGAATACAATAAAAAATCCAATCAATTAAGGTTAAATGCTCACTCTCTCATGTGATTAATATCCAAACTGATAGCAAATTCAGGTTTGAATTTCTACCACAAGAAATCTTTACTTAACGTGTGTGATGCATTTGAAATGAATTAAGTCAGATTTAATACCTAAATATCCTAAGAAAATAGAAAAAAAAGTATACACTCTCGTGCATCATTCTTCTTGTTCTTGTTCTTGTTTTTTTTTTTTTAATTTTTCTTCAATGGTGCAAGATATTTTTAGAATAAATTGCGTTAGTTTGCTTGGGATTCGGAACATTTAACAAGCTAACTATAAATTTATCAAAAAATCACAAAGTTAAATAAAAGAGTTTTCTTTCACATTATAGAATTGTATATTTAGTTTGTTAGCTATTGGAGTCGTAAAAAAGCTTTTTTTTTTCGAATTATTTAGTATGTTAGCTATTGATTCGTGAAAAGAAAATCACTATTGAACTAACACATATAGTTTTTTTTTTTTTATTTTTTTTGATAAGTAACTAAACATATAGTTTATGACTTTACAAAATTTAGCTCTTTATATTTAGAATTCAGTACGTCGAATTATTTATCTTTGAGCGTAACATATTTAGTCTTCTAATCATCACGTAATCCTTTATTATTTTTTACTCCATTATTATATAAATAGGAGGGAAAAAAACTTTTGATACCAAACTTTAGTCCAAAATATACATTTGGTTCCAAATTTTTCGAAAAAATACATTTATTATCATGATTCACACCCTCTTGAGACATTTAGTTTTGCCATTTATTTTCGGACGGAATTCAACACATGCCGCTCACGTGCCCGTTAAATTAACAATGAGAGGTAAAACATGCATGAGTTTTAAAGACCCACCATTTATAACTTAACATGCACGTGCTGAATTTCGTCCGAAAATTGATCAAAAAAACTAAATGCGTCAAGAGGGTGTTAATCATGGTATGTAATGTGTTTTTTCGAAAAGTTTGATATTAAATGTGTTTTGTGGCTAAAATTGTGTATCAAAAGTGTTTTTCCTCGTATAAAGAGGCTACTTTCACATATAAATATATTATGTTAATTGCATAAAAAGTCATTCTCTAACCACAAAATATTGAAATTTATTTTGTCAGACTTAATGAATTATGTTCTGGAAATATATATATATACAAACTCAAAACACAGAGAATCAAAAGTATTGACTAGATGGTTAAATGAGTATAACCAAAGAGATAGTGATTATTTATGTCGAATACATATATCTAATATTAAACTTATTAGTATTAACATCTAATTTGTCGAATTGAAAAGAAAATGACTATTTTGGCTCTTTTTAGTGTTCTCATACATTTATAGAAAACAATTCGGTTGCTCATACTT
Organism: Penstemon davidsonii; assembly: GCA_034814905.1. Classification (NCBI taxonomy): domain Eukaryota; kingdom Viridiplantae; phylum Streptophyta; class Magnoliopsida; order Lamiales; family Plantaginaceae; genus Penstemon; species Penstemon davidsonii. The sequence continues at coordinate 28,724,421 of JAYDYQ010002534.1, forward strand.
TAGCAAAAGTAGATCTTAGTTTAGATTCTCTTTCTACTGAGCTTCCGGATTTTATTGTTGATTTTGTTCTTACCAATATTGAATATAAATAAATCTATCTTCGGGTTTTCCTAAAAAACAAAAGACTATTTAATCATGAATGGAATGTCACAAGACTAAATATGTAAATTGTCATTTTAAATGAATAATATTTTCAGAAGAGTGAAACCAACTTAACTTTGAGTGGAAGATATTCCTAGAAAGAAAAACGTGTAATCAGTTAATTTAACTATTTTTAGTTTAGAAATATCATATATGTATTTTGTCGGGTTCACTTTTAAAATATTTAATAATATTAAATAACTATAATAATTATATCATACTTAACAAAATATAAAAAGTGAATACAAGAAATTAATTCAAATAACATTTTAACGTTCGAAATCTGAGCAAATATAATTCGGTGTTGGGACGCGCTTGAATTAATCTATAGCTAATTATTCTGGGTTATTGGGGCAATAATGGCAAGCAAACGTTAACAAGCCGTTGTTGCTAGGACCTAAATATAATAAATTATGTTCTTAGGCTGAGTTTTATAATGACTCCATTTCAAGTATTTAAATATTGGGATTGGAATTGTGAATTAGCCATCAAATCAAATTGAACCCCTTCTTTTTTAGCTTAAATTATAGTTCAAATAGTAACAAGAAATGCTACAATTAAAAAAGTTTTCGTACATACTAGGTTCGAACATTGACTTAGAAAATGTGTTGTGCTATAATCTAGTTGATATAGGATCATTGTACGGGTCGGATTGACTGTACCAAAAATAAGAAACGGATACACGAGAGAGATAATACTCTCTCATGGATAGCGGTGTAAACCTCGCCTCGCTATACCATTATCCCAATGAATTTATAACAGGTATAAATATACATCAGGTATGACTGAAAAACCCTAATACACAATTCATAATCTAATTCTTCTCTGCAAACACTTTATTTAAGTTCATTGCAACTTTTGCTGACTTAAGCATCAGAGGAAGCTCTACCGACACCAACCCCAGTTTAGTATTTGTTTTGTAGATCTTGACATACATGTTATACGAATTCTTGAAGCAGAGAATCCCAGATTGAAAAATCCAATATCTACTCTGCATCACTAGTTTTCTAGAAGAATTAAAATGTGGTTACTTTTAAATAAAAAAAATTATTACTCGGTGCAAAATATAGCAAAGTTACGAGGGAAGATATTGAATTAAACTATTTTTATTCGAATAAGTAATTGGTGAGCATCATAACAATTTCTCGTGCAACGGTGGGATTGAACCCTAAAGATGAGGCATGACAACTTATTCAAAGTTTTAATTTAATTTCTTAACAAATAAATATTATATTAATATGTTATCTCTCTTTAAGTAGACTTACAGAACATTATATGGGCTACGTAAAGCAAATTCAAAATCGAGTACATTCTTTTTAGTATCAAAACCAAGTACACTTTGACACTCTAGATTGTCTTCAAAGGGCTGGACCATTAATAAATGGATTCATGGTCCACATTAAATTAAGGACATTCTCCTAATAATATCATGATTACACCACATACCTCTCGAGTAACATATATAATGTCAAAATTAAAATATATATATTTCCGTTTTAGTTTATGTGATATTTTTATTTGAGTAAAATTATTCCGACCAAAAAGTGGAAGAAAAATGCACGACCGATGGTATAACTTGCCAAATAAATCACAATTTCAGAGTGTGTTTTGCTATAATTCTTTAAGAGTGTGAAGATCACCAAAAAAATGCTATTTTGATAATACAACGTGCAAGTTATTCAAAATTCATTTGACATTTTTAAATTTCACTAATTATTATTATTATTATTATTATATATTTTGAAAATATTAACCACAATATATTTATTCAATATTTCAAATATTTTTGAATAAATATCAAAACAAAATTAGAAAGACTCGATCAAACGCTAAAACCAAATCAAGATTATCCAAAACCTAGGTATTGGTGTATTTTCTATTATGCAAGATTATACACACAAATAATTATATCACACTCCCTCAACTTCTTTAAACACAACATTTTAACCCCAAATTCAAAACCCCCCGAAAAAACTCCTTCTCCTCCTTTTCTCTCCTCTTCTCATCGATTTATTCCTCCTTTCCACTCCCTTCACCACTTTCATTGAAATTCACTCTCATAATCTTCTTTACCTCTCCACCACCACCACCACAATAGCTCCACCACCATTGCCACCCACCGCCAACCCTAAACCCAAAACCTATCTTTATCACCAATCCACCACCACCACCATGTGACTGCCGCCACCACCCCACCACCGCGAGACCGCCACCACCACCATTAACATCAACTACTACTTCTATCAAAATTTCCAAATTACCGAACTTCTTCAAATCCCCACCCAAATAATGAAATTCGAAAAAAAAGAATGTTGGAAGAACGGATTAGGGCTCTAAATGAGGCTAGGGGTCGTGATGTTGAGGAATCATTACGTAGGGCTTCAACAAGTGGATCACAACAAGAAGATCCGATGGAATTTATGAGTATTTTTTTCCCATTCTCTGTTTTTGTGCCTCGCTCCTGGCAAGCCAAGCGCACAAGAACTCCCAAAATTAGGGTTCTTGTGCGCCTGTGTGCTTGGGCCCTGCAAAGCGCACAAGCGTTGCCTGCCTGCAAATACCCCATGCGCAGGAAGTTGGGGCTAGACTGCATGCGCATGCCCCCTAGACGCAGGCAGCCCGGACCAGGCTGCCTAGCACTTAGGCCAAAAGTGCACCAAGCAGAGGCAAAAAGAATCTCATATGTTTTCTATTAACTAGTTTTTAAATCATTGTTTGTTTTGCAGGATGACGACCATCGTAGTTTATACTCGGACATACTCCCTTTGCTGCCTTAATTTGAGTACACGTGCATCAATAAGGATGGAAATGTGACTTTTCGAGGAGGTTTGAATATGTTGAAGGCTTACAATGATTATCTAAATTGTTGACCGGTACCCCCTGATTGGGAACTTTTTACTGCTTAAATTAAATAGTATTTTCGAGGGATCCATGTACCATCAGCTAATGCTCAAGATGTGTAAAGTGACCCCCGACTTAAGCAAGTACGAGCGTAGTTTATGATAAATGACAAGTCGTTGAGGTTGAGCACCATGGACTTTGGCATTGTTTCCGGTTTGAGGTTTGTGTCGTCCTTAACCGATCGGCATCATGAAAGGCTTCGCGACAATCACTTGAGATAGAGGCACTGGCCTAGAGCGACGGGTAACTAAAAAATCATCGAGAGGAAGGTCGAGGCGGCTCTTAAAGGCAACATTAGGAGAAATGAAAATACCGTTGACCGACTGAAACTTGTGTATGTGTTGATTATATCAACATTTATATTGAACAGAGACGTCCTGCAGAGTATCCCCCCCTTGAGTTTCATGTAATTAAACATTGCGCTCATTTCGAAGGTGGTTTGGAAAACCTTTATGGGGGAAAATGAGCTTTGGGGGGGGGGGGGGGGGAACGTTTAGGAAGAAATATGTGAAGAATGGCAGTTTGATGGAGTACAAAATCAAAGGAAGTGATTCGGCAACCTTTAAAGGCATTGTCAAAAGTTTACAAGTTGTTCAAGCGGGGTGTTAAATGGAGGATTGGCAGTGGTAAGTCGACTTCACTTTGGTTTGATAGATGGACTCTCAAAGACCCATTGTGAAAATTTGTGGAAGGGGATATTAGGGAGGAGGAGATTTCGTGGAAAGTTGTGGATATTATCGATGAAAATGGGCAATGGTGTTTGGAAAGAATCAAAACTGAGTTACCAAGTATGGCGTATGAGGCTATTAAAAATACTCCACGTTCATGGCTAACTGAAAGGGAGGATAGGGTTATTTAGGTAGGCACGACGAACGAATTCTTTTATTGCAAATCTACATACGACTGTATTGAAAGGGAGATGCAAAGCCATGTGTATCCAGATGTTAGTTGGAATTGGAATTGGAGTTTTAATGGACCCCATAGAATCCAATTCCTTATTTGGTTGTGTATGCATGCCATCATTGTTACAAATGCAATGTGAAGAGGTTGAACCTTACAGAATCGGATATTTGCCCACGGTGCCATAACCACACGGAGACGATTACGCACACGCTTAGGGAAAGTATCTGGCGAGAAGAGTGTGGGAATTTATTATTGCGCCCACACAATTCTTGGGATGGATCAAGATTAATACGGATGGCAGTGTTCTCACTGATTTAAAGAGTGCGGCGGCGGGTGGTGTAATAAGAAATGATGATGGGGAGTGGATAATTGGTTTTTCACGTGGGTTAGGAAACGTGACTATTACAGTGGTGGAAATTATGGCAGCAAGGAAAGGACTCTCGTTGGCTTGGGAGTGCCGTCTCCCACATATTATATTGGAGTTAGACTCGGAGGTGGTTCTTAAACTTATTCAGTCGGCTGATGTGGTTCACCATCCCCTTGGGGACATTATTGAAGATTGTCGTCGGCTACTTGGTATGCCATGGGATAGCAGGGTCATGTTGCGGATTTTACACACGCAAATAAACGCAAGTGCACGTATCGAACAAGTAATAAAGAGTAAGTATAAGAGTATCGTCTCCACAGGGATTGACTAAGTGTCTACCAAATTTCAATTCCTAATTTACTTTTAATTCGGTTCCAAATTCCAATACAGGGACTTGACTAAGTATCTACCAAATTTCAATTCCTAATTTACTTTTAATTCGGTTCCAAATTCCAATAGTTATTTTGGGTTTTTAACTAGATTAACTAAATTAGCTAACTAACTAAAGTACTTGGATTGAGTTCGAATAATGAGAAGAGAAACCTAGGGTTATAATCCACTATGTTATTTAACGATTGCTTAACTGAGATTTCCGTAATTATTTTGGTGACAAGAGTGCTACCCGAGGATTCAAGTATTTTCCTACGTATCTTCCGAATTACGTAAGAATCTAATGTATTATCCAAATCGACTCTATTCCTAGGTGATTCGAAATTAAAACAAAGCATTAAACAAAAGCCTTATGTAATGGGTATAAACGCCTTAAGTATATTCCTATCCTAAGGGTCGCTTACTATTTAATTTCTATCTAATCCTAATCTCCCTTTTCCAAGTTCAAAAAATATATTGAATCTAACAACTACGTGGCCAATTAAGTTGCAAGCATAGAGAACGAAATTAGATCAAACACAAGAATTGTCCCTAACTACGAATAATCCAATAAAAATAATCAAAGTAACATAGTTTCATAAAAACCCTCGATCTTAAAGAATTAGTTCATGATAAAAATATGAAGAAAAATAATAAAGAAAAAAAAATATGAGTTCATGTGGTTTTATAGACAAAACAATGAATCCGAGATAAAAATCTTCAATATTGAGTTCTTCTTGCTTCGGTGATCTTCAAGACTTCTCTCTTTTCTTCTTCAATCTTTCTCCAAGTAGATCTTTGATGTTCTAAGTGTATTCTATGAGAAAAGTATGTTCAAAGTTGATCAAAGATGTGTAATTTCGTGACCTAGAAGTCCTTAAATAGATTTTACCAAGTTGAGGCCTAGTAGGAGACTTTGGGTCCAAATTTTCTCTTAAAATCCCGCTGAAAATTCCACTTTCCATAACCTAATCGAGATTGTACCGCTGTCGCTATCAAATCGCTTATGTAGGGTTTCTTCCCTCATTTTGGTAAGTTCACCCAAAAAGTCCACTGCCTCCTCGCAATGCTCTAGAAGTCACATTCCCAAGAGATCAAGAATAAATCCGACCATGACACATATGGGATAATCTTTTGCATACTTTATCTCATTATTAAGGACCTCAACAGTGTTAGACGTCATCACCTCATACCTATTGACACGATTGTGCACCCTCAACCATTTCTCAAACTTTACATCGTGATCTAGCCAATTTGCACAACTTGTACTCTTGGCTTTCAACTCGGAAAAAAACTTTTCACACTCATTCTTGTTGTATGGAAAACAGCTAGATAAAACAACTTCAATAACTCCTGCTCTTTAAATTTCTTTAATATATTATGCTTGAGATGAAAATAGCATGACTCGTGTTCTGTCAAAGGGTAAACAACGGATATCGCGTTTGCAATCGATGTGCATCTGTCCGAAACAATAACCATATTTTCTCTGTCTGGTATCAAATCACTCAGCACTCAAGCAACCAAGTCCAACATTCCGTGTTCTCAGAGTCACCTACTACCCAGGCTATTGGGTAACCGTGATGTTCACTTGTCACACTTGCAATTAGAATGACTCCTTGATATTTGTTCGTCATAAACGTTCCATCTATTACTATCATATCTCTTAGGAATGTGAATCCTCAAATAGTCGTTCCTAAAGTCATGAAGAAGTATTTGCACTTATTTTCTGAGTCTATGTGGATGCGAGTGAGCGTGTCAAGATTCATTCGTTCAATTATCTAACAATATGAGTGGAGCTTGGCAAAATTTTCTGCAAATGAGCAACTTGTTTCGCCCTCCAAACTTTCCCATAGCTAATGATAAAATGTTTTTTGGGTACAAAAAGTTCCTCGGTGCTTCTGGGTTGGGCAGAACCTTGGCAATCAAGAATTGTCCCTTGACACGGGTCCCAATCATACGACATTATGCTTGTTTATATTCGACATTTCTATCCATCAACAAACAAGTATGGTTGTTATTATATCTTCAAATAACAAACTCATCACTGCTCATAGCCTTCATATCACGTATTTGCCATGGACAATCATCTATGATACACCAGACAGTCTTTCTTGTTGCCTTGGACTTAAGAACTTTAAATTCGAAATGGTTGGCAAAAGCAACAAACCCGAGATGATAGCTAAAATCATCTTTGTCTTTGAAGCGCTGACTGACTTTCAAATTTGATCCATCGGTCCTCCCCTGATCGGAACTTGATCCCGGACAAATTCTTAGAACCTCACAGTGACCATGACTAGGTGGATTTCCCTCACTTCGCACTTGAAATAACATTTTCGTCACTTGTTCTTACCTGACATCCAACAACATTATCTTCGTAACTAGCTCAGTCAACAACTTGCTTTCCATTACCCCGGACTACCAGTTTCTCTGGTCGCCGTGGAGTTCAACTCGGATTAGATGTCAGAGTCTAAGTCACAGACAAATTAATCTCTTCTTGATCCCTGTGAAGGAACTCAGCCCCCTCCAAATCGTCGTCATTCAATATGCGAGAGGATAACGGGCATCATCAACTTCGCGATTGATCAAAATGTCAAAGGCATACCGATCAATACATATGCGTTGACAAATTCGTTCCAATAATTGCTCGTACACAATTGTCATGCCCACCAACAAGCTTACCACACATTGACGATCACCATCTTATTTCCATGTATTGGAGTTGTCGTCTAAATTGCACTCACCAATGTATCGAGCACAAATAACAATTTTCGACTCCATATCTACTAGTAAACAACTTAAATTCGTAAACACAGAGTAGCTATCAAATATCAAATTTAATTAAATAGGGGCCTTTGTTGCTGAAACCAACTCTTGTGCTCTTGAGACATGTCTGACGCACAAGAGCAAGAACCCTTGTGCTTTTGTGCGCCTGGCCTGTCAAAATACTTAAAATTGAACCCTAAAGCTATAAAGACATAATGTTAACTTTAAATGTCAATCGTTTGTGTTCTTCTCCTATGGAGTGGTTTGAGATTGGTTAATTAATCATCATGGCTTGAAGTGGGTTTGTTTGAGAGAAAATGGAAAGATGTATGGTTTGAGAGAGAGAGAGAGAAAAGGTGGGGTTTAATTTTCAGTTTTTGAATTTTTTGGGGATTGAATATTAGGGGTTGATTTTGTGTTATTGAGTTTTGTAGGGTTTGATTTTGAGTATTAATTTTTTTTGAGGTTTTATTTGCAATTTACTCGAATGAACTAATTAAGCTTAAAACTAATTAACTAACATGCTTAAATAACTAATGAAAATTGGGTCAGTTTTTGAATGAAAATTTTAGATAGGTTATTTTTAAAATTTAAACTATTTGTTTAGTCAATTTTAAAATTCACTCGAACTTTGATCATTTTAAAAATTCGATAGGTATGATACATTTAAAAACCATATATTTCGTAATATATTGGAGTTTAGTCAATTATGGAAAAAATTTAACACGTGTGAATGAAAATGTAACACTATAAAATAATATTGGTGAGAAATTTGAAATTAAAGATTTTTTTGGATTATGATAAGATTAAAAGCCGGAAAAGATTCAATGGACATGAAAAGTTCAGATCCGAGAAGATTTCGAAAAATCTTATCCCTAATCGGATTTGGTCAATTCAAAGTAAGTATATGTTTATTGTAATATATTTGCTTTGAAATTTAATAAAAAAAACTCATATGAGAGTAAATAATCATGCACAAAGTAAGTGTAATACATTTGTCTTGTATGGTTGTATGGTCCGAACTATAAATATCCGGTTTAGTAGATTTATTAAAAAAAAAAGGGGAGAGAAATCACATTTATTTATTTAATTCTAATACCGGTAAAATAAAATGGGCCCACAGATAATCTGAAACACCAATTCTAAGATGCAACACGGGCTCAAGCCTAAAATATTAATTACTCTTAAATCAAAATAATACAAGTCACTGCCAATTAAAGTTACAAATTTACTAACAATGATAAAATACTTATACAAGAATAGTACTAATTGAAGCAATCCCCTAACTAACAGGACCAAAACTGCCATTTTCAAGTGAACTATATTATTAATTAGTTAAAATTTAAAAATAAATGAGTGTCGGCAACTGGTTAGCTTAGCTGTATAGAAGAATTAAGCTTCAGCTCTCCACACTTGAAAGATTGGCTAAGGTCCACTGAAATCAAATTAGACAAAAATCAGCCAAGTCCAGTAAAATAAAATTGGAAAAAAAGTTGAGCCTAAAATTTGGAATTTATATCAGCCCAAGCCCATCAAAATAAAGTATGAATTAAAGATCAACTTAAATTTGGAATGAGAGATCATACAAGTCCATTAAACCCAAACGCCATTAGAGCTGATTCTTTTAGATGGGGTTATCAAAATATATATATATATATGTAAAAAATAGGGGAAATGCAAGATACTCCTCTGTGTTATATTAAACCTGTAAAAAAATTACCCTATAAATTTTTTATTGCGCCAAACTTTCTTGTGTTTTCAAAACCCTGAAATAAAACCCAATTTGTAAAAAATAGGTCGTTTGGGATTGACATATTTCAAGAAATAATTTTAAAAATATATCACGTGAAGTTGTAAGGACCAACTTGAAGTATTTTAAACATGGTTTATTGAAATATGTCGATCCAGAACGACATATTTTTATAAATTGGGTATTTTTTGCAGGACTTTTGAAAACACAAAGAAATTTGGCTCAATAAAAATTTCACAGGGTAGTTTCTTGTAGGTTTAGCATAACACAGGGGAGTATATATTTAAATTTACCCCTAAAACATGTGTAATATAATTTTTGTTTATTTTGGCTTTTTGGAGGCCTTTTAATCACTATTTTGGGATAATTCTTTTCTCCCTTTTTTCTAGTGTAGCGAGTTTGGAATTTTTTTTTTCCTAATCGCGAGTTTAGAACAAAAATAATCCAAAAACTTAAAGCGCGGAACAACAACTTTTTAAAAAGAAGAATTATGCTCTTCCTAATTGCGATTTGGTATTAAAAAATTTCCAGCTTTTCATGATCTTTGGATTGTAATTTTTTTATTGCACGATATTTTATTATAACTAAATTCCCCATATATAAAAAGAGATTATGTGCTAAGTTTAAAAAGTAAAGGGTATTTTTATGTGATAAGTTTAAAAAGTACAAAGGAATTTTGTGGGGATTATTGCATTTTGGTGCCACAACTATAGTCCATTGGCGTTTCTACCCCATAACATGTCGGGCTGGCACATTTGGTGCCACAACTTCAACATCAATGGCAATTGAAGCCCAATTTTAAAATTGGCCCGAAATTCCCCCATGTGCGAGCCATGTGACATGAATTTGGGGATTTTGACCATTCAACGCATTTCATTAAAAATAAATAAATAATTATTTACATCCACCAAGAACTAGGCTACTTGGATGTTTTTATTTGGGGAAGATGAAGAAGAAGAAGGGAGGTAACAATTTAATTAAGGGAATGTTCGATGAATTTTATAGGAAAAGTTAATATTTTGAATTTTGGTATTTATTTTTTAATGAAGAAGACATTGAATGGTCAAAATCCTCAATTTTCATGTCACATGACCCGCACATGAGTGAATTTCGGACCAATTTTGAAATTGGGCCTCAATTGGCACCAAAATTGCCACTGATGTCGAAGTTGTGGCACCAAATCTGCCAGCTTGAAAAGCTAGCGTGTAGAAACGTCAGTAAACTATAGTTGTGGAACCAAAAAGACAATAATCCCTAATTTTGAGGTTTGAAGATTTCAAAAGGATTTTGTACTAAGTTTAAAAGTACAAGCGGTTCTCATACCTAATGAATGAAATAAGGATGGGTAATTTATAAGGTCATTATTGTTATTTCGGCTAAAGAAATTAGACAAAATACAAGAAAAATGGCATCAAGCGTGGAACACACGCTTGTTAAAAAACTGATGAGAGTAGATAAAATATTCTTTGCAGAAAATCTAAAGTATAAGTGAATTTGGTGCAATAAAAATTTTACAGGAGAATTTTATTCAGGTTTTGCATAACACATGAAAATATCATACGTTTTCCCGGAGATAAACATGTTAAGTATAACCGAAAAATAGTTAATTTCTTCGAAATTAATACCATGATCACTTGTTCGAACAAGAACAACACAAATTTCTGTATAACTACTTTGAATTGACAAAGTAAAACCAATTTCCTATGCTCTTATCATCTATATATAGTACTTTAGTTAGCCGCCACAGCCGGCACCGCAACCGCCACAAGCCGTACCGCCGCCGTACGTATCATATTTGTTATCCTTGTCTTCCGATGATGCACCACTTGAGCATAAAAACATTACGCCTACGATCATAAATAGGCTAAGCAAAGCTGCCCATGCCGCCAAAACCGCGCCACCGGAAACGCCTCCATCCCAACTATTTGCACCTTTCCATTGCCTCACCATCTACACAAAAAATAAACACAAAGAAATTAAATACTACTAATTTTTTTTCTTTTTTCCTGATTTTTTTTCTAGTTAATAATACGTACCCCTCTCGTGGAAATGAGTTGGAGTCTTCTTATCTTATAAGCAGATCATGATTTGAAAAAGTGGTGTGTGTGTGTGTGTGTAGAATATTGAATAATTGTTGGGCACTCTTTTCACATGGATAGGAATACAAGTGACATAGTCAATACATTTATATTATTATGCATGGTGAATGGTCAAAGTAATCCAACTCTCTCTTTGGAATAAATATAGCTCATAGCCTCATACCTTTTGGCAATCCCAATAGTCAATAATCATCTAGATTAACTTAACGATTTCCTCAAAAAAAAAAAAAAAAAAGTAGGGTTTTTTTTGGCAACCGTAAAAGAAGATTTATTGGGCAACTTAACTCTCTGTCGTATAAAAACAATTAAATTATTAACCCTTACGGAAACAAAAATAAACAAAGAATTTATAATTGATCTTGAGGGATAAAATACTAGAAAATTTTGAGCTCTTCATTTCATAATATCTAAATATATATATCATCTAAAATAATTTTTTAAAGTGTGAATTAAATTCCACATTTAAAAAGAAAGAAAAGGAATACAACCCCTCCCCGGGTATGGGGGTGGAGGGTTGAGAAGATGGTGGGGCTTTTTTGTTTTGTTTTTTTTTCATTTTTTTTATATATATAAGGAAAGATAATTTAGTCTTGACAAATATATTAACAATTTTTGAGGAAATATATCATATTGAGCTATGAAATCGATTAAAGAATTACTTCATTAGCCCAAGTCTCACGGGAAGGTTGTCTTTCATAAATTAGCTTAGTTGCTTAAGATATGTAAGTCGCGCCTTAAGCAATTCATGCCCGTTAAATAAAAATAAATCACACCTTGAAGTAAAACATAATTATAGATTACAAATTAAGGGAAAATTCCACTTTTCCCCCTATCCTATGGAGAATTCCCATCTTTCTCCCTATTCTTTGAAAAATCACTATCTTTCTTATTAGTCGCGGATTGCCAACTGAAGTTTCCGTAATGATATATTTATAAGGGATAATTACAGGGACCTCCCCTGAGGTTTGGGATAATTATTGTCCAATCCATTTGCAATTTCATAATTACATCCACCTCCCCCGACGTTTCGAAAACCTTACATTTTGATGATGTCATCAACGAATTTTTATTGAACTTCCTATTTTACCCTTGAGGTTACCGTAGCTAATTTGTTGGACAATTATACCCTTGTTATGTTTGGTACATAGGAGGGGTTTCTTTGCAATGTATATGTATAAGTATGGGTTCAAATGTTATAAATTTACATGAAACTTTTAATTAGTTTATTAGTGTATATGTATTCTTAAAATAAAAATATAATAACATATCAACGCTTTTTGCCAATTCTTTTCATAATGATTTTACAATTAAAGTGCACGGAAAAATAAATAAATTATGGTTAATTATAAGAAAAAATCATTGTAGAACATAAATAAAAAATGTATATACATTCAACTTTAATATTTAACCTGTAATTCTAATAATTTAAATTTTTTTCATAATTAAAGTACAAGGATAAATTAATGAATTACGTTTGATCATGAGAAGAAAAAAAACTTGAACAATAATTATTAGATATTATAAAAATGCTCACATGTTTACTAAATAATTTCTTAAACTTTTAACTAAAATAGTTATTATAAAATCAATAATTTTTTTTAATATTTCTTACTTAATACAATAATATTAAATCATATCTTATTTATATAAAAATACTAATTTTAATAAATCAATAAATTATTCTAATATAATTTTTTTTAAAAAAAAACCCTCACCATCCCTAACCCCCAACCCCAACCCCAACCCCAACCCCAACCCCGCACCCACCGGTCCCCAAACCCTCACCCGACGTCCCCAACCCCGCAAATCTCCTCCCAGGACGCGCCGCGCGGCCTGGAAGGCCTACGGTTCGAACCAGACCTGGGAGGATATTTGCGGGGTTTGGACGGTGGAGGTGGGGTGGGGTGGGGGGTTAGGGTTAGAGTCTTCTTTTATGTATGAAATTAATTTTTACAAGGGTAGTATTGTAATTTTGTGTATCATTGCAAGGGTACTATTGTAATTTTGTGTATCATTTCACATCATTTTGTAAGATTTTTCAAATGTGGGGGGAGGTGGATGTAACTATGAAATTGCGCGGGGATTCAACAATAATTAGCCCAAATCTCAGGGGAGGTCGATGTAATTATCCCTTGCAAGGGTAAATAAGACATTTTGTAAATCTGTTTTATTTTTATTTTTTTTAATTAAAACTGACGAGGACAATATGGTCATTTCACATCATTTTGTAAGGTTTTTCAAACGTGGGGGAGGTGAATGTAATTATGAAATTGCGAGGGGATTGGGCAATAATTAGCCCAAACCTCAGGGAGGTCGATGTAATTATCCCTATTTATAATTGTGTGCCTCCCTCTTTCTCTCTCGTTTCCTTGATTGACATTATTCTTCAAGCTCGAGACACAAATCGGTTCTCTTTTAAATTCACAACAAAACTTATAATTACATTCTCAAAAGTAACTTTTACAAGCAAAAATGTGGCAAAAAATCGTTCCTTCTAGATTTTCAGGAGGCTGTGGTCTTGTAAATTAGATTTCATTATAATGTGTGTTGTTGATGTCAATGAATATATCATTTCCGGAGCTTCAGGTGCAATCTGCAACATAAGAAAGATGGAGTACGTAACTTTGATTTTTCAATGATAGGGGAAAAAGTGAGAAAAATCTAAAGAATAGGGGGCAAAATGATTTTTTTCTCACAAATCAATTTACAAACTTTACTAGGTGGTTTATGTAGGGGGAGACTCCAAAATTGATAAAATTAAACTCCGAAAAAAAAAAAAAAGGAATAATTAATAAATATAGCCGCCATTGAGACAATAGTCAAGTGGCAATCATTGGCAAAACTGAAGCCCTAGGACCAACATATCCCGAGTTCAACTCCAACGAACGTGGATATTTCTCTAATTCTAATACTAATCTTTGATAATTGTTTATTAATTATAATTCCTAATACTTGATATTTATTGAAACAATTATTGATGAAATGACTTATAATTAATGTATTTAAAAAAAATATAGCTTTTACACAAAATGTTGAAAAGATATCGTAGGATACTGGGAGAGAAGTACAATATATAGCATGCAAGGTCAAGAGCCTTTGACGTTTGAAATTTTGAGCGTTAGTCAATTTTCATTTAAGAAGGTAATTATGAATATGACTTTAATCTATATTTTTAGTCAAGTTTGTGCTACGACATTGTAACTACGTTGTAGGATCGGGTTGTGTAGGATAACAACAAAATTGACAGCCCTGTTTATTTTATTTTTAAAAGTGCTTTAAAAAAAACCAGATAAACATTAATCTTTTTTAATTTCATAAATAAATATATAATCTCTCATACCCTATTTGTTTAGGTTTTGGCTCGCGGTTTTGCGAAACAAAGTCAAAATTAAACCTCAACAAATGAAGTCTGATCAGTACATGTTCATCATATACTCAGGTTAAAACTTAACATCCAAATATAATGAACTTCAAACCTATAAAAGACGATGATTTGAGACATACCACATATTGTTTCTCTATAAATTAAAGATATTGAATTGACAATGATGGGGGCTATTTCGAATTTAGCCAGGTCGGATTCTTCGACCTGATCGAGTTCGATCTGGAACGCTTCAATCTTGATCAGCCCTCATTATTATCGATCGAGTCTAGCAGAAGTATACCTTGACGCCTCATATGACACCCCTAGCTGGTCAGGACTCGCTACAAGCAGATCATGGGTCGTACAAAGACTCCTATGGGCTCTAGAATTCTATTTTATTAGGGCAATGCATGTTAGCCTATAAATATAAGAATAATAAATGTAAGAGGGGGCTTCAGACTTTTAGCTTTCCACGTTTCTTAGCATTATACTAGCTCGGCAATTTAGCTTAATAAAACGCCTAAATAGTTAATTCTTTGTATTGCGCCATCCTGAGTAGTTTATCCAGGCCCTATATTCAGATCAATAATATTCAATAAAGATCCTTTTATCTATTTTTGTGGATCTGTTTTATTACTTTATTGATTTTACTTAGTCCAACGAAATCCGGTAAAATCAGTTGGCGCCCACTGTGAGGCCAGGTCTATTACTCGTACGAAATATGGTCAATCCAAGGAATCCCCCGCGAAAAAGTACTCGAACCACGGAAAGAAACCAGTCATCACAAGCTCCCTCTGTCTCCGGGAATCGACCTGAAGATTCTGTCAGAAATAGTAGCAACCATCGCACAGATCTGGAAAGGCCAGAAGAATCAAGTCAAGCAGCAGCACGTCGTGCCGAGGCAAACAAGCAGGCTTCCTTGAGTCATCAGGTCCCCGACCAAAATATCCTACTGAATCATCCAACTCAAACCATCCCACCGCCTCTAGCCTCGCATGACGAACAACTAAAACAGTTAGCTCAACTGGTGAGCGCGTTTTGCAATCAAATGCAGCAAAAACCTACACAAGATCCGATCGGGCCAGAAGTGAACCCTGCTCAACCTCCTCAAAGACCTAATGTCTATAGGAGATCTCAACATGAACCCGATCTAAACTCCGATCAGGGTGAAAGCCCTGCTGCCGATCAGAAAACTCACAATTATGAGCGAATCGGCCAAGCAAGGAAAGCGAAAACTAATGTTCGACCAGAACAGAGAGATGCTCGGGCAAGAGCCTTTGCTCGTCCCGAACAACGCCAGTCTAAAGAGCGTACTATTATTCCGATCAATGATATTATCATACCTCCGATCAACGATAACAGAGCCACTAGACGATTTTCAGAAAGTAATATCGAGAGGATGGTCGAGGAGCGAGTACGACAGCGTTTAGCTGTGCAAAGACAACACTGGCCTCGATCTCGAGAAGTGCAAGATAGCATATCTACTTGCTCGCTGTTCTGTCAAGAAATCAGGGAAGCAACATCCTCGGGAACTTTACCAGGTCGTTTACCGAGGTATGATGGGACAAGAAACTCACATGATTATGTGTTCAGTTTCACGAACATAATGAACCTATATGCTCACTCATCGGAATACACTGCAAAATTAATGGTAACTACGTTCGAAGGTCTGGCAATGGATTGGTTCGAAAGCAGCCTCGAACTCGATATTCAGTTTCAGGGAGCTGTGCAATAAACTGCAGCAACAATTTGCCAGCCAAAAAAGGCAGAAGCTTCCGGTGAGCTATTTGGGGACTATTCGTCAGCTCGAGGGCGAATCGTTGAGGACTTGGTTGGGAAGATTCAATGTAGAACTATTGAAAATCGACTCTCCGAACATAGATTATATAATTTCAATCTTGTTCGACCTAACAAGAAATAAGGAGTTCGGCAATGCCCTTTGTAGGAAGCAGCCGCGAACGTTCGCGGAAATTATGACGCTAGTCTCGAAGTATATGACTCAGGAAGAGATGAATTTGATCAAATATCAAAATAAGATGAAAGGTTCAGGGCTGAAGAAATTTGACAGGGCTCCAATCCCCAAGCATGTAGATTATGACCGCTCGCATCGAAAGAGCCATGTTTCGGAAACTGAACCATGGAGATCCGGTGTCTAATATAAGATCTAATGTCTACGTTAGACCTCCTTCACCAAATCAAGAACCAGAAAGAGAATAAATATTATTCTGTGAATTTACACCGTTATTATAGAAAATAAGACTCTATTTTTTATGTAGTATTTTTAGTTTTGATTTTAGACTTCGGTTCTTCTTAGCTATTCAGGAAAAACACTTATGTTTTGAATTTCTCTTTGTATTTATTCGTTACGATCTTCATTTCTGTTCATTTTCGAACTCCAGTCTCATTACTGCAGGGAATAAAACCATTAAGTTGGTATACATTCCAGAAGAGTATGAGTAAAACCTAAACACTCAGTTATCGATCTACAAGGATTAAAACCATTAGTTGGTATACAATCCGGAATTAAGAAGAGTAAAATCTATTGATATAACTCTATGCTCGGAATTAACAAGAGTAAAATATGTTGATATAACTCTATGATCAAAATCAGGCAAGAACTTTTGTTCGTCCTGATGATCGAAGTTAACAAGAGTGAAAACTGTTGTTACGACCCTTGGCTCGGAAAAGACTTGAGAAATAAATTGGGTAAAATCTCTTGATATAACCCACAGCTCGAAAATATTTAGGGCGAGAGTGAAAATTGTTGTTATGACTCTTAGCATGGAAAAGACTAAAGAATAATTAATTGGGTAAAATCTTTTGATATAACCCAAAAAGCCTGAAGATGTCTAGAGCAAATAGTGAAAATTGTTGTTACGACTTTTGGCTCGGAAAAGACTTAAGAAATAATTGGGTAAAATCTCTTGATATAACCCACAGCTCGAATATATTTAGAGCAAGAGTGAAAATCGTTGTTACGACTCGTGGCTCGATATATGTCTGAAGCAAGAGTAAAATCTGTTGATATAACCTTGTAATCGAAATCAGACAAGAACTTTTGTTCATCCTGAGCATTGAAATTAACAAGAGTAAAATCTATTGATATAACTCTTGATCGAAAATTTCTGAAAAGAGTTAAAGAATTAATCTATTGATATAACTCAATGCTCGAAATTAACAAGAGTAAAATCTATTGATATAACTCTTGTGATTGAAAAATAATGAGTAAAACCATTAGTTTGGTATAAACTCTTGATCGAAAAATAATGAGTAAAAACATTAATTTGGTGTAAACTCTTGATCGAAAATAATGAGTAAACCATTAATTTGGTATAACTCTCCAAGTAAGTATGAGCATAAACCGTCGATCGGTAAAGCTTGATCTATGATTTTCGATCTCCGATCAACGATCTCTAAAGGGATAAAATCATTAAGTTGGTACAAATTCCAATTTTATGAGCATAAACCGTCGATCGGTAAAGCTTGATCTACGATTTTCGATCTCCGATCTTTGATCTCCGATCAACGATCTCCAAAGGGTTAAAACCAATAATTGGTATACAATTCAAATTATTAATTTGAGTAAAACCATTAGTTCGGTATACACTCAGCGATCTACAAAGACTACAAAACTAAAGCTTAGACCATTAAATTGGTATGGATTCTAAGATAAACAAGATAATTTGTATGAGTTCGACAGTAGTCAATCGACCTTCGATACTACAAACTAATAAAACGAATGCTTTGGACGAGTAAAGTTTTTAAATGAACAGTCAACATCTGCCTAGTTCATTCAAAGAAAATGAAGATAAGGGAGAATTCAAAAGCAAACACTTTATTAAGAATGAGAGAGCGTACAAATATTACTAAAAGGCAATCATTCTTGCTCGAACTCTAAAGATCAATTGGGATTCCTAAGTTCTATACAAATCTACTCAATTGCAACTATAAGGCTGACTAGTCTTGGAGATCTTCTAAAAGTTGATCGAAATTTTGGGCTGCCAAGCCTCTCTTCCAATGTTCTGTTCGATCCCGGCATCATTCGGGACGACAAGATCTTGGTTCATTTCTGAGGTCGACATTTTGACTAAGAAGGGTCGAAGAATTACACTGTTCACAGAAATATCAACTTATGGAATTTTTTACTGCTCCTATCTCACTGCCGTTATAGCAATGGTAAAGAAGGAATTACGGACTGGCGCTATGAATATGGGTCAATGATAATGACGATTCAACCCTTGGCCTATAGGCGACGATTCATTTTTTCGCCTCGTAAAATTGCAACTCAAGCTCTTGAAGAAGTTATGGAACAATAAGGAGCTACTAGCATATAGCATATCTACTTCAACAATTTGTATATCTCAACGGATATGTACTCTTTTTCCCTTGATCGGCTTTTATCCCAATGGATTTTTGCGAGCAAGGTTTTTAACGAGACATGTCCGATATACATCAAGAAGCCGTTCAAAGGCATAATTTTACTTCTCCGAGCTACAGCTACACTTTCGCTCGAGAAGTGGGGGAGTACTGATGGGGGCTATTTCGAATTTAGCCAGGTCGGATTCTTCGACCTGATCGAGTTCGATCTGAAACGCTTCAATCTCTATCAGTCCTCATTATTATAGATCGAGTCTAGTAGAAGTATACCTTGACGCCTCACATGACACCCCCAGCTGGTCAGGACTCGCTACAAGCAGATCATGGACCGTACAAAGACTCCTATGGGCTCTAGAATTCTATTTTATTAGGGCAGTGCATGTTAGCCTATAAATATAAGAATAGTAAATGTAAGAGGGGGGCTTCAGACTTTTAGCTTTCCACGTTTCTTAGCATTATACTAGCTCGGCACTTTGGCTTAATAAAACGCCTAGTTAGCTAGTTCTTTGTATTGCGCCATCCTGAGTAGTTTGGTCAGGCCCTATATTCAGATCAATAATATTGAATAAAGATCCTTTTATCTATTTTTGTGGATCTGTTTTATTACTTTATTGATTTTACTTAGTCTAACAAAATCCGGTAAAATCAGACAACTACCAAATAGTTTTGGGGAAAATGCAAGATACTCCCCTGTGTCTGTAAGAAACTATCCTGTGAAATTTTACTGCGCCAAACTTCCTTGTACTTTCAAAAACCTTGCAAAAAACACCTAATTTGTAAAAGATAGGTCGTTTTGGATCGACATATTTCAAAAAATAATTTAAAAAATATTTTACGTGAAGTTGTAGGGAGCAACTTGAAAAGTATTTTAAAAATAATTTATTAAAATATGTCGATCCAAAACAACCTATTTTTTACAAGTTGGGTGTTTTTTGCAGGATTTTTGATAGTACAAGGAAGTTTGGTGCAATAAAAAATTCATAGGGTAATTTCTCGCAGGTTTAGCATAACACAGGGGAGTATTTTGCATTTACCCCCATACTTTTTCTCTCCAAACTCAATGTGTTGCTTGGAGCTTATGATGTTTGGGGACCTGTGGAATATGGTGTTGAAGTTGAAGGTGCATCCAGCAAGCATGTTCTTCAAACATCATCTAAAAGAAATTGAAGAAAGTACGTCTCGAAACATTAAGAGGGGAGTTCAAGTTATTACAAATCAAGGAATCCGAATCAATTTCAAATTATATCTCAAAGTTTTGACCGTTGTCAATGAAATGAAAAGAAACAAGGAAGAACTAAAAGATGATGGGATTGTTGGTAAATTTTATGCTCTCCAATTCTGGATTATATCTCAAGAGTACGTTGAGTGAATTTTATGCTTTCCAATTTCTAATAGGCCATGATAGAAAAAAAATTATATAATAAAGAAAAATTATATCCTAATGTAAGATACAAGCCTAAATTGTAGTGTAAGTATTTCGATTTAGTTTTACTGTCACCAATTATTGTGTTGCATAAATATTTTGCTTGTTTGAAATTTCAAAAAGTTGGAGGATGTTCTTTTCAATGATATGACCCAATAGACTTCGAAAATTATCCCCGGTTTGAGGTTTTGATAGCCAAAATTAGTTTCAGATTTGCTCAACAATCAATGAATATGAATAACTAAAAAAAATAGCGTGTTCCATGGAAAATAGAGACAATTTTTTCATCAATAACTAACATGCATTTGCTTGAAAATTCGAAATGACTTTACCACATTAACGTGGTTGAAAATGTTGGGGTGCAAAGTGTAGTCATTAAGGTATATTTTGAGGGTGCAAAGTGGAATTATTAATTTTCTAGGGTGGAAAGTGATAAACTGGCCAATTTATGGGGTGTAAAGTTAAATTAAGCCAAATAATATCTTTATAAAAATATTATAACTTCTATAATATAAATGATAATTTATAATGTCAAACCATGTTTCAACCGTTTTGGCTTAATTAGCCAAAAGTTTGACAATTTTGGCTCTTCCTTAATTAGCCAAAGTGGCCATTGGAGTTGCTCTAACGGCAATGTCGACATATTTTGCACTTTTTTTCCTTCTACGTAAGAGTTGCTTTTTGTACAAAGAGATAACTCATGGACGATAAATAAAATAAAAGGCAATATATGCTAAAGCAATATTAGTAATATTTATTTCCTAAATAAGTATCAAACCACCAAGTCATGCATGTAAGTGACTACTAAAAAATATGCCCATTGCGCGTCTTCCACTACAAACAAATTCGTCATCAATCCCTTTCGGGACAAAAAAAAAAAAAATCGTCATCATTAAGTTCACACCTAAATTTAATCAAGTGCATATTAAGTAATGAGATTAATATCCCAAATAGATTCAATAAAAAGATTGTTCAGATTATAAGGTTTTGGACAATTATCCACTTCTTAGCTAACTTTTGAGGTTGAGTTAGAATCAGACCATTTAAGTGGACTTAGTTCAATCCATGTGAATGAAAAAACATATATTTAAGCCCGATAAATATTTTGGATAGCTTTTTTTTCAAGAGTTATTAAAGGCATATTAACAAAGTAAATTTTATTTTGTAACATTTTGAGAAAGTAGAAGATGAATGCGTAGAGTACAATATATTGAAGTAACATACTAGACGTAACTTATTGAATAGAGAAAATCGCGTTTCCCCTTGAACCTACAATAAAGTTATACTTTTTCTCTTGAATTTTAATTTTTTGCACACTCCACTCTGAACTTACACTAATGTTGCACTTTTTCGACCACTTTTCGGACTAAAAAGTTCAGGGGGAAAGTGCAACTATAAGTTCAGGGAGGGAAGGGCAATTTTCTGATTGAAAGTATTATTTCGTTTCTTAAATTAATAAGTTTACCTATTTTATTCTTCAAATACTAATTATCAATTAGAAAATCCACGATTTCAAATTGTCAAACTTTTTTTTTTTTTTTTTTCACAAGTTTAAAGAACTTGAAACCTCATTTGAAGAATGCAATGCATAACTTTTGAGATAAACCTAGACATTAGAGTATAGTGTATGCTCATTCTAATCTCACTCTGTACTGTCTAAATAAAATATTTTTATCTATTTTATATTTGCTAATTTTAGCGGTGCACATGATTTTTGAAACCGTACCGGACCGGACCGGACCGTACTGCACCGTACCGAAGTATCGGTTTTTTTCTTCAAAATTACAGGTATTGGTATAGACGAAAACCGTACTGGATATTTTGGTATGGTATAGGTCTTAAGGATTTTATACCGCAAAAAAACCGTACCGTACCAATAAAAATAAATATCTTTTATTTATTAATTTATGCATATATTTAATGAACATATTTAAATATTATAGGCTCTGTATTTAGGGTGAGTTTGGCCCATCGATAGTAGCCCCTAAAAGCACTTCTAGACCTCTATTGTGATTTTTGAAGTGTTTGGCCCCAATTATGAAAATTGCTTATAGTCAATCGTGATTTTAATTTGGCCCACAATATCATAATCACTTTTGAGATCTCCAGAAGCTAAAAATCAACTTATTTTAGAAGTTACTAAAGTGTTACTTTTGCAATTATCCAAAAGCAATTATTTTATAATTGAATTTTATCATAATCAATTATTGTCAAAATCGAATTTAATAAAATTAATTATCCTATAATTGATTTTTGAATCGCTAGGCCAAACTCACCCTTAGCCTTAAACAACTAGGACTCAAATTAAGCCCACTAATATCGTAAAAGGCAAGTAACTAAAACCTAAATTACTTAACAAATCACAAAAACCATTATCTCTAGAGATATACACGGCAGCAGCATACATGTTTTTCATTGAGAAAATATTTCATCAAAGCTTCTTCAAATTTGAGTTGTTTCTCCTTCTTCTAGCACTAGCATCACAAGTAAATTCATGTAGGTACTTTTTTTTGTTTTATTGTAAAAGTAGATTACCCAAGCCTTGACTTTTAAAATGGAAATAGTTTATATATTTAAATTGTGTAATGAATCAGATTGCAATATTTTTTGCATTTTTTTTACTGTATTTAATGTGATTAAACATATTTTGCTATTAAATTCATAAAAACTAAACTAAGATCAGAAGCTTGAAGCCAAATATTTGGTTAGCATGATGACCTAAAGTGTTAACCTATTACAAATGCAAAGCTTAAACAAACAATCAAGCTTTTTTCATGTAAAAACGTACATTTTTTTTGTATAATTATAATAGTTTGAGACCTAAAAAGTTTATTGTAAAATACCATAAAACCGCACCGTACCGTACTAGAACCGCACCGGTACCGTATATAATGGTTATGGAATTCAAAATGTTAGTTTGGTACGTGACTTTTCAAAATCGCATTAATTGGTACGGTATTAATTTCATTAAAAAAACCGTAGAACCGTACCATGTGCACCCCTAGCTAATTTTGTACTAAATTTTTATTTTTTGGGTATTAAATATCTTATTACAATTATACATATTTTTAAAAAGGGTAAATTACGAATACCCCCCTCAGGTAAGCCCTAATTATAAAAATCACCCTCACGTATTGGATATTACAAAAATCCCCCTCAGGTTTGTCACCTTCTTACAATTAACCCCTTGCCCATAAAATATTCCAATTTTGCCCTTGGATGTTATTTGTATTGTTTGTAATGTCTTATAAATGTTAAAACTTGGGATCTAATTATTATATCTTTTTAATTAGAAAAGAGATAATTATATATTTACTACCAAAATAAAATTTATAACTGTCCATAAGTTTTAATAAATATTGCAAAAGAAAAGGTATTTATATATTTATTAGCAATTTAAATTGTAAAATATTAAATTAAATAGAATTTTAATAATATATTTTATAAATATGAATTGTTTACACATTAGTTAAATGAATTTATTTTTTAAATTAGTAAATTTAATAAATTATATTGTATTATAAATAAGATATTTTAATTTATTAAAGTTTATATTGTATTATAAATTGAAATATTTATTGAAATTTATGCGAAATTATAAATTATATCAATTATTTTGGTGGTAAATATATGATTATTATTTTTATATTTACAAGATAAAACAATTAACACCCAATTTTTAAAATTTATAACATATTATAAACATTACAAATAACTTCCAAGGGCAAAATTGGAACATTTTAGGGACAAGGGGTTAATTGTAAGAATGTGACAAACCTGAGGGGGATTTTTGTAATACCCAATACGTGAGGGGGATTTTTGTAATTAGGCCTTACCTGTGGGGGGTATTCGTAATTTACCCTTTTAAAATTCCAAACTTACATCAAAGTTGCAACTTTTCCCCTAAACTTACACTTTTGTTGCACTTTTCCCCTTGAGCTTTTGTGTTGCACTTTCCCCCCTGAACTCTTTGGCCAGAAAAGTAGTCGAAAAAGAGTTTAGTGGAGAAAGTGCAACAATAATGTAAGTCCATGTTGAGTGATGCAAAATATGAAGTTCTGGGGAGAAAGTGTGGTGTTGTTGTATGCAACAAAAAATAAAACTTACACTCCTAATAATGTAGTAGAGCGAGTGAGGGTTGATTCCACAAAGAATTTCTAGTCTAATTTAATGCTAAATGGATAAAAATAAGGGGGGGGGGGGGGGGGGGGGGGGGGTTGGAGTATAACGAATTCCAATAATTAAGGAGTAATGCAAATTAAATTTAATCAAAGTAACAAATATTGGTTTAAGTCAACATCCACTGTTAGAATTGTATAACTAATCATCGATGTAAATTTATAGTAATTCACACTTTGAATATTCACTGTTGGAAATAATCTTCTATCTCTTCTTAGTTTTAATTAATCAGAAAAAGTGATCCAATTAATCTTAACTACTAAATAACCCAAGATAAGCACTAAATGTTTCATATAGTAGATGCTTTAAGAATTAGAGAGATCAAGGAAACGAAAAAATTCAAACACAAGTGGTTGGATATAATATAGTCGATTTGTCTTCTTAAGATTAATAACACCTGTGACAAAAAGAGAAGAAGCATGGTGGTACTGGAGTCAAGGACTGACTCAGACGCAACAAATTATTGAATCTTAGATGGTTCACAAAATTAGATGGATCAAACAATTACAGATTTGATATCTAATCAATCAATAGATTGAAAATAATAATATACTAGTAGGCCTCATAGCAATTAAACAAAACAACCATGTTAATTAATATAAAAGAGCAATCGGTATTGAATAATAAAATAAATTAGACCTCATAGTTTTATTGTTTATGAAGCTTCAATTTCCTTCGACCAATTATAATGATTTAGCCATGTAAGGCCATTAATAACTCTAAGTAGAAGTGGGAGAAGAGAGGAGATAGTCATCCAAAGCACTATTTATAAAAGAAGCCAACACAACCCTCAAAATCTTCTAAAATTGATATCAATCTTTTTATTATATTAATAATATAAAAATTAGAATAATATCTAAATCAAATGTATATAGGAGAGTGCTGATTTCATCCTTCCAATTTCGTCCATCAAGGATTTCCCAATATCAAGTCAATATATTAGACTTGATATTTAGGAAACTTTCTATAAAATAGGTACAATGACTTTAAGTCTAGGATCCCATCAGAATCTCAGAAATCTCGAAACATGAAAGTTGTAGACATTCCTCTTCCAATCCATAGCATCTTGAATCATCTCATTTGAATCTCGTATGAGATTTGTATGCTCATATTACGAAGTAGTGTCAAAACTGTCAAAAATTTGTCTACTTAGCTTGATTTGCACTTAATGCCTTCAATTGCATCCTAGATCAAAATATAAGAATAATGAGTATGATTTGGTGTCTTATAAATATTAAATAGTAAAAATTAATTCATAAAAATTTGACACTTTACATTCTTATCAAAGTGGAACTTGATTAAAAATTTAGGGAGAAACATACGATTTTTTCTATTAAATAAATATTCAATAATAACCTACAAGTTCCTGACAGATTTTCAGTTTCAATTTATCTAAACAATCTAAAGGCATATTCATATCTGGTGAATTCTAGACAGACATTTGAAAATGTAAAATAATCCTTGGAAATTGAAATTATCCCTTCTTGACAGTCATGGGATAATATTTGTCAATCCACCCCCCCCCCCCCCCACCCCCCCCCCCCCCCACCCCCCCCCCCCCCCACCCCCCCCCCCCCCCACCCCCCCCCCCCCCCACCCCCCCCCCCCCCCACCCCCCCCCCCCCCCACCCCCCCCCCCCCCCACCCCCCCCCCCCCCCACCCCCCCCCCCCCCCACCCCCCCCCCCCCCCACCCCCCCCCCCCCCCACCCCCCCCCCCCCCCACCCCCCCCCCCCCCCACCCCCCCCCCCCCCCACCCCCCCCCCCCCCCACCCCCCCCCCCCCCCACCCCCCCCCCCCCCCACCCCCCCCCCCCCCCACCCCCCCCGACCCCCCCCCCCCTCCCCCCCCCACACCCCCCCCTCCCCCCCCACCCACCCCCCCCCCCCCTCCCCTCCCACCCCTCCCCCCCCGCCCCCTCACCCGCCCCCCCCCCCCCCCCTCGCCCCCCCCCCCCCCCCCCCGCCCCCCCCCCCTCCCCCCCCCCCCCCCCCCCCCCCCACCCCCCCCCCCCCCCACACCACGTGGACACTATAAAACTTAGTGTTGGAATTTTGAAAGGTTTTAAAACATCAAATAAAATAATTTGCAACAATCAAATTTATTGTGTACTACATGCAATAAGTCCCCATCATTGCCCATAATGTGGCTCTTAAAATCCTTTGACCTTAGAGGCTCATGTACACTATAAATAGGGATCCTAGGTCTTAGAAATTCACACACTCCACTAGCTAGCTTGCATACATGAAAATTATACTTTCTATACATTCTATACATTATATGGGGCTCTAGAGATAAGGTATGGTTCATGTCTTCATGTGAATATGCTCACAGATATTGAAGACCGGTATGATCATTGGGTTTTATCTTGGAATTGTGATCAGCCGTCAATACCTACACGGGGGGAAGCCAATCACTTTCTTAGGACAACGTGTAGTAGCGTGACTCTCAAATCAGGTCAGTCGTTTTACTATTTTGTTTATATCTTTATATTAACGTCTTTATTTTGGATACGAAATTAGAGGAACTACATATCTTTAAATTTGACGGTGACATAAAATTATAGAATAAACATTTTTTGTCTTAATACTAGAGGTTATAGCGATTCATGTTTTAAATATGAAAGAGAGGAAGGAATTTATAATTTTGGTGTAATTACAGTTGAGTATCATTTAGAAAACTTATAAATACTGAAGACCCTCATTAATGTTTGCACTTTGAATTATAACTTCTATTAGAGGCAAAACCAAATCTACTATGTTGCCATTGACAAATATTGGCTAATTCATTATATTTCAAGTATTCCCTGTCACTGAAAATTTAAAGGAAGTAAAGCTTAATAAGAACTAATTCTTTTAATAACACAGAAATGTGGGGGTTAGTCAAGATAATTTATATTTTGATCATGTGTGATATTTTTTTTTTTTTCAAAAGGGCTATGAGAAAATTGGGTTTTTATAATTATCATTACGGAAAGAAAAAAATGTTTAAAACAATATATGTATATAAAATATTATATGTCTAAGTACTATAATTAAAAGCTATAGTAAATTATTCTCACATAATAATTATTTAAAATTAACTCTAATTATATATCTTAGTATAGTTTATTCTTGCAGAATAAATAATAAGCAATATTTAAAATATTACTATAATTAGAATTTAATTACTTACTGAATTAATTCTGAACCGAAAATAAATCGACTGATGCTTGCAAAAGCAATGTCCTTAATACTATATTTCTGGGCTGTCAAAGGTGCCACAGTTCGTCCCAGTAGTGTTCCAAGATACAACAGTCGGATACTTGTTTCTTTGCACAAAGAACAAGTCCACAGCGAACTTTAACAAACAAGAATATTTAACAATATTTAGTATGAAGAATAGATAGAGAGAGAGAACATGATTCTGCTTTTGATTGCTAGAAAACGGGATGAGAGAATTGGCCAGATTCTCCCTCTATTTATAGCAGCAGAAAAGGTGTAGATGGAGGGACATGTCTGTTCGGATTTAACCAGTAGCACTGGTCCGGTCCGAACAGGTGCAACCGGTTCGATTCAAAGCGAACCAATTCAAAAAAATGTCGCGCGCGCGGATTTACGAAACGGGTCAACTATGCGGGTCTTGTTCAGGTCAATCGACGCGGATATAATTTGTATGGATTAATTTATTGGGCTTTTAAGTTTTGGGCCAAAATATTAATTAAATTTTGTCCAAAAAGATAATATTTTGTTAAATCCCAATCCCAATCTCAAATCCAAATCCGAGACTGGACCGTGCCGAGCCTGCCGATCGGACGGGCGGCGGCGCGTGTGGTGAAACCATGGTCATGCATGTCTTCTCCCCTCACAAAACTTGGTACCCCCAAGGGGCCCAACCCTTAGTCCAATTTTTTGCATTATAAATGTTAAAAATTTCTTCATTCTTCTCCATGTGGGATGAAAACAGTTTCCTCTCTTCCATCTTTCATTCATAAAGATATTATTGTGAAACTTACTGACCATTTTCTTTTGTGTAGTTAACTGTGTAAATAGGTGCACGTTCATGGGACAAAGAGGAATATTAGAAAAATCATAATGCGACGCAGAACAAACATGTTTGAAGAAAAAAAATGTGAAAAGAAAGTATTAAGAGGCAATATATAATCACTCCATGAGATGGAATTTTGCCTCAGGACTAGCTATAAAGCTATATCCTTATTCATCGAGGGGGATGGATGTAAGCCCGTAAGGGAGTCACCTCTGGGAGCAACCCAATCTTTGTGATTGGAGACCTCATGAAGAATGTTCAATAGGTAGTAACAACATGTGTTTATGCGTGACTACTTGAATACTAATTTATAGGAGAGCACCTCCTTCCCATCCCTATGGTGATAGTGTTGTACAGTATGATGTTACGGTTGGGTTTAACCCTTAATGAGACCAATGCGAGAATTCCATAGGGTATGGGTCACACGTACCCTTGGAGGTTTCATCTAAGTGAGAGTTGCCATGGGGTCGTGGCTGTGGGTTCGAGCTGACCCTAAAAACTATCACGAGAATCAAGATTTGAGTGCACTGTCGTTAATGCGCTAACCCGCGAACTAAGAGCGATGTCGATATTGTGTGTGTGATCTATTGAAGTTTGGCCAAGAGACCTAATTCAAAGCGCTTGTGCCATTACGGTTTCCTTAAATGAACGTCATCAACACTAAGAATAGGCTCAAGCCCGGAAGGCTCCTGCACCCGTTGCATAGTATTTTAGTGCCCTATTATTATCTAAATGCATATTTTGAAGTTTGAAAAACTTGTGGGGGATTGTTGAAATTTTGAAAGTTTTTAAAATATCAAATAAAATAATTTGTAACAATCAAATTGATTGTGTACTAAATGCAATAACTCCCCATCATTGCCCATAATGTGTCTCTTAAAATCCTTGGTCTTAGAAATTCATACACTCCACTAGCTAGCTTGCATACATGAAAATTATATTTTCTATATATGAGGCACTAGAGATAAGGTATGGTTCTTGTCTTTCTGTGAACGTGCTCACAGATGAAGATCGGCTTGACCATTGAGTTTTATCTTGGGATTGTGATCATCCGTCGATACCTGCACGAGGGAAGACATTCACTTTCTTATGACAACATATAATGGCGTGACTCTGAAACCAGATGAGTCATTTTACTATTTTATTTATATTATATTTATATTAAATTTTCATATTGTGTTTATGATTCTATGATTATTAAATTTACCTAAAAACGCAAAATTTCACAAAATCTAGTATATATATATCATATGTCATTCCAAGGTTTGAGTTTAGTGGCGGTTCCAGTTGTCTCTCTGTAACTGTACCACAGCACGTGCAGTTCCTCTTTTTCCTTAATTGCCAAGCACTCCACCTTCTTGTATTTATGGAGCATGCAGTGAACTGCAAGTTCCAAAATGTAACCATATTATAAGCATGGGCGGACGGAGATAGGTACTCCCTGAATTTTTTATTTTATTTTAAGTATAGCAGTGTTGTAATTTTTTTATTTTTTTTAAATAATAGGCCCAAAAAATTAGCCTAATCAGCAATTTTCAAGCTCAAACAAAAAATTAGTCCAATTAATTCAACTCAATATTAATTCACCCTAATATTACCTAACTCTACTCAAGCCCCAATTAAAGCTTAAATATTCTCTCAAGTCTCACCTCCCAACATCTCCAAGCCCAAATCTTCAATACAAACAACTTCTCTTTTTTTGAGCTTGCGGTCCTTCCCAATCAACTTGAAAATTATATTAAGGGTATTTATCAAGTGATGATATTTCTAGCTTGAAAGAGACTGGTGATCTTGTTAAAAAGATGGTTGCTACTAAAAGGCATGTCGCATTCTCGTTGGTTTATAAACTTGTGACATTAATGTTTATTCTACCCGTTACAACTGCATCAGTAAAGATAGTTTTTCAGCTATGAAGATAGTGAATAATCAACTTCGTAACCGAATGGGCAATCAATAGCGAAATGATAATCTAGTTATTTTTATGGGGATAAATGTATGATACTACCATGTGTTATGCGAAATCTGCATAAAACTACCCAGTGAATTTTTTTTTGCACCAAACTCCCTTGTACTTTCGAAAACCCTACATAAAACACTCAATCTCCGTTAGTCACTAACACCGTTAATTCATCACATGAAGAAGAAAAAAAAAGACTCGTTTATCAACTATAAATTTACACATATACTTCTTCAATTTTTTTCGGGTGACAAACTAATCTCTTTCTTTCTTCCAGTGTTTATACAATGCACATTTCCGTTAATTTGTTGGTATTTAGCATCTTGAAAACGAAGAGATGTATAATCGTTAAGTTGTATTTTAGTCCTATAACATTGTTCATATTGTTAGCCTCGGGCTCTAAGAAATAGCATTTTTATCTAAGCTGTTCTTAATTAGCTTGTTTTGATGCATTTCGTCTCATTCATAATCCATACAACTTTGAACAAAAAAAGAAAAATAAAAATATTGATAAATTATTATATTATAAGATAAAAATAGCGAGATGATATAAATTGGGACGAAAACCAAAATCAATGACCAATTTGTGACGATATCAAAAGTGATATTATAAGTTATAGCAGAATCCCTTCAAACAAAATCAGCAACATTGATGGAAAAACCAAGGGCCTGTTTGTTTGGTGTTTGGGAAAGTAGTTTGGGAGAGTAGTAGAGGTTTGTGAAATAATCTCGATTTGCGTAATGTTGTTTGTTTGGGTTTTGAGAGAGTGGTTTGAGAAATAAAGTAGGTGTAGGTTTTTTTGGAAGAATTAGGTTGTAGGTGTAAGATGTATAAGACTTTATGTCAAATCATGTTTGTTATATGAGATAAATTGTGTAAGAGATATGTTACTTTATGTCAAATCTAAGAAGGGTTTGTATATGTTTTGTTTAGAGATAAAAAAAAATTATTGTTTGTTTGGCTTTTGAGGGAGTAATTTGAGAAAATTGAGAGGTGAAAAATTAATTTCAAAAAGTAGAAAACTTGTTTGTTTGGCATTTCCCAAACACGAAATAATTTTGGGAAACGCCAAACAAACATGCCCCAATTCTCTAAATACCCTCAATTAGCTAATACCAAAAGGTAAACTATTATGTTTGTAAAATGACCAATACGCCCTCAGGGCAGACCCTGGTCATTACAAAACTCTAGGCAAAAGTAAAATTTGGGGCCCATATTTTATAAGAAAGACTTTATCAAAATTATTTTTTAAAAAATAATATTGACTAAATATTAAAGTTCTAGATTTTTTAATTTATCTTTACCTTCCAATTAATTACATATTTAGCCATACATATATCTTTATATATTTTAATTTGAAAACTTTATCTCGATGGAATAATAGTATAAGAATAAAGTTATATCTAATCTGAAAATGCACATTAATAAAGTGTGACTTTGTACTTATCAAAATAAATCAATAACTAATATGTATAGGAGGAGACTTTTAACACTATTCTCAAAAAAAACTTGTAACAGGTTTATAAAAAAAAAAAATACTCTAATAACTATAATAGAAAATCAGATTCACATAATTTTACATTTATGGAAGTAAAATTCTCCCACCCCATCTTTAGCTAGGATCAGGGGCGGACCCGGCAAGTGGGTTTATAGCCCCACCCAAGTATTATATATTTATAATCATATTAGTTTACTAAATAAAAATAAAACAATGGTTTGGTGCATTGGTTTGTCTTATGCAAGATAAGACACTATATAGTAGTAGGGTTGTTCATTCGGTGAAAACCGAACCGAACCGAACTGAAATTTCGGATAACCGAAATTTCGGTTCTTTATTTTTTAAAACCGAAAACCGAACCGAACATCCTAATTTGGTTTTCGGTTTTAACCGAAAAATTTCGGTTCGGTTCGGTTTGGTTTCGGTTTAACCGAAATTTTATATTATATTTATTTTATTAAAAATTATATAATCAAATACTATATCATTTATCATAAAAAATCAAATTAATAGGTAACCATAACACTAAACATTATTAAACATTACATAGAACTAAATAGTTAAGTGGTTAACATTTAACAATCCTCACATGACATAAATTAAACAACTAAAATACATATCATAGGCATAAAATTTAAGAATTTTACAGTCTAACTGAAAAAACTAACATTTTAACAATCCTCAAATGACATAAATTAAACAAGTAAAATTCATATCCATAGGCATAAAATTAAAGAATTTTAAAGTCCATAAAACCGGAAAAAAAACTATTTGAACCAAAAATTCTCTCTTCGGTCCTGTTCGGTTAACCGAACAAAAATAATCGAACCAAACCGAAACCGAATTAGGCCAAATCTCAAAACCGAAAACCGAACCGAATAGCTTTGGTTCGGTTCGGTTTTCACCGAACTCATTTCGGTTCGGTTCGGTTCGGTTCGGCCGGTTATCCGAACCGTGAACAGCCCTATATAGTAGCCTAGAAGCCATAGTTCGAAAACCATCTAGAACTGTTGTTCCAAAATTAAATTCTTGCACCTTTTTCTTTTGATTTATAATTCTTTCTTTGCAATTTCAATTGTTCTTTAAATTTTTTTCTTAATACTTGTTCTTTGATTTTTGTTCTATCTTAATAAATTTTTATTACATATTTTATCTTGAATGAAATAATTTTCAAGTTTGACTGTTAGATTTATTTTTTTGTATTTCGATTATTAAACTTATCGTAAAACCTTAGACCCATGGATTAAAGTTTCATTTTCGACGTATATTTCGATCGATTGTATATTAGAAATTTTTCGAGAAATCTTTAAAAAAAAAAATTAATATAAAGAAAATACATTAAAGTAGAAACTACTCTATTTTCTCGTTTTGGGTAACTCAAATACGAAAACTTTTTGATATTTTCGGTGGAAACTTATCGAAATTTTGATCTACGCTTAGCTCCCTCTACCCCGTATTCCTGGATCCGCCCCTGGCTAGGATTGATAGGATACTGCCCAGCAAGCCAATTCATTTTAGCTTGTAATAGGTCTATTCTGTATTAAAACAATCTTTGAATCAATGAATAATACGCATGTTTATTTATAACTGTATAGAATAAACAAATGGCCAACTTCATCTCTCGCGAATACATTTAAGCGATTGGTTGAAATCCTTAGATCACATTCGACTATGGGACGATTCACTTCAGTATGAGTGCAATCATGAAACAGTCTCGAAGGTCGTGATCTTAAAACACGTTCCAAGTCATAGATTCCAAACGAGACGGGGTATCGAAGGAATCGCTAAGACTTGTATGATTATGCATGATTCACATGGAGTGAATTTGTAGCGTTTCATGGACAAGACATTTGATGTCAATGCATATGAGTAGGTGGTTCGATAGAGGATCGAATGCATCGAACGACCCGAACAGAGAAACCCATTGTGAAAGCGCATGACGCATATCGGTGATGGGATGTTTCTCAAGACTTATAATAGTGTACGATTTAGTCCTTAGACTTGAGGTGCTAGGGCGAATTCGGTGCATGGGTATGCGTACTTTGATTTAGGTGCCGGTCACGTAGCCTGACCATTGTGTGCCTAAGTTGGGTGCGTATAGTCGTGTACGCGAATGGTTAGCGTCAATATGGGATCTACCGACTCATCGTAATGGATGAGAGAATTTTCTATACGATTCTTAGATAATAGATTCCGAGAAACCCGTGGCCACGGTCGGTGACGGATTTGGAAAGGGGTTTCCAAATTTAGCAGTCACACTGAAATTATTATCCCGAATTAGAAAGTATAGTTATCGAGATAATTAGAGGTGCCGATCAATTCACACACCCTAGGTCTCGATCGAGAAATTAAGTCGATAGAAGGAACGTATGTACATGGCAGTTATAAGAGGTGAGGTTTACAAAGATCAATTCACCTGAAGTTGGGCCTCATGGGCTTGTGGCTAGACATCGACCATGAGGTGTGGGTACTCCTGAATTAAGAAGGAGATTAATTCTGGAGTGGTCAATTAAAAGTGTTTAATTGATCGGAGCAATCAATTGCTTATAAATTAAATCGCGAAGGGTTCGTGGGTCTGCTGCCAATTGATGGTGAACCTAGATGGTCACATACAATACAGTTGGACAGTGACAGTCATAAAGGAAATATTTGATTTAAAGGAGTTAAATCAATAAATGAATTAAAGTGTTAATTCAATTGGAAGAATAATTAATTAGATGGTCTGATTAATTAAATATTAATTAAAGTGTTAATTAATTGAGAGATATTAATTGGGCTAATTTAATAAATGGGTTAATTAAATTAAGTTGCAAGACATGGGCCACTTTAATTAAGAGCACATAGGAAGTCTTGCAAGGCTAGGTTACTAAGGGGGCTTATAAAAGGAGTCTAGGAGAGACTCAAAAACTTAATCTTACACTCTTGCACAAGAAACCCTAGCCGCCCCCTCTCTCTCTGCTATTCCATATCCGGATTTAGATCTGAATCTAGATCTGCCTCTTCCTCCATTGACAATCTCCAAGATTTAGTTCGTAGCCTGTGACTTGGAGGTGTTACTACAATCCAGCTGGTGTGGATACACTCTGGAGGCGACACACTTGGATCGCTAACTGTGAATCAAACAACAAAGCCGGAGGTTACCACCACCTTGCCTGTGGTGAGGTAAAAATCGCATATCACCCCTCTTTAGTTTTATTGTTGTTTTATTCAACCTTTTCGCATACATAAGGTGGAAACAGATCATGGGCTGTATGGGTATCTCGGAAAAAATTTATAATTCCGCACTTTTGTTGTTTAGACAACCGAGATATTCCAACAAGGATAACATTTTTTTTTGCCGCCTACTCTCCAAAAATGTACTAAAATTTCTTTTATATATAATTACCAATTTACCCGTATACCGAAATAGAAATCGGGCAAAACGATTTCT
Organism: Penstemon davidsonii; assembly: GCA_034814905.1. Lineage (NCBI taxonomy): Eukaryota > Viridiplantae > Streptophyta > Magnoliopsida > Lamiales > Plantaginaceae > Penstemon > Penstemon davidsonii. Next base: position 28,759,969 of record JAYDYQ010002534.1, read on the forward strand.
AAGGCTTGTAGCTTATTTTTTTTTTTTTTTTTGATTTACTAGACTGTGTATATACAGCTCGGACCGAATAGTGTAAAGAGTATATCTATATATGCAAAAAGTGTATTTAAAACTTGATTTTGAGGCATGCAAATTTCTTCATAGTATAATATCTAAATCTAAATATCTCCTCCATAATGAGAATGTTGTATTTTAAGTCCCATATTACTGGACTCTCAATATCTTTTATCTCACACTTTCTCACAGGGTTGGTCCTAGAAATTGGAGGGCTTTGTTTTAAAGAAACTATACTCAATTTTTCTTTAATTACAAATATATTAATTGACATATTATTTTTTTTTACATATTATTTTTTCAGATAGTTAATTAAATGACCAATCAACTTAATTTTTTGACAGAATGAAACATGAATATATTTTTATAATTTTTAATTTTGAAAATATTCTTTTAGAGAAAGCGAAATTTACAAGTATATGTACTGAATATAATTTCATAATATGTGTACGCTAGTAAATTCAACTTTTTACTTATCAAGGTCAATTGTTAGTTATAATGTAACACTTTTTATGCTCTTCTAACTATGGTACAAGAAGGGCTCACACAACTATCATAACAATTATGCTCAGCCTTGAATTTAAACTAAGTTATTTGATGTTTGGTCCATAATCGACTGTTAAAAAATCACAGGATAAAGAAAATAAAATAAAAAATAAAAAAGTAAATCGTATTCTCCTTTATAGTTATTAAGAAATAAAACAACTTAAAAGAACATTTGTGAAAAACAATGGAGAAAGAAACGTCTAGAAAGAAAAATAATTACTATGAAAGAAGAAAAAAGAGGAACAATTATTATATAAGAGGAAAGTTACTACTGAGTTTTGAAACTCATTCCTCTCATGTATAAGAAGAGGGGTAATTCCTGGTCAAAATAAATGTATTTCTCTAAATGACTAATGTATAAATGAAACTAATAAAAATATTACTTCTGATGGGCCTACATATACAACAACTTTGGGGCCTTTTTAATTGTAAGCCCGAAACATGCAAGCAAGAAAAATTGAACATGAAGAGATAATATACAATAATGTAATTGTATATAAGTTTCATTTGACACATATATAGAGTTTTTGCACATTTTATTGAAGCAACAAATGGATTGGTTATATTTTCAATTAATTTGAAAGGCGATTAATTTCACATAGTTTAATTTAATTACACAAATATCTTAGAATTTGTTTTTTGTCTAACAGGTCCTCTAGGAATCTTTGTTAAGAACCCTGTAATCAAGTTTTTTCAACATTTTCTTATTACGATTCCCCCTCATATTGATATCGTTCATAAATAGAGGAACAGATGGGTTGGTAATGTTGCCAAGAAAAGGAAGCCCGTAAAATGAAAGAAAAAAAATTACAAGATGTACAATTTGTCTTAATTAAGTTAATTTACTTTGATATCATTATAATAGTTTCGATTCGATATAGTGTTTGATGTAAAAATGTATTCACCAACTCAAAAAAAAAAAGTTAGTTTAATAATTTAGCCCTTGGAAAACAAAAAAAATAAAAATTTGACAAACGATGAATTACAAGCTCTTACATGTTTATAATAGATTCAAGAAGTAATCTCCCAGATATATAGGGATGGGATTATTGCATTTTTGGTATCACAACTATTGCTTGTTGGCGTTTGTACTCTATTTTTTTTTTATTTTTTATCTGGCATATTTTGTGTCACAACTTCAACATCGGTGACAATTTGAATGCCAATTAAGATCCAATTCCAAAATTTCCCACGTGCGGGCCAATTTTCGTGTCACATGGCCCGCACTTGAGGTATTTCAGGCCCATTTTAGAATTGGGTCTCAATTGACACCAAAATTTCCACAAATGTCGAAGTTGTGGCATCAAATGTGTTCTAGCCCGAAAAGATACGGGGTAGAAACGCCAGCGAGCTATAGTTGTGGCACAAAAAATACAATAATTCCTATGTAAATCTATATGATAATATTTTTTTACTAGTTTATTTTTTCACCTTTTATTTGATAAAAATACAATATTACTTTGTTATCGTCTAATTGTCATTTTATCACAACATAGAAAATTTATCGAGTTGGTTATTTGAAAATATCTCACCCCTCCAATCAAAACTCTCTAGTTCATCCCCGGTCAACTATCACATTATCAATCTAAATAAATAACATTAATCACATTTCATACTTAAGTAGATTAAAAATAAATAAAAATCACCCCAGCAAGAAGTAGACAAAGAGAAAAGGAAAAATAAAGGTTAGGCGCTAATTTGGCTCTAATTCATTAAATTAAATCAACTTCTTCCTGAAATTGGAATTCGTTAATTCTTTATACTTCGGTGATTTATAAGATATTATTCTTTCATTTAAATGTTCTAAGATTTTTTTCCTTATACACTGATACACATTAATATGGCTATAGACTAATATGGAAATTATTGCATTTTTGTGCCATAACTATAGCTCGCTGATCTTTCTACCCCATATATTTTTTCAGTCTAGCACATCTGGTTCCACAACCTCAACATCAATGGCTGTTTTGGTGCTAATTGGGGCACATTCCAAAATTTGCCCAAAGTCTATGTACCCCTTGAAATCCCCCGGCCCCGATGGTTTTCCCCCTCTTTTTTTTCAAAGATTCTGGCCTGTTGTTGGTAAAAGTGTAACTGATTGGGTGCTTAATTTTCTTAATAATAGAGTGTTTGATGAATCGTGTAACTTTACTAATGTGGTACTTATACCCAAATGCCAAAATCCCGAAACTATGGCCCATTTTCGTCCCATTAGCCTGTGTAATGTCGTGTATAAAATCGCGTCCAAAACCATAGCTAATCGCCTTAAACCACTCATGAATACAGTGATCTCTGATTTCCAATCTGCTTTTGTTCCTGGTAGACAAATTACAGATAACGCCCTTGTTGCTTTTGAAACTGTCCACTATATGAAAAAACAATCTAGGGGTAAAGTAGGCCAAATGGCCATTAAGTTGGACCTAAGCAAAGCCTATGATAGAGTTGAGTGGGACTTCCTTAGAACAGTGATGATCCGCCTAGGTTTTGATTCGAGTTTCGTTGAGCTTATTATGTTGTGTGTTACTTCAGTCACTTATTCTTTTGTTCTCAATGGTTCGAATTTTGGTTTTGTTAAACCGGGAAGAGGTATCCGTCAAGGAGATCCTCTCTCCCCTTATCTTTTTCTCTTTTGCACAGAGAGTTTGAGCTCACTTATTAGCCAAGAGGAGAACAGGGGCCATCTTGAAGGAATTTCAGTTTGCAATGGTGCACCGAGGGTTTCACACTTGTTATTTGCTGACGATACTCTGATTCTTTGCCAGGCTTCGGAAGATGCCGCAATCCGAGTTAGAAATCTCTTACAAGCCTATGAAGTTGCTTCGGGTCAAAGCATTAATTTCGAAAAGTCCAGCGTGGTTTTTACTAAGAATACTAGGGAAAACACGATTCTTGCTATCCTGAACTACTTACAAATCCGTAGAGAATCTAAACATGAGAGATATCTTGGTCTCCCATTGACTGTCGGAAAAATCAAGAAGGGAAGTTTTTGATTATATTCGCGAACGAGTTTGGAGTCGTCTTCAAAGTTTGAGAACTAAGAATTTATCTAAAGCAGGAAAGGAGGTGCTCATAAAATCCGTGATCCAGGCTATTCCATCATACCTGATGAGTTGTTTCAAAATTCCAAATTACTTGATCAAAGAAATTGAGTCGATGATTTCTAACTTTTGGTGGGACGAGAAAGAGAATAAAAAAATTCATTGGGTCAGTTGGCATTCCCTTTGTTCGAGCAAACGTGATGGGGGTTTGGGATTTAGAGACTTGGAATCGTTTAATATAGCGCTTCTTGCTAAACAAGGGTGGCGTATCTTGGTGTCTCCTAATACTCTTCTAGCTAGGATTCTCAAGGCTCGCTATTTCCCACAAACGGACTTCATGAATGCTCCTTTAGGGAGTTCTCCTTCATTAACATGGCGTAGTATTTGGGGTACCAAGAGAGTACTCATGGCAGGTGTTAGGTGGAGAGTTGGAAACGGCAACAATATTCGAATTTGGGGAGACAATTGGCTGCCTCGTTCTCATTCGTTCAAAATCATTACTCCACCATGTTTTTTGCCGAATGAAAGTCGTGTTAGCTCTTTAATTGATCATGATAGAAGGGAATGGGATAGAAACTTGATTGAGAACATTTTTATTAACGAGGATGCCCAATATATTCTGTCTATCCCTCTTGGCCAAATGAATTATGACGACACCTTAATCTGGCACTTTGAAAGATCCGGTTGTTTTTCAGTCAAATCTGCTTATCAACTTTGCCGTAAAATTAAAACATCAGATTTAGAGATTAATTCAGGAAGTTCTAGCTACTTGTCTAATCTGAATTGGGAATGGATTTGGTCAATTAAAGCACCTCCGAAGGTGAAGCATTTCGTATGGTCATGTTGCCGAGATATCCTTCCGGTGGGTGTTAACCTTCGTCATCGAAAGATAACTGTAGAAAGTTCGTGTTTGAGGTGTAATAATAGTGCGGAATCTGTCCTCCACTGCCTCCTTTCTTGCAGCTATGCTCGGCAATGTTGGGCCTTATCCGGCATTCCTTTCTCCAAATACAGCAGTTCGACGTCGGAAGCAATTGATTGGTTTTTGCAGGTGCGATCGAAGACCGATGCCTCAGAATTGGGCTTAATGGCTACTATGGCCTGGTGGTTATGGTTTGGGCGTAACAAACTACTTTGGGAACAACAAGATATGGCTCCACATGAGTTAGTTTCTTTTGCTTGCGACTTTTACCGGAGATTTCAGGAATCGAAAAGTACTCTCCCTATCCAAATTCCGAACAGAACTGATTGCAAGTGGATTCCCCCACCTAACGGGTATGTCAAACTTAACTTTGATGCTGCTATTCATACGGATTTAGGTGGTTTTGGAATTGGTTTTATTGCTCGTAATCATCTAGGCTCTTGTCTTGATTGGGGAAGTCAAAAGTTTGATTACATCATTGAATCCGAAGCTGCGGAAGCTATAGCTGCAATACGGTGTCTTGAATTCGGTATTGCTCGAGGCTGGAAGAATATTTTGCTTGAAGGCGATTGCAAAAGTGTTATTGATGGAATTCGGGGATTGCATTCTCATTTTCATGCGTTGGGAAATACCTTCGAAGATATCAAATTTTTGGCCTCCAAGTTAGACTCTTTTAGCTGTTCTCACACTTTTAGAGAAAACAATGCGGTTGCTCATGCTTTAGCTAGGGTAGCTTTTAGTATTTCTTCTACTTTTGATCTTCCTATGTTTATCAATAATCTTGTATTGGATGATATTGGTCATTATTGAATTTTCCCTCCGGGACTTCTCAAAAAAAAAAAAAAAAAATCTATTTAAATGTGAATTGATTTGAAAAAATGCATATAGTTTATACACCATATTTATGGGCCTAATCCAAAGCTTTTGATTCATAAACATTCATTTTCAAATTGTAAGCATAATTTTATTTTTGCTTTTGAAAGTGTTATCTTATTATAAGATTTAGTACACACCATTTCTTGTAATAGTAACATTCTAAGATTATTAAGAAATATATATATATATATATTTCTTAATAATCTTAGAATGTTACTATTATGGAGCGACGTATATAATTGCATATATATATATATATATATATATATATATATATATATATATATGCAATTATATACGTCGCTCCTCAAACACTGATTTCTTTTATGTTCTTTAAGTTTTATTATATATTAGTTATATTATATGATATAATATATATTATTAATTAATATATTATACGTATTTTTAAATCAATATATTATTAAAATACCATATAATAAATGTTGATTCTTTATGATTTGTTTATAATATATGGGTAGGGGTATTTTTGTTAACTTTTTAAATATGTAATCTATTCCTTGCCATTACCAAACATTTGAAAAGAAATTCGATAAATTTTCTTGGTACAATCCCAAGTGATACCCAAACACTATAATCAAATCATATTTCTGGAAATTAGATTACAAGAAATCAAATACCTAGAATCAGATTTTATTCCCGTCAAACAAGTGGGTCCTAAGAAGCCCCCAAGTAACTTATCTCTTAAATTGATTTTTTTTTTTGGTTTCTCAAGGCTTTAATCTATTTGGAGACGCATCGAACATATTATATGAAAACCTCTCCCAACTAGGATTCAAACTTAGATCACCACTTCGTGGATACTAGTTCATTCTGCTAAACCAATCACCTTTTGATATAACAACTTTCATTTGACATAAAGTAGAACTCTTACCATACTCCCATTTTTTCCGGAATCTCTACGTAAACCTACAATTTTTTCAAAAATTAAAACCAGTATTCATTTCAACCCCAAAAATTAAATCAAACAAATTTATTTATTTAGATTCACAAAAATTGAAAACATAAAAAAATTCCCAAAATTCTAAAATTAGTCTCATAAAGAGAATCAAACAAGCCATAATATTGTTCAATATCAAGTAATTTTAAAACAATTGAAGTTGGTGGATTGGTTGTCTAATTCTCATCCATATTACGAAAGTTCGTGAATCCACATGCATGGATCAGAATTTCGTTTCGAGTATATGTTTCGGTCAGCTAAATATTGAAAACTTTTCGAGACTTTTCGGAAATGTTTCGGAAACACTAAGGAAAAATTATAAAAAAAAGTTACTAAATTTAGAAAAATAACTGAGTTTAAGACAAACAAATAGTTTCGGAATTGCATCTTGGATTCGTTTCGATTGACTCAAAAACGGAAACTTTTCGATGTTTTCGACGGAAAAAATGAAAATTTTAATCCATGTCCACATGTCATTCCAAGGTTTGTGTTTAGTGGCGTTTCCAGTTGTCTCTCTGTAACTGTACCACCGCACGTGCAGTTCCTCTTTTTCCTTAATTGCCAATGCCCTTCTTGTCTGCATCAGATATAGTCTATTTATGGAATATGGAGTATGCAGTGAACTACAAGTTCCAAAATGTAACCATATTATTAAGAATATAAGTTTTGTTGTCATGATTTATATAAATTAATTGATAACTATTTACCGCCAAAATGGTAGAATTCGTCATAAATTAATTGATTTTATTTTTTGTTACAAGCTAAATTACATCGTCCAATTCAGCTCTGCAATTTAATATTATGTCAGAATTTCATCTAACAAAATACATTTTGACGAAAAATATCGTTAAATGTCATGCTGACGCTGGACCAATAGGCAAAATTGAGAAATTCGTCTCAAACTAATAGTCGACTTTGGTCTCCGCTCCAAACTAAATGCCAACTCATCAAATTCGTCTCGTAATGGTTTTTTGGCACTTTGCACCTTGATAATATAGATTTTGGCAATTTGTACTCTGCAAATATAAATTTTGGCACTCTGCACCTTGAAAATATAGAATGTTGGCACTTTGAACCTTAAAAATATAAAATTTTGTCACTTTTCACCCCTGATTTAATTTGTTGGCACTATGCACCATAGAAATACATAATTTGTATGATATTTTGCACTCTAATGTGTTTTTCTTTGAAAAAACTCATGATTGTCGTTGATGGGGATATAAAATGGTCATTTATATGCACAGAAATCATAAACATGTTATTATTAATTTATTTTACTTTTTAATAACTTTTTTTTTTATATTTTCTCTCAGTAAAATTTAGATTAAAAAAAAAGGACATTGTCTTTATATTGTTTCAAGTATCCTCTAGATTATTTACATTATATCTAAAAAACAGGTCTAGAACTCTAACATGTTATTATATTGCATGATATTGTTTCTATAAGACTCACATGTAATCGATCCTAATTTTTTCTACACTATATTCTCTACAAATCTAAAATTATTTACTAAAATTAGCATGTAAAATTTATTAAATTATAAAAGGGGAAAAAGAGTTCTTACCTAATCACCTATGATACACGGATACTCCGAAAAAAGACAAAGTATCGTATCGGATACACGGGGGATACCGATACGCGTAGATTACACGTGTGATACGTATTCGATACGCCACTTGGCGTATCGGTAATAAAAATTAAAATAAATACGTATCGGATACATTAGTTGTGCATCAGGATACATCGATAGATTTTTTATGTAATATTTCAGGTCATATTTAAATTATTAAAAATGATAAAGTTTCTAGGTTTAAACATAAACGATTAGTATCACTATTCTATCTCTTTATTCAAGTCTATCTCCTAGGTCATGAAATCTCAAAAATGAATTCCTTCCATTGATGCGCTATGTTAATAATGAATATGTTTGCTTTTGGAGTTATACAACTTTTGTTTGTGTCATAGTGGATTATTTTTGCTTTTAGGACTTAAATTGAATGATTTAGTTGCTTATAAATAAATTTAAATTATATTTTTTCATCAGTATCCATGCCTTATCGTATTTAATAAATTTCAAAAATCCGTATCACAGTATCCGTATCGTACTGTATCCGTATCCCCGTATATGTATCCGTGCAACATAGCTAATCACTAATAGCTAGTAATTTGGTTAAAATAGAAAATGTGCCAAAACTATTAAGACGAGGTTGAAAATGGCAAAAAATTATTTTTTTAGGGTGCACAAAATATTTTAAATTTCCAGAGTGCAAAGTGTTAAAACCTATATTTTCGGGGTGCAAAGTGCCATAATATTAAAAAATGACTATTTTACTCTTCCAATAATGAATTTTTTATCAAAACACACACTAGGGTGCAAAATGTCAAATAAATTGTATTTTCAGAATACAAAGTGCCAAAACTTTGAAGTCAGGGTGCAAAGTGCCAAAAAACCCTCTCGTAATTTAATATTTTGCCCGAATTTCATATTGTATTTTATCTATTTATTCCTTATGGGATTAAAGTACGACTTAATTGAGTTTACGTCTCTTTATTTTCAAAGATACAAAATAAGAAGCCGTAATTTAAGCTAAATATATAATACAAAAAAATTAGTTCATAGCATGAAGAAGAAAAAAAACTCGTTTATCACCTATAAATTTACAGTGTAATTCTACATTTTTCTTCGGGTGATAATCTATTCTCCCCCCCCCCCCCCCCCCCTCCTTGATGAAGGGATATTTCATCTGAGTGTTTGGTCCAAGCCCAACGTGCCACATAGTTGCTGATATCCGTTCCACAGTATAGAATTCTTGCCGGTCAAATCGAGCAGAACTCCACTTCAAAGAACCTAACCCTGCGCTCAAAGGAACTCGTTAGGTCGTGCCGATGGTTGATCCGGCATAGACCCTCCGATGCTAAAGTCAGATTTAGTTCGAGATAATAGCAGAGAATAGTGGTAATGGTTGTTTTCTAGAGAGAAAAACCTACCTTGAAGAGTGATAAATGCTGCCTATTTATGGTTTTCCAAAGCGGATATTTCGGGTCGGTCGTTCGGATCTTTTCGGGTCGGATCTCAGCCGGTTCGATCCAATTGAGATATCTAAGTCGAAGAATTATATCGACGGGTGCGGAGTTTAGTATCAGAACCATTCAAAAGGATTTAGATTACTTAAGTTCGACATATAGGGTATGTCAAACTTCATTAGGGCGTACATACGGATTGGGTCTGATCTATGTCGAAGAGAAGACAATAATAAGTTGATTCGACATATAGGGTATGTCGAACTTCATTAGGGCGTACATACGGATTGAGTCTGATCTATGTCGAAGAGAAGACAATAATAAGTCGATTAAGACTGAATTAGATCAGACTTGGTTTATGTCGAATGTGACATATTTACTCTTTATTTTGACTATTAATCTGACGTGTAATTTATCATGTCATTGATTGAATACTTGGTATATCACCCCCCAAGTGTTTATATAGTGCACATTTCAGTTAATTTGTTAGTATTTAGCATCTTGAAAACAAAGAGATATAAATCCGGTTAAGTTGTATTTTAGTTCTATAAGATTATTCATACTGTTAGTCTTGGGCTTAAGGAATTAACATTTTTTATCTAAGTTTTTCTTAGTTTGTTTTTGATGTATTTCGTCAATGATCTATCCAATTTCAAACAAAAATAGAAAAAATATGTGATGAGATACAAACAAAATATTACAGTATTGGATGAAAATCAACGAAATGATATAGTTAGGAACGAAAACCAAAATCAACAACCAGTTTGGAACGATAACAAAAATCACATTATAAATTAAAGCGGAATCTCTGAATACCCTCGATTAGATAATACCAAAAGGTAAAATATTACGCCTGTAAAATGACCAAAACGCCATCAGGGCCCGGCCTTTACAAGATCCTACGTAAAAGTAATATTTGGGGCCCTATATGTTAATAAAAAGACTTAATTAAAATTATTTTCTAAAAATTATGAAGATGTTGACTAAAGTCCTAGATTTCCTAATTCATTTTTACCTTCCAGTTAATTACATATTTAGCCATAAATATATCTTTATATATTCAATTTGAAAACTTTATTTCGATGGAACAATAATATAAGAATAAAGAATATATCTAATCTAAAAGTGCACATTAGTAAAGTGCGACTTTTTACTTATCAAAATAAATCAATAACTAAAACGTATAGGAAGAGACTTTTAACAGGTTTTTCAAAAAAAAAAAAAAAAAATAGTAATACTCTCATAACTATAATACAAAATGAGATTCACCTAACTTTACATTTATGGAAGTAAAATTCTCCCACCCCATCTCAGCTAGGATAAACCCTTTTTTTTTTTTTTTTTTTTTTGCCAAAAAAAAAAAATATTATACTCTCATAACTATAATACAAAATGAGATTCACGTACATACACATAATTTTACATTTATGGAGGTAAAATTCTCCCACCCCATCTTAGCTAGGATAAACTCTTTTTTTTTTTTCCACATTACTCTCCAAAAATATACTTAAATTTCTGTTATATAAAAATTGCCTATTTACCCGTATACCGACATAGAAATCGGGCAAAACGATTTCTAAGTCTTGTAGCAGTCTGTACTGTACATGCAAAAGTGTATTTAAAACTTAATTTTGAGGCATGAAAAAATATTATACCATTCCCTTCATATCTAAATATCTCTTCCATAATGAGAAAGTTGCATTTTCAGTCTCATATGATTGATCCTAGACATTGGGGCCCCTATGTTATAAAGAAACTATACTCAGTTATTTTTAAATACAAATATACTAATTGACATATTATCCTTACATATTATTTCTTAGATAGATATTTAAATTATCAATCCACTTAATTTTTTTGACAGAATGAATCAAGAATATATTTTTATAATTTTAATTTTGAAAATATTCTTTTAGTGAAAACAAAATTTACAAGTATATATACTAAATATAATTTCATAACATGTGTACGTCTGTAAATTCAACTTTTTACTTATCAATATCAATTATTATATAACACTATTATGCTCTTATGACTAAGGTACAAGAAGGGCTCACATGGTAGTCATAATTAATAACAATTATACTTAGACGGAAAGTTAAACAATATTACTTGATAATTGGTCAATAATTGACCGTTTAAAAATCGCATTATAAAGAAAATTAAAAAATCGTATTCTTTTTATAGTTATTATGAAAGAAAACAAACTAATTGAAAGAACACTTGTGAAAAATAATGGAGAAAGAAACGTCTAGAAAGAAAAATAACAACTATGAAACAAGAAAAAGAGGAATAATTATTAAGAAAGAAAAAAGTTAAAAGAGCACAAAATAATGAAAATATAAGAAAAAAATCACCACTGGGTTTTGAAACCCATTTCTCACATATATGAGGAGAGGGGTAATTCTTGCTCAAATCGGGTATTGCCGAACCTAACACATTAACATAAAAAATGTAATACACTTGGTGGTAATTTTAGGCTAAACCGGGTCTGGCCAAACCTACCACATTAACGCAGGCTTTGGATACCACTAACAATCACAAAACAAATGTATTTCACTAACTGACTTATTGTGTTAATAAAACTAATAAAAATATTACTTTTTATTTTTTGATAAAAATAAAAATATTACTTCTTATGGGCCTACATATACAACTTTGGGCCCCCTCCACACGGGAGAATTAGGCACCAGCCCAAATTGCGTACCGGCCCTGATTTCTGATATCGTACTTATGGGTCGTGAATCTTATGAAATGGGTCCTATGTTGAATTGACAATAAAATGGACAATTTATACAAAAACTGACTGTGTGTTTGTATTAAATTAATGAGCCTGTAACATGCACGCAAGAAAAATTAATTAAACTGTAAGATATCATATACAATAATGTAATTTTATATAAATTTCACTAGAAAAATTAAACAAAGACATCACATACAATAATGTAATTTTATATAAATTTCATTGAACACATATATAAAGTTTTTGTACAATTCTTTGAAGCAACAAATGCATTGGTAATATTTTCAATTTGAAAGTTGCTTAATTTCACATAGATGAATTTAATTACACAAACATCTTAGAATTTCTTTTTTGTCTAACAGGTCTTCTGGGAATCTTGTTAAGAACCCTGGAATCAAGTTTCTTCAACATTTTTGTTGGTCCCAAGTGATGAGGTCTAGAGGGGGGTGAATAAACCTCGAACCTTCGATCAAAAAAAATTCTTTATTTTTTTTATAAGAGGAGTTCGCTTATCAGCAGGGTAAGACGACTAAGCTGTTTTTACACTAAGCTTATCAGCAGAGTAGACTACTTAAATGAGTTAGCTTAACAAACTTATATAATCAAAGTTTCAAAACAATGATGCAGTGGATATAATGTATGAGTAATTTTCAAACAATGTTTTTACTCACTAACCTTTTCAAAACTAGAAGAGAGTTTTAGCCAAGTTAAAAATTTCTTAATTTAGAAGACTCTTATTTTAAATGATTTACTAATCTTATGAAATATGCAATGCAAGACAAGTATAAAAAACTCTTCTTTTAAATGATTTACTAAGCTTATGAAATATGCAATGCAAGATAAGTATAGTGAATCACTTAAGGAATTTTATAGTGGTTCAATATGAACAAATCCTCTTAATCCACTCTTCTAAATAACACGTATTTAGTACTAGAAACACAAATTAACCTAGTACAAGACCTGAGCTTTTACTAGAACACTCAGCTCTCAGAAAATTCACTCAAAAAATTCTACTCTAAGGCACTTTCAGCTAAAGAATACTTAAGTTTTACAACACATGTTAAGCCTTAAGTAAGAACACCCAGTTCACTCACGAAAAATCACTCAGATTAACCTAGCTCTTTGAAGTAATATCTTCTCACTTAGATTGGATATAAACTCCTTACAACAACAGTTGAATATCACTCAGATATAGAAGTTATTTGATCTTTTTCTTCAACACTTTGCTTCGTCAACACATGACTCTGTGTAGTGATCAGACGACTCAACTGATGAATACTTGTTCGTATGATATGATCTTGAATTCTGCAAGTCTCCTTCAATCTTTGAATCCTCGATCTATTTATACCGAGGATTCGAATTTTGTCCGTTTAAGATTGACAAAATTGTATTTTTAACCCTTAGCAACGGTCTTCTTCTCGATGGCAGCTTTTGCTGACTGTCTTATGTACTCTTCTGTGCGGATGTGTACTTTTCTGACAGATGCGTTAAATGCTCTAAGCTTGTGACCGTTGGAGAATTTTACTGACCGACTTGACTTAAATGTTGAAGGACTGAAAATGCATTTTTGTCGCCACTTGGTATTCATATCCACATAGTCATAGAATGTTGACATGTGTCCAATTTCATAGAAATATGGCACTTGATTTTGCAAGTGTCGACTTCTATTTGCTTCTAACACCTAAATAATTTGGGTAGGGGGGATAAAAAAAATTGGAATATGGGCCGTACTGGAAGCAAGGGGTGCCGCAATATTTAATCGTAATTTATTTTTCTTCTTAAATTTGATCTCAATCATATTCTGATAATTATATTATACTAGATAAAAAGCATAATCGAATCGAATATATGAAATTCAAAAAATTAAACAATTTATTTTCAATTAATAATGTTCATCAAACGCTTTATGAGCACTATTTCTAACACTACTAGACCAATTACATGTTGGTATAACAATTTTGATTCGAAATAAAGTATAAACATACTCCCATTTCTTCCCGAATCTCTACATAAACCTACAAAGTTTTCAAAAATTAAAACATCTATATTCATTTCATCCCTCAAAATTCAATAAGAAAATTTTGTTTAGATATACAAAAATTGAAAACAATTAAAAAAATCCAAAAAATTCTAAAATTAGTCCTATAAAGCGAAACAAACAAGTCATAATATTGTTCAATATCAAGTAACTTTAAAATTCGATCGTTAATTTTATAGTACATTGAGCTGAACATTGAAACAACTCAAATCGGTCAGTAACAATAGCTTCAACAACCATATTCCTTGTGAAATCTAAGGGCTGGCAAACAAGCGGATCTAGATGAGTCAGGCGGATCTTAAACGTGTCATGTCAAAAATGGGTCATCCAAAATGGGCCATGAACAGGTCGTGTACTAAATGGGTTAGATCACTAACGGGTCTAGGCAGTGTCGGGTCGGGCCGACTAGTTTCTTATTTTAATTATATATCCACAAAAAATGGTTGTAACAGAGGTTCAAGAATCGGACTTCAAATGATAAAAATTAACATGCAAAATGGGAGGACATTTATTACATAACTTTTCTTCTTTTTCAAATATATTTGAATTATTGTTGAATTACATCACAAACACTAATTAATTAGTAGAAACTTCAATAGAAAAAAAAATTCAATCAAAAGTATTAACTAAAACACTTCTAATCATTAAGGTTGACACTCCCAAGTTGCGCAATCAATTTATTAATATTCGTGGACAGAAATTAGTCTTCATCTGAACTATAACCTATCATAATTATAAAATGATACGAATATATATATTAAAATAAATTAAAATATACAATATCTTTTAAACATGATACTAAAATTTCTAGATAACCTTCTAGCCTATCACGACAACATAAACTAGCTTCAGTATTTTTTGGCAATATCGAACTACGTAATTTTCCAATAATTCGATCTCCATGAATAAATGTAGATTCGGAAACAACTGTAGTAATTGAGATACTTAGAATATCACGAGCCATAATTGAAAGCTCGGGATATCTAGTACAGTTTTCTTTTCAATAGTCAAGTATATTTAGATTTGGAAAATCGATCCCATCAAGTTATTCTTCCTAAAGATAGAAATCTAATTGTGGTTTTCTTCTTGCAACCTTATGTCGAGTTTTGAAAGCATCAACTCCTGTAAGAATATAACTTATGCTATAAGAATGAGTACTAGAAAGTAAATAAATGAAATAACTAGATTTACCGCCATTTGTTTTGCCACGTCATCATGACATATAATGCTAAACCTTGAAGATTGTACACCAAGAGATGGTGATTCTAGCAAATAAGTTTTCAATAAAGCTTGCATCTTTTATCTTAAATCTTGGACCTTTGCACCACATGCCATTCGATCAAGTTTGTTGTAGCAAAACTCTACAAAGAAGGACACCACTTCCAGAAAAAAGTTTAGTCATGTCATAGACATGTTTCAAAAACATAGCAATTCTTTCAACCCTATACCACTCTTCCAGGACACCACTTATAATTTGGATCCACACGCTCCAATCTAATAAGCAATCGAGTGTAAGCTAGTGCACTATCCAACATTAAATAAGTAGAATTCCACCTCAACAGCATATCTTGCCTCAACTTCTTTCCCACTTGGAAAGTTATTTCACACATATAGCAAGTTTTAAGGACCTCGATATTGACCCCTTATCATACGTCACACTCTCCCTAATTTTTTCAATAGCCACTGTTGCGTTCCAAATACTAGTACGCAATACACGCAAGTATAAATGAGTGTCGAACTCACGATGACTTGTTCAATTAATTACCAACTAATGACTCGTTACTTCTACTTGGATTTATGAGTTGAGTTTGATATAATGATGGTGATTTTGATATTAAAACTAAGGTGAGATGATTATGGATGGATTAAGCACTTGACTAACACTTGAACCAACAATAGGATAACCCCCCACCCCCCCCCCCCCCCCCCCCACCCCCCCACCCCCCCCCCCCCCCCCCCCCCCCCCCCCCCCCCCCCCCCCCCCCCCCCCCCCCCCCCCCCCCCCCCCCCCCCCCCCCTCCCCCCCCCCCCCCCACCCCCCCCCCCCCCCCCCCCCCCACCCCGCCACCCCCCCCCCCCAAGCACCCCGAAACCCCCCCCCCCCCCCACCCCCCCCCCCCCCCACCCCCCCCCCCCCCCACCCCCCCCCCCCCCCACCCCCCCCCCCCCCCACCCCCCCCCCCCCCCACCCCCCCCCCCCCCCACCCCCCCCCCCCCCCACCCCCCCCCCCCCCCACCCCCCCCCCCCCCCACCCCCCCCCCCCCCCACCCCCCCCCCCCCCCACCCCCCCCCCCCCCCACCCCCCCCCCCCCCCACCCCCCCCCCCCCCCACCCCCCCCCCCCCCCACCCCCCCCCCCCCCCACCCCCCCCCCCCCCCACCCCCCCCCCCCCCCACCCCCCCCCCCCCATTTATTCAACAATGCTAGCATCACATTCCATGTTTCACAGACCAAAGTACAGCCAGTATTCTGCATTCCTAAATCAACTATTTTGACAAAATTGGACTCTAAAAACTTTAAATTGTAAAAAAAGCCCAAAGTAACAATGAATAAGAAAATAAACCATGTTTATAAAATAATCAACACAAAATTATCAATTTCAAACCTATCATATCTACGAATCTTGCCAAGAAAATACTGAAAATATTATTTTAATATAAATGAAAAAAAATTAAATTAATGATATGGCCCATAAATAATTATCAAGAAAATATAGCCCCTATTTGTAAAGGATAAACCCTAAACCCTAAAACCCTATACCCTAAAATCCTAAACCCTAAATTAAACATTATGTAATAAACCCTAAATTCAAGACATTGCAATTGCTTTTAAATTATGATTTTATATTTTTATTGTAATTTTTGAGATTTTTTTTATTCAATATTGATGAATGATAAATTATCATTTGGAAAGTACTGAATTTTTTTTATATGAGTAATATCGTAAAATTTAGGTGATCTTTTGTAATTTTTGAAAGTTGAGTGGGTTGTTAATAGATTAAAAAGACCATTTGAAGAAAAAACATGTTAAACAGGTATTAGGTAACACAATTAACTTTAAAAGCATAAAATAAGGGCTGTACAAATGGCTGTGAAGGTTGGGCTGTGATATAATCATTTTCCTTATTTATTCCCTGTAATTTGCTCATATAATCAATCAATATTCTTATTTGATGTAAAGAAGTAATTCACTCAGCAAAAAAGTAACATTCTTTTTCATAAGTAGTGAATTTATGGTTTTATGTATTTTGGACAGAAACGTAGGGATCGAATTGCGGAAAGAATGAAAGCCCTTCAAGAATTGTTGCCTAATTGTACGAACAAGGTTAGTAATTAGTAATTGCCTTTTAAATCCAGGAATCAAACATAGCCTAAATCTTATTAACTTGGTATCATGTAATCTATTTTATGGAGATAATGTTGTTTAGATATTAATATAAGTTGTATATACACATGTAAAGTTGAGAATATGTTGGATAGATTTGAATTTTTGCATATACAAAAATATTTGGGGTCATTCTTTTATTATATTTTCACTCAACACATCATGAATTGTGATGATGTCGTGCTCACATAATGATGATTTGGTTCATTCTCAACCACAACGTATAGATAATAACAGAAGCTTCAAAAACAAATATTGGCCTAATTGTTTAAGAAACTATGACGAACTTTCAAAAATAGTCATGTAACTATAGGTCTCTTTCAAAAATAGTCCTCTAATTATACTAGACACATTTAATTCATTAACTTTAACATAGTTTCAATTTTAGTCCTACACATAACAAATTTCGTCATTTAACTTACACTAAGTTTCGATTTTCGTCCTACAGTTACAAATTATATCCTGTAACTTTCAATAAGTTTAAACTTTCGTCCTGCAACTACAAACGTTTTTCCCGATAATAGGACAAATTGTAATTGTAGGACAAAAATTGAAACTTATTGAAAGTTAGAGGACCAAATTTGTTATGCAAAAGACTAAATTGAAATTGAGTGAAAGTTAAAGGACTAAACGTGTGTTCACTATAGTTACATGACTATTTTTGAACAAGTACCAAAGTTTATAAGATCATTTTTGAAATTTAGCCAAGAAAGTATCATATTCAAGTTTATTATTTTTGTGATTAATCAATCATGGAATCCTTCTTGCCCACAATTTTACCCATTATTTTTTTTTTTTAATTTGAACAGTTGGGTGCAGCTTCGGTCCTAGATAAATCCATTGAATACATCAGAACCCTTCAACATCACATACATGTAAGATCTCTTTGGATAATTCTTGTTTATAACACACATATATATACATACATTACAAAGGTTTATAATCTTTTAAAAGTTGGTCAAAATCGAATCAATATTGACAGAGGGTATTTTCGTAATTTCGCCTAACGTCTATTGACATTGTACCAGAACATGTGTGCACGAGGAAATGCTATCCAATATGCTACAAATGTGCCACTTCAAGTTCCCCAAATGTCTCCATATTTTCCCATTAGTGATTGTGTAATGGGAGCAACTAATTTGCTTTGGCCATCCAACATTCCGTCGTGTAATCTTCGTGCTCAATTGCAATCAACACAAGCAAATTTGCCAATTTATGCATCAACGGAATTTATGCCACATTTTCAAATTCAAAAATCAACGTTCAATCCATACCAACAAATTCCAATAGCAACAACGTCAAGTTCTAGTCAGCGACCGGGCTCGTTTCCTATATTTTCTCCTCCGATGATACTTCCAACACAAGGGGAGTCGACGTTTCAAGATTTTCCAACGAATTTAATGGATTTCCCACAAATTCACGGGGCTAATCAAATAACTTAAAAGAGACGAGATAGGAAAAGGAGGCCTAAATTTTTAAGGTTTGTACTTGTTGTAAGAGTCTATCGTGACTCGAAAATTTTGAGGATCTTACATGTTTGGTTGATAGAAGTGTTTTGTCTAGGATTAAATTTGTTATTTTAGGGGAAAATGCAAGATACTACCCTACCTTGAGTGAAACCTGCATAAAATTACATTGTGAATTTTTTTTTCACCAAACTCCCTTGTACTTTTAAAAACGCTGCATAAAACACCCAATCTAAATTAGTTACTAACAACGTTAAATTTTAATTAAATTGCTTAAATTACCCTTAGACAAGGGATTTTGTGCAAACGTTGAAAAGTACAAGAGAGTTTTGCACTAACATTCAAAAGTATCAAGGGAGTTTGGCGCAAACGTTGAAAAGTACAAAGGAGTTTTTGGCAAAAAAAAGTATGCGAAAAACAACAAAAATTCTCATATTGTTGGTGTAAAACACACGCGAGTAAAAAACTGAACAGAAAGAGACGAATTGGGTATTTTATGCATGATTTGAAAGTAAAAGGAAGTTTTATGCAAAAAAAAATTCACAGGATAATTAAGTATAGGTTTCGCATAACACAGGTCATATGATAGTATTGTTCATTTTTCCCGTTATTTTATGTAGAAAGAACAATTCAATACAACAAAAAGTTGATTAGTGATTTCTTTGATTGATTGTGAAGATCTTTTGCTGCGTCCACGAACTTATAAAAGAACTATGTGGGATAAAGTATATTAAGACACTTAAATCAGTAAAATTTCCATGAAACGTACTCCCTTATTTTTATTTCTTAAAACTTTCTCTTGTTTTATTTTTCCTTCACACTTATGATCACAATTTACATTCATCACTGATGATGCTAGTTTGTATTGTGAATTACGTTTGGATAAACTGCATAAAAACCTGCAAAAGTATAAAAATGGTCCCATAATTAATGGTTACTGAGAAGTTTGTTCCACAAGTATTCGAGCTGTCAAATTTACCCCTTAACTTACAGAACTGATGCAATTTTGGAATTTTTCTGCCCAATTGCGAAAGTGAACCTCACTCGCGAGTTGGCGGTTCCCCAATTTAAATTCAATAGGCCTGCGACTGATGTTCACTTTTGCAATTAATTGGGCCGAAACAGTCCTAAAACTGCTTGCCGAAACAGTCCTAAAACTGCTTCAATCTTGTAAGTTGTGGGTAAAATTAATAGTCCGAATACTTGTGAAGTAAACTTGTCGGCCATTAGTTAATTTTATTTTTTGGGCTTATAACGTTATCGTGCTTTATTTTTTCTTTATTTATCGTGCTTTAGAACCGGACCGAACAGTGAACCGGTGAGCCAACTGGCCACTGGTTTTACTGGTCTAACCGGTCGGACCGCTGGTCGGACCAGATGACGTCATAATGATATAATAAATATATTTAATTTTAAAGTATATATAATATGCATAAAATTTAAACATTATCCTACAATTGATTAAAAATATATAAAATCTTAGAATATATTTAAATTAAATCACATAATATTTACATAACTTATATCATAATTGTAATATGATACTAATTTGTAAGCTCATATAAATATAATATGACTATATTTCTTTATAAACATTTAAAAGTGTAAGATAAAATAAAACAAACTAAAAGATTAATAATTTTAAAATATAATTATGTATAAAATTCTAATATTCAAAATCAAACTTACATAATATATCGATTTGATTTTCAAAATTTGACACTATTTATCCTAAACTAATATTGGAAAGAAATATCTTATAGAACAAATTTTAATAAAAAATTATTATTTGAGTATTAATTTTCATTGATAATGTGTAAAATGTTAATTTGAATTATCATAATCTAATTTATAAACAAATTTGGCTACAAGTTTTCTGTAATTTACAAATTTGTTTTGTACTAGAAATTCAACAAAAATGATGTAGCTCAACTGGTAAGGAAGTTATGTTTCATGCAAGAGGTTAGGTGTTCAAATCCCACCTTCTACAAAATATTTTAGTTTATTTTTATCATTAATAAAATTTAAAAAATCAAAAAAAAAAAGAAAAAAAGAAATTCAAAATCGGGTTGAACCGGCCCAAAACGGTTCGCCGGTTTTGGACCGGTTCAACCCGGTTCAGACTGGTTTTTGAGTCAACTGGTTTTAGGGGGTAAACCGGACCGGACCATCCTCCGGTTCGCGGTCGAACCGGTCGGACCGGCCGGTCCGGTCCGGTTTTAATAACATTGGTTTCTAGTTACGAATGTATTTTGTGTTGTGAATATCATCCCGTAGTTAAATCGTCCTATTTTCTTCTTATATCACATACTTTCTAATTCACCATCATAATAAAAGAATCAAAAGTTTGACTTCAATCCAAATGTCCATTTTTCTCTCCATTCATGTATTCCATATTTTTTTCTTAAATTTGATATAAACTTAAAACATATAATATGTAAATTATTTATCAAAACTACAAGTGTCACATTTCCGCATCCCTGCTAAAGTCAAAATACTATTATTGATGTTTTGCCGATAAAACAAAAGAGAGGGGGTGGTATTATGCCAAACTTGTCTGGTCATTAATTTGGCCCAAACTTGACTCATATATTATTTTGGACTTCGAGCTCATATCGAATAAAATCTCAAACTAAGTACTTCCGAAAAATTTATCTACCATTAAAATGCATACATATAGAAATATACATAAAACGTAGAAATATATAAATCTCATACTAATATTCCTTAAAAAGAATACTAAGTAACATTTCAAACTACAAGTCTATTTCATAAAACTACCATGACACTTATCAATTTATAAAATATTTACAAATAGTTATTAAATTTATAAAATATGAAATATTTATATTATTTAAGAAATAAAATAATTCAAACATTTTCAAAAATCGGACTTTATTTGAATTGAATCTAATTAAAATTTTGACTTCACTAATAAATTAATCATGCCAAAAAATAAGACGTAATTTAAATAAAATCGGGTTGAGCCATAGACTCTACGGTAGCCAACTGAAGTGACTGTCCTAGATTAAAATGAAGGCGCATTGGTCGAGGAAATAACAGGCTAACATCATATCTCGGAAATATGAACTTTTGTCTCAACTTGGCCGAAAATAATTTCGATCTGTGTAATGTTGATTGTTTGGATTTTGAGAGAGTGATTTGGGAAATAAAGTAGGTTTAAGTTTTTTTTTGAAAGAGCTATGTTATAGGTGTAAGATATGTAAAATTTTATTTCAAATCATATTTGTTATGTGAGATAAACTGTGCAAGAAATATGTTACTTTATGTCAAATGAGTTTGTATTGGTTTTGTTTAGAGATATAAGAAAATTGATGTTTGTTTGGCTTTTGAGAGAATAGATTGAGAAAATTAAGAGATGAAAAATATATTTAAGAAAGTAGATAACATTTTTGTTTGACATTCCCAAACATAAAATAATTTTGGGAAATGTCAAACAAACAACCCTCAACACCTCACAATTACAAAGAAAAAAATTCCAAAAATAACTAACTCAAAACTTCAAATATAATTTATTCTCACGAAATTATATATTATAAAATACGCGTATTGTAGAAATAGTTGTTTGAAGAAATCGATCGATCACGTAATATATATTTCAATGCCGATCTAGCTCACCCATGCGAAAATTATTTGTGATTAATTACAATATAAATAATTAACATTATTAAATATTAATACATTTTTTTGTCCCATAAATCTTACTCTTATTTCTTTTTTGAGATGTTTCAAATTAACATTTATTTTCTTAAAATATGTTTTTTTAAAAACTACCCTCTCACGTAAATTAATTATTTGACATTACTAATTCGCAACTACTAATTTAAGGGCAAAATTGTAAATATACTTTAAACTTTCACTTTACTAGCACTTACATAAATTTGTGTGTCAAAAGTTTGTCCCACAAGTATTCGAGCTGTCAAATTTACCACTTAACTTACAGAGCTGATGCAATTTCGGAATTTTTCTGCTCAATTGCGAAAGTGAACCTCACTCGTGAGTTGGCGGTTCCCCAATTTAAATTCAATAGGCCTGCGACTGATGTTCACTTTTGCAATTAATTGGGCCGAAACAGTCCTAAAACTACTTTAATCTTGTAAGATGTGGGTAAAATTAATAGTCCGAATACTTGAGAAGCAAAATTGTAGGCCATTAATTAATTTTATTTTTTGGGCTTATAACGTTATCGTGCTTTATTTTTTCTTTGCTCATTTGCTAAAATTTCTGTAAGTTTCTAGTTACGAATGTATTTTGTGTTGTGAATATCATCCCGTAGTTAAATCGTCCTATTTTCTTCTTATATCACATACTTTCTAATTCACCATCATAATAAAAGAATCAAAAGTTTGACTTCAATCCAAATGTCCATTTTTCTCTCCATTGATGTATTCCATATTTTTTTTTTAAAATTTGATATAAACTTATTTCATTACTCCAAGTGCGAACTTATTTTTTTTAAAAGGTTGGGTGATTTATGATCAGATCTTCTGAGGTTTATTCATTTTTAAAGAAATTATCTGACTTGTTAAAAATGACAAAGAGTCCCCCTCAAGTTTAGACTATATTTCAAAACACCCCTTACATCTTCAGTAATCCTTGTAAGGATCCTCTCGAAAATATTTACAAAACCACATTTAAGCGATGTCCTTGTAATTTTTGAAATTACAGGGAACTTTTTGTAATTACAATTAACCTCAAGGAGTCCGAGTGCAAATCACCCTTAAAGCTTTAATCCATTGGTCATGGTAGTTTTGTCTGTTTAAATACCAAATATGAGATGAATATATCGTATACGGATTTTTAACGGATCATGTCAACCTAAATCTATATTCGCTCTACATATTTCGGATTACGGATCTTCTTAATCGGATCATCCATCGGATCCCTAATTGACTAAAAATGCGGATAAATTGGATCGAATTTGAATTAAAATCCACCCCATTGACAGTAGGGGTTAGCATTCGAACCGAACCGTCCCTAGTCCGTTCAGTCCTGGAAATCCATGGACCGTTCGTCAGACCGAGATTTTCGGTCCGGTTTGGTTCGGTCCATGGTTTTCCAATTTTTAAATTTTTCTGGTTTTTTATCACAAAATTTCACGGTTCGGTCCGATTTGGTCCGGTTCGGTCCGAACAAACAATTTAATTTTCCGGTTCGGTCCAAATAATCAAATTTTCCACGGTTCGATCCTACTTCGGGTGAGATTCGGTCCGAAACTGTACGAACCGAACCGAACAGAATTTTCAGTTCCTAGTCGGTTCGGTCCTGAAAAATCATGGACCGATTACCGTACCGAATTTTCGATTCGGTAATCGGTCCGGACCGAACCATTCGATCCAATTCAGTTCGGGCGGTTTTCCGAACCGTGCTCAGCCCTAATTGACAGTCCTAGAATCGAGGGAATATAACTTTTTTGGAAAGAATGTGCCAGAAAAATTTAAGAAGGAAAAAAAGAGAAAAAAAAAATTACTATTAAAGATTACGCCGTCCATTGGCTCCCAATACGGCCATATTCCAAAAATTTTAACCCCCATCAAACTTCCAAATATCTATATAATGTACATGAAATTTAGAAAACAGAATTCATCTCTCTTTAAATAATTCTCTCCACCTCTTAATTAATTTGCATCAAAAAATGAGTCAAGAACAGTTAATACCCAATTGGGAATTTCACACTACTTCTTCATCACCTGAACAGAATAATAGTGATACTATGTTTCCTCTTTTAGCTTCGACTCAATCAAATGTTTCACCTTTGCAAACTGCACCCCAAGTTGACAATAATTCTGAAATGTTCAAATTTTTGAACTTTCAATTTGCATCACAAGAACAAAATAATCTCAACTCTGTTCCTAAACTACCCAATATGTCTATACCTGTTGTGGAGGATCAAGAACCAAGAAATAAAAAGAGAAAAAGATGCAGAAGATTCGAAAATTCAAATTTGTTTTATAATGAAGTGAGCCCTTATCTTTTAATTTTTTTTTTTTTTTTTTGTAAATTATATTCTTATCCTTTTGTAAAACGACATCGTATGGTAGGAAGCTGGAGGTGGGATTGTGTTAAATAGAAAGTTGGAGCGTTCGCCTTCCTCAAAACGATGTTGTTCTGAACCGCGTAGCACGTTTGAAAGGGTAAAGCCGTAAAAGTCTAATTCATTTTTTAATTGGGTAATAGATAAATGGGTAAAATCATGTTTTTGGGAATGTATAACATAGAATTAAAAAATGTTTTAAATGATTTTGATGTGATGAACTAGATCTCCCAGGATTATTATTTTACATTTTGCATTCAATAGGTTGCTTAATTTAAATATTCAAGCCGACGATGCATTGTCCTAATTATTGAAAAGCTGAGGCCCAAGATTTAAATTTTTTTGCTTCTAGTTTTAGTGAAAGAGTAAGTAATTTGTCTAGTTTTATAGTAGTTTTACTAATGGTAATTAATTATTGATCGTAATTTGCTCATATAATCAATCAATATTCTGATTTGATGTAACGAAATAATTAACGGATTCACTAAAATAAATAAGTATTAAATTTACGGTGAAATAATAGTTTTATATATTTTTAACAGAGACGCAGGGATCGAATTGCGGAAAGAATGAAAGCCCTTCAAGAATTGTTGCCGAATTGTACCAACAAGGTTAGTAAATAGTAACAGTGTCTTTTACAATTTTGTGGTTTATAAAATGCTTGGATTGCTTTTAATTTCGTTTGAAGAGTTTTAATTTGGTTCGAGAAATTTGAAATATTTATTTGGATTATGTAAAAAAAGATTAAATTGAAATTCAAGAATCAAACATAGTCTAAATCTTATCAGATTTGTATCATGTAACCTATTTATGGATATAACGTTGTTTATATATTAATAAGTTGTATATACACATGTAGAGTTGAGAATATGTTGAATTGATTTTGAATTTTTGTATACGAAAATATATTTGGGGTAATTCTTTTATTATATTTTTAAACAAATATCATGAAATGTGATGATATGGTCCTCTCACAAAGATGATTTGGTTCATTCTCAACCACAAGGTCTAGAAAATAACATAAGCGTCAAAAACAAATATTAAGGATAGTGACCTAAGTATTTAAGAAAATATCATATTAAAGTCAAACGTTTTCAAACGAAATCGAGGGAACTTATAATTTTTAATATTTTTAGGTTTACTCAATCATTGAATCCATCTAGTCGATAATTTCACCAATTTTTTTTTTTTTTTTTAAATTTACAGTTGTGTGCAGCTTCTGTACTGGATAAATCCATTGAATACATCCGAGCTCTTCAACATCATATACATGTATGATATCTTTTGATGCTTCATATATGTTTATAATATACATATACATAAGTTTTATAATATTTTAAAAATTAGTCAAAATCGAAATCAATATTGACAGAGGGTATTTTCGTAATTTTGCCTAACGTCTATTAACATTGTACCAGAACATGTGTGCACGAGGAAATGCTATCCAATATGCTACAAATGTGCCACTTCAAGTTCCCCAAATGTCTCCATATTTTCCCATTAATGATAGTGTAATGGGAACACCTAATTTGCTTTGGCCAGCCAACATTCCGTCGTGTAATCTTCGTGCTCAATTGCAATCAACACAAGCAAATTTGCCAATGTATGCATCAACGGAATTTATGCCACATTTTCAAATTCAAAAATCAACGTTCAATCCATACCAACAAATTCCAATAGGAACAGCGTCAAGTTCTAGTGTGCGACCGGGCTCGTTTCCTATATTTTCTCCTCCGATGATACTTCCAACACAAGGGGAGTCGACGTTTCAAGATTTTCCAACAAATTTAATGGATTTCTCACAAATTCATGGGGCTAGTCAAATAACTTAAAAGAGACGAGATAGGAAAAGGAGGCCTTACTTTTTAAGGTTTATATTTGTTGTAAGAGTCTATCGTGACTCAACTAGGATTGAATTTGTTATTTTAGGGGAAAATGCAAGATACTACCTTGTGTTATGTAAAACCCGCATAAAACTATCTTGTGAATTTTTTTTTGCACCAAACTCCCTTGTACTTTTAAAAATGTTGCATTAAACACCCAATCTCAATTAGTTACTAACACCGTTAATTTTTAATTAAATTGCCTAAATTACCCCTAGATGTATTAAAAGTACAAGGAGATTTTGTGCAAAAGTTGAAAAGTACGAGAGAATTTTGCGCAAACATTCAAAAGTATCAATGGAGTTTGGCGCAAATGTTGAAAAGTACAAGGGAGTTATTGGCTGAAAAAAGTATGCGAAAAACAACAAAAATTGTCATATTGTTGGGGTGAAACACACGCGTGTAAAAAAATGTACAGAAAGAGACGAATTGGGTATTTTATGCGGGGGTTTTTTGCAAGTTAACTCCTTGTGATATGTCTAATGGGCAATTTACCTCCCTCTGAAATAAAAATAGGCAATTTAACTCCCTGTGAAATGAAATAATGAGCAATTTACCTCCTTGTAATATAAAAATAGGCAATTTACCTCCCTGTGAAATGAAATAATGAGCAATTTAATTCACTGTGATATGAATTAATAAGCAATTTAGAAGGAGGTAATGTGTTTTTTTATAAAAACACAGGAAGGTATTTTGCCATTTTTCTTATTACTAAATTGTCTATTTAGAATATCACAGGGAGGTATTTTGCCCTTTATTTTTTATCACAGGGAGTTAAATTGTCTATTTAGAATAACACAGGGAGTTAATTTGCTATTCACTCGTATTCGGACGGTCAAATTTACCCCCTAACTTACAGAACTGATGCAATTTTGAAATTTTTCTACCCAGTTGCGAAAATGAACCTCACTCGCGAGTTGACATTTTCCAATTTAAATTCAATAGGCCCGCGACTGATGTTCACTTTAAAACAGCTTCAGTCTTGTAAGTTGTGGGTAAAATTAATAGTCCAAATACTTGTGGAACAAACTTGTCAGCGGTCATTAATTAATTTTATTTTTTGGGCTTATAACGTTGTCGTGCTTTATTTTTTCTTTGCTCATTTGCTAAAATTTCTGTTAGTTTCTAGTTACGAATATATTTTGTGTTGTCAATCTCATCCCTTAGTTAAATCGTCCTATTTTCTTCTTATGTCACATACTTTCTAATTCACCTTCATAATAAAATAATAAAAAGTTTGACTTCAATCCAAATGTCTATTTTTCTCTCCATTGATGTATTCCATATTTTTTTTTTAAATTTGATATAAACTTATTTCATTACTCAAAGTGCGAACTTGATACGAAAACTACCAAATTGTGAAGATCAAATTTGACACGGCACACACTCCATATGGTATCATGCATATTGTTCAGAAGTAGACTCATTGCAGGTATTATTGTGGACATTAAGGGTGCGCATATCCTCCATTTCAGTGTAAAAATTGAGAAAAAAATTATTTGAATATCAAACTTTTGTCTAAATTACACATATGATTCCAAATTTTCTGAAAAAACACATTTAATACCATAATTTAGGCCCTCTTGACACATTTATTTGGTCGTCAATTTTTTAACAGAATTTATCACGTGCGTGACACAGGTTTTCCACGTGAAGGGGGTAAAATTTTATTTTTGATACCTGACTTTTACTTACTTTACACATTTAGTACCAAACCTTCGAAAAACACACATTTTAATACCAAAATTGAAGGCTTTTTAACACATTTTCTTTGACCATCAATCTTTTGGACGGGAACGGCCACGTGGCCATTAAGTCACCAAAATTGCACGCTTTTTGTACGTAATGTGCTCGGGCATGAAGTATTTGAACATAATTTTAATTTTTCCATTACTCCTTCGTTACAAGGCCAGAATCCGTCTTCTTTATATGGTTGGAAAGCCCTTGACGAGAACATTTTAACGGTACAAGTTCAGTTCATGAAACGCAAAAGATAATTCCCAGAAAATTAACAAAGTTTCAGTCTGTTTTCCAATTTCATTAAGATAGAACCAAAACTTTGTTAATTTTTTTAGAATTATCTATTGCATTTCATGATGGAATAGTGTCCTGTAAGCTTACTATTTTGGCTGCATTTAATTTGTAATAATTAAAAGAACTATTCAGTTCGATTAATGAATGCATTTATTTATATGGTCACCTTCATCTTATGAATAAATATCTAACATAAGGATGAAAGTTCTTAGATCACAGGGTTACGGGACAGCCCGTGGACTGATCTCCAAGACCGTGATCTAAAACTAATCCAAGGGTCGTAGAATCCATTTGAGATGGGACATAAATGGATTCGGTTAGACCTTGACAAGTATGTATATTCCGATGAACTGAAGGACGC
Source organism: Penstemon davidsonii (assembly GCA_034814905.1). Lineage (NCBI taxonomy): Eukaryota > Viridiplantae > Streptophyta > Magnoliopsida > Lamiales > Plantaginaceae > Penstemon > Penstemon davidsonii. Next base: position 28,789,350 of record JAYDYQ010002534.1, read on the forward strand.
TGGGGTCCATGAGCGTGACTGGGATAGTCGATACACATGAGTGGGTGGCTTGCTTGGATGGCAAGCGCACTGAATACCCCAACTAGGAAATAACTCACCATGGAAGCGGTAGTCGCATATTGGGGATGAAGTTATTCCTATTTACAATAGTGTACGAGGAACAATCCTTATTAATTGAGGTGATAGGGTTCATGTTGGGCATAGAGGAACGTGTATGCAGGTTCATATCATCAACACAGGATCCGTTGATCCGACTTGATAGGTTGGGAGCTTCTCCTATGAATCTCTGTAAGAAACGTATTCCGGTAAATCCTTGGCCAAGGTATCTAACGGCTTTATGAAAGTAACTCATAAATATTAAATAAAAGGGAATAGTTTCGAGACCAGAATACATATAGTCTAGACAAGTAAGGAAACCGATGAAAGTCCATAACCTTAGTCTTCACTGGGAGACCAACTCATGGAAGGATTAAGTTGTACATGGAAATTATACAGGAGAAAAGGTTCACCCGAATTAATTCACTAGTGATTGGGCTTCGCGGGCTCGTCGCCATACATCGACTACGGAGTGTGGGAGAATTTCCAAATTTGCAGGGGTGCTAATTTGAGTAATTGTCAATTGACAGAGTGTTCAATTGACTTTAAGAGTAAGCGATTACTTGATTAATTGAACGAAAGTTTAATTAGAACCCATGACCACTTATGTGGTGAACCAAGGGGCACATACACAATACACATGGAGCGAAAACAAGTGAAATGAAGAAAGGTGGGATCGACTGGGTCGACCCAAGTGGGCGTGAGATCACGTGATTAGATTGGATCATCTGATGAATTAAATTGGATTTAATTATGAGAGTGGATTTAATTAAATGGACTTGGAATCCAAATTAATTAATTCCCAATGGGCCAATTAATTTGGAGATTAATTGGAAGACTCGGCCTTGAATTAATTACAAGATTGGTCATGCAAATTAATTAAGGCCTAGCCCAATTAAAATGGAAGACTTAGCCTTGTTGGACAAGTAATAGGAGTCTTTCAGTGTGTGAACAGGGTTTGAGAGATATCTAAGGAATCTAGGATTCCTAGTATCTATAAATAAGACTTATTAGTCTTGGAAACTAAGTTACACTTTTTTGTCTTCTACTCAAAAGTGAAAACAAGAAAAATCCTAGCCACTCCTAAGAAAAGGCCGCCCACCCTGTGCAAGAAGTCAATCGACTTCTTGCTCTTTTTGTCCTCGGTTTTTCGTCTAATTTATATGTGTTCTAGCCTATCAGATTTATGAGTGTTCGTGTAATGTGGTTTACTGAACCATAGAGACGCAACACGTGGGGCATTTTACAAAAGTTGCATATCCACTTTCCAGAGAAACGAAGGGGGTGATTTTGTTGTCAAAGTTCTACACAGATCCAGATATACAGAGTTGATTTGGAAGTGCAAGGGACGAGGTATAAACTAGATCTATTTATATATCCTTCTTTTATATTCGTTTAAATATTATACCGGATTGTATCCTGGCAAGATTCCCAAGGGGAGCCTAAAATTTTTATATTTTTGCTGCCTGAGGCTCGTTTTCTCATAAGAATCCTAATATTTCATTAATTGAAACTTTTATCGTTAGAGAGCTCTCGTCAAGAGCTTTTCAGCTATATAAAGAACACGAAATTTGGCCTTGTAACGAAGGAGTTATGAAAAATTAATATTAGGTTCAAATACTTCCTATCCGAGCATATTACATGTAAAAAGCTTGCAGTTTTGGTGACTTAACGGCCACGTGGTCGTTCCCATACAAAAATTTGATTGTGAAAGAAAATGTGTCAAAAGGCCTTCAATTTTGGTATTAAATGTCTCTTTTTCGAAGGTTTGGTACCAAATGTGTAAAGTAGGTAAAAGTCTTGTATAAAAAATGAAATAAAAACCCCTGCACGTGCAAAACCGTGCCACTTAATGGACAAGTGCCGCACACGTGATGAATTCTGTTAAAAAATTGACGGTCAAATAAAATGTGTCAAGATGACATAATTTTAGTATTAAATGTGTTTTTTGAGAAAGTTTTACATCAAATATGTACAATGGACAAAAGTTTGGTATGAAAAGTATTTTTCCCTCGTAAAAACTAGAGTTACTTTTATAGACGAAAATGTTGCATTTAGACCTCGATTTTCAATTGGATCTTATTTCACTTAAGACATACCAAGATAGTAGAATCAAAGAAATGGAGGTAAATATAATGTACTTTAACAATTTACACACTAGAATTTTTTGTCAAAATCAGGTTTGGCCACACCTATCCAACCACATGGCAAGTACATTTCACATGTCTTGTGATTAGAAAGTGTTATCTAATCATAAAACAAATATATTTTACTTGTTTTTTTATTTGTTGGGTGTGATCAAATCCATTTTGGTAAGAACTACACTTTGAAGACTTATTGTTACATTAAAATTGAAGAAATTAGGTGAATTTTAAGGATTGGTGGTCTCATTTCGAGAGAAAACAAAGATGATTAATTAGTTTGGTCATTCTAGTTTTTTAAAAAAATAAAAAGGTGGTTTGGTCTTTTTTTCTTTTTTTTAGGAAAACCCGAAAGTAACTCTATTGATACCAGTGTTTTCAAAATGGACAGAACCGACCGGTTCGATCGGTAATCGGCTACTAGTTCGGTCCGGTTAATCCTTTAAAACCAGTCTTCTTCCTGCCCAGTTCGAACCAGAAAAAATCAGTCAAAAATCTGTAAAATCAGTGAACCAATGAACCGATTGAACCAGTGGTTCACTTATAACAAAAAAAATAAAATAAAACTAGGGATTTTTTATACATTTCTTCTTCCCCAAATTCAAGTATTTGCATGTTTTTTCATAAAAGAATTTAGGTGACAAAATTCATCAAATATTTTCTTTTTTCTATAGGTGATTAGTAATAAAATTATTGTTATGATATGTTGTATATCACAGTTTCTATTATTGCTTAGATATTATGTTATCATAGTTGTAATTTTGAATATTTGATGTTTATTTTGATTTAGGTCTATGTATTGGAAATATGGGGATTTATGTTGGAGTTTTTTTTCTTCTTGTGACTATTGTTGTGATAAGAAAATGTTATGTTGGATTCTGAATTGCATAATTACTTATGTTTGTTTTGTTTTTATCTACTTTGACGATTTGTTGTCTACTAGTTGTGATTTGTGAGATAATATTTAGATTATGAAAATAACTTGAAAAAATTGGATAAGAATTAATTTTTTAAATGGTTGATTAAATACATTAAAACTTAAATTAAATTATAATTTCGTAATGACGTCACACCGGTTGAACCAGTAGTTAAAACGATTAAACCGATCCAACCAGTAACCAATAAGGCTACCGGTTCGATGTCCGTTCCGATTTTTAAAACATTGATTGATACTCAATGTCATCAAGTACAAAATCAACGATAAAAGCCGGAAGCTCAATAGATATGGAGTCTAAACTAAGAGCTATTTTTGCTAAGACATGAGCAAATCAAATTATTTTCTCTAAACGTATGATAACATATGAAAAGAATCTTTCTAAAGAGTAAAATATTTTCGAATCAAACGAAATCGCACATATTAGAACGATAGGATAAAGGCGAAACAATTTTGGACCAAAATTGGCAGAGAACAAACAATTCTATGAATCATTTAATCGATCGTTGCTCTTGCGCGTGACATGCTTGGAAACATTTGAGACAGAGATGGTCATTCAAAAAAAAAATGGGAAAAAAAATAATTTTAGTCTTTTAACTTTTGCAGAGATGCGAAAATGGGACACATGCAGTTCCGACAAGCAATTTACATCCTATATATTTTAAGGTACTGTAATTTTAATCCTCTTACCCGCAATATTAGTCTTAGGCCATCTCCAATGACCAAGTTCAAAGCTTGACTTTGCTTGGAGTTGGCCTTTTTGGCCATCTATCCTTGAGTGTTGGGGCAGTGGATAAGGCAAGTTCATGCCAAATTACTCTTTTTTTTTGTTCTTTATTTTGGTTAAAGTTAACGAATTTTTTTTTTTAAATCTTTATTTAAAAAAGTTAATTTTAGTTTTAGAAATGTAACTTTTATTCAAGAAACTTAATTTAATTTAAAAAATTTAACATTAATTGTGTGAAACTTAATAACACTGTAAGAAACTTAAATTTAATTAATATTATTATTATTATAACCTTGATTTGTTTTAATTTAAAATATTATAATTTAATTAAAAAGTTTTAATGTAGCAAACAAAACGTACAAATATGAAATTAAATACGATTTATGGAATCTTAAATACGAATTCTTAAATTAAATACGATATAGCCCTAGAATTTATCGAAACACTTGAGACATCTAAATAAATATGATTACATACGGCCAAATGTTGTTTATTATTATTATTATTATTATTAAGTGAGAGTGGAAAAGAATAATTATTAAGTGAGAGTGGGGGAAAATAAAGATTTGAATTAAATGGAATGAGAAGATTGAATCATTAGAGATGACTATGAAAAAGAAAGGCGAAGTTGGACTTGGAATATGAGGGGAAGCTAGACTTGGACTCTTGAGTCACTAGAGATGGCCTTAAATTCGTCGAAAGTTATATTAGTGTCCTTAAATTGCTATGCAAGCAAATAAAATTGGGGGTTTTGTCCCTCTGGCTACCACACAGTGTTAATCCACCACTTCATCTTGTCAAATTAGCTTAAATTCGAGAAAATAATAACACCTTATTTTCCTTCAGTTATTTCCCTACCTAATAATTATTAGGGCAAAGATGCTATAATGCCATAATTTGTTTGTTTTGTGAAAATTTATGGACACTAATTTTAATTCCGTCGAATTTGGCACTAAAATTACGGGTAAGAGGATTAAAGATTGCCTTTACTTAAAACATAAAAATGTAAATTATTTATCAAAACTACAAATGTCACATTTCCGCGTCCCTGCTAAAGTTAAATGTCTATTATTGATGTTTTGCCGAAAAAACAAAAGAGAGGGGTGGTATTATGTCAAACTTGTCTGGTCATAAATTTGGCTCACACTTGACTAACATATTATTTTGGTCTTCGATCTCATATCGAATAAATCTCAAACTAAATACTTCTGGAAAAATTATCTACCATTAAAATGCATTCATATAGAAATATACACAAACCATATAAATATATAAATCTCATACTAATACTCCCTAACAAGAATATTAAGTAACATTTCAAACTAAAAGTCTATTTCATAAAACTACCATGACACTCATCATTTTAAAAAATACTTACAAATAGTTATTAAATATATGAAATATGAATTATGAAATATTTATATTATTTAACAAATAAAATTATTCAAACATTTTCAAAAATCGGACTTTATTTGAATTGAGTTAAAATTTTGACTTCCCTAATAAATTAATTAGACCAAAAAATAAGATGTAATTCAAATAAAATCGGGTTGAGCCATAGACTCGAAGGTAGCCGACTCAAGTGACTGTCCTAAGATTAAAATGAAGGCGCATTGGCCAAGGAAATAACAGGGTAACAGCATCTAGGAAATATGAACTTTTGTCTCAACTTGGCATGTGATGAAAATTATTTGCAAAAGATGCACTCTTTTCATGTTTGGATGAAAGTGACTAATTATTATATATGTGCAAAATATAAATAATTAACATTACTAGATATGAATAGATTTTGTCTGTCTCATAAATTTTACTCTTATTTTTTTAGGGTTACTCCCCCTGAACTAATGCTAATTGGCAATCACCCCCAAAACCTTTTTTTTTTTTTGCAGTCACACTCCTCATGTTAAATATCCATCCACTCCACCATAAAAAAAATAACTAAATGTGCAAATAACCCTTATTTTATACTTCCTATATCCCTAAATTATCACTACTATTTTCTTTTGTGATGTCCCAAAAATACTCTCTCATATAAAGTAATGATTTGTCACCACTAACTGTAACCACTACTTTTAAGGGCATTTATGTAAAAATACCTTAAAATTCTACCTTTTTAACTTTTACCTAAAACTAAGCGCCAAAAAATAAAAGGATAGAAGAAAAAAAGAAACGAAGGGAGTACAACGGGTTTGTCAAAAATTATAATAAACCCAATAATTATTCATTTTTCTAAGATAAAATATCAAACTAATTATAAATTTGACTAATTATAAAACTCCAAACCGAATTGGGAGCGCGCATGACTAAATTCGCTCCAGAGGTTCATGCGCCCTCCCAATTCGCTCTCTGAGCGTAAAACTCAAATTCTCGGTAAAATTCGTGCTTTGTATGTACATAATTCGCGCTCTGAAAAACTTAAATTCGCGCATGCATAAATTGAGGACAGATGTTGCAAAAGCTTGCAAATAATTGTCGTTTTTGTCTGAAGTATCCAACTATATGAATAGTAGGAAGATGAATGTCTACAACTTTCGTGTTTCGAGATTTTACTGAATATTTTTAACTTAATATTAAACTTATCACTTTTCAATTTTTATTCAGTAAAATATTCAGTTATGAATGATGTCATATTGTTTTATTCAGTTATGAATGATGTCATATTGTTTGAAAAACAATATGACATCATTCATAACTGAATATTTTACTGAATAAAAATTGAAAAGTGATAAGTTTAATTCATTATTTAAAGTTAAGAGGAAATTTTAAAGTTAAGAGGAAATAACTGAATATGAAATTTTGTTTTAGATATTAAAAAATTAAAAGTAAAAAAATTAGGAAATACGTGCATGACGAATTAGTTACCTAATATACACTTGTAACATAATACTAATAATATTTCATATAATATTTCAGACTCGATTACATTCGATTGACAAATATTATCCCATGACTGTCAAGAAGGGATAATTTCAATTTCCAAGGATTATTTTACATTTTCAAATGTCTGTCTAGAATTCACCAGATATGAATATGCCTTTAGATTGATTAGATAAATTGAAACTGAAAATCTGTCAGGAACTTGTAGGTTATTATTGAATATTTATTTAATAGAAAAAATCGTATGTTTCTCCCTAAATTTTTAATCAAGTTCCACTTTGATAAGAATGTAAAGTGTCAATTTTTTATGAATTAATTTTTACTATTTAATATTTATAAGACACCAAATCATACTCATTATTCTTATATTTTGATCTAGGATGCAATTGAAGGCATTAAGTGCAAATCAAGCTAAGTAGACAAATTTTTGACAGTTTTGACACTACTTCGTAATATGAGCATACAAATCTCATACGAGATTCAAATGAGATGATTCAAGATGCTATGGATTGGAAGAGGAATGTCTACAACTTTCATGTTTCGAGATTTCTGAGATTCTGATGGGATCCTAAACGAAATTGGACTTAAAGTCATTGTACCTATTTTATAGAAAGTTTCCTAAATATCAAGTCTAATATATTGACTTGATATTGGGAAATCCTTGATGGACGAAATTGGAAGGATGAAATCAGCACTCTCTTATATACATTTGATTTAGATATTATTCTAATTTTTATATTATTAATATAATAAAAAGATTGATATCAATTTTAGAAGATTTTGAGGGTTGTGTTGGCTTCTTTTATAAATAGTGCTTTGGATGACTATCTCCTCTCTTCTCCCACTTCTACTTAGAGTTATTAATGGCCTTACATGGCTAAATCATTATAATTGGTCGAAGGAAATTGAAGCTTCATAAACAATAAAACTATGAGGTCTAATTTATTTTATTATTCAATACCGATTGCTCTTTTATATTAATTAACATGGTTGTTTTGTTTAATTGCTAGGAGGCCTACTAGTATATTATTATTTTCAATCTATTGATTGATTAGATATCAAATCTGTAATTGTTTGATCCATCTAATTTTGTGAACCATCTAAGATTCAATAATTTGTTGCGTCTGAGTCAGTCCTTGACTCCAGTACCACCATGCTTCTTCTCTTTTTGTCACAGGTGTTATTAATCTTAAGAAGACAAATCGACTATATTATATCCAACCACTTGTGTTTGAATTTTTTCGTTTCCTTGATCTCTCTAATTCTTAAAGCATCTACTATATGAAACATTTAGTGCTTATCTTGGGTTATTTAGTAGTTAAGATTAATTGGATCACTTTTTCTGATTAATTAAAACTAAGAAAAGATAGAAGATTATTTCCAACAGTGAATATTCAAAGTGTGAATTACTATAAATTTACATCGATGATTAGTTATACAATTCTAACAGTGGATGTTGACTTAAACCAATATTTGTTACTTTGATTAAATTTAATTTGCATTACTCCTTAATTATTGGAATTCGTTATACTCAAAAACCCGCCCCCCCCCCCCCCCCCTTATTTTTATCCATTTAGCATTAAATTAGACTATAAATTCTTTGTGGAATCAACCCTCACTCGCTCTAATACATTATAAGGAGTGTAAGTTTTATTTTTTGTTGCATACGACAACACCACACTTTCTCCCCAGAACTTCATATTTTGCACCACTCAACATGGACTTACATTAATGTTGCACTTTCTCCACTAAACTCTTTTTCAACTACTTTTCTAGCCAAAGAGTTCAGGGGGAAAGTGCAACACAAAAGCTCAAGGGGAAAAGTGCAACAAAAGTGTAAGTTTAGGGGAAAAGTTGCAACTTTGATGTAAGTTTGGAATTTTAAAAGGGTAAATTACGAATACCCCCCACAGGTAAGGCCTAATTACAAAAATCCCCCTCACGTATTGGGTATTACAAAAATCCCCCTCAGGTTTGTCACATTCTTACAATTAACCCCTTGTCCCTAAAATGTTCCAATTTTGCCCTTGGAAGTTATTTGTAATGTTTATAATATGTTATAAATTTTAAAAATTGGGTGTTAATTGTTTTATCTTGTAAATATAAAAATAATAATCATATATTTACCACCAAAAGAATTGATATAATTTATAATTTCGCATAAATTTCAATAAATATTTCAATTTATAATACAATATAAACTTTAATAAATTAAAATATCTTATTGATAATACAATATAATTTATTAAATTTACTAATTTAAAAAATAAATTCATTTAACTAATGTGTAAACAATTCATATTTATAAAATATATTATTAAAATTATATTTAATTTAATATTTTACAATTTAAATTGCTAATAAATATATAAATACCTTTTCTTTTGCAATATTTATTAAAACTTATGGACAGTTATAAATTTTATTCTGGTAGTAAATATATAATTATCTCTTTTCTAATTAAAAAGATATAATAATTAGATCCCAAGTTTTAACATTTATAAGACATTACAAACAATACAAATAACATCCAAGGGCAAAATTGGAATATTTTATGGGCAAGGGGTTAATTGTAAGAAGGTGACAAACCTGAGGGGGATTTTTGTAATATCCAATACGTGAGGGTGATTTTTGTAATTAGGGCTTACCTGAGGGGGTATTCGTAATTTACCCTTTTTAAAAATATGTATAATTGTAATAAGATATTTAATACCCAAAAAATAAAAATTTAGTACAAAATTAGCTAGGGGTGCACATGGTACGGTTCTACGGTTTTTTTAATGAAATTAATACCGTACCAATTAATGCGATTTTGAAAAGTCATGTACCAAACTAACATTTTGAATACCATACCATTATATACGGTACGGTGCGCTTCTAGTACGGTACGGTGCGGTTTTATGGTATTTTACAATAACTTTTTAGGTCTCAAACTATTTTAATTATACAAAAAAAATGTACGTTTTTACATGAAAAAAGCTTGATTGTTTGTTTAAGCTTTGCATTTGTAATAGGTTAACACTTTAGGTCATCATGCTAACCAAATATTTGGCTTCAAGCTTCTGATCTTAGTTTAGTTTTTATGAATTTAATAGCAAAATATGTTTAAGCACATTAAATACAGTAAAAAAAATGCAAAAAATATTGCAATCTGATTCATTACACAATTTAAATATATAAACTATTTCCATTTTAAAAGTCAAGGCTTGGGTAATCTACTTTTACAATAAAACAAAAAAAAGTACCTACATGAATTTACTTGTGATGCTAGTGCTAGAAGAAGGAGAAACAACTCAAATTTGAAGAAGCTTTGATGAAATATTTTCTCAATGAAAAACATGTATGCTGCTGCCGTGTATATCTCTAGAGATAATGGTTTTTGTGATTTGTTAAGTAATTTAGGTTTTAGTTACTTGCCTTTTACGATATTAGTGGGCTTAATTTGAGTCCTAATTGTTTAAGGCTAAGGGTGAGTTTGGCCTAGCGATTCAAAAATCAATTATAGGATAATTAATTTTATTAAATTCGATTTTGACAATAATTGATTATGATAAAATTCAATTATAAAATAATTGATTTTGGATAATTGCAAAAGTAACACTTTAGTAACTTCTAAAATAAGTTGATTTTTAGCTTCTGGAGATCTCAAAAGTGATTATGATATTGTGGGCCAAATTAAAATCACAATTGACTATAAGCAATTTTCATAATTGGGGCCAAACACTTCAAAAATCACAATAGAGGTCTAGAAGTGCTTTTAGGGGCTACTATCGATGGGCCAAACTCACCCTAAATACAGAGCCTATAATATTTAAATATGTTCATTAAATATATGCATAAATTAATAAATAAAAGATATTTATTTTTATTGGTACGGTACGGTTTTTTTGCGGTATAAAATCCTTAAGACCTATACCATACCAAAATATCCAGTACGGTTTTCGTCTATACCAATACCTGTAATTTTGAAGAAAAAAACCGATACTTCGGTACGGTACAGTACGGTCCGGTCCGGTACGGTACGGTACGATTTCAAAAATCATGTGCACCGCTAAAATTAGCAAATATAAAATAGATAAAAATATTTTATTTAGACAGTACAGAGTGAGATTAGAATGAGCATACACTATACTCTAATGTCTAGGTTTATCTCAAAAGTTATGCATTGCATTCTTCAAATGAGGTTTCAAGTTCTTTAAACTTGTGAAAAAAAAAAAAAAAAGTATGACAATTTGAAATCGTGGATTTTCTAATTGATAATTAGTATTTGAAGAATAAAATAGGTAAACTTATTAATTTAAGAAACGAAATAATACTTTCAATCAGAAAATTGCGCTTCCCTCCCTGAACTTATAGTTGCACTTTCCCCCTGAACTTTTTAGTCCGAAAAGTGGTCGAAAAAGTGCAACATTAGTGTAAGTTCGGAGTGGAGTGTGCAAAAAATTAAAATTTAAGAGAAAAAGTATAACTTTATTGTAGGTTCAAGGGGAAACGGGATTTTCTCTATTCAATAAGTTACGTCTAGTATGTTACTTCAATATATTGTACTCTACGCATTCATCTTCTACTTTCTCAAAATGTTACAAAATAAAATTTACTTTGTTAATATGCCTTTAATAACTCTTGAAAAAAAAGCTATTCAAAATATTTATCGGGCTTAAATATATGTTTTTTCATTCACATGGATTGAACTAAGTCCACTTAAATGGTCTGATTCTAACTCAACCTCAAAAGTTAGCTAAGAAGTGGATAATTGTCCAAAACCTTATAATCTGAACAATCTTTTTATTGAATCTATTTGGGATATTAATCTCATTACTTAATATGCACTTGATTAAATTTAGGTGTGAACTTAATGATGACGATTTTTTTTTTTTTTTTTTGTCCCGAAAGGGATTGATGACGAATTTGTTTGTAGTGGAAGACGCGCAATGGGCATATTTTTTAGTAGTCACTTACATGCATGACTTGGTGGTATGATACTTATTTAGGAAATAAATATTACTAATATTGCTTTAGCATATATTGCCTTTTATTTTATTTATCGTCCATGAGTTATCTCTTTGTACAAAAAGCAACTCTTACGTAGAAGGAAAAAAAGTGCAAAATATGTCGACAGTGCCGTTAGAGCAACTCCAATGGCCACTTTGGCTAATTAAGGAAGAGCCAAAATTATCAAACTTTTGGCTAATTAAGCCAAAACGGTTGAAACATGGTTTGACATTATAAATTATCATTTATATTATAGAAGTTATAATATTTTTATAAAGATATTATTTGGCTTAATTTAACTTTACACCCCATAAATTGGCCAGTTTATCACTTTCCACCCTAGAAAATTAATAATTCCACTTTGCACCCTCAAAATATACCTTAATGACTCCACTTTGCACCTCAACATTTTCAACCACGTTAATGTGGTAAAGTCATTTCGAATTGTTAAGCAAATGCATGTTAGTTATTGATGAAAAAATTCTCTCTATTTTCTATGAAACATGCTATTTTTTTTTTTTAGTTTTCCATATTCTTTGATTGTTGAGCAAACCTGAAACTAATTTTGGTTATCAAAACCTCAAACCGGGGATAATTTTGGATGTCTATTGGGTCATATCATTGAAAAGAACATCCTCCAACTTTTTGAAATTTCAAACAAGCAAAATATTTATGCAACACAATAATTGGTGACAGTAAAACTAAATCGAAATACTTACACTACAATTTAGGCTTGTATCTTCCCCCCACCCCCCCCCCCCCCCACCCCCCCCCCCCCCCACCCCCCCCCCCCCCCACCCCCCCCCCCCCCCACCCCCCCCCCCCCCCACCCCCCCCCCCCCCCACCCCCCCCCCCCCCCACCCCCCCCCCCCCCCACCCCCCCCCCCCCCCACCCCCCCCCCCCCCCACCCCCCCCCCCCCCCACCCCCCCCCCCCCCCACCCCCCCCCCCCCCCACCCCCCCCCCCCCCCACCCCCCCCCCCCCCCACCCCCCCCCCCCCCCACCCCCCCCCCCCCCCACCCCCCCCCCCCCCCACCCCCCCCCCCCCCCACCCCCCCCCCCCCCCACCCCCCCCCCCCCCCACCCCCCCCCCCCCCCACCCCCCCCCCCCCCCACCCCCCCCCCCCCCCACCCCCCCCCCCCCCCACCCCCCCCCCCCCCCACCCCCCCCCCCCCCCACCCCCCCCCCCCCCCACCCCCCCCCCCCCCCACCCCCCCCCCCCCCCACCCCCCCCCCCCATGACATCATTCATAACTGAATAAAACAATATGACATCATTCATAACTGAATATTTTACTGAATAAAAATTGAAAAGTGATAAGTTTAATATTAAGTTAAAAATATTTAGTAAAATCTCGAAACACGAAAGTTGTAGACATTCATCTTCCTACTATTCATATAGTTGGATACTTCAGACAAAAACAGCAATTATTTGCAAGCTTTTGCAACATCTGTCCTCAATTTATGCATGGGCGAATTTAAGTTTTTCAGAGCGCGAATTATGTACATACAAAGCACGAATTTTACCGAGAATTCGAGTTTTACGCTCAGAGAGCGAATTGGGAGGGCGCATGAACCTCTGGAGCGCGAATTTAGTCATGCGCGCTCCCAATTCGGTTTGGAGTTTTATAATTAGTCAAATTTATAATTAGTTTGATATTTTATCTTAGAAAAATGAATAATTATTGGGTTTATTATAATTTTTGACAAACCCGTTGTACTCCCTTCGTTTCTTTTTATCTTCTATCCTTTTATTTTTTGGCGCTTAGTTTTAGGTAAAAGTTAAAAAGGTAGAATTTTTAGGTATTTTTACATAAATGCCCTTAAAAGTAGTGGTTACAGTTAGTGGTGACAAATCATTACTTTATATGAGAGAGTATTTTTGGGACATCACAAAAGAAAATAGTAGTGATAATTTAGGGATATAGGAAGTATAAAATAAGGGTTATTTGCACATTTAGTTATTTTTTTTATTGTGGAGTGGATGGATATTTAACATAAGGAGTGTGACTGCAAAAAAAAAAAGGGTTTTGGGGGTGATTGCCAATTAGCATTAGTTCATGGGGAGTAACCCTAAAAAAATAAGAGTAAAATTTATGAGACAGACAAAATCTATTCATATCTAATAATGTTAATTATTTATATTTTGCACATATATAATAATTAGTCACTTTCATCCAAACATGAAAAGAGTGCATCTTTTGCAAATAATTTTCATGACATGCCAAGTTGAGACAAAAGTTCATATTTCCTAGATGCTGTTACCCTGTTATTTCCTTGGCCAATGCGCCTTCATTTTAATCTTAGGACAGTCACTTGAGTCGGCTACCTTCGAGTCTATGGCTCAACCCGATTTTATTTGAATTACATCTTATTTTTTGGTCTAATTAATTTATTAGGGAAGTCAAAATTTTAACTCAATTCAAATAAAGTCCGATTTTTGAAAATGTTTGAATAATTTTATTTGTTAAATAATATAAATATTTCATAATTCATATTTCATATATTTAATAACTATCTGTAAGTATTTTTTAAAATGATGAGTGTCATGGTAGTTTTATGAAATAGACTTTTAGTTTGAAATGTTACTTAATATTCTTGTTAGGGAGTATTAGTATGAGATTTATATATTTATATGGTTTATGTATATTTCTATATGAATGCATTTTAATGGTAGATAATTTTTCCAGAAGTATTTAGTTTGAGATTTATTCGATATGAGCTCGAAGTTCAAAATAATATGTTAGTCAAGTGTGAGCCAAATTTATGACCAGACAAGTTTGGCATAATACCACCCCTCTCTTTTGTTTTTTCGGCAAAACATCAATAATAGACATTTAACTTTAGCAGGGACGCGGAAATGTGACATTTGTAGTTTTGATAAATAATTTACATTTTTTATGTTTTAAGTAAAGGCAATCTTTAATCCTCTTACCTGTAATTTTAGTTCCAAATTCGACGGAATTAAAATTAGTGTCCATAAATTTTCACAAAACAAACAAATTATGGCATTATAGCATCTTTGCCCTAATAATTATTAGGTAGGGAAATAACTGAAGGAAAATAAGGTGTTATTATTTTCTCGAATTTAAGCTAATTTGACAAGATGAAGTGGTGGATTAACACTGTGTGGTAGCCAGAGGGACAAAACCCCCAATTTTATTTGCTTGCATAGCAATTTAAGGACACTAATATAACTTTCGACGAATTTAAGGCCATCTCTAGTGACTCAAGAGTCCAAGTCTAGCTTCCCCTCATATTCCAAGTCCAACTTCGCCTTTCTTTTTCATAGTCATCTCTAATGATTCAATCTTCTCATTCCATTTAATTCAAATCTTTATTTTCCCCCACTCTCACTTAATAATTATTCTTTTCCACTCTCACTTAATAATAATAATAATAATAATAAACAACATTTGGCCGTATGTAATCATATTTATTTAGATGTCTCAAGTGTTTCGATAAATTCTAGGGCTATATCGTATTTAATTTAAGAATTCGTATTTAAGATTCCATAAATCGTATTTAATTTCATATTTGTACGTTTTGTTTGCTACATTAAAACTTTTTAATTAAATTATAATATTTTAAACAAATCAAGGTTATAATAATAATAATATTAATTAAATTTAAGTTTCTTATAGTGTTATTAAGTTTCACACAATTAATGTTAAATTTTTTAAATTAAATTAAGTTTCTTGAATAAAAGTTACATTTCTAAAACTAAAATTAACTTTTTTAAATAAAGATTTAAAAAAAAAAAATTCGTTAACTTTAACCAAAATAAAGAACAAAAAAAATAGAGTAATTTGGCATGAACTTGCCTTATCCACTGCCCCAACACTCAAGGATAGATGGCCAAAAAGGCCAACTCCAAGCAAAGTCAAGCTTTGAACTTGGTCATTGGAGATGGCCTAAGACTAATATTGCGGGTAAGAGGATTAAAATTACAGTACCTTAAAATATATAGGATGTAAATTGCTTGTCGGAACTGCATGTGTCTCATTTTCGCATCTCTGCAAAAGTTAAAAGACTAAAATTATTTTTTTTCCCATTTTTTTTTGAATGACCATCTCTGTCTCAAATGTTTCCAAGCATGTCACGCGCAAGAGCAACGATCGATTAAATGATTCATAAAATTGTTTGTTCTCTGCCAATTTTGGTCCAAAATTGTTTCGCCTTTATCCTATCGTTCTAATATGTGCGATTTCGTTTGATTCGAAAATATTTTACTCTTTAGAAAGATTCTTTTCATATGTTATCATACGTTTAGAGAAAATAATTTGATTTGCTCATGTCTTAGCAAAAATAGCTCTTAGTTTAGACTCCATATCTATTGAGCTTCCGGCTTTTATCGTTGATTTTGTACTTGATGACATTGAGTATCAATCAATGTTTTAAAAATCGGAACGGACATCGAACCGGTAGCCTTATTGGTTACTGGTTGGATCGGTTTAATCGTTTTAACTACTGGTTCAACCGGTGTGACGTCATTACGAAATAATAATTTAATTTAAGTTTTAATGTATTTAATCAACCATTTAAAAAATTAATTCTTATCCAATTTTTTCAAGTTATTTTCATAATCTAAATATTATCTCACAAATCACAACTAGTAGACAACAAATCGTCAAAGTAGATAAAAACAAAACAAACATAAGTAATTATGCAATTCATAATCCAACATAACATTTTCTTATCACAACAATAGTCACAAGAAGAAAAAAAACTCCAACATAAATCCCCATATTTCCAATACATAGACCTAAATCAAAATAAACATCAAATATTCAAAATTACAACTATGATAACATAATATCTAAGCAATAATAGAAACTGTGATATACAACATATCATAACAATAATTTTATTACTAATCACCTATAGAAAAAAGAAAATATTTGATGAATTTTGTCACCTAAATTCTTTTATGAAAAAACATGCAAATACTTGAATTTGGGGAAGAAGAAATGTATAAAAAATCCCTAGTTTTATTTTATTTTTTTTGTTATAAGTGAACCACTGGTTCAATCGGTTCATTGGTTCACTGATTTTACAGATTTTTGACTGATTTTTTCTGGTTCGAACTGGGCAGGAAGAAGACTGGTTTTGAAGGATTAACCGGACCGAACTAGTAGCCGATTACCGATCGAACCGGTCGGTTCTGTCCATTTTGAAAACACTGGTATCAATAGAGTTACTTTCGGGTTTTCCTAAAAAAAAGAAAAAAAGACCAAACCACCTTTTTATTTTTTTAAAAAACTAGAATGACCAAACTAATTAATCATCTTTGTTTTCTCTCGAAATGAGACCACCAATCCTTAAAATTCACCTAATTTCTTCAATTTTAATGTAACAATAAGTCTTCAAAGTGTAGTTCTTACCAAAATGGATTTGATCACACCCAACAAATAAAAAAACAAGTAAAATATATTTGTTTTATGATTAGATAACACTTTCTAATCACAAGACATGTGAAATGTACTTGCCATGTGGTTGAATAGGTGTGGCCAAACCTGATTTTGACAAAAAATTCTAGTGTGTAAATTGTTAATGTACATTATATTTACCTCCATTTCTTTGATTCTACTATCTTGGTATGTCTTAAGTGAAATAAGATCCAATTGAAAATCGAGGTCTAAATGCAACATTTTCGTCTATAAAAGTAACTCTAGTTTTTACGAGGGAAAAATACTTTTCATACCAAACTTTTGTCCATTGTACATATTTGATGTAAAACTTTCTCAAAAAACACATTTAATACTAAAATTATGTCATCTTGACACATTTTATTTGACCGTCAATTTTTTAACAGAATTCATCACGTGTGCGGCACTTGTCCATTAAGTGGCACGGTTTTGCACGTGCAGGGGTTTTTATTTCATTTTTTATACAAGACTTTTACCTACTTTACACATTTGGTACCAAACCTTCGAAAAAGAGACATTTAATACCAAAATTGAAGGCCTTTTGACACATTTTCTTTCACAATCAAATTTTTGTATGGGAACGACCACGTGGCCGTTAAGTCACCAAAACTGCACGCTTTTTACATGTAATATGCTCGGATAGGAAGTATTTGAACCTAATATTAATTTTTCATAACTCCTTCGTTACAAGGCCAAATTTCGTGTTCTTTATATAGCTGAAAAGCTCTTGACGAGAGCTCTCTAACGGTAAAAGTTTCAATTAATGAAATATTAGGATTCTTATGAGAAAACGAGCCTCAGGCAGCAAAAATATAAAAATTTTAGGCTCCCCTTGGGAATCTTGCCAGGATACAATCCGGTATAATATTTAAACGAATATAAAAGAAGGATATATAAATAGATCTAGTTTATACCTTGTCCCTTGCACTTCCAAATCAACTCTGTATATCTGGATCTGTGTAGAACTTTGACAACAAAATCACCCCCTTCGTTTCTCTGGAAAGTGGATATGCAACTTTTGTAAAATGCCCCACGTGTTGCGTCTCTATGGTTCAGTAAACCACATTACACGAACACTCATAAATCTGATAGGCTAGAACACAGATAAATTAGACGAGAAACCGAGGACAAGAAGAGCAAGAAGTCGATTGACTTCTTGCACAGGGTGGGCGGCCTTTTCTTAGGAGTGGCTAGGAATTTTCTTGTTTTCACTTTTGAGTAGAAGACAAAAAAGTGTAACTTAGTTTCCAAGACTAATAAGTCTTATTTATAGATACTAGGAATCCTAGATTCCTTAGATATCTCTCAAATCCTGTTCACATTGGAAGACTCAAATTACTTGTCCACAAGGCTAAGTCTTCCATTTTAATTGGGCTAGGCCTTAATTAATTTGCAAGATCAATCTTGTAATTAATTCAAGGCCTAGGCTTCCAATTAATCTCCAAATTAATTGGCCCATTCAATTAATTATCATTTAATTAATTTGGACTCCAAGTCCATTTAATTAAATCCACTCTCATAATTAAATCCAATTTAATTTATCAGATGATCCAATCTAATCACATCATTTCACGCCCACTTAGGTCGACCCAGTCGATCCCACCTTTCTTCATTTCACTTGTTTTCGCTCCATGTGTATTGTGTATGTCCCCGTAGGTTCACCACATAAGTGGTCATGGGTTCTAATTAAACTTTCGTTCAATTAATCAAGTAATCGCTTACTCTTAAAGTCAATTGAACACTCTGTCAATTGACCATTACTCAAATTAGCACCCCTGCAAATTTGAAAATTCTCCCACACTCCGTAGTCGATGTATGGCGACGAGCCCGCGAAGCCCAATCACTAGTGAATTAATTCGGGTGAACCTTTTCTCCTGTATAATTTCCATGTACAACTTAATCCTTCCATGAGTTGGTCTCCCAGTGAAGACTAAGGTTATGGACTTTCATCGGTTTCCTTACTTGTCTAGACTATATGTATTCTGGTCTCGAAACTATTCCCTTTTATTTAATATTTATGAGTTACTTTCATAAAGCCGTTAGATACCTTGGCCAAGGATTTACCGGAATACGTTTCTTACAGAGATTCATAGGAGAAGCTCCCAACCTATCAAGTCGGATCAACGGATCCTGTGTTGATGATATGAACCTGCATACACGTTCCTCTATGCCCAACATGAACCCTATCACCTCAATTAATAAGGATTGTTCCTCGTACACTATTGTAAATAGGAATAACTTCATCCCCAATATGCGACTACCGCTTCCATGGTGAGTTATTTCCTAGTTGGGGTATTCAGTGCGCTTGCCATCCAAGCAAGCCACCCACTCATGTGTATCGACTATCCCAGTCACGCTCATGGACCCCAGCGTCCTTCAGTTCATCGGAATATACATACTTGTCAGGGTCTAACCGAATCCATTTATGTCCCATCTCAAATGGATTCTACGACCCTTGGATTAGTTTTAGATCACGGTCTTGGAGATCAGTCCACGGGCTGTCCCGTAACCCTGTGATCTAAGGACTTCCATCCTTATGTTAGATATTTATTCATAAGATGAAGGTGACCATATAAATAAATGCATTCATTAATCGAACTGAATAGTTCTTTTAATTATTACAAATTAAATGCAGCCAAAATAGTAAGCTTACAGGACACTATTCCATCATGAAATGCAATAGATAATTCTAAAAAAATTAACAAAGTTTTGGTTCTATCTTAATGAAATTGGAAAACAGACTGAAACTTTGTTAATTTTCTGGGAATTATCTTTTGCGTTTCATGAACTGAACTTGTACCGTTAAAATGTTCTCGTCAAGAGCTTTCCAACCATATAAAGAAGACGGATTTTGGCCTTGTAACGAAGGAGTAATGGAAAAATTAAAATTATGTTCAAATACTTCATGCCCGAGCACATTACTTACAAAAAGCGTGCAATTTTGGTGACTTAATGGCCACGTGGCCGTTCCCGTCCAAAAGATTGATGGTCAAAGAAAATGTGTCAAAAAGCCTTCAATTTTGGTATTAAAATGTGTGTTTTTCGAAGGTTTGGTACCAAATGTGTAAAGTAAGTAAAAGTCAGGTATCAAAAATAAAATTTTACCCCCTTCACATGGAAAACCTGTGTCACGCACGTGATAAATTCTGTTAAAAAATTGACGACCAAATAAAATGTGTCAAGAGGGCCTAAATTATGGTATTAAATGTGTTTTTTCAGAAAATTTGGAATCATATGTGTAATTTAGACAAAAGTTTGATATTAAAATTATTTTTTTCTCAATTTTTACACTGAAATGGAGGATATGCGCCGCCCTTAATGTCCACAATAATACCTGCAATGAGTCTACTTCTGAACAATATGCATGATACCATATGGAGTGTGTGCCGTGTCAAATTTGATCTTCACAATTTGGTAGTTTTCGTATCAAGTTCGCACTTTGAGTAATGAAATAAGTTTATATCAAATTTAAAAAAAAAATATGGAATACATCAATGGAGAGAAAAATAGACATTTGGATTGAAGTCAAACTTTTTATTATTTTTGTTGGATGAAGATGAAGACTTTGAAGTAAAGGAAGGTTTTGATGATTTCCAAAGTCATCAGCTAAGTGGAAGCTTAGTACAAACCTTAGAAGATATTTGACTAAGGAAGAAGTTCATCAGACTAGTCAAATATGGTCCAGAAGACTACTGATCTGTTGCTGAAGAAGTAATCAGACTGGTGGACTATCAGCCGACTCAAATCAGATTAGTTCAAGTTTGGGATCAGCCGAGTATACATCAGACGAGTGACTTCGATCAGCAGAGTGGAAGTGGATCAGAAGTTATTACAACGGTAATAAATGCACTTGAAGTAATAAATGCTGAAGAGGAAGGGTATTTATGACAAATGATTGAAGAGAAACCTCGTATCAGCTTGGTGCATTTAATGCGCATTTAATGCGAAGCGACAGAAAGTACAGCAGAGTGTACAGTGTTCAGTCGCAACAGCCGTTCTGCAGAAAAGGACCAGTACTCGAGGATTTGACAACTGGCGATCTCTCAACGGGCAGATTTTCAAATCCTTAGTATAAATAGCTTAGTTCATGAGTTGAAGAAGAAGAACAACATAGAGACAACACACTTTGAGAGCAAAAATCTGAAGCAAAATTCTTCTAAGTCTCAAACTCAAGAACAGAGCACTCATCAGCCGAGTCATTTGTTGACAAAGCTAAATAGAGAGAAAACAGAAAATACTTGTAAAATCTGAGTGATTTTGTTAGGGTTGTGTTGTGAGAAGTAGATATCAATCTTAGTGAGCGATATTACTTCAGAGGATAGGAGTTTCTTTGTGATTCCCTATTGTGAACTTACGGCCATTTCATTTGTTGTTTGGCGTAAGCATTGTATACTGTAATCTGTGTGATTTAGTATAACCCAAGATCTAAGTGACTTGGAAGAGTGGACTAAAGGATTTACATCCATATAACCACTATAAAAATCCTTTGTGTTTTTAACTTGCATTATTTTCTGCATATTTGAAAAAAAAAACAGTTTTAAAACACTTAAAAGGTTAACTGCTGAAAAGTTTTAAAAGGAGTTTGTTAAAAACTGGGGATAAAACTATTTCAAGGTTAAAGAAAACTACTTGTGAAAAACACTTGATAAATCCGCTGCAAGTTAGTTTATTTTAAACTCTGATTTGATAAAATCAGCTGAGTGAAATCAGAAGAGTGGTCAACTCTGCTGTTCAAAGCTTTGTGCTAGATCAGCTTAGTCTGCTTACTGTTCTCGATCAGCTTAGTCTGCTGAACAGAAAAGTTAGAAGTTTTAAAAGGTAGATTTTTGAAGAGGTCTATTCACCCCCCCCCCTCTAGACCTCATCTGACCACTTGAGACCAACAAGTGGTATCAGAGCAGGTGGTTCATCTGAATCATTTGCCTGATCAACGAGCTTGATCCTTAAGTGTTTTTCAAAGGTTTTCAAAGGTTTTCAAAAGAGCATCTTTTTGAAAAACAAAACTTTTTGAAAAATGGATTGCATTAGCCTTGTTCCCCACATAGGCGGTATGAGCTTTGAGGACTGGAAGATACGCATGGAAATTTTCCTTGCTGCTTACAATGACAATATGTACAGATGCATAACCAAAGGTCCGATAAGAGTCACAAAAACCATCAAAGTCAATGATCAAGAAGTGATCGTGGACAAAGATGAAGAAGAGATGTCACCTGATGAAATCAAATTGAAAAATCTTGATAAAGTTGGAATCTTCATCATGACTAAAGCCCTGGACAATGAAAGGTTTGACTATGTCAAACACTGTAAAACATCAAAAGAGATGTGGGACAAAGTCAGGGACATGAGTGAAGGAAATGAAGCCATCAAGGAACACAATCTAAGTGTTGCCATGGAGAAGTTTGAGAACTTCAAAATGAAGCCTGGAGAAACCATTGAACAGATGAGTTCAAGGTTTACCAAAGTGCTGAACAACGTGTTAAAGCTGGGTAAGACATTCACAGACAAAGAGATCACTCTCAAAGTCCTGAAGGCGCTACCACCCAAGTTCAACATGAAGATCACAGCAATGGAAGAATCTAGGGATCTGGGGAAGATCTCTCTGACGGAGCTGTTTTCTGTACTCAAGGCGTACGAGTATAAAATGCCAAGGATGGGAATAGAAGAGACCTCAACTTCTGGCCCCACTGCTGCACTGGTCGCTGCAGAAAGAACAAGAAGATCGTCTGGAAAAAGCAGAGGAGAGGACTCATCTGATGAGGCCCCAGTACTGAGCAAAAAGGAATATACTGCTGACGATGTTGCGTTGTTATTGAACGGATTCAAAAAGTTCTACAAGAGAAAAATGAAGAACAAATATAACAATGCTTCTACTACTAAACCTACCTCTAATTCTCATGATATTAAGGATGATTATAAATCCAAAATGATGTGCTATAATTGCAGGAAATTGGGACACTTCATCAAGGACTGCCCATATCCTAAAGCGGAGAAGTATACAGAGGAGGAAAAGAAACAAAGAAAAGAACGAAGAGAGAAGAGATACCAAAAGAGCAAGGTGCTGTTGGCTGAAGCTGAAAAGATGGCAGCCATCTACTCATCAAACACAGAATCTGGCACTTCAAGTGATGACTCTGTTTTTGACGAAACACCTGCACTGCTGTGTCTCATGGCAAAGGAATCTGATGATTCTGACAATGAGGTAATACTCTCTGAAAGTGAGCTTGAACTGTTTAGCTCATTTGAGCAAATGATGAACAACAAAGTAGATGTTGTAAATGAGCTTGCTAAGCTTAAGGACGAGATGATCATGCTGAAAAAGCAAAATACTAAACTGAAATCGAAGGTAGAAAGACCTGAAGAATCAGCTATGTATAAAAAGCTTTCGCATGAATGTGAATCTCTGAGAGCTGAATGTGAAATGTACAAAGGACAGATCAAAGAACTTGAAGCTAGAATATCTTTGCATAATAAGTCATCTGTTCCTACGTCGTCTGTTGCATCAATTGATAAATCAACTGAACAGAGTACACCTGTAGTGAAAGAAAGTTTAGAACTGAATAGAGCTGAAAAATTTATATCTGCTGATAATAGTAATATTATCTTGTATGTTCAGACCACTAAATCTACTTCACTTGAGGTTGAGAAAAAGGAGATCCAAACTCCTAAGGCTAAGAAGGGTAAAAAGCCTGAAACTGAAAAACAGACTGGTAAAACCAAACAGCAGAGTAGTCCCAAGAAGTCTGCTGATAAGAGTAAAACCAATCAGACTAGTAAAGCTAAGTCGTCTGTTAAAGAGCAAGTAAAGAGCAGACCTAAGAAGCAAAGAAATTATAACAAAAATGCTTACTATGGAAATGAGTCTTATTATGTGCAACCTGCTTATCCACCATATTATGCTGCACCTCATTATCCACCTCACTATGCTGCATATCCTGCTCATCAACCAATGCATGCCTACCCTGCTTATCATGCATCATATCCTGCTTATGAGCCTTATCATCATCATA
Organism: Penstemon davidsonii; assembly: GCA_034814905.1. Lineage (NCBI taxonomy): Eukaryota > Viridiplantae > Streptophyta > Magnoliopsida > Lamiales > Plantaginaceae > Penstemon > Penstemon davidsonii. The sequence continues at coordinate 28,813,556 of JAYDYQ010002534.1, forward strand.
ATGATCATCAATATAATATGCCTGCTGTTTATGATAAAAATGAAGTTGCTCATGCTCCTGCTAAAATTGCAAAGCCTAAGAAGCCTAAGACTTCAACATCTTGGGTTGTCAAAGGTGATACTAATCCACCAGGACCCTCTCAATAAAGGGTACCTAAAACAATTTTATTTTGTTTTGTAGGTTAGGATTAGGAGTAGGAGTAAAGTAGTGAAGAAATGGTACTTGGACAGTGGATGTTCAAGGCACATGTGTGGAGACATACATGAACTGGCAGATGCTGTTGCTGTGAATGGTCCAAGAGTTACTTTTGGAGACAGCAAAGAAGGCAAGGTTGTAGCTGTTGGAAAGCTTATCAAAGGAAACATAGAGATATCTGACGTCTCTTATGTTAATGGCCTGAAATACAATCTGCTGAGCATAAGTCAATTTTGTGACAAGGGATTTTCCGTGGTGTTTTCATCAGATAAGTGCTATGTTGAACAAGTAGGAACAAAGAAGGTCATTCTATCTGGAAGAAGACAGGGAAATATCTATGTAGTCGACTGGAATTCTGTGGACAAGAATTCAAATGTTTGCTTAGTGGCTTCTACACCAAGTGAAATCAGTTGGCTTTGGCACAAAAGAATGAATCATTTGAATTTCAAGACCATAAACAGATTGATAAAGAATGATCTGGTAGAAGGAATTCCAAAGACAGTCATGAGCAAAGACAAGCTTTGTGACGCATGTCAGAAGGGTAAACAAGTGAAATCATCTTTCAAAAGCAAGAAGCACCAATCTTCAACCAGAATTTTGGAGCTGCTGCATATGGATTTGTTTGGCCCCATAGATCCAATCAGCAATGGTGGAAAGAAGTACTGCCTAGCTGTTGTGGATGATTTTTCAAGATTTACTTGGGTGATTTTCATGAAGAAGAAAAGTGAAACCAAGGAACATCTTACTAATCTGATGGAACTGATCCAGAATGAGAAGAGTCAAAGAATATTGAAGATCAGATCAGATAGAGGGACTGAGTTTACAAACTCTACTGTTGAAGAGTACTGTAATTCCAGAGGAATCAGTCATGAGTACTCTGCTGCCAGAACCCCTCAACAAAATGGAGTTGCTGAAAGGAGAAACAGAACTCTAAAAGAAGCTACCAGGACAATGATAGCTGAAGCAAAGCTGCCCCAAAGATTCTGGGCAGAAGCTACAAATACAGCATGTTATACACAGAACAGGTGTATGATCAACAAAAGTCAAAACAAGACACCTTATGAGCTATGGAACAACAGAAAGCCTAATTTACATTATCTTAGGATTTTTGGTTGTAAATGTTATGTTTTGAACAATGGGAAAAATCACCTTACTGCATTTGCAGAAAAGGCTGATGAAGCTGTTTTTGTAGGTTACTCTACTGTTAGTAAAGCTTATAGAGTGTTTAACAAAAGAACTTTACTTGTAGAAGAATCTATTCATGTAGTATTTGATGAACCAAGTCAATCTTCTGAAAAGAATCAAAGTGCAAATCAAGAACTGTCTGCTGAATTTCAGAAATTGAATGTGGAAAGAAAAGAAGAATATGTACCCATCATACTACCCAATTTATCTCAAGCTGTTAACTCAAGTGTTGTTCAAAATCAGTCTGCTGATTGTCTAACAGAGGAGTTGCAAACAGCTAACAGACCAGAGACTGTTCAACAGACTACAACTGTTCAACAGACTACTACTGAGACTCCAACAGTGGTGTTGCAAGATCAATCCAGAGGACAACATTCAGATTTGCAACCTGATCTCAGATGGCTCAAAGATCACCCACCTGAGTTAGTGATTGGTGATCCTTTGGACAGAGTGAGAACTCGAAGGTCAACTGCAAATGAAACAATGTTTGTAAGTTTTCTTTCACAAATTGAGCCCAAAGTAATTGATGAAGCTCTTAGTGATTCTCACTGGATTGAAGCAATGCAACAAGAGTTGAATCAATTTGAAAGGAATGAAGTCTGGTACTTAGTTCCCAGACCTACTCATCAAAGAGTAATTGGCACTAAGTGGGTTTTCAGAAATAAGATGAATGAAGATGGTATTGTTACCAGAAATAAAGCAAGACTAGTGGCCAAAGGTTACTGCCAAGAAGAAGGCATTGATTTTGATGAGACATTCGCACCAGTTGCAAGGCTTGAAGCAATCAGACTGTTTCTAGCTTATGCTGCTCACAAGAACTTCACAGTATATCAGATGGATGTGAAGTCTGCTTTTCTCAATGGAGAATTGCAAGAAGAAGTGTACGTTGAACAACCCCCCGGTTTTGAAGTTTATAAACAGGGAGACAAGGTATATCGTCTGAAGAAAGCTCTTTATGGACTAAAACAGGCTCCAAGAGCATGGTATGATACTCTATCTGATTTTCTTTTAGTAAAAGGATTTCGTAAAGGTAAAGTAGACAAGACCTTGTTCACTATTGAATGGGAAGAACATATATTGCTAGTTCAAATATATGTGGACGATATTATTTTTGGTTCAACCAACAAACAGATGTGTGAAAAATTCTCTAAGCTGATGCAGAACAAGTTTGAAATGAGCATGATGGGAGAATTAAATTACTTTCTTGGATTACAAGTCAAACAGCTACCTGATGGCATCTTCATAAGTCAAGCAAAGTACACAAAAGATCTGTTCAAGAAATTTGGTATGGAAACTAGTTCATCTGTTAATGTTCCTATGTCCACTGGATTTCGTCTGGACAAGGATGAAGATGGCAAATCAGTTGACATCACCAAATACAGAGGCATAATTGGGTCACTGTTATACTTAACAGCTAGCAGACCTGATATTATGTATTCTGTTGGGGTTTGTGCGAGATTTCAATCAAATCCTAAGGAATCTCATCTCTTAGCTGCTCAAAGGATATTAAAGTATCTAAAGGGCACTCAAGAATTGGGATTGTGGTACCCAAGGGAATCAGGATTTGAACTTGTTGGATATTCAGATTCTGACCTCGCTGGCTGCAAGATTGATAGGAATAGTACAACAGGTACGTGTCAATTTTTAGGCAGTCGTCTGATCTCATGGATGAGTAAGAAACAGACTTCAGTATCCATATCTACTGCTGAAGCTGAATATATTGCTGCTGGAGCATGTTGTGCACAAATACTCTGGTTGAAGCATCAACTAGAAGATTATAATCTGAAGATCAGTGGAATCCCTATCTACTGTGATAATACAAGTGCAATCTCACTTACTCAGAATACTACAAGTCATTCCAGGACTAAGCATATTGAGATCAAACATCATTTCATCAGAGACCATGTTGAAAAAGGAAATGTTATTATTGAATATGTTCAAACAGATAATCAGATCGCTGACATTTTCACCAAACCATTGAGTGATGCAAGATTTTCTACTCTAAGAGTGGAACTAGGCTTGTTAAAATTGGATTCATAAGCTGAGGGGGAACCTATCAGAAGACTGGTTTCAAACAGCTCACTAATCTGACTACAACAAGTGTGTTATACTTCAAGAAGACTGACTCTCAACAGACTAGTTGACTGATGAATTCTTGAATTCAGGGGGAACGTGTAAGACTAGCGGTACCCTTGTTTTAAAGATGAAATCTTCAATGACAGTTAGTTGAAGTTGCTTTAAGCAGAAGATTTGCTCTTAACTCTTGAAGATTTGAAGATTAATTATCTTGCTGGATTGACAAACAGCAAAGGAAGATCACTAGATATTGGCTTTCACTAGTGATATATTGTATCAGACAAGTCATAAATCAGATAAGTACTTTACTCATCTGTTTCTATTTATGTCAGCTTATATTTAAAGTGTTGCATTAAAAACGTTTCATAAAAAGCACGCTTTCATAAGTAACAGACAAGTGGCGTTTCGTTTTCCCGCCCGTCTGACATATTTAATGCTATTTTGAAATCCGCGTATCACGGTCGCACGATCTGCTTTTACAATGACTAATCTAACGGTTACCACTTTTCACGGAAACCGACAAGAATTAACATCTATAAATCCAGATCTGATCAGCTGACTGAGCTTTTACGCACCCTAAAAATTTCAAAAGCATTCAGAGCATTTTTGCATCCATTCAACTGCAAATCTACTCTCGTTTTTCTTCAATCTCTTTCAGGAAAATGGGTTCCAAGGTATCTGCAAAAGAAGCTGCTGCTGAAGGTATGTTCTTGAACTACCTGACCTACCATAACGACTGGCACACCATTAATGAAGGAAATTCTGGAGAAATTTAAGGCAGCCTCACTGGTAAACTTCATGGAGGCACATGAAGATATGATCTTCAAAGAGCAAGTGATGGAATTTTATGGTTCCAAGAAGGATGTTAATTTTGAGAAATTGGAGATCACTGCCAAGATTGGGGACAAAGCTATCTGCGTAACCCCAAAACTGCTAAGTGAGAGATATGGACTCTCTCTTGAAGGCTCTACTGATATTGCAACTCTCTCTACTCCATTTGAAGCAGATTTCTGGAATCTGGCTTCAAAGAAGGATGAAATGCTAACTGGAAGCATAAAGAAAAATCAATTGAAAGACGAGTTTCAACGAATGGCAGACTTGGTTGCCAAAGTTTTGGAGAATTGCACATTCTCACTAGACAGCGTACCAATGAAGCGTCTGCACACAATGATTGCCATTTTCTATGGCTTGAAGGTGAACTGGGCAAACTACATTTGGTACATACTGGCTGATCACAAAGTGCGTGGTCACACTATGCACCGAATATTCCTGAGTCATCTGCTAGTAAATTTGGGATGTGTGGTTACAAATGGCAAGGATGTTCACAAGGCTAAAGAATTGAAGATTTATGACCCGGTGAAATCTGGGAGATCAAAGGAGCCTGCGGTTGTGACAGAGTTGAAGCAAAAGAAAAGAAAGGCTTCTGAGCCAGAAAAGCCTGCTGATAAAGGCAAGAAAAGCAAGTCGACTGTTCAAACAACAAAGCCTGCTGTTGAAGCCAGAACAGTTGTCTCTAAAAGAAAGGATGCTGCTGACTTGATTGTTGATGAGACAGTCAAGGAAATCAACCAGATGTCTGCTGGGACATCCTCTGACAAGACAATTTCAGCTGAGTTACCAGTTGAAAATGTGGCTAAAAGAACAAGAAGTGCTATGAAGGACACTGCCACTTCTACCGTTGCAAATCCACCTTTCACAAAAAGGACTGCCAGAAAGAAGCTGACACTTCTTGATGAAGATACTGAACTTTCTGAGTTAGCCAAAAGAAGTCCTCAATCTGCTGAGAGGCCTGTTGAATCAGTGAAGGGATCTACTGAAAAGAAGTCAGCTGACCAAGTGAAACAGATTCCTACACCAACAGCTGAGGTTGCTAAACCTCAAGAGGATCCTGAAGTGCAGATCATCGAACCAATTGCTGCTGCACCGGTAGCAGTTGCTTTACCAGAAACAACAGCTGCGGCACCAGTTGTTGAGTCAAGAAATGCCAAAAAGAAGAGAACTGGCAAAGCAAAAGTATCAGCTTATCACAAGAAGAAGCGTGAGGAGGCTGAACAACGAAAACGTGACGATGCTGAGCTAAAGAAAGCTCTTGAAGCAAGTAAAAAGGAAGCTGATGTCAAGAAAATGACAGAAGCTGAGTTAGCTGCCAAGGAAGAAGCAGACTTGGCAAAGGCACTGGAAGAGAGCAAGAAGGATGCTTATGGACCAAGGAGGTCTGGAGGCATCGTGATTGGAGAAAAGCCTAAGGAAGGAGACTTTGTGCTACCAAAGGCTGAACCAATTAAAAAGAAAAAGAAGGAGGTCAGACGAGCAATTGAGATTGTTCAAAATGACTCCGTTGCCTTCAAAAGATTTGAAGCTGAGCTGGAAAGGCTGAACCAGCTGTTTCAATCAAGGACTACTTTTCTCCCAGAGAAGATCAGATACAATCAATGGAGAGAGTATAGATTGAACAAGTCTGAGGAAGAAATCCAAGCCTGGAAGGAGTTCGCTACAGAAGGACGTTGGGTTCTAAACTGGTTGCAAACATCCTCTGTTGTCAAGGCTTTGGACTCAGATTTTGTAAGGGATAGACTGCATAACTATGCAAGAGTTATTGTCAGTCAGGAGGCGAATGCTATCAAAAACTCAATTTCAAAGAAGCCAAGTCCTACTGATGATAGAATTGATAGAGCAGTCAAGATTGCTGTTTACACTACTCTGGAGAAATGGGTTGAAAGATCAAGGTTTGAACCAGGAACATCAAGTTCAACGCCCAGTCTGCCAAGTTTACAGCAAATCTGTTATGGCTCTGATATCAGTACTTATCAAGAGAAGCTGAAGATTAAACAGACTACATCACCTTTTATACCAGCTGACTTGATTCGTCAGAAGACAGTTGTGTCTACTGATGGTACTGAGATCATTCACATAGCTGATGAGCCAGCTAGTGAAGAACAAAAGAAAGACCAGAAGGCTGAAGAAATCAACTTGGATACATCAAAGAAGCTGCCTATTATGGTCAAGGACTTAGTTCCCTTAGCTTTGGAATGGAAAACTGAAGACAGTCCTGTTCTTCATGAAGCAACCGTTCAACAGGAGGAAGAACCTGCTGAACTTCCACAAGAAGAGGATCCTGCTGAATCATCACATTCTGCTCCTACTGCTGATTTGCATTCCTCACTGATGGAGTCCATCCAGATGCTGATTGAGACTACTCTGAAGGAGATGGAGACAAGAAATCAGCTGATGATTAAGCAAATGCAGGAAGAGACTGCAAAAATGGTCAAGGATGCCATTGAAGATTTTCCTCTACCACCAGATAACTCCTTAATGTTAACTCAGAGCATATTGAATATGAGCAGAAGTATTGAAGATGTGAAGGCTGATGTAGGTCATCTCCACACTGCTCTTCAAAGGAATGAAGCTGACATTGCAAGAGTTGTTAGGGTCATGACACGAGTTAGTGAAGCAGAAACTGAGAAGAACATTGCTTTAATGCAAGAGGTTACCAACATCACTGACAAAGCACAAACTGAACTGTCAACACTTCAGTTAAATGTTGACTGTCTGAATGACCATTCTGGTGAATTAAAAGCTAATCAACTTCGCATGGAAACTACTCTAAATCATCACTGTGCTGAGCAAAGAGTCATGGATACAAACATCAAGAAGCTTTGTGCTGCTGTCAACATAACTCCTGATCAACTCAACCCTGCTGATGCTGACAAAAAGGGGGAAGAGGAATCAGCTAAGTTAGTTGTTGATGCTGCTGCAACTATTCAAGTACGAGACCAACGGGCTGCTGCTGGAAAGCCAAAAGAAGATGAAGTACTTGAAAAGGAAGCTGAAGATGGAGCTGATGATAAAGTAGAGCCCAAGGAAGTAGCTAAAACTGACAAGGAGTTAGCTGCCTCTAAGTACTCTGCTGAAGAACAGCTTAATCCAGACGTTAAGTATAAGAGGATTGAAGACATCAGAAAAAGATTTGAAGCTGAAGAAAGAAGAGAAAAATTAAAAGGTCTTGCTGATGCTTTCACATCTGGTGAAGATGAAGACAGTAGTGATGAAGTTGAAGAAGAAGTTGATGAGGAAGAAAAAGATGAAGAAGCTGAGGACTAGACTAGATTACTAGACTAGGTCATATGTTGGAATTTTTGTAACCAGCTTTCTTCACTTGTAATTTTTTTTAGTCTATCTTGCTTGTAACTTGCACTGTAACTTTCAAATCAATCTATAAAAAGTTCAAGCTTCCAACACATTATTTCTATCTCAGAAATTTTTGAGGACTCAACTTTAGTTTAGGTACAGGTACTTAGCTGAAGTTTTGTCATCCACCCCCCCCCCCCCCCACCCCCCCCCCCCCCCACCCCCCCCCCCCCCCACCCCCCCCCCCCCCCACCCCCCCCCCCCCCCACCCCCCCCCCCCCCCACCCCCCCCCCCCCCCACCCCCCCCCCCCCCCACCCCCCCCCCCCCCCACCCCCCCCCCCCCCCACCCCCCCCCCCCCCCACCCCCCCCCCCCCCCACCCCCCCCCCCCCCCACCCCCCCCCCCCCCCACCCCCCCCCCCCCCCACCCCCCCCCCCCCCCACCCCCCCCCCCCCCCACCCCCCCCCCCCCCCACCCCCCCCCCCCCCCACCCCCCCCCCCCCCCACCCCCCCCCCCCCCCACCCCCCCCCCCCCCCACCCCCCCCCCCCCCCACCCCCCCCCCCCCCCACCCCCCCCCCCCCCCACCCCCCCCCCCCCCCACCCCCCCCCCCCCCCACCCCCCCCCCCCCCCACCCCCCCCCCCCCCCACCCCCCCCCCCCCCCACCCCCCCCCCCCCCCACATCAGTCACCAATATGTCAAATTTGGACACATTCGACTTGTCTTTGAATAGTTTTCATGGGGCGGTTCCTTCAGAGATGGGACGTTTATCCAACTTAACATGGTTAAACCTTGCGGGAAATAAGTTAGATGGGGACATACCACAATCCATTTTCAATCTCTCGAAACTAGAATTGCTTGATCTTATAGATAATGAACTATCTGGCAATATTCCATTCTCCATTGGCAAAGGGCTTCCACGTCTTTCATGCCTCAATCTTGGGGTCAATCGGTTTAGTGGGAGGATTCCTGAATCTATCTCAAATCTCTCAAAACTCAATCGCCTTGATATTGGACACAACTTGTTAAGCGGACACATACCAATTACTCTTGGGAACTTACAAGAACTCCAATATCTAAGATTGGGAGAAAATCAATTCACAAATGATCTATCAACACCTGAACAAGATTTTCTTACTCCCCTGACAAAGTGTAATATGAGCAGCTGCAACTTGTTGTGGTTAGGACTTGGAGGTAATTTCTTGAATGGAGTAATTCCAGAGAGTTTGGGGAATTTAACGAGCTTGCAAAGATTAGAAATCAATAACAATAAGCTCCAGGGCTCCATTCCCCTTAACTTTTGTGATCTGAAAAATTTGTATTATCTAAGTCTATTCGGAAATAAGTTGTATGGGCAGCTACCAAGCTGTTTAGGAGACCTTATTTCATTGCGAGAAATATATTTGGAGGACAACGCTTTCAATTCCATTCCAACAAACTTCTGGTCCAATGAACTCATTCAGAAGATAGATTTGGATAACAACTTATTTGACGGTCCCATGCCTCCAGAAATTGGTAATATGAAGAGTGCGATGGAAATAAGTTTATCTAAGAACCAATTTTCTGGCGGCATTCCAAGTTCTATCGAGCATCTTCAGTTTCTAACTTATCTTGATTTATCAAATAACAAGTTAGATGGACAAATAACTCAATCTTTTGATTCCTTGAAGGAATTGGAACATTTAGACATATCTCACAACAATATCTCTGGTTCAATTCCCCCATCATTTGAGAACCTTGCAAATCTTAGGTACTTCAATGTTTCGTTCAATAAGCTTAGTGGGGAAATTCCAGATGGAGGTCCATTCAAAAACTTCACAGCAGATTTCTTCATACATAACAAAGGCTTGTGTGGAGCTTCTCGATTCAAAGTTGAGGTTTGTAAAAAGAATGAGCACAAGCCATTAGTAAACTACAGAGTTTTAAGATATACACTTCCATCAATAGCCATAGTAATTGTTGCAATCACTATTGTTATCATATTTACGAGGCATCGAAGGGCAGCATCATCATTTTCACCATTGTTGAATACACCTCTTCGCTTAGCACATGAAAGGATCTCATATTCAGAAATCGTTCGTGCCACAAGCAACTTTGATGAGGAAAATTTGATAGGGAGAGGTGGCCTTGCCTTGGTTTATAAGGGGGTGTTTTCTAATGAGATGATTGCTGCTGTTAAGGTTTTCAATTTAGACGTGCAAAGTGCATTTAAGAGTTTTGACACCGAGTGCCAGATAATGCGCAATATTCGTCACAAAAATCTCGTGAAGGTTATCACTAGTTGCTCTAACTTCGACTTTAAGGCTTTGGTGATGGAATATATGCCTAATGGAAATCTTGAAAAGTGGCTCCACTCTCCCAATTCCCGTTCAAATATTGGTCAAAGATTAGGAATAATGATAGATGTAGCATCTGCACTAGAGTACCTACATCAAGGTTGTTCATCTCCTATTGTCCATTGTGACATAAAACCCAACAATATCCTCTTAGACGAAGATATGATTGCACGTGTAAGCGACTTTGGCATTTCCAAGCTATTGATGGAAGACCAGGAGACGCCTCAAACCAGGACATTGGGTACCATCGGGTACATGGCACCAGGTAAGTTATTCACTCTAGTTATATCAATACACAAGTACAGTTTATGTTCTTTGAATATAGTTTTAGTGAATACAATGTAAGGGTCTCAATTTTGCTCAATTAACTTTCCAATTTTGTAGAGTACGGATCAGCAGGATTAGTCACGACAATGGTGGATACTTATAGCTTTGGGATTTTGTTGATGGAAATGTTTACAAGGAAAAGCCCGACAAATGAGATGTTTTCTGGAGAGTTAACTATGAGAAGATGGATATCTGAATCATTTCCCAATTATATAGTGCAGGTAATTGATGCTGAGCTATTGAAAGAAGACGAAAGAACCATCAGTCTTACAAATCGGAAGAGTTTGACGTCTATTATGGGACTAGCTCTAGAATGCACTGCAGATGTACCTGAGGAGAGACTTGATATGAAAGTTGTTCTAATTAGACTGAAAGTTATCAAAACTGAACTCACAAAGGGACGAGGTCATAACTAATGGCAACTAAAAAAATGATAAGTGTCTTTTTGTTGTAAACACGATTTTTCTATTCTACTCATATCATGTAGTATAGTTTTAAGTTGCATTGACCATCTTTGGTTCCTATATGCCACACTTAATAATGTTTTCTTAATTCTTAAAATCAACTCATGATTTGACATTATAATATTGATACCAAAAGTTCATTGGAAACTCAAATTGGTCGCATTCAACTAGGCTCATAATTAACATGAGGTTTTTTTGCATGTTAACTCCATGTGATATGTATAATGGGCAATATACCTTCCTGTGAAATAAAAATAGACAATTTAACTCCCTATGAAATTAAATAATGAGCAATTTACCTCCTTGTGATATAAAAATAGGCAATTTACCTCCCTATGAAATAAAATAATGAGCAATTAACCTCCCCGTGATATGAATAATGAGCAATTTAGAGGGAGACAATGCGCTCCTTTTATAAAAACGCGGGGAGGTATTTTGTCCTTTTTCATATCACAGGAGTTAAATTGCCTATTTAGGATATCACAGGGAGATATTTTCCCTTTTATTTATCACAGGGAGTTAAACTGCCGATTTAAAATAACACAAGGAATTAATTTGCTATTCACTCTTAACATGATGTTATACTACTAATTTGTCTCTCCGCTGAAAGTGATATGAACAAATCAGAGGACCTATTAAAAATTTGGATCTGCTTTATTCGCACATGTGAATAGATTATTGTATATTAAAGCAAGCAATTAAACAAGTAACAACTCGATAATAATAAATTTTTAGAACTATATCTATATGCAAGATTTTCGAAGTATTTCGTAACACTTAGCAATAATTATTGAAAGATTTGCTCCACACAATTCAAGTTTTTTTTCGATTTATGAAATATGAGGGAGCTACAGATAATCAAAAGCACTGGTAAATTATTGAGTGAATTTTTAAAATGGCCTTTTTGAAAAGTTTAATTTGAAAAACTGAAATTCACCAAAATCTGGTCTGACACCTTATTTTTTCAATTTGCATTTTAGTACCCTTTAATTCTAATCATGGTTCGTTACTTGGCTCTGATACCAAAAATTGGTCAGAGGCAGCGGATATTTGTTCTTGGGGATGATTACATATTATACATGAATTTCTCGCTTCTTTTATTCTTTTTTCTATAATTTCTTTATTCATTTTATACATTTTAGTACTAATAGATGTTGTTCTTAAATATTCTAATCTTTCTTTGTAATGTTTAATTAAATTTGATATTTCTTTGCACTTATTTTCAAGATTATTATTCATAATTTTTCTTTTAAAAATTTGCTTAAATTTGATACTTCTTTTTCCAATCTTGTATATTCACTTTCTTCTTTCATAGACTTTCTAGGTTTTTCTAGTAGTAATTATTTTACATAAGGTTGTCTGAATGAGACTGATTTTCTAATTTGATTACTAGTTTCTCCTAATATTATTTCTCTCATAGGTAATTTATTTATTTAGTTATTCCTTCAAACAATTTGTCTAAATAAATTGATTCCTGATCAAAAAAATTTGTACTATGATGATTGTTTGTTAATGAATATTCAACCATATATGTTAAACTAAACGGTTGATCTCCTTCTTCCATTAATTCTTTTCGAACAAATTTATATCCTAAACAAATACTATTATCTAAATTCTTTGTTGATAATGGAATTGCATATTTAATTCCTAAATTAAATTTTAAAGTTTTATAAGTTAAATTTTCCATTGTTATTCCTAGGACTGAATCTTTAGTTTCTTTGATTTATCGGTCATAATTTATTAAAGCTATTGGTGAATCAATTCCTTGTTTAAAAGTAGATTTAATTAATACTTGTATTGTAGCAATTTGTATGTATCCAATTTTGTCTCTATCTTATTTATTAAGAATTTTTTGTATTCTAGATGATATTAGTTCACTGTCTATTAAGAGAATTACAATAGTTCCTCTAGTGCTCTTTATATCTATAGGTATTTCTTGGGTAAATAATCTGTGATAAGTAACATTCTTTCTTTTTAATCTTTCAAGTATTGATTTATTAAAATGTTGTCCTTCTTTTAAATCTAATTTTGCTTTTTTAGTTTTTTTTTTTTTTTTATGTTTAATATATAATTGATTGGGCTGAATACGTTCAAAATGTTTCTTCTTGTTCTAATATCTGTATATGTTCGTCCATTTTGCGGCCAATAGAGCTAGAGATGAGTTTTTTGAGCCGCTTATGTTTACATGGCCCGGGAGTTTTTTCCCCGTGGATCAATTATGAGTTTTTCTTCAGGGACGTCATGGGAATGGAAGTGAGATTACCTCTCAAAAAAATAAAAATATGAGAGAAGAGATTATGTACTTTAGTATTAATGTAAAGAGGATCCATGTGATATGTATGACCTTTGATGATCTTTCTCTAATGAATAAGTAGTGTGTGTAAAATTGGGTAATTAATGGCTCATAGTTTGTAATGTGATGTGATTTAATAGAGAAGAAGATAGGCTATTTATGGATTAATTTTTGCCTGAGAGTAGATCTTCTGTACCATATAAGTATACCATATTGAGTGAATATCAAATTAACTCCCTGTATTATTCTAAATAGGTAATTAATTCCTTGTGATAAAAGAAAGGGCAAAATACCTCCCTGTGAATTAAATAGACAATTTAACTCCATGTGATAAGAAAAATGGCAAAATACCTCCCTGTGTTTTTTTAAAAGAAGCACATTACCTCCCTCTAAATTGCTTATTAATTTATATCACAGGGAGTTAAATTGTTCATTATTTCATTTCACAGGGAGGTAAATTGCCTATTTTTATATCACAAGGAGGTAAATTGCTCATTATTTCCTTTCACAGTGAGTTAAATTGCCTATTTTTATTTCACAGGGAGGTAAATTGCTCATCAGACATATCACAGGGAGTTAACTTGCAAAAAACCCGTACCATATTTGTGTACTACCAATATAAAATTGACACATATCAAAACTAAATAACATACATTACACAGGATTATATTCTCCACCCTTTCTTTTTCTCCATATCTCCATTGTTAGTTTTAAGATCTCTATTTGCAAATAATAATACGAGCAAATTCTTATCTAATATCGAAAGGAAAACCAATAGATATTAGCGAACTAATAACTCAGAAATCTGAATTGATTTTTGGTGAGATGAAATTCGGCGAATTAATATAGTTTAGGACGAAAAATCAAAATTTATAATTAGTTTGGGACGAATTCTGCAATCTTATATAATTGTTTATGATAAATTTTGCCACGTCATTTCATGTAAGCATCCATGTGGCAAGTGGGACGATATTCCAAAAAAATATAAAATTACGGGACTAATTTGGCTAAGTAATATAGCTTGGGACGAAAATCTAAAATCACTAATTAATATGGGACCTTTTTTGCAATTTTGCATTTTTGAAACTATAACAAAGCTATATGATCTCTGCAAAATTGATAGAAAAAAATTAATTTTGCATTGAACTCCTAGAACGATAAATAAAAGTAAACAAATTAATTGCAAATTTTGGTTTTCATTTCAAGCTATATGATCACCTCGTCTAATTTTACCTCGTAATTTAAAATTTTACCCGAATTTTGTCCCAACGCTACATTTTTTACGGAAAGTACCGTTAAATATCATGTTGGAGTTGGACAAATAGGCAAAATTAAGAAATTCGTCAAAAACTAATAGTCGATTTCGGTTTCCGTTCCAAATTAATTATGGATTTTGCTTTTTGTCCCAAGCACAACTCGTCAAATTTGTCTCCTAATTTAATATTTTGTCTGAATCTCATTTCGTAATTTTTCTATGTTTTCTTTATAGCACTAAAATTCATAGTCATATCTTTGATTTCAAGATACGGGATAGAAACGCTATCGAGCTATAGTTGTGGCACAAAAAATACAATAATCCCTATGTAAATCTATATGATAATATTTTTTGACTAGTTTATTTTTTCACCTTTTATTGGATAAAAATACAATATTACTTTGTTATCGTCTAATTTTCATTTTATCACAACATAGAAAATTTATCGAGTTTGTTATTAGAAAAAATCTCGCCCCTCCAACCAAAACTCTCTAGTTCATCCCCTGTCAACAATGGCATTATCAATCTTAATAAATAACATTTAATTACATTTTATACTTAAGTAGATTAAAAAAAATAAAAATCACCCCAACAAGAAGTAGACAAAAAAAAAAAAGGAAAAATAAAGGTTAAGCGCTCTAATTCATTAAATTAAACGAACTTCTTCCTGAAATTGGAATTTGTTTCTTTAGACTTCGTTGATTAATAAGATTTTTTTTTTCTTATACACTGGTACACATTAATATGGCTATAGAATAATATGGGCATTATTGCATTTTTTGTGCCATAACTATAGCTCGCTGGTCTTTCTACCCTATATATTTTTTTTAGTCTAGCACATTTGGTTCCACAACTTCAACATCAATGACATTTTTGGTGCTAATTGAGGTCCATTCCAAAATTTGTCCAAAATCCCCCAAGTGTGTGCCACTTGACATGAAAATTGACCCGTACGTGGGGGATTTCGGGACAATTTTGGGATTGAGCCTCAATTGAACTGATATTGAAGCTGTGATACCCAATATGTCAGCCCAAAAAGATATGGGGTAGAACGCCAGTGAACTATAGCTGTGGCACCAAAAATAGGGATACACATGTCATTCCAAGGTTTTGAAGGACATATTAGTTGACAATCTGATTCATTGGAATCAAATAATATTATTTTGGTAGATTTTTTGAATTTTGAGAAAGGAAATTTATTCCTTCAAATTAGGAATCTTACCATTAAAACATGGAAATGTTAAATCTAACTTTTCTATTATATTATGATTCCCTTCATGGGGATTTAGTACTAAAAATAAAAGAGACATTATTATCCATATATTCTTTTTTATGATAGTTTTATTTTCTCCCTACGTAATGCATATTTTCTCTCCCTTAGCCATTGTTTTCTTGTTTCTTGCGTTCTTTTTCTTCTCCAACTGCTTAAATCATATATATTCAATTCTCACGTTCATTTATCTGCTAGTTGAATCTATTTAAATGTGAATTGATTTGAAAAAATGCATATAGTTTATATGCCATATTTATGGGCCTAATCCAAAGCTTTTGTTTCATACACATTCATTTTCAAATTGTAAGTTTAATTTTGTTTTTGCTTTTGAAAGTGTTATCTTATTTATATTGAGCACACACCATTTCTTGTGATAGTTACATTCTTGGATTATTATTAAATAGGCCTGTCAATCGGACCCTGTGAGCCGAGCCTTTAATTGCTCAAACTCAAATACCGTCGGGCTTCATGTCTATAGGCTAGAACTCAAATGTCATCGGGCTTCATATCTATGGGCTCAAACTCGGCTCATGTAATTTTTCGGGGGTTCAGATTTATATCGGGCTCATATCGGATTTGCTCACTCTAGCAAATTTTACTTAACAAATAAAAAAACTACGCTTTCTTTAAATGCAATATATAGACAATTTTATTTATTGCACAAGAATATACAAATTTTTTACTCGTAATCAATAACATAAAACATTAAATAAATTTGTAAAGTGCCAAGACTCCCATTTTTTTAGCATTTATTTGAATTTTTCAGTTTTTTCTTTTTGTTGATTATGTTTCCTTTGACCTGTAAAAACTTTATTTATAATTTATATATGTAGTGGATTATTTGTAGTAATTATTATATTTATAACAATAGCATCAATTGCAAAAAAAACAATACAGGAAAATCCAACCAAGTTGAGAAGACTTAAAATGGTGCAAGCTATTGAAAGTCAATAGCAAACTTCCAGCTAGAATTGCATGTCAAGTCCATCGTGGGTGGTCCTGTCTAGGCGGAAAATTAAATAAAACTATTTGATATTCGGTTTGAACTTGTCCAATAAAAATTGTTTGAGCTCGGTTCATTTTATAAATCAAAGAAACTTAAATAAAATTTCTGGTTTAATAATTTTTGAAGCTTTGTTCGAGCTCAACTCGATAAACTAAAATTTGAAAAACCATATGTAAAAATATAAACAACACAACTTGAACACGTTTTGGTAAGAAATTAAAACCAAACTCAAACACAATTTCAGACTCAATACTAAATTCAAATCAAACTAGAACAATGTGACATTTGATATAACACTTCTCGTTTATGCTCCTAGATCTACCTATTTCAAAATTCTCTCTTACTATCTTATTCAATCACAAAGTAAACTAAATAAGTTTACGGTATTTGTCAAATGAATATATAGTATTCACAAGAAAATGAACTTAAAAAAAAAAATCTCTTGGCATTTCGTTTGGGAACTGTGCTTTTGACATCAAGGTTTAGATTTTTTATTTGAAATACTGGAAGTTATTCTTTTTTTTTTTTTTTTTTTTTTTATGAATTCAATGTGTCTGAATTAATTAAAATTAATTATGATGTTACATATTAATAGGCATAATGAGGTTTTAATATTTATTTTTTTGTTGTTGAAGCAAACAAATTTGAGATATAAAAAAAGGACTACAATACGTTTTTTATCCTAATATATCAATATTTCATTAAATAGTTTTAGCAAGTCCGCATTACAGCTTATGAGGGTTGCAGACTGCAGTCCTATTGTGCCTATTTGGTTAGATTTTGGTTTAAAAAAAATTGATATAGGTGGTTTGAAACTTTTAAAACCTCATTTAGATTGAGTTTGATTGAATTTTAATTTTTGAAAAAATTAAAATCTCATTTTGATTAAGTTTGAATGTTGAAATTTGAAAATAAAAAGTAAATAGTAAATATCAAATCAATATTTTTTATCGAGAAAAAATAGGTGAAATATATCAAATCATTATATTTTATAGTTATATTTTATAGATTTAAAGTTCATTATACTTAAATATATATATATTGAAACATGAGTTCACTAATACACACAATCATAATCAGACTTTTCAAATGATTTTCGATCAGTCAAAAACCTTATCAATTTGGTCCATTTGAAAGTGGGCCAGTGGCATCTTTATGATATGTGGTCTCTAATATTCAAAGACTCGGCCATCTAGATTACACGTAGGACCCGTTTATTTGACGGGAATGGAATCTGATTCTGGTAACCCAATTCATTTTCTCAGCTCTTAAACCCAATTCATTTTCCCAGTTCACAATAAACCCAGTTCAATTCTTTTCTAAAACTCTCAAATTTTACAGAAAATGGGAAAAGTAGCTAAGTCAAATTTGATTTTATTGCGGGCACTTTACCTCATGATCACACAAATATTGCTCGTTTCTTCTTTCAACATGTCCACCGATGAATCCTCTCTTCTAGCCCTCAAAGCTCAAATAACTCATGACCCAAACAACATTATGGTTAAGAACTGGACACAAGGAAGCTCTTTATGTACTTGGATTGGAGTCACCTGCAGTCGAAGGCGCCCTAGGGTCACGGGTTTGAATCTTTTTAATATGGGTTTACGAGGCACAATCGCAAAGGAAATCGGTAACCTTTCTTTTCTAAAACGCTTAAACATCAGAAACAATAGCTTCATCGGCCAAATCCCTTATGAAATCGGACACCTGAGAAGACTCCGGGATCTAAGAATTACATATAATCAGCTTAATGGTGAAATACCTTTGAGTTTTGGATTATTAACCAATCTTGAAATGTTGGATGTTTCGGGAAATAATCTGATTGGGAATATTCCTTGGAGCATATTCAACCTTTCTTCTTTGCAAGGAATTGATCTTTCAAAAAACCAGCTCTCTGGTACTCTTCCCCCAAGCATTTGCCATCATTCACCAAAACTGAAATTTTTAATCCTTTCGAAAAATCAATTTGGTGGGAATATTCCGCGAAGTTTAACCACATGTGCGGAGCTAAATGAAATTTCTTTGAGTTACAACAATTTCATTGGAAACATTCCAATGAAGATTGGGAACTTGTCACAGCTCCAGTATCTTTCTTTAGGAGTAAATAATTTGACAGGTAAAATTTCATGATCCCAAATATCCATAATCAATGAATTATTACATGTGGATACCTCTTGAATGAATGTTTTATTAGAAAGTTTACCAAAACAAACTCTAATTTGCTCTCTTATTCTAATTCACTCAAATAACAACTCTGAGTTGAGTATTTTATCTATATATTTATCTTCTCCCCGTAATCTCATAAAAAATCTACCAATTTTCTAAAAATTAAATATATTTATTATTTATTTCATCTCTAGAAACTCAAACAAACAACAATTTTCAATCACATGACAATCTAGAACATCTCCAAAATGTCTAAAAATACTCTCAAAAATCCAAACAAACAAACAAACCCTTCAAATCTCAAACCAAAATCCAAAACAGATCGTAACCATTGGCTATAATGAAAATTAAAGCTAAACATTGCCAAGTGCCAACACAACCACTGTACAAAAATTAAAGGGTTTCCCTTTTATTTTTTGGTCCTTTTTTTTTTTTGGGGTCCTGTCTGAATTAAAGGTATTTAATTTTTGGGATGATATACTACTTAGGACTTAGGAGTGGCAAATGGATCAACCAAACCGAATTTGGATTGGATCCTTGCTATTCAGACCTCAAATGGATCGGATCCTAAGTGGATCCAATATTATTACTTAATTATTAGAAGCTAATTTAAGAGAGCTTTGATTCATTATCTTCATTTTTGCCTTTCAATGAGCTGTAGTAGGAGTTTAGAGACTGAATTTTAATACTCAAATTAGGAGACACATGTTAACTATATGCCTAATTATACTTCTTGAGTTAATTTTTGTCTAGTTCGTCCAATAGATATGATTTCATAAGCATAAATTGGGAAAAAATCATAAATGATATATAACCATTTTTATTTTCATACATATACATATATATATATATATATATATATATATATATATATATATATATATCATATCGTATCGTAATAATAAACATTAACTATATACACACATTACATCTATTCTTGTTGTTTTAAAATTGTGTAAACTAAGATCATGAAGTCATAAAAAGAAATACTCCCTCTGTCCAAAATTATTTGTCGTTGTACATGTTTTCACATATATTAAGATAACTAATAAATAGATCAATTTTAGGGAAAAAACAAATTATATACCTAAAATACCCTTATTCTCTATTTATCTCAGCAAATATTTACACATTATTCAAGTTTTACACACTCTCTCTCTTAAGGACAAATAGGAAAATATGTAAATAATATTGTATTGAAATCCTAAAGCGAGTATTAAAATTTGGGACAGAGGGAGCATGAAGTCCATGAAAGATATTCCAAATAAATTTTGACACTACCTTATTTTAATTGATAGATTTTGACCCGTGATATTCTTTATAGGTACTATTCCTATCTCAGTCACCAATATGTCAAATTTGGACGTATTCGACTTGTCTTGGAATAGTTTTCATGGGGAAGTTCCTTCAGAAATGGGACGTCTATCCAGCTTAACATGGTTAACCTTTGCGGGAAATAAGTTAGATGGGGATGTACCACAATCCATTTTCAATCTCTCGAAACTGGAATGGCTTGGACTTGCAAATAATGAACTATCTGGCAATCTTCCATTCTCCATTGGCAAAGGGCTTCCACGTCTTTCATGCCTCCATCTTGGGGTCAATCGGTTTAGTGGGAGGATTCCTGAATCCATCTCAAATCTCTCAAAACTCAATCGCCTTGATATTGAACACAACTTGTTAAGCGGACACATACCAATTACTCTTGGGAACTTACAAGAACTCCAATATCTAAGATTGCAAGAAAATCAATTCACAAATGATCTATCAACACCTGAACAAGATTTTCTTACTCCTCTGACAAAGTGTAATATGAGCAGCTGCAACTTGTTGTGGTTAGGACTTGGAGGTAATTTCTTGAATGGAGTAATTCCAGAGAGTTTGGGGAAGTTAACGAGCTTGCAAAGATTAGAAATCGATAACAACAAGCTGCAGGGCTCCATTCCCCATAGCTTTTGTGATCTGAAAAAATTGTATCATCTAAGTCTATTGGGAAATAAGTTGTATGGGCAGCTACCAAGCTGTTTAGGAGACCTTATTTCATTGCGAGAAATATATTTGGGTGACAACGCTTTCAATTCCATTCCAACAAACTTCTGGTCCAATGAACTCATTCAAAAGATATATTTGGATAACAACTTATTTGACGGTCCCATGCCTCCAAAAATTGGTAATATGAAGAGTGCGATGGAGATAAGTTTATCTAGGAACCAATTTTCTGGCGGCATTCCAAGTTCTATCGGGCAACTTCAGTTTCTAACTTATATTGATATATCAAATAACAAGCTAGATGGTCAAATAATTCAATCTTTTGATTCCTTGAAGGAATTGGAACATTTAGACATATCTCACAACAATATCTCTGGTTCAATTCATCCATCATTTGAGAGACTTGCAAATCTTAGGTACTTCAATGTTTCGTTCAATAAGCTTAGTGGGGAAATTCCAGATGGAGGTCCATTCAGAAACTTCACAGCAGATTTCTTCATAGACAACAAAGGCTTGTGTGGAGCTTCTCGATTCAAAGTTGAGGTTTGTAAAAAGAATGAGCACAATCCATTAGTAAACAACAGAGTTTTAGTATATACACTTCCATCAATAGCCATAGTAATTGTTGCAATCACTCTTGTAATCATATTTAAGAGGCATCGAAGGGCAGCATCATCATTTTCACCATTGTTAAATACGCCTCTTCACTTAGCACATGGAAGGATCTCATATTCAGAAATCGTTCGTGCCACAAGCAACTTTGATGAGGAAAATTTGATAGGGAGAGGTGGCCTTGCCTTGGTTTACAAGGGGGTGTTTCCTAATAAGTTGATTGCTGCTGTTAAGGTTTTCAATTTAGACGTGCAAAGTGCATTTAAGAGTTTTGACACAGAGTGCCAGATAATGCGCAATATTCGTCACAAAAATCTCGTTAAGGTTATCACTAGTTGCTCTAACTTAGACTTTAGGGCTTTGGTGATGGAATATATGCCTAATGGGAATCTTGAAAAGTGGCTCCACTCTCCCAATTCCCGTTCAAATATTGGTCAAAGATTGGGGATAATGATAGATGTAGCATCTGCACTAGAGTACCTACATCAAGGTTGTTCATCTTCTATTGTCCATTGTGACATAAAACCCAACAACATCCTCTTAGACGAAGATATGATTGCACGTGTAAGCGACTTTGGCATTTCCAAGCTATTGATGGAAGACCAGAAGACGCCTCAAACCAGGACATTGGGTACCATCGTGGTGTAGTGCGATTCGAGATTGACAAAGAAGTCGTAAAAAGTCTAATTTAAGAGTTTATTAGGTCATTTATAAGTTTTGATATTTTAGGGACCTTTTGGTAATTTTTATTATTTTCTATCTCTAGGGTTTTTTCTTATATATATAGTTATTGTAATACTTGTGAGACAATTCAGTTTAGTTTTGTTTATATCAGAATTTGAGTTTTCTCAGTTCTCTCAATTTCACGGTATTCTTTATAGAATCAACGAGTTATTGAATTCCTTCAAATTCACGGTATTCTTTTATCAAGAATCAACGGGTTTTTGAACATATTTATCTTTCTCACTACGTACGCTGCATCAGAGTGGTATCAGTAATCAGTCCGATCCTGTTATCATGCCGTCAAGAAAACGCGTAGATGCAATTCGTAGGGACGAAATTATTTTGTTACGTCAACAGATAGACCAATTGGCACAACGATTGGCTGCCTTTTATCAACCGCAACCACAGTATGATTCGGATCATGAATCGGAAGATGCTCCATCTTTTGACGAAGAAACTTATGAAAGATCCCCTATATATGATGAGTCTGACGAAGAAATTTGTGACGGATCCCCTATATATGATGAGTCTGGCGAAGATGATGATGGGTTTTATTTTGGCGATAGCAATCCAAAAAAGCCCTCAACAAGAGAAGAGAACGATTTATTTTCGAAATCTGCCTTTCTTCCTATAGTGGAAAATACTCATGAAACTTATATGCCGATGGTGTTCGAGGTGGTTGAGGAAAATTGTCAAAGTCTTCTTGAACTTCAAGATTCTTTGGATAAAGAAACTCTTGTTGACATCTCTTTAATGGGATACCAACACGACATCGATTTTGTCATTGGTACATTTAATTTTGATGAAACTCAATTTAATTCAGAATGTTATCATGCAACTTTGGAGGATTACGTCAAGTCTTCAACATTAATGTTGTGCTCAAGTCTTGATTCTTTTATTAATTTAGTGAAGTATTATTTTTCATCAATGAAGAAGCTAATCAAGATTCGAGGGAGGGTTTACTCCTACCAAGATTCGAGGACGAATCTTTTCCATCCTGAGGAGAATGGTGTAGTGCGATTCAAGATTGACAAAGAAGTCGTAAAAAGTCTAATTTAAGAGTTTATTAGGTCATTTATAAGTTTTGATATTTTAGGGACCTTTTGGTAATTTTTATTATTTTCTATCTCTAGGGTTTTTTCTTATATATATAGTTATTGTTATACTTGTGAGACAATTCAGTTTAGTTTTGTTTATACCAGAATTTGAGTTTTCTCAGTTCTCTCAATTTCACGGTATTCTTTATAGAATCAACGAGTTATTGAATTCCTTCAAATTCACGGTATTCTTTTATCAAGAATCAACGGGTTTTTGAACATTTATCTTTCTCACTACGTACGCTGCATCACATCGGGTACATGTCACCAGGTAAGTTATTCGCTCTAGTTATATCAATACACAAGTACATTTTATGTTCTTTGAATATAGTTTTAGTGAATACAATGTAAGCGTCTCAATTTTGCTCAATTAACTTTCCAATTTTGTAGAGTACGGATCAGCAGGATTAGTCACGACAATGGTTGATACTTATAGCTTTGGGATTTTGTTGATGGAAATGTTTACAAGGAAAAGCCCGACAAATGAGATGTTTTCTGGAGAGTTAACTATGAGAAGATGGGTGTCTGAATCATTTCCCAATTATATAATGCAGATAATTGATGCTGAGCTATTGAAAAAAGAAGACGAAAAAACCGTCAGTCTTACATATCTAAAGAGTTTGACATTAATTATAGGACTAGCTCTAGAATGCACTGCAGATGTACCTGAGGAGAGACTTGATATGAAAGTTGTTCTAAAGATGCTGAAAGTTATCAAAGCTGAACTCACAAAGGGACGAGGTCATAACTAATGGCAACTAAAAAATGATGTAAACACGATTTTTCTATTCTACTCATATCATGTAGTATAATTTTAAGTTGCACTGGCCATCTTTGGTTCCTATATGCCACACTCAAATTGGTCGCATTCAACTAGGCTCATAATTAACACGATGTTTTTTTGCATGTTAACTCCCTGTGATATGAAATAATGAGCAATTTACCTCCTTGTGATATAAAAATAGCCAATGTACCTCATTGTGAAATAAAATAATGAGCAATTAACCTCTCCGTGATATGAATAATGAGCAATTTAGAGGGAGACAATGTGCTTCTTTTATAAAAACGCAGGGAGGTATTTGCCCTTTTTCTTATCACGGGGAGTTAAATTGCCTATTTAGGATATCACAGGGAGTTAAACTGCCTATTTAAAATAACACAGGGAGTTAATTTGCTATTCACTCTTAACATGATGTTATACTACTAATTTGTCCCTCCCCTGAAAGTGATATGAACAAATCAGAGGACCTATTAAAAATTTGAATCTGCTTTATTCACACATGTGAATAGATTATTGTATATTAAAGCAAGCAATTAAACAAGCAGCTCGAGATAACAACTCGATAATAGTAAATTTTTAGAACTATATCTATATGCAAGATTTTCGAAGTATTTTGTAACACTTAGCAATAATTAACGAAAGATTCGCTCCACACAATTCAAGTTTTTTTCGATTTATGAAATATGAGGGAGCTAAAGATAATCAAAAACACTGGTAAATTATTGAGTGAATTTTTAAAATGGCCTTTTGAAAAGTTTAATTTGGAAAACTGACATTCACCAAAATCTGGTCTGACACCTTATTTTTTCATTTTGCATTTTGGTACCCTTTAATTCTAATTATGGTTCGTTACTTGGCTCTGATACCAAAAATTGGTCAGAGGCAGCGGATATTAATTTGTTCTTGGGGATGAATACATATTATACATGAATTTCTCGCTTCTTTTATTCTTTTTTCTATAATTTCTTTATTCATTTTATACATTTTAGTACTAATAGATGTTGTTCTTAAATATTCTAATATTCTTTGTAATGTTTAATTAAATTTGATATTTCTTTGCACTTATTTTCAAGATTATTATTCATAATTTTTCTTTTAAAAATTTGCTTAAATCTGATACTTCTTTTTCCAATCTTGTATATTCACTTTCTTCTTTCATAGACTTTCTAGGTTTTTCTAGTAGTAATTATTTTACATAAGGTTGTCTGAATGAGACTGATTTTCTAATTTGATTACTAGTTTCTCCTAATGTTATTTCTCTCATAGGTAATTTATTTATTTGAGTTATTCCTTCAAACAATTTGTCTAAATAAATTGATTCATGATCTAAAAAATTTGTACTATGATGATTGTTTGTTAATGCATATTCAACCATATATGTTAAACTAAACTGTTGATCTCCTTCTTCCATTAATTATTTTCGAGCAAATTTATATCCTAAACAAATACTATTATCTAAATTCTTTGTTGATAATGGAATTGCATATTTAATTCCTAAATTAAATTTTAAAGTTTTATAAGTTAAATTTCCCATTGTTATTCCTAGGATTGAATCTTTAGTTTCTTTAATTTATCGGTCATAATTTATTAAAGCTATTGGTGAATCAATTCCATCTTTAAAAGTAGATTTAATTAATACTTGTATTGTAGCAATTTGTATGTATCCAATTTTGTCTCTATCTTCTTTATTACGAATTTTTTGTATTCTAGATGATATTTGTTCACTGTCTATTAAGGGAATTACAATATTTCCTCTAGTACTCTTTATATCTATAGGTATTTCTTGGGTAAATAATCCGTGATAAGTAACATTCTTTCTTTTTAATCTTTCAATTATTGATTTATTAAAATGTTGTCCTTCTTTTAAATCTAATTTTGTTTTTTTAGTTTTTCCTATTTTATGTTTAATAATTGATTGGGCTGAATACGTTCAAAATGTTTCTTCTTGTTCTAATATATGTATATGTTCGTCCATTTTGCGGCCAATAGAGCTAGAGATGAGTTTTTTGAGCCGCTTATGGTTACATGGCCCGGGAGTTTTTTCCCCGTGGATCAATTATGAGTTTTTCTTCAGGGACGTCATGGGAATGGAAGTGAGATTACCTCTCAAAAAAATAAAAACATGAGAGAAGAGATTATGTACTTTAGTATTAATGTAAAGAGGATCCATTTGATATGTATGACCTTTGATGATCTTTCTCTAATGAATAAGTTGTGTGTGTAAAATTGGGTAATTAATGGCTCATAGTTTGTAATGTGATGTGATTTAATAGAGAAGAAGATAGGCTATTTATGGATTAAGTTTTGCCTGAGAGTAGATCTTCTGTACCATATAAGTGTACCATATTTGTGTACCACCAATATAAAATTGACACATATCAAAACTAAATAACATACATTACATAGGATTATATTCTCCAACTTTCTTCTTCTCCATATCTCCATTGTTAGTTTTAAGATCTCTATTTGCAAATAATAATACGAGCAAATTCTTATCTAATATCGAAAGGAAAACCAATAGAAATTAGCGAACTAACAACTCAGAAATCTGAATTGATTTTTGGTAAGAAGAAAATAGAAGAAGAAATTTGAGTACCTTAGTTTCATAAATTTAGATCTCATTTAATTGAAATTAAAAATTTGTTGAATCCGGGAATGATTTCTAATTGAAAAATCTGATGGGCGCCTTGCTTCAATAATTTTTTTATGATACCATTTTTTCTTATTGAATTATGATAGGAACTGTAATTGAAACTCTAACATATGGTTCCAAGAATTCAAGGAATTGTTAAAGTATAATTAAAGAAATTATTGGGTTAAGATAATGGAACATGGAATTTAAGGATTCAGATTAAGTTCATAGATCTGAATCTTTAGTTTCAATAATTAAATATGAATAGTTAGTTTCAATAATTTCAATGGAGTTTTATGTCGCTTAAAAGATAAAAATTATCGGTAAAAATCAATTTAGATTTCTGAATTGTAAGTTTCAATAATTTTAATGGAATTTGATACGATTTTAGGTAAAGATAAATATATGTCTTCAGATTTGTAAATATAATCTTGTGCAATGCATGCTATTTAGTTTTGACATGTGTAAATTTTATATTGGTGTTACACAAATGTGGTACACTTTTGTTGTACAGAAGATCTGCTGCCGTTTTGCCTTGGTTTCGCCTCATTTAAGATGCACACGTCGCAAGAATTTTCAAGTGACAAGCGACGTCCTGAGCGACGTGTGTGTGGGGTTGGATTTTCAATCCTTGAATTTCGTGGGTTTACACTACAAAAAAAGAGATATTCAACAACGGCATGATTCCAACGGAAATAAAAACTGCCACTATTAATAACGAATTTATAACTAAATACCAACAAAACGATGTTCCATTAATAATAGTGACAAATTACCAACAAAATATCCAAACAAAATATTTTTAGTAGGTATTATGTCGTTAAGTTGGAGGAAATATTGATCCATGGCGACAGAATCATTCCAATGAAAAATAATTCGTCATTATATCTTAGTTAGTTACAAATTTGCAACTGAACAACGACGGAAACGATGTTCCATCAATAATAGCAACAAAATATCTAAAAAAATATGTTTGGTAGGTATTCTGTTGTTAAGTTGTAGGAAAATTGATTCGTAGCGACGAAATCATTCTAATGGAAAATAATTTTTCACTGTTTTTGGCCAGTTTTAGATTTGCAACTGAACAACGACGAAAAAAAAAGTATGTTCTTACAAAAATAATGACTGATTGCCAACGAAAATAATATATATAGCAATTATGTAGTTAAACTGTCACAACTATGAACAAACAACGACGACATAATTGTCATTGGTAGTAACAAATTTATAACTGAATATTAACAAAATTAAATGTAAAAAGTCTTCATTTGGTAGAACTGACAAATTACCAACGGAACATCAGAAAAATAATTGTAGGAATTTAGTTATTACTCTCTCTGTCCCAAATTATTTGTCATTTTAAGATTTCAATGTACTATTAAAGTACATATTTTAGGTATGTAAGAGAAAAAGTAAGAGAGAGAGTGTAAAACTTGAATAACGTGTAAATAGCTAATGGTGAGATAAATAAAGAATAAGGGTATTTTAGGTATATAATTTATTTTTTCCCTAAAAATGAAGCTATTTAGTAGGTATCTTATTATGTGTGAAAACATGTAAAATGACAAATAATTTGGGACAGAGGGAGTAAATTGTAAGAAAAAGTTTACATGCTGCAAAATCATTCCAACGAAAAATAATCCGTTATTGTTTCTATGTCAATAACAAATAGGCAATTGAACAACATCGAAAATAAAAAAATAAAAAAATAAAAAAAGTTTTCAAAAATAACGACAAATTACCAATAAATTATAAAATAAAAAAATCATGATTAACGATTTTGTTGTTAAACTGTTACATATATACAAACAACGACCTCATAATTGAATAATAATGAATTTACAAATAAAAAGTGTTCATAATAGCGATAAATCACCGATGAAATATCATAAATTACCAACATATATAAAACAACAAGATTGTGCGAGCAACTCTATTGTTGATCTTTGATAAAAAAAAAATAAATAAATAAATAAAAATAAATAAAAACTGATAAGTTCATCTATTTGACCCATTAAATTTGAGCTTTCTACTCATAGGGTATTATAGTCTTTTAATATTTTATTTTTATAAAATATAATTTTAAATAAGAAAAAAGGATAAATTATTTTTTTAGTTATGAATATTTTAAACACCAATTAATTAACATATAAGATGTCTTGGTAATTATTGAAACCTCAAAGTTATTTTTATAATTTCATTTAACATAAGGGATATGCATGTAATTATTCAACAACTTTTATATATATATATATATATATATATTCAAAGATAAATCAATAAAGATGTGTTGGAAATCACGAGGCTTAACACTTTAACAACATAAAAAAATGAAGTAATATTTCAAGTGGTAATTGTTTTTTTTTTTTTTTGAGGAAGGTAATTGTTTACTCAATAATAATAGTAAATAAACAAATAAAAGAAAAGAAAAGAAAAGAAGGAAAAGCTAGTATATTATATTGTATAATAAATGATTTTTTAAATTTATTTAAGGTTTAAGACTTTTATGTTATGGTAAAAAATTAAAAAATAAAATCTAGAATGTTCGTGTGAGTTTTTACAAACCTTAGTAAATAGTCCGAATCATTTGAACTTCATAAATCTAAAAATCAGGTAATTTACTATCGTGATAGTACCTCTAGACCAATATTAAAAATTCAGAACGTTATTGAAAGTAAATTAATTATCTTTTCGAAATTGTAATATCAAACTAATGAACATGCTTGCTTAATGAAGGAGAATAATCTAATATGGTATATGAAAATGAAAATCGACATCCAACATTAAATTTCTTCTCTTTCATTAATCATGCTTGCTTTATCCTTCACATCCTCCATCTGAATTAGGAGAAAGGCTTCAATAATTCCGTACATATAAATCACGGACTTATTTATAAAGAACAAATTAAAGAAAAAATAATAATCAAACTGTAGTTCATATATATTGGATTCTTTTCAATCTGCTGTAATAATTAAATGAAGATCTCTTAACATTTGCACCAAGTGATTGCAATTTGCCATGTAAGTCCTTATAACGGTATAACCACGGTCTATATGGAAAAGGGATTAATGCATTTTTGGTGCCACAACTATAGCCCACTGGCGTTTTTACCCTGTAACTTTTCGGGCTGACACATTTAGTGCCACAACTTCAACGTCAGTGGCAATTTTGGTGCCAATTGAGGCCCAATTTCAAAATTGGCCCGAAATTCCCCCATATGCGGGCCATGTGACACGAAAAATGGGGATTTCGACCATTCAACGTCTTTTTCATTAAAAAAAAATACCAAAATTCAAAATCCTAACTTTTCCTATAAATTTCACCAAACATTCCCTTAATTAAATTGTTACCCACTTTCTTATTCTTCCGCAAATAAAAAAATCCAAGTAGCCTAATTCTTGGTGGGTGGAATTGTTTTTTTCATGAAAAATGTGTTGAATGGTTAAAATCCTCAATTTTCATGTCACATGGCCCGTACATGGGGAAATTTCGGGCCAATTTCAAAATTGGGCCTCAATTGGCACCAAAATTGTCATTGATGTTGAAGTTGTGGCACCAAATGTGCCAGCCCGAAAAGTTACGGAGTAAAAATGCCAGTGTGATATAGTTGTGGCACCAAAAATGCAATAATCCCATATGAAAAACAATCCCCCCCCCCCCACCCCCCCCCCCCCCCACCCCCCCCCCCCCCCACCCCCCCCCCCCCCCACCCCCCCCCCCCCCCACCCCCCCCCCCCCCCACCCCCCCCCCCCCCCACCCCCCCCCCCCCCCACCCCCCCCCCCCCCCACCCCCCCCCCCCCCCACCCCCCCCCCCCCCCACCCCCCCCCCCCCCCACCCCCCCCCCCCCCCACCCCCCCCCCCCCCCACCCCCCCCCCCCCCCACCCCCCCCCCCCCCCACCCCCCCCCCCCCCCACCCCCCCCCCCCCCCACCCCCCCCCCCCCCCACCCCCCCCCCCCCCCACCCCCCCCCCCCCCCACCCCCCCCCCCCCCCACCCCCCCCCCCCCCCACCCCCCCCCCCCCCCACCCCCCCCCCCCCCCACCCCCCCCCCCCCCCACCCCCCCCCCCCCCCACCCCCCCCCCCCCCCACCCCCCCCCCCCCCCACCCCCCCCCCCCCCCACCCCCCCCCCCCCCCACCCCCCAGTGACAACGCTTTCAATTCCATTCCAACAAACTTCTGGTCCAATGAACTCATTCAAAAGATATATTTGGATAACAACTTATTTGACGGTCCCATGCCTCCAGAAATTGGTAATATGAAGAGTGCGATGGAGATAAGTTTATCTAAGAACCAATTTTCTGGCGGCATTCCAAGTTCTATCGAGCAACTTCAGTTTCTAACTTATATTGATTTATCAAATAACAAGCTAGATGGACAAATAATTCAATCTTTTGATTCCTTGAAGGAATTGGAACATTTAGACATATCTCACAACAATATCTCTGGTTCAATTCATCCATCATTTGAGAGACTTGCAAATCTTAGGTACTTCAATGTTTCGTTCAATAAGCTTAGTGGGGAAATTCCAGATGGAGGTCCATTCAAAAACTTCACAGCAGATTTCTTCATAGACAACAAAGGCTTGTGTGGAGCTTCTCGATTCAAAGTTGAGGTTTGTAAAAAGAATGAGCACAAGCCATTAGTAAACAACAGAGTTTTAATATATACACTTCCATCAATAGCCATAGTAATTGTTGCAATCACTCTTGTAATCAAATTTACGAGGCATCGAAGGGCAACATCATCATTTTCACCATTGTTAAATATGCCTCTTCACTTAGCACATGAAAGGATCTCATATTCAGATATCGTTCGTGCCACAAGCAACTTTGATGAGGAAAATTTGATAGGGAGAGGTGGCCTTGCCTTGGTTTACAAGGGGGTGTTTTCTGATAAGTTGATTGCTGCTGTTAAGGTTTTCAATTTAGACGTGCAAAGTGCATTTAAGAGTTTTGACACAGAGTGCCAGATAATGCGCAATATTCGTCACAAAAATCTCGTGAAGGTTATCACTAGTTGCTCTAACTTAGACTTTAGGGCTTTGGTGATGGAATATATGCCTAATGGGAATCTTGAAAAGTGGCTCCACTCTCCAAATTCCCGTTTAAATATTGGTCAAAGATTAGGGATAATGATAGATGTAGCATCTGCACTAGAGTACCTACATCGAGGTTGTTCATCTTCTATTGTCCATTGTGACATAAAACCCAACAACATCCTCTTAGACGAAGATATGATTGCACGTGTAAGCGACTTTGGCATTTCCAAGCTATTGATGGAAGACCAGAAGACGCCTCAAACCAGGACATTGGGTACCATCGGGTACATGGCACCAGGTAAGTTATTCGCTCTAGTTATATCAATACACAAGTACAGTTTAGGTTCTTTGAATATAGTTTTAGTGAATACAATGTAAGCGTCTCAATTTTGCTCAATTAACTTTCCAATTTTGTAGAGTACGGATCAGCAGGATTAGTCACGACAATGGTTGATACTTATAGCTTTGGGATTTTGTTGATGGAAATGTTTACAAGGAAAAGCCCGACAAATGAGATGTTTTCTGGAGAGTTAACTATGAGAAGATGGGTGTCTGAATCATTTCACAATTATATAATGCAGATAATTGATGCTGAGCTATTGAAAAAAGAAGATGAAAAAACCGTCAGTCTTACACATCTAAAGAGTTTGACATTAATTATAGGACTAGCTCTAGAATGCACTGCAGATGTACCTGAGGAGAGACTTGATATGAAAGTTGTTCTAAAGAGGCTGAAAGTTATCAAAACTGAACTCACAACGGAGCTTCTAGGGTGCGGGAATGGTAACTTGCCCTCACATGCGGTATGGCCTTTAAATCATGACACGTGTCGCACGTAACTAGTATGTAACTCTATGAGTTGACTGGGTCTATAAATAGACAATTTTAACCTTCTGCATTTAATTTTAAATAATACTTAAAATAATCTTCAATTAACAAAAGACGGTTATATCCTTTATATCAATAAACTTAAAAAATATACTAATTAATTTTATTCCATGATTAATATCGGCAATTATCATGTAATTAGGGTTTAAACAATTTTTTTCATCACACATTCTTCTTCATCACGATTACTCTTCGTGATTCTCCTCTGAAGTCACGTTCTTGAGTAAGTTTCTTGCCTTAATTTCATGAAAGCAGATTTCAGAAATTGTTGTTCGGTTGTTTTTTCCCTGTTCTTAAGTTGCTGCTCTTCCCGTTGAATTCTGCTGGTTTTGTTGTTATATTAAGTGATTAAGTGTAGTATTAGTTGGTAGTTTTTTTTTAATATGGTGAGATTTGATTAATTGGTGGATTTCATAGTTCGGATTATACGGTTATTCTCCTTTTTTCTACTACTATACGTGAAGTGGTGTGGGGAAGATGAGTAATTCGCATACTCAACCCCCAGGTTCTGACCCCGATCAAATTAACCCCCGTAATTTCAGTTTTGCAAAAAAATTAAACAACCAGCTGTCTCTTTGTAGAACTCAGACCGTTCTCCGATTCCAGGCCACCGCCGTCATGGGATTTGGGTGGGGGGTGTTGCGGTGTATGGGAATGGGTTTTGGGGTTTTATTTAAAAAAAAAAATTATTTATTAATAATAATAATTTTATTATTTTAATAAATATTAAATATATTAATACTATTAGATAAATTTTAGGTTTTGAAAAAATATGTTTTTTAATTTTTTTTGTCGGATTTTTATTAAAGTATTATTCAATTTATTAATATTATTTATAAAATCAAATTAGTTAAATATATAGGTATGTAAATATAATAAGTAAAATCTTCAAATTGGTCTATCCGTGTCTTATTCGAGCCAAATTTGAAATTGGGCAACAATGTGTACTAAAATCGTTAGCAAATTTGAAGATGTGGGGTTATTTTATCAACCTGAAATATTATGTGGTAGAATTATTAGTCAACATAAGTAATTGCATCAATTTTACAATAAGACTTAGCTGTCACGTCACCACTTAACGGTGATTTTTAATGGCGGTACAAAATGTGGGTGGATTTGTTAAATTATGGTATCAAATGTGTCGTCCTGAATTTTTATGGTACCACAAGTGAGAATTGATATAAAATTTGGTACCACAAGTGCAATTCTCTCAAAGAATTAGTCAATTGCTCTCATTGAAGGTTTAAAAATGGTGGAAATGTTATAACTTATTTAATACCATGATGATGATGGTGTAACGAAAATAGAAATTGAAAAGAATTTTTTGTCTCCATTCGAATTTAATTGAATTAATAAATCCCGTCGATTTTAATTTTATATGAAATTAATCTAATGATTATAGCGATGGAATAGAATTTTCTAAGATTTTTCTACAATTTTTCATCAAGTTAAGAATGGTGTAAAAATGATGGTGATTTATGACATAAAAAATTCTTAATTAATTTTAAATAAACATTATATTTATCTTTCATGATTACATGAATTTTGGTTTCAAAGAAATAAAAATTTATTAAATTGTGGTTAAACCGTCTTTTAATTAATAACCGATTTTATAATTTTTTTTTAAACCAAAATATTTTTGTTGGGGTAAAGTTGTCTTTAACATATTTCTATCAATTTGATTTTAGACAAATAATCATTACATTTAAATGAGGCTATACTGGTCATTTACATTATAACTGATTTTTGTATAATTTTTAAATAAAAATAAGAGAAGGGGTAAATTAGGCAAATCAAATTTTAGCTAAAGTCAATGGTTACTAAACATATTTGATCAAGTTACTTTTCAAAGGTCAAGATCAATCCATGAAAAATGAATGGCCGGATCGGCCTTCCCTCACATACGGGCGTAACTACCATGCCCGCATGCTGGAAAAATCCAACTCACAAAGGGACGAGGTCATAACTAATGGTAACTAAAAAATGAAAAGTGTCTTTTTGTTGTAAACACGATTTTTCTATTCTACTCATATCATGTAGTATAATTTTATGTTGCACTGGCCATCTTTGGTTCCTATATGCCACACTTAATAATGTTTTCTTAATTCTTAGAATCATTGACATTATAATATTGATACCAAAAGTTCATTGGAAACTCAAATTGGTCGCATTCAACTAGGCTCATAATCAACATGATGTTTTTTTTGCATGTTAACTCTCCGTGATATGAAATAATGAGCAATTTACCTCCTTGTGATATAAAAATAGGTAATTTACCTCGTTGTGAAATAAAATAATGAGCAATTAACCTCTCCGTTATATGAATAATGAGCAATTTAGAGGGAGACAATGTGCTTTTTTTATAAAAACTCTTTTTCTTATCACAGGGAGTTAAATTGCCTATTTAGGATATCACATGGAGATATTTTGCCCTTTTATTTATACAGGGAGTTAAACTGCCTATTTAAAATAACACAGGGAGTTAATTTGCTATTCACTCTTAACATGATGTTATACTACTAATTTGTCCCTCCCCTGAAAGTGATATGAACAAATCAGAGGACCTATTAAAAATTTGAATCTACTTTATTCACACATGTGAATAGATTATTGTATATTAAAGCAAGCAATTAAACAAGCAGCTCGAGATAACAACTCGATAATAGTAAATTTTTAGAACTATATCTATATGCAAGGTTTTCGAAGTATTTTGTAACACTTAGCAATAATTACCGAAAGATTCGCTCCACACAATTCAAGTTTTTTTCGATTTATGAAATATGAGGGAGCTAAAGATAATCAAAAGCACTGGTAAATTATTGAGTGAATTTTTAAAATGGCCTTTTGAAGAGGTTAATTTGGAAAACTGACATTCACCAAAATCTGGTCTGACACCTTAATTTTTCAATTTGCATTTTAGTACGCGTTAATTCTAATTATGGTTCGTTACTTGGCTCTGATACCAAAAATTGGTCAGAGGCAGCGGATATTTGTTCTTGGGGATGATTACATATTATACATGAATTTCTCGCTTCTTTTATTCTTTTTTCTATAATTTCTTTATTCATTTTATACATTTTAGTACTAATAGATGTTGTTCTTAAATATTCTAATATTCGTTGTAATGTTTAATTAAATTTGATATTTCTTTGCACTTATTTTCAAGATTATTATTCATAATTTTTCTTTTAAAAATTTGCTTAAATCTGATACTTCTTTTTCCAATCTTGTATATTCACTTTCTTCTTTCATAGACTTTCTAGGTTTTTCTAGTAGTAATTATTTTACATAAGGTTGTCTGAATGAGACTGATTTTCTAATTTGATTACTAGTTTCTCCTAATATTATTTCTCTCATAGGTAATTTATTTATTTGAGTTATTCCTTCAAACAATTTGTCTAAATAAATTGATTCCTGATCTAAAAAAATTGTACTATGATGATTGTTTGTTAATGCATATTCAACCATATATGTTAAACTAAACGGTTGATCTCCTTCTTCCATTAATTCTTTTCGAGCAAATTTATATCCTAAACAAATACTATTATCTAAATTCTTTGTTGATAATGGAATTGCATATTTAATTCCTAAATTAAATTTTAAAGTTTTATAAGTTAAATTTTCCATTGTTATTCCTAGGACTGAATCTTTAATTTCTTTGATTTATCGGTCATAATTTATTAAAGCTATTGGTGAATCAATTCCTTCTTTAAAAGTAGATTTAATTAATACTTGTATTGTAGCAATTTGTATGTATCCAATTTTGTCTCTATCTTCTTTATTACGAATTTTTTGTATTCTAATGATATTTGTTCACTGTCTATTAAGGGAATTACAATAGTTCCTCTAGTGCTTTTTATATCTACAGGTATTTCTTGGGTAAATAATCCGTGATAAGTAACATTCTTTCTTTTTAATATTTCAAGTATTGATTTATTAAAATGTTGTCCTTCTTTTAAATCTAATTTTGCTTTTTTAATTTTTTTTTTTATTTTATGTTTAATATATAATTGATTGGGCTGAATACGTTCAGAATGTTTCTTCTTGTTCTAATATCTGTATATGTTCGTCCATTTTGCGGCCAATAGAGCTAGAGATGAGTTTTTTTAGCCGCTTATGGTTACATGGCCCGGGAGTTTTTTCCCCGTGGATCAATTATGAGTTTTTCTTCAGGGACGTCATGGGAATGGAAGTGAGATTACCTCTCAAAAAAATAAAAACATGAGAGAAGAGATTATGTACTTTAGTATTAATGTAAAGAGGATCCATGTGATATGTATGACCTTTGATGATCTTTCTCTAATGAATAAGTTGTGTGTGTAAAATTGGGTAATTAATGGCTCATAGTTTGTAATGTGATGTGATTTAATAGAGAAGAAGATAGGCTATTTATGGATTAATTTTTGCCTGAGAGCAGATCTTCTGTACCATATAAGTGTACCATATTTGTGTACCA
This sequence comes from Penstemon davidsonii, assembly GCA_034814905.1. NCBI lineage: Eukaryota > Viridiplantae > Streptophyta > Magnoliopsida > Lamiales > Plantaginaceae > Penstemon > Penstemon davidsonii. The sequence goes on from JAYDYQ010002534.1 coordinate 28,850,485, forward strand.
CCAATATAAAATTGACACATATCAAAACTAAATAACATACATTACACAGGATTATATTCTCCACCCTTTCTTCTTCTCCATATCTCCATTGTTAGTTTTAAGATCTCTATTTGCAAATAATAATACGAGCAAATTCTTATCTAATATCGAAAGGAAAACCAATAGATATTAGCGAACTAAATAACTCAGAAATATGAATTGATTTTTGGTAAGAAAATAGAAGAAGAAATTTGAGTACCTTAGTTTCATAAATTTAGATCTCATTTAATTGAAATTAAAAATTTGCTGAATCCGGGAATGATTTCTAATTGAAAAATCTGATGGGCGTCTTGATTCAATAAATTTTTATGATACCATTTTTTCTTATTGAATTATGATAGGAACTGTAATTGAAACTCTAGGGGAAAATGCAAGTTACTCCCCTGTGTTATTCTAAACCTTTAAGAAACTACCCTATGAAATTTTTATTGCGCCAAACTTCCTTGTGTTTTCAAAAACCCTGCAAAAAACACTCAATTTGTAAAAAATAGGTCGTTTTGGATCGACAAATTTCAAGAAATAATTTTTAAAATATATCACGTGAAGTTGTAGGGACCAACTTGAAGTATTTTAGAAATGATTTCTTGAAATATGTCGATACAAAACGACCTATTTTTCACAAATTGGGTGTTTTTTGCAGGGTTTTGAAAACACAAGGAAGTTTAACGCAATAAAAATTTCACAGGGTATTTTCTTGCAGGTTTAGCATAACACAAGGGAGTATTTTGTATTTACCCCGAAACTCTAACATATGGTTCCAAGAATTCAAGGAATTGTTAAAGTATATAATTAAAGAAATTATTGGGTTAAGATAATAGAACATGAAATTTAAGGATTCAGAATAAGTTCATAGATCTGAATCTTTAGTTTCAATAATTAAATATGAATAGTTAGTTTCAATAATTTCAATGGAGTTTTATGTCGCTTAAAAGATAAAAATTATCGGCAAAAATCAATTTAGATTTCTGAAGTAGGTTTCAATAATTTTAATGGAATTTGATACAATTTTGGGTAAAGATAAATATACGTCTTCAGATTTGTAAATATAATCTTGTGCAATGCATGCTATTTAGTTTTGACAAATTTTATATTAGTGGTACACAAATGTGGTACACTTTTGCTGTACAGAAGATCTGCTGCCGTTTTGCCTTGGTTTCGCCTCATTTAAAATGGACCAAAACTGATATGTATTTAGTTTTATCTAAAGTGATCTAACTATTGATCATATATCATCTCTAAAAGAAAATGAATTTATTTGACACCAACCATCTTACTTTATTTTCCTCCGTGCCTCAGTAAATATTTAAATTGGAAAAATTGCATATTTGGTGCTATACAATAAGGCATTTTGCAATCTTGATACCATTGGATACAAAAATATACACTTAGTTGTAATATTTATATCACCGTCAAATAATTAAAAGCTAATAGACGAAATTGGTCTCGTGCACCGTACATGGCTGTTATCTTGTATCTTTGGAGGGTAAATTATAATGTGATATATAACCTAATAACGTGAGGAAAATATGATAATTTTTTCCTCCAACAGACGAAATAACGTTGTTGTTTATCCTCCAAAAGTGAGGAAAACGTGTTAATTTTTTCTCAAAAAGACTAGATAACGACTACATGCGGTGCACGTGGCCAATTCCATCTATTTTTGTCGAATTACTTAACGATAGTATGAACTTTGCAATAAATATTTAAATTATAGTACAAAATTATGTATCCTTTAATACCAAAGTTGCAAAGCGCCTTATTGTGTGATACCAAATACGCATTTTTCTTATTAACATCATATCTCGAACTTTTAAAATTATAAAACTCAATATTCAATTTAGTCGAATCTGTGTTTCAAATATTTTCTCAAACCTCCCAATTAAATCAATTTTTGAAAGGCAAAATTGCAAAAAAGGTCCCAAACTAATTAGTGATTTTGGATTTTCGTCCCAAGCTATATCACTTAGCCAAATTAGTCCCGTAATTTTATATTTTTTTGGAATATCGTCCCACTTGCCACATGGATGCTTACATGTCATGACGTGGCAAATTTTATCATAAACAATTATATAAGATTGCAGAATTCGTCCCAAACTACTTACAAATTTTGATTTTTCGTCCCAAACTATATCAATAAGCCGACTTCCGTCTCGTAATTGAAATGACATGGGAAAAAAATTTGTTCCAAACTAATTATAAATATTTATTATTTATTAATACAAAAAAATATGCACAAATTTTTCCTAATGAACTGAGATATGATTTTTTCTCAAAAGCGCACATGAATTTTAAAAATCAATACTATTTTTCCCTTAAAAAAATGTTAATGGCAATTTACTTCTATGTGATATTCATAATATTCAATTTACCTTAAATTGCTTCTTTTCAAATTATAGGAGATAAATTGAACATAATGAATATCACAGGGGATAAATTGTCATTAGTTCCTTAAAAAAGTAAAAGATGAATCGTCATTTCTATAAAATTAGAAATTTAATAATGGACTAAATTCATACCAAATGACAAATTGTGAGACGAAATTCGGCAAATTAATATAGTTTGGGACGAAAAATCAAAATTTATAATTAGTTTGGGACGAATTCTGCAATCTTATATAATTGTTTATGATAAAATTTGCCACGTCATGACATGTAAGCATCCATGTGGCAAGTGGGACGATATTCAAAAAAAATATAAAATTACGGGACTAATTTGGCTAAGTAATATAGCTTGGGACGAAAATTCAAAATCACTAATTAGTATGGACCTTTTTTGTAATTTTGCATTTTTGAAACTAAAACAAAGCTATATGATCACTGCAAAATTGATAGAAAAAAATTAATTTTGCATTGAACTCCTAGAACGATAAATAAAAGTAAACAAATTAATTGCAAATTTTGGTTTTCATTTCAAGCTATATGATCACCTCGTCTAATTTTACCTCGTAATTTAATATTTTACCCGAATTTTGTCCCAACGCTACATTTTTGATGGAAAGTACCGTTAAATATCATGTTGGAGTTGGACAAATAGGCAAAATTAATAAATTCGTCAAAAACTAATAGTCGATTTCGGTTTCCGTCCCAAATTAATTATGGATTTTGCTTTTTGTCCCAAGCACAACTCGTCAAATTTGTCTCCTAATTTAATATTTTGTCTGAATCTCATTTCGTAATTTTTCTATGTTTTCTTTATAGGACTAAAATTCATAGTCATATCTTTGATTTCAAGATACGGGGTAGAAACGCCATCAAGCTATAGTTGTGGCACAAAAAATACAATGATCCCTATGTAAATCTATATGATAATATTTTTTGACTAGTTTATTTTTTCACCTTTTATTGGATAAAAATACAATATTACTTTGTTATCGTCTAATTTTCATTTTATCACAACATAGAAAATTTATCGAGTTTGTTATTAGAAAAAATCTCGCCCCTCCAACCAAAACTCTCTAGTTCATCCCCTGTCAACAATGGCATTATCAATCTTAATAAAAAACATTTAATTACATTTTATACTTAAGTAGATTAAAAAAAAAAAATCACCCCAGCAAGAAGTAGACAAAGAAAAAAGGAAAAATAAAGGTTAAGCGCTAATTTGGCTCTAATTCATTAAATTAAACGAACTTCTTCCTGAAATTGGAATTTGTTTCTTTAGACTTCGGTGATTAATAAGATTTTTTTTTTCTTATACACTGGTACAAATTAATATGGCTATAGAATAATATGGGAATTATTGCATTTTTTGTGCCATAACTGTAGCTCGTTGGTCTTTCTACCCTATATAATTTTTCAGTCTAGCACATTTGGTTCCACAACTTCAACACCAATGACATTTTAGGTGCTAATTGAGGCCCATTCCAAAATTTGTCCAAAATCCCCCAAGTGTGGGCCACTTGACATGAAAATTGACCCGTACGTGGGGGATTTCGGGACAATTTTGGGATTGAGCCTCAATTGTCATTGATATTGAAGTTGTGATACCCAATATGTCAGCCCGAAAAGATATGGGATAGAACGCCAGTGAACTATTGTGGCACCAAAAATAGGGATACACATGTCATTCCAAGGTTTTGAAGGACATATTAGTTCACAAACTGATTCATTGGAATCAAATAAATATTTGAGAAAGGAAATCTATTTCAAATTAGGAATCTTACCATTAAAACATGGAAATGTTAAATCTAACTATTCTATTATTTTATGATTCCCTTCATGGGGATTTAGTACTAAAAATAAAAGAGACATTAGTACCCATATATTCTTTCTTATGATAGTTTTATGGGTCTTTCTAAAATAAGATTTTATGGAACATAGGTGTACATGAGATGCCCCATCTCAACCACTAAAAAAAGTCAACAATAAATCTGAACCACAATTTTTGGTCAAAATATCCAATGATGATGTGGCATCGGACATTTAAAAAAAAATAAACATATGTTAAATTACATACTAACCTTTTAATTAATATGTTTAACCCAAGGTGGTTGGGCCAAGTGGTAGTGACTTGCGACCCCCAGAGACGAGACTCAAGTTCGAATCCTACTGGAGACACCACACGGGGGAGGACCTATACCCTTTGCACTCTTCGGTCCGAGCTGTATATAAACAGTCTAGTGGATCAAAAAAAAAATATATGTTTAAAAATTTCTCCCTTATCTCTAATTAATTTCATCTATTTCCCCAAAAAAAAAACGAGGGAGAAAAACTTTTGATACCAATTTTTTGTCCGAAAAACACATTTGATACCAAACTTTCTCGAAAAACACATTTAATACCATGATTTCAGCCCCCTCGACACATTTCCTTTCTCCGTTAATTTTTTGACGGAAACCGTCACGTGCCACGCCTGTGGCCGTTAAGTCACCATCTTCAACTCTTTAGGGGGTTATTTGCAATTAGGCAAAAATACCTAAAAATTGGGCTGGGTATTTTGCTATTCAATTCCCCATCACCATCTCTCTCTTCACCTCCGGCGACACCACCACCGCCTCCACCTCCACCCTTAGGCACCACCACCAAAACTCACTACTAAAATTCACCTTTCTCCACCCAATTGCAACCAAAAAAAAAAAAAAAATCCTCTATGGCACAAACTGCAAACAGGCTAATAAAGCCTGTCTCGTCTACCGCCTCTGCCTCACTACTAAATTCACTACATCTATAATTAGTTTCACTGAAATTTCATCTAGGATTTTTCGATTTTGTTTGATTGGGTTTTAGTCAATTTTTGGGGATAAAATTTAGATTTTTACCTGAATTTCTTAATCTGGGATGGGGAAAGAAATCGTGGAGAAGAGTATATTGTGCCAATGGAGTGTAATTCGATCCATATTGGCCATTTTTTAATGGTGGGGTTTCTATCTTTGTGGTTTTCTTTTTTCTGAACATTTGAATTATATCAATTTTAAATTGAATTCTGATTCTTGGTTTTGTGATTGGGGTTTTGACGAATGTAAATCTTGCAATGATGTGCTAGAATCCCATGCTTCAATCCCCTCATTTGCAATTGGGCGGAGAAGATGGCGGTGGGGGGTGAGTTTGGTGGTGGTGCTTGAGGGGAGGTGGAGGCGGTGGTTGTGTACATGTGCTGCCGGAGGTGAAGAGAGGTGGTGATGGGGAATTGAATTGCAAAATACCCAACCCAATTTAGGTATTTTTTCCCAATTGCAAATAGCCCCCTGAAGAGTCGAAGATGGTGACTTAACGGTCACGTGCGTGGCACATGACGGTTTCCGTCAAAAAATTAACGGGGAAAGGAAATGTGTCGAGGGGGCTGAAATCATGATATTAAATGTACTTTTCGAGAAAGTTTGGTATCAAATGTGTTATTTGAATTAAAGTTTGGTATCAAAAGTGTTTTTCCCTAAAAAAAAACTCTCAAGTAATCAAAATTTTATACGAAAAAAAATCTCTCAAGTAATCAATTTTTTATACGAATTGACGACTAAGACCATCATTATAAGATCATTTGAAATATTTTTAGGGAAAAATGCACTTTACACCCCCTCTCAAAGTTACATATTTTGAACTTTACCAACCCAAAGTATAAAATAAGCACGTATAAAATTAGTTGCACTTTTTCCCTCAAATGATTTTAAGTCAATTCCGATCACCATAAACACAGATATGCGTCTCGCTTGTGTATTTTAAGGGTAAATTAGTTCTAAGATCGATTTTTCGCCCAAATATTTCACTGACGCACATTTTTCCCCCTCTCTTTACAAATACATTTTTTTCTACTTACTTTAGATTTTTTGTTCAGAAGACATGAGTCAAGTATTTGGACAAGTAAGAAGTGATGTGACTAATTTACCCTTTGAAAATTCATATGAGGGCACATGTACATTTTCCGTCAAACAAAAATTGCATAAAATCATATGAGGGGGTAAAGTGCAACTAATTTTATTTTTCAGGGGGTAAAGTGTTTATTTTGTACATATGGGTGGTAAAGTGCCAAAACATATAATTGTGGGGGATAAGATTTTTGTCAACTTTTTTATATGGGATTCATAAATCGTATGGAGAATTTAATTTTTTGAAAAAGAAAAAAAAAAGGGGGGGAGGAGGGGGTGTATTCCCAATTTTTAAAGTTATCAGATGTTATTGGTAATCTTTTAGGTAATAGGGATGTTTTTGCATTGTTTGGTGGGGTAAAATTGTCATTTCGACTTCAGAGCGGTTTTCTTTGTTAATAAAAAACGTATTTGTTGCTAATAAAAATAATATAGATTTTTTTATATAGTTAGACAAAACATAAAGGATGTTTTTGAATTCACTCATTAAAAAGGATAAATTTGTCTTTAAGAAAATAAATTATTTAAAGTTAAATTCTAAGGGGACATGTGTCACCAAGATAAATGATATCCCATGTGCTCCCCATCCCTCAAAATCTCATTTTAGACAGACCCTAGTTTTATTTTCTCCCTACGTAATGCATATTTTCTCTCCCATAAACATTGTTTTCTTGTTTCTTGCGTTCTTTTTCTTCTCCAACTGCTTAAATCATATATATTCAATTCTCACGTTCATTTATCTGCTAGTTGAATCTATTTAAATGTGAATTGATTTGAAAAAATGCATATAGTTTATACGACATATTTATGGGCCTAATCCAAAGCTTTTGTTTCATACACATTCATTTTCAAATAGTAAGTTTAATTTTGTTTTTACTTTTGAAAGTGTTATCTTATTTATAAGATTTAGCAGACACCATTTCGTGTGATAGTTACATTCTTAGATTATTATTTAATAGGCCTGTCAATCGGACCCTGTGAGCCGAGCCTTTAATTGCTCAAACTCAAATACGTCGGGCTTCATGTCTATAGGCTAGAACTCAAATGTCATCGGGCTTCATATCTATGGGCTCAAACTCGGCTCATGTAATTTTTCGAGGTTAGATTTATATCAGGCTCATATAAGATTTGCTCACTCTAGCAAATTTTACTTAACAAATAAAAAAACTACGTTTTCTTTAAATGCAATATATAGACAATTTTATTTATTGCACAAGAATATACAAATTTTATATTCGTAATCAATAACATAAAACATTAAATAAGTTTGTAAAGTGCCAAGACTTCTATTTTTTTTACCATTTATTTGAATTTTTCCATTTTTTCTTTTTGTTGATTATGTTCCTTTTGACCCGCGAAAAATTTATTTATAATTCATATATGTGGTGGATTATTTGTAGTAATTAGTATACTTATAACAATAGTACCAATTGCAAAAAAAAAAACAATACAGGAAAATCCAACCAAGTTGAGAAGACTTAAAATGGTGCAAGCTATTGAAAGTCAATAGCAAACTTCAAGTCAAGTCAAGTCAATTGCAAACTTCCAGCTAGAATTGCAAGTCAAGTGCTTCGTGGGTGGTCCTATCTAGGCGGAAAATCAAATAAAACTATTTGATATTCGGTTTGAACTTGTCCAATAAAAATTGTTTGAGCTCGGTTCATTATACAAATCAAAGAAACTTAAATAAAATTTCTCGTTTAATAATTTTTGAAACTTTGTTCGAGCTCAACTCGATAAACTAAAATTTGAAAAACCATATGTAAAAATATAAAAAACACAACTTGAACACGTTTCGGTAAGAAATTAAAACCAAACTCAAACACAATTTCAGACTCAATACTAAATTCAAACCAAACTAGAACAATGTGACGTTTGATATAACACTTCTCGTTTACGCTCCTAGATCTACCTATTTCAAAATTCTCTTACTATCTTATTCAATCACAAAATAAGTTTACGGTATTTGTCAAATGAATATATAGAATTCAACCAAACCCGATTCGAAAAGGAAATTACCCTTATATGAAATATACAGTTGATCCTTAAAAAAAAAAAATCTCTTGGCATTTCGTTTGGGAACTTTGCTTTTGACATCAAGGTTTAGATTTTTTATTTGAAATACTGGAAGTTATTTTTTTTTTTTTTGTATGAATTGAATGTGTCAAAATTAATTAAAATTTATTATGAAGTTACATATTAATAGGCATAATGAGGTTTTAAGAATTTTTTTTTTGGTTGAAGCAAACAAATTTGAGATATAAAAAAAGACTATAATACGTTTTTTATCCTAATATATCAATATTTCATTAAATAGTTTTGGCAAGTCCGCATTACAGCTTATGAGGGTTGCAGAATGCAGACTGCAGTCCTATTGTGCCTATTTGGTTAGATTTTGGTTTAAAAAAAATTGATATAGGTGGTTTGAAACTTTTAAAACCTCATTTAGATTGAGTTTGATTAAATTTTAATTTTTGAAAAAATTAAAACCTCATTTGATTGAGTTTGAATGTTAAAATTTGAAGATAAAAAGTAAATAATAAGTATCAAATCAATGTTTTTTATAGAGAAAAAATAGGTGAAATATATTTTATAGATTTAAAGTTCATTATACTTAAATATATATATATTGAAACATGAGTTCACTAATACACATAATCATAATCAGACTTTTCAAATGATTTTCGATCAGTCAAAAACCTTATCAAATTGGTCCATTTGAAAGTGGGCCAGTGGCACCTTTATGTGGTCTCTAATATCTTCAAAGACTCGGCCATCTAGAATTCTAGATTACACGTAAGGTAAGGGAACCCAACTCATTTTCTCAGCTCTTAAACCCAATTCATTTTCCTAGTTCTCAATAAACCCAGTTCAATTCTCTTCTAAATTTCCCAAAGTTCACATAAAATGAGAAAAGTAGCTACATCAAATTTGATTTAATTCCGGGCACTTTACCTCATGATCACACAAATATTGCTCGTTTCTTCTTTCAACATGTCAACCGATGAATCCTCTCTTCTAGCCCTCAAAGCTCAAATAACTCATGACCCAAACAACATTATGGTTAAGAACTGGACAAAAGGAAGCTATTTTTGTACTTGGATTGGAGTCACCTGCAGTCGAAGGCGCCCGAGAGTCACGGGATTGAATCTTTTCAATATGGGTTTACGAGGCACAATCGCAAATGAAATCGGGAGCCTCTCTTTTCTAAAACACTTAAACATCAGTAACAATAGCTTCATCGGCCAAATCCCTTATGAAATCGGGCATCTGAGAAGACTACGTGAACTAAGAATTAGGTATAATCAACTTAATGGTCAAATACCTCTGAGTATTGGATTATTAACCAATCTTGAAATGTTGGATCTTTCAGGAAATAATCTGATTGGGACTATTCCTTGGAGCATATTCAACATTTCTTCTTTGCAAGGAATTGATCTTTACAAAAACCAGCTCTCTGGTACTCTTCCCCCAAGCATTTGCCATCATTCACCAAAACTGAAATTTTTAATCCTTTCGAAAAATCAATTAGGTGGGAATATTCCGCGAAGTTTAACCACATGTGCGGAGCTAAATGAAATTTCTTTGGGTTACAACAATTTCATTGGAAACATTCCAACGCAGATTGGGAACTTGTCACAACTCCAGTATCTTTCTTTAGGAGTAAATAATTTGACAGGTAAACTTTCATGATCAAATATCCATAATCAATGAATTATTACATGTGGATACCTCTTGAATGAATGTTTTATTAGAAAGTTTACCAAAACAAACTCTAATTTGCTCTCTTATTCTAATTCACTCAAATAACAACTCTGAGTTGAGTATTTTATCTATATATTTCTCTTCTTCCCGTAATCTCATAAAAAATCTACCAATTTTCTAAAAATTAAATATATTTATTATTTATTTCATCTCTAGAAACTCAAACAAACAACAATTTTCAATCGAATGACAATCTAGAACATCTCCAAAATCTCTAAAAATACTCTCAAAAATCCAAACAAACAAACAAACCCTTCAAATCTCAAACCAAAATCCAAAACAGATCGTAACCATTGCCAAGTGCCAACACAACCACAATACAAAAATCCAAAATCAATTAGGTGGGTTTCCCTTTTATTTTTTGGTCCTTTCTTTTTTTTTTTTGGTTCCTGTCTGAATTAAAGGGTTCTAGCTCTGCTTATGGCTGATTTTTCTGGTATTTAATTTTTGGGATGATATATTACTTAGGACTTAGGAGTGGCAAATGGATCAACCAAACCGAATTTGGATTGGATCCTTGCTATTCAGACCTCAAATGGATCGGATCCTAAGTGGATCCAATATTATTACTTAATTATTAGAAGCTAATTTAAGAGAGCTGTGATTCATTATCTTCATTTTTGCCTTTCAATGTGCTGTAGTAGGAGTTTAGAGTCTGAATTTTAATACTCAAATTAGGAGACACAAGTTAACTATATGCATAATTATACTTCTTGAGTTAATTTTTGTCTAGTTCGTCCAATAGATATGATTTCATACGCATAAATTGGGAAAAAATCATAAATGATATATAACCATTTTTATTTTCATACATATATATATATATATATATATATATAGACCTGTGTTTTTGGTAAACAGTCGCCCGGGCCTGGTCACTGCGACCCCCTTTGTGAGGAGGTACCCCTTCTCCCGAAGTTACGGGGATATATATATAAATATCATATCGTATCGTAATAATAAACATTAACCATATACACACATTATATCTATTCTTGTTGTTTTAAAATTGTGTAAACTACATGAAGTCATAAAAAGAAATACTCCCTCTGTCCAAAATTATTTGTCGTTGTACATGTTTTCACATATATTAAGGTAACTAATAAATAGCCTCAATTTTATGGAAAAAACAAATTATATACCTAAAATACCCTTATTTTCTATTTATCTCAGCAAATATTTACACATTATTCAAGTTTTACACACTCTCTCTCTTAAGGGCAAATAGGAAAATATGTAAATAATATTGTATTGAAATCCTAAAGCGAGTATTAAAATTTGGGACAGAGGGAGTATGAAGTCCATGAAAGATATTCTAGATAAATTTTGACACTACCTTATTTTAATTGATAGATTTTGACCTGTGATATTCTTTATAGGTACTATTCCTATCTCAGTCACCAATATGTCAAATTTGGACACATTCGACTTGTCTTTGAATAGTTTTCATGGGGCAATTCCTTCAGAGATGGGACGTTTATCCAACTTAACATGGTTAAACCTTGCGGGAAATAAGTTAGATGGGGACATACCACAATCCATTTTCAATCTCTCGAAACTAGAATTGCTTGATCTTATAGATAATGAACTATCTGGCAATATTCCATTCTCCATTGGCAAAGGGCTTCCACGTCTTTCATGTCTCAATCTTGGGGTCAATCGGTTTAGTGGGAGGATTCCTAAATCTATCTCAAATCTCTCAAAACTCAATCGCCTTGATATTGGACACAACTTGTTAAGCGGATACATACCAATTACTCTTGGGAACTTACAAGAACTCCAATATCTAAGATTGGGAGAAAATCAATTCACAAATGATCTATCAACACCTGAACAAGATTTTCTTACTCCCCTGACAAAGTGTAATATGAGCAGCTGCAACTTGTTGTGGTTAGGACTTGGAGGTAATTTCTTGAATGGAGTAATTCCAGAGAGTTTGGGGAAGTTAACGAGCTTGCAAAGATTAGAAATCAATAACAATAAGCTCCAGGGCTCCATTCCCCTTAGCTTTTGTGATCTGAAAAATTTGTATTATCTAAGTCTATTCGGAAATAAGTTGTATGGGCAGCTACCAAGCTGTTTAGGAGACCTTATTTCATTGCGAGAAATATATTTGGAGGACAACGTTTTCAATTCCATTCCAACAAACTTCTGGTCCAATGAACTCATTCAGAAGATAGATTTGGATAACAACTTATTTGACGGTCCCATGCCTCCAGAAATTGGTAATATAAAGAGTGCGATGGAGATAAGTTTATCTAAGAACCAATTTTCTGGCGGAATTCCAAGTTCTATCGAGCAACTTCAGTTTCTAACTTATCTTGATTTATCAAATAACAAGTTAGATGGACAAATAACTCAATCTTTTGATTCCTTGAAGGAATTGGACATTTAGACATATCTCACAACAATATCTCTGGTTCAATTCCCCCATCATTTGAGAGCCTTGCAAATCTTAGGTACTTCAATGTTTCGTTCAATAAGCTTAGTGGGGAAATTCCAGATGGAGGTCCATTCAAAAACTTCACAGCAGATTTCTTCATACATAACAAAGGCATGTGTGGAGCTTCTCGATTCAAAGTTGAGGTTTGTAAAAAGAATGAGCACAAGCCATTAGTAAACTACAGAGTTTTAAGATATACACTTCCATCAATAGCCATAGTAATTGTTGCAATCACTATTGTTATCATATTTACGAGGCATCGAAGGGCAGCATCATCATTTTCACCATTGTTGAATACACCTCTTCGCTTAGCACATGAAAGGATCTCATATTCAGAAATCGTTCGTGCCACAAGCAACTTTGATGAGGAAAATTTGATAGGGAGAGGTGGCCTTGCCTTGGTTTATAAGGGGGTGTTTTCTAATGAGATGATTGCTGCTGTTAAGGTTTTCAATTTAGACGTGCAAAGTGCATTTAAGAGTTTTGACACCGAGTGCCAGATAATGCGCAATATTCGTCACAAAAATCTCGTGAAGGTTATCACTAGTTGCTCTAACTTCGACTTTAAGGCTTTGGTGATGGAATATATGCCTAATGGAAATCCCCCCCCCCACCCCCCCCCCCCCCCACCCCCCCCCCCCCCCACCCCCCCCCCCCCCCACCCCCCCCCCCCCCCACCCCCCCCCCCCCCCACCCCCCCCCCCCCCCACCCCCCCCCCCCCCCACCCCCCCCCCCCCCCACCCCCCCCCCCCCCCACCCCCCCCCCCCCCCACCCCCCCCCCCCCCCACCCCCCCCCCCCCCCACCCCCCCCCCCCCCCACCCCCCCCCCCCCCCACCCCCCCCCCCCCCCACCCCCCCCCCCCCCCACCCCCCCCCCCCCCCACCCCCCCCCCCCCCCACCCCCCCCCCCCCCCACCCCCCCCCCCCCCCACCCCCCCCCCCCCCCACCCCCCCCCCCCCCCACCCCCCCCCCCCCCCACCCCCCCCCCCCCCCACCCCCCCCCCCCCCCACCCCCCCCCCCCCCCACCCCCCCCCCCCCCCACCCCCCCCCCCCCCCACCCCCCCCCCCCCCCACCCCCCCCCCCCCCCACCCCCCCCAAGCAAATGAACAAATAAAAAATAAAGCACGACAACGGTATAAGCCGAAAATATAAAATAAATTAATGGCCGCTAATAAGTTTATGCCTTACAAGTACAAACCTTAAAAATTTATGCCTCCTAGCTTTTCCTATCTCGTCTCGTTTATGTTATTTGACTAGCCCCGTGAATTTGTGGGAAATCCATTAAATTCGTTGGAAAATCTTGAAACGTCGACTCCCCTTGTGTTGGAAGTATCATCGGAGGAGAAAATATAGGAAACGAGACCGGTTGCACACTAGAACTTGACGTTGTTCCTATTGGAATTTGTTGGTATGGATTGAACGTTGATTTTTGAATTTGAAAGTGTGGCATAAATTCCGTTGATGCATAAATTGGCAAATTTGCTTGTGTTGATTGCAATTGAGGACGAAGATTACACGACGGAATGTTGGATGGCCAAAGCAAATTAGTTGCTCCCATTACACAATCACTAATGGGAAAATATGGAGACAATTGGGGAACTTGAAGTGGCACATTTGTAGCATATTGGATAGAATTTCGACGTGCACACATGTTCTGGTACAATGTGAATAGACGTTAGGCGAAGTTACAGAAATACCCTTTGTGAATATTGACTTCGATTTTGACCGATTTTGAAAAGATTATAAAACTTATGTATATGAATATGTATATTATAAACATGAAGCATCGAAAGAGATCATACATGTATATGATGTTGAAGGGCTCGGATGTATTCAATGGATTTATCCAGGACTGAACCTGCACTCAACTGTTCAAATAAAAAAAATGGGTAAAATTGTGGACAATATGGATTCCAAGATTGAGTAATCACAAATGTACTAAAAATTATAAGTTCCCTCAATTTCGTTTGAAATTATCACTTATATATGATATTTTCTCAAACACTTAGGTCGCTATCCTTAATATTTATTTTTGACGCTTATGTTATTTTCTAGACCTTATGGTTGAGAATGAACAAAATCATCGTCGTGAGAGTTCCACATCATTACAATCCATGATGTTTGTGTGCAAATATAATAAAAGAATGACCTCAAATATTTTTCTGTATATCAGACATATTCTCAACTTCACATGTATATATTCAACTTATTAATATATAAACAACATTATATCCATAAATAGATTACATGATACCAATATGATAAGAATTAAGCTATGTTTGATTCTTGAATTTCAATTTAATCTTCTTTACATAATCCAAAGAAATATTTCAAACTTCGCGAACCAAATTAAAACTCTTTCGACGAAATTATATAAAATCAATCCAAACATGTTATAAACTGTGAGTTCTCTAGTTAAGAACATAATTGTAGAAGATAGTGTTACTATTTACTAACCTTGTTGGTACAATTAGGCAACAATTCTTGAAGGGCTTTCATTCTTTCTGCAATTCGATCCCTGCGTCTCTGTTCAAAATATATAAAACTATTATTTCGCCAAAATTCAATACTTATGAAAACGAATGTTACTTTATTTAGTGAATCGGTGAATTACTTCATTACATCAAATCATAATATAGATTGATTATATGAGCAAATTACAAAGAATAAAAAATTACCATCAATAAGACTACTATAATACTAGACAAATTAGTTACTTATACTTTTATAGAAACTCGAACCAATTTTTTTTAAATCTTCGACCTCAACTTTGCAATAATTAGGACAGTGCATCGCCGGCTTGAATATTTAAATTAAGCAACCTATTGAATGCAAAATGTATAACAATAATCTTGGGAAATCTAGTACATCGCAGCAAAATAATTTATAACATTTTAATTCTATGTTCTACATTCCGAAAAACATAATTTTACCCATTTATTTATTACCCAATTAAACAAAAATACACTTTTACGGTTTTACCCTTTCAAACGTGCTACGTTGTTCAGAACAATATCGTTTTGAAGAAGGCAAACGCTCCAGCTTTCTATTTAACATGACCCCACCTCCAGCTTCCTACCATACGACGTCGTTTTACAAAAGAATAAGAAAATAGTTTACAAAAAAAAAAAATCCCAAAAAATTAAAAAAGGCTCACCTCATTATGAAACAAATTTGAATTTTCGAACCTTCTGCATCTTTTTCTCTTTTTCTGTCTTGGTTCTTGATCCTCCGCAGCAGGTATAAACATATTGGGTAGTTTAGGAACAGAGTTGAGATTATTTTGTTCTTGTGATGCAAATTGATAGTTCAAAAATTTGAACATTCAGAATTATTGTCAACTTGGGGTGCAGTTTGCAAAGGCGAAACATTTGATTGAGTCGAAGCTAAAAGAGGAAACATAGTATCATTATTATTCTGTTCAGGTGATGAAGAAGTAGTGTAAAATTCCCAATTTGGAATTAACTGAATTCTTTTATGCAAATTAATTGGACAGATTTAATTAAAGAGAGATGAATTTTGTTTTCTAAATTTCATGTACATTATATAGAGATTTGGAAATTTGATTCTTCTGTACCATAGAGTCACAATATGTTGACAAGTGTCCAATTTCATAGAAATATGACACTTGATTTTGCCAGTGCCTTTCTTTCACTTCAATAATTTGGGTGGGGGGTTTAAAAAATTTGGAATATGACCGTATTGGGAGCCAATGGACGCCGTAATCTTTAATCGTAATTTATTTTTCTCTTTTTTTTTCTTCTAAAATTATGGCACATTTTACCCAAAAAATTATATCCCCTCGGTTCTAGGGGTGTCAATGGGGTAGATTTAATTCAAATGTGGTTCGAATTCGGTTTGATTTATCCGAATTTTTACTCGATTAGGGATTTGATATTCCGATGGATGATCCGATTAAGAAGATCCGTAATCTAAAATATGTGGAGCGAATATGGGTTTATGTTGATCTAATCCATTCAAATTTCGTATCCGATATATTCATCTAATATCCGATTGGGTGTTTTATGCAGGATTTTCGAAAGTACAAGAGAGTTTGGTGCATAAAAAATTCATAAGATAGTTTTATTCGGGTTTCACATAACATAGGGTAGTATATATCTTGCATTTTCCCCTAAAATAACAAAATTCATCCTAGACAAAACACTTCTATCAACCAAACATGTAAAATCCTCAAAATTTTCGAGTCACGATAGACTCTTACAACAAGTACAAACCTTAAATATTTAGGCCTCCTTTTCCTATCTCGTCTCTTTTAAGTTATTTGATTAGCCCCATGAATTTGTGGGAAATCCATTAAATTCGTTGGAAAATCTTGAAACGTCGACTCCCCTTGTGTTCGAAGTATCATCGGAGGAGAAAATATAGGAAACGAGCCCGGTCGCACACTAGAACTTGGCGTTGTTGCTATTGGAATTTGTTGATATGGATTGAACGTTGATTTTTGAATTTGAAAATGTGGCACAAATTCCGTTGATGCATAAATTGGCAAATTTGCTTGTGTTGATTGCAATTGAGCAGGAAGATTACACGATGGAATGTTGGCTGGCCAAAGCAAATTAGGTGTTCCCATTACACAATCATTAATGGGAAAATATGGAGATATTTGGGGAACTTGAAGTGGCACATTTGTAGCATATTGGATAACATTTCCACGTGCACATATGTTCTGGTACAATGTGAAAGAATAGACGTTAGGCAAAATTACGAAAATACCCTTTGTCAATATTGATTCGATTTTGGCCAATTTTTAAAAGATTATAAAACTTATGTATATGTATATTATAAACATGAAGCATCAAAAGAGATCATACATGTATATGATGTTGAAGGGCTCTGATGTATTCAATGGATTTATCCAGGACTGAAGCTACACTCAACTGTTCAAATTAAAAAAAAAAAAAATAGGTGAAATTATGGACTAGATGGATTCCATGATTGAGTTATCACAAAAATATTAAAAATTATATGTTTCCTCAATTTCATTTGAAAACATTTGACTTTAATATGATAATTTCTTAAACAATTGGGTCACTATCCTTAATATTTGTTTTCGACGCTTATATTATTTTCTAAACCTTGTGGTTGAGCATTAATGAATCACATCATTTTTATTAGAGCACCAAATCATCATAATCCATGATGTTTATGTGCAAATATAATAAAAGAATGCCACCAATTATTTTTCTGCATACAAAAATTCAAAATCAATTCAACATACTCTCAACTTTACATGTATATATACAACTTATTAATATCTAAACAACATTTTATCCATAAAAACGATTACATGATACCAGTCTGATTCTTGGATTTCAATAGGGTAAATTACTCTCTGAGTGGTAAGGTCTAATTACGAAAATATTCTTCATGTATTGGGTATTATAAAAATCTCATTGAGGTTTCTCACCATCTTACAACTAACCCCTCACCACAGAAAAGTTTCAACTTTGTCCCCAGGGAGGTATTATAAATAGAAGATATTTATTTGCACATTTAATAAATTAATTATTTTTATATTGTATTAATATATTTAATATTTTAAAAAATAATAAGAAAATTTAAAAATACAATATAATTTTTTTAATTTAATTTATATTTTTATAATAATAAAATTTATTAAATTATTATTATAAATATAAAAAACATTATTCAATTAAATGTGGAAATAAATTTCTTATATTTTATAAATATAATTGATAAAAATTTGTTATATTTTTATTATAAATATTAAATTGTTAATAAATATGTAAAAATATTAACATTTTTTTAATACTTATGGGCAATGATACAATTTTATCAATTTTTTTGTGGTAAATATATAATTATCAATTTTATAATTTTTGAGATATTACAATTAGCGCTCAAGTTTTAATGTTTTAAGATATTACAAACATTACAAATAACACACTAGGGGCAAAGTTGGAATTTTTTAGGCATAAGTGATCAATTGTATGATGGTGACAAACCACAAGAGGGATTTTCGTAATACCCAATACATTAGGGGAATTTTCGTAATTAAATCTTACCTCAAGGGGTATTCGTAATTTACCCATTTCAATTTAATCTTTTTTTACAAAATCCAAAGAAAATTTTCAAACTTCTCGAACCAAATTAAATATATTCAGACCAAATTAAAAGCAATCCAAGCATGTTATAAACCGGAAAATTGTAAAAGACTATGTTACTAACCTTGTTGGTACAATTAGGCAACAATTCTTGAAGGGCTTTCATTCTTTCCGCAATTCGAACCCTGCGTCTCTGTTAAAAATATATAAAACTATTATTTCACCGTAAATTTACTACTTATGAAAATGAATTTTACTTTATTTAGTGAATCCGTGTATTACCTCGTTACATTAAATCATAATATTGATTGATTATATGAGCAAATTACGATGAATAAATAATTAGGACAATGCATCGTCGGCTTGAATATTTAAATTAAGCAAACTATTGAATGCAAAATGTATAACAATGATCTTGGGAGATCTAGTACATCGCAGCAAAATCATTTAAAACATTTTAATTCTATGTTCCACATTCCGAAAAACATAATTTTATCCATTTATTTATTACCCAATTAAAAAAAATAGACTTTTACGATTTTACCCTTTCAAACGTGCTACGCGGTTCAGAACAACATAGTTTCGAGGAAGGCGAACCCTCCAACTTTCTATTTAACATAATCCCACCTCCAGCTTCCTGCCATACGACGTCGTTTTACAAAAGAATAAGAAAATAATTTACAAAAAATAAAAAAATCCCAAAATTTTAGAAGAGGCTCACCTCATTATGAAACAAATTTGAATTTTCGAATCTTCCGCATCTTTTTCTCTTTTTATTTCTTGGTTCTTGATCCTCCACAACAGGTATAGACATATTGGGTATAGGAACAGAGTTGAGATTATTTTGTTCTTGTGAAGCAAAATTAATGTCAAAAAATTTGAACATTTCTGAATCATTTTCCACATGGGGTACAGTTTGCGAAGGTGAAACATTTGATTGAGTCGAAGCTAAAAGAGGAAACATAGTATCATTATTATTCTGTTCAGGTGATGAAGAATTAGTGTAAAATTCCCAATTGGGTATTAACTCTTCTTGACTCATTTTTTGATGCAAATTATTTAAGAGGTGGAGAGAATTAATTAAAGAGAGATGAATTTTGTTTTCCAAATTTCATGTACATTATATAGAGATTGGAAATTTGATGTTCGGCCACTTGGTGGCAAAAATGCAATTTTAGACCTTTAACTTTTATTAGTTGACAGTTTTCGGACATTTTTTTCATCGTTACACAATTTCGGTCATTCAACGTTTTAGTGTTTGCTTGGTCTTTTAATGCAATTTTAGGACATTTTACAGCAATTTCGATCTGTTGCTCTCGAAATTCAAAAAATTGAAGGATTAAAATTACAGATAAAATCCTAAAATTCTAAGAAATTAAAAAGTTCAAGAACAAAAATTGAATCTGATTGTTCTAAGATTGTAATCAATGAAAAGTCAATGAATCGAAATTGCTTTAATTGTCCCAAAGTTATTACTCATTAAAAGTTGAAGGACTGAAAATGCATTTTTGTCGCCACTTGGTATCCATATCCATAGAGTCATAGAATGTTGACATGTGTCCAATTTCATAGAAATATGACACTTGATTTTGCAAGTGTCCTTCTTTCGACTTCTATTTGCTTCTAACACCTAAATAATTTGTGTGGAGGGGGTAAAATTTTTGGAATATGGCCGTATAGGAAGCAAGGGACGCCGCAATATTTAATCGTAATATTTTTTTCCTTCTTAAATTTGATCTCAATCAGATTTTGGCACATTCTTCCCAAAAAATATAATCCTTCAATTCTTAAATTTACTCCCTCCACCCCAATTTTTTTTTACTCTTATTTCCTTTTCGGAGTGTCCTAATTTAATACTCCAATTCCTTAAATATACTCCTCCGTCCTATTATTTTTACTCCGTTTACTTTTGGCACAAAGTTTTAGGTGGGAGTTAAAGAAGTGAAACTATTTGGCAATTTTACATTTATGCCCTCAAAAGTAGTTGTTGAGAATTATTGGTGTTAAATCATTGCTTCATGTAAGATGTTAGTTTTGAGAAAAATAATTTTGTTTTAGGAAATGGAATGTTGTTTTGGGACATCCCAAAAAGGAAATAGGATAAAAATTTATGGGACTAAGGAAGTAGTTATTTTTTTTCACAATTATCCTCTTACTTAAAACAATGATTTGACACCACTTATTCTAGACTTATTCTAAAAGCTAGACCAATACTTTTAAAGGCAAAATCGTAAAGATATTTTAGAACTTTAACTTTTTTAGCTCTTGTCTAAAATTCTGCATAAAAAGTAAAAGGAGTAAGAATAATCAGACGGATGGAGTATTACCTATATATTTGGTATTTAAATAGACAAAAGTGTCTTGGCAAAAAATGAAAAGACTCAATACAAGCAGAATTAAGTTCACATTCGAAACTTGGACCAGTTGTCCAAACATATAAATAAGTAAGAATTTTTACATTGTGTCATCAATCACTATATCGATTATAATTCATTGGTATCAAAGTACAAAAATTAACTAATAATAAAGACTAGTACTAAATTAGAGAAATATCTACATTAATGCGAGTTGAACTCATGACCTATTGATCATGGGGCATCAACATTAACCAACATTGCTAAGGCATAATTGAAAAAGGAATCACTACCATAGGAAATATGAGTTTCATATTCCCAGATTTTAGTTGTAATATTTCTAGGTTTAAGGAATTTTCGAAGATCTGATTTTTTTTTTATCAAACGTAATTATATAATACCAAACAATTAGATTGCAAAAAGTTATGCCATTAATGAGTAAACAAACGGGTCCATAAAATTTTAGTGTACTTTTATAATCCTATTTTTTTGACATCTCTTATTAAGAAAGAAAAAGATACTCTTTAATTTAAATTCGGTCGATTCAGAAGAATTAAACAACCTTAAAATTAAAAGAATAATTAAGATTTAGAATTTATCATATGTTTATTCATGCAAATTTTGAAGTTACAAAATTTAAAAGAAATACAATGTGAATTATTAATATCTAAATTAGTTTGGATATTTATTTTGATTCATTGCAAGAAAATTTTGTGATACTAAATTTCTAATGAAAAGTAAAGGGGACAAAATGTAGAAATAAAAGAAAATTAAGGAGGTATAGTTATCATGATTGGTATGTGATTGCCAAATGACCATAAGTAAGAAGTAGTCGACACAATTTTTTATGGTATGTTTGTTTTACTTTTTAAAAAGTATTTCATTGTTCTGTGAAAACTGAAAAGTCAAATAAATAAACTTTCTCGTTTTCAAAAAAAAAAAAAATTATCAAAAAAAAAATTCTCTCAATTTTTAAAAATAAGCTTCTATTAGAAATATGTATCTTGCTTAGTTGATGACATTACTCTTTGCGGCTGGTACTTTAGGGACCACAAGACACTCCATACAAAGCAAGGAAGTCTTAGCTAGAGATGAGATGCTTCTCAATTAATAGCGCAGGCACAACACTATACTCGATTTGGATGCAAAAACTTTCTCACACGGCTCATCAACTTGATCCTCCAAAGCTATGTTGCACGGATACGGATACGGCGACACGGATTTTTAAAAATTTACTGGATACGATACGATATGGATACGAATCTAAAAGATATATATTTATATATTTATGCATATTAAAATAAGTAAAACAATATATTTATATATTCATACATACTGAAATAGATCAAGTTAAGTTTCATAAGTACTAAATTGCATATGTTTAGTAATTTAATACTATTAATTGTACATCATGTTCATTGTTTTATTATGCTATATAAAATATGTCCCGTTATGGACATTTTATCTTGTATTGCAGTTGTATATAATACAAAGAGTGGTTTGACATCTTACATTGTTCTTACCAATTGTGGTGACTTTAACAAAATTCAGAATATGAAATGTGTTGGATACGTCTAAATAAGTACCCGATACGAGTGTCCAATTTTTCTTTTTAATTATATTTACCGACACGCTACGTGGAGTGTCGAATACGTATCCCACGAGTATCCGAGGAGTATCGTATCCGAGAAGTATCCGACTCGGCATTTTATAATTTTTTGAAGTATCCGTGCATCATAGCTCCAAAGGAAATGTATTTCAGGGTCCTCACCTGAGAATCATTACTGCTCCAGAGCTATTGGAGAAAAGTGCAAATCGATAGCTGCATAAAAATATTGAAATGGGCTTCGCATCAGCTATCATCTCGTTGATAAGGTGAGAGCTTCATGCCTGATTTCTGGTGGCACATCCCCCACTGTTGGATTCATGTAAAAGGGCTTTGAATTGAACGAACATAATATCAGTTGCGCACATATGATTATTTGACATGTTGCACCCAAAATACATTGTTTCGACTCTTTGGAACATGAAATTGAATTTTGGCACACCTCGAGTGGCAATTGTTTGGCAATATAGTGGGCATTTTACACTCAATGCTAGGGTGCACTTTGATAAGAACATAATATTCTAGAGTTCAAAGTACCAAAATTTCAATTTCAGGATGCTAAATGCAAAAAATGTGTATTTCCGGGGTGCACAATGTCAATTTCTCATCTTATATCTAGAAGATGTTGGAAAATTTGTGATTGAAATAAAAATAAAATTACTCATTTATTTTTTATTATATAAATTGGTGGGACTACAATTATTTGATAGGCCATATCACACCATATAAAAGCCTATATTTGAATTGGGTTTCAGACTTCAAACGTTTAATTTATTAATTGGTTTCTCTTTTAAAAGTGAAAAGTTCTCTTTGAAGAGGTGTCTCTTCAAATTAGAACATTAATGATTTTTTGAGTTTGAGATTTCCTCTATAAATACCAATCTCTCTCCCCAATTCAAAACACAGAAAAATACTCTGCCTCTTTCTTTCAAAAAATTAAATACTGCTATTTATCTTCCTAAAAGCAAAAATTATAGCAAAGAGTTTCAAAGATTATTTCAGAAAGTTTTGGGTTATAGTTTGTGAAATAAGGCAATTGTCGGTCATTCGAGTTCGTGGGATTCTCTTGTTCGAGTGCACGTCAAGAAGTCCTGAAGGTTCGTTGTATCTTGGGAATAGACGTCGATTGAGTTTGCACCAGGGCAGCGGTGAATTATATTCTAAAGGGAGTGCATTGCACGCCTCGAACCGGGTTTTTCCATTCCATCTCTCTTATAATTATTATTATCATCTAAAGTAAATAGGAAGTTTTGGTGCTATAATTGTTTGAACTTGTTGATTCTGTTTCTAGAACTAACAATTTTAGAATAGAATTATATTGCCGAATTTATAAGTAAATTGAGTCGCACAACTGCCGTGACTAAGAAACATAATTGATTGAATAAAATACTTGCACTGAATCTGTTTGATAAAATCTCTATATAAGTGGGTTGAGTAAAATTAATTCATAAAGTGTCTTTAGCTTACGCGTTTTGATAATTAAAAATGGGTATTAATGATGAACAAAGCTCTATAAAACCTGAGAAATTTAATGGGTATAATTTCCATAGGTAGAAAAAACAAATGCGTTATTGGTTAACTTCCTTAGGGCTGTTTTCAGCAATTACTAATCCTAGTACATCCAAAGAAAAAACTAATAATGGTGATACATCTAGTGAGTCAGTAGATAAAGATTACTTGTGTCATGGTCGTATACTTTCTGCCTTGTCAAATGTCTTATATGACATTTATCACTCTACTGATACGGCTAAGGAACTTTGGGATGCACTAGAAAGAAAATATGGTAAAGAAGATGAAGGTCTAAATAACTATGTGATTGGTAGATACTTAACCTTTAAAATGACTGATGACAAATCAATTGTACAACAAGCTCAAGATCTTCAATCTATCTATGAAGAATTAGGCCAACGGAATATTAAGGTTGATGAAAATTTTCTCATTCATACTATAATTGAAAAACTACCTCCTTCATGGCAATCCGTTGCCATTTCATTTAGGCATAAACGTGAAGCCATGAGTCTTGATAATTTGATGGTTTATCTTCAAATAGATGAAAGACAAAAAGAAAAGGAAAAATTAACACGTAGTGATTTCAATAGTGCTAATCTCATTGAGGGATACAAGAGAAATAACTCAAAGAAGAAAGGAAATAAAAAGTATAATGATAACCTAAAAGCTAAATGTGATATTAACAAAAATAATAATAATAACAATAATAAGAGGGGATGTTTTGTTTGCGGAAAACCCGGGCATTTTGCGAGGCACTGTAGGCATCGCAAAGACAAGAATATAAAAGCACAAGAAGGATCAGTTAAACAAGCTAATGTGGTTGTTGCCAGTACCAATGATGGAACCGATGATAGGTTAGTAATTTCAAATTCTGAAATTAATCTAGCTTGTGAATCAATTGATTGGTGGATTGACACCGGTGCTAATATTCATGTATGTGCTGATAGATCTTTATTTTCGATTTATCAGGTTACAAACGGAAATCCGTGAATATGGGAAATGCTACTGCTGCAAAGATTATTGGAGAAGGAAGAATTGATTTACAATTGAGTTCGGGAAAAACCCTATCTCTACATAACGTGCAGCATGTCCCCGATATTAGGAAAAATTTGATTAGTGGATCCCATCTTATAAAAGATGGTTTTAGACTTTTGTTTGAGTCAATAAAGTTGTATTAAGTAAAAACAGTAGTTTTGTAGGGAAAGATTATGTATTTGATGGTTTATTTAAGTTGAATGTACTTAAAGTTTGTACTATTAATAGTAATGTTTTTTCTCTTTATAATGTTGATGTTTCTTCTAATATATGGCATGGTCGTCTTGGACATGCTAACTTTCATACAATAAAGAGAATGATGAATTTAGATTTAATACCTAAATCTGAAATTAATTTTCATGACAAGTGTGAGATTTGTGTACAATCTAAACTTCCTAGAAAACCTTTTAGTTCAGTAGATCACAAAGCAAGTAAGACACTAGAATTAATCCATAGTGATGTTTGTGATTTTAAACTTTATTCTAGAAATGGAAAAAGGTACTTTGTTACCTTTATAGATGACTTTTCTAGATATTGTTATGTATATGCAATTAGAACTAAAGATGAAGTGTCAAATATGTTTAAAACATATAAGAATGAAGTTGAAAATCAACAAGATGGAAAAATTAAAAATCTTAGGACCGATCGAGGAGGAGAATTTTATTTAGATGAAATATGTAAGGAACATGGATTTTTTTTTATCAAGTTACGGCTCCTTATTCCCCCCAATCTAATGGAGTGGCTGAAAGGAAAAATAGGACTTTAATTGATATGGTAAATTCTATGCTTTCTAGTTCAGGGTTACCAAATAACTTTTGGGGCGAAGCACTTATTAGTGCTTGTTATATTTTAAATAGAATACCATATAAGAAACATGATAAATCACCCTATGAACTTTGGAAAGGTCGAAAACCAAATTTAAAATACTTTAGAATGTGGGGGTGCCTAGCAAAAGTACAAATTCCTAAGAAAAAGAGGAAAAAGTTAGGACCAAAGACAGTGGATGGAGTCTTTATTGGTTGTTCACTAAACAGTCCTACTTATAGAGTTTATATTATAAAATCAGAAATTGATGAATTTCATGTAAGTACAATTATAGAATCTAGAGACGTTGTATTTTTTGAGGATATATTTCCTATGAAAAATAAATCTGATTTATCAAAAACTTCTAACACTAATTCCAGTTCTTTAAATACTAATGATGAAAGAATGAATGAAAGTGTTGAGGAACCTAGAAGAAGTAAAAGATCTAGGAAAGAAAAATCATTTGGGGATGACTTTTATACATATCTAATTGAAGATGATCTTGTCACTTATAATGATGCTATATCTTCAGTTGATTCTATGTTTTGGAAAGAAGCTATTAATAGTGAAATTGAATCTTTACTTAGTAATAAAACTTGGATTCTAACTGATTTACCAAAAGGTTGTAAACCTATAGGGTGTAAATGAATATTCAAGAAAAAACTAAGAGCTGATGGTTCCATAGACAAATATAAAGCTACATTAGTTGCCAAGGTGTTTACACAAAAGGAAGGATTTGATTACTTTGATACTTATTCTCCCGTAACTAAAATCACTACTATTAGACTTCTTTTGTCCTTGGCTTCTATACATAATCTTATTGTTCACCAAATGGATGTGAAAACAGCTTTTTTAAACGGTGAGTTAGAGGAAGAAATATATATGGTTCAGCCGGAGGGTTTTATAGCACCTAGACAAGAACATAAAGTATGTAAACTTGTAAAATCTTTATATGGTTTGAAACAAGCGCCAAAACAATGGCACGGAAAATTTGACCAAGTCATTCTTTCTAATGGTTTTGTGATTAATGAATTTGATAAATGTGTTTATAGTAAAGTACATGAATCAAATTGTGTGATCTTATGCCTTTATGTAGATGATATCTTAATATTTGGCACTAACATGAGTATTGTAAAAGAAACTAAGTATTTCTTGTGTAATAATTTTGATATGAAGGATTTAGGAGAGGCTGATGTGATTCTTGGTATAAAAGTAATTAGGTCACAAGAAGGAATCGCATATAGAAAAAATTCTAAAGAAATTTGATAAATTCGATTGTAAGCCTGTGAGTGTTCCCTATGACCCTTCTATCAAACTTAAGAAAAATAGTGGTGATCCGGTTGCTCAATTAAAATATTCTCAAATTATTGGAACTCTAATGTATCTTTCTAATTCTACTAGACCGGACATTGCACAAGCTGTTGGAAGAATTAGTAGATACACTAGTAACCCCGATACTAGTCATTGGAATGCTTTAGAAAGAGTGTTAAGATATTTAAAAGGCACTGTATATTACGGAATACATTATTCTGGTTATCCCACTGTACTAGAAGGATACAGTGATGCAAATTGGGTTTGTGATTCTGATGAATCTAAATCTACCACTGGATATGTGTTTACACTTGGTGGTGCGGTTGTGTCTTGGAAATCTTCCAAGCAAACATGTATATCTCGGTCATTCATGGAATCCGAGATGATAGCACTCGATTCAACTGGCCAGCATGCAGAGTGGCTTAAAGGATTGTTATCAGACATTCCTTTAGGAGAAAAACCTATACCGGCTATATCTATTCATTGTGATAGTCAAGCAGCTAAATCAAAGTCTAAGCAAAAGAATTCTAATGAGCAAAAGAGACACTTGCTTCTGATACAAAAAAACAATAAAGTATCTCCTTAATAAAGGAATAATTGCTTTAGACTATATTCGGTCCGAAAAGAACATTGCTGATCCTTTAACTAAAGGACTTCCAAAATTGCAAGTTAGAGAATTTGCGAAGGGGATGGGATTGAAGTCCATAAATTGAAATCACCAATAGTGGCAACCCAACCTTACTAATTGGAGATCCCAATATGAAGGTTCAATGGGTAATAAACAAACTGTTTGAGTGATTGGACATCACTATAACTTAAAATTTTAGACCATCTCGTGAAATAACTAGTGTTGTACTGCAACAAAAGAGGACGAGTATATATACTCCCAATGAGTTCATACTTAATTAGTAGGGTATTGAGTTGCAGACTACCCTTGAAGAACTCACCTATACAAGTGTGGTTGTGGGGCCGCAACCTATGAGACTAGGACTTATCTCTAGAGCACTTGTTAAACCAAGATACTAGCGCACGACCGTAAATGTGCTACCCCGTTAGAACTTGATATTACTCACACTATGTGTATGACTTGTTGAAATTTGTAACAAAGAATCCTAGTTCAAGACTTACGTTCACTATGGCTTCTACAAATGAATACTTGTTAAACTAAGTGAAAGTTCAAGTCCGCAAGACACTTTCATCCACTACATAATAAACATCGCCTTAGTCTTTTGTTTTGTTAATTATTATTTATTTTGAATCATGTGGGGGATTGTTGGAAAAATTGTGATTCAAATAAAAATAAAATTACTCATTTATTTTTTATTATATAAATTGGTGGGACTACAATTATTTGATAGGCCATATCACACCATATAAAAGCCTATATTTGAATTGGGTTTCAGACTTCAAACGTTTTCTTTATGAATTGGTTTCTCTTTTAAAAGTGAAAAGTTCTCTTTGAAGAGGTGTCTCTTCAAATTAGAACATTAATGGTTTTTTAGTTTGAGATTTCCTCTATAAATACCAATATCTCTCCCCAATTCAAAACACAGAAAAATACTCTGCCTCTTTCTTTCAAAAGATTAAATACTGCTATTTATCTTCCTAAAAGCAAAAATTATAGCAAAGAGTTTCAAAGATTATTTCAGAAAGTTTTGGGTTATAGTTTGTGAAATAAGGCGGTTGTCGGTTATTCGAGTTCGTGGGATTCTCTTGTTCGAGTGCACGTCAAGAAGTCCTGAAGGTTCGTAGTATCTTGGGAATAGACGTCGATTGAGTTTGCACCAGGGCAGCGGCGAATTCTATTCTAAAGGGAGTGCATTGCACGCCTCGAACCGGGTTTTTCCATTCCATCTCTCTATAATTATTATTATCATCTAAAGTAAATAGGAAGTTTTGGTGCTATAATTGTTTGAACTTGTTGATTCTGTTTCTAGAACTAACAGAAGAATCTTTACAAACTCTATTTTGATTTGGTACAAAGTAACTTGGAATTTTCTTGCGGCATGTCAAGGTTGGTGATGCAGGGTTGATATAGAATTTTTGAATCTGGTATGCTCCGTTTCAAGAATTGAATAACCTATACGTCAAGATCTGCAAAACAAAGACTACACACTGGGGTTGGTTCCGGCGGAGCCTCCATCAAGGGTTCCAGGGGACTTAAACAAAATGTTTGCAGAGAATAATTAGATTATGAATTGTGTATTAGAATTAAATTGACCATACCAGGGAGTTAATTATACCCATAGGAGGAGATCGTTCTTGTTATTAATATCTTTGATTGGTAGGGATCTGTTTTGCATGGCTATTCCTTCCAAGTGAGAGTTCACGTTCCTTAAAAAAATAGATCATAGAATCTTTTGAAAATCCGGCGTATAAAGCGAACCCATGACTTAGAGATTAGGGATCACTGATAAGTGTCCGTTGATTGTGTTCTTGAGGTCATTCCTTGCCATGAGATTGTCCTAGTAGCTGCGAGGCAATCCTTTGTTGGATCTTGTTCAGACCCAACTCTTTAGTATTTTTGGTTCCGGTTCGGTGGTTGATTGAGGCTATATCAGTTGGGAAACATGTGGACAGGTCATTATTCAAATGAAGACATGTGTCCAAATAGAAACCTTGTACTCGTTTGTCAAGTTGTGGGAAAAAAATTTGATGTTTTTTTACCTTTCTTATTTCTCAAACAAGTACACAAATATCAGGCTTCTTCTTCCTCATTGCGATTGATGATAATAATTTATGCTCGATGGGTATAATAATAATTAACATAATTCTTAGGCCGTAAACAATTTAGAATAGGTTGTATTTATTAAAAGGCTATTTTACCCCTATTTATGGGAGACTCTTCCTCCCCCCAAATTGTTGAGGTCAGAGCGTGATTTGAAGAAGATCAAGAAAGGAGGAGGCAATCATGGAGATATCCATTGATCATTTTCACGCAACATGAATGAATCTTTTCCATTAGCGATCATCCCCCAAAAAAATTTGCTTCTCCAAACTGAGTGATTCTTTCTTCCCCAATTTTATTTTTTATGAATAGAAAACCCAACTCGATTTTTGTCCCTATATTTGAGTTCTGTTTTAAGAGGTAGAAGACCCAAATCCTTTGATTTGTGTTCCATCCTTCAATTTTTGTTCCATCTTCCCCAGTAAAAAATTTCGTAAGAAGTAAAAGACCAAGTCCTTCGATTTTGATTTGATGTAATTAAAATAAAACTTAGATCATAATTAAAAATAACATTAACATGTTGTTGGTCCCAAGTGGACAAAAGGGTCTAGAGAGGAGGGAGGTGAATAGACCTTTTTAAAACTTATGAATTTTTCTCAAAACAACCTTAAGATAGTAAGACACTTAAATGTTATTGTACAGATGAGTGAAACAATCAACTGATAGAAGAGTCCAACAACTTGGTGAAATACTCGGCTATTTTGTAACTACAAAGTAAAAACACTTGTAATAAGAGTTTGAGTTTTAGCAGCGGAATAAGATTGAAGTTTCAAACAAACGTTGTTCTTTAGAAAATATTTTGTAACT
This sequence comes from Penstemon davidsonii, assembly GCA_034814905.1. Lineage (NCBI taxonomy): Eukaryota > Viridiplantae > Streptophyta > Magnoliopsida > Lamiales > Plantaginaceae > Penstemon > Penstemon davidsonii. The sequence goes on from JAYDYQ010002534.1 coordinate 28,881,275, forward strand.
CAAATTTTTTTTGCCCCCTTTAGAAATTTTCTTAAGTTTTCTTTAAAACAGTTTATGAACAGATGACTGATCTGTTATGCAGAATGTAAAGTACACAGAAATTTATTTTGGTTCAAGGGTGGTGTAATCCCTCTAATCCATTCTTCTTCATTTACTCGTTGGAAGACAAATACACTAATCTCTTATATTAATACAACACTTGGCTTTTACAACTTCTAAGCCGAAGTGGAACTTTCACTCTTAGTAAGGTTATAAGGATTGAAATCCCTTGGAAATAATCCTCACCAAAGCACTCTGCTTACAGTTAATTCCTCTTAGAAACTAACTCACAAACTACAACCTTGTTGTAATCTTTAACAATAAGCTTTCTTCAACTATTTTAAGTTTTCTCTTAGAACAACTTAGTGGTTTTGCTCTCGTGAATGCTTGAAATCTAAATTTGCAAAAGTTGCTCTCTTATTTGAATTCATGACTATTTATAAGGGTGGCTGAAATTAAATCTGTTGAAATGCTCCTTAATTCCGGGAATGCCCTTATTTCTTCTACCAACTTCAAACGACTATAAATGTTGCATGCAGCTCCGTCACTGCTCTGTTGTACGGACTGCACAGTTTTGGCAGGTCGCATTAAATGCACTACGATATTCGAGGTTGAATTTAAATCCCAATGATTAAAACCTTATTTTCTATGAGCCTTGACCAATGAATGAACTTCAGTAACTCCTCTACTGTCTAAACTAATAAATGACTCAACTCTTGAACTAGTCATAAGATGAGGTCATTTGGCTGATCAGAATACTTGGTTATCTGATACTCAGTTACTTGACTCTGTCGAACAGATCTTCTTGGTTATTTGATAACATATGGTTGACTTCATTGATCAAACTACCCAAATGTTGTGTACTCAGCTATTTGTACTAAGCTCTTCACTCGTTTGTCTTCATTTGAACTTAGCTGGTAGATTCCAACAGTTAATCAATCAAAACCTAACTTGATTAACTCTTCATCTTCAAACCTTTGAATATGAACAATATAACAATTACGATGAATATAATCTTGACAGAAACTTAAAACATAATTAAAAATTGACTGTGTGAAAACACAGTGTCCTTAAGACAAATTCGCTCCCTCACCCTTCGGAGGTTCGTGCTCGAGGTTACTTGAACGTCTGTCTCCTAGGATACAACGGTACTACTAGCAATGAAGCTTTGCACCAAGCTTTTGCTAATCCAACTGGAACTTTTTAGAACTCGGAAATGAAGGAGAAGAAGATTGCTTTTTGGTGTGTTAAATAGAATGAAGGGAGCTGCTATTTATAGGAACGGAGGAGGGCAAAATTGGAACAAGAAAATTAATGGAGATTTCCTGTTGGATGAAGATGAAGAAGTGAAGGGAGGTTTTGATGATTTCCAAAAGTCATCAGCTAAGTAATGGAAGCTTAGCAAGCCTCTGAAAAGTCAATCTGAGAAGACAAGTAAAATCAGAAGGGTTGAATTTTGGTCCAGGAGACTACTGATCTGATGCTGAGTACGAAATCAGACTGGTGGATTTCAGCAGAGTCATATCAGATGAGTTGGATTTGAATCAGCAGAGTGTTCATCAGTAGAGTGGAAGTGATCAGGAAGTTATTGCAACGGTAATAAATGCACTCGGTGTAATAAATGCTGTAAGAGAATGGTATTAAAGTCCAATGATTGAAGAGAAACCTCGGATCAACAAGGTGCATTAAATGCGACTTGACAAAAAGTACAACAGAACTGTACAGTGAACAGTGAAGATCTGAAAATCTATCCTTTCTCAACGGGCCGAAATTCAAATCCTCAAGTATAAATAGTTGTGAATTCAAGAGTTAGAGACACAAAAACTGAGAGCAATTCATGATCAAATTTTCAAGTCTCAAATACTCTAAGGCAGAACACTAAAACAGCGAAGTCATCTGTTGACAAGCTGAAGTCGAGAAAAACAAGCTTACATTCAAATCTTAGTGCTTTTCTGTAAAAGAGAGAAGTTGTGAGAAGTAGTTTTCCATCTTAGTGAGTGATATTACTTCAGAGTATAGGTCTTCTTTGTGATTTCCTATAGCGACCCTGTGGCTTTATCATTTGTTGTAAAAGCGCAAGTAGAGTGTACTATTTACTTTGTGTTCATAGTATAACCCAAAATCTTCGTGATTTGGAAGAGTGGACTAAAAGACATTGTTGTCTATATAGCCACTATAGAAATTCCTTGTGTTTGATTACTTACATTTTTACTTGCATATTTCCAAAAGCATACAAACACTTTGAACGAACTAAAAGATTTTAAAAGGAGTTTAAAAACTGGGGATAAAATCTTTAAAGAAAAGAACTTGTTTGAAAAACACTTGATAAATCCGCTGCACAACAAGTTATCAACTCTGAACTGTTTTGAAAAACAGATAAGTAAAATCAGACGAGTGGCCAACTTAACTGAACAGGCTTTGTGCGCGATCAATCGAGTAGTCTCATAAGTCCGATCAGCTTACTGTGCTGATTTTAAAAGTTGAAGAAAATTATCAAAGGAAAAACAGATGTCTATTCCCCCCCCCCCCCCCCCTAGACTTCATCTGACCACTTAGGACCAACAAGTGGTATCAGAGCAGGTGGTTCAACTGAATCATCTGACTGATCAACGAGCTTGATCTAAGAGTGTGTTTTTCAAAATCTTTCAAAAGAGCATATTTTTTGTGAAGATAAAATCTTTTGAAAATGGATTGTATTAGCCATGTACCCCACATTGGCGGGATGAGTTTTGAGGACTGGAAAATACGCATGGAAATTTTCATTGCTACTTATAATGACAATATGTATAGATGCATAACCAAAGGTCCAATCAGAATCACCAAAACAATCAAAGTTAATGACATGGAGGTGGTTGTTGACAAAGAACCTGAAGAGATGACAGCTGAAGAAATTAAGCTGAGCAATCTTGACAAGGTTGGAATATTTATCATGACAAGAGCCCTCGACAATGACAGGTTTGACAAAGTTAAATACTGCAAAACATCAAAAGAGATGTGGGATAAAGTTCATGATATGAGCGAAGGGAATGATGCCATTAAAGAGCACAACTTAAGCATAGCCCTTGAGAAGTTGGAAAACTTCAAAATGAAGTCCGGAGAAACCATTGACCAGATGGATTCGAGGTGTACAAGTACGTTGAATGACATGTTAAAGTTGGGAAAGACCTCTACTGATAAGGCGATCATAGTTAAAGTTTTAAATGCGCTACCTCCCAAGTTCAACATGAAGATCACAACCATGGAAGAATCAAGGGATCTGGGGAAGATCTCTCTGACGGAGCTGTTTTCTGTACTCAAGGCGTACGAGTATAAACTGCCTAGGATGGGAATAGAAGAGACATCAACTTCGAACCCCACTGCTGCCCTAGTTGCTGCAGAAGACCAAGAAGATCAGCAGGCAAAACAAGAGAGATGGATTCATTTGATGAGACCATGCTGCTCAACAAAAAGGAGTACACTGCTGGCGACGTTGCGTTGTTGCTGAATGGGTTCAGAAAGTTCTACAAGAGAAAAATGAAGAATAAATACAACAATGCTTCTACTTCTAACCCTACCTCTACTTCTTATAATAGTAAGGATGATTATAAATCCAAACTAATGTGCTATAACTGCAGGAAATTGGGACACTTCATTAATGACTGCCCATATCCTAAAGCTGAGAAGTATATAGAGGAAGAAAAGAAAGTAAGGAAAGAGAGGAGGCATCAAAAGAGCAAAGTACTATTGGCTGAAGCTGAAAAGATAGCAGTCATCTACTTGTCTGATTCAGACTCTGAGACATCAGAAGATGACTCTGCTGAAGAAGAGACACCTGTACTGCTCTGTCTCATGGCCAAAGAATCAGAGGATTCTGACAATGAAGTAACTCTCTCTGAAAATGAAAATGAGCTATTTAGTTCATTTGAGCAAATGATGATTAATAACTCTAGTGTTGTTACTACATTTGCTAAGCTTAAGGAAGAGATGACTATGCTGAAAAAGCAAAATTCTCTACTGAAACTTAACGTTGAAAAACCGCAAAAATCAGCTGAGTATAAAAATCTTGCGCATGAGAATGAATCTCTGAAAGCAGAATGTGAAGTTTACAAAGGAAAAATCATGGAATTTGAAAAGATAATATCCACTCATGATAAGTCGTCTGTTGCATCAATGAACCCCACTAGTGAACAGAAAACACCTTTAGTAAAAGAAAGTTTAGAACTGAACCACACTGAAAAATTTATATCTGCTGATAACGGCAATGTTATCTTATATGTTCAGACAACTAAACCTATTTCACTAGAAAAGGAGAAAAAGGAGAAGAAATCTCCAAAGGCTAAAAAGGGTAAAGAGCCTAAAGTTGAAAAACAGACTAGTAAAGCTAAACATCAGAGTAGTCCTAAGAAGTGTTCTGATAAGAGCAAAAACAATCAGACTAGTAACAAGTCTAAGTCGTCTATTAATGTGCAAGTAAGAACTAAACCTAAGAAGCAAAGAAATCATAGACTGGGGATAAAATCTTTACTTGCATTTTTACTTGCATATTTCCAAAAGCATACAAACACTTTGAACGAACTAAAAGATTTTAAAAGGAGTTTAAAAACTGGGGATAAAATCTTTCAAGAAAAGAACTTGTTTGAAAAAAACTTGATAAATCAGCTGCACAACAAGTTATCAACTCTGAACTGTTTTGAAAAATAGATAAGTAAAATTAGACGAGTTGCCAACTTAACTGAACATGCTTTGTGCGCGATCAATAGAGTAGTCTCATAAGTCCGATCAGCTTAATGTGCTGATTTTAAAAGTTGAAGAAAATTATCAAAGGAAAAACAGAGGCCTATTCCCCCCCCCCCCCCCCCCCGACCTCATATGACCAATTGGGACCAAAATTTCCGTTTCGGGAGTTACAACTCCTTAAATTCGGAAGTTACACAATTTTGAAATAAATATTTAAAAGTCTTAAGTTACAAAATTCAAAAGGTCTTTTATTTTTTTTTCTTTAATGGGCCGAAAAAATGAGCCCGTCCGAAGGCCTTCAAATTGGGCTGCATTCGTGTCCGCAGGTCGCAGGCACGCACAAGTCATGAAGGTCCGAAGCAAATTTCGATGCATGATTTGCACCCCCCCTCCCAGCGCGCAAGGGAAGAGACTTTTTGTAGCTAAGTAGTTACATTACTACATTGCAAAATCATAAATAAACCTCAAGTTTTTCCATCCCACTTCCAATGTGGGATAAAAGCCAATTACATTTATTTTCTTCCATTTCAAGAGGTGAACTTTGAGTGACGATTTCTCATTCACCCGAACTCCGATTTGGACATACGATATACCGTTTTAATCCACTCACGGAGTAGAATATAATTCCGCAGAGACCCGACACTTTTCTCAAAGTGGGTCCCATTTAAATTATGTCCAAGTTACTCCATTAACTACTATTTTTTCTAACAATCCCCCACATGAATGAAAATTGAACGAGTACCTAACATGATGTTCTAAGAGGATATAGTTTAGCGGTAGATACTTGCATAGGATAGGTAGGCAATACCATTTGAACCTTCCCTTTCGAAAGTATGTTTACTTTACTGGCTGATCTGTAGACACGATGTCCTTGAACTGTTCTGCTGTTTATGTAAACGATGACATACTCCTCACACGCATCTTACCTCGTAACGTTTCAGTTCTTACGGTTATGTCCGTTTTGGCCATGGACATTTACCTGGTTCTGCAAGAGTTTCTAAGAATTGTGCCCTATACAATTCCCTTTGAAGCGGCCCTTCTTCTCTCTCACATAGGTGATTCCTTTCCTTAGAGTATCTCGAGTTACTCTCCTTACACGAATCATTAAAAGCTTGGCTTAACCTTACTCAACCGTTATCACTGTTTTCATCATAGGAATGGACTTGAGGGTAAAACCCCCACAGTGACTTAACTAAACCTTTGCGGTGAGGTTGTCCCTTTGAACCTAGATATTGGGATCTCCAGTCAACTAGGTTGGGTTTTCCTTCGCAAAAAATTTATTCCCTGGGCTTTAGTCCCATTCCTCTTGATGATTTAGCAACTATCTCTCTAGTTAACCCTTTGGTTAGCGGATCCGCTAGATTATCCTTTGACTTTACATAGTCAATGGTAATCACTCCAGTTGAGAGTAGTTGTCTAATGGTATTATGTCTTCGGAGTATATGCCTAGACTTACCATTGTACATTTTACTCTGTGCTCTTCCAATCGCTGATTGGCTATCATAATTAATGCATACTGCTGGCACATGTTTAGACCATTGTGGAGTACCCTCTAAGAATTGGCGTAGCCACTCAGCCTCTTCACCACATTTGTCTAGAGCTATAAACTCAGACTCCATTGTGGATCTGGCTATCACAGTTTGTTTTGAGGATTTCCAAGATACAGCTGCACCACCTAAGGTGAATACATATCCACTGGTGGATTTTGAATCTTTTACATCAGATATCCGATTTGCATCATTGTATCCTTCTACAACAGCTGGATATCTTGTATAGTATATCCCGTAGTTACGAGTATACCTTAAGTATCTCTGTAACCTCACTATGGCTTTTCAGTGGTCAGTACCAGTATTACTAGTATATCTGCTAAGCTTACCTACAGCGTATGCTATATCCGGTCTTGTACAAGTCATCAGGTACATTAGACTTCCAATAATCCTTGAGTACTCCACTTGAGAGATGCTCTCACCTTTATTCTTTGATAAAGGTTGACTTGGATCTATAGGAGTTCTAGCCTCATTAGAGTCATCCTTATTGAATTTTTCAAGGATTTTTTCAATATAACTGGACTGATTCAAAATGATGCCATCTGATTTTCTCGTGATTTTAACTCCCAGTATCACATCTGCTAGACCCATATCTTTCATTTCAAATCTGGCATTCAACATATCTTTAGTGGATTTAATCATCTTATCATTACTTCCAACGATAAGCATGTCGTCAACATAAAGACACAGAATGATATAGCCATCTTTGTTTCTTTCACGTAAATGCATTTGTCGCATTCACTGGTTTTAAAACCTTTTCCTAGCATGGCATCATCAAATTTTTGATGCCACTGCTTCGGTGCCTGCTTTAAGCCATACAATGCCTTAACCACTTTACAGACTTTCTTTCCTTGCCCTGGAGCAGAAAAACCCTCAGGTTGTTCCATGTAGATTTCTTCTTCTAAATTTCCATTCAAGAAAGCTGTTTTTACATCCATTTGATGTACTTCTAAGTTTCGCAATGCTGAGATAGCAAGTATCATCCTAATGGAAGTTATTCTCGTCACGGGAGAAAACGTGTCAAAGTAATCAAGGCCTTCTCGTTGTCGATAGCCTTTTATTACTAGTCTGGCCTTATACTTATCATTTGTTCCATCTTGTATCATTTTCCGTTTGAAAATCCACTTATTTCCTAGTGGTTTGCATCCTGGAGGAAGATCAACTAGCTCCCAGGTATGATTTTGCAAGATGGAATCAATTTCACTATTGATTACCTCTTTTCTCAAAGGTCCTTCAGAAGAAGTTACAGCTTCTTTGAAGGTTTGAGGTTCAGTTTCGAGCATATATGTCGGAAAATATGGGCCAAAAGATTTTTCTGTCCTTGCTCTTTTACTTCTTCTTGGCTCAACCTCAGTTGGCTCTTCCTCAGTTATTTGTTCAGACTCATGGTCTTGACTATGAGTTCTTTTGGATGATCTCAGTTCTTGCCTAGTATTCGCTGGAAATACATATTCGAAGAAAGATGCATTTCTGGATTCCATTGTCGTGTTTTTGTGAATCTCAGGATTTTTAGACTCATGCACAAGAAACCGATAATCATTACTGTTCTGAGCATATCCGATGAATATGCAATCAACAGTATTCGGTCCTATCATTTCTTCCTTGGGTATAGGTACTACCACTTTGGCAAGACACCCCCACACTCGCAAGTATTTGTAGGAAGGTGTTCTACCTTTCCACAATTCATATGGAGTTTTCTCCTGATTTTTCCGAGGTATCTTATTTAAAAGATAATTGCTAGATAGGATAGCTTTCCCCCACATGTTCTGTGGTAATCCAGAACTTATCAACATTGAATTCATCATTTCTTTCAATGTTCGATTTTTCCTTTCCACAATTCCGTTTGATTGCTTTGAATAAGGTGTTGTTACCTCATGTATGATTTCGTGTTTAGCACAAAATTCGCTAAATGGTGACACATATTCACCACGTCTATCACTTCGATGTACTTTGATTTTTTTATCAAGTTGGTCCTCAACTTCTTTTGTGAATAGAATAAATTTATCTATTGCTTCACTTTTTGCTTTTAACAAATATACATAGCAATATTTAGTACAATCATCAATGAAGGTAATAAAATAACTATAACCACCCCTTGATTGCACACATTTAAGATCACTTATGTCGCTATGTATCAATTCGAGTGGTTTAGTATTCCTTTCAATCTTTTGAAAAGACGATCTCGTTAATTTAGCTTCAATACAAGTTTCACACTTGTGCTTTTGATCAATTTGAAATTTAGGGATATGTTTCAAATTAATTAATCTACGCAGGGAATCGTAGTTAACATGTCCTAGTCTACCATGCCATAGATTAGGATACTCAAGCAAGTAAGCAAAATTATTAACTTTATTAATAATTTTCGGCTTAATAGCCATTACATTCAATTTGAACATTCCACCACACTCATATCCCTTTCCAACAAACATACCACTCTTAGTTAAAATAAATTTGTCAGACTAAAAAACAAGGCGGAAACCATGTTTGTTCAGCAGCGTCCCAGAAACCAGATTCTTGAGGATATCTGGCACATAGAGGACATCCTTCAAAGTCAGCTCCTTCCCAGAGGTCATTTTGAGAATTACATTCCCTTTGCCTTCTATAGCTGACGTAGCCGAGTTTCTCATGAACAGTTTTTCTCCATTTTGGATCGGCTCAAAAGTGGTAAACATTTCCCTGTCAGAGCACATATGCTTTGTAGCCCCTGTATCTATCCACCACTCTTTAGGATTAGTGTCAACCAAGTTCACCTCCGAAACAACAGCACAAAGGTCCACATCACCACTGTCTTCAATAGCATTGGTTTCATTAGGTTTCTTCTTTTTCGGTAGCCTGCAATCTGCCGATTTTTTACCCATTTTGTCACAATTAAAGCACTTTCCTTGAAACTTAGTTTTCTTGGAAATACCGCCCTTTGGCCCCATCTTGGACCATTTGTTATTCTTTTTAACCTTTGAGCTTTGACCATGTTCCACGACATTAGCCTTAGCATCAGTAGAAATGAGCCCTCTTTTCTCAGATTTCCTGTTGTCTTCTTCAATTTAGAGCCTCACAACGAGATCCTCCATGCTCATCTCTTTTTGCTTGTGCTTTAGGTAATTTTTAAAGTCCTTCCACCCAGTGGGTAATTTTTCAATAGCACAAGCAACCTGGAAGGATTCACTGAGTTCCATTTTTTCAGCTTGGATCTCACGAAGAATTATTTGAAATTCTTGGATTTGAGTCATGACTGTTTTGGAGTCCACCATTTTGTAGTACAAAAACCGACCCACAACAAACTTCTTGGTACCAGCATCTTTAGTTCTATATTTGCGGTCCAAGGCTTCCCAAAGTTCCTTTGCAAACTTTTTGTTAGAGTACACATCATAAAGCGAATCACTCAGACAATTCATAACATAGTGTCGGCAAAGGTAGTCCGACTGGTTCCAGCCATCAAGAGCAACAAGGAAGGCAGTATCTTGCTCCCATTCTTTCTTGGGTGGATCCTCGGTTAAGAACCTTGCCAGCCGCAAAGTGGTCAGATAGAACAACATATTCTGCTGCCACCTTTTGAAATTCAACCCGTTGCATTTCTCGGGTTTTTCTGCTTGACTTATTGGTGCCACAATAGGCATTGGGACTGGAGTTCCAGATGAGCTCTCAGTTACCACAACTTCAGTGTTCTCATTGGTTGCCATTTCTGAAACCAAAACATAAATAGTCAATTTCCACAAAGGAAATTCAGAAATATTCAAGTGAGTATCTTAACAAGATTACAACACCAAATTTTTTGTCCCAAAATTCGTTATTTCCAAAAATGTTTTCCAATCTTGCAAACAATTTTATGTGCCAAAATTTTGTAACAATTTTGGAAATATTATAAAGAGATTTTGTTACAAACCCTGTCCAACCAGAACACCACCAAATTATCTGTAAATTAGCTTTGTAAACAATTATCTCAAACACAACAGTACCAAATTTTCTGTCAAAAGTTTCTATCTTTAAGGAGTTTCTGGAAACATGAAATTTACTGACGAAAACAAAATTAATTTCGTAAACAGTTTCTGAAACTATTTTTTATAAAAGTGTTCTCCTTTTTACAAAGAATTTGTCTTAAGATTGTAGCAAAATATATACGTAAAAGGAAAACTGAATAATAACTACAATTGAAATACAAGAACAATATAAGAATTACGATGAATATAATCTGGACAAAAACTTAAAACATAATTAAAAAATTATCCAAACTGAGGCCTGTGTGAAAACACAGTGTCCTTAAGACAAATCCGCTCCCTCACCCTTCGGAGGTTCGTGCTCGAGGTTACTTGAAAATATGTGAAGCTTTGCACCAAGCTTTTGCTAATCGAACTAAAACTTTTTAGAACTCGGAAATGAAGGAGAAGAAGATTGCTTTTTGGTGTGTTAAACAGAATGAAGGGAAATGCTATTTATAGGAACGGAGGAGGGCAAAATCGGAACAAGAAAATTAATGGAGATTTCCGTTTCGGGAGTTACAACTCCTTAAATTCGGAGGTTTCACAATTTAAAAAAAAATATTTAAAAGCCTTAAGTTACAAAATTCAAAAGGTCTTTTATTATTTTTTTTCTTTAATGGATCGAAAAAATTGAGCCCGTCCGAAAGCCTTCAAATTGGGCTGCATTCGTGTCCGCAAGCACGCGCAAGTCTTGAAGGTCCGAAGCAAATTTCGATCCATGATTTGCCCCCCCCCCCCCCCCCCCCAAGCGCGCAAGGGAAGAGACTTTTTGTAGCTAAGTAGTTACACTACTACATTGCAAAATCATATATAAACCTCAAGTTTTTCCATCCCACTTCCAATGTGGGATAAAAGCCAATTGCATTTAGTTTCTTCCATTTCAAAAGGTCAACTTTGAGTGATAATTTGTCATTCACCCGAACTCCGATTTAGACATACGATACACCATTTTAATCTACTCACGGAGTAGAATATAATTCCGCAAAGACCCGACACTTTTCTTGAAATGGGTCCACTTAAATCATGTCCAAGTTACTCCATTAACTTACTATTTTTTCCAACACTTAGTTGTTTATCTTACTTAGCTATTTTTCCTTGAGTTAATACATTATTCCAACACATGTATTTACTTAATTATGATTGAAAATACTAAAATTCTTGATTTTTGTACTTTTGTACACATTATATCCATTATATCAATATAATAATCCAAAAATAATTAAAATAGGAATTTGTAAAATTATAAATTAGCCTCAAGTTCACAAATATCTATTGAATTGAGTATAATTTATATTTAATTTGACCTAACAAAATTAACATTTTAAGACCAATGTGTCATTTTATAAATAATTATTTTTGACTTAATTGCAAAAAAATCATCTTCTTCATCATCTTCCCGTCACCAGTCGCGGCCTTGTGAGGGAGCGACTGGCAGAACAAACGCATGTATTCGCGGCCTTACCGTCGACATCAACCAGTCGTGGAGTTGGATTTTCGAAATCATTGGAGTTGGGTTTTCGAAATCAATGGAGAAGGGAGTCCAAATAGGGAGTGTGTGAGTTCTAATTGGGGAAGAATCACAATCGGGATGAGCCATAATAGAACTTTGGGGAAAAATAAAAATGGGTTGATTGTGGACAAATTTAATTTGGGATGAAGAAGATATCAATTAGTTATGTAATTTTTCAATTTATCAATCAAGGGTGGAACAATAATTTACCCTTCAAAGCAAACAAAATAATCGAATAACACTAACCGAAAAAGGCAGTAAAAAAAAATTAATAGGCAAAGGGTTATGTTGCCCGACCTGTCAGCAGGTTTCCACATCCGATCTTGCTCTAAGAAGACCCCAAGTAACTTATCTCTTATACCATACTTCACTCGTTTACATAACAACTTTGATTTTTTTTTTTTTTTTGGTTTCTCAATGATTTAGAGGCAGTTTGGCTCCCGGTTAGAACCTCCATTTTCACGTGTTGGTGTTGATTGGAGAAGGTTTTGAAGATGACAAAAAGGTCAAAGAGTAAAAGGTTAAAAATGAGTCATCAACTAAGAACTGAAAAGCTTAGCGAAACCTATCTCACGGTCTGGAAGCTAAGTGACCAAATTAACTAAGTGGGATATCAGATCAGTGAAGATCAGATTGGTTATCATCAGTCGAGTCAAGATAGATGTATTCATTCTTGAATAAACAGAGTAGCCATCAACAGAGTGATCATCAGCAGAGTAATCCCATCAGCGAAGTGAAGTCGGTTAGTAAGCTCATCAACGGTAACGAGCTGAGTGCATGAAATGTGACTTGACATAAAGTAGATATCCGTACATCAAAGTGTACAGAGAAAAGTCTGCAAAAGTTGCCGTCAGAAAGAAGACCGTTGCTCAGGATTAAAAATGTAATTTCGCCTATCTTCAACAGGCATAATTTCAAATTCGATAGTATAAATAGACCAGGGACTGAAGATTGAAAAGAGACTTGCACAATTCAAGATCACATCTTTAGAGCAAGATCCATCAGTTGAGTCGTCTGATCATGAGCGAAGTCATCTGTTGACAGAGCGAAGTGTTGAAGAAAAAGATCAGACCTTTGTCTGTCTGAGTGACATTCAACTGTAAAGAGTGAGAAACTTATATCCATCTTTGTGAGTGATATGACTTCGTAGTATAGGTCTTCTGAGTGATTTCCTATATTGAGTGATCAAGGTTAATCTTTGTGATTTACCGAGAGTGAACAGAGAGTTCTTACTTATGGTTTTTCATTTGTTGTAAAGCATAAGTGTTCTAGTTGCTGAGTGCTTTAGAACAGGTTTTTCTAAGTGGTCTACATGAGAGCTGAGTGTTCTACTTGAGGCTTGTCATTTGTTGTAAAAGTTCAAGTACTAGTTACTTTGTGTTTCTAGTGGAACCTAAATCTGCGTGATTTAGAAAAGTGGACTAAGAGGATTCGTTCCTGTATAACCATTATAAATTTTTTGTGTTTGATTACTTGTTTTTAACTTGCATATTTTCATAAGTAAACAAACGTTCAAAAGACAAAGCTTTTAAAAGAGGAATTTATAAAACAAGGGTAAAACTTTAAAGAGAAACTTGTTTGAAAAACATACTTTCTAAAATTCGTTGCATACAAGTTTTGAAACTCTGAATGTATCTGAAACAGATAAGTGAAATCAGACGAGTGGTCGACTCTGTTGAATCTGCTAAGTGTTAAATTAGCATAGTAGTCTCACGAGTAAGATCAGTTTACCCTGCTAACAGAAAAGTTAGAAAAAAGATTCAAAAAGTTCAGAGGTCTATTCACCCTCCCCCCTCTAGACCTCATCTGACCACTTGGGACCAACACCACGTTTTAATCACAAAAGCCAAAATTGGACTGTTTGGCCCCAATAAGATGAAATGACTTTTGCTTCTTATACAGTAAAAAATCCACGGCCAGCAAAGTACCATCTTTGCTACTTTTGCCCAACGTGGGAGCAAAAACTAGGAGAAATGACAACACCGTCCCTAGTTTTAGATGTTGGAACTGCAACTTTTTAATTGAGTTGTTCTAAAATATAATTAATGATTTGTTTTACTAAACTTTTTCATTATTTTAATTGGAGTCTTGTGTTATCTGTAATGCATATTCAATTAAAAATAGTGATTCTTTGTACTATTTTTTATATAGTAGTCTTATGTCTTTTTTTTTTTTTTGTATAACTAATATAATATATATAACAGTCTCTATGTCCCATGAATGTAAAAAACTCAAAGTTAATTTTCCTTCTTAGTTTTACTATATATTTCTCTTTTACAGGTAAAAAATGTTGTTATTCTTTAGCATATTATAAGGTTAATTTTGTAAATTATATGAAAGTCTACTTTTCTAAAAGCAATTTTGAAACCAAACGCTAAATGAATTCTCATAAAAGTAATTTTCTTAAAAGCAATTCTACTAGAATCAATTAATTCAAAAGCAATTACATAATCGCTAGGCCAAACTCACTCTTAATCCATTTCGAGACGCATCGAACATATTATATGAAAACATCTCTCAACAGGAATTCGAATTTGGATAGTCACTTCATGAGTACTAGTCCCTTCCACTAAACCAATCACATATTGGTATAACAATTTTGATTTGAAAAAAATTATAGCTCTTACCATACTCCCATTTTTTTCCAAAATCTCCACATAAACCTACAAATTTTTCAAAAGTTAAATACACTATTCATTTCATCCCTAAAAATCCATTCAGACAACGTTATTCAGATACACAAAAATTAAAAACATAAAAATTCTAAAAATTAGTCTCAAACAGTGAAACAAACAAGCAATATATCAAGTAATTTTAAAATTTGATTGGTTAATGTATAATACATCGAACTGAAGATTAAAGCTGCAACTCGAGTTGTGGATTGGTTGTTTAATTAATTATCATCCCATATTACTTATGAATCCATAGTGCACCAAAACAGACTGCAAATAAATAATTTCCCTTATGATGCGTGCCACCTTGGCATGATATATATAGATACACATGTTGATTTTGGGTAAAAATCGTAGTATGATGTGTAAAGTCAAGAAATCAAATATATTATCCGAATCAGTACAGAAGTCCTTTACAAGCTAGGAATTTAATAATTAAAAAGTGGGGACTGAACAAATGATCTAGAAGCTAAGTAGACTCAAGCAACAACGATCTTCTTAGTTCATAGTTGGAGAAGTAGAAATCACGTGTCCCTCTTCATTAAATGCTGTATAGAGAGGATACTATTACAGGTCGGTCATATTATTCAGGTTGACTTGTACGAATGCCCGTCAAAGTCTGTACAGTTAGTTACGCGGGTATAGAGACAGCTGGGAGCGCAATAGCCGTCGGATTATGGACAACTTTTGTATGGAAATATTCCAGATTCCTAACAAGGTCGGAAAACCTCGAGGTCGGATGGACCTCGTAAACTACACACATCATCATTATATCTTGGATCGTTCCAACCTCCTTATCTTGACCCTTTTTCCTGTGTTTGACCTCCGAACACCTGCTATTGGGATTCTTACAGAAAATGAACCTAAGCGGAAGTTAAAACTTTTTAGGTTCCTTTGGGAATCTTATCAGGGTATAATCCGGATGTATTTAAATTAAAATAAACATTAAAAGTATAACTAAAGAGTTTATACCTCACTCCTAGCACTTTCAAAGCAAACTATGTAGATCTGGACTGTGTAAATCTTATCAGCAAAAATCGGCCCATTCGTTTCTTCGGAATGTGGATCTGCAACTTTTATAAAAACGCCCCAGCTGCTCAGTACACCACAATTATAAGAACACTCTAATTAATCTGATCGGCTATAACACAAAAAAATTAGACAAGAAACTGAAGGAAAAAAAAAAAGGCAAGAAGTCGATTGACTTTTTGCACAAGGTTGGGCGGCGGCAGCAGCTAGACTTGGGAGTGTCTAGGGTTTTTCTTGATCTCACTTCTGAGTAGAAGATTTAAGTGTGTAACTGAATCCCTAGACTAATAAGTCTTATTTATAGATATCTATAATCTTAGATTCCCTAGATATCTCTCAAACTATGTTCACACCGGAAGATTCCTATTACTTGTCCAACAAGACTAAGTCTTCCAATTTAATTGGGCTAGGCCTTAATTAATTTGCAAGACGTCTTGCAATTAATTAAAGAGCTTAGTCATTTAATTAAATATGGGCTCCAATTAATCTCCAAATTAATTGACCCATTTAATTAATTCTCATCTAATTAATTTGTACTCCAAGTCCATTTAAGTAATTCCACTCCTATAAATTAAAATTCAATTTAATTTATTTAATTAATTAATTTAACTTTTAAGTCTAATTAATTAATTAATCATAACTCATATTTAAATCCAATTTAATTCACTAGATGATCCAGTCTAATTGGATCATCTCACGCCCACTTGGATCAACCCAGTCGAGCCCATGTTTCTTCATTTCACTTGTTTTCGCTTCATGTGTATTGTGTATGTCCCCGTAGGTCTACCACGTAATTTGTCGTGGGTTATAATCAAACTTTCGTTTAATTAATCTAGTAATCACTTACTCTTAAAGTCAATTGAACACTCTTTCAATTGACCATTCCTCAAATCAGAACCCTACTAATTTGGGCATTCTCCCGCACACCGCAGTCGATGTCTGG
Source organism: Penstemon davidsonii (assembly GCA_034814905.1). Taxonomy (NCBI): domain Eukaryota; kingdom Viridiplantae; phylum Streptophyta; class Magnoliopsida; order Lamiales; family Plantaginaceae; genus Penstemon; species Penstemon davidsonii. The sequence goes on from JAYDYQ010002534.1 coordinate 28,897,705, forward strand.
CCACAAGCCCAGGGAGCCCAAACGTTGGTTAATTAATTCAGTGAACCTTTTCTCATTTACAAATTCCATGTAAGACATGATCCTTCCATTAGTTGGTCTCTCAGTCGAGACTAGGGGCATGGACTTTCATCAGTTCCCTTACATGTCTCGTACTTATGTCTTCTATTCTTGAAACTATTCCTCTTGCGACTTTACATTTTTTGAGCTACTTTCATAAATATGTCACTTGCCTTGGCCAAGATCTTTCTAAATCAATTTCTCACAGAAATTCGTAGGAGAAGCTCCTAACTTATCAAGTCAGGTCAATGGATCATTTCTTGGTGATATGAATCTGCATACACGTCAATTTATACCCAAGATGAGCCCACAGAGACCTTCTGGTTAAACTTGTCAGTTAGTCAGGACTCATATCAAAGTATAAACGTTCGTGTACCAAATAAATCCTATCATCTCAAGTAAGAGGATTGTTCCTCTTACACTATTTTAAATAGAAATAACTACATCTCGATATGCGACGAGCGCTTTCATGGCGAGTTATTTCCAGTTGGGGTATTTAGTACAGTTGTCATCCCAGCAAGCCACCCACTCATGTACATCGACCATCCTAGTCACGCTCGTGGATCTCAGCGTCCTCGAGTTCGTCGAAGTATAAACACAATCGTGAGAGTCTATCCAATCTATCGATGTACCCATCTCAAATGGATTATACGACTCTTGAATAGATTTTAGATCACGGCATTATAGATCAGTCAACGGGTTGTCTCGTAGCCCTGTGATCTAGAGACTTGTATCCTAACATTAGATATATATATTACATTAGATAAAACTGAACATTTAAAGAGAATTCATTTTATTTAATCAAATCAATAATTTCCATAAATAATGCATTTATTATAGTCAAACAGTTAGCTTTGCATGACACAATTTCTATCACATGCTACGTCATAGCCACGTGGACACTACAAAACCTAGTACACTACATGTTGGTAAATATAATCGTAAAATGGAAAACAGAATTAAATAAACAATTTAAATGAAATACAGAAACTGGATAAGAAATTAAAACTGAATTCTGAAATATAAAATTAAATCAAACCGAGGCCTGTGTGAAAACACAGTGTCCTAAAGACGAATTCGCTCTCACCCTTCTAAGGTTTGTGCTTGAGGTTCCGTGAACGTTTGTCTCCCAGGATACAACGGTTCCAGCAATCAAACTTTGCACCAAGCTTGCTGGATGAACTGAATTACTTGAACTCTATGAACTGGAATTGGAAGGAAGGAAGGAAATTGTTCTTCTATGGTGTGTTTCAAACAGACTGAGGAAGACTCATCAGTTCCAAGTGAGGGCAAAATCGAAAAAATAAATTTAATGGGGGCAGTTACAGAATCAATCAGATTCATCAGTTACGGAATTTAAAACTTGAAAACAGACATCAATTACAAAACTTTTGTAACGGTTTTCATTTCAATCATTTGGAAGAATAACAGTTTTAACTTCTTTGGGCCGAAAAGAAATGGCAAAACTGGGCCTGTCCGACTTGGACTTTTCTGGACGGCATTCGTGTCAGCAGGTCGAGGGCACGCACAAGTCTTGAAGGTCGTGGGCCTTTGCGTTCGAGGGAAGAGACTTTTTGTAGCTAAGTAGTTACACCACTACATTGCAAAATCATTTATAAACCTCAAGTTTTTTCACTCCACTTCCAATGTGGGATAAAAGCCAATTGCATTTCTATTCTTCCATTCAAAAGGTGATCTTTGAGTGTCAATTTCTCATTAACCCGAACTTCGATTTTGACATACGATATACCGTTTTAATCTACTCACGAAGTAGAATATAATTCCGCAATGATCCGACACTTTTCTCAAAGTGGGTCCCACTTAAAATATGTCCAAAACAGTTCATTATCTCCCTTTTTTTCCAACAATCCCCCACATGAATGAAAATTGAACGAGTTCCTAACAGGATGTTCTAAGAGGATAGAGTTCAGCGGTAGACACTTGCATAGGATAGGTAGGCATTACCCTTAGAATCTTCCCTTGAGAAAGTATGTTTATTTTACTGGCTGATCAGTAGACACGATGTCCTTGAACTGTTTTGCTGTTTGTGTAAACGATGACATACTCCTTACACGCATCTTACCTAGTAAGGTTTCAGTTCTTACGGTTATGTCCTTTTTGGCTGTGGACAACCTAGTTCAGCAAGAGTTTCTAAGAATTGTGCCCTATACAATTCCCTTTGAAGCGGCCCTTCTTCTCTCTCACATAGGTGATTCATTTCCTTGGAGTATCCCGAGTTACTCTCTTTAAAAGAATCATTAAAGGCTTGGCTTAACCTTACTCAACCGTTATCACTGTTTTCATCATAGAAATGGACTTGAGGGAAAATCCCCACAGTGACTTAACTAAACCTTTGAACTTAGTTATTGGGATCTCTAGTCAACTAGGTTGGGTTTTCCTTCGCAAAAAAATTTATTCCATGGGCTTTAGTCTCATTCCTCTTGATGATTTAGCAACTATCTCTCTAGTTAACCCTTTGGTTAGTGGATCCGTTAGATTATCCTTTGACTTTACATAGTCAATGGTAATTACTCCAGTTGAGAGTAGTTGTCTAATGGTATTATGTCTTCGGCGTATATGCCTAGAATTACCATTGTACATTTTACTCTGTGCTCTTCCAATCGCTGATTGGCTATCACAATGAATGCACAATGCTGGCACATGTTTAGACCATTGTGGAATACCCTCTAAGAATTGGCGTAGCCACTCAGCCTCTTCACCACATTTGTCTAAAGCTATAAATTCAGGCTCCATTGTGGATCTGGCTATCACAGTTTGTTTAGAGGATTTCCAAGATACGGCTGCACCACCTAAGGTAAATACATATCCACTGGTGGATTCTGGATCTTTTACATCAGATATCCAATTTGCATCACTGTATCCTTCTACAATAGCTGGATATTGTGTATAGTGTAGCCCGTAGTTACGAGTAAACCTTAAGTATCTCAGTAACCTCATTATGGCTTTCCAGTGGTCAGTACCAGGATTACTAGTGTATCAGCTTAGCTTACCAACTACGTATGCTATATCCGGTCTTGTACAACTCATCAGGTACATTAGACTTCCAATAATCCTTGAGTACCCAACTTGAGAGATGCTCACTTTTATTCTAGCCTCATTAGAGTCATCCTTATTGAATTTTTCAAGGATCTTTCCAATATAACCGGATTGACTCAAAATGATGCCATTTGAATTTCTTGTAATTTTAACTCCCAGTATCACATCAGCTAGACCCATATCTTTCATTTCAAATCTAGCATTCAACATATCCATAGTGGATTTAATCATCTTATCATTACTTCTAACGATAAGCTTGTCGTCAACATAAAGACACAGAATGACATAGCCATCTTTTGTTTCTTTCACATAGATGCATTTATCACACTCACTACTTTTAAAACCTTTTTCCAGCATGACATAATCAAATTTCTGATGCCATTGTTTTGGTGCCTGTTTTAAGCCATACAACGACTTAACCAATCTACATACTTTCTTTTCTTGTCCTGGAGCAGAAAAACCCTCAGGTTGCTACATGTAGATTTCTTCTTCTAAATCTTCATTTAAGAAAGCTGTTTTTACATCTATTTGATGTACTTCTAAGTTTCGCAATGCTGCGATAGCAAGTATCATCCTAATGGAAGTTATTCTCGTCACAGGAGAATACGTGTCAAAGTAATCAAGGCCTTCTCGTTGTCGATAGCCTTTTATTACCAATCTGGCCTTATATTTATCAATTGTTCCATCTGGTTTCATTTTCCTTTAAAGATCCACTTATACCCTAGTGGTTTGCATCCTGGAGGAAGATCAACTAACTCCCATGTATGGTTTTGCAAGATGGAATCAATTTCACTATTGATTGCCTCTTTCCACAAATGTCCTTCAGAAGAAGTTACAACTTCTTTGATGGTTTGATGTTCAGTTTCGAGCATATATGTCAGAAAATCTGGCCAAAAGATTTTTCTGTTCTTGCTCTTTTACTTCTTCTTAGGTCAACCTCAGTTGGCTCATCGTCAGTAACCTGTTCAGACTCATGGTCTTGACTATGAGTTCTTTTGGATGATCTCACTTCTTTTCTAGTTTTCGCTGGAAATACATCTTCAAAGAAAATGCATTTCTGGATTCCATTATCGTGTTTTTGTGAATCTCAGGATTTTTAGACTCATGCACAAGAAACCGATAAGCATTACTGTTCTGAGCATATCCGATGAATATGCAATCAACAGTATTCGGTCCTATCCTTTCTTCCTTGGGTGTAGGTACTACCACTTTGGCAAGACACCCCCACACTCGCAAGTATTTGTTGGAAGGTGTTCTACCTTTCCACAATTCATATGGAGTTTTCTCCTGATTTTTCCGGGGTATCTTATTTAAAAGATAATTGCTAGATAAGATAGCTTCCCCCCACATGTTATGTGGTAATCCATAACTTATCAACATTGAATTCATCATTTTTTTCAATGTTTGATTTTTCCTTTCCGCAATTCCATTTGATTGCGGTGAATAAGGTGTTGTTACCTCATGTATGATTCCGTGTTCAGCACATAATTCACTAAATGGTGACACATTCACCACCTCTATCACTTCGAAGTACTTTGATCTTTTTATCAAGTTGGTTCTCAACTTCTTTTGTGAATAGAATAAATTTATCTTTTGCTTCACTTTTTGCTTTTAACAAATATACATAGCAATATTTAGTACAATCATCAATGAAGGTAATATCTTTTGCTTCACTTTTTGCTTCACTTTTTGCACACATTTAAGATCACTTATGTCGCTATGTATCAAGTCGAGTGGTTTAGTATTCCTTCCAACCTTTTAAAAAGATTATCTCGTTAATTTAGCTTCAATACAATTTTCACACTTGTTCTTTTGATCAATTTGAAATTTAGGGATATGTTTCAAATTAATTAATCTATGCAGGGAATCGTAGTTAACATGTCCTAGTCTACCATGCCATAAATTAGGACACTCAAGTGAGTAAGCAGAAGCATTATTAATTTTAATAATATTCTTTAGCTTAATAGCCATTACATTAAGCTTAAACATTCCACCACATTCATACCCCTTTCCAACAAACATACCACTCTTGGTTAAAATAAATTTGTCAGATTCAAAAACAAGGCTGAAACAATGCTTGTTAAACAGCGTCCCAGCGGCCTAGACAACAAATTCTTGCGAATCTCTGGCACATACAGGACATCCTTCAGAGTCAGCTCCTTCCCAGAGGTCATTTTGAGAATTACATTGCCTTTGCCTTCAATAGCTGACGTTGCCGAGTTTCCCATGAACAGTTTTTCTCCATTCTGGATCGGCTCAAAAGTAGTGAATACTTCCCTGTCAGAGCACACATGTTTTGTAGCCCCAGTATCTATCCTCCACTCTTTAGGATTAGAGTCAACTAAGTTCACCTCCGAAACAACAACACATAAGTCCACATCACCACTGTTTTCAATAACATTGGTTTCATTAGGCTTCTTTTTGGGTAGCCTGCAATCTGCCGATTTGTGACCCATTTTTTCACAATTGAAGCATTTCCCTTGAAACTTGGTCTTTTTGGAAGTACCGCCCTTTGGCCCCATCGTGGACCCTTTTTTATTCTTTTTAACATTTGAGCTTTAACCATGTTCCACGACATTAGCCTTAGCATTAGTAGAAGTGACCCATCTTTTCTCAGATTTCCTGTTGTCTTCTTCAATTTGGAGCCTCACAATGAGATCCTCCATGCTCATCTCCTTTCGCTTGTGCTTTAGGTAATCCTTGAAGTCCTTCCACCCAGGAAGTAACTTTTCAATAACACAAGCAACCTGGAAGGGTTCACTGAGTCCTATTTTTTCAGCTTGGATCTCATGAAGAATTATTTGAAATTCTTGTATTTAAGTCATAACTGTTTTGGAGTCCACCATTTTGTAATCCAAAAACTGACCCACAACAAACTTCTTGGTACCAGCATCTTCAGTTCTATATTTGCGGTCCAAGGCTTCCCAAAGTTCCTTTGCAGACTTTTTGTCAGAGTACACATCATAAAATGAATCACTCAGACAATTCATAACATAGTGTCGGCAAAGGTAGTCCGACTGGTTCCAGCCATCAAGAGCAAAAAGGAAGGCGGTATCTTGATCCCCTTCTTTCTTGGTGGATCCTCGGTAAAGAACCTCGCCAGACGCAAGGTGGTCAGATAGAACAACATCTTCTGCTGCCACCTTTTGAAATTCAATCCGTTGAACTTCTCTGGTTTTTCTGCTTGACTAATTGGTGCCACAACAGGCATTAGGACTGGAATTCCAGATGAGCTCCCAGTTACCACAACTTCAGTGTTCTCATTGGTTGCTATTTCTGAAACCAAAACACAAATAGTAAATTTCCACAAAGGAAAATTCAGAAATATTCAAGTGAGTATCTTAAGAAGATTACACCACCAAATTTTCTGTCCCAAAATTCGTTTCGTCACACCACGAAATTTATGTCCCAAAATTAGTTATGTTCCAATTTTTTTTTTCAATTTTGTATCCCAAGATACGTATTGTACGAAAACAAAAGGTTTTAAGCAATTCCAAAAGAAAATTTCTGTAACAAAACCCTGTAAACAATTTTATGAATATTATACCAATGTTTTTTATTTCTAATTTTCTGTCCTAGCAGAACACCACCCACTTAAAATTCAAAAGATTAGTCCCTTCTTAAACAGTTTCTCAAAACACCAATTTTATTGTTGAAAACATAATTAAACTTCGTAAACAGTTTTCCTTTTACGAAGATTCGTCTTAAGCTTGTTGGTAAATATAAACGTAAAATGGAAAACAGAATTAAATAAACAATTTAAATGAAATACAGAAACTGGATAAGAAATTAAAACTGAATTCTGAAATATAAAATTAAATCAAACCGAGACTTGTGTGAAAACACAGTGTCCTTAAGACGAATTCGCTCCCTCACCCTTCTAAGGTTTGTGCTCGAGGTTCCGTGAACGTTTGTCTCCCAGGATACAACGGTTCCAGCAATCAAACTTTGTACCAAGCTTGCTGGATGAATTGAATTACTTGAACTCTATGAACTGGAATTGGAAGGAAGGAAGGAAATTGTTCTTATCTGGTGTGTTTCAAACAGACTGAGGAAGACTCTTATTTATAGTGTCGAAGTGAGGGAAAAATCGGAAAAATAAATTTAATGGCTGCAGTTACAGAATTAATCAGATTCATCAGTTACGGAATTCAAAACTTGAAAACGGACATCAGTTACAAAACTTTTGTAACGGTTTTCGTTTCAATCATTTGGGCCAAAAAGAATAACAGTTTTAACTTCTTTGGGCCGAAAAGAAATGGCAAAACTGGGCATGTCCGACTTGTGCTTTTCTGGACGGCATTCGTGTCCGTAGGTCGCGGGCACGCACAAGTCTTGAAGGTCAGATTAGAATTTTGATCCATGATTTGCACCCAACCCCACCACCCACCTTGCGCGCGAGGGAAGGGACTTTTTGTAGCTAAGTAGTTACACCACTACATTGCAAAATCATATATAAACCTTAAGTTTTTTCACTCCACTTTCAGTGTGGGATAAAAGCCAATTGCATTTCTTTTTTTCCATTTCAAGAGGTGATCTTTGAGTGTCAATTTCTCATTCACCCGAACTCCGATTTTGACATACGATATACCGTTTTAATCTACTCACGGAGTAGAATATAATTCCGCAAAGACCTGACACTTTTCTCAAAACGAGTCCCACTTAAAATATGTCCAAAACAGTCAATTATCTTACTTTTTTTTCCAACACTACAATATCAAGTAATTTTAAAACAATTGAAGTTGGTGGATTGGTTGTTTAAGTCTCATCCATATTACGAAAGTTCATGAATCCACATGTCGTTCCAAGGTTTATGATAAATGTGACAATTTATCCCCCTATGTTATAAAATAGTTTGCATGTCTACTCTCAGTTTCGGCAAGTGAGTTTCACTCTCCGGCTGAAGGGGGTAAATTGCTTCATTAAATTTTTTACAGGGGGTAATTGATTTTTTTTCAAATTATAGAGGGGTAAATTGAACATTATGCATTTCATAGGGGGTAAATTGTCATTAACTTTGTGAAAAAATTGGGTTTGGTACCAAAATTGCTATGAAAACTTATCCTATGGTACCAAATTTGCATTTTCGTATCCAATGATATCAAAAGTGCAAGTTAACCTAACCTATGGTACAAAAAAAATAATTTTTCCATTTAAAGAGAATGCATTTCATTTTATCAAATCAATAGCTTCCATAAATAATGCATTTATGGGAAAGGATTAGGGATGGGAGAGAAATTGTTGTGTGGGAGAAGGGAGAGACAAAAATTAATTAAAATGACAGGGGCAAATCGAAAAATTAAGAAAGTGTAAGGGGTATTTTGGTCATCATGGTGTGTACATTGTTTTGGCTGGATACATACACATGTACAAGGCGTACACAATTTTAGGCTACATAAATGGTGACTCTTGTATATGAAAGAGTCATAATAAGCTGTCCCCCCAAAGTTGTATATGTAGGCCCATAGAGGTAATATTTTTATTAGTTTCATTTACACAATAGTCATTTAGTGAAATACATTTGTTTTATGATTATTAAAATGATTAAATTAATGTGTTAGATTCGGTCATACCCGAATTGAATAAGAATTATTCCTATCCTCATACACGAGAAGAATGAGAATCAAAACCCAATAGTGACTTTCCTCTTATATTTTAATTGTATTATGCTCTTTTAACTTTTTTCTTTCTTAATAATTGTTTCTCTTTCATAGTAATTATTTTTCTTTCTAAACGTTTCTTTCTCCATCGTTTTTCACAAGTGTTTTTTTAAGTTGTTTTCTTAATAAATATAGAAGGATACAGTTTTCTTTTTTATTTTATTTATAATGTGATTTTCAACCGGTCTATTACGGACCAAACATCAAATAACTTTGTTTAAATTCAAGTCTAAGTATAATTGTTATCAATTATGACAGACATCTGAGCCCTTCTTGTACAATAGTTATAAGAGCATAAAAAGTGTTACATTATAGCTAATAATTGATCTTGAGAAGTAAAAAGTTGAATTTACTAGCGTACACATGTTATGAAATCATATTCAGTACATATACTTGTAAATTTCGCTTCTAGTAAAAAAATATTTTTAAAATTAAAAATTATAAAAATATATTCATGATTGATTCTGTCAAAATAAGTGAATTGATCATTTAATTATCTATCTGAAAAAATAATATGTCAATTAGTATATTTGTGATTAAAAAAAATTGAGTATAGTTTCTTTTAAACATGGCCCTCCAATTTCTAGGATTAACCCCAGTCAGTAAGTGTGAAATAAAAAATATTGAAACTCCAATAATATGGAACTAAAAATACAACTTTCTCATTATGGAGGAGATATTTTGATATTATCATATGAAGGAAATTGTATAATTAATATTTCATGCCTCAAAATCAAGTTTTAAATGCACTTTTTGCATGTATAGAATGCTACAAGCCTTAGAAATCGTTTTGCCTGATTTTATTTCGGTATACGGGTAAATTGGTAATTTAAGTACATTTTTGGAGAGTAGGTGGCAAAAAATAATGTTATCCTAGCTAACGATGGGGTGGGGGAATTTTACTTCCATAAATGAAAAATTATGTGAATCTGATTTTGTATTATAGATATGAGAGTTTTTTTTTTTAAAAAAAAAACCTGTTACAAGTTTTTTTCTAGAATAGTGTTAAAAGTCTCCTCCTATATTTTAGTTATTTATTTATTTTTATAAGTAAAAGTCACACTTTATTAATGTGCATTTTCAAATTAGATATATTCTTTATTCTTATACTATTGTTCCATCGAAATAAAATTTTCAAATTAAAAAATATAAAGATATATGTATGGCTAAGTATGTAATTAATTGGAAGGTAAAAATAAATTAGAAAATCTAGAACTTTAATATTTAGTCAATATCTCATATGTTTGAGAAAATAATTTTGATGAAGTCTTTCTTATTGCATATGACCCCCAAATTTTACTTTTTCCTAGGGTTTTCTAATGACTAGGGTCGGCCCCAAGGGCGTATTGGTCATTTTACAAACTTAATATTTTACCATTTGGTATTAGCTAATTGAGGGCATTTAGATAGTTTTTCCATCAATGTTACTGATTTTGTTTGAAGGGATTCTGCGCCTCTAACTTATTATATGACTTTTGATATCGTCACAAACTGGTTGTTGATTTTGGTTTTCGTCCCAATCTATATTACCTTGCTGATTTCGTTTAATAATATAATATTTTATCCCTATCTCATAGCGTAATTTTCTATTTTTATTTTTAGTTCGAAATTGTATGAATTAGGAATGAGACGAAATGCATCAAAACAAGCTAAGAACAACTTAGATAAAGATGCTCTTTCGAAGAGCCCGATACTAACAGTATGAGCAATCTTATAGGACTAAAATACAAATTAACGAGTTTACATCTCCTCGTTTTCAAGATGCTAAATACTAACAAATTAACGGAAATGTGCACTATATAAACACGGGAAAAAAAAGATTAGTTTATCAACTGAAAAAAATTACAGAATTATATTGTGTAAATTTATAGGTGATAAACAAGTCTTTCTTTTCTTCTTCATGAGATGAACTAGTTTTTTTAGTGTATATTTAGTGTAAATTACGGCATCTTATTTCGTATCTTGAAAACAAAGATACATAAACTCGAGTAAGTTGAATTTAGACCCATAAAGAAAAAATAGATAAATTACGGGATGAAATTCCGACAAAATATTAAATTACGAGACTTTTGACGAGTTGAGCTTTGGATAAAAATCAAAATCGGCAATTAGTTTGGAATGAAAACCGAAATCGACTATTAGTTTGAGACGAATTTCTCAATTTTAGCTATTTGTCCAACGTTGACATGACACTTAACGGTACTTTCCATAAAAAATGTAGCGATCGGATAAATTCAAGTAAAATATAAAATTGCGGTACGAAATTAAACGAGGTGATATATTTTGGGATGAAAACCAAAATCTACAAATTTTGTGACGAATTCTACGGGCCTGTTTGTTTGGTGTTTCCCAGAATTTTTTCGTGTTTGGGAAATGCCAAACAAACATGTTTTCTATTTTCCGAAATAAATTTTTCATCCATTAATTTTCTCAAACTACTCTATTAAAAGCCAAACAAACAACAATTTTCTTATTTCTAAACAAAACCTATACAAACTCTACTTTGATTTGACATAAAGTAACATATCTCTTACACAATTTATCTCACATAACAAACATGATTCGACATAAAGTCTTACACATCTTACACCTACAACCTAACTCTTCCAAAAAAACCTACACCTACTTTACTTCTCAAACCACTCGCTCAAAACACAAACAAACAACATTACGCAAATCGAGATTATTTCACAAACCTCAACTACTCTACCAAACTACTTTCTCAAACGCCAAACAAACATGCCCTACAAATTTGACGGTAAATTATTATCATTTTATTTATATAAATCAGGACAATAAAACTTATATTATTATAATATGATTACATTTTGGAACTTGCAGTTCACTGCATACTCCATAAGTAGACTATATCTGATGCAGACAAGAAGGTGGAGTGCTTGGAAATTAAGGAAAAAGAGGAACTGCACGTGCGGTGGTACAGTTACAGAGAGACAACTGGAAACGCCACTAAACTCAAACCTTGGAATGACATGTGATGTACTAGGTTTTGTAGTGTCCACGTGTTAATGACGAATCATGTGATAGAAATAATGTCATGCAAAGTTATCTGTTTGACGGTAATAAATGCAGGGACGGTTTATTATGACTCTTTCATATACAAGAGTCACCATTTATGTAGCCTAAAATTGTGCACTTGTACATGTGTATGTATCCAGTCAAAACAATGTACACACCATGATGACCAAAATACCCTTTACACTTTCTTAATTTTTCGATTTGCCCATGTCATTTTAATTAATTTTTGTCTCTCCCTTCTTCCACAACAATTTCTCTCCCATCCCTAATCCTTTCCAAACCCTATCCCACACCATTTTAGACACCTTACACTTTGCCGGCACCAGAACAGAGTGAAGCTTTCTTCACCGGTGAGAGTTCGTCACCTTCACCGGTGAAGAAAGCTTCACCGAGAAAAGATTAAGAGCCCCAATGTTTTTTCTAATTTTTTAATTTTCCTGCTCGCCGGAAACCTGCTTTCACGAAATTTTAAGAACAAATTCCCATCTCCAACTGTAGATGTGCATATTACCAGATCTGAAATGTATTAATTCTCCTATAAAAAGGTCATCTTATTCAATTATGAGTGAAGCTTTCTTCACCGGTGAGAGTTCTATTTGGAATACAATTAATTTCACATAGTTGAATTTAATCACACAAACATCATATAATTTCTTTATTTTTGTCTAACAGGTCCTCTAGTAATCTTGTTAAGAAACCTGGAATCAAGTTTTTTCAACATTTTCTTCATATCACGATTCCCCCTCATATTGATATCGTTCATATATAGCAGGTAATGTTGCCAAGAAAAGGAAGCCTATAAAATGACAAAAAAATTAAGAAGATGCACAATTTGTCTTAATTAAGTTAGTTTAATAATCAAAGCTGACAAACGATGAATTACAAGCTCTTACATGTGTATAATAGATTCAACGAGCTGAAGTAATCTCCGAGATATATAGGGATGGGATTATTGCATTTTTGGTGTCATAACTATAGCTTGTTGGCGTTTGTACTCTATTTTTTTGGCTGACATATTTGGTGCCACAACTTCAACATCGCTGACAATTTGGATGCCAATTAAGGCCCAATTTCAAAATTGGCTCAAAATCTCCCACGTGTGGGCCAATTTTTATGTCACGTGGCCCGCATGTGGGGGATTTCAGGCCCATTTTAGAATTGGATCTCAGTGGCACCAAAATTGCCACCAATGTTGAAGTTGTAACACCAAATATGCTAACCCGGAAAAATACAGGGTAGAAACACCAATGAGCTATAGTTGTGGCACCAAAAATACAATAATCCCTATGTTAATCTATATGATAACATTTTTTGACTAGTTTATTTTTTCACCTTTTATTGGATAAAAATACAATGTTACTTTGTTATCATTTAATTGTCATTTTATCACAACACATAAAATTTATCGAGTTTGTTATTAGAAAAAATATCGTCCCTCCAACCAAAACTCTCTAGTTTATCCCCTGTCAACAATGGCATTATCAATCTTAAAAAATAACATTAATCACATTTCATACTTAAGTAGATTAAAAAAAAATCACCCCAACAAGAAGTAGACAAAGAAAAATGGAAAAATAAATTTTAGGCACTAATTTGGCTCTAATTCATTAAATCAAACCAACTTCTTTTTTAAACTGGAATTCGTTTCTTTATACTTCGATGATTAATAAGATATTTTTCTTTCATTTAAATGTTCTAAGGTTTTTTTTTTCATTTTTGCATATTATTAGTATGATTATATGGATCAACATATACACGGGTACACATTAATATGAGAATTATTGAACTTTTGGTGCCACAACTATAGCTCGCTGGTCTTTCTACCCCGTATCTTTTCATTCTAGCACATTTGGTTCAACAACTTCAACATCAATGGCAGTTTTGGTGCTAATTGAGCCCCAATTCCAAAATTTGCCCAAAATTCCCCATGTGTGGGCCACGTGACATGAAAATTGGGATATGGTCTATTTATGGTGTATGCAGTGAACTGCAAGTTCCAAAATGTAACCATATTATAATAATATAAGTTTTATTGTCATGATTTATACTTCTTACGTTCCATATTAATTGACACATTTGTCAAATATTTTTGTTTCAAATTAATTGACATATTTGAATTTTCAAAGTATTTTTTTTCAATTTTGCCCTTTTCTCACATTTAAGTTGAGAAACTCAGTGGTTACCACTCACTAATAAAAAATTATAAAGTAGCCATCATTATAAAGAATATTTAAGACATTTTACCATAAAAAGTATGCAATGATGAGGTTTATTAATCTATGCGAAACAAGAAATGTGTCAATTAATATGAAACGAAGGGACTATAAATTAACTGATAACTACTTACCGCCAAAATGGTAGAATTTGTCATAAATTAATTGATTTTTATTTTTGTTCCAAGCTATATCACATCGTTCAATTCAGCCCTGTAATTTAATATTATGCCCGAATTTCATCTCACAGATACATTTTGACGGAAAGTACCGTTAAATGTCATGCTGACGTTGGACAAATACGCAAAAATGAGAAATTCGCCTCAAATTAGTAGTCGATTTTGGTTTCCGCTCCAAACTAATTGCCAACTCGTCAAATTCTTCTCGTAATATAATATTTGCCCGAATTTCATATCGTATTTTATCTATTTATTACTTATGGGATTAAAGTACAACTTAATCGAATTTATGTCTCTTTATTTTCAAAGATACAAAATAAGAAGCCGTAATTTACGCTAAATATATACTAAAAAAAACTAGTTCATCACATAAGAAAAAAGACTAGTTTATCACTATAAATTTTCACAGTGTAATTCAACATTTTTTTCGGATAGTGCACATTTTCGTTAATTTGTTAGTATTTTGCATCTTGAAAAAAAAAAGATATAAATTCGGTTGAGTTGTATTTTAGTCCTATAAGATTGTTCATACGGTTAGTCTTGGGCTTAAGAAATTAACATTTTTTTATCTAAGTTGTTCTTAGTTTGTTTTTGATGCATTTAGTCAATGATCTATCCTTCGAACAAAAATAGAAAAAATATGCGATGAAATACAAACAAAATATTATATTATTGGTTAAAAATCAACGAAATGATATAGTTAGGAACGAAAACCAAAATCAACAACCAACTTGAAACGATAACAAAAATCATTTATAAATTAGAGCGGAATCCCTCAAGTTCAAACAAATTCAACAACATTGATGGATACCCTCGATTAGCTAATACCAAAAGGTAAAATATTACGTTCAGACGATCAATACGCCCTAGTCATTACAAGATCGTACATAAAAGTAAAATTTGGGCCCCCCTATGTTACTAAAAAGACTTCATTAAAATTATTTTCTAAAAAATATGAAGATATTGACGAAAGTTCTAGATTTTCTAATGAGGGAATTGCACTTTTAATACCAAACTTTTGGTACATTTATACATTTTATACCATACCTTTCAAAATGATACATTTGATACCAAAATTGACGAACTTTTTTCACATTTTGGTTTGACCGTTAATTTATGGACGGAAAAGGTCACGGGCGTGGCACATGTCCGTTGGGTCTTACAAAGGGGGGGGGGGATGCAATTATCTAAAAATTGGGCAGGTTGTTTTTGTAATTATCTCCTTCTTCCTCCTATTTACAATTGTCGGCTTCCGGTGGCCGTTGGTCGAAATTGGTTGAGGGTCCTTCTTCCTCTTGTCGTGGGAAACATTTCCCATGGGTTAATTGCAGCGGCCGTCGACGGTGGAGCTCCGGGGAGGCACATATTTTTCTCGAAAATTAGGGTTTAGGCCGATAAACTTGGGCCGAGCTCAACCGTCGACGGCAGCTACAATCACCCCATGGAAAATGATGCCCATGGTCAGGGAAAACTATTGCAACAATAATCACGAATTTTAGTTAAGAATCGAAGGAGAAATCACGATTTGAAATTTCGAAATTTTTTACCTACGGAATTCGAAAATTAGAACCCAAAATTCGAATAGATTACTCAACGGATTGAAAATATCTTTATATGTACGATTTATCCACGACAAGAGGAACAAAAGCCCTCGACCAATTTGGACCAACAGCCACCGGAAGTCGGCGATTGTATGGGAGGAGGAAGAAGAAGGCGAAATTGCAAAAAACCCCTGCCCAATTTTTAATAATTGCATTTCTCCCCTCTTTTTTCACTTAACGGGCATGTGCCACGCACGTGACCTTTTCCGTCCATAAATTAACGGCCAAACCAAATGTAAAAAATGTTGGTCAATTTTGGTATCAAATGTGTCATTTTGAAAGATATGGTATAAAATGTATAAAGGTACCAAAGGTTTGATATGAAAAGTGCAATTCCCTCATTTTCTAATTCATTTTGACCTTCCTATTAACTACATATTTAATTATTTAGCCATAAATATATCTTTATATATTCAATTTGAAAACTTTATTTCGATGGAACAATAATAATAAAAAATATATCTAATCTAAAAGTGCACATTAGTAAAGTGTGATTTTTTCTTATAAAAAAAAACGTATAGGAAGAGACTTTTAACAGGTTTGTCAAAAAAAAAAAATATATTAATACTCTCGTAGTCTCATATCTATAATACAAAATGAGATTCACCTAATTTTACATTTATGGAAGTAAACTTCTCCCACCGCATCTCAGCTAGGATAAACCTTTTTTCTTTTTTTCTTGCCAAAAAAAAAAAAAATATATTAATACTCTCATAACTATAATACAAAATGAGATTCACATAATTTTACATTTATGAGGTAAAATTCTACCAACCCACCTTAGCTAGGATAATTTTTTATTTTTTTTTGCCACCTACTCTCCAAAAATATACTTAAATTTCTGTTATATAAAAATTGCCTATTTAGGCTTGTAGCAGTCTGTACATGCAACAAGTGTATTTAAAACTTAATTTTGAGGCATGAAAATATTATACCATTCCCTTCATATCTAAATATCTCTTTCATAATGAGAAAGTTGCATTTTCAGTCTCATATGATTGGACTCTCAATATCTTTTATCTCACACTTTCTAACATGATTGATCCTAGATATTGGGGATGGCTATGTGCCCGACGCGCCTCGAAAGGGATTAAACCATTGGGAAACCAAAAAAAAAAAAAGAACACTTGTGAAAAATGATGGAGAAAGAAACGTCTAGAAAGAAAAATAATTACTACGAAAGAAGAAAAAGAGGAATAATTATTAAGATAGGAAAAAGTTATAAGAGCACAAAACAATTAAAATATAAGAGAATAATCACCATTGGATTTTGAAACCCATTTCTACATATATGATGAGGAGAGGGGTAATTCTTGCTCAAATCGGGTACGACCTAACCTAAGACATTAACATAAAAAGTTTAATACACTTGGTGGTAATTTTAGACCAAACTGGATCTGGCCAAACCTATCACATTAACGTAGGCTTTGAAATTGGATATCACTCAAATAATCACAAAAAAAAATGTATTTCACTAAATGACCTATTGTGTAAATAAAACTAATAAAATATTACTTCTTTTTTTTTTTTTGATAAAAATAAAAATATTATTTTTTATGGGCTTACATATACAACTTTGGGGCCCTCCACACGGGAGCACTAGGCACCGGCCCAAATTGCGTACTGGCCCTGATTTCTGATATCGTACTTATGGGTCGTGAATCTTATAACTGACTGTGTGATTAATGAGCCCGTAACATGCACGCAAGAAAAATTAATTAAACAGTAAGAGATCATATACAATAATGTAATTGTATATAAATTTTCACTAGAAAAATTAAACAACAAGAGATAATATATAATAATGTAATTGTATATAAATTTCATTTAACACATATATAAAGTTTTTGAACAATTCTTTGAAGCAACAAATGCATTGGTAATATTTTCATTTTGAAAGTTGCTTAATTTCACATTGAATTTAATTACACAAACATCTTAGAATTTCTTTTTTGTCTAACAGGTCTTCTGGGAATCTTGTTAAGAACCCTGAAATCAAGTTTCTTCAACATTTTTGTTGGTCCCAAGTGATGAGGTCTAGAGGGGGGCGAATAAACTTTTAACCTTAAAAACTTCTTCTCTATTTTTTTATAAGAGGAGTTCGCTTATCAGCAGGGTAAGACGATTAAGCTATTTTTGCACTAAGCTTTTCAGCAGAGTAGATTACTTAAATGAGTCAGCTTAACAAACTTATATAATCAGAGTTTCAAAACAATGATGCAAAGGATATAATGTATGTATCTTTTTCAAACAATGTTTTGACTCACTAACCTTTTCAAAACTAAAAGAGAGTTTTACCCAAGTTAAAAATTCCTCAATTTAAAAGACTCTTTTTTTAAATGATTTACTAAGCTTAATATGCAATGCAAGACAAGTAAAGTAAATCACA
Source organism: Penstemon davidsonii (assembly GCA_034814905.1). Lineage (NCBI taxonomy): Eukaryota > Viridiplantae > Streptophyta > Magnoliopsida > Lamiales > Plantaginaceae > Penstemon > Penstemon davidsonii. The sequence goes on from JAYDYQ010002534.1 coordinate 28,915,897, forward strand.
CAAGGAATTTTATAGTGGTTCAACAGTAACAAATCCTCTTAATTCACTCTCTTAAATCACACATATTTACATTATACTAGAAGCACAAAGTAACATAGTACAAGACTTGAGCTTTTACAATAAATGATAAGCCCCAAGTAGAACACTCAGCTCTCAAGAAATTCACTCATACAATCCTACTCTAAAGCACTCAGCTAAAGAATATTAAGCTTTACAACACATGTTAAGCCTTAAGTAAGAACACTCAGTTCACTCACGGAAAATCACTCAGATTAACCTAGCTCTTTGAAGTTATATCTTATCACTTAGATTGGATATACACTCCTTACAACAACAGTTGAATATCAATCAGATATGAAAGTTGTTTGATCTTTTTCTTCAACACTTTGCTTCCTCAACACATGACTCTGCGTACTGATTAGACGAGTCAACTGATGAATACTTGCTTGTATGATATGATCTTGAATTGTGCAAGTCTCCTTCAATCTTTGAATCCTCGATCTATTTATACTGAGGATTTGAATCTTGTCCGTTGAAGATTAACAAAATTGCATTTTTAATCCTTAGCAACGGTCTTCTTCTCGATGGCAACTTTTGCAGAATGTCTTCTGTACCTTGCTGTGCGAATGTGTACTTTTCTGACAGATGCATTAAATGCACTAAGCTTCTGATCGTTGGAGATCTGACCGACTTCGCTTAAAAGTTGAAGGATTGAAAATACATTTATTTCGCCACTTGGTATTCATATCCACAGAGTCATAGAAATATGACACTTGATTTTGCAAGGGTCCTTCTTTCAACTTCTATTTGCTTCTAACACCTAAATAATTTGGGTAGGGGGGGGGGGTTTAAAAAAATTGGAATATGGGCCGTATTGGAAGCAAGGAACGCCGCAATATTTAATCGTAATTTATTTTTCTTCTTAAATTTGATCTCAATCAGATTCTGGCACATTCTTCCCAAAAAATTATAATCCCTCAATTCTAGGACTGCCAATGGAGCGAAATTAATCCGAATATGATTTGAATTTGATTCGATTTATTTGGATTTTTATTCGATTAGGGATCTGATGGATATGATCCGATTAAGAAGATCCGTAATCTGAAATATGTGGAGAGAATGTTGATTTAGCTTTATCCGATCCGTTAAAATTTCGTGTCCGATGTGTTAGGAAATTTTATTTCCTAATCTTAATTGGACTATTTAAATCAATTATGCTAGCTATTCTAAAGATATATGAAATGGACCAGATTGTTTAAAGAAGTCCAACAATAAATAGCATACGAATGCGCGCCTTAGGAACTCTGTGGCATAATGGATTCAAGATTAATAAATAGGCCAAGTGGGAGATTGTTAGAAAATTTTATTTCCTAATCTTAATTGGACTATTTAAATCAATTATGCTAGCTATTCTAAAGATATTGGACTAATATTACGTGGTCTAATAAGGTAATGACTCCAGTATAAATGTGGACTAATAAAGTAACTCCTATATGAATATGGACTAAATAATGGGTAGATACCTATTTAGGAGAGTTCTAGGGAATTATGGGAACCCTAATTCTCTTCCTATATAAAGAACACAAGGGTTATGGTCCCAATCACACCAAATCAATATACAATTCTCTTCTTCCCATCAAGAAGACAATCTTAAGAAAATAAGACGATTTGGTTGAGGAAGACCTCGTACCCGATCGATCCGATTCATACTAAGTGATCGATTTCACAAATTCCGCATCAGACTAATCGCTCACTATGGATACTGGTACGTATTTAATTTAGTACATATACTCTTAATGATTTAGTATGAGATAGATCTTTGGGGATAAATTCCAACAAGTGGTATCAGAGCCACTCTCATGCTATATCATTAGGGTTATTCGGTTTTCTTTCAAAATTGTAGATTTAATTTCTTGTTTAGTTGAATCTACGGAATTTTAATAATTATGTTTCTATAAACACGAAACAAGTAATTGAAAGTGAATTAAAATTCCATGAACTGAAGAAAAGAAAAAATTATTTCCGTAAAATCAATAGTTAAAGAAAATAAAGATCAAGTCTATGTACGTGCTTCTGTGTGTATGTGATGTGCTCAGGAGTTGACTTGTTGAATAAATGAATCTATCATGTTTATATAATAATAAACAAACTGAATTGATTATGGCTTAAGCTTACTGTTTGTTTTATGTGTAAAATGGATTAAGTAAATAAAGTTAACCGATTTTTTGAGTTATATTTATTTGGTTTTGGGATCAATTGAACCTTGCAGAATTCGTAGATTTAATTTTTCGATCTTTTGTGTTTTCTCTATTAATCTTCGTTAGTTGTTATATCTCGGAGAAAACATAACTATTGTGATGGTATATGTTTCATGTTGAATCTATGGATTTGTCTCGGATCTTTTATAATCAAATTGATTTTTTTTGGCCACGTTAAAGGACTCGGGTTTCTCATATGAACTGATATGGTTATTAAATAAAGCATGTTTTAGCTTACTGTGGCACTTGATTACCGTATATGAATTTCTTTCATTAGCACAATATTGATGGATAATGATTAATCTATGTTAAGAAAAGGTTAAATAATTGTAAAGGTTGCTATGTGTTTCTGTACTGCCATGTGTCATATGGAAATAATTTTGTCTAAGCTTTGATATGAAATATTAATTTTGGACATATTTAAGTTATGGGCCCACCACTCTTCATATATAAATATAAATATAAATATTGATCCTTATCATATGAAATCAATTTGCTTGGATTGATCTTTTGCTGATGAACTTTTCGGCCAACTGATTTTTGGAAAAATTAAATTATGGATATAGTCAGGTCATTTACGAGTTCTTGATCTCAATTGTGATTAATTATTTCTATACGAGAATATTTATGTATGAAAATAGCATGTTCGATTAAAGCGGTTTTCAATTATTTTCGTATCAATATTAATTATTTATGCGAATCATAGTCGGCCCAAAGGAAGACTATGATTTGGCCAAATAATAATATTGGTGTCCATTATTTATGTGAACAATAATCATCCAAAAGGAAGATTATTGTTTTGCCAAATAATAGATCTTCTTCGTTTATATATTTATTGTTCATGTGATCAACAGTCGGCCCAAAGGAAGATTGTTAATTGACCGAATAATAAACGTACTTACGGTAATAAATGTGTGATAATTATTAAGTTTCCATGTAAATAATAATCGGCCCAAAGGAAGGTTATTGTTTGACAGGATTTAGTATCAATATTTGATTACTGCGTTAGGAGTACCACTTGCAAATTGGCGTTTTTGCCCAAAGGCTAAACGTTAATGTTGTGTTAGGTATCCTATGATGGATTCCCTATTTGAGAATTTAATACATGTCCCTTTAATGACATGCATGTTTATGTGAGTGTGTGTGTGTGTATGTGTGTGTGGGTGTTTTTTTTCTCTGTACAGTTGTTGTTGCTACTGCTACAAATGTTTCTGCTCAAATCAGCAATATCCTAATGCTGAACGGGACTAACTACAAACTTTGGAAAGAAACCGTAGAAATTGTTCTCGGTTGTATGGAATTGGATCAAGCACTACGAGAGGACTGACCCATTTCTACTCCGGAAGACCTCAATGAGGTCAAAATAGAAAAATGGGATCGATCCAACATGATATGTTTGATGATCATGAAACGTTCCATTCCGGAAGCGTTTTGGGGCTCTATTACTGAGGATAAGAGTGCCAAAAAGTTCCTTGAGAAAATGCAACAATATTTTGCTAAGAACGAAAAGTCGGAGGCGAGTAACCTTTTGGCTTAACTCGTCGCGATGAAGTATAAGGGTAAAGGGAACATAAGGGAGTACATTATGGAGATGTCTAATCTCGTATCAAAACTGAAGTCACTCAAGTTAGAGCTGTCTAATGACTTGCTCGTGCACTTGGTTTTGATCTCTCTTCCTGCACACTTTGGGCAATTCAAAGTAAGTTATAACACTCAGAAGGACAAATGGTCCCTTAATGAGCTTATATCTCACTGTGTGCAAGAAGAAGACATACAACAACATAAGACTGAAAGTGCTCACTTGGCCTCAACATCTCATAACAAGAAAAGGAAGAGAGCTGATGTCACTGCAAAAGAAACTTCCCCGCAGAAACAACCAAAGAAGCAGGATGATGAATTCACCTGCTACTTCTGCAAGAAGTCGGGACATATGAAGAAAAATTGTTCCAAATATGCCGCATGGCGTGTGAAGAAGGGTAAGCTTCTAATTTTGGTTTGTTCTGAAGTTAATTTAGCTTATGTACCTAAAGATACTTGGTGGGGAGATTCTGGTGCTACTACTCATATAAGTATGTCTATGCAGTGTTGCCTGTGGAGTCGACCGCCAAGTGATGCTGAAAGATTCATCTTCATGGGCGATGGCAATAAAGTTACAGTAGAAGCTATAGGGACTTTTAGATTACAATTAAAGACTGGATTTTTTTTGGATTTATTTGAGACTTTTGTTGCACCGTCATTTAGGCCGAATCTAATTTCTATTTCTAGTTTGGACAAATCTGGGTTTTCTTGTTCTTTTAGAAATAATGAAGTTAGTCTTTATCAAAATTCCAATTTTGTTGGTTCTGGTCCTTTGATAATTTATATATGCTAAATACAAGACCCTATAATGAAATATTGCATACAAATACACTAGGTACAAAGCGAAAACTAAATGAGAATTCTGCCATTTTATGGCAAAAGCGTTTAGGTCATATCTCTAAACAGAGAATTCAGAGGCTTGTTTTAGATGGAATTCTTGATCCCCTAGACAGACTTTCAAGTTTGTATCGAGTGCATCAAGAGAAAACGAACAAACGATAGAAAATTTTGTGCCGAGAGAGCTAAAGATGTCTTAGAATTAATATATACGGACATTTGTGGTCCATTCCCTACGGCCTCATGGAATGGACAACAATATTTTATTACATTCATAGACGATTACTCTCGTTATGGGTACTTATATTTAATTCATGAGAAGTCACAATCCTTGGACGTTTTCAAATCTTTCAAAGCTGAAGTTGAACTTCAACTAGGAAAGAAAATTAAAGCCGTCAAATCTGACCGTGGTGGTGAATACTATGGCAGATGAATCAGGAGAACAACGTCGAGGACCCTTCGCACTTTTCCTCGATGAATGTGAAATTGTTCCGCAATACACCATGCCGGGTAAACCCAGCATGAATGGTGTTGCGGAGCGATGAAATCGGACTCTTAAAGACATGGTAAGGAGTATGATAAGCCAATCTTCCTTGCCAGAGTCTCTTTGGGGAGAAGCCTTAAAGACCGCAGTGTACATCCTTAACAGGGTACCCAGCAAAGCAGTTACCAAAACCCCATATGAGCTTTGGACTAGAAAAAGGCCAAGCATTAGGCATTTGCACATTTGGGGTTGTCCAGCTGAGGCACGACCTTATAGGCAGCATGAAAGAAAATTGGACTCAAGGACGGTTAGCTGTTATTTTGTTGGATATGTTGAACGTTCTCGGGGCTATAAATTTTACAATCCCACATCTAGAACCTTTTTTTGAAACGGGAAATGCTAGATTCCTTGAGGATGTTGATTTTGGGGGAAGGAAACATAATGAATGTTGTCTTTCAAGAAGAACCTGTTATTGACAATGACCAGGAATTTATACATATTATTGTTCAAGATACAGTTTCGAACCTACAGAATAATGATCAGGCTCAATCTCCAATTCCTGACATTGTTCCAAACCAAGATAACAATGAAGTACCTTATCAAGAACCATCAATAGAAGAAATTCAACATCCTCAAGAAGTGCCAGTAAGGAGATCCACTAGGGAAAAGAGAAGTGCGATTCCAGATGACTATATCAGCTTCCTCCAAGAACATGAGGATGGCATTGGCTTAGCAGAAGATGACCCAATCAACTTTTGCGAAGCCATGCGTAGTTCCAACTCCCAGAAATGGATCAATGCCATGAATGATTAATTAAAGTCTATGAATGACAATGACGTTTAGGATCTCGTTGAGTTGCCTAAAGGAACGAAGCCAATTGGTTGTAAATGGATATTTAAAACCAAGAGGGATTCGAAAGGTAACATCGAGAGATATAAAGCTCGTCTAGTCGCCAAAGGCTTCACTCAAAAGGAAGGCATAGATTACAAAGAAACTTTCTCTTGGGTATCTTCGAAAGATTCTTTTAGAACTATAATGGCACTGGTCTCTCATTTTGATCTTGAATTACATCAGATGGATGTCAAGACTGCGTTTCTCAATGGAGATATTGAAGAGACAATATATATGGTACAACCAGAAAACCTTGTATCTAAAGATACAAAGTCTATGGTCTGTAAGTTAAAGAAATCCATCTATGGCCTCAAACATGCTTCCCGTCAATGGTATCACAAGTTTCATCAAGTTGTCACCTCATATGGTTTTGAGATGAATATTGTTGATGATTGTGTATATCATAAGTTTAGTGGGAGTAAATACATCTTCCTGGTATTATATGTCGATGATATTTTGCTCGCTAGTAGCGATATTGCTTTATTGCACGAAACTAAGAAATTTTTGACAAAGAAATTTGAGATGAAAGATCTTGGTAATGCCTCTTTTGTACTAGGGATCGAGATACTCAGAGATCGCTCTCGAGGTGTTCTTGGATTGTCGCAAAAGGGATATATCGATAAGGTTCTGAGCAAGTATGGCATAAAAGAGAGTAAACCAGGAGACAAGCCCGTGGCTAAAGGAGACAAGTTTAGTCTCAAACAATGCCCTAAAACTGATCTTGAAAGGAAAGAGATGCAAACAATTCCCTATGCATCAGCAGTAGGAAGTCTCATGTATGCTCAGGTTTGTACTCATCCCGATATAGCATTTATAGTTGGAGTTTTGGGCAGATACTTGTGTGATCCAGGAATGCAACATTGGAAGGCAGCAAAACGCGTGATATGTTATTTGAGAAGAACTAGGGACTACATGCTCATTTATCGGAGATCAGATAGTTTAGAGATCATTGGGTTCTCTGACTCCGATTTTGCTGGATGTCAAGATAGCATGCGCTCCACATCTGGTTACGTGTTCAAGTTGGTTGGATGAGCTATTTCATGGAAGTCTGCTAAACAGACTCTCACCGCTTCGTCAACCATGGAAGCGGAGTACATTGCTGTCTTTGAGGCATCCAATCATGGAATATGGTTGCAAAACTTTGTCACAGAACTACATGTAGTAGTCGGCATTGAAAGGCCATTGACGATTTATTGTGACAATAAATCAGCAGTAATTTACTCTAACAACAACAGTAGCTCGACTAAGTCAAAATTTATCGACCTCAAGTTTTTAGTTGTTAACGAGAGAGTTCAGGATAAACAAATTTCTATAGAACATATAGGAACCGGTTCTATGCTAGCAGACCCCTTAATCAAAGGTATAATACCTAAAGTGATTCATGAGCATACTGCTCAAATGGGTATCATTATTGATAGTGCCTTGGTTTAGTGGGAGTCAATTTTTGTGTTCTATATGTTTTATGTTTAGATTTTGGATTATTTTCTTTTCTGCAGAATAAAGTTAATGATTTATGATTATTTCGTTTATAATGCTTGAATTGCATAAAGAATTTTGGATTGATCTCACTAAAGATTAAGACTGGACTAGTTGGAAATAGGCATGTCTGAGATCACATTGCATGTAATTTCCATGCTACTCATCCATATTTGATCTATGTCATTTAGTGTATTAGTATGGTGATTATTGTGGTTTAATCACACATATATAGTGATTAAATAAAATCGCAATAGTTCCATTGCTGATATATGAAATGGACCAGATTGTTTAAAGAAGTCCAACAATAAATAGCATACGGATGCGTGCCTTAGGAACTCTGTGGCATAATGGATTCAAGATTAATAAATAGGCCAAGTGGGAGATTGTTAGGAAATTTTATTTCCTAATCTTAATTGGACTATTTAAATCAATTATGCTAGCTATTCTAAAGATATTGGACTAATATTGCGTGGTCTAATAAGGTAATGACTCCAATATGAATGTGGACTAATAAAGTAACTCCTATATGAATATGGACTAAATAATGGGTAGATACCTATTTAGGAGAGTTCTAGGGAATTATGGGAACCCTAATTCTCTTCCTATATAAAGAACACAAGGGTTATGGTCCCCAACACACCAAATCAATATACAATTCTCTTCTCCCCATCAAGAAGACAATCTTAAGAAAATAAGGCGATTTGGTTGAGGAAGACCTCGTACCTGATCGATCTGATTCATACTAAGTGATCGATTCCACAAATTCTGCATCAGACTAATCGCTCACTATGGATACTAGTACATATTTAATTTAGTACATATAACTCTTAATGATTTAGTATGAGATAGATCTTTGGGGATAAATTCCAACACGATGAATATATATTCATCTAATTACTCCCTCGGTCCCAAACTTTTTACTCTTGTTTCTTTTTATTGAATGTCGTAATTTAATTCTCCATATCCATAAATATAATTATTTTTTTCACAATTACCCTCTTATGATTTGACACCACTTATTCTAGATCACTACTTATAAGGGCAAAGTTGTAAAGATATTTAAAACTTTAACCTTTTTAGGCCATGTCCAAAACTCTCCGTAAAAAGTAAAGGGAGTAAGAATAATGAGACGGATGGAGTAAAACCTATATATTTGATATTTAAATAAACAAAACTGTCGTGTCAAAAAATGGAACGACCTAATACAAGCAGAATTAAGTTCACATTCAAAACACATAGTTTTTGGACCAGTTGTCCAAACATACAAAGAAATAAGGCCCATCGGTACAAATCGGCATTTGTGCGAAAATGAAATAAGAAAACTAGTCCTCAGATATAAAGCACAACTATTGGTACAAGGATTTTTTCAGAGACCTGGATATTTGCAAAGACCTGAAACTGACTATGAGGGGACATATTCTCCAGTGTTGGATGGAATTATTTATTAGTCTGGCAGTACATGGAAAACTAGATTAGCGTCGAATGGATATTGTTGCAGCCTATTTGTGTGGCTTGCTTCATAGAAATATATATTAAAGTCCATGAAGAATTTAAAATTCAAAATGCATTTGAAAATTTTGTGGGAAGACTATTCAATAAACATGCGTAAATTTTATATTTAAACCAATCTGGGTGTATGTATTATATAACCGACTTACTGAATATTTGCTAAACTTAGATTATAAAAGTGATCAAATTATCTAATATTCTTTATAAAAGATTCGAATCAGAGTTTGTAATAATTATTGTATATGTCAATGATTTGAATATTATTGAAATTCATGAACAGCTTCAAAAAATTGTTGATATTAAAGAAAGAATTTAAGAAACAAAATTTTGTCTCGACCTTCAAATCGAACATTTATCAAACGAAATTTTTCTTCATCCATCAACTCATATAGAAAAGTTCTTAAGAAGATTCTATATAAGACACATCCTCTAAGTACCCAAATGATGTAACATTGCTAGATGTGAAAGATGACCATTTTTCGTCCACTTGAGGATGATGAAGAACTATTTGGTCCTGAAGTGTTATATTTGAGTGTTGTAGGAGCATTCATATATCTTGTTAATAGTACGCGTCCTGATATATCATTTGTTGTAAGATTATTAGCAAATTTTAGTTCTTCTTTGACACGTCAACATTGAAATGGTTTAAAGTATATCGATATCTCCCACTACGAGAAAAAATAAAAATTCCCACCAAAAAATTTCAACCGAACAAAAATCGGTTGGAATTTCCATGAATTCCGATCGGAAAAAAATCGGTTGGAATTTGGTTGTAATAATTCCGACCGATTTTAAATCGGTTGGAATTTGGTTGTAATAATTCCGACCGATTTTAAATCGGTAGGAATTATTTAAATATTTTCGAATGAACCGGAAAAATTAATAAGTGCAAAAATCGGTGGGAATTTTGCTATTTATTTATTGGCTAAAAATTCGCACATATTTCAAATCGGTCGGAATTTTTGAAAAAAAAAATTAATAAGTGCAAAATTCCCACTGATTTTTAAATCAGTGGAATTTTACTATTTACTTATTGACTAAAAATTCCCACCGATTTCAGAATTTCGCACTAAAAATTCCAACCGATTTCAAAATCGTTCGGAAATTTTGAAACAAAAAAATATAATAAGTTCAAAATTCCCACCTATTTAAAAATCGGTGGGAATTTTGCTATTTATTTCGATCGATCTGAAATCGGTAGGAATTCTTCAATATATTTGGCAACAAGAGCTCATTTCTTCAATTAATTCAAGTGCAAAATTTCTTCCATTTCTCTCCTCTTCTTCCTCCTCTGCGCACGGCCACCACCACCACATCATTTACGACTATTCTCTTTATCCTCCGAGCACGGCCGCCACCACCGCAGCCGCCGCCGTACGGAGCACCACCACCGCCGTAGCACCACCACTTTTAGATTTTGTAGAAATTGTTAGTAGAAATTTAGTGATTTTGTTACTAGAAATAGTTAGATTTTGTTATTATAGTGTGTTTGAAATTAGTATAAATTGTTAGATTTTGGTAGTAGTAATTGTTAGATTTTTTTAAATTTGGTTAGTATATTGTGTTTGAAATTAGTATCAATTGTTAGATTTTGGTTGTAGATTTTTTTAGATTTTGTTATTATATTGTGTTTGAAATTGTTAGATTTTGTTATTAATTATAGTGTGTTTGAAATTATTGAGTGTGCTTGAAAATTGAATTAGGGCATTAATATGGGGTTGAATTATAATTTAGGGCTTTTAATGGGGAAATATCAAATTAAATAAAAATAATTTTTCTTAATTTTTTTTTCAAAAATTCCGACCGATTCAAAATCGGTGGGAATAATTCTGACCGATTTTGATTCAGTCGGAATAATTCCGATTGATTTAAAATCGGTCGAAATTTCGGGCGGATTTTGAGCCGGTCGAAATTTCGGTCGGAATCTTTTAATTCCCACCATTTTTCCCAAAATGGGTGAGAATTTCAGTGGGAATTTTCCTTTATTCTATTAGTGTCTGGAGAACAACTGATATAGGGTTACTTTGACAAATAATTTAAAATCACAATTAGTTGGCTATGGAGATGTGGGATACTTATTTGATCCACATAAAATTCACTCTCAAACATGTTATGTATTTTCAAGCAAATGACCTACTTTATCATGACGTTGTACAAAATAAACTATAGTTGCTACTTCATCAAATTGATCCTTCAAAGGAAATGTATTTCAGGGTCCTCGCTCGAGAATCCTTACTGCTAAAAGTGTAAATCGATAGCTGCAGAAAAAGATTGAAATAGGTGTCGCGTCAACTATCAACTCGTTAATAAGGACAGAGCTACATGCCTGATTTCTGGTGGCACACCCACCGTTGGATTCATGTAAAAGGGCTTTGAATTGAACGAACAAAATACAATTGCGCTCATATGAATATTTGACGTGTTGCGCCAAAAATACATTGTTATGACACTTTGGACCACGAAATTGAATATTGGCACGCCCTCGAGTTGCAATTGTTTTGCAATATAATAGGCCCAACACTCAATGCTAGGGTGCACTTTGCTAAAGAATCGCTATTCTAGAGTTCAAAGTACCAAAATTTTATTTTCAGGTTGCTAAGTGCAAAACAAGTGTATTTTCGGAGTATAAAATGTCAATTTCTCATCTTATATCTAAAAGAATCTTTACAAATTCTATTTTGATTTGGTATAAAGTAATTTGAAATTTTCTTGTGCCATGTCAAGGTTGGAAACGTGTGGACAATTTATCATCCAAATGAAGACATGTGTCCAAAAATAGAAAATTAGCACTTGTTTATCAAGTTATGGAAAAAATGTGATATCTCTTTTTTTACCCTTTTTATTTCTCAAACAAGTACACGAATATCACTCTTCTTCTTCAACCAAGGTGGTTGGGCCAAATGGTAATGACTTGCGACACCATATTGGGAGGACTTATAACATTTGCACTCTTCGGTCCGAGCTGAAAATACACAGTTTAGTAGATAAAAAAATCAGTCTTCTTCTTCCTCATTACGATTCTTCTCCATCAGTGTTCATCCCCAATTTTTTTTTTCTACTCCGAAATGAGTAAGTCTTCTTCCCCAAATTTTTTTTTACGAATTAGAAAACCTTATTCAAATTTCGCCCCTGTATTTGAGTTCTATTTTAAGAGGTAGAAGACCCCGTTCCTTTGATTTATGTTCCATCTTTCCCAGTAAAAAAATTTGTAAGAAGAAGAAGACAAAGTCGTTCGATTTCGGTTTGATGTAATTAAAATAAAACTTAGATCATAATTGACAATAACATTATACATGTATTTACTCGATTAGGATTTTAAAATACTAAAAATCTTGATTTTTGTACTGTACTTTTATACATATTATTTTCATTTTCTCAATATTATAGTCCTAAAATAATTAAAATATGAATTTGTAAAATTATAAATTAACCTCAATTTCACAAATAATTATTGAATTGAATCTAATTTATATTTAATTTATACCTAACAAAATTAACATTTTAAGACAATGTGTAATTTTTCAAAACAATTATTTTTTACTTAATTGCAAAAAAAACCAAATTATTCATCATCCATCCAACCCGTCGCCAGTCGCGGCCTTGTGAGGGAGCGACCGGCAGAACAGCCGCATGTATTCGCGTCCTTACCGCCGGCAATGACCATTCTTGGAGTTGGGTTTTCAAAATCAATGGAGTTGGGTTTTCAAAATCTACGGAGAAGGGAGTTCAAATAGGGAGTGTGTGAGTTCCTACTTGGAAGAATGACAATGGGGATGAGTCATAAGAGAACTTTGGGGAAGAACAAAAATAGGTTGATTGTGGAAGAAATTAATTTGGGATGAAGAAAATATCAATTAGGGTATATATTTTTTAAATCAATGGTTGAACGGTAATTTAACCTTCAATGAAATCAAATAAGGTAAAAAAAATTTAATTGGCAAAGGTTATTTTGCCCGACCTGTCAACAGGTTTCCACATCCAAACTGGCTCTAAGAAGACCTCATGTAACTTATCTCTTAAACTCTTACCATACTTCACTCGTTTACATAACAACTTTGATTTTGTTTTTGTTTCTCAAGACTCTAATCCATTTCGAGGCGCATAAACATATTATATGAAAACCTCTCCCATCAGGGATTCGAACTTGGATAACCACTTTATGGGGACTAGTTTATTCTACTAAACCAATCACCTGTTGGTATTACAATTTTGATTTGACATATTTTTCCAAAATCTCTACATAAACGTACAATTTTTCTCAAAAATTAAAACCACTATTCATTTCATCCCTAAAAATCCAATCAGACAACTTTATTCATATATACAATAATTGAAAACATCTAAAAAAATCCCCAAAATTGTAAACTTAGTCTCATAAAGCGAAACAAACAAGCCATAATATTGTTCAATATCAAGTAATTTTAAAATTTGATTGTTTAATTTATAATACATTGAACTAAATATTAAAACAACTCAAGTCGGTCGACTGGCTGTTCAATAGTCTACATGTCATTCCAAGGTTTAAGTTTAGTGGCGTTTCCAATTTATTTATGGGAGACTCTTCCTCCCCCCAAATTGATGAGATGACTCTTCCTCCCCCAAATTGATGAGATGGCCCTTCATCTCCAAACCTTTTTGCCCTTATAAATAGTTTTTTCCATTCACTAGAGAAGGGATGTTGGAGATGAGAGAAGAAAAGCTAAAGGTTCTGTTAAAAGTTCATCCCGTGTAGTCAGAGCTTGATTTGAAGACGATTAAGAAAAGAGAAGGCAATCACGGAGATACCCCTTGATCATTTTCACGCAACATGAACGATTCTTTTCCATAATTGATCACCCCAAAAAAAGTTTTGCTTCTCCAAAATGAGTGAGTCTTCTTCATCAATTTTATTTTTTACGAATAAAAAACCCAGCTCCAATTTTGTCCCCGTATTTGAGTTCTATTTTAAGAGGTAGAAGACCCAACTCCTTTGATTTATGTTCCATCTTCCCCAGTAAAAAAAATTGTAAGAATAGAAGACCAAGTCCTTCGATTTCGGCTTGATGAAGTTAAAATAGAACTTAGGTCATAATTAAAAATACATCAACATGTTGATGGTCCCAAGTGGTCAAAAGGGTCTAGAGAGGAGGGGGGGTGAATAGACCTTTTAATACAATGATTTTTTCTCAAAACAACCTTAAGATAGTAAGACACTTAAATGGTATAGACAGATGAGTGAAACAGACAGCTGATAGAAGAGTTCAACAGCTTAGTGAAACACTCGTCTATTTTGTAACAACAAAGTAAAAACACTTGAAATAAGAGTTTGAGTTTTAGCAGCGGAATAATATTTATTATGTTTCAAAGTGGTGTAATCCCTCTAATCCATTATTCTTATTTTACACGTTGGAAGGTAAATGCACTAATCTCTTAGACTAATACAACACTTTACAACTTCTAAGCCGCCCAAGTGGAACTTTCACTCTTAGTAAAGTTACAAGGATTGAAATTCCTTGGAAATATTCCTCACAAAAGCACTCTGCTTACAGTTAATTCCTCTTAGAAACTAATTCACAAACTACAACCTTGTTGTAATCTTTAACACTAAGGTTTCTTCAACTATTTGAAGCTTTCTCTTAGAACAGCTTAGTGGTTTTGCCTCGTGAATGTTTGAAATCTACATTTGCAAAAGTTGTTCTCTTCTTTGAATTCACGACTATTTATAAGGGTGGCTGAAATAAAATCCGTTGAAATGTACCTTAATTCTAGGAATGTCCTTATTTCTTCTACCAACTTCAAACAGCTATAAATGTTGCATGCAGCTCTGTCACTGCTCTGTTCTATACGGACTGCCCAATTTTGTCAATGTACTTTGATGTCCGAGATTGAATTTAAATCCCACTGATTAAAACCTTATTTTCTCCGAGCCTTGAGCAATGAATGAACTTCATTAACTCCTATTATGTCTAAACCAATAAATGACTCAACTCTTGAACTAGTCATATGATGAGGTCATTTGGTTGATTCTAATACGTGGCTATATGATACTCAGTACTTGACTCTGTTGAACATATATAATTGGTTGTTTGATACTCAGTTGTCTAACTCCCCTGATCAAACTACCCATATGTTGTGTGCTCAACTATTTGTACTAAGCTCTTCATTCGTCTGTCTTTATTTGAACTTAGCTGGTAGATTACAACAGTTAATCAATCAAAATCTAACTTGATTTACTATTCATCTTCAAACCTTTGAATATGATACTTGTATTCTAAATATTCTTTTGTCTGAAAATATTGACTAAGTGTTTCACTTAACTTTTCACTTGTCTGATGATTTTCTACTTGTTTATTTCTGATTTACCTTATTATCATCAAAACCTTTAACTCACTTAGTTTTTTATCTTACTTAGCTATTTGCCCTTGAGTTAATAAATTATTCCAACACATGTATTTGCTCGATTATGATTTGAATATACTAGAATTCTTGATTTTTGTACTTTTGTACACATTATATCCATTATCTCAATATTATAGTCCCACAATAATTAAAATAGTAATTTGTAAAATTATAAATTTACGTCAAGTTCACAAATATTTATTGAATTGAATCTAATTTATATTTAATTTAAACCTAGCAAAATTAACATTTTAAGACCAATGTGTAATTTTATAAAATAATTATTTTTGACTTAATTGCAAAAAAGCACTTTTCTTCATCATCCACCTAACTCCTCCCCATCCAGCCCTTCGCCCATCGCGACCTTGTGAGGGAGCAACCGGCACAACAAGCGCAAGTATTCGCGGCCTTACCGTCGGCAAAGGGTTATTTGTCGGACCTGTCAGCTGGTTTCCACATCCAAACCTACTCAAGCCCCCAAGTAACTTATCTCTTAAACTCTTACCATACTTCACTCGTTTACAGAACAACTTTGATTTTTTTTTGGTTTCTCAAGACTTTAATCCATTTCGAGGCGCATCGAATATATTACATGAAAACTTCTCCCAACAGGGATTCGAACTTGATCAGCACTTCATGAGTACTAGTTCATTCTAATAGACCAATCACCTGTTGGTATAACAATTTTGATTTGAAATAGAGTATAAACATACTCCCCTTTATTCCCGAATCTTTACATAAACCTACAAATTTTTCAAAAATTAAAACCACTTGTTCATTTCTTCCCTAAAAATTCAATCAAGTTTTTTTGTTTAGATATATAAAAATTGAAAACATTTAAAAAAATCCCAAAAAATTCTAAAATTTGTCCCATAAAGCAAAACAAACAAGCCGTAATATTGTTCAAGTAATTTTAAAATTCGATTGTTAATTTTATGATACATCGAACAGAACATTAAAACAACTCAAATCTGTCAGTAACAATAGCTTCAACAGCCATATTCCTTGTGAAATCTAGGGCTGACAAACATGCGGGTCGAGCTGGGTCGGGTCTTTCTTAAACGTGTCATGTAAAAAACGGGTCATCCAAAACAGGCCATGAACGGGTCGAGTCCTAAATGGGTTAGATCACTAACGGGTCTAGGCCGTGTTGAGTCCTAAATATATTTGAATAATTGTTGAATTACATCACAAACACTTACCTAGTAGAAACTTCAATAGAAAAATCAATTTTCAATCAAAAGTATTAACTAAAAACTCTTCTAATCATTAAGATTAACACTCCCAAGTTGCACAACCAAGCTTTTAATATTCGTGGAGAGTAATTTGTCTTCATCTGAACTATAACATATCATAATTATAAAATGATACGAATATATATAATAAAAAATACAATATCTTTTAAACATGATAATAAAATTCTTAGATAACCTTCGAGCCAATCACGAGTACATAAAGTTGCTTAAGTTTTTTCTGGCACTATCGAACTTCGAAATTTTCCAATAATTCGACCTCCATGACTAAATGTAGATTCGGAAGCAACTGTAGTAATTGGGATACTTAGAATATCACGAGCCATAATTGAAAGCTCGGGATATCTAGTACAATTTTCTTTTCAATAGTCAAGTATATTTAGATCTGGAAAATTGATCCAATCAAGTAATTCCTCCTCAAGATACAAATCTAATTGTGATTTTCTTCAACCTTATGTCGAGTTTTGAAAGCATCAAACTCCGGTAAGAATATAACTTATGATATAAGAATGGGTACTAGAAAGTAAATAAATGAAATAACTCGACTTACCTTCATTTGTTTTGCCACATCATCATGACATATAATGCTAAACCTTGAAGATTGTACACCAAGAGATGGTGATTCGAGCAAATAAGTTTCCAATAAAGCTTGCATCTTTTATCTTAAATCTTGGACCTTTGCACCACATGTCATTGGATCAAGCTTGTTGTAGCAAAACTCTACAAAGAAGGACACCACTCCCAGGAAAAAGTTTAGCCATGTCATAGAAAGGTTTCAAAAACCTAGCAATTCTTTCAACCCTATCCCACTCTTCCAATGAAGGACACCACTTGTAATTTGGATCCACACGCTCCAATCTAATAAGCGCTCGAGTGTAAGCTAGTGCACTATCCAACATTAAATAAGTAGAATTCCACCTCACCGGCATATCTTGCCTCAACTTCTTTCCCACTTGGAAAGTTGTTTCACACATTTAGCAAGTCTTAAGGACCTCGATATTGACCCCTTATCATACTTCACACTCTCCCTAATCTTTTCAATAGCCACTGTTGCGCTCCAAATACTAGTACGCAATACACGCAAGTATACGGTCGTTACAAGTAATAAAGTGATAAATGAGTGCTAGACCGACGAGGACTTGTTCAATTAATTACCAACTAATGTCTCGTTACTTCTACTTGAATTTATGAGTTGAGTTTGATATAATGATGGTGGTTTTGATATTAAAACTAAGGTGAGATGATTATGGATGGATTAAGCACTTGACTAACACTTGAACCAACAATAGGATAAAGGCTCTTAAGATTTTACGTCACCTAGTTCAATTCAAGACAAATGACTCGACAATTGATAACTTATTCTCGTGTTTGATATTCAAGGATTCAAGGATGTTCGTATGTATCTTTCGAGTAGCATACAAACCTGTCGAGTTAAGCTAATCCAATTTATGTCTAAATGGACTAAAATCTAATCGAAGCATTAAACTCAAACCTCAACTGAATACAAAATGACCTAGGTATGGCTATCCTATAATCGAATCACAATCCAATTTCGTAATCAAATTCTCAAAATCACTATGTCTAGCAATCTAGAACCAATAAATTTCACATCAAAGTTGGCCAAACCCTAGGACAAACAATAAGCACGAAATTGGATAACAAACACATATAAGCATCATATCAATCATCAATTCATCATTTAATCAAGAATCGAACATAGGATCAATAAAACCCTAGAAAAGAGGAATTAGCTACTCATATAAATCAATACACCATCCATTACGTTAATGAAAGTCATAAATGTAAATGAACAAAGTAATAAGAGTAAGTTTAGTGGTTGAAATCTTCAACAACTTCTCCCTCAAGCCTTTAATGTCTTCAATGCAAAAGTGTAAGGAAAAGTGAAGAGTGGAGGCTAGAGAGAAAGTGAAGAAAAACTTGTCTAAAGATTTCCTCCTTCTTGCCCTAAGAGCAAGAGAACTATCTACCCAAATTGTCTAAGTTACCCTCTATTACATGGGTACAAAGATCAAAAAGTCTCCCAAGATGCCTATATTTACAAATGGAATCAAAAGGGGAGATGTACAAAAAGGCCCCCTGTCTTCGCAGAATCTGAGCATGGAACCCCCAGCGGTGAGTATTGAAAATAGGCTACCTCACCGCGGTGAGGCCACTGAAATGGCCATCCTGCCTGATTTTGCCTTTTAGCTCCAGTTATGCTCGCGTGGTGGAAATACGACATGCGATGCCACGAATATTCCCTTACTTGCTCTATGACGTCGCTTCTTGAAAACCACGGAGAATAACAATCAAAACACGAACAAAAACAAGAAAAACAAACAAAGACCAAACAAAGGGGCCAAAAACAAAAAAGACACGAAAATAAGCAAAGGCACACAAAACTCGGATCAAAACAAAATATTTTGGACTTAAGGAGACACGTAATAACAACGTTTTCACAACGTTATTAGCCACGTCGATAGTTTTCAACCCAACTTGCACAATGAGATTTAATATATGAGCATCACACCTCACATGCATGAAAACACAATTACAAATTGCAGACTCGTTCATTATAAAATGATCTTTAAGCACATCAACTAACCCATTATTATATGATGCATTATTTAAAGTAATACTAAACACTTTTTTTCGATATTCCATTCTTTCAAGAAATCAATCACCCATTCTGCCAACACTAGGCCATTATGAGGAGGGAGGACATTTCGAAAAACCAAAATTCTTTTCTGAAGCACCCATTTTTATCAACACAATGTGCTGTCAAAGTCATATAGCCATTTGATGTTATCAAAGACCACAAGTCTGAAGTTAGGCATATACGACTAGGCACTGGGTCTAAAGCAATTTTAAGTTTTTATTTTTATTTTTTATATAGCTTTAGAATGTCAGCTTTGAGTGTATTTCTTGAAATGGATTGTGCGGTGTGAGTTTTTCTTATTCCTTCATATTCGACATATCTAAACGCCAAATTATGTCTAACAACCGACTTAGCCACAAGCTCTCGATATATATTTTGATCAATCTCATGTGATCTCTGTACTTCACCCTCATTCGCCTCAAGAAAGGGACAATGGGTACTGGCGTGACGTTTCCTGCTAGTTGTCTCATTAATCAGCACCACATAAAAGTTATAATCACTTTCTTACACTTAGCCCTTTTTTTTGTCCGCATTAAGGGATAACTTTTCAAAAGTTTTTCACACTTTAGAAGTCTTATTTCTCTTGTTTTTCAGTTACTAAGTGATGAGTTATCTCCGGTTAAATAATATTCTATTTCCATTGAATTTATATCAAAATCTACTTCACACAAAAAGTAATATAATAAACATCCCAATTAACGAATGAAATTCCTAAAAAAAAAACATGTTACCTTGTTCACCCGAAACAAACATTTGAAAAAGCGGTTCAACAATACAATAACAAAATACCGACTTACAAAAGTAAAAGGGCCTGCTTGTTTGGCGTTTGGGAAAGTAGTTTGGGAAAGTAGTGGAGGTTTGTGAAATAATCTCGATTTGCGTAATGTTGTTTGTTTGGGTTTTGAGAGAGTGGTTTGAGAAATATAGTAGGTGTAGGTTTTTTTGAAAGAGTTGGGTTGTAGGTGTAAGATGTGTAAGACTTTATGTCAAATCATGTTTGTTATGTGAGATAAATTGTGTAAGAGATATGTTACTTTAAGTCAAATCAAAGTAGAGTTTGTATAGGTTTTGTTTAGAGATAAGAAAATTGTTGTTTGTTTGGCTTTTGAGAGAGTAGTTTGAGAAAATTAATGGATGAAAAATTTATTTCGGAAAATAGAAAACATGTTTGTTTGGCATTTCCCAAACACGAAAAAATTCTAGAAAACGCCAAACAAACAGGCCCAAAGTCTTTTCTGAACAGTGTACAAATCTTACAAAAACTAGTACAAATTAACATGTTTATTCTATTTAAACATTAAACAATAAGGTGGAATAGAAGCAGTCACTATAAAGTAGTGGACTCATGTTCGAATCCCTGTTGGGAGAGATTCCCACTTTATGTGTCCGACGCGCCTCGAAAGGGATTAAACTCTTTGGAAAAAAAAAAAAAAGAAATGAAAAAGTCCTTCATGCACAATACCAAGAAACTGATATAATACAGAGCTTTAGAACATATCAGGGATCATGATCCTTTACTATACACAATCTCCTCTTTTTCTTAAAAGATTCTTCTTTTAATACTAACTGCCAAAATTCCATTTTTGGTCCTATAATGTGGTCCATTTTGAAATTCGTCCTTTAATTTGGCATCCCTTCATTCTGCATCTTTTATATTTACATTACTGTCCATTTTAGTCCTTTTTTTACCGGAAATTGTCATGTGTCGCGTGATACTCAATTTTGGGGATTTTGTGATTTTGAAGGGAAAATTGACTCTAAAATTGGAGATTTTCTTATTTTGGAGGCAAAATTGGCACATGTTTTACACATGACCAATGCAAAAACATTATAATTTCTCTCCAAAACTAAATTCCCACCAAAACTTGTCATCTCTACACAATTTGGAGTTTTGGGTGGAGATGTTCTTATCCACTTTGATGTGGCTTATGTCAACTATATTTTGTAGCAATATTATACGAGTATAAAAATTTATATTTTAACTATATATTAATTGATTTTTGACAAGAAAAATTCAGTTTTTGTAATGTGCATTTATTATACTCCTATAATTATATTTATCACACTTCTAATATTTGTTTGCTCAAAAATATTTTCAAAATTAAGAACATATTTACAACTAACTATATCAAAAAAATTAAGTGTATTTATCATTTTACCTATGTAGAAAAAGATAGTTGAAAAAAACTAAAGCTTATATTATTCAATACTTTTGCATTTTAAAAAATACATAAAAAAATATTTATTACACAATTTTCTTATAATATAGGACCCCAAATTTACTTTCGCCTAGGACCCGAAAATATCTAGGGCCGGCCCGGTGTGAATCACATATATTTATTCCTATTATTATTCATTATTAAAAGAATAGTTCAGTGTATTTATGTTAGTCAAGTAATAATAGTGATTTCTGTGGAATTTATCACAAAAAAACAATACAGAAAAATCAAACCGAGTTGAGAAGACTTAAAATGGTGCAAGCTATTGAGGTCAAGTCATGAGTAGCAACTTCTAACCACAATCGCAAGACAATTCCACCCAGAATTAATTGCAAGTCAAGTCCATCGTGGGTGGTCCCATCTATGCGGAAAATCAAATTAAAATATTCCATACTCGATTTGAATTTGGTTCTTTACACAAATCATACACGTCTGAACAAAAATTATCATTTAATAATTTTTGAAGCTCTGTTCGAGCTCAACTCGATAAACTAAAATTTGAAAATCCGTATATAAAATATCAAAAACACAACCTGGACACGTTTCATTAATACTTAATAAGTTTTCAAGATTCTATTTGAAATTTGATTTGGAAGAATTTATATCAAAAATCAATTATATTGCATTTGTTTTGTGATAAAAATTCTCTTACTCTCTTATTCAATCACAAATAAGTTTACGGTATTTGTCAAATGAATGCAAATGAATCTATAGAATTCAACCAAACCCAATTCGAAAAGGAAATTACCCTTTAATTTTCTTAGCATTTCGTTTGGGAACTTTGCTTTTGACATCAAGGTTTAGAATTTTTATTTGAAATACTGAAAGTTAATTTTTTTATTTTTTTTTTATGAATTGAATGTGTCTGAATTATTTAAAATTAATTATGAAGTTACATATTAATAGGCATAATGAGGTTTTAAGAATTTTTTTTTTTTGTTTGTTGAAGCAAACAAATTTGAGATATAAAAAAAAAACTATTATACTTTTTTATCCAAATATATCAATATTTCATTAAACAGTTTTGGCATGTCCGCATTTTCAACATATACAGGTTATGAGGGTTGCAGACTGCAGTCCTATTGTGCCTGTTTGGTTAGATTTTGGTTTTAAAAAATTGATTTAGGTGGTTACAATGAAATTTATAAAACCTCATCTAGATTGAGTTTGATTGAATTTTAGTCTTTGAAGAAACTGAAACTCAATTTTGATTGAGTTTGAATGTTGAAATTTGAAGAGAAAAAGTAAGTAGTAAGTATCAAATCAATGTCTTTCATGGAAAAAAATAAATGGAATATATCAAATCATTGTATTTTATAGATTTTAAAGTTTATTATATTTATAATATATATATATATATATATATATATATATATATATATATATATATTTAAACATGAGTAACTAATACACATAATCATAATCAGATTGTTAAGTTATATATTAAATGATTCATCTCTTTAATAGCTTAAGCTTTTAGATGAGTTGATCATTCAATATGGTATCAGAGCTCGGGTCCAAAGAGATCATGTGTTCGAATCTCTCCGCCACCCATTTCTAAATTTCCACATATTAGGCTTGAGTAAATTTATACCGCCTACACGTGAGGGGGCGTTTTAAGTTATATTATATATTAAATGATTCTTTTCTCTAATAGCTTAAACTTTTCGATGAGTTGATCATTCAATACAGACTTCATTTTAAATGATTTTGAATCAGTTTCGTATCAAATTGGCCCATTTGAAAGTGGGCCAGTGGCACCTTTATGATATGTGGTCTCTAATATTCAAAGACTCGGCCATCTAGTTCATTTTCCTAGTTCACAATAAAACCAGTTCAATTCTCTTCTAAATTTCCCAATGTTCACATAAAATGGGAAAAGTAGCTAAATCAAATTTGATTTTATTGGGGGCACTTTACCTCATGATCACACAAATATGGCTCATTTCTTCTTTCAACATGTCCACCGACGTATCCTCTCTTCTAGCCCTCAAAGCTCAAATAACTCATGACCCAAACAACATTATGGTTAAGAACTGGACAAAAGGAAGCTCTTTTTGTACTTGGATTGGAGTCACCTGCAGTCGAAGGCACCCGAGAGTCACGGGTTTGAATCTTTTTAATATGGGTTTACAAGGCACAATCGCAAATGAAATCGGCAACCTCTCTTTTCTAAAACACTTAAACATCAGTAACAATAGCTTTATCGGCCAAATCCCTTCTGAAATCGGACATCTGAGAAGACTACGTGAACTAAGAATTAGATATAATCAACTTAATGGTCAAATACCATTGAGTTTTGGATTATTAAGCAATCTTGAAGTGTTGTATCTTCGGGGAAATAATCTGATTGGGACTATTCCTTGGAGCATATTCAACATTTCTTCTTTGCAAGGAATTGATCTGTACAAAAACCAGCTCTCTGGTACTCTTCCCCCTAGCATTTGCCATCATTTACCAAAGCTGAAATTTTTAATCCTTTCGAATAATCAATTAGGTGGGAATATTCCGCGAAGTTTAACCACATGTGCGGAGCTAAATGAAATTTATTTGAGTGACAACAATTTCATTGGAAACATTCCAATGCAGATTGGGAACTTGTCACAGCTCCAGTATCTTTCTTTAGGAGAAAATAATTTGACAGGTAAACTTTCATGATCCCAAATATCCATAATCAATGAATTATTACATGTGGATACCTCTTGAATGAATGTTTTATTAGAAAGTTTACCAAAACAAACTCTAATTTGCTCTCTTATTCTAATTCACTCAAATAACAACTTTGAGTTGAGTATTTTATCTATATATTTCTCTTCTTCCCGTAATCTCATAAAAAATCTACCAATTTTCTAAAAATTAAATATATTTATTATTTATTTCATCTCTAGAAACTCAAACAAACAACAATTTTCAATCACATGACAATCTAAAACATCTCCAAAATCTCTAAAAATACTCTCAAAAATCCAAACAAACAAACAAACCCTTCAAATCTCAAACCAAAATCCAAAACAGATCGTAACCACTACAATCCAAATAGGCTATAATGAAAACTACCTTAAAGCTAAACATTGCCAAGTGCCAACACAACCACAGTACAAAAATTAAAGGGTTTCCTCTTATTTCTTGGTCCTTTTTTTTTTTTTTTTGGGTCCTGTCTGAATTAAAGGGGCTCTGCTTATGTCTGATTTTTCTGGTATTTAATTTTTGGGATGATATATTACTTAGGACTTAGGAGTGGCAAATGGATCAACCAAACCGAATTTGGATTGGATCCTTGCTATTCAGACCTCAAATGGATCGGATCCTAAGTGGATCCAATATTATTACTTAATTATTAGAAGCTAATTTAAGAGAGCTGTGATTCATTATCTTCATTTTTGCCTTTCAATGTGCTGTAGTAGGAGTTTAGAGACTGAATTTTAATACTCAAATTAGGAGACACATGTTAACTATATGCCTAATTATACTTCTTGAGTTAATTTTTGTCTAGTTCGTCCAATAGATATGATTTCATACGCATAAATTGGGAAAAAATCATAAATGATATATAACCATTTTTATTTTCATACATATATATATATATATATATATATATATATATAGACCTGTGTTTTTGGTAAACAGTCGCCCGGGCCTGGTCACTGCGACCCCCTTCGTGAGGAGGTACCCCTTCTCCCGAAGTTACGGGGATATATATAAATATCATATCGTATCGTAATAATAAACATTAACCATATACACACATTACATCTATTCTTGTTGTTTTAAAATTGTGTAAACTACATGAAGTCATAAAAAGAAATACTCCCTCTGTCCAAAATTATTTGTCGTTGTACATGTTTTCACATATATTAAGGTAACTAATAAATAGCCTCAATTTTATGGAAAAAACAAATTATATACCTAAAATACCCTTATTCTCTATTTATCTCAGCAAATATTTACACATTATTCAAGTTTTACACACTCTCTCTCTTAAGGGCAAATAGGAAAATATGTAAATAATATTGTATTGAAATCCTAAAGCGAGTATTAAAATTTGGGACAGAGGGAGTATGAAGTCCATGAAAGATATTCCAAATAAATTTTGACACTACCTTATTTTAATTGATAGATTTTGACCTGTGATATTCTTTATAGGTACTATTCCTATCTCAGTCACCAATATGTCAAATTTGGACACATTCGACTTGTCTTTGAATAGTTTTCATGGGGCGGTTCCTTCAGAGATGGGACGTTTATCCAACTTAACATGGTTAAACCTTGCGGGAAATAAGTTAGATGGGGACATACCACAATCCATTTTCAATCTCTCGAAACTAGAATTGCTTGATCTTATAGATAATGAACTATCTGGCAATATTCCATTCTCCATTGGCAAAGGGCTTCCACGTCTTTCATGCCTCAATCTTGGGGTCAATCGGTTTAGTGGGAGGATTCCTGAATCTATCTCAAATCTCTCAAAACTCAATCGCCTTGATATTGGACACAACTTGTTAAGCGGACACATACCAATTACTCTTGGGAACTTACAAGAACTCCAATATCTAAGATTGGGAGAAAATCAATTCACAAATGATCTATCAACACCTGAACAAGATTTTCTTACTCCCCTGACAAAGTGTAATATGAGCAGCTGCAACTTGTTGTGGTTAGGACTTGGAGGTAATTTCTTGAATGGAGTAATTCCAGAGAGTTTGGGGAATTTAACGAGCTTGCAAAGATTAGAAATCAATAACAATAAGCTCCAGGGCTCCATTCCCCTTAACTTTTGTGATCTGAAAAATTTGTATTATCTAAGTCTATTCGGAAATAAGTTGTATGGGCAGCTACCAAGCTGTTTAGGAGACCTTATTTCATTGCGAGAAATATATTTGGAGGACAACGCTTTCAATTCCATTCCAACAAACTTCTGGTCCAATGAACTCATTCAGAAGATAGATTTGGATAACAACTTATTTGACGGTCCCATGCCTCCAGAAATTGGTAATATGAAGAGTGCGATGGAAATAAGTTTATCTAAGAACCAATTTTCTGGCGGCATTCCAAGTTCTATCGAGCATCTTCAGTTTCTAACTTATCTTGATTTATCAAATAACAAGTTAGATGGACAAATAACTCAATCTTTTGATTCCTTGAAGGAATTGGAACATTTAGACATATCTCACAACAATATCTCTGGTTCAATTCCCCCATCATTTGAGAACCTTGCAAATCTTAGGTACTTCAATGTTTCGTTCAATAAGCTTAGTGGGGAAATTCCAGATGGAGGTCCATTCAAAAACTTCACAGCAGATTTCTTCATACATAACAAAGGCTTGTGTGGAGCTTCTCGATTCAAAGTTGAGGTTTGTAAAAAGAATGAGCACAAGCCATTAGTAAACTACAGAGTTTTAAGATATACACTTCCATCAATAGCCATAGTAATTGTTGCAATCACTATTGTTATCATATTTACGAGGCATCGAAGGGCAGCATCATCATTTTCACCATTGTTGAATACACCTCTTCGCTTAGCACATGAAAGGATCTCATATTCAGAAATCGTTCGTGCCACAAGCAACTTTGATGAGGAAAATTTGATAGGGAGAGGTGGCCTTGCCTTGGTTTATAAGGGGGTGTTTTCTAATGAGATGATTGCTGCTGTTAAGGTTTTCAATTTAGACGTGCAAAGTGCATTTAAGAGTTTTGACACCGAGTGCCAGATAATGCGCAATATTCGTCACAAAAATCTCGTGAAGGTTATCACTAGTTGCTCTAACTTCGACTTTAAGGCTTTGGTGATGGAATATATGCCTAATGGAAATCTTGAAAAGTGGCTCCACTCTCCCAATTCCCGTTCAAATATTGGTCAAAGATTAGGAATAATGATAGATGTAGCATCTGCACTAGAGTACCTACATCAAGGTTGTTCATCTCCTATTGTCCATTGTGACATAAAACCCAACAATATCCTCTTAGACGAAGATATGATTGCACGTGTAAGCGACTTTGGCATTTCCAAGCTATTGATGGAAGACCAGGAGACGCCTCAAACCAGGACATTGGGTACCATCGGGTACATGGCACCAGGTAAGTTATTCACTCTAGTTATATCAATACACAAGTACAGTTTATGTTCTTTGAATATAGTTTTAGTGAATACAATGTAAGGGTCTCAATTTTGCTCAATTAACTTTCCAATTTTGTAGAGTACGGATCAGCAGGATTAGTCCACGACAATGGTGGATACTTATAGCTTTGGGATTTTGTTGATGGAAATGTTTACAAGGAAAAGCCCGACAAATGAGATGTTTTCTGGAGAGTTAACTATGAGAAGATGGATATCTGAATCATTTCCCAATTATATAGTGCAGGTAATTGATGCTGAGCTATTGAAAGAAGACGAAAGAACCATCAGTCTTACAAATCGGAAGAGTTTGACGTCTATTATGGGACTAGCTCTAGAATGCACTGCAGATGTACCTGAGGAGAGACTTGATATGAAAGTTTGTTCTAATTAGACTGAAAGTTATCAAAACTGAACTCACAAAGGGACGAGGTCATAACTAATGGGCAACTAAAAAAATGATAAGTGTCTTTTTGTTGTAAACACGCTTTTTCTATTCTACTCATATCATGTAGTATAGTTTTAAGTTGCATTGACCATCTTTTGGTTGCTATATGCCACACTTAATAATGTTTTCTTAATTCTTAAAATCAACTCATGATTTGACATTATAATATTGATACCAAAAGTTCATTGGAAACTCAAATTGGTCGCATTCAACTAGGCTCATAATTAACATGATGTTTTTTTGCATGTTAACTCCATGTGATATGTATAATGGGCAATATACCTTCCTGTGAAATAAAAATAGACAATTTAACTCCCTATGAAATTAAATAATGGAGCAATTTACCTCCTTGTGATATAAAAATAGGCAATTTACCTCCCTATGAAATAAAATAATGAGCAATTAACCCTCCCCGTGATATGAATAATGAGCAATTTAGAGGGAGACAATGCGCTCCTTTTATAAAAACGCGGGGAGGTATTTTGTCCTTTTTCATATCACAGGAGTTAAATTGCCTATTTAGGATATCACAGGGAGATATTTTTCCCTTTTATTTATCACAGGGAGTTAAACTGCCGATTTAAGAATAACACAAGGAATTAATTTGCTATTCACTCTTAACATGATGTTATACTACTAATTTGTCTCTCCGCTGAAAGTGATATGAACAAATCAGAGGACCTATTAAAAATTTGGATCTGCTTTATTCGCACATGTGAATAGATTATTGTATATATTAAAGCAAGCAATTAAACAAGTAACAACTCGATAATAATAAATTTTTAGAACTATATCTATATGCAAGATTTTCGAAGTATTTCGTAACACTTAGCAATAATTATTGAAAGATTTGCTCCACACAATTCAAGTTTTTTTTCGATTTATGAAATATGAAGGGGAGCTACAGATAATCAAAAGCACTGGTAAATTATTGAGTGAATTTTTAAAATGGCCTTTTTGAAAAGTTTAATTTGAAAAACTGAAATTCACCAAAATCTGGTCCTGACACCTTATTTTTTCAATTTGCATTTTAGTACCCTTTAATTCTAATCATGGTTCGTTACTTGGCTCTGATACCAAAAATTGGTCAGAGGCAGCGGATATTTGTTCTTGGGGATGATTACATATTATACATGAATTTCTCGCTTCTTTTATTCTTTTTTCTATAATTTCTTTATTCATTTTATACATTTTAGTACTAATAGATGTTGTTCTTAAATATTCTAATCTTTCTTTGTAATGTTTAATTAAATTTGATATTTCTTTGCACTTATTTTCAAGATTATTATTCATAATTTTTCTTTTAAAAATTTGCTTAAATTTGATACTTCTTTTTCCAATCTTGTATATTCACTTTCTTCTTTCATAGACTTTCTAGGTTTTTCTAGTAGTAATTATTGTACATAAGGTTGTCTGAATGAGACTGATTTTCTAATTTGATTACTAGTTTCTCCTAATATTATTTCTCTCATAGGTAATTTATTTATTTAGTTATTCCTTCAAACAATTTGTCTAAATAAATTGATTCCTGATCAAAAAAATTTGTACTATGATGATTGTTTGTTAATGAATATTCAACCATATATGTTAAACTAAACGGTTGATCTCCTTCTTCCATTAATTCTTTTCGAACAAATTTATATCCTAAACAAATACTATTATCTAAATTCTTTGTTGATAATGGAATTGCATATTTAATTCCTAAATTAAATTTTAAAGTTTTATAAGTTAAATTTTCCATTGTTATTCCTCCCCCCCCCCCCCCACCCCCCCCCCCCCCCACCCCCCCCCCCCCCCACCCCCCCCCCCCCCCACCCCCCCCCCCCCCCACCCCCCCCCCCCCCCACCCCCCCCCCCCCCCACCCCCCCCCCCCCCCACCCCCCCCCCCCCCCACCCCCCCCCCCCCCCACCCCCCCCCCCCCCCACCCCCCCCCCCCCCCACCCCCCCCCCCCCCCACCCCCCCCCCCCCCCACCCCCCCCCCCCCCCACCCCCCCCCCCCCCCACCCCCCCCCCCCCCCACCCCCCCCCCCCCCCACCCCCCCCCCCCCCCACCCCCCCCCCCCCCCACCCCCCCCCCCCCCCACCCCCCCCCCCCCCCACCCCCCCCCCCCCCCACCCCCCCCCCCCCCCACCCCCCACCCCCCCCACCCCCCCCCCCCCCCACCCCACCCCCCCCACCCCCCCTCCCCCCACCCCCCCCCTCCCCCCCCTCCCTCCCCACCCCCCCCCCCCCCCCCCCCCACCCCAACCGTAAACTTATTTTGTGATTGAATAAGATTGTAAGAGAGTTTTGAAATAGATAGATCAAGGAGCGTAAACGAGAAGTGTAATATCAAACGTCATATTGTTCTAGTTTGGTTTGAATTAAATATTGAGTCTGAAATTGTGTTTGAGTTTGATTTTGATTTCTTACCAAAACGTGTTCAAG
The DNA here is from genome assembly GCA_034814905.1 of Penstemon davidsonii. Classification (NCBI taxonomy): domain Eukaryota; kingdom Viridiplantae; phylum Streptophyta; class Magnoliopsida; order Lamiales; family Plantaginaceae; genus Penstemon; species Penstemon davidsonii. Next base: position 28,946,433 of record JAYDYQ010002534.1, read on the forward strand.
TTGTGTTTTTGATATTTTTACATATGGTTTTTCAAATTTTAGTTTATCGAGTTGAGCTCGAACAAATCTTCAAAAATTATTAAACGAGAAATTTTATTTAAGTTTCTTTGATTTGTATAATGAACCGAGCTCAAGCGATTTTATATTGGACAAGTTCAAACCGAATATCACATAGTTTTATTTGATTTTTTGCCTAGCCACCCAAGATGGACTTGACTTTCAATTCTAGCTGGAAGTTTGCTACTGGCTTGAATTGTCTTGCAATTATGGTAGGAAGGTTGCTATTGGCTTGAATTGTCTTCAATAGCTTGCACCATTTTAAGTCTTCTCAACTTGGTTGGATTTTCCTGTATTGTCTTTTTTATTATTTTTTTTTTGTTGTACTAAATTCTATTCCAAGTCACTATTATTACTTGACTAACATAAATACACTGAACTATTCTTTTAATTAAGAATAATATATAGAATAAATATATGTGATATGAATGTGATTCACACCTGGCCGACCCTAGGTATTTTTGGATCCTAGGCAAAAGTAAATTTGGTGTTGGATAAAGATGAAGACTTAGAATTGAAGGGAGGTTTTGATGATTTCCAAAACATCATCAACTAAGTAATGGAAGCTTAGCCAACCTCTAGAATTATTTGACCAAGGAAGAAGCTAAATCAGAAGGGTCAAATTTTATGGTCCAGAAGACTACTGATCTGTTGCTGCATCCGAAATCAGACTGGTGGATTTTCAGCAGACTCAAATCAGAAGAGTTCGACTTGAGATCAGCAGAGTGTTCATCAGACGAGTAGTTTCGATTAGCAGAGTGGAAGTGATCAGGAAGTCATCCCAATGGTAATAAATGCACTGATAGTAATAAATGTTGTAAGAGAAGGGTATTTATGGCAAATGATTGAAGACATTCCTCGTATCAGCAAGGTGCATTAAATGCAACTGACAGAAAGTACAGCAGAGTGTACAGTGCGACAGTTGCAGGTAGGGGTGGGCACGGGTCGGGTTTGGGGCGAGGTTGGGGTTAGAGATATGGGTATAATAAATTTCGGGATTGACACATTTCATCCCAAACCCGCCCCATAATAATTCGGGTACCCGAAAGCAGGTACCCGAAATATTACGGGACGGGACGGGACAGGATTACGGGTCCCATATTATTTTAAATCATTAATTATTCATGCACTTAACAATATTAAATTACAATATTTCGTATAAAATTTTGTATGTATTAGACTAGTAGTAGTAGTAATTTAATTTGTAGAGCAATCAAAAACCAAAAAAGTAATTATTGTATGTCGTGGCATAGTTGGGAAGAAGAAGAAGAAAAAGAAGTTGTAGAGTCGTGGAGACTATGTGAGTTTTTAGAACTGAGACAAACTTAATGAAAAAAATATTAATAACTAGTGTACGATTAAAAAATGTATTAGGGTAAAGTAATTTTTTTTATTAGATTATATTAATTAATTAATTAATTGATACATAAATAAAGTGTATAATTATATGATAATAATAATAAAAAAGATATAGGCGGGTTCGGGTATTCGGGGTTGGAGAGGCTAATCCCAAACCCGCCCCGTATTTTCATAAAAAAATACGGGTTTTCAAGTTCGGTACCCAAACCCAAAAAATACTCGTCCCGTTCGGGTATTTTAAAAACGGGACGGGTCGGGTTTAGGTTACCCGAACCCAACGCCCACCCCTAGTTGCAGGTAGTCGTTCCAGAAATTGGGGGACCAGTACTCGAGGAAAGCTGAATCTGTCTCTCTTCAACGGGCAGATTTCAAATCCTTAGTATAAATAGTTCGTGATTCAAGAGTTAGAGACAAGCAACACAACTGAGAGCAAAATTTCGAAGCAGAATTTCTCTAAGTCTCAAAACTCAAGAATAGAACACTCATCAGCCTAGTCAACTGTTGACGAAAGCCGAAGTTGAAGATCAAAGATATACACATAAATCTGAGTGATTTTGTTAGAGAAGTGTTGTGAGAAGTAGATATCCATCTTAGTGAGTGATATTACTTCATAGAATAGGATTTCTTTGTGATTCCCTGTTACGAACTTGTGGCCTTTTCATTTGTTGATTGGCGCAAGCATTGTATATTGTAAACTGTGTGTTTATAATATAACCCAAGATCTAAGTGACTTGGAAGAGTGGACTAAATGATTTACATCCATATAACCACTATAAAAATTGCTTGTGTTTGATTTCTTGCATTCTTTATTTGCATACTTTCAAAATGCTTTCAAACATCCAAACTAACTTAAAGATTTTAAAAGAGTTTTCAAAACTGGGGATAAGTCTTTTAAGTTAAGAAAACTACTTGTGAAAAACACTTGATAAATCCGCTGCAAGTAAGTTATTCATACTTTGATATTCTTAAAATCAGCTAATTCATATCAGAAGAGTGGTCAACTCTGTTGTTCAAAGCTTTGTGCGCGATCAGCTTAGTAGTCTTACGAATCTTGATCAACTTAGTCTGCTGAGAGAAAAAGTTGGAGAATTTTAAATAAAAATTTTCAGAGGTCTATTCACCCCCTCCCCCCCCCCCTCTAGACCTCATCTGACCACTTGGGACCAACAAGTGGTATCAGAGCAGGTGGTTCATTTGAATCATTTGCCTGATCAACGAGCTTGATCCTTGTGTATTTTTCAAAGGTTTTCAAAAGTTTTCAAAAGAGCATACTTTGAAAAAAAATTAAAACTTTTTGAAAAATGGATTGCATCAGCCATGTTCCCCACATCGGCGGTATGAGTTTTGAGGACTGGAAGATCCGTATGGAAATCTTCCTTGCTGCTTATAATGACAATATGTATACGTGCATAACAAAAGGTCCTTTTAAAATCCCCAAGACCATCAAAGTTAATGACGAAGAAATGGTGGTGAAAAAAGAGCTTGAGGAGATAACAGCTGAGGAAGTCAAGCTGTTCAACCTGGACAAAGTTGGCCGTTTCATCACGACCAGAGCCCTAGACAATGACCGATTTGATAAGGTCAAGCACTGCAAAACAGCAACAGAAATGCGGGACCAAGTTTGCGATATGAGCGAAGGGAATGATGCCATCAAAGAGCACAACTTGAGCATAGCTCTTGAAAAGTTGGAGAACTTCAAGATGAAATCCGGAGAAACCATTGATCAGATGGATACAAGGTTTACAAGGACTCTAAATGAAGTATTGAAGCTGGGAAAGACCTTCACTAATAAGGAGATCACTGTCAAAGTGTTGAAGGCGCTACCTCCCGAATTCAACATGAAGATTACAGCCATGGAAGAATCAACGGATCTGGGGAAGATCTCTCTCACCGAGCTGTTTTCTATACTCAAGGCGTATGAGTATAAACTGCCAAGAATGGGTATAAAAGATACCTCAACTTCTAATCCCACAGCTGCCCAGGTTGTTGCTGAAAAACCAAAAAGATCAGCAAACAAAAATAAAGAAATGGACTCATCTGATGAGACCATGCTGCTCAACAAGAAGGAGTACACTGCTGGTGACGTTGCACTGTTGTTAAATGGATTCAAGAAGTTCTACAAGAGAAAAATGAAGAACAAATACAACATTCTCATGATAGTAAGAATTCTTATAAATCCAAACTAATGTGCTATAATTGCAGGAAATTGGGTCATTTCATCAAGGACTGCCCATATCCTAAAGCTGAGAAGTATACAGAGGAAGAAAAGAAAATCAGAAAAGAAAAGAGATATAACAAAGGAAACGTGCTGATGGCTGAAGCAGAAAAGATTGCTGCCATCTACTCGTCTGATTCAGATTCGGAGACATCAGAAGATGACTCTACTGAAGATGAGCAACCTGCACTACTCTATCAAATGGACAAAGAATCAGATGACTCTGATAATGAGGTAACCTTTTCTGAAAATGAAAATGAATTGTTTAGTTCATTTAAGCAAATGATGATTAATAACTCTAGTGTTGTTACTGCATTTGCAAAGCTTAAGGAAGATATGATCTTGCTAAAAGAGCAAAATGCTTCACTGAAACTTAAGGTTGAAAAACCGAAAGAATCAGCTGAGTACAAACAGTTTGAGCAAGAGAATGAATCTCTGAAAGCTGAGTGTGAAGTCTATAAGGGTAAAATCATGGAACTTGAGAAAGTCATAGAGTCTCATGATAAGTTGTTTGTTGCATCAGATCACATGCTTAGTAAAAAGAAACTGCCTTTAGAACAGGAAAAGATAGAACTGAAGCGTACTGAAAAATTCATATCAGCTGACAATAGTAAGGTCATATTGTATGTTCAGACTACTAAACCTGCTTCACCTGAAACTGAGAAAAAGGAGAAGAAAGCTCCTAAGGCTAAAAAGGGTAAAGAGCCTAAAATTGAAAAACAGACTGATAAAACCAAACAGCAAAGTCTTATGAAGTCTGTTGATAAGAGTAAAATCAATCAGACTAGTAAAACTAAGTTGTCTGTTAATGAGCAAGCTAAGAGTAAGCCAAAGAAGCATAAGAATAAGAAAAATGAAAATGCTTGGTATGGAAATGAGTCTCATTATGTGCAACCTGCTTACACATCATTTTATCATGCACCTCAATTTCCATCTTACTATGCTGCATACCCTGCTCATCATCCAGTGCATGCTTACCATGCTTATCATGCACCATACCCTGCGTATGAGCATTATTCACATCATATTATCACAATAAAATGCCTGCTGCCAATTATGATGGTAACAGAATAGCTCATGCTCCTGCTAAAACTCCAAAGCCTAAGAAGCCTCAGACTTCAAAATCTTGGGTTGTCAAAGATGATACTAATCCTTTAGGATCCTCTCAATAAATGGTACCTAAAATAATTTTATTTTGTTTTGTAGGTTAGGATTAGGAGTAGGAATAAAGTAGACAAGAAGTGGTACTTGGACAATGGATGTTCAAGGCACATGTGTGGAGACATACATGAACTGACTGATGATGCTGTCATAGACGGTCCAAAAGTTACATTAGGAGACAACAAAGAAGGCAAGATTGTGGCGTGTGGAAAGCTAATCAAAGGCAACATAGAGATATCTGACGTCTCATATGTCAAAGGCCTCAAGTACAATCTGCTGAGCATAAGTCAATTTTGTGACAAGGGATTCTCGGTTATCTTCTCATCAGATAAGTGTTATGTAGAGCAAGTTGGAACCAAGAAGGTGATATTATCTGGAAGAAGACAAGGGAATATCTATATAGTCGACTGGAATTCTGTGGACAGGAATTCTAATGTTTGTTTGGTGGCTTCAACAACAAGTGAAATCAGTTGGCTTTGGCACAAAAGAATGAATCATGTGAATTTCAAGACCATTAACAGACTGATCAAGAATAATATGGTAGAAGGAATTCCAAAGACTGTGACGCCCCGCTCCCCGGGTTGGGTCCTATGTGGCCCATCCCCGAGTTAAATAGGGCCCACACGAAATCGTAAACAAATGGAAACATAACATATCAAACAGATATAACAATTCCCAACAATTAACAATTCACCGAAAGCAATTTAGATATATGGCCAGGTGAACATATTCGCAACTAAGTAAATCTAGATTCGGGTGTAACATATATTAGGGTAATCAAGTTGATATGCTAAGTGATTCATACAAGTCAACCTATTTGCAATATATACAAGGAGAGTAACATAACACAAGTTCGGATTATTCATAGCTAATGTACATGCTTAGACTCGACCTACTAGCATATCAGACTGACACACAAATGAACACACAGCGCTCACCTGTGCTGCTTACGGTTCTTGAAAGTTTATCGGTAGAACGGCGATTCCAGATCCTGTACATATTTACGTAGCGTTTAAAAATCTAAACACGAACAAGAACTTACGATCGACTAAAGAACACTTTAGTCGCACTTAGTGGTGTCATGGTCGAAACGAGACCATGATCCAACTTGGACTAATTAGTCCGGTTTGGGGCTTTCTTAGGTTACGTGGTATGGTAAGCCACAAATATGGATTTATAAAAACCCAAGAAAGTTCTTTAATAATTCATCAAATATTTTACTTAATTTTAACAAACAAATTTAGATATTATTTTCTTAGGTTTAGAATTCATTTTAAAATTTTCAAACATCTCTGAATTCTTTAATTATTTTAAAATAGATATATATTTAATTCCAATAGATCAGAGTTTATTTTTGAATTATTTATTTTTCAAATTTTTAAAAAAAAAACTTTATTCATTTACTAATTTTATTTTCGAATTAATTTAATTCAGAAAAATATTTAATCAAAATTATTTTATTTTATTTTCAAATTATTTATTTTCCGAAAAATTATTTTATTTTCACAAATTATGAATTTTTTTTTAATTAAGAAACAAAGTTTGCTTGAAATTATCTTCTTTTTGAAAAATATTATTTTTCATGATCTTATACGGAAAATAATTTTATTATTATTTAACCTTTTATTTTATTTTAAAAATTAATTAGATCCATTTTCAGAAAATTATTTATTATAATTAATCCTCTATTTTTTTTTTCAAATCTATTTAAGTAATATATTTATTTTTCAGAAAAAGATTTATCATTTAATTTAAATTTAATTTTTGGAAAAAAGGGGTTATTATTTATTTTGAGAAAATAATTATTTAAAATTAATTAATATTATTTTCGAAATTATTATTATTATTTTTTTAATGTTAAATAATTATTAAAATTATTTTTAATATTTACAAATTTTATTTTCAGAATTCATTTATAAATTTCAAAAATATTTTTAGGTTTTTATTTTTTTATTTTTATTTTCGGAGTTTAATATAAACATAATTAAGAAATTATTTTAATTATATTCATCTTATTTTCAACAATAACTTTTATTTTATAAATTTTATTTAAATAATTCTTCTATTTTCAAAAGTATTTAATATTTTTCAGAATATATACTTAAAAATTATTTCTGCAATTTTCAGATTTATTTTATTATGTAATATGTATTTTTTCCAAAATTATTTATTATGTATTATTATTATATTTAGAAATAATTTATTTAAAAAAATACATTTTTTTTTTCTAAGAAGATGTGGACTGGCCCTTTGGGCCAGCCCACAAACAGGCCTTAGTGGCCTGTTGCTCGTGCAACAGGCCCAAAATTGGGTCTGTTGTACAAGCAACAGACCCGGCAGCAACCTGGCTGCTGCTTAGCGGCCGGAGTTTGCTGCCGGAGGTGGGGTGGCTCCGACCACCTCACCAAAAATGCATAAATACCCCTGTTTTTTTTTTCTTTTTTACCTAAATAGCCCCAAACAAATAATAAAACTTTTTAACACTTCAAAAATTCACAAATTCCAAATCTTTCACAAAAATCCTATAAATCTATAATATGGCATATTCTTTTGTAATTTTACACATGTAATCTTTGGGAATAACATACTTTTTGTTTTCAAAACTTACAAAATTATTATTTCATGGAGAAAACATAGATCTATTAAAACTCCAACAAAATCAACTATCAAATCACATATAAATGTAAAACTATTTTTAAACCCAAAATAAAATCATCATCAAATCTGAAAATTAAAGTTATTATATGAACTAAAGTTTTTAGAAGTATTTCAAAATCATTTTCATTAATATAGGACTTAAGGTTTTCTACCAAAAATTACACCACACCTATAAGAGAGTTTTGAGGTTACCAACACTCCTTGCAAGTGGTTCCAGTGGCGGGTGGGTGGTGGTCCGACGGCGGTGCTATGGGAGCGGTGGTGAGGCGGTGGTGGTTTCTCCTTCCACTTCCTTCACTTTCTCACACTAACTTTCACCTCTTCTCACACAATATCTTTCTCTTTAAATCTAACTTAACTATGTGGATACTAAAATGCAAAGAGATGAATAAAATCTGAAAATGTGTAGAAAAGTGTTTAAATACACATTGGGAAGATAGGAGATATAATTATTCCCCAAGAAACAAGCCAATGCATGTCCATCTTGGATAGAGAAGTTTCTATAACCAAGAGGCATGCTTGGCCACCCTAGGGCTGGCTAGGAGAGCTACAAAGGCTCTCCTACCAGTTGCAATCAAGTATGGGGCGAAATTTACACTTTGCCCCCTGGAGTTTCGGTAAAGTGCATTTTAGCCCTAAAAATTATTTATTTTGCACAATTAAGTCCAAATATTTTTCAAAAGAGGTATACTATTATTTTAAAGTATTTTTGTGTTTCTAAATCATTTCAAAGTTAATAAGAACATATGAGATAATTTAATTGTACATTTTAACCCAAAGTCACACTTAATTTTGAAAAAAATAAGATATAACACAAAAAAAATTGGATTAAAAATTCAATAAAATACAATTGAAAATGTACGAAATTTACGGGGTGTTACAAAGACAGTTATGAGCAAAGACAAGCTTTGTGACTCATGTCAAAAGGGTAAACAAATCAAGTCATCTTTCAAAAGCAAGAAGCACCAAACTTCAACCAGAATTTTGGAGCTACTTCACATGGACTTATTTGGACCCATTGATCCTATCAGCAATGGTGGAAAGAAGTACGGCCTAGCTTTTGCTTTTGAAAGTGTGGTACTGTAAACGTTATATATTTAAACACGCTTTTATAAGTAACAGACTAGTAACGCTTGACATTCCCGCCCAGTCTGACATTAACTATAAAATTTGAAATCCGTAAATCTCGCGCACACGATCAAAACTGACATATAGGATCTAACGGTTGGCGGAAAACACGAAAGCCGAAAAACCCCAACTCTATAAATCCAGATCTGATTAGCAGACTACACCTTACGCACCCAAATATTTGAATCTCGAAATAAGTTACTAACTCTTCTAATTTCTTTCTAAAGCAAGTTAAATTTCTCAATTCAAATCTCATTTACTAAGAAAATGGCCGGAGCTGAAGGAAGATATTTGAATTACGAGAAGTATCATGCTACTGGTACTCCTCTGATGAAGGAGATTATGGTTAAGATCAAGGAAGCTTCACTGATGAATGTCTTGGAAGCTCACGAAGACATGGTGTTCATTGGAGATGTTGCTGAATTTTAGAAAAATAGGAAGAACGATCTTGACAAGAACACAATGATTTCTACTGTTAGTGGGAAGAAGATTTGTGTTTCACCTGCTGTGCTTAGTGAGGTTTACAAACTCACTAACGAAGGAGGAGATGTGGCTACGTTAGGAGGAGAAAGGGAGGAAGAATTCTGGGGTTTATGTGCGAAGGATGGAGAGGAGTTAACTGGGTCTATTAAGAAGACACAGTTAAAAGATGAGTTTCAAAGGTTTGCAGACATCATCGCTAAGATCCTGGAGTGCTCCACAAGTGCTCTAGATGGTCTACCCAATAGAAGATAACATACGATGATCTGCATCTACTATGGTTTGAAGGTGAACTAGGCTGTTCACTTCTTCAAAATTTTGGCTTTGAAAAAGAATGGGCACGTGATTCTGCTAAGTCACCTGCTGATGGCTTTAAATTTTACTCTCGGAGGTGGAAAGGCTGTTCATACCCTTAAGGAGCTGAAGGTGTATGAACCAGTTAAAGTGGAACAAAAGCAAGCCACTCCAAAGAGAAAAGCTGCTGGAAAAGCAAAGAAGGCAGCTGCTGTTAAGAAGAGCAAAGTCGTGAACAGACTACTCAGTCTACTGATCAAAAAGCAAACCCTGCTGTTGAAGCCAGATCAGTTGAGTCTGCTCAAGCTGACCAAATCGTTGATGAAGTTGCCAAGGAGATTGATGAGATGCAACTAGAGGAATCTCCTGAGAGGACTGTCTCAGAAGAACTAATTCCTCTTGAGAAGGTAGCAAAGAGGACAAGAAGTTCTGTGAAGAGAACTGCTGCTGCTCCTGTACCTTCCATGAAACTTACTAAAGCAACTGCAAGAAAGAAATTGACTCTGTGAGGTCAAAGAGTCACTTTCTCAGATGTTTCAACTGTTAGAGAGGATCCACCTTCTGCAGAAAGGCCTGTTGAATCACCAAAGGAAACTGCAGAAAAACAGACAACAGAAGAGCCTACTGCTCCTCTAACAGAACAGTCCACTGCTACATCATCACAGGTCTCTGTTCCAACATCAGAACAGCCTGCTGATACATCAGCTGAGGTAAGTATACCTCAAATTGAACCACCACCAATAGCTGCTGTGCCAGTCACTGTTGTTGAAACACCAGCCGCCAAAAGGAAAAGAACTGGTAAGGCTAAAGTCACTCCATATCACAAAAAGAAGAGAGAAGAGGCAGAGCAAAGAAAAAGAGATGATGCCGAAGTACAAAAAGCTATTGAGCTAAGCAAAGCTGAAGCTTAATCCAAACAGATGACTGAGGCAGAGCTTGCTGCTAAAGAAGCTCAAGACTTAGCTCAAGCCTTAGAAGCAAGAAAGAAGAATGCTCATGGTCCAAGGCATGGAGGTGGTATTGTGATAGGAGAGGCTAAGAAAAACAAGCCCGTTATGCCAAGACCCAAGCCAGTAAAGAGGAAGCGCAAGGAGGTCAAGCACGCTTTGGAAATCGTTCAAAGTGATCCAAAAGTGTTTGCTCGATTTGAAGCTGAGCTGGAGAGGTATAACACTCTACTGATGGGTCAGAGTACTTTCCTTGCTGAAAAGATCAGATACAATAGATGGAGGGAGTATCGTCTGACAAAGACTAAGGAAGAGATAATGGGATGGAGAGAGTTTGCTGCTGAAGAAGCATGGGTCCTTGAATGGCTACAAGCTAATTCTATCAAACAAGCATTGGATTCAGAGTACTTCCAAGACATGGTTCACAACCGGTTGAGGAAGCTTGCAAGCACTGAATCTACTAAGCTGAAAGACTCTATGCCCAAGAAGTTGAGAAGAACAGATGATGTTGGGGATAGAGCTGTAAAGTTGGCTATCTGTGTAACTCTGGATAAGTGGGCTGCTAAGTCAAGATATGCAGTTGGAAGTTCTAGTGACCAGCCCCCTCTGCTCAGTCTTCAATACATTGTCATTGCTCCGACCATCAGAACATATGACTACATCACCCTTTACACCCGCTATTATATTTACTCATAGAACAATTGTTTCCACTGATGAGTCTGATGTTGTCACTATTACAGATGAGCCAGATAAAACCAAAGTTAATGCCAACACTTCATCAGTGGAGTTGTCTACTGAAGATCACAAGACTCCGCTGAATGAAATTCCAAAAGTAAAGGAGCCTCTAGCCCTAGAGTGGAAAGCTCCTGAAACAAATCAGCAAAGTACCAGTCCTACCAATGTGACCACTTAAGTTCAGTCTTAGACTCTCTAAAGGCTCTGATTGAATCATCAATGAAAGAAATGGAGGACAGAAACAGGGAGCAGATGAGAAGATTTGAGGAGATGGCCTCAACCCTGCTTCAGAGTACTGTTGCAAGTATTCCCAAGCCTGCTGATCCTACCCCTCTGATCTAAGAAGAACTAGCCAGCATCAGAGCAGAAGTTCAATCTATCAAGACTGATGTTGAAGTTTTTGGGGAAAGGGTTAATAACAACAATGCCGGCTGGAGGGATGTAAATAAAGTTGTTGCTGATGCAATGGAAGCCCAAGAAGAGAAGACAGAAAATATGCTGAAAGCGTTCACAAGTTGTGCTGATCTGATCCTTTAATCTCAAATTCAGCTTAGTGAACAGATTAACTTGACTCTTTTCAAAACTGAAGGCTTTGCAACACAACAACTGATATAAGAACATCATCTTTGCGCAATGGATCAAAACATCAGGATGCTATGTAATGCTGTAAACATTACTCCAGTGTTAGTAGAAGAACTCAACCCTGCTGATTATGACAAAAAGGGGGAAGAGAAATCTGCTACTAAGAGAAATGTGAACAATGCATCTGTTGAAGTTACTGAAAGAGTTGAGTCTGCTGAGAAGCCGACTGAAGAACATACAAGCAGACCATCCGATGAAGTAATGGAAACTAAAGACGCTGTTGATGCTGAAGAAGAAGCTGGAAACAATGAAGAGTCCAAAGATGTGGCAAAATCTGACAAGGAACTTGCTGCTTCCAAGGACACTCCTGAAGAACAGCTGGATCAATTCAGGAAAACAAGCAAGATTGAAGAAATCAGGAGAAGAGTTGAAGCTGCAAACAGAAACTTGACTCCTGCTGATACATTTTCCAGTGGAAAAGATGAAGATGAAGAAGAAAATGAAGAAACAGAATTGAAGGGAGGTTTTGATGATTTCCAAAACATCATCAACTAAGTAATGGAAGCTTAGCCAACCTCTAGAATTATTTGACCAAGGAAGAAGCTAAATCAGAAGGGTCAAATTTTATGGTCCAGAAGACTACTGATCTGTTGCTGTATCCGAAATCATAATGGTGGATTTTCAGGAGACTCAAATCAGAAGAGTTCGACTTGAGATCAGCAGAGTGTTCATCAGATGAGTAGTTTCGATCAGCAGAGTGGAAGTGATCAGAAAGTCATCCCAATGATAATAAATGCACTGATAGTAATAAATGATGTAAGAGAAGGGTATTTATGGCAAATGATTGAAGACATTCCTGGTATCAGCAATGTGCATTAAATGTACATCAGAGTGTACAGTGCAACAGTTGCAGGTAGCCGTTCCAGAAATTGGGGGGACCAGTACTCGAGGAAAGCTGAATCTGTCTCTCTTCAACGGGCAGATTTCAAATCCTTAGTATAAATAGTTCGTGATTCAAGAGTTAGAGACAAGCAACACAACTGAGAGCAAAATTTCGAAGCAGAATTTCTCTAAGTCTCAAAACTCAAGAACAGAATGTTGGGTTATTGGTAACGTCAGAACGTCAAAAGCAGCGGAATTTAAAATTTTAAAATAACCCAAGCAGAATCTTTATTCATCTAGTCATACGAAAAGGATTTTTACATAAATCGAAACATCCATAGGGTGTTTAGCGATTTTACCTTACCACGGGAACGGTGGTGATTTTTCTCCGGTCTTCTTTCAGATCTGCAGGATTTGGTTCGGAGAAGCACCCCATGTGTTGTGCCTCTAGCGGTATCCACACCAACTGGATTGAAGCAACTCCTTTGGATCCACAGGCTCAGAACTAAGATCCAAAGGTTATCAAGCAAGGAAGGAAGAAGACAGAAATCTCATGAACCTTGTAGAATTCTACAGGGTTTGGCCGATCATCAAGAGTGATGAAGGGCGGCGGCTATTTCAGATTTTGGAGAGAGGGGGGCACGAAATTCTTGTGTTGTAGCTTAGGTTTTTTTACTTATGGAAGAGGTATGAAGAGTTGTCTATTTATAAGAGAAGAATCCTTCTCTTAATAGATATCTCTTCAAGACCTTTTCCTTATCTTATAAGGAAACAAGATATACACATATATCTTCTTAGATCCTCCTTGTCATACAAGAAAACAAACTCTCCCATCCTTATCCTAGCAAAAATCGCCCCTTATCTTGTTAGGAAAGTAGAATCCCATTCTATCTTTATTTCCTTAACTAACTAGGTCTCCTTTAATTAATTAAACTCTTTAATTAATTAGACTCTTTAATTAATTAAACTCTTTTAATTAATTCAGCCCATTTAATTAATTAATCCAATTAATTAATTAATTATTCTCCATTAATTAATTAGACTACTTCTAATTAATATTTTTCTCCTTTAAGAATTAACACTTTAATTCTCCAGTTTTGATTTAACTCTTTAAATCAAACTTTCCTTATATGATTTGTTGCAGTCCAATTGTATTGTGTGTGACCCTCTAGGTTCACCATCAATTGGCCGCGGGCCCACGACTTTCGTGATTTAATTTGCGAGCTTATTAATTGCTCCGATTAATTGAACACCTTCAATTAACCACTCAAGAATTAATCTCCTTATTAATTCATGAGTACCCACACCTCATGGTCGATGTCTAGCCACAAGCCCATGAGGCCCAACTTCAGGTGAATTGATCTCAGTGAACCTCACCTCTTATAAGTACCATGTACATACGGTCCTTCTATCGACTTAATTTCCCGATCGAGACCTAGGGTGTGTGAATTGATCGGCACCTCTAATTATCTCGATAACTATACTTTCTAATTCCGGATAATGATTTCAGTGTGACTGCTAAATTTGGAAACCCCTTTCCAAATCCGTCACCAACCATGGCCATGGGTTTCTCGGAATCTATTATCTAAGAACGTATAGGAAATTCTCTCAACACACCACGTTGAGTCGGTAGATCCCATATTGATGCTAACCATTCGCGTACACGACTATACGCACCCAACTTAGGCACACAATGATCAGGCTACGTGATCGGCACCTAAATCTAAGTACGCACACCCATGCACCGAATTCGCCCTAGCATCTCAAGTCTAAGGACTAAATCGTACACTATTATAAGTTTGAGAAACATCCCATCGCCGATGTGCGTCATGCGCTTCCACAATGGGTTTCTCTGTTCGGGTCGTTCGATGCGTTCGATCCCCTATCGAACCACCTACTCATATGCACTAGCATCAAATGCCTTGCTCATGAAACGCTACAAATTCACTCCATGTGAATCATGCATATTTATACAAGTCTTTGCGATTCCTTCGATACCCCGTCTCGTTCGGAATCTATGACTTGGAACGTTTTAAGATCACGACCTTAGAAACTGTTTCATGATTGCACTCATACTGAAGTGAATCGTTCCATAGTCTATTGTGATCTAAGGATTTCATCCAATCGCTTAAGTGATTTGCGAGAGATGAAGTTGGCCATTGTTTGATTTACATACTATAAACAAACGAGCGTATTAATTCATTTATACTAGAGAAAGATTACGATAGTCCTAATACAAGCTAAATATATTGGCTTGCAGGGCACTATCCTATCAATCTCCCACTTGCCCTAAAGCCAATCACAAACGCTTCTAAGACCCATCTTCCAAAGATGTTCTTCGAACTCTTTTCGTGACTAAGACTTTACTAGTGGATCCGCTAGGTTGTCTTCCGAGTCGACGCATCCATTATGTGCGTTAACTCTACCAATGATTTCTCCAATCAAATGGTACTTTTCTCTTATTGTGTTCAGATTTCTGGTGAGATCTCGATTCCTTTGCTTTAGCAATAGCTCCATTGTTATCACAGAAGATAACCATGAGCTTCGCAATGCTAGGCACTACATCCAACTATTGGATGAAGTTTTTCATCCAAACACTTTCTTTTGTTGCATCCGATGCTGCGATATATTATGCTTCAGTGGTTGAGTCGGCAACGGTGTTTTGCTTGGAACCTTTCCAATTTACCGCTACCCCATTGAGGCAAAATATGTATCCAAAATTGGATATATATTCATCCACATCAGACTGAAAATTCGAATCATTAAATCCTTCGAGTTTTAATTCTCCATTACCACCGTAGACCAAGAACGAATCCTTAGTCTTTCTCAAGAACTTAAGGATATCTGTTACGGTGGTCCAGTACTCTTCACCGGAGTTTGACTAGTAACTGCTCGTGACACTTGAGCAGGTTCTACGTCTGGTCTAGTACATATTATAGCATACCATATGCTACCTTTTGTCGAAACATAAGGTATTTGAGACATTCTCCTTTTATCCTCATTCGATGTAGGGCACATCGATTTGAAAAAAAAAAAAAGAGTTACAGTGTCTCATTGGAAGCAATCCTCTCTTGGATTCTTCCATACTGAATCTTTTCAGTATTGTTTCTATGTACTTAGATTGAGAGAATCCCAACATCTTCTTCGATCTATCTCTATAGATACGTATCCCAATACGCAAGATGTCTCTCCCAAATCTTTCATGGAGAATTGCATGGATAACCATGCTTTCGTCTGCGCTAACATTCCGATATCATCCCAGATAAGCAGAATGTGATCGACATATAAAATATGAGCTTCATAGAGCTCCCACTAATCCTTTTGTACACTCAAGGTTCATATTCGTTTTTGATGAAGTCAAATGCCTTGACTGTCTCATCAAAACAAATGTGAATTTGAATGGATTCAGACTTTGCTACTGGAGAAAAGGTTTCATCAAAGTCTGTTCCAGAACTTTGTGAATAGCCTTTTACCACTAGTCGAGTCTTAGAGGTCAACACCTCTCCATTCATTCCTAGCTTGAAGATCCATTCACTACTTACAGGGATAAATCCCTCGGGTGGATCGACCAAGGTCCATACCTTGTTGGAATGCATGAAATCCATTTCGGGTTGCATGAACTCTTGTCATGCATGCACGTCTACATCTAATGTAGCTTCTTCGTATATGGTGAAACCATATCTTTCAAGCTTCTTACGAACTTGATTAGATCTACGAAGTACTGGTGTACTAGACGGTTCAGTAGTTTCTGGATTAACTCCCACTGTTTGTGGGGATGGGTCCAAATCTTGGACTTCATCAAGTTCCATGACATTCCCTATTTCCTTTGACGAGGATTTCATCAACTGAGGAACGGGTAGTTAGGAGAAACGATTGTTTCTCATTGTCGTGGAACAGGTATCCAATGGATTTCGTTGGATACCCCACAATTATATACAAATTGGATCTACTAGCCAATTTATCTCCTTTCTAGTTCCCAACTTAGGCAGGAGATCTCCATACTCAATAGTAAAAGTGCAGAGGTATTTTGCCATACCTTTCTTGGTAAAGCTTTGTAGGCACGGACTTTGAAGGTACTTTGCTCAGTATCTTCGATGCAGTCAGGAGGACCAACCCCTAGAATGCATAAGGAAGCTTAACAAAACTCAACATGGATTGAACAATGTCTAACAATGTTCGATTCCTTCTCTTAGACACTCCAATAAGTTGAGGCGTCATAGGAGGAGTTTGTTGTATGAGAACCCCATTCTCAGTAAGATAATTGAGGAATTCTTGACTTAAGTATTTGCCACCTCGATCAGATCGAATGGCCATAATACTATGCCCTTGTTGATTCTCTACTTCGTTTCGAAATTCTTTGAACTTTTCAAAGGTTTTTCGGATTTGTATCTCACTAGATACATATATCACTAACGACCAAAGTCATTAGCAAAAAGGTACGAGGTATGAGTAATCTCCTCTTACACTAACCTTTAGTGGTCCACATTCAATCGTATGGATCAAATCCAAAGTTATTTGGTTCGCTCTTGATTCCCTGTGAAGGGAGATTTGGTCATCTTTCCTGTGAGACAGGATTCGCAGGTTGGAAGTTCATCTAAGTTCTATATTTCAAGAGCCTTAGAAGAAACCAACTTTTGAATCCTACTCTTGGAGATATGTCCAAGTCTAGCGTGCCAAAGTTGTGGATTATTATCTTGGTATTAATTGAACTAAGCACATTAACTCAATAGAATTGAGTTAACGGTTTAATTCAATTAATTTGCTTCCTTTCAATTAACTCTTTAATTGATTCATCTCCTTTTTCAATTAACCCTTTAATTGAAACGTTGCTTAATTAATTAGACCTTCTAATCAATTAAACTAATCAGTGCCTTTCTAAGATTCAGTGGGATAATTCGACTTTTAGACTACTTGCGTTCTTTCGACTACCTTTATGGTCGATTTTAGAAGAGAACAACTTCTTCTTCTTTTTACCCTTCTTTGACTTTGCAGTCCTTGAAGTGTAATCGATCATGACAGGTTTATCCTATTTGCCTTTTACCAATACTTTGGTTAATTCATGAAATGTGATCAACTTATCAAATAAGATCAGAGTATTTCACGAATCTTTTGAATGAGCGGGAGGAGAATTTAAATGGAGGTCAATGCTAAGATCACTTGCAGGCCTACGTTTAATCGATCCAGTTTTCAACTAGATTGATAAAACAAGGACAGTGATCCTTGACATTAGTTCCTTCACTTATTCTCGAGTTTTAAAACAACTCCTTAGTGGTCTCGAATCAAACGATTCGAAACTGCTCCTCAAAACAAGCTTTTGAAGTGGAGGTTTGTTTTAGAAGCTTCAGACATACTCCTATGTCGCTTCTTTAGCTCGTTCAATCTTGATGCTTATATGAGGAAACGATCGTTAAGATTCCCATACCCTATAGGTGATTCGTTCCACTTTTGAGACTCGTCCTTATATGAGGAAACGATCATTAATATTCCCATACCCTACGGGTGATTCGTTCCTCCTTTTAGACTCATCTCGGAAGTGCATCAGGCATAGGCTAGTTATTAAGAACATGATTCCGACTTTCGGAATTGAGGACAATCCTCAAGTTTCTAAGCCAGTCGATATTTTGATCCAGTTATTTTATAAGTCGAGGATAAATAGTATAATGGATTATTATAGATATCTCAATATCTATTTTAAAGAGAAGACAATATATACAGAGGACTAGTTAATGAATAATACTTATAATCTACGAAGGTTGGACTTTCTATCGTAAAAGTTCTCCCACTATTTTATCGAAACAATTACCCCTTCAATTGTTCGGGAAATCCTATTTCCTAGTAGGTCTTGACGTCCCAGCGGACATTAATTGCACCCACGACTCGTGGCCATACAACTAATTCCCCAGGTAGGCATACTTATTGCCAATTGTGTCTCTACACAACCTTCAAGCTATTTTGCCTCGATTTTCGCACCCATCTAGCACTGCTACATCATGAGTGGTACTACTCGTTAAGTCTAACCCAATCAATCTCGATGAGCAACGGGCCCGGTCATGAAATCCCCGTAACTGGTTATCGGTCGATTATACATGTCCCGACCAGTCCCCACCCTTGTCGAGTTTATTTAATAAACAAGAATCGAGAGATTTCACGTATTGTCCCTTTCTTCGCCTCGGGTGCCAGACTCTGGATCACCTTAATCGATAAGTAGACAACATACGCTAGTCCCTATTGATGGAAGGCTTGGATTTATATAAATACTTCATTTTATTTTAACCCAATATGACTTAATATTTAATTCAAGAGGGGATTTGCTGGTTTGAAAGTTTAAGGCAAACTCTCTCGAGATCTCACCGCTTCGATTATGAATTATCTTATTTACGTTCTAATATTCTAGCGCGCATCACCATACAAGCCAAATAATAGAATCAATAAATAAATAAAACATAAATAAATAAACCTAGCATGCATTTCTAACACAATATGTTTTCGATCGGGAGCCACCTATGCTTGGGCCATCATTGAGCCAATAATGTTGGCCCAATTGGTCTATCTAATGGGTTCTTAATGGGCCTAGGCTATTACATTAATAACCAAGCATACTTGGCCTTCATTCTCCATTGGGCTTCCTTCTTGCATGTAATGGGCCTCCATCCTAAACTATTTAATGTAAAGCCCTAATCTATTACATTGGCACAAAAAGGCCCAAATAAAGGCTCGCAGGCCCAACAAAAATCCAAAGCAAAATAAACCAATCACATCTAAGGTCAAGGCTCGGCTCGATCGAAAACCACGTAAACAATTCACGTTGAGCAAAGAAACAAGCAAACACATTTACTAGTTTCCTATCTTACTTCAATTATTTTAAACGCCTTTAAAATATTTCTCTAGATTCTTACTTTAGTCTCTACTAATTATAGGTAATCTATATTCGGATAAACAAAACCATTTTATGCATAAAAACAGAATAAAAATTTTCAACTTTTGAAAATTGCAATTCGGCCCTCCAACTTTTGGAAATTGCGATTTGAAACCCTGAAGTTTTGGAAATAACAATTTAACCCCAAAATTAAAACTGGGCAGAGGACCGAAAATTAAAATTTTATTTCCAGAAAAAATTTCGAATTTGCAATTCAGCCCCTGCAGTTTTCGGTATTTACAAACCAGCCCCAAAACTTTTCGTAACTGCAAAACAGCCCCAAATTTGAAAATTTCCAGAAAGTTCCATTCTGTCCAGAAAGTACACAGTTCGTAAAATCTCAATTTCAGTCCAGGTTTTCCAAAAATTCGCTAATCGCAAAAACAGCCCTTTATTTTCGAAAAATACAAAATTGGCCCAAAAACGTTTTTATGCAATTTTACCCAAAATCAGATCTACCCATAACAAGTAAGAATCAATAACACGAATATAACATGCAATACAATTAAAGCAATCAAATTATATTCAGACCTTTTCGTATGAGAGTAATGAATTAGGCTCTGATACCACTGTTGGGTTATTGGTAACGTCAGAACGTTAAAAGCAGCGGAATTTAAAATTTTTTAAATAACCCAAACCAGCAATCTTTATTCATCTAGTCATACGAAAAGGATTTTTACATAAATCGAAACATCCATAGGGTGTTTAGCGATTTTACCTTACCACGGGAACGGTGGTGGTTTTTCTCCAGTCTTCTTTCAGATCTGATGGATTTGGTTCGAGAGAAGCACCCCAAGCGTTGTGCCTCTAGCGGTATCCACACCAACTGGATTGAAGCAACTCCTTTGGATCCTCAGGCTCAGAACTAAGATCCAAAGGTTATCAAGCAAGGAAGAAAGAAGGGAGAAATCGCATGAACCCTGTGCAATTTCACAGGGTTCAGCCGAACCTTCTCTGTAAGAGAGAGGGCGGCGCTTTTCAGCTTTTGGAGAGAGGGGGGCACGAAATTTTGTGTCTTAGGGCTTAGGTTTTTTACTTATGACTTATGGAAGAGTATGAAGAGATATATATTTATAAGAGAAGAATCCTTCTCTTAATAGATATCTCTTCCATGTATATCAAGATCTTTTTCCTTATCTCATTAGGAAACAAGATATACATGTATATCTCTTAGATTTTCCTTGTCACACAAGAAAACAAACTCTTCCATTATTTATCCTAGCAAAAATCGCCCCTTATCTAGTTAGGAAAGTAGAATCCCATTCTATCTTTATTTCCTTAACTAACTAGGTCTCCTTTAATTAATTAAACTCTTTAATTAATTAGACTCTTTAATTAATTAAACTCTTTTAATTAATTCAGCCCATTTAATTAATTAATCCAATTAATTAATTAATTATTCTCCATTAATTAATTAGACTACTTCTAATTAATATTTTTCTCCTTTAAGAATTAACACTTTAATTCTCCAGTTTTGATTTAACTCTTTAAATCAAACTTTCCTTATATGATTTGTTGCAGTCCAATTGTATTGTGTGTGACCCTCTAGGTTCACCATCAATTGGCCGCGGGCCCACGACTTTCGTGATTTAATTTATGAGCTTATTAATTGCTCCGATTAATTGAACACCTTCAATTAACCACTCAAGAATTAATCTCCTTATTAATTCATGAGTACCCACACCTCATGGTCGATGTCTAGCCACAAGCCCATGAGGCCCAACTTCAGGTGAATTGATCTCAGTGAACCTCACCTCTTATAAGTACCATGTACATACGGTCCTTCTATCGACTTAATTTCCCGATCGAGACCTAGGGTGTGTGAATTGATCGGCACCTCTAATTATCTCGATAACTATACTTTCTAATTCCGGATAATGATTCCAGTGTGACTGCTAAATTTGGAAACCCCTTTCCAAATCCGTCACCAACTGTGGCCACAGGTTTCTCGGAATCTATTATCTAAGAACGTATAGGAAATTCCCTCAACACACTACGTTGAGTCGGTAGATCCCATATTGATGCTAACCACTCGCGTACACGACTATACGCACCCAACTTAGGCACACAATGATCAGGCTACGTGATCGGCACCTAAATCTAAGTACGCACACCCATGCACCGAATTCGCCCTAGCACCTCAAGTCTAAGGACTAAATCGTACACTATTATAAGTTTGAGAAACATCCCATCGCCGATGTGCGTCATGCGCTTCCACAATGGGTTTCTCTGTTCGGGTCGTTCGATGCGTTCGATCCCCTATCGAACCACCTACTCATATGCACTAGCATCAAATGCCTTGCTCATGAAACGCTACAAATTCACTCCATGTGAATCATGCATATTTATACAAGTCTTTGCGATTCCTTCGATACCCCGTCTCGTTCGGAATCTATGACTTGGAACATGTTTTAAGATCACGACCTTAGAGACTGTTTCATGATTGCACTCAATACCGAAGTGAATCGTCCCATAGTCGAATGTGATCTAAGGATTTCATCCAATCGCTTAAGTGATTCGCGAGAGATGAAGTTGGCCATTGTTTGATTTACATACTATAAACAAACGAGCGTATTAATTCATTTATACTAGAGAAAGATTACGATAGTCCTAATACAAGCTAAATATATTGGCTTGCAGGGCACTATCCTATCAATCTCCCACTTGCCCTAAAGCCAATCACAAACGCTTCTAAGACCCATCTTCCAAAGATGTTCTTCGAACTCTTTTCGTGACAAAGACTTTACTAGTGGATCCGCTAGGTTGTCTTCCGAGTCGACGCATCCATTATGTACGTCTACTCTACCAATGATTTCTCCAATCAAATGGTACTTTTCTCTCATTGTGTTTAGATTTCTGGTGAGATCTCGAGTCCTTTGCTTTAGCAACAACTCCATTGTTATCACAGAAGATAACCATGAGCTTCGCAATGCTAGGCACTACATCCAACTATTGGATGAAGTTTTTCATCCAAACACTTTCTTTTGTTGCATCCGATGCTGCGATATATTATGCTTCAGTGGTTGAGTCGGCAACGGTGCTTTGCTTGGAACCTTTCCAATTTACCGCTACCCCATTGAGGCAAAATATGTATCCAAAATTGGATATATATATTCATCCACATCAGACTGAAAATTCGAATCATTAAATCCTTCGAGTTTTAATTCTCCATTACCACCGTAGACCAAGAACGAATCCTTAGTCTTTCTCAAGAACTTAAGGATATCTGTTACGGTGGTCCAGTACTCTTCACCGGAGTTTGACTAGTAACTGCTCGTGACACTTGAGCAGGTTCTACGTCTGGTCTAGTACATATTATAGCATACCACATGCTACCTTTTGTCGAAACATAAGGTATTTGAGACATTCTCCTTTATCCTCATTCGATGTAGGGCACATCGATTTGGAAAAAGAGTTACAGTGTCTCATTGGAAGCAATCCTCTCTTGGATTCTTCCATACTGAATCTTTTCAGTATTGTTTCTATGTACTTAGATTGAGAGAATCCCAACATCTTCTTCGATCTATCTCTATAGATACGTATCCCAATACGCAAGATGTCTCTCCCAAATCTTTCATGGAGAATTGCATGGATAACCATGCTTTCGTCTGCGCTAACATTCCGATATCATCCCAGATAAGCAGAATGTGATCGACATATAAAATATGAGCTTCATAGAGCTCCCACTAATCCTTTTGTACACTCAAGGTTCATATTCGTTTTTGATGAAGTCAAATGCCTTGACTGTCTCATCAAAACAAACGTGAATCTAAATGGATTCAGACATTGCTACTGGAGAAAAGGTTTCATCAAAGTCTGTTCCAGAACTTTGTGAATAGCCTTTTACCACTAGTCGAGTCTTAGAGGTCAACACCTCTCCATTTATTCCTAGCTTGAAGATCCATTCACTACTTACAGGGATAAAATCCCTCGGGTGGATCGACCAAGGTCCATACCTTGTTGGAATGCATGAAATCCATTTCGGGTTGCATGGCCTCTTGCCATGCATGCACGTCTACATCTAATGTAGCTTCTTCGTATATGGTAAAACCATATCTTTCAAGCTTCTTACGAACTTGATCAGATCTACGAAGTACTGGTGTACTAGATGATTCAGTAGTTTCTGGATTAACTCCCACTGTTTGTGGGGATGGGTCCAAATCTTGGACTTCATCAAGTTCCATGACATTCCCTATTTCCTTTGACGAGGATTTCATCAACTGAGGAACGGGTAGTTAGGAGAAACGATTGTTTCTCATTGTCGTGGAACAGGTATCCAATGGATTTCGTTGGATACCCCACAATTATATACAAATTGGATCTACTAGCCAATTTATCTCCTTTCTAGTTCCCAACTTAGGCAGGAGATCTCCATACTCAATAGTAAAAGTGCAGAGGTATTTTGCCATACCTTTCTTGGTAAAGCTTTGTAGGCACGGACTTTGAAGGTACTTTGCTCAGTATCTTCGATGCAGCCAGGAGGACCAACCCCTAGAATGCATAAGGAAGCTTAACAAAACTCAACATGGATTGAACAATGTCTAACAATGTTCGATTCCTTCTCTTAGACACTCCAATAAGTTGAGGCGTCATAGGAGGAGTTTGTTGTATGAGAACCCCATTCTCAGTAAGATAATTGAGGAACTCTTGACTTAAGTATTTGCCACCTCGATCAGATCGAATGGCCATAATACTATGCCCTTGTTGATTCTCTACTTCGTTTCGAAATTCTTTGAACTTTTCAAAGGTTTTTCGGATTTGTATCTCACTAGATACATATATCACTAACGACCAAAGTCATTAGCAAAAAGGTACGAGGTATGAGTAATCTCCTCTTACACTAACCTTTAGTGGTCCACATTCAATCGTATGGATCAAATCCAAAGTTATTTGGTTCGCTCTTGATTCCCTGTGAAGGGAGATTTGGTCATCTTTCCTATGAGACAGGATTCGCAGGTTGGAAGTTCATCTAAGTTCTATATTTCAAGAGCCTTAGAAGAAACCAACTTTTGAATCCTACTCTTGGAGATATGTCCAAGTCTAGCGTGCCAAAGTTGTGGATTATTATCTTGGTATTAATTGAACTAAGCACATTAACTCAATAGAATTGAGTTAACGGTTTAATTCAATTAATTTGCTTCCTTTCAATTAACTCTTTAATTGATTCATCTCCTTTTTCAATTAACCCTTTAATTGAAACGTTGCTTAATTAATTAGACCTTCTAATCAATTAAACTAATCAGTGCCTTTCTAAGATTCAGTGGGATAATTCGACTTTTAGACTACTTGCGTTCTTTCGACTACCTTTATGGTCGATTTTAGAAGAGAACAACTTCTTCTTCATATTACTCTTCTTTGACTTTGCAGTCCATGAAGTGTAAACGATCATGACAGGTTTATCCTATTTGCCTTTTACCAATACTTTGGTTAATTCATGAAATGTGATCAACTTATCAAATAAGATCAGAGTATTTCACGAATCTTTTGAATGAGCGGGAGGAGAATTTAAATGGAGGTCAATGCTAAGATCACTTGCAGGCCTACGTTTAATCGATCCAGTTTTCAACTAGATTGATAAAACAAGGACAGTGATACTTTGACATTAGTTCCTTCACTTATTCTCGAGTTTTAAAACAACTCCTTAGTGGTCTCGAATCAAACGATTCGAAACTGCTCCTCAAAACAAGCTTTTGAAGTGGAGGTTTGTTTTAGAAGCTTCAGACATACTCCTATGTCGCTTCTTTAGCTCGTTCAATCTTGATGCTTATATGAGGAAACGATCGTTAAGATTCCCATACCCTATAGGTGATTCGTTCCACTTTTGAGACTCGTCCTTATATGAGGAAACGATCATTAATATTCCCATACCCTACGGGTGATTCGTTCCTCCTTTTAGACTCATCTCGGAAGTGCATCAGGCATAGGCTAGTTATTAAGAACATGATTCCGACTTTCGGAATTGAGGACAATCCTCAAGTTTCTAAGCCAGTCGATATTTTGATCCAGTTATTTTATAAGTCGAGGATAAATAGTATAATGGATTATTATAGATATCTCAATATCTATTAAAGAGAAGACAAATATATAGAGGACTAGTTAATGAATAATACTTATAATCTACGAAGGTTGGACTTTCTATCGTAAAAGTTCTCCCACTATTTTATCGAAACAATTACCCCTTCAATTGTTCGGGAAATCCTATTTCCTAGTAGGTCTTGACGTCCCAGCGGACATTAATTGCACCCACGACTCGTGGCCATACAACTAATTCCCCAGGTAGGCATACTTATTGCCAATTGTGTCTCTACACAACCTTCAAGCTATTTTGCCTCGATTTTCGCACCCATCTAGCACTGCTACATCATGAGTGGTACTACTCGTTAAGTCTAACCCAATCAATCTCGATGAGCAACGGGCCCGGTCATGAAATCCCCGTAACTGGTTATCGGTCGATTATACATGTCCCGACCAGTCCCCACCCTTGTCGAGTTTATTTAATAAACAAGAATCGAGAGATTTCACGTATTGTCCCTTTCTTCGCCTCGGGTGCCAGACTCTGGATCACCTTAATCGATAAGTAGACAACATACGCTAGTCCCTATTGATGGAAGGCTTGGATTTATATAAATACTTCATTTTATTTTAACCCAATATGACTTAATATTTAATTCAAGAGGGGATTTGCTGGTTTGAAAGTTTAAGGCAAACTCTCTCGAGATCTCACCGCTTCGATTATGAATTATCTTATTTACGTTCTAATATTCTAGCGCGCATCACCATACAAGCCAAATAATAGAACCAATAAATAAATAAAACATAAATAAATAAACCTAGCATGCATTTCTAACACAATATGTTTTCGATCGGGAGCCACCTATGCTTGGGCCATCATTGAGCCAATAATGTTGGCCCAATTGGTCTATCTAATGGGTTCTTAATGGGCCTAGGCTATTACATTAATAACCAAGCATACTTGGCCTTCATTCTCCATTGGGCTTCCTTCTTGCATGTAATGGGCCTCCATCCTAAACTATTTAATGTAAAGCCCTAATCTATTACATTGGCACAAAAAGGCCCAAATAAAGGCTCGCAGGCCCAACAAAAATCCAAAGCAAAATAAACCAATCACATCTAAGGTCAAGGCTCGGCTCGATCGAAAACCACGTAAACAATTCACGTTGAGCAAAGAAACAAGCAAACACATTTACTAGTTTCCTATCTTACTTCAATTATTTTAAACGCCTTTAAAATATTTCTCTAGATTCTTACTTTAGTCTCTACTAATTATAGGTAATCTATATTCGGATAAACAAAACCATTTTATGCATAAAAACAGAATAAAAATTTTCAACTTTTGAAAATTGCAATTCGGCCCTCCAACTTTTGGAAATTGCGATTTGAAACCCTGAAGTTTTGGAAATAACAATTTAACCCCAAAATTAAAACTGGGCAGAGGACCGAAAATTAAAATTTTATTTCCAGAAAAAATTTCGAATTTGCAATTCAGCCCCTGCAGTTTTCGGTATTTACAAAACAGCCCCAAAACTTTTGGTAATTGCAAAACAGCCCCAAATTTGAAAATTTCCAGAAAGTTCCATTCTGTCCAGAAAGTACACAGTTCGTAAAATCTCAATTTCAGTCCAGGTTTTCCAAAAATTCGCTAATCGCAAAAACAGCCCTTTATTTTCGAAAAATACAAAATTGGCCCAAAAACGTTTTTATGCAATTTTACCCAAAATCAGATCTACCCATAACAAGTAAGAATCAATAACACGAATATAACATGCAATACAATTAAAGCAATCAAATTATATTCAGACCTTTTCGTATGAGAGTAATGAATTAGGCTCTGATACCACTGTTGGGTTATTGGTAACGTCAGAACGTCAAAAGCAGCGGAATTTAAAATTTTTAAAATAACCCAAACCAGCAATCTTTATTCATCTAGTCATACGAAAAGGATTTTTACATAAATCGAAACATCCATAGGGTGTTTAGCGATTTTACCTTACCACGGGAACGGTGGTGATTTTTCTCCGGTCTTCTTTCAGATCTGCAGGATTTGGTTCGGAGAAGCACCCCAAGCGTTGTGCCTCTAGCGGTATCCACACCAACTGGATTGAAGCAACTCCTTTGGATCCACAGGCTCAGAACTAAGATCCAAAGGTTATCAAGCAAGGAAGGAAGAAGACAGAAATCTCATGAACCCTGTAGAATTCTACAGGGTTTGGCCGATCATCAAGAGTGATGAAGGGCGGCGGCTATTTCAGATTTTGGAGAGAGGGGGGCACGAAATTCTTGTGTTGTAGCTTAGGTTTTTTTACTTATGGAAGAGGTATGAAGAGTTGTCTATTTATAAGAGAAGAATCCTTCTCTTAATAGATATCTCTTCAAGACCTTTTCCTTATCTCATTAGGAAACAAGATATACATGTATATCTCTTAGATTTTTCTTGTCACACAAGAAAACAAACTCTCCCATCCTTATCCTAGCAAAAATCGCCCCTTATCTTGTTAGGAAAGTAGAATCCCATTCTATCTTTACTTCCTTAACTAACAAGGTCTCCTTTAATTAATTAAACTCTTTAATTAATTAGATTCTTTAATTAATTAAACTCTTTTAATTAATTCAGCCCATTTAATTAATTAATTATTCCTTCTCCATTAATTAATTAGACTACTTCTAATTAATATTTTTCTCCTTTAAGAATTAACACTTTAATTCTCCAGTTTTGATTTAACTCTTTAAATCAAACTTTCCTTATATGATTTGTTGCAGTCCAATTGTATTGTGTGTGACCCTCTAGGTTCACCATCAATTGGCCGCGGGCCCACGACTTTCGTGATTTAATTTGCGAGCTTATTAATTGCTCCGATTAATTGAACACCTTCAATTAACCACTCAAGAATTAATCTCCTTATTAATTCATGAGTACCCACACCTCATGGTCGATGTCTAGCCACAAGCCCATGAGGCCCAACTTCAGGTGAATTGATCTCAGTGAACCTCACCTCTTATAAGTACCATGTACATACGGTCCTTCTATCGACTTAATTTCCCGATCGAGACCTAGGGTGTGTGAATTGATCGGCACCTCTAATTATCTCGATAACTATACTTTCTAATTCCGGATAATGATTTCAGTGTGACTGCTAAATTTGGAAACCCCTTTCCAAATCCGTCACCAACCATGGCCATGGGTTTCTCGAAATCTATTATCTAAGAACGTATAGGAAATTCTCTCAACACACCACGTTGAGTCGGTAGATCCCATATTGATGCTAACCATTCGCGTACACGACTATACGCACCCAACTTAGGCACACAATGATCAGGCTACGTGATCGGCACCTAAATCTAAGTACGCACACCCATGCACCGAATTCGCCCTAGCATCTCAAGTCTAAGGACTAAATCGTACACTATTATAAGTTTGAGAAACATCCCATCGCCGATGTGCGTCATGCGCTTCCACAATGGGTTTCTCTGTTCGGGTCGTTCGATGCGTTCGATCCCCTATCGAACCACCTACTCATATGCACTAGCATCAAATGCCTTGCTCATGAAACGCTACAAATTAACTCCAAGTGAATCATGCATACTTGTACAAGTCTTTGCGATTCCTTCGATACCCAGTCTCGTTCGGAATCTATGACTTGGAACGTTTTAAGATCACGACCTTAGAAACTGTTTCATGATTGCACTCATACTGAAGTGAATCGTTCCATAGTCTATTGTGATCTAAGGATTCCATCCAATTGCTTAAGTGATTTGCGAGAGATGAAGTTGGCCATTGTTTGATTTACATACTATAAACAAACGAGCGTATTAATTCATTTATACTAGAGAAAGATTACGATAGTCCTAATACAAGCTAAATATATTGGCTTGCAGGGCACTATCCTATCACAGAACACTCATCAGCCTAGTCATCTGTTAACGAAAGCCAAAGTTGAAGATCAAAGATATACACATAAATCTGAGTGATTTTGTTAGAGAAGTGTTGTGCGAAGTAGATATCCATCTTAGTGAGTGATATTACTTCATAGAATAGGATTTCTTTGTGATTCCCTATTACGAACTTGTGGCCTTTTCATTTGTTGATTGGCGCAAAGCAGTGTATATTGTAAACTGTGTGTTTATAGTATAACCCAAGATCTAAGTGACTTGGAATAGTGGACTAAATGATTTACATCCATATAACCACAATAAAAATTGCTTGTGTTTGATTTCTTGCATTCTTTATTTGTATACTTTCAAAATATGAATTAATGGGTATCTGAATGCGAATTGGTTTTTTATGTTAAAATCCTCCTTTCTGACTAAACTTTTACTATATGAATTAATTGATGTTATTTGAAGAAATCAGTCAATGTAAAAGGCAAAAATTCAATTTTCATACCATAGAATAGGTCAAAGTCCATTTTTCATACCAGCTTTACAAATTTTGTACTTCCGTTAGTTTTTTGGACAGAATTGTCATATGGCCGTTAAATTCATATTAATACTAAGAAAATTAATTAATAATAAAATTAAGAGAAAAGAAAAAGAAAAAAAACTCACCCCTCCCAACAACTTCCCCACTATCAGAAAACCCATGCCCAATCCAGTCAACCACCCTCCCAACCACCGCTAACCCTACCAGCGCCCCCAAACCCCAACCAACACCCCAGATTCACACCTCTATCTACTCCCTCAGCCGCCACCAACTACTCCCTTAGCCGCCACCACCACAACCCACCAAAATTCATGCCCACCGCCACCTTCTCCGCCCACCCCTCCACCACCTTCTCTGCCCACCCCTCCACCACCTGGAGTTAAAATCAAATCCTTCAAACCTTTGATTTCATTTCCCACCTTTGATCGTCTCTCTCCTCGATTCCCAATTGAAAACCCTAATTTCCCATCCATGAACCTTAGCTTAGAAATCGTCAATCCTACATCAGTTCTAACCGTTTTCGAACCGTTTTCACCCAGAATCAGAACATGGATGATATGATATTTGGGTTTTAGGTGGTGGAGGGGTGGGTAGAGAAGGTGGCGGTGGGGATGAATTTTGGTGGGTTGTGGTGGTGGCGGTCGGGGAGGAGGTGTAGGCGGCTTAGGGAGAAGGTGGTGGCAACCGAGGGAGGAGAGGAAGGTTGTTGGATGAAGATGAAGAAGTGAAGGGAGGTTTTGATGATTTTCAAAAGTCATCAGCTAAGTAATGGAAGCTTAGTAAGCCTCTGAAAGTTCAATCTGAGAAGACAAGCAAAATCAGAAGGATTGAATTTTGGTCCAGAAGATTACTGATCTGTTGCTGCATTCGAAATCAGACTGGTGCATTTTTCAGCAGACTCAAATCAGATGAGTTCGATTTGATCAGCAGAGTGTTCATTAGCAGAGTGAATTCGATCAGCAGAGTGGAAGTGATCAGAAAGTCATCCCAACGGTAATAAATGCCCTATAAAAATGATTGAAGACATTCCTCATATCAGCAAGGTGCATTTAATGCGACGTGACAGAAAGTACAGCAGAACTGTACAGTGAATAGTTGCAAAAGCCGTTCTGAAGCAAGGACCAGTACTCGAGGAAAATCTGAAGATCTGCTTTGTTCAATAGGCATAAATTCAAACCTCAAGTATAAATAGTTCAAGATTCAAGGGAGACAACCACAACAAGAACAACTGAGAGCATTTCAAGATCAAATCTTTCTAAGTCTCAAACTCAAGAACAGAACACTTATCAGCTTAGTCATCTGTTGACGAAGCCAAAGTTGAAATCAAAGCCAAATACAAATCTGAGTGATTCTGTAAAAACTGAGTGTTGTGCGAAGTAGTTTTCCATCTGTGTGAGTGAAAATACTTCAGAGAGTAGGCCTTCTTAGTGATTCCTTGCTGCGAACTTGTGGCCTTTTCATTTGTTGATTGGCGCAAGCATTGTATGTTGTTAACTGTGTGTTTATAGTATAACCCAAGATCTAAGTGACTTGGAAGAGTGGACTAAAGGATTTCAATCCATATAACCACTATAAAAATTCTGTGTGTTTGTTTATTGCTTTATACTTGCATATTTTCAAAAGACATCAAACATACGAACTGATTAAAAGATTTTAAAAGGAGTTGCAAAACTGGGGATAAAATCTTTTATGTTAAGAAAACTACTTGTTGAAAAACACTTGATAAATCCGCTGCAAACAAGTTAATCAAAACTCTGATCATCTTAAAATCAGATAAGTCATGTCAAAAGAGTGGTCAACTCTGCTGATTAAGCTTTGTGCGCAATCAGCTAAGTAGTCTCACGAAAATTGATCAGCTTACTCTGCTGATAAGAAAAAGTTAGAGAAATTTTTGAAAGTTTTTAGAGGTCTATTCACCCCTCACCCCCCCCCCTCCCATGTAGACCTCAACTGACCACTTGGGGCCAACAAGTGGTATCAGAGCAGGTGGTTCAACTGAATCATCTGACTGATCAACGAGCTTGATCCTAGTGTGTGTTTTTTAAAAGTTTTCAAAAGAGCATATTTTTGAAAAATAAAACATTTTGAAAAATGGATTGTATCAACCATGGATTTCATCATGACTAAAGCCCTTGACAATGACATATTTGACAAAGTCAAACACTACAAGACATAAAAAGAGATGTGAGACAAGCTTCGTGATATGAGTGAAGGGAATGATGCCATCAAAGAACACAACTTGAGCATAGCCCTTGAGAAGTTGGAAAACTTCAAGATGAAGTCCGGAGAAACCATTGACCAGATGGATACTAGGTTTACAAGGACGTTAAATGATGTGTTAAAATTGGGAAAGACCTTTACTGATAAGGAGATCACAGTTAAAGTCATAAAAGCTCTACCTCCCAAGTTCAACATGAAGGTTACATCAATGGAAGAATCAAGGGATCTGGGAAGATCTCTCTTACAGAGCTGTTTTCAGTACTCAAGGCGCACGAGAATATATTGCCAAGAATGGGAATGGAAGAAACCTCAACTTCTGGCCCTACTGCCGCCCTGGTTGCTGCAGAAATACCAAGAAGATCAGCAGGCAAAACAAGAGAAATGGACTTATCTGATGAGACCATGCTGCTTAACAAAAAGGAATACACTGCCAGCGACGTTGCTTTGTTGTTGAATGGATTCAAAAAGTTCTACAAAAGAAAAATGAAGAACAAATACAACAATGCTTCTACTTCTAGCCCTACCTCTACTTCTTATAATAGTAAGGATGATTTCAAATCCAAACTGATGTGCTATAATTGCAGGAAATTGGGACACTTCATTAAGGAATGCCCATATCCTAAAGCTGAGAAGTATACTGAGGAAGAAAAGAAAGTCGAGAAAGATAGAATACACCAAAAGAGTAATGTATTGTTGGCTGAAGCTGAAAAGATTGCAGCCATCTACTCGTCTGATTCAAATTCGGAGACATCATAAGATGACTCTGCTGAAGAAGAGACACCAGCACTACTATGTCTCATGGCCAAAGAATCAGATGACTATTCTGACGATGAGGTAACTCTTTCTGAAGATGATAAAGCGCTATTTAGTTCATTTGAACAAATGATGAAAAACAACACGAATGTTGTAGATGCTTTTGCGAAGCTTAAGGAAGAGATGACTGTGCTGAAAAAGCAAAATAGCTTACTGAAACTTAAGGTTGAAAAACCGCAAGAATTAGCTGAGTATAAAGATATTGCGCATGAGAATGAATCTCTGAAAGCAGAATGTGAAGTTTACAAAGGAAAAATCATGGAACTAGAAAAAATAATATCTACTCATGATAAGTCATCTGTTGCATCAGTAAAAACATCTCATGAACAGAGAACACCTTTAGTAAATGAAAGTTTAGAACTGAACCCAACTGAGAAGTTTATATCTGCTGATAATAGTAATGTTATCTTGTATGTTCAGACTGCTAAACCTACTTCACATAAAAAGGAGAAAAAGGAGAAGAAATCTCCAAAGGCTAAAAAGGGTAAAGAGAAAAACAGACTGGTAAAACTAAACAGCAGAGTAGTCCTAAGAAGTCTGCTGATATGAGTAAAACCAATCAGACTAGTAGTAAATCTAAGTCGTCTGTTAAAGAGCAAGTAAGAAGTAAACCTAAGAAGCAAAGAAATCATAGAAATGATAATGCTTGGTATAGAAATGAGTCTTATTATGTGCAACCTGCTTATTCATCATATTATGCTGCACCTCATTATCCACCTTACTATGCTGCTTATCCTGCTCATCATCCGATGCATGCTTACCCTATTTATCATGCACCGTACCCTGCTTATGAGCATTACTCACATCATAATGATTATCATGAACATATGCATACTGAAAATTATGATGATACAAGAGTGAAGAAATCACCACCAAACTCTACTGAACCTAAGAAGCCTAAGGTTTCCAAATCTTGGGTTGTCAAAGGTGACACTAATCCTCCCGAACCCTCTCAATAAAGAGTACCTAAAACAATTTTATTTTGTTTTGTAGGTTAGGATTAGGAGGAGTAAAGTAGTGAAGAAATGGTACTTGGACAGTGGATGTTCAAGGCACATGTGTGGTGACATACATGAACTGACTGATGCTGCTGCCATAGACGGTCCAAAATTTACATTTGGAGACAGCAAAGAAGGCAAGATTGTTGCGTGTGGAAAGCTTATCAAAGGAAACCTTGAGATATCTGACGTCTCTTATGTTAAAGGCCTGAAGTACAATCTGTTGAGCATAAGTCAATTTTGTGACAAAGGATTTTCTGTTATCTTCTCATCAGATAAGTGCTACGTAGAGCAAGTTGGAACCAAGAAGGTGATATTATCTGGCAGAAGACAGGGGAATATCTATATAGTCGACTGGAATTCTGTGGACAGGAATTCTAATGTTTGTTTGGTGGCCTCTACACCAAGTGAAGTTAGTTGGCTATGGCACAAAAGAATGAATCATTTGAATTTCAAGACCATCAATAGATTAATCAAGAATGATTTGGTAGAAGGAATTCCAAAGACAGTCATGAGCAAAGATAAGCTCTGTGACGCATGTCAGAAGGGTAAACAAGTGAAGTCTACTTTCAAAAGCAAGAAGCACCAATCTTCAACCAGAATTTTGGAGCTACTACATATGGACTTGTTTGGACCCATTGATCCTATCAGCAATGGTGGAAAGAAGTACTTCCTAGCTGTTGTGGATGATTTTTCAAGATATACTTGGGTGATATTCATGAAAAAGAAAAGTGAAACCAAGGAACATCTTACCAATCTGATGGAACTGATCCAGAATGAAAATAGCTTAAAGATATTGAAGATTATATCATACAGGGGCACTGAGTTTACAAACTCTACTGTTGAAGAGTATTGTAATTCCAGAGGAATCAGTCATGAGTACTCTGCTGCCAAAACCCCTCAACAAAATGGAGTTGCTGAAAGGAGAAACAAAATTCTAAAAGAAGATACCAGAATCATAATAGCTGAAGCAAAACTGCCACAAAGATTTTGGGCAGACGCCACAAATACAACATGTTATACCCAGAACAGATGCATGATCAACAAGAGTCAGAACAAGACACCTTATGAACTGTGGAACAACAGGAAACCTAATATTCACTATTTTAGAATATGTTAGTCCCAAATGGTCAGATGAGGTCTAGAGGGAGGGGGGTGAATAGACCTCTTAAAAATTTCAAAAATTTCTCCAACTTTTCTTATCAGCAGAGTAAGCGCTGATCAAGAACGCGTAAGACTACTTCGCTGATTGCGCACTTAGCTTAATCAGTTTAGTTGACCACTCGTCTGATGTAACTTATCTGATTCAAATATTATCAGAGTTTGAAATACTTGTTGGCAGTGGATTTTTCAAGTGTTTTTCAACAAGTTGTTTTTCTTTCTTAAAAGATTTTAACCCCAATTTTTCAACTCCTTTTAAAATCTTTTATTAAGTTCGTATGTTTGAAGTTCTTTGAAAATATGCAAGTTAAATGCAGTAAACAGACACACAGAATTTTTATAGTGGTTATATGGATTGAAATCCTTTAGTCCACTCTTCCAAGTCACTTAGATCTTGGGTTATACTATAAACACACAGTTTACAATATACAATGCTTGCGCAATTCAACAAATGAAAAGCCACAAGTTTATAGCAGGGAATCACAAGGAAAACCTACTCTCTGAAGCTAGATCCCTCACTTAGATGGATCTACACTCCTCACAACTTTCTCTTTTACAGAAATCACACAGATTTATATTTGGCTTTGTTTTCTCAACTCGGCTGTTGTCAACAAATGACTAAGCTGATGGTGATCTGTATTTGAGTTTGAGACTTAGAAGATTTTGCTTGCTTCGATTTTTCTCTCAGTTGTTGTGTATATCTCTAACTCTTCAATTCAGATCTATTTATACTTAAGGTTTGAAAATCTGCCCGTTGAGAGATCAACAGGTATTCAAATTCCTCGAGTACTGGTCCCTGTTTTCAGAACGGCTTCTGCAACTGTTCATTGTACAGTTCTGCTGTACTTTCTGTCACGTGGCATTAAATGCACCTTGCTGATCTGAGGTTTCTCTTCAATCATTGGACTTTAATACCCTTCTCTTACATCATTTATTACTCCGAGTGCATTTATTACCGTTGCAATGACTTTCTGATCTCTTCAACTCTGCTGATCGAATCCACTCATCAGATGAACACTCTGTTGATTCAAACCGAACTCATCTGATTTGACTCTGCTGAAATCCACCAGTCTGATTCCGAACTCAGCATTAGATCAGTAGTCTTCTGGACCAAAATTCAACCCTTCTGATTTTACTTGTCTTCTCAGATTGAATTTCCCAGAGGTTGCTAAGCTTCCATTACTTAGCTGATGACTTTTGGAAATCATCAAAACCTCCCTTCACTTCTAAGTCTTCATCCAACAGAATATTTGGCTGTAAATGTTTTGTTTTGAATAATGGAAAAAATCACCTAACTGCTTTTGCAGAGAAGGATGATGAAGCTGTTTCTGTAGGTTACTCTACTGTTAGTAAAGCCTACAAAGTTTTTAACAAAAGGACTTTACTAGTAGAAGAACCAATTCATGTAGTATTTGATGAGCCAAATCAATCTTCTGAAAAGAATCAAAATACTAACTCAGATATGTCTACTGATTTTCAGAAATTGACAGTGGAAAGAAAACAAGAATATGTACCCATCATACTACCTGATTTCAACCCAGCTGATAACTCAAGTGCTGTTCAAAATCA
Source organism: Penstemon davidsonii (assembly GCA_034814905.1). Taxonomy (NCBI): domain Eukaryota; kingdom Viridiplantae; phylum Streptophyta; class Magnoliopsida; order Lamiales; family Plantaginaceae; genus Penstemon; species Penstemon davidsonii. The sequence goes on from JAYDYQ010002534.1 coordinate 28,983,046, forward strand.
GTCTACTGATTGTCTAACAGAGAAGTTGCAAACAGCTGACAGACCAGAGACTGTTTAACAAACCACTTCTGTTCAACAGACTACTACTGAAGCTCCAACAATAGTGTTCCAAGATCAATCAAGAGGACAACATCCAGATTTGCAACCTGATCTCAGATGGCTCAGAGATCATCCACCTGAACTAGTGATTGGTGATCCACTGGATAGAGTGAGAACAAGAAGGTCAACTGCAAATGAATCAGTGTTTGTAAGTTTTCTTTCACAAATTGAACCCAAATTAATTGATGAAGCTCTTAGTGATTCTCACTGGATTGAAGCAATGCAAGAAGAGTTAAATCAATTTGAAAGAAATGAGGTTTGGTACTTAGTACCTAGAGGGCTAGACCTACTCATCAAAGAGTCATTGGCACTAAGTGGGTATTCAGGAACAAAATGAATGAAGATGGTATTGTTACCAGAAATAAAGCAAGATTAGTTGTCAAAGGTTACTGCCAAGATGAAGGCATTGATTTTGATGAGACATTTGCACCTGTGGCAAGGCTTGAAGCAATTAGATTATTCTTAGCCTATGCTGCTCACAAGAACTTCACAGTCTATCAGATGGATGTGAAGTCTGCTTTTCTCATTGGAGAATTGCAAGGAGAAGTTTATGTTGAACAACCTCCAGGTTTCGAAGCCTATAAAAAAGGAGACAAAGTGTATCGTCTGAAGAAAGCTCTCTATGGACTGAAATAGGCTCCAAGAGCATGGTATGATACTTTATCTGATTTTCTTTTAATTAAAGGATTTCGAAAAGGTAAAGTAGACATGACTTTGTTCACTATTGAATGGGATAATCATATATTGTTAGTTCAAATATATGTGGACGATATCATTTTTAGTTCAACTAACCAATAGATGTGTGAAAAGTTCTCTAAGCTGATGCAGAACAAGTTTGAAATGAGCATGATAGGAAAACTAAATTACTTTCTTGGATTACAAGTCAAACAACTGCCTGATGGTATTTTTATTAAACAAGCAAAGTACACAAAAGATCTGTTCAAGAAATTTAGTATGAAAACCAGCTCATCTGTTGCTATTCCAATGTCTACTGGACTTCGTCTGGATAAAGATGAAGATGGCAAATCAGTGGACATCACCAAATATATAGACATAGTAGGGTCTTTGTTATACTTAACAGCTAGCAGACCTGACATTATGTACTTTGTTGGGGTTTGTGCGAGATTTCAATCAAATCCTAAGGAATCTCATCTCTTAGCTGCTAAAAGGATATTAAGGTATCTCAAAGGCACTCAAGAATTGGGATTGTGGTATCCAAGGGAATCAGGATTTGAACTTATTGGATATTCATATTCTAACCTTGCTGGCTGGAAGATTGATAGGAAGAGTACTACAGGTACATGTCAATTTTTAGGCAGTCGTCTGATCTCATGGATGAGTAAGAAACAGACTTCAGTATCCATATCTACTGCTGAAGTTGAATACATTGTTGCTGGAGCATGTTGTGCACATATATTTTGGTTGAAACATCAACGAGAAGATTATAATCTCAAGATCAGTGGAATCCCTATCTACTGTGAGAATACAAGTGCAATCTCACTTACTCAAAACACTACAAGTCATTCTAGGACTAAGCATATTGAAATCAAACATCACTTCATCAAAGACCATGTTGAAAAAGGAAATGTCATTATTGAGTATGTTCATACAGATAATCAGATCACTAACATTTTCACAAAACCATTGAGTGATGCAAGATTTTCTACTCTAAGAGTGAAATTAGGCTTGGTAAATTTGGATTCATAAGGTGAGGGGGAACCTATCAGAAGACTAAGGTTCATCAGCTGACCAATCTGATGACAACAAGTATTATCCTTCAAGAAGACTGACTCTCAACAGACTAGTTGACTGATAGATTCTTGAACTCAGGGGGAACGTGCAAGACTAGCGGCACTCCTGTTTTAAAGATGAAATCTTCAATGACAATTAGTTGAAGTTGTTTTAATCAGAAGATTTGTTCTTATCTTGAAGACCTGGAGACTATTTATCTTGATGGATTGACAAACAGCAAGGGAAGATCACTAGCTATTGCCTTTCACTAGTGATAACAGCTATCAGATCAGTCGTCTAACAGATAAATGTATTCTGCTTTATTAACTGCTCTGATACTCTATATATTTGTGTGTACTAGAAGCGTTTTAATTAAAAACACGCTCTTATAAGTAGAGACTAGGGACGGTTCATATTCCCGCCCAGTCTGCTGTAATTTTTGAAATTTGAAATCCGCCTATCTCGCTCACACGATTTAATGTGTCAGTAACTGATTTAACGGTTGGCTTAAATCACGGAAATCGAAATCTTCTAACCCTTATAAATCCAGATCTGATCAGCTGACTAGCTTTTTACGTACCCTAAAATTTTCAAAAGCATACATAACATTTTGCATTCAAATTTTCTGCAATCTTCTCTAGTTTTCTTTAATCTTTTTCAGGAAATACTATGGGCTCCAAAGAATCAAACGCAGAGGGTAGATTTTTGAACTACCAAACTTATCAGGCAACATGAACTCAACTCATGAAAGAGATTCTGGAAAGAGTCAAGGCTGCTTCGTTGGTGAACTTCATGGAGGCTCATGAAGATATGGTTTTCAGCCCAGAAGTTCTAGAGTTTTACAAATCTGCTGGGAAACCAGATTTTGAGAAGCTGGAAATCAAGGCTAAGGCTGGAGGAAAGGATATATGTTTGACCCCTGCGTTGTTGAATAAAAAGTACCAGCTATCTGTTTAAGGATCAACAGAGGTATCTACATTGGCTGAGCCACTGGAGGCTGACTTCTGGAAAATTGTTGCGAAGTCAAATGAAATTCTTACTGGAAACATCAAGAAGCCCCAACTGAAGGATGAGTTTCAGAGAATGGCAGATATCTTTTCCAAAATTGTGGAAAACTGCACCTTCTCTCTGGACAGCGTGCCTATGAAAAGGTTCCACTCTATGATTGCGGTTTACTACGGCTTAAAAGTAAACTGGGCAACTTACATTTGGTACATTATTGCGGATCATAAGGAGCGTGGTCACACTCATCATAAGATCTTTCTCAGTCATCTGCTGATGAGTCTGGGATGTACGATGGCTCATGGAAAAGTCATCCATGGCCATCAAGATCAAAGAACCTGCTGCAATGCCAGAAAAGAGGCAATAAAAAAGAAAGGCTACTGAGCCTAAAGAGCCTACTGATAAAGCAAAGAAGACCAAGCTTAAAGTTTCAAAGTCGTCTGATCAAACAGCTCACCCTGCTGTTCAAGCCAGATCAGATGAGGTCAAGGTTGCTGATGCAATCATTAATGAAACTGTTAAGGCTATAAAACTTTGGAATTTCAGGAAGGTTATCATAAATTATTTAAGTTCTGCGGCCAGGCAGGCATGGAAAAGAATCAGAGGTAGTGTTTGCCTACTCCGCCGCAATCGATTGATTAGAAGTCAGCCTTATCAGGACATTTAATTATGTTTTACATCGATATCAATATGTCCAATTTTTAAACCGTTATGTTTGCACGCACAAACATTGGCACGCCTGCACTTATTTTACACCATATCGAGTCATTTGCACGTCGAGGCAAGCCATGCAAATTTTATAGCAAACAATATTTTGGCACGCCCAGTGGGACTTGATAATCTTTTGCCAAAAAGTCAATCAGTTGATGCTAAACGATTAATCTTTTGCTTTTGTCAGATGATACCACAGATAACGCGAAAGACTCGATCTAGCTTGACGAGGACACGCTCTGACCTAACGCACTCTCTAGAAAATCTATCCACTATCCCGCTAACTATGGAAGGGACTGACAGGATAGAGGAGCTGACAACGGAGGTCCGCAACTTCACTAAGGACCTTGAGGCCAAACAGGTAGAATGGTCAAATGTTGTCAGTAAGTTCGAGAACATGCTAGGCTCGGCCACTGCAGCCATTCAGGCCAATACCGAAGCCAGCAATATTGTAAACACTTCCTTGATGCATCTGGAATCGAAAATGTCTACGCTTGCTGAGAGCATCAATACTCTTGCCAACAGGATACAATCGCAGGCCTGGACAGGGCCGCCCAAAAGCTTTGTTGACAAAGGCAAGGGACCCGCTATGCATATCGGGGAAAGTGGATCGAGGGATGAAACGCCCTACAAACAGGGCAACGGACAAACTAATGTCCCTGACAAGAAAGGAAGTACCTCCAGAACCAGGTATCAACGCCCAGACTCGGGGGGCAGGTCGGAAGAGGAACGGTCAGAGGCCATGGGATATGGCCCAGAGGGACATCAGGCCATCTCATCGGCCTATGATAGAACAAATCGAGCCGTGGAAGGTCAGAATGACCTATTGACGAAGAATCAGGCTCAAGAAATGTTCGTAAGAAGACAAGGGAATAGGGCATCAAGGATGTTGTCGGCAACTACTAGGAACAATCAACAGACTATCAATCCTAGATCAGGAGACAAACAAAATTGGCCGATGGCTTGCAGAACATACACATCGAGGCATGCTCCGATCATCAGGAAGTATGATGTCCCGAAAATATCAGGAGGTCATATGGAGACATGCTCCGATCATCAGGAAGTATGATGTCCCGAAATAATCAGGATGTCGCATCGAGGCCAAACGATCCACACTGGCTGATGGCCTGCAGAATATACTCTCTGATATGAACAATGCTCCGATCATCGGGCAATCTACTACTGAAACGGGAGAGGAAGAAAAATTCATGCCATGGCCAATGAAAACAGGCCAACCCCTGTAAGAGAGCCATCAAACAGATCGGTACTTACATGTTGCACACTGACTAATCAACGCATCCATGCATCGAGAAAACAACCCCTTCGCTACGGCTCGGGGGGCAGGTCCAAATCAGAGGTCGATCAGTACCATGTTGATGCCGATCTACAGGCGTCTCAATATCAATATGTTCATCAATGAATTTTATTAAACCGCCATCAAGCCATCCGATTGATAGGCAAAATCAATGACACCGATATCGGGGGTCGGATCAAGTCATCCTCCTGTATCAAGGACACTTGACTTGAAGAAAGACCCTGATAAGGCCGCCACATAAGTGTCCCTGAAAAGGTTCACTGAAATAACTTCCCTGAAAAGGTCACCGAAATTGATAATGAAGTCAATCAAGCTACTTATCAGATGTTGGCGCGTATCAAGGCTAAACTGGCCACACAAGCCGATGGCCTACATGGTCTACATTCAAAGCGTTGGCAAATCAGCCACTGACAACATAGCCATCAGATCAATCGACCACTTTGCATTGCAAGCCACTTGATAGGCGACATTTAGGAGTAAGAAATATGCACCCTTGCTACGACTCGGGGGGCAGGTCGGAGGATGATCAATATCATAGCGAGACATATTCTAAGTCATATCAACATCAGGACATTTATTGTCATGTTTCGCCAAAATTGCCATCGGGCCATTAGGCTGATAGGCGAAAATCACAGCTTTCCCTCAGTCGACCTTTGGAGACAGAAATTGAAGCACGGCACAATTAACTTTGTTCGCCGTCCCCTTTGTATATTATAGTTTAGGAAATTTAGGAGTTTTTCATTTTTATTTATTTTCGTGTTTTCTAGAGTAGTGGTTAACTTTTCAATTCAATAAAGCCTTTGATGTTCCCGATAAACAAGCTTGTATTGGCGATACATAACAAATGGCTTGAAAAGGCCACAACACATTGTCAATGGCAAAAGCCATCAGGAGTCTTGATAAACAAGAAAGAGAGAAGGGGTTGACGAATCACCAATTAAAATATCATTGTAGGGGATCAACCCTCAATATCAACCCATATCATATCAATATCGAGACACGCCTCTCATCAGGATGAAGTACATCGAGCCCATAAGGATCGAGGCCCTTGAATCAAATCGAAGGCCTTGTTCGTCAGATCAGTCACTTGCGAAAGTGAACTGCCAAAATTTTGGCTAACTACTAAGTCCTCGATATATTACTATAAGGTATCTGATATCGAGTTTAATCAATATCGAGAGGCCCACTGATATCGACGCGCTCATATCAATAGGTGCCCTGATATCGAGGAAATCTGCACTGATCCGATATCAAGGAGAACCACATTGCCCTGATATCGAGGAGATCCACACTGATATGATGCTAAAGAGATCCACATTGCCCTGATATCGAAGAGATCCATACGGGTCTGATATCGAGAGATCTGTCATCATCAAGGCCATTGTGATATGGTCTATTTTCTGCTGAAAGTTTCGATTTCATAAAGCTGATAGTCGGTTATTAAATTAACCATTGTCGCAATTTCTCATCTTTGAAGAGAGAGAAAAACTTTAATCTAAGTCTAATTCGATTGAATTAATTTTCGAATTAATTACATCGAATACGACTTACGGGGGGCATTGTTTGTACCCAAAATATTTTTCGGGTTTGTCAGGCCAATAATGGCCCGGCAAGAAGTGATTGGGTTCAGCCAGACCAGCTGACAGCAAGGCCTTGATAATAAACAGGCCCACTAAAATCAACTTGATTAAAGGCCTAATTAAGTGATTAATTAATGGCCTAATTAATTAATGAGGCCCAAAATTGGCCCAAACATAACATGTTTAATTAATTAAATTAATAGAGATATTAATTTAATTAAGGCCAAATTAGTTTAATAAAGTGGCCACGTAACCAATTAATTTTGGAGGGAAATAAGCTGATATTATATCTCAAAGGAGGTTACCCTTGTGCTGGAAATAACCACCCATAGCATGTCAAGGCAGTTAACTAAGTAGTGGAGGTTATGCCTAAAAAAGGGGAAAGTGGAAGAAGTGGACCTTCATCAGGATAACTGTTCGTCAGGAGGCTATAAATATCAGGAGGCTGCCATATTCAAAACACACACAACTCAATCAAACAACAACTCAGTCTACACTGAAATTGGCTCAACGCCTCTCCGGAAGTCCAGCACACGCTGCTTCTACCGTCAGTCAGCACTGCTAATTTCTTGACATCAATCGTCAATCCTCAGCAACCAGCGGGACATGGCCGCCTGAAGTCCAGCACCGCCGCTCAAAGTAAGCCGCAAAGCTGCTTCCGCCGTCAGCGAAGCTGTCTCGAGCGAAACCATTCGATATCAAGCAAAATAGCACGCTGCAACGTCATGTAAGTGCCCACGTAATTACATGGCAACCTCGTCAAGTAGCCATCTGCTTGATGGGTTCGCTGTCAAGTAGCCATCTGCTTGAAAGCAATCGGTTGAGTAGCCATCTGCTCAATTGATGCCCTCTCCAGTGGCCATCCGCTGGTCAGGAGCCCGATTGGTAGCCATCTGCCAAGGTTGGGCGATCCGTTGATGGTGGTTACTCGCCGTCAGTGTTATTTTACGTCAACAAGCTTGCACTGTTTTACACATCAACTCATTTGGTGGGTTTACCTGCCAATCAAGGAGTAAATTTCAAGACTTAAAAGGATCATCAACTCGTTTGGCAAACATATGCCAACACAGGAGACTGTTTATCGTTTTGCATACTTTATAATGTCTGTAAACCGGGGAACTCACTGTAGGCTAAGACTCATGTATTCCTTTTACAATTTAATTAATAGAAGTATTTGGCCCATATCTCTCGATTTTAATTAAAGTATGTTTTACGTCAAGTGATTTTCATTGAGGCATGATCAGTATGTTAGGTATATCTTTTAAGTCAAGTTGATACAAATTAAACTGATTGATTATCAACTCAATTGCTGATTTGTAAATGCATTGATGTACTGAGTAAGCCATCGATTGGCTATGAAACTTTGGCATTTTAGGAAGGTTATCATAAATTATTTAAGTCCTGCGGCCAGGCAGGCATGGAAAAGAATCAGGGGTAGTGTTTGCCTACTCCGCCGCAATCGATTGATTAGAAGTCAGCCTTATCAGGACATTTAATTATGTTTTACATCGATATCAATATGTACAATTTTTAAACCGTTATGTTTGCACGCACAAACATTGGCACGCCCGCACTTATTTTACACCATATCGAGTCATTTGCACGTCGAGGCAAGCCTTGCAAATTTTATAGCAAACAATTTGATATTATAATTTCGAAAAGATAATTAATTTACTTTCAATAACGTTCTGAATTTTTAATATTGGTCTAGAGGTACTATCACGATAGTAAATTACCTGATTTTTAGATTTATGAAGTTCAAATGATTCGGACTATTTACTAAGGTTTGTAAAAACTCACACTAACATTCTAGATTTTATTTTTTAATTTTTTACCATAACATAAAAGTCTTAAACCTTAAATAAATTTAAAAAATAATTTATGATACAAATAATATACTAGCTTTTTCTTCTTTTCTTTTCTTTTCTTTTATTTGTTTATTTACTATTATTATTGAGTAAACAATTACCTTCCTCCAAAAAAAAAAAAAAAAGAAAAAAAAAACAATTACCACTTGAAATATTACTTCATTTTTTTATGTTGTTAAAGTTTTAAACCTCGTGATTTCCAAGACATCTTTATTGATTTATCTTTGTGTATATATTATATCATATAAGAAGCTATGGGCGGTGTGAACAGTGCAAGCCTTTTCTTTTAACTTTTTTTTTAATCCCCCATCAAGTTAAACGACGTCGTTTAAAGCCCGTTACTGTGTCGTTTCATTCTTTCCTCCCAGATTAACACTACCTGCTCAAATTCTTTTCCCTTTTACTTCACCAGCTTCTAATTTCTTCCGTCTTTCCTTGTGGCCCCTGCTGCTTCTTATTTTCTTATGCTGCTTGGAATTTCTTCTCCCTTAATTGTTCTATTGGTTGGTTCGATTTGATTATCTTGTGCTGCTTCCCTGCCTCTCTTCTTTACCCTCTTTGCTTAATTTTTCAATTGGTTGTGAGGATGATATTTCTTCTGCTGCTTGATTATATTATGTCAAATTTTGTTTATTCTTGGGTTATTTGCTCAATTGCTTAGTGGGATTGTTTTAATAATATTTTTTCTACTGGATTTGGGCAAATTCTTATTTGCCGCTTGCTTCGGAAGTACTATTTTAGCATTTATTATGGTTTGGATGGGATTACAACGACAACGTATGTATGTGATGATAGGTTAAACATTTTCTCTTGTTGTGTACGCCTTCAACTTTTTTTGTATTTTTCTTTCTTTAGCTGTTTTATTTAGGACTTCAGCAATAGGGGGTTATTTGAATTTCCTTTGTCTTTGAAGTTAGTTTTGTTATGTAATTTTGTTAATTATTCTTTGGCAATTATGATTTTTCCTTGGACCAATATCACCTAAGATATGTAATATCAATATATGTACAGTGATATCTTAGTTAGCTGCTTTACGAGGTATTCAGCAATAAGGGGTTAAGTGAATTTCTTTTTTTCTATGAGGTTAGTTTCCTTATGTAGTTTTGTTAAATATGCTTTGGCAGGTCATATTTTTCCTTGGATCAAGCTTTAAATCACATAATATATGTATGTCTTCAATGATAGTGTGTTACTATGAATAGTGATTTCTTAGTTACCTGTATTATTGATCACTTTAGCAAGAGAGGAGTGGGGGTTTGAAGTTATATAGAAAAATGAGACATTTTATATAGTAATATATACTATTCATTGGCAACATTAAAACAGGCAAAGACAGTTCCTAATATTTCTTTTTTCCTGTGGCTATTGTCTCATCTCTTTTAGGTTGGTTATCTTTGCTAACTCTTTAAAATGCTGATAAAGGTTCTATTCATGTTCATGTTTATGTTTATGTTCCTCAACTTATGTACATGCCAAGAGTTTAATGAACTCAGGCTTCTTCTATCCATGAATGCTTCAATAAATGATCAATTTCAGTCCATCATTAACTTGAATTCATCTATTTCTTACTGCAAATGGAAATGAATCACATGTTTTGACTTATCCCGTGTGTCGAAATTCGAGCTCTCCGGAAAAAAATCATCTAGAAAAATTTCATATTCCCTTTTCAAATTGCCACACACCCAGTCCATTGGTTTAGCCAACAATCACTTGTTTGGTTAAATTCCTCAGAATTTATCGTCCTGTTTTTCGATTAGATATCTAATTATAGGTAGCAATAATCTCACAGGTGTAATTCCTATTTCACCCCTCCCAGTTCTTGAAGCACTTGACTTATCAAACAACATGCTCTCTAGAGAAATCCTTCAAGACATAGAATTAATATTTTCCGGCCTAAAATACCTCGACTTCGGTGGTAATGCTTTAACGGGGCAGGTTCCAATTTCGATACCGAACATGAAAAGATTGGAGTTCTTGACTTTGGCATGAAACCAATTGATTGGTTAAAATAAATGGCAGTTATGTAAATCTAATACGCCTTGACTTTTTATGTCTTATTATACTACATTAATTTTTCCTTTGAAAAGGTAATCAAGTGAATGGTACAAGTTATTTTTCATTTAAGTATACCATATGTAGCATTCATATTTATGCTAATTTCTTGTACACGGAGAAGATTATCATCTATGCAAGTCTTCAGATTAATAAGGCAAACCAGAAATTCGATTACATGGGATGTGAGAAGTGCTATTCTGGAATTGATGCAGAATATAACTACGCGTACAACTATAATTCATGTAGGGAAGCAACCATAGCGAAACCAAGGTTCACTTGATTTTTGCTATCTTTGTTCCCGCACATATTAGTCCCCTATGCTTTCGTAATCTGTTGCACAAACTAACTGGTAATAGCATAAAGGACATTTTTACCTTCTTTGTAAGTTACCAATAAAACATTTAAAGAGCTAAGAACAATTAAATTTTAAATTATCTGCATTTTCTCAGTTCTTATCCTTTTTTGCCTCTTATTTTTGCATCATTTCATTATCTTCTTCAAAGCTCTGAAATTTCTTAAACAAATCAGGAATTATTTTTCTCTATCTATAACACATATCTTCAGATCTAATCACTGGAAAAATCCATAACATACACGCTCCTCGTATCTGAAGTATAAAACCCATTTGGTAACATGGCTCACGATTTTATAAATATTAAAGTTTATTATTTGACTTTGTAAATACTAAGTGATTTTTGCCCAACTATGTTATGCAGATTTATTTATTTTACCTATATTAATAAATCATAGGAAGCTTTTGATAATTTTTAAGTGAATCGGGAGGTTGTCAATTTTCGAAGTTAACAGAGGGGTTCTTGATATTTTTGTATATTTTGGTAAGTATATTCAATTCATTTTGGCCCGGAAGAGTTTTTTTCTTGCTAATAAAAACTAAGCATACAGAGTTTTTCCTATAAAGACAAAACACATGGGGTGTTTTTGCATTTACTCTATAAATATATTATAGCAGCCTAGCAAGAAGTAGTTGGGAGGGGTTCTCATTGAAGAGTTAATGACAATTTATCCTTTATGATATGCATAATGGTCAAATTGCTCCCCTATGATTTGAAAAAAAAAATTTACTCCCCTAAAATCTTATCAAATTTGCACACTTTCTCCATCACATTTAAAACTTAAAAGATATTTGCTTATTTATATTGAATCCCGAAGAAAATCAGTCTATTGGACTTCTTCCAACAAATACGTCCAAAATATTTTGGAGATTACAATATTTTTTTTATCTTTTATTAATTTTACAACCACACATGGATTACTAAATATGTATTCACTAAATTGAATTATAACAACAATTAATTTATGCAGGTTTATTTCCTCAAATGGTGTGGAAAATTCATATGTGGTCCCGATATGAATTATTCTCAATTTCAATGTTAACAACATAAATTCAATTTTTTTCTTTTCAAATAGATGCATTACAAAAAATGTCATTGAAAAACACCCAAGTCACAGCGTCACAAATCTACAACCTCAGTTTTCAAGACAATAAAATAACAAAAGAAATCCCACAACTAAGAATAACTACAAAATCACTCTAATAATAAAATTATTCAAAAGAAAAACACCTATATGTTCATCCAAACAATCTCAAAACACAATAAAATCACCCAAACTACCGCCATGAACAATAAATTTTAACTACTCACTCAACTTAAAACATACGATTGCATAAACTTCACAAAATAAGTAAATCAAAATCCTACTGCATTATACCTCAACTTTATCTTCATCCTTACACAACATACCCATTTTTACTCACCAAAGCAACCCAACAAGTCTGGGCAACGAACTCCACGCATTAGCGTGGAGCACTCAGCCTAGTATATATATATATATATAAGTTGATGAATAGTTACATGCATATCCCTTTTGTTAAATGAAATTATAAAAATATTACTAAGGTTTGTAAATACTTACACGAACATTTTAGATTTATTTTCGATGTTGTTCAGTAGCCTATTTGTTATTGACGTAGAAACAGTAACGGATTATTTTCGTTGGAATGATTTTGCCGCATGTAAAACTTTTTCTTACAATTTACTCCCTCTGTCCCAAATTATTTGTCATTTTACATGTTTTTACACATAATAATATACCTACTAAATAGCTTCATTTTTAGGGAAAAAATAAATTATATACCTAAAATATCCTTAATCTTTATTTATCTCACCATTAGCTATTTACACGTTATTCAAGTTTTACACTCTCTCTTTTACTTTTTCTCTTACATACCTAAAATATGTACTTTAATAGTACATTGAAATCCTAAAATGACAAATAATTTGGGATAAATTTTTTTCTCTAAAATGACAAATAATTTGGGACAGAGGGAGTAATAACTAAATTCCTACAATTATTTTTCTGATGTTCCGTTGGTAATTTGTCAGTTATACCAAATGAAGACCTTTTACATTTAATTTTGTTAATATTCAGTTATAAATTTGTTACTACCAATGACAATTATGTCGTCGTTGTTTGTTCATAGTTCTGACAGTTTAACTACATAATTGCTATATATATTATTTTCGTTTTATATTTCGTTGGCAATCAGTTATTATTTTTGTAAGAACATACTTTTTTTATTTTTTCGTCGTTGTTCAGTTGCAAATCTAAAACTGGCCAAAAACAGTGAAAAATATTTTCCATTAGAATGATTTCGTCGCTACAAATCAATTTTCCTACAACTTAACAACGGAATACCTACCAAACATATTTTTTTAGATATTTTGTTGCTATTATTGATGGAACATCGTTTCCGTCGTAGTTCAGTTGCAAATTTGTAACTAACTAAGATATAATGACGAATTATTTTTCATTGGAATGATTTCGTTGCCATGGATCAATATTTCCTACAACTTAACGACATAATACCTACTAAAAATATTTTGTTTGGATATTTTGTTGGTAATTTATCGCTATCATTAATGGAACATTGTTTTGTTGGTATTCAGTTATAAATTCTTTATTAATAGTGGAAATTTTTATTTCCGTTGGAATCATGCCGTTGTTGAATATCTCTTTTTTTGTAGTGTAAACCCATGAAATTCAAGGATTGAAAATCCTACTCCACACACACGTCGCTTGTCACTTGAAAATTCTTGCGACGTGTGCATCTTCAAACTCACATGAAGATGTACATGTCGCTTGTCACTGGGAATTTCTAAATGACAAGCGATGCGTATATTGTTGGAAAAATTTATTAACTCAAAGAACAATTAAGTGATCTTATCAATTGAGCTAGTTAAGTTAGAAGGTTTCGATGATAATTAAAATGTGTCATCAACTAAGTAATGAAAAAACTTAGTAAACCTTTCTTACGGTCTGGAAGCAAAGTGACCAGAATCACCTTAGTTGGAATCTCAGATATGTGAAGATCAGATGGGTTGATTTCAGCAGAGTCAAATCATATGAGTTAAATCTTGATTCAGCAGAGTGACCATTAGCATAGTGGATCCCATCAACTAAGTGAAGTCGGTCAGTAAGCTTCTCAATAGTAACAAGTTTGGTTCATTTAATGCGACTGACATAAAAGTACATTCCATACAACAGTGTATAGAGAAAATTTTGCAAATGTGGTCGTTCAAGAAGACCGTTGCTTAGGATTAAAATGTAATTTTGCCAACCTTCAACGTGCATAATTTCAAATCCAAGAGTATAAATAGATCGAGGATTCAATTTGAATGAGACTTGCACAATTCAAGATCATATCATTCGAGCAAGTATTCATCAATTGAGTCATCTGATCACTCGCAGAGTCATGTGTTGACGAAACAAAGTGTTGAAGAAAATATCAAAACAATTTCCAAATATGAGTGATATCAACTGTTGTTGTAAGGACTATATATCCCATTTAAGTGAGGATATAACTTCAAAGAGCTAGGATCATCTAATTGATTTTCCGTGAGTGAACTGAGTGTTCTTCCTTGTAGCTTAACATGTTGTAAAACTTAATTCTTTAGTTGAGTGCTTTAAAGTATGATTTTCTGAGTAAATTTCCTGATAGCTGAGTGTTCTACTTGGGGCTTATAATTTGTTATAAAAGCTCAAATCTTGTACTAGATTACTGTGTGTTTCTAGTATAACCTAATTCCGTGTGATTTAGAAGAGTGTATTAAGAGGATTTGTTCTTGCTGAACCACTATAAAATTCCTTGTGTCATTTACTTTACTTGCATTGCATAGTATATTTCATAAGCTTAGTAAATCGTTTAAAAGAAGAGTATTTTAAATTGAAGAATCTTTAACTTGGGGTAAAACTCTTTTTTCGTTTTGAAAATTATAAGTTGAGTAAAAAGAATATTTGAAAAAACACATACACTATATTCGCTACATCATTGTTTTGAAACACTGATTAAATAGTTTGATAAGCTGAGTCGGTTAAGTAGTTTACTCTACTTATAAGCTTAGTGTTAAAACAACTTAGCCATCTTACCTTGCTGATAAGCAAACTCTTCTTACAGAAAAAGAGAGAACAAGTTTTTAAGGTTAGAGGTCTATTCACCCCTCAAACCTCATCATAACCATTTGGGACCAACATATATCTTTAAATTTGTTGATCGTCGCTTGTCACTTGGAAAATTCAAGTGACAAGCAACACATATATCTTCAAATTTGAAAATCCAAGTGACAAGCGACGATGAAGGTTGAGTGCGGAAAAAAAAAAGTTGAAGAGGATTTTTTGAAGGGAGAATTTTTTGAAATTGGAATGGAGTGAATGTGAATTTTTTAAAGTTGTGTGGGTGTGTTTAATTCGGATTAATTGTGCTTAATTAGAACTAATTGTGTAATTTGTTAAAAAAAATGAAAAGGAAAAAGCCATGAAGAAGGCCATTTTTGCAAATTCAATCTTTCGAAAGGCCATTTGGCCAAATAACCCTTTAATCTGTTTCAGAACGCGTCAGACATATTATATTATTGGAACCTCTCATAACAGAGATTCAAACTTAAGTCGCTAATTTAGGAGTACTAGTCTCTTCCACTAACCAATCATGAACCTTTTATTTCTTTGATATCATATATTCTCTCTGGTTTAACAGGAAACTCGACGAATACTCAATGAACCAGGTTTTGTTTCTACTACATGTGTGTATTATTGCATGCTGTAATCCTAATAATTTACCAGTGCTTTTGATTATTTGTAGCTCCCTCATATTTCATACATCGAAAAAAACTTGAATTTTGTGGATCGAATCTTTCGTTAATTATTGCTAAGTGTTGCGAAATACTTCGAAAATCTTGCATATAGATATAGTCTAAAAATTTACTATTATCCAGTTGTTATCTCGAGCTGCTTGTTTAATTGCTTGCTTTAATATACAATAATCTATTCACATGTGTGAATAAAGCAGATTCAAATTTTTAATTGGGATTATTGCATGTTTTGTGCCACAACTATAGCTCACTGGCGTTTCTATTCCGTAACTTTTCGGGCTGGCACATTTAGTGCCACAACTTTAACATCAGTGACAATTTTGGTGCAAATTGAGGCTCAATTTCTAAATTGGCCCGAAATCCTCCCATGTGCAGGCCATGTGACATGAAAAATTGGAATTTTGACAATTCATCGTCTTTTTCATTAAAAAAAATACCAAAATTCAAAATTCTAACTTTTCCTATAAATTCACCAAACATTCGTTTAATTAAATTGTTATCCGCCTTCTTTTTCTTCCCTAAATAAAATCATCCAAGTAGCCTAGTTCTTTGTGGATGGAAATACATTTTTTTTTAATGAAAAATGCGTTAAATGGTCAAAATTCCCAATTTTCATGTCACATGGCCAGCACATGAAAAAAATTCGGACCAATTTTGAAATTGGACCTTAATTGGTACCAAAATTGCCACTGATGTTGAAGTTGTGCGTCAAATGTGCCAGTCCGAAAAGTTACGGGGTAGAAACGCCAGTAGACTATAGTTGTAGCACCAAAAATGCAATAATCCCAATTTTTAATAGGTCCTGTGATTTGTTCATATCACTTTTAGGGGAGGGACAAATTAGTAATATAACATCATGTTTATTATGAGCCTATTTGAATGCGACCAATTTGAGTTTCCAATGAACTTTTCGTATCAATATTATAATGTCAAATCATGAGTTAGATTTTAAGAAATGAGAAAACTATTAAGTGTGGCATATAGTAACCAAAAATGCCCAATGCAACTTAAAATTATATTACATGATATGAGTAGAATAGAAAAACCGTGTTTACAACAAAAAGACACTTTTCATTTTCTAGTTGCCATTAGTTATGACCTCGTCTCTTTGTAAGTTCAGTTTTGATAACTTTCAACCTCTTTAGAACAACTTTCATATCAAGTCTCTCCTCAGGTACATCTGCAGTGCATTCTAGAGCTAGTCCTATAATTAATGTCAAACTCTTCTGATGTGTAAGACTAATGGTTCTTTCGTCTTCTTTCAATAGCTCAGCATCAATTAGGTGCATTATGTAATCGGGAAATGATTCAGACATCCATCTTCTCATAGTTAACTCTCCAGAAAACATCTCATCTGTCGGGCTTTTCCTTGTAAACATTTCCATCAACAAAATCCCAAAGCTATAAGCATCCACCATTGTCGTGACTAATCCTGCTGATCCGTACTCTACAAAAATGGAAAGTGTGATCCATATAGAAGATACATTGTATTCACTAGAACTATATTCAAGGAACATAAACTATACTTGTGTATTGATATAACTAAAGCGAATAACTTACCTGGTGCCATGTATCCGACGGTACCCAATGTCCTGGTTTGAGGCGTCTTCTGGTCTTCCATCAATAACATGGAAATGCCAAAGTCGCTTACACGTGCAATCATATCTTCGTCTAAGAGGATGTTGTTGGGTTTTATGTCACAATGGACAATAGGAGATGAGCAACCTTGATGTAGGTACTCTAGTGCAGATGCTACATCTATCATTATTCCCAATCTTTGACCAATATTTGACCGGGAATTGGGAGAGTGGAGCCACTTTTCAAGATTCCCATTAGGCATATATTCCATCACCAAAGCCCTAAAGTCTAAGTTAGAGCAACTAGTGATAACCTTCACGATATTTTTGTGACGAATATTGCGCATTATCTGGCACTCTGTGTCAAAACTCTTAAATGCACTTTGCACCTCTAAATTGAAAACCTTAATAGCAGCAATCATCTCATCAGAAAAAAACCCCCTTGTAAACCAAGGCAAGGCCACCTCTCCCAATCAAATTTTCCTCATCAAAGTTGTTTGTGGCACGAACGATTTCAAAATATGAGATCCTTTCATGTGCTAAGTGAAGAGGCGTATTCAACAATGGTGATGCTGCCCTTCGATGCCTCGTAAATATGATTACAATAGTGATTGCAATGATTACTATGGCTATTGATGGAAGTGTATATCTTAAAACTCTGTTGTTCATTAATGGCTTGTGTCCATTCTTTTTACAAACCTCAACTTTGAATCGAGAAGCTCCACACAAGCCTTTGTTATGTATGAAGAAATCTGCTGTGAAGTTTTTGAATGTACCTCCATCTGGAATTTCCCCACTAAGCTTATTGAACGAAACATTGAAGTACCTAAGATTTGCAAGGATCTCAAATGATGGGGGAATTGAACCAGAGATATTGTTGTGAGATATGTCTAAATGTTCCAATTCCTTCAAAGAATCAAAAGATTGAGTTATTTGGCCGTCTAACTTGTTATTTGATAAATCAAGATAAGTTAGAGACCGACACTGCTCGATAGAACTTGGAATGCCGCCAGAAAATTGGTTCTTAGATAAACTTATCTCTATCGCACTCTTCATATTACCAATTTCTGGAGGCATGGGACCGTCAAAAAGTTGTTATCCAAATATATCTTTTGAATGAGTTCATTGGACCAGAAGTTTGTTGGAATGGAATTGAAAGCGTTATCCTCCAAATATATTTCTCGCATAAAAGTAAGGCCTCCTAAACAGCTTGGTAGCTGCCCATACAACTTATTTCCGGATAGACTTAGATAATAAAAATTTTTCAGATCACAAAAGCTATGGGGAATGGAGCCCTGCAGCTTATTGTTATCGATTTCTAATCTCTGCAAGCTCCTTAACTTCCCCAAACTCTCTGGAATTACTCCGTTCAAAACGTTACCTCCAAGTCCTAACCACAACAAGTTGCAGCTGCTCATATTACACTTTGTCAGGGGAGTAATAAAATCTTGTTCGGGTGTCGATAGATCATTTGTGAATTGATTTTCTTCCAATCCTAGATATTGGAGTTCTTGTAAGTTTCCAAGATTTATTGGTATGTGTCCGCTTAACAAGTTGTACCCAATCTCGAGGCGACCGAGTTTTGAGAGATTTGAGATGGATTCAGGAATCCTCCCACTAAACCGATTGGCCCCAAGATGGAGGCTTGAAAGACGTGGAAGCCTTTTGCCAATGGAGAATGGAATATTGCCAGATAGTTCATTATCTATAAGATCAAGCAATTCCAGTTTCGAGAGATTGAAAATGGATTGTGGTATGTCCCCATCTAACTTATTTCCCGCAAGGTTTAACCATGTTAAGTTGGATAAACGTCCCATCTCTGAAGGAACTGCCCCATGAAAACTATTCCAAGACAAGTCGAATACGTCCAAATTTGACATATTGGTGACTGAGATAGGAATAGTACCGATAAAGAATATCACAGGTCAAAATCTATCAATTAAAATAAGGTAGTGTCAAAATTTATTTGGAATATCTTTCATGGACTTCATACTCCCCCTGTCCCAAATTTTAATACTCGCTTTAGGATTTCAATACAATATTATTTACATATTTTCCTATTTGCCCTTAAGAGAGAGAGTGTGTAAAACTTGAATAATGTGTAAATATTTGCTGAGATAAATAGAGAATAAGGGTATTTTAGGTATATAATTTATTTTTTCCCTAAAATTGAGGCTATTTATTAGTTACCTTAATATATGTGAAAACATGTACAACGACAAATAATTTTGGACAGAGGGAGTATTTCTTTTTATGACTTCATGATCTTAGTTTACACAATTTTAAAACAACAAGAATAGATGTAATGTGTGTATATAGTTAATGTTTATTATTACGATACGATATGATATTTATACATATATATATATATATATATATGTATATGTATGAAAATAAAAATGGTTATATATCTTTTATGATGTTTTCCCAATTTATGCGTATGAAATCATATCTATTGGACGAACTAGACAAAAATTAACTCAAGAAGTATAATTAGGCATATAGTTAACGTGTCTCCTAATTTGAGTATTAAAATTCAGTCTCTAAACTCCTACTACAGCACATTGAAAGGCAAAAATGAAGATAATGAATCACAGCTTTCTTAAATTAGCTTCTAATAATTAAGTAATAATATTGGATCCACTTAGGATCCGATCCATTTGAGGTCTGAATAGCAAGGATCCAATCCAAATTCGGTTTGGTTGATCCATTTGCCACTCCTAAGTCCTAAGTAATATATCATCCCAAAAATTAAATACCAGAAAAATCAATATTTTTGTACTGTGGTTGTGTTGGCACTTGGCAATGTTTAGCTTTAAGGTACTTTTCATTATAGCCTATTTGGATTGTAGTGGTTACGATCTGTTTTGGATTTTGGTTTGAGATTTGAAGGGTTTGTTTGTTTGTTTGGATTTTTGAGAGTATTTTTAGAGATTTTGGAGATGTTTTAGATTGTCATGTGATTGCAAATTGTTGTTTGTTTGAGTTTTTAGAGATGAAATAAATAATAAATATATTTAATTTTTAGAAAATTGGTAGATTTTTTTATGAGATTACGGGAAGAAGAGAAATATATAGATAAAATACTCAACTCAGAGTTGTTATTTGAGTGAATTAGAATAAGAGAGCAAATTAGAGTTTGTTTTGGTAAACTTTCTAATAAAACATTCATTCAAGAGGTATCCACATGTAATAATTCATTGATTATGGATATTTGATCATGAAAGTTTACCTGTCAAATTATTTTCTCCTAAAGAAAGATACTGGAGCTGTGACAAGTTCCCAATCTGCATTGGAATGTTTCCAATGAAATTGTTGTCACTCAAATAAATTTCATTTAGCTCCGCACATGTGGTTAAACTTCGCGGAATATTCCCACCTAATTGATTATTCGAAAGGATTAAAAATTTCAGCTTTGGTAAATGATGGCAAATGCTAGGGGGAAGAGTACCAGAGAGCTGGTTTTTGTACAGATCAATTCCTTGCAAAGAAGAAATGTTGAATATGCTCCAAGGAATAGTCCCAATCAGATTATTTCCTGAAAGATCCAACACTTCAAGATTGCTTAATAATCCAAAACTCAATGGTATTTGACCATTAAGTTGATTATATCTAATTCTTAGTTCACGTAGTCTTCTCAGATGTCCGATTTCAGAAGGGATTTGGCCGATGAAGCTATTGTTACTGATGTTTAAGTGTTTTAGAAAAGAGAGGTTGCCGATTTCATTTGCGATTGTGCCTTGTAAACCCATATTAAAAAGATTCAAACCCGTGACTCTCGGGCTCCTTCGACTGCAGGTGACTCCAATCCAAGTACATAAAGAGCTTCCTTGTGTCCAGTTCTTAACCAATATGTTGTTTGGGTCATGAGTTATTTGAGCTTTGAGGGCTAGAAGAGAGGATTCATCGGTGGACATGTTGAAAGAAGAAACGAGCAATATTTGTGTGATCATGAGGTAAAGTGCCCCCGATAATATCAAATTTGATTTAGCTACTTTTCCCATTTTCTGTAAAATTTGAGAGATTTAGAAGAGAATTGAACTGGGTTTATTGTGAACTGGGAAAATGAACTAGATGGCCGAGTCTTTGAATATTAGAGACCACATATCATAAAGGTGCCACTGGCCCACTTTCAAATGGGCCAATTTGATACGAAACTGATTTAAAATCATTTAAAATGAAGTATACAAATGATCAACTCATCTAAAAGTTTAAGCTATTAGAGAAAGGAATTATTTAATATATAACTTAACACGCCTCCTCACATGTAGGCGGTATTAATTTACTCAAGCCTAATATGTGGAAATTTAGAAATGGGTGGCGGAGAGATTCGAACAAAGGATCTCTTTGGACCTGAGTTCTGATACCATATTGAATGATCAACTCATCTAAAAGCTTAAGCTATTAGAGAAATGAATCATTTAATATATAACTTAACAGTCTGATTATGATTATGTGTATTAGTGAACCCATGTTTCAATATATATATTATAAATATAATAAACCTTAAAATCTATAAAATACAATGATTTGATATATTCCATTTATTTTTTTCCATAAAAGATATTGATTTGATACTTACTACTTACTTTTTCCCTTCAAATTTCAATATTCAAACTCAATCAAAATTGAGTT
The DNA here is from genome assembly GCA_034814905.1 of Penstemon davidsonii. Taxonomy (NCBI): domain Eukaryota; kingdom Viridiplantae; phylum Streptophyta; class Magnoliopsida; order Lamiales; family Plantaginaceae; genus Penstemon; species Penstemon davidsonii. The sequence continues at coordinate 29,004,787 of JAYDYQ010002534.1, forward strand.
TCAAATTCTTCAAAGACTAAAATTCTATCAAACTCAATCTAGATGAGGAGGTTTTACAAGTTTCATTGTAACCACCTAAATCAATTTTTTAAAAACAAAATCTAACCAAACAGGCAAATAGGACTGCAGTCTGCAACCCTCATAACCTGTATATGTTGGAACTGCGGACATGCCAAAACTGTTTAATGAAATATTGATATATTTGAATAAAAAAATTATAATAGTCTTCTTTTATATCTCAAATTTGTTTGCTTCGAAAAAAAAAAATTCTTAAAATCTCATTATGCCTATTAATATGTAACTTCATAATTATTTTTATTTAATTCAGACACATTCAATTCATACAAAAAAAAGAAAAGAAAAAGAAAAATAACTTCCAGTATTTCAAAGTTCCCAAACGAAATGCCAAGAGAATTAAAGGGCCGGGTAATTTCCTTTTCGAATCAGGTTTGGTTGAATTCTATATATTCATTTGCATTCATTTGACAAATACCGTAAACTTATTTGTGATTGAATAAGAGAGTAAGAGAATTTTTATCATAAAACAAATGCAATATAATTAATTTTTGATTGGATAAATTCTTTCAAATCAAATTTGAGATAGAATTTTGAAAATTTATTAAGTATTAACGAAACGTGTCCAAGTTGTGCTTTTGATATTTTATATATGGTTTTTCAGATTTTAGTTTATCTAGTTGAGCTCGAACAGAGCTTCAAAACTTATTAAATGATATTTTTTGTTCAAACTTGTATGATTTATGTATAGAATCAAATTCAAATAATTTTTTATTGAAAAAATTCAAATCGAGTATGAAATATTTTGATTTGATTTTCCACATAGATGGGACCACCCACCATGGACTTGACTTGCAATTAATTCTGGGTGGAAGTTGCTACTCATGACTTGAACTCAATAGCTTGCACCATTTTAAGTCTTCTCAACTCGGTTGGATTTTTCTGTATTGTTTTTTGTAATAAATTCCACAGAAATCACTATTATTACTTGACTAACATAAATACACTGTACTAATCTTTTAATAATGAATAATATATAGAATAAATATATGTGATATGAATGTGATTCACACCGGGCCGGCCCTAGATATTTTCGGGTCCTAGACGAAAGTAAATTTGGGGTCCTATATTGTAAGAAAATTGTGTAATAAATATTTTTTTATGTATTTTTTAAAATGTAAATGTATTGATTAATAGGTAAAATGACAAATACACTTAATTTTTTGATATAGTTAGTTGTAAATATGTTCTTAATTTTGAAAATCTTTTTTAGCAAACAAATATTAAAAGTGTGATAAATATAATTATTATAGGAGTATACTAAATGCACATTACAAAAACTGAATTCTACTTGTCCAAAATCAATTAATATATAGTTAAAATATAAATTTTTATACTCCTATAATATTGCTACAAAATGTAGTTGACATAGGCCACATCAAAGTGGATAAGAACATCTCCACCCAAAACTCCAAATTGTGTAGAGATGACAAGTTTTGGTGGGAATTTAGTTTTGGAGAGAAATTATAATGTTTTTGCATTGGTCATGTGTAAAACATGTGCCAATTTTGCCTCCAAATTAAGAAATCTCCAATTTTCAGTCAATTTTCCCTCCAAAATAAAAAAATCCCCAAAATTGAGTATCACGTGCTCGACACATGAAATTTTCCTGCCAAATTAATAATTTCCGGTCAAAAAGAACTAAAATGGACAATAATGTAAATATAAAAGATATAAAATGAAGGGATGCCACATTAAATGACGAATTTCAAAATGAGACCAAATTACAGGACAAAAATAGAATTTTGGCAGTTAGTATTAAAAGAAGAGTCTTCTAAGAAAAATAGGAGATTGTGTATAGTAAAGGATAATGATCCCTGATATGTTCTGAAGCTCTGAATTATATCAGTTTCTTGGTATAGTGCATGAAGGACTTTTTCATTTCTTTTGCTTCTATTCCACCTTATTCTTTAATGTTTAAATAGAAAATAAATGTTACTTTGTACTACTTTTTGTAAGATTTGTACACTGTTCAGAAAAGACTTTTACTTTTGTAAGTCGGTATTTTGTGACAATTTTATTTTTGGCCCTCTAAAGTGGCTGTATTTTAAAATTGGCCTTTTTTATTGTGATACCTCGACAATATACGTTCTTTATTGTGTCAACATCATCAATTTCAGTCCTTATCACCAGTTTTTTTAATTATCGCCAAAAATATCAATTTATGTCATATTTGACCTATCACATGGCTTGGTCTTGCAAATTGTAGAGTCATAATATGAAATTCTTAAATTTTAAGTGTCACTCGACAAATAATATTTTTGGCTAAAATTAATTTTTTCGGTCAGATTAGACATAAATTGGTGATTTTTACAAAACAAAATTAATTTCGGTCAATTAAGACATAAATTGATAATTTCCGGCGATAATTAAAATTTTCCAACAATAAGGATTGAAATTGATGATGATGACACAATAAAGAATGATTATTGTCGAGGTACCACAATAAATGATGAATTTTGAAACGCAACCACGTTAGAGCACCAAAAATGAATTTTGCCGTACTGTGTTATTCTATTGTTGAACTGCTTTTTCAAATGTTTGTTTTGGGGGAACAAGGTAACATGTTTTTTTTTAGGAATTTCGATCATACGTTAATTGGGATGTTCATTATATTACTTCTTTGTGTGAAGTGGATTTTGATATAAATTCAATGGACATAGAAAATTATTTAACCGGAGATAACACATCACTTAGTAACTGAAAAACAAGAGAAAGAAAACTTCAAAAGTGTGGAATTTTTTTGAAAAGTTACCCACTGATGCGAACAAAAAAAAAAGGCTAAGTGTAAGAAAGTGATGTTATACTTTTATGTGGTTCTAAAAAAAAAGGCTAAGTGTAAGAAAGTGATGTTATACTTTTATGTGGTGCTGGGTAATGAGACAACTAGCAGGAAACGTCATGCCAGTACCCATTGTCCCTTTCGGGAGGCAAATGAGAGTGAAGTACAGAGATCACATGAGATTGATGAAAATATATATCGAGAGCTTGTGGCTAAGTTGGTTTTTAGACATAATTTGGCGTTTAGATATGTCGAATATGAAGGAATAAGAAAAACTCACACTGCACAATCATTTCAAGAAATACACTCAAAGCTGACATTCTGAAACTATATTATAAAAGAAAGAAGGGTAATTTATTAATCATATTACAAGAAACCCCATGTAGTTTCAGAAATTACAAGAACATCCCATGTGGTTTAACAAGTCTTACAAGAACAACCCTGTGGTTTAACAAGTCTTACAAGGACACCCCCTACAACTTGTAAAAATATTTACAAAAAATACCGTGTAAGGGGTGTCCTTGTAATTTTTGAAACTACAGGGGGTTTCTTCTTATGACTTCATGATCTTAGTAACAACAAGAATAGATGTCATGTGCTATATAGTTAATGTTTATTATTACGATATGATATATATTTATATATATATATATATATATATATATATATATATATATATATATGGAAAAAATGCAAGATACTCCCCCTGTGTTATGCTAAACCTACAAGAAATTACCCTATAAATTTTTTATTGCGCCAAACTTTCTTGTGTTTTTAAAAATTCAATTTGTAAAAAAATATGTCATTTTGGATCGACACATTTCAAGAAATAATTTTAAAAATATAACACTTGAAGTTGTGGGACCAATTTGAAGTATTTTAAAAGTGGTTTTTTGAAATATGTCGATCCAAAACCACCTATTTTTTTATAAATTGGGATTTTACAGAGTTTTTGAAAACACAAGGAAGTTTGGCGCAATAAAAACTTTACGTGGTAGTTTCTTGCATGTTTTAGCATAACACAAGGGAGTATTTTGCATTTATCCCTATATATATATATATATATGTTTGAAAATAAAAATAAATATATATCATTTATGTTTTTTTTCCCAATTTATGCGTATGAAATCATATCGACAAACTAGACAAAAATTAACTCAAGAAGTATAATTAGGCATATAGTTAACATGTATGTGTTTCCTAATTTGAGTATTAAAATTGTTGTAACTCAAAGAAATTTCATTTAGCCCCGCACATGCTGTTAAACTTCGCGGAATATTCCCAACTAATTGATTATTCGAAATACCCAGCCCAAATTTTAGGTATTTTTGCCTAATTGCAAATAACCCCCTAAAGAGTTGAAGATGGTGACTTAACGGCCACAGGCGTGGCACGTGACGGTTTCCGTCAAAAAATTAACGGAGAAAGGAAATGTGTCGAGGGGGCTGAAATCATGGTATTAAATGTGTTTTTCGAGAAAGTTTGGTATCAAATGTGTTTTTCGGACAAAAATTTGGTATCAAAAGTGTTTTTCCTAATTTTTTATTTGGGGAAAGAGATGAAATTAATTAGAGATAAGGGAGAAATTTTTAAACATATTAATTAAAGGGTTAGTATGTAATTTAACATATGTTTATTTTTTTTAAATGTCCGATGTCACGTCATCATTAGACATTTTGACCAAAAATTGTGGTTCAGATTTGTTGTTGACTTTTTTTAGTGGTTGAGATGTGGCATCTCATGTACACCTATGTTCCATAGAATCTTGTTTTAGAAAGACCCATAAAACTATCATAAGAAAGAATATATGGGTACTAATGTCTCTTTTATTTTTAGTACTAAATCCCCATGAAGGGAATCATAATATAATAGAAAAGTTAGATTTAACATTTCCATGTTTTAATGGAGCTGTGACAAGTTCCCAATCTGCATTGGAATGTTTCCAGTGAAATTGTTGTAACTCAAAGAAATTTCATTTAGCCCCGCACGTGTTGTTAAACTTCGCGGAATATTCCCAACTAATTGATTATTCGAAATACCCAGCCCAAATTTTAGGTATTTTTGCCTAATTGCAAATAACCCCCTAAAGAGTTGAAGATGGTGACTTAACGGCCACAGGTGTGGCACGTGACGGTTTCCGTCAAAAAATTAACGGAGAAAGGAAATGTGTCGAGGGGGCTGAAATCATGGTATTAAATGTGTTTTTCGAGAAAGTTTGGTATCAAATGTGTTTTTCGGACAAAAATTTGGTATCAAAAGTGTTTTTTCCTCATTTTTTTTTTGGGGAAAGAGATGAAATTAATTAGAGATAAGGGAGAAATTTTTAAACATATTAATTAAAGGGTTAGTATGTAATTTAACATATGTTTATTTTTTTTTAAATGTCCGATGCCATGTCATCATTAGACATTTTGACCAAAAATTGTGGTTCAGATTTGTTGTTGACTTTTTTTAGTGGTTGAGATGGGGCATCTCATGTACACCTATGTTCCATAAAATCTTGTTTTAGAAAGACCCATAAAACTATCATAAGAAAGAATATATGGGTACTAATGTCTCTTTTATTTTTAGTACTAAATCCCCATGAAGGGAATCATAATATAATAGAAAAGTTAGATTTAACATTTCCATGTTTTAATGGTAAGATTCCTAATTTGAAGGAATAAATTTCCTTTCTCAAATATTATTTGATTCCAATGAATCAGATTGTCAACTAATGTGTCCTTCAAAACCTTGGAATGACATGTGTATCCCTATTTTTGGTGCCACAACTATAGTTCACTGGCGTTCTACCCCATATCTTTTCTGGCTGACATATTGGGTATCATAACTTCAATATCAGTGACAATTTTGGTGTCAATTGAGGCTCAATCCCAAAATTGTCCCGAAATCCCCCACGTACGGGTCAATTTTCACGTCAAGTGGCCCACACTTGGGGGATTTTGGACAAATTTTGGAATGGGCCTCAATTAGCACCAAAAATGTCATTGATGTTGAAGTTGTGGAACCAAATGTGTTAGACTGAAAAAAATATATAGGGTAGAAAGACCAGCGAGCTATAGTTATGGCACAAAAAATGCAATAATTCCCATATTATTCTATAGCCATATTAATGTGTACCAGTGTATAAGAAAAAAAAAATCTTATTAATCACCGAAGTCTAAAGAAACAAATTCCAATTTCAGGAAGAAGTTCGTTTAATTTAATGAATTAGAGCCAAATTAGCGCTTAACCTTTATTTTTCCTTTTTTCTTTGTCTACTTCTTGCTGGGGTGATTTTTATTTTTTTAATCTATTTAAATATAAAATGTAATTAAATGTTATTTATTAAGATTGATAATGCCATTGTTGACAGGGGATGAACTAGAGAGTTTTGGTTGGAGGGACGAGAATTTTTCTAATAACAAACTCGATAAATTTTCTATGTTGTGATAAAATGAAAATTAGACAATAACAAAGTAATATTGTATTTTTATCCAATAAAAGGTGAAAAAATAAACTAGTCAAAAAATATTATCATATAGATTTACATAGGGATTATTGTATATTTTGTGCCACAACTATAGCTCGATGGCGTTTTTACCCCGTATCTTGAAATCAAAGATATGACTATGAATTTTAGTCCTATAAAGAAAACATAGAAAAATTACGAAATGAGATTCAGACAAAATATTAAATTAGGAGACAAATTTGACGAGTTGTGCTTGGGACAAAAAGCAAAATCCATAATTAATTTGGGACGGAAACCGAAATCGACTATTAGTTTTTGACGAATTTCTTAATTTTGCCTATTTGTCCAACTCCAACATGATATTTAACGGTACTTTCCGTCAAAAATGTAGCGTTGGGACAAAATTCGCGTAAAATATTAAATTACGAGGTAAAATTAGACGAGGTGATCATATAGCTTGAAATGAAAACCAAAATTTGCAATTAATTTGTTTACTTTTATTTATCGTTCTAGGAGTTCAATGCAAAATTAATTTTTTTCTATCAATTTTGCAGAGATCATATAGCTTTGTTTTAGTTTCAAAAATGCAAAATTGCAAAAAAGGTCCCATACTAATTAGTGATTTTGGATTTTCGTCCCAAGCTATATTATTTAGCCAAATTAGTCCCGTAATTTTATATTTTTTTGGAATATCTTCCCACTTGCCACATGGATGCTTACATGTCATGACGTGGCAAATTTTATCATAAACAATTATATAAGATTGCAGAATTCGTCCCAAACTATATTAATTCGCCGAATTTCGTCTCACAATTTGTCATTTGGCATGAATTTAGTCCATTATTAAATTTCTAATTTTATAGAAATGACGATTCATCTTTTACTTTTTTAAGGGACTAATGACAATTTATCCCCTGTGATATTTATTATGTTCAATTTACCTCCTATAATTTGAAAAGAAGCAATTTAAGGTAAATTGAAAAGAAGCAATTGGAAGTAAATTGCCATTAACTTTTTTTTAAGGGAAAAATAGTATTGATTTTTGAAATTCATGTGCGCTTTTGAGAAAAAATAATATCTCAGTTCATTAAGAAAAATTTGTGCATATTTTTTTGTATTAATAAATAATAAATATTTATAATTAGTTTGGAACAAATTTTTTTCCCATGTCATTTCAATTACGAGACGGAAGTCGGCTTATTGATATAGTTTGGGACGAAAAATTAAAATTTTGATGTAGTTTGGGACGAATTCTGCAATCTTATATAATTGTTTATGATAAAATTTGCCACGTCATGACATGTAAGCATCCATGTGGCAAGTGGGACGATATTCCAAAAAAATATAAAATTACGGGACTAATTTGACTAAGTGATATAGCTTGGGACGAAAATTCAAAATCACTAATTAGTTTAGGACCTTTTTTGCAATTTTGCCTTTCAAAAATTGATTTAATTGGGTGGTTTGAGAAAATATTTGAAACACATATTCGACTTAATTGAATATTGAGTTTTATAATTTTAAAAGTTCGAGATATGATGTTAATAAGAAAAATGCGTATTTGGTATCACACAATAGGGCGCTTTACAACTTTGGTATTACAGGATATATAATTTTGTACTGTAATTTAAATATTTATTGCAAAGTTCATACTATCGTTAAGTAATTCGACAAAAATAGATGGAATTGGCCACGTGCACCGCATGTAGTCGTCATCTAGTCTTTTTGAGAAAAAATTAACACGTTTTCCTCACTTTTGGAGGAAATTATTTCGTCTTTTGGAGGAAAAAATTATCATATTTTCCTCACGTTATCAGGTAATATATCACATGATAATTTTCCCTCCAAAGATACAAGATAACAGCCATGTACGGTGCATGAGACCAATTTCGTCTATTAGCTTTTAATTATTTGACGGTGATATAAATATTACAACTAAGTGTATATTTTTGTATCCAATGGTATCAAGATTGCAAAATGCCTTATTGTATAGCACCAAAAATGCAATTTTTCCAATTTAAATATTTACTAAGGCTCGGTGGAAAATAAAGTAAGATGGTTGGTGTCAAATAATTCATTTTCTTTTAGAGATGATATATGATCAATAGTTAGATCACTTTAGATAAAACTAAATACATATCAGTTTTGGTCCATTTTAAATGAGGCGAAACCAAGGCAACACGGCAGCAGATCTTCTGTACAATATAAGTATACCACATTTGTGTACCACCAATATAAAATTTACACATGTCAAAACTAAATATCATGCATTGCATAAGATTATATTTACAAATCTGAAGACATATATTTATCTTTACCCAAAATCGTATCAAATTCCATTAAAATTATTGAAACTTAAAATTCAGAAATCTAAATTGATTTTTACCGATAATTTTTATCTTTTAAGCGACATAAAACTCCATTGAAATTATTGAAACTAACTATTCATATTTAATTATTGAAACTAAAGATTCAGATCTATGAACTTATTCTGAATCCTTAAATTCCATGTTCTATTATCTTAACCCAATAATTTCTTTAATTATACTTTAACAATTCCTTGAATTCTTGGAACCAAATGTTAGAGTTTCAATTACAGTTCCTATCATAATTCAATAAGAAAAAATGGTATCATAAAAAATTTATTGAATCAAGGCGCCCATCAGATTTTTCAATTAGAAATCATTCCCGGATTCAACAAATTTTTAATTTCAATTAAATGAGATCTAAATTTATGAAACTAAGGTACTCAAATTTCTTCTTCTATTTTCTTACCAAAAATCAATTCAGATTTCCTTTCGATATTAGATAAGAATTTGCTGGTATTATTATTTGCAAATAGAGATCTTAAAACTAACAATGGAGATATGGAGAAGAAGAAAGGGTGGAGAATATAATCCTATGTAATGTATGTTATTTAGTTTTGATATGTGTCAATTTTATATTGGTGGTACACAAATATGGTACACTTATATGGTACAAAAGATCTACTCTCATGCAAAAATTAATCCATAAATAGCCTATCTTCTTCTCTATTAAATCACATCACATTACAAACTATGAGCCATTAATTACCCAATTTTACACACACAACTTATTCATTAGAGAAAGATCATCAAAGGTCATACATATCACATGGATCCTCTTTACATTAATACTAAAGTACATAATCTCTTCTCTCATGTTTTTATTTTTTTGAGAGGTAATCTCACTTCCATTCCCATGACGTCCCTGAAGAAAAACTCATAATTGATCCACGGGGAAAAAACTCCCGGGCCATGTAACCATAAGCGGCTCAAAAAACTCATCTCTAGCTCTATTGGCCGCAAAATGGACGAACATATACAGATATTAGAACAAGAAGAAACATTTTGAACGTATTCAGCCCAATCAATTATATATTAACCATAAAAAAAAAAAAAAAACTAAAAAAGCAAAATTAGATTTAAAAGAAGGACAACATTTTAATAAATCAATACTTGAAAGATTAAAAAGAAAGAATGTTACTTATCACAGATTATTTACCCAAGAAATACCTATAGATATAAAGAGCACTAGAGGAACTATTGTAATTCTCTTAATAGACAGTGAACTAATATCATCTAGAATACAAAAAATTCTTAATAAATAAGATAGAGACAAAATTGGATACATACAAATTGCTACAATACAAGTATTAATTAAATCTACTTTTAAACAAGGAATTGATTCACCAATAGCTTTAATAAATTATGACCGATAAATCAAAGAAACTAAAGATTCAGTCCTAGGAATAACAATGGAAAATTTAACTTATAAAACTTTAAAATTTAATTTAGGAATTAAATATGCAATTCCATTATCAACAAAGAATTTAGATAATAGTATTTGTTTAGGATATAAATTTGTTCGAAAAGAATTAATGGAAGAAGGAGATCAACCGTTTAGTTTAACATATATGGTTGAATATTCATTAACAAACAATCATCATAGTACAAATTTTTTAGATCAGGAATCAATTTATTTAGACAAATTGTTTGAAGGAATAACTCAAATAAATAAATTACCTATGAGAGAAATAATATTAGGAGAAACTAGTAATCAAATTAGAAAATCAGTCTCATTCAGACAACCTTATGTAAAATAATTACTACTAGAAAAACCTAGAAAGTCTATGAAAGAAGAAAGTGAATATACAAGATTGGAAAAAGAAGTATCAAATTTAAGCAAATTTTTAAAAGAAAAATTATGAATAATAATCTTGAAAATAAGTGCAAAGAAATATCAAATTTAATTAAACATTACAAAGAAAGATTAGAATATTTAAGAACAACATCTATTAGTACTAAAATGTATAAAATGAATAAAGAAATTATAGAAAAAAGAATAAAAGAAGCGAGAAATTCATGTATAATATGTAATCATCCCCAAGAACAAATATCCGCTGCCTCTGACCAATTTTTGGTATCAGAGCCAAGTAACGAACCATGATTAGAATTAAAGGGTACTAAAATGCAAATTGAAAAAATAAGGTGTCAGACCAGATTTTGGTGAATTTCAGTTTTTCAAATTAAACTTTTCAAAAAGGCCATTTTAAAAATTCACTCAATAATTTACCAGTGCTTTTGATTATCTGTAGCTCCCTCATATTTCATAAATCGAAAAAAAACTTGAATTGTGTGGAGCAAATCTTTCAATAATTATTGCTAAGTGTTACGAAATACTTCGAAAATCTTGCATATAGATATAGTTCTAAAAATTTATTATTATCGAGTTGTTACTTGTTTAATTGCTTGCTTTAATATACAATAATCTATTCACATGTGCGAATAAAGCAGATCCAAATTTTTAATAGGTCCTCTGATTTGTTCATATCACTTTCAGCGGAGAGACAAATTAGTAGTATAACATCATGTTAAGAGTGAATAGCAAATTAATTCCTTGTGTTATTTTAAATCGGCAGTTTAACTCCCTGTGATAAATAAAAGGGAAAATATCTCCCTGTGATATCCTAAATAGGCAATTTAACTCCTGTGATATGAAAAAGGACAAAATACCTCCCCGCGTTTTTATAAAAGGAGCAAATTGTCTCCCTCTAAATTGCTCATTATTCATATCACGGGGAGGTTAATTGCTCATTATTTTATTTCATAGGGAGGTAAATTGCCTATTTTTATATCACAAGGAGGTAAATTGCTCATTATTTAATTTCATAGGGAGTTAAATTGCCTATTTTTATTTCACAGGAAGGTATATTGCCCATTATACATATCACATGGAGTTAACATGCAAAAAAACCTCATGTTAATTATGAGCCTAGTTGAATGCGACCAATTTGAGTTTCCAATGAACTTTTGGTATCAATATTATAATGTCAAATCATGAGTTGATTTTAAGAATTAAGAAAACATTATTAAGTGTGGCATATAGGAACCAAAGATGGTCAATGCAACTTAAAACTATACTACATGATATGAGTAGAATAGAAAAATCGTGTTTACAACAAAAAGACACTTATCATTTTTTTAGTTGCCATTAGTTATGACCTCGTCCCTTTGTGAGTTCAGTTTTGATAACTTTCAGTCTAATTAGAACAACTTTCATATCAAGTCTCTCCTCAGGTACATCTGCAGTGCATTCTAGAGCTAGTCCCATAATAGACGTCAAACTCTTCCGATTTGTAAGACTGATGGTTCTTTCGTCTTCTTTCAATAGCTCAGCATCAATTACCTGCACTATATAATTGGGAAATGATTCAGATATCCATCTTCTCATAGTTAACTCTCCAGAAAACATCTCATTTGTCGGGCTTTTCCTTGTAAACATTTCCATCAACAAAATCCCAAAGCTATAAGTATCCACCATTGTCGTGACTAATCCTGCTGATCCGTACTCTACAAAATTGGAAAGTTAATTGAGCAAAATTGAGACCCTTACATTGTATTCACTAAAACTATATTCAAAGAACATAAACTGTACTTGTGTATTGATATAACTAGAGTGAATAACTTACCTGGTGCCATGTACCCGATGGTACCCAATGTCCTGGTTTGAGGCGTCTCCTGGTCTTCCATCAATAGCTTGGAAATGCCAAAGTCGCTTACACGTGCAATCATATCTTCGTCTAAGAGGATATTGTTGGGTTTTATGTCACAATGGACAATAGGAGATGAACAACCTTGATGTAGGTACTCTAGTGCAGATGCTACATCTATCATTATTCCTAATCTTTGACCAATATTTGAACAGGAATTGGGAGAGTGGAGCCACTTTTCAAGATTTCCATTAGGCATATATTCCATCACCAAAGCCTTAAAGTCGAAGTTAGAGCAACTAGTGATAACCTTCACGAGATTTTTGTGACGAATATTGCGCATTATCTGGCACTCGGTGTCAAAACTCTTAAATGCACTTTGCACGTCTAAATTGAAAACCTTAACAGCAGCAATCATCTCATTAGAAAACACCCCCTTATAAACCAAGGCAAGGCCACCTCTCCCTATCAAATTTTCCTCATCAAAGTTGCTTGTGGCACGAACGATTTCTGAATATGAGATCCTTTCATGTGCTAAGCGAAGAGGTGTATTCAACAATGGTGAAAATGATGATGCTGCCCTTCGATGCCTCGTAAATATGATAACAATAGTGATTGCAACAATTACTATGGCTATTGATGGAAGTGTATATCTTAAAACTCTGTAGTTTACTAATGGCTTGTGCTCATTCTTTTTACAAACCTCAACTTTGAATCGAGAAGCTCCACACAAGCCTTTGTTATGTATGAAGAAATCTGCTGTGAAGTTTTTGAATGGACCTCCATCTGGAATTTCCCCACTAAGCTTATTGAACGAAACATTGAAGTACCTAAGATTTGCAAGGTTCTCAAATGATGGGGGAATTGAACCAGAGATATTGTTGTGAGATATGTCTAAATGTTCCAATTCCTTCAAGGAATCAAAAGATTGAGTTATTTGTCCATCTAACTTGTTATTTGATAAATCAAGATAAGTTAGAAACTGAAGTTGCTCGATAGAACTTGGAATGCCGCCAGAAAATTGGTTCTTAGATAAACTTATTTCCATCGCACTCTTCATATTACCAATTTCTGGAGGCATGGGACCGTCAAATAAGTTGTTATCCAAATCTATCTTCTGAATGAGTTCATTGGACCAGAAGTTTGTTGGAATGGAATTGAAAGCGTTGTCCTCCAAATATATTTCTCGCAATGAAATAAGGTCTCCTAAACAGCTTGGTAGCTGCCCATACAACTTATTTCCGAATAGACTTAGATAATACAAATTTTTCAGATCACAAAAGTTAAGGGGAATGGAGCCCTGGAGCTTATTGTTATTGATTTCTAATCTTTGCAAGCTCGTTAAATTCCCCAAACTCTCTGGAATTACTCCATTCAAGAAATTACCTCCAAGTCCTAACCACAACAAGTTGCAGCTGCTCATATTACACTTTGTCAGGGGAGTAAGAAAATCTTGTTCAGGTATTGATAGATCATTTGTGAATTGATTTTCTCCCAATCTTAGATATTGGAGTTCTTGTAAGTTCCCAAGAGTAATTGGTATGTGTCCGCTTAACAAGTTGTGTCCAATATCAAGGCGATTGAGTTTTGAGAGATTTGAGATAGATTCAGGAATCCTCCCACTAAACCGATTGACCCCAAGATTGAGGCATGAAAGACGTGGAAGCCCTTTGCCAATGGAGAATGGAATATTGCCAGATAGTTCATTATCTATAAGATCAAGCAATTCTAGTTTCGAGAGATTGAAAATGGATTGTGGTATGTCCCCATCTAACTTATTTCCCGCAAGGTTTAACCATGTTAAGTTGGATAAACGTCCCATCTCTGAAGGAACTGCCCCATGAAAACTATTCAAAGACAAGTCGAATGTGTCCAAATTTGACATATTGGTGACTGAGATAGGAATAGTACCTATAAAGAATATCACAGGTCAAAATCTATCAATTAAAATAAGGTAGTGTCAAAATTTATTTGGAATATCTTTCATGGACTTCATACTCCCTCTGTCCCAAATTTTAATACTCGCTTTAGGATTTCAATACAATATTATTTACATATTTTCCTATTTGCCCTTAAGAGAGAGAGTGTGTAAAACTTGAATAATGTGTAAATATTTGCTGAGATAAATAGAGAATAAGGGTATTTTAGGTATATAATTTGTTTTTTCCATAAAATTGAGGCTATTTATTAGTTACCTTAATATATGTGAAAACATGTACAACGACAAATACTTTTGGACAGAGGGAGTATTTCTTTTTATGACTTCATGTAGTTTACACAATTTTAAAACAACAAGAATAGATGTAATGTGTGTATATGGTTAATGTTTATTATTACGATACGATATGATATTTATATATATCCCCGTAACTTCGGGAGAAGGGGTACCTCCTCACGAAGGGGGTCGCAGTGACCAGGCCCGGGCGACTGTTTACCAAAAACACAGGTCTATATATATATATATATATATATATATATATATATGTATGAAAATAAAAATGGTTATATATCATTTATGATTTTTTCCCAATTTATGCGTATGAAATCATATCTATTGGACGAACTAGACAAAAATTAACTCAAGAAGTATAATTAGGCATATAGTTAACATGTGTCTCCTAATTTGAGTATTAAAATTCAGTCTCTAAACTCCTACTACAGCACATTGAAAGGCAAAAATGAAGATAATGAATCACAGCTCTCTTAAATTAGCTTCTAATAATTAAGTAATAATATTGGATCCACTTAGGATCTGATCCATTTGAGGTCTGAATAGCAAGGATCCAATCCAAATTCGGTTTGGTTGATCCATTTGCCACTCCTAAGTCCTAAGTAATATATCATCCCAAAAATTAAATACCAGAAAAATCAGACATAAGCAGAGCCCCTTTAATTCAGACAGGACCCAAAAAAAAAAAAAAAGGACCAAGAAATAAAAGAGGAAACCCTTTAATTTTTGTACTGTGGTTGTGTTGGCACTTGGCAATGTTTAGCTTTAAGGTAGTTTTCATTATAGCCTATTTGGATTGTAGTGGTTACGATCTGTTTTGGATTTTGGTTTGAGATTTGAAGGGTTTGTTTGTTTGTTTGGATTTTTGAGAGTATTTTTAGAGATTTTGGAGATGTTTTAGATTGTCATGTGATTGCAAATTGTTATTTGTTTGAGTTTCTAGAGATGAAATAAATAACAAATATATTTAATTTTTATAAAATTGGTAGATTTTTTATGAGATTACGGGAAGAAGAGAAATATATAGATAAAATACTCAACTCAGAGTTGTTATTTGAGTGAATTAGAATAAGAGAGCAAATTAGAGTTTGTTTTGGTAAACTTTCTAAAAAAACATTCATTCAAGAGGTATCCACATGTAATAATTCATTGATTATGGATATTTGGGATCATGAAAGTTTACCTGTCAAATTATTTACTCCTAAAGAAAGATACTGGAGTTGTGACAAGTTCCCAATCTGCGTTGGAATGTTTCCAATGAAATTGTTGTAACCCAAAGAAATTTCATTTAGCTCCGCACATGTGGTTAAACTTCGCGGAATATTCCCACCTAATTGATTTTTCGAAAGGATTAAAAATTTCAGTTTTGGTGAATGATGGCAAATGCTTGGGGGAAGAGTACCAGAGAGCTGGTTTTTGTAAAGATCAATTCCTTGCAAAGAAGAAATGTTGAATATGCTCCAAGGAATAGTCCCAATCAGATTATTTCCTGAAAGATCCAACATTTCAAGATTGGTTAATAATCCAATACTCAAAGGTATTTGACCATTAAGTTGATTATACCTAATTCTTAGTTCACGTAGTCTTCTCAGATGCCCGATTTCATAAGGGATTTGGCCGATGAAGCTATTGTTACCGATGTTTAAGCGTTTTAGAAAAGAGAGGTTACCGATTTCCTTTGCAATTGTGCCTCGTAAACCCATATTGAAAAGATTCAAACCCGTGACTCTCGGGTGCCTTCGACTGCAGGTGACTCCAATCCAAGTACATAAAGAGCTTCCTTGTGTCCAGTTCTTAACCATAATGTTGTTTGGGTCATGAGTTATTTGAGCGTTGAGGGCTAGAAGAGAGGATACGTCGGTGGACACGTTGAAAGAAGAAATGAGCCATATTTGTGTGATCATGAGGTAAAGTGCCCCCAATAAAATCTAATTTGATGTAGCCAGTTTTCCCATTTTATGTGAACTTTGGGAAATTTAGAAGAGAATTGAACTGGGTTTATTGAGAACTAGGAAAATGAATTGGGTTTATTAAGAGTTGAGAAAATGAATTGGGTTCCCTTACCTTACGTGTAATCTAGATGGCCGAGTCTTTGAATGTTAGAGACCACATATCATAAAGGTGCAACTGGCCAACTTTCAAATGGGCCAATTTGGTAAGGTTTTTGGCTCGATTTCGTGAAACTGATCGAAAATCATTAGAAAAGTCTGATTATGATTATGTGTATTAGTGAACTCATGTTTCAATATAAAAGACATTGATTTAATACTTATTATTTACTTTTTATCTTCAAATTTCAACATTCAAACTCAATCAAAATGAGGTTTCAATTTTTTCAAAAACTAAAATTCAATCACACTCAATCTAAACGAGGTTTTAAAAGTTTCATTGTAACCACCTATATCAATTTTTTTAAAACCAAAATCTAACCAAATAGGCACAATAGGACTGCAGTCTGCAACCCTCATAAGCTGTAATGCGGACATGCCAAAACTGTTTAATGAAATATTGATATAAAACCTCATTATGCACAATAGGATAAAAAAAGTATTGTAGTCTTTTTTTATATCTCAAATTTGTTTGCTTCAACAAAAAAAAAAATATTAAAACCTCATTATATGTAACTTCATAATTAATTTTAATTAATTCAGACACATTCAATTCATACAAAAAAAAAAAAAAGAGAATAACTTCCAGTATTTCAAATAAAAAATCTAAACCTTGATGTCAAAAGCAAAGTTCCCAAACGAAATGCCAAGAGATTTTTTTTTTTTAAGGATCAACTGTATATTTCATATAAGGGTAATTTCCTTTTCGAATCGGGTTTGGTTGAATTCTATATATTCATTTGACAAATACCGTAAACTTATTTTGTGATTGAATAAGATAGTAAGAGAATTTTGAAATAGGTAGATCTAGGAGCGTAAACGAGAAGTTTTATATCAAACGTCACATTGTTCTAGTTTGGTTTGAATTTAGTATTGAGTCTGAAATTGTGTTTGAGTTTGGTTTTAATTTCTTACCGAAACGTGTTCAAGTTGTGTTTTTTATATTTTTACATATGGTTTTTCAAATTTTAGTTTATCGAGTTGAGCTCGAACAAAGTTTCAAAAATTATTAAACGAGAAATTTTATTTAAGTTTCTTTGATTTGTATAATGAACCGAGCTCAAACAATTTTTATTGGACAAGTTCAAACCGAATATCAAATAGTTTTATTTGATTTTCCGCCTAGATAGGACCACCCACGATGCACTTGACTTGAAATTCTAGCTGGAAGTTTGCAATTGACTTGACTTGACTTGAAGTTTGCTATTGACTTTCAATAGCTTGCACCATTTTAAGTCTTCTCAACTTGGTTGGATTTTCCTGTATTGTTTTTTTTTTTTTTGCAATTGGTACTATTGTTATAAGTATACTAATTACTACAAATAATCCACCACATATATGAATTATAAATAAATTTTTCGCGGGTCAAAAGGAACATAATCAACAAAAAGAAAAAATGGAAAAATTCAAATAAATGGTAAAAAAAATAGAAGTCTTGGCACTTTACAAACTTATTTAATGTTTTATGTTATTGATTACGAGTATAAAATTTGTATATTCTTGTGCAATAAATAAAATTGTCTATATATTGCATTTAAAGAAAACGAAGTTTTTTTATTTGTTAAGTAAAATTTGCTAGAGTGAGCAAATCTTATATGAGCCTGATATAAATCTAACCTCGAAAAATTACATGAGCCGAGTTTGAGCCCATAGATATGAAGCCCGATGACATTTGAGTTCTAGCCTATAGACATAAAGCCCGACGGTATTTGAGTTTGAGCAATTAAAGGCTCGGCTCACAGGGTCCGATTGACAGGCCTATTAAATAATAATCTAAGAATGTAACTATCACAAGAAATGGTGTCTGCTAAATCTTATAAATAAGATAACACTTTCAAAAGTAAAAACAAAATTAAACTTACTATTTGAAAATGAATGTGTATGAAACAAAAGCTTTGGATTAGGCCCATAAATATGGCGTATAAACTATATGCATTTTTTCAAATCAATTCACATTTAAATAGATTCAACTAGCAGATAAATGAACGTGAGAATTGAATATATATGATTTAAGCAGTTGGAGAAGAAAAAGAACGCAAGAAACAAGAAAACAATGTTTATGGGAGAGAAAATATGCATTACGTAGGGAGAAAATAAAACTAGGGTCTGTCTAAAATGAGATTTTGAGGGATGAGGAGCACATGAGATATCATTTATCTTGGTGACACATGTCCCCTTAGAATTTAACTTTAAATAATTTATTTTCTTAAAGACAAATTTATCCTTTTTAATGAGTGAATTCAAAAACATCCTTTATGTTTTGTCTAACTATATAAAAAAATCTATATTATTTTTATTAGCAACAAATACTTTTTTTATTAACAAAGAAAACCGCTCTGAAGTCGAAATGACAATTTTACCCCACCAAACAATGCAAAAACATCCCTATTACCTAAAAGATTACCAATAACATCTGATAACTTTAAAAATTGGGAATACACCCCCTCCTCCCCCCTTTTTTTTTTTTTTTTTCAAAAAATTAAATTCTCCATACGATTTATGAATCCCATATAAAAAAGTTGACAAAAATCTTATCCCCCACAATTATATGTTTTGGCACTTTACCACCCATATGTACAAAATAAACACTTTACCCCCTGAAAAATAAAATTAGTTGCACTTTACCCCCTCATATGATTTTATGCAATTTTTGTTTGACGGAAAATGTACATGTGCCCTCATATGAATTTTCAAAGGGTAAATTAGTCACATCACTTCTTACTCGTCCAAATACTTGACTCATGTCTTCTGAACAAAAAATCTAAAGTAAGTAGAAAAAAATGTATTTGTAAAGAGAGGGGGAAAAATGTGCGTCAGTGAAATATTTGGGCGGAAAATCGATCTTAGAACTAATTTACCCTTAAAATACACAAGCGAGACGCATATCTGTGTTTATGGTGATCGGAATTGACTTAAAATCATTTGAGGGAAAAAGTGCAACTAATTTTATACGTGCTTATTTTATACTTTGGGTGGTAAAGTTCAAAATATGTAACTTTGAGAGGGGGTGTAAAGTGCATTTTTCCCTAAAAATATTTCAAATGATCTTATAATGATGGTCTTAGTTGTCAATTCGTATAAAAAATTGATTACTTGAGAGATTTTTTTTCGTATAAAATTTTGATTACTTGAGAGTTTTTTTTTAGGGAAAAACACTTCTGATACCAAACTTTAATTCAAATAACACATTTGATACCAAACTTTCTCGAAAAGTACATTTAATACCATGATTTCAGCCCCCTCGACACATTTCCTTTCCCCGTTAATTTTTTGACGGAAACCGTCATGTGCCACGCACGTGACCGTTAAGTCACCATCTTCGACTCTTCAGGGGGCTATTTGCAATTGGGAAAAAATACCTAAATTGGGTTGGGTATTTTGCAATTCAATTCCCCATCACCACCTCTCTTCACCTCCGGCAGCACATGTACACAACCACCGCCTCCACCTCCCCTCAAGCACCACCACCAAACTCACCCCCCACCGCCATCTTCTCCGCCCAATTGCAAATGAGGGGATTGAAGCATGGGATTCTAGCACATCATTGCAAGATTTACATTCGTCAAAACCCCAATCACAAAACCAAGAATCAGAATTCAATTTAAAATTGATATAATTCAAATGTTCAGAAAAAAGAAAACCACAAAGATAGAAACCCCACCATTAAAAAATGGCCAATATGGATCGAATTACACTCCATTGGCACAATATACTCTTCTCCACGATTTCTTTCCCCATCCCAGATTAAGAAATTCAGGTAAAAATCTAAATTTTATCCCCAAAAATTGACTAAAACCCAATCAAACAAAATCGAAAAATCCTAGATGAAATTTCAGTGAAACTAATTATAGATGTAGTGAATTTAGTAGTGAGGCAGAGGCGGTAGACGAGACAGGCTTTATTAGCCTGTTTGCAGTTTGTGCCATAGAGGGTTTTTTTTTGGTTGCAATTGGGTGGAGAAAGGTGAATTTTAGTAGTGAGTTTTGGTGGTGGTGCCTAAGGGTGGAGGTGGAGGCGGTGGTGGTGTCGCCGGAGGTGAAGAGAGAGATGGTGATGGGGAATTGAATAGCAAAATACAGAGTGATTTTCACAAATGCCACATTCAAAAACACAATTTACACAAATGCCAAAGCCTTTCTTTTCTCTTTATTTTTAATATAAAAAATAAATAAATAACCAAAACCCAACTCTAAAACTCTCACTTACACAATTCCTAAATTCAAATTCAAACTCTCTCATCTCTCTCAACTTCTCTATTCCAAAATTTTCCCAAGAATTTCACAAATTAGAGATGGCACATGCAATCAGAGATGATGGGGGATAGGAGGAACGAAGGAGAATGATCATTCGTTTGGTGTAAGTTTCGCCGCTTCTTTTCTTCTCCAATCTGATTTCTGTATTTTTACGCGTTTTTGGCATTTGGCGTTTAGGGTTTCCAAATGCCAAACGCCATGAAGATATTCATGGCATTTGGCGTTTGGGATTTCCAAATGCCAAATGCCATGAAGATGTTCATGGCATTTGGCATTTGGGAATCCCAAACGCCAAATGTCATGAACATCTTCATGGCATTTGGCGTTTGGGATCTCCAAATGCCAAATGCCATGAAGATGTTCATGGCATTTGGCGTTTGGGGTTCCCAAATGCCAAATGCCATGAAGATGTTCATGGCGTTTGGCATTTGGAAACCCCAAACGCCAAATGCCAATTCACTGATTTTGACATTTGGCATTTGGCAAATGTCAAACGCCAAATGTCAAATTGACATTTGGCATTTGACATTTGTCAAATGCCAAATGTCAAAATCAGTGAATAAATCTTTTTCTTTTTTTAAATAATGGCTTTTTTGAAATTTTTAAGTTTTTAATGGCCTTTTTGTAAATTAAACTTTCAAATATGGCATTTTTAAAAATTACACGCAAAATACCCAGCCCAATTTTTAGGTATTTTTGCCTAATTGCAAATAACCCCCTAAAGAGTTGAAGATGGTGACTTAACGGCCACAGGCGTGGCACGTGACGGTTTCCGTAAAAAAATTAACGGAGAAAGGAAATGTGTCGAGGGGGCTGAAATCATGGTATTAAATGTGTTTTTCGAGAAAGTTTGGTATAAAATGTGTTTTTCGGACAAAAAATTGGTATCAAAAGTTTTTCTCCCTCGTTTTTTTTTTTTGGGGAAATAGATGAAATTAATTAGAGATAAGGGAGAAATTTTTAAACATATATTTTTTTTTGATCCACTAGACTGTTTATATACAGCTCGGACCGAAGAGTGCAAAGGGTATAGGTCCTCCCCAGTGTGGTGTCTCCAGTAGGATTCGAACTTGAGTCTCGTCTCTGGGGGTCGCAAGTCACTACCACTTGGCCCAACCACCTTGGGTTAAACATATTAATTAAAAGGTTAGTATGTAATTTAACATATGTTTATTTTTTTTAAATGTCCGATGCCACATCATCATTGAATATTTTGACCAAAAATTGTGGTTCAGATTTATTGTTGACTTTTTTTAGTGGTTGAGATGGGGCATCTCATGTACACCTATGTTCCATAAAATCTTATTTTAGAAAGACCCATAAAACTATCATAAGAAAGAATATATGGGTACTAATGTCTCCTTTATTTTTAGTACTAAATCCCCATGAAGGGAATCATAAAATAATAGAATAGTTAGATTTAACATTTCCATGTTTTAATGGTAAGATTCCTAATTTGAAATAGATTTCCTTTCTCAAATATTTATTTGATTCCAATGAATCAGTTTGTGAACTAATATGTCCTTCAAAACCTTGGAATGACATGTGTATCCCTATTTTTGGTGCCACAACTATAGTTCACTGGCGTTCTATCCCATATCTTTTCGGGCTGACATATTGGGTATCACAACTTCAATATCAATGACAATTTTGGTGTCAATTGAGGCTCAATCCCAAAATTGTCCCGAAATCCCCCACGTACGGGTCAATTTTCATGTCAAGTGGCCCACACTTGGGGGATTTTGGACAAATTTTGGAATGGGCCTCAATTAGCACCTAAAATGTCATTGGTGTTGAAGTTGTGGAACCAAATGTGCTAGACTGAAAAATTATATAGGGTAGAAAGACCAGCGAGCTACAGTTATGACACAAAAAATGCAATAATTCCCATATTATTCTATAGCCATATTAATTTGTACCAGTATATAAGAAAAAAAAAATCTTATTAATCACCGAAGTCTAAAGAAACAAATTCCAATTTCAGGAAGAAGTTCGTTTAATTTAATGAATTAGAGCCAAATTAGCGCTTAACCTTTATTTTTCCTTTTTTCTTTGTCTACTTCTTGCTGGGGTGATTTTTTTTTTTAATCTACTTAAGTATAAAATGTAATTAAATGTTTTTTATTAAGATTGATAATGCCATTGTTGACAGGGGATGAACTAGAGAGTTTTGGTTGGAGGGGCGAGATTTTTTCTAATAACAAACTCGATAAATTTTCTATGTTGTGATAAAATGAAAATTAGACGATAACAAAGTAATATTGTATTTTTATCCAATAAAAGGTGAAAAAATAAACTAGTCAAAAAATATTATCATATAGATTTACATAGGGATCATTGTATTTTTTGTGCCACAACTATAGCTTGATGGCGTTTCTACCCCGTATCTTGAAATCAAAGATATGACTATGAATTTTAGTCCTATAAAGAAAACATAGAAAAATTACGAAATGAGATTCAGACAAAATATTAAATTAGGAGACAAATTTGACGAGTTGTGCTTGGGACAAAAAGCAAAATCCATAATTAATTTGGGACGGAAACCGAAATCGACTATTAGTTTTTGACGAATTTATTAATTTTGCCTATTTGTCCAACTCCAACATGATATTTAACGGTACTTTCCGTCAAAAATGTAGCGTTGGGACAAAATTCGGGTAAAATATTAAATTACGAGGTAAAATTAGACGAGGTGATCATATAGCTTGAAATGAAAACCAAAATTTGCAATTAATTTGTTTACTTTTATTTATCGTTCTAGGAGTTCAATGCAAAATTAATTTTTTTCTATCAATTTTGCAGTGATCATATAGCTTTGTTTTAGTTTCAAAAATGCAAAATTACAAAAAAGGTCCATACTAATTAGTGATTTTGGATTTTCGTCCCAAGCTATATTACTTAGCCAAATTAGTCCCGTAATTTTATATTTTTTTGGAATATCGTCCCACTTGCCACATGGATGCTTACATGTCATGACGTGGCAAATTTTATCATAAACAATTATATAAGATTGCAGAATTCGTCCCAAACTAATTATAAATTTTGATTTTTCGTCCCAAACTATATTAATTTGCCGAATTTCGTCTCACAATTTGTCATTTGGTATGAATTTAGTCCATTATTAAATTTCTAATTTTATAGAAATGACGATTCATCTTTTACTTTTTTAAGGAACTAATGACAATTTATCCCCTGTGATATTCATTATGTTCAATTTATCTCCTATAATTTGAAAAGAAACAATTTAAGGTAAATTGAATATTATGAACATCACATAAAAGTAAATTGCCATTAACATTTTTTTAAGGGAAAAATAGTATTGATTTTTAAAATTCATGTGCGCTTTTGAGAAAAAATCATATCTCAGTTCATTAGGAAAAATTTGTGCATATTTTTTTGTATTAATAAATAATAAATATTTATAATTAGTTTGGAACAAATTTTTTTCCCATGTCATTTCAATTACGAGACGGAAGTCGGCTTATTGATATAGTTTGGGACGAAAAATCAAAATTTGTAAGTAGTTTGGGACGAATTCTGCAATCTTATATAATTGTTTATGATAAAATTTGCCACGTCATGACATGTAAGCATCCATGTGGCAAGTGGGACGATATTCCAAAAAAATATAAAATTATGGGACTAATTTGGCTAAGTGATATAGCTTGGGACGAAAATCCAAAATCACTAATTAGTTTGGGACCTTTTTTGCAATTTTGCCTTTCAAAAATTGATTTAATTGGGAGGTTTGAGAAAATATTTGAAACACAGATTCGACTAAATTGAATATTGAGTTTTATAATTTTAAAAGTTCGAGATATGATGTTAATAAGAAAAATGCGTATTTGGTATCACACAATAAGGCGCTTTGCAACTTTGGTATTAAAGGATACATAATTTTGTACTATAATTTAAATATTTATTGCAAAGTTCATACTATCGTTAAGTAATTCGACAAAAATAGATGGAATTGGCCACGTGCACCGCATGTAGTCGTTATCTAGTCTTTTTGAGAAAAAATTAACACGTTTTCCTCACTTTTGGAGGATAAACAACAACGTTATTTCGTCTGTTGGAGGAAAAAATTATCATATTTTCCTCACGTTATTAGGTTATATATCACATTATAATTTACCCTCCAAAGATACAAGATAACAGCCATGTACGGTGCACGAGACCAATTTCGTCTATTAGCTTTTAATTATTTGACGGTGATATAAATATTACAACTAAGTGTATATTTTTGTATCCAATGGTATCAAGATTGCAAAATGCCTTATTGTATAGCACCAAATATGCAATTTTTCCAATTTAAATATTTACTGAGGCACGGAGGAAAATAAAGTAAGATGGTTGGTGTCAAATAAATTCATTTTCTTTTAGAGATGATATATGATCAATAGTTATCACTTTAGATAAAACTAAATACATATCAGTTTTGGTCCATTTTAAATGAGGCGAAACCAAGGCAAAACGGCAGCAGATCTTCTGTACAGCAAAAGTGTACCACATTTGTGTACCACTAATATAAAATTTGTCAAAACTAAATAGCATGCATTGCACAAGATTATATTTACAAATCTGAAGACGTATATTTATCTTTACCCAAAATTGTATCAAATTCCATTAAAATTATTGAAACCTACTTCAGAAATCTAAATTGATTTTTGCCGATAATTTTTATCTTTTAAGCGACATAAAACTCCATTGAAATTATTGAAACTAACTATTCATATTTAATTATTGAAACTAAAGATTCAGATCTATGAACTTATTCTGAATCCTTAAATTTCATGTTCTATTATCTTAACCCAATAATTTCTTTAATTATATACTTTAACAATTCCTTGAATTCTTGGAACCATATGTTAGAGTTTCGGGGTAAATACAAAATACTCCCTTGTGTTATGCTAAACCTGCAAGAAAATACCCTGTGAAATTTTTATTGCGTTAAACTTCCTTGTGTTTTCAAAACCCTGCAAAAAACACCCAATTTGTGAAAAATAGGTCGTTTTGTATCGACATATTTCAAGAAATCATTTCTAAAATACTTCAAGTTGGTCCCTACAACTTCACGTGATATATTTTAAAAATTATTTCTTGAAATTTGTCGATCCAAAACGACCTATTTTTTACAAATTGAGTGTTTTTTGCAGGGTTTTTGAAAACACAAGGAAGTTTGGCGCAATAAAAATTTCATAGGGTAGTTTCTTAAAGGTTTAGAATAACACAGGGGAGTAACTTGCATTTTCCCCTAGAGTTTCAATTACAGTTCCTATCATAATTCAATAAGAAAAAATGGTATCATAAAAATTTATTGAATCAAGACGCCCATCAGATTTTTCAATTAGAAATCATTCCCGGATTCAGCAAATTTTTAATTTCAATTAAATGAGATCTAAATTTATGAAACTAAGGTACTCAAATTTCTTCTTCTATTTTCTTACCAAAAATCAATTCATATTTCTGAGTTATTTAGTTCGCTAATATCTATTGGTTTTCCTTTCGATATTAGATAAGAATTTGCTCGTATTATTATTTGCAAATAGAGATCTTAAAACTAACAATGGAGATATGGAGAAGAAGAAAGGGTGGAGAATATAATCCTGTGTAATGTATGTTATTTAGTTTTGATATGTGTCAATTTTATATTGGTGGTACACAAATATGGTACACTTATATGGTACAGAAGATCTGCTCTCAGGCAAAAATTAATCCATAAATAGCCTATCTTCTTCTCTATTAAATCACATCACATTACAAACTATGAGCCATTAATTACCCAATTTTACACACACAACTTATTCATTAGAGAAAGATCATCAAAGGTCATACATATCACATGGATCCTCTTTACATTAATACTAAAGTACATAATCTCTTCTCTCATGTTTTTATTTTTTTGAGAGGTAATCTCACTTCCATTCCCATGACGTCCCTGAAGAAAAACTCATAATTGATCCACGGGGAAAAAACTCCCGGGCCATGTAACCATAAGCGGCTAAAAAAACTCATCTCTAGCTCTATTGGCCGCAAAATGGACGAACATATACAGATATTAGAACAAGAAGAAACATTCTGAACGTATTCAGCCCAATCAATTATATATTAAACATAAAATAAAAAAAAAATTAAAAAAGCAAAATTAGATTTAAAAGAAGGACAACATTTTAATAAATCAATACTTGAAATATTAAAAAGAAAGAATGTTACTTATCACGGATTATTTACCCAAGAAATACCTGTAGATATAAAAAGCACTAGAGGAACTATTGTAATTCCCTTAATAGACAGTGAACAAATATCATTAGAATACAAAAAATTCGTAATAAAGAAGATAGAGACAAAATTGGATACATACAAATTGCTACAATACAAGTATTAATTAAATCTACTTTTAAAGAAGGAATTGATTCACCAATAGCTTTAATAAATTATGACCGATAAATCAAAGAAATTAAAGATTCAGTCCTAGGAATAACAATGGAAAATTTAACTTATAAAACTTTAAAATTTAATTTAGGAATTAAATATGCAATTCCATTATCAACAAAGAATTTAGATAATAGTATTTGTTTAGGATATAAATTTGCTCGAAAAGAATTAATGGAAGAAGGAGATCAACCGTTTAGTTTAACATATATGGTTGAATATGCATTAACAAACAATCATCATAGTACAATTTTTTTAGATCAGGAATCAATTTATTTAGACAAATTGTTTGAAGGAATAACTCAAATAAATAAATTACCTATGAGAGAAATAATATTAGGAGAAACTAGTAATCAAATTAGAAAATCAGTCTCATTCAGACCAGTGTTTTCAAAAGCGGACCGGTCATAAAACCGGAAGCCCTACTGGTTACTGGTTCGATTGGTTAGATCGGTTCGACCAGTTATTCGATCGGAATAACCGGTGTGACGTCTGAATATATATATTGACTATCGAAGACCAAGATCATTATAAAAAACATAAGTCGTAAGTATCCTTCAATGATTCATACATCCAAAACAAGATAACTTATATAATTAACCTATCATTGGTTCAACCGGTATGACATCATCATAATATAATTATTATTTTATTTTTTCTAAAATTTTATATGAATATAAATACTTGAAAAAGTTAAAATAAGAACATCATAGTAATTTCAAAAATGTAACTAATGAAATAATTTGCAATATATAATATCTAAGTTAATTCAACTAAGCAAATATTATAAGCAATTGGGCCATTAAAGTTTTAATTGTAGTGTACTAATATGTCAACAGATGGGCTTTGGACCTATTGGATATATATGTCTTATTTTCTTTAATATTGGGCTTGAATATTTGGTAACTAAGAATAGAAAATTACAAAATAAAAACCTAAACTTCATCTCCACAAGCCACTTTCTTCTTCTGCAGCCACCATTATTCCCATCTTCAACCTTATCTGTCCCGTCTGGCGTCTAGTAATTTTACTTATGTCTTTGTTTTTTTTTTCAACATCCCCCTTCTTTCTTCATTTTTCCTCCTCTGTTATCGTTTCTCAACAACCTTTGCCATCTTTTACTTCATTCATAATGTGAATTAAAATTGATGAGAATAGTGAATCAAAGAAAATTAGGGGTTCTTGTTTCTTTTCTTCCTAAGATAAGACCGAGGTAGTGATAGAAAGGCTTTTTCTTCTCCTTTCTTTTTTTCTTTTTCATTTTTTTTAAAAGAAAAATAGTGAACCACTGGTTCACCCGGTCCACCGGTTTGCCGGTTATACCGGTTTTCGACCGGTTTTCGCCGGTCCGAACTGGTTAAAATATCTACTGGTTTTAGAGGGTCAACCGGACCGGACTAGTCTCCGGTTAGCGGTTAAACCGGTCTAACCGGCCGGTCCGGTCCGGTTTTGAAAACACAGATTCAGACAACCTTATGTAAAATAATTACTACTAGAAAAACCTAGAAAGTCTATGAAAGAAGAAAGTGAATATACAAGATTGGAAAAAGAAGTATCAGATTTAAGCAAATTTTTAAAAGAAAAATTATGAATAATAATCTTGAAAATAAGTGCAAAGAAATATCAAATTTAATTAAACATTACAACGAATAGTAGAATATTTAAGAACAACATCTATTAGTACTAAAATGTATAAAATGAATAAAGAAATTATAGAAAAAAGAATAAAAGAAGCGAGAAATTCATGTATAATATGTAATCATCCCCAAGAACAAATATCCGCTGCCTCTGACCAATTTTTGGTATCAGAGCCAAGTAACGAACCATAATTAGAATTAACGCGTACTAAAATGCAAATTGAAAAAATAAGGTGTCAGACCATATTTTGGTGAATGTCAGTTTTCCAAATTAACCTCTTCAAAAGGCCATTTTAAAAATTCACTCAATAATTTACCAGTGCTTTTGATTATCTTTAGCTCCCTCATATTTCATAAATCGAAAAAAACTTGAATTGTGTGGAGCGAATCTTTCGGTAATTATTGCTAAGTGTTACAAAATACTTCGAAAACCTTGCTTATAGATATAGTTCTAAAAATTTACTATTATCGAGTTGTTATCTCGAGCTGCTTGTTTAATTGCTTGCTTTAATATACAATAATCTATTCACATGTGTGAATAAAGTAGATTCAAATTTTTAATAGGTCCTCTGATTTGTTCATATCACTTTCAGGGGAGGGACAAATTAGTAGTATAACATCATGTTAAGAGTGAATAGCAAATTAACTCCCTGTGTTATTTTAAATAGGCAGTTTAACTCCCTGTATAAATAATAGGGCAAAATATCTCCATGTGATATCCTAAATAGGCAGTTTAACTCCCTGTGATAAGAAAAAGAGTTTTTATAAAAAAAGCACATTGTCTCCCTCTAAATTGCTCATTATTCATATAACGGAGAGGTTAATTGCTCATTATTTTATTTCACAACGAGGTAAATTACCTATTTTTATATCACAAGGAGGTAAATTGCTCATTATTTCATATCACGGAGAGTTAACATGCAAAAAAAACATCATGTTGATTATGAGCCTAGTTGAATGCGACCAATTTGAGTTTCCAATGAACTTTTGGTATCAATATTATAATGTCAATGATTCTAAGAATTAAGAACTCATTATTATGTGTGGCATATAGGAACCAAAGATGGCCAGTGCAACATAAAATTATACTACATGATATGAGTAGAATAGAAAAATCGTGTTTACAACAAAAAGACACTTTTCATTTTTTAGTTACCATTAGTTATGACCTCGTCCCTTTGTGAGTTGGATTTTTCCAGCATGCGGGCATGGTAGTTACGCCCGTATGTGAGGGAAGGCCGATCCGGCCATTCATTTTTCATGGATTGATCTTGACCTTTGAAAAGTAACTTGATCAAATATGTTTAGTAACCATTGACTTTAGCTAAAATTTGATTTGCCTAATTTACCCCTTCTCTTATTTTTATTTAAAAATTATACAAAAATCAGTTATAATGTAAATGACCAGTATAGCCTCATTTAAATGTAATGATTATTTGTCTAAAATCAAATTGATAGAAATATGTTAAAGACAACTTTACCCCAACAAAAATATTTTGGTTTAAAAAAAAATTATAAAATCGGTTATTAATTAAAAGACGGTTTAACAACAATTTAATAAATTTTCCCCCCCCCCCCACCCCCCCCCCCCCCCACCCCCCCCCCCCCCCACCCCCCCCCCCCCCCACCCCCCCCCCCCCCCACCCCCCCCCCCCCCCACCCCCCCCCCCCCCCACCCCCCCCCCCCCCCACCCCCCCCCCCCCCCACCCCCCCCCCCCCCCACCCCCCCCCCCCCCCACCCCCCCCCCCCCCCACCCCCCCCCCCCCCCACCCCCCCCCCCCCCCACCCCCCCCCCCCCCCACCCCCCCCCCCCCCCACCCCCCCCCCCCCCCACCCCCCCCCCCCCCCACCCCCCCCCCCCCCCACCCCCCCCCCCCCCCACCCCCCCCCCCCCCCACCCCCCCCCCCCCCCACCCCCCCCCCCCCCCACCCCCCCCCCCCCCCACCCCCCCCCCCCCCCACCCCCCCCCCCCCCCACCCCCCCCCCCCCCCACCCCCCCCCCCCCCCACCCCCCCCCCCCCCCACCCCCCCCCCCCCCCACCCCCCCCCCCCCCCACCCCCCAAAGAGTTGGTTTCAGCAACAACAACCCCATTAAATTTGATATTTAGTAGCTACTATGTGTTTACGAATCTAAGTTGTTTACTTGTAGATATGGAGTCTAAAATGTTATTTGTGCTCGATATTTTTGTGAGTGCAATTTAGAAAACAACTCCAAAACATGAAAATAGGATGGTGATCGTCGATGTGTGATAAGCTTGTTGGTGGATAGGACGATTGTGTACGATCAATTATTGGAGCGAATTTGTCAACGCATAAGTCTTGATCGGTATGCCTATGACATTTTGATCAATCGCGAAGTTGTTGCTCCCCGTTATCCTTTCGCATATTGAATGACGACGATTTGGAGGGGACTATGTTCCATCACAGGAATCAAAAGAGACCCGTGACTTAGACTCCGACATCTACTCCGAGTTGAACTCCACGGAGACCAGAGAAACTGGTAGTCCAGGGTAATGGAAAGCAAGTTGTTGACCGAGCTAGTTATGAAGATAACGTTGATGGATGTCAGATAGGAACAAGTGAGGGAAATCTTATTTCAAGTGCGAAGTTCATCATCTCTAATCTGACCCCCACGGTTGATGAACTTGGGCCTATAGTTGAGGAACCTATATTGGAAGCACCTATCCAAATGAGTCTACACGAATTTATATACATTGAAGCTACCCCAACTGAGAATATTGTTGGATGAAGATGAAGAAGTGAAGGGAGGTTTTGATGATTTCCAAAAGTCATCAGCTAAGTAATGGAAGCTTAGCTAACGTTAGGGTGCAGAAGACAAGTAAAATCAGAAGATTGAATTTTAGTCCAGAAGACTACTGATATGATGCTGAGTACGGAATCAGACTGGTGGATTTCAGCAAAGCTAAATCAGATGAGTTCGATTTGAATCAGCAGAGTGTTCATCAGCAGGGTGGATTCGATCAGCAGAGTGGAAGAGATCAGAAAGTCATTCCAACAGTAATAAATGCACTTGGCGTAATAAATGTTGTAAGAGAAGGGTATTAATGACAAATAATTTGAGGAAAACCTCGTATGAGCAAGGTGCATTAAATGCGCCTGACAGATCCATACAACAGACTGTACAGTGAACAGTTGTGAAGAGCCGTTCATAGACAAGGACCAAAGCTTGAGGAAGATCTGAAATTTGTCTCACTTCAACGGGCGGAATTCAAACCGCAAGTATAAAAAGTTCTACATTCAAGAGTTAAGAGGAGAAAGAACTCAACACAACAACTGAGAGAGCATTCAACGAGAAAATTCTCTAAGTCTCAAAAACTCAAGAACAAAACACTATCAGTCGAGTCATTTGTTGACGAAGCTAGTTGAGGAAAAAGATCATACATATAAATCTTAGTGAATTCTGTAAACTTTGAGAGTTGTAAGAAGTAGATATCCATCTTAGTGAGTGATATTACTTCAGATGATAGGTTTTCTTTGTGATCTCCTATGGTGAGCTTGTGGCTTTATCATTTGTTGTAAAAGCGCAAGTGGTGTACTGGTTACTTTGTGTTTTTAGTAGAAACTAAATCTTCGTAATTTAGAAGAGTGGATTAAAAGACTTCTTATCTATATAACAACCACTATAAAAATTCCTGCGTTTGATTACTTTCTTTTATACTTGCATATTTTCTTAAGTAAGCAATTTTTTTAAAAGATAAGGCTTTTAAAGAGGAATTTATAAAAGTGGGGTAAAATCTTTTAAAGATAAACTTGTTTGAAAAACATACTTGTTAATATCCGCTGCATACAAGTTTCAAACTATTTTATCAAAACAGATAAGTAAATCAGACGAGTGGTACTTACGCTGAATAAGCTAAGTGCAAAATCAGCTAAGTAGTCTCATACGTAAGATCAGCTTACTTTGCTGAAAGAAAGTTAGAGAAAATTTTTAAAGGTACAGAGGTCTATTAACCAACCCCCCCCCCCCCCCCCCCTAGACCTCATCTGACCACTTGGGACCAACAAGTGGTATTAGAGCAGGTGGTTCAACGAGCTTGATCCAAGGTGTGTTTTTCAAACGTTTTCAAAAAGAGCATATTTTGAAAAATTAAAACTTTTTAAAATGGATTGCATCAGTCATATTCCCCACATCGGCAGTATGAGTTTTGAGGACTGGAAGATCTGCATGGAAATTTTTCTTGCTGTCAGGAGCAAGGCACAAAAATAGAGAACAGGAAAAAAAATACTCACAAATTCCATTGGATCTTCTTGTTGTGATCCACTTGTTGAAGCCCTACGTGATGATTCCGCAACATCACGGCCCCTAGCCTCATTTAGAGCCCTAATCCGTTCATCAACATTCTTTTTGTTCGAATTTCATTATTTGGGTGGGGATTTGAAGAAGTTTGAGAATTTTGGAAATTTTGATAGAGGTAGTAGTTGATGTGAATGATGGTGGTGGTGGTGGTGGAGTAGTGATGGAGTTAGGTTGAAGAAGAAGATGAAAGGAGTGGTGGTGATGAAGATAGGTTTTGGGGTTTAGGGTTGGCGGTGGGCGGTGGGCGGCGGTGGTGGTGGTGGAGAGGTGAAGAAGATTATGAGAGTTAATTTCAATTAAAGTGGTGAAGGGAGTGGAGAGGAGGAATAAATCGGTGAGAAGAGGAAGAGAGAAGGAGGAGTAGGAGTTTTTTGGGGGATTTTGAATTTGGGGTTAAAATGTTGTGTTTGAAGAAGTTGAGGGAGTGTGATATAATTATTTGTGTGTATAATCTTGCATAATAGAAAATACACCAATACCTAGGTTTTGGATAATCTTGATTTGGTTTTAGCGTTTGATCGAGTCTTTCTAATTTTGTTTTGATATTTGTTCAAAAATATTTGAAATATTGAATGAATATATTGTGGTTAATATTTTCAAAATATATAATAATAATAATAATAATTAGTGAAATATAAAAATGTCAAATGAATTTTGAATAACATGCATGTTGTATTATCAAAATAGCATTTTTTTGGTGATCTTCACACTCTTAAAGAATTATAGCAAAACACACTCTGAAATTGTGATTTATTTGGCAAGTTATACCATCGGTCGTGCATTTTTCTTCCACTTTTTGGTCGGAATAATTTTACTCAAATAAAAATATCACATAAACTAAAACGGAAATATATATATTTTAATTTTGACATTATATATGTTACTCGAGAGGTATGTGGTGTAATCATGATATTATTAGGAGAATGTCCTTAATTTAATGTGGACCATGAATCCATTTATTAATGGTCCAGCCCTTTGAAGACAATCTAGAGTGTCAAAGTGTACTTGGTTTTGATACTAAAAAGAATGTACTCGATTTTGAATTTGCTTTACGTAGCCCATATAATGTTCTGTAAGTCTACTTAAAGAGACATAACATATTAATATAATATTTATTTGTTAAGAAATTAAATTAAAACTTTGAATAAGTTGTCATGCCTCATCTTTAGGGTTCAATCCCACCGTTGCACGAGAAATTGTTATGATGCTCACCAATTACTTATTCGAATAAAAATAGTTTAATTCAATATCTTCCCTCGTAACTTTGCTATATTTTGCACCGAGTAATAATTTTTTTTATTTAAAAGTAACCACATTTTAATTCTTCTAGAAAACTAGTGATGCAGAGTAGATATTGGATTTTTCAATCTGGGATTCTCTGCTTCAAGAATTCGTATAACATGTATGTCAAGATCTACAAAACAAATACTAAACTGGGGTTGGTGTCGGCAGAGCGTCTTTGATGCTTAAGTCAGCAAAAGTTGCAATGAACTTAAACAAAGTGTTTGCAGAGAAAAATTAGATTATGTATTGTGTATTAGGGTTTTTCAGTCATACCTGATGTATATTTATACCTGTTATAAATTCATTGGGATAATGGTATAGCGAAACGAGGTTTACACCGCTATCCATGCAAGGGTATTATCTCTCTCGTGTATCCATTTCGTATTTTTGGTACGGTCAATTCGACCCGTAGAATGATCCTATTTCAACTAGATTATAGCACACCACATTTTCTAAGTCAATGTTCAAACCTAGTATGTACGAAAACCTTTTTGATTGTAGCATTTCTTGTTACTATTTGAACTATAATTTAAGCTAAAAAAGAAGGGGTTCAATTTGATTTGATGGCTAATTCACAATTCCAATCCCAATATTTAAATACTTGAAATGGAGTCATTATAAAACTCAGCCTAAGAACATAATTTATTATATTTAGGTCCTAGCAACAACGGCTTGTTAACGTTTGCTTGCCATTATTGCCCCAATAACCCAGAATAATTAGCTATAGATTAATTCAAGCGCGTCCCAACACCGAATTATATTTGCTCAGATTTCGAACGTTAAAATGTTATTTGAATTAAGGGTAAATTACGAATACCCCCCTCAGGTAAGCCCTAATTACAAAAATCACCCTCATGTATTGAATATTACAAAAATCCCCCTCAGGTTTGTCATCTTCTTACAATTAACCCCTTGCTCCTAAAATATTCCAATTTTGCCCTTGGGTGTTATTTGTTTTGTTTGTAATGTCTTATAAATGTTAAAACTTGGGATCTAATTATTATATCTTATTAATTAGAAAAGAGATAATTATATATTTACTACCAGAATAATTGATAAAATTTATAATTGCCTATAAGTTTTAATAAATATTGCAAAAAAATGGTATTTATATATTTATTAGCAATTTAAATTGTAAAAATATTAAATTAAATAGAATTTTAATAATATATTTTATAAATATGAATTGTTTACACATTAGTTAAATGAATTTATTTTTTAAATTAGTAAATTTAATAAATTATATTGTATTATAAATAAGATATTTTAATTTATTAAAGTTTATATTGTATTATAAATTGAAATATTTATTGAAATTTATGGGAAATTATAAATTATATCAATTATTTTGGTGGTAAATATTTGATTATTATTTTTATATTTACAAGATATAATAATTAACACCCAATTTTTAAAATTTATAACATATTATAAACATTACAAATAACTTCCAAGGGCAAAATTGGAAAATTTTAGGGACAAGGGGTTAATTGTAAGAATGTGACAAACCTGAGGGGAATTTTTGTAATACCCAATACGTGAGGGGGATTTTTGTAATTAAGCCTTACCTGAGGGGGGTATTCGTAATTTACCCTTGAATTAATTTCTTGTATTCACTTTTTATATTTTGTTAAGTATGATATAATTTTTATAGTTATTTAATATTATTAAATATTTTAAAAGTGAACCCGACAAAATACATATATGGTATTTCTAAACTAAAAATAGTTAAATTAACTGATTACACGTTTTTCTTTCTAGGAATATCTTCCACTCAAAGTTAAGTTGGTTTTTCACTCTTCTGAAAATATTATTCATTTAAAATGACAATTTACATATTTAGTCTTGTGACATTCCATTCATGATTAAATAGTCTTTTGTTTTTTAGGAAAACCCGAAGGTAGATTTATTTATATTCAATATTGTCAAGAACAAAATCAACAATAAAATCCGGAAGCTCAGTAGAAGGAGAATCTAAACTAAGATCTACTTTTGCTAAAGTATGAGCAACTGAATTGTTTTCTATAAATGTATGAGAACACTAAAAAGAGCCAAAATAGTCATTTTCTTTTTAATTCGACAAATTAGATGTTAATACTAATAAGTTTAATATTAGATATATATATGTGTTCGACACAAATAATCACTATCTCTTTGGTTATACTCATTTAACCATCTAGTCAATACTTTTGATTCTCTGTGTTTTGAGTTTGTATATATATATATTTCCAGAACATAATTCATTAAGTCTGACAAAATAAATTTCAATATTTTGTGGTTAGAGAATGACTTTTTATGCAATTAACATAATACATTTGTATGTGAAAGTAGCCACTTTATACGAGGAAAAACACTTTTGATACAAAATTTTAGTCCACAAAACACATTTAATATCAAACTTTTCGAAAAAACACATTACATACCATGATTAACACCCTCTTGACACATTTAGTTTTTCTGATCAATTTTCGGACGAAATTCAGCACGTGCATGTTAAGTTATAAATGGTGGGTCTTCAAAACTCATGCATGTTTTACCTCTCATTGTTAATTTAACGGGCACGTGAGCGGCATGTGTTGAATTCCGTCCGAAAATAAATGGCAAAACTAAATGTCTCAAGAGGGTGTGAATCATGATAATAAATGTATTTTTTCAAAAAATTTGGAACCAAATGTATTTTTTAGACTAAAGTTTGATATCAAAAATTATTTTCCCTCCTATTTATATAATAATGGAGTAAAAAATAATAAAGGATTACGTGATGATTAGAAGACTAAATATGTTACGCTCAAAGATAAATAATTCGACGTACTGAATTCTAAATATAAAGAACTAAATTTTGTAAAGTCATAAACTATATGTTTAGTTACTTATCAAAAAAAAAAAAAAAAAAAACTATATGTGTTAGTTCAAGAGTGATTTTCTTTTCACGAATCAATAGCTAACATACTAAATAATTCGAAAAAAAAAACTTTTTTACGACTCCAATAGCTAACAAACTAAATATACAATTCTATAATGTGAAAGAAAACTCTTTTATTTAACTTTTTCATTTTTTGATAAATTTATATTTATCTTGTTAAATATTCCGAATCCGAAGCAAATTAACTCAATTTATTCTAAAAATATCTTGCAGCATTGAAGAACAATTAAAAAAAAAAAAAGAACAAGAACAAGAACAAGAAGAATGATGCACGAGAGTGTATACTTTTTTTTCTATTTTCTTAGGATATTTAGGTATTAAATCTGACTTAATTCATTTCAAAATGCATCACACACGTTAAGTAAAGATTTCTTGTGGTAGAAATTCAAACCTGAATTTGCTATCAGTTTGGATATTAATCACATGAGAGAGTGAGCATTTAACATTAATTGATTGGATTTTTTATTGTATTCCATTTTGTGAGCTTCATTTTGAGTGTTGTTCACTTTTTTGTAATTCTCTATCTTTGGCTTTGTTGTATTTATTTAATTTTGATGAAATGAACTATGTACTTATAAAAATGTGTGTATATATTATCTCTTATAAGAGTCAATGGAGGTTTGAACAGTAATCTTAATTTTTCTTTCCCTTTTCTTTTGTCCCTTTTAATCACAAAACGCCACCGTATGGCCCAATTTATCCTCCTATTGTGTGTGATATATGGGTGAAATACAGTTTCTCCCCTTAAAGTAGGGTTGTTCATTCGGTGAAAACCGAACCGAACATCCTAATTCGGTTTTCGGTTTTAACCGAAAAATTTCGGTTTGGTTCGGTTCGGTTTGGTTTCGGTTTAACCGAAATTTTATATTATATTTATTTTATTAAAAATTATATAATCGAATACTATATCATTTATTATAAAAAAATCAAATTAATAGGTAACCATAACACTAAACATTATTAAACTTTACATAGAACTAAATAGTTAAGTAGTTAACCTTTAACAATCATCACATGACATAAATTAAACAACTAAAATACATATCATAGGCATAAAATTAAAGAATTTTACAGTCTAACAGCAAAAACTAACATTTAACAATCCTCAAATGACATAAATTAAACAAGTAAAATTCATATCCATAGGCATAAAATTAAAGGATTTTAAAGTCCATAAAACCGAAAAAAAAAACTATTTGAACCAAAAATTCGGTTTTCGGTTATGTTCGGTTCGGTTAACCGAACAAAAATAACCGAGCCGAACCGAAAATCGAACCGAATAGATTTGGTTCGGTTCGGTTTTCACCGAACTCATTTCGGTTCAGTTCGGTTCGGTCGGTTATCCGAACCGTGAACAGCCCTACCTTAAAGTATGGGGTCGTTATCAGTTACCCCCCTAAAGTATCAATTATAACACTTACCCCTCTGTTATAGTATTGAATATTTTATTCCAAAATTACCTCCGCCCCTTTTATGACAAATAAATTGTTCCTTTATTAATTTATAAAAAAAATACTTTATTATATATATATATATATATATATATATATATATATATATATATGCATATAACGAGTTAATAACAATTTACTCCCCATAATATTCATAATGTTTAATTTACCTCTCTGTGATTTGAAAAAGAGCAATTTATCAATTGTAATCTTATAAAAGTTTCACCCCTATAATCTTATAAAAGTTTCACACCTCTTCCTTGATATTTTTGTATGTGACACTTTATCCCCCAAGCCTGTGTTATGATAATGTGGCAATTTACTATATGTGTTGTGATGAATGTGATAATTTGACCCCCTGTGTGCAAAATACTTTTCATGCTCACTCGATTCGACGAGTGAGTTACACTTTGTGCCTGAAAGAGGTAAATTGCTTCTTTAAAGTTTTCACAGAAAAAAATACTCTTTTTCGTATCACATTGAAAATAATTGAACGTTGTGTATTTCATAGGGGTAAATTGGTATTAACACTGCATATAACATAACTACAGTCCAAATGGTACTGAACTTCTTCCTTTTCCCCACTGTTTGTATTTTTGTTTCTCCTAGAAAATTAGTATATTTTCCCAAAGTTCTCTATGCAAACCAGAAATCAACTTTACCTTTTCCCTAGAACGACTTTTCTTTTTCTTCTCTTTTCTCCATACCCCCAAACCCCATCCCCACTGTCACACACAACACACACTGTGAAGCACCATTCACACTCAAACCCTCTCTCTCTCTTGTTTCTCTCTCTACTTGGTTTTCCTTCTACTACCAAAAGGTAATCAATCTCTAAAGAAGCCTTCTTTTTCATTTTTACTTTCTGGGTAGCTACATTTTCAACTCACATTTCTTGATTAAGTGAAAAAAATGTTGTCTTTACTAGTCTCTTTACTAGTTTTAATCTTGTACAATTGTGATAATATTGTTGTTGTGAGTTCTTTGAATGATGAAGGCATAGCTCTGTTATCATTCAAACAATCAATTAAAGAAGACCCAGAAGGGTCACTTAATAATTGGAATTTTTCTGATGAAACCCCTTGTTCTTGGAATGGAATTACATGTAAAGTGCAAAAAGTTGTGTCTATTAGCATTCCCAAGAAGAAATTATCTGGGTTTCTTTCCTCTTCTATTGGAAATTTGTCTGAACTTAGGCATGTTAATTTAAGGAACAATAAGTTTTATGGAGGTTTGCCTTTTGAGCTTTTTAAGGTTCAAGGACTACAAAGTTTGGTGCTTTATGGGAATTTATTTTCTGGGTTTTTGCCATTTGAGGTTGGGAATCTACAATATCTACAAGCTTTAGATTTATCACATAATTTGTTTAATGGGTCTTTGCCCAAATCATTAGTTCAATGTAAGAGGTTAAGGAACCTTGATCTTAGTCACAATAATTTTACTGGTTCATTACCTAATGATTTTGGGAAAAGCTTGGTTTTGTTGGAAAAGCTCGATTTATCTTACAATGGTTTTGGTGGTTCAATTCCTAATGATTTGGGGTACTTATCTAATTTACAAGGAACTGTGGACTTGTCTCATAATATGTTTAGCGGTTCAATCCCGGCTAGTCTTGGTAACCTTCCTGAAAAAGTTTACATTGATCTCACTTATAATGAACTTACGGGACCAATTCCGCAAAATGGTGCTTTGATAAACCGAGGACCAACTGCGTTTATCGGAAATCCCGGTCTTTGTGGTCCTCCGTTGAAAAACCTTTGTTCTTCCGATAGTGAAGCGAGTTCACCATCCTCGTTTCCTTACTTGCCTAGTAATTCACCTTCTCAAAAGATTGGTAGTGGAAAAGGGCTAAGTAAAGGTGCAGTGATTGCTATTATTGTAAGTGATGTGATTGGAATTTGTGTCATTGGGTTGCTTTTCTCGTATTGTTACACAAGGATTTGCCATTGTGGCAAGAGAAAGGACAAAAGTGGTTACGGACTCGAGAAGAGAGGTAAAAGAAAGAATGAATGTTTATGCTTTACTAAGGATGTTGAGTCCGAGACTTTATCGGAAAACATAGAACAATATGATCTTGTGCCCTTAGATGCGCCATTGGCATTTGATCTAGACGAGCTTTTAAAGGCATCGGCTTTTGTGCTTGGTAAGAGTGGCATTGGAATTGTGTACAAAGTTGTGCTTGAGGATGGGCTTATTTTGGCCGTTCGGAGATTAGGTGAAGGAGGTTCACAAAGGTTTAAAGAATTTCAAACTGAAGTCGAAGCTATTGGAAAGCTTAATCATCCTAATATTGTTGCTCTCCGAGCTTATTATTGGTCGGTTGATGAGAAGCTTCTTATATATGATTTTATACCAAATGGGAATCTTGCTACCGCAATCCATGGTAAGTTTAAAAA
The DNA here is from genome assembly GCA_034814905.1 of Penstemon davidsonii. Classification (NCBI taxonomy): domain Eukaryota; kingdom Viridiplantae; phylum Streptophyta; class Magnoliopsida; order Lamiales; family Plantaginaceae; genus Penstemon; species Penstemon davidsonii. Next base: position 29,046,144 of record JAYDYQ010002534.1, read on the forward strand.
ACCTACAACTTTTATCTGTTTATGTTACGGATAAATTGCAATGTGCCCCTGCGAACAACGCTTGTGGGCTGTGGCAATCAACCCCTTGTGAAAAACAAAGTTTGTTACCCCTCTCTATTATGCACCTGAATATAAGGGGCAATAAGCCTTGTTTTCAGCTTTTTTTTTTTAGTATTTGGCATGTTGCACCCCAGAAATATATCTTTTAGGCACTTTGCACCCTGAAATTAAAATAGTCACATTGCACCCTCAAATTGCATATTCTTTGGTGAAATGCACCCTATTGCGGAGCAAAATGCCTATTGTATTGCCTGGAATATGCAGTTCGTGCAATGTGCCAATATTTTAATTTCAGGGCAAAAATTGTGTATTTTTGGGGTGCAAAATGCGAATTAATCGTTTATTTTTCTACACGTACACATTTAATGGAGGATTAAAAACTACAATTTAGCCTTTATTTAGTCATTGTGATCATTTTTGTTTTACTTGGTTGCAATTTTATCCTCAGGAAAACCGGGAATGGTGACATTTACGCCTCTATCATGGTCCACGAGATTGAAAATAATGAAAGGAGTTGCAAAAGGCTTGGTTTATCTACACGATTATAGTCCTAAGAAATATGTCCACGGAGATTTAAAACCATCCAATATATTGCTCACACACGAAATGGAGCCCAAAATCTCTGATTTTGGTCTAGGTAGGCTCGCGAATATAGCCGGTGGATCTCCAACACTACAATCTAATCGAATGGTCCCCGAGAAACCAAACAAAAGCAGTGCGGCTTCGGAAGTCGCCACATATTCTTCGACTACTTCTTTTGGATCATATTATCAAGCACCCGAGGCTTTAAAAGTAGTCAAACCATCCCAAAAATGGGATGTGTACTCCTACGGAGTGATTTTACTTGAAATGATTACGGGTAAATCACCATTGATTCAAGTTGGTAATGTGGAAATGGATCTTGTCCGTTGGATGCAACTATGCATCGAAGATAAGAAACCGCTCTCTGATGTATTAGATTTGAACTTAGTTCAAGACTCGGATAAAGAGGAAGAGATTATTTCCGTTTTAAAGATCGCAATGGCGTGCACACAAAGTACCCCGGAAAGGAGACCTTCAATGAGACATGTGTCCGATGCATTGGAAAGATTACCGACGTCCTCCGAGTGAAAATTCGCGGGTGGCATTATGGTAAAATGGGTACATGTTAAAGGGCATGAAAGTTGATTTGCTTTAAGAGCATGGATAAATTGTGGCTAGGTTTTGTTTTAGTGTGGAGGTTACTTATCCTCTTCTTGCTCTTATTGGAGACATTTTTGTTTGTTTGTTGATCTTTTGTTCAGTTTGTCTTATGTGTTTGTTCCTGTTGTTCCTTTTTTTCTTCTTCTTTTCTTGTGATCTGAACTTTTGACTCATTTGATACATAATGCCGACAATTAATTATTTTTATTTTTTTATTGCCTGTGAATAATGATATATGGCATAATGGCCTTTTGTCTGTCATTATTAGGGAATAAATCTTGGTCCCATTTCCGCACATTTCTGTGATTTGAGTTAATTGATGCTTTATATGTGAAAAAAAAAATATAATTTAGGTATCAATGTTGACTTTTGTTAAAACATAGGGAATTTTAGAGTGTTTTTGGAATTTTAAAATATAAAAATGTGTCCAAATATGTTTTGAATGTTGGGAATTCAAAAAATGTGTCCCAATATGTTTTAAAAGTTGGGAATTTGAAGAATTTGTGACCCAGTATTTTTTTTTTTTATTATGAAAATGAAAAGGTTTGTGGTTTTGAATTTTTAAAGGGCAAAATTGCAAAAAATGTCCTAAACTAATTAGTGATTTTAGATTTTTATTTTGAATTATATCACCTCACCGAATTTTATTCCGTAATTAAATATTTTTTTGGAATATTGTCTCAAACTAGTTACTAATTTTAGTTTTTCGTTCCAAACTATATAGGAACAGTGCCCACTTTCCAGATCTTATTAGTTTATAGATTCTACTTTTTCAGTACAGCTAAGCTAAAAGTACATCAAACTAGAAATTTGAATAGAGTGAACACATGTGACCAACTATAAGTCTACAAGTACGAAATGCTCACTCGAGCTCAAGAGTTTGCGCCATTGATTTGGAATTGATTTTGTGTGACAATGTTATTTTATTTTTATTTTTTATTACCAAAAAGTGTTTGTTAAACTTTCAAAAACAATTTTGTCTTGATGAAATCACTTTTTTTTTTTTTAAATAAATAAGGATTTCATTCAATAACAAAATCGCAATATCATGAATCATTACATGTAATTCATTAAAAGTATGCGATTCCTTAAACGATAGGCGTGTTGCTCAATTCCTTCCCTACAAATATGACGAGTTTGAAAGGAAATGAAGCCTTCGACTACACTCTTGGTATATGAGATGATATTACCAAACTCATCTTTAGACTTTGAATCCTCTCCTAACGTAGATATAACCACACTCGAGTCATCTTCCACTATGATTTGGGCCCACTGATGTCCATAAGCAAAATCAACCGCCAATAAAGATGCTCTAGCTTCCACCAATGTAGGATCTAAAGGTCAATTGAGAAATATGGATGACCAGCCAATTCATTCACCAAGCTAGATCTGGCTACAACTTTTAAATCGCAAACCACATCAGAAGAATTAGTAACCGCATCGAAATTCAACCTTACCTCACCTCACCTCCGGAAGATACCATCTCACCATGTTCATGTCCCTTTGAGCTTCGGGTTGCAGAATTTCGGCCAAGGTTGGTCAAAGGTCAGCCCAATATTTCTTCGTGACATTCGACCTCCATGGCACTCGATTCCTTCCCCTAAAGATCAGCTTGTTCCGGCGTGCTAGACCAACCAACATAAGAAAATGCACATTTCAAAGATTTAGAATCGTACATTTGCTTCATAAACAATACTCAATCACACAAGTTTGTCCCCGAAAATGATATGTTGACCATGGGATTTCACTAAAGGCCCAAATTTGTCTCGTAAAGAGGAAATTCATGTAAACCCAGTTGATTAAACCCATCGGGGTGCTAGATGAATTCCACATAGGCATTAAAAGACAATTTTGTCCTCTCATGCCTATGCGTAAGAATCCAACCCCAATGGATTAAATCTTCTGGGGTAGGATCTAAGTACATCGTAAAAGAGCATGAAGAGAAATAGTACATAACTTCTTCTACATGCCCAAGGCAAAGCAGACATCTTCCGTTCTCCACTACTCTCCCCTTATTCGAATTAGCTCGTGTAGTCAGAAGATTTTTACATACTCACCGGAAAAAAGAAAAATCTTTATCGGAAGGTTTATGGCCCACAACCATTTTCAGTCACCCGAAGTCAAAATATGCGAACTACTCCCTACTGAGCCATTCACATCTCGATCCAGTTAACTGAAAAGTAATAAGCGCTTCGAATTGAAATCAATTCTTGTTGTAATTTCATATATGTTGATTCGAATTGAAGAAATTATATTTTGATTTGACATAAATCAATATATTTCTTATCATACTTCACGCATAATATAATTCTGATTTGACATGAAATTGTATATATCTTAACATATTTCTCTTCTTTTTATTTATAATCTCCAAAAAAATCTAACAATATTTTAAAAATTAAACCTATTTTTATCTCTAAAACCTCAAACAACCCACTTTTATAAAAGGTGACAAAACTGAGGGCACTTCAGAAGACAAGTTTTAAGGGAATATAAAACAACTGGGCCTTATTTGTTTAGATTTCGTATAAATTTTAAGGTTTTTTGTATAAAATTTCAGGATTTTACAGAATATTAAACAAACACATATTAGTTTATTTCAAAAATATTTTGTATAAATTTTCAGGTTTCTTTCATTATTTGATTCTCAAATCTTATACTCCATTGATTCGACATTTAGCAATCATCATTCAAAAACTATTTCTACTAAAACACAACACAAACACATTTATTATATTTCTAAAATGAACATTTTTGTAGAATTTTAAAGAATTCTCTCAATTTTTAAACATTTAGGCCGTGATTGCCTGATTGGTGAGGAAAACTGAGTTGAAAATAGAATAAACATTATATCGATTCCCCTCGCACCAAAAAAAAAAAATAGAAAAAATTATATCTAGATTCCAAAACTTTGGGAATAGCCATTTCGTTCCTTCCTATAATCCTATGGTTGAACTTTGACCATTCCTAGTAGCTTGTGAATAATGAAACTATATTATTAGTCACAAGAGAAAATCGACTTTTCCTTCTAAACTTATAGTCAAGTTGCACTTTTCCCCTTAAACTTCAATTATTTGCACTATCAACCCTAAAACCCTAAAAACACTGAACTTACATTAGCATTGTACTTTCCCCCTGAACTCTTTTTCGACCACTTTTCCGGCCAAATAGTTCAGGGGGAACTGCAACACAAAAGTTTAGGGTGAAAAGTACAACAATGTTGTAAGTTTAGGAGAAAAAGAGCAACTCGGCTATAAGTTCAGAGGAAAAAGTGCAATTTTATGATTGAAAGTATAATTTTTACTTTTTTAATTAACAAGTTCACCTATTTATTCTTCAAATGATAATTAACAACTATAAAATTCACAAATAAAGATTGTGAAACTTTTTTTTTTTTAACATGTAATGTGAAACTTGCAAGGTGAACTTAAGCATGAAAGTATAGTATATGCTCGATTTTGTACTCATCTCCTACTTTGTAATGTAATGATATATTGTATTTATATCTATTTTATATTTGTTAATTTTGTCCTAAAGTTAAAGTTTATAATTGGATCTTGAATTTTTATGAGGAAATTAGGTCAGAAAATCAAATAATAATAAAAACTCTAGAAGGAAAAAAACAACACATTATATAAATATAATATCTATTATGTTCTCAACTCAGTTTAATTCCCTCACCAATCAAGGCCTAAATAGTGGAGTGTTTATACAATTTGTTTACATGGATCAAATTTTGTTTTCGATGTATGTTTTGGTCATCTGAATATTGAAAACTTTTAGAGAAGTTTTTGGAAACGTTTCGGAAAAATTAAAAAAAATTACTAAATTAAGAAAAATAGAAAGTTCCAAGGCAAGTATAAAGTTTCGAAAATATATCTTATTTTTATTTCCATTGATTCAAAAACAAAAACTTTTCAATATCTTCGCCGGAAAAGATAGAAAATTTTGATCCATCTTTGCTTCCTGAGAAAAATACTTAGAGAAAAACTACATAAGCCAAGCCGACTCTCATACTTATACATTCCACAGGTCATCCTCCAATCATGCAATTTGAGGCGGAGAGAGTTAATTAGGACAAGTTTAGATTATAATTATATACTTAGGAAAATTTAAGATTGTCATTTGTGGGTAGACATTGACCTGGTCCGACCACTTCTTCCACGTCCTACTTTTTGATTTTTATTTTGTTTCGATTAGATTAGCTTATATATTATATATAGAAATTCTTGTTCGAATTAAGTTTGGTCACGTTTATTCAATCACAAAAAATGTGTATGTATTGCATATGCATGTACCAATCTACTTCACAATCTCAACATCCAAATTTAATATCCTAATTGCTGATTTTTGGATGGTATAACCGAGGGGCAAAATTGTCATTTTATCATATTGAGCCTCTTATTATTTAACGAATCACATAGAATTGGCCCTCATCTAATATCATATCTGGCCCAAGAAAAATAACCAAACGCCCAATTTAAGCTATTTCAAAATTGGCCCAAATGGATATTCCTCCACTATTCCATCTCTTAAAAACCAAACAAGGCCTAATTAGTTTATTTTTGAAATATATAATTAAATGCATAAGATGATAAAACTTAAAAAAATCTTCATATCTGTTATATATATTGATATTGATAAATGGTATAAATGTAAATAATATGTAGGCAGATAAACTTAACTATTCACTATTGCATTTTTTTTAAATTGAACTCGTAATAAGAGAAAAAAACTCATAATGTTTATTCCCACATTGAAAACACAAAGTAACTGCAAATAGACAGAACACATACAAAAAGAGAAATGTAGAATTGAATTAAGCATACCTTTCTCGGCCTTTTGGCTAAGATCAAGTGTAGTATCTGTTCTTATCAGTTTAATATCTGATATGTGAGTCATTGACTCACACGATATTAAATTAATTTTTTTAGGGGGAGAGTCCATTACAATAGCTTGCTATTGGGGCTCTCGAGTGTCGCCTTAGCGTTGCACTATTGCTTTGGCCAGGCACACCCCACCGAACATAATTGAAATATTATTTGTATTGCAAGAGGAAAAATATATTCTCTTTGATTGAATTTGGCTTGGGAATTTATTTATTCCATTATTTGTTAACTGCTATTTTTAATCTTCAATTTGAGGCAAATATTGGTATATACGAAATTTGAATTGAAATTCGACTACTTTCATTATCTAGTTTGAAATTTGTGAAATGTGATGTGAAATAAAATGATGCCAGTAAACTTGTGATATAGCGTTGTCTAGGGGTATTTTACTTTCAAAAACTTATAAAGAAGCAAACTCTTATCATAATTCTTTTTTGAGGTATTTGCTTCATTAATGTGCTATATCAAAATATTATTTTATCAAATTTTCTTTTGACAAACACTTGATCCTAAAATGATTAGTTTTCATAAGTGTTACATAATAAGAACATTTCGCGAAAGAGTAATATGGAAAATTATATACTAAAACAAATAAATTATAACTTCAAATAATAATGTTGTTGACTCACTAGAATCTATGAACAATAGAAGTGAATCAAGTATTGATTACATATGAAGTTGAAGCACTTTGTAATATATACATGAAATTAATTATTAGCAAAAGTTATATAGATAAAATTGAACACTAATTAATCCCACGTACATCAGATAGGTGAATCTCAACAATAAGAAATTAGATATAAAAAGGGTTTGAAGGACAACAAGTTACATACTTACCTGGACGGGGTCAATGGGTGATTAAGAAGACCTATGGCCTAGGTTGATGACTTCCATTGCACATTGGAGGGGCATTTGCCCAAGATCGGCTCAAGTAGTCGAGTCTACGTCATAATTTATGGTAGTGGGGGCCAACTTTCGCGCGGCCCTTTTTAATTCTAATGTGAAACATTTTAATGTTCTTTGTTTCCACTTAAGAATCACTTAATTTCTACTAAAAAGGGGATTTTCAATTTCCTGAGCAATAACACATTTTTTGGATGAATAAATGTTTTGAAAAACTTGCAAATAACCTCCTTGTGTTATTTATTTTTTAGCAAGAAATTTTTACGAACGTTGCACATAATCTATTTTGAATCCGAATTAACGGGGAATGTCTCTCACTCGCATTTTATGAGGGTGAATTTAATTTTCATCAGTTTAAATTTAAATAGAATTACTCCTTCCCTTAACACCGACTGAGTTCAATCTGGTGGGCTTTTTAGGGTTGGTGGGGTGGGATAAATGTATTTTTTCATATATAATTTTTTGTAACCAACTAATTAATAATATATACATATTGCTTTATTTAATAATTTTTTTTTTTAAATTTTCAGATTTAATATTAAAATATTTATTTTATTTATTAAAACTATGTATAAAATTAAATTAGTTTAATATATTTGTAAATACATTGAGTATGGAAATATAGTATTTAATCTACAAAAAACTAACCGAGTTAATAAGTTAACTGTAAAATGGAGAGTGTGCAACAATATGTAAACACATGGGAATTCCTTACAAAACAAATAACACAAGGGGGTTCGATGCAGGTTTTCGAAAACACTGGTGGGTATGTTGCTTTTTTTCCCATTTTTTGGTTTTTATCTTATTGTACTTAAACTTTTTTAAAGGTTTATATTTTATTAAGAGTATCATAGGGAGTAAAATACAATTTCTCTTAATACAATAGTATTATTATACTATCTTCACCTCATCTCTCCTTATTCATGAAATAATTGTCCTCCTTAATTAAGCTTCATATATACGTAATTGTTATGAAAGGGTAACTTTAGCTGGTGTAAACAATTCAATCCTTCCTTGGTATGTAGTTGTTACCACTCAACTAGGACTGCATGGATAAAGAGCAACACCAATTTTTTAAGTCAATTTTGCTTATATATATATTGGATCATTTACATTCTTTTGATAATTAAAGAATGAATAGTAAAAAATAAAATAAAAATATAAAGGGTAATGCAGTTCATAGAATTATATTTGTAACTGGACCTTATTTGTTTAGATTTTGTATAAATTTTTAGGTTTTTAGTATAAATTTTCTGGATTTTCCAGAATATCCCAACACATATTAGTTTCTTTCAAAATTATTTTGTATAATTTTCTTTCATTATTTGATTCTCAGATCTTATAGTCCATTGATTTGACATTTAGCAATCATCTTTCAAAAACTATTTCTACTAAAAAACAATACAATCACATTTATTTCTAAAATGCACATTTTTGTAGAATTTTAAAGAATTCTCTTAATTTTTAAACATTTTGGCCGTGATTGGTGAGGAAAACTGAGTTGAAAATAGAATAATCATTATATCTAGATTCCAGAACTTTGGGAATAGCCATTTCGTTCCTTCCAACTAGTATATCCTCAGCATGCATCTTCGCGTGCTTTAATTTTTTTAGCACGCGTTCCCGCATTCACTAGATTTTTCAGGCACAAAAAATAAGGATTTTTAACTTAGGGAAAATTCGAAGTAAATTTTATTTAAATGATGTAATGGTATATGTGAAGAGGTCAAAAAGTTATCTATACTATTATAAAGAGAAGTCATGTAATGGTATAGTATTTTTTTTATATTCCTAATTTGCCCTTAATGTTTTAATTAATTTAACTATTTACTTTTTTAGATTCTTTACTTATTCTATTTAAATAAAATTTACTTCTACTTTTTCCCATAAATAAACCTTATTTTTTGTGCTAAAAAAATTTATATGCATGCGGGAATGCGTGCTAATAAATTAATGAGAAGTCATGTCATGATATAACACTTTTTTGATATTTCTATTTTGCCCTTAGTGTTTTAGTTAATTTAACTTTTTAACTTCTTTGCTTATTCCATTTAAATAAAATTTACTTTTACTTTTCCTAAAATCCTTATTTTGTGTGCTTAAATAATTTAATGAGAATATCAAAAATTTAATGCCACGGTAACACATTATGAGATTATACTAGTATAATTAATTTAATGGAAAAATAGAAATATCAAAAAATAGCTATATCCACCATGCCATGCCTTTTTTTAAATAGTATAGATAATCATATGATTGAATTTTGACCATTCCTAGTAGCTTGTGAATACTGAAACTATATTATTAGTTACAATAGAAAGTTGCACTTTCCCCCTAAATTTATAGCCAAGTTGTACTTTTCCCCTGAAGTTCAATTATTTGTACTATCTCCATTGATCTTATATTACTGTTGCACTTTTTCCCTTGAACTATTTTCCGATCACTTTTCCGGCCAAAGAGTTCAGGGGAAAAATATAACACAAAATTTCTAATTGAAAGTATTATTTTTACTTCTTTAATTAACATTTAACAATTTCACCTATTTATTCTTCAAATGATAATTAACAACTATAAAATCCACAAATAAAGATTGTCAAACATTTTTTTTAAAAAAAAATTATTTTTAACAACTTGATGAAGAATGTAATGCGAAACTTGCAAGGTGAACTTAAACATAAAAGTATAGTGTAAGCTCGATTTTATAATCATCTCCCACTTTGTAATGTCTAAATGATATACTGTATCGAGTAAATAGTATTTTTTATCCTCCTTATGGGCAACTTTTTATACATTAGTCCCTTTTAAATTTTTCGTAGTAGATTCGTCCATCTTATCAATGTAGTGTAAAACATTCGTCCCTCTTAATTTTTTTGTGGTAGATGTGTCCCTCTTATCAATGTAGTGTAACACATTCATCCCTCTTTTTCATTTGTATTTTGTTTCGATTAGATTAGCTTATATATATATATTTAGAAATTCGTGATCGAATCAAGTTGATCACGTAAGGGGTGTTCGCGGTGCGGTCTATTGCGATTTTGTACTCGTCCAAATCCAACTCAATATTTGTGGTTTTTTAATTATATAGTCCAAACCCAACCCAATAAGGCTTGAGATTGCAGTTTGCGGTCCATTCGGGTTGGGGCGGATTTTGCGGTCTCAACACTCTCAACTTTAATGTATTTTTGTTATTTGATAAGTTAAATGTAAATGCACTAAATAATTATCACTTTTTATATTTTTGAATACATTTTGTAAACTTTCGTAGAAAATGTATGGAGATAATGCAAAATATTAAGTAACAAGATATAATCTTCAATGGATACATAATTTAAAGAAAACTAAAAATAATATCAAACACTAGGTTGACAAGTTTTAGGTATTGAGGAAGGTTTCACATAATTACATTTACTAGTTGAAGGAGAACCAAAAATTTGTTGAGTGAAAGTTGATTGTTTTTCACTTTGACTAACTGCGGGAGAATGAGTGATTTCGACCCCCTTTCACTTATCAACCATTTGAAAATATATAAACAACAAAAAATTGTTTATATATATATCATAAATATGTAGCTATATATATATATATAATATTAAAAGTAATTGTTACTCTAGCCTAAACAACATACATACATATTAAGCAAATGTAAATTTGAAAAATTAAAAAATAAAAAAAATCAAACAATAAACAATAAACAAAAAGAAAGTACCTTGAAGTTGATGTGGGTGTTTATGCTCCAAAAGAAATTCTTGTACTTTTGCAAGCCAGAACGTTTTTAGATTACCTTTTAAGTTTTTTTCTATTTCACTTGGGAAGGAAGAAAATGTGAGGCAGAGGAAAACTTAAGGCAGTAGGTTTTTCTTTAATATAGATGTTGGGCTTTGGGTTATGAATTGAGATTAATTAGTTAAAGTATATATTTGGATTATATTTCTCATTGTTTAAATTGTAGGACTAAATTAAATAAAATAAAATTATATATAGAGTGCGGTCGGATGCGGCTTATGCGGTCTAAAAATGTATAAAACCAAACTCAATTGCAATTTGCGGTCTTTTTTTCAAGAAGCCCAAGATCAACCAAATAAACTTTCGACCCGCAAATTGCGGTCTGTTTGGATTGGGGCGATTTTGCGGTTTCGTTGAACACCCCTAGATCACGTCTATTTAATCACAAGACAAATGTATGTATTACACATGATTGGTATGTATTGCACATGCATGTACCAATCTACTTAACAATCTCAACATCCAAATTTAATATCCTATTTGCTGTTTCTCAAAAAATTATCCTATTTGCAGATTTTTGGGTAGTATAACAGAGGGTAGGGCTGTCAATGGGTCGGATCAGGTTCGTCCTTATCCGGCTCCATTTATATCGGATCGTATTATGTTAGATTCAAATTTTGTTCGGATTGTGCTCGGATCTAGATTTTTTTAATCCGATGAATCTTGGTAGAATTTGGTCGGATATCGTATCTTTTTTTGATCCTATAAAATGCTCACTTAAAAAATTAAATTAATATTGTTCCTAAAACAAGTTTATTAACTTTTCAATTTTATTTAATATTAGCTCACATGTTCAAACTTTCTTTACTAATATTCATATTTGTAGATGAATTATAAATTATTATCTTCTTAAATTGACGATGAAATATTATTAATGGTACTTACTTTTATAAAACATTATGTATATGTATCAATCTTTTTATTTATTGTTGGATACGGATTTTTAGCAGATCAAATTGACATAAATCCTCCATGTGTTTCTGATTATGAATCTTTATAATCGGACCAGGTCCATCGAATCTCTAATCGAACAATCATTCTAATAAATCGGACCGAATTAAGAGGATCCGTATTGAAATCCGCCCCATTGACAGCCCTAACCGAGGGTCTCATTGTCATTTTATCATATTGAGCCCCTTATTTTCTAACGAAACACATATAAATTGGCCATCTAATATTATCTCCGGCCCAAGAAAAGTAACCAAACACCCATTTTAAGCTAGACCCATTTCCAGTTACGTCTTCAAAGTTGGCCCAAATGGGGTATCTCTCCACTATTCCATCTCTTGAAAACCAAACAAGGCCTTAGAAAAAATCTTCATATCTGTTAATATGTTTTATATATTAATAAATGGTATAATGTAAATAATCTTTAGAAAGATAAACTTAACTCCTGTTTTTTTTTTTTTTTTTAGGGGAAGCTTAACTCTTCACTATTGCATTTTTGTAGAATAAGAGAAAAAACTCAGAAAGTTCATTCCCACATTGAAAACAGAAAATAGTTGGAAATAGACAAAAGATATACAAAAAGAGAAATGTAGAATCGAATTGAGCATACCTTTCTCGGCCTTTTGGCTAAGATCAAGTGTAGTATCTGTTCTTATCAGTTTAATATCTGATATGTGAGTCATTGGCTCACACGATATTAAATTAATTTTTTTAAGGGGAGAGTCCATCAAAGTAGCTTGCTGCTTGGGCTCTCGAGCGTCGCCTTGGCCTGGTGCACCCCACCAAACATAGTTGAAATATTATTTGTATTGTTAGGTGAAAGTTTTATGTTCATTGATTGAATTTGGCTTGGGAATTTACTTATTCCATTATTGTCAACTGCTATTTTAAATTTTCAAAATGAGGCAAATATTGGTGTATAAAAATTTAAATTGAAATTTAATTTTGATAGGAATTCAACAATTTAATTAGGGTTTTTGGCAATTTGCACCCTCGAATTATAGAGTTTTAGCACTTCGCACCCTGGCTTAAAAGTTATGGCACTTTGCACCTTAGTGTGTGTTTTGATGAAAAAATTTATTGATGGAAGAGTAGAATAGTCATTTTCGAATAATTTTTGCACTTTCCACCCTGTAAATATAGATTTTGATACTTTGCACCCTGAAAATATAGAATGTTGGCACTTTAAACCCTACAAATATTTTTTTTTGGCACTTTCAACCTCGACTTAAATTTCTTGGAACATTATTTATTTTAACCAAATAACTAGCTATTAGTGATTAGGTATGAATTTTTTTTCTTTTTTGTAATTTAATAAATTTAACATGCTAGTAGTAAATAATTTTAGATTTTTTAGGATGCAAAATACCATACAAATTATATTTCTAGGGTGTAGAGTGCCAATTTTTTTTAATCAGGGTGAAGATTGTCAAAATTTAATATTTTCAGGGTGCAAAGTGCCACATTCTATATTTTCAGGATGGTAGAGTACCAAAATCTATTCAGGGTGAAAAGTGCCAAAAATATTTAAAAATGACTATTCTACCCTTCCATCAATGAAATTTTTCCGTCAAAAGACATAATAGGCTGCAAAGTGCCAAATAAGTTGTATTTTCAGGGTGCAAAGTGCCAAAACTTTTAAGTCAGGGTGCAAAGTGTCAAGACTCTATAATTATAGGGTGCAAAATACCAAAAACCCATTTAATTATCTAGATTGAAATTTGTGAAATGTGAAATGAAACAAAATGATGCCTAAAACTTGTGATATGCTACAAAGTTGTCTAGGAGTATTTACTCTAAACTCTACTATAAATTTTTCTTTTGAGATATTTGCTTCATTGTAATAAATCAAAATAATATTTTCTACAAACAATTGATTGGTCTAGTAGAAGGTACTAGCCACTACAAAGTAGCGAACTTAAGTTCGAATCCCTGCTGACAGAGATTTTCATTTAATGCGTTCGACGTGCGTCTCAGAAGGTATTAAATCCTTGAAAAATAAAATAAAATAAAAAGTATTCTCAAATTTTATTTTGACTTACACTTTAGATCCTAAAACCTACATAAATTCATCTAGATAGAAGCTACTCCTCCCAACTTTCTTTAACATGATTAGTTTTCCCAAGTATTACATATGAAGAACATTTCGTGAAAGAGTAATATTAAAAATAACTCAAAATAATAATGTTGTTGATTCACTGGAATCTATGAGCAAAAGAAGTGAATCAAGTATTGGGTACCTCTCCCAACAGGGATTTGAACTTGAGTCCGCTACTTTGTAGTGACTAGTCCCTTCTACTAGATCAATCACCTATTGGTAGTATTGATTACATAAGAAGTTGAAGCACTTTGTAATATTTACATGAAATTGATTAATATTAGAAAAAGTTATATAGATAAAATTGAACTCTAATTAATCCTACATCATATAGACGAATCACATCAATAAGAAATTAGCTATAGAAAGGGATTGAAGGACAACAAATTAGCAAATGGGTGATCAGCGTTCGCGTGCCTCTTCCAATTTTGTTTCTCCTTAAGAATCACTCAATTCTTTAGGAAATGAGATTTTCAATTTCCTGTGCAGTAACACATTTTTTTCTGGGGAAGAAATCATCCTACCCATCTATATATTGGAAAACATGCGAAAAAATCCCTATGTGATAATTTTTTTGCAAGAAATTCAATTTTGTTTTACAAATTGTTGCACAAAGTTCCTTTTCCATCCATAGTAACAAAGATTGTATTTCACTCGCGTTTTATGAGAATGAAAGTTAATTTTCATCAATATAATTTAATATTACCAAATTACCCAAAAGAAAATAGAATTACTCCTTTCCCTACCACTAGGGGTGTTCAACAAAATTGCCAAACCGCTCCAACCGATCGGCCCAACCCAAATTGATAGCAATTCGCGGGTTGAAGAATGAATGGGTTGATTTTGGGCTTCGTGAGAAAAATATCGCAAATTATAATCGGGTTTGGGTTTATATTTTAAAAAATCGCATAAACCGCACTCAAACCGCATATATATAAAATAACAAATTGTATTTTATTATTTAATATAATTTAAGTATATACATACTTTTAGTTTACCGTCTCAACCCCAAAGCCTAATTTATCCCTTAAAAATCTATTACTCGGCACAATTTATTAACAATCCAAGTTAAATTTCATCGATTGACAACTACCAATATCAACTTTAATAATTAAAGTATTTTCTATATTTGCTTATTGTTTTGAAAAAGTCTTGTTCGGTTTTGTATTTGTGTAACAATTATTGTTCTTTACATTGGAATGTAGACTTTAAATAGGTTAATAAATTAAAGCTAAAAATTATGAAAAAAATAGTATTGTTCTTCTTATGATTATAGAACGTTCAGGAATTTTTTTCTTAGATAAAAGTACAATAACAAAATACAAAGTGGTAATAAATTAAAGTAGAGTCTAAAAAAAAAATTAAAATAGAAAAATCTAAGACCGTAAAAACTGCCCCAATCCGTAGGGACCGCAAAGTGCAATCTCTAGACTTATTGGGTTGGGTTTGGTCTAGAGTATTAAAAACCTGGAAATACTGAGTTGGATTTGGGCGAGTATAAAACCGCATTAGACCGCACCACGAACACCCCTACCAATAAGCACGGGTCGGGTATTTCGGGTTTGGTACCCGATTCGACGATTGTTGATTTTTCTCACCCAAAATCTGTCCCGTTTAGTTGAGTACCCAAAATTTTCGGGTACCCACCTTTTCGGATCCAGGTCACCGGAAATTTGTATGTTTTGTTTTTTAAATATATGTATATTGTACAAGAAATTTAAATTATTTAATATGGTAACACATTTGATAATAAGAAAGGAGAACAAATTTGGGCCAAGGCCACTCATATGTCATGCCATTTTAATTTGTAATTGTGCCATAAAAAAAATTATTCAATATCGGTGGTTCCCAAAATACCCATTCGGGTATAAAATCAATACCCAAAACCCAATCTGAACTAATATTTCTGGTATCGGGTACCCAACCCTAAATGTCAAAAAACTTATTTTTCATCTCAAAAGGGAAATACCCGATCGAGTTGGGACGGATCCCGAAATACCCAACCCAAACGCGTACCCCTACCCACTGGGTTCAATTTGGGGTGGATGGAGGTTAAAATGGGGGATCGGTGGGGTTGGGGGTGGGATAAAGGTATTTCTTTTATAATTTTTTTTTCAAATAACTAATAAATCAATTGTTATTTTAAATAATAATATATATATATTATTTTATTTAATAAAAATATTTATTATTATATTCTCAAATTTTATATTACAATATTATTTTATTTATTACAACTATATAAAAGACTAAATTAGCTTAATATATTTGTAAATACGAGTATGGAAGGTAAATTAATATTTAATCTACAAGAACTAACGAAGTTAATAATTTCACTGTGCAACAATATGGAAACACAAGGAATTCCTTGTAAATCAAATAACACCGGGGGGGGGGGGGGGTGCAGATTTTGCTGGGTATGCTGTTTTTTTTTCCATTTTTTTATTTTTATCTTATTGTTTCTAAATTTTTTTACTGGTTAATTTTTTAATTAAGAATATATATGGAGTAAAATACAATTTCTCATGATGCATTCTTAAGCCTGTAGAATAAGAGAAAAACTCATAATGGTCAATCCCACATTGAAAACACAAAGTAACTGCCAATAGACAGAATGCATACAAAAGGAGAAACGAATGACTGAAATAAGCATACCTTTCTCGGCCTTTTGGCTAAGATCAAGTGTAGTATCTGTTCTTATCAGTTTAATATCTGATATGTGAGTCATTGACTCACACGATATTAAATTAATTTTTTAAGGGGAGAGTTCATTATATTAGCTTGGTACTAGGGCTTTCGAGTGTTGACATAGTGTTGCACTATTACTTTGGCCAGGCGCACCCTACCAAACAAGTTCTAAATATTATTTGTATTGCGATGTGAAAGTTAGTCTCATTGATTAGATTTAGCTTCCGAATCTATTTATTTCATTATTTGTCAAATGCTTTTTGTAATTTTTAATTTGGGGCAAATATTTGTATATAAGAAATTTGAATAGAAAATTATTTTTGATTAAAATTCAACAATTTTGATTATTTGGCTTGAAATTTGTGAATGTGAAATAAAATAAAATGATGCCGGGAAACTTGTTTGTGAAATGTGAAATAAAATAAAATGATGCCGGAAAACTTGTGATATGCCACGAAGTAGTCTTGGAGTATTTACTTTCAAAAACAGATAAAGACACATACTCTACCATAAATTTTTCTTTCGAGGTATTTGCTTCATTGTGATATATCAAACTATTATTTACTCAAATGTTATTTTGACTAACACTTGATCCTAAAATCTATATAAATTAATCTATATAAACGCTTCTCCCCCTAACTTTTGGAACACGATTAGTTTTCCTAAGTATTACATAATAAAAACATTTCGTGAAAGAGTAATATTATAAATTATAACTTAAAATATCACTATAATCTAGGAGCAATAGAAGTGAATCAAAGTATTGATAACACATGAATTTGAAGCACTGTGTAATATTTACATGGAATTGATTTATAGCAAAAGTTTTTTTTTTTTAAATACATTAATCATCAATCATTTCAACAACTGTCAAGTACAAAGAATTACAAATAATAAATAACTACAAAAAATTAGTAATAAACTAGAGCAAATACCCACTTTCGTGGAAGTTCAACACAGGACCAATGACCTTTTGATCTTGGACTTAGTTCTGTCAGTTATTGTCACGTCCTAGAGCCTTAACTTTGCCAGCGATTGTCACTATGCTACAACATCATTGACAGTTTATTAGCAATAGTTATATAGATAAAATTGAACTGTAATTAATCCCACATCAGATAGATGAATCTCAACAATAAGAAATTAGCTATAAAAAGGGCTTGAAGGGCAACAAGTTACATACTTACCTGGACGGGGTCAATGGGTGATCAAGAAGACCTATGGCCTAGGTTGATGACTTCCATTGCACGTTGGAGGGGCATTTGCCTAAGATCGGCTCAAGTAGTCGAGTCTACGTCATAATTTGTGGCAATGGGGGCCAGCGTTCGCGCGGCCCCTTCCAATTTTAGTTTAAAACGTTTGATTGTACTCTGTTTTTGCCTTAAGAATCAACTAGTGGGTATGCTGCTTTTCTTTTCCCATTTTTTGGTTTTTATCTTATTGTATTTAAATTTTTTTATAAGCTAATTTTTAATTAAGAAATCATAGGGAGTATAATACAATTTCTCATAATACAATAGTAGCATTATACATCTCTCCTTATTCATGAAATAATTGTCCTCCTTAATTATCGTCTATACTTCAGTTGGTATGGAAGGGTATATCAAAATATTATTACTCAAATTTTATTTTGACTAACACTTGATCCTAAAATCTACATAAAATCATCTCGATAAAAGTTGAGTAGCAATAGTCTTACAGTCTATTAATTAGGTTATATAACATCACAATCTAAATTAAAGTAAGTAGTGGGTTTTTTTTTTCTTTTTTCAGGTTTAACGGTCAATTATTTCTTATTAGTATAATTAATAAAAAGACCCATACATATCTACTTGACGTAATAATCTTTTTTGAAACACAAATTATTTGTAATATATAAATATAATAACATCATCTTTGAATAATTGAGCAATGTATTTTCAAGTTTAATTTTTTTTTATTGAACTTGAGATTGTGATTGGATTTACCATGAATCTTAAAAGAGTCGAAATTAATTGAGTTGTCATCATGCGGAACACGAGTCGAAATCAAATTTATTAGTAAAGATTTTTAAAGTGAGTTTACATTTTTAGTTTATAGTTGAGGTGGAAATGTCAATAAAACTTCTAAAGCTATGAGACAGTGAATATGGTACAAATTCACTTTCAATTGTAAGAACTTTTAACATTTTTAAATTATAGAAACGAGGACAAAATACCGGATATGACATAATAACAAATTCAAAATTTGGGGGTAAAGACACATATATGTTTTATAGTTAAAGACTCTTTGAACTAAAGAAATTGTGGGGGTGAAAATTACAAAAGATTTCAACAAAGCAAATATATGTGGACACAAATTCATTATTTAAAATTTATGGGGGTAAAAATGTAATAGATACATTGAAACAGGTTAAACAAGTTGCCCACATTATTTCCACAAAACCAAAATTTTCCAGCCAATTAAATTGGACCGTAAGTGGGCTTATACAAAATAAGACTTTCATATAGACATTTTCTATAAAAGTTCCTCCTAACTAATAAGTATTACATAATAAGAACGTTTCGTGAAAGAGTAATATGAAAATTAACTTAAAATAATAATGGTGTTGACTCACTAGAATCTATGAGCAATAGAAGTGAATCAAGTATTGATTACATATGAAGTTGAAGCCCTTTGTAATACATACATGAAATTGATTATTAGCAAAAGTTATATAGATATTCAGTGGAAGGGACTAGTCACTACTAGTCACTACAAAGTAGCGGACTCAGGTTCGAATCCCTTATGTACATGATGCGCCTCGAAAGTAATTAAACCCTTGAGAAACAAAAAAAGAACTCTAATTAATCCCACATCAGATAGATGAATCTCAACAATAAGAAATTAGCTATAAAAAGGGTTTGAAGGACAACAAGTTATATACTTACCTGGATGGGGTCAATGGGTGATCAAGAAGACCTATGGCCTAGGTTGATGACTTCCATTGCACACCGGAGGGGCATTTGCCTAAGATCGGCTCAAGTAGTCGAGTCTACGTCATAATTTGTGGTAGTGGGGGCCAGCGTTCGCGCGGCCCCCCTTCAATTCTAATGTGAATCATTTTAATTTTCTTTTTTTCCACTTAAGAATCACTTATTTCTACTAGAAAAGGGGATTTTCAATTTCCTGAGCAATGACACATTTTTTGGAGGAATAAATCATATATATATTTTTTGTAAATAATTATACATATTGTAAACCACACCACCAACTGAGTTCAATCTGGCGGGCTTTTTAGGGTTGGTGGGGGTGGGATAAAGGTATTTTTTCATATATATATTTTTTGTAAATAATTATACATATTGTTTTGTTTAATAAAAATATTTATTTTTAAAATTTTCAGATTTAATATAAAAATATTTATTTTATTTATCAAAATTATATATAAAATTAAATTATTTTAATATATTTGTAAATATATTGAGTATGGAAATATAGTATTTAATATACAAAAACTAATCAAGTTAATAATTTAACTGTGAAAGGGAGAGTGTGCAACAATATGTAAACACATGAGAATTATTTGCAAAACAAATAACACAAGGGGGTTCGATGCATGTTACCCAAAACACTGGTGGGTATGTTGTTTTTTTTCCCATTATTTTGGTTTTTATCTTATTGTATTTAAATTTTTTTATAGGTTAATTTTTTATTAAGAGTATCATAGGGAGTAAAATACAATTTCTCTTAATACAATAGTATTATTATACTCTAACATCTTCACCTCATCTCTCCTAATTCATGAAATAATTGTCCTCCTTAATTAAGCATCATATATACGTAATTGTTATGAAAGGGTAACTTTAGCTGGTGTAAACAATTCAATCCTTTTTTGGTATGTTGTTAGTTGTTACCACTCAACTAGGACTGCATGGACAAAGAGCAACACCAATTTTTTAAGTCAATTTTGCTTTGATATATATATATATATATATATATATATATTGGATCATTTACATTCTTTTGATAATTAAAGAATGAATAGTAAAAATAAAATAAAAATATAAAGGGTAATGCAGTTCATAGAATTGTATTTGTAACTGGACCTTATTTGTTTAGATTTTGTATAAATTTTCAGGATTTTCCAGAATATCCAACACATATTAGTTTCTTTCAAAATTATTTTGTATAATTTTCTTTCATTATTTGATTCTCAGATCTTATACTCTATTGATTTGACATTTAGCAATCATCTTTCAAAAACTATTTCTACTAAAAAACAACACAAACACATTTATTTCTAAAATGCACATTCTTGTAGAATTTTAAAGAATTCTCTTAATTTTTAAACATTTAGGCCGTGATTGGTGAGAAAAACTGAGTTGAAAATAGAATAATCATTATATCTAGATTCCAAAACTTTGGGAATAGCCATTTCCTTCCTTCCAACTAGTATATCCTCAGCATGCATCATGCTTCGCGTGCTTTAATTTTTTCAACACTCGTTCCCGCATTCACTAGATTTTCCAGGAACAAAAAATAAGAATTTTTAACTTGGGGGAAATTCGAAGTAAATTTTATTTAAATGATGTAATGGTATATGTGAAGAAGTCAAAAAGTTATCTATACTATTATAAAGAGAAGTCATGTCATGGTATGGTACTTTTTTGATATTCCTAATTTGCCCTTAATGTTTTAATTAATTTAACTATTTATTTTTTTAGATTCTTTACTTATTCTATTTAAATAAAATTTACTTCTACTTTTTCTCATAAACAAAACTTATTTTTTTTGCTAAAAAAATTTATATGCATGCGGGAATGCGTGCTAATAAATTAATGAGAAGTTATGTCATGATGTAACAATTTTTTTATATTCCTATTTTGCCCTTAGTGTTTTAGTTAATTTAATTTTTTAACTTCTTTACTTATTCCATTTAAATAAAATTTACTTTTACTTTTCTTAAAATCCTTATTTTGTGTGCTTAAATAATTTAATGCACACGTGACACATTCTGAGAATATACTAGTATAATTAATTTAATGGCAAAGTAGAAATATCAAAAAATAGATACATGCGCCATGCCATGCCTTTTTTTTAATAGTATAGATAATCATATGATCGAAT
Organism: Penstemon davidsonii; assembly: GCA_034814905.1. Taxonomy (NCBI): domain Eukaryota; kingdom Viridiplantae; phylum Streptophyta; class Magnoliopsida; order Lamiales; family Plantaginaceae; genus Penstemon; species Penstemon davidsonii. The sequence continues at coordinate 29,067,783 of JAYDYQ010002534.1, forward strand.
TTTGACCATTCCTAGTAACTTGTGAATACTGAAACTATATTATTAGTTACAAGAGAAAGTCGCACTTTCCCCTAAATTTATAGCCAAGTTGTACTTTTCCCCTAAAGTTCAATTATTTGTACTATCTCCATTGATCTTATATTAGTGTTGCACTTTTTTCCTTAAACTATTTTCCGATCACTTTTCCGGCCAAAGAGTTCAGGGGAAAAATGTAACACAAAAATTCTAATTGGAAATATTATTTTTGCTTCTTTAATTAACATTTAACAATTTCACCTATTTATTCTTCAAATGATAATTAACAACTATAAAATCCACAAATAAAGATTGTCAAACATTTTTTTAAGAAAAAATTATTTTTAACAACTTGATGAAGAATGTAATGCGAAACTTGCAAGGTGAACTTAAACATAAAAGTATAGTGTAAGCTCGATTTTATACTCATCTCCCAATTTGTAATGTCTAAATGATATATTGTATTGAGTAAACAACATTTTTTATCCTCCTTATGGGCAACTTTTTATACATTCGTCCCTCTTAAATTTTTCGTAGTAGATTCGTCTATCTTATCAATATAGTATAACACATTCGTCCCTCTTATAAACACATTTGTCCCTCTTAAATTTTTTGTAGTAGATGCGTCCCTCTTATCAATGTAGTGTAACACATTCATCCCCTTAAATCCAAAATATATCCTAAATGGATGAAAATTGATGTATTTTGGATTTAAGAGGGACGAATGTGTTACACTACATTGATAAGAGGACGAATGTGTTACACTACATTGATAAGATGGACGAATCGGCTACGAAAAATTTAAGAGGGACAAATGTGCAAAATTTTGCCTAAAAGGAGGACAAAAAGTGCTATTCACTCTACTGTATTTGTATCTATTTTATATTTGTTAATTTTGTCCTAAAGTTTTTTTTTCTCTTTATTATATATCTTATTACAATTATACATAATTTTTAAATTTTCATGTCTTTTTTAACTTTGAATTATAACTGGTTGCAAAAATTTGAGTTTTACCCCCTAAACTTAAATCAAAGTTACACTTTTCCGCATGAACTTACACACTTGTTGCACTTTTCACCATGAACTTTTATGTTGCACTTTCCTCCCTGAACTTTTTGGCTGAAAAAGTGGTCGAAAAAGAGTTCAAAGGAAAAATTGCGATTTTCTCTAGTCACTATATAACATTCTTAACACTATATCATTATAATTAGGAAGAGTTTAGATTATAAACTTTGGAAAATTTAAGGGTGTCAATTGTGGGTAAACCTTGACCTGGTCCGACCACTTCTTCTCGGTCCTACATTTTCATTTGTATTTTGTTTCCATTAGATTAGCTTATATATATATTTAGAAATTCGTGATCGAATCAAGTTTGATCACGTAAGGGGTGTTCGCGGTGCGGTCTATTGCGATTTTGTACTCGTCCAAACCCAACCCAATATTTGTGGTTTTTTAATTATATAGTCCAAACCCAACCCAATAAGGCTTGAGATTGCAGTTTGCGGTCCATTCGGGTTGGGGCGGGTTTTGAGGTCTCAACACTCTCAACTTTAATGTATTTTTGTTATTTGATAAGTTAAATGTAAATGCACTAAATAATTATCACTTTTTTATTTTTTTGAATATATTTTGTAAACTTTCGTAGAAAATATATGGAGATAATGCAAAATATTAAGTAACAAGATATAATCTTCAATGGATACATAATTTAAAGAAAACTAAAAATAATATCAAACACTAGGTTAACAAGTTTTAGGTATTGAGGAAGGTTTCACAGAATTACATTTACTAGTTGAAGGAGAACCAAAAATTTGTTGAGTGAAAGTTGATTGTTTTTCACTTTGACTAACTAACTACGGGAGAATGAGTGATTTCGACCCCGTTTCACTTATCAACCATTTGAAAATATATAAACAACAAAAAATTGTTTATATATATTCCATAAATATGTAGCTAAATATATATATATAAAATATTAAAAGTAATTGTTACTCTAGCCTAAACAACATACATACATATTAAGCAAATGTAAATTTCAAAAAAAAAATAAAAAAATAAACAATAAACAAAAAGAAAGTACCTTGAAGTTGATGTGGGTGTTTATGCTCCAAAAGAAATTCTTGTACTTTTGCAAGCCAGAACGTTTTTAGATTACCTTTTAAGTTTTTTTCTATTTCACTTGGGAAGGAAGAAAATGTGAGGCAGAGGAAACTTAAGGCATTAGGTGTTTTTTTTAATATAGATGTTGGGATTTGGGTTATGGATTGAGATTAATTAGTTAAAGTATATGTTTGGATTATATTTCTCATTGTTTAAATTGTAGGACTAAATAAAATAAAATAAAATAAAATAAAATAAAATTATATATAGAGTGCGCTCGGATGCGGCTTATGTGGTCTAAAAATGTATAAAACCAAACCCAATTGTAATTTGCGGTCTTTTTTTCAAGAAGCCCAAGATCAACCCAACAAACTTTCGACCCGCAAATTGCGGTCTGTTTGGATTGGGGCGATTTCGCGGTTTCGTTGAACACCCCTAGATCACGTCTATTTAATCACAAGATAAATGTATGTATTACACATGATTGTTATGTATTGCACATGCATGTACCAATCTACTTAACAATCTCAACATCCAAATTTAATATCTGTTTCCCAAAAAATTATCCTATTTGCAGATTTTTGGGTAGTATAACCGAGGGTAGGGCTGTCAATGGGTCGGATCAGGTTTGTCCTTATCCGGCTCCATTTATATCGGATCGTATTATGTTGGATTCATATCTTGTTCGGATTGTGCTCGGATCTAGATTTTTTGAATCCGATGAATCTTGGTAGAATTTGGCCGGATATCGTATCTTTGTTTGGTCCAATAAAATGCTCATTTAAAAAATTAAATTAATATTTTTCCTAAAACAAGTTTATTAACTTTTCTATTTTATCTAATATTAGTTCACATGTTCAAACTTTCTTTACTAATATTCATATTTGTAGATGAATTATAAATTATTATCTTCTTAAATTGACGGTGAAATATTATTAATGGTACTTACTTTTATAAAACATTACGTATATGTATCAATCTTTTTATTTATTGTTGGATACGGATTTTTAGCAGATCAAATCGACCTAAATCCTTCATGTGTTTCGGATTACGAATCTTTATAACCGGATCAGGTCCATTGAATCTCTAGGACAATCATTCTAATAAATCGGACCGAATTCAGAGGGATCCGTATTGAAATCCGCCCCATTGACAGCCCTAACCGAGGGTCTCATTGTCATTTTATCATATTGAGCCCCTTATTTTCTAACGAAACACATATAATTGGCCATCTAATATTATCTCCGGCCTAAGAAAAGTAACCAAACACCCATTTTAAGCTAGACCCATTTCCAGTTACGTCTTCAAAATTGGCCCAAATGGGGTATCTCTCCACTATTCCATCTCTTGAAAACCAAACAAGGCCTTAGAAAAAATCTTCATATCTGTTAATATGTTTTATATATTGATAAATGGTATAATGTAAATAATCTTTAGAAAGATAAACTTAACTCCTATTTTTTTTTTTTTTTTTAGGGGAAGCTTAACTCTTCACTATTGCATTTTCGTCGAATAAGAGAAAAAACTCAGAAAGGTTATTCCCACATTGAAAACAGAAAGTAGCTGGAAATAGACAAAAGACATACAAAAAGAGAAACAAAGGACTAAAATAAGCATACCTTTCTCGGCCTTTTGGCTAAGATCAAGTGTAGTATCTGTTCTTATCAGTTTAATATCTGATATGTGAGTCATTGGCTCACACGATATTAAATTAATTTTTTTAAGGGGAAAGTCCATCAAAGTAGCTTGCTGCTTGGGCTCTCGAGCGTCGCCTTGGTGTTGCACTATTGCCTTGGCCTGGCGCACCCCACCAAACATAGTTGAAATATTATTTGTATTGTTAGGGGAAAGTTTTATGTTCATTGATTGAATTTGGCTTGGGAATTTACTTATTCCATTATTGTCAACTGCTATTTTAAATTTTCAAGATGAGGCAAATATTGGTGTATAAGAAATTTAAATTGAAATTTAATTTTGATAGGAATTCAAAAATTTAATTAGGGTTTTTGGTAATTTGCACCCTCGAATTATAGAGTTTTGGCACTTTGCACCCTGGCTTAAAAGTTATGGCACTTTGCACCTTAGTGTGTGTTTTGATGAAAAAATTTATTGATGGAAGAGTAGAATAGTCATTTTCGAATAATTTTTGCACTTTCCACCCTGTAAATATAGATTTTGATACTTTGCACCCTGAAAATATAGAATGTTGGCACTTTAAACCCTACAAATATTTTTTTTTGGCACTTTCAACCTCGACTTAAATTTCTTGGAACATTATTTATTTTAACCAAATAACTAGCTATTAGTGATTAGGTATGAATTTTTTTCTTTTTTGTAATTTAATAAATTTAACATGCTAGTAGTAAATAATTTTAGATTTTTTAGTATGAAAAATACCATACAAATTATATTTCTAGGGTGTAGAGTGCCAATTTTTTTTAATCAGGGTGAAGAGTGTCAAAATTTAATATTTTCAGGGTGCAAAGTGCCACATTCTATATTTTCAGGATGGTAGAGTACCAAAATCTATGTTTTCAGGGTGAAAAGTGCCAAAAATATTTGAAAATGACTATTCTACCCTTCCATCAATGAAATTTTTCCATCAAAACACATAATAGGCTGCAAAGTGCCAAATAAGTTGTATTTTCAGGGTGCAAAGTGCCAAAACTTTTAAGTCAGGGTGCAAAGTGTCAAGACTCTATAATTATAGGGTGCAAAATACCAAAAACCCATTTAATTATCTAGATTGAAATTTGTGAAATGTGAAATGAAATAAAATGATGCCTAAAACTTGTGATATGCTACAAAGTTGCCTAGGAGTATTTACTCTAAACTCTACTATAAATTTTTCTTTTGAGATATTTGCTTCATTGTAATAAATCAAAATAATATTTTCTACCAACAACTGATTGGTCTAGTGGAAGGTACTAGCCACTACAAAGTAGCGAACTTAAGTTCAAATCCCTGCTGACAGAGATTTTCACTTAATGCGTTCGACGTGCGTCTCAGAAGGGATTAAATCCTTGAAAAATAAAATAAAATAAAAAGTATTCTCAAATTTTATTTTGAATTACACTTTAGATCCTAAAACCTACATAAATTCATCTAGATAGAAGCTACGCCTCCCAACTTTCTTTAACATGATTAGTTTTCCCAAGTATTACATACGAAGAACATTTCGTGAAAGAGTAATATTAAAAATAACTCAAAATAATAATGTTGTTGATTCACTGGAATCTATGAGCAAAAGAAGTGAATCAAGTATCAGGTATACCTCTCCCAACAGGGATTTGAACTTGAGTCCGCTACTTTGTAGTGACTAGTCCCTTCTACTAGATCAATCACCTGTTGGTAGTATTGATTACATAAGAAGTTGAAGCACTTTGTAATATTTACATGAAATTGATTAATATTAGAAAAAGTTATATAGATAAAATTGAACTCTAATTAATCCTACATCATATAGACGAATCACATCAATAAGAAATTAGCTATAGAAAGGGATTGAAGGACAACAAATTAGCAAATGGGTGATCAGCGTTCGCGTGCCTCTTCCAATTTTGTTTCTCCTTAAGAATCACTCAATTCTTTAGGAAATGAGATTTTCAATTTCCTGTGCAGTAACACATTTTTTTCTGGGGAAGAAATCATCCTACCCATCTATATATTGGAAAACATGCGAAAAAATCCCTATGTGATAATTTTTTTGCAAGAAATTCAATTTTGTTTTACAAATTGTTGCACAAAGTTCCTTTTCCATCCATAGTAACAAAGATTGTATTTCACTCGCGTTTTATGAGAATGAAAGTTAATTTTCATCAATATAATTTAATATTACCAAATTACCCAAAAGAAAATAGAATTACTCCTTTCCCTACCACTAGGGGTGTTCAACAAAATTGCCAAACCGCTCCAACCGATCGGCCCAACCCAAATTGATAGCAATTCGCGGGTTGAAGAATGAATGGGTTGATTTTGGGCTTCGTGAGAAAAATATCGCAAATTATAATCGGGTTTGGGTTTATATTTTAAAAAACCGCATAAACCGCACTCAAACCGCATATATATAAAATAACAAATTGTATTTTATTATTTAATATAATTTAAGTATATACATACTTTTAGTTTACCGTCTCAACCCCAAAGCCTAATTTATCCCTTAAAAATCTATTACTCGGCACAATTTATTAACAATCCAAGTTAAATTTCATCGATTGACAACTACCAATATCAACTTTAATAATTAAAGTATTTTCTATTTTTGCTTATTGTTTTGAAAAAGTCTTGTTCGGTTTTGTATTTGTGTAACAATTATTGTTCTTTACATTGGAATGTAGACTTTAAATAGGTTAATAAATTAAAGCTAAAAATTATGAAAAAAATAGTATTGTTCTTCTTATGATTATAGAACGTTCAGGAATTTTTTTCTTAGATAAAAGTAAAATAACAAAATACAAAGTGGTAATAAATTAAAGTAGCGTCTAAAAAAAAAATTAAAATAGAAAAATCTAAGACCGCAAAAACTGCCCCAATCCGTAGGGACCGCAAAGTGCAATCTCTAGACTTATTGGGTTAGGTTTGGTCTAGAGTATTAAAAACCTGGAAATACTGAGTTGGATTTGGGCGAGTATAAAACCGTATTAGACCGCACCACGAACACCCCTACCAATGAGCACGGGTCGGTCGGGTTTGGTACCCGATTCGACGATTGTTGATTTTTCTCACCCAAAATCTATCCCGTTTAGTTGAGTACCCAAAATTTTCGGGTACCCACCTTTTCGGATCCAGGTCATCGGAAATTTGTATGTTTTGTTTTTTAAATATATGTATATTCTACAAGAAATTTAAATTATTTAATATGGTAACACATTTGATAATAAGAAAGGAGAACAAATTTGGGCCAAGGCCACTCATATGTCATGCCATTTTAATTTGTAATTGTGCCAAAAAAAAAATTATTCAATATCGGTGGTTCCCGAAATACCCATTCGGGTATAAAATCAATACCCAAAACCCAATCTGAACAAATATTTCTGGTATCGGGTACCCAACCCTAAATGTCAAAAAACTTATTTTTCATCTCAAAAGGGAAATACCCAATCGAGTTGGGACGGATCCCGAAATACCCAACCCAAACGCGTACCCCTACCCACTGGGTTCAATTTGGGGTGGATGGAGGTTAAAATGGGGGATCGGTGGGGTTGGGGGTGGGATAAAGGTATTTCTGTTATAATTTTTTTTTCAAATAACTAATAAATCAATTGTTATTTTAAATAATAATATATACATATTATTTTATCTAATAAAAATATTTATTATTATATTCTCAGATTTTATATTACAATATTATTTTATTTATTACAACTATATAAAAGACTAAATTAGCTTAATATATTTGTAAATACATTGAGTATGGAAGGTAAATTAATATTTAATCTACAAGAACTAACGAAGTTAATAATTTCACTGTGCCACAATATGGGAACACAAGGAATTCCTTGTAAATCAAATAACACCGGGGGGGGGGGGGGGTGCAGGTTTTGCTGGGTATGCTGTTTTTTTTTTCCATTTTTTTATTTTTATCTTATTGTTTCTAATTTTTTTTACTGGTTAATTTTTTAATTAAGAATATATATGGAGTAAAATAAAATTTCTCATGATGCATTCTTAAGCCTGTAGAATAAGAGAAAAACTCATAATGGTCAATCCCACATTGAAAACACAAAGTAACTGCCAATAGACAGAAGGCGTACAAAAGGAGAAACGAATGACTGAAATAAGCATACCTTTCTCGGCCTTTTGGCTAAGATCAAGTGTAGTATCTGTTCTTATCAGTTTAATATCTGATATGTGAGTCATTGACTCACACGATATTAAATTAATTTTTTAAGGGGAGAGTTCATTATAGTAGCTTGCTACTAGGGCTTTCGAGTGTTGCCATAGTGTTGCACTATTACTTTGGCCAGGCGCACCCTACCAAACAAGTTCTAAATATTATTTGTATTGCGATGTGAAAGTTAGTCTCATTGATTAGATTTAGCTTCCGAATCTATTTATTTCATTATTTGTCAAATGCTTTTTGTAATTTTTAATTTGGGGCAAATATTTGTATATAAGAAATTCGAATAGAAAATTATTTTTGATTAAAATTCAACAATTTTGATTATTTGGCTTGAAATTTGTGAATGTGAAATAAAATAAAATGATGCCGGGAAACTTGTTTGTGAAATGTGAAATAAAATAAAATGATGCCGAAAAACTTGTGATATGCCACGAAGTAGTCTTGGAGTATTTACTTTCAAAAACAGATAAAGACACATACTCTACCATAAATTTTTCTTTCGAGGTATTTGCTTTATTGTGATATATCAAACTATTATTTACTCAAATGTTATTTTGACTAACACTTGATCCTAAAATCTATATAAATTCATCTATATAAACGCTTCTCCCCCTAACTTTTGGAACACGATTAGTTTTCCTAAGTATTACATAATAAAAACATTTCGTGAAAGAGTAATATTATAAATTATAACTTAAAATATCACTATAATCTAGGAGCAATAGAAGTGAATCAAAGTATTGATAACACATGAATTTGAAGCACTGTGTACTATTTACATGGAATTGATTTATAGCAAAAGTTTTTTTTTTTAAATACATTAATCATCAATCATTTCAACAACTGTCAAGTACAAAGAATTACAAATAATAAATAACTACCAAAAATTAGTAATAAACTAGAGCAAATACCCACTTTCGTGGAAGTTCAACACAGGACCAATGACCTTTTGATCTTGGGACCTTAGTTCTGTCAGTTATTGTCACGTCCTAGAGCCTTAACTTTGCCAGCGATTGTCACTATGCTACAACATCATTGACAGTTTATTAGCAATAGTTATATAGATAAAATTGAACTGTAATTAATCCCACATCAGATAGATGAATCTCAACAATAAGAAATTAGCTATAAAAAGGGCTTGAAGGGCAACAAGTTACATACTTACCTGGACGGGGTCAATGGGTGATCAAGAAGACCTATGGCCTAGGTTGATGACTTCCATTTCACGTTGGAGGGGCATTTGCCTAAGATCGGCTCAAGTAGTCGAGTCTACGTCATAATTTGTGGCAATGGGGGCCAGCGTTCGCGCGGCCCCTTCCAATTTTAGTTTAAAACGTTTGATTGTACTCTGTTTTTGCCTTAAGAATCAACTAGTGGGTATGCTGCTTTTCTTTTCCCATTTTTTGGTTTTTATCTTATTGTATTTAAATTTTTTTATAAGCTAATTTTTAATTAAGAAATCATAGGGAGTATAATACAATTTCTCATAATACAATAGTAGCATTATACATCTCTCCTTATTCATGAAATAATTGTCCTCCTTAATTATCGTCTATACTTCAGTTGGTATGGAAGGGTATATCAAAATATTATTACTCAAATTTTATTTTGACTAACACTTGATCCTAAAATCTGCATAAAATCATCTAGATAAAAGTTGAGTAGCAATAGTCTTACAGTCTATTAATTAGGTTATATAACAGCACAATCTAAATTAAAGTAAGTAGTGGGTTTTTTTTTTTCTTTTTTCAGGTTTAACGGTCAATTATTTCTTATTAGTATAATTAATAAAATGACCCATACATATCTACTTGACGTAATAATCTTTTTTGAAACACAAATTATTTGTAATATATAAATATAATAACATCATCTTTGAATAATTGAGCAATATATTTTCAAGTTTAATTTTTTTTATTGAACTTGAGATTGTGATTGGATTTACCATGAATCTTAAAAGAGTCGAAATTAATTGAGTTGTCATCATGTGGAACACGAGTCGAAATCAAATTTATTAGTAAAGATTTTTAAAGAGAGTTTACATTTTTAGTTTATAGTTGAGGTGGAAATGTCAATAAAACTTCTAAAGCTATGAGACAGTGAATATGGTACAAATTCACTTTCAATTGTAAGAACTTTTAACATTTTTAAATTATAGAAACGAGGACAAAATACCGGATATGACATAATAACAAATTCAAAATTTTGGGGTAAAGACACATATATGTTTTATAGTAAAAGACTCTTTGAACTAAAGAAATTGTGGGGGTGAAAATTACAAAAGATTTCAACAAAGCAAATATATGTGGACTCAAATTTATTATTTAAAATTTATGGGGATAAAAATGTAATAGATACATTGAAACAGGTTAAACATGTTGCCCACATTATTTCCACAAAACCAAATTTTTCCAGCCAATTAAATTGGACCGTAAGTGGGCTTATACAAAATAAGACTTTCATATAGACATTTTCTATAAAAGTTCCTCCTAACTAATAAGTATTACATAATAAGAACGTTTCGCGAAAGAGTAATATGAAAATTAACTTAAAATAATAATGGTGTTGACTCACTAGAATCTATGAGCAATAGAAGTGAATCAAGTATTGATTACATATGAAGTTGAAGCCCTTTGTAATACATACATGAAATTGATTATTAGCAAAAGTTATATAGATATCCAGTGGAAGGGACTAGTCACTACTAGTCACTACAAAGTAGCGGACTCAGGTTCGAATCCCTTATGTACCTGATGCGCCTCGAAAGGAATTAAACCCTTGGGAAACAAAAAAAGAACTCTAATTAATCCCACATCAGATAGATGAATCTCAACAATAAGAAATTAGCTATAAAAAGGGTTTGAAGGACAACAAGTTATATACTTACCTGGATGGGGTCAATGGGTGATCAAGAAGACCTATGGCCTAGGTTGATGACTTCCATTGCACACCGGAGGGGCATTTGCCTAAAATCGGCTCAAGTAGTCGAGTCTACGTCATAATTTGTGGTAGTGGGGGCCAGCGTTCGCGCGGCCCCCTTCAATTCTAATGTGAATCATTTTAATTTTCTTTTTTTCCACTTAAGAATCACTTATTTCGACTAGAAAAGGGGATTTTCAATTTCCTGAGCAATGACACATTTTTTGGAGGAATAAATCATATATATATTTTTTGTAAATAATTATACATATTGTAAACCACACCACCAACTGAGTTCGATCTGGCGGGCTTTTTAGGGTTGGTGGGGTGGGATAAAGGTATTTTTTCATATATATATTTTTTGTAAATAATTATACATATTGTTTTGTTTAATAAAAATATTTATTTTTAAAATTTTCAGATTTAATATAAAAATATTTATTTTATTTATCAAAATTATATATAAAATTAAATTATTTTAATATATTTGTAAATATATTGAGTATGGAAATATAGTATTTAATATACAAAAACTAATAAAGTTAATAATTTAACTGTGAAGGGGAGAGTGTGCAACAATATGTAAACACATGAGAATTATTTGCAAAACAAATAACACACGGGGGTTCGATGCATGTTACCCAAAACACTGGTGGGTATGTTGTTTTTTTTCCCATTATTTTGGTTTTTATCTTATTGTATTTAAATTTTTTTTATAGGTTAATTTTTTATTAAGAGTATCATAGGGAGTAAAATACAATTTCTCTTAATACAATAGTATTATTATACTCTAACATCTTCACCTCATCTCTCCTAATTCATGAAATAATTGTCCTCCTTAATTAAGCATCATATATACGTAATTGTTATGAAAGGGTAACTTTAGCTGGTGTAAACAATTCAATCCTTTTTTGGTATGTAGTTGTTACCACTCAACTAGGACTGCATGGATAAAGAGCAACACCAATTTTTTAAGTCAATTTTGCTTTGATATATATATATATATATATATATATATATTGGATCATTTACATTCTTTTGATAATTAAAGAATGAATAGTAAAAATAAAATAAAAATATAAAGGGTAATGCAGTTCATAGAATTGTATTTGTAACTGGACCTTATTTGTTTAGATTTTGTATAAATTTTCAGGATTTTCCAGAATATCCAACACATATTAGTTTCTTTCAAAATTATTTTGTATAATTTTCTTTCATTATTTGATTCTCAGATCTTATACTCTATTGATTTGACATTTAGCAATCATCTTTCAAAAACTATTTCTACTAAAAAACAACACAAACACATTTATTTCTAAAATGCACATTCTTGTAGAATTTTAAAGAATTCTCTTAATTTTTAAACATTTAGGCCGTGATTGGTGAGAAAAATTGAGTTGAAAATAGAATAATCATTATATCTAGATTCCAAAACTTTGGGAATAGCCATTTCCTTCCTTCCAACTAGTATATCCTCAGCATGCATCATGTTTCGCGTGCTTTAATTTTTTCAACACTCGTTCCCGCATTCACTAGATTTCCAGGAACAAAAAATAAGAATTTTTAACTTGGGGGAAATTCGAAGTAAATTTTATTTAAATGATGTAATGGTATATGCGAAGAAGTCAAAAAGTTATCTATACTATTATAAAGAGAAGTCATGTCATGGTATGGTACTTTTTTGATATTCCTAATTTGCCCTTAATGTTTTAATTAATTTAACTATTTACTTTTTTAGATTCTTTACTTATTCTATTTAAATAAAATTTACTTCAACTTTTTCTCATAAACAAACCTTATTTTTTGTGCTAAAAAAAATTTATATGCATGCGGGAATGCGTGCTAATAAATTAATGAGAAGTTATGTCATGATGTAACAATTTTTTTATATTCCTATTTTGCCCTTAGTGTTTTAGTTAATTTAATTTTTTAACTTCTTTACTTATTCCATTTAAATAAAATTTACGATTAAACCCTTGGAAAACCAAAAAAAAAAAAAATTTACTTTTACTTTTCTTAAAATCCTTATTTTGTGTGCTTAAATAATTTAATGCACACGTGACACATTCTGAGAATATACTAGTATAATTAATTTAATGGCAAAGTAGAAATATCAAAAAATAGCAACTTGCGCCATGCCATGCCTTTTTTTTTAATAGTATAGATAATCATATGATTGAATTTTGACATTCCTAGTAACTTGTGAATACTGAAACTATATTATTAGTTACAAGAGAAAGTCGCACTTTCCCCTAAATTTATAGCCAAGTTGTACTTTTCCCCTGAAGTTCAATTATTTGTATCATCTCCATTGATCTTATATTAGTGTTGCACTTTTCCCCTTAAACTATTTTCCGATCATTTTTCCGGCCAAAGAGTTCAGGGGAAAAATGTAACACAAAAATTCTAATTGGAAATATTATTTTTGCTTCTTTAATTAACATTTAACAATTTCACCTATTTATTCTTCAAATGATAATTAACAACTATAAAATCCACAAATAAAGATTGTCAAACATTTTTTTAAGAAAAAATTATTTTTAACAACTTGATGAAGAATGTAATGCGAAACTTGCAAGGTGAACTTAAACATAAAAGTATAGTGTAAGCTCAATTTTATACTCATCTCCCAATTTGTAATGTCTAAATGATATACTGTATTGAGTAAACAACATTTTTTATCCTCCTTATGGGCAACTTTTTATACATTCGTCCCTCTTAAATTTTTCGTAGTAGGTTCGTCTATCTTATCAATATAGTGTAACACATTCGTCCCTCTTATAAACACATTTGTCCCTCTTATAAACACATTTGTCCCTCTTAGTTTTTTTGTAGTAGATGCGTCCCTCTTATCAATGTAGTGTAACACATTCATCCCTCTTAAATCCAAAATATATCCTAAATGGATGAAAATTGATGTATTTTGGATTTAAGAGGGACGAATGTGTTACACTACATTGATAAGACGAATGTGTTACACTACATTGATAAGATGGACGAATCTGCTACGAAAAATTTAAGATGGACAAATGTGCAAAATTTTGCCTAAAAGGAGGACAAAAAGTGCTATTCACTCTACTGTATTTGTATCTATTTTATATTTGTTAATTTTGTCCTAAAGTTTTTTTTTTTCTTTATTATATATCTTATTACAAATATACATAATTTTTAAATTTTCATGTCTTTTTGCACTTTGAATTATAACTGGTTGCAAAAATTTGAGTTTTACCCCCTAAACTTAAATCAAAGTTACACTTTTCCGCATGAACTTACACACTTGTTGCACTTTTCAACATGAACTTTTATGTTGCACTTTCCTCCCTGAACTTTTTGGCTGAAAAAGTGGTCGAAAAAGAGTTCAAAGGAAAAATTGCGATTTTCTCTAGTCACTATATAACATTCTTAACACTATATCATTATAATTAGGACAAGTTTAGATTATAAACTTTGGAAAATTTAAGGGTGTCAATTGTGGGTAAACCTTGACCTGGTCCGACCACTTCTTCCCGGTCCTACATTTTCATTTGTATTTTGTTTCCATTAGATTAGCTTATATATATATTTAGAAATTCGTGATCGAATCAAGTTTGATCACGTAAGGGGTGTTCGCGGTGCGGTCTATTGCGATTTTGTACTCGTCCAAACCAATCCCAATATTTGTGGTTTTTTAATTATATAGTCCAAACCCAACCCAATAAGGCTTGACATTGCAGTTTGCGGTCCATTCGGGTTGGGGCGGGTTTTGCGGTCTCAACACTCTCAGCTTTAATGTATTTTTGTTATTTGATAAGTTAAATGTAAATGCACTAAATAATTATCACATTTTTATTTTTTTGAATATATTTTGTAAACTTTCGTAGAAAATATATGGAGATAATGGAAAATATTAAGTAACAATATATAATCTTCAATGGATACATAATTTAAAGAAAACTAAAAATAATATCAAACACTAGGTTAACAAGTTTTAGGTATTGAGGAAGGTTTCACAGAATTACATTTACTAGTTGAAGGAGAACCAAAAATTTGTTGAGTGAAAGTTGATTGTTTTTCACTTTGACTAACTAACTACGGGAGAATGAGTGATTTTGACTAACATACTCTACCATAAATTTTTCTTTCGAGGTATTTGCTTCATATTGATATATCAAACTATTATTTACTCAAATGTTATTTTGACTAACACTTGATCCTAAAATCTATATAAATTCATCTATATAAACGCTTCTCCCCCTAACTTTTGGAACACGATTAGTTTTCCTAAGTATTACATAATAAAAACATTTCGTGAAAGAGTAATATTATAAATTATAACTTAAAATATCACTATAATCTAGGAGCAATAGAAGTGAATCAAAGTATTGATAACACATGAATTTGAAGCACTGTGTAATATTTACATGGAATTGATTTATAGCAAAAGTTTTTTTTTTTTTAAATACATTAATCATCAATCATTTCAACAACTGTCAAGTACAAAGAATTACAAATAATAAATAACTACAAAAAATTAGTAATAAACTAGAGCAAATACCCACTTTCGTGGAAGTTCAACACAGGACCAATGACCTTTTGATCTTGGGACCTTAGTTCTGTCAGTTATTGTCACGTCCTAGAGCCTTAACTTTGCCAGCGATTGTCACTATGCTACAACATCATTGACAGTTTATTAGCAATAGTTATATAGATAAAATTGAACTGTAATTAATCCCACATCAGATAGATGAATCTCAACAATAAGAAATTAGCTATAAAAAGGGCTTGAAGGGCAACAAGTTACATACTTACCTGGACGGGGTCAATGGGTGATCAAGAAGACCTATGGCCTAGGTTGATGACTTCCATTGCACGTTGGAGGGGCATTTGCCTAAGATCGGCTCAAGTAGTCGAGTCTACGTCATAATTTGTGGCAATGGGGGCCAGCGTTCGCGCGGCCCCTTCCAATTTTAGTTTAAAACGTTTGATTGTACTCTGTTTTTGCCTTAAGAATCAACTAGTGGGTATGCTGCTTTTCTTTTCCCATTTTTTGGTTTTTATCTTATTGTATTTAAATTTTTTTATAAGCTAATTTTTAATTAAGAAATCATAGGGAGTATAATATAATTTCTCATAATACAATAGTAGCATTATACATCTCTCCTTATTCATGAAATAATTGCCTCCTTAATTATCGTCTATACTTCAGTTGGTATGGAAGGGTATATCAAAATATTATTACTCAAATTTTATTTTGACTAACACTTGATCCTAAAATCTACATAAAATCATCTAGATAAAAGTTGAGTAGCAATAGTCTTACAGTCTATTAATTAGGTTATATAACAGCACAATCTAAATTAAAGTAAGTAGTGGGTTTTTTTTTTCTTTTTTCAGGTTTAACGGTCAATTATTTCTTATTAGTATAATTAATAAAAAGACCCATACATATCTACTTGACGTAATAATCTTTTTTGAAACACAAATTATTTGTAATATATAAATATAATAACATCATCTTTGAATAATTGAGCAATGTATTTTCAAGTTTAATTTTTTTTTATTGAACTTGAGATTGTGATTGGATTTACCATGAATCTTAAAAGAGTCGAAATTAATTGAGTTGTCATCATGTGGAACACGAGTCAAAATCAAATTTATTAGTAAAGATTTTCAAAGTGAGTTTACATTTTTAGTTTATAGTTGAGGTGGAAATGTCAATAAAACTTCTAAAGCTATGAGACAGTGAATATGGTACAAATTCACTTTCAATTGTAAGAACTTTTAACATTTTTAAATTATAGAAACGAGGACAAAATACCGGATATGATATAATAACAAATTAAAAATTTTGGGGTAAAGACACATATATGTTTTATAGTAAAAGACTCTTTGAACTAAAGAAATTGTGGGGGTGAAAATAACAAAAGATTTCAACAAAGCAAATATATGTGGACTCAAATTTATTATTTAAAATTTATGGGGGTAAAAATGTAATAGATACATTGAAACAGGTTAAACAAGTTGCCCACATTATTTCCACAAAACCAAATTTTTCCAGCCAATTAAATTGGACCGTAAGTGGGCTTATACAAAATAAGACTTTCATATAGACATTTTCTATAAAAGTTCCTCCTAACTAATAAGTATTACATAATAAGAACGTTTCGCGAAAGAGTAATATGAAAATTAACTTAAAATAATAATGGTTTTGACTCACTAGAATCTATGAGCAATAGAAGTGAATCAAGTATTGATTACATATGAAGTTGAAGCCCTTTGTAATCCATACATGAAATTGATTATTAGCAAAAGTTATATAGATATCCAGTGGAAGGGACTAGTCACTACTAGTCACTACAAAGTAGCGGACTCAGGTTCGAATCCCTTATGTACCTGATGCGCCTCGAAATGAATTAAACCCTTGAGAAACAAAAAAAGAACTCTAATTAATCCCACATCAGATAGATGAATCTCAACAATAAGAAATTAGCTATAAAAAGGGTTTGAAGGACAACAAGTTATATACTTACCTGGATGGGGTCAATGGGTGATCAAGAAGACCTATGGCCTAGGTTGATGACTTCCATTGCACACTGGAGGGGCATTTGCCTAAGATCGGCTCAAGTAGTCGAGTCTACGTCATAATTTGTGGAGCGTGGCCCCCCTTCAATTCTAATGTGAATCATTTTAATTTTCGTTTTTTCCACTTAAGAATCACTTATTTCTACTAGAAAAGGGGATTTTCAATTTCCTGAGCAATGACACATTTTTTGGAGGAATAAATCATATATATATTTTTTGTAAATAATTATACATATTGTAAACCACACCACCAACTGAGTTCAATCTGGCGGTCTTTTTAGCGTTGGTTGGGTGGGATAAATGTATTTTTTCATATATATATTTTTTGTAAATAATTATACATATTGTTTTATTTAATAAAAATATTTATTTTTAAAATTTTCAGATTTAATATAAAAATATTTATTTTATTTATCAAAATTATATATAAAATTAAACTATTTTAATATATTTGTAAATATATTGAGTATGGAAATATAGTATTTAATATACAAAAACTAATCAAGTTAATAATTTAACTGTGAAAGGAAGAGTGTGCACTGTGCAACAATATGTAAACACATGAGAATTATTTGCAAAACAAATAACACAAGGGGGTTCGATGCATGTTACCCAAAACACTGGTGGGTATGTTGTTTTTTTTCCCATTATTTTGGTTTTTATCTTATTGTATTTAAATTTTTTTATAAGTTAATTTTTTATTAAGAGTATCATAGGGAGTAAAATACAATTTCTCTTAATACACTCAACTAGGACTGCATGGATAAAGAGCAACACCAATTTTTTAAGTAAATTTTGCTTTGATATATATATATATATATATATATATTGGATCATTTACATTCTTTTGATAATTAAAGAATGAATAGTAAAAATAAAATATAAATATAAAGGGTAATGCAGTTCATAGAATTGTATTTGTAACTGGACCTTATTTGTTTAGATTTTGTATAAATTTTCAGGATTTTCCAGAATATCCAACACATATTAGTTTCTTTCAAAATTATTTTGTATAATTTTCTTTCATTATTTGATTCTCAGATCTTATACTCCATTGATTTGACATTTAGCAATCATCTTTCAAAAACTATTTCTACTAAAAAACAACACAAACACATTTATTTCTAAAATGCACATTCTTGTAGAATTTAAAGAATTCTCTTAATTTTTAAACATTTAGGCCGTGATTGGTGAGAAAAACTGAGTTGAAAATAGAATAATCATTATATCTAGATTCCAAAACTTTGGGAATAGCCATTTCCTTCCTTCCAACTAGTATATCCTCAGCATGCATCATGCTTCGCGTGCTTTAATTTTTTCAACACTCGTTCCCGCATTCACTAGATTTTCCAGGAACAAGAAATAAGAATTTTTAACTTGGGGGAAATTCGAAGTAAATTTTATTTAAATGATGTAATGGTATATGGGAAGAAGTCAAAAAGTTATCTATACTATTATAAAGAGAAGTCATGTCATGGTATGGTACTTTTTTGATATTCCTAATTTGCCCTTACTGTTTTAATTAATTTAACTATTTACTTTTTTAGATTCTTTACTTAATCTATTTAAATAAAATTTACTTCTACTTTTTCTCATAAACAAACCTTATTTTTTGTGCTAAAAAAATTTATATGCATGCGGGAATGCGTGCTAATAAATTAATGAGAAGTTATGTCATGATGTAACAATTTTTTTATATTCCTATTTTGCCCTTAGTGTTTTAGTTAATTTAATTTTTTAACTTCTTTACTTATTCCATTTAAATAAAATTTACTTTTACTTTTCTTAAAATCCTTATTTTGTGTGCTTAAATAATTTAATGCACACGTGACACATTCTGAGAATATACTAGTATAATTAATTTAATGGCAAAGTAGAAATATCAAAAAATAGCTACATGCGCCATGCCATGCCTTTTTTTTAATAGTATAGATAACCATATGATTGAATTTTGACCATTCCTAATAACTTGTGAATACTGAAACTATATTATTAGTTGCAAGAGAAAGTCGCACTTTCCCTTAAATTTATAGCCAAGTTGTACTTTTCCCTGAAGTTCAATTATTTGTACTATCTCCATTGATCTTATATTAGTGTTGCACTTTTCCCCTTAAACTATTTTCCGATCATTTTTCCGGCCAAAGAGTTCAGGGGAAAAATGTAACACAAAAATTCTAATTGGAAATATTATTTTTGCTTCTTTAATTAACATTTAACAATTTCACCTATTTGTTCTTCAAATGATAATTAACAACTATAAAATCCACAAATAAAGATTGTCAAACATTTTTTTAAGAAAAAATTATTTTTAACAACTTGATGAAGAATGTAATGCGAAACTTGCAAGGTGAACTTAAACATAAAAGTATAGTGTAAGCTCGATTTTATACTCATCTCCCAATTTGTAATGTCTAAATGATATACTGTATTGAGTAAACAACATTTTTTATCCTCCTTATGGGCAACTTTTTATACATTAGTCCCTCTTAAATTTTTCGTAGTAGATTCGTCTATCTTATCAATATAGTGTAACACATTCGTCCCTCTTATAAACACATTTGTCCCTCTTAATTTTTTTGTAGTACATGCGTCCCTCTTATCAATGTAGTGTAACACATTCATCCCTCTTAAATCCAAAATATATCCTAAATGGATGAAAATTGATGTATCTTGGATTTAAGAGGGACGAATGTGTTACACTACATTGATAAGAGGACGAATGTGTTACACTACATTGATAAGATGGACGAATCTGCTACGAAAAATTTAAGTGGGACAAATGTGCAAAATTTTGCCTAAAAGGAGGACAAAAAGTGCTATTCACTCTACTGTATTTGTATCTATTTTATATTTGTTAATTTTGTCCTAAAGTTTTTTTTTTCTTTATTATATATCTTATTACAATTATACATAATTTTTAAATTTTCATGTCTTTTTGCACTTTGAATTATAACTGGTTGCAAAAATTTGAGTTTTACCCCCTAAACTTAAATCAAAGTTACACTTTTCCGCATGAACTTACACACTTGTTGCACTTTTCACCATGAACTTTTATGTTGCACTTTCCTCCCTTAACTTTTTGGCTGAAAAAGTGGTCGAAAAAGAGTTCATAGGAAAAATTGCGATTTTCTCTAGTCACTATATAACATTCTTAACACCATATCATTATAATTAGGACAAGTTTAGATTATAAACTTTGGAAAATTTAAGGGTGTCAATTGTGGGTAAACCTTGACCTGGTCCGACCACTTCTTCCCGGTCCTACATTTTCATTTGTATTTTGTTTCCATTAGATTAGCTTATATATATATTTAGAAATTCGTGATCGAATCAAGTTTGATCACGTAAGGGGTGTTCGCGGTGCGGTCTATTGCGATTTTGTACTCGTCCAAACCCAACCCAATATTTGTGGTTTTTTAATTATATAGTCCAAACCCAACCCAATAAGGCTTGAGATTGCAGTTTGCGGTCCATTCGGGTTGGGGCGGGTTTTGCGGTCTCAACACTCTCAACTTTAATGTATTTTTGTTATTTGATAAGTTAAATGTAAATGCACTAAATAATTATCACTTTTTTATTTTTTTGAATATATTTTGTAAACTTTCGTAGAAAATATATGGAGATAATGCAAAATATTAAGTAACAAGATATAATCTTCAATGGATACATAATTTAAAGAAAACTAAAAATAATATCCAACACTAGGTTAACAAGTTTTAGGTATTGAGGAAGGTTTCACAGAATTACATTTACTAGTTGAAGGAGAACCAAAAATTTGTTGAGTGAAAGTTGATTGTTTTTCACTTTGACTAAATAACTACGGGAGAATGAGTGATTTCGACCCCCTTTCACTTATCAACCATTTGAAAATATATAAACAACAAAAAATTGGTTATATATATACCATAAATATGTAGCTAAATATATATATATATATATATATATATATATATATATATATATATATATATATATATATATATATATATAAAATATTAAAAGTAATTGTTACTCTAGCCTAAACAACATACATACATATTAAGCAAATGTAAATTTCAAAAAAATAAAAATAGATAAACAATAAACAAAAAGAAAGTACAAGTTGATGTTGGTGTTTATGCTCCAAAAGAAATTCTTGTACTTTTGCAAGCCAGAACGTTTTTAGATTACCTTTTGGACCCGTTTGTTTGACGGGAAGGGGATATAGATCTAGTAATATGATTTCCAGGAATTTGATTTCCAGAAATATTATTCCATTATAACGTTTGGGTAACATCCGGAATTTGAGCAAGGAGATTAGATAAATTCATTTTATAATGTTTGACAATATTAAGGAATAGAGTCATATTTAAAAAATTCACAAAAATGCCCCTTACACATATATATTATTTATAAAATGTGGTATTAATTATATATAATTACGTATAATGTAAATTAATACTTTATATATTGTATTACATGATATACATAGAGTGAAATGCAAAATACTCCCTATGCTTTGTCTAATTGGTAAAAACTCCCCTATATTATTTTTATTCGCAAAAATCTCTTAATTTTTTTTAGTAGCAAAAAATGCAAAAACGTTGCTATTCGTCTAAATTTGACAATAATTCCACTGTTAACTTTGAAAATTGACAATAATTTTTTCATGTTAAAAAATCGACAATAACCTCACTATTGACTTATAAAGATATTTAGTAAGCTAATAACATGCTGATGCAATGGGTTTTTAGCTAATTGAAAAGAACATGGGTGGTTTTGGCTAATAATAATAGTACATGATTTTATTTTATCAATCAAGCAAAACACAAAGATATTTTTGCATTTTATATAGTAAAATGATATATAATATACTATTAGTGAGAGAGAGGAAAAAAACGTATGTGGAAGGAACAAATTGGGGCAATAATGTCTTTCTTATTTTTAATATCAAATCCCTTGGTAAAGGAATCACAATACCATAGGAAATATGGGTTTTATATTCCCATATTTTGGTTGCAATATTCCTAGTTTTAGGAATATATTTCCTTTCCCAGAATCTAGAATTTTTTACCAAACTTAATTATGTAATATCTAGCAATCAGATTACCAAATACATATTCCATTCCCGTCAAACAAACGGGTCCTTTAAGTTTTTTTCTATTTCACTTGGGAAGGAAGAAAATGTGAGGCAGAGGAAACTTAAGGCATTTGGTGTTTTTTTTAATATAGATGTTGGGCTTTGGGTTATGGATTGAGATTAATTAGTTAAAGTATATATTTGGATTATATTTCTCATTGTTTAAATTGTAGGACTAAATAAAATAAAATAAAATAAAATAAAATTATATATAGAGTGCGCTCGGATGCGGCTTATGCGGTCTAAAAATGTATAAAACCAAACCCAATTGTAATTTGCGGTCTTTTTTTCAAGAAGCCCAAGATCAACCCAACAAACTTTCGACCCGCAAATTGCGGTCTGTTTGGATTGGGGCGATTTCGCGGTTTCGTTGAACACCCCTAGATCACGTCTATTTAATCACAAGACAAATGTATGTATTACACATGATTGTTATGTATTGCACATGCATGTACCAATCTACTTAACAATCTCAACATCCAAATTTAATATCTGTTTCTCAAAAAATTATCCTATATGCAGATTTTTGGGTAGTATAATCGAGGGTAGGGCTGTCAATGGGTCGGATCAGGTTTGTCCTTATCCGGCTCCATTTATATCGGATCGTATTATGTTGGATTCAGATCTTGTTCGGATTGTGCTCGGATCTAGATTTTTTGAATCCGATGAATCTTGGTAGAATTTGGCCGGATATCATATCTTTGTTTGGTCCAATAAAATGCTCATTTAAAAAATTAAATTAATATTTTTCCTAAAACAAGTTTATTAACTTTTCTATTTTATTTAATATTAGTTCACATGTTCAAACTTTCTTTACTAATATTCATATTTGTAGATGAATTATAAATTATTATCTTCTTAAATTGACGGTGAAATATTATTAATGGTACTTACTTTTATAAAACATTACGTATATGTATCAATCTTTTTATTTATTGTTGGGTACGGATTTTTAGCAGATCAAATCGACCTAAATCCTTCATGTGTTTCGGATTACGAATCTTTATAATCGGATCAGGTCCATCGAATCTCTAGGACAATCATTCTAATAAATCGGACCGAATTCAGAGGGATCCGTATTGAAATCCGCCCCATTGACAGCCCTAACCGAGGGTCTCATTGTCATTTTATCATATTGAGCCCCTTATTTTCTAACGAAACACATATAATTGGCCATCTAATATTATCTCCGGCCTAAGAAAAGTAACCAAACACCCATTTTAAGCTAGACCCATTTCCAGTTACGTCTTCAAAATTGGCCCAAATGGGGTATCTCTCTACTATTCCATCTCTTGAAAACCAAACAAGGCCTTAGAAAAAATCTTCATATCTGTTAATATGTTTTATATATTGATAAATGGTATAATGTAAATAATCTTTAGAAAGATAAACTTAACTCCTATTTTTTTTTTTCTTTTAGGGGAAGCTTAACTCTTCACTATTGCATTTTCGTAGAATAAGAGAAAAAACTCAGAAAGGTCATTCCCACATTGAAAACAGAAAGTAGCTGGAAATAGACAAAAGACATACAAAAAGAGAAACAAAGGACTAAAATAAGCATACCTTTCTCGGCCTTTTGGCTAAGATCAAGTGTAGTATCTGTTCTTATCAGTTTAATATCTTATATGTGAGTCATTGACTCACACGATATTAAAGTAATTTTTTTAAGGGGAAAGTCCATCAAAGTAGCTTGCTGCTTGGGCTCTCGAGCGTCGCCTTGGTGTTGCACTATTGCCTTGGCCTGGCGCACCCCACCAAACATAGTTGAAATATTATTTGTATTGTTAGGGGAAAGTTTTATGTTCATTGATTGAATTTGGCTTGGGGATTTACTTATTCCATTATTGTCAATTGCTATTTTTAATTTTCAAGATGAGGCAAATATTGGTGTATAAGAAATTTAAATTGAAATTTAATTTTGATGATAGGAATTCAACAATTTAATAAGGGTTTTTGGCACTTTGCACCCTCGAATTATAGAGTTTTGACACTTTGCACCCTAGCTTAAAAGTTATGGCACTTTGCACCTTAGTGTGTGTTTTGATGAAAAAAATTATTGATGGAAGAGTAGAATAGTCATACTCGAATAATTTTTGCACTTTTCACCCTGGAAATATAGATTTTGATACTTTACACCCTGAAAATATAGAATGTTGGCACTTTAAACCCTACAATAAGAAATTACATGTAATATTTACATGAAATTGATTAATATTAGAAAAAGTTATATAAAGTTGAAGTCTACTTAATCCCACATCATATAGACGAATCACATCAATAAGAAATTAGCTATAAAAAGGGATTGAAGGACAACAAATTACATACTTACCTGGACGGGGCAAATGGGTGATCAAGAAGACTTGGCCTAGGTTGATGACTTCCATTGCACGTGGAAAGGGCATTTGCCCATAATTTGTGACAGTGCGGACCAGCGTTCGCGTGCCTCTTCCAATTTTAATTTAAAACATTTTATTATACTTTGTTTCTCCTTAAGAATCACTCAATTCTATAGGAAATGAGATTTTCAATTTCGTGTGCAGTAACACATTTTTTTTTCTGGGGAAAAAATCATCCTACCCATCTATATATTGGAAAACATGCGAAAAAATCCCTAGTGATATTTTTTCTGCAAGAAATTCAATTTTGTTTTACAAATTGTTGCACAAAGTTCCTTTTCCATCCATAGTAACAGAGATTGTATGTCACTCGCATTTTATGAGAATGAAAGTTAATTTTCATCAATATAATTTAATATTACCAAATTACCCAAAAGAAAATAGAATTACTTCTTTCCCTACCACTAAGGGTGTTCAACGAAAATGCCAAACCGCTCCAACCGATCGCCCTAACCTAAATCGATAGCAACTCGCGGGTTGAAGAATGAATGAGTTGGTTTTGGGCTTTGCGAGAAAAATATCGCAAATTATAATCGGGTTTGGGTTTATATTTTAAAAAACCGCATATATATAAAATAACAAATTCTATTTTATTATTTAATATAATTTAAGTATATACATACTTTTAGTTTACCGTCTCAACCCCAAAGCCTAATTTATCCCCTAAAAATCTATTACTCGGCACAATTTATTAACAATCCAAGTTAAATTTCATCGATTGACAACTACCAATATCAACTTTAATAATTAAAGTATTTTCTATTTTTGCTTATTGTTTTGAAAAAGTCTTGTTCGGTTTTGTATTTGTGTAACAATTATTGTTCTTTACATTGGAATGTAGACTTTAAATAGGTTAATAAATTAAAGCTAAAAATTATGAAAAAAGTAGTATTGTTCTTATGATTATAGAACGTTCAGGAATTTTTTTCTTAGATAAAAGTACAATATCAAAAAACTAAGTGGTAATAAATTAAAGTAGAGTCTAAAAAAAAATTAAAATAGAAAAATCTAAGACCTCAAAAATTGCCCCAGTCCGAAGGGACCGCAAATTGCAATCTCTAGACTTATTGGGTTGGGTTTGGTCTAGAGTATTAAAAACCCGAAAATACTGAGTTGGATTTGGGATAGTATAAAACCGCATTAGACCGCACCACGAACACCCCTACCAGTGGGCACGGGTCGGGTATTTCGGGTTGGGTACCCGACTCGACGATTGTTGATTTTTCACACCCAAAATCCATCCCGTTTAGTTGAGTACCCAAAATTTTCGGGTACCCGCCTTTTCGGATCCAGGTCACCAGAAATTTGTATGTTTTATTTTTTAAATATATGTTCATTGTACAAGAAATTTAAATTATTTAATATGGTAACACATTTGATAATAAGAAAGGAGAACAAATTTGGGCCAAGGCCACTCATATGTCATGCCATTTTAATTTGTAATTGTGCCAAATAAAAAAATTATTCAATATCGGTGGTTCCCGAAATACCCATTTGGGTATAAAATCAATACCCAAAATCCAATCCGAACAAATATTTCTGGTATCGGGTATCCAACCCTAAATGTCAAAAAACTTATTTTTCATCTCAAAAGGGAAATACCCGATCGGGTCGGGATGGGTCCCGAAATACCCGACCCAAACGCGTACGCCTACCCACTGGGTTCAATTTGGGGTGGATGGAGGTTAAAATGGGGGATCGGTGGGGATGGGGGTGGGATAAAGGTATTTCTTTTATAATTTGTTTTTCAAATAACTAATAAATCAATTGTTATTTTAAGAATATCATATGGAATAAAATACAATTTCTCATGATGCATTCTTAGGCCTGTAGAATAAGAGAAAAACTCATAATGGTCAATCCCACATTGAAAACACAGTATCTGCCAATAGACAGAAGGCATACAAAAGGAGAAACGAATGACTGAAATAAGCATACCTTTCTCGGCCTTTTGGCTAAGATCAAGTGTAGTATCTGTTCTTATCAGTTTAATATCTGATATGTGAGTCATTGACTCACACGATATTAATTTAATTTTTTTAGGGGAAAGTTCATTATAGTAGCTTGCTACTAGGGCTTTCGAGTGTCGTCATAGTGTTGCACTATTACTTTGGCCAGGCGCACCCTACCAAACAAATTCTAAATATTATTTGAATTGCGATGTGAAAGTTATAGTCTCATTGATTAGATTTAGCTTCGGAATCTATTTATTCCATTATTTGTTAAATGCTTTTTGTAATTTTTAATTTGGGGCAAATATTTGTATATAAGAAATTTGAATAGAAAATTATTTTTGATTAATATTCAACAATTTTGATTATTTGGCTTGAAATTTGTGAAATGTTAAATAAAATAAAATGATGCCGGGAAACTTGTTTGTGAAATGTGAAATAAAATAAAATGATGCCGGAAAACTTGTGATATGCTACAAAGTTGTCTTGGAGTATTTACTTTCAAAAACAGATAAAGACACATACTCTACCATAAATTTTTCTTTCGAGGTATTTGCTTCATTGTGATATATCAAACTATTTTTTACTCAAATGTTATTTTGACTAACACTTGATCCTAAAATCTTTATAAATGCTTCTCCTCCTAACTTTTGGAACACGATTAGTTTTCCAAAGTATTACATAATAATAACATTTCGTGAAAGAGTAATATTATAAATTATAACTTAAAATAACACTATAATCTAGGAGCAATAGAAGTGAATCAAAGTATTGATAACACATGAATTTGAAGCACTTTGTAATATTTACATGGAATTGATTTATAGCAAAAGTTTATTTTTTTAAAATACATTAATCATCAATCATTTCAACAACTGTCAAGCACAAAGAATTACAAATAATAAATAACTACAAAAAATTAGTAATAAACTAGAGCAAATACCCACTTTCGTGAGAGTTCAACACAGGACCAATGACCTTTTGATCTTGGGACCTTAGTTCTGTCAGTTATTGTCACGTCCTAGAGCCTCAACTTTGCCAGCGATTGTCACTATGCTACAACATCATTGACAATTTATTAGTAATAGTTATATAGATAAAATTGAACTGTAATTAATCCCACATCAGATAGATGAATCTCAACAATAAGAAATTAGCTATAAAAAGGGCTTGAAGGGCAACAAGTTACATACTTACCTGGACGGGGTCAATGGGTGATCAAGAAGACCTATGGCCTAGGTTGATGACTTCCATTGCACGTTGGAGGGGCATTTGCCTAAGATCGGCTCAAGTAGTCGAGTCTACATCATAATTTATGGCAGTGGGGGCCAGCGTTCGCGCGGCCCCTTCCAATTTTAGTTTAAAGTGTTTGATTGTACTCTGTTTTTGCCTTAAGAGTCACTTAATTTCTACTAGAAAAATGGATTTTCAATTTCCTGTCCAATTATACATTTTTTGGAGGAATATCATTGAGATTTTATATTAAAATATTATTGTATTTATTAACATTATATATAAATTAAAATTAGTTTCATATATTTGTACATACATTGAGTATGGAGGGTAATATAGTACGTATATATTCTAAGAAAGCAATGGAGTTAATAGGGGGGGGGGGGGGAGGATTCGGTGCAGGTTTCCAAAAACACTAGTGGGTATGCTGTTTTTCTTTTCCCATTTTTTGGTTTTTATCTTATCGTATTTAAATTTTTTTATAAGCTCATTTTTAATAAAGAAATCATAGGGAGTATAATACCATTTCTCATAATACAATAGTAGCATTATACATCTCTCCTTATTCATGAAATAATTGTCCTCCTTAATTATCATCTATACTTCACATTAATTGGATCATTTTCATTCTTTTGATAATTAAAGAATGAATAATAAAAATTAAAAAAAGGGTAATTCATAGAATTGTATTTGTAGCTACCAATTCTTGACCAAGATATGCTAAGAATAAATGGGAACACAAGAAGCAAGGACACCGTGGTTCCATTTTTTCCGAGAATTCGATTTTCCCATTGAAATCTGCATTTTATCTAAAAGATTGGATTAGTTCAATTGGCTTGTCATGAATTTGCTATAAATTTGATGAAAACCATTAAGGGAAAATAGTGATTTTTCTTCAAGTTTGTCATCTTACGAAATTTGGCAAGCACATAAAAGAAGATCTCATAATGTTTATTTCGTCGAAAACATCGAAAAGCTTTCGCATTTGAATCAATGGAAATGAAAAGAAGGTGCAATTCTGAAACTATTTATTTGTCTCGAGACTCTCTTATTTGATTAAGTTTAGTAAAAAAATTACAATTTTTCCTAATATTTTTTCAACGTAAACATAAGAAACAAAATTTTGATCCATAATTGTGGTTGCACATCAAGTTTAGAAATTCGATTGTAATGAAACACATAATACCATTGTTGCTTTTCCAATTTGGTCTTTGGCATAAGAAATTACAAATGGCACCGCATGATGCATTCATTGGCGGCTAGGCCTATGAATGAGAAAGTAACTGCAAATAGATTGAAGACATACAGAAAGTTAAACGAAAAACTAAACTAGACATACCTTTCTCGGCCTTTTGGCTAAGATCAAGTGTAGTATTTGTTCTTATCAGTTTAATAGATTGAGAGAAAAACTCATAATCATTCCCACATTGAAAACAAAGTAACTGCAAATAGATTGAAGACATACAGAAAGTTAAACGAAAAACTAAACTAGACATACCTTTCTCGGCCTTTTGGCTAAGATCAAGTGTAGTATTTGTTCTTATCAGTTTAATATCTGATATGTGAGTCATTGACTCACACGATATTAAATTAATTTTTTTAAGGGGATAGTCCATCATGGTAGCTTGCTATTGGGGCTCTCGAGTGTCGCCTTAGCGTTGCACTATTGCTTTGGCCAGGCACACCCCACTACACATAGTTGAAATATTATTTGAATTGCAAGGAGAAAGTTTTCTTTTCTTTGATTGGATTTAGTTTGGGAATTTTTTTATTCCATTATTAATCAATTGCTATTTTAAAATTTGAATGTGAGGCAAATATTGTGTCTATAAGAAATTTGAATTGAATATTATTTTTGATTGAAACTCAACAATTTTGATTATCTAGTTTGAAATTTGTGAAATGTGACGTGAAATAAATTGATGCGAGAAAACTTGTCTAGGGGTATTTACTTTCAATAACTTATAAAGACTATCATCAATTTTTCTTGAGGTATATTTGCTTATGTGCTATATTAAAATATTATTACTCAAATTTTATTTTGACTAACACTTGATCCTAAAATCTACATAAAATCATCTAGATAAAAGTTGAGTAGCAATAGTCTTACAGTCTATTAATTAGGTTATATAACAGCACAATCTAAATTAAAGGAAGTAGTGGGTTTTTTTTTTCTTTTTCGGGTTTAACGGTCAATTATTTCTTATTAGTAAGATTGGAATTACAATATTCATAATTAATAAAAAGACCCATACATATCTACTTGACGTAATAATCTTTTTTGAAACACAAATTATTTGAAATATACAAATATAATTATATCATCTTCGAATAATTGAGCAATGTATTTTCAAGTTTAACTTTTTTTTTTTTTGAACTTGAGATTGTGATTGGATTTACCATGAATCTTAAATGAGTCAAAATTAAATGAATTGTCATCATGTGAAACACGAGTCGAAATCAAATTTATTAGTAAAGATTTTTAAAGTGAGTTTACATTTTTAGTTTATAGTTGAGGTGGAAATGTCAATAAAACTTCTAAAGCTATGAGACAGTGAATATGGTACAAATTCACTTTCAATTGTTAGAACTTTTAACATTTTTAAATTATAGAAATGAGGACAAAATGCTGGATATGACATAATAACAAATTCAAAATTTGGGGATAAAGACACATATATGTTTTATAGTAAAAGACACTTTGATCTAAATAAATTTTGGGGGTGAAAATTACAAAAGATTTCAACAAAGCAAATTATAAGTGGACTCAAATTTATTATTTAAAATTTCTGGGGGTAAAAGTGTAATAGACACATTGAAACAGGTTAAACAAGTTGCTCACATTATTTCCACAAAACAAATTTTTTCCAGCCAATTAAATTGGATGTAAGTAGGCTATACAAAATAAGACTTTCATATAGACATTTTCTATAAAAGTTCCTCCTAACTCATAAGTATCACATAATAAGAACGTTTCGCGAAAGAGTAATATGAAAATTAACTTAAAATAATAATGGTGTTGACTCACTAGAATCTATGAGCAATAGAAGTGAATCAAGTATTGATTACATATGAAGTTGAAGCACTTTGTAATACATACATGAAATTGATTATTAGCAAAAGTTATATACATGTCTAGTGGAAGGGGCTAGTCACTACAAAGTAGCAGACTCAGGTTCGAATCCTTGTTGGGAGAGGTTCCCACATTATGTGTCTGATGCGCCTCGAAAGGAATAAACCCTTGCGAAACAAAAAAAAAAGTTATATAGATAAAATTGAACTCTAATTGATCCCACATCAGATAGATGAATCTCAACAAGTAAGAAATTAGCTATAAAAAGGGTTTGAAGGACAACAAGTTGCATACTTACCTGGACGGGGTCAATGGGTGATCAAGAAGACCTATGGCCTAGGTTGATGACTTCCATTGCACACTGGAGGGGCATTTGCTTAAGATCGGCTCAAGTAGTCGAGTCTACGTCATAATTTGTGGTAGTGGGGGCCAGCGTTCGCGCGGCCCCCTTCAATTCTAATGTGAATCATTTTAATGTTCTTTTTTTCCACTTGACAATCACTTATTTCTACTAGAAAAGAGGATTTTCAATTTCCTGAGCAATGACACATTTTTTTTGGAGGAATAAATCATATATATATATATTTTTTGTAAATAATTATACATATTGTTTTATTTAATAAAAATATTTATTTTTAAAATTTTCAGATATATTATAAAAATATTTATTTTATTTATCAAAATTATATATAAAATTAAATTATTTTAATATATTTGTAAATATATTGAGTATGGAAACATAGTATTTAATCTACAAAAACTAATAGAGTTAATAATTTAACTGTGAAAGAGAGAGTGTGCAACAATATGTAAACACATGAGAATTATTTGCAAAACAAATAACACAAGGGGGTTCGATGCAGGGTTCCCAAAACACTGGTGGGTATGTTGTTTTTTTCCCATTTTTTGATTTTTATCTTATTGTATTTAAATTTGTTATAGGTTAATTTTTTATTAAGAGTATCATAGGGAGTAAAATACGATTTCTCTTAATACACTAGTATCATTATACTCTAACATCTTCACCTCATCTCTCGTTAATCATGAAATAATTGTCTTCCTTAATCATCCTATATACTTAATTTCAATCCTTTTTTGGTATGTAGTTGTTACCACTTAACTACGACTGCATGGATAAAGAGCAACAACAAATTTTTAAGTCAATTTTGCTTTATAAAAAATATATATATATATATATATATATATATATATATATATATATATATATATATATTTATTTATATAAAGCATTAGTTGGATCATTCACATACTTTTGATAATTAAAGAATGAATAATAAAAAATTAAAATAAAAAGGGTAATGCAGTTCATAGAATTGTATTTGTTGCTACCAATTCTTCACCAAGACATGCTAAGAAGAAATGGGACACAAGATTCAAGGACACTGTTGTTCCGATTTTTCGATTGAAATCTGCATTTTATCTACATATTTGATAGTTCAATTGCTGTCAAACCTGTCATGAATTTGGTATAAATTTGATGAAAATATTAAGGAAAAATAATAATTTTTCTTCAAGTTTGTCATCTCACGATATTTGGCTAGCACATAAAAGAAGATCCCATAATGGTCAATCCCACATTGAAAACACAAAGTAACTGCCAATAGACAGAAGGCATACAAAAGGAGAAACGAATGACTGAAATAAGCATACCTTTCTCGGCCTTTTGGCTAAGATCAAGTGTAGTATCTGTTCTTATCAGTTTAATATCTGATATGTGAGTCATTGACTCACACGATATTAAATTAATTTTTCTAGGGGGATAGTCCATCACGTTAGCTTACTATTGGGGCTCTCGAGTGTCGCCTTAGCGTTGCACTATTGCTTTGGCCGGGCACACCCCACCAAACATAGTTGAAATATTATTTGTATTGCAAGAGGGAAAATATATTCTCTTTGATTGAATTTGGCTTGGGAATTTATTTATTCCATTATAAGTTAACTGATATTTTTAATTTTAAATTTGAGGCAAATATCAGTATATATGAAATTTGAATCGAAATTCGACACCTTTCATTATCTAGTTTGAAATTTGTCAAATTTGATGTGAAATAAAATGATGCCAGAAAACTTGTGATATAGCGTTGTCTAGGGGTATTTTTCTTTCAAAAACTTATAAAGAAGCAAATTCTTATAATAAAATTTTCTTTTGAGGTATTTGCTTCATTAATGTGCTATATCAAAATATTATTTCATTAAATTTTATTTTAAACACTTGTTCCTAAAATCTACATAAAATCATTTAGATAGAAGTTCCTCCTAACTTTTGGAACAAGATTAGTTTTCGTAAGTGTTACATATTAAGAACATTTCGTGAAAGAGTAATATGATAAATTATATACTAAAAACAAATATGAAAAATTGTAACTTAAAATAATAATGTTGTTGACGAATCTATGAACAATAGATGTGAATCAAGTATTGATTACATATGATTTTGAAGCACTTTTTAATATTTACATGGAATTGATTTATAGCAAAAGTTTTTTTTTCAAATACATTAATCATCAATCATTTCAACAACTGTCAAGTACAAAGAACTACAATTAAATAAATAACTACAAAAAATTAGTAATAAACTAGAGCAAATACACAATTTCGTGGGAGTTCAACACAGGACCAAAGACCTTTTGATCTTGGGACTTAGTTCTGTCAGTTATTGTCACGTCCTAGAGCCTAACTATGCTACAACATCATTATATAGATAAAATTGAACTGTAATTCATCCCACATCAGATAGATGAATCTCAACAATAAGAAGTTAGCTATAAAAAGGGCATGAGGGGCAACAAATTACATACTTACCTGGACGGGGTCAATGGGTGATCAAGAAGACCTATGGCCTAGGTTGATGACTTCCATTGCACGTTGGAGGGGCATTTGCCTAAGATCGGCTCAAGTAGTCGAGTCTACGTCATAATTTGTGGCAGTGGGGGCCAGCGTTCGCGCGGCCCCTTCCAATTTTAGTTTAAAGCGTTTGATTGTACTCTGTTTTTGCCTTAAGAATCACTTAATTTCTACTAGAAAAATGGATTTTCAATTTCTTGTCCAATTACACATTTTTTTGGAGGAATATCATTGAGATTTCATATTAAAATATTATTTTATTTATTAACATTATATATAAATTTAAATTAGTTTCATATATTTGTATATACATTGAGTATGGAGGGTAAAATAGTACGTATAGGTTTCCAAAAACACTAGTGGGTATGCTGCTTTTCTTTTCCCATTTTTTGGTTTTTATCTTATTGTATTTAATTTTTTTTATAAGCTCATTTTTAATTAAGAAATAGGGAGTATAATACAATTTCTCATAATACAATAGTAGCATTATACATCTCTCCTTATTCATGAAATAATTGTCCTCCTTAATTATCATCTATACTTCAGTTGGTATGGAAGGGTAACTTTAGCTGATGTAAACAATTCAGTCCTTTTTTGGTATGTAGATGTTATCTATCAACCAGGACTGCATAGATAAAGAGCAATAATTTTTTTTTTAATTCAAATTTAATTTTTTAATAAAAATCATGACACATTAATTGGATCATTTACATTCTTTTGATAATTAAAGAATGAATAATAAAAATTACAAAGGGTAATTCATAGAATTGTATTTGTAGCTACCAAGACATGCTAAGAAGCAATGGGAACACAAGAAGGAAGGACACCGTGGTTCCATTTTTTTCGAGAATTCGATTTTCCGATTGAAATCTGCATTTTATCTAAAGATTGGATTAAGTTCAATTGGTATCAAACTTGTCATGAATTTGGTATAAATTTGATGAAAACCATTAAGGGAAAATAGGGATTTTTCTTCAAGTTTGTCATCTTACGAAATTTGGCCAGCACATAAAAGAAGATCTCATAATGTTTATTCCGTCAAAAACATCGAAAAGCTTTCGCATTTGAATCAATGGAAATGAAAAGAAGGTGCAATTCTGAAACTATTTATTTGTCTCGAGACTCTCTTATTTGATTAAGTTTAGTAAAAAAATTACAATTTTTCCTAATATTTTTTCAACGTAAACATAAGAAACAAAATTTTGATCCATAATTGTGCTTGCACATCAACTTAAGAAATTCGATTGTAATGAAACACATAGTACCATTGTTGCTTTTTCAAGTTGGTCTTTTGGCACAAGAAATTACAAATGGCACCGCATGATGCATTCTTAGGCGGTTAGGCCAGTGGAATGAGAGAAAAACTCATAATCATTCCCACATTGAAAACACAAAGTAACTGCAAATAGACATAAGACATACAAAAAGATAAACGAAGAACTAAACTAGGCATACCTTTCTCGGCCTTTTGGCTAAGATCAAGTGTAGTATCTGTTCTTATCAGTTTAATATCTGATATGTGAGTCATTGGCTCACACGATATTAAATTAATTTTTAAGGGGAAAGTCCACCAAAGTAGCTTGCTGCTTGGGCTCTCGAGCGTCGCCTTGGTGTTGCACTATTGCCTTGGCATGGCGCACCCCATCAAACATAGTTGAAGTATTATTTGTATTGCAAGGAGAAAGTTTTCTTTTCTTTGATTGGATTTAGTTTGGGTTGGGAATTTTTTTATTCCTTTATTAGTCAATTGCTATTTTAAAATTTGAATTTGAGGCAAATATTGTGTTTATAAGAAATTTGAATTGAAAATTATTTTTGATTGAAACTCAATATTTTGATTATCTAGTTTGAAATTTGTGAAATGTGACATGAAATAAATTGATGCGAGAAAACTTGTCTAGGGGTATTTACTTTCAATAACTTATAAAGACTATCATCAATTTTTCTTGAGGTATATTTGCTTCATTAATGTGCTATATCAAAATATTATTACTCAAATTTTATTTTGACTAACACTTGATCTTAAAATCTACATAAAATCATCTAGATAAAAGTTGAGTAGTAATAGTCTTACAATCTATTAATTAGGTTATATAACAACACAATCTAAATTAAAGGAAGTAGTGGGGTTAATTTTTTCTTTTTTCGGGTTTAACGGTCAATTATTTCTTATTAGTAAGATTGGCACTACAATATTCATAATTAATAAAAAGACCCATACATATCTACTTGACGTAATAATCTTTTTTGAAAAACAAATTATTTGTAATATATAAATATAATAACATCATCTTCGAATAATTGAGCAATGTATTTTCAAGTTTAATATTTTTATTGAACTTGAGATTGTGATTGGATTTACCATGAATCTTAAAAGAGTCGAAATTAAATGAGTTGTCATCATGTGGAACACGAGTCGAAATCAAATTTATTAGTAAAGATTTTTAAAGTGAGTTTACATTTTTAGTTTATAGTTGAGGTGGAAATGTCAATAAAACTTCTAAAGCTATGAGACAGTGAATATGGTACAAATTCACTTTCAATTGTAAGAACTTTTAACATTTTTAAATTATAGAAACGAGAACAAAATGCCGGATATGACATAATAACAAATTCAAAATTTGGGGGTAAAGACACATATATGTTTTATAGTAAAAGACACTTTGAACTAAAGATATTGTGGGGTTGAAAATTACAAAAGATTTCAACAAAGCAAATTATAAGTGGACTCAAATTTATTATTTAAAATTTTTAGGGCTAAAAATGTAATAAATACATTGAAACAGGTTAAACAAGTTGCCCACATTATTTTCACAAAACAAATTTTTCCAGCCAATTAAATTGGACTGTAAGTGGGCTATACAAAATAAGACTTTCATATAGACATTTTTTATAAAAGTTCCTCCTAACTCATAAGTATTACATAATAAGAACGTTTCGCGAAAGTGTAATATGAAAATTAACTTAAAATAATAATGGTGTTGACTCACTAGAATCTATGAGCAATAGAAGTGAATCAAGTATTGATTACATATGAAGTTGAAGCACTTTGTAATACATACATGAAATTGATTATTATCAAAAGTTATATAGATATCTAGTGGAAGGGACTAGTCACTACAAAGTAGCGGACTCAGGTTCGAATCCCTATTGGGAGAGGTTCCCACTTTATGTGCCTGATACACCTCAAAAGGAATTAAACACTTGGGAAACCAAAAAAAAAAAAGTTATATAGATAAAATTGAACTCTAATTAATCCCACATCAGATAGATGAATCTCAACAATAAGAAATTAGCTATAAAAAGGGTTTGAAGGACAACAAGTTACATACTTACCTGGACGGGGTCAATGGGTGATCAAGAAGACCTATGGCCTAGGTTGATGACTTCCATTGCACACTGGAGGGGCATTTGCCTAAGATCGGCTCATGTAGTCGAGTCTACGTCATAATTTGTGGTAGTGGGGGCCAGCGTTCGCGCGGCCCCCTTCAATTCTAATGTGAATCATTTTAATGTTCTTTATTTCTACTAGAAAGAAAAAGGGGATTTTCAATTTCCTGAGCGAACACATTTTTTGGAGGAATAAATCATATATATATTTTTTATAAATAATTATACATATTGTAAACCATACCACCAACTGAGTTCAATCTGGGCTTTTTAGGGTTGGTGGGGTGGGATAAAGGTATTTTTTCATGTATATATTTTTTGTAAATAATTATACATATTGTTTTATTTAATAAAAATATTTATTTTTAAAATTTTCAGATTTAATATAAAAATATTTATTTTATTTATCAAAATTATATATAAAATTAAATTATTTTAATATATTTGTAAATATATTGAGTATGGAAATATAGTATTTAATCTACAAAAACTAATCGAGTTAATAATTTAACTGTGAAAGGGAGAGTGTGAAACAATATGTAAACACATGAGAATTATTTGCAAAACAAATAACACAAGGGGGTTCGATGCATGTTTCCCAAAATACTGATGGGTATGTTGTTTTTTTCCCAATTTTTGATTTTTATCTTATTGTATTTAAAAAAATTTATAGGTTAATTTTTTATTAAGAGTATCATAGGGAGTAAAATACAATTTCTCTTAATACACTAGTATCATTATACTCTAACATCTTCACCTCACCTCTCCTTATTCATGAAATAATTGTCTTCCTTAATCATCATATATACTTAATTGGCATGAAAGGGTAACTTTAGCTGGTGTAAACAATTCAATCCTTTTTTGGTATGTAGTTGTTACCACTCAACTAGGACTGCATGGATAAAGAGCAACAACAATTTTTTAAGTCAATTTTGCTTTATAAATATATATATATATATATATATATATATATAGCATTAGTTGGATGATTCACATACTTTTGATAATTAAAGAATGAATAATAAAAAATAAAAAGGGTAATGCAGTTCATAGAATTGTATTTGTAGCTACCAATTCTTCCACCAAGACATGCTAAGAAGAAATGGGAACACAAGAAGCAAGGACACTGTTCCGATATTTTGAGAATTCGATTTTTTGATTGAAATCTGTTATGAATTTGGTATAAATTTGATGAAAATCATTAAGGAAAAATAATTATTTTTCTTCAAGTTTGTCATCTTACGATATTTGGCTAGCACATAAAAGAAGATCCCATAATGTTCATTCCCACATTGGAAAAATGAAGGCACTGCCAATAGACAGAAGACATACAAAAAGAGAAACAAAGGACTAAAATTAGCATACCTTTCTCGGCCTTTTGGCTAAGATCAAGTGTAGTATCTGTTCTTATCAGTTTAATATCTGATATGTTAGTCATTGACTCACACGATATTAAATTAATTTTTTTAGGGGGGAGAATCCATTACAATAGCTTGCTATTGGGACTCTCGAGTGTTGCCTTAGCGTTGCACTATTGCTTTGGCCAGGCACACCCCACCAAACAAAGTTTAAATATTCTTTTTTTTCTTCAGAAATAATGATTGCTTCAAGTTTGTCATCTCATAATGTTAACGATGTTCATTCCCACATTGAAAACACACAGTAAATGCTAATAGACAGTAGACATACAAAAAGAGAAATGAAGAAGTAAAAAAGAAATATGAAGAAGTAAATTAAACATATATTTCTCGGCCTTTTGGCTAAGATCAAATGAATTATCTGTTCTTAAACTTATGTAAATACTTTTCTTTTATATTAATAAACCTTGCAACTCTTTTCAATTTCAATTATGTTACGGTAATTAGAGAACACATGCATGTAATTTAGTTTGTTTTAGTCATCCAATATGCAATTTATGAAGATCAAATTGAACACTTAGGACCCTCGAAACACAAAAATAGCACTTAGGACCCTTGAAACATGAAAAACTCAGCAACTTGCACCCTTTAGTAAAAAAGGTAATTTTAGCACTTTGCATCTCAAAACATAAAATTAACACTTAGCACCCCTGAATTTAGAAAAATTCATCAATTTGCACCCCTGAAACACAAAAAATCAGCACTTTGCACCCCCTTAACACGGAATAAGCACTTAACACTCTCAAATTAAGAAAAACTCATGAACTTGCACCTGCTCGTTTTTTTCTGATAGAGTTGACCATCAGGGTCAAAAAAATCTAGGGGCAAAATGGGTAATTCATTCTTTCTCTATATAATTTGCAGAAGATGATTATGAATACTAGAATACTCATTTCTATCTTCATCTTTCTTTAAATCTTATAAACTTTAATTAAAATTTAATTTTGTGATATGCTTCGGTCAAGTATGTATTGAATTAACTTTTCAGAAACTTATCGAGTTCTTTTCAAAGTTTTGGCAACGAGTATAAAGGGGCAGAACGAGTGGCCGGATGGAAATTTTGTTCTCGAAAATTTCCAAAATAATTCGAAAGTTTCTGGAAAATTTCAATGCATAACTGACTGAAACATTTTACAAAAATGAAATTTTAATCCAAGTTTACAAGATGAAAAGAAAGATGGAGATGGAAATGAGTATTTTGTTATTAATAATCGTATTCTGAAAATTTTATGGAAGAAGGAAAATGAATTACCTATTTTTTCCCATGGTTTTTTTGAACCAGATGGTCAACTCTGTTTGGAATAACGAGGGGTGCAAGTTCAGTTTTTCTTAATTCGAGGGTGT
Source organism: Penstemon davidsonii (assembly GCA_034814905.1). Lineage (NCBI taxonomy): Eukaryota > Viridiplantae > Streptophyta > Magnoliopsida > Lamiales > Plantaginaceae > Penstemon > Penstemon davidsonii. Next base: position 29,108,010 of record JAYDYQ010002534.1, read on the forward strand.
TAAATGCTTATTTATATTTTGGGGGTGCAAAGTGCAGATTTTATCATATTTCAGGGATTCAAATTGATGAGTTTTTTCTTAATTTGATGGTGCTAAGTGCTATTTTATGTTTTGGGAGTGCAAAGTGCCAATTTCTCTTGTCTCGGGGGTGCAAAGTACCTATTTGCCCCTAGGAAAATTCTAGAGGGTGCAAGTTGTTGAGTTTTTTGTATTTGGACGGTGCTAAGTGCTATTTTTGTATTTTGAGGGTGTAATGTGCCTATTTCTCGTATTTCGGGGGTGCAAAGTGCAAAAAACCCCAACAAGACTTCCATATGAAATAATGTACTTCTATTGAATTTTTTTCAAGTTGTTATTGATCTATATATGGTGAGTACTAGAGCTTAATATTCGAATATTAGAAAGTGATTCTAAATGAAGTAGAAGTACTTCAATAATTCGATATACTACTAGCTAGAAGATAAAACAATCTTTTTTTTTTTTTTTAATCATTCCCACATCAAATAGACATGCCTTCGTCAAAAAGTTGTCAAATATTGATAGGCTCCGTGTTTGGCTAGGTTTATTTTTATTCAAATCAAGTCAAACCTTATTTGGTAAAGAATTTGTAGAAGTATCAGTCTAAACTCAATTTCAACCTAAATTGAAACCTACAAAATCCTACTTAAGACCTAAAAGATTGTTGATTTGGCATTTATCATCTCTTATATAAACATATAAAATTATTGATTTGACATCTACTACCTATATTTCTCTTCCAACCTCTAACAACCAAACCTCAATCCATATCCAATATCCGGTTTTCAAAAGAGTACTGCTACTCTAACAGCCTTCAACCGGCTGTACATGTATACAGCCGGTTGTGGCTTTTTTTTATTTTTTTTTTATTTTTTTTCTTGTCATTTATATATTTTAATGTATATGAAAAAAAATTAATTGTATGACACATGAATAAATTATCAAGAAAATATAAACCCTGTTTGTAAATATTAAACCCTAACCTTGAAATTCTAAACCCTAAACCTATTAAACAAGTAGTAGGTAATACAATTAATTTTTAAAGCCTAAAATATGGGTTGTACAAAAAGCTGTAAAGTTTGGGCTGTCGTATAATCATTTTCCTTTTCCAAACCACTAACTATTACTTAATAATATTGCATTATGTCAATAATCCATTGAAATCATTATCCAAACCGAGTTTCAAAGTTTCGTCAAAAACTTCTAAACCACTTTTTAAAATCAAACTGATACGGAACCCAACCAAACTACTTCCACGATAAATCATAGGGACGCAAACTCTACCATAACTCTTTCTTTTGAGATATTTGCTTAATCGCTTCATTGTGAGATATGAAAGTTTTATTCACTCCTATTTTATTTTGACCAACCATTGATCTTAAAAATCTACATAAAATCATCCTGATAAAAGCTTCTCCTCCTAACTTTTGAAACATGATTAAATTTTTTATCAGTATATACATAAAAGAATATTTTGTGAAAGAGTAATACAAAAAAAACTGACAATTATAATGTTGTTGAATTATTAGAATCTATGAGCAATAAAAGTGAATCAAGTATTGATATCATACGAAGTTGTAGCCAATTGTAATATTTACATGAAATTGATTTATTAGCAAAGTTATATGGATAAAATTGAACTCTAATTAATCCCACATCAGATAGATGAATCTCAAAGATAAGAAATTAACATAAAAGGGCTTGAAGGGCAACTAGTTACATACTTACCTGGACGGGGTCAATGGGTGATCAAGAAGACCTATGACCTAGGTTGATGACTTCCATTGCACATTGGAGGGGTATTTGCCTAAGATCGGCTCAAGTAGTCGAGTCTACGTCATAATTTGTGGCAATGAGGGCCAGCGTTCGCGCGGCCCCTTCCAATTTTAATTTAAAGAATTTGATTGTACTTTGTTTTGCATTCATAAAAAGGGGATTTTCAATATCTTGTCCAATTACACATTTTTGGAGGAATAAATTATCGTATCCATCTACGTTTTGGAAAACTCGCAAAGAACTCCGTTGTGTTATTTTCTTTTGCTAGAAATTCCCTTTTATTTTACAAATTGTTGCAAGGAATCTATTTTCCGTCCAATGAAATGGAGAGTGTCTCTCACTCGTTCTATATGTGAGTGAAATTTAACTTTCTCAATTAAAAATGTACCAATTACCCAAAAAAAAAAAAATAGAATTCCTCCTTCTATACCATCCACTGGCCACTAGGTTCAATTTGTTTTTGGGTGGGGGTTGTTTAAACGAGGGAATGGCTAGGGTTGGTGGGGGTGGGAAAAAAAGTATTTTTTTTATATATATTTTTTGTAAATAATTAATAATTCAATTATTATTTTAATTAATAATATATACATCTTGTTTTATTTTTTTTCATCTTTTATATTGAAATATTTATTTGAGGATACGTAAAATAATATTTAATATACAAAATCGAACGGAGTTATTATTAACTGTAAAAGGGAGAGTGCGCAACAATATGTAAACTCATGGAAACTCCTTGCAAAACAAATAACACATGAGGATTCGGTGCAGATTTTCCAAAAAATTGGTGGGTATGCTGATTTTTTTCCCTTTTTTTTTGTTTTTATCTTATTGTTTTTAATTTTTCTTATAGGTTAATTTCTTATTAAGAATATCATAGGAGTAAAATACAATTTCTCACAATACAATAGTAGCATGGCTTAATTCCACTTTGCACCCCCAAATTAGGTCACCTTTTCACTTTGTACCCTCAAAAAATAATTATCCCACTTTGCACCCTCAAATTAGTTTAATGGCTTTAGTTTGTACCCGAATGTCTTCAACCACCTTAATGTTGCTGAAAAAAGTTGTTCCAGTTGCCTGGAAGAGCAGGGTTTGGTACTTAATGATAATTTTCTGTTATTTTTACTAAACTTGTCAATTTTTTCCTACCGTAGATATTGAACGAGTCTGAAAACATTTGTCGCAATGGAAGATGGACAATAAATTAAGATTTCAATCAAAAGTCACATTATTGTTTATATCTGGAATGACATATAGGAAACTTAGAAGCATAATTATGCATAACAGTTCTACAACAGTTCTCAAACCTACACTACAAGCTTCTCATTATATTGAGAACATGAATTAAAATTTTATTTCTATAGTATATTTTGTACGATCAAATATTATAAAAAATTTAAAAACATCCGTAAAATTTGTAAATCAAAGAAAAACGTTGAATTTAAATTATTCTATAGTTTATTTACGACTTATCCCAAAAAATAGAAACTTTTCGTTATTTTGGTGGAGACGTACCGAATTTTGATCAAAATATTTCGGGCTCGTTCATCAATCAATTGAGAGAAAAACTAGTGGATTTTTTTCCATAAATACCAAACTTGTCCTTTATGGGAGTTGTAATGACTTTTGCTTGAAGATGCCGGGGTGCAAAGTAAAATCATTAAGGTATTCCGAGGGTGTAAAATGAGATAATTAATTTTCAAAGATGTAAAGTCCTTCTAATTTGGTATGTAAAAGTAGTTATCATCTATCAACCAAGGGGGGGGGGGGGGGACCGCATAGACAAAGAGCAATACAAATTTTTAAGTCAATTTTGCTTTTTTATTTTTTTTTTCTTGCTTATATATATAAAGCATAAAACATTAGTTGGATCATTCACATTCTTTAGATAATTAAAGAATGAATAATAAAAAAATAAAAATAAAAATGTTAATGCAGACATGCAGTTCCTAGAATTGCATGCTAAGAAGAAATGGAAACATAATAAGCAAAGACAACTTTGTTCTATTATCAATCATGCAATGGTAGCTTTGAAATCTACATTTTATCTACAGATTGAATAGTTCAATTGGTGTCAAACTTGTCATGAATTTGGTATAAATTTGATGAAAATCTTGAAGGGCCAATAATGATTTTTCTTCAACAGGGGTGTAGGATCGAAGTAACCCAAGTTTGTCATCTTACGAAATCCCACATTGAAAACACGAAGTAACTGCCAATAGACAGAAGACATACAAAAGGAGAAATGAAGGACGGAAATAAACATACCTTTCTCGGCCTTTTGGCTAAGATCAAGTGTAGTATCTGTTCTTATCAGTTTAATATCTGATATGTGAGTCATAGACTCACACGATATTAAATTAATTTTTTTAGGGGGAGAGTCCATTACAATAGGTTGCTATTGGGGCTCTCGAGTGTCGCCTTAGCGTTGCACTATTGCTTTGGCCAGGCACACCCCACCAAACAAAGTTTAAATATCATTTGTATTGCGACGTGAAAGTCTCATTGATTAGATGTAGCTTCGCAATTTATTTATTCCATTATTTGTCAAATGCTATTTTTAATTTTCAATTTGAGACAAATATTGGTACATAAGAAATTTGAATTGAAAATTATTTTTGATTGAAATTCAACAATTTTGATTATCTAGTTTGAAATTTGTGAAATGTGTAATAAAATAAAATGATGCCGGAAAACTTGTGATATGCTACAAAGTTATGATCTAGGAGTATTTAGTTCAAAAAACAGATAAAAGACACGAACTCTACCATAAATTTTTTGTTTGAGGTATTTGCTTCATTGTGATATATCAAACTATTATTTATTCAATTTTATTTTGACTAACACTTAATCCTAAAATCTGTATAAATTCATCTATTTAAAAGCTTCTACTCCTAACTTTTGGAACAGTATTAGTTTTCATAAGTATTACATAACAAAAACATTTCGAAAGAGTAATATTATAAACTTTAACTTAAAATAACACTATAATCTATGAGCAATAGAAGTGAATCAAAATATAGATTACACATGAATTTGAAGCACTTTGTAATATTTACATGAAATTGATTTATAGCAAATTTTTTTAAATACATTAATAATAAATCATTACATTATAAATCATTTCAACAATTGTCAAGTACAAAGAATTACAAATAATATACAACTATAAAAAAAACTAGTAATAAAGCAAATACCCATTTTTGTGGCAGTTGAACCCAGGACCAAAAACCTTTTGATCCAGGGACCTTAGCTATGTCAGTCAATATCACGTCCTAGAACCAAATTTGTCAGTAATTGCTACTATGCTACAACAACATTGACAATTTATTAGCAATAGTTATTAGATAAAACTGAACTCTAATTAATCCCACATCAGATGGATAAATCTCAACAATAAGAAATTAGCTATAAAAAGGGCCTGAAGGGCAACAAGTTACATACTTACCTGGACGGGGTCAATGGGTGATCAAGAAGACCTATGGCCTAGGTTGATGACTTCCATTGCACGTTGGAGGGGCCACCCCCCCCCCCCCCCCCCCCCCCCCCCCCCCCCCCCCCCCCCCCCCCCCCCCCCCCCCCCCCCGCCCCCCCCCCCACCGCACCCCCACCCCCCCAACCCCCCACCCCCCCCCCCCCCCACCCCCCCCCCCCCCCACCCCCCCCCCCCCCCACCCCCCCCCCCCCCCACCCCCCCCCCCCCCCACCCCCCCCCCCCCCCACCCCCCCCCCCCCCCACCCCCCCCCCCCCCCACCCCCCCCCCCCCCCACCCCCCCCCCCCCCCACCCCCCCCCCCCCCCACCCCCCCCCCCCCCCACCCCCCCCCCCCCCCACCCCCCCCCCCCCCCACCCCCCCCCCCCCCCACCCCCCCCCCCCCCCACCCCCCCCCCCCCCCACCCCCCCCCCCCCCCACCCCCCCCCCCCCCCACCCCCCCCCCCCCCCACCCCCCCCCCCCCCCACCCCCCCCCCCCCCCACCCCCCCCCCCCCCCACCCCCCCCCCCCCCCACCCCCCCCCCCCCCCACCATGAGAGAGTTTTATTTTCATTTTTAAGTTTTTATTTTTTTGTTACAATTTCTTTTTTAATCAAGTTTATTGATACTAGTAAGAATATATACCGGCTTCCTTAATTTAATTTCAGTATGAAGAAGTTAATAGGTAAGGAAATATTTGTAACTGTTGATTTGATCAGTACAAGAATACAAAATAAATGCACTTATAAATTCCAGCTGGTAAACAGCGCAATAAGACATAATTGAAGATTAATTATTCTTTTAAAAAGAAAATGTAACATAAATATGATGATAGAGTCTTTGAAAAATCAGTTTGGTTTAAATGTCGTTTGTGTTGATGTTAGAGGTAGATCAGGGGGTCTCGACTTGCTGTGGAGTAAGGATGTTAAAGTTGATATACAAATTTTTTCTAAAAATCATATCGATGTTCATGTTTATGGAGATGATTATCATACAGGTTGGCGTTTTACGGGGTCTACGGGGAGCCAGATTCTTCAAGGAGAAAGGAGAGTTGGGATCTGCTTAGGAAACTTTCTGATATTTGATTAAAATCATGGATTTGTATTGGGGATTTTAATGCCCTTTTAGCTCATTCCGAGAAAAAAGGGGAAAATGTCACGTCGGGTTATTTGCTAAGGAATTTTCATGAGGCTTTACAAACTTCGGGTTTTCAGATTTGGATTTTTCGGGCTATCCCTTCACTTGGTCTAACAGATGGGAACAACCACATACAGTTTACGAAAATCTAGATCGCTCTTGCGCTCCGAGTACGTGGATCCATCGTTTTTCCTTTAGCAGACTTGATCATTTAAAATTCGGTGGGTCCGACCATTCTCCTATCCTGCTTCGCATTCGCGATTGGGCACCTGAGAGTCTATCAAAAAAGAAACGACGGTTTGTGTTGAATCTATTTGGCTCGAGTCGAAAGAGTGTAACGGAGTGGTTAAAGATTCTTGGAGTGATATTGGAACGTCTTGTGGAACTGGGGATGCACTGGATAAACTTAAAACCTATAGTGAGGAGCTTGAGTGTTGGAGCAGGTGTTCTTTTGGGAATGTGACTAAGACAGTTAACACTTTGAAAGAGTGAATTCACAAACTAAATACTAGGGTCATCACAGAGGCTACTAGAAGTGAGGAAAACTCTCTTAATCTGGAATTGGAAGACATTTTAGATAAGGAAAGCAAAATGTGGCAACAAAGAGCGAAAGCGCATTGGATGCCAAAGGGATTTTGTAACACACGTTATTTCCATTCTAGAGCAACAGGCGGTAAAAATAAGTATGAGATCAGCGGTATCAAGAAAATGGATGGATCATGGTGCATAAAGGAACCAGAAATTGAGGGGGTTGTTGTTAACTACTTCAGGGAAATTTTCACTATGGCCAAACCGTCGGCTGGAGACATTGAAGCGGCTTTGAGAGCGTTAGGTCCGAGGGTGAGTTTTGAGAACAACCAGTATCTCCTTCAACCTTACACTGTAGACGAGGTAAAAAATGCTTTATTTTCTATGCACCCCCTTAAATCCCCTGGTCCCGATGGTTTTCCTCCCCTTTTCTTCCAAAAGTTTTGGGATCAGGTCGGGATAGATGACACTAGTTGGGTCCTGAACTTCCTTATTAATGGTATATTTGATGATAATTGTACCTTCACCATCTCATCCCAAAATGTCGTAAAAGACTGAAGTGATGACCCAATTCCGCCCTATCAGCCTATGTAACTTGATCTACAAAATAGCATCTAAAACCATAGCTAACCGTCTCAAACCCTTAATTAACCATGTCATATCCGATTACCAATCAACTTTTGTACTCGGTAGGCAAATAACTGATAATGTTCCTGTTGCCTACGAAACAACTCATTACATGAAAATAATATCTACGGGCGACGTGGGCCATATGGCCATTAAGTTAGATATGAGCAAAGCCAATGATAGAGTCGAGTGGAGATTTCTTAGGGCATTTATGGTCCGAATAGGTTTTGATGTTACTATTGTTAATCTCATTATGCGTTGTGTTACTACTGTTACTTATTCCTTTGTGCTGAATGGATCCCAGATTGGTTTTGTCAAACCGAAAAGGGGAATCCGTCAAGGAGACCCCCTTTCCCCGTACTTATTTCTCTTTATTGAAGAATGTTTCTTATTTGGCAAGCTGAAATGGATGGAAATCTGTTGAGAATTGCGGTTTGTTATAGGGCATCTCGGATTTCACACCTCTTTGCCGACGATATATTAATTCTTTGTGAAGCTACTGATCATGCTGTTAGTTGCATCCGACAAGTACTTCGCACATACGGTTTGGCTTCCGGGCAGAATATCAACTTTGACAAGTCGAGCGTCGTCTTCACAAGCTAAACTCCAATCGAACATATTCTTCGCAAATCCAATCACTTTCCACTTAAAGTTTCGCAATGTTGCATCTACATCCTCCTCCCTGTTTTTGTCCTAATTATCATTCTTTTCCAAATCCAATCCCTTCAAACAATAACCAGTTCATCTTGGACTTCAATGCACCATTGTCAAGAAATTGTTATAAACTCAAGTACCCTTTATAGAGAAGAAGTTTCAAAAGTCTCCAAACATCGTGACTCGGTCACGTTCCTCCCTCTAAAAGATCTGCGCTATGCGAAAGAACCAATGAAAGGGCACACATGGTTGATGAGCTCATTGTACGATATGCACGAAGAGGGCGAAGTCCAATACCAACAATTGCCCTCTAGAAATTCTAAAGGCAGAGTACTCTGCCTCAAGGGCCATGACACACATGATAGGTCGTGGAACTCATACGCACCCACCTGACCTAATGCCTTTCTCCCAATGCCACATTCAAGAAAGGCATTACTTTTATTTCGTATAATCATTTTGACTATCACAACAAATGGCACGGTTTATTGGCTATGATGTCATTTGTCGCATGGCATATTAAGAGCCAGTGCGACGTGCCTAGAAGTTGGATTTTGTACCACTGGGGTGAGTTGAGAAGTAGCATCTACATCATCCTCCGTGTTTTTGTCCTAATTCTCATTCTATACGTTTTAATTATATATAGTTGACAATATCCCTTTTAAAGTTAGTGATAGTATGATTTATTTGGTGGAATTTTTTTATTTCTTTTACGTTCACAACTATTTTACTATATTAACTCTATCTATTGTACCGAAACCATTTATTTAAACATGGACAAGTCCATAAATTATGATTGAGTTATATAATATAATATTTAATTCCAATAATAATCTATATAAAAAGTTAAATCAAATAACCTCTTAAGGTCCATCATTAGATCAAGCCCTATCCAGTTTTATATGTATAATGTATTGATGTAATGTGCATAGCAGGGATCGTGTGCTACTATAATGTATAAGAGAGTTAAAAAACTAGTTACCTAGTTTTTGAGAAAGTAAGAATGTGGGTTGTGAAAAATTTGGAAGTTTACAAATGAGATTTTGTCCTTATTTATACTAACCATCTCCTCAAACTGACAGTGAAGATCAGCTTAATACAATAGCTAAGAATAATCCTCTAGAGAATTTTATTAGATAATTACATGATATTTCAATAGATTTACCTAAAATTCCCTAATTTAGAATTTTGTAAATTAGAGGAGAAATATCTAGAACTACAAAATATCTGCTAGAAACCTCCGTGCATTTCTAAGGCTAATCTATTGGGTCAAACTTAATTGGCCAAGTATTATCGGTGACAAATATTAGTCTTAATGTGTCATGTGATGGTCGGGATGGGCCGGATACATGGTCGTAAGGTTACATTAAACTTTTAATCATAAAATTAAAGTAAATCGAATATTGTTTAGTTTCATATGAGTTTCAGTCTATTATTACCGTCACGAGGAGTAGGGTTGTGCACAGTTTAGTAAACCAATTGAACCGTGTCAAAATCGAATCTTCGATTTGTACTGAATACTGAAACTAAATATTGATTCAATATTCAATACAAGACAACAAGCCTAACTATTGAACCTTATTCCTTTTTAGTTTCGGTATTACCGATAGGTTTATGAAACTGAATCGTTAATACCAAAATAATATATTTGATATTTTATTTTTATTCCTATTGATGTTGATGCAGGGGTGAATTCGATTTTCCGAATTGGGTTGACTCTTGCTCCAAGATCCAAATACTCTGTGCTTCCAAGTCCTGCAAAACAAAGACTACGAGCCGGTGGGGTGACGATGGAGTCTCCTCCGATGCTTAAGTCAACAAAGTGTTGCCGGAACATAAGAAATATGCAGAAAGTTGTGAGTATGGAAAGAGCGATTAGGATTTCTGATCATACATGTGAGGTATTTACTCCTGAGGAGTTATGCTAATTCTAGTACTTCAAGGCTCGGGAACAAATCAACCAAGAAATCACAAAGCACAAAATACTACACTTTTAGTGCTCTCAGAAAAATCGAACAAACAAGTTCTTTATTTTTTTTTTCCAAAAATTGGCTTATCATAAAAGTTTTTTCTCAATTTTCAAAATCGAACTCCTCTTAAAAATATCTATCTTATGTCTTAAAAAATCTATACAACTCTACTTCGATTTAATATAAAATAATGTATATATTATTATGAGAGAATTACATTTTTGATATTGAGTTTTATGTCATTTTCGACTTTTGATACCACACAAATCGAGGTCAACACATTTGGTATAATAATTTAGCAAATTATTTCACATTTGGTACCGTCGTTAAGTTGGTGGTGTGGCCGTTAAATCAATTTTGAGTATTGCAAAATTGATCCCATAACTTATGATGTCGACAATTCTATCCCTTAACGTTTTGGGCTTGCAAAATAACTCCACAATTTTGAATTTGCTAACAATTTTAGTCCATATTGCTACCCAATTTTAAAATTGGCTCGAATAAGACCACGTGCGGACCTATTTTAAAATTTTACAATTAATGTTTACATATTTATTAAACTAATTTGATTTTATATACAATATTAATAAATTAAATTATATTTTAATATAAATTCTTTCTAAAAAATAAAAAATCGAATTATCTAATTTTATTAAACTAATTTGATTACATATACATATTTAATATTTATTAAAAAAATATATTTTACTTATTATTAATAAAATTATTATGATTTTTTTTAAAAAAAAAAACGAAATGCCCTAACGCACCCCACCCCACCCCGTAACCAACATCCCCCCAAACCCAATCCCAGGCTGCTACTGGCCTGGGATTTGCTAGTCCTAGGTTGACGGCGGTCTGGGATCTGCTGATCTTAGGTCGCGATGGAGCGACTGCGTTCTACAGCATAACCCAGGCCAACCACGTGGCCTGGGACAAGCAAATTTGAGGCCATCGCCGGCCTTAGATGAGGTCGGACAACGATCCCAGCCGGTGACTGTCTAGGATTGAGGTTAAGGGGGAGGTTGGTTTACTGGGTAGGATGGGTTGGGGTAGGGGGTGGGGATGGGGGTTTCTGAAAAATTATAATTAGATTTTTGATAATTCATTTTTTTAGAAATTATATTAAAATAATAATTAATTTGTGAATATATAACATCAAACTACTTTAATAAATATGTAAATATAAAAAGTAAATCTTCAAATTGGTCCGTAGGTGGTCTTAATCGATCCAATTTTGAAATTGGGCAGCAATATGGATTAAAATTGCTAGCAATTTGAGAATGAGGATTTATTTTGCAAGACCAAAATATTAGGGGGTAAAATTGTCGGCAATCATAAATTATTGGATCAATTTTGCAATAATCTCAGCTGATTTAACGGCAACGTCACCAACTTAACGGTGATTTTTATTGGAGGTACCAAATACGGAACAATTTGTTAAATTATGACAACCAAATGTGTTGACCTCGATTTGTTTAATATCAAAATCGAAATTGACGTAAAACTATGTACCAAAAATGCAATTATCTCCTATTATTCTACTTCTCTTATTTACACAATAATCTCTGAATAAAACTAAAAAAATTCTAAAAATACTTCTACCATTATACCCCAAACAAAAGAATTATGCACTAATATATAAATCACATACAAAAACACTAGTGATGACCAAAAATACTTTCACTTATCTCATATCTTTAAGGTTCAGAATCATTAATTCACATACTATAATAATTTTTTCTAAATCATTATACATATTTTCTTACGGGATTAGGAGAACCAAGAGTTAGAGAATTAAAGACAAACCTTCTTCAAATATGAAAGCACGAATCATGGAGATTGAAGATGAAGACCGAAGTTCTGAATTAGGGTTAGGAAGTTAGGGCAAAGAACGGTGACAGAGAAGTTAGGGAGATGAGTTGATTCTTATATAAGATTAACATGATATTACGTTGGGCTTAATTCAAATTGTGGGCTAAATATATTTTATTTTGTTTGGTTACATTTTTCTCCTTGCGTAAATATCATTTTTGGTTCTTCTTATGTACCATTTTTTACGGTTTGTGTTAGATCCCAAGTGGTCAAAATGGTCTAGAGAAGAGGAGGGTGAATAGACATTTTAAAACTTTTTTTTGAACTCTCAAAGAATGCTTAAGTAACGAAGTTCACTTGGTTGTTCTTCAAACAGATGAGTAGTTCGCTTTGTCGTTAGCACTTGACTGACAACTTAGTGAAACACTTAAGTTCTTGGTTCAGCAAAGTTAAAACACTTAAAAATCAGAGTTCTTTTTTGAGATGTTGTGTAGCGGAATAAACTTGATTTTTTGAAACATAATTTTGTTAACACAAAATTATTTTCCCTCTTAAAAATACTTTCAGTCCTTTAATAAAACTTTAAAGCAACAGATGACTAGTTTGTTCATGCAAAAAGTAAATGCCGAAAGTAAAGGACACACAAAATTTTATAGAGGTTAAGGAAATTCATTTAGTCTGCTCTTCTTCTCAACCTTGTTGGAAGGCACGGTACTAATCTCTTAGACTAATACTGCACTTGATGTTTACTACTTATACATTCAAGTGAGGAATATTTACATGCATTAAATCAGGAGAAATCACTTAGAAACTCTCCTCTCTCTCAGTACTTAGCTCTCAGCTATTACAGTTCTTCAACATTGTTGATCTACTGCACTTAGTTGCAGGGGCAGATCCAGGATTCCAGAGTCGAGGGGGCCAACTTTTATTATCAAGAAAAAAAATTCTATATAAATAGATGGACACAAAAATGTATACTCTAAAATGTATTTTCACTATATTATATTGTACACGATATTCATTAATATACTATAAAATAGTCTCAAATAAAACTAATATTCTTCTCATTATAAATTAAAACATTAGCAAAATATTAAATAATAAATAAACTTGTATCTTGTTTTCAAACTTATTTTTCACAAGCTTTACTTTATATTTCGCATATAGAACATTTAAAATTATAAATAAACTAATATCACAATACACTGTTATCATATTGATTTAAAAACCAAAATAGTTTAATTAATTAAGTCATTCTATTAATAAACATATCACTTAAAACTACAAAATTTTGTAATCTAGCTTTTAAAAGAAACCAAAAGGCATTCAAATGAACTAAATATAACTAAAAAAAAAAGCAAAATCTTGGGGGGGCCTCCGCCCCTGCTTAGTTGCAACCTTGTTACAACTCTCTGTTTTTACAAGCTTTCTCTTAGAATAACTTTGTGGTTTTGTGTGCTCTCAGAAGTGCTTGATTTGGATCTGTAAAGTTCCCGTTTCTTCATTTCAAATCTGAGATTTATATGGTTGATTAGTATTATAGTCGTTTAAAGATCCCACAAATCCAGGAATGTCCTTATCTCTTTCTACCAACTTCAAACGGCTATATTTGCAGACATGTGGCTCTGCACTGCTCCTGACTTTGTTCACGTACGGATCTATCAGATTTTTTTAATGCACTATGTTGTCCGACGTATCTACCGTCTGTTAACTGACTTAGCACATGAACCGGTCAGTTGTCCAAGTACTATGTTGTTCCAAGACTACTCTGATGTTTTGACTCAGTTGTTGAACTAAGTTGTTGTACTAAGCTCTTATTAGACATTATAGTTTGTATATAGGGCCTTTTTGTATTTGTTATTAGTATAGGGATTAATTCTGATATTTTCCTTGATTAAGCCGCCTTAGTTGCTTATAAGTATAGGTGGTACGTTGTTTGTTCAATACACTTTTTTCCCATTTATTGTAATTCAAATTTGCTCTCAATGAAAGATTTTTCCTTTTCCTCTAGATTTTTCTTTCTTGCTTTCACATTGTTCTTCAATTTCAAGTCAATTCTTCCAGATTTAACAGCTCTTCAGTGAAGTATTCACTCTGTTGCCTTCACTTTAACTTAATCGGTAAAATTCTTTATTAAGTTGACCAATCAAATCACGCTGATCAACTCTTCCAACCTTGAGCATGATACTTAGCTTTCTCAATACCCGTATGTTGAGTATGATACTTTGCTTTCTCAATACTACTTGTTTGTTTGATTATATAAACACTAAGCTTCCATTACTTAGTTGTTTATATAACTTGATTGATGACTTGCTCTCTGCTATCTTCTGACTTAGTTGTTTTGTTATCATCAAATTAATCATCATTAACTCACTTAACTCAACTGATATGACACTTAGTTGTTGCTATGAGTTAACCAATTCATCAAATAGTTTGGTCCCCTTTATTTTTTTCTTAATATTTTAATCTCAACTATCAATTATTTATTTTATTTTATTTTATTTTAGTCCTTCTCGGGCGGTTTCAGGGTGGCTCCAACGTCATGTGATTTGCACGTGACTAACGTGGGGGTTTAAATTCACGCAAAATAACATGATTTTGAGACTTGTTTAACCACATCAAGTATATGTCTTCAACTTTTTGTTCAACAAAAAGTATGAAAAAACTGTTATTTTGCGTGAATTTCCCAAAAAAAAAACCTCATGTTAGTCATGTGCAAATTAAGTGACTTCGGAGCCATCCTGGAACAACCTGAAAAGGACTACAATGAAACAAATAATTGATAATGGGGATTAATATGTTAAGAAAAACCTAAAGGGGACCAAACTATTAAAAAAATACATAAGGAGGACTAAAAGTGATTTTCACCCTTTTCTCCTTACTAATTCCTTAACATAATAATTTGTATGTTTTGTTTCTTAAAATATGAGTGCATAATTAAATGAATTTGACAAATTTACCCTATTTTAAAGCCAGAAATATTTAAACTTGTATAATGCTCCGTAACAATTTTTTTTTTCTTGATAATTTCTCTCTAAAATTTGTGTCATTGGATTATGTGTTCGTATATCCTCTGTATAATATGCAATAATGTAAACCGTGCTTTCAATTTTTCGGCAACTCCATTATGGATTCAAATGGTCCTATTTATTCTAAAAAATCATCAACATTCAATTCTGTTGTTTTAAAAGAATTCCTTCACTACGTAGTCGACTCAAACATTATAATGTGTAAAGTTAATTAATTTTAGATGTTTTCAATTTTCATATTTAATATCTACGGGTGCACATGGTACGTTATAACAGTTTTATTAATTAAATTTATTCCGTACGTACCAATTGTTGCGGTATTTAAATATTCAATACTAAACTTTATTTTTGAATATCATACCAATTCACCCGGTACAGTTCGGTTCGGTTTGGTTTTGGTACAATATGGTACGATTTGCGGTTCTAAAAATAGTTTTTTGCGTCATACTATTTTCCTTTTATAGTTGATTCATAGTTAAAAAAAAATTCTAATTGAATAAATTGGTGATATTTTTCTTTTCTATTTACATAATATTGAAGTAATATCTTATAAATAACTGAGCATCAAATATAGTAGCTCACTAAAGAAAGAATGACGATAATTTATTTATCGTTTGTTATTTCTTTTAAAGGTAGAATTATATACTAGCTAGTTAGTCTTTTATGATTCCAAATTTTATTTTTGGACCTTTTTAAATGAATAATTTAATTCGAACACATTTATTTGCTTGAGTAGTTGAGCTTAATTATTTTAGTTACAATTACTAATATCAGATTATGTGTCATAATTATAGGTTAGAAGATAATAAATCTTAAATTTAATTGCGTAAACTAGTAAATATATAGTTTATATCTATTTACGGTATAATCCAAGGTGGTTAGGCCAAGTGGTAGTGACTTGCGACCCCCAGAGGCGAAACTCAAGTTCGAATCCTACTAGAGACATCACACTGGGGAGGACTTATACCCTTTGCACTCTTCGGTCCGAGCTATAAATACAGTCTAGTAGATAAAAAAAATATCTATTTACGGTACGTTACAGTTTTAAACATAATTTAATTTATTTTGAATTATAGTACTTAGCGTTTTAAACATAACAACAATCTTATTTTCCACGACTTACTTTACAATAATATACTTTTAGTCCCGATGTATTAAAATATCTGCACATGTAATCTTTAACAACCAAATCATCTTATTCCTGATCAAACTTTGTGTTCCTCTTCCAAATTGGGAGAAAGGAGCAGTGAACTGATTTGTTTTATTGGGGACGATTATAATTATTGTTTCTATATAAGAAATGACAAGAGTTCTCATAATTACCTAGAACAATTCTAACGGATCTGGTATTCACTCATTTTAGCGAACATCAATATTGGGCTAGTAAAAATAACACTGGTTTTTCTTTTTTTTTTTTTTTTACTAATTAGGTCAAGCATAGGGAGTATTTTTGCATTTCACTCATTCATTTTCATAAATATTAGGAATTGAAAATTTCCTTTATCAATATCGAATATCATTCTTGTAGGAATTTGTAATAGCTTATAAGAAAAGGCTCATTAATGGAACCAAAGGGTCTTAAATTTGATCAAGAACTTGAGAAAATGGGAATGCCCATTCGACGTTGCTCAAGTTTAAGGTCGCCCTTAGAGGTTGGACATGAAATAGGAACTGAATTTCTAGCTAATAACACCATTGAATATGCAAGAAGCTTATAGACTAAAGCAAATGGGAGCGACAGTGAGAAATAAATCGGTGTTTATCAATAGATTGGACTCGAACGGTAAAAGGGAGAAAGTAGCAAGAGCTATTGTCACGAAAATGTCAATCAAACAATTGTCGAGTAAGGTTTTCATGTACCGAAAGATGGGGAAGATATGCTCCGAAGTTTTGGAGAAAAAAACTCGAGGAAATGAAATGAAGTTGTTCATTTATGATCATATTCAACTTTGATTAGTTGATTTATTTTCATTTGAGTAATATGTTGTAAGATTGGATTTGGAGTGTGGAGTTTGTTTGATGAGCTTAATTTATATTCCTAGAATCATGTAATGGTTTCTAAAATGATAGAATAGTGAATTATGGAGTGAACCTTGGAGGAATGAGAGAGTTTTATTTTTGTTTTTAAATTGTTAATTTTTTTGGTTAATTTTTTTGTTTTTAATTAAGTTTATTTCTACTAGTATAAATATATGTCTTCCTTAATTTAATTTCAGTCAACTCTTTGGAAATTAAAAACTTTAAATAAGTTCTTTTTTTAATATCTTAAATTAAAGTTATCTCAGTTGTTAATCAACTTATAGGAAAACTGTGAAGAAGACGTCCCAGCAAACCTGATTTCAAAGCATATTATAGAAGAGTAAGTTAGCTACGCTATAGAGTCTACAAAAGTTGCATTCGAAGACGGAACTATAAGTTATGTCATGCTATAGAGGTTACATTATTCTCACACAATTGTAAATACCCTAGGATAGATTAATAGTAAATTTACACACAACCTACACACACTAGAAGGTATCTACATAGAAGCTCAAGGATATTCAAGGGAGCTCATCTTCTTCTACAAGAACTCTTCTCAAATTTGGTTTAGTCCTCCAATCTCTATCTTTATTTCTCATAATATAGCATAGGACTATTGGTGATTTTATCATGTTGATGATTGGGATTTAATAAGAATACCATATTTTACTTGTTTGACTTAATTATCTTATTTTCCATATCATTGATTGTTCATCATTTCTTCATTGAAGTTTGGAAAAATAATTAGAAGAATAGGCTTAGATCAATTTGTGAGTTTAGATTGAGAATAAGAATATATATAAATTGTTCATGTCATGATTGAATGAATTCATTCATAAATGCACACTACAAAAAATTTAAATTTTAGTGACAAAAAATTAAATAACAAAGTGACAAGAACTTAAATATTATCATCAAAATGATGTATATATACACACTAGTGACAAGAAATATGAAAAAGTTATCGCTATTGACATTTAGTGACACCTTGGGGTGTCACTAAATGTCAATAGCGATAACATCGATATTTGATCTTACTATGTGTATGTGTATACTTGAGCGTATAGCATAACATCGTGTTGCAGGCTATCAAGTTTTTGGCGACGTAGTAAAATTTATAGCAGTGTAACTGAGTATACATTTTTGATATAATGTGTCGGAATTGAAACCGACTATGGTCAACTTGGTCGAATCAGAAAATTTATGTCATTTTACCGAGGATGCCTTAGTTAAACGACCCAATTTTAACTCCGCGAAAACCAACTTTTGACTCGCAATACCTCAAACTCAACCTAACCAATCAAATTTAAAAATGATGGGTTAGGTTGGACCGAACGAGCGAGCCAACATATGAGTCACATTACATATTGCCACCCTTAACATGTCATGAAAAAGCTTAGTGGTTCAAGAAAAGTATCAACGATTTTATCAGGAGTCGGAGAAGATGAAGCGAACGTTTCTCAGTTAGTTCGAGGCTAATATTGAAGCAGGGGCTGAAATTCTTGCCAATACACCACAGAGTCGACAAGAAAAAAATACACCGAAGCAGATTAGAAACAGAGAGAAATATAACCAGTTGTAGATGAAAACGAGAAAACTGCAAGAGATTACCTTTGGAAAAATGTCAATATGAAAATTACAGACATGGTTTCTTTCTCTCCGACAAGATGGGGGCAAATGTGCTCCCAAATGTTAGAGACGAAATTTAAACGTCGTACATATGAACCTTAAATGCAGAACAAGCAAGGGAGCATAATAAACATGAATTTGAACAAAATGCACTTATTAATTGCAGCTGGAGGACAGCACAAAATCAGAAGGCAAAACAGAAATATGATAATACAATACAATTCTTTAACAATTAATACCTATGATCATTTCATTAGTCTACCTCTCTTAAAACAGTACTCAAGCCAAACAGTTGGTTTACATACATGATTCTCTCATAACCACCTATTACTGATCATCAGGACAGAAAAAAATAGCCTGTTTAATTATACATTGTTATAAATCAGAGGAAAAAAGTGCAAGATAACACTTAGTTCTCAACTCACCAACAATCTTCATCCTAGTCCATCCTCCCACCTACCATGCAGGATTGCTCGTTTTTCCAGTTTTCTTCATATTATTCTTTTTTCATAGTTTTGCCATTTACCCAAGATAATGCAAGACAAAACAACTTGTTTGCTAAACCAGACTCGCAGAAGAAAGAGAGTGAAGCTACTATCTAAAGATATTATCTACGGCAGAAGAAAGAGAAATCTGGGTGATTGACCTGGAGCAAATTAAGCCAATTATCTGCATCTTGTAGGAGAGTATTTGCCAACTGGCTCTGATGCCCAGTATTTGGTGTCCATAATGATACTTTATATCTATAAGAAGCAAGGCCAAATACAGGCAGTGAAATCTTTGGAACACTGTCACTCTCTCTTGGATATGTCACTACCGGAGGATGTATAGCTTCACTTCCTGCAAGATTGTAATATCAAAAGATGAGACATACATATTCGTATTTTGTGAAAAGAGAGAGAGAGACGGTGTGGTGTGTGTGTGTGTGTGTTTAGAGAGAGAGTTTAGCTACCTGTCATGGGTGTATGAAGAGAATGGAAAGTCAAAAAGCAAGCATCCAAATCTTTAAGAGTTGGTCCTGTTGGTATTCTGTAAATGGGGTACCTATATAATATGATTATATCCCATAAGTCAGCAATACTCAAAATCCAGTAAAATAAGAAAGAAAAACTCGTGTTAAAAAGAATGATACCATGCCACAGAAATCCAACTGGATGGGAGTAAATCACAACTCTTAAGTGTTTTTAGTTCCGGGAAATTGCGAGCAAGGTCAGATATCTGCAGAGTTGCAGTATAAAATCTTGTAAGGAAAGAAGAGCATAAACCTTTCTCTTAGACACTGTTAAAAGAAATATAATCAACACAAGAAAAGTGACCTTATCTGCCAAAGGCTCCCTACTATACGGTTGGTCTCGTGCAAGATACTCAAACAAAAGGCAACGGTGAGAACTTCCAGGCTCACCTTCATCACTAGAAAATCCTTCTTGAAACACAATATGTTGCTCTAATCTTAGAGAACTATCACGTGTTTCATGATAGTTCAGATGCTCCTTTGAATAATTTAAGCCATCTCTATCTTGTTCACTATCACTGCTTCCATCACTACAACTATCCCTAAAATATTCACCGTCACTTTCTTCACCAGGTCGTCTACAACACAAACCAAAAATTTTAAGATGTAGATAAAGGGAATAATAAATTAATCAGTTAATATCCTAACTAAAGGAAAAAAATGAGGCATACAAATTTAACAGGAGATATCATAACATTTAAGCACAACGGCAAAGGATAAGATACAGACTCCAGGCTCAACATAAAGCTTATATAAATGAATGGTTGTATAACTCTGTACATGTCATGGTTTGACGGAATGTTGGTTTTCATCTAAGACACATGACACTTGTTCTTCCTGGTTTTCGGAAAAGCAACAAGTGTTCACTGCAGCTCAGGAGCGAATGACCCATCATTTGGTACATGAACTGACAACTTAGAAATGGATATAGGTTACCTTCGAAGTAGGTACGAAAAAGTTGGGAGGTATATGGTTGCAAAAAGAGCACCTTATGAACACAAAGAAAAGAGTATCAAGAACAACATACAAAAGAAATTGAGAGCTCCTGCTCACTTTTGATAATCTCAACCACAAAGACAAAGACACCAAATTTAACATATCATTTCTCAACTACTCTTTGGAAAACAGAAATAGCATATACATGTTCAGAGATTATGCCCAAGCAAACTAAATTTAGACAAAACTTCTTAGTGGCTTCATGTAGTGGAGCAGTTATACATCAAACAAAGACGGGGTTCACTAAACACAGGGGAGAAGAATTTCTATTTATTAATACATAAAAGTAAATAATAAGAGAATTTGAGTTCTCAAGGGAAGATTGAAAAAAATGAAGAAAATGGGTTGATTCCGCCCTCAACCCTACAGGGTGGAGGTGGGTCCTCGTCCACGTCCTAGTAAAAACAAGAAGAAGAGCAATTCAAAGTACGCAATTTTGAAACTATCAACTCATCCTGAATCAAAATCATTTCATTCAATACAGATTTCTTATATTGCACATGAGCTCTAAAATATGAAGAATAGAGTATCCAAACAGTCACCCAAACATGTTACATACACATGGAAATAAGTTGGTTCAGGAAGAATGAAACTACATGACAAGACCCAAATTGCACATGCACTAGAGCTCATTATTCAAGAGAATTTAAAATATTTATAGTTATGAGAAAATTTATAAATTTTCGTTAAAAAGAATAATACAAAGACAAACTGCACCAATAGTTTGGCTGCGGCTTTGAATTGATGGGAGGAGACTTGGCTCTAGCTGGAGTACCATTTTGAAATGTGGAAAAACAATAATACCAGTAGCACAGGAAGAAAAGCAACAGTAATACAACAAGAAACCTCATTCAACTATAACCAGCATGCATGTATAGTTTCGTGAAAGAAGCAGCAAGTGTTTTCTCGATTTTCTCTGCTCTTTTTAAGAAGTTTAATTATCTAATGTTGTTTCCCTACAGTAAAACCTATTTTCTGAAAGAAAAGTAAACCTAAAAGACAGATACCTTAATTTTGCCGTACTCTTTGAGAGGTCAGCATACAATTGAATGCCTGATAAATAAGGCACGTAATACTGAACCACGCTATCAGTTTCGTTCAATATCAAGGGTACTCCAGCACCATATGCACTCCATTCCTTAAATGACTCCCATAAATCACTTAGCACAAAGAATGGCTGAAACTCCACATCACATGTTCTCCAACTCCTCACTGTCATCTGCATTTTGAGTAAGCATTCAGAAACTCCCGATTCCACAAGAAAAAGGGCAACAGGTTTATCACTCAACTCATTTTGATTTTATGATCTTCAACTGATACAATTAAAGCAAATGCTAACTTTACAGGCAGACTCTCTTCCTCGAGCAGGAAATCAGATAAACTCTAACCATAGGTACAAGAAATTTTCTAACATAATTTGTGAATGAGTATAGGTCAAGAATTATACACAATGAATTAGAGCATTAGATTCAGCAAATTTTAATACTATGCCTTTTAATTATCATCGACATAAAAATTACCAAAACAAATCATCTTGTGAACAAACTAAGCTACCAAAATACATAATTAATAAGGGAATCCTCATTTTAACAAAAGTTTCAAATCCAGTTGCTTTAAATTCCCAAAAGCAAATAAACTATAAAAAATGAGATTAACAAACTAGGAACTTCTTTTGCTTTTTTCATAGAATACACTAGTGTTACTTAATTAAACAAACTTCATTCAACCAACAAATCCAAGAAAAAATAATAAAAATAAAACCTTGGATAAATACTGCGCTGGAACTGAAGGCGTTACTGATTCCAGGAATCTCTCCAGATTACACAACGGCGAGGGTTCCGACACCGGCGGCGGCTCCGTCGTTGACTTTTCCTGCGGAGACTGATCAAGCCGGTTCGGGGTGACGTCGCTCTGCGCCCTGCGCAAGTAATCCTGACTCCGGCGAGCCCTCGCCACGCTGTAAAACCGATCGTCTCCGTTTCTACTACGATTAAACCCTAATCCTGGCCCCAACATATTATAAAGCCAAAAACTAAACCCTAATCTGAAGATATAAATGTGTATTTCTCTATCAACAAGCACTAAACCCTAATCTGCAGATACAATTATATGTTTTGTTTTTTAAATGTGTGTGATTAATTAATTAACTGATAAATGCCGCAGAATTTCCGGATAACAGATATCGAATCGATGGATTTTGTCGACGAATTAGAGGAATTTGTGAAACAATTTTTAGATTAAGATCAAAAAATTTATCATGGGTTCACAGAGAGAGAAAAATGAGAGAATGTATGTATGAGGGGGAAATGGATGGGTAGAGAAGAAGAAAATAAGAGAACAAAACTTTAAATTAATATTAAATGTTTTGTTTATTTATTTATTTATTATAGAGTATTTATTTATTATAAAGCTTTTTTTATTTTTTGATATGAGAGGTGGAGAAAATGGAGAGAGTGAGGAATTATTCCATGTTGCAGGTGCATACAACTTGCAATATATTCAAGTCTTTTCACTATTAAAGGAGTGAGATTATATTCACTCAAAAAAAGGAGTGAGATTATATCCTACACTTTTTATAATTTTAATTAATTAATTAATGTTATACTTTATATTCATTCATTAATAATTTAATACTCATTCATTAATATGTATCGTTTAAGGTTGTTGCATGAAATTATTAATTAATTAAATTTTAAGATAAAGAAAGTCTTATTGGTACCAAATTACCCTTAAAAGAAATAAAAGAATCTGCAATTTTTCACGTCCGTTTCTTTTTCCAATTAATGAAAAAAAGTAAACTTGTCAAAAAAGAATTTAAGTCTCTCTTGAATTTCTAAAGCGACATGAGTTTAAGAAAAAAAATTACTAAAACTCGAGGGAGTGATATTGAACTAAAAAAACAAGAATGTTACGTGATTTTTACTTACATATAATTTGTGATTAATCATTGTTTTTAATATTTTATTATCGAGTTTTATAGAGATTGTACTTATTTGAGTAATATGGATTCGGTTGAGCGGAATTTCGAGTTAAAAATTTATTGCCTCCGGTGCTTTTGGTGTGAGTGGTTATTATTACACTTGAAAGAATGTAGAGGAAAGTGCATTTCACCCCCTCAAAGTTTTTGCACTTTACCCCCTGAAATATTAAAATCAGTTGCACTTCTTCCCCTCCACCCCAAATGATTATAAGCCATTTTTTTTGCCAAAACATGCATTTATGCGCATTATCTATACATTTCACTCACATGTTGTAAAACAAAAATATTAACTGAAATAAAGAGGAATTGATCATAAAAGAAAGGGAAAATTGCGCGTATTGTTTAGACAAATAAGATGCATTGTGATTAATTTATCCTTAAAAAACATGTAAAGCACATATGTGCATTTTTCGACTAACAAAAATGGCTTAAAATCATTTGAAGAGGGGAAAGTGCAACTTGTTTCAATATTTTAGGGGATAAAGTGCTTATTTTGTACTTCTTGATGTTAAAATGCAAAAACATGTAACTTTGAGGGGGTGAAGTGCACTATCCTCAAGAATGTATTGGTCACTAGTTATTTATTTGGGGCGAGTTTGATTATATCAATAAATCCCAATAGATCTGTTTTGTAAAGGTTACAAGTTCCTACTATAAATTTTATATTTCTTATAAGAGTTAATCGCACTTTTCGTCCTCCTTATGGTCAACTTTGCACATTCATTCCTCTTAAATTTTTCATAGTAGATTCGTCCATCTTATCATTGTAGTGTAACTCATTCGTCCTTCTTAATTTTTTTATAGCAAATGCATCCCTCTCATCAATATAGTGTAACACATTTGTCCCTCTTAAATTCAAATTACATCCATTTTGATCCATTTTAAGATGTTAACTAGTTAACGATGCAAGGGAGAGTGTGCAACATATATAATGCAATACACAGGGGAAATTTATGCAATAAAACAAATACATAAAGTTTTTGTGCAGGTTTCTTAAAACACATATGAATTTTATATTTCTTAGTGAAAAAACTCTCATGATCCAACCTTTTACACATAACACGCATTCCCTGAGATTTCAACAGTACTTTTTTTTCCTTCACCAAATCAAATATTACATACGAAGGGTAAATCTTTGGTCAAGTGTTGCTTACGGGACAAATTCCTTGATTTCCGTGAACAATCGATCGAAACTGCATCCGAGTATCATAAAATTGCAAACACTAAAAGGTCAAAGAATCGAAAATTCATACTAGAAAAAAAAAATTGTCCCAAAATAATCATAGTAAAATTTAAAAGACTAAATAATAAATATGCAGTTTTGTCGCGGTCTTCGCTTCTTTATTTTAACTTTTAAGATGCCCGAGGTCGGGAAAAGGGCCAAAGGGTAATTTGGACGGTTTAGGTTTCTCATTTGCACATGAAGAGTATAAATGCAGCCGACCAATTAAGAAAACATTATCGGATTTAAGTAATATTCAATTACTGACTAAGCACGAATGGGAGTTGATGCCCAATGCTCAATCAAATGAATTATTTCAGGTCAGGATTCAATGGATGACACGTGTATGGTTGGATTCTAAAAGGAGGTCCTTCTCTTATCTTTATCCCATAGCTCAAGAAGTATGATTGGGTGGGGTGGAGAAGTTATTTAATACAATTGCTCCACTACTTCATCAAATATGAAAATGGAGTGAGAATCTAAATCACTCATATTTTATCCCGTGTTTTCTAAAAATATAGGATTTTAAAAATGTGTTCACACGGATTTGAGTGATGTAGATTATCACTCTACATGGAGAAATTATATAATATAATCATTGTACCCACGTCATTAAATACACGTGGTGCGACCGATCAATGTAATTATTACATGTAGAAAGTTTAATCCTAATAGGAAATAATTTTTTTCTTAATTTTTTTTTTTTAAGAATGGAGTTTATAAAATTATGATTATTTTCGTAAGTTTTGAATGTTGAGTTTTGGGAGTTAAATATTACTTCAATACTTAAACTAGATTGTCAAGACTCAAAATACAATTAAACATATGATTTTGTAAAAGCTTATGCCACTATTACAACAAGCTGTGAGCAGTTATAAGACTCATAACTCCAAAACCACTTCTAGTGAGAGTGGAATAGTAGAAATATACCAATTTATGGCATGGGGTGATTGTTTTAGTAAAAAATATTAACCTTCCTGTAAAATAGCGAACTCGAGTTTAAATTTTATCTAGAAGAAATTTCATCATATAACTTGTCGTCAGTGCCGACCCAACACTTTTGGTGGGACTTGACGAAATTCAAGTTCAGGGCCCTATTTTTCAAGAAAGATTATAAATAAGTTTATTTTTAAAGCAAGAAATACGATTAAATATTGATGTTCGTATGTTGTCTAATATATTTTTATTGGGTATCTAAAATTAAAATCCGATTAATATTTTATACTACCTCCATCCCATAACTCCATGTTCTCCTAGAATATACTCCCTCCGGTTTTTTTTTTATTTGTCGTTTTGGAGGATTGCACACGAATTAAGGAATGTTATAAATAGCTACTTTTTTAAGCAAAAATTTCAAAATACCTTTTTAATCAGATAATTTTAGCTTTAATTAGCATTAATGACAAGTATTAGTAAGAAGGATAAAATTGGTAAAAGAATATTAATTTTACATTGAAATCCTAAAACGATAAATAAAAGTAAATAATTTTTTTTTTGCCAAAGCGACAAATAAAAAAAAACAGAGGGAGTATGATTTTAAAATTGTTTTCACATTGCCCAAAACATGGGTGATGTGGATTCTCTCTCCAAATATAAAAATTTTAATGGTCGATTGTATCACATGTGTTTGATAACGTGGTGTTGTGATTATACTAAATAATTTCTCCTCCACATGTAAAAATTATATTGATCGATTACACCATGGTGATGTGGTGCACCGATAGACTAAATAGGGCAACTTTGTAAAACTTTATTTACTTCATAATGTAGATACTAGATATTACTCCGAATTAATTAAAGTGCAAAATTATGTTACCAGTTATTATTTAGAAAAAGAATTGGAGAAGTGACAAATTAGTTCAAAATGCCTACCTATTATTTTATATTTTTATCTTTGATCTAGTGCCTACCTATTTCTTAAAGCCATAAATCGTCCCTCTCAAGTGGACAAGTTGAGATATATCCATTTTTTTTTTTTTTTTTTTTTTTTTTGTTAACCCAGGTTTCTGGACCACCCATCACTGGCCCCTCAGCAATGTGCGGAAGTAAATCGCGGGATGTGCCTGAGTTGGTCAGGGTTTGTTCACTCTTTATACTCCTGGCCCCCAAGGGAGCCTACTACCATGGAACTTACAACACCAAGCTGCTCCATCCTCCCTCAAAGATTTTACAACACTTGGCTGCTCCTCCCAGGATTCGAACTCCCCACCCTGGGGGAGTGAGCCCCGCAGTTCACCTCCTTTACCAACTGAGCTGTGCCCCGGGAGGCATCCATTTTTTTTTTTAGATAAGTACAAGTTGAGATATGAAGCAATATGCAAAAAAATAGGGAGTTCTATTTTAACTACATTAGGTTGGTATAGTTTAGGCAAGAAGTCATTCCTCCCTCTTTTTTTTTTTTTTTTGTGAACTAAATAATTCACAAATTCGAGTTTTTCTTCAACATCCTATAATCAATCAACATATATTGCTAAGACAGTACATACATTATAAAAAAGTTCACTTTTTGTTATTTTTATTACATTTATTGAATATTGTTGAGAATAACGTTGAAAATAAAACACTGGGTTTTATATCGGGATTGATAACTAAATAACTATTTTTATTCTAGCCCGATAAAATTTGATCATGATCATATTTCTAATTTCTATTGGCAAAATGCTTTTTTGGTATGACATAATATGGGGATCAACACATTATCAGATTTGACATTGATACCATAGATTATCACCAAATTCAATTTTGATACTTTAAATTTTGGAAAAAAAATGTCATGTGGGCCCGAAGTTAATGTTAACTAATCTTTGGTTGTCTCTTTTAGCGACGGTTTAATAGATACAACAAATATGTGCCGCTAAAATTTAAATTTTGCGACGAATTTTTGACTTCGTCATAATAGGTTGAAAAAATGCCTTAATTATTTTGTAAAATTCAACTATTAGGACTAAAGAAAAATTCGTTGAAAGGTTCATTCTAGCAACACATTTATGTAGCAAAAACCCGTCACTAAAAAAATCTTATGAGGTGTTAACAACCACGCACATCATTCATGACATTTCTCGTCCGAAATTTGACATTTGTTCCAAATATTAACAATATCAAAGAATTTATTTTGACATGTTTTCACAATGTATTTCACATGTCACATTTAACAAGCAATATGGTGTTAAGCTTTGACTTGAAAGCTAAACTTGCAAGTTGATTCCATTAAGGGGCCGTTTGGTAGGGTGTATGTGATTAAAGTGAATTAGATCAGAGCTAGATTGAAAGTCAAATTAAAAATACGTTTGGTAGATTTGATTGAGTCAGATTACATTAAAGTAATAAACTATAATATGTTTGGGGGAATTATGAGTTTAAGCATATATTAATATATTTTCAGAGATGTAAGAAGAATTTATAATATTTAATGATATGTTATAATAGGTAATATATAAATTAGAAGTTATAAGTGACATTTCATCGAACCCATATTCACCCGGAAGAGCTAATCCACCCATGTCTGGGTGGATTATAATCTAGTCTTAATACCGGGTCATAAGGATTTAATCGATTTGACCCGGTATTAGAGCAATGCCACCAAACGTTGTATTATTCAATATTGACACATATAATATGATCTAATACCCCCTATTAGGTCCTACCAAACGGCCCCTAATTGAATATAAGATTTGACTTTACAACAAAAATGAGAATTGATAAGAATTAATGATACTCAGGGTCTACCTAAGAGGGGGGGGGGGGGGGGGAATTAGGTTTATAAAAACTTTTTCAAAGTTTAGTGGATCAGTTTCGTTCCAGCAGAAATTAGTTAAATGTTCCAGTAAAAACAGTTTTATGTTCCAGCTACTTTAAGAGTGATGTTCTAGTGGATTTAAAGCTTATTTTTATCGTTCCAGTGAAAACAGTTTATTGTTCCGATAGCAATCCAGAAAATAAATAAGTTTGAAGTGATAAAAATAAGTGCAAAAAATAAATAGACACAATCACCGTTTTATAGTGGTTCACGCCCAAATGGCCTACTTCCACTATTCCACCACCCCTGGGAAATTCACTAATAGCTTGCAGGATGAACCTTCGCCACACGAGATTACAAGTTACAAACTTTCTCTCGATTTGATCCGAGCTTACTAGGACGCACATATCGCTCCAACTACGTGCTTACTAGGTCACCACCTATCGCACAAAAACAGTGCTTACTAGAACTCTTGTCCTATCGCACTTCAAACGTACTTACTAGAACACTCGGCCCTATTGCACTAACGAGCTTACAAGTTTACAACTTTCGCTCAAACAAGTATAAATGTTTTGATTACAATAAAATGCTCCTAAGTGAGCTGATTTTTGCAACAGAAACACACTCTTCCTTTTCTTCTATTCACTCAAAGTAATTTCAAAGTTTAAAGAGCAAGAAGAAAATATTTTGAAATTTTGAGAAAACGATTTTTGCAAGTGTAAAAGTAGACTAAAAAAGTTTTGCTTATGAAATGATTTTGCAAATGAAATTCAGATTTCTTGGTGTGTGAAAAAATCGATGGGAGTGACTCCCTATTTATAGGTGAATGGTGATTTTTCAAGAAGGAAAGATGTTTGATACACAAAATATTTTGTCACTTTTAAAATAAATTTTATGAGATTTTAAACATGTGACAAATCTTCAAAACTTTGAATGAATGTAGACATAGTTTAATTGAAGTTGAAGACAAAATATTTCCTTTGAAAAAGATATGGAGAGTATTTTCAAGAGATCATTTTGAAATGGTAAGATTTAGCTAGAAGACTTTAGGAAGAATAATACTTGCTAGCTAAGTTAAAATCTTGAGAAATCTTTCCTTGATAAATATTTTTCAAATAAAAGCTTGTAGGAAAATACATTTTATTTGCCAACTTAGGATAAATTAATTTTCAGAAAATTTGGCATAATTTAAAATGAAATTTTCGGCCAAGATGAAAAAGGAAGGAAAATTAATTTTATTCAAAATATTTATTAAGGGGCTGAAAATACATGGGCCAAAAACATTGAGAAAAATATTTTAGGCTAAGGAAGTTCTTGCTCTTTTAACAATCGAAATTACTTGCGAATTCGACCACAATTTTCTTGAATCGAAAATTGGGCCTTCAGGGGTGCTAGGGGCTTCGAGCTTGTTCTTCCATCATAGCGGGCCTTTTTTCTCAATTGGGTTTTTCATGAGATATCTTCCAATTTCGTACAAGTCTTTCTTCAAAATTAGTCTTTCTTCATTGTTGGGCTTTATATATCTTAATTGGGCTTCCGACTATTCATCAAAGAATGAGTTAATCTTGCTTGAGCATTTTATCCTTAATTGATCAATTTCTCGTAAACGAGTCTCTATTCAAATAATAATCTTCTCAATAATTCCTGTTAAGATTAAACTCAATAACCAAGCTCAAATATCAAGTTGTTTGTTAATCATTAATCATTCGGCTAACAATTAAGATATGAAGATTGAAGCTTAAACTAGAAGTCTTAACGGATTAAAGTTTCTTTTCTTGTGTATGTTTCGGTCGGCTAAATATTGAAAATCTTTCGAGAAGTTTTCTAAAACGTTTTGGAAATACTAGGAAAAATTGTAAAAAAAATTATAAAATTAAGTAAAATAAGAGAGTCTCAAGACAAGCAAATAGTTTCGGAATTACACCTTCTTTTCGTTTTCATTGACTCGAAACCAAGGAGTTTTTTTTTTATGTTTTCGATGAAAATAATGAAAATTTTGATCCATGAGTAAAACTTGCCTTGGGTGCTTTGACACGCTAGATATGAAAAATCACATTATACTCTTTAATGGATTGAGGCAAAATGTTGATTAAATTTTTCAAGGGACGTGTAATGTGTCTATTTCTATATGACATGGGATAAAAATATATTATTTTTAATTATCATGGGAGGAAATGAGAATTAACCCCTAATTTATCTATTAATCAAATCAATAATTACATTGTGCGTCAACATCTCAACAATCATACTAGAATATCAAAAAATATTTATTGAATATTTAATTAACAAAGTTTACAATTACAATGTTTTGCTTCATTGGTATGTTTCGTTCTGTTAAGTCAAAAAAATATTCGATAATATATGGAAAAAAGTTATTAATTAAAGAAATATATTGAAAACAAAATTATATATTGCCATTTTGATTGGCTTAAGAATATCAGCATTTTTATTTTTTAAATAAAAACATATGAAAATTTTAATTGATGATTACACCAGCTAAAGTGAACAAATTCACATTAGTATACAAGTATGCATACAACTAGTAAGACTCAAACTTGTAGCTTCGAAGACTTTAAATTTATATATCTCAAGTGATTGTTTATTCTAACAGCAATATTATTTATTTACAAAGTATACAACAGTTAAAAATTTATTAACTTTATGTAGTATTAATTAATAAGATCTACTCTATGCTCTATTTTTTCTTAGTAAAACTTTATTTACTTCAAAATTTAGATACTAGATATTACTTCGAATTAATTAAAATGCAAAATTATGTTACCAGTTATTAGTTAGAAAAAGAATAACAAAAAGACAAATTAGATGAAAATGCCTACCTTTTTTTTTTTTTTTTTTTTTGGATCTAGTGCCTGCCTATTTCTTAAAGCCATTAATCGTCCCTCTCAAATGGACCAGTTGAGATATGAAGCAACAACTAATATGCAAAAAATTAGGGAGTTCTATTTTAACTAAATAATTCACAAATTCGAGCTTTTCTTAAACACCCTATAATCAATCAACATATATTGCTAAGACAATCCATACATTATAAAAAAGTTCACTTTTTGTTATTTTTATTACATTTATTGAATATTGTTGAGAATGACGTTGAAAATAAAACACTGGGTTTTATATTGGGATTGATAACTAAATAACTATTTTTATGCTAGCCCGATAAGATTTGATCATGATCATATTAACATATATTTCTAATTTCTAATTTCTAATGGCAAAATGGTTTTTTTGGTACGATAAAACAGGGGATCAACACATTTGGTATCAGGTTTGACATTTGATACCATAGTTTATTACCAAATTCAATTTTGATACTTCAAATTTTGGAAAAAAAAGTCACGTGGGCCTGAAGTGAATGTTAACTAATCTTTTGTTGTCTGTTATAGCGACGGTTTAATAGATACAACAAATATGTGCCGCTAAAATTTATATTTTGTGACCAATTTTTGACTTCGTCATAATAGGTTGAAAAAATGCTTTATTAATTATTTTGTAAAATTCAACTATTAGGACTAAAGATAAATTCATTGAAGGTTCATTTTAGCAACACATTTACGTAGCAACAACCCGTAGCTAAAAGAAAAATCTTATGAGGTGTTAACAACCACGCACATCATTCATGACATTTCTCGTCCGAAATTAAGATATGAAGATTGGAGCTTAAATCAGAAGTCTTAACGGATTACAGTTTCTTTTCTTGTGTATGTTTCGGGCGGCTAAATATTGAAAACTTTTCGAGAACTTTTCTGAAACGTTTTGGAAATACTAGGAAAAGTTGTAAAAAAATTTACTAAATTAAGTAAAATAAGAGAGTCTCAAGACAAACAAATAGTTTCGGGATTACACCTTCTTTTCGTTTTCATTGACTCAAAAACAAAAACTTTTTTATATTTTCGATGGAAACGATGAAAATTTTGATCCATGTGTAAAACTTGCCTCGAGTGCTTTGACATGCTAGATATGAAAAATCACATTAGACTCTTTAATGGAAAGAGGCAAAATGTTGATTAAAATTTTCAAAGGACATGTAATGTGTCTATTTCTATATGACATGGGATAAAAATATACTATTATTTTTAATTATCATGGGAGGAAATGAGAATTAACCCCTAATTTATCTATTAATCAAATCAATAATTACATTGTGCGTCAACGTCTCAACAATCATACTAGAATATCAATAACTATTTATTGAATAATCAATAAACAAAGTTTACAATCAAAATGTTGCTTTATTGGTATGTTTCGTTCTGTTAAGTCAAAAAAATTCCGATAATATCTGGAACAAAAAGTTATTAGTTAAAGAAATATATTAAAATAAAAATTACTATATATTTTCATTAAGAATATCAACACTTTTATTTTTTAATTAAAAACATATGAAAAGTTTAATTCATGATTACACCAGCTAAAGTGAACAAATTCACATGGAGTAAGACAAGTATTCATACAAATAGTAAGACTCAAACTTGTAGCTTCGAAGACTTTAAATTTATATAATTCGAATATGGTTTGGCAGCAATTGATGAATCACAAAATAAATATATATTTATATATCTCAAGTGATTGTTTATTCTAACAGAAATATTATACATTCTAAATAATTTAAGTGTTTAGACTAAAAAAATTCAAAGATCAATAGGCTTTAAAAGTAAAAATTGATTAACTTTATGTAGTATTAGTTAAGAAGATCTAATTTTATGCTCTTTTTTTTCTTACTGAAAACATGATAATGTTATTAACCGAAAAAAGTTTGGATAATAAATTTCAAGAATTGAACTAGGGAGTCCTACTCCAAAATTAGAAGGTTCTAGATTTTGTGCTGAAATTTGTAAAATTATTTTGTGAAGTTGATATATAATACATATTATCTTAAAATTACATTAAATTCTTATGTTAGCAATACTCTGTAATTCAGTATTTAATTATTTTGTATTATAAAAAAAATGTATTAACTGCTTCAAGTCATATACTTATTATGAAATTAGTTTGGTTAAATTCCGTCTCGGTTGGTTTCAAAAAGTGGTTTAGAAGTTTTTGGAAAAACTTTGAAATTTGATCTGGATAAAAAATTCAATGAAATATTGAGATAATGAAAAATAATAGTAAGTGGGTCTTGAAAACTTGAGGTATAATTTGGATTGAGGTTTGATTGTTGGGATTTGGAGGAGAAAAGTTGGTGATAGATGCCAAATCAATAACTTTATATGTGTAGAAAAAAATGACAAATGTCAAATCAATAATTTCATAGGCTTTAAGTAGGGTTTTGTATGTTTCGGTTTGCGTTGAAACTGAGTTTGTACTGAAACTCTTTACTTAATGGGGTTTGACTCTATTTGAGTGAGACCAAACACAGCCAAACTACTTCCATACATAGCCTTGGAGCTTGTTATTTTGGCCTCTCACTCTCTGCAAATGTAGTTTCAGAGTTAAATCCTCTAAAACTATATTCTTTTGACATGCATCTCTAAAACAATCTCAGAGAAATATGAGATAATGTACTTATTTTTTGAAAACACCTCAAGAGGTATTTTCAGAAAAAATCTAAAAATTTAAGGGAAAATATACATAAAAGAAAAGTAACTCTAATTATTTAAGTTAAGACTTAAGACAATAATAATATACTCTTAATTTCATTTTTTATTAACAAATCATATTCTTATATCTCAAATTTCTTCGATTTCATTTGAATTCATGTTCTAATCCAAAAATCAACATATGTATTTTTTTTGTCAAGCGATGAGGTACAATTCAACATCCATTTTACTTGATTTTCACCTTAAAATGTTCTTATCAACACAAAAATGAAGAATGATGAAGTATTGCTTTATAAGTAAAATCATAAAAGAATATAATCTCAAACTTCATCCCGAAAAATGGGCCCTAAATTTTGTATCCTTAATACTAGAATATGCTTTTTCCAGATGGAATTTTATGTGGTTTACAATTCGAGTGGGCCCTATTGGGATGGTGGGGTTGTTGATGTTGGGCCCTGGGAGAAAAAAATAAGAATGAGTGATAATATTTACTTTTTAATTTGCTATGAACTTAGGTCGACATATATGATTTTTTTTTTTGTTGATTTGGTCGACATTATGTGACAACTTTGCCCAACAAGAATTTAAATCTAAATTTCTCATATTATGTGATCTAATCTCTTTTACTATACATAACACCAGAATGAATGAATACGAACTTTTTTCTTTTTTTAAGAGATATTCATATTT
This sequence comes from Penstemon davidsonii, assembly GCA_034814905.1. NCBI lineage: Eukaryota > Viridiplantae > Streptophyta > Magnoliopsida > Lamiales > Plantaginaceae > Penstemon > Penstemon davidsonii. Next base: position 29,142,872 of record JAYDYQ010002534.1, read on the forward strand.
TAAAAAAACAAAATTGCAGAAAACGTCTCAAACTAATCAGTGACTTCGAATTTTCGTCCCAAATTATATCACCTCACCGAATTTCGTCCCGTAATTTAAATATTTTTGGAATATCATCCCACCATTCATTATGAGACGGAAATTGCGCATGTATCCGTTAAATTGCCACATGGCTGCTTACGTGTCATGACGTTACAAATTTTAGCATGAACAATTGTACAATATTGCAGAATTCATCCCAAACTAATTACAAGATTGAATCGTCATTTTCATTAAATTAAAAATTTAATATTGGGACTGAATTCATGCAAAATGGTAAGTTACGGGACAAAATTCGGCGAGTTGATATAGTTTGGGACGAAAAATCAAAATTAGTAATTAGTTTTGGACAATAATCCAAAAAAATATTAAATTATGGGATGAAATTCGATGATGTGATATAATTCGGGACGAAAATTCAAAATCACTAAGTAATTTGTGACGTTTTTCGCAATTTTGCCTTTTAAATATGAATTGATTAATATCGAGCACATCAACCACAGTTACACAAAGACTTCCTTGGGCTGAAATTGGGTCAACACACTGTGATTACTAATGCAACATTATCTTATGTGTTTGGGGTACAACAGCATTACCACAAAGTACAAACCAACTTTAGTTAAAGTGGTAAATAGCATATCCACAAGGATAATTCCAATATCATAAGAACTAAGACTGGCGGAAAGCAACTTTTGTCATTTTCTTTTCTCTTCTTGAAAGTGACATTTTCGTCGTATTTTAATCCCTCTGAAAATGTTTAGGTGTCTTTAATTTTTCTTTTTTCTTTATATTTTCTAAGAAATATTTGTATTGCTTTTCTTATATTTCTATATAATGTTAAATGGAATATATTAAAATATTCTAGAAATTTGTATGATATGTTTGAATTACTCCCCCCATTCCACAATACATGTCTTTTTAGAGAGATTTTTTTTTTTCCACAATACATGTCACTTTAGGAATTCAAGATAAACTTAAATGCTATTTTGACATTGTTACACTTCTTCATTAGAAAGAGAGAGAAGAAAGATGTATGGGAAAGAAAGAGATGGATTATGGGGAGTTACCAAAAATTAATTGTTTCTTAAGGATAATTTTGTCCAACTACACTTTTATTTTACTAAAATATAGGGTATTAATTATTTTCTTAATCCTTGTGAAAAAAAACGTTGGAATAGAGGGAGTAATTTTTTTGACTATTAGCTAGAATGATAGGGTCTTCTAAAAAGAAAAGGAGAGAGAGAATGATAGGGTAAATCCGTAAATACCCCTCGGTTTCATAGTATTTATCGTTTTGGGTAGTGACACACAAATTAATAAATTTCATAGTATTTTTTGGTCTTGAATTTTTGTACTCTAGCAATATAGTTCCTTTCTCTATTTAGGGACAAAAAATATAGGAGATAATCAATATTTTAGAAAATGAGGAAGTCGTGGAGATTAAATTATTTCTGGGACCACAATGCTTCAAATCCATTCTTATTTTCCTTTCAAAATTATTCATATGGTTCGAATAATAATATCTTCAAAGAATGCCATGTTTATAACAAGTAGTAAATTGTTTTTTGTAAGCAATTGAAGTGTAAAGTGATATTCTTTTAAAATTTGTCCATTATTTATTAATACACAAAATTAAAATATTAATTTTTTAATACATATTCGATTCATCATTGGCTGGGTTCCAAATAATGATTTTGACAAATGTTTAATTCCATTACTATACATACCCATTTATTTATTTGGGCCAGTAAATTTCCGATATACATGTTGGGCCTGTTGGGCCAATTTCAATATTTAATAAAGGTCAATAAATTGTTCAATTCAAGTAGGGCCGTCAATGGGGCGGATTTCAATCTGGTTCCGTTCGAATCCGGTACGATTTATTAGGATAATTGTCCGATTAGAGATTTGATGAACCTGATCCGATTATAATAGGGGTGCACATGGTACGATTTTGTGGTTTTTTTAACAAAATTTGTACCGTACCAATTAGTGCGGTTTTAAAAAACTCAAAACCAAACTAAAGTTTTATGAATCAACAAACTCGGTTTTGTGCGGTTCCGGTACGGTACGGTTTGCGATTTTGCGGTTTTTTCAAACAAACTTTTTTCATACAATTTCCTTATATAGTCGATTACATAGTTGACAATTATATAAAAGTTAATATTATAATATCTTACAAACTATTTTTTTTCATTAAAAAAAGCATTGGAAAAGAAAGTGTTCACAAATTCGACGCTATAATTCGACCTAATTGAATAAAATTAATTGGTTAATTATTTGATAATTGTTTTTATTATGTGAAGAAACTTACTATTTGGTATTTGTTGTCTAGAATTTTTGTATTTTAAGTTTTCAACGTATAACAAGTTTAATTTGTGCTAAATTCGAGCATATTTTAATTAAACGCAAGCAATATAGTAACAATAAACTATGATGGGCTATAATATAAATTATAAATAATATAGTATTCGATAATATTTGAATTATAAATTGAAAATTAAAAATTTATAAAATTTAGTTTTAAATATCAAAAAATGAGTAGTTAATTCATGTTTCTTCTCAATTTCGGTATGGTACGGTTTTTTACGGTATGAGAAGTCTAAAACCAAAACCATACCAAAATACTCGATACTGTTTTCATCCATACCAAGACCTTCGATTTTGAGAAAAAAATACCTAACATTCAGTACAGTTTGGTGCAGTACGGGACGGTCCAGTACAATTTTAAAAACCATGTGCACCCCTAGATTATAATGATCCGTCCGAAACACATGGAGCGAATATAGATTTAAGTCGATCCGATCCGTTAAAGATCCGTATTCGATAAAAAATAAAAAGAATGATATATATATATATATATATATATATATATATATATATATATATATATATATATATATATAATATTTTATAAAAGTAAGTATCAATAATAATATTTCATTGTCAATTTAAGAAGATAATAATTTATAACTAATTTAAAAATTTATTTAAACCAATGTTTTCATCTAAAAATATGAATATTAGTAAGGATTTTTGAAATGTGAGCTAAAATTAAATAAAATTGTAAAGTTAATAAAGTTGTTTTAGGAAAAAATATTAATGTAATTTTTTAAATGAAAATTTTATTGGATCCGGAAAAGATCCGATATCCAGCCAACATCCATTGAATTCAAAAAATCTAGATCCGAGCACAATCCGAACAAGATCTGAACCCTACAGATCCGATATATATGAAGCTGGATCTGAACGAATCTGATCCGACCAGAATCCGACCCATTAACAACCCTAATTTCAAGTATCCCAACTTATTGATAGTAACAATTACAATCCGAAAGGGACATAAACCAGTAGGGCTGTGCAATTGTTTTCGGTTTTCGGTAATACCGACCGGTTTACCGAATCGAACCGGTATACAATTTTTTTTTTTAATATCCTAATTCATAATTTAACTAATGCCCAAGATGCTTATATGTGTGTGTATATATAATTTGCTCACTTTAGAAGGCAGCTATTCAGAAAGAATGACATGCTTGCCATAGTTATTTATGCCTGTAGTGTTTTGTAAACTGGGTGTATTATTTATCAATGTTGGAAATCAGTTCAGAGAAAGGGAAGTGGGAGAGAATGAAAGATTTATTACATTTTTGCCTCAATATTTACAAAGCTTGTTATTTGTTAATGGTTTTAAGAAATTGAGTTTTGGCCCATTTGAGAATATTTTGTAATGAAATTTTTTGTAATGTAATAACAAACTAACAAACACATAAAGTAAATAAATAATTTCATATTTTGATCTTCAATTGCAGTTAGGACTTTGTATTGTCATGAAGGAAATGTAAGAATTTATTTATTTTGTAGTGAAGATATATAGTATTAATACTATTAAATTAAATGGCATTTCCGAACCATTTATCACAAGAAATGGCTCTGCAGCGTTTCTCCGAACAACACTTGAGCGATAATTCATCACTTGAGGCCCAACAAAGTGGTAAAATAACCAAAATTTTCAGAAAATTGAGAGGCCCAATTATTTCTGTTTTTTGAACCGAACCGAACCTAACTGAAATTTTCGATTTGGCAAACGGTACTGGTTTTCAGATTACCGAATTTATCGGTATATCGAAAACCGGTTCGGTTCGGTTCGGTTCGGTATTACCGATTGCACAACCCTACAAACCAGCCCAAATTGCCCAATTAATTTTCAAACATTTCACCTTTTCTCGGATTTCAGATTTTTTAAAAAGAATAAGTTACATTAATTAGACACCCATTTATTTCTGTAAAAGAACATTTTGAATTGTACCCAAAAAAAGTACATTTTGAATTAGGTATCAGAATAGATTAAATTAATTCGCTAATTTCTTTCAATAATGTAAATCACAATTGAAGAAATAAGACTATGATTTTGTATCTATTAAATGTAGCTTTGGAATTGTTATTCCACATTGACCTAGGAAAAAAGGTAATTAATTAATTATGTACTTTTTATCTTTAAGCCTAATTTTTGAAATAAATCATAGTAGTACATTATATATTGATATGATTACATAATTACAAAGTGAGTGAAAACAGTAACTAATTAACCAGCCAATTATGCAATGGAAAGTACAATATTGTACCACCCAAAACAGTAATCTTTCAATAAATAGAAGCAAAAAGACAAAATATTAGAAAAGTGACCTAATTTTTTTCTACAATAACTACCATTTCTTCTTTAAAAGCTCACAATTGAATGAAACTGTAGAATTTGAAACCTTTAAATAGATGTAGATTTTGCCACATAATTAAGCACATTGAGTGTTTCCTTTAGTGCATGTTAATTACTTTTAAATATAGAAAATTATGTTTGTGTATTAATTCTTGGTGTTAAAGAAAAAAGGAGAATCATTAATTGTGAAGAACATACCAACACAAATTCAATCAAAGAATCAAAGGATCCTTCTTCCAGTAGATCTGCTTTTATCAACTTTAGTCTCTCAATTAATCAAGTGTAAGAAAATGATATAATTAATAAGTAAGTGTCTTCTTTTAAATATAGCTAATTAGGGGAGGCTAAATTTGATAAAACAAGATCTAGTGGAAGAAGTGTTCTTTGATTCTTTGATTGAATTTTTGTTGGGGTTTTTAACATTGCTTCTCCTTTCCTCTTTGACTAGATCCTAGGATTTCACATAAGATATACGATATAAATTTGCTTGATCATGGAGTTTGGCCTCGAGGTTTGAAAAACAATTATAGTGTGGCGGGTCCAATGGTCTGGTAGACAGTTGGCTCATTTAGGTGCTTGTGATAGGAAATGTTACATTTTTACGGGGAAATTTGTTGTTTTACCACAATATAGGTAACATTGCAACTTTGTTATCCAGGCACGAAAATGTAAATTTGATACCACAATTTAAGTTTTCGTTGCAATTTTCATAAAAAGCTCAATTTTCCTCCGGAGTTAATGGCAATTTATCCCCTATGAAATGCATAATGTTCAATTTACCCCTCATGATTTGAAAAAGAGCAATTTACATCGCTACAAAAAATTTAAAGAAGCAATTTACCTCTTTCAGTCAGAGAGTGTAACTCAATTGCCGAAATTGAGAGTGGGGCATGGAAAGTGTTTTGTAACATCGGGGGTGTAAATTGCCATATTTATCATAATACAGGGAGTAAATTACCATATTTATCATAACATAGGGGGTAATTGCCATATTATTATAACACATAGAGGTAAAGTGCCACATATAAAAATATCAAGGAGGCGGTGCATGTGAACTCTTATAAAATTACATAGGGGTGCTCTTTTTCAAATCACATGGAGGTAAATTGAACATTATGAATATCATAGGGGGTAAATTGTCATTAACTCAAGTGAAAAATTGGGAAAGTTGCAATGAAAACATAAACTGTGGTATCAAATTTGCATTTTCGTGTCCAATGGTATCAAAGTTGCAAGGTGACCCAAAAAAATAAATTTCCCCACTTTTATGTAACAGAAGATCCGGGGCGGGACAAAATTGCCAAAAATGAAATATAGAATGGACGATTTGTACAATTCAACCAAATTTTTATAAGGTTTTAAATATGATAAATCTTAGTTCCTAGAAACAAAATTATTCAATTTTTCTCAAAGATGATTAGATAGTAAAACTTGCATGACTGCAACTGAGTTTCTTTTTATGACTATTTAACTTACTCTTTACATGTATACAAAACTTTCATTCAGTTTTCTTATTGTCGGGTAAAGTATACGAAATCCCCCGATGTTTTTGGAAACTTGTACAAAATTACTATGTTTTATATTTATTGCACTAAATCACCTAATGTTTTCATAAACTTCGCACATGCCCTTCAAAAATTTAACGGAATTGGACGGAAAGGGGATTTTCTGACGAGTTTATGAAAACATAAGGGGACTTTTGTGCAATAAACTTAATATATGGTAGTTTCGTGCAAGTTTCCATAAAACAGAAGAGTTTTGTCCCCAGTTTTGTGCCCTTTTTATTGAAAGTTTTATAGTATATCTTAAGGTGCCCTTTGGTTCTCCCAATAAATAAGGTGGAATTAGCTATTCCACAATAATATAATGTAATGCAATTATATAGTGTGGTGTTTGGTTATATATTTTCACTCAAATTGTAATTGAGTTATTATTTGGATTTAAGTGTTTGGTTTGCATGATAAAAACATGATTATGCTCATTTGATATTTGTATCCTTTCTTTTATTCACAAGTCCTATCCCAAATCATATCAATTTTTTATTCCTCGGGAGAGAGCTATACTCCACCACTCCACATTTTTCTTCCAATATGTTCATATCAATATGTGCCCTTACAATTTCAGTTAAGACAATTTGTTCAATTGAAAACCAATTTTAGAATAATAATAAATTATTCCAAAAAGTGCCTTAAGCAATTACGGAATGTTCTTATTTCCCTATATTTTTTATGCTCGACACGTTAATTATGTTTAAACCCAAAATTTAATATGATATAAAACTCTTGTACAAAGAAAATCGTCTTTGAAACAATTGTCAATATAAAAAAATGTGATAATTATAATTTGAACCCAAAATCGGTTTTTAATTGAACAAACTGAAATTGTAAGGGTATGTTTTTTAAATTTAATAATAAATTGTTTACAAAATCAAATTAGTTAAATAGATTATAAGTATGTAAATATAGTAAATAAAATCTCCAAATTGGCCCGCAAGTGGTCTTATTTGAGCCAATTTTGAAATATGCAACAATGTGGACTAAAATCATTAGTAAATTTGAAGATGTGGGGTTATTTTGCCAACCTGAAATTTTATGAGGTAGAATTGTAAGTCAACATAAGTAATGACATCAATTTTACAATAATTCAAATTGACTTAACAAAAGTTTACCCACTTAATGGTGATTTTTAACGGCGGTACCAAATGTGAATGGATTTGTTAAATTATGGTATCAAATATGTCAGCCTGAATTTTTATGATACAAGATATAAAGTTTGGTAGCACAAATACAATTCTCTCGTAAAATCATATATTGACATAATTATATATATATATATATTTTACTGAAGAGTGAGGACAAAGGTGTAATTTCATTGTTTCCTTATTTCACCATAATGTAATTGTAGGGGTTGAGGCCCAATTGTAATAGGGAGATAAGAGCTATTTATTAGGGCTGGCCCACCAAAACCCGGGCAAATCTGGGCTGCCCAGATTTTCTTATTTGTAGAGCCAAATACCAAATAAAGTCTCACTATTTAATTTATTGGGCCTAATATGCCGAACCAAACGGCACGTAAGACAACTTACAAAAATCCCCAAACTTTTATAAGTTTTAATACCTAAACTTTTTAACTTTTATAGGTACCATTCCACCATCAATTGACAACTTGTCAAATTTAAATACATTGGACTTGGCTTACAACAATTTTGAAGGAACAATTCCCTCAACAATTGGACATCTATCTAAATTAACAGTTCTGAATCTTGAAGTAAACCAACTCATACGTGAACTTCCATCTTCTGTGTTCAACCTCTCAAGATTACATGTACTTTCACTTAGCAAGAACGAATTAACCGGCACCATTCCATCTTCCATAGACAAAGGGCTTCCAAATCTCCAATTTCTCTATCTTCCAGGAAATCAATTTTAAGGAAATATCCCGAATTCAATCTCAAATATATCGTCACTAAAATTTTTCGATATTAACTTTAACTCGTTTATTGGACACATACCGATAAATCTTGGGAACTTACGTTCATTACAAGTACTTGGATTGTGGCAAATCTGTTCACAAATGATATATCCATACCTGAACAAGAATTTATAACATCCTTGTTCAATTGCAAGAACCTTACATCCTTACTGATTGGTAACAATCCTATAATCGGGCCCCTACCCAAACTATTAGGCTCGAGCAATATTTCTGCATCTCTTGAAAATTTTGTGGCTCGAGGGTGCAACATCTCAGTCACGATTCCAAGTGAAATCGGTAATTTGAGTAGTTTGTTTTTGTTAAACCTCGGAGATAATAACTTGAATGGAATGATTCTAGAGACTTTGGGGCATTTAAGAGACGTGCAACATTTATCAATCTATGGTAATAAATTGCATGGTCCAATACCGAATAGTTTTTGCAATCTCAAAAATATGTTTTGTATTAGTTTAAAGGATAATAGGCTTTCTGGGCAGCTCCCAAGTTGTTTAGGAAATCTCCCTTCATTGTCAGAAATTTATTTGTATGATAATTTCTTCAATTCTAGCATTCCATCGACTTTATGGTCTAGTAATTGGATTCAAATTGTATCTATATCGCGAAATTTGTTAGAGGGTTCTTTGTCTGATGCAATCGGAAATATGAATAGTTTGAGAGAGTTGAATTTATCTGGAAATCAGCTTACCGGAAGCATTCCAAGCAGTATAGGGGATCTGCAGAGTTTAACTTATTTATGTTTGGATAGCAATAAGTTCAATGGCTCAATACCTTCATCTTTAGGTAATATGAGAGCGTTGCAATATTTGGACTTATTCCAAAACAATCTATCTGGTTCAATTCCACTGTCTTTGGAGACGCTTACATATCTTGATTACTTCAATGTTTCGTTCAATGAACTTACGGGACAAATCCCAGATGAAGGGCATTCTTGGAACCTCACTTCAAAATTCTTCATAGGCAATAAAGGGTTATGTGGAGCATCTCGATTTAATGTTGAAGTATGTAAAGGGAATACACCCAAGTCTTCAAGAAGAAACATATTTCTAAAATATATTCTACCGCTAATGGCTTTAATCATTGTTGTTGCAGTAGCTATAATGATCTACATGTTTAAACACCGAGGTAGAGATTCAACACTTTTATCTTTTTTTGAATCAAATCTCGGCCTCAAACATGAGAGGATCTCGTATTATGAAATTCTACGAGCCACAGACAACTTTGTCATATCAAATTTGATTGGGCAAGGTAGCATTATCTCGGTATACAAAGGAACGTTTTCAAATGAGATGAATTATGTGGTTAAGGTTTTTCACTTAGACGTGCAAGGTGCATTCAAGAGCTTTGACGGAGTGCCAAATCATGCGTAGCCTTTGGCATAGAAATCTTGTGAAGGTCATTACTAGTTGCTCGAATCTTGATTTTAAGGCTTTGGTATTGGAATATATGCCTAATGGAAACCTTGAGAAATAGTTGTACTCTCCAAACTATTCTTTAAATATTGGTCAACGTTTAGGAATAATGATAGATGTGACATCTGCAATACAGTATCTACATCAAGGTTATTCATCACCGATTGTGCATTGCGATTTGAAGCCGAGCAATATACTTTTGGATGAAAATATGGTGGCGCGTGTGGGAGACTTTGGGATTGCAAAGCTTCTAACACATGATCAGAGGATGGCACAAACCAAAACTCTAGGCACCATTGGATACATGGAACCAGGTATGAATATTATAAATACTCTAAACTTTTCCAAATCAAAATTCTTTTGTAATTTCATAGTTTTTAATATTGGAAGGGGTAGAAAGAAGAAATTTTTTGCAAAGCAAAGTTCATAACAAACATAAAATAAAAAAATGTGGCCATTTACTTACAAAACGGTCAGTAGAATTGTCACTAGCTCTTATCTATGCATCATTTAAGAGTAAAATACAAAAATACCCCTATACTTTGCTTAATTATAAAAAAATAAAAAAACTTGTGTTATTTTTATTAGAAAATCCCCGTACTAATTTTTGATTTGCAAAAAACCTCCTAGCAAGTCCAAATGACAATTATACCCCACAAAAAATGGCAAAAACACCCCTATCCACCTATTAATAATTTTCCTGTTAACTTTGAAAATTATCAATAACTGTCATGTCTACTTAAAAAATTAACAATAACCTCCCTATGATTTATGAGGAAGTTTCAGATGGGTTTTTTTGATAATAAAAAAAGAACACAGGGTTTTTTTTGCTAATAAAAATAATACATGTCTTTTTTTATAATTAGGTAAAGCATAAAGGGTAGTTTTGCATTTAGCTCTATCATTTAACTTTGTTAATTTGATCCCATATGTGAATTTGGCAGAGTATGGATCAGGAGGATTATTATCAACTTATAGATGTTTATAGCTATGAGATTTTGTTGATGGAAACATTTAAAAAAAAGAGACCGACTATTCTTCCGAGAGTTAACAATGGAGAGATGGGTGTCTGAATCATTTCCCAACAGTATAATGCAAATTGTTGATAATGAATTACTAAATGCAGAATAAGAATATTCTGTTAAATCTAACATTGATGAGTGTTTGTCATCAATCATGGAACTTGCCATTGAATGTACAGCGGATTTACCAGATGAGAGGCCTAATATGAAAGATGTTCACGTGAGGCTCAAGAAGATCAATATTGAAGTAGTTAATTAAGGTCCATAATATATTATAATGGAAACTGCTAATTTGAGCTTTGATAAAACATCTTTGATGTTGAACCTCCCTTCAGGCACATATTGATAAAAAGTACTAAATTTATTTTTATTTTTATTTTTATGGAATGGAATAACCTTCTCAATTTCTAATAAAACCGTATTAGATAACAGAGACAGGAGTAAGACAAATAATCCAAATCATAACAATAAAATGTGAAGATAAAACCTAATCATTGAAAGCAGGAACTAGTCAGATTGCACCATATATATATGCATCTAAGCTACTATGAACACTTTTAAGTTATACACTGAAAAAAAAATCTTCGGATGTAAGTTTGCACAAATATATTTTATTTGGACTTAACACCATGGTTATTTATGATTAATTGTTTCCACAAGGAGGGACGGATCCAGGAATTTTATTTAGAGGGGCTAAATTAGATACAAAAAAGGATATTCTATCAAACACTCAAACTTAAAATTTATATTTCATTCACGAGAAAATTTATGACCAGATCGAGGAGGTGAAGTTTGACAAAAATGACCCATAAGTTACTTTTATTACATATGATACCTCATTACGGATTTGTTATATGTGACGAAAAAAAAGGGATAAAGTGAAAACATATTCGTCACATTTGCTACCACATATGAAAAAAAAAAAAAAATGCTAACAAGTTCCAATTAAAAATATATCATATGGCTTTTTTCCACATTCTAAAGTCTGATGGATCATGGGAAAATTAATAAAAAGATTTCAAACAAACAATTGTGAAGACCATACTTAAAGGTATATATGACTCAATTGTGAAGACCATACTTAAAGGTATTAACAAATAAGGAACTATCAGTTTCATGATCTGTTTTATTTAAGTACATTGCATCAGAAGACCAAACGTAAAGCTATTATCTTTCTCACTCTCTAAAACAATATTAATTAATTTGCTTATTGAAGTTCAATACTCATAATTAAGGAATTTTAATTTATAAATTCTAAATCTTTCAAGTGAACAGGGGTTATTGTCTTGTCAATTCTCAAAATTAACAGCGGGATTATTGTCAAATTTTTAGATCAATAGGGGCATTTTTGCATTTTTTGGTGAGGGTGTGATTGTCATTTTTCCTGCAGAATATGTACTTCGGCTTGAGAGAGTTTTTTTTTGCTTATAAAAAATAGCATAGAGAGATTTTTGGTAATACAAACAATACATTTTTTTTTTTTGCTAATTAGACAAAGTACATAGGGTATTTATGCATTTCACTCTTTCAGAAAAGATCATACGGTCATTTTTGTTAACGAACATTTGTGATCGAAATTACAAACATGCAGAGGATATAATGAATAATCTTGACATAGTCGATGAGATAAATCGAGTGCAAATGCAGCTTTGAATTTGCCACCATTTTCCAAAGAATCTTTTAGAAAAGTCTTGCAAGGAGACACAAATGAAGAAAAATGTGTGCCTTGATTGAGAACATTAAAAGGATTTTCCGTCTTTAATTATATTTCCAGTTAATTACACCGGTTGATGTAGACAATTTATAGATATGTCAAGTAGAGTAATAAGTTTACCATTAAACTAAGGATTTCAAATATTATTGGGTGGAATACAGTTTCCCCATTAAAGTATAGGGGTGGTATCAATTACCCCCTAAAGTATCAATTGTAACACTTACCCCCCTCTGTTATAGTATTGAATATTTTATTCCAAAACTACCCCCGTCCTTTTATAACAAATAAATTGTTTCTTTCTTAATTTATCAAAAAAAATATATTTATCAATTATGAATTCATCCATCCACCAAACAATATTATGTTTCAATTTTTTCATTTCTTTTGTTTCCTTCGATTTTATGGCCTCAAATTTTTTCTTTATTTTCATCTCATTTTTTTTTTAATTTCGGTTTCAATTTGTTTTCGTTATTTTATGTTTCAATTTTTTTAATTTCTATCTCAAATTTGTTCTTTATATTTTTTGAGTTTTATTTAGTGATAAGTATCTCATTTATTTTCGGTACGAATTATTATTCAAAATGGTGGGTAATTCTCCTTGAAATTCTTTTTCGCAAAATTCAAGTTTGACAACAAACAATATTATGTTTCAATTTCTTCATTTCTTTATAAAAAAAATCTTTATTAATTATGAATTCATCCATCTACCAAACAATATTATTTAAATTTCTTAATTTCTTAATTTCTTCATTTCTTTTGTTTCCTTCGGTTAGAAATAAATGAGATGAAAATAAAGAAAAAAATTGAGATCGAAAAAAAGATGAAAACAAAATAAATGAAAAATTGAAACATAATGTTGTTTGGTGGATGAATGGATTTATAATTAATAAAGAAATAATTATTTGATAGATTAATTTATTATTTATGAAAGGGGCGGGGGTATTTTTGGAATAAAAACTACAAAACTATAACAGATGGGGATAAGTGTTACAATTGGTACTTTAGGGGGTAATTGATACCACCCTCATACTTTAAGGGAGGAAACTTTATTTCACCCAATATTATTTCCTAAGTCTTCATACATGTAAAACGTTTACCTCGAACATTATATTTGGGTGCATCAATGCGATAAAAAAAGCATGTACTTGAAGCAACTCTTTATGCAAGAGTAAATACTTAATTTGTACCAATTTTCAATGAAATGTTTCTGGAAAAAGAAATGTACTCTTAAGATTTCCACAATTTAACACTTTGAAAATGGGAAAATTGCATATTTGGTACAATACAATAGGAAACTTTGCAATTTTGGTATCACTAGATACATAAATGCACATTTAGTATCTATTGAAGGATATTCAGCTCCATATCTGCGCAGCAAGAAGAAGAATGGAGTTAGTAAAAGTTAGGGATTTAAAATTATGTAATTTGGATATAAAATTCATATTGTATTTCCCCGGTTAGAAGAAACGTGTTTTAGTTGTATAGTTGCACACGTCATTTTCTTTTCTCCTAATTATACCCGGGTTCTTTTCTCCTATTTATATCTGGGTTCAACAACCATATGTAACATTCAATTAATCTTTTTTAGTGAAATTATATTTTTCCAAACTTCATCCTCTCTTCTCTGTTTTTCCATCAAGAAAACTGAGTTGATTAATTCTTTCTTACTCTTTTTAGTTTCTTTAGATTACAATATGGTATCAACAGTGTAGATTTACACGTTTTCCACGCTTCTTCACGAATTTAAATTCATTGTTTCTCCTGTTCTTGATCAAAATTCTGATCACTTTCTCTGTTTCTGATCAATTCTTGATCAATTTTCTTCTTCCCCTTTAATGGCTTCCACTTCCGACTCTTCCACAGTCACATCTACACGTTTGCGCCCTCCCATGGAGGATCCTTCCCACCCCTACTTCCTCCATCCATCTGATGGCCCTGGACTACTCATCGTTCAACAGCCTCTCCGCGGGGACAACTACCCTTCTTGGTCCAGGTCCATGCTTTTGGCCCTCAACGTGAAACATAAACTTGGTTTCATCAATGGTTCTTTACCAGATCGTGGTCCTACAGATATCTCCTTACAAATTGCTTGGTCCCGAATAATGATGTTGTAGTCTCCTGGATTTTAAATTCAGTTTCCCAAGAAATCCATTCTAGTATTATGTATACAAACTCCGCCAAAGCCATTTGGGATGAACTCAAAACTAGATTTCAACACTCCAATGGACCAAGAAAGTTGCAACTCAGAAGGGAACTTGCCAATCTCCATCAAGACACTCTCTCTGTTAACATGTTTTTCACTAAACTCAAATCCATCTGGGATGAGTTAGCTAATTATAGGCCTTTATTCAATTCCTGCACTTGTGATGGCCCTCAAAAGATTCATGATCACTACCAAGAAGAATTGGTTCTTACTTTTTTACTTGGGTTGAATGATTCCTATGATAATCTTCGAAGTCAGATTTTAATCATGGATCCAATCCCCCAGATTGACAGAGTCTTCTCCCTTGCCACTCAAGAAGAGAGACAGAAAAAGGTAGGCCAACTACAACACTCTTTGGGTCTGTCTAACACCCTAGGATTTGCCTCCAAAAGCAATATCACCACCCCTACACCAAATCCTCAACATATTCCCAGACCATACAATCAGTTTCAACAACCAAATCAACCAAATACATCTCAAAATCCAAAATTCAACCCCAATTTCAAGAAAAAGGACAGACCGACCTGCACTCATTGTGGTATTCTTGGACATACAATTGACAAATGCTACAAACTACATGGATATCTAGTGGGGTACAAGAAACCCTCTATCAATTCCACAAACAATGTCAACAATTTCAATGATGCAACATCAACTTTCACATCCCCCATCCACAATTCTGGTCATCAAAACCCTCTAACTCCTCTTCTACAGAGTCTAAATGCTGAACAGTGTCAACATTTGATGAATCTCTTCAGTAAAAATCTTCATATCCCTGCCTCCACTGATTCTGCACATGTTTCATGTGTCTCAGGTATTTGTTCTATTTCTCTACCTATTAATTCTATTATTCATACAAATGCATGGATAATGGACTCTGGTGCTACTAAGCATATATGTCATGATATTTCTTTATTTTCTGCCTTAAGACCTATTAATGATGCAACTGTAATACTGCCTGATAACAGTTGTTTTCCTGTTCATCAGATTGGAGACAACTGTTTAAATGCTTCATTAACTCTCAGAAATGTCTTTTATATTCCTGAGTTTCATTTTAATCTAATTTATGTTAGTGAATTGTTATTACTAGATGGTCTCTCTCTAAAATTCACACTAGAATCCTTTCTGATTCAGAATCATCAAGGGAAGATGATTGGAGAGGGTAGGAAGATTAATGGCCTCTATGTCTTTAGTAATCACTGTACACCAGTTTCTACTTCAGCATACTGCAACAAAGTCACTTGTGATACTTGTCATGAGAGATTAGGTCACATGCCCTACAAGGCTATGCTTAGACTTTCAAGTATTTTGAACTTAGATATTTCTAAAATTTGTAATAATACTTGCTACATTTGTAATCTTGCTAAGCAAAAGAAACATTCTTTTCCTATTTCTACTTCTGTATCTTCTAAAGCTTTTGATTTGATACATTGTGATGTTTGGGGACCCTTTAAAGTCCCCTCTATTTCTGGTCAAAGATATTTTGCCACCATTATTGATGACTTTTCTAGATTTACATGGATCTGTTTGTTAAGACATAAATCTGATATGTCATTTGTTATTCCAAAATTCTTGAACATGATTAAGACTCAATTTAACTGTTGTGTTAAAGTTTTCAGAAGTGATAATGCTCCTGAACTTTCTTTTACTTCTTTATTTGACAAATTAGGCATATTGCATCAATATTCTTGTGTAGAAACTCCACAACAAAATTCTGTTGTGGAGAGAAAACATCAGCACCTTTTAAACATAGCCAGAGCATTATTATTTGATTCTAAAGTTCCTATTCATCTCTGGACTGAATATGTTTCCACAGCAGCATATCTAATTAACAGAACTCCTTCTAGGATTCTGGATTTTAAAACACCTTATGAGAAGCTTTATGGTACTTCTTCTGATTATACTACACTTAGGACTTTTGGCTGTTTGGTTTTTGCATCCACCCTTGTTCAAGGGTGTTGGTCCCAAGTGGTCAGATGAGGTCTAGAGGGGGAGGGGGGGGGGGGGGGGGGAATAGACCTCTAAAAATTTATCTTTCAAAATCTCTAACTTTTTCTGTCAGCAGACTAAGCTGATCAGGAATCGTAAGTTGACTAAGCTGATCTCGCACAAAGCTTTGAACAGCAGAGTTGACCACTCTTCTGATTTTACTTAGCTGATTTTATCAAAATCAGAGTTTTAAATTTACTAACTTGCAGCGGATTTTTCTAGTGTTTTTCACAAGTAGTTTTCTTTACTTAGAAAAAGTTTTATCCCCAGTTTTGTAAACTCCTTTTAAAACTTTTCAACAGGTAACTTTTACGTGTTTAAAATATGCTCTTGAAAATATGCAAGAAATAATGCAAGTATAAACACAAAGGATTTTTATAGTGGTTATATGGATATAAATCCTTTAGTCCACTCTTCCAAGTCACTTAGATCTTGGGTTATACTATAAGCACAAAGATTACAGTATACAATGCTTGCGCCAATCAACAAATGAGAAGGCCACAAGTGCGCAATAGGAAATCACAAAGAAACTCCTACACTCTGAAGTAATATCACTCACTTAGATGGATATCTACTTCTCACAACACGTTCCTAACAAAATCACTCAGATTTATATGTATATTTTGTTTTCTCTCTATTCTGCTTTGTCAACAAATGACTTGGCTGATGAGTGTTCTGTTCTTGAAGTTGAGACTTAGAAGAATTCTGCTTCGATTTTAATCTAAGTTGTGTTGCTTCTTCTTCTTCAACTCTTGAACTGAACTATTTATACTTGAGATTTGAAATCTGCCGTTGAGAGATCGACAGGTGTTCAAATCCTCGAGTACTGGTCCCTTCTGCAGAAACGGCTACCTGCGACTGAACACTGTACACTCTGCTGTACCTTCTGTCAGTCCGCATTAAATGCACCAAGCTGATACGAGGTTTCTCTTCAATCATTTGTCATAAATACCCTTCCTCTTCAGCATTTATTACTCCAAGTACATTTATTACCGTTGATCAGACTCCTTGATCCCTTCCACTCTGCTGATCGAAATCACTCGTCTGATGTATACTCGGCTGATCTCAAACTTGAACTAATCTGATTTGAGTCGCCTGAAAGTCCACCAGTCCGATTCCTTTCTTCATCAACAGATCAGTAGTCTTCTGGACCATATTTGATTCGTCTGAAATAAATTCTTCCTTGGTAAAATATCTTCTAAGGTTTGTACTAAGCTTCCATACTTAGCTGATGACTTTTGGAAATCATCAAAACCTCCCTTCACTTGAAAGTCTTCATCTTCATCCAACAATTTCCCCCTTTTTGATGATGACAAAACTTCAGCTAAGTACCTGTACCTAAAACTAAAGTTAAGTCCTCAAAAATTTCTGAGATAGAAATAGTATGTTGGAAACTTGACTTTTTATAAATGATCTTTGAAATTACAGTACAAGTTTACAAGAAAATGGACTTAAGTGAATTTACAAATAAAGTAAGCTGATTACAATATTTTCAACAGATGACCTAGTCTAGGAATTCTAGCCTAGTCTTCAGCTTCTTCATCTTCCTCTTCTTCCTCATCTTCATACTCTTCACTTTCATCATCTTCATCTTCTCCACTGGAAAATACTTCCAAGTTCTTAGAGGCAGCTTCGATCTTTCTCTTGATGTCCTCTAATCTCTTGTATTTTCTGTCTGGATCTAGCTGTTCTTCAGCAGAGTCTTTGGAGGCAGCCAACTCTTTGTCAGTTTTTGCTACGTCCTTAGGCTCTTCTTCAGCAGCTTCTTCATCTTCAGCTTCCTCTTCAAGTACTTTTTTCTTCATTTGGCTTTTCAGCAGCAGCCCGTTGGTCTTGTACTTGAACAGTTGCAGCAGCAACACTCCTCTTAGCTGATTCCTCTTCCCCCCTTTTGTCATCAGCAGCAGGGTTGAGTTGATCAGGAGTTACGTTGACAGCAGCACAAAGCTTTCTGATGTTGTGATCCACAACTTGAAGTTGATCAGAGTGATGATTCAGAGTTGCTTCCATACGAAGTTGAGTAGTTTTCATCTCACCAGATTGGTCATTTAAACAGTCAACATTCAGTTGAAGTGTTGACATCTCATTTTGAGCCTTATTGGTTACAGCAGTGAACTCTTGCATCAGTGCAACTTTTTCTCTATTTCTGCCTCACCAACTTCCTTCATGACTCTGGCAATTCCTGCAATATCAGACTCATGCCTTTGAAGAGCAGTGTGCAGATGACTCACATCAGCTTTCACGTCTTTAATGTTTCTGTTCATACTCAAAATACTCTGAGTCAGTGCAAGGGAATTGTCTGGTGGTAGAGGAAAATTTTCTATGGCTTCCTGCACCATCTTTGCAGTGGCCTCCTGCATTTGCTTTAACATCAGTTGATTCCTCCTTTCCATTTCCTTCATGGCATTATCAATCAGCATCTTCATTGACTCCATCAGTGAAGAATGCAAGTCAGCAGTAGGAACAGAGGTTGATGTTTCAGCAGGCTCTTCCTGTTGAACATGAGCTTCATGAAGAACTTGAGTTTCTTCAGCCTTCCACTCAATAGCTAAAGGAACCAAATCTTTGACTTCAGCAGGCAGCTTGTTTGATGTATCCAGGTTAATCTCTTCAGCTTGCTGGTCCTTCTTCCGTTCTTCACTAGCTGGCTCATCAGCAATGTGAATGATCTCAGTACCATCAGTAGACACGACAGTCTTCTGACGAATCAAGTCAGCTGGAACAAAAGGTGAAGTAGTCTGTTGAGCACTCAGTTGTTCTTGATATGTACTGATTTCTGAGCCAAAGGCAATACGCTGCAAACTTGGTAAAGTGGGCACATCACTGGTTGAACCAGGCTCATATCTTGATCGTTCAGCCTATTTTTCCATAGTTGTGTAGACAGCGATCTTAACTGCTCTTTCCACCAAATCATCAGCAGGACTTGGTTTATTTGACAATGAATCCCTTATAGCAGTTGCCTCTTCCAGTACAATGACTCTTGCAAAGTCATGTAACCTGTCTCTTATGAAGTCTGAATCCAATGCCTTCGCTACAGAAGTTGTATGCAACCAACTTAGGACCAACCGTCCTTCATCAGCGAACTCCTTCCAAGCTTGGATCTCTTCTTCAGACTTATTCAACCTATACTCCCTCCAACGGTTGTATCTGATCTTTTCTGGGAGAAAGGTGGTCTTGGATTGAAGTAGCTGATTCATCCTCTCCAGCTCAGCTTCAAACCTTCTGAAAACAGTAGAGTCACTTTGGACAATCTCAAGTGCTCTTCTGATTTCAGCCTTCTTTCTTTTGACTGGTTTGGCCCTTGGTAGCACAAATTATCCTTCCTTGGGTTTCCTAATCACGATGCCTTCAGACCTCCTTGGTCCATATGCATCTTTCTTACTGTCTTCAATAGCCTTTGCCAAGTCTGCTTCCTCCTTGGCAGCCAATTCAGCTTTAGTCATATTCTTGACATCAGCTTCTTTCTTGCTTGCTTCCAAAGCTCTTTTCAGCTCAGCTTCCTCACGCTTTCTTTGTTCAGCTTCCTCGCGCTTCTTCTTGTGATAAGCTGACACTTTTGCTTTGCCAGTCCTTTTATTCCTGGCAGCTCTTGATTCAACAACTGGTGCCGCAGCTGTTGGTTCTGGAGCAGCAATTGCTACTGGTGCAGCAGCAATCGGTTCAATGATCTGCACTTCAGGATCCTTTTGAGGTTGAGCAACCTCAGCTGTTGGTGCAGAAGTCTGTTTCACTTGATCATCAGCTGACTTTACTTCAACAGACTTCTTCTCTGATCCAACAGGCCTCTCTGCTGTTGGAGGACTTTTTCTGACCAGCCCAGAAAGTTCTGTATCTTCTTCAATGAATGTCATCTTCTTTCTAGCAGTCTTTTTGGTGTGATGGACAATAGCAGATGTAGCAGTGTCTTTCATCGCGCTCCTTGTCCTTTTAGAAACATTTTCAGCTGGCACTTCAGCTGAAATGGTTCTCTCAGGAGATAAGTCATAGGCCATCTCCTCAATTTCCTTAGTTGTCTGATCTATGATAGCATTAGCAACTTTCACATCCTTAGGCGAAACTGTTCTGGCTTGAACAGCTGGCTTAGCTGTTTGAACAGTTGCCTTACTTCTCTTGGCCTTATTAGCTGGCTCTTTAGGCTCAGCAGCCTTCCTTTTTTATTGTCTCTTTTCTGGCACATCAGCAGGTCCTTTAGACCTTCCAGACTTTACTGGTTCATAAATTTTCAGCTCCTTGGCCTTATGAACGTCCTTGCCATTTGTCACTGTACATCTCAAATTTACCAGCAGATGACTAAGGAAGATTCTGTGAAGTGTTTGACCACGCTCCTTGTGATCAGCAAGAATGTACCAAATGAAGGTTGCCAAGTTCACCTTCAAACCATAATACACAGCAATCATGGTATGAAATATCCTCATTGTCACACTATCCAGTGAAAATGTGCAATTTTCCAGTACTTTGGCAACTAAATCTGCCATACGCTGAAATTCGTCCTTCAGCTGATTCTTCTTGATGCTGCCGGACAGGACTTCATTCTTCTTTGCAGCCAGATTCCAGAAATCTGCTTCAAAGGGTTCAGCTAGGGTTGCAATCTCAGTTGAACCTTCAAGAGAGAGTCCGTATTTCTCATTCAGCAGCTTAGGAGTTATACAGATAACCTTATCCCCAATTTTGGCAATAATTTCCAGTGTTTCATAGTTAGGCTTCCCTTCCGAACCATAAAACTCCATAACTTGATCTTTAAATACCATATCTTCATGAGCCTCCATGAAGTTAACTAGGGTTGCCGCCTTGAATTTTTCCAGAATTTCTTTCATCAGTGGAGTGCCAGTCGTGTGATACGTCAGGTAGTTTAGGAACATACCTTCAGCGCTAGCTTCTTTGGTAAACATCTCTGAAAAAGATTAAGGAAAAACGAGAGAGATTTGCAGTAGAATGAATGCAAAAATGCTCTGTACTTTTTGAAATTTTGAGGGTGCGTAAAAGCTTAGTAAGCTGATCAGATCTGGATTTATAGATGTTGGTTTAATGTCGGTTTCCGTGATTAGTGTCAACCGTTAGATCAGTTACTGAAAAGCAGATCGTGTGAGCGATATACGCGGATTTCAAAAAATCATTAATTATGTCAGACGGGCGGGAATTTGAAACGCCACTTGTCTGTTACTTATAAAAGCGTGTTTCTGATAAAAACGTTTTCAATACAACACTTAAATATAAGCTGACATAAATAAAAACAGATGAGTAAAATAATACTTATCTGATAGACGACATGTCTGATACAATATATCACTAGTGAAAGCCAATATCTAGTGATCTTCCTTTGCTGTTTGTCAATCCAGCAAGATAAATAATCTTCAAGTCTTCAAGAATTAAGAACAAATCTTCTGATTAAAACAACTTCAACTAACTGTCATTGAAGATTTCATCTATAAAACAGGAGTACCGCTAGTCTTACACGTTCCTCCTGAATTCAAGAATTCATCAGTCAACTAGTCTGTTGAGAGTCAGTCTTCTTGAAGTAACACTTGTTGATATCAGATTAGTCAGCTGTTGAACCCAGTTTTCTGATAGGTTCCCCCTCAGCTTATGAATCCAATTTTAACAAGCCCAGTTCCACTCTTAGAGTATAAAATCTTGCATCACTTAATGGTTTGGTGAAAATGTCAGCAATCTGATTGTCTGTATGAACATACTCAATAATAACATTTCCCTTTTCAACATGATCTCTGATGAAGTGATGTTTGATCTCAATGTGCTTAGTCCTGGAATGACTAGTAGTATTCTGAGTAAGTGAGATTGCACTGGTATTGTCACAGTAGATAGGGATTCCACTGATCTTGAGATTATAGTCTTCTAGTTGATGCTTCAACCAAAGTATTTGTGCACAACATGCTCCAGCAGCAATGTATTCAGCTTCAGCAGTAGATATGGATACTGAAGTCTGTTTCTTACTCATCCATGAGATCAGACGACTGCCTAGAAATTGACAAGTACCTGTAGTACTTCTCCTATCAATTTTGCAGCCAGCAAGGTCAGAATCTGAATATCCAGTAAGTTCAAATCCTGATTCCCTTGGATACCACCATCCCAATTCTTGTGTGCCTTTGAGATACCTTAATATCCTTTTAGCAGCTAAGAGATGAGATTCCTTAGGATTTGATTGAAATCTCGCACAAACTCCAACATAATACATAATATCAGGTCTGCTAGCTGTTAAGTATAACAGTGACCCAATTATGCCTCTATACTTGGTGATGTCAACTGATTTGCCATCTTCATCCTTGTCCAGACGAAGTCCAGTAGACATAGGAACACTAACAGATGAGCTAGTTTCCATACCAAATTTCTTGAACAGATCTTTTGTGTACTTTGCTTGATTAATAAAAATACCATCAGGTAGCTGTTTGACTTGTAATCCAAGAAAGTAATTTAGTTCTCCCATCATGCTCATTTCAAACTTGTTCTGCATCAGCTTAGAGAACTTCTCACACATCTGTTGGTTAGTTGAACCAAAAATAATATCGTCCACATATATTTGAACTAACAATATATGATTATCCCATTCAATAGTGAACAAAGTCTTATCTACTTTACCTTTGCGAAATCCTTTAACTAAAAGAAAATCAGATAAAGTATCATACCATGCTCTTGGAGCCTGTTTCAGTCCATAGAGAGCTTTCTTCAGACGATAAACTTTGTCTCCTTGTTGATAAGCTTCAAATCCAGGAGGTTGTTCAACATAAACTTCCTCTTGCAATTCTCCATTGAGAAAAGCAGACTTCACATCCATTTGATAGACAGTGAAGTTCTTGTGAGTAGCATAGGCTAAGAATAATCTGATCGCTTCAAGCCTTGCAACTGGTGCGAATGTCTCATCAAAATCAATGCCTTCTTCTTGGCAATAACCTTTGGCAACTAGTCTTGCTTTGTTTCTGGTAACAATACCATCCTCATTCATTTTATTCCTGAATACCCACTTAGTGCCAATTACCCTTTGATGAGTAGGTCTGGGAACTAAGTACCAGACTTCATTCCTTTCAAATTGATTCAACTCTTCTTGCATTGCTTCAATCCAGTGAGAATCACTAAGAGCTTCATCAATCAACTTAGGCTCAATTTGTGAAAGAAAACTTACAAACATTGTTTCATTTGCAGTTGACCTTCTAGTTCTCACTCTATCCAGTGGATCACCAATCACTAAATTGGCTGGGTGATCTCTGAGCCATCTGAGATCAGGTTGCAAATCTGGATGTTGTCCTCTTGATTGATCTTGCAACACTACTGTTGGAGTCTCAGTAGTAGTCTGTTGAACAGGCTCTGGTCTGTCAGCTGTTTGCAACTCCTCTGTTAGACAATCAGCAGACTGATTTTGAACAGCACTTGAGTTAACAGCTTGGCTTAAATCAGGTAGTATGATGGGAACATATTCTTCTTTTCTTTCCATACTCAATTTCTGAAGGTCAGCAGATATCTCTGGATTAGCACTTTGATTCTTTTCAGAAGATTGGCTTGGTTCATCAAACACTACATGAATAGATTCTTCTACAAGTAAAGTTCTTTTGTTAAAAACTCTGTAAAATTTACTAACAGTAGAGTAACCTACAAAAACAGCTTTATCAGCCTTTTCTGCAAATGCAGTAAGGTGATTTTTTCCCATTATTCAAAACATAACATTTACAACCAAAAATCCTAAGATAATGTAAATTAGGCTTTCTGTGGTTCCATAGCTCATAAGGTGTCTTGTTTTGACTTTTGTTGATCATACATCTGTTCAGGGTGTAGCATGCTGTATTTGTGGCTTCTGCCCAGAATCTTTGGGGCAGTTTTGCTTCAACTATCATTGTCCTGGTAGCTTCATTTAGAGTTCTGTTTCTCCCTTCAGCAACTCCATTTTGTTGAGGGGTTCTGGCAGCAGAGTACTCATGATTGATTCCTCTGGAGTTACAATACTCTTCAACAGTAGAGTTTGTAAATTCAGTCCCTCTATCTGATCTGATCTTCAATATTCTTTGACTCTTTTCATTCTGGATCAGTTCCATCAGATTAGTAAGATGTTCCTTGGTTTCACTTTTCTTCTTCATGAAAATCACCCAAGTAAATCTTGAAAAATCATCCACAACAGCTAGGCAGTATTTCTTTCCACCATTGCTGATAGGATCAATAGGGCCAAACAAATCCATATGTAACAGCTCCAAAATTCTGGTTGAAGATTGGTGCTTCTTGCTTTTGAAAGTGGACTTCACTTGTTTACCCTTCTGACAGGCGTAACATAGCTTGTCTTTGCTCATGACTGTCTTTGGAATTCCTTCTACCAGATCATTTTTTATCAATTTGTTTATGGTCTTGAAATTCAAATGATTCATTCTTTTGTGCCACAGCCAACTGATTTCACTTGGTGTAGAAGCCACCAAACAAACATTAGAATTCTTGTCCACAGAATTCCAGTCGACTACATAGATATTTCCCTGTCTTCTTCCAGATAAAATAACCTTCTTTGTTCCAACTTGTTCAACATAGCACTTATCTAATGAAAACATTACAGAAAATCCCTTGTCACAAAATTGACTTATGCTCAGCAGATTGTACTTCAGGCCATTAACATAAGAGACGTCAGATATCTCTATGTTTCCTTTGATTAGCTTTCCAACAGCAACAACCTTGCCTTCTTTGCTGTATCCAAAAGTGACTCTTGGACCATTCACAGCAACAGCATCTGCCAGTTCATGTATGTCTCCACACATGTGCCCTGAACATCCACTGTCCAAGTACCATTTCTTCACTACTTTACTCCTACTCCTAATACTAACCTACAAAACAAAATAAAAATGTTTTAGGTACCCTTTATTGAGAGGGTCCTGGTGGATTAGTGTCACCTTTGACAACCCAAGATGTTGAAGTCTTAGGCTTCTTAGGCTTTTGAGTTTTAGCAGGAGCATGAGCAACTTTATCTTCATCATAATCAGCATGCATATTATGTTGATAATCATTATGGTGTGAATAATGCTCATAAGTAGGATAAGATGCATGATAAGCAGGGTAAGCATGCATTGGTTGATGAGCAGGATATGCAGCATAGTAAGGTGGATAATGAGGTGCAGCATAATAAGATGAATAAGCAGGTTGCACATAATAAGACTCATTTCCATACCAAGCATCATTGTTATAATTTCTTTGATTCTTAGGTCTGCTCTTTACTTGCTCTTTAACAGACGACTTAGGTTTACTAGTCTGATTGGTTTTACTCTTATCAGCAGACTTCTTGGGACTACTCTGCTGTTTGGTTTTACCAGTCTGTTTTTCATTTTCAGGCTTTTTACCCTTTTTAGCCTTAGGAGATTTCTTCTCTTTTTTCTCATTCTCAAGTGAAGTAGATTTAGCAGTCTGAACATACACAATAACATTACTGTTATCAGCATATATGAATTTCTCAGTTTTGTTCAGTTCTAAATTCTCTTTTACTAAAGGTGTTCTCTGTTCATTAGATGTGTCTACTGATGCAACAGACGACTTACCATGAAGAGATATTATCGCTTCAAGTTCCATGATTTTTCCTTTATAAACTTCACATTCTGCTCTCAGAGATTCACATTCATGCGAAAGCTTTTTATACTTAGCTGAATCTTGTTGCTTTTCAGCATTAAGTTTCAGTTTAGCATTTTGCTTTTTCAGCACGATCATCTCGTCCTTAAGCTTTGCAAATTCATTAACAACATCTGTGTTGTTTTTCATCATTTGCTCAAATGAGCTAAATAGCTCAACTTCATTTTCAGAGAGAGTTACCTCATTGTTAGAATCCTCTGATTCTTTGGCCATGAGACAGAGCAGTGCAGATGTCTCTTCTTCAGCAGAGTCATCACTCGACGTCCCTGATTCTGAGTTAGACGAGTAGATGACTGCTATCTTTTCAGCTTCAGCCAACAGCACTTTGCTTTTCTGGTGTCTCCTCTCTTTCCTTTGTTTCTTTTCCTCTTCAGTATACTTCTCAGCTTTAGGATATGGGCAGTCCTTAACGAAATGTCCCAATTTCCTGCAATTATAGCACATCATTTTGGATTTATAATCATCCTTACTATCATGAGAATAAGAGGTAGGTTTAGAAGTAGAAGCATTGTTATATTTGTTCTTCATTTTTCTTTTGTAGAACTTTTTGAACCCGTTCAATAACAAAGCAACATCGCCAGCAGTGTACTCCTTTTTGCTCAGCACTGTGGTCTCATCAGATGAGTCCACTTCTCTTATCTTCCCGGCTGATCTTCTAGTTCTTTCTGCAGCGACCAGGGCAGCAGTGGGGCCAGAAGTTGAGGTCTCTTCTATACCCATTCTTGGCATTTTATACTCGTACGCCTTGAGTACAGAAAACAACTCAGTCAGTGAGATCTTCCCCAGATCCCTTGATTCTTCCATAGCTGTGATCTTCATGTTGAACTTGGGTGGCAGCGCCTTTAATACTTTGACGGTGATCTCCTTATCAGTAAACGTCTTTCCCAACTTTAGTACATTGTTCAACACCTTTGTAAACCTTGTATCCATCTGGTCAATGATTTCTCCAGGTTTCATCTTGAAGTTTTCAAACTTCTCCAGGGCAACACTCAGATTGTGTTCTTTGATTGAGTCATTTTCTTCGCTCATGTCACGGACTTTGTCCTACATATCCTTAGATGTTTTACAGTTTTTGACCTTGTCAAACCTTTCATTGTCGAGGGCCTTTGTCATGATGAAGATTCCAACTTTTTCAAGATTCTTCAACTTGATTTCATCAGGTGACATCTCTGATCGTTCTTTATCAACGACCGTATCTTGACCATCAATTTTGATTGTCTTGGTAACTCTTATCGGACCTTGAGTTATGCACGTGTACATATTATCATTGTAGGCAGCAAGAAAAATTTCCATGCGTATTTTCCAGTCCTCAAAGCTCATACCGCCTATGTGGGGAACAAGGCTGATACAATCCATTTTTCAAAAAGTTTTTATTTTTCAAAAATATGCTCTTTTGAAAACTTTTGAAAAACACTCTAGGATCAAGTTCGTTGATCAGGCAAATGATTCAGATGAACCACCTGCTCTGATACCACTTGTTGGTCCCAAGTGGTCAAATGAGGTCTAGAGGGGGGGTGAATAGACCTCTAAAAATTTATCTTTCAAAATCTCTAACTTTTTCTGTCAGCAGACTAAGCTGATCAGGAATCGTAAGTTGACTAAGCTGATCTCGCACAAAGCTTTGAACAGCAGAGTTGACCACTCTTCTGATTTTATCAAAATCAGAGTTTTAAATTTACTAACTTGCAGCGGATTTTTCTAGTGTTTTTCACAAGTAGTTTTCTTAACTTAGAAAAAGTTTTATCCCCAGTTTTGTAAACTCCTTTTAGAACGTTTCAACAGTTAACTTTTACGTGTTTAAAATATGCTCTTGAAAATATGCAAGAAATAATGCAAGTATAAACACAAAGGATTTTTATAGTGGTTATATGGATATAAATCCTTTAGTCCACTCTTCCAAGTCACTTAGATCTTGGGTTATACTATAAGCACAAAGATTACAGTATACAATGCTTGCGCCAATCAACAAATGAGAAGACCACAAGTGCGCAATAGGAAATCACAAAGAAACTCCTACTCTCTGAAGTAATATCACTCACTTAGATGGATATCTACTTCTCACAACACGTTCCTAACAAAATCACTCAGATTTATATGTATATTTTGTTTTCTCTCTATTCTGCTTTGTCAACAAATGACTCGGCTGATGAGTGTTTTGTTCTTGAAGTTGAGACTTAGAAGAATTCTGCTTCGATTTTAATCTCAGTTGTGTTGCTTCTTCTTCTTCAACTCTTGAACTGAACTATTTATACTTGAGATTTGAAAATCTGCCCGTTGAGAGATCGACAGGTATTCAAATCCTCGAGTACTGGTCCCTTCTGTAGAAACGGCTACCTGGGACTGAACACTGTACACTCTGATGTACCTTCTGTCAGTCCGCATTAAATGCACCAAGCTGATACGAGGTTTCTCTTCAATCATTTGTCATAAATACCCTTCCTCTTCAGCATTTATTACTCCAAGTGCATTTATTACCGTTGATCAGACTCCTTGATCCCTTCCACTCTGCTGATCGAAATCACTCGTCTGATGTATACTCGGCTAATCTCAAACTTGAACTAATCTGATTTGAGTCGGCTGAAAGTCCACCAGTCTGATTCCTTTCTTCAGCAACAGATCAGTAGTCTTCTGGACCATATTTGATTCGTCTGAAATAAATTCTTCCTTGGTCAAATATCTTCTAAGGTTTGTACTAAGCTTCCATACTTAGCTGATGACTTTTGGAAATCATCAAAACCTCCCTTCACTTTAAAGTCTTCATCTTCATCCAACAAAGGGAGAACCAAATTTGATCCAAGGGCAAAAATGTGTGCTTTTATTGGATATCCTATGGGAATAAAAGGATACAAACTTATTGATATACACACTAATGAAATTTTCAACTCTAGAGATGTTGTTTTTCATGAAAATATATTGCCATATCATTCTGTTAGTAATTTTCCTAAATCTGACTCTGATATTCAACAATTATTTCCCCTTCCTCATTTTTCTAGTTATAATTCTGATTTGGCTGTTTCTACTGATTTTTCTGATCCTACTGATTCTGAATATCTGCCACCTCACTCTGATTCATCTTCTGACTCATCACTTATCAGAAAATCTTCAAGGGTTTCTAAGAAACCAAGTTATCTTTCTGATCATCACTGCAATTCCACTAATACTATAAACAGTTCTCACATAAAATATCCAATATCTAATGTTCTTAGTTATGATAGATTATTTGAGAATTTAAAAACATTCATTATGAACATTTCTACTGAAAATGAGCCTCAATTTTACCATCAGACAGTAAGCAATATGAAATGGAGGGATGCAATGGAAAATGAAATAAAGGCTCTAGAAAGTACTAATACTTGGACTGTTGTTCCCTTACCATCTGGCAAGTCTTCCATAGGTTGTAAATGGGTATACCCCCCCCCCACCCCCCCCCCCCCCCACCCCCCCCCCCCCCCACCCCCCCCCCCCCCCACCCCCCCCCCCCCCCACCCCCCCCCCCCCCCACCCCCCCCCCCCCCCACCCCCCCCCCCCCCCACCCCCCCCCCCCCCCACCCCCCCCCCCCCCCACCCCCCCCCCCCCCCACCCCCCCCCCCCCCCACCCCCCCCCCCCCCCACCCCCCCCCCCCCCCACCCCCCCCCCCCCCCACCCCCCCCCCCCCCCACCCCCCCCCCCCCCCACCCCCCCCCCCCCCCACCCCCCCCCCCCCCCACCCCCCCCCCCCCCCACCCCCCCCCCCCCCCACCCCCCCCCCCCCCCACCCCCCCCCCCCCCCACCCCCCCCCCCCCCCACCCCCCCCCCCCCCCACCCCCCCCCCCCCCCACCCCCCCCCCCCCCCACCCCCCCCCCCCCCCACCCCCCCCCCCCCCCACCCCCCCCCCCCCCCACCCCCCCCCCCCCCCACCCCCCCCCATATATTTGTGTGCATCAATGCGATAAAAAAAGCATGTACTTGAAGCAACTCTTTATGCAAGAGTAAATACTTAATTTGTACCAATTTTCAATGAAATGTTTCTGGAAAAAGAAATGTACTCTTAAGATTTCCACAATTTAACACTTTGAAAATGGGAAAATTGCATATTTGGTACAATACAATAGGAAACTTTGCAATTTTGGTATCACTAGATACATAAATGCACATTTAGTATCTATTGAAGGATATTCAGCTCCATATCTGCGCAGCAAGAAGAAGAATGGAGTTAGTAAAAGTTAGGGATTTAAAATTATGTAATTTGGATATAAAATTCATATTGTATTTCCCCGGTTAGAAGAAACGTGTTTTAGTTGTATAGTTGCACACGTCATTTTCTTTTCTCCTAATTATACCCGGGTTCTTTTCTCCTATTTATATCTGGGTTCAACACCCATCTGTAACATTCAATTAATCTTTTTTAGTGAAATTATATTTTTCCAAACTTCATCCTCTCTTCTCTGTTTTTCCATCAAGAAAACTGAGTTGATTAATTCTTTCTTACTCTTTTTAGTTCTTTAGATTACAATATGGTATCAACAGTGTAGATTTACACGTTTTCCACGCTTCTTCACGAATTTAAATTCATTGTTTCTCCTGTTCTTGATCAAAATTCTGATCACTTTCTCTGTTTCTGATCAATTTTTGATCAATTTTCTTCTTCCCCTTTAATGGCTTCCACTTCGACTCTTCCACAGTCACATCTACACGTTTGCGCCCTCCCATGGAGGATCCTTCCCACCCCTACTTCCTCCATCCATCTGATGGCCCTGGACTACTCATCGTTCAACAGCCTCTCCGCGGGGACAACTACCCTTCTTGGTCCAGGTCCATGCTTTGGCCCTCAACGTGAAACATAAACTTGGTTTCATCAATGGTTCTTTACCAGATCGTGGTCCTACAGATATCTCCTTACAAATTGCTTGGTCCCGAATAATGATGTTGTAGTCTCCTGGATTTTAAATTCAGTTTCCCAAGAAATCCATTCTAGTATTATGTATACAAACTCCGCCAAAGCCATTTGGGATGAACTCAAACTAGATTTCAACACTCCAATGGACCAAGAAAGTTGCAACTCAGAAGGGAACTTGCCAATCTCCATCAAGACACTCTCTCTGTTAACATGTTTTTCACTAAACTCAAATCCATCTGGGATGAGTTAGCTAATTATAGGCCTTTATTCAATTCCTGCACTTGTGATGGCCCTCAAAAGATTCATGATCACTACCAAGAAGAATTGGTTCTTACTTTTTTACTTGGGTTGAAATGATTCCTATGATAATCTTCGAAGTCAGATTTTAATCATGGATCCAATCCCCCAATTGACAGAGTCTTCTCCCTTGCCACTCAAGAAGAGAGACAGAAACTGGTTGGCCAACTACAACACTCTTTGGGTCTGTCTAACACCCTAGGATTTGCCTCCAAAAGCAATATCACCACCCCTACAACCAAATCCTCAACATATTCCCAGACCATACAATCAGTTTCAACAACCAAATCAACCAAATACATCTCAAATCCAAAATTCAACCCCAATTTCAAGAAAAAGGACAGACCGACCTGCACTCATTGTGGTATTCTTGGACATACAATTGACAAATGCTACAAACTACATGGATATCTAGTGGGGTACAAGAAACCCTCTATCAATTCCACAAACAATGTCAACAATTTCAATGATGCAACATCAACTTTCACATCCCCCATCCACAATTCTGGTCATCAAAACCCTCTAACTCCTCTTCTACAGAGTCTAAATGCTGAACAGTGTCAACATTTGATGAATCTCTTCAGTAAAAATCTTCATATCCCTGCCTCCACTGATTCTGCACATGTTTCATGTGTCTCAGGTATTTGTTCTATTTCTCTACCTATTAATTCTATTATTCATACAAATGCATGGATAATGGACTCTGGTGCTACTAAGCATATATGTCATGATATTTCTTTATTTTCTGCCTTAAGACCTATTAATGATGCAACTGTAATACTGCCTGATAACAGTTGTTTTCCTGTTCATCAGATTGGAGACAACTGTTTAAATGCTTCATTAACTCTCAGAAATGTCTTTTATATTCCTGAGTTTCATTTTAATCTAATTTATGTTAGTGAATTGTTATTACTAGATGGTCTCTCTCTAAAATTCACACTAGAATCCTTTCTGATTCAGAATCATCAAGGGAAGATGATTGGAGAGGGTAGGAAGATTAATGGCCTCTATGTCTTTAGTAATCACTGTTCACCAGTTTCTACTTCAGCATACTGCAACAAAGTCACTTGTGATACTTGTCATGAGAGATAGGTCACATGCCCTACAAGGCTATGCTTAGACTTTCAAGTATTTTGAACTTAGATATTTCTAAAATTTGTAATAATACTTGCTACATTTGTAATCTTGCTAAGCAAAAGAAACATTCTTTTCCTATTTCTACTTCTGTATCTTCTAAAGCTTTTGATTTGATACATTGTGATGTTTGGGGACCCTTTAAAGTCCCCTCTATTTCTGGTCAAAGATATTTTGCCACCATTATTGATGACTTTTCTAGATTTACATGGATCTGTTTGTTAAGACATAAATCTGATATGTCATTTGTTATTCCAAAATTCTTGAACATGATTAAGACTCAATTTAACTGTTGTGTTAAAGTTTTCAGAAGTGATAATGCTCCTGAACTTTCTTTTACTTCTTTATTTGACAAATTAGGCATATTGCATCAATATTCTTGTGTAGAAACTCCACAACAAAATTCTGTTGTGGAGAGAAAACATCAGCACCTTTTAAACATAGCCAGAGCATTATTATTTGATTCTAAAGTTCCTATTCATCTCTGGACTGAATATGTTTCCACAGCAGCATATCTAATTAACAAAACTCCTTCTAGGATTCTGGATTTTAAAACACCTTATGAGAAGCTTTATGGTACTTCTTCTGATTATACTACACTTAGGACTTTTGGCTGTTTGGTTTTTGCATCCACCCTTGTTCAAGGGTGTTGGTCCAAAGTGGTCAGATGAGGTCTAGAAGGGGGGGGGGGCGAATAGACCTCTAAAAATTTATCTTTCAAAATCTCTAACTTTTTCTGTCAGCAGACTAAGCTGATCAGGAATCGTAAGTTGACTAAGCTGATCTCGCACAAAGCTTTGAACAGCAGAGTTGACCACTCTTCTGATTTTACTTAGCTGATTTTATCAAAATCAGAGTTTTAAATTTACTAACTTGCAGCGGATTTTTCTAGTGTTTTTCACAAGTACTTTTCTTAACTTAAAAAAGTTTTATCCCCAGTTTTGTAAACTCCTTTTAAAACTTTTCAACAGTTAACTTTTACGTGTTTAAAATATGCTCTTGAAAATATGCAAGTATAAACACAAAGGATTTTTATAGTGGTTATATGGATATAAATCCTTTAGTCCACTCTTCCAAGTCACTTAGATCTTGGGTTATACTATAAGCACAAAGATTACAGTATACAATGCTTGCGCCAATCAACAAATGAGAAGGCCACAAGTGCGCAATAGGAAATCACAAAGAAACTCCTACTCTCTGAAGTAATATCACTCACTTAGATGGATATCTACTTCTCACAACACGTTCCTAACAAAATCACTCAGATTTATATGTATAATTTGTTTTCTCTCTATTCTGCTTTGTCAACAAATGACTCGGCTGATGAGTGTTCTGTTCTTGAAGTTGAGACTTAGAAGAATTCTGCTTCGATTTCATCTCAGTTGTGTTGCTTCTTCTTCTCAACTCTTGAACTGAACTATTTATACTTGAGATTTGAAATCTGCCCGTTGAGAGATCGACAGGTGTTCAAATCTCGAGTACTGGTCCCTTCTGCAGAAACGGCTACCTGCGACTGAACACTGTACACTCTGCTGTACCTTCTGTCAGTCCGCATTAAATGCACCAAGCTGATACGAGGTTTCTCTTCAATCATTTGTCATAAATACCCTTCATCTTCAGCATTTATTACTCCAAGTACATTTATTACCGTTGATCAGACTCCTTGATCCCTTCCACTCTGCTGATCGAAATCACTCGTCTGATGTATACTCGGCTGATCTCAAACTTGAACTAATCTGATTTGAGTCGCCTGAAAGTCCACCAGTCCGATTCCTTTCTTCATCAACAGATCAGTAGTCTTCTGGACCATATTTGATTCGTCTGAAATAAATTCTTCCTTGGTCAAATATCTTCTAAGGTTTGTACTAAGCTTCCATACTTAGCTGATGACTTTTGGAAATCATCAAAACCTCCCTTCACTTGAAAGTCTTTCATCTTCATCCAACAATTTCCCCCTTTTTGATGATGACAAAACTTCAGCTAAGTACCTGTACCTAAAAACTAAAGTTAAGTCTCAAAAATTTCTGAGATAGAAATAGTATGTTGGAAACTTGACTTTTTATAAATGATCTTTGAAATTACAGTACAAGTTTACAAGAAAATGGACTTAAGTGAATTTACAAATAAAGTAAGCTGATTACAATATTTTCAACAGATGACCTATGTCTAGGAATTCTAGCCTAGTCTTCAGCTTCTTCATCTTCCTCTTCTTCCTCATCTTCGTACTCTTCACTTTCATCATCTTCATCTTCTCCACTAGAAATACTTCCAAGTTCTTAGAGGCAGCTTCGATCTTTCTCTTGATGTCCTCTAATCTCTTGTATTTTCTGTCTGGATCTAGCTGTTCTTCAGCAGAGTCTTTGGAGGCAGCCAACTCTTTGTCAGTTTTTGCTACGTCCTTAGGCTCTTCTTCAGTAGCTTCTTCATCTTCAGCTTCATCTTCAAGTACTTTTTTCTTCATTTGGCTTTTCAGCAGCAACCCGTTGGTCTTGTACTTGAACAGTTTGCAGCAGCAACACTCCTCTTAGCTGATTCTTCTTCCCTCTTTTTGTCATCAGCAGCAGGGTTGAGTTGATCAGGAGTTACGTTGACAGCAGCACAAAGCTTTCTGATGTTGTGATCCACAACTTGAAGTTGATCAGAGTGATGATTCAGAGTTGCTTCCATACGAAGTTGAGTAGTTTTCATCTCACCAGATTGGTCATTTAAACAGTCAACATTCAGTTGAAGTGTTGACATCTCATTTTGAGCCTTATTGGTTACAGCAGTGAACTCTTGCATCAGTGCAACATTTTTCTCTATTTCTGCCTCACCAACTTCCTCATGACTCTGGCAATTCCTGCAATATCAGACTCATGCCTTTGAAGAGCAGTGTGCAGATGACTCACATCAGCTTTCACGTCTTTAATGTTTCTGTTCATACTCAAAATACTCTGAGTCAGTGCAAGGGAATTGTCTGGTGGTAGAGGAAAATTTTCTATGGCTTCCTGCACCATCTTTGCAGTGGCCTCCTGCATTTGCTTTAACATCAGTTGATTCCTCATTTCCATCTCCTTCATGGCATTATCAATCAGCATCTTCATTGACTCCATCAGTGAAGAATGCAAGTCAGCAGTAGGAACAGAGGTTGATGTTTCAGCAGGCTCTTCCTGTTGAACAGGAGCTTCATGAAGAACTTGAGTTTCTTCAGCCTTCCACTCAATAGCTAAAGGAACCAAATCTTTGACTTCAGCAGGCAGCTTGTTTGATGTATCCAGGTTAATCTCTTCAGCTTGCTGGTCCTTCTTCCGCTCTTCACTAGCTGGCTCATCAGCAATGTGAATGATCTCAGTACCATCAGTAGACACGACAGTCTTCTGACGAATCAAGTCAGCTGGAACAAAAGGTGAAGTAGTCTGTTGAGCACTCAGTTGTTCTTGATATGTACTGATTTCTGAGCCAAAGGAAATACGCTGCAAACTTGGTAAAGTGGGCATATCACTGGTTGAACCAGGCTCATATCTTGATCGTTCAGCCCCATTTTTCCATAGTTGTGTAGACAGCGATCTTAACTGCTCTTTCCACCAAATCATCAGCAGGACTTGGTTTATTTGACAATGAATCCCTTATAGCAGTTGCCTCTTCCAGTACAATGACTCTTGCAAAGTCATGTAACCTGTCTCTTATGAAGTCTGAATCCAATGCCTTCGCTACAGAAGTTGTATGCAACCGACTTAGGACCAACCGTCCTTCATCAGCGAACTCCTTCCAAGCTTGGATCTCTTTTTCAGACTTATTCAACCTATACTCCCTCCAACGGTTGTATCTGATCTTTTCTGGGAGAAAGGTGGTCTTGGATTGAAGTAGCTGATTCATCCTCTCCAGCTCAGCTTCAAACCTTCTGAAAACAGTAGAGTCACTTTGGACAATCTCAAGTGCTCTTCTGATTTCAGCCTTCTTTCTTTTGACTGGTTTGGCCCTTGGTAGCACAAATTGTCCTTCCTTGGGTTTCCCAATCACGATGCCTTCAGACCTCCTTGGTCCATATGCATCTTTCTTACTGTCTTCAATAGCCTTTGCCAAGTCTGCTTCCTCCTTGGCAGCCAATTCAGCTTTAGTCATATTCTTGACATCAGCTTCTTTCTTGCTTGCTTCCAAAGCTCTTTTCAGCTCAGCTTCCTCACGCTTTCTTTGTTCAGCTTCCTCGCGCTTCTTCTTGTGATAAGCTGACACTTTTGCTTTGCCAGTCCTTTTATTCCTGGCAGCTCTTGATTCAACAACTGGTGCCGCAGCTGTTGGTTCTGGAGCAGCAATTGCTACTGGTGCAGCAGCAATCGGTTCAATGATCTGCACTTCAGGATCCTTTTGAGGTTGAGCAATCTCAGCTGTTGGTGCAGAAGTCTGTTTCACTTGATCATCAGCTGACTTTACTTCAGCAGACTTCTTCTCTGATCCAACAGGCCTCTCTGCTGTTGGAGGACTTTTTCTGACCAGCCCAGAAAGTTCTGTATCTTCTTCAATGAATGTCATCTTCTTTCTAGCAGTCTTTTTGGTGTGATGGACAATAGCAGATGTAGCAGTGTCTTTCATCGCGCTCCTTGTCCTTGTAGAAACATTTTCAGCTGGCACTTCAGCTGAAATGGTTCTCTCAGGAGATAAGTCATAGGCCATCTCCTCAATTTCCTTAGTTGTCTGATCTATGATAGCATTAGCAACTTTCACATCCTTAGGCGAAACTGTTCTGGCTTGAACAGCTGGCTTAGCTGTTTGAACAGTTGCCTTACTTCTCTTGGCCTTATTAGCTGGCTCTTTAGGCTCAGCAGCCTTCCTTTTTTATTGTCTATTTTCTGGCACATCAGCAGGTCCTTTAGACCTTCCAGACTTTACTGGTTCATAAATTTTCAGCTCCTTGGCCTTATGAACGTCCTTGCCATTTG
The DNA here is from genome assembly GCA_034814905.1 of Penstemon davidsonii. Lineage (NCBI taxonomy): Eukaryota > Viridiplantae > Streptophyta > Magnoliopsida > Lamiales > Plantaginaceae > Penstemon > Penstemon davidsonii. The sequence continues at coordinate 29,180,276 of JAYDYQ010002534.1, forward strand.
TCACTGTACATCTCAAATTTACCAGCAGATGACTAAGGAAGATTCTGTGAAGTGTTTGACCACGCTCCTTGTGATCAGCAAGAATGTACCAAATGAAGGTTGCCAAGTTCACCTTCAAACCATAATACACAGCAATCATGGTATGAAATCTCCTCATTGTCACACTATCCAGTGAAAATGTGCAATTTTCCAGTACTTTGGCAACTAAATCTGCCATACGCTGAAATTCGTCCTTCAGCTGATTCTTCTTGATGCTGCCGGACAGGAACTTCATTTTTCTTTGCAGCCAGATTCCAGAAATCTGCTTCAAAGGGTTCAGCTAGGGTTGCAATCTCAGTTGAACCTTCAAGAGAGAGTCCGTATTTCTCATTCAGCAGCTTAGGAGTTATACAGATAACCTTATCCCCAATTTTGGCAATATTTTCCAGTGTTTCATAGTTAGGCTTCCCTTCCGAACCATAAAACTCCATAACTTGATCTTTAAATACCATATCTTCATGAGCCTCCATGAAGTTAACTAGGGTTGCCGCCTTGAATTTTTCCAGAATTTCTTTCATCAGTGGAGTGCCAGTCGTGTGATACGTCAGGTAGTTTAGGAACATACCTTCAGCGCTAGCTTCTTTGGTAGACATCTCTGAAAAAGATTAAGGAAAAACGAGAGAGATTTGCAGTAGAATGAATGCAAAAATGCTCTGTACTTTTTGAAATTTTGAGGGTGCGTAAAAGCTTAGTAAGCTGATCAGATCTGGATTTATAGATGTTGGTTTAATGTCGGTTTCCGTGATTAGTGTCAACCGTTAGATCAGTTACTGAAAAGCAGATCGTGTGAGCGATATACGCGGATTTCAAAAAAACATTAAATATGTCAGACGGGCGAGAATTTGAAACGCCACTTGTATGTTACTTATAAAAGCGTGTTTCTGATAAAAACGTTTTCAATACAACACTTAAATATAAGCTGACATAAATAAAAACAGATGAGTAAAATAATACTTATCTGATAGACGACTTGTCTGATACAATATATCACTAGTGAAAGCCAATATCTAGTGATCTTCCTTTGCTGTTTGTCAATCCAGCAAGATAAATAATCTTCAAGTCTTCAAGAATTAAGAACAAATCTTCTGATTAAAACAACTTCAACTAACTGTCATTGAAGATTTCATCTATAAAACAGGAGTACCGCTAGTCTTACACGTTCCCCCTGAATTCAAGAATTCATCAGTCAACTAGTCTGTTGAGAGTCAGTCTTCTTGAAGTAACACTTGTTGATATCAGATTAGTCAGCTGTTGAACCCAGTTTTCTGATAGGTTCCCCCTCAGCTTATGAATCCAATTTTAACAAGCCCAGTTCCACTCTTAGAGTATAAAATCTTGCATCACTTAATGGTTTGGTGAAAATGTCAGCAATCTGATTGTCTGTATGAACATACTCAATAATAACATTTCCCTTTTCAACATGATCTCTGATGAAGTGATGTTTGATCTCAATGTGCTTAGTCCTGGAATGACTAGTAGTATTCTGAGTAAGTGAGATTGCACTGGTATTGTCACAGTAGATAGGGATTCCACTGATCTTGAGATTATAGTCTTCTAGTTGATGCTTCAACCAAAGTATTTGTGCACAACATGCTCCAGCAGCAATGTATTCAGCTTCAGCAGTAGATATGGATACTGAAGTCTGTTTCTTACTCATCCATGAGATCAGACGACTGCCTAGAAATTGACAAGTACCTGTAGTACTTCTCCTATCAATTTTGCAGCCAGCAAGGTCAGAATCTGAATATCCAGTAAGTTCAAATCCTGATTCCCTTGGATACCACAATCCCAATTCTTGTGTGCCTTTGAGATACCTTAATATCCTTTTAGCAGCTAAGAGATGAGATTCCTTAGGATTTGATTGAAATCTCGCACAAACTCCAACATAATACATAATATCAGGTCTGCTAGCTGTTAAGTATAACAGTGACCCAATTATGCCTCTATACTTGGTGATGTCAACTGATTTGCCATCTTCATCCTTGTCCAGACGAAGTCCAGTAGACATAGGAACACTAACAGATGAGCTAGTTTCCATACCAAATTTCTTGAACAGATCTTTTGTGTACTTTGCTTGATTAATAAAAATACCATCAGGTAGCTGTTTGACTTGTAATCCAAGAAAGTAATTTAGTTCTCCCATCATGCTCATTTCAAACTTGTTCTGCATCAGCTTAGAGAACTTCTCACACATCTGTTGGTTAGTTGAACCAAAAATAATATCGTCCACATATATTTGAACTAACAATATATGATTATCCCATTCAATAGTGAACAAAGTCTTATCTACTTTACCTTTGCGAAATCCTTTAACTAAAAGAAAATCAGATAAAGTATCATACCATGCTCTTGGAGCCTGTTTCAGTCCATAGAGAGCTTTCTTCAGACGATAAACTTTGTCTCCTTGTTGATAAGCTTCAAATCCAGGAGGTTGTTCAACATAAACTTCCTCTTGCAATTCTCCATTGAGAAAAGCAGACTTCACATCCATTTGATAGACAGTGAAGTTCTTGTGAGTAGCATAGGCTAAGAATAATCTGATCGCTTCAAGCCTTGCAACTGGTGCGAATGTCTCATCAAAATCAATGCCTTCTTCTTGGCAATAACCTTTGGCAACTAGTCTTGCTTTGTTTCTAGTAACAATACCATCCTCATTCATTTTATTCCTGAATACCCACTTAGTGCCAATTACCCTTTGATGAGTAGGTCTGGGAACTAAGTACCAGACTTCATTCCTTTCAAATTGATTCAACTCTTCTTGCATTGCTTCAATCCAGTGAGAATCACTAAGAGCTTCATCAATCAACTTAGGCTCAATTTGTGAAAGAAAACTTACAAACATTGTTTCATTTGCAGTTGACCTTCTAGTTCTCACTCTATCCAGTGGATCACCAATCACTAAATTGGCTGGGTGATCTCTGAGCCATCTGAGATCAGGTTGCAAATCTGGATGTTGTCCTCTTGATTGATCTTGCAACACTATTGTTGGAGTCTCAGTAGTAGTCTGTTGAACAGGCTCTGGTCTGTCAGCTGTTTGCAACTCCTCTGTTAGACAATCAGCAGACTGATTTTGAACAGCACTTGAGTTAACAGCTTGGCTTAAATCAGGTAGTATGATGGGAACATATTCTTCTTTTCTTTCCATACTCAATTTCTGAAGGTCAGCAGATATCTCTGGATTAGCACTTTGATTCTTTTCAGAAGATTGGCTTGGTTCATGAAACACTACATGAATAGATTCTTCTACAAGTAAAGTTCTTTTGTTAAAAACTCTGTAAAATTTACTAACAGTAGAGTAACCTACAAAAACAGCTTCATCAGCCTTTTCTGCAAATGCAGTAAGGTGATTTTTTCCCATTATTCAAAACATAACATTTACAACCAAAAATCCTAAGATAATGTAAATTAGGCTTTCTGTGGTTCCATAGCTCATAAGGTGTCTTGTTTTGACTTTTGTTGATCATACATCTGTTCAGGGTGTAGCATGCTGTATTTGTGGCTTCTGCCCAGAATCTTTGGGGCAGTTTTGCTTCAACTATCATTGTCCTGGTAGCTTCCTTTAGAGTTCTGTTTCTCCTTTCAGCAACTCCATTTTGTTGAGGGGTTCTGGCAGCAGAGTACTCATGATTGATTCCTCTGGAGTTACAATACTCTTCAACAGTAGAGTTTGTAAATTCAGTCCCTCTATCTGATCTGATCTTCAATATTCTTTGACTCTTTTCATTCTGGATCAGTTCCATCAGATTAGTAAGATGTTCCTTGGTTTCACTTTTCTTCTTCATGAAAATCACCCAAGTAAGATGTTCCATAGCTCATAAGGTGTCTTGTCTTTGCTCATGACTGTCTTTGGAATTCCTTCTACCAGATCATTTTTTATCAATCTGTTTATGGTCTTGAAATTCAAATGATTCATTCTTTTGTGCCACAGCCAACTGATTTCACTTGGTGTAGAAGCCACCAAACAAACATTAGAATTCTTGTCCACAGAATTCCAGTCGACTACATAGATATTTCCATGTCTTCTTCCAGATAAAATAACCTTCTTTGTTCCAACTTGTTCAACATAGCACTTATCTAATGAAAACATTACAGAAAATCCCTTGTCACAAAATTGACTTATGCTCAGTAGATTGTACTTCAGGCCATTAACATAAGAGACGTCAGATATCTCTATGTTTCCTTTGATTAGCTTTCCAACAGCAACAACCTTGCCTTCTTTGCTGTATCCAAAAGTGACTCTTGGACCATTCACAGCAACAGCATCTGCCAGTTCATGTATGTCTCCACACATGTGCCTTGAACATCTACTGTCCAAGTACCATTTCTTCACTACTTTACTCCTACTCCTAATACTAACCTACAAAACAAAATAAAAATGTTTTAGGTACCCTTTATTGAGAGGGTCCTGGTGGATTAGTGTCACCTTTGACAACCCAAGATGTTGAAGTCTTAGGCTTCTTAGGCTTTTGAGTTTTAGCAGGAGCATGAGCAACTTTATCTTCATCATAATCAGCATGCATATTATGTTGATAATCATTATGGTGTGAATAATGCTCATAAGTAGGATAAGATGCATGATAAGCAGGGTAAGCATGCATTGGTTGATGAGCAGGATATGCAGCATAGTAAGGTGGATAATGAGGTGCAGCATAATAAGATGAATAAGCAGGTTGCACATAATAAGACTCATTTCCATACCAAGCATCATTGTTATAATTTCTTTGATTCTTAGGTCTGCTCTTTACTTGCTCTTTAACAGACGACTTAGGTTTACTAGTCTGATTGGTTTTACTCTTATCAGCAGACTTCTTGGGACTACTTTGCTGTTTGGTTTTACCAGTCTGTTTTTCATTTTCAGGCTTTTTACCCTTTTTAGCCTTAGGAGATTTCTTCTCTTTTTTTTCATTCTCAAGTGAAGTAGATTTAGCAGTCTGAACATACAAAATAACATTACTGTTATCAGCAGATATGAATTTCTCAGTTTTGTTCAGTTCTAAATTCTCTTTTACTAAAGGTGTTCTCTGTTCATTAGATGTGTCTACTGATGCAACAGACGACTTACCATGAAGAGATATTATCGCTTCAAGTTCCATGATTTTTCCTTTATAAACTTCACATTCTGCTCTCAGAGATTCACATTCATGCGAAAGCTTTTTATACTTAGCTGAATCTTGTTGCTTTTCAGCATTAAGTTTCAGTTTAGCATTTTGCTTTTTCAGCACGATCATCTCGTCCTTAAGCTTTGCAAATTCATTAACAACATCTGTGTTGTTTTTCATCATTTGCTCAAATGAGCTAAATAGCTCAACTTCATTTTCAGAGAGAGTTACCTCATTGTTAGAATCCTCTGATTCTTTGGCCATGAGACAGAGCAGTGCAGGTGTCTCTTCTTCAGCAGAGTCATCACTTGACGTCCCTGATTCTGAGTTAGACGAGTAGATGACTGCTATCTTTTCAGCTTCAGCCAACATCACTTTGCTTTTCTGGTGTCTCCTCTCTTTCCTTTGTTTCTTTTCCTCCTCAGTATACTTCTCAGCTTTAGGATATGGGCAGTCCTTAATGAAATGTCCCAATTTCCTGCAATTATAGCACATCATTTTGGATTTATAATCATCATTTTGTAGAACTTTTTGAACCCGTTCAATAACAAAGCAACATCGCCAGCAGTGTACTCCTTTTTGCTCAGCACTGTGGTCTCATCAGATGAGTCCACTTCTCTTATCTTCCCGGCTGATCTTCTAGTTCTTTCTGCAGCGACCAGGGCAGCAGTGGGGCCAGAAGTTGAGGTCTCTTCTATACCCATTCTTGGCATTTTATACTCGTACGCCTTGAGTACAGAAAACAACTCAGTCAGTGAGATCTTCCCCAGATCCCTTGATTCTTCCATAGCTGTGATCTTCATGTTGAACTTGGGTGGCAGCGCCTTTAATACTTTGACGGTGATCTCCTTATCAGTAAACGTCTTTCCCAACTTTAGTACATTGTTCAACACCTTTGTAAACCTTGTATCCATCTGGTCAATGGTTTCTCCAGGTTTCATCTTGAAGTTTTCAAACTTCTCCAGGGCAACACTCAGATTGTGTTCTTTGATTGAGTCATTTTCTTCGCTCATGTCACGGACTTTGTCCTACATCTCCTTAGATGTTTTACAGTTTTTGACCTTGTCAAACCTTTCATTGTCGAGGGCCTTTGTCATGATGAAGATTCCAACTTTTTCAAGATTCTTCAACTTGATTTCATCAGGTGACATCTCTGATCGTTCTTTATCAACGACCGTATCTTGACCATCAATTTTGATTGTCGTGGTAACTCTTATCGGACCTTGAGTTATGCACGTGTACATATTATCATTGTAGGCAGCAAGGAAAATTTCCATGCGTATTTTCCAGTCCTCAAAGCTCATACCGCCTATGTGGGGAACAAGGCTGATACAATCCATTTTTCAAAAAGTTTTTATTTTTCAAAAACATGCTCTTTTGAAAACTTTTGAAAAACACTCTAGGATCAAGCTCGTTGATCAGGCAAATGATTCAGATGAACCACCTGCTCTGATACCACTTGTTGGTCCCAAGTGGTCAGATGAGGTCTAGAGGGGGGGTGAATAGACCTCTAAAAATTTATCTTTCAAAATCTCTAACTTTTTCTGTCAGCAGACTAAGCTGATCAGGAATCGTAAGTTGACTAAGCTGATCTCGCACAAAGCTTTGAACAGCAGAGTTGACCACTCTTCTGATTTTATCAAAATCAGAGTTTTAAATTTACTAACTTGCAGCGGATTTTTCTAGTGTTTTTCACAAGTAGTTTTCTTAACTTAGAAAAAGTTTTATCCCCAGTTTTGTAAACTCCTTTTAAAACTTTTCAACAGTTAACTTTTACGTGTTTAAAATATGCTCTTGAAAATATGCAAGAAATAATGCAAGTATAAACACAAAGGATTTTTATAGTGGTTATATGGATATAAATCCTTTAGTCCACTCTTCCAAGTCACTTGGATCTTGGGTTATACTATAAGCACAAAGATTACAGTATACAATGCTTGCGCCAATCAACAAATGAGAAGACCACAAGTGCGCAATAGGAAATCACAAAGAAACTCCTACTCTCTGAAGTAATATCACTCACTTAGATGGATATCTACTTCTCACAACACGTTCCTAACAAAATCACTCAGATTTATATGTATATTTTGTTTTCTCTCTATTCTGCTTTGTCAACAAATGACTCGGCTGATGAGTGTTTTGTTCTTGAAGTTGAGACTTAGAAGAATTCTGCTTCGATTTTAATCTCAGTTGTGTTGCTTCTTCTTCTTCAACTCTTGAACTGAACTATTTATACTTGAGATTTGAAAATCTGCCCGTTGAGAGATCGACAGGTATTCAAATCCTCGAGTACTGGTCCCTTCTGTAGAAACGGCTACCTGCGACTGAACACTGTACACTCTGATGTACCTTCTGTCAGTCCGCATTAAATGCACCAAGCTGATACGAGGTTTCTCTTCAATCATTTGTCATAAATACCCTTCCTCTTCAGCATTTATTATTCCAAGTGCATTTATTACCGTTGATCAGACTCCTTGATCCCTTCCACTCTGCTGATCGAAATCACTCGTCTGATGTATACTCGGCTAATCTCAAACTTGAACTAATCTGATTTGAGTCGGCTGAAAGTCCACCAGTCTGATTCCTTTCTTCAGCAACAGATCAGTAGTCTTCTGGACCATATTTGATTCGTCTGAAATAAATTCTTCCTTGGTCAAATATCTTCTAAGGTTTGTACTAAGCTTCCATACTTAGCTGATGACTTTTGGAAATCATCAAAACCTCCCTTCACTTTAAAGTCTTCATCTTCATCCAACAAAGGGAGAACCAAATTTGATCCAAGGGCAAGAATGTGTGCTTTTATTGGATATCCTATGGGAATAAAAGGATACAAACTTATTGATATACACACTAATGAAATTTTCAACTCTAGAGATGTTGTTTTTCATGAAAATATATTGCCATATCATTCTGTTAGTAATTTTCCTAAATCTGACTCTGATATTCAACAATTATTTCCCCTTCCTCATTTTTCTAGTTATAATTCTGATTTGGCTGTTTCTACTGATTTTTCTGATCCTACTGATTCTGAATATCTGCCACCTCACTCTGATTCATCTTCTGACTCATCACTTATCAGAAAATCTTCAAGGGTTTCTAAGAAACCAAGTTATCTTTCTGATCATCACTGCAATTCCACTAATACTATAAACAGTTCTCACATAAAATATCCAATATCTAATGTTCTTAGTTATGATAGATTATTTGAGAATTTAAAAACATTCATTATGAACATTTCTACTGAAAATGAGCCTCAATTTTACCATCAGACAGTAAGCAATATGAAATGGAGGGATGCAATGGAAAATGAAATAAAGGCTTTAGAAAGTACTAATACTTGGACTGTTGTTCCCTTACCATCTGGCAAGTCTTCCATAGGTTGTAAATGGGTATACAAAATTAAAAGACTACCTAATGGCTCTATTGATAGGTATAAAGCCAGGCTTGTAGCCAAAGGCTACACTCAACAGGCTGGCATTGATTATAATGAAACATTTTCCCCTTTGGCTAAACTGGTAACTATTAAAGTATTATTAGCATTAGCTGCTTCAAAAGGCTGGAATCTCTGTCAAATGGATGTTGACAATGCCTTTCTTAATGGTGATTTGAATGAGGAAGTATATATGGACTTACCTCTAGGATATCAAAAATCACAAGATTCTCCTAAACTTGTTTGTAAGTTGAACATGTCAATTTATGGTCTAAAGCAAGCTTCAAGACAGTGGAATGAAAAGTTTACCACTTGTCTTCTTGACTTTGGCTTTTCTCAATCAAAATCAGACTATTCCCTTTTCACTAAAGGCTCAGGTGATACCTTTCTAGCTTAATTACTTTATGTAGATGACATTATCATAGCTGCACCTTCTATATCCACTGTTAATGATTTAAAATTTTTTCTTCACAGTAAATTCAAATTGAAGGATTTAGGAGATCTGAAATATTTTCTGGGCTTAGAAGTTGCCAGATCTTCAAAAGGCATAGTTCTGTCCCAAAGACAATATGCCCTGCAAATTCTAGATGATACAGGATACTTGGGAGCCAAACCCTTATCCCTGCCCATGGATCCTAAAGTCAAATTAAGTTCAGAGGATGGAGAGTTACTTCCAGATGCTACTGTTTACATAAGGATTGTTGGCAGACTTCTATACTTAACTATAACTCGTCATGATCTCAGTTATGCTGTGCACAGGCTTAGTCAGTTTGTTTCTAACCCCAGAATTCCCCACCTACAAGCTGCTCATTACATACTCAGATACATAAAGTCCTGTCCTGGTCAAGGTCTCTTCTATTCAGCAAATTCTGATCTAAAGTTAACAGCATATGCAGATGCTGATTGGGCTTCTTGTGCGGACACAAGAAGGTCTGTCACATGCTTCTCTATTTTTCTAGGAAATTCTCTAGTTTCTTGGAAATCCAAGAAACAGGTTACAGTTTCAAAATCTTCTGCTGAAGCAGAATATAGTTCCCTAGCAGCTGTCTCTAGTGAACTGATTTGGCTACATCAAATTCTACAGACTTTAGGCTTACATATTCAATCAGCCATTCCAGTTTTTTGTGATAGTCAGTCAGCTCGCCACATTGCTAACAATCCTATATTTCACGAACTTACTAAACACATAGAAATAGACTGTCATTTTACTCGTGATCTAGTTATCAAAGGATTTCTAAGACTTCTACCAATTTCAACAGAAGAACAAATAGCAGATGTTTTCACAAAGGCCCTATTGTTACCTCAATTTCGGCATTTATTATCCAAGCCCTATTGTTACCTCAATTTCGGCATTTATTATCCAAGATGTCCCTCTTTGATCTGTACGGTCCATCTTGAGGGGGAGTATTGAAGGATATTCAGCTCCATATCTGCGCAGCAAGAAGAAGAATGGAGTTAGTAAAAATTAGGGATTTAAAATTATGTAATTTGGGAATAAAATTCATATTGTATTTTCCCGGTTAGAAGAAACGTGTTTTAGTTGTATAGTTGCACACGTCTTTTTCTTTTCTCCTAATTATACCCGGGTTCTTTTCTCCTATTTATATCTGGGTTCAACACCCATATGTAACATTCAATTAATCTTTTTTTGTGAAATTATATTTTGGGTGATTTACACTCAGACCCCCTCAGGTTTGGGCATATTACAAGAAATCCCCCGTTGTTTCAAAAATTACAGGGACACCCCCTCAGGTTTGGGCATATTACAAGAAACCCCTCACGGCGTTAAAAACAGACGGAATTTGATGAAGTCAGCAAAAAAATTTTGATTTTCCAAATTTATCCCTGGCTAAATATACCCACAGGGGGTGTCTATGTAATAATATTATACCACAGGGGTGCATTTGAAAGATTACAATAACTTCAGAGAGTTACTTATAACCAACTGTCATATTTTAAAAAATGAAAATATTCTAAAAAATGACCGTTGGATGTTACTGTTGGCCACATATTTTGGTTATAAAAAGCAACCCAAATGTTTTTTTTTTTTTTTTTTTGCATTTCATCCCACATTTTTTTTTTTTTTGCATTTCATCCCACAAAGTTGTATTATCCCTACACGTGAACATTTTGATTTATAGTCAAAATATATGGCCAACAGTAATATCCATTGGTCATTTTTTAAAATATGACCGTTGGCTATAAGTACCCCCATGAAATTTATAGGCAAAATATATGGCCAACATTAATATCCATTGGTCATTTTTTAAAATATGACCGTTGGCTATAAGTAACTCCCTGAAGTTATTGTAATCTTTCAAATACACCCCCTGTGGTATAATATTATTACATAGACACCCCCTGTGGTATAATATTATTACATAGACACCCCCTGTGGGTATATTTAGCCAGGGGTAAATTTGGAAAATAAAAAAAAGAGTTGATGACGTCATCAAATTCCGTCTGTTTTTAACGCCGTAAGGGGTTTCTTGTAATATGCCCAAACCTGAGGGGGTGTCCCTGTAACTTTTTAAACAGCGGGGGGTTTCTTGTAATATGCCCAAACCTGAGGGGGTCTGAGTGTAAATCACCCTTATATTTTTCCAAACTTCATCCTCTCTTCTCTGTTTTTCCATCAAGAAAACTGAGTTGATTAATTCTTTCTTACTCTTTTTAGTTTCTTTAGATTACAATAGTACCACAATCTAAATATTAATTGCAATATTCATACCACCAACAAATAATTGGAAAGAAATGGACAGAATTGGCGATGTGCACCTCACGTGGCCATTATTTCAGGCTTTTTAAGGAAAAATAATCGAATTTTCCTCACTTTTGGAGGGAAAATTATCTCGTTATCTTGTCTTTTGTAGGGAAAATAATAAGGTTTCTCTCACGTAATCACTTCATCAAATGATAATTTTTCCTCCAAAAGACTGAGATAATGACCACGTGAACTTCATGTGGTCAATTTCGTCTATTTCCATTCAATTATTTGACGGTAGCATGAACATTGCAACTAATATTTAAATTGTGATACTAAATGTACATTTACGTCTTCAGTGATACCAAAATTGCAAAGTGTTCGATTATATGGTATCAAATATGCATTGCCCCCTTTGAAAATTCAAGAAACGTAAAACCAAAAGAGAATCAAGAAATTGAGGATTGATATTGAACGGTTAGAAATTACTAGCTATTGCTGGTCAGGTCAATTGCCCCCCCATCTGCACGGCCATTTGTTGACTAAATGAGCAAAGCTATTTTTTTTTTCTTTCTATAAATAATGAGTCAATCTGACACTACTGAATTTCACAAACTGAGGGCCTGTTTGTCTGGGGATTTTGAGAATATTTCGTTGTTCTATGAGCAGCCAAACAAATAATATATGTTGTTTTGAAAAAAATAACTCATCTTTTTTTAATTTTTACAAACAAATCTCTGAAAAGCCAAATAAACAGTAATTTTATTATTTTTTAAAAAGAACTACACAAACTCTACTTTGATTTGACATAAAGTAATATATTTATCTCACATAACAAATATAATTTGACGTAAAATAACTTAACTCACACTATTTCTCCTCTGTCCATAATCTTTAAAAGAAAAGAAAAAAAAACTACAAAATCTTATATTTGAAATAACTTTCACAAAATTCTAAAAAAAACATTACGACCTCCAATATTATTTCAGAAATTTTTCCCCAAAAACCTAGGCAAACACACCCTAAGCTATCCTGGCCAGTTTTCCCATCTAAAACAACTCATACTCAAAAACTCTATTTTTCTTTTCTTTGTGTGAGTTTCTAAGTGCATCACCAATCAAAACCAAGTAAAACGAAAACAAAAGAAAGTTTCTCTCTTTAATTTTTTCCACAACTAGGATATAAGTAGTGTCTTCTCAGGTGATTCCTCTAACTCTTTTAAGCTTTACAAACTAAAACTAAAACTTAAACTAAAACTAGTTCAATATCTCTCTCTCTCTCTCACTCAAAATCAGTAGATATGGGAAAACAAGCAAACATATTTTTTATTTTCTTCTACCTAATGAAAATCTTCTTGGTTGCATCTCCTCTTAATAGCTCAACTGATGAGCATTCACTTCTAGCCATCAAATCTCACATAATTACCTCCGACCCGAACAATATTTTGGCTACCAACTGGTCACTAGGTACGAATTTTTGTACTTGGATTGGCGTCACTTGTAGCCGCAGGCATCCCAGAGTCACGACCCTTAATCTTTTCAACATGAACTTACAAGGAACCATTGCAAAGGAAATCGGAAATCTCTCATTTCTGTCATACTTAAACATTCGTAACAATAGTTTCAATGGAGCCATCCCTTATGAAATTGGGAACTTGCGACGCCTTCACAAGGTACAAATGTCATTTAATCAGCTTAGTGGCGAGATCCCACTTAGCTTCGGACTCTTAACCAATCTTAAAGTGTTAAGTATTCAAGGAAATCATCTGACTGGTGCTATTCCATGGAGCATATTCAACATTTCGTCTCTGCAGGAAATAGCACTTACGCTTAACCAACTTTATGGGACTCTACCAGCAGGCATGTGCTACCATCTACCAAAATTAGAGAGCTTATATCTTTCAAGTAATCATTTAAGTGGAAATATTCCAACAAGTTTATCTGCTTGTTCACAACTCAAGATACTTTCTCTGTCGTACAACAATTTTAGTGGTGCCATTCCAATGCAGATGGGAAACTTGTCGCAGCTTCAACTACTCCATTTAGGTTCAAATAAATTGTCAGGCATGTTTCTTGATATCATATCATAGTAATATATGCACGGAATTCCCCTAATTTTTCTTATAAAATCCTCTTATGTTTTATTTTTTGTAGCACAATTATAAGTTTTTCAGTTAACTAAATATTAGTACTTTTTTTTATTCATATAACTCATAGGTGACCTTTTGTTTTTAGGTTCTTTAATGTTTTTTAGGTTGTTTAATAAATGATCATTTCTTAAGAACTTTCCAAATAAATATCGATTTTACATGCTTTTACACTGAGTTTGCCAATTTTTTTTTAACTCGTTCTTTCACCGATTTCGCCCCTTTTTTTGTGATTTATTAATCCATCAATTCTCGTTATAGTTTAACCCAATTTTAGTCGATTTTATCCTATTTTGATTTAACCTATTTTCTCACATATTTCACCTTTTTTTTGCCAATTAACTATGTTTTTTGTTCTTTTTATTTATCGATTTGATCTGTTTTTTTGTTATCCCATATGTAGCCGATGTCGTTCATTTTTCTTACCGGTTTTACCCATTTTTCGCCGGCTTACCTTGTTTTATTAATTGCACCATTTTTTTGGATTTGAATTGCTTTTTTTTTTCCTTCTATCTAACCATTTTGTATCATATACTTTTAATCGAATTTTACCCATTTTTACCAGTTTTAACCATTTTTATGTTTTGACTTTTTTATGGCTTAAGTCAATTATAAGTTTTTTAGTTAACTAAATAGTACTTTTTTTTTATTCATGTAGCCCGAATGTGGCTTTTTTTAAGGTTCTTTAATAAGTGATAACTTCTAAGAACTTTCCAAATAAATTTTCGAAGAAATATAGAGTATTAATAATTATAATAATATTATTATTATTATTATTATTATTATTATTATTATTATTATTATTATTATTATTGTTGTTATTATTATTATTTTCTCACAATTAACTCATTGTTTTTTTTTCTTTTATCGATTGATCCCCTTTTTTTGTTATTCCGTGTTTAGCCAATGTCATTAATTTTTTTTAACGGTTTTACCCATATTTTATCGGTTTACCTTGTTGTTTTGTCATTTCTACCAATATTTATTGCTTTAAAGCAATTTTTTTTCTATCTTACACATTTCCCCGTTGATTTTACCATTTTTTTTACCAAATATTACCCATTTTTACCAGTTTTAACCATTTTTATGTTTTGACTTTTTATGGCTTAAGCCAATTATAAGTTTTTAGTTAACTAAATAGTATTTTTTTTAATTCATGTAGCACGAATGTGAGTGTTTTTTTTTTTTAATAAATGATAACTTCTTAAAAAATTTCCAAAGAGATTTTCGAAGAAATATAGAGTATTATTATTATTTTCTCACATATTTCACCCCCCCCTTTTTTTTTTCCAATTAACTCATTGTTTTGTTCTTTTTCTTTTATTGCTTTGATCTTTTTTTTTTTGTTATCCCGTGTTTAGCCAATGTTGTTCACTTTTTTTTACCGGTTTACCTTGTTTTTTAATCAATTGCACCATTTTTTTTTCTTTAAATGATTTTTTTTTCTTTCTAACTCATTTTCCCATTGATTTTACCAATTTTTATCAAATATTTTTAATCAAATTTTACCCGTTTTCCATTTTTATGTTCTGACTTTCTATGGCTTAAGCCACATATAAGTTTTTTAGTTAACTAAACAATTTTTTATTCATGTAGCACGAATGTGACATTTTTTTTTTTGAGATTCTTTAATAAGTGGTAACTTCTTAAAAACTTTCCAAAGAAATTTTCGAACAAAAATATAGAGTAATATTTTTTGTTATTATTATTATTATTATTTTAATGAGTTGTAAAACTTTGAAAGATAATTATAAGGTTGATGTAGGAGAGACTTCTTGTCTAATTATACTTCTAGGATTATTTTACCTTTTTGTCATAAAATTAAATATCATAATATAATTTATATAGGGGTATATTATTCTTCACAAAAAAAAGGAAAGAAATTTCTATGACCAACTCGTACTTTTATACGTATATAGATATAAAAAATAAAAATAAATAAAAATAATAAATAATAAATAATAATAATAAAATAAAATAATAGATATAGCATAGGTAGATATAGATTATGTATTTTACCATGGAAAATAGAGTGAAAGAGTTCGTATAAACATTCTTACATTACGTCAAGACATTATTTTACTTTTCACATATATATAATATGATCACTACTTTTCTTATATATTTCAGGAGAATTACCATCCACAATTTTCAACATCTCTTTGTTATTGGAAATTGATTTGGCAGACAATGAAATTTCGAGCAACATTCCTGATGTTTTATGCATCCAATCCGCGGATCTTCAAATGTTAAGTCTTAATCGAAATCGAGTATATGGAGAGATTCCCTCCAGCCTAACAAGCTGCCACATGCTTGAAGTTCTTTCTCTAAGCTTCAATGAACTCGAAGGAAATATCCTAGGTGAAATTCGGAACTTATCTTCTCTTCAGTGGGTTGATTTGGCTCGTAACAATTTTACAGGTACTATTCCACCCTCAATTGGAAATCTTTCGAATTTGGTGACACTGGAATTGAGTGAAAACAAAATTAAAGGGAAAATTCCTTGCGAAATAGGATGTTTATCCGGTTTAACAGTTTTGCGTCTTGGAATCAATAAGCTAAATGGTGAAATGCCTCAATCTATTTTCAATCTCTCGAGATTGGAACATCTTTCACTTGCAGAAAATGAGCTCTCGGGCAAGCTTCCATCTTTCTTCATAGAAAGAGGGCTTCCAAATCTGAAAGAGTTATATCTTGCCTATAATCGATTTAGTGGGAGGATTCCTAATTCCATCTCAAATCTCTCCAATCTCAATGTACTTGATTTTTATTCTAACTCCTTCAGTGGACACATACCTATAACTCTTGGGAACTTACATAACCTTGAAATACTGAACTTGGCAACAAATCAGTTCACAAATGACCTATCTGTACATGAAGAAAATTTTCTTACTTCATTGGCAAACTGCAGTTATCTTAAGGTTTTGTGGATCTTTAATAATATTATAATTGGATTGCTCCCAAAATCTACAGGCTCGGGAAATTTGTCTACATCGCTGGAGAGCTTCATTGCTTCATCTTGTAGGATTAGCGGCACAATCCCCAATGAAATTGGTAACCTGAGTAACTTGATTTGGTTGGACCTTGGAGATAATGAGTTGAATGGAATTATTCCCCCGACACTGGGAAAGTTGGAAAATTTACAAAGTTTAGATTTAAGTGGAAATAAGTTGCAGGGCTCAATGCCCAACAGCTTTTGCAATTTGAGAAACATGTATCAAGCACACTTGAGTGGTAATAGAATCTCTAGACAATTACCTACTTGTTTAGGAAACCTTCTTTCGTTGCGAGAATTATATCTAGCTAATAATGCATTTAGTTCCAAAATTCCATTGACTTTTTGGTCTAATGAGCACATCCAAATTATAGACTTTTCTAACAATTTCTTTGACGGTCCTTTACCACATGAAACTGAAAAGTTGAAAGGTTTGACAGTATTGAATCTATCTGGAAATCAGTTCTCTGGGAAAATTCCAATCACTTTTGGCCAACTTCAAAGTCTAAATAGTTTAGCATTATCAAATAACAAGTTACAAGGTCCAATCCCTGATTTTTTTGATAATTTGAAAGGTTTGGAGTATTTAGATTTGTCCCATAACAATCTTTCTGGTGAAATTCCCAAGTCTTTGGAGACGCTTACAGATCTTAATTATTTCAATGTTTCGTTCAATGATCTCAGTGGAGAGATCCCAAATGGAGGGCCTTTTATAAACTTCACAATTGATTGTTTTAGAGGAAACAAAGGTTTGTGTGGAGCTTCTCGATTTAAAATCAATGCATGTAAACTGAGTAAGCTCAAATCTTCAAGGAAAAACATATACATAAGATATATAATGCCACCAATAGCTTTTATAATCTTGGCATCCATAATTGTAATCTTGTTGCTAAGATATCGTGCTAGAAAGTCACTATTATCACCACCGTCTAATTCGCCTCTTGGCCTCGCTCATGAGAGGGTGTCATATTATGAACTTCTTCGTGCCACAAACAACCTTGAACAAGTGAATTTGATCGGGAGAGGTAGTCTTGGGTCGGTATACAAGGGAATATTTTCTAATGGGACAACTGCTGCAGTTAAGGTCTTCGATTTGGACGTGCAAGGTGCACTCAAAAGCTTTGATATTGAGTGTCAAATATTGAGGAACATTCGTCACAGAAATCTAGTTAAGGTTATTACTAGCTGCTCGAATCTTGATTTTAAGGCATTGATTCTGGAATATATGCTTAACGGAAACCTAGACCAATGGCTTTATTCTCCAAATTATTTCTTAAGCATTGCTCAAAGATTAGAAATAATGATAGATGTTGCATCAGCAATAGAGTATCTACATCAAGATTATTCATCACCGATTATTCATTGTGATTTGAAGCCGAGCAATATACTTTTGGATGAAGATATGGTGGCCCATGTAGGAGATTTTGGAATCGCGAAGCTTTTAACAAATGAACGAAGAATGGAGCTTACAAAAACTTTAGGCACCATTGGATATATGGCACCAGGTAAGAGTATTGTTTTACTCTTAAAATTGTTCTTTCTTTTTTGGTTTTTGTTTTTTCATAGATGAAGTTATTTTGTTTCTATCGACAATTCTTGAAGTTCATCTAATCACATATTTGGTATATGTAGAGTATGGATCTGAAGGATTAGTATCGACTTCGGTGGATGTTTATAGCTATGGTATATTGTTGATGGAAACATTTACAAGAAAGAAGCCCACGGATGAGATGTTTATGGGGCAATTAACTTTAAGGAGTTGGGTATTTGGATCATTATCAAATGAAATTGCGAAGATAGTAGATATTGATTTATTGAATGTGGATAGAGAAAATATTAGAGCCAAGCATGAGATGCTCTTGACACTAATCATGGAGTTAGCTCTAGAGTGCACAGCTGATTCGCCTGAAGAGAGAATCAACATAAAAGATATTTTGATTAGGCTGAAAAAGATCAAAATTGAAGTACAAGAGCAACAAAATAGAGGCATATTGAATGTATAAAAAAGTTCCAACGAACTTCATGTAATCATCATTAGTAAATAGTAATAATTTTCTACTTCGCTCAACTTTCGATTCTTAGCATTGTTTTATATAAAAAAGGCTTTCACTTTTCGCTTGAATTAGTATATATGTGTATTGTTTGTGAAATTCGTCTCTTTTTTTTCTCTGTAAAAGCGATTGTATTAATAAAAATCAAGTATCAATTTCACTAGCCATATTCGAGCTTGCAAGATTAGCATCAATTGGGACTTAGCTAGTTAATGAACAACTCGATCTCCTTCTTTAAGAATCTTCAAATAATCACTCTCTAAGTCTTCATACATATAATATGTCAACACGAAAAATTAAGGTTATATAATTGCATCTACTTTTGATGAAGATAAAGCAAGTATTAATTCCGAAGTCAACATGTAAACTGTTTAATTCGAATTTAGTGGTATTAGGAAAAATCTGATATCACAATTTTTCTATTAAATTTTAGGGAAAAAGCACTTTTCCCCCACTAGATTTGAGTCTTTTTGCATTTTTCCCCCAATCTTTCTTAGTTATGCATTTACCACCCCACCCATAGGGGTGTAATCGAGCCGAGTGGTATCGAACGACACATTGTTCAAGCTTGGTTTGATTTTTATCAAGCTTGAAATTTTTTGTTTGAGTTTGGTTTGATTTTCAATCAAGCCGAGCTCAAACGAGCTTTAATCGAACGAGTTCGAGCCGAGTAACTTGATATTTTACATGTATTTTTTCAATTTTTAGCTTATCGAGTCGAGCTCGAGCCGAGCTTCAAAAGTTATCGAACGTAAAAAAATGTTCAAACTTGTTTGATTAGTGTGACGAACCGAACTCAAACGAGCTTTTATTGAACGAGCTCGAGTAGCTTGGTTTGATTTTCAGGCCTACCCACCCATCATAATTTTTATTTTTATGTTGCTACTTTTGGCCTGTTGAATTCGTTGAAATCTTTGTGATATGCTCACTATATGAGTAAATTTAAAGGCAAGTTTTTTTTTTTCTTTTTTTCAAAATTAAAAATTACACTGAGTTACTACAATATATTAAATATTTATACTAATTTACAACAAAGGGTAAGAATGCAAAAGTTAAAATTACAAATTTCAACTGATACTATGTTGTCATAAAATAAAACCAAACTGTGAAAATTAATCAATTTTATTTGTAAAATTTGACCGCGGGCTGAACAAATGTGAGAACTACAATATTTGAACTAGGTGAAAAACTCAAAAAGAATAGAAACTAAAGTGCAACACTGCTTTTTCCCTTTACATGCATTTGAAATAAATACAACCTAGAGCAAAATGCGATAAGCAAGCTTGTAATAACTAATAAGCAAGCTCGAAATGATTTTATCTTTATAAATGCAAGTCTTTCTTAAAAGTAATAACTGTTAGAAAAATTTGGTAGGAAATAAGTAACGAAGTGCAGTAATGGAATCAAGGCGTGTTGCAATGCCACTTTCCTTAAGACTTATTTCGTCCCCACCACACGGTATACAATAGGGATTTGCGATTAGCCTTTAGGATACAATGGAACCCAATGTTTAATTTTGTTTTGTACTCACAGAAATAAACCACAGGGCACACACGGATTTGGCAAAATTATCTAACTTATAGAATATTTTTCTGCAGTAAAATATAGTATAAGTAATTTTGAGAAGAGGAGAAAAAGTTGTTAATTTCATAATTTTACTTGTCTTTTATAGACATATTTGTGTCTATTCCGGATCGACACAACTTTTAAAATTAACTATCAAAATTTTAATAGTCACAACTTTACAATTTAAATTCAAATTCAAAATTAAATAATGGTAGTTACATGGTAGTTATTTTGAAAATGACTCCAACAATCCCCCACCATTTTCAAAATCTCCAAAATTTTAATAATTTTGTGGAATATATGCATAAATGAATGTATCGGTTCGATTTGAACATTCACTTAGTGAAATGTATTGCTGCCAATCAGAAATGTATGGGTAGACTAGCTTTGAACCAACTATTCATTTTTGACTGGTTAGGTACATATCACACATAGATTCCTAGTTCCAATGTGTGCCACTTTAGTCGACACGTATATAGCCTTGTGTCATTATCCTTTCATGAATTTTCTTAGAGTTAAGCCTTTTAACTCCTAGAAGCGGCTACATTTCTCACTCATATAGGTAGACCTTTAATTAGTACTCTCGTATTTATAGTTCTTTATATTAAGTCTATTTAGAACCATATGTTCACCCTTCCTTCAACTTACGGGTACTAAGCACTTTACCTTGGGATGATAAATTTTAGTGCTTCCAACCATTTATATGACGTAATATGTCTCATTGAACTCAAGACTTGAAGTAGCAACTAGTGTTGAGTTGAGCTTACATCACTAATGATTTTAGTTTATAGGCTTTAGTCCCATCACCTTTGATGTCTTAAAGACTAGATCCCTAGTGAGGCCTTTTGTTAAGGGATCCGCCAGATTTTGACTTGATCGTACAAAATCAATTGTCATTACTCCATCTGTGATGAGTTGTCTCACATAACTATGTCTAACCCCAATGTGTCTAGACTTGCCATTATATACATAACTATATGCCCTTGACAAAGTAGATTGACTATCACAGTGAATAGATATTGGTGACATTGGTTTTGGCCACAAAGGAATGTTATAGAGTAAGTCTCTTAACCATTCTGCTTCTTTACTTGCTGAAGCTAATGCAATAAATTCAGCAGCTATAGTAGAATCGGTTATACATGTTTGTTTCTTGGAATCCCAAGAAATAACACCACCACCGAGCATAAAGATCCATCCACTTGTAGAGGCATGATCTACTCTATCTGTAATCCAACTTGCATCAGAATATCCTTCCAAAACTGAAGGATAACCTGAATAACAAATACCAAAGTTCATTGCTTTCTTTAAGTATTTCAATACTCTATAAACTGCATTCCAATGCAATTTACTCGGATTACTTGTATATCTACTTAGCTTTCCAACAACAAAAGCAATGTCCGGTCTTGTGCTTGTCATAGCATACATTAAGCACCCAATAACTCTTGCATATTCAAGTTGTGCTACTGGTTTTTCTTTATTAGGTACTAATTTTACACTTGGATCAAAAGGTGTAGATACCGGTACACATTCGGATTTACCGAACTTTTTGAGTACTTTTTCTACATAATGAGATTGGGTTAAAGCTATATTATTACCATCTCTTATTATTCTTATTCCAAGAATAACATCAGCCACACCCATATCTTTCATGTCAAAATTATTTGACAAGAATTTCTTGGTGTTTTCTACTTGTTCCAAGTCAGTACCAAATATTAACATGTCATCTACATATAAACATATCATAACACCTTTACCATTTATAAATTTACTATAGACACATTTGTCTGATTCATTAATTTTAAAACCATTTGATAACACAACCTCATCAAATTTTTGGTGCCACTGTTTTGGTGCTTGTTTTAAACCATATAATGATTTGACAAGTTTACACACCTTCTTTTCTTGTCCAGGAATTACAAACCCTTCGGGTTGTTCCATATAGACTTCTTCATCTAAAACACCATTTAAAAATGTTGTTTTTACATCCATTTGATGTATTACTAGATTATGAATTGATGCAAGTGCAATTAATAATCTAATAGTAGCAATTCTTGCCACAGGGGCATAAGTATTAAAATAATCGATACCTTCCTTTTGTTTAAAGCCCTTTGCTACTAACCTGCCTTAAACTTATCTATGGTTCCATCTACTTTCATTTTCTTTTTGAAAATCCACTTACAACCTATTGGCTTGGAACCAAGAGGGAGGTCTACTAATTTTCAAGTTTTATTACCTATTATAGAGTCCATTTCATCTTGTATTGCTTCTTTCCAAAATGCAGAGTCTTGTGACTTTACTGCTTCTGTATATGTTAGAGGATCACCTTCTAAATTGAAGCAATAAGGTAAATGCGTATTTATATCTTCTCTTGTTCCTTCTACCAAGAACATAAAAAGTCAGGAACATAAGTCTTTTCTTTTCTAACTCTTTTGCTTTTTCGTTGTTCAGTGACTTCTTCTTTGTCATTTATTACATTGTCATTTTCTGGAATATAGTCATTTTCTAGAATCATTTCCTGGAATACTTTCATTGTTAATGACATGATATTTGGGTCTAGAAATTGAATTAAACCTCGTTTCATCAAAGATAGCATCTCTCGATTCAATTACTGTATTTACAGAATATGAATCATTTTTCTATCTAACCATTAAACGATATGCTTTGCTATGTTCAGCATAGCCTATAAATATACATTCAATTCCTTTTTCACCCAATTTTCTCTTTTTAGGTTCAGGCACCCTTACAATGGCTCTACAGCCCCAAACTCTTAAGTAATTAAAGTTTGGTTTTCTTTTATTCCAAAGTTCATATGGAGTAGTTTTACTCTTTTTATTTGGGACTCTATTTAGTATATAACACACTGTTAATAGAGCTTCACCCCCAAAATCCTTTTGACAATCACGACTTAGAGAGCATTGCATTTACCATTTCAGTTAATACTCTATTTTTACGTTCTGCTATACCATTTTGTTGTGGTGTATATGGTGCAGTAACTTGGTGAATTATACCAGTAGACTCGAAATACTTAGGATCATAGTATTCACCTCCTCTATCACTTCTTAAACATTTAATAGATGATTCACATTGCAATTCTACTTCAGTTTTATAAATTTCAAATTTATTTAACTTGATCTTTTGAATATAATAAGTAAACATAAAAAATCTAGAATAATCATCTATAAAGGTAGCATAATACTTCTTTCCACCTATAGTTGGAGTACTATGTAAATCACATAAATCACTATGAATTAAGTCAAGTAACTTAGAACATCTATCAACTTTAGGAAAAGGAATTCTAGTGATTTTTGTAAGCATACAAGTTTTGCATTTATCATGATTATTATCAATTTCAGGAATTAATTATAATTTAACCATATCATGCAATCTTCTATAATTAACATGTCTTAAACAACTATGCCATAAACAAGAAGTAGACTCAACGATATAAGTAGAAATGACTTTATTAATATTATCAATAATGTTGAGTTTAAACATGCCCTCATACATATAGCCTTTTCCTACAAAGGCACCACCCTTAGAGAGTACAAAGTTATATGCCTCAAAAACTAGTTTGAAGCAATACTAATTAAGTAATCCACCAGATACAAGATTTTTCCTAACTTCAGGAACATAATAAACATCTTTAAGTACAAGCACTTTTCCAGAAGTAAATTCAAGATGAGCAGTCCCTTTGCCCTTTATTAAATTCAAGATGAACAGTCCATTTGCCCTTTATTTCAGCAGTAGCCGAGTTTCCCATGAACATTACACTTCCATCATTGATAGGTTCAAGGCTTTTGGAAAGGCTCTTGTCCTTGCAAACATGTTTGGTTGTACCAGAATCTATCCACCATGCTCCATCATCTTGTACTAGATTCACTTCAGAAATCATAGCCACAAAGTGGTTGTTAGGGGCTGGAGCATTTTGATTCTTTTTCAGATGACGGGCATTCAGCCTTTATGTGGCCAAGTTTTCCACAATGGAAGCAAGGACCCTTCTTTTTCTTTTTCTTGAAATTCTGTCCATTTGGTTTCATAAATTGTTGTTGCTTGTCTTTCTTCTTAAAGTTGTTATTTGGTGGTTTGTTTGATTCTCCCCCTTCAACCACATGGATTTTGGAAACTTCATAATCCTTTTCAGAATTCTCAAAAGACTTAGAATTCTCTTCTTGATTGCGAAAATCTTCCTCAACACGAAGATGGTTTCCAAGATCCTCAAGAGTCATCTCCTCTTTCTTATGTTTAAGAGTTTTCTTAACATCTTTCCATGATGGAGGGAGTTTGTCAATTATAGAGGACACATCAATGGTATCATCCATTGTTCATAACTTGATAAAATTTGATCAATTTCATGCCACTGATCCATAACAGAACGACCATCAACCATTTTGTAATTATTAAAACGACTAACCAGAAATTTTCTGCTACTTACATCTTTGGACATGTATCTTGCCTCCAATTTGTCCCAAAGTTCCTTTGGAGTAGGCACGTTTTGATAAGCATCGAACAAGGCATCAGACATCCCGTTCAAAATATGTCGTCTACAAGTGTAGTCATCATTTTCCCACTTCTGCCTTGCACAGAGTTTCAGCAACAGTTTCATCATCAGTTTCTGTAGGCTTTTGTTAAGTGAGCACATAGACAACTTTTAGAGTTGCAAGTAGGAAATGCATCTTCTTTTGCCAGCGGTTGAATTTTCCTCCTTCAAAACGTTCCAGTTTCACAATGTTTGTAGACATCTCTTTGATTGATGCCATTAATGCAGTAACAACAAATAAGTCTTAAGATTGTTAGAAAAATTTGGTAGGAAATAAGTAACGAACTGTAGTAATGGAATCAGGGCGTGTTGCAATGCCACTTTCCTTAAGACTTATTTCACCCCCACCACACAGTATACAATAGGGATTTGTGATTAGCCTTTAGGATACAATGAAACCCAATGTTTAATTCTGTTTTGTACTCACAGAAATAAACCATAGGGCACACACGGATTTGACAAAATTATCTAACTTATAGAATATTTTTCTGAAGTAAAATATAGTATAAGTAATTTGGAGAAGAGGAGAAAAAGTTGTTAATTTCAGAATTTTACTTGTCTTTTATAGACATATTTGTGTCTATTCTGGATAGACACAACTTTTAAAATTAACTATCAAAATTTTAATAGTCACAACTTTACAATTTAAATTCAATTTCAAAATTAAATAATGGTAGTTACTTGGTAGTTATTTTGAAAATAACTCCAACAATAACAATATTAAAAGCAAATAATTTTGGAATTCTTAAGCTATTATGGAATACTTTATATTGCTTCCATGTTAGTTTAATTTTAAATGAAATACTGAGAAGATATATCATTTAAAAAATATTAGTAAGTTTGAAAATTTGAGATATGAATTGAATTTGATTTGTTTGTTAAGGTCCTAGACAAAAAGAAAAATCAAGAAATTGAGATTAATTAACTCGTTGCAACTTGTTGAACGGTTCAAAGTAGCTATTGTTGGACAAGTCAGTTTTCCCAACATTCACAAGATGTTTGAGATTTTTGAAGAAATAAATATTATCCAATCTATTAGTCAATCCATCATCGTATTAAATGATTCAAACTTAGCTATTCTACCAAGTCATTATCCAATCTCAACTCTTTGATTAAAACTCTTTTGCTTCATAAAAGCTTTTCAATCTCTTTCTCCCTATCAAAACCACAGAAAATGGGAAAACAAGCTTTCATATTAATGATATACTTAGGTGCACTAATTTACCTGATGCAAATTTGCATTGCTACTGATGAGCGATCACTTTTAGCCATCAAAGCCCACATAACCGACCCGAACAACATTTTGGTCACAAGGAACCTCATTCTGCACATGGATTGGTGTCACTTGCAGCCGGAGGCACCCGAGAGTCACGGCCCTGAATCTTTTCAACATGAGCTTAGAAGGCACCGTTTCAAAGGAAATCGGCAACCTCTCATTTCTAACGTACTTAAACATCCGTAACAACAGTTTCAGTGGCGCAATCCCGATTGAGATTGAAAATTTACGACGCCTTGGTGTACTGCAAATGTCATTCAATCAACTTGGTGGTGAGATCCCACCTAGTTCTCAACTTTCAATGAGCTAAATGCAAAAATACTCATTGTGCTTTGCCTAATTGACAAGACCCCAGGCCCGTGTTATATATTTTAGAAAAAATCTCACTTTGTTCTTTTTTGTTTCCCAAAAATTCCCTTGTATCAACATTTTCTTAACTCACTGCACCCATTGATGTATCCTCGTATGTCAGTAGGGGATTATTATAAAAAATTTAAGTGAACAGGGGATTATCGCCTATACTTAAAGTTAACAGGGGGAATTATTGTCAATTTTTTAGGTAAAGAGGAGTGCTTTAGTTAATAGGGGGGATTATCGCCTATACCATATGCTTTAGTTAATAGGGGGTTAAAGGGGTTGGGGTGGGGTGGGGTGGGTTTTAGTTTTTTTTCAAAATTATAATTATTTATTATTTATTATTTTAATAAATATTAAATATTTTTAATTATATAATTTATTATTTTAATAAATATTTAATAGATTAATACTATTATATAAATCTTATATTGGAATATAATGTTTTCTTAATTTTTTTTGATATTTATGTTAAAGTATTATTTAATTTATTAATATTGTTTATAAATTAAATTAGTTATTTAAATAAAATTAGTAAAATTTTTAAATTGGTCTGCACGTGGTCATATTCGAGTCAATTTTGAAATTTGGCAACAATGTAGACTAAAATCTTCACTAAATTTGGAGATGTGGGGCTTTTTTCGTAGCCTCAAATGTTATATGGTAAAATTATCAGTCAACATAAGTAATGTCATCAATTTTGCAATTAAACTTTACTGCCACGTCACCATTACGACAATTTTTAACGACTGTACCAAATGTGTCACAATTTATTAAAGCGTTGTACCAAATGTGTTGGACACATAAATTTATGTACCAAAAGTGGGAATAGGCCTAAAGCTCAATGCCCTGCAATTCTCTCCCTTAACATTTCAAGTTATATCTTGTGGCATTTATAATCTCAATTCTAATAGTACTCAATTCAAGTGAACTGTACACTTAATTTATGCAACTAAAAATTATTATTGTGGTATTATATTTTTAGCTACATCAATGTGGAGATGACACTACTTAAAATTTGAAATGTCCTCATAAATCATAGGGAGGTTATTGTTAATTTTTTAAGTAGACATGAGAGTTATTGTCAATCTTCAAAGTAAACTTGGGGATTAATGCCAATTTATTAGGTGAATAGGGGTATTTTTGGCATCCCTTCGCGGGGTATAATTGACATTTTGGTTTGAGATGAGGTTTTTTGCTAATAAAAAATTAGTACGGGGTATTCAATAAAAATAACACAAGTTTTTTTATATATAATTAAGCAAAGAATAGGGGGTATTTTTATTTTTCACTCTTAAATGATGCATATTTAATAGCTAGTGACAATTCTATTGAGTGGTTTGGAGTTAAATGGCCACATTTCTTTATATCATGTTTGTTATGAACTTTGCTTCATAAAGAGAAATTCTTCTTTCTATGTCTTTCAATATTAAAAACTATGAAACTACAAAAAGTTTTGATCTAGAAAAGTTAAGAGTATTTAGAATATTCTTACCCGGTGCCATGTATCCAATGGTGCCTAGAGTTTTCGTTTGTGCCATCCTCTGATCATGTGTTAAAAGTTTTGAGATCCCAAAGTCCGCCACACGCGCCACCATATCTTCATCCAAAAGTATATTTCTCGGCTTCAAATCACAATGCACAATCGGTGATGAATAACCTTGATGTAGATACTCTGTTGCAGATGCCACATCTATCATTATTCCTACTCGTTGAGCAGTATTTAAGGAATAATTTGAAGAATACAACCATTTGTCAAGGTTTCCATTGGGCATATACTCCAATACCAAAGCCTTAAAATCAAGATTTGAGCAACTAGTAATGACCTTCACTAGATTTCTATGTCGAAGGCTACGCATGATTTGGCACTCCGTGTCAAAGCTCTTGAATGCACCTTGCACGTCTAAGTCAAAAACCTTAACCACATAACATATCTCATTCGAAAACGTTCCTTTGTATACTGAGCCAATGCTACCTTTGCCAATCAAATTTGACATGTCGAGGTTGTCTTTGGCTCGAAGAATTTCATAGTATGAGATCCTTTCATGTTTGAGGCCGATATTTGTTTCGGAAAAATATAAAAGTGCTGAATTTAGACCACGACATTTATACAAGTAAATCATTATAGCTGTTGCAGCAAGAATGATTAAAGCCATGGGTGGTAAAATAAACCTTAGAAGTATGTTTCTTCTTGCAGATTTGGGTGTATTCCCTTTACATACTTCGACGTTGAATCGAGATGCTCCACACAACCCTGTATTGCCTACGAAAAGTTCAGAAGTGAAGTTCTCGAAACGCCCTCCTCTTGGATTTGTCTGGTAAGTTTATTGAACGAAACATTGAAGTAATCAAGATTTATAAGTGTCTTCAAAGACAGTGGAATAGAACCAGATAGATTGTTTTGGGATAAGTCTAAATACTGCAACATATCCAGATCACCTAAAGATGAAGGTATTGAGCCATTGAACTAATTGTTTTGCAACTGTAAATAAGTTAAACTCTGCAGTTCCCCTATAGTACTTGGAATGCTCCCGGTAAGCTGATTTCCATATAAGTTAAACTCTGTAGTTCCCCTATAGTACTTGGAATTGCATCAGACAAAGAACCCTCAAACAAATTTTCGTGATATAGATACAATTTGAAGTCGATTACTAGACCACAAGTTAATGGAATGCTGGAATTGAAGAAATTGTCATCCAAATAAATTTCTTGCAATTGAGGGAGATTTCCTAAACAACTTGGTAGCGGCCCAGAAAGCACATTTTCCTGTAAACTAATATGAAACATATTTTCAAGATTGCAAAAGCTATTCAGTATTGGACCATGCAACTTATTACCATTGATTGATAAACGTTGCACGTTTCTTAAACGTCCCAAAGTCTCTGGAATAATTCCTGTCAAGTTGTTATCTCCGAGATGTAACCATAACAAACTACTCGAGCCTATGATATTGCAAGATACAACCACAAATTTTTCAAGAGATGCAGAAATATTGCTCAATCTCTAAGTTTGTAAGGTTCTTGCAATTGCACAAGGATGTAAGAAATTCTTGTTCGGGTATGGATGGATCATTTGTGAACTGGTTTATACCTAATCTAAGCACTTGTAGCGAACGTAAGTTCCCTTGATTTATCGATATGTGTCCAGTAAACGAGTTATCATTAATATCAAAAATGTTTAGTGACGAGATATTTGAGATTGAATTTGGGATGTTTCCTGAAAATTGGTTCATCCCAAGATAGAGAATTTGGAGATTGGGAAGCCCTTTGTCTATGGAAGATGGAATGGTGCCTGTTAATTCGTTCATTGTAAGTGAAAGTGTATGTAATCTTGAGAGGTTGAACACAGAAGAGGAAATTTCACCTTTGAGTTGGTTTAGTCCTAGACTCAAAAATGTTAATTTGGATAGAAGTCCAATTTGTGAGGGAATTGTTCCTTCAAAATTGTTGTGACTGAAGTCCAATGTGTTTAAATTTGACAAGTTGCCAATTGAGGGTGGAATAGTACCTATAGAAGATAAAAGTTGAAATATAGATAAGTTGTCTTAGTATAAATAAAACATGTAATAATGGGCACGAAACACTTCCGTGTTATGGGAAACTTGCATAAAACTACTGTGTGTTAAGTTTATTGTATCAAATTCCCTTCTATTTTCATAAACTCTGCAGAAATCTCGCTCCCGTCCAATTACGTTTTTTTTTAAGGATGTGTTCATATGTATGAAAATAAAGGAGATTTGGTGTAATAAATTGAACACATGGTAATTTAGTACAAATTTTCCATAATACAGGGTTTTCATATATTTTACCCTTCTAGAACATAACTGCATGAAGGTTATGTAAGGAGCAAGTCAAACTCAGTTGCAAGCATGGAAGTTTTATTTTCTATCGTCTTTGAGATAAAAATAATTGAATAATTTTGTTTTCTCAAACTTTTTTTAAAAAACAGGGTTATAAAAAATAGGGTAAATTACGAATACCCCCTGATAAGGCCTAATTATAAAAATTTCTCTCACATATTTGGTATTACAAAAATCCCCCTCAGGTTTGTCACTTTCTTACAATTAACCCCTTGTCCCTAAAATATTTCAATTTTGTACTTGAGGGTTATTTGTAATGTTTATAATATCTTATCAATTTTAAAATTTGGGTGCTAATTGTTATGTCTTATATATTCTAAAAATGATAATCATATATTTACTACCAAAATAATTGATATAATTTATAATTGCCCATAATTTCAATAAATATTGCAACTTTTTTTTTACATATATATTATTATTTTAATTTCTATAATAAAAAATTAAATAAAATTTTAATAATAAAATTTATAAATATAAAATTATATTTTCACTAATGAAATAAATAACATTTTTTATTGCATTAATAAATATTGAATTTATAATACAATATACACTTTATTAAATTAAAATATTTGAATAATAATACAATATATATAAATTTCATTAAATTTACTAATTTAGAAAATAAATTCATTTAACTAAATGTGTAAACAATTTCTTCAGATTCAATATTATTATTAAATTTCTATTTAATTTATTGTTATAAAATTTAAATTGTTAATAAATATGTAAATACCTTCTTTTTTGTCAATATTTATTAAAACTCATGGGAAATTATAAATTTTATCAATTAATTTGGTAGTAAATATACAATTATCACTTTTATAATTTATAAGATATAACTATTGACACCCAAGTTTTAGCATTTATAAGATATTACAAATAACACCCAAGGGCAAAATTAGAACATTTTAGGGGGCAATGAATTAATTGTAAGAAAGAGACAAACCTAAGGGGGGTTTTTGTAATACTCAATACGTGAGGGAGATTTTTGTAATTAGGTCTTACCTCATGGGGGTATTCGTAATTTACCCAAAAAATATTAATTTGACATCTACCATCTACTTTTTTTCCCCACACCCCACCATCCAAAATCAGCTCAAGTTGGCTTTCAACTTTTTGAAAACTACAAAATTCAACATTCAAAACCTAATCGTATGAGTTTCAAAGATTTCACAAAAACACCCAAATTATTTTTTTAAAACTGAAACCCGCAAAACCGGGTCAAAACCCTTCCAATAAAATGAAAAGTGTTGGGTTATTGAAACATACCTGATAACTGATTTCCCCCCAATGCAAGTATCTGAAGCTGACAAAAAATTTCAAGTTACTATGGAAAAATTCACTCATCAAAGTAAAGCCCGAAGTCAAGGAGGTTATTTTCTATTGTTGAGACTTTAAGAATATATAGGAGTCTTTGTAACTATAGGAATATTAACTAAAATAAATAGAGAGAATTTCACTTTTGATACCATAAGTTATCCTACTTTAATGGTATGGTACCATGAGTTTTTCATCCGACACATTTCATACTATTATTTAACGATCAGTTACACATTTGGTACTTCCGTCCAATAATTGACGGAATTTTCAATTTTTGACAGGAAATAGTTGAATTTGCAAAATTGGTCTTATTATTAAAGTTCACTGGCAAAGTTTGCCCCACATATTTTCGGGCCACCAAATTTACCCCACAATTTATAAGTTTGAAGCATTTCAGTCCCAATTGCAAAAATTGTTAAATTATTAATTAATCCTATTTATTAATTTTTACATATTATTATTAAATATTTTAAACTAATTATATTATATATATATAATATATATATATATATATAAATTAAATAGTATTTTATATAAAATTTGGGAAAAAAACTTTTTGAATTATACTTTAAACTTTTAAATTTTATAAAATTATAAAGAAAAAACCATCTTCCTCGCGAATGGCCGCTGGTTTCCGACGACTTTTTGTTGGAATTGATTGAGGGCTTTTGTTCCTTGTATCGTGGCGAGCTCGTACGTATAGTGATCTCTTCAAACCGTTGAGTAATCAGTTCGACTTTTAAGTTGCAATTCCCGAATCACGTAGGGTTTGATTTCCAAAATTTCAAACCTTGATTTCTCCCACGATTCTCAACCAAACTTCGTGATTCTTGTGGCCGTGAACGGTGGAGCTCCGCCCAAGGGGCGGCGCGATTTTGGGATAAACCCTAAATTTTGGGTTTTTTGTTTGCTGCTGATTTACGCAGATTTGTTGATTGATTTAGTTTATTGTTTGGTTTTGATTTCGTTTGCTGCTGATTTACGCGGATTTATGTAATTTTAAAAAGAATTTTTCACAATTTTATATAAAATATTATTTAATTTATAATATTATATGTAAAATTCATATAGTTTAATTAAAAGATTTTTTTAATTAAAAAAATCTAATAAGTCTAATATATATTTATTTTTTCAGTTTTTATATAAAGATCATTTAATTTACATATATTATATATATAATCTAATCATAAAGTTTAATTAGGTTTAAAAATTTAATAATAATAAATCATTAAATAGGATTAATAATTTAACTATTTTTGCAATTGAGATTGAAATTCTTCAAACTTGTAAATTGTGGAGTAATTAACTTTTCCGGTCCAGAAACATGTGGGGCAAATTTTGCCATCAAACTTTAATTATGGAACCAATTTTGCAAATTTTCCATCTATTTTCAGTCAAAATTGTGAATTCCGTCAATTATTGGACGGAAGTACCAAATGTCTAACTAACTGTTATGTAATGGTATGAAATGTGTCGAATAAAAAACTTATGGTATCATACCCTTAAAATAGGGTGACTTATGGTAGTGAAATTATCTCAAAATAAATCATTTCGCTACGTATTGTATATCAAGCGTTCTTTTATAGTATTTCCCTCTCATACAAATAAGAAAGCAAACCCTTTGGCCATGTTTGCCCATTTGAGAGAGCATCTCGGTGTTCTCTAAACAACCAAACAAACAATATTTTTTGCTTTCAAAAATAAAATTATGCCTTTTCAATTTTCACAAACAAATCTCATCTTCAAAATTATTTTATCTCTAAGAAAAAAATTTACATAAATTTTATAAATACATTGATTTGACATAAAGTACGTAACTTATGTGTTACACAACATATCTTACATATATAGCAAACATGATCTGATATAAAATTAGCGGCGGAGCTAGACAATTTTCGTTGGGGGATGGTGGGCGAAGATTATTTTGATAGAGAACTCGATATTTTTATTTTTTTTTTTGATATTTTGATAAAATGACAAAAAGATAAACTAATACTATGATAATCCAACGAAAAGTTAAAAAAATATACAAGCAATTTTTTTTTTTTTTAAATGCATAACAAACATATTATACATAAGACATATCAATTCATATTTAGAATTTGTTTGACTATATAATATCTAAAAGAAATTAAATTTCATAAAAACGAGAAACATAATTGAAACACACTATAAG
This sequence comes from Penstemon davidsonii, assembly GCA_034814905.1. Lineage (NCBI taxonomy): Eukaryota > Viridiplantae > Streptophyta > Magnoliopsida > Lamiales > Plantaginaceae > Penstemon > Penstemon davidsonii. The sequence goes on from JAYDYQ010002534.1 coordinate 29,213,834, forward strand.
AAAATTGAATTTTTGTGACAAGACATTAAGTGACAAGGTTAAACTTGTCAATTTTTATATCTATTAAGTGACAATAACTTAGATACTGTCACTTCATAGATATATTAGTGATAAGAATTGGAAAAAAATTGTCACTATTGACATTTAGCGATACCCCAAAAGTGACAACCAAAATATTGTCACTAAATCATTCTGACAATATTTATTGTCACTAGGTTGTCACTAAAAGGGTATCGCTAATTGTCAATAGTAACAACTTAATTACCATACTCTTGTTACTAAACACTATTAGTGACAACTTAAAAAAAGATTTTTGTCACTATTGTAATTGTCACTATTATTATTGTGACAACAATAAAATTGTTGTTACTAATCACGTGCAAATAATGATAACTTTTATTTTATCACTTAAAATCTTGTCACAAATACACAAATTTCTCGTAGTGACATTAGGATTCGAACTTGAGATCTAATACATATTAAGGTAGAATCAAACCAGGAGGTCAAAGGTGGTCTAATCCCCCAATCTAAAAAAGAAACTCAAACTAGTAGGCCAAATGCTCTAAACTTTTAATTTTTAAACTAACGCTTAAAATGGGTTTGAATTCTTAAACACGAGATTAAAAAAAAAAAAAGAGAATATATAAAGTGAACTGGCTAGGAGTCCAAGACATGAAATTCATTATATTAATAATTAAAAGAGGGAAAAACACTTATGATACCAAATTTCAGTCCAAAAAACACATTTGATATCAAACATTTTGAAAAAATATATTTCATATCATGATTCATACCCTCTTGACACATTTAGTTTTTCTGATCAATTTTTGAACGGAATTCAGTACGTGCCCATGGGTCATTAAAGCTCGTGCCTGTTTTTCCTCCCATTGTCAACTTAACGGGCAGGTGCTGAATTTCATCCGAAAATTGACGGCAAAATTAAATGTGTCAAGGAGTGTGAATCATGGTATGAAATGTATTTTTCCAAAAAATGTGATACCAAATATGTTTTTTGGACTAAAATTTGATATCAAAAGTATTTTTCCCTCGTTAATAAAATTATGCAACCACTGGGCCAAGCAATCAATTTAGCCATATATGCACATATACACATAATCATTTTCTAGTCAAGAATGTCCCTAAAATCACCTATCTCTCATACAATTTCTCTTATTTCCATAATCTATAAAATAAAAGGCTACAAAATTTTATTTCTTAAATCTTAAAGAAAAGTGCACTTCACGGCCTCAAACTTATATGTTTTAGCACTTTACCACCCATGAATACAAAATAAGCACTTTACCTCCTGAAATATTATTAATCAGTCGCACATGGCCCGATAACCCAACTATGGCCCAATTTACCAACTCTAAAACCAATTAGAAAAATTAGCATTTGGCTTAACGAGAAAGATATTAATTATTTACCATGATATATATATTAACTGACTGCATTCTTGAAGTTGGGAGGAGAAACAATAAAATTTATTATAATGTGAAACTGAAAATTCAGAAGTCCTTTTGAACTTGGAGATCTAGGGGTTTTCTTCCGAAAAATTAAACTATATGTATAATATAAAATAAAATTAATTGGAGAGTTGAAATGGTCTTTAAGTTGATCACCGTCATATGGACCATATAACATAGCTTTAAAATATTTTGACTTGTAGGATTTGTTTCATTAAGACTTAGGAGGATTAAAGTGGTCACAAACATGTAATGTGAAAACCTCTCCATTGAATTTATATTCCTTCAATCCTTTTTAATAATTTATCTCAAATTTGTTGTTTCAGACTCAATTAACTCCAAAAATAAAAATATTTATAAAATTTAGTTTGAATAGCAAAGGTATTTCTTACACTCTGTTGAATCTTTTTTACTTGTTTTTATATCTAAGGTACTAAATAAAAGAGCCTATGTTAAATCTTAAATATATTAGGGAAAAAAAGAAAATATTTGCATGCTTAGTTTGTTTGATGGAGGATATAATTATGTTACTTATTGACTCTTTGAGAATAGGGCTGAAAATCAAATCAAATTACTCGATACTCGATTCAAGTTCGTTCGATAAAAGTTCGTTAGACCTCGGTTCGTCACACAAATTAAACAAGCTTGAACATCATTTTTCATTTGATAACATTTGAAGTTCGGCTCGAGTTCGACTCGATAAGCTGAAAATTGATCAAATACATGTAAAAATATCAAGCTACTCGATATTCGAATCGAACTCGTTCATTAAAAACTCATTTGAGCTCGGTTCGTTAGGAAATCTAACAAAGTTAAAACATAAAATTTTAAGCTCGATAAAATTCAAACCAAACTTAAACATAGTACCGTTCGATACTACTCGACTCGTTTACACCCTACTTTATAAAGTGTAATTGGAGTTGGGGAAAATTGAAAATGAGACCATTGACAAGACTTGCATTAAACAAATTGGAAAGACCACTTAAGTCCGCACCATCTACTTTGTCCATGCATTTTCTTTTGTGGTGGAGTGGCCGGTGTCCATTTTTCTACCCTTCATACAATTTACTACTCATGTACTTTGTCCTCTCATGTTGGCCCAACAATTGTTGAAATATTTATTAAGTTTATTTTTAACAAGTAAATTTATAATGAAGATCATAATATTAAATTATTGTAAGGAAGAGATAAATAGTTATTGTTTCATGGCTTCTTATTTATTTGTTTGTATAACAAGGGATGTAATTTTTATTTTTAGTCCTTTAAAGTTGCAGCGTTTTAAAATTGACCATTTATTGTGGTACCTTGACAATATATATTCTTTAATGTGTCACCGTCATCATTTTAAGTCATTCTGACCAAAAAAATCTAATGTTAGCCCAAAAAAATCAATTTATATCTAATTTGAATGGAAAATTTAATTTTCACTGAAAATCATCAATTTATGTTATATCTGACCAAAAAATATCATGTGCCGAGTCCGTGTTCATATTCTAACTTCAAAATTTGCACGTCCAAGATGGGTCTTTAGCTTTAGGGTTAATTACAGGGACCTCCCCTGTGGTTTGGTGTATTTTGCGTCCAATCCCCTCGAAGAATCATAATTACAAAGACCTCCCCTAACGTTTGCATAACCTTACATCTGTCGGTCCACCGTTAGTTTTTACTGATGTCATCACCCGAATTTTATTGAAAATCCCATTTTACCCTTGAGATTACTTTAGCTATTTTCATGGACTATTATACCCTTGTTATTTTTGTTGCATGTGAAGGGTTTCAATGAAATGATGTTGTTTGTTTTGGGTGTAAATGTTATAATATCAACGAAAAAGTAAAACTTAAAATTATTTATTACTGTGTAGATATTAATTTCAATTTTTTTCATAATGTTTTTAAATTAAATCACAAAGAAAAGTGAATAAATTATTGTTAATCATAAGAAAAATTGAAGATAAATAAAAAGTATCATTATGAAAATGCAAAAATATTAAGAATTATCCATATCTAAACTGTAATTTTAATAATTTCAATTTGTTTTCATAATTATAAAAAAAATTAACTACAAAGATAATAAATAAAAATTAAGATTAATAGGGAAAAAAATTGGACAGCAAAAAGCATTATAAAAATGCTAAAATATTAATAATTAACCTGTACTAAAAAAACCATAAACTTCTAATTAAGATTTTTTTAACAAAATTAAATAATACTCATTCAAATCCCATTTAATAAAATAAGAATTATTAATTTATTTATTTCTTAATTAGATCCAATACTATTAAATAATATTTACTATAAAATACTAAAATAAATATTGTTTACATATTTAATAAATTATTTTTTACGCTATTGATAAATTATATAGTATTTAAATATGCATTTTATAAAAAATTAACTAAAAAAATCAATAAATATTTTTTTCACAAAATTGAAAAATACTCATTCAAATACTCTTTTTTTAAAATAATTATCTATGTAGTATTTTTAATTATTTCAGTTTTAGACTTAAATATATATATATATATATATATATATATATATATATATATATATATATATATATATATATATATATATATATATATATATAAGTATTTAATATTTTCAACAATAAAATCATAAATTTATGTCTTACTTAAATACAAAACAATTAATTAATATTTTATTATAAAATACGAAAATAAAATCTTAATTACGTATTTATTAAATTGTTTTTTTACTATTAATAAACTATATGAAAATGTTATATAACACTTTATAAAAATATTTCTTATTTTGCATAATTAATAAACTATATTTTTTTCTTTCTTATGTATAAATTGAATTTTTATTAATGTTTAGGGACTAATATGCAAATATAAATTTTGTAAGGTTTTGCAAACCTCAGGGGATGTCGAAGTAATTAAAATGGATGAGGATAAGAGGGTAATTTCACGTATTCTGTCCACCTCCGTTAGTCTCCGCTAGGATTTTGTAAGGTTTTGCAAACCTGAAGGGAGGTCTCTGTAATTATGATTCTCCGAGGGGATTGGAAGCGAAATTCACCAAATCATAGGGGAGGTCCCTGTAATTAACCCTTAACTTTAATTTTGAATGAAAAAAAATGGTTACAATTCTCCCAGAAAACAAAGATATATAATTTTATTTATAAAAAAATAAATTGATCAAATCCTCAATCACAAATTGCCTCAATTTTTCTCTATACATCAAAATATGTCACACTCTTCAACGAAATATACCATATCCAAAAGTGTCATCCTCAAATTTCAGAAATGGAAATATACTATACCATTGACAGGCCTAACCAAAATGGCTCGGACACGACACGTTTTGGATCCATTTTAAATTAGACCCGTAAACAAACTTACTAAAATAATCACTTAACTTTAGACTTGTCCAACACAGTCTGAACAATCTTTTTGTTTTCCTATAAAATATTTAAATTTCGAAGAATAATACACGTTATTATGACTCAATCTAAGTCCTATAGTAATAAAATAATCAGCATTTTTTAATGAATTTATAAAATCTGATCTTAAGCAGCATATGTTAATCATTAACCTCCCAATACTTTTTTTTTTTAAATTTAATGTGAAAATTTCAAAATACAAATGTTTTAGGAAAAATATATATAGACATGACTGCGTGTTTCCTAAAATCAAGAGAACACGTGAATTATATTTTTATTGAGTATTTAAAACCCATAACATATCAATTTCCATATGTATTTTCAAAATTTGTTTAGTTTAAAATCCAAACTTGTGATCTCTTTATTAAGAGATCATGGGTTTTGTTTTGAAAATAAATCTCCTTGTTCTTCTCGTTTCTGTCTTGATTCCTTCGTTTGTGTTGCGACTCTTGAGGTTTTATTATCAAATGTCATCATAGTTAATGTTGGTAGATTTGGATCTTTTGATTAATTTTGTTTGAATTATAAATTTAACTTTATAAAATAAAATAAAAAATCCAAACAAGTATATTCAGATGGGCCCCAGCTGATCCAAAATGAATAGAGGAAAAAGAAAAAAAAAATAACAAGTGAAGGATATTAAAATATTCAACGCCTCACGACAGCTTGCGAAATAAAGACCACTTGATGTGGGGACCATTATTATAGCTAGTTGCAGCTCTCCAACAAGTTGATTCCATGTAAGAAACTTGTGCCCTATGTAGATTGGCAGATACTTCTTTAAAAATAAATTATCCAAAACAATTATTAGGCATCCAAATTACAAAATTAGTACTTCAACTCTAGTAAATTTTAAAGAGTTACACCACTTGTATTATTTTTAGTTGTCAGGAAACACCCCCTATTATTTTTGAGTTCATGACTTTTATCCTCATTATGTCTATAATTTTCATTTTACCCCATGGAATAAAAGAATGGTCACATTGTTTCGAACTTCTTTGAAATACATTCTATGTATCTTTGCTTTAACAAATCATCAAAGAGAGAATTGCATTTTTGGTAATGAGTTTTATGTCATTTATACTTTTGGTACTAAACAAATGCAGATCAACACATCTGGTATCATAATTTAACAGATCGTTCCACATTTGATATCACTGTTAACTAAATTTGAAAATCACCGTCAAATTAGTGACGTGGCCATTAAGTCAGTTTTTATAATTGAAAAAATTAGTGTCATAATTTATATTAGCTGATAATTCTACCCTATAATATTTTGGACTGACAAAATAATATTTCGATAAAATTCAAAAACATTGTCCATGACTTAAAAAATTAACAATAACTCTTTTAAATCATAAATTGAAGACTATCCTCCTAAAAATATAGCATTAACTCGTTTGTTAATTTTAAAAAATTGACAGTGGAAGTCATGTTCTACCAAAAGTACAGGAATACCCCTTGTTCACATAAAAATTTTCCTAAACCCCTCTGTTTGCTAATAAAAATAATATAAGGTTCTTTTTACCAATTAAATAATTGCAATTTACACTATAGTCTTATCACTTATGTCAACGTGTTTGTGATTTGTGTAATTTATTCTTAATAAAATTACAAAAAATAATACTTCAACTCTAATCCTAATAAATTCAAACACTAAAAATGGTCAAAGGTAAGATTTTGGTCAATTAAAGCAACTATCTCAAAATATTCAAACATTTTAAGACAAATTCAAAATTCTTCAATTCATCCATTCTCCATTACAATGACTATACATAGTTTTCTTCAAATCTTTCTCTTACAAATTTACACTTTTCCAAAATTGACAATTCAGAAAATGAACCAATTATTGATACCTCTACACATTTCCATACTCTGTATCATATTCCTTGTATCTAAAAAATCCTCTGCTGCTCATTACCAATACGAATCATGTTTGGTGCCAAGAAATTGCACAAATGGTCCAGCCATAACTTTCCCATTTTATATTACACCCCTGCAAGAATCCTATTGTGGGTTCCCTGGATTTGGTCTTAATTGTACCGAAAATGGATACCCAGTTCTTCATTTCCCAGAAAATGATTTCATAATTGAAGATATATTTTATCACAACCGATCCCTTAAGGTATACAACGCTGCCGTTTTGGGTTTGAATAGTAGTAGTTGTGTTCCAAGAATCAGAAACACGACTCTTCCTTCTGCCCAGTTCGGTTTAGTTAGAGATGATCAAACACGCCTTCTTCATTTGTTCTCTAATTGTACAGAACAATTTGTTAATGAGGGTATGTTGATGAACAGAGTTGAAAATTGTGATGTTGGAGACCGAAATTGGGATTTGGGTTTTTTTGACGATGATGAGAGTTTGAGGGGTGCAATTGAAAATTGTGAAAGAAACGTGTTTTCACCGGTGGAAAGGCGTGTGGGAGATAATAATTTTGTGGAGGTATTGAGAAGAGGATTTATGATGAATTGGATTGCAAGTGATTGTCATACTTGTGAAGAAAGTGGTGGGAGATGTGGATTTAATGAGACTACTTACCATTTTAGGTGTTTTTGTCCGGATAGGCCTCATTCAAGGAGTTGCAAACCGGGTAAGTACACTTTTTATGTATTCTTGTTTTATTATATGGTTTTTACTTCATATAATTATGATATAATTTCGTTCTTACTTTAGTCGTAAACGGTGATTGTCATTGTCTTATTTAACTGTATCTAGGAGTGTAATCGAGCCGAGTAGTGTCGAACGACACACTGTTCAAGCTTGATTTGAATTTTATCGAGCTTAAAATTTTGTGGTTGAGCTTGACTTGATTGTTAAACAAGCCGAGCTCAAACGAACTTTTATCGAACGAGTTTTAGTCGAATATCGAGTAGGTTGGTTTGATTTTCAAGCCTTCTGCATCTTCAATGTTTTCACATTCAAAACTATGAACAATTTGGCTATATTGAATAGGCATAGAGAATGGCCAACTTTACCGGAGAAGGATGGCTCAAGCCTATAAATAATTAAATAAATAATAATAAGAAAAAGGGTTCGCCCCCGGGAATTTCAGCCTGCGGAAAAATAGCTCGACGCCAGGATGATAAAAAGCTTAACACCTCTCATTCTTATTTTTTTTTTCAACGAAAAAAATTAGTGCTTATTGATGTGGATCATTAGGTAACTAACATGACATTACTCTGATCAATTGAGATGTGTTGAATTGGGTGTCCAACAATTGTCTTCTCGTGTGACTGAATGGAAATACAAATAGTCAGATCAATGTCAAAGTATAATACCAAGGGAAATATAAATAATCAAATGAACATTAAAATTTTGTGAAACTAAAGATGTAAGAATGAATGCGCACCCTTAAGCTTATGCGATTTAAGTAGACTCAAAACATCGAAGAAAAACGTTACCAAATATGGAAAAAACATGCTAAGTTAAAAATTCTTGTAATACTAGGAAACCTTAGCATCTCCAACTTTATAAATCGGAGTTTCATAGAGAGTTAGTGAGGATAAGCCATTTGACAAGGCAGAGAAATACATATAGTTAGACCAATGTGAAGGTATAGTACTATCTGACACAGAATGAAAATACAAAGAGCTAAAGACAAAAATACCCCCTGTGCTTTGTCTAACACCTAAAAAAACCCCTGTGTTATTTTAACTCCCCCCCCCCCCCCCCCCCCCCCCGGTGTTTGATTTTAATTATCACACTCAACCCAAATAAAATTTTCTTTTGACTTTTGGCGGAATGACAAATTATCCCTCTTTTTTTAAAAAAAATTTATTTATTCTTTTTGAAAACATAAGTATTTACTACTTGGGTCGAGTGTGGTATTTAAAATTAAATACAGGGGGTTTTTTGGGATTTAAAATAACACATGGGGGTTTTTTGGGAGTTAGTCAAAGCATATGGGGTGTCTTTGTCTTTCGATATCAGGGGTAACATTGTCATATTAAAAGCAAAATGTGAACAAATACTTGCAATTATTCGCGTTTGAATTACACTCTCTTTTTTGGGAGTGTATTTGGCATTTACTTGAGATCACATGAGAGTTTTTGGTAGTTAAAATAATACAGGAGATTTTTTGAAAATTCGATAAAGCATAGTGGATGTTTTTCTCTTTCGCTCAAAATACAAATAGTGAGGCGAACGTTAAAGCTTTGAAAAACTAAAGATTTAAGAATGAGTTTGCGTCCTGAAGCTTACCTGGTTTAAGTAGACTGAAAAACGAAAAAAATAAAATGGCCATTTGAGGGCAAACCCAATGCTGGGGGCTAGGGGGAGCTCCGGAGCTCCCCAGCCCCAGCCCCAGCCCCTGTCTATCCAAATCCAATCTTGGGGCTTCCTACTCCATTTAATCTCAATTTAATTCTTCCCCACTCTCACCATTATAATAACTATATAATAATAATACTACTAATAGTAACAAATATAATAATAATAATATAATTAAATTAATTATAATATTAAAATATATAAATTAAGAATAATAATAATAATAAAAACATTCATTAAATTGCCGGAGTACAATACTAAAATACATCATTGAATTAAATATATTAACAAAAATTTCAACACAAAAATATGTTATCAAAAATATTATAAATAAAGTATGAATTTGAATTTTTTTTGTTTAAGTGTTTAAATTATATTTTTAAAGTAATTGAAAATTATATTGCTCAAATATATATATAACCACTTATATTCTAATTAAATGATTTAGTTTTAATTGTCATTCTTTAAAATGAAATTAGAATTTTAATTCAATAAATTAAATTGTCACAAAAATATGAACAATAAAAATTAAACAAAAAAATTTAAACTAAAAATTATATCACAAATCACATAAATATACCGTACTATTAAATAATTCTACAAACTAAAAACAAAACAGCAAAATATATATATATATTTTAATAAGGGGGGATGTCACTTGGCGTCCCCTGATTGCTGCCCGGCCGTACGCTCCCAGGCAGCTGGCAGACGCATAGACGCCCCTCCCCCCCCTCCAATTAATTTCCAGCAGCCCAACCCGTTTGGCCTGAGAGGCTGAACTATGTGGAAAGCCGGAAACCAACTTTGATCAATGGCAAATTTAGATATGAGTTATTTTGATTAGCCCATCTTAAAAATAGGTCTGTCCTGGGCCAAAATTCCAATCCAATGTCACTACTGGTCCTTTTCCCCCTACTTCACCAGAGATTCGGGATTGCAAGTCGACATTTGGTTCACTAAAAATATCTATAACAATTACAATAGTGATAAAAAATATTCTGGTTACTTTAAGAAAAACTTACACAAACCCTATTTTAGTTTGACATAAAGTAACATATATCTCACACAATTTATCTTCCACAACAAACTTGATGTGATTTAAATAATGTGATTTAAATAATATTTCTCTAACACTGTTTCTCTTCTTTCCATAATCTTTAAAAAAATACCTACAAAATTTATTTATGTAATCATTTTCACAAAACTCAAATAAACGAAAATCGAGATATATTTAAATATTTAAATTTATTTCTAAAACTACTCACGTAAATACAAGACAAACAAGACCTGTATTATTATTTAGGGTGAATTTACTGCTACTATAACAAAACATTTTAGTTTGACATAAAGTAACATATATCTCACACAATTTATCTTCCACAACAAACTTGATGTGATATAAATAATATTTCTCTAACACTGTTTCTTTTCTTTCCATAATCTCTAAAGAATACCTACAAAATTTATTTATGTAATCATTTTAACAAAACTCAAAGAAATGAAAATTGAGATATTTTTAAATATCTAAATTTATTTCTAAAACTACTCACATAAATACGAGACAAACAAGACCTGTATTATTATTTAGGGTGAATTTACTGCTACTATAACAAAATTATTCTCCCTATTCACAGTTTTATAGTAAACTCCTCTGAAATTTACCCAATATTTATTGTCTTCTTTCCCTTTCTTATACCTTTCCAAATTCTAAGCATAAATTCTCAACAAAAGTGGCTGTCAGAATCAAATTAAATTTTGATAGAAATTTCCAAATGAGAAAAAAAAAAGATAGAAATGGGGCCTCAATGGAATTATAACACTTCTTTCTTTCTGTTATTCAATATGTGATGCTGACTAGTTAACTCATGAATTTGAATTGTTCAACACTTGAAGGAAAATGTTAAAAGACTTTTATTGATTGATTTTGATTGAACTAAAATTAGATAGAGATTTTTGATATTTATATTAATATTTTATGATATGTGAAAAAAGCCTGAAAGAATAAAAATATCATTTACACATTGAGGGTAAACAAAAAAAAAAAAAAAAAAAGATACATATAAAATTAACGTCTTCAGTTGTCTAACGGAGCAAGGGGAGAATGCGTGAAGAATCTAAAAGTTGAAGGGGATAGACACAGGATAGTTCTATGCATTTTTGCATAACACAGAAAATCATCTCGCAATTATTCCCTAATTATTAATAGTGACAACTTAATTACAATTCTAGTTACTAATACTACTATAAAGATCATTTTAGTGACACCATTTTAATCAGGGTTACTTGCTATAGGATAAGTTTAACATTATCACTAAAAACTATTAATGACAATAATATATTAATTTAATTTTCATTATTACAATAAGTGATTCATGTCTAGTGACAATCCAGTGACAATTATTCTACTAGAATGATTTATTGACGATATTTTAGATATCACTTTAGGTATATCATCTATAGATCTTGTTCATAATATATTTGCGAAAATCATTATATTGAATACATTTAAATAATTATCGGTTAATATACCAAAATAATTAGGAGTCTTATTTTTTTCCTCAAAATATTTAATCTCTTTCGAGGCGCGTGAAACACGTAAAGTGAAATCTGTCGATTACTGGCCTTATTACATGGGTCAATAAGTCAAGTCTACTATGTATGTACTCTTAGTCAATCGGAACCAACTAGTAAGAAACCTTTTTGTTTGTTTCTTGCTTCATGATGACTATTTCAACGAAACCAACTAGAATAAAATGTTTTTCATGTAACAATTTCCAAACAAGTCTCCAAATTATTTCCAAGTCAACTTAACGTGTTTAAAAAATCCAAGACTATAATAATTAATATATAAAATTATTTTTTTTCCAAACCAACCTTTTTATAACTCTTCTTCCAAATTCATCTTTTTTTTATGTGGTTTCTTGAGTGTAAGAAAACAAAACAAAAACAAGATATGGCTTTTCCCTTTTTACTTCTTTTCTTCTCTGTGTTTCATTTTATTAATCTCAAATCAGCTTACTCCAAATGCCACAAACCATTCCGATGTGGGAATCTTGGTACCCTTGAATTTCCACTCTCAAATATGCAACCCGAATGCGGTTTATTCATGGTTAATTGTTCTAGTTCAATTCCATTTCCAGAAATACAATTAAATTCCGGAGGAATTTGGTATGAAATTCATCAAAAGCTATCAACAAATCAGTTACTCATTGTTGACCGTTTTCTTGAACTTCAATTGTCTATTCAAGATCCACTTTCCTTACATAATATGTCTCTACCCAAATCTTCTTCGAGTTCAATAACATTAATCTCTCCCAATATTACCCTTTTCAAATGCCATAATGAACCTTACAATGAAGAAATACAACAGCATTTCGATCATTATAATTACGAGCACGAACAATGTCCAACATTCACGATTTTTATAGAAATCCGAGGAATGGCTTTCGTACTAACGAAATCGACGTCCCTTCACCATGTTCGGTGATTCAAATGCCGGTAATACACTCGGATCAGGATTCGGGTGACTTGTTTCGACTTTTAACCACTGAGTTTATTATAGAGTGGCATGTTTATGATAATTGTAGTAAATGTTACAAAGAAGGAGGGCAGTGTTCTACTGATGAAATGAATTCATTTCATTGCAAAACAGGTACCAATAGGAGTTGGAAATTTATGGATATTTAAATAGTAGAAATGTTCGATGTTTTATAGTCGCTTTTCTGTTGAGCTAAATTCAAAAATACCCCTTATACTTTGTCTAACTAACAAAATACCCATTGTGTTCTTTCTTTATTAGCAAAAAAACTCAATTGAAATTCCTTCATAAATTATAGGGAGGTTTTTGTTAATTGTGTAAGTGTACATGGGGTTATTGTCAATTTTTAAAATTAATAGGGGGGTTATTTATATTTATTTAGGTTAAGAGGGGTATTTTTGAATAATTTGATGGGAGTATAATTGTTATTTTCGGCTTGGAAGGATTTTTTTTGGCTAATAAAAGAAGCACACAAGAAGTTTTTTGTTAGTTAAAATATCACAGAGGTTTTTTTGTTAGTTAGACAAAGTATAAGGGGTGGTTTTGCATTTCACTCCTTTTCTGTTTGGTAGATTTCTTGATAAGTTATCGAGTTAAATTTTGTTTTTGATGTCATTTTGTCGTTGATCGAGATTTTGGTAGTTGTTTATTATATTATTTATTTTTGGTGTATTGTTTTGTTGATTACTAATTTACTTTGTCACATTCTTCAAATTAATGAGGCTAATTGTTTCTTATATTGAATTTGGGTGCAGAAAAAGGCCGAAGAACTCTTAAATTAGCCGCAGGCGCAGGTAATGTCTAATACGAACATTTATTCACGATTTTTCCATATTAGATCTCCTATGTATGGTCTAAATTCACATTTTTATTTTTAGAGTGAAATGCAAAAATACCCCCTTCGTTTTGCCTAATTTGCAAAACCTCCCTGATTTTTTTTATCGACAAAAGACCCGTGTTATTCTTTATTGGAAAAAATAATTTGTAGGAAAAATGACAATTATACCCCCACAAAAAATCACAAAATCACTTCTTTTAACCTAAAAAATTATCAATAGTCCCCCCACTCCTGCGTTAATTTTGAAAATTGACAATAACCCCTCTGTGCGCTTAAAAATTTGACTATAACCTCCTTATTTACTTATGAAATAATTTCAAATGGGGTTTTTTGCTAATAAAAAAAGAAAGCGGGAGTGTTTTGCTAGTTAAAATAAGACAGGGGGGAGGTTTTGCCCTTTCGGCAAAATACAGGGGGTATTTTTGCATTTAGACCTTCATGAATCTAATTTAAGGTGATTACTCTTTGTTATAGCTGGAGGAGGCTTGTTTCTTCTGTGTTTGGTGATTCCCTGCTTAATCTGGCAACACAAGAAAAGGAAGAATAGTGCTTACCTCGTTTCAAGAAACGTATCTTCCGATCCGTCATCAAAATCCGACCTCGAATGTGGAAGTTTCTACTATGGCATACCTATATTCTCTTACTCGGAGCTCGAAAAAGTCACAAATAATTTCGATTCTTCTAAAGAACTCGGAGATGGAGGCTTTGGAACTGTATATTATGGTAAGAAACTCTACATTTTCACCATTAACTCGTTCACCACGTATTATAATAGCAAGCCTACTTCTATCTATCTTAACTAGGAAAACTTAAGGACGGAAGGGAAGTTGCTATAAAACGTCTCTACGAACACAACTGCAAAAGAGTCGAACAATTTATGAACGAAATCCAAATCCTTACTTGTTTAAAGCACAAGAATCTTGTAAACCTTTACGGATGCACGTCTAGAAGAAGCCGTGAACTCCTACTTGTTTACGAGTACATTCCAAATGGCACTGTGGCTGATCACTTACATGGAGAACGAGCAAAAGAAGCTCCGCTGACATGGCACGTTCGTCTCAACATTGCTATAGAAACGGCTAGTGCGTTAGCTTACCTTCACAAATCGGACATAGTACATCGTGATGTCAAAACGAACAACATATTACTAGACAACAATTTTTGTGTCAAAGTTGCCGATTTTGGGTTGTCTAGGCTTTTCCCGAATGACGTAACTCATATCTCGACCGCGCCTCAAGGGACCCCCGGGTATGTGGACCCCGAGTATCATCAGTGTTATCAGCTTACAGACAAAAGTGATGTTTATAGCTTTGGGGTGGTTTTAATCGAGCTCGTTTCTTCGATGCCTGCGGTGGATATAAATAGGCATAGGCATGAGATAAACTTGGCCAATATGGCGGTGAATTTAATCCAACGATGTGCGTTTGATGAATTGATCGATTCTTCCCTTGGGTATAAGTTGGATAGTGAAATTACGAGAATGACCACTACGGTTGCGGAATTGGCTTTTCGGTGTTTGCAACTCGAGAAGGACATGAGGCCTTCGATGGATGAAGTGTTGGATTTTCTCGTAGAGATTCAGAATGGCGTGGGATTTGAAAATCGGGCGAAAATCCAGGTGTCACCCGAGAATGATGATGTGGTTTTGTTGAAGAATAAGTATTTTCAGTCATCACCTAATGCTGTGACAGATAAATGGACTAGTGGTTCTACTACAACAAGTTCTATTGGGTAAGATTTTGACATTTTGGTTTTTAATAGGACTAGATTGTAAGAATGTGTTGAAAACCTTCCTTGTATTGCTTAAAAATGGGAAGGATTGTTTTACACCCTCTTCATTTCTTACTATATATTCATAAATAGAGGCGCATTAAGAAACAAAAAGCAGGGATTGTACATAGCTTGTTTTTAATTTCTTAAGGTGTCCATTTTGGAGAGGGAGTATTATTTGGTATTAAGCTCAACATATTATATATGGAGTTGGTTTTCTTTTCATCTATATATGGGCTTGTTTTGTACCTGCAGTCTTGTAGCTTATGTATTTGGCTTGTTATGTACAAGTAGAACTCATGACTTCTCAGTTCTGGTGCCTCGGTCTTACCAGTCCTCATTGTCAACAATTATTATCTCTTATTTAGTATAATTGATAAAATACAAATTGTAGAAAATATTCCAAACTAATTAGTGATTTTGGATTTTCGTCCCAAGCTATATCACTTAACCAAATTTGTCCCGTAATTTTACAGTTTTTTGGAATATCGTCCAACTTGCCACATGGCTGCTTACGTGTCACGACATGGCAAATTTTAGCATGAACAATTATACAAGATTGCATAATTCATCCCAAACTAATTAGAAATATTGGTTTTTGGTCCCAAACTATATTACTCGCCGAATTTCGTCTCACAATGTCATTTTGCATGAATTTAATCAATTATTAAATTTCTAATTTAATGGAAATGACGATTTATCTTTTATTTTTTAAGGGACTAATGGAAATTTACCCCTTGTAATATCAATAATGTTTAATTTACTCCCTGTAATTTGAAAAGAGGGATTTACCCCCCTGTAAAAAATTTAAAAAAATATTTTATCCCCTTAAACTGGAGAGTGTAACTCAATTGCATAAATTGAGAGTGGGCATGCAAAGTGTTTTACAACAAGGGGAAATTGGTACATTTATTATAATACAGGAGGTAAATTGCCACATTTATCACAACACAGGAGGTAAACTGTCACATTATCATAACACATGGAGGTAAATTGAACATTATGAATATCACATGAAAATAAATTGCCATTAACTTTTTTTTGAAGAGAAAAATAGTATAAATTTTCGAAATTTCCGTGCGCTTTTGAGAAAAAAATCCTATCTCAGTTCATTAGGAAATAATTGTGAAGTTTTTTTGTATTAATAATATAGTTTGAGATCAAAAATCAAAATTTATAATTAGTTTGGGACGAATTCTGCAATCTTGTATAATTGATCATGCTAAAATTTTCCATGTTGTGACACGCAAGTAGCCATGTGGCAAGTGGGACGATATTCCAAAAAATTATAAAATTACGGGACGAATTTGGCTAAGTGATATAGCTTGGGACAAAATCCAAAATCACTAATTAATTTGGGACGTTTTCTGCAATTTTGCCTTGATAAAACAACTAAAATTATTACAAGTTCAACCCTGTAACAATAAAAACTCCACCAACAAACAACAATATATTTGGTACGGATTCTTGGCTAGTTAGCCCAGTCCCCAGAGATTTTAGATGTGCGAAAGACAAATTTAACTGTACATTGACAACATAGTCGTTTCACTTTAACTCCCCTGTAATATGCTTAAATTGATATTTTACCCCTTTGTGATATATTTAAATTGACACTTTACCCTCCCCTTATGCTTACATGGGCACTTTATTCCTCTGTAATGTTACATAATAGGCATTTTACCCAACCCTGAAGATGTAAAAATCGATAGAGAGACAATGTGTTTCTTTTACGAGAGACATGGGTGCATTTTGACCTTTTATTTTATTTTTCTGATCTAGTATATTCGAAATTGTGTTAACCATTTCAAATATAAAAATAATTGGTCCGCGGGATCAGTACATTTAATTTTCGTGCGAGGTAAGTTCATTCTTTATTTTTCTTGTACCCGCAACTTAAATCCAATTGGCCGCATTTCAAGTTCACATTCCGCATAAAATTACCTCACTGTTCAATAGTTGCCAACTGGGCAATCAAATATATTTGTCTCGCTTTTTTCAAACACGAAATAATTTTGGAAAATACAACAAATAAGCCCCACAATTTTTTTGAGAAAACAAAAAAGATTATGAACAAATTAATGGAAATTGTCGACTAAGCCATTTATCGTTGCGTCATTATTTCAGAAAGTAGTCGAGTTGAGTTACCTATATACAAAACAATTAAAGAAACTACTTATAATATTCTAATTATCTTCATTATCAAAAACCTTTTTAAGCCTCTAAAATAAAATATACATGCAATGATGAGAGATTGCAAAATGATTCTCAATCATAACTCCACTTTTACAAACTCACAACTTATATGAAAAGTCAAACACTTCGATCCTGTTTGTTTAAAAGTCCATACTATATAAAATTTCAAACTATTTTTTAATTTACAAAATGCAAAAAATCAAGAATATCTCAACAAACCTTCCAAGTATATGGAAACACTAAAAAACATTTTAGGTCCTTAATTTAACTTTTAGAGGTCCTTAAGGGAGTAAATTATATTAAATATTTTTTTTACAAGCAATTTCAGTCCACTTGATCTCAATTTTAGCCCTTCTTTCTCTTAAATTTATCACGATGTTAAAAAATTGACAATTTATGTACAACTCTGTAATTTACTGCTAAATTGGGACTGAAATTACAAGAAAGTGAACTGAAATTGTAGCTAGAAAGGTGTAGGATGTACTTTGCTCGGCGTAAATCCAAGTGTCATGCTCCTGCGTCCCTAAAACAATTAAAGGACATAAGTTTTTTCGCCAAAAAACATCCAAACAAACGTGCCTAAATTTTCTCTCCAGTATTTATTGTTGCCATTTGCCCTATAACTGCGTTATTTTATTCTGCAGAACTCAAAATTTTTGTAGCCTGTCTTGCTGAACTGTACTAGTATTTGTTTTGGTAAAATGTAATGGAGATTAGAAGATTGTGGACGTGTTGGTCAACATGGAAATTCAAATTCATCCCCATGTCTCAAATTGTGCAGTTTATAACCTTGTCGTTTGGGCCTTTTTGTCTAATGTTTGGAATAAACTTTTTTTATATTCTATTCCTTTTTGTTGTTTTTGCGACGGGGTTTCCCGTTTGTTGATGTTGTACCGAACCTTTCCTTTTATTATTAGAATTGGTATTTCCACGTGATCCGCATAATGTTCAATTTATTCCTATATAATTTAAAAAATAACGCTTTACCCCCTATGATCTTATAATTTTTTTACATTGCCTCCATGTTACTTTTAAATTTAAAAAAGATATGAAATGACAAAACTACTCCTTTTATATGTGGCACTTTACCCCTGTTTTATGATAAATGTTGTAATTAATCCTATTGTGTTATGATATATGTGACACTTTATTCTATGATGTTATGATAAATGTTGCACTTTATCCCTATATTTTAGAAGAACTTTCAATGCCCATTTACAATTTCGACGAGTGAGTTACACTCTCCGATTGACGAAGATAAATTACTTATTTAAAGTTTTCACTGAGAGTAAAGTGTTCTTCTTTCAAATTATAAGAAAATAAATTGAATATTATAAATATCGGATAAACTAAAATTAGCTCTTTTGTAAGGTATTAAAAAATTAAAGCAAGTGGGATTCTTATGATTTAAGATTTTTGTTTTTTTTTTCAATTGATAAATGGGTTTTTGACGATTGAAAAAACTTTTTCCAGTTCATTCCTTGTCATCAAAACCGCGTTTGGTATATTTCCGCGTCGATTTTCCCCTTCTTCACTACTTCATTTCTTATACTGGAATTGCTTCGTTTTTCAATCACCATCAGATCTTAATTTTTAGCATTCTTTATTGGAAATAAAAAAAAGACACTGTAACAAAACACAGTTAACTTCTTTTGAGGTAATCCCATTACCTTCTCCCGTCGAATCTTATCTTTGCATCTTGTTTTCATGTCTTTTTTTTAATAATTAGCTTTCTGGGTGTCTTTTTATTATTTGGCTTTCTGGGTTTTGAGATCTTATATTTATAATGTCTCATATGTGAAAGTGAATTGTGATTACAGGAAAAGCTTTAAACTTTAGGATTGTTCTAGAAATTTCTTGGATTTTGTGTAGATGGTATAAAGCTTCAATCTTTTGTGATTTATTTGGCTAATTTTGGTGTTTGTGGAAAATAAAACACTTTTCTTGGAGAAAAGTGAAGTGAGAATGCTAAATTTGGAGGCTTGTGTATATTGCATTTGACTAATTGACTTGTGTTCATTGTACATGTAAAGGTGAAAAATGATGAGATGTAAATAAAAAGTGTGAATTTAAGTTCAATTTTGGAAATGGGAACAAGGGAAGAGAGGCATAGACATCATCATGATCTTGTGCCATTAGCTGCCTTAATAAGTAGGGAATTAAAGAATGAGAAAATGGAGAAGCCAAAAGTAAGACATGGTTCTTCAGCTCAATCTAGAAAAGGGGAGGATTACTTTTTAATAAAGACCGATTGCCTTAGAGTTACCGGGAATCCGTCGACATCCTTTTCCGTTTTTGGGGTATGTAATTATTCTTATTGTATATTTATTTTGAATTAATTTTGTAGGCTGTAGCATTTGAGTTTGTTATTTGTTGTTTGAATGTTGAATTTAGAATGCATTTCTAATATCAAGAACCGTGGATCAAAATTTCCTTCTTTTCCGGTAAAAAAATCGAAAAGTTTCTGTTTTTGAAACAATGAAAACGAAAGTAAGGTGTAATATTATTTATTTGTCTTGGAACTCTCTTATTTTTCTTAATTTAGTATATTTTTCACAATCTTCCCGGGTGTACCCAAAAAGTTTCCGAAATATTATCGAAATTCCAATATTTAGCTGACTGGAACATATACCAACAATTGAAATTTTGACCCATGACGAACTATGAAATCATCAATTGTGTTTAAGCAATAAAAATGGAGATGTTGATAGAGTAAGATTGTAAAAATTCAACTCTTACAATTATATAGTTTTTCACGTAATTTTTAGATTTTTGATGGGCACAATGGGAATGCTGCAGCAATTTTTTCGAGGGATAATTTATTAAATTATGTTTTGAGTGCGATTCCTTATGAGCTTGGACGGGATGAATGGCTTCAAGCATTACCTCGAGCTTTAGTTGCAGGTTTTGTGAAGGCTGATAAGGAGTTCCAGAGCAAAGGCATGTCTAGTTGACTAGTTATATAATCTTTGTTCTCTATTTTAGTTAACTAGTTATTTGCTTATGCTTCGACTCCCTCGTTTTATTCTTTGTAGGAAAAACTTCCGGAACCACAGCAACGTTTGTAATTGTTGATGGATGGACAGTTACAGTAGCATCCGTTGGAGATTCGCGGTGTATCTTAGATGCTCAAGGTGGGGCTGTCTCTGAATTGACTGTTGATCATAGACTTGAAGAAAACGTGGAGGAGTAAGTTTTTTCTTTTTCATTTTTTAAATTTTGTTTCTGAAAAAAGAGTCGGAAATAACAAATACTAATAAATGTCAAAGGGATTCGTCCCCCCAACGTGGCGAATCCAGGTTCAAATTCTTAATGTGCTCAATGCACCTCGAAAGGGATTAAGTCAGTCTTAGACCTGAATACCCTTGGTAAACAAAACAAAAAAAGTCCCTATATTAGTATACATTTTTAGATGGAGTGATCATCAACATGTTATTGGAGCTTTACCATGTAGAGGTCATGTGCTGAAATCGCTCTTCCCACCCATTTATGAAAACTAGTTTCACGTGTTATATTTGAACAAAAAGAATACTTCCTACACGTTGACACGTGAGGGGTCATTTTAGGAATAATATATATTAGTGTCTCTATACTATATATCGGATTAAGCTTTTAGATGAAGTGGTCATTCAATAAAACTCATTTCCCATTTCGGATTGCAGAAGGGAACGTGTGACCGCTAGTGGAGGTGAAGTTGGGAGGCTTAACATATTCGGTGGGGCTGAGGTGAGCTTGCAGACTGATTTCAAATAGTCAATGCGTAACTAAGGGGTGTGAAAAAGTTGATTTCGGGTGTGAAAAAGTTGATTTCGGGTGTAAAATTGTTCGTTTAATTTTCTTATCGAGATTGAACCCCCACCCCCCCCCCCCCCCCCCCTCTCCCCCCCCCACCCCCCCCCCCCCCCACCCCCCCCCCCCCCCACCCCCCCCCCCCCCCACCCCCCCCCCCCCCCACCCCCCCCCCCCCCCACCCCCCCCCCCCCCCACCCCCCCCCCCCCCCACCCCCCCCCCCCCCCACCCCCCCCCCCCCCCACCCCCCCCCCCCCCCACCCCCCCCCCCCCCCACCCCCCCCCCCCCCCACCCCCCCCCCCCCCCACCCCCCCCCCCCCCCACCCCCCCCCCCCCCCACCCCCCCCCCCCCCCACCCCCCCCCCCCCCCACCCCCCCCCCCCCCCACCCCCCCCCCCCCCCACCCCCCCCCCCCCCCACCCCCCCCCCCCCCCACCCCCCCCCCCCCCCACCCCCCCCCCCCCCCACCCCCCCCCCCCCCCACCCCCCCCCCCCCCCACCCCCCCCCCCCCCCACCCCCCCCCCCCCCCACCCCCCCCCCCCCCCACCCCCCCCCCCCCCACCTTCATTCGTTAATCCATATATTTCACTTAGCACAGTAGGAGAGATGCAAATCTTTTTCCCAGCAGCAGTTGACACTATGGTCAACTGATAATCTCTATTTTTTCATTTTTGTAGAACTCAGCAACATCCGTAGTGTAAACCATTTCTTCATGTGCTTCCAGAATGTTTATCAGAGAGGTATCCTTCAGTTTTTCCATTAATTGTTTCATCAACTTTGTACCAGTAGCGTGGTACACCTCGTAATTAAAAAATCTACCTTCAGCTCCGACCATATTTCTGGTTGAGTAAACAAAAATACAGAAAGAAATACTTGCAAGAAAATAGAGATTTAGTAACTTCTCGCGAGTTTGAATATTTGAGGTGCGTAAGTGTAGTCTGCTGATCAGATCTGGATTTATAAGTTAAGTGGAATCATCGGTTTCCGTGATATCCGCTAACTGTTAGATCCGTTTGATCGTGCATACGACAATTACAGAATTCAAATATTATTATTTATTAAGCGGGAAAGCGAAACGTTACTAGCCTATTACTTATAAAAGCGTGTTTTAAATTTTAGCGTTTTTAGTACAACACTTACATAACGTATCAGATGAGTAAATTTTGCTTATCTGACAGATGGCTTGTCTGATACAATATATCACTAGAGAAAGACAATAGCTAGTGATCTTCCTTTGCTGTTTGTCAATCCAGCAAAATAAATAATCTTCAGGTCTTCCAGAATTAAGAACAGATCTTCTAATAAAGAAACTTTAACTAACTGTCATTAAAGATTTCATCTTTAGTCAGGAGTACCACTCGTCTTACACTTTCCCCCTGAATTTAAGAATCTATCAGTCAACTAGTCTGTTGAAAGTCAGTCTGTCAACTTTAACTAACTGTCGTTGAAAGGGTCACATTTATAGGAACAGAAGGGGGTGAAGTGCCACGTTTATAAGTTAATTGAGCCAAAATATAGTATGAAAGAGGGATAATTTTGTTGATTCGTATTTTTCACAAGTTTAAAAATGTCAGAGATGCAGTGTGAAACTTTTATAAGATTATACAGGGTAAATTGCTCTTTTTCGAATTATAAGGGGATAAATTGAGCATTATTCATATCATGAGATAAATGCCATTAACTCTTTATATATATATATATATATATAGCTCATTGTATTGGAGTAGTTCTTACCAAAACCCGACTTGGCCACACACATCCAATCACAAAGTAACACTTGTTTGTAGTTGGATTATACTCTCCAATCACAAGACATGTGCAATATACTTTTCTTTGTGATTGGATGAGTGTGACCAAACCTAGTTTGAGTAAGAATTTTCCATTGTACTCAAGGCAATTATACTTAAACACAACTTATTAATTTGGCTACTACAGGAGGAAAAAAAATGTTCTTCATGGAAAATTATTTTATTTAACAAATGTATATTTGGTGCCATAATTGAACAGTGAACAACATATGTTGGATGAAGATGAAGAAGTGAAGGGAAGTTTTGATGATTTCCAAAAGTCATCACCTAAGTAATGGAAGCTTAGCATACCTCTGAAAAGTTCAATCGAGAAGTCAAGTAAAATCAGAAGATTGAATTTTGGTCCAGAAGACTATTGATCTGATTCTGAGTTCGGAATCAGACTGGTGGATTTCAGCAGAGTCACATCAGATGAGTTTAATTTGAATCAGCAGAGTGTTCATCAGCATAGTAGATTCGATCAGCGGAGTGGAAGTGATCAGAAAGTCATTCCAACGGTAATAAATGCACTTGGCGTAATAAATGCTGAAAGAGAAGGGTATTAATGACAAATGATTGAAGAGAAACCTCGTATCAGCAATGTGCATTAAATACGACTGACAGATCCGTACAACAGTCTGTACAGTGAACAGTTGCAGAAAGTCGTTCAGAGATAGGGACCAGTACTCAAGGAAGATCTGAAATATGTCTTACTTTAAGGGGCAGAATTCAAACTCAAGTATAAATAGTTCAAGATTCAAGAGTTAGAGACAACACACAACATTTTGAGAGAAATCAACGATCAAATTCTTCTAAGTCTCAAAAACTCAAGAACATAACACTAAACAGCTGAGTCATCTGTTGACAAAGCAAGTTGAAGAAAAACGAAATCATCTACAAATCTTAGTGATTTCTGCATAAGAGAAGTTGTGAGAAGTGATTTTCCATCTTAGTGAGTGAAAATACTTCAGAGGATAGGTCTTCTTTGTGATTTCCTATTACGCACTTGTGGCTTTATCATTTGTTGTAAAAGCGCAAGTAGAGTGTACTATTTACTTTGTGTTCATAGTATAACCTAAATCTTCGTGATTTAGAAGAGTGGACTAAAAGACATCTTGTCTATATAACCACTATAAAAATTCTTGTGTTGGTTTACTTGTTTTATTCTTGCATATTTTCATAAGTAACCAAACCTTGAGAAGCTAAAGATTTTAAAAGGAGTTTTAAAACTGGGGATAAAATCTTTAAGTAAGAAAAACTTGTTTGAAAAACACTTGACATAAATCCGCTGCATACAAGTTTCAAACTCTGATTTATATTTGAAACAGATAAGTAAAATCAGACTAGTGGTCAACTTACGCTAAACAAGCTTTGTGCGCGAACAACTAAGTAGTCTCATAAGTTTCGATCAGCTTACTCTGCTGATAAGAAAAGTTGGAGAAAATTTTAAAGGTTCAGAGGTCTATTCACCTACCCCCTCCCCTCTAGACCTCATTCTGACCACTTGGAACCAACACCATAAACTAATTTTAGTACCAAAGTAATAAACTGAACCAAAAAGGTAACTTGCTACATATGTGGCCGTTAAAATTTTTTCCTACGGTAAATACCCATTGCTAAAATGAACATTAGGCGACAAAATTTTATTTTCATCTTAAAAGGTTTCTCCAGTCAAGTTGTTTTATATAGACCAGTTTACCCCCTACATTATTGTATGTATATGTATCACTTTACAATTTTATGTTATTATAAATGTATCACTTTACCGCATGTATTACTTTGTCTGAAATTATAATTTTATTTTTTTACACAACACTTTTCACTCTCACGTTCAATTTCGAACAAGTGATTTACACTCTCCAATATAACCAGATAAAATGATCCAGTTATACTTTCACAATAGGCTAAAACATTTTTTTCAAATTATAGAAGAGTAAAATCGAATATTATGCATATCAAAGGGAGTAAAAGAAAATTAACCCATTGCCTAAACATAGCTAAAAACCAAATTTACTTGGCAAACATAGCATTGGATTGATGAAGGCGTTTTTAGTTAGGTAATATAATAATAAAGGATGTTCAGGTGTCAAGGTTAAACACTCTTCTTCAATGTGAAGTCAAGTAGGTCAATCAAACTTTACTTCAATTTTGGGGAACCTAATATGTAATCAAAGAAGACTACGTCAGGAAATGCCGGCGGTGACCCGGCTATGACCCTCCAATGCTTAAGTATCGAGATAAGAGAAGGTAATCGGAGCTCAAAGGTTCAGTATTTAGTGCGCACCTTTAGGTGTATTAATGAGGGGTATTTATAGTTGTAGAATTAGTCAACCTGGTCTGGTATGCCGGATACGGATCGAATACGGGTTAAATGCACCGATTCGATCATAACGGAGTAGAGTCCGAGGTTTTGAGGTTAATAATTTGTCTTAATAAGGGCAATAAAGTCTACATACATCATGATAGACTTATCGATTTTTCCACTAGTATATTTCAATGACATCGATACATAAGACATAATATCAATGACTATCTTGATAGATGAGTGTTGTCGATCTTGAGTATTTACCTGACAAGTTGATGACAAGCTCCTTCATAGGTGTGGGCCCTAGATATTATGCATTTAGTTGTATTTTATATTATTTTGACTACCACGTAAGATTGACTTAGACTTGGTATATCAATGGGCTAAAATATTCTTTTTCAAATCATAGTAGAGTAAAATCGAATATTATGCATACCTAAGAGAGTAAAAAGAAAATTAACACATCGCCTAAACATAGCTAAAAACCAAACTTACTTGGCAAACACAGCGTTGGATAAGGCCTATCAGGACAGAAACACCTAAAACCATAACTGTCCGAATCAAATCCACATCTCCCGCCACTAATTTCACAAACGCTACAATCACCGCCGGAAGTATAATTCAACACAAATCCTCTTCTCAACGCCACCAAAATATTCCCCACTCCTTCCACCGGCGCCACAACATGTGTAGCGCAATTTTCCATTGCATTCCTCAAGTTCTCATTGTCACCAAATATGGCCACAGGTCTATTTGTCCCGTTACAAATAACTGTATTCCTAAATCGATTTACACGCGACAAATTTCCACTGCAATTTCCCATTCAATGAAGCCTTGTCACAAAATCAGCAAAATGGAATTGGGGTGTAGGAAGAGTTGTGTTTCTAACTAATTGGACACATCGGTTGTCTGGAAATGAATGATTTACATTAAAAGATCCGTTTTGGTAAGAAAGGGTTGTACCCGAAACAGAGGAATCATAAACTCGAAGAGATTGGTTGTGATAGAATATGTTTTCGGCTATGAAATCGTTTCCGGGTAATTGGAGAAGTGGGTATCCGTTTTGGGTGCAATTGAGTCCGAATCCGGGGTACCCACAATAGGATTCTTGGAGGTTTGTGATGTAGAATGGGTAACTTATGTTTGGACCATTTGTGCAATTTCTCGGCGTCGAGCATGCTTCGTATTGGTAATGAGAAGCACAGGATGTTTGTGTTAGAATTGTAAGGATGGAGATGAACAATAATTCATGAGGCATTTTTTAGATTATTGTTTGCTCATATGTTGATTAGTTTTATGAGGAAATGAAGATGTGGTAAAGTTTGATTTTGGTTATGAAATTTGTATGGTAGCGTTTTGAAACTTTGTTTGCAGAGACTTGATAAAGTCAATGGGAATTAAATGGATATTCATACACTAATTTGTACGGTTTTTTTTCAGGGTAAATGCAAAATACTCCACAGTGTTATGTTAAACCTTCAAGAAATTACCTGTAAAATTTTTATTAAGCCAAACTTCCTTTATTTTCAAAAACCCTGCAAAAAACACCAAATTTATAAAAAAATAGGTTGTTTTTTATCGGCATATTTCAAAAACCATTTTTAAAATACTTCAAGTTGGTCCCTACAACTTCATGTGATATATTTTTAAAATTATTTCTTGAAATATGTCGATCCAAAACGACCTATTTTTACATATTTGGTGTTTTTTGCAGGGTTTTTAAAAACACAGGAAAGTTTGGCTCAATAAAAATTTACAGGATAGTTTCTTGCAGGTTTAGCATAACACGGAGGAGTATCTTGCATTTTCCCCTTTTTTTCTTATTCTTGATTACAAGTAGTTTTGGCTTTCGGTGATCTTTCCTTTATTTATCCATTATTTAGGGAAAAATGCACAATAAATTAGCTGAAATATGAGAAATTTGCACGAAAATTTTTAGTTAAAAATTTTACAGTATCAAATCTCGTTGTAAACTCTGCATAGAATTTCTCGTATGTTTACTTCAGTTTTTTGATAGGGGTGTGCACAAAATCCCCTTGTACTAACTTTTGCACAAATTCACATAATTCTTTTGTACTTTTTTATTTTAGTAAAAAATATAGGGGTAATTTAGGTATATTAACTAAAATTTAATGGCATTGAACTACTAACAGAGTAAGGGGATTCTATGCAGAGTTTTTGAAAGTACAAGCGTGCAATAAAAATTTACAGAAGAGTTTTGTGCAAGTTTCTCATAACACATGAGAGTATCGTGCATTTTCTCTCCACAATTCACAAATTTATTGGTGCCCTAGTCTAATGTTTTTTCCATTGAAAAGTAAAGAACCTTGAGGCTCTATATGGGTCGGGTCGTCCTAGATCTCGTTTATCATATTCGTCTAAAGTTCATTTGTATATAATTTCATCCTATGTCAAGCTTATATGCTGCCTTGATCATTTCCCCAAATTTATTAAGATTTTAATCTAATTTAGAACACCTTTTTTATTAACTATTATATGGGTGCTCATAAATTTGGCTCATATTAAATAATTATGTAACATTAGGATGCACTTAAAATAGAAATTTTGTACATAACACAAAAAATGAAAAATTATATCTCATGCTAGTAGTCCCTAATATTAACAGTAAGAAACATTTCAAAGAAAAAGTCAACATCTAAATGCTAAAATAACATTTTTATGAATATATAAAATACTTACGAATATTTATTAAATTTATAAAAATAAGAAAGATATACATCTACCCCTCAATAAGTTTCAAATACAGATTCATAATTCATAATAACATATGAAATTATTCATGCATTTTACAAATCGAGTTTCATTAGGGTTGAGCTTAGCTCACAATCAACTCATATATTAATCGTGCCTAAAAGTAAGGCTCAGCTCAATTAAAATCGGTTTGAGCCATCAGGACTCAGGCAAACCCAACTCAATTGAAAATTCTAATTAAAACTAGTGATAGAACTCTAAATATTTATATGAATTTTCACATTTCCAAAAGATGAAATTCCAAGCTTAATTGCTATACAACGATTCAGAAGTAGAAAAATTCGGTATTGATTTAGAGGGCTAAGTTAAGTAAGGCTTAGGTGGGGCTTCTAAGGAATCAAGTTTTCCTTCCAACATTTTCAACATCCTATTGATTGATGGTCGAGCCATCGGATCAGTCTGTATGCACCACAAGCCAACAATTATCAATTGTTTCTTCACATATCGGCATTCATCGTCATTCAAAATCCCATCAAGGCCACCATTTTCAACATTTATTTCAAGCTCCTTGTATCCATAATTCAGAAAATATATCTCACTCGAACGATCAACTTCTGGATGGTCATTTTTCCTTTTGCCAACTATTTCTAACACCATCCTACCATAGCTATATATGTAAGATTTGTGAGAAACTTGTCCAACTGTCCTGTAAAATACTTCAGGAGCAATGTATCCTATCGTCCCTCTTGCCACGAACATAGACACTTTACTTGACCCATTGGGACACAATTTAGCAAGACCAAAATCTGATATTTTTGGGTTCATATTGTTATCTAAAAGAATATTGTGAGGCTTTATGTCAAAATGCAAAATTTGAATCTTCCATCCTCGGTGTAAATATTCTAACCCTCGAGCAATTCCAACTGCAATCTCAAATCCCAATCGATCTTCTTCCAAGTTATTAGATATGTACTTCTCTAAGGAGCCATTAGGCATGAACTCGTACACAAGAGCTCGGTTGGAACCATCAAAACAATATCCCAGAAGAGACACGATGTTGACATGAGAAGTTCTACTAATACTCGCAACATCATTTATGAATTATTCTCTGTTTCCTTTTGATTCATTCAAGATTTTGACAGCCACGAGACGCCCATCTTCTAACTTTCCGTTATACACACTACCGTATCCTCCCTTACCTAATTTTTTTTTCAATGAGTTGGTTATCTTCTTGAGCTTTTTGTATTTTTATCTTTTTGGACCAAGATTTTCATTGTTTTTCAAGAAGAGTTCAATGTCCTTTTGGTTTTGAGTTTTATTAGTTTTCTTTACCCCGACAAAAATGAATACGGAAAGTACAGAGGTGACCGCCAGGGCAGCCCCCAGACTTGTAAGCAAAAAACACATTTAGAGCGAAGAATACAAATTTGAAAATATTCAATTAAATTGTTGATTCGGAATGTCACCTCATAACAACTTTAGTTTTAATTTACTCCATCCTGAAATAGAGTCATCAAGAACACAATATGAAGTTAGACACAAATAGAGATTAAGGAAAAGATATAATAGAACGCGTAACATATATACTTTCAATGTGTTTGGCTAGAGGTTCCAAACTCTCCTATTTAAAGGCTAACACAACAAAATTTCTTTGAAACTAATGTATTAATTGCTGAATTTAAATTTCAAATTTCAAATTTGAGAAGAATTAAAATTTTCAATTCAATATCTTGTAACATAAAATTAAAACAGCCGAAATGACATTATTTTGGTTCTTAAATTTTCTTTGGCCTTTGAGGTTTCATGTAAAATATAAATAGGTGTGTTAATGGTCTTAGAAGACACATGCTCACTAGATGTAGTTTGTCTTGATAAAATATAATTTTCTCTATATTGTTTTGGGCCAAGAGACAATATTTTGTTATTTGTGTGTTACAATTGATACTTTAGGGGATAACTGGTACCACCCCATACTTTAAGGGGGCAAACTTTATTTTACCCGAATTTAATGGTCCTTGAAATTTAATTATCAAAAGAAAAATGGTCGAGAAAAATAATTACTCAATTTTCATTTTGGTTTGAATGTACCTAAAACCTAAGGATTCAAGTTGACGTGGACTCGAAGGTAGTCATGAATAGGGGTGTAATCGAGCCTGAATTTTGTGTTTGAGCTTGGTTTGTTCATTAACGAGTCAAGCTCAAACGAGCTTTTATCGAACGAGTTTCATTCAAGTATCGAGTAGTTTGATATTTTACATGAATATTATCATTTTTTAGCTATCAAGTCGAGCTCGAGACGAGCTTCAAAAGTTATCGAACTAAAAATAATGTTCTAGCTTGTTTGATTAGTGTGACGAACCGAGCTCAACCGAGCTTTTATCGAACAAGCTCGAATCGAGTATCGAGCAGCTTGATTTGATTTTCAGTTCTAGTCATGATTTACAAATGCCCGCGTTTTAACCCCGTGATATTATCTAATGGACGGTTTGACCCCATTGTATAAGTGAAAGAAATTTCGTCCATGAATATGAAAAAGTAAGAGAAGTTTACTCATATTCCTAATGATTCATTTAGTATTTTTATTTGTATAAATCCATGAACTATTTGAATAGAAATGGGATCTAAAGTCATATTTTAAAGTTGGTTCAATTCCAATTAAATGAGTGAAACTTAATATACAATATTGATATGGTTGAGTAACAAAACTTGAGTTCTTAGCTCAAGATGAGAATATTATTTTTTTTTCAGAGAAAATTAATAATTTCAAGTCCAAATCAAGATGCAGTCCAGTTTAATTCTTAAGGTCCAGAACTGGACCAGGTTTCATAAACCCGTTTGGTTAGTCTTTTAGGATTTATTATGGAGTTTAGAGTTGGTTTGGTGTCTTACATTTATTTTGACAATTGCATTGATACACCAAAATTCAGAATCTTAAATGTGTTATCAGATACACTAAAAGAAGTATCCGATCCATATACCAGTTATTTAATTTAGATTTTTTGACATATCACATGATATGTCATATACATATCAGACGATCGAGTACCCAAAGAGTATCGTTCCCAAAAATACATGTCGTTTATTCAGTAGTGTACTCCCTCCATTCCTAAATACATGTCGTTTTAGGATTTCAAGAGGGGATTAATTCTTTTTTGACATTTTCATCATTTTTCATTAATGACAATTTGGAAAGTTTCAGACTATTTTATTTTGATCTTTTCAAGGGTAATTTTGTTGTTGGATGAAGATGAAGACTTTGAAGTAAAGGAAGGTTTTGATGATTTCCAAAGTCATCAGCTAAGTGGAAGCTTAGTACAAACCTTAGAAGATATTTGACTAAGGAAGAAGTTCATCAGACTAGTCAAATATGGTCCAGAAGACTACTGATCTGTTGCTGAAGAAGTAATCAGACTGGTGGACTATCAGCCGACTCAAATCAGATTAGTTCAAGTTTGGGATCAGCCGAGTATACATCAGACGAGTGACTTCGATCAGCAGAGTGGAAGTGGATCAGAAGTTATTACAACGGTAATAAGTGCACTTGAAGTAATAAATGCTGAAGAGGAAGGGTATTTATGACAAATGATTGAAGAGAAACCTCGTATCAGCTTGGTGCATTTAATGCGCATTTAATGCGATGCGACAGAAAGTACAGCAGAGTGTACAGTGTTCAGTCGCAACAGCCGTTCTGCAGAAAAGGACCAGTACTCGAGGATTTGACAACTGGCGATCTCTCAACGGGCAGATTTTCAAATCCTTAGTATAAATAGCTTAGTTCATGAGTTGAAGAAGAAGAACAACACAGAGACAACACACTTTGAGAGCAAAAATCTGAAGCAAAATTCTTCTAAGTCTCAAACTCAAGAACAGAGCACTCATCAGCCGAGTCATTTGTTGACAAAGCTAAATAGAGAGAAAATAGAAAATACTTGTAAAATCTGAGTGATTTTGTTAGGGTTGTGTTGTGAGAAGTAGATATCAATCTTAGTGAGCGATATTACTTCAGAGGATAGGAGTTTCTTTGTGATTCCCTATTGTGAACTTACGGCCATTTCATTTGTTGTTTGGCGTAAGCATTGTATACTGTAATCTGTGTGATTTAGTATAACCCAAGATCTAAGTGACTTGGAAGAGTGGACTAAAGGATTTACATCCATATAACCACTATAAAAATCCTTTGTGTTTTTAACTTGCATTATTTCCTGCATATTTGAAAGAACAGTTTTAAAACACTTAAAAGGTTAACTGCTGAAAAGTTTTAAAAGGAGTTTGTTAAAAACTGGGGATAAAACTATTTCAAGGTTAAAGAAAACTACTTGTGAAAAACACTTGATAAATCCGCTGCAAGTTAGTTTATTTTAAACTCTGATTTGATAAAATCAGCTGAGTGAAATCAGAAGAGTGGTCAACTCTGCTGTTCAAAGCTTTGTGCTAGATCAGCTTAGTCTGCTTACTGTTCTCGATCAGCTTAGTCTGCTGAACAGAAAAGTTAGAAGTTTTAAAAGGTAGATTTTTGAAGAGGTCTATTCACCCCCCCCTCTAGACCTCATTTGACCACTTGGGACCAACAAGTGGTATCAGAGCAGGTGGTTCATCTGAATCATTTGCCTGATCAACGAGCTTGATCCTTAAGTGTTTTTCAAAGGTTTGCAAAGGTTTTCAAAAGAGCATCTTTTTGAAAAACAAAACTTTTTGAAAAATGGATTGCATTAGCCTTGTTCCCCACATAGGCGGTATGAGCTTTGAGGACTGGAAGATACGCATGGAAATTTTCCTTGCTGCTTACAATGACAATATGTACAGATGCATAACCAAAGGTCCGATAAGAGTCACAAAAACCATCAAAGTCAATGATCAAGAAGTGATCGTGGACAAAGATGAAGAAGAAATGTCACCTGATGAAATCAAGTTGAAAAATCTTGATAAAGTTGGAATCTTCATCATGACTAAAGCCCTGGACAATGAAAGGTTTGACTATGTCAAACACTGTAAAACATCAAAAGAGATGTGGGACAAAGTCAGGGATATGAGTGAAGGAAATGAAGCCATCAAGGAACACAATCTAAGTGTTGCCATGGAGAAGTTTGAGAACTTCAAAATGAAGCCTGGAGAAACCATTGACCAGATGAGTTCAAGGTTTACCAAAGTGCTGAACAACGTGTTAAAGCTGGGTAAGACATTCACAGACAAAGAGATCACTCTCAAAGTCCTGAAGGCGCTACCACCCAAGTTCAACATGAAGATCACAGCTATGGAAGAATCTAGGGATCTGGGGAAGATCTCTCTGACGGAGCTGTTTTCTGTACTCAAGGCGTACGAGTATAAAATGCCAAGGATGGGAATAGAAGAGACCTCAACTTCTGGCCCCACTGCTGCACTGGTCGCTGCAGAAAGAACAAGAAGATCGTCTGGAAAAAGCAGAGGAGAGGACTCATCTGATGAGGCCCCAGTACTGAGCAAAAAGGAATATACTGCTGACGATGTTGCGTTGTTATTGAACGGGTTCAAAAAGTTCTACAAGAGAAAAATGAAGAACAAATATAACAATGCTTCTACTTCTAAACCTACCTCTAATTCTCATGATATTAAGGATGATTATAAATCCAAAATGATGTGCTATAATTGCAGGAAATTGGGACACTTCATCAAGGACTGCCCATATCCTAAAGCGGAGAAGTATACAGAGGAGGAAAAGAAACAAAGAAAAGAACGAAGAGAGAAGAGATACCAAAAGAGCAAGGTGCTGTTGGCTGAAGCTGAAAAGATGGCAGCCATCTACTCATCAAACACAGAATCTGGCACTTCAAGTGATGACTCTGTTTTTGACGAAACACCTGCACTGCTGTGTCTCATGGCAAAGGAATCTGATGATTCTGACAATGAGGTAATACTCTCTGAAAGTGAGCTTGAACTGTTTAGCTCATTTGAGCAAATGATGAACAACAAAGTAGATGTTGTAAATGAGCTTGCTAAGCTTAAGGACGAGATGATCATGCTGAAAAAGCAAAATACTAAACTGAAATCGAAGGTAGAAAGACCTGAAGAATCAGCTAGGTATAAAAAGCTTTCGCATGAATGTGAATCTCTGAGAGCTGAATGTGAAATGTACAAAGGACAGATCAAAGAACTTGAAGCTAGAATATCTTTGCATAATAAGTCATCTGTTCCTACGTCGTCTGTTGCATCAATTGATAAATCAACTAAACAGAGTACACCTGTAGTGAAAGAAAGTTTAGAACTGAATAGAGCTGAAAAATTTGTATCTGCTGATAATAGTAATATTATCTTGTATGTTCAGACCACTAAATCTACTTCACTTGAGGTTGAGAAAAAGGAGATCCAGACTCCTAAGGCTAAGAAGGGTAAAAAGCCTGAAACTGAAAAACAGACTGGTAAAACGAAACAGCAGAGTAGTCCCAAGAAGTCTGCTGATAAGAGTAAAACCAATCAGACTAGTAAAGCTAAGTCGTCTGTTAAAGAGCAAGTAAAGAGCAGACCTAAGAAGCAAAGAAATTATAACAAAAATGCTTACTATGGAAATGAGTCTTATTATGTGCAACCTGCTTATCCACCATATTATGCTGCACCTCATTATCCACCTCACTATGCTGCATATCCTGCTCATCAACCAATGCATGCCTACCCTGCCTATCATGCATCATATCCTGCTTATGAGCCTTATCATCATCATAATGATCATCAATATAATATGCCTGCTGTCTATGATGAAAATGAAGTTGCTCATGCTCCTCCTAAAATTGCAAAGCCTAAGAAGCCTAAGACTTCAACATCTTGGGTTGTCAAAGGTGATACTAATCCACCAGGACCCTCTCAATAAAGGGTACCTAAAACAATTTTATTTTGTTTTGTAGGTTAGGATTAGGAGTAGGAGTAAAGTAGTGAAGAAATGGTACTTGGACAGTGGATGTTCAAGGCACATGTGTGGAGACATACATGAACTGGCAGATGCTGTTGCTGTGAATGGTCCAAGAGTTACTTTTGGAGACAGCAAAGAAGGCAAGGTTGTAGCTGTTGGAAAGCTTATCAAAGGAAACATAGAGATATCTGACGTCTCTTATGTTAATGGCCTGAAATACAATCTGCTGAGCATAAGTCAATTTTGTGACAAGGGATTTTCCGTGGTGTTTTCATCAGATAAGTGCTATGTTGAACAAGTAGGAACAAAGAAGGTCATTCTATCTGGAAGAAGACAGGGAAATATCTATGTAGTCGACTGGAATTCTGTGGACAAGAATTCAAATGTTTGCTTAGTGGCTTCTACACCAAGTGAAATCAGTTGGCTTTGGCACAAAAGAATGAATCATTTGAATTTCAAGACCATAAACAGATTGATAAAGAATGATCTGGTAGAAGGAATTCCAAAGACAGTCATGAGCAAAGACAAGCTTTGTGACGCATGTCAGAAGGGTAAACAAGTGAAATCATCCTTCAAAAGCAAGAAGCACCAATCTTCAATCAGAATTTTGGAGCTGCTGCATATGGATTTGTTTGGCCCTATTGATCCAATCAGCAATGGTGGAAAGAAGTACTGCCTAGCTGTTGTGGATGATTTTTCAAGATTTACTTGGGTGATTTTCATGAAGAAGAAAAGTGAAACCAAGGAACATCTTACTAATCTGATGGAACTGATCCAGAATGAGAAGAGTCAAAGAATATTGAAGATCAGATCAGATAGAGGGACTGAATTTACAAACTCTACTGTTGAAGAGTACTGTAATTCCAGAGGAATCAGTCATGAGTACTCTGCTGCCAGAACCCCTCAACAAAATGGAGTTGCTGAAAGGAGAAACAGAACTCTAAAAGAAGCTACCAGGACAATGATAGCTGAAGCAAAGCTGCCCCAAAGATTCTGGGCAGAAGCTACAAATACAGCATGTTATACACAGAACAGGTGTATGATCAACAAAAGTCAAAACAAGACACCTTATGAGCTATGGAACAACAGAAAGCCTAATTTACATTATCTTAGGATTTTTGGTTGTAAATGTTATGTTTTGAACAATGGGAAAAATCACCTTACTGCATTTGCAGAAAAGGCTGATGAAGCTGTTTTTGTAGGTTACTCTACTGTTAGTAAAGCTTATAGAGTGTTTAACAAAAGAACTTTACTTGTAGAAGAATCTATTCATGTAGTATTTGATGAACCAAGTCAATCTTCTGAAAAGAATCAAAGTGCAAATCAAGAACTGTCTGCTGAATTTCAGAAATTGAATGTGGAAAGAAAAGAAGAATATGTACCCATCATACTACCCAATTTATCTCAAGCTGTTAACTCAAGTGCTGTTCAAAATCAGTCTGCTGATTGTCTAACAGAGGAGTTGCAAACAGCTAACAGACCAGAGACTGTTCAACAGACTACAACTGTTCAACAGACTACTACTGAGACTCCAACAGTGGTGTTGCAAGATCAATCCAGAGGACAACATTCAGATTTGCAACCTGATCTCAGATGGCTCAAAGATCACCCACCTGAGTTAGTGATTGGTGATCCTTTGGACAGAGTGAGAACTCGAAGGTCAACTGCAAATGAAACAATGTTTGTAAGTTTTCTTTCACAAATTGAGCCCAAAGTAATTGATGAAGCTCTTGGTGATTCTCACTGGATTGAAGCAATGCAAGAAGAGTTGAATCAATTTGAAAGGAATGAAGTCTGGTACTTAGTTCCCAGACCTACTCATCAAAGAGTAATTGGCACTAAGTGGGTTTTCAGAAATAAGATGAATGAAGATGGTATTGTTACCAGAAATAAAGCAAGACTAGTGGCCAAAGGTTACTGCCAAGAAGAAGGCATTGATTTTGATGAGACATTCGCACCAGTTGCAAGGCTTGAAGCAATCAGACTGTTTCTAGCTTATGCTGCTCACAAGAACTTCACAGTATATCAGATGGATGTGAAGTCTGCTTTTCTCAATGGAGAATTGCAAGAAGAAGTGTACGTTGAACAACCCCCCGGTTTTGAAGTTTATAAACAGGGAGACAAGGTATATCGTCTGAAGAAAGCTCTTTATGGACTCAAACAGGCTCCAAGAGCATGGTATGATACTCTATCTGATTTTCTTTTAGTAAAAGGATTTCGTAAAGGTAAAGTAGACAAGACCTTGTTCACTATTGAATGGGAAGAACATATATTGCTAGTTCAAATATATGTGGACGATATTATTTTTGGTTCAACCAACAAACAGATGTGTGAAAAATTCTCTAAGCTGATGCAGAATAAGTTTGAAATGAGCATGATGGGAGAATTAAATTACTTTCTTGGATTACAAGTTAAACAGCTACCTGATGGTATTTTCATTAATCAAGCAAAGTACACAAAAGATCTGTTTAAGAAATTTGGTATGGAAACTAGTTCATCTGTTAATGTTCCTATGTCCACTGGATTTCGTCTGGACAAGGATGAAGATGGCAAATCAGTTGACATCACCAAATACAGAGGCATAATTGGGTCACTGCTATACTTAACAGCTAGCAGACCTGATATTATGTATTCTGTTGGGGTTTGTGCGAGATTTCAATCAAATCCTAAGGAATCTCATCTCTTAGCTGCTCAAAGGATATTAAAGTATCTTAAGGGCACTCAAGAATTGGGATTGTGGTACCCAAGGGAATCAGGATTTGAACTTGTTGGATATTCAGATTCTGACCTCGCTGGCTGCAAGATTGATAGGAAGAGTACAACAGGTACGTGTCAATTTTTAGGCAGTCGTCTGATCTCATGGATGAGTAAGAAACAGACTTCAGTATCCATATCTACTGCTGAAGCTGAATACATTGCTGCTGGAGCATGTTGTGCACAAATACTCTGGTTGAAGCATCAACTAGAAGATTATAATCTGAAGATCAGTGGAATCCCTATCTACTGTGATAATACAAGTGCAATCTCACTTACTCAGAATACTACAAGTCATTCCAGGACTAAGCATATTGAGATCAAACATCACTTCATCAGAGACCATGTTGAAAAAGGAAATGTTATTATTGAATATGTTCAAACAGATAATCAGATCGCTGACATTTTCACCAAACCATTGAGTGATGCAAGATTTTCTACTCTAAGAGTGGAACTAGGCATGTTAAAATTGGATTCATAAGCTGAGGGGGAACCTATCAGAAGACTGGTTTCAAACAGCTCACTAATCTGACTACAACAAGTGTGTTATACTTCAAGAAGACTGACTCTCAACAGACTAGTTGACTGATGAATTCTTGAATTCAGGGGGAACGTGTAAGACTAGCGGTACCCTTGTTTTAAAGATGAAATCTTCAATGACAGTTAGTTGAAGTTGCTTTAAGCAGAAGATTTGCTCTTAACTCTTGAAGATTTGAAGATTAATTATCTTGCTGGATTGACAAACAGCAAAGGAAGATCACTAGATATTGGCTTTCACTAGTGATATATTGTATCAGACAAGTCATAAATCAGATAAGTACTCTACTCATCTGTTTCTATTTATGTCAGCTTATATTTAAAGTGTTGCATTAAAAACGTTTCATAAAAAGCACGCTTTCATAAGTAACAGACAAGTGGCGTTTCGTTTTCCCGCCCGTCTGACATATTTAATGCTATTTTGAAATCCGCGTTTCACGGTCGCACGATCTGCTTTTACAATGACTAATCTAACGGTTACCACTTTTCACGGAAACCGACAAGAATTAACATCTATAAATCCAGATCTGATCAGCTGACTGAGCTTTTACGCACCCTAAAAATTTCAAAAGCATTCAGAGCATTTTTGCATCCATTCAACTGCAAATCTACTCTCGTTTTTCTTCAATCCCTTTCAGGAAAATGGGTTCCAAGGTACCTGCAAAAGAAGCTGCTGCTGAAGGTATGTTCTTGAACTACCTGACCTACCATACGACTGGCACACCATTAATGAAGGAAATTCTGGAGAAATTTAAGGCAGCCTCACTGGTAAACTTCATGGAGGCCCATGAAGATATGATCTTCAAAGACCAAGTAATGGAATTTTATGGTTCCAAGAAGGATGTCAATTTTGAGAAAGTGGAGATCACTGCCAAGATTGGGGACAAAGCTATCTGCGTAACCCCAAAACTGCTAAGTGAGAGATATGGACTCTCTCTTGAAGGTTCTACTGATATTGCAACTCTCTCTACTCCATTTGAAGCAGATTTCTGGAATCTGGCTTCAAAGAAGGATGAAATGCTAACTGGGAGCATAAAGAAAAATCAATTGAAAGACGAGTTTCAACGAATGGCAGACTTGGTTGCCAAAGTTTTGGAGAATTGCACATTCTCACTAGACAGCGTACCAATGAAGCGTCTGCACACAATGATTGCCATTTTCTATGGCTTGAAAGTGAACTGGGCAAACTACATTTGGTATATACTGGCTGATCACAAAGTGCGTGGTTACACTCTGCACCGAATATTCCTGAGTCATCTGCTAGTAAATTTGGGATGTGATGTTACAAATGGCAAGGATGTTCACAAGGCTAAAG
Organism: Penstemon davidsonii; assembly: GCA_034814905.1. Lineage (NCBI taxonomy): Eukaryota > Viridiplantae > Streptophyta > Magnoliopsida > Lamiales > Plantaginaceae > Penstemon > Penstemon davidsonii. The sequence continues at coordinate 29,253,397 of JAYDYQ010002534.1, forward strand.
AATTGAAGATTTATGAACCAGTGAAATCTGGAAGATCAAAGGAGCCTGCGGTTGTGACAGAGTTGAAGCAAAAGAAAAGAAAGGCTTCTGAGCCAGAAAAGCCTGCTGATAAAGGCAAGAAAAGCAAGTCGACTGTTCAAACGGCAAAGCCTGCTGTTGAAGCCAGAACAGTTATCTCTAAAAGAAAGGATGCTGCTGATTTGATTGTTGATGAAACAGTCAAGGAAATCAACGAGATGTCTACTGGGACATCCTCTGACAAGACAATTTCAGCTGAGCTACCGGTTGAAAATGTGGCTAAAAGAACAAGAAGTGCTATGAAGGACACTGCCACTTCTACCGTTGCAAATCCACCTTTCACAAAAAGGACTGCCAGAAAGAAGCTGACACTTCTTGATGAAGATACTGAACTTTCTGAGTTAGCCAAAAGAAGTCCTCAATCTGCTGAGAGGCCTGTTGAATCAGTGAAGGGATCTACTGACCAAGTGAAACAGATTCCTACACCAACAGCTGAGGTTGCTAAACCTCAAGAGGATCCTGAAGTGCAGATCCTCGAACCAATTGCTGCTGCACCAGTAGCAGTTGCTTTAACAGAAACAACAGCTGCGGCACCAGTTGTTGAGTCAAGAAATGCCAGAAAGAAGAGAACTGGCAAAGCAAAAGTATCAGCTTATCACAAGAAGAAGCGTGAGGAGGCTGAACAACGAAAACGTGATGATGCTGAGCTAAAGAAAGCTCTTGAAGCAAGTAAAAAGGAAGCTGATGTCAAGAAAATGACAGAAGCTGAGTTAGCTGCCAAGGAAGAAGCAGACTTGGCAAAGGCACTGGAAGAGAGCAAGAAGGATGCTTATGGACCAAGGAGGTCTGGAGGCATCGTGATTGGAGAAAAGCCTAAGGAAGGAGACTTTGTGCTACCAAAGGCTGAACCAATTAAAAAGAAAAAGAGGGAGGTCAGACGAGCAATTGAAATTGTTCAAAATGACTCCGTTGCCTTCAAAAGATTTGAAGCTGAGTTGGAAAGGCTGAACCAGCTGTTTCAATCAAGGACTACTTTTCTCCCAGAGAAGATCAGATACAATCAATGGAGAGAGTATAGATTGAACAAGTCTGAGGAAGAAATCCAAGCCTGGAAGGAGTTCGCTACAGAAGGACGTTGGGTTCTAAACTGGTTGCAAACATCCTCTGTTGTCAAGGCTTTGGACTCAGATTTTGTAAGGGATAGACTGCATGACTATGCAAGAGTTATTGTCAGTCAGGAGGCGAATGCTATAAAAAACTCAATTTCAAAGAAGCCAAGTCCTACTGATGATAGAATTGATAGAGCAGTCAAGATTGCTGTTTACACTACTCTGGAGAAATGGGTTGAAAGATCAAGGTTTGAACCAGGAACATCAAGTTCAACGCCCAGTCTGCCAAGTTTCCCCCCCCCCCACCCCCCCCCCCCCCCACCCCCCCCCCCCCCCACCCCCCCCCCCCCCCACCCCCCCCCCCCCCCACCCCCCCCCCCCCCCACCCCCCCCCCCCCCCACCCCCCCCCCCCCCCACCCCCCCCCCCCCCCACCCCCCCCCCCCCCCACCCCCCCCCCCCCCCACCCCCCCCCCCCCCCACCCCCCCCCCCCCCCACCCCCCCCCCCCCCCACCCCCCCCCCCCCCCACCCCCCCCCCCCCCCACCCCCCCCCCCCCCCACCCCCCCCCCCCCCCACCCCCCCCCCCCCCCACCCCCCCCCCCCCCCACCCCCCCCCCCCCCCACCCCCCCCCCCCCCCACCCCCCCCCCCCCCCACCCCCCCCCCCCCCCACCCCCCCCCCCCCCCACCCCCCCCCCCCCCCACCCCCCCCCCCCCCCACCCCCCCCCCCCCCCACCCCCCCCCCCCCCCACCCCCCCCCCCCCCCACCCCCCCCCCCCCCCACCCCCCCAGGATAAATACTGCGCTGGAACTGAAGGCGTTACTGATTCCAGGAATCTCTCCAGATTACACAACGGCGAGGGTTCCGACACCGGCGGCGGCTCCGTCGTTGACTTTTCCTGCGGAGACTGATCAAGCCGGTTCGGGGTGACGTCGCTCTGCGCCCTGCGCAAGTAATCCTGACTCCGGCGAGCCCTCGCCACGCTGTAAAACCGATCGTCTCCGTTTCTACTACGATTAAACCCTAATCCTGGCCCCAACATATTATAAAGCCAAAAACTAAACCCTAATCTGAAGATATAAATGTGTATTTCTCTATCAACAAGCACTAAACCCTAATCTGCAGATACAATTATATGTTTTGTTTTTTAAATGTGTGTGATTAATTAATTAACTGATAAATGCCGCAGAATTTCCGGATAACAGATATCGAATCGATGGATTTTGTCGACGAATTAGAGGAATTTGTGAAACAATTTTTAGATTAAGATCAAAAATTTTATCATGGGTTCACAGAGAGAGAAAAATGAGAGAATGTATGTATGAGGGGGAAATGGATGGGTAGAGAAGAAGAAAATAAGAGAACAAAACTTTAAATTAATATTAAATGTTTTGTTTATTTATTTATTTATTATAGAGTATTTATTTATTATAAAGCTTTTTTTATTTTTTGATATGAGAGGTGGAGAAAATGGAGAGAGTGAGGAATTATTCCATGTTGCAGGTGCATACAACTTGCAATATATTCAAGTCTTTTCACTATTAAAGGAGTGAGATTATATTCACTCAAAAAAAGGAGTGAGATTATATCCTACACTTTTTATAATTTTAATTAATAAATTAATGTTATACTTTATATTCATTCATTAATAATTTAATACTCATTCATTAATATGTATCGTTTAAGGTTGTTGCATGAAATTATTAATTAATTAAATTTTAAGATAATAAAAGTCTTATTGGTACCAAATTACCCTTAAAAGAAATAAAAGAATCTGCAATTTTTCACGTCCGTTTCTTTTTCCAATTAATGAAAAAAAGTAAACTTGTCAAAAAAGAATTTAAGTCTCTCTTGAATTTCTAAAACGACAAGAGTTTAAGAAAAAAAAATTACTAAAACTTGAGGGAGTGATATTGAACTAAAAGAGCAAGAATGTTACGTGATTTTTACTTACATTTAATTTGTGATTAATCATTGTTTTTAATATTTTATTATCAAGTTTTATAGAGATTGTACTTATTTGAGTAATATGGATTCGGTTGAGCGGAATTTCGAATTAAAAATTTATTGCCTCAGGTGCTTTTGGTGTGAGTGGTTATTATTACACTTGAAAGAATGTAGAGGAAAGTGCATTTCACCCCCTCAAAGTTTTTGCACTTTACCCCCTGAAATATTAAAATCAGTTGCACTTCTTCCCCTCCACCCCAAATGATTATAAGCCATTTTTTTTGCCAAAACATGCATTTATGCGCATTATCTATACATTTCACTCACATGTTGTAAAACAAAAATATTAACTGAAATAAAAAGGAATTAGTCATAAAAGAAAGGGAAAATTGCGCGTATTGATTGGATAAATAAGATGCATTGTGACTAATTTACCCTTAAAAAACATGTAAAGCACATATGTGCATTTTTCGACTAACAAAAATGGCTTAAAATCATTTGAAGAGGGGAAAGTGCAACTTGTTTCAATATTTTAGGGGATAAAGTGCTTATTTTGTACTTCTTGATGTTAAAATGCAAAAACATGTAACTTTGAGGGGGTGAAGTGCACTATCCTCAAGAATGTATTGGTCACTAGTTATTTATTTGGGGCGAGTTTGATTATATCAATAAATTCCAATAGATCTGTTTTGTAAAGTTTACAAGTTCCTACTATAAATTTTATATTTCTTATAAGAGTTAATCGCACTTTTCGTCCTCCTTATGGTCAACTTTGCACATTCATTCCTCTTAAATTTTTCATAGTAGATTCGTCCATCTTATCATTGTAGTGTAACTCATTCGTCCTTCTTAATTTTTTTATAGCAAATGCATCCCTCTCATCAATATAGTGTAACACATTTGTCCCTCTTAAATTCAAATTACATCCATTTTGATCCATTTTAAGATGTTAACTAGTTAACGATGCAAGGGAGAGTGTGCAACATATATAATGCAATACACAGGGGAAATTTATGCAATAAAACAAATACATAAAGTTTTTGTGCAGGTTTCTTAAAACACATATGAATTTTATATTTCTTAGTGAAAAAACTCTCATGATCCAACCTTTTACACATAACACGCATTCCCTGAGATTTCAACAGTACTTTTTTTTCCTTCACCAAATCAAATATTACATACGAAGGGTAAATCTTTGGTCAAGTGTTGCTTACGGGACAAATTCCTTGATTTCCGTGAACAATCGATCGAAACTGCATCCGAGTATCATAAAATTGCAAACACTAAAAGGTCAAAGAATCGAAAATTCATACTAGAAAAAAAAAATTGTCCCAAAATAATCATAGTAAAATTTAAAAGACTAAATAATAAATATGCAGTTTTGTCGCGGTCTTCGCTTCTTTATTTTAACTTTTAAGATGCCCGAGGTCGGGAAAAGGGCCAAAGGGTAATTTGGACGGTTTAGGTTTCTCATTTGCACATGAAGAGTATAAATGCAGCCGACCAATTAAGAAAACATTATCGGATTTAAGTAATATTCAATTACTGACTAAGCACGAATGGGAGTTGATGCCCAATGCTCAATCAAATGAATTATTTCAGGTCAGGATTCAATGGATGACACGTGTATGGTTGGATTCTAAAAGGAGGTCCTTCTCTTATCTTTATCCCATAGCTCAAGAAGTATGATTGGGTGGGGTGGAGAAGTTATTTAATGCAATTGCTCCACTACCTCGTCAAATATAAAAGTGGAGTTAGAATCTAAATCATTAATATTTTGTCCCGTGTTTTTAAAAAATATAGGATTTTAAAAATGTGTTCACACGGATTTGAGTAATGTAGATTATCACTCTACATGGAGAAATTATATAATATAATAGTTGTACCCACGTCATTAAATACGCGTGGTGCGACCGATCAATGTAATTATTACATGTAGAGTGAGATCCCACATAACTCCATGTTCTCCTAGAATATACTCCCTCCGGGTTTTTTTTTTATTTGTCGTTTTGGAGGATTGCACACGAATTAAGGAATGTCATAAATAGCTACTTTTTTAAGCAAAAATTTCAAAATACTAATCAGATAATTTTAGCTTTAATTAGCATTAATGACAAGTATTAGTAAGAAGGGTAAAATTGGTAAAAAAATATTAATTTTACATTGAAATCCTAAAACGATAAATAACAGTAAACAATTTTTTTTGTTGCCAAAGCGACAAATAAAAAAAAAACAGAGGGAGTATGATTTTAAAATTGTGTTCACATTGCCCAAAACATGGGTGATGTGAATTATCTCTCCAGATATAAAAATTTTAATGGTCGATTGCACCACATGTGTTTGATGACGTGGTGCTATGAGTATACTAAATAATTTCTCTTCCACATGTGAGAATTATATTGGTCGGCTGCACCATGATGATGATGTGGTGCAGCGATAGATTAAATAGGGCAAATTTGTAAAACTTTATTTACTTCATAATGTAGATACTAGATATTACTCCGAATTAATTAAAGTGCAAAATTATGTTATCAGTTATTAGTTAGAAAAAGAATTGGAGAAGTGACAAATTAGTTCAAAATGCCTACCTATTATTTTATATTTTTATCTTTGATCTAGTGCCTACCTATTTTTTAAAGCCATAAATCGTCCCTCTCAAGTGGACAAGTTGAGATATATCTTTTTTTTTTTTTAGATAAGTACAAGTTGAGATATGAATCAATAACTAATATGCAAAAAAATAGGGAGTTCTATTTTAACTACATTAGGTTGGTATAGTTTAGGCAAGAAGTCATTCCTCCCTCATTTTTTTTTTTTTTTTGAACTAAATAATTCACAAATTCGAGTTTTTCTTCAACATCCTATAATCAATCAACATATATTGCTAAGACGGTCCAAACATTATAAAAAAGTTCACTTTTTGTTATTTTTATTACATTTATTGAATATTGTTGAGAATAACGTTGAAAATAAAACAATGGGTTTTATATCGAGATTGATAACTAAATAACTATTTTTATTCTAGCCCGATAAAATTTGATCATGATCATATTAACATATATTTCTAATTTCTATTGGCAAAATGCTTTTTTGGTATGACATAATATGGGGATCAACACATTATCAGGTTTGACATTTGATACCATAGTTTATCACCAAATTCAATTTTGATACTTTAAATTTTGGAAAAAAATGTCATGTGGGCCTGAAGGGAATGTTAACTAATCTTTGGTTGTCTCTTTTAGAGACGGTTTAATAGATACAACAAATATGTGCCGCTAAAATTTATATTTTGCGACGAATTTTTGACTTCGTCATAATAGGTTGAAAAAATGCCTTAATTATTTTGTAAAATTCAACTATTAGGACTAAAGAAAAATTCGTTGAAAGGTTCTTTCTAGCAACACATTTATGTAGCAAAAACCCGTCACTAAAAAAAATCTTATGAGGTGTTAACAACCACGCACATCATTCATGACATTTCTCGTCCGAAATTTGACATTTGTTCCAAATATTAACAATATCAAAGAATTTATTTTGACATGTTTTCACAATGTATTTCACATGTCACATTTTACAAGCAATATGGTGTTAAGCTTTGACTTGAAAGCTAAACTTGCAAGTTGATTCCATTAAGGGGCCGTTTGGTAGGGTGTATGGGATTAAAGTGGATTAGATCAGAGCTAGATTGAAAGTCAAATTAAAAATACGTTTGGTAGATTTGATTGAGTCAGATTACATTAAAGTAATAAACTATAATATGTTTGGGGGAATTATGAGTTTAAGCATATATTAATATATTTTCAGAGATGTAAGAAGAATTTATAATATTTAATGATATGTTATAATAGGTAATATATAAATTAGAAGTTATAAGTGACATTTCATCGAACCCATATTCACCCGGAAGAGCTAATCCACCCATGTCTGGGTGGATTATAATCTAGTCTTAATACCGGGTCATAAGGATTTAATCCATTTGACCCGGTATTAAAGCAATGCCACAAAACGTTGTATTATCCCATATTGACACATATAATATGATCTAATACCCCCTATTAGGTCCTACCAAACGGCCCCTAATTGAATATAAGATTTGACTTTACAACAAAAATGAGAATTGATAAGAATTAATGATACTCAGGGTCTACCTAAGAGAGGGGGGGGGGGGGGGGGTGAATTAGGTTTATAAAAACTTTTTCAAAGTTTAGTGGATCAGTTTCGTTCCAGCAGAAATTAGTTAAATGTTCCAGTAAAAACAGTTTTATGTTCCAGCTACTTTAAGAGTGATGTTCTAGTGGATTTAAAGCTTATTTTTATCGTTCCAGTGAAAACAGTTTATTGTTCTGATAGCAATCCAGAAAATAAATAAGTTTGAAGTGATAAAAATAAGTGCAAAAAATAAATAGACACAATCACCGTTTTATAGTGGTTCGCGCCCAAATGGCCTACTTCCACTATTCCACCACCCCTGGGAAATTCACTAATAGCTTGCAGGACGAACCTTCGCCACACGAGATTACAAGTTACAAACTTTCTCTCGATTTGATCCGAGCTTACTAGGATGCACATATCGCTCCAACTACGTGCTTACTAGGTCACCACCTATCGCACAAAAACAGTGCTTACTAGAACTCTTGTCCTATCGCACTTCAAACGTACTTACTAGAACACTCGGCCCTATTGCACTAACGAGCTTACAAGTTTACAACTTTCGCTCAAACAAGTATAAATGTTTTGATTACAATAAAATGCTCCTAAGTGAGCTGATTTTTGCAACAGAAACACACTCTTCCTTTTCTTCTATTCACTCAAAGTAATTTCAAAGTTTAAAGAGCAAGAAGAAAATATTTTGAAATTTTGAGAAAACGATTTTTGCAAGTGTAAAAGTAGACTAAAAAAGTTTTGCTTATGAAATGATTTTGCAAATGAAATTCATGGTGTGTGAAAAAATCGATGGGAGTGACTCCCTATTTATAGGTGAATGGTGATTTTTCAAGAAGGAAAGATGTTTGATACACAAAATATTTTGTCACTTTTAAAATAAATTTTATGAGATTTTAAACATGTGACAAATCTTCAAAACTTTGAATGAATGTAGACATAGTTTAATTGAAGTTGAAGACAAAATATTTCCTTTGAAAAAGATATGGAGAGTATTTTCAAGAGATCATTTTGAAATGGTAAGATTTAGCTAGAAGACTTTAGGAAGAATAATACTTGCTAGCTAAGTTAAAATCTTGAGAAATCTTTCCTTGATAAATATTTTTCAAATAAAAGCTTGTAGGAAAATACATTTTATTTGCCAACTTAGGATAAATTAATTTTCAGAAAATTTGGCATAATTTAAAATGAAATTTTCGGCCAAGATGAAAAAGGAAGGAAAATTAATTTTATTCAAAATATTTATTAAGGTTCTGAAAATACATGGGCCAAAAACATTGAGAAAAATATTTTAGGCTAAGGAAGTTCTTGCTCTTTTAACAATCGAAATTACTTGCGAATTCGACCACAATTTTCTTGAATCGAAAATTGGGCCTTCAGGGGTGTTAGGGGCTTCGAGCTTGTTCTTCCATCATAGCGGGCCTTTTTTCTCAATTGGGTTTTTCATGAGATATCTTCCAATTTCGTACAAGTCTTTCTTCAAAATTAGTCTTTCTTCATTGTTGGGCTTTATATATCTTAATTGGGCTTCCGACTATTCATCAAAGAATGAGTTAATCTTGCTTGAGCATTTTATCCTTAATTGATCAATTTCTCGTAAACGAGTCTCTATTCAAATAATAATCTTCTCAATAATTCCTGTTAAGATTAAACTCAATAACCAAGCTCAAATATCAAGTTGTTTGTTAATCATTAATCATTCGGCTAACAATTAAGATATGAAGATTGGAGCTTAAACTAGAAGTCTTAACGGATTAAAGTTTCTTTTCTTGTGTATGTTTCGGTCGGCTAAATATTGAAAATCTTTTGAGAAGTTTTCTGGAACGTTTTGGAAATACTAGGAAAAATTGTAAAAAAAATTATAAAATTAAGTAAAATAAGAGAGTCTCAAGACAAACAAATAGTTTCGGAATTACACCTTCTTTTCGTTTTTATTGACTCGAAACCAAGGAGTTTTTTTTTATGTTTTCGATGAAAATAATGAAAATTTTGATCCATGAGTAAAACTTGCCTTGGGTGCTTTGACACGCTAGATATGAAAAATCACATTATACTCTTTAATGGATTGAGGCAAAATGTTGATTAAATTTTTCAAGGGACGTGTAATGTGTCTATTTCTATATGACATGGGATAAAAATATATTATTTTTAATTATCATGGGAGGAAATGAGAATTAACCCCTAATTTATCTATTAATCAAATCAATAATTACATTGTGCGTCAACATCTCAACAATCATACTAGAATATCAAAAAATATTTATTGAATATTTAATTAACAAAATTTACAATTACAATGTTTTGCTTCATTGGTATGTTTCGTTCTGTTAAGTCAAAAAAATATTCGATAATATCTGGAAAAAAGTTATTAATTAAAGAAATATATTGAAAACAAAATTATATATTGCCATTTTGATTGGCTTAAGAATATCAGCATTTTTATTTTTTAAATAAAAACATATGAAAATTTTAATTGATGATTACACCAGCTAAAGTGAACAAATTCACATTAGTATACAAGTATGCATACAACTAGTAAGACTCAAACTTGTAGCTTCGAAGACTTTAAATTTATATATCTCAAGTGATTGTTTATTCTAACAGCAATATTATTTATTTACAAAGTATACAACAGTTAAAAATTTATTAACTTTATGTAGTATTAATTAATAAGATCTACTCTATGCTCTATTTTTTCTTAGTAAAACTTTATTTACTTCAAAATTTAGATACTAGATATTACTTCGAATTAATTAAAATGCAAAATTATGTTACCAGTTATTAGTTAGAAAAAGAATAACAAAAAGACAAATTAGATCAAAATGCCTACCTTTTTTTTTTTTTTTTTTTTTTGGATCTAGTGCCTACCTATTTCTTAAAGCCATTAATCGTCCCTCTCAAATGGACCAGTTGAGATATGAAGCAACAACTAATTTGCAAAAAATTAGGGAGTTCTATTTTAACTAAATAATTCACAAATTCGAGCTTTTCTTAAACACCCTATAATCAATCAACATATATTGCTAAGACAATCCATACATTATAAAAAAGTTCACTTTTTGTTATTTTTATTACATTTATTGAATATTGTTGAGAATGACGTTGAAAATAAAACACTGGGTTTTATATTGGGATTGATAACTAAATAACTATTTTTATGCTAGCCCGATAAGATTTGATCATGATCATATTAACATATATTTCTAATTTCTAATTTCTAATGGCAAAATGGTTTTTTTGGTACGATAAAATAGGGGATCAACACATTTGGTATCAGGTTTGACATTTGATACCATAGTTTATTACCAAATTCAATTTTGATACTTCAAATTTTGGAAAAAAAGTCACGTGGGCCTGAAGTGAATGTTAACTAATCTTTTGTTGTCTGTTATAGCGACGGTTTAATAGATACAACAAATATGAGCCGCTAAAATTTATATTTTGTGACGAATTTTAATTATTTTGTAAAATTCAACTATTAGGACTAAAGATAAATTCATTGAAGGTTCATTTTAGCAACACATTTACGTAGCAACAACCCGTAGCTAAAAGAAAAATCTTATGAGGTGTTAACAACCACGCACATCATTCATGACATTTCTCGTCCGAAATTAAGATATGAAGATTGGAGCTTAAATCAGAAGTCTTAACGGATTACAGTTTCTTTTCTTGTGTATGTTTCGGGCGGCTAAATATTGAAAACTTTTCGAGAACTTTTCTGAAACGTTTTGGAAATACTAGGAAAAGTTGTAAAAAAAATTACTAAATTAAGTAAAATAAGAGAGTCTCAAGACAAACAAATAGTTTCGGGATTACACCTTCTTTTCGTTTTCATTGACTCAAAAACAAAAACTTTTTTATATTTTCGATGAAAACGATGAAAATTTTGATCCATGTGTAAAACTTGCCTCGAGTGCTTTGACATGCTAGATATGAAAAATCACATTAGACTCTTTAATGGAAAGAGGCAAAATGTTGATTAAAATTTTCAAAGGACATGTAATGTGTCTATTTCTATATGACATGGGATAAAAATATACTATTATTTTTAATTATCATGGGAGGAAATGAGAATTAACCCCTAATTTATCTATTAATCAAATCAATAATTACATTGTGCGTCAACGTCTCAACAATCATACTAGAATATCAATAACTATTTATTGAATAATCAATAAACAAAGTTTACAATCAAAATGTTGCTTTATTGGTATGTTTCGTTCTGTTAAGTCAAAAAAATTCCGATAATATCTGGAACAAAAAGTTATTAGTTAAAGAAATATATTAAAATAAAAATTACTATATATTTTCATTAAGAATATCAACACTTTTATTTTTTAATTAAAAACATATGAAAAGTTTAATTCATGATTACACCAGCTAAAGTGAACAAATTCACATGGAGTAAGACAAGTATTCATACAAATAGTAAGACTCAAACTTGTAGCTTCGAAGACTTTAAATTTATATAATTCGAATATGGTTTGGCAGCAATTGATGAATCACAAAATAAATATATATTTATATATCTCAAGTGATTGTTTATTCTAACAGAAATATTATACATTCTAAATAATTTAAGTGTTTAGACTAAAAAAAATTCAAAGATCAATAGGCTTTAAAAGTAAAAATTGATTAACTTTATGTAGTATTAGTTAAGAAGATCTAATTTTATGCTCTTTTTTTTCTTACTGAAAACATGATAATGTTATTAACCGAAAAAAGTTTGGATAATAAATATCAAGAATTGAACTAGGGAGTCCTACTCCAAAATTAGAAGGTTCTAGATTTTGTGCTGAAATTTGTAAAATTATTTTGTGAAGTTGATATATAATATATATTATCTTAAAATTACATTAAATTCTTATATTAGCAATACTCTGTAATTCAGTATTTAATTATTTTGTATTATAAAAAAAAATGTATTAACTGCTTCAAGTCATATACTTATTATGAAATTAGTTTGGTTTAATTCCGTCTCGGTTGGTTTCAAAAAGTGGTTTAGAAGTTTTTGGAAAAACTTTGAAATTTGATCCGGATAAAAAATTCAATGAAATATTGAGATAATGAAAAATAATAGTAAGTGGGTCTTGAAAACTTGAGGTATAATTTGGATTGAGGTTTGATTGTTGGGATTTGGAGGAGAAAAGTTGGTGATAGATGCCAAATCAATAACTTTATATGTGTAGAAAAAAATGACAAATGTCAAATCAATAATTTCATAGGCTTTAAGTAGGGTTTTGTATGTTTCGGTTTGCGTTGAAACTGAGTTTGTACTGAAACTCTTTACTTAATGGGGTTTGACTCTATTTGAGTGAGACCAAACACAGCCAAACCACTTCCATACAGAGCCTTGGAGCTTGTTATTTTGGCCTCTCACTCTCTGCAAACGTAGTTTCAGAGTTAAATCCTCTAAAACTATATTCTTTTGACATGCATCTCTAAAACAATCTCAGAGAAATATGAGATAATGTACTCATTTTTAGAAAACACCTCAAGAGGTATTTTCAGAAAAAATCTAAAAATTTAAGGGAAAATATACATAAAAGAAAAGTAACTCTAATTATTTAAGTTAAGACTTAAGACAATAATAATATACTCTTAATTTCATTTTTTTATTAACAAATCATATTCTTATATCTCAAATTTCTTCGATTTCATTTGAATTCATGTTCTAATCCAAAAATCAACATATGTATTTTTTTCGTCAAGCGATGAGGTACAATTCAACATCCATTTTACTTGATTTTCACCTTAAAATGTTCTTATCAACACAAAAATGAAGAATGATGAAGTATTGCTTTATAAGTAAAATCATAAAAGAATATAATCTCAAACTTCATCCCGAAAATGGGCCCTAAATTTTGTATCCTTAATACTAGAATATGCTTTTTCCAGATGGAATTTTATGTGGTTTACAATTCGAGTGGGCCCTATTGGGATGGTGGGGTTGTTGATGTTGGGCCCTGGGAGAAAAAAATAAGAATGAGTGATAATATTTACTTTTTAATTTGCTATGAACTTAGGTCGACATATATGATTTTTTTTTTTGTTGATTTGGTCGACATTATGTGACAACTTTGCCCAACAAGAATTTAAATCTAAATTTCTCATATTATGTGATCTAATCTCTTTTACTATACACAACACCAGAATGAATGAATACGAACTTTTTTCTTTTTTTTAAGAGATATTCATATTTTAAAAAAACAAAATTGCAGAAAACGTCTCAAACTAATCAGTGATTTCAAATTTTCGTCCCAAATTATATCACCTCACCGAATTTCGTCCCGTAATTTAAATATTTTTGGAATATCATCCCACCATTCATTATGAGACGGAAATTGCGCATGTATCCGTTAAATTGCCACATGGCTGCTTACGTGTCATGACGTTACAAATTTTAGCATGAACAATTATACAATATTGCAGAATTCATCCCAAACTAATTACAAGATTGAATCGTCATTTTCATTAAATTAAAAATTTAATATTGGGACTGAATTCATGCAAAATGGTAAGTTACGGGACAAAATTCGGCGAGTTGATATAGTTTGGGACGAAAAATCAAAATTAGTAATTAGTTTTGGACAATAATCCAAAAAAATATTAAATTATGGGATGAAATTCGATGATGTGATATAATTCGGGACGAAAATTCAAAATCACTAACTAATTTGTGACGTTTTTCGCAATTTTGCCTTTTAAATATGAATTGATTAATATCGAGCACATCAACCACAGTTACACAAAGACTTCTTTGGGCTGAAATTGGGTCAACACACTGTGATGACTAATGCAACATTATCTTATGTGTATGGGGTACAACAGCATCACCACAAAGTACAAACCAACTTTAATTAAAGTGGTAAATAGCATATCCACAAGGATAATTCCAATATCATAAGAACTAAGACTAGCGGAAAGCAAATTTTGTCATTTTGTTTTCTCTTCTTGAAAGTGACATTTTCGTCGTATTTTAATCCCTCTGAAAATGTTTAGGTGTCTTTAATTTTTCTTTTTTCTTTATATTTTCTAAGAAATATTTGTATTGCTTTTCTTATATTTCTATATAATGTTAAATGGAAGATATTAAAATATTCTAGAAATTTGTATGATATGTTTGAATTAATTTTTTTAATTTTGACTATTAGCTAAAATGATAGGGTCTTCTAAAATAAAAAGAAAAAGAGATAGAGAATGATAGGGTAAATCCGTAAATACCCCTTCGGTTTCATAGTATTTATCGTTTTGGGTAGTGACATATAGATTAATAAATTTCATAGTATTTTTTGGTCTTGAATTTTTGTACTCTAGCAATATAGTTCCTTTCTCTATTTAGGGACAAAAAATATAGGAGATAATCAATATTTTAGAAAATGAGGAAGTCGTGGAGATTAAATTATTTCTGGGACCACAATGCTTCAAATCCATTCTTATTTTCCTTTCAAAATTATTCATATGGTTCGAATAATAATATCTTCAAAGAATGCCATGTTTATAACAAGTAGTAAATTGTTTTTTGTAAGCAATTGAAGTGTAAAGTGATATTCTTTTAAAATTTGTCCATTATTTATTAATACACAAAATTAAAATATTAATTTTTTAATACATATTCGATTCATCATTGGCTGGGTTCCAAATAATGATTTTGACAAATGTTTAATTCCATTACTATACATACCCATTTATTTATTTGGGCCAGTAAATTTCCGATATACATGTTGGGCCTGTTGGGCCAATTTCAATATTTAATAAAGGTCAATAAATTGTTCAATTCAAGTAGGGCCGTCTTCAATCTGGTTCCGTTCGAATCCGGTACGATTTATTAGGATAATTGTCCGATTAGAGATTTGATGAACCTGATCCGATTATAATAGGGGTGCACATGGTACGATTTTGTGGTTTTTTTAACAAAATTTGTACCGTACCAATTAGTGCGGTTTTAAAAAACTCAAAACCAAACTAAAGTTTTATGAACCAACAAACTCGGTTTTGTGCGGTTCCGGTACGGTACGGTTTGCGATTTTGCGGTTTTTTCAAACAAACTTTTTTCATACAATTTCCTTATATAGTCGATTACATAGTTGACAATTATATAAAAATTAATATTATAATATCTTACAAACTATTTTTTTTCATTAAAAAAAGCATTGGAAAAAAAAGTGTTCACAAATTCGACGCTATAATTCGACCTAATTGAATAAAATTAATTGGTTAATTATTTGATCATTGTTTTTATTATGTGAAGAAACTTACTATTTGGTATTTGTTGTCTAGAATTTTTGTATTTTAAGTTTTCAACGTATAACAAGTTTAATTTGTGCTAAATTCGAGCATATTTTAATTAAACGCAAGCAATATAGTAACAATAAACTATGATGGGCTATAATATAAATTATAAATAATATAGTATTCGATAATATTTGAATTATAAATTGAAAATTGAAAATTAAAAATTTATAAAATTTAGTTTTAAATATCAAAAAATGAGTAGTTAATTCATGTTTCTTCTCAATTTCGGTATGGTACGGTTTTTTACGGTATGAGAAGTCTAAAACCAAAACCATACCAAAATACTCGATACGGTTTTCATCCATACCAAGACCTTCGATTTTGAGAAAAAAATACCTAACATTCAGTACAGTTTGGTGCAGTACGGGACGGTCCAGTACAATTTTAAAAACCATGTGCACCCCTAGATTATAATGATCCGTCCGAAACACATGGAGCGAATATAGATTTAAGTCGATCCGATCCGTTAAAGATCCGTATTCGATAAAAAATAAAAAGAATGATATATATATATATATATAATATTTTATAAAAGTAAGTATCAATAATAATATTTCATTGTCAATTTAAGAAGATAATAATTTATAACTAATTTAAAAATTTATTTAAACCAATGTTTTCATCTAAAAATATGAATATTAGTAAGGATTTTTGAAATGTGAGCTAAAATTAAATAAAATTGTAAAGTTAATAAAGTTGTTTTAGGAAAAAATATTAATGTAATTTTTTAAATGAAAATTTTATTGGATCCGGAAAAGATCCGATATCCAGCCAACATCCATTGAATTCAAAAAATCTAGATCCGAGCACAATCCGAACAAGATCTGAACCCTACAGATCCGATATATATGAAGCCGGATCTGAACGAATCTGATCCGACCAGAATCCGACCCATTAACAACCCTAATTTCAAGTATCCCAACTTATTGATAGTAACAATTACAATCCGAAAGGGACATAAACCAGTAGGGCTGTGCAATTGTTTTCGGTTTTCGGTAATACCGACCGGTTTACCGAACCGAACCAGTATACAAATTTTTTTTTTTTAATATCCTAATTCATAATTTAACTAATGCCCAAGATGCTTATATGTGTGTATATATAATTTGCTCACTTTAGAAGGCAGCTATTCAGAAAGAATGACATGCTTGCCATAGTTATTTATGCCTGTAGTGTTTTGTAAACTGGGTGTATTATTTATCAATGTTGGAAATCAGTTCAGAGAAAGGGAAGTGGGAGAGAATGAAAGATTTATTACATTTTTGCCTCAATATTTACAAAGCTTGTTATTTGTTAATGGTTTTAAGAAATTGAGTTTTGGCCCATTTGAGAATATTTTGTAATGAAATTTTTTGTAATGTAATAACAAACTAACAAACACATAAAGTAAATAAATAATTTCATATTTTGATCTTCAATTGCAGTTAGGACATTGTATTATCATGAAGGAAATGTAAGAATTTATTTATTTTGTAGTGAAGATATATAGTATTAATACTATTAAATTAAATGGCGTTTCCGAACCATTTATCACAAGAAATGGCTCTGCAGCGTTTCTCCGAACAGCACTTGAGCGATAATTCATCACTTGAGGCCCAACAAAGTGGTAAAATAACCAAAATTTTCAGAAAATTGAGAGGCCCAATTATTTCTGTTTTTTGAACCGAACCGAACCTAACTGAAATTTTCGATTTGGCAAACGGTACGGGTTTTCAGATTACCGAATTTATCGGTATATCGAAAACCGGTTCGGTTCGGTATTACCGATTGCACAACCCTACAAACCAGCCCAAATTGCCCAATTAATTTTCAAACATTTCACCTTTTCTCGGATTTCAGATTTTTTAAAAAGAACAAGTTACATTAATTAGACACCCATTTATTTCTGTAAAAGAACATTTTGAATTGTACCCAAAAAAAGTACATTTTGAATTAGGTATCAGAATAGATTAAATTAATTCGCTAATTTCTTTCAATAATGTAAATCACAATTGAAGAAATAAGACTATGATTTTGTATCTATTAAATGTAGCTTTGGAATTGTTATTCCACATTGACCTAGGAAAAAAGGTAATTAATTAATTATGTACTTTTTATCTTTAAGCCTAATTTTTGAAATAAATCATAGTAGTACATTATATATTGATATGATTATATAATTACAAAGTGAGTGAAAACAGTAACTAATTAACCAGCCAATTATGCAATGGAAAGTACAATATTGTACCACCCAAAACAGTAATCTTTCAATAAATAGAAGCAAAAAGACAAAATATTAGAAAAGTGACCTAATTTTTTTCTACAATAACTACCATTTCTTCTTTAAAAGCTCACAATTGAATGAAACTGTAGAATTTGAAACCTTTAAATAGATGTAAATTTGGCCACATAATTAAGCACATTGAGTGTTCCCTTTAGTGCATGTTAATTACTTTTAAATATAGAAAATTATGTTTGTGTATTAATTCTTGGTGTTAAAGAAAAAAGGAGAATCATTGTGAAGAAAATACCAACACAAATTCAATCAAAGAATCAAAGGATCCTTCTTCCAGTTGATCTGCTTTTATCAACTTTAGTCTCTCAATTAATCAAGTGTAAGAAAATGATATAATTAATAAGTAAGTGTCTTCTTTTAAATATAGCTAATTAGGGGAGGCTAAATTTGATAAATCAAGATCTAGTGGAAGAAGTGTTCTTTGATTCTTTGATTGAATTTTTGTTGGGGTTTTTAACATTGCTTCTCCTTTCCTCTTTGACTAGATCCTAGGATTTCACATAAGATATACGATATAAATTTGCTTGATCATGGAGTTTGGCCTCGAGGTTTGAAAAACAATTATAGTGTGGCGGGTCCAATGGTCTGGTAGACAGTTGGCTCATTTAGGTGCTTGTGATAGGAAATGTTACATTTTTACGGGGAAATTTGTTGTTTTACCACAATATAGGTAACATTGCAACTTTGTTATCCAGGCACGAAAATGTAAATTTGATACCACAATTTTAAGTTTTCGTTGCAATTTTCATAAAAAGCTCAATTTTCCTCCGGAGTTAATGGCAATTTATCCCCTATGAAATGCATAATGTTCAATTTACCCCTCATGATTTGAAAAAGAGCAATTTACATCGCTACAAAAAATTTAAAGAAGCAATTTACCTCTTTCAGTCAGAGAGTGTAACTCAATTGTCGAAATTGAGGGTGGGCATGGAAAGTGTTTTGTAACATCGGGGGTGTAAATTGCCATATTTATCATAATACAGGGAGTAAATTACCACATTTATCATAACATAGAGGGTAAATTGCCATATTATTATAACACATAGAGGTAAAGTGCTACATATAAAAATATCAAGGAGGCGGTGTGAACTCTTATAAAATTACAGAGGGGTGCTCTTTTTCAAATCACATTGAGGTAAATTGAACATTATGAATATCATAGAAACTCAAGTGAAAAATTGGGAAAGTTGCAATGAAAACATAAACTGTGGTATCAAATTTGCATTTTCGTGTCCAATGGTATCAAAGTTGCAAGGTGGCCCAAAAAAATAAATTTCCCCACTTTTATGTAACAGAAGATCCGGGGCGGGACAAAATTGCCAAAAATGAAATATAGAATGGACGATTTGTACAATTCAACCAAATTTTTATAAGGTTTTAAATATGATAAATCTTAGTTCCTAGAAACAAAATTATTCAATTTTTCTCAAAGATGATTAGATAGTAAACCTTGCATGACTGCAACTAAGTTTCTTTTTATGACTATTTAACTTACTCTTTACATGTATACAAAACTTTCATTCAGTTTTGTTATTGTCGGGTAAAGTATACGAAATCCCCCGATGTTTTTGGAAACTTGTACAAAATTACTATGTTTTATATTTATTGCACTAAATCACCTAATGTTTTCATAAACTTCGCACATGCCCTTCAAAAATTTAACGGAATTGGACGAAAAGGGGATTTTTTGACGAGTTTATGAAAACATAAGGGGACTTTTGTGCAATAAACTTAATATATGGTAGTTTCGTGCAAGTTTCCATAAAACAGAAGAGTTTTGTGCCCAGTTTTGTGCCCTTTTTATTGAAAGTTTTATAGTATATCTTAAGGTGCCGTTTGGTTCTCCCAATTAAATAAGGTGGAATTAGCTATTCCACAATAATATAAAGTAATACAATTATATAGTGTGGTGTTTGGTTATATATTTTCACTCAAATTGTAATTGAGTTATTATTTGGATTTAAGTGTTTGGTTTGCATGATAAAAACATGATTATGCTCATTTGACATTTGTGTCCTTTCTTTTATTCACAAGTCCTATCCCAAATCATATCAATTTTTCATTCCTCGGGAGAGAGCTATACTCTACCACTCCACATTTTTCTTCCAATATGTTCATATCAATATGTGCCCTGCAGATACATTAACAATTGAGGAAAATTTAATCTCTCTAGAATGTGAGCAAATTTATCTCTCTAGACTTTATGCTGTCTGAACCGTGAATTCCCTCACTGTTTCCATTGTTTTCTCCTTCAACTCCATATGTTGAATCATCACCCTCCTTCACCTTTAGAAGAACGTAGTACCAAAAAGTTTAGAACACAAGATACGGCTCCGACTCCTTTGCAAATGGAGAATGAACAGCTGAACAATAATCTGGGGAAAGATACTCCAATGGCGGATAAACCCTCATATCGACACAAACTTGCAGGCGAAAGACTAGTCCGTGAGGCAGTACGTTTTGAGGAGTCTAGCATGTTTGAACTTGATAAGATCAAAGTTGTGGCCTCGTCTGCCGAGTGCCCGTATCCCAAAGTGATCATTGATGAAGACCTTTTGGAAAGCATCAGAAAGCCATGGCAAGAAACACTCATACTGAAACTTATGGGAAAAGCTTGGAACATTAACTGGTTGTCAACTAAGTTGGATTCCATGTGGAAACTTAGTGGAGATTTTGATCTCCTTGACTTGGGGTTTAACTGTTATATCCTAAAAATCAGGGACCAAGCCAAAAGTGAGTTCATCCTCACAGAAGGTCCTTGGATGGTGGCAGGACACTTTCTTGTGGTGAGAAAATGGATACCAAATTTTCAGGCCTCAACGGATCGTATTACCACAGCCATAACTTGGATTCGGGTTGAGGAACTTGCCGTCGAATACTATAAGGAGGCGATTGTGTATTCTATTGCACAGGTTGTGGGTAAACCTATCAAGATTGATCATGATACGTATTGGGCTACCAAAGGAAAATATGCGAGAATATGTGTAGAAGTGGATATTGAAAAGCCATTGGAAAGGGCAGTGGAAGTTGGAGGAAAACTTTATCCCATTAAATATGAGAATTTCCCTGTTGTTTGTTATGAGTGTGGAAGAGTAGGCCATCGCATAGGCGACTGCCCTAAATTAAAAAGTGGAACAACGAATGTGACGAAGGAAGATAACTCGAGGAAGACCGAGTCACCACCGAGTGGAATCGTGAGTGGGGTGAGTCGACTGGCTGAAAAGATACGGTCTGAAAAGTTTGGTGAATGGATGTTGGTTCAAAGACCGAAAAAGAGGGGACAAAAAATTCAGACTCGACAAGTCAAGGAAAATACCTCAGTTCTTCATAAGAACAGATTTCAAAAGCTTACCCCAGAGGAGCATGAGTTAGGCGAAAAGGAGTGTACGGATGGAAAAGTGTCGCAGCATACAACTATCTTTAAAAAGGTGGGGGCTAATAGTCAACCTGGGAGAAACAAAAGTGGCAGGCACGTGAGAGAAACTGACACAAATACAGGCGCGTCGGTGAAGGAAGTGACCGTTGGGGCAAATGATGTTAGGCTCGGTAATTTTGGATTAACTGGTCCAGCCAATAAAGTGGCACCAGGGGCGACTGAAGCCCATTCTATTAATTTAGATTTAATGCAACAAGATAAGGGGTTTGTGTTTAGTAGTCAAATGGGCCACTTCTCTTCTAGTCAAAGTGGGCCATATGCACAAGCCCAATTTGAAGGAGATTTAATTAGTAAAGACATTAAAAGAAATGGCCCATTTACTGGAGATGATTTGGGAATAGAAAAACAATCTGAAAATTGGGACTCTCTTACACATCACTGCTCCAAAACCACAGCTCCCAAAGAGAATAATGGAGCCACGGGTTGCGTCCTCCAAAATCGATCACCCCTCCTAACAAAAGAAAATGTTTCAGAGACGACATTTCTCCAACCTGAATTGTCGCATAGTGATGGTGATTATGGTGAATCCGCTTTTATGGAAACTGGTTGTGACGACAAACTTCATTTTTCAGCAGAGAAGATTGCACCGGAGTTTCATGCTGGCTCTGGCAGCAAGAGTGAGTTATCAAGCCCTAGAGAATTGGGCAGAGAGGGAAATTGAGTCTCCCTTCTCGTCACACGACTTCGATTTGTCATCAATGAAGATAATTACTTGGAATTGTCAGGGCGCAGGGAATGAGAAGTTTTTGACGAACTTCAGGGAACTTATTAAGGTACATAATCCGGACATTATCTACCTTATGGAAACAAAAGTGTCTGATTGTAGAGCAAATACTATTTGTAATAATTTGGGCTACTCTGGGGTCTGTAGAGCCCCCACCATGGGGCGTGAAGGGGGTATTTGGATGTTGTGGCGTAGGGAAAATATACAGGTTGAAATTCTTGGGGTCGACAACCAAGCAATCCATGCTATTGTTGGTCCAAACCCCCAGAGTGAATGGTTGTGTTCGGGGATTTATGCGAGCCCGAATCCAGCTCACCGGGAGGGTCTTTGGAGCAAGTTGGAGGAATTGAGTTCGGTGGTTTCCTTGCCGTGGCTATTAACGGGGGACTTTAATGAAATCCTCTCTTGTCAGGAGAAGAGAGGGGGTCGCATTCCGACATTAGGGAGATGTATGAGATTCAAGAATATGATTGATAATTGCGGCTTGATGGATTTGGGTTTTCGGGGTCCAAAATTTACTTGGACAAACTCTCGGGATGGTCTTGCAAGAATCCGAGAAAGACTGGATAGAACTATGGTTAATACGGAATGGCAAAACCTATTTCCAGAAGCCCCCCCCCCCACCGCCCCCCCCCCCCCCCCCCACCCCCCCCCCCCCCCCACCCCCCCCCCCCCCCCCCCCCCCCCCCCCCCCCCCCCCCCCGCACCCCCGCCACCCCCCCCCCCCCCCCCCCCCCCGCCCCCCCCCCGCCCCACCCCCCCCCCCCACCACCCCCCCCCCCCCCCACCCCCCCCCCCCCCCACCCCCCCCCCCCCCCACCCCCCCCCCCCCCCACCCCCCCCCCCCCCCACCCCCCCCCCCCCCCACCCCCCCCCCCCCCCACCCCCCCCCCCCCCCACCCCCCCCCCCCCCCACCCCCCCCCCCCCCCACCCCCCCCCCCCCCCACCCCCCCCCCCCCCCACCCCCCCCCCCCCCCACCCCCCCCCCCCCCCACCCCCCCCCCCCCCCACCCCCCCCCCCCCCCACCCCCCCCCCCCCCCACCCCCCCCCCCCCCCACCCCCCCCCCCCCCCACCCCCCCCCGCCCACACCCCCCCCCCCCCCCACCCTAAGTCCGTGTAGAGGAGGGCCTAAGATTTCTCACTTGTTTTTCGCTGATGACCTTATGCTTATGGCTAAAACGACCACCAAGAATGCTAGATGTATTCGGGATGTTTTGGATACTTTTTGCTCTTCATCCGGTTTGAAAATAAGCTATGAAAAATCCGAAGTCTTTTTTGCTACGGGGAGTGTTGGAAGAATCAAGAGAGAGGTGACCTCAATTCTCAATGTGGGTCGTACTAGCAACTTGGGAAGGTATCTTGGGGTTCAAATTATCCATGAAAGAGTCTCACCTAGACTTTTTCGGGATATGATTGATAGAGTTTCTGGGAGATTATCGGCGTGGAAGGCTAAATTATTATCACTTGCGGGACGTGCGACTCTCATTCAATCGATTACATCGGCTATTCCCAATCATGTTATGCAAACTAATTGGTTGCCAAGCTCCGTTTGTGATCAACTTGACAAGCTAAATCGTAACTTCCTTTGGTCGTCGGATGTATCCCAAAGGAAACTTCATCTTGTGGGTTGGCACAAAGTCACTAAATCGAAGAAAAATGGGGGTTTGGGTTTACGGCAAGCACGGAAAACTAACATTGCTCTTCTCGCAAAAGTGGGCTGGAAAACGCTCAAAGGGGAAAATTGTTTATGGGGCAACACTTTTAGGAAAAAATATTTGAAAGAAACCGAGCTTCTTGATTACAAAATTAAGAGTGGGGACTCCTATATTTGGAAGGGAGTATTCCGGAGTCTGAAGTAATTGGAGCCTTGCATTAAATGGCGTTTAGGTGACGGTAGAAATATTTCTTTGTGGTATGATACTTGGGTTGGGAAAAAACCTATCATGGCGGATTTGGGAAACGATATTGAAGAGGAAGAAAAAGAGTTGAAGGTTATCAATATCTTGGATGCTAATGGGAATTGGGATAAATCCAGACTTCGCACACCTATACCGGATCATGTTTGGCAAGCTATATTAGATTTACCAAGACCTTTTCAAAGGGAACTATGTGACAAAATGATTTGGGGAGAAACGGGGGCTGGTTCATTTACTTGCAAATCTGCCTATGCCGCTTTGAATGGAGATTCGATCCTGCTGCCCATCAATGGTCAAAGATGGGATTGGTTATGGAAGACAAATTGTTCGGAAAGAATGCGGCACTTCCTTTGGTTATGCTCGCACAATAGCCTTGCCACTAACTCCATGAGGTTTGAGAGGAGGATTGCAGCCTCAAATCTCTGTCAAATATGTAATCTCAATGAAGAAACGGTCACACATGCTTTACGGGATTGCATTTGGGCAAGGGAAATCTGGGAATTTGCCATAGCTCCAACTCAATTTCTCAAATTTACTCTCATCAGCCCCGATTGTTGGATCAAGGAGAACACCACCAAGGTAAAATTTGATAACATTATTCTCCCTAACATACCATGGGATATTATGTTTGTGGCCATTGCTTGGAATATTTGGAAAACACGTAACAGGTACATCTTTCAAAATACTCGAGAACCTTTGCGACTTGTTATTGGGTCTGCAAAGCGCCTTGCGGAGGACCTCTCGAGGATCAAAAGAAAAGGGAAAAGGCCGAAAGTGAAGGACTGTAGAAATGTGAAATGGACCAAACCGAATGAAGGATGGCACAAAGTGAACACTGATGGTAGTGTGCTCATGGATAAAAGAAGTGTGTCGGTTGGGGGACTAATTCGAGATGAGAATGGGAAATGGATTGCTGGATTTACACGGAAGTTGGGTGACGTAACGATAACTACTGCGGAACTTTTAGCAGCTAGAGAAGGCCTATCCCTTGCTTGGGAGCGAAGACTACAAAGAATTATACTTGAGATTGATTCGGAAGTGGTGGTGCAACTCATCAAGGAGGTGGCAACGGAGGACCATGCTTTGGGCCAAATCATTGAATACTGCAGATTCCTACTTAGAATGCCGTGGGAGAGCCGCATTGTTCATACAATGAGAGAAAAAAACCAATGTGCGGATGCGTTAGCCAAATTGGGCCATGATATTCAAGGAGATTTTGAGACTTGGGAAGAACCTCCCACTATTGTTCTTCCCCTGATTTGTAGTGACTTAGTGTAGGTTTCGTTGTTCTCTTTTGTACCAAAAAAAAAAAAAAAAAAAAAAAATGTGCCCTTACAATTTCAGTTAAGACAATTTGTTCAATTGAAAACCGATTTTGGAATAATAATAAATTATTCCAAAAAATGCCTTAAGCACTTACGGAATGTTCTTATTTCCCTATATTTTTTATGCTCGACACGTTTATTATGTTTACACCCAAAATTTAATATGATATAAAACTCTTGTCCAAAGAAAATCGTCTTTGAAACAATTGTCAATATAAAAAAATGTGATAATTATAATTTGAACCCAAAATCGGTTTTTAATTGAACAAACTGTTTTAACTGAAATTGTAAGGGTATGTTTTTTAAATTTAATAATAAATTGTTTACAAAATCAAATTAGTTAAATAGATTATAAATATGTAAACATAGTAAGTAAAATCTCCAAATTGGTCCGCAAGTGGTCTTATTCGAGCCAATTTTGAAATGGGCAACAATGTGGACTAAAATCATTAGTAAATTTGAAGATATGGGGTTATTTTGCCAACCTGAAATTTTATGAAGTAGAATTGTAAGTCAACATAAGTAATGACATCAATTTTACAATAATTCAAATTGACTTAACAAAAGTTTACCCACTTAATGGTGATTTTTAACGGCGGTACCAAATGTGAATGGATTTGTTAAATTATGGTATCAAATATGTCATCCTGAATTTTTATGGCACAAGTGATAATCGATATAAAGTTTGGTAGCACAAATACAATTCTCTCGTAAAATCATATATACACATATATATATATATATATATTTTATTGAAGAGTGAGGACAAAGGTGTAATTTCATTGTTTCCTTATTTCACCATAATGCAATTGTAGGGGTTGAGGCCCAATTGTAATAGGGAGATAAGAGCTATTTATTAGGGCTGGCCCACCAAAACCCGGGCAAATTTGGGGTGGCCAGATTTTCTTATTTGTAGAGTCAAACACCAAATAAAGTCTCACTATTTAATTTATTGGGCCTAATATGCCGAACCAAACGGCACGTAAGACAACTTACAAAAATCCCCAAATGATTCTGGAACTTGTCCAACTTACAAAAATCCCCAAATGATTCTGGAACTTGTCTATATTTCAATACCTAAACTTTTAACTTTTATAGGTACCATTCCACCCTCAATTGACAACTTGTCAAATTTAAATACATTGGACTTGGCTTACAACAATTTTGAAGGAACAATTCCCTCAACAATTGGACATCTATCTAAATTAACAGTTCTGAATCTTGAAGTAAACCAACTCATAGGTGAACTTCCATCTTCTGTGTTCAACCTCTCAAGATTACATGTACTTTCACTTACCAAGAACGAATTAACCGGCACCATTCCATCTTCCATAGACAAAGGGCTTCCAAATCTCCAATTTCTTCCAGGAAATCAATTTTCAGGAAATATCCCGAATTCAATCTCAAATATATCGTCACTAAAATTTTTCGATATTAACTTTAACTCGTTTACTGGACACATACCGATAAATCTTGGGAACTTACGTTCATTACAAGTACTTGGATTGTGGCAAATCTGTTCACAAATGATATATCCATACCTGAACAAGAATTTCTAACATCCTTGTCCAATTGCAAGAACCTTACATCCTTACTGATTGGTGACAATCCTATAATCGGGCCCCTACCCAAACTATTAGGCTCGACCAATATTTCTGCATCTCTTGAAAATTTTGTGGCTCGAGGGTGCAACATCTCAGTCACGATTCCAAGTGAAATCGGTAATTTGAGTAGTTTGTTTTTGTTAACCCTCAGAGATAATAACTTGAATGGAATGATTCTAGAGACTTTGGGGCATTTAAGAGACGTGCAACATTTATCAATCTATGGTAATAAATTGCATGGTCCAATACCAAATAGTTTTTGCAATCTAAAAAATATGTTTTATATTAGTTTAAAGGATAATAGGCTTTCTGGGCAGCTCCCAAGTTGTTTAGGAAATCTTCCTTCATTGTCAGAAATTTATTTGTATGATAATTTCTTCAATTCTAGCATTCCATCGACTTTATGGTCTAGTAATTGGATTCAAATTGTATCTATATCGCGAAATTTGTTAGAGGGTTCTTTGTCTGATGCAATCGGAAATATGAATAGTTTGAGAGAGTTGAATTTATCTGGAAATCAGCTTACCGGAAGCATTCCAAGTAGTATAGGGGATCTGCAGAGTTTAACTTATTTATGTTTGGATAGCAATAAGTTCAATAGCTCAATACCTTCATCTTTAGGTAATATGAGAGCGTTGCAATATTTGGACTTATTCCAAAACAATCTATCTGGTTCAATTCCACTGTCTTTGGAGACGCTTACATATCTTGATTACTTCAATGTTTCGTTCAATGAACTTACGGGACAAATCTCAGATGGAGGGCATTTTGGGAACCTCACTTCAAAATTCTTCATAGGCAATAAAGGGTTATGTGGAGCATCTCGATTTAATGTTGAAGTATGTAAAGGGAATACACCCAAGTCTTCAAGAAGAAACATATTTCTAAAATATATTCTACCGCTAATGGCTTTAATCATTGTTGTTGCAGTAGCTATAATGATCTACATGTTTAAACACCGAGGTAGAGATTCAACACTTTTATCTTTTTTCGAATCAAATCTCGGCCTCAAACATGAGAGGATCTCGTATTATGAAATTCTACGAGCCACAGACAACTTTGACATATCAAATTTGATTGGGCAAGGTAGCATTATCTCGGTATACAAACACTACTAGAAAAACCGGAAATTCCGACCGATTTTTTCCAACCGAAATAAAGTCGGTGGGAATATCCTTAAATTCCAACCGAAAATATTTCGGTTGGAATTTTATTTGAAAATCAATAAATATTCCGACCGATTAAAATTTCAGTCGGAATTATCAATCGAATTCCAACCGAAAATAAATCGGTTGGAATTTTCATGGATATTCCAACCGAAAAAAATTCGGTTGGAATTTTTATGAATATTCCAACCGATTTGTTTTCGGTCGGAATACAGTTGACGCGGGACAAAAAATTCCAACCGATTAAAATCGGTCGGAATTTATATAATTATTCCAACCGATTATAATCGGTTGGAATATTTTTTTTTTCCAACCGACTTATTGTCGGTTGGAATATGTCACAACTTAATAAAAAAAAAAAATCCTTCCCCCATTTATTTTTGATAGCCGCGGCAGAGAGACAACAAACAAAGGAAGAAATAAAAAATCCTAATTGTGCTCCTTTGCTTGGCACCACCACCACACCTTCAATTCCGGCCGACCAACAACACACGGCCACCAACACCCACTCAACTCTCCAGATCTCTTTTTCTTCTTCTTCAACTAATTAACTATAAAGGTACGTATTTATATATATATATATATATACATATATATACTATGTTGATTTATACATGTAATTAATTGTTAAACTCCTTTTATTGATGAAATGATATATAATGTGGTTGGAAAATCACGTTTTTAGGACCTACATTTTGGATTAATCTCATTTAATTTTAGGGTTTTTATTGGGAAATTTTCAATTTAGGGCTTTTAGTTGAAAATTCTATTAGCTAGCTATAGGTCCTAAATTTCTATTGAATCTATTTATTGGAGAAATTTAGGATTAAATTGGAATTTAGGGCTTTAGTTGAAAAGTTTGAATTAGAGCTTCACTTATAGGACCTAAATTTTGTATTGAATCTCATTTTAGGGCTTTTAGTGGAAAATTCTATATGCTAGGTCCTTAAATTTCTATTGAATCTATTTATTGGAGAAATTTGGGATTAAATTGGAATTTAGGGCTTTAGTTGAAAATTTTGAATTAGAGCTTCACTTATAACTCGTATTGATTTAAATTTTGAATTTTGAATTAGGTACTAAATCTTCTATTATTGAATCTAATTGCTTTTATTGGGGAATTAATTTGGGATTAAATTGGAATTTAGGGCTTTTAGTTTGAAAGTTTGAATTAGAGCTTCACTTATATATGTAATATGCTTGAAATTCAATTAGGATCTAAATTTTGCATGTATTGATCTTATTTTAGGGCTTTTAATTATTGGGATAATTTGGGAATTAATTAATTAGAATTTAGAGCTTTTAGTTAGAAAGTTTGAATTAAAGTTTCACTTATATGTAATATGATTGAAAATTCAATGGGGGCTAGCTAAATTACATGGATCTTATCTCATTTTACGGCCTATATATATGCTGGATATTTGGGATTTAATTAGAATTTAGGGCTTATAATTATGTTGGTGTTTTAAAGATGATTATTGATTAATTGTCTGCCTACATTTTTATAAATAATTTATGTTGTCACATTAATTTTACATATTTTTTAAGACTTATGTATTTTGAATCTTTTATATGTTGTGATTCTTTTCGTAGCATTTTTAGCATTATTGAAGATTATGGATATTCGTGACTATCGTAGTTGGATGTATGATAGAGTTAATTCATGCACTAGATCACTTAAGGATGAGTACGTGAGTGGGGTATATGGGTTCATCAATTATGTTAGGTCGCAGACTGAATTTATATCACAAAATGAAATTAAGTGTCCTTGTTCGAAATGTAAAAATAGATACTACAAAAAACATGATGTTGTAGTTGTACATTTATGTCGTTGGGGATTCAAGCCTCACTACTGGTATTGGACGTCACACGGTGAAGTTGAGCTACTTAGTGATGATCATATCAATGTTGGAGCTTCGAGTAGCGGTCAATATTTCACTGATGATATTGATGACGGTTTTAACCGATACGAAGATCTTGTACATGATGCTATGAGAGACGTTGTGCAAAATATCGAGGCCAATGATAGTCCTAACGCAGAAGCTCAAGATTTCTACAACTTACTTACGGCTGCTCAACGACCTTTGTGGGAAGGGTGTGAAACTCAAAGTGACTTATCTTTATCCCTAAAGATGATGACAATAAAAGCCGACTACAACATTTCACAATCATGCTATGATCGAATGTCGAATCTAATCAAGGAATCGGTTCCCAAGGATAACTGTGTTCCCGATAGTTTTTACAAAGCAAAGAAATTGATCTCAAAGTTGGGGTTAACTTCGATCAAAATTGATTGTTGCGTAAATGGTTGCATGTTGTATTACAAAGAAGATGTCGACCGAACATCTTGTAAATTCTGTAACCAAGATCGTTTTAAAAGCATCACAAAAAAGAAACCTATCCCAAGGAAAAGAATGCATTATTTACCTTTGATTCCTCGATTAAAACGGTTGTATGCTTCACAACGATCGGCACCCCACATGAGGTGGCACTTTGAGAATAGAAGACAAGAAGGTGTTTTATGTCACCCATCCGATGGAAAAGCATGGAAGGATTTTGACGAAGCTCATCCTGATTTCGCAGCAGAGCCGAGAAACGTCAGACTGGGCTTGTGTACGGATGGGTTTAATCCGTTTAATTCTAGTGATCCATATTCGTGTTGGCCAGTTATTGTAACACCTTATAATCTGCCACCAGAGATGTGCATGACAACACCATACATGTTTTTGACTTGTATAATTCCTGGTCCAAAAAATCCAAAGGACAGAATAGATGTTTACCTGAGGCCTCTGATTGATGAATTAAATGAGTTGTGGGAACTTGGTGTTGAAACATGGGATATTTCAAAGAAGGAAAACTTCCAGTTGAGAGCTGCGCTGATGTGGACTATCAATGATTTTCCTGCGTACGGTATGTTATCGGGTTGGATGACGTGCGGTCGTTTGGCCTGTCCAATTTGCATGGAGAACTCGAAGGCATTTTATCTTAAGTACGGCAGAAAGATCACATGGTTTGATTGTCACCGTCAATTCCTACCACATAATCACCCATATAGGAATTCCCGGGATGGATTCAAAGGTGGAAAAAAGGAAACGTCACATGCTCCTATTAGATTGAATGGTCATCAAGAGTGGGCAAGGGTTGAACATTTACCAAGCATTGAAGAGCTGGATCCAAGGGAAAATAGAATAGCAGGGTACGGTTTGACGCATCATTGGACAAAAAAGAGCATATTTTGGGAGTTGCCTTATTGGAAGGACAATCTGGTTCATCACAACTTAGATGTCATGCACATTGAAAAAAATGTGTTTGATAATGTATTTAACACGGTCATGGACATTAAAGGAAAGACGAAGGATAATGAACAAGCAAGAAAAGACTTGGAATCACACTGTCGAAGACCGGAACTTCATTTACAATATACTCGTGAAGGAAAAGTTGTTAAGCCCAAGGCGAGTTATTCTTTCTCAATCGATGAAAAACGAGATATTTTCAATTGGATTGAGAATGTGAAGATGCCGGATGGTTATGCTTCGAACATGTCCAGATGCGTAGACAAATCAAATTTGAAATTACATGGAATGAAAAGTCATGATTGTCACGTATTTATGCAACGACTGCTTCCAACTGCTTTCAGTATGTTGCCGCCTAATGTGTGGAATCCTTTAACGGAATTAAGTATGTTTTTCAAAGACTTGTGCTCTACCGAATTGCACGAGGATAAGTTGCGTGAACTAGAACAAAACATCCCCGTTATTCTTTGTAAGTTGGAACGGATATTTCCATGTGCTTTCTTTGACTCAATGGAACACTTGACAGTGCACTTGCCGTACGAGGCACTAATGTGCGGTCCCGTTCAGTACAGGTGGATGTATCCATTTGAGAGGTAATTGAGATTATCAAATTCTCAATGGTTTGGACATATTGTTTTATTTTGTACGTTATAACTTACTAATGCATGTGAGTTCATTTGAATTAGGTTTCTACACAATTTGAAGGGTATGGTAAAAAATAGAGCTAGAGTTGAGGGCTCTATATGTGAAGCATACTTAGCCCAGGAAGCAGCATATTTTGTCTCTTACTATTTTGAAAGTGAAATTGAAACAAAAAGTACGAGGATAAGACGAAATGAATTCGTTGGAGGTGAAGACTGCACTGCAAACACTCTATCGATATTTAAACAAACTGGTAGGCCGGCCGGTAAATGTGTCGATATGTGGTTAAGCGGAGAAGAACAAAAAGCTGCTCAATACTATGTTTTGATGAATTGCGATGAAGTATTACCTATAATAGAGTAAGTGATTTTATTACCACATAATCATCCAATTAAATTACATCATACACGTTGTGAGTTTGTAACGGGTCGAACTATCAAATTTGATGAATTTACAGGACTTTTGCAAATAGAGTTCGTCAATGTTGGCCCAACCTAAGTGAAGAAGAAGTCAACAAATCGATTGAAGATAACTTTGCAAAATGGTTTCATGATTATGTAAGCAATTATATACACATTTATTTATTTTTTAAAAAACTATGTATAATTTTTATTTTTATAAAAAAAATTTAGTTTTTTTTGGAAATTGATTAGGTACACCATCCATCAAACAACATAGAAAATCAAAGTCTTATTCAACTATCATGGAATCCGAGTCTAAAAGTGCAATCATGGCGAAAATACATAGTTAATGGTTACACATTCCATGTAAACGAGTTAGGGGAAGAGCGTACGACTTATAACTCGGGTGTGTGCGTAAGAGGTGAAGACTCAACAGAATTTTATGGGGTCCTTGAAAATATTATCCAGTTACAATATCCTGGTTCTGAAGATAACACGGTGATTTTGTTTAAGTGTAAATGGTATGATTCAGTTTCTAACAGAGGAATTAGGAGACATTCACGATATGGGATTGTTGAGATCAAGGTAAATGAATATTATCCTAGATACGAACCATTTATACTAGCTCAACATGCGTCTCAAGTA
This sequence comes from Penstemon davidsonii, assembly GCA_034814905.1. Taxonomy (NCBI): domain Eukaryota; kingdom Viridiplantae; phylum Streptophyta; class Magnoliopsida; order Lamiales; family Plantaginaceae; genus Penstemon; species Penstemon davidsonii. The sequence continues at coordinate 29,286,363 of JAYDYQ010002534.1, forward strand.
TACTATCTCCCATACCCGAGTAAGAAAAGAGATAAGGTGAAATGGCGTGTTGTAATCAATACAAGACCACGGAGTAGAATCAATCAAAGTTATAATGTGCTTCAAGAACCACATTCAACAATGTCGCCGTCAATGATCCATATCGACCATGACCTCAGTTTGGTTGACGAAAATGCCCCTGGTGAAGAAGTGCGAATGCCAACATTGCAGACACACTACGAGGATGATCATTTCATCCAAAATGAAGAAGAAGAAGAAGAAGAAGATGATGATGATGATGATGATGATGATGATGATGAAGTTGAACATGAAGTTGATGATGATACTGAAGAAACAGATGAAGAAGACCTTGAGGGAAATGAAGAATTGCAACTCGAAGATGAAATGAATGACGAAGATGACTGAAATGAAATGATGATGTTGTTTGGTTACAATAATAATTCCACTATTATGAGATGACTTTTGTTCTCAATTGCTACATATATATATATGTGTGTGTGTGTTTGGTTTAAATTTTATTAATTGAATCATTTCTGGGTATATTATTTTATCTGCGAGTTATTCTTGTGACTTGTATAATGCTTCTTTAAGTATTGTTATTGCATTTTTTATTCCATATTATATAATTGTCACTATATCTTAACGAATTATTAAAAAGTGCAGATGTCATCACGTGAAAGTGCTCGTGGCAGAGTTGTTCATGGTGCAGGTAGAGGTGCAGGTAGGGGTGTAGGTAGGGGTACGGGTACGGGTACGGGTACAGGTAGGGTTACGGGTAGGGGTAGGGGTAGGGGTACTATCCCCGTGGCACCGATGGAGTCCCCAAACATACCACATACTGATGCCAATGATAGTCCTGGATATTCTCCTGATGATGATGCTAGTCCGAGTACTGGGCCTAGTGTCGGACATTCATCTCGTTTTCATCAAGCACGACACAACGTCCCTCGCATGCAACCAATTGTCGATGACGGTCATAGTACTGAGGCTGATAATAGGTTATTCATATATCCAACGCCCGAGAAAGAGTATGACTTGACGTTTTGGTTTTTTTTTAATAATTTTTATTAATTTATTTAGTGTTTTGATCATTGTTGATGTGATTTTTTTGATTTTACAGGTTTGGTCACAATAATAAGGAAGCTGTCGCTAGAATAGGCAACATTATTGATGATCATAATAAAAGTAATGCCCCATGTTATACAGACGTGCCATTAAGAGATAGAGACATGTGGTTTAACGAATTCAAGGTATATATGTTTTATTAAGATCAATATATATATGTATTGGTTTACATTAATCAATCTATGAATTGTTTTGTGGTTGCAGTTATTCTTTCGTTGGAACATTGCTGATGATAAGAGAATTAGGAAAATATTTGATCAAAAGATGTCGAAATCATACAAACTCAAAATGCACTATACTCGTCATTATCGTACAGAAAAGCCAAAAAATTTAACCCAAGAACAATATGATGCGTTATTGGATTATTGGTCAACGGAGGAATTCAATGAAATATCTCAACGGGCTGCGGAGAATCGGGCATCAGATTGTGATGGCCAGGGTCAAATAGTGAATTTTGGTGGGGCTAAACCTCGTTCGGCATACGAAGAAGAAATGGTAAGTTAGTTTGATTTTTATTGTCACATTTCATATCCGATGAAGTTACTTATATATTCCAATCCGTTTAATTGTCATTTAATTGTTTACTTTAATTTAAGCGGGAGGAACTGGGACGTGATCCAAGAATTGATGAAGTTTTTTTAAGGATGTACACAAGAACCTTAGAAGATGGGGAAATTGATTTTTCAAATGCTAGGGCGGAATCTGCATACGTAAGTTGAATAATTTAAATCAGTTTTAGCCCATATAAATTACATAGTTAAGCTTAAACAAATTGTTGTTCATCATGTACATGTAGAACCGTTATTTGGGAAACCTAGCCACTGCGCAAGCATCAACTCAAGTTGAAGGAGAACCACCTGCTACCCCGCCTCCAGAGGTTCAAATGAAGGTATCATGAATGGATTTAAAATAAATTCAAGTATCTACTAATTTTTTTTTTTTTTTCCATTGAATGATATATTTTTAAATTTCAGGTATGGGTAGAGACACAAGGTGTGTCCAAAAAGGGGACTGTGGTCGGATTAGCAGGTCGCGCTAATCTTGTACGCCCTTCGCGTCGTTCTACAGAAAGTGCGTGGATGCATAACAATTACGCTTCTCCCCAACCTCATCCTGAGACAATTGAGAGATTAGCGCAGGTAGAAACTCAATTGGCAACGGTGCTTCAGAATATGGAAACTCAACAGGCAAGGCACCAGGCTGAGATTGAGCAATATAGGACGATGTTGAATCTTGCCATGCAAATTCGGCCAGATCGACCTTCTATGCCAAATTCCACAATAAATGAAGGTTTTCATCATCAGGCAGGACCGTCTCAACCTTCGCAGGGGTATGTGCAACATTTTACGCAGCCTGGTATTTATCGTCATTTTCCTGATATGTTTCGGCCAAACTCTTTCCCCATGTTTTTGGATCCTAGTGTCTTTAATCAACAACCGCCCCCACATGGTCAATCTCAAATGCCCAACTCAGATGATGTTTCTGAGACACCAGATGTGTAGTTGAATATACTTAAGATGTACTTTTTATGATCGTATCGTGTACTTATTATGATGATTGTATTGGGTACTTATATATTTGAGTATTGTGTATCGTGTACGTACTTATTGTTATGAGGATACTATTTTGTACTTATATATATATGTTCGAGTATTTTGTATCGTGTCTTTATTATTATGATTGTATATTGTGTATTATGATTGTATTTTGTATTCGATTCTTGATATCGAGATGTTGCTTCTGTTTATTTTTAGTGTATTATGAATATTTGTCAATTTAGGATTTTGATTAATTCAATTTTAAGAAAAATGCCAAAAAATTATTAAATAGGCAATTTTTAATATTCCAACCGGTTTAGAATCGGTTGGAATAAAATTCCAACCGATTTAGAATCGGTTGGAATATTAAAAATTCCAACCGATTTTGAATCGGTTGGAATATTAAAAATTCCAACCGACTTAGAATCGGTTGGAATATTAATATTCCAACCGACTTAGAATCGGTTGGAATATTAAAAATTCCAACCGATTTTGAATCGGTTGGAATAAAATTCCAACCGATTTTAAATCGGTTGGAATTTTTAATATTCCAACCGATTCAAAATCGGTTGGAATTCAATGGCGGTCGGAATTTCGGTCGGAATTTCATTCCGACGCGATATTTTCCAACCGATTTTTGCAGTTGGAAAATCGGTTGGAATTTTAATTTCCAACCGATTTCGCACAAAATTGGTTGGAATTTCGGTTGGAATTTTCGGTTTTTCTAGTAGTGAAAGGAACGTTTTCAAATGAGATGAATTATGTGGTTAAGGTTTTTGACTTAGACGTGCAAGGTGCATTCAAGAGCTTTGACACGGAGTGCCAAATCATGCGTAGCCTTTGGCATAGAAATCTTGTGAAGGTCATTACTAGTTGCTCGAATCTTGACTTTAAGGCTTTGGTATTGGAATATATGCCTAATGGAAACCTTGAGAAATAGTTGTACTCTCCAAACTATTCTTTAAATATTGGTCAACGTTTAGGAATAATGATAGATGTGACATCTGCAATAGAGTATCTATATCAAGGTTATTCATCACCGATTGTGCATTGCGATTTGAAGCCGAGCAATATACTTTTGGATGAAAATATGGTGGCGCGTGTGGGAGACTTTGGGATTGCAAAGCTTCTAACCAATGTTATTAAAACCGGACCGGACCGGCCGGTTCCGACCGGTTCGACCGCGAACCGGAGGTTGGTCCGGTCCGGTTTACCCCCTAAAACCGCCTGACTCAAAAACCAGTTTGAACCGGGTTGAACCGGTCCAAGACCGGTGAACCGGCGAACCGGTATGGACCGGTTCAACCCGATTTTCAATTTCATTTTTTTTTTCTTTTTTTTGATTTTTTTTAATTTGAAAAATAAACTAAAATTTTTTGTACAAGGTGGGATTTGAACACCAAACCTCTTACCTGAAAAATAACTTCCTTACCATTTAAGCTACATCATTTTTATTGAACTTTTAGTACAAAAATTTATAAATTATAGAAACTTGTAGACAAATTTATTTATAAATTAGATAATTAACTCAAATTAACATTTTACACATTATCAATGAAAATTAATACTCAAATAATAATTTTTTATTATAATTTGTTCGATCAAATATTTCTTTCCAATATTATTTTTAGGATAAAGAGTCAAATCGATATATTATGCAAGTTTGATTTTGAATATTAAACTTTTATACATAACCATATTTTAAAATTTATGAATTTCTTAGTTTGTTATATTTTTAACTTACACTTTTAAATTTTTATAAAAAAATATAATCATATTATATTTATATGAGCTTACAAATTAGTATCATATTACCGTTATGATATAAGTTAGATAAATATTATATGATTTAATTTAAATTTATTATAAGATTTTGTATATTTTTAATCAATTGTAGTATAATGTTTAAATTTTATGCATATTACATATACTTTAAAATTAAATATATTTATTACATTATTATGACGTCATCCGGTCCGACCAGCGGTCCGACCGGTTCGACCAGTAAAACCAGTGGCCAGTCGGCTCACCGGTTCACTGTCCGGTCCGGTTCTGAAAACATTGCTTCTAACACATGATCAGAGGATGACACAAACCAAAACTCTAGGCACCATTGGATACATGGCACCAGGTATGAATATTATAAATACTCTAAACTTTTTCATATCAAAATTCTTTTGTAATTTCATAGTTTTTAATATTGGAAGGGGTAGAAAGAAGAATTTTTTTACAAAGCAAAGTTCATAACAAACATAAAATAAAAAAATGTGGCCATTTACTTACAAAACAGTCAGTAGAATTGTCACTAGCTCTTATCTATACATCATTTAAGAGTAAAATACAAAAATACCCCTATACTTTGCTTAATTATAAAAAAATAAAAAAACTTGTGTTATTTTTATTAGAAAATCCAAGTACTAATTTTTTATTCGCAAAAAACCTCCTAGCAAGTCCAAATGACAATTATACCCCACCAAAAATGGCAAAAACACCCCTATTCACCTATTAAAATCGTAATAATTTCCCTGTTAACTTTGAAAATTGTCAATAACTGTCATGTCTACTCAAAAAATTAACAATAACCTCCCTATGATTTATGAGGAAGTTTCAGATGGGTTTTTTTGACAATAAAAAAAGAACACAGGGTTTTTTTTTGCTAATAAAAATAATACATGTCTTTTTTTATAATTAGGCAAAGCATAAAGAGTAGTTTTGCATTTAGCTCTATCATTTAACTTTGCTAATTTGATCTCATATGTGAATTTGGCAGAGTATGGATCATGAGGATTATTATCAACATTATAGATGTTTATAGCTATGAGATTTTGTTGATGGAAACATTTACAAAAAAGAGACCGACTGATGAGTTATTCTTAGGAGAGTTAACAATGAAGAGATGGGTGTCTGAATCATTTCCCAATAGTATAATGCAAATTGTTGATAATGAATTACTAAATGCAGAATAAGAATATTTTGTTAAATCTAACATTGATGAGTGTTTGTCATCAATCATGGAACTTGCCATTGAATGTACAGCGGATTTACCAGATGAGAGGCCTAATATGAAAGATGTTAACGTGAGGCTCAAGAAGATCAATATTGAAGTAGTTAATTAAGGTCCATAATATATTATAATGGAAATTGCTAATTTGAGCTTTGATAAAACATCTTTGATGTTGAGCCTCCCTTCAGGCACATATTGATAAAAAGTACTAAATTTATTTTTATTTTTATTTTTATGGAATGGAATAACCTTCTCAATTTCTAATAAAACCGTATTAGATAACAGAGACAGGAGTAAAACAAATAATCCAAATCATAACAATAAAATGTGAATCCACCCCCCCCCCCCCCCACCCCCCCCCCCCCCCACCCCCCCCCCCCCCCACCCCCCCCCCCCCCCACCCCCCCCCCCCCCCACCCCCCCCCCCCCCCACCCCCCCCCCCCCCCACCCCCCCCCCCCCCCACCCCCCCCCCCCCCCACCCCCCCCCCCCCCCACCCCCCCCCCCCCCCACCCCCCCCCCCCCCCACCCCCCCCCCCCCCCACCCCCCCCCCCCCCCACCCCCCCCCCCCCCCACCCCCCCCCCCCCCCACCCCCCCCCCCCCCCACCCCCCCCCCCCCCCACCCCCCCCCCCCCCCACCCCCCCCCCCCCCCACCCCCCCCCCCCCCCACCCCCCCCCCCCCCCACCCCCCCCCCCCCCCACCCCCCCCCCCCCCCACCCCCCCCCCCCCCCACCCCCCCCCCCCCCCACCCCCCCCCCCCCCCACCCCCCCCCCCCCCCACCCCCCCCCCCCCCCACCCCCCCCCCCCCCCACCCCCCCCCCCCCCCAAATCACAAAAAAGAAACCTATCCCAAGGAAAAGAATGCATTATTTACCTTTGATTCCTCGATTAAAACGGTTGTATGCTTCACAACGATCGGCACCCCACATGAGGTGGCACTTTGAGAATAGAAGACAAGAAGGTGTTTTATGTCACCCATCCGATGGAAAAGCATGGAAGGATTTTGACGAAGCTCATCCTGATTTCGCAGCAGAGCCGAGAAACGTCAGACTGGGCTTGTGTACGGATGGGTTTAATCCGTTTAATTCTAGTGATCCATATTCGTGTTGGCCAGTTATTGTAACACCTTATAATCTGCCACCAGAGATGTGCATGACAACACCATACATGTTTTTGACTTGTATAATTCCTGGTCCAAAAAATCCAAAGGACAGAATAGATGTTTACCTGAGGCCTCTGATTGATGAATTAAATGAGTTGTGGGAACTTGGTGTTGAAACATGGGATATTTCAAAGAAGGAAAACTTCCAGTTGAGAGCTGCGCTGATGTGGACTATCAATGATTTTCCTGCGTACGGTATGTTATCGGGTTGGATGACGTGCGGTCGTTTGGCCTGTCCAATTTGCATGGAGAACTCGAAGGCATTTTATCTTAAGTACGGCAGAAAGATCACATGGTTTGATTGTCACCGTCAATTCCTACCACATAATCACCCATATAGGAATTCCCGGGATGGATTCAAAGGTGGAAAAAAGGAAACGTCACATGCTCCTATTAGATTGAATGGTCATCAAGAGTGGGCAAGGGTTGAACATTTACCAAGCATTGAAGAGCTGGATCCAAGGGAAAATAGAATAGCAGGGTACGGTTTGACGCATCATTGGACAAAAAAGAGCATATTTTGGGAGTTGCCTTATTGGAAGGACAATCTGGTTCATCACAACTTAGATGTCATGCACATTGAAAAAAATGTGTTTGATAATGTATTTAACACGGTCATGGACATTAAAGGAAAGACGAAGGATAATGAACAAGCAAGAAAAGACTTGGAATCACACTGTCGAAGACCGGAACTTCATTTACAATATACTCGTGAAGGAAAAGTTGTTAAGCCCAAGGCGAGTTATTCTTTCTCAATCGATGAAAAACGAGATATTTTCAATTGGATTGAGAATGTGAAGATGCCGGATGGTTATGCTTCGAACATGTCCAGATGCGTAGACAAATCAAATTTGAAATTACATGGAATGAAAAGTCATGATTGTCACGTATTTATGCAACGACTGCTTCCAACTGCTTTCAGTATGTTGCCGCCTAATGTGTGGAATCCTTTAACGGAATTAAGTATGTTTTTCAAAGACTTGTGCTCTACCGAATTGCACGAGGATAAGTTGCGTGAACTAGAACAAAACATCCCCGTTATTCTTTGTAAGTTGGAACGGATATTTCCATGTGCTTTCTTTGACTCAATGGAACACTTGACAGTGCACTTGCCGTACGAGGCACTAATGTGCGGTCCCGTTCAGTACAGGTGGATGTATCCATTTGAGAGGTAATTGAGATTATCAAATTCTCAATGGTTTGGACATATTGTTTTATTTTGTACGTTATAACTTACTAATGCATGTGAGTTCATTTGAATTAGGTTTCTACACAATTTGAAGGGTATGGTAAAAAATAGAGCTAGAGTTGAGGGCTCTATATGTGAAGCATACTTAGCCCAGGAAGCAGCATATTTTGTCTCTTACTATTTTGAAAGTGAAATTGAAACAAAAAGTACGAGGATAAGACGAAATGAATTCGTTGGAGGTGAAGACTGCACTGCAAACACTCTATCGATATTTAAACAAACTGGTAGGCCGGCCGGTAAATGTGTCGATATGTGGTTAAGCGGAGAAGAACAAAAAGCTGCTCAATACTATGTTTTGATGAATTGCGATGAAGTATTACCTATAATAGAGTAAGTGATTTTATTACCACATAATCATCCAATTAAATTACATCATACACGTTGTGAGTTTGTAACGGGTCGAACTATCAAATTTGATGAATTTACAGGACTTTTGCAAATAGAGTTCGTCAATGTTGGCCCAACCTAAGTGAAGAAGAAGTCAACAAATCGATTGAAGATAACTTTGCAAAATGGTTTCATGATTATGTAAGCAATTATATACACATTTATTTATTTTTTAAAAAACTATGTATAATTTTTATTTTTATAAAAAAAATTTAGTTTTTTTTGGAAATTGATTAGGTACACCATCCATCAAACAACATAGAAAATCAAAGTCTTATTCAACTATCATGGAATCCGAGTCTAAAAGTGCAATCATGGCGAAAATACATAGTTAATGGTTACACATTCCATGTAAACGAGTTAGGGGAAGAGCGTACGACTTATAACTCGGGTGTGTGCGTAAGAGGTGAAGACTCAACAGAATTTTATGGGGTCCTTGAAAATATTATCCAGTTACAATATCCTGGTTCTGAAGATAACACGGTGATTTTGTTTAAGTGTAAATGGTATGATTCAGTTTCTAACAGAGGAATTAGGAGACATTCACGATATGGGATTGTTGAGATCAAGGTAAATGAATATTATCCTAGATACGAACCATTTATACTAGCTCAACATGCGTCTCAAGTATACTATCTCCCATACCCGAGTAAGAAAAGAGATAAGGTGAAATGGCGTGTTGTAATCAATACAAGACCACGGAGTAGAATCAATCAAAGTTATAATGTGCTTCAAGAACCACATTCAACAATGTCGCCGTCAATGATCCATATCGACCATGACCTCAGTTTGGTTGACGAAAATGCCCCTGGTGAAGAAGTGCGAATGCCAACATTGCAGACACACTACGAGGATGATCATTTCATCCAAAATGAAGAAGAAGAAGAAGAAGAAGATGATGATGATGATGATGATGATGATGATGATGAAGTTGAACATGAAGTTGATGATGATACTGAAGAAAACAGATGAAGAAGACCTTGAGGGAAATGAAGAATTGCAACTCGAAGATGAAATGAATGACGAAGATGACTGAAATGAAATGATGATGTTGTTTGGTTACAATAATAATTCCACTATTATGAGATGACTTTTGTTCTCAATTGCTACATATATATATATGTGTGTGTGTGTTTGGTTTAAATTTTATTAATTGAATCATTTCTGGGTATATTATTTTATCTGCGAGTTATTCTTGTGACTTGTATAATGCTTCTTTAAGTATTGTTATTGCATTTTTTATTCCATATTATATAATTGTCACTATATCTTAACGAATTATTAAAAAGTGCAGATGTCATCACGTGAAAGTGCTCGTGGCAGAGTTGTTCATGGTGCAGGTAGAGGTGCAGGTAGGGGTGTAGGTAGGGGTACGGGTACGGGTACGGGTACAGGTAGGGTTACGGGTAGGGGTAGGGGTAGGGGTACTATCCCCGTGGCACCGATGGAGTCCCCAAACATACCACATACTGATGCCAATGATAGTCCTGGATATTCTCCTGATGATGATGCTAGTCCGAGTACTGGGCCTAGTGTCGGACATTCATCTCGTTTTCATCAAGCACGACACAACGTCCCTCGCATGCAACCAATTGTCGATGACGGTCATAGTACTGAGGCTGATAATAGGTTATTCATATATCCAACGCCCGAGAAAGAGTATGACTTGACGTTTTGGTTTTTTTTTAATAATTTTTATTAATTTATTTAGTGTTTTGATCATTGTTGATGTGATTTTTTTGATTTTACAGGTTTGGTCACAATAATAAGGAAGCTGTCGCTAGAATAGGCAACATTATTGATGATCATAATAAAAGTAATGCCCCATGTTATACAGACGTGCCATTAAGAGATAGAGACATGTGGTTTAACGAATTCAAGGTATATATGTTTTATTAAGATCAATATATATATGTATTGGTTTACATTAATCAATCTATGAATTGTTTTGTGGTTGCAGTTATTCTTTCGTTGGAACATTGCTGATGATAAGAGAATTAGGAAAATATTTGATCAAAAGATGTCGAAATCATACAAACTCAAAATGCACTATACTCGTCATTATCGTACAGAAAAGCCAAAAAATTTAACCCAAGAACAATATGATGCGTTATTGGATTATTGGTCAACGGAGGAATTCAATGAAATATCTCAACGGGCTGCGGAGAATCGGGCATCAGATTGTGATGGCCAGGGTCAAATAGTGAATTTTGGTGGGGCTAAACCTCGTTCGGCATACGAAGAAGAAATGGTAAGTTAGTTTGATTTTTATTGTCACATTTCATATCCGATGAAGTTACTTATATATTCCAATCCGTTTAATTGTCATTTAATTGTTTACTTTAATTTAAGCGGGAGGAACTGGGACGTGATCCAAGAATTGATGAAGTTTTTTTAAGGATGTACACAAGAACCTTAGAAGATGGGGAAATTGATTTTTCAAATGCTAGGGCGGAATCTGCATACGTAAGTTGAATAATTTAAATCAGTTTTAGCCCATATAAATTACATAGTTAAGCTTAAACAAATTGTTGTTCATCATGTACATGTAGAACCGTTATTTGGGAAACCTAGCCACTGCGCAAGCATCAACTCAAGTTGAAGGAGAACCACCTGCTACCCCGCCTCCAGAGGTTCAAATGAAGGTATCATGAATGGATTTAAAATAAATTCAAGTATCTACTAATTTTATTTTTGTTTTTCCATTGAATGATATATTTTTAAATTTCAGGTATGGGTAGAGACACAAGGTGTGTCCAAAAAGGGGACTGTGGTCGGATTAGCAGGTCGCGCTAATCTTGTACGCCCTTCGCGTCGTTCTACAGAAAGTGCGTGGATGCATAACAATTACGCTTCTCCCCAACCTCATCCTGAGACAATTGAGAGATTAGCGCAGGTAGAAACTCAATTGGCAACGGTGCTTCAGAATATGGAAACTCAACAGGCAAGGCACCAGGCTGAGATTGAGCAATATAGGACGATGTTGAATCTTGCCATGCAAATTCGGCCAGATCGACCTTCTATGCCAAATTCCACAATAAATGAAGGTTTTCATCATCAGGCAGGACCGTCTCAACCTTCGCAGGGGTATGTGCAACATTTTACGCAGCCTGGTATTTATCGTCATTTTCCTGATATGTTTCGGCCAAACTCTTTCCCCATGTTTTTGGATCCTAGTGTCTTTAATCAACAACCGCCCCCACATGGTCAATCTCAAATGCCCAACTCAGATGATGTTTCTGAGACACCAGATGTGTAGTTGAATATACTTAAGATGTACTTTTTATGATCGTATCGTGTACTTATTATGATGATTGTATTGGGTACTTATATATTTGAGTATTGTGTATCGTGTACGTACTTATTGTTATGAGGATACTATTTTGTACTTATATATATATGTTCGAGTATTTTGTATCGTGTCTTTATTATTATGATTGTATATTGTGTATTATGATTGTATTTTGTATTCGATTCTTGATATCGAGATGTTGCTTCTGTTTATTTTTAGTGTATTATGAATATTTGTCAATTTAGGATTTTGATTAATTCAATTTTAAGAAAAATGCCAAAAAATTATTAAATAGGCAATTTTTAATATTCCAACCGGTTTAGAATCGGTTGGAATAAAATTCCAACCGATTTAGAATCGGTTGGAATATTAAAAATTCCAACCGATTTTGAATCGGTTGGAATATTAAAAATTCCAACCGACTTAGAATCGGTTGGAATATTAATATTCCAACCGACTTAGAATGGGTGGGCATATTAAAAATTCCAACCGATTTTGAATCGGTCGGAATAAAATTCCAACCGATTTTAAATCGGTTGGAATTTTTAATATTCCAACCGATTCAAAATCGGTTGGAATTCAATGGCGGTCGGAATTTCGGTCGGAATTTCATTCCGACGCGATATTTTCCAACCGATTTTTGCAGTTGGAAAATCGGTTGGAATTTTAATTTCCAACCGATTTCGCACAAAATTGGTTGGAATTTCGGTTGGAATTTTCGGTTTTTCTAGTAGTGAAAGGAACGTTTTCAAATGAGATGAATTATGTGGTTAAGGTTTTTGACTTAGACGTGCAAGGTGCATTCAAGAGCTTTGACACGGAGTGCCAAATCATGCGTAGCCTTTGGCATAGAAATCTTGTGAAGGTCATTACTAGTTGCTCGAATCTTGACTTTAAGGCTTTGGTATTGGAATATATGCCTAATGGAAACCTTGAGAAATAGTTGTACTCTCCAAACTATTCTTTAAATATTGGTCAACGTTTAGGAATAATGATAGATGTGACATCTGCAATAGAGTATCTATATCAAGGTTATTCATCACCGATTGTGCATTGCGATTTGAAGCCGAGCAATATACTTTTGGATGAAAATATGGTGGCGCGTGTGGGAGACTTTGGGATTGCAAAGCTTCTAACCAATGTTATTAAAACCGGACCGGACCGGCCGGTCCGACCGGTTCGACCGCGAACCGGAGGTTGGTCCGGTCCGGTTTACCCCCTAAAACCGCCTGACTCAAAAACCAGTTTGAACCGGGTTGAACCGGTCCAAGACCGGTGAACCGGCGAACCGGTATGGACCGGTTCAACCCGATTTTCAATTTCATTTTTTTTTTCTTTTTTTTGATTTTTTTAATTTGAAAAATAAACTAAAATTTTTTGTACAAGGTGGGATTTGAACACCAAACCTCTTACCTGAAAAATAACTTCCTTACCATTTAAGCTACATCATTTTTATTGAACTTTTAGTACAAAAATTTATAAATTATAGAAACTTGTAGACAAATTTATTTATAAATTAGATAATTAACTCAAATTAACATTTTACACATTATCAATGAAAATTAATACTCAAATAATAATTTTTTATTATAATTTGTTCGATCAAATATTTCTTTCCAATATTATTTTTAGGATAAAGAGTCAAATCGATATATTATGCAAGTTTGATTTTGAATATTAAACTTTTATACATAACCATATTTTAAAATTTATGAATTTCTTAGTTTGTTATATTTTTAACTTACACTTTTAAATTTTTATAAAAAAATATAATCATATTATATTTATATGAGCTTACAAATTAGTATCATATTACCGTTATGATATAAGTTAGATAAATATTATATGATTTAATTTAAATTTATTATAAGATTTTGTATATTTTTAATCAATTGTAGTATAATGTTTAAATTTTATGCATATTACATATACTTTAAAATTAAATATATTTATTACATTATTATGACGTCATCCGGTCCGACCAGCGGTCCGACCGGTTCGACCAGTAAAACCAGTGGCCAGTCGGCTCACCGGTTCACTGTCCGGTCCGGTTCTGAAAACATTGCTTCTAACACATGATCAGAGGATGACACAAACCAAAACTCTAGGCACCATTGGATACATGGCACCAGGTATGAATATTATAAATACTCTAAACTTTTTCATATCAAAATTCTTTTGTAATTTCATAGTTTTTAATATTGGAAGGGGTAGAAAGAAGAATTTTTTTACAAAGCAAAGTTCATAACAAACATAAAATAAAAAAATGTGGCCATTTACTTACAAAACAGTCAGTAGAATTGTCACTAGCTCTTATCTATACATCATTTAAGAGTAAAATACAAAAATACCCCTATACTTTGCTTAATTATAAAAAAATAAAAAAACTTGTGTTATTTTTATTAGAAAATCCAAGTACTAATTTTTTATTCGCAAAAAACCTCCTAGCAAGTCCAAATGACAATTATACCCCACCAAAAATGGCAAAAACACCCCTATTCACCTATTAAAATCGTAATAATTTCCCTGTTAACTTTGAAAATTGTCAATAACTGTCATGTCTACTCAAAAAATTAACAATAACCTCCCTATGATTTATGAGGAAGTTTCAGATGGGTTTTTTTGACAATAAAAAAAGAACACAGGGTTTTTTTTGCTAATAAAAATAATACATGTCTTTTTTTATAATTAGGCAAAGCATAAAGAGTAGTTTTGCATTTAGCTCTATCATTTAACTTTGCTAATTTGATCTCATATGTGAATTTGGCAGAGTATGGATCATGAGGATTATTATCAACATTATAGATGTTTATAGCTATGAGATTTTGTTGATGGAAACATTTACAAAAAAGAGACCGACTGATGAGTTATTCTTAGGAGAGTTAACAATGAAGAGATGGGTGTCTGAATCATTTCCCAATAGTATAATGCAAATTGTTGATAATGAATTACTAAATGCAGAATAAGAATATTTTGTTAAATCTAACATTGATGAGTGTTTGTCATCAATCATGGAACTTGCCATTGAATGTACAGCGGATTTACCAGATGAGAGGCCTAATATGAAAGATGTTAACGTGAGGCTCAAGAAGATCAATATTGAAGTAGTTAATTAAGGTCCATAATATATTATAATGGAAATTGCTAATTTGAGCTTTGATAAAACATCTTTGATGTTGAGCCTCCCTTCAGGCACATATTGATAAAAAGTACTAAATTTATTTTTATTTTTATTTTTATGGAATGGAATAACCTTCTCAATTTCTAATAAAACCGTATTAGATAACAGAGACAGGAGTAAAACAAATAATCCAAATCATAACAATAAAATGTGAAGATAAAACCTAATCATTGAAAGCAGGAACTAGTCAGATTGCACCATATATATATATGCATCTAAGCTACTATGAACACTTTTAAGTTATACACTGAAAAAAAAAATCTTCGGATGTAAGTTTGCACAAATATATTTTATTTGGACTTAACACCATGGTTATTTATGATTAATTGTTTCCACAAGGAGGGACGGATCCAGGAATTTTATTTAGAGGGGCTAAATTAGATACAAAAAAGGATATTCTATCAAACACTCAAACTTAAAATTTATGACCAGATCGAGGAGATGAAGTTTGACAAAAATGACCCATAAGTTACTTTTATTACATATGATACCCCATTACGGAATTGTTATATGTGACAAAAAAAAAGGGATAAAGTGAAAACATATTCGTCACATTTGCTACCACATACGAAAAAAAAAAAAAATGCTAACAAGTTCCAATTAAAAATATATCATATGGCTTTTTTCCACATTCTAAAGTCTGATGGATCATGGGAAAATTAATAAAAAGATTTCAAACAAACAATTGTGAAGACCATACTTAAAGGTATATATGACTCAATTGTGAAGACCATACTTAAAGGTATTAACAAACAAGGAACTATCAGTTTCACGATCTGTTTTATTTAAGTACATTGCATCAGAAGACCAAGTGAACAGAGGTTATTGTCTTGTCAATTCTCAAAATTAACAGCGGGATTATTGTCAAATATTTAGATCAATAGGGGCGTTTTTGCATTTTTTGGTGAGGATGTGATTGTCATTTTTCCTGCAGAATATGTACTTCGGCTTGAGAGAGTTTTTTTTTGCTTATAAAAAATAGCATAGAGAGATTTTTAGTAATACAAACAATACATTTTTTTTTTTGCTAATTAGACAAAGTACATAGGGTATGCATTACACTTTCAGAAAAGATCATACGGTCATTTCTGTTAACGAACATTTGTGATTGAAATTACAAACATGCAGAGGATATAATGAATAATCTTGACATAGTCGATGAGATAAATCGAGTGCAAATGCAGCTTTGAATTTGCCACCATTTTCCAAAGAATCTTTTAGAAAAGTCTTGCAAGGAGACACAAATGAAGAAAAATATGTGCCTTGATTGAGAACATTAAAAGGATTTTCCGTCTTTAATTATATTTCCAGTTAATTACACCGGTTGATGTAGACAATTTATAGATATGTCAAGTAGAGTAATAAGTTTATCATTAAACTAAGGATTTCAAATATTATTGGGTGAAATATAGTTTTCCCATTAAAGTATAGGGGTGGTATCAATTACCCCCCTAAAGTATCAATTGTAACACTTACCCCCCTCTGTTATAGTATTTAATATTTTATTCCAAAAATACCCCCGTCCCTTTTATAACAAATAAATTGTTTCTTTCTTAATTTATCAAAAAAAATATATTTATCAATTATGAATTCATCCATCCACCAAACAATATTATGTTTCAATTTTTTCATTTCTTTTGTTTCCTTCGATTTTATGGCCTCAAATTTTTTCTTTATTTTCATCTCATTTTTTTTTTAATTTCGGTTTCAATTTGTTTTCGTTATTTTATGTTTCAATTTTTTTAATTTCTATCTCAAATTTGTTCTTTATATTTTTTGAGTTTTATTTAGTGATAAGTATCTCATTTATTTTCGGTACGAATTATTATTCAAAATGGTGGGTAATTCTCCTTGAAATTCTTTTTCGCAAAATTCAAGTTTGACAACAAACAATATTATGTTTCAATTTCTTCATTTCTTTATAAAAAAAATCTTTATTAATTATGAATTCATCCATCTACCAAACAATATTATTTCAATTTCTTAATTTCTTCATTTCTTTTGTTTCCTTCGGTTAGAAATAAATGAGATGAAAATAAAGAAAAAAATTGAGATCGAAAAAAAGATGAAAACAAAAGAAATGAAAAATTGAAACATAATGTTGTTTGGTGGATGAATGGATTTATAATTAATAAAGAAATAATTATTTGATAGATTAATTTATTATTTATGAAAGGGGCGGGGGTATTTTTGGAATAAAAACTACAAAACTATAACAGATGGGGATAAGTGTTACAATTGGTACTTTAGGGGGTAATTGATACCACCCTCATACTTTAAGGGAGGAAACTTTATTTCACCCAATATTATTTCCTAAGTCTTCATACATGTAAAACGTTTACCTCGAACATTATATTTGTGTGCATCAATGCGATAAAAAAAGCATGTACTTGAAGC
Source organism: Penstemon davidsonii (assembly GCA_034814905.1). Classification (NCBI taxonomy): domain Eukaryota; kingdom Viridiplantae; phylum Streptophyta; class Magnoliopsida; order Lamiales; family Plantaginaceae; genus Penstemon; species Penstemon davidsonii. The sequence continues at coordinate 29,303,703 of JAYDYQ010002534.1, forward strand.
AACTCTTTATGCAAGAGTAAATACTTAATTTGTACCAATTTTCAATGAAATGTTTCTGGAAAAAGAAATGTACTCTTAAGATTTCCACAATTTAACACTTTGAAAATGGGAAAATTGCATATTTGGTACAATACAATAGGAAACTTTGCAATTTTGGTATCACTAGATACATAAATGCACATTTAGTATCTATTGAAGGATATTCAGCTCCATATCTGCGCAGCAAGAAGAAGAATGGAGTTAGTAAAAGTTAGGGATTTAAAATTATGTAATTTGGATATAAAATTCATATTGTATTTCCCCGGTTAGAAGAAACGTGTTTTAGTTGTATAGTTGCACACGTCATTTTCTTTTCTCCTAATTATACCCGGGTTCTTTTCTCCTATTTATATCTGGGTTCAACACCCATCTGTAACATTCAATTAATCTTTTTTAGTGAAATTATATTTTTCCAAACTTCATCCTCTCTTCTCTGTTTTTCCATCAAGAAAACTGAGTTGATTAATTCTTTCTTACTCTTTTTAGTTTCTTTAGATTACAATATGGTATCAACAGTGTAGATTTACACGTTTTCCACGCTTCTTCACGAATTTAAATTCATTGTTTCTCCTGTTCTTGATCAAAATTCTGATCACTTTCTCTGTTTCTGATCAATTTTTGATCAATTTTCTTCTTCCCCTTTAATGGCTTCCACTTCCGACTCTTCCACAGTCACATCTACACGTTTGCGCCCTCCCATGGAGGATCCTTCCCACCCCTACTTCCTCCATCCATCTGATGGCCCTGGACTACTCATCGTTCAACAGCCTCTCCGCGGGGACAACTACCCTTCTTGGTCCAGGTCCATGCTTTTGGCCCTCAACGTGAAACATAAACTTGGTTTCATCAATGGTTCTTTACCAGATCGTGGTCCTACAGATATCTCCTTACAAATTGCTTGGTCCCGAATAATGATGTTGTAGTCTCCTGGATTTTAAATTCAGTTTCCCAAGAAATCCATTCTAGTATTATGTATACAAACTCCGCCAAAGCCATTTGGGATGAACTCAAAACTAGATTTCAACACTCCAATGGACCAAGAAAGTTGCAACTCAGAAGGGAACTTGCCAATCTCCATCAAGACACTCTCTCTGTTAACATGTTTTTCACTAAACTCAAATCCATCTGGGATGAGTTAGCTAATTATAGGCCTTTATTCAATTCCTGCACTTGTGATGGCCCTCAAAAGATTCATGATCACTACCAAGAAGAATTGGTTCTTACTTTTTTACTTGGGTTGAATGATTCCTATGATAATCTTCGAAGTCAGATTTTAATCATGGATCCAATCCCCCATATTGACAAAGTCTTCTCTCTTGCCACTCAAGAAGAGAGACAGAAAAAGGTAGGCCAACTACAACACTCTTTGGGTCTGTCTAACACCCTAGGATTTGCCTCCAAAAGCAATATCACCACCCCTACACCAAATCCTCAACATATTCCCAGACCATACAATCAGTTTCAACAACCAAATCAACCAAATACATCTCAAAATCCAAAATTCAACCCCAATTTCAAGAAAAAGGACAGACCGACCTGCACTCATTGTGGTATTCTTGGACATACAATTGACAAATGCTACAAACTACATGGATATCTAGTGGGGTACAAGAAACCCTCTATCAATTCCACAAACAATGTCAACAATTTCAATGATGCAACATCAACTTTCACATCCCCCATCCACAATTCTGGTCATCAAAACCCTCTAACTCCTCTTCTACAGAGTCTAAATGCTGAACAGTGTCAACATTTGATGAATCTCTTCAGTAAAAATCTTCATATCCCTGCCTCCACTGATTCTGCACATGTTTCATGTGTCTCAGGTATTTGTTCTATTTCTCTACCTATTAATTCTATTATTCATACAAATGCATGGATAATGGACTCTGGTGCTACTAAGCATATATGTCATGATATTTCTTTATTTTCTGCCTTAAGACCTATTAATGATGCAACTGTAATACTGCCTGATAACAGTTGTTTTCCTGTTCATCAGATTGGAGACAACTGTTTAAATGCTTCATTAACTCTCAGAAATGTCTTTTATATTCCTGAGTTTCATTTTAATCTAATTTATGTTAGTGAATTGTTATTACTAGATGGTCTCTCTCTAAAATTCACACTAGAATCCTTTCTGATTCAGAATCATCAAGGGAAGATGATTGGAGAGGGTAGGAAGATTAATGGCCTCTATGTCTTTAGTAATCACTGTTCACCAGTTTCTACTTCAGCATACTGCAACAAAGTCACTTGTGATACTTGTCATGAGAGATTAGGTCACATGCCCTACAAGGCTATGCTTAGACTTTCAAGTATTTTGAACTTAGATATTTCTAAAATTTGTAATAATACTTGCTACATTTGTAATCTTGCTAAGCAAAAGAAACATTCTTTTCCTATTTCTACTTCTGTATCTTCTAAAGCTTTTGATTTGATACATTGTGATGTTTGGGGACCCTTTAAAGTCCCCTCTATTTCTGGTCAAAGATATTTTGCCACCATTATTGATGACTTTTCTAGATTTACATGGATCTGTTTGTTAAGACATAAATCTGATATGTCATTTGTTATTCCAAAATTCTTGAACATGATTAAGACTCAATTTAACTGTTGTGTTAAAGTTTTCAGAAGTGATAATGCTCCTGAACTTTCTTTTACTTCTTTATTTGACAAATTAGGCATATTGCATCAATATTCTTGTGTAGAAACTCCACAACAAAATTCTGTTGTGGAGAGAAAACATCAGCACCTTTTAAACATAGCCAGAGCATTATTATTTGATTCTAAAGTTCCTATTCATCTCTGGACTGAATATGTTTCCACAGCAGCATATCTAATTAACAAAACTCCTTCTAGGATTCTGGATTTTAAAACACCTTATGAGAAGCTTTATGGTACTTCTTCTGATTATACTACACTTAGGACTTTTGGCTGTTTGGTTTTTGCATCCACCCTTGTTCAAGGGTGTTGGTCCAAAGTGGTCAGATGAGGTCTAGAAGGGGGGGGGGGCGAATAGACCTCTAAAAATTTATCTTTCAAAATCTCTAACTTTTTCTGTCAGCAGACTAAGCTGATCAGGAATCGTAAGTTGACTAAGCTGATCTCGCACAAAGCTTTGAACAGCAGAGTTGACCACTCTTCTGATTTTACTTAGCTGATTTTATCAAAATCAGAGTTTTAAATTTACTAACTTGCAGCGGATTTTTCTAGTGTTTTTCACAAGTAGTTTTCTTAACTTAGAAAAAGTTTTATCCCAGTTTAACAAACACCTTTTAAAACTTTTTAACAGTTAGCTTTTTCGTGTTTAAAATATGCTCTTGAAAATATGCAAGAATAAACACAAAGGATTTTTATAGTGGTTATATGGATATAAACATTAGTCCACTCTTTCAAGTCACTTAGATCTTGGGTTATACTATAAGCACACAGATTACAGTATACAATGCTTGCGCCAATCAACAAATGAAAAGGCCACAAGTGCGCAATAGGAAATCACAAAGAAACTCCTACTCTCTGAAGTAATATCACTCACTTAGATGGATATCTACTTCTCACAACACGTTCCTAACAAAATCACTCAGATTTATATGTATAATTTGTTTTCTCTCTATTCTGCTTTGTCAACAAATGACTCGGCTGATGAGTGTTCTGTTCTTGAAGTTGAGACTTAGAAGAATTCTGCTTCGATTTTCATCTCAGTTGTGTTGCTTCTTCTTCTTCAACTCTTGAACTGAACTATTTATACTTGAGATTTGAAATCTGCCCGTTGAGAGATCGACAGGTGTTCAAATCCTCGAGTACTGGTCCCTTCTGCAGAAACGGCTACCTGCGACTGAACACTGTACACTCTGCTGTACCTTCTGTCAGTCCGCATTAAATGCACCAAGCTGATACGAGGTTTCTCTTCAATCATTTGTCATAAATACCCTTCATCTTCAGCATTTATTACTCCAAGTACATTTATTACCGTTGATCAGACTCCTTGATCCCTTCCACTCTGCTGATCGAAATCACTCGTCTGATGTATACTCGGCTGATCTCAAACTTGAACTAATCTGATTTGAGTCGCCTGAAAGTCCACCAGTCCGATTCCTTTCTTCATCAACAGATCAGTAGTCTTCTGGACCATATTTGATTCGTCTGAAATAAATTCTTCCTTGGTCAAATATCTTCTAAGGTTTGTACTAAGCTTCCATACTTAGCTGATGACTTTTGGAAATCATCAAAACCTCCCTTCACTTGAAAGTCTTCATCTTCATCCAACAATTTCCCCCTTTTTGATGATGACAAAACTTCAGCTAAGTACCTGTACCTAAAACTAAAGTTAAGTCCTCAAAAATTTCTGAGATAGAAATAGTATGTTGGAAACTTGACTTTTTATAAATGATCTTTGAAATTACAGTACAAGTTTACAAGAAAATGGACTTAAGTGAATTTACAAATAAAGTAAGCTGATTACAATATTTTCAACAGATGACCTAGTCTAGGAATTCTAGCCTAGTCTTCAGCTTCTTCATCTTCCTCTTCTTCCTCATCTTCGTACTCTTCACTTTCATCATCTTCATCTTCTCCACTAGAAAATACTTCCAAGTTCTTAGAGGCAGCTTCGATCTTTCTCTTGATGTCCTCTAATCTCTTGTATTTTCTGTCTGGATCTAGCTGTTCTTCAGCAGAGTCTTTGGAGGCAGCCAACTCTTTGTCAGTTTTTGCTACGTCCTTAGGCTCTTCTTCAGTAGCTTCTTCATCTTCAGCTTCATCTTCAAGTACTTTTTTCTTCATTTGGCTTTTCAGCAGCAACCCGTTGGTCTTGTACTTGAACAGTTGCAGCAGCAACACTCCTCTTAGCTGATTCTTCTTCCCTCTTTTTGTCATCAGCAGCAGGGTTGAGTTGATCAGGAGTTACGTTGACAGCAGCACAAAGCTTTCTGATGTTGTGATCCACAACTTGAAGTTGATCAGAGTGATGATTCAGAGTTGCTTCCATACGAAGTTGAGTAGTTTTCATCTCACCAGATTGGTCATTTAAACAGTCAACATTCAGTTGAAGTGTTGACATCTCATTTTGAGCCTTATTGGTTACAGCAGTGAACTCTTGCATCAGTGCAACATTTTTCTCTATTTCTGCCTCACCAACTTCCTTCATGACTCTGGCAATTCCTGCAATATCAGACTCATGCCTTTGAAGAGCAGTGTGCAGATGACTCACATCAGCTTTCACGTCTTTAATGTTTCTGTTCATACTCAAAATACTCTGAGTCAGTGCAAGGGAATTGTCTGGTGGTAGAGGAAAATTTTCTATGGCTTCCTGCACCATCTTTGCAGTGGCCTCCTGCATTTGCTTTAACATCAGTTGATTCCTCATTTCCATCTCCTTCATGGCATTATCAATCAGCATCTTCATTGACTCCATCAGTGAAGAATGCAAGTCAGCAGTAGGAACAGAGGTTGATGTTTCAGCAGGCTCTTCCTGTTGAACAGGAGCTTCATGAAGAACTTGAGTTTCTTCAGCCTTCCACTCAATAGCTAAAGGAACCAAATCTTTGACTTCAGCAGGCAGCTTGTTTGATGTATCCAGGTTAATCTCTTCAGCTTGCTGGTCCTTCTTCCGCTCTTCACTAGCTGGCTCATCAGCAATGTGAATGATCTCAGTACCATCAGTAGACACGACAGTCTTCTGACGAATCAAGTCAGCTGGAACAAAAGGTGAAGTAGTCTGTTGAGCACTCAGTTGTTCTTGATATGTACTGATTTCTGAGCCAAAGGAAATACGCTGCAAACTTGGTAAAGTGGGCATATCACTGGTTGAACCAGGCTCATATCTTGATCGTTCAGCCCATTTTTCCATAGTTGTGTAGACAGCGATCTTAACTGCTCTTTCCACCAAATCATCAGCAGGACTTGGTTTATTTGACAATGAATCCCTTATAGCAGTTGCCTCTTCCAGTACAATGACTCTTGCAAAGTCATGTAACCTGTCTCTTATGAAGTCTGAATCCAATGCCTTCGCTACAGAAGTTGTATGCAACCGACTTAGGACCAACCGTCCTTCATCAGCGAACTCCTTCCAAGCTTGGATCTCTTTTTCAGACTTATTCAACCTATACTCCCTCCAACGGTTGTATCTGATCTTTTCTGGGAGAAAGGTGGTCTTGGATTGAAGTAGCTGATTCATCCTCTCCAGCTCAGCTTCAAACCTTCTGAAAACAGTAGAGTCACTTTGGACAATCTCAAGTGCTCTTCTGATTTCAGCCTTCTTTCTTTTGACTGGTTTGGCCCTTGGTAGCACAAATTGTCCTTCCTTGGGTTTCCCAATCACGATGCCTTCAGACCTCCTTGGTCCATATGCATCTTTCTTACTGTCTTCAATAGCCTTTGCCAAGTCTGCTTCCTCCTTGGCAGCCAATTCAGCTTTAGTCATATTCTTGACATCAGCTTCTTTCTTGCTTGCTTCCAAAGCTCTTTTCAGCTCAGCTTCCTCACGCTTTCTTTGTTCAGCTTCCTCGCGCTTCTTCTTGTGATAAGCTGACACTTTTGCTTTGCCAGTCCTTTTATTCCTGGCAGCTCTTGATTCAACAACTGGTGCCGCAGCTGTTGGTTCTGGAGCAGCAATTGCTACTGGTGCAGCAGCAATCGGTTCAATGATCTGCACTTCAGGATCCTTTTGAGGTTGAGCAATCTCAGCTGTTGGTGCAGAAGTCTGTTTCACTTGATCATCAGCTGACTTTACTTCAGCAGACTTCTTCTCTGATCCAACAGGCCTCTCTGCTGTTGGAGGACTTTTTCTGACCAGCCCAGAAAGTTCTGTATCTTCTTCAATGAATGTCATCTTCTTTCTAGCAGTCTTTTTGGTGTGATGGACAATAGCAGATGTAGCAGTGTCTTTCATCGCGCTCCTTGTCCTTGTAGAAACATTTTCAGCTGGCACTTCAGCTGAAATGGTTCTCTCAGGAGATAAGTCATAGGCCATCTCCTCAATTTCCTTAGTTGTCTGATCTATGATAGCATTAGCAACTTTCACATCCTTAGGCGAAACTGTTCTGGCTTGAACAGCTGGCTTAGCTGTTTGAACAGTTGCCTTACTTCTCTTGGCCTTATTAGCTGGCTCTTTAGGCTCAGCAGCCTTCCTTTTTTATTGTCTATTTTCTGGCACATCAGCAGGTCCTTTAGACCTTCCAGACTTTACTGGTTCATAAATTTTCAGCTCCTTGGCCTTATGAACGTCCTTGCCATTTGTCACTGTACATCTCAAATTTACCAGCAGATGACTAAGGAAGATTCTGTGAAGTGTTTGACCACGCTCCTTGTGATCAGCAAGAATGTACCAAATGAAGGTTGCCAAGTTCACCTTCAAACCATAATACACAGCAATCATGGTATGAAATCTCCTCATTGTCACACTATCCAGTGAAAATGTGCAATTTTCCAGTACTTTGGCAACTAAATCTGCCATACGCTGAAATTCGTCCTTCAGCTGATTCTTCTTGATGCTGCCGGACAGGAACTTCATTTTTCTTTGCAGCCAGATTCCAGAAATCTGCTTCAAAGGGTTCAGCTAGGGTTGCAATCTCAGTTGAACCTTCAAGAGAGAGTCCGTATTTCTCATTCAGCAGCTTAGGAGTTATACAGATAACCTTATCCCCAATTTTGGCAATATTTTCCAGTGTTTCATAGTTAGGCTTCCCTTCCGAACCATAAAACTCCATAACTTGATCTTTAAATACCATATCTTCATGAGCCTCCATGAAGTTAACTAGGGTTGCCGCCTTGAATTTTTCCAGAATTTCTTTCATCAGTGGAGTGCCAGTCGTGTGATACGTCAGGTAGTTTAGGAACATACCTTCAGCGCTAGCTTCTTTGGTAGACATCTCTGAAAAAGATTAAGGAAAAACGAGAGAGATTTGCAGTAGAATGAATGCAAAAATGCTCTGTACTTTTTGAAATTTTGAGGGTGCGTAAAAGCTTAGTAAGCTGATCAGATCTGGATTTATAGATGTTGGTTTAATGTCGGTTTCCGTGATTAGTGTCAACCGTTAGATCAGTTACTGAAAAGCAGATCGTGTGAACGATATACGCGGATTTCAAAAAATCATTAAATATGTCAGACAGGCGGGAATTTGAAACGCCACTTGTCTGTTACTTATAAAAGCGTGTTTCAGATAAAAACGTTTTCAACACAACACTTAAATATAAGCTGACATAAATAAAAACAGATGAGTAAAATAATACTTATCTGATAGACGACTTGTCTGATACAATATATCACTAGTGAAAGCCAATATCTAGTGATCTTCCTTTGCTGTTTGTCAATCCAGCAAGATAAATAATCTTCAAGTCTTCAAGAATTAAGAACAAATCTTCTGATTAAAACAACTTCAACTAACTGTCATTGAAGATTTCATCTATAAAACAGGAGTACCGCTAGTCTTACACGTTCCCCCTGAATTCAAGAATTCATCAGTCAACTAGTCTGTTGAGAGTCAGTCTTCTTGAAGTAACACTTGTTGATATCAGATTAGTCAGCTGTTGAACCCAGTTTTCTGATAGGTTCCCCCTCAGCTTATGAATCCAATTTTAACAAGCCCAGTTCCACTCTTAGAGTATAAAATCTTGCATCACTTAATGGTTTGGTGAAAATGTCAGCAATCTGATTGTCTGTATGAACATACTCAATAATAACATTTCCCTTTTCAACATGATCTCTGATGAAGTGATGTTTGATCTCAATGTGCTTAGTCCTGGAATGACTAGTAGTATTCTGAGTAAGTGAGATTGCACTGGTATTGTCACAGTAGATAGGGATTCCACTGATCTTGAGATTATAGTCTTCTAGTTGATGCTTCAACCAAAGTATTTGTGCACAACATGCTCCAGCAGCAATGTATTCAGCTTCAGCAGTAGATATGGATACTGAAGTCTGTTTCTTACTCATCCATGAGATCAGACGACTGCCTAGAAATTGACAAGTACCTGTAGTACTTCTCCTATCAATTTTGCAGCCAGCAAGGTCAGAATCTGAATATCCAGTAAGTTCAAATCCTGATTCCCTTGGATACCACAATCCCAATTCTTGTGTGCCTTTGAGATACCTTAATATCCTTTTAGCAGCTAAGAGATGAGATTCCTTAGGATTTGATTGAAATCTCGCACAAACTCCAACATAATACATAATATCAGGATTGCTAGCTGTTAGAGTCTAACAGTGACCCAATTATGCCTCTATACTTGGTGATGTCAACTGATTTGCCATCTTCATCCTTGTCCAGACGAAGTCCAGTAGACATAGGAACACTAACAGATGAGCTAGTTTCCATACCAAATTTCTTGAACAGATCTTTTGTGTACTTTGCTTGATTAATAAAAATACCATCAGGTAGCTGTTTGACTTGTAATCCAAGAAAGTAATTTAGTTCTCCCATCATGCTCATTTCAAACTTGTTCTGCATCAGCTTAGAGAACTTCTCACACATCTGTTGGTTAGTTGAACCAAAAATAATATCGTCCACACCCCCCCCCCCCCCCACCCCCCCCCCCCCCCACCCCCCCCCCCCCCCACCCCCCCCCCCCCCCACCCCCCCCCCCCCCCACCCCCCCCCCCCCCCACCCCCCCCCCCCCCCACCCCCCCCCCCCCCCACCCCCCCCCCCCCCCACCCCCCCCCCCCCCCACCCCCCCCCCCCCCCACCCCCCCCCCCCCCCACCCCCCCCCCCCCCCACCCCCCCCCCCCCCCACCCCCCCCCCCCCCCACCCCCCCCCCCCCCCACCCCCCCCCCCCCCCACCCCCCCCCCCCCCCACCCCCCCCCCCCCCCACCCCCCCCCCCCCCCACCCCCCCCCCCCCCCACCCCCCCCCCCCCCCACCCCCCCCCCCCCCCACCCCCCCCCCCCCCCACCCCCCCCCCCCCCCACCCCCCCCCCCCCCCACCCCCCCCCCCCCCCACCCCCCCCCCCCCCCACCCCCCCCCCCCCCCACCCCCCCCCCCCCCCACCCCCCCCCCCCCCCACCCAACCTAGCATTGCATAATATGATTGATCGATTGCCCATCCTATGCGATCCATCACGAGCCAAGTGATGGACCAATTGGTCAGTCTAGGGTGAAAATTAAATGTCCTAATTTATTACAATAATCAAACCCATGCATACATGGGCCTTCTTGTAATGTTGTGTCCTTCTTGATTGGGCCTCCATGTTTTGAATCGGGCCTCCATGTCCTCCAAGGTAATGGGCCTCCATGTGGATCTCCAAGTCTTCATGAGGTCTTCTTGGCTCCAAGCCTATTCTAAGTCTAACTTATGGCCCTATTCTATTACATTTTAATTGCGCAAACAAGGGGCACCAATCAGGCCCATTTAATTACAACCCATAATAAAATAAACCAAAAACTACACAGGGCTTAAGGGCAATGTCGATCAATCCAAACATTCACTAAAGAACATGCATAAATTCATATAAGGGTATAAATGTAAATTTATCGGCTCCTTTAATTTTAATTCACAAAAATTTATCCAAGTTAATTATTTTGAATTATCAATTAATCTCTAAGATTAATTAACTCTTACTAGAGTTTTCAGTAATCTACAATTCTTATCCTGATTAGGTTGGCAAATTAAGATAGTTACAAATCTTTCAAAGATTCCCATCTTATCCAAAATCTCCAAGTTTCCCAACTTATCTAAATCTCTAAGATTCTCAAGATAATCCTATTTTGATTAGATTAGATAACTAAGGTAGATCCCAAATCTTCTAAGATTCTCTACCTTATCCAAAACTCCAAGTTTCCTAATCTAACAAATCTCCAAGATTTTCAAACTTTCCAAAATAGGCAAAAATAGAGACCGTGATCAGTCACGCAGTGACCAATCAGAAGTTGCCACGTAGCCAACAAACACACGACCACGAAGTCTGCGCGTGCGCTGCACGTAGTAGTCGCCGATGCTCGTGCCAGCACGCGGCAGACTGCCCGTAGGCAGCTGTCATGAGCTGCTCGCGCAAGCAGCGTGCTGTTCACGCGCTGCCACGTGTAGCGGCTTCGCGGTGGCAGCCCAGCCGCGGTTGATCAAAAAAAAAATTTGTTTTTCTTGGTTACATGATTTAATTAAAAACAGTACCATTAATTAAATCCAATCCAAAATAAAATAGCATGATAAAATTTTTGAATCAAAATATTTTCTTTAACTCCAAGTTAAACAGATCTACGTTCTAAAACATGCATAGTAAAAGAACTAGCTATACATAAATCAAACATATGATTTACACACAGAATATGCAAATTCATATATATACAAAGCCAGATTTGGCTCTGATACCAGTGTTGGAATTCAGTAAGATAAACAGCCATTCAGACAGTGGAATTTAAAAATTGTAAGGACCTCTTAGATGAATCTTGCCAGGATACAATCTGGATGTATATATATGAATATTAATAACGAAGATAAAACTTTGTCACAAAGTTATACCTGTCTCCTTGCAAATCCAAGCCTAGCAAAGTGGATGCGTTTCTCCCTTTCTTTTGCACCTTTGATCCCAAGATAATATAGCGCCCCACGTGTTGCGCCTCTACGGGTTGATATACCACAATATCACGAAAATCTTAATAATCCTAATCGGCTAGAACATAGAAATTATTAAGATCTAAAACTAGAGAACAATTGGGAGCAAAAATAAAAAATCGAAAACTCCTCTAGTGAGAGAGAGAGTTCGGCCGAGATGAGAGAGAGAGGAGAGGGAGAGAATTTTTGCAAGACTTAATTTTCTTGTGTGTTTGATATTCTATTTGAGATATGATATATATTCTCATATATATAGATATCTCATAAATCCTAATCATAAAAGGAATAGGACTTCAAGTCTTATCTTTTCTCCTACATGGGCCATGGCCTTTTAATTGGAAGATTAAGTCTTCTAATTAATGACACATTCTAATTAATTAATTGAGGCTTTATTTAATTCGCAATTAAATGGCTCAATTAATCAATTACTCTCTCATTTAATTAAATTAGACTCTAAGCCGAATTAATTAAATATCTCTTTATAATTAATTAAATTTAATTTAATTAAATAACTTACAAATTAAATTCCAATTTAATTTATAATCTCGATCCAATTCCAATCGGATCTCGTCTGCTCCAATTGGATCGACCCAGTCGATTCAGTTGTTCTTCGTTTCCTTGTTTTTGCTTCATGTGTATTGTGTATACCCCCGTAGGTTCACCACATAATTGGCCGCGGGTTATAATTAAATATTCATTTTAATTATTCAAGTATTAAATACTTTAAATCAGTCGAACACTCTGTCGACTGATCATTCCAAAATTAATTAGCACCCCTGCTAATTTGGGATTCTCCCACACTCCACAGTCGATGTCTGGCCACAAGCCCATGGAGCCCAATCACTGGTGAATTAATTCAGTGAACCTTTAAACATTTACAATTTCCATATACGACATGATCTCTCCATCAATCGATCTCCTAGTCGAGACTTAAGGGTATGGACTTTTCATCGGTTCCCTTTCCTCGTCTTGACGTTATGCACTCTGGTCTCGAAATAATTCTCTTTGACTTAATCTTTATGAGCTACTTTCATAAAGTCGTCAGTTACCTCGGCCGAGGGTTTTACCAGAATTAGTTTCTCACAAAAATCCATAGGAGAATTTCCCAACCTATCAAGTCGGATCAATGGATCATTTGTTGATGATATGAACCTGCATACGAGTTCCTCTATACCCAACGTGAATCCTCAGAGACCTTCTGGTAATCTCCAATCGGTCGGAACTCACATCAAAGCATAGACGTTCTCGCACCAGATAAACCCTATCACCTCAAGTATTAGGGATCATTCCTCGTATACTATTTCAAATAGGAATAACTTCGACCCCAATATGCGACTACCGCTTCCATGGTGAGTTATTTCCTAATTGGGGTATTCAGAGCACTTTCCTTCTCAGCAAGTCACCCACTTCTGTGTATCGACTATCCCAGTCACGCTCGTGGACCCCAGCGTCCTCCAGTTCATCGGAGTATACACATCAGTGAGAGTCTAATTGAATCCAATGATGTCCTTTCTCAAATGGATTCTACGACTCTTGAATATGTTCTAGATCACGGCCTTGGAGATCAGTCCACGGGTTGTCCCATTGCCCTGTGATCTAAGGACTTCTATCCTTATGCTTAGATAATTATTACATAAGATAAAGTTGACCATTTATAACAAAGTGTATTTATTAATCTAAATTGAATAGTTCATTTATTTAATACAATAAATCGCCGCCATACAGTTGGCTTGCCGGCACTATTTCTATCACCAGTACCACCTAAAGTATAACTTGTAATTCTTACCTTGTATGTAATCGGTTTGGACTTTTTACTCCCAAACTACTATTCCCCCTTTATAACCAATAAATTGTTTCTTTAATAATTATTTATTTCTCCATCCACCAAACAATATTATGTCTCAATTTTTTCATTCCTTTTGTTTCTTTCGTTTTTTTGGTCTCAAATTTGTTCTTTTTTTTATTATTTCAGTTTCAATTTTTTATTTATCTTTATATTGATTTTTTCTTTATATTTTAACTCGGTTTTATTTGGTGATAATTATCTCATTTATTTTAGTTACAAATTAATATTTCAAATATTTAGTAATTCTCCTTCAAATTCTTACTCACAAATTTCAAACTTGACATTAGCTCATACTTTCTTGTAGTTTAATAATAGAGTTTGTTGATTATGCTTAATTTGATTATTAAAGTCCAATTTAAAAAAATATAAATGTCTAACTAATTTTACATACAAGAGATTCGAATATTTGAACTTTAGGACTTATAAGTTAAAATTAATACTAATGGGTACATTATAAAAAAAATACTTCATCCGCCCCATTATTTTTACTTCATTAGCTAGTACTCAATTAAACTTTTTAATTTTTTAAGTGACTTATCATGTTAAATTATTCACATTTGTGGTATATTAAACATTTTAAATATTAATATATATATATGGTAACATATGATATTATCAACTTATTAGTGAAATATATTAATTAAATTATTTATAATAATTGTTATAAATTTAGTTAAGTTAACTAGTCAACTGTATTAAGGGATAAAGAAAAATGGGACGGATGAAGTATTATATTAGAGATTCAATGTATTTTGAATTTTAATTTCACATATTATGAAATTTGTGTTTTTTTTAATATTTATGAGGTTTAAGTTAGTACAAGCATAAATTACTATATTTTTATATTGTTGGAATTTTAGAAGTTTTTAAACTTCAAAATAATTAAAACAAATTTTGTAACGTCAATTGAATTATCATCCCCTTAATGTGCCATTATGTGGCCCTTAATATTTTGACCATTAAGGTCTCCCATGAACACTATAAATAGGAGTGTCCTAGGGTCTTAGAAACACACACTCACTAGGTAGATTGCATTCACAAAATATTTTCTATATTATTATTGGGCACTAGAGATAAAGTCTGGTTCTTTGTCTTCCTGTGAACGTGCTCACGGATGAGGACGCCGGCGAGGCCATTGGGTTTTATCTTGGGATTGTGATCAGCCGCCAATACCTGCACGAGGGGAGACAATCACTTTCTTAGGACGAGCGTCTAGTGGCGTGACTCTCATCAGGCCAGTCGTTTTATATTTTAATTATTTTATGTCATATATCATATTATAAAATTATATGAATTGTTAATTCCAAAACTATAATTTATTTAAATTTAGTGTAAAACCAAAATTAACCAACAATCTAAGAAAGTGATTTTGTCAGTTTTAATTTGGAAATAAAATGGTTGATTGATATTTCAGAAGTCACTCAACGTTGTTGCCTAAAATTAAAAGTTTGGCTTTTAACAGTGGAATTGCACACTCAATTCATGTAATTGTTATCGATGCATTTTGTACATGGACATATTTTAGAAGCGAAATGTAAATGGTTGTTTTGTTTAAATTTATAACATGATAAAGTCAACACCAGTCTATATATTTTTATGAAAAGAAAGCTCTATTGTCATATCAATTAAAAAAAAAAATTTACATAGTGCTCATTAAAGTGATTGACCGTTAAATGTATTCTAATAAAAAAAAAAAATGTGATTTACCTTTAAATATCACTTATGCTGTAAAGTGCATATATTAGTGTATATATGCAATAAACGTTGTTATTTTGTATGGTTCAATTTTTGAGTAACATTTTGGCAATTTCTATACGAGATAAAAAGTTACTTAAAAACTAAGATCTAAAACCGTGACCAAGAGATTTGTACTTAGAGTAATGTAGTTTAAATCGTATTAATATTATTAAGTACTTGTATACTTATTATGTTTTGTAATCTTGCAAGGTGAAGCTTTTCAGAAAGTTTGATAGAAGGGAAAGACTTTCTAGTTGTTCAAGAGGGACTTTCTGGTTGTTCAAGAGGCACTAATACGTTCAAGTGGTATGTGATAAAACCCAAATGGACAGGTAATTTCCTTTAAGCGGTTTATAACGTTTTCCTTTAATTATATGGTCTTAACAATATTATTGTTTGACGACCATATCTAAAACAAATAGTTTGAAATTAGAAAGATACTTGTTAATATATGTATTTGCCAACTAGAAAATTATTAAGCATTCATTGTTGGAAAATGTGTGATGTTACAAGTATCGGAACAATAAGAATTTAAGGTTATTTGATAAGAATGTGTTTTAATCTTTTAACGGTTATGGAAAGAAGAAAAAAAAACGGTGAGCATGCATTGTATCTTATTCATAAATGCATATATAATAATGTGCTTTTAAGAAAAATGTTTATTAGCTATAGAAGTGTAAGGTTAATTCTTTAAATAATTTGTTGAATACAATTACAGATTTAAGAAATGGCTATAAGTTTTAAACTGTAGCCTATCGAGAGGTATCTGAATAATTGGATAGTGTGCAAGATTAATCTTATACAGTAATTAAATTCAAATAAGTTATAAGACAGAATAACTCTTTCGATTAGGGCTATTAAAGAGGTATAATATATAAATGACTATTAACCTCCAAGTTTTATTATGTTTATTGCCTTCAATTTATTGTCAATTTTCCTAAGCAATATATAATGCCCTTATGAATTTGATAAGGATTTCTAGTATGATTTTTCAATGCTAAACTTTAGAGTATACACATAGAGGAGTCGGCTCATTTTGACATGGAACATGTGATAACATAAAATTTGAAGGCTTAGCAGTATATTAGATGTAATCCTAGATTTAATCTTGAATCATATTATCAAATGAAGATAAGAGATGATGCATTATAAACATGCAGATGGCTAATGTAATCCACTTTAATTTTATTGTGTGTTTATGATTAATGTCTATTTATTAGTCAATAGATTATCTTGTGATTGAGTATTTTAAGGTGACCACTCCATTATATAACATTGAGTAAACATATAAATAGTTGCTAGCTATTTCGACATCTTAAATTCTAGACATTAACGTTAATGTGTTGACTTGAAAACATCTTATTATTTTAATTATGAAATTCAGAAAGGGAAATTGTTTGAAGTTGAAATCATCTTAAAGTGTTTATGTTGACTTCAAAAAAAAAAAAATGCGCGCATTATTGTGTTAATTAGATGCATGACTCTTAAGATGATATTTATGTTTTGACTGAGAGAGAAATGAGAATTGATTGGTGTGATAAACTTTGTTATTTTATCATATCATCTTTGAATATATATGCTATTTAGCTTAATAACCTTGTGAAATGTGAAAGGTTGCATTATTATTTAATTTGTAAGATGAACATATCTTGAGAAAGCATGTCAAGGCATGTCTCATGATTAATCAGGTATGAGTTTTCTATTGTTTTCTTACATATATTTTGATATGAAAATTTGAGAGCTTTACGTGACAAAGAAACACATGATAATTATAATTATTAAATTATTGATTGTTCTATCATATGAAGGGAGTTACTAGTACCAATTAGAAATTCAATGGTTTCATGCGTATGACATTTTTATAATAAAAAAAAAAAAACATTATGTCTTCTAGCATAACCAAAACGAATGGTGAAGTTTAAAGTAAAACTTCTATTAGGAGACAAAATCCACAATGTTGCTGCTATTAACAAATAGTATGACTTATAGACATTTTATTAGAATTTATTTTCTGTGATTGAAATTTTAAGTTGTTATTTTCATTTGTATGTGAAAGTCAATGAGAACTAATTTATTGTGATAACACAGAAATGTGGGGGTTAATTTTGATGAATTTATCAAAGATATACTTTAATCATTTATGATATTTTCCTCCTAAAGGGCTATGAGAAAATTGGATTTTAATAATATCTTACGAAGAAAAACCATAACAGTGGTACTTGTGGAAGTTACCAAAATAAAGGAAAAAATGGCGATAATCTTTAAAATTATTATTGTGAAATTTATTGACCATTTTCTTTGTGGAGTAAATTTTGTAGACAGGTGCACGTGCACGAGTCAAAAGAATAATGAAGAAATCATATGCAATGCAGATCATATGAAAAAAAAAAAAAAACATATGTGAAAATTAAAACTAAGAGGCAATATATAATAATTTCACGAGGTGGAATTTTGTCTCAGGACTAGCTATAAAGGCTAGATCCTTAATCATCGAGGGGGATGGGCGTAAGCCCGTAAGGGAGTCACCTCCGGGAGTAACCAAACCTTTGTGATTGGAGACCCCATGAAGAAGGTTCAATGGGTAGGAACAACCTGTACTGCGTGACTCGTTGAACACTAATTTATAGGAGAGCACCTCCTTCCCATCCCTATGGTGATAGTGTTTTATAGTGTGATATTACGGTTGGGTTTAACCCTTAATGAGATCGAGGCGGGAATTCCGCAGGGTATAGGTCGCACGTACCCTTGGAGGTTTCACCTAAGTGAGAGTTGCCATGGGGCCGTGGCTATGGGTTTGGGCTGACCCTAGAAACTCTTATGAGAATCAAGATTCGAGCGCATGGCCGTTAACGCGCTAACCCGCGAACTAAGACCGATGTCGATACTGTGTGTGTGATGTATTGAAGTTTGGCCAAGGGACCTAATTCAAAGCACTTGCGCCATTATGGTTTCCTCAAATGAAAATCATCAACACTAAGTGTAGGTTCAAGCCCCCCGAAAGGCTCCTGCACCCATTGCATGGTATTTTAGTGCCCAATTATTTTATATGCATATTTTGAAGTTTTAAAACTTGTGGGGGATTGTTGGAATTTTAGAAGTTTTTAAACTTCAAAATAATTAAAACAAATTTTGTAACGTCATATACAACCATACACATAGAAAAGACGAAACAAAAAGATCCAGTTCACAAGAAGTATAGCAAAAAACACTAGATATTTATCTGTGATCATTATAGCGGTTCCTTCTGATCCTAGAAAACGTTCTAAAAAATTAGCAGCCATGAAACAAAAAAAGGGAACGCAATAACGAACGAGACTCATGATACGACTGTGAATTCTCATCTTCTGGCTTGATCCAGAACTGTTTTGATCTCGTTCCTGTAGACCCCCCTTTCCTTATCAAGGAGAAAAATAGAATGATTGTTTTCCATGGATAAAATTCTATGACACTATAAATAGGAGTGTCCTAGGGTCTTAGAAACACACACTCACTAGGTAGATTGCATTCACAAAATATTTTCTATATTATTATTGGGCACTAGAGATAAAGTCTGGTTCTTTGTCTTCCTGTGAACTTGCTCACGGATGAGGACGCCGGCGAGGCCATTGGGTTTTATCTTGGGATTGTGATCAGCCGCCAATACCTGCACGAGGGGAGGCAATCACTTTCTTAGGACGAGCGTCTAGTGGCGTGACTCTCATCAGGCCAGTCGTTTTATATTTTAATTATTTTATGTCATATATCATATTATAAAATTATATGAATTGTTAATTCCAAAAGTATAATTTATTTAAATTTAGTGTAAAACCAAAATTAACCAACAGTTTGTACCTTATTATTATATTTGTAAGTTTAAGGAGTTCAGGGTTCTTCAATTCTTTATTTTTAAAAGAAATTTCGTAAAAACTCCGAGAGTCATGACCATCATTTTTTATTATGATTTATCATTAAACTTATAAAAAAAAAATATTACATTTCAATTCATCTTAAAGTTCAAATGAGTAATTATGATGATTCCAATACATTTCTCTTTTGTTGAATAGTTAGTGATTGCTTATATAATAAAGAAGAGTTATGTACCTTTTCAGACCATTTTTGGGTCTTTCTACAAATAGTGGTCTTTTTGTCTGCATATATATACCTTAATTTTCAGATCCCCTTTTTCCTTTTTCATTTTCTATTCTA
Organism: Penstemon davidsonii; assembly: GCA_034814905.1. Classification (NCBI taxonomy): domain Eukaryota; kingdom Viridiplantae; phylum Streptophyta; class Magnoliopsida; order Lamiales; family Plantaginaceae; genus Penstemon; species Penstemon davidsonii. The sequence continues at coordinate 29,323,059 of JAYDYQ010002534.1, forward strand.
TATGTAGAACATTACAAGAACAAAAGGACGGAAGGAGTGAGAATGATTACATCATTTACGGGAAAAAAAGAAGTATATTCGTCTCTTTTTTGTTACACTTCTCACTCCTTCCATCAAAGACCAATGATTTAATCACTCTCACACTTCACACTCCTTCCGTCAAAGACACTAAGGTTAATTATAAAAGTAGTTCGACGATGTTTTGTCTCAGATATGATTTGGAATAAGATTCGATATGCTTTATCTCAAATCAAGGAAAAAAATAGGGTGAAATACAGTTTCTCCCCTTAAAGTATATGGGTGGTCTCATTAACCCCTAAAGGTATCAATTGTAACACTTATTCCCCCGGGTTATAGTTTTGTAATTTTTATTCCAAAAATATCCCTACCTCTTTCATAAAATAATAAATTTCTTTATTAATTTATCAAAATAAAATTATCTCCTATTAAATATGAATCTATTCATCCACCAAACAGCTTTATGTTTTAAATTCTTCATTTATTTTGTTACCTTCCTTTTTTCGGTCTCAAATTTTTCTTCATTTTCATCTAAATTTTTTATAACGCGAAGGAAACAAAAGAAATGAAGAAATTGAAACATAATATTGTTTGGTGGATGGATTAACTTAATTAATAAATATTTTTTTTAATAAAGAAATGAATAAATTAAAACATAATATTGTTTGGTGTCAAACTTGAATGTGTGAGAAAGAATTTGAAGGAGAATTAAAATAAATGAGATAATTATCACCAAATAGAAACTCATAAAATATAAAGAAAAAAATTGAGATAGAAATAAAAAAAAATCCGAAGGAAACAAAACAAATGAAAAAATTGAAACATAATATTGTTTGATGGATGGATGTATTCATAATTAATAAATATTTTTTTTTTTATAAATTAATAAAGAAACAATTTATTTGTTATAAAAAGGACGGGGGTAATTTTGGAATAAAATGTTCAATACTATAACAGAGCGGGCTAAGTGTTACAATTGATACTTTAAGGGGTAACTGATACCACCCCCATACTTTAAGGAGTGAAACTGTATTTCACCCAAAAAAATAAGTGATAAGTGTTAAATCAATAACTTTTTTATGTAATGATTGAGATGATGTTATATATAGTAGTTATTGAAAATTAATTGTAATTACTTTATTATGATTTATATTAATATAAACAATAGAGTGTATATTTAAATGAAATGATTAATAATTTAGTTATTTTGTATATTATAACATATACACAATATTTGTGATGGCATCAATTTCTTGTCAATATATAAATGAATTATACCACCAAAAATTGAAGTAAAATATTTTGATAACAATTGATAAATGCCAAAAATTAAACCATTATTTACATTGTAAATAATGTTACCAAACAATACTATTTTGATTGGAAACATTCCTCTAATGAATTTCCTGGGAACTTCTATAGTATCGCATAGCAAAATATTTTTTTGGGTGCAAATTATTATTATTATTATTAATAAAAGCAAGCAACAGTTGATGAAATCTGCACGCCGTAATATGAACCCAAGAAGAGGCATAATGATATTTTTTCTTAAAGTCAAACATTTTCGTCCAAACCTTTTCTTAAAGCAAGTTTGCTTTTCTTAATAAAAGCAAGCAATAGTTGATCTAATTTTTTTTTTTAATTATTTGAGAAGACCACGACTGATTAGAGATTATTCAAAGTCTCATGCCATCTCTAATGTTGGATTTGGCTTGAAGATTACAAATAAAATTATCTTTTTTTATTCAAGGGCTAATGTCCTCGAGGTGTTAGGTTTCAAGTTAAAGCCAGCTTGAACCAATTGATCAATTCATGCGTTGGACCTTGATCTAACAAGTAGGTGGTCGACACTTGTCGGCAACTTAATCTTTTTTTCTTTTTCTTTTTTAAATTAGTTCTTTCTTTTCTTTTGTTTATTTTATTAATTAATAAATATATTTTTCTTTAACTCTAATTAATGAATAAAATTTTCTTAACTTTAATTAATAAATATATTTTTCTTTAACATTAATTATTTAATTAATAAATAAATGTTGGATTACTCTTGAGATGATTTTAATTACACCGAATTTGAAGTTCTATCTTATGTTGTACTAATTTGTATTTCTTGAAATTAATACCAGTGTTAAATTAATTTAGTAGTATTCTTAATTTTTTTGCATATTATTATTATTGTTTTATTATTATTATTATTATTTAGCTAGTGAGAGTGTGGAATACTGAGAATTGAAATTAAATGAAATAGATTGAATCATTTGAGATGACTTATGAATATAAAAGGGGAAGCTTGACTTAAAATCTGAAGGAAAATTGAACTTAGGATGAGGAGTCACTGTAAATGACCTTGTATATTATGAACCTAATCAAAAAATCCAAGCATAATATTATATTGTTCGAGTCCATTTAAACTTTTTTCATTTGTTGGGCCACATATAAATTGTAAAAATCCCCAACCTTGATTTACCCACAAGCCCAAATTCCTTCCCGTTTTACAGTATAACTTCCAGCCCAATTACCAAGAATTAAAGCAAATATCTAAAATAAACCGAAGGCTGCCGTATTAATGCAATTTGCATTTGAATTGTGTTATTATCAATAAAATCAATTTTTGGACAGTCCAAGTTGGTATTATACCTATTCTTGAAGAAACTTAGTATAAAAAATACAATAAATCTTAGGTGATTCATTCTTTAGAATGTCATCACTTTACGATCTCACAAGATTAAACGACAATTGTAAAATTTGATTATTGTTATGAAATTAATCGAAAGATAATCTAAAAGAGCAAGCTAAAACTATAATAGAATAAAGTATGGACAACAATATTTTTCATTTAATAAAACAAATAATTTCTTTATACTCAAAGTAGAGATAACACAAAACAATAATATTTGCATATCAGTATAGCTTGAATTAAATATATTTAATTATAAATCTCATGTTTCTACATTCACCTCTGGAAATGGAACAGAAAAAGTGAGTTGAATTTCATTATTTTTCATCAACTCGTTACTTCGCTCAGCCACCAAAAGGCTTGAGATCAATTTCTAAAATCATTTCACGGTATTGCTTTTGCAGGAGCACATTAGATGCATGAAATGTTGAGAAAATTTTCTCTTATAAGTTCTCATCATCTTGTTTTTTTTATAATATTAGTTGAGAACTAATTTTAAGAACAACCGAATTATACTCACATTTTAAAATTTTGTAACCATATATGTATTCAATCATAACGAGCTTTGGATCAGATTATTGTTTTCTTTTATTTGTGGTCATCTCGTCAAATTGTCACACAATTCAAGCTGGTCTTAAGCAATTAAATATACCGCTTTTAAGCTTTCATAAGGCGGACGCACACAGGGGCAAGGGGCCTGGAATTATTTTTTATTTTTTTTTAGTATAGTAGTGGTGTATTTTTTTTTTTTTTGAACAAAATAAATAAATAAATTAGCCCAATATGTAATTTTCAGTCCAAATATAATTTTAATATCACACAACCCACTCTAATAATAACTCATTTTACCCAATTTCTAAGCCCCAATGAAAAGCCCAATTTTAATATAAGGAAATGCCCTTATATGGCCGGACTATATGATTCGGTTACTATGGTGGTCAATATTGTTGGAGGCTCTCTTAAACGTCGAGATTTTCTTCTTGACAAGCAATACGAAAAAGTAGTCGAGGCTTTATCAAATAATGAAATTGAAAGTGGTCAAGGTCTCAACCAAGAGAGAACTCTCATTCGTGCGAGTGACACACGTTGGAGATCACATTATAGTACTTTGATGAGTGTAATTCACATGTTCTCTTCCGTGATTGACATTCTTGGCTTCATAGTTGAGGAGTGCACCGATAAGAATGGGGAAGCAAGCAATCTATTGATAATACTTCAATCATTTTCCTTTGTCTTCAATTTACATTTGATGACGTTGAGGCTTAAACCCATCCAATCACTTTCAGGCTTTTGACAAAAGAAAATTTGTTCGTCTTGCCGAACTTTATCCAAATGACTTCTCTTTTCTTGAGCTCTCGGCCCTTCCCAATCAACTTGAAAATTTTATTAGGGATGTTCGATCAAGTGATGATTTTTCTAGATTGAAAGGGATTGATGATCTTGCTAAGAAGATGGTTGCAACTAAAAGACATGTCGCATTCTCGATGGTTTACAAACTTGTGACATTGGCGCTTATTCTACCCGTTGCAACTGCATCAGTGGAGAGAGTTTTTTCGGCTATGAAGATAGTAACGAATCGACTTCGTAACCGAATGGGCGATCAATGACTAAATGATAGTTTAGTTGTCTTTATAGAGAGAGACATATTTAGTAGTATTTCAAACAATGCTATCGACCGATTTCAAAAGATGAAAAACCGTCGTGGTCAATTATTAAAGTAAATATGTAGATATTTTGGGTTCTTTTGGGACTATAACGGGGTATCATTTGTAATTAAAATTTCTCGTGGGGTTTATTTTTGTCAAACTCCACCTCCATTTTTGTATTGCATCATATATTTTCTCGTGAATAATATAAACTTTAATTTTAACTGTTTGATAGATTTTTATTTTTTTTTTTGTATAAATTTAGCCCCCCCTGACCAAAAATCCTGGATCCGCCCCTGCATATGACAAAGGAAAATAATTAATTTTTCCTTGTTTAGATTAAATGCTTTATTTTCAATAATAAATGCATTTCCTAGACCTTAGTGTCTAGATGAATTTTAGCATCAAGTACCCAAACAAAATTCTTGCCCGAAATATCAAGGGCCGCAAACCCTTGGGGTCTGTTTGTTTGGCGTTTCCCAGATTTTTTTCGTGTTTGGAAAATGCCAAACAAACATGTTTTCTATTTTTCGAAATAAATTTTTCATCCATTAATTTTCTCAAACTACTTTCTCAAAAGCCAAACAAACAACAATTTTCTTATCTCTAAACAAAACCTATACAAACTCTACTTTGATTTGACATAAAGTAACCTATCTCTTACACAATTTATCTCACATAACAAACATGATTTGACATAAAGTCTTACACATCTTACACCTACAACCCAACTCTTCCAAAAAAACCTACACCTACTTTATTTCTCAAACAACTCTCTCAAAACCCAAACAAACAATATTACGCAAATCGAGATTATTTCACAAATCTCCACTACTCTCCCAAATTACTTTCCCAAACGCCAAACAAACAGGCCCTTGATATTTAATTACTAATATTGAACTATTACTAATATTTAATTACTAGAATTTAATATTTTCAAGAAAATGCTTACCAAATGTCCTCTGAAAACACACTGAATCTTAGTCGCCGCAGCCTCTTCATCCGCACTTGTCCTCTCAGCTGCATCAGCTGTTCTCATAACACGAGAAAAACATAGAAGAGTTGGAGGAAAATTGTCACATGACGGCTCCATCAGTCATGTATCTCATATATATATATATATATATATATATATATATATCTTGGTTAAAAGATGCAATTACAAAGTAGCTATGTACAGAGAAAATGAAACTATCTTGATATAATTCAAGAATACACTTTTACGTATAAACCATAATTAGACTTTACAATATGCTCTGTCTAGAATTGACAGTCCTCTGTCTAGAATTGGCTTTTAGAGGAGTCCTCCAGTCGCAGGCTTCCATTCCTTGTGCCGCCTCAACACCCATAACTTGACCCGGAATCTGAATGTGGGCCTGGGTAACCTATTGCTATCCTGCTTTTTCTCCATTTTCACAGATATCTTTCTTAAATAATCCGACTGCAACAAGAATGAATGGGCGTATGTTCTGTTATTAAGGCTCTGTTTGGTTCTACGATTGTGATGAGTAAACGGGAAGTAAACCCAGATCGAAAAGCATGAATCTATTGCACCAAATGATAGAACATTGAACTTCAATTTTTATTCATTTTCATTTTATCTATCATTTAACGAGTCAATGGCAATTTACCCCCTTGATAATCATAATTTTCAATTTACTTACCTGTGATTTGAAAAATAGCACTTTAGTCCCCTGTAATCTTATAAGAGTTTCACACCGTCTCTCCTAACATTTTTATATATGGCACGTTACCTCATGTGTTATAATAAGGTGGCAGTTTACCCCATTTGTTATTATAAATGAGGCAATTTACCCTCATGTCATGATAAATGTGGCAATTTATCCTCCTATGTTACAAAAACACTTTTCATGGCACTCACAGTTTCAGCAAGTGAGTTATACTCTCTGGCTGAAGGATAAATTGAACATTATGTATTACATGTACCTGACTTGTTTTTTGCATAATTTTTTAAGGCTTCAGCACAAAACTCTCTTGTACTTTTAACTATATCTAGGAATAATTTAGGCTATTCAATTAAAAATTAACGGTGTGGGTAATTTAAGCTGAATTTTTAAAAATACAATGGAGTTTGGTGAAAAAAAAGTTTCACAAGATAGATTGGTCCAAACCGAAAATAGAAAACGATAAATTGGTCTCCGGACTTAAGATATTATGCAAAGAACCCCACGAAGACAGTTGAAATTAACATATTCGAAAATCACTCCGATATGCTATTTCTCCGACCATCCTCTAGGCTCATGCTCGAAGAAGTGGGGGTATTAGTGAGGGATATTTCACATATCCCGTCCATTTCTATCCAATGAAAACAAAATTGTTAGAGAACGATGAACATAAATTTCTTGAATTGTGATTGATGAGTCATATTATGACACTTTGATTTTTAGTATTGACCTAGTTGACAAAAGGGCAAATAGAAATTGTAGATGAACTTTTCGTTTCTTCTGCAAAAGTAAAACCCAATACCCAAGAAATGTTCTAACTTTATTCTATCTTATACTATATACTCTACTAACTTTATTTTTTGATTTAATACTTCAAGTTGATCCCCATAGCTTCTCGTAGTATATTTTTAAAATTATTTTTTTAAATATGTCGATCCAAAATGATCTATTTTTTACAAATTTGTTGTTTTTTGCAGGGTTTTTGAAAACACAAGGAAGTTTGGATCAATAAAAATTTCACAGGGTAATTTCTTGCAGGTTTAGCATAACACAGGGGTGTATCTTGCATTTTCCCCTGTATTACCGTTTCATCTAAAAAAAATTGTCAAACACATATAAGATAAAAAATGTAGTAAAATTTTTGTATAGAATTCCATCATGTTCGAATATTTTGTGTAAACATGACTCTTTTCCGTTAGATCGAGACTACGTTAGTTGTATATATTTTACCATGAATCTTACATGTTCAACTTTTCTCTAAGTTATATTGATTTAATGAGCTAACAAACTTATACCTATTAATAAGCAACAAAAATGTAATTGTTATTAAAATATACAAAATACAATGTACACAAATTAAAACTTCAGGAGAGTGTGATATAATCTTGTTGAAACTAATCGAGATGAATGAAGAGCGAATTATGTCAAGTATAAAAGTTTTGTGCAAGTTACGTTTAATATTGGGGAGTTCTATTTTGTTTCTCAGAAAAGAAAGACATAAGATCTTTTTCTTGTTTTCCAATAGTATTCAAATTTTAAGCCTAACTTGATTTCTTTCGAGGCGCGATGGTTACATTACTTGAAAACCTCTCTTAGAAGGGATTCAAAGTTAGGTTCGACACATTGTAGGAATTAGTCACTTCAACTATATCAATCACATTTTTGTAAGATAGACGTAATTAAGCCCTTGTTTAAAGAATGAACCATTATACAATAATAATAAATGCAAAATGATTATGAAAATTAAGGACTAAAGTGTAACACTTACAAAATTTAAGGGATGTTTAGTTTGACTAATCTTTTGACAATTCAATATGATTTTCACATGCTTGTTTCACTACTGTCCAAGATTGGGGGATCGAATAGCAGAATTAAACAAATGAATTGGAATTAAGAAATAATTCCTTCTCTTGCTTACAACTAAAGTATAAATGTATAATAATAATGTGTAGCAAGATTTGGACAAGCTGGCAAGAAGGATATTTGATAATTACAGGAAATACTATAGTACAAAGTCGTCTTTTTTCTTTTTGATGAAATAGTACAAAGTCTTCTTCAAATTAATTAACAAGCATGAAGAATCTGTTTACAATTAAACGAAAGTAGTGCCTTGCAAATTCTTCCTTGATACTTGAAAGCACAACTAAAATCCAAAGCCAAACTAATTTTTTTCTTAAGATAGAATCAGATTTTAATTCTAGCTTATTTGTCCTTACCACATGATATTAGTATCTAGCTCCATGCATCTGTAGTCAAAATGAGGGGAAAATAGTTGGAAAACTTGAAATATTTGATTTCTATCTTCAGTTCGAAATTGATATTAACGATAAATACTCTGTCTCAAACTAAATAATAACTAGATTATTTATTATAATAATTCTAAATTATTTGAGTTGACTGGTCAAACGGTAACAAGTGATAAAAAGTAACAAGACAGAATATATAGTTACTTGCATCGAATCCCACGAGGGATCTGCAATAAATCGTGTTCATAAGCATAGTAATAGTCGATTATAATGTCACAATTAATTTCTTATAGTTCCTTCAATTAATCATCACATTAGGTTAACTATTAACATTTATTTTCTTTAATTTTTCCAGGTCTATCTTGCATAAAAGAAAAATAATAGCAAAGATAAGACCAGGTGTGAGGACAACATCAAACAGATGCATTATTTTATACTTATTTGATCATTGTCCGTAATCTATGTCAAACTACCTAACATATGATTGATAGTTTTGTTTTGATTTTTTTTTTAAGTAGATAGTTATTTGTCCTTAATCTACGTAAACCTTTTTTCTTCTTTGGAGAGAGAATATGTGTCAAACTTTATAGATGAATGATGTTGGCTTAACTGAAAAACTAAATTTTATATATTTTCCGATATTTTCTTAATAGATTGTACTATTATTCTTGACTAAAATAAATTTTCATCTTTGACAAAAGAAAAACATAGGGCCTGTTTGTTTGGCATTTCCCAAAAAATATTTGTATTTGGGAAATGCCAAACAAACATGTTTTTTCTATTTCTGAAATTAATTTTTTATCTCTCAATTTTATCAAACTACTCTCTCAAAAGCCAAACAAACGACAATTCTTTAATCTCTAAATAAAACATATACAAACTCTACCCTGATTTGACATAAAGTAACATATATGTTACACAATTTATCTCACATAGCAAACATGATTTAACATAAAGTCTTACACATCTTACACCTACTTTATTTCTCAAACCACTCTCTCAAAACTCAAACAAACAACAGTATGCAAATCGAGATTATTTCACAAACTTTCACTACTTTCTCAAACACCAAACAAACAGGCCCATAAATTTTCATCACTTTAAATTATGATAGTACAAATTATATAATTGATAAAAGAAACCTTTTGTCTAACTCAACATGTTCTATTTTACATTACTTTTGTTTCTCGTTTCAAGTTTTAGAGGAGAATAGGTCAATTTTATTATCTCGATCCTATATAGTACATGATTTAAGTAATATAGAAGTACACCAATATTGAAAGGTATACAAGCACACCTTCTTCCTATACCAAGCATTTTGTGTTCACTCAACCCCAATTAGGCTCGCAAGGGCCATCATGCTTTGTGTTGGCCTGACAAGACACCTTTAGGCAAAAATTGATAGTCGCGAAGATCGCCAACATCAACATAAGCATGTCGGCAGGGCCAACCATCCATGGAAGAAGGAGTGGGATAAGGGGTTTTTGGTTTTGGGACGGGCAATTTCAAGGTTGGGAGTGGTTTAACTATTTTTGTAAAAATAAAATTATTTATCATATTTTATTTATTCATTTGTAATTAATATGACCTCCTGAAGTTTTTTCAAGATTTCACCTAAGTGAAAGAATATATAAATAACTATCCCGATTGCTATTATCAACCAAACTACTTTAAAGCAAGAATATTAGTTGTAAATATGAAAGTAGGCAATCAAACTAAACGAATTAAGTTGCTAATTAAATTTATTTTATTCACAATTATTCAGACCTCAATTAACTACTTTGATGGGGTGTTCTAGTAACTACGATTTCTTATTAAAATTACATATTCAATTTATCAATTAATTGTTTTTATAAATATTGACACTTATCCAAAACATTATGTAAATGTGAGCTTAACCATTTATTTTATTTATATAATGAATAATTTGTCATTCCACGTTACTTTTTGTATATGAGTTAGATAAATCATATTAGTAATATATCTTATCATAAAATTATTATTTAAGACGATAATTTAACCTAATTTAATGCATTTATAGCATGGAATTGAGTTAGTATTACGTATATAATAAAGTCTAAACATTAGAAGATTAATAAAAGCTTTATTGATTATAACATGAGCCTAACTAGAAAATCAAATCCAATTATATTGTCCGTCCATCCAAATTTTGTTCCAATTATTGGGCCAAAAGAGTTCAAACTTCTGTTTTTAGGCCTAATAAGCCTACAAGCCTAAATTCCTTCCCCGGCCTGGACTATATTAGTTTCAACCCAATTGCGATGACCGTTAAGAATTCAAGCTCACGTGCTGCCATGGGCGGATCTATGCTTTGAGGGAGAGATTATTTAGTGCAACCGCTGCACTACGTCATCAAGTACACGTGGTGCACTCCACCAATATACTTGGGACATGTGGAGTGATAATCCACATCATCCCATATTCTGGCCATGTTCCAAAAAAATAGGATTTCAAAAAATTGTGTTCACATTGCCAGAACATGGGTGATGTGGATTATCACTCCACCTGTCCCAAGTGTATTGGTGGGCTGCACCACGTGTAGTTGATGACGTGGTGCAGCGGTTGCACTAAATAATTTTTTGCTTTGAGGGCCCCCAAGATTTTTTTTTTAATTAGTATATATATATATATATATATATATATAATTTATTTCCAAATGGTTTAATCCCTTTCGAGGCGCGTCGAACAATTTATTGTAGGATATGACTATGTATATATATATTTACTTAATAATATATAGGAGGGAATTGCATTTTTCATACCAAACCTTTACCTACTTTATACATTTCATACCACACCTTTCAGAATGACACATTTCATACCAAAATCAATCAACCTTTTTCAATTTTCATACCGCCGTTAAATTTTGGACGAAAATGGACACGTGCGCCGCACGTGTCCGTTAAGTCACAATTTTGAATTCTTAGGGGGGGATATTTGCAATTGGTCAGGGGGGATTTTTGCAATTATTTTCCACCATCTCCACCACCTCCACCACCTCCACGTAATTTTCAATTTCCCGGTGACTCCGGCCACCATTAAACCTCTTCTTGTTGGCTACGGCTTCGTCTTGACCTCCTCTACAAAGATCATACACTATTTCGTTGTTTCATATCGATCCCGTCGCTTGTATTTCAAATCTACGAATTTTAGTATTTTCGGTTTTTGCTCCGCCCCCGGCGGAGGAGGTCGACCCACCGTCTAATACTTAGTTCCGTTCATTCCCCTTGGTGTAACGGTTCTTTTTCCACCAACCTCATCCATTTTCATCAAGTATTGAAGAAATCCCCAATTTTTAAAATTTAGGTTACTATTCATCGTCTTCTACGTGAAGAAATCTGGAAATTTTTTTTTTCCTTTTTTTTTTTTTTTTTTTTTTTCTGAGAGTTAACGGACACGTGCAGCGCACGTGTCCATTTCCGTCCAAAATTTAACGGCGGTATGAAAATTGAAAAAGGTTGATTGATTTTGGTATGAAATGTGTCATTCTGAAAGGTGTGGTATGAAATGTATAAAGTAGGTAAAGGTTTGGTATGAAAAATGCAATTCCCTCAATAATATAGTCAATTCTCTTTTGTCTAGGTGTGTTTAAACATGATCCAAAAGTATAAATTTTCACAGTTCTTTTATAAATTACGATGTAATGTATTTTTTTTTTTGTCTTCTCACGTTTATTTTTTAGTTTTAACAATTTAATATAATGTGTATTAAAGTTGAATTGGAGACAAGTAAAAAAATAAAAATCACAATAGTAAGACATTTAAATTTGTTTAGTTCCACATAATCAAAAAATTAGGCTTAGTGATAAGATAGAAGATTAATACCTTATAAAAATCACAACGTATATTGAGAATAAAATTGATATTGATTTTATATTAGATTAATTTTATGACTCGAAACAACGTCGTGTGCAACTTCGATAATCTTGTGTAAAATTTGATTTGCATTCGAAATCCAACATAGTTCTCATTAACAATACATTTTTTTAAATTTATGTTAATTTTTTAGGCTTATACAAATAAAATAGTTTGAATATCATTTTTAATTAACTTCACTGATATTGAAACCCCCTCCCCCCCCCCCCCCCCCCCCGACTTCTTGATCCTGGATCGGCCCCCGTGCTGCTCAAATTATTAAGGGTGAGTTTGACCAAGCGGTGGGAGCTCTTAAAAACACTTCTAGACCTCCATTGTGATTTTTAAAGTGTATGGCCCAAATTATAGAAATTGATTTTAGTCAATCGTGATTTTAATGGTGTTTGACCGCCAATATCATAACCACTTCGGAGGTCTCCAAAAGCTGAAAATCAACTAATTTTAAAAACTTCTAAAGTGTTACTTTTGTAAAAATTATTATCCAAAAGCAATTATTTTATGATGAAATTTTATCATAATCAATTATAGTTAAAATCTATTTTAGTAAAATTAATTCTCCTATAATTAATTTTCGAATCGCTAGGCCAAATTAAATAAATCTAAAACGTTTTTTTGACTGTTTCAATGTTTCCTAGTTTGTCCTAGTTTATCCAAATTGTTTTATTTAATAAGCTCAGGTGCTTCTTAAAATACTTTTTCAATGTTTCCTAGTTTATCCAAAACGTTGTCAGTATTTAGATAACCAAATCATACCCAAGAAATAAATTAACTTTTGATCCATGTATAAAAAATCATTATTAGCCACTCATGATCCAATAATAAAAGTATGTTGCACAACTTATTAAAAGTAAATTAATGCATGAAAGTACGTATTACAATAGGACCTGCAGGAAGAGCCACTGCAGGAATGGGATAGCTTTTCCTTAGCTATTACATACTTTGATACAAAACACGAGTGAAATACCCAGACCCCTCAGGTTTGGGCATTTTACAAGAAACTCCCTCATGTTTGAGCATATTACAAGAAATCCCTTACGGCGTTAAAAACAGACGGAATTTGATGGCGTCATCAATTTTTTTTTAATTTTTCAAATTTACCCCTGGCTAAATATACCCACAGGGGGTGTCTATGTAATAATATTATACTACAGGGTGTATCTATGTAATAATATTATACAACAGGGGGTGTATTTGAAAGATTACAATAACTTCAGGGAGTTACTTATATCCAACGGTCATATTTTAAAAAATGACCATGGGACGTTAATGTTGGCCATATATTTTGACTATAAATTTCGTGGAGGTACTTATAGCCAATGGTCATATTTTAAAAAATGACCAATGGATGTTACCGTTGGCCATATAATTTGACTATAAATCAAAATGTTCACGTATAGGGATAATACAACTTTAAATCTCGGCGTGCATCTGCAACAATTATAGGTGCATTCTTCACACACCCTATACATATACGACTAGTCAAAAGTGTTTAAAATTTGTATCTTATGTGAATTTATAAATACGTACGTAAGTATCAATAGACATACTATTATTTTACACAAAAATAAGATACATATTTGTGATGGAAGATCAAAATTCACCTGGGGAGCATCCATTTATTTTTAAAAAAATGATCAAGTAAATTGTCGAAAAATCGACAAACACGTACCCATCTACGAGCAATCGGTTCTTCATCATATTTTTCCAGAATTTTTCGGTACATACGATAAAACAACTCGGTTGAAGATATAAGAATGAAAATGACATAGAGGAAAGGCCTGGCTGAGTCGGGATAGAAGATTGATGCGAGTGATGCAATTGATACGTTGCACAAAAGCAGCATACAATGATGAGTGAAAAAAGGAACCAAGTTATTAGTAGGTGCTATAATATTGAGGTGCAGGTGCACCAAGTACGTTAAATAGTACAAGAGTGAAGAAGAAATGGCGACTCTCATTGTGTAGGGATGCGTTAAAAACGGGTTTTTGTCATTCTCCATTCCCTGATATTTGAGCTGCATGAGAGTGAGAAGAGCGGTAACGATGAAGGCAGTGCTTTTAACAAAGGAAGTAATGGACGACCTCATCATGTCGATCGAGATCAAATATAAGTAGAAGTTTGTATAATTGATGGAGAAGGTATATAGACGTACGAAATATATTGAAGAGAATTCTGCGGTTTATATATACGTACTAGTGCCGACGGACGGTGAAAAAAGAATTTACATTGAATTTTCTAAAACAAAGGAAGTTTCGGGGAAACCCAGTTTTATTACATATTTTGATGAGCGTTCCACGTTAATTAATGATTTTCTAATTTTAAAATTAAATCAAAGTACCAAACTGTGCTCAGTGTCAACTACTTATTGTTAATTTCATCAAACTAGCATATCAACTAATTTATTGTCAATTTCCAAAGACTCCAGCGTATCAACAAATTGCTTTCCTATAAATAGACTACTTAATTTTTAAATGGATCTTTTAAAAATGATGCATCATCTTTTTCCCTTAATATTAAGGTATCAAAACAAAAATTAGAGGGAAACGAATTATTGTATGGGATGCTCTTTCAAATAAACATATTATATTCAATATATTAATTAGTGATTTTTTTTTTGTCAAAGAAGGTGATGCAAAATTATCGATGTATCCTGATGCTCAATTAGTGTATCCGATACCTATCTATTTTAATTTTTATTTAATTTTATTATCGATACGCCATGTGACATATCGAATACATATCCCACGCGTATCCTACGAATATCGATATCTCCCGTGTATTCGATACAGTACTTTATTTTTTTTCAGAGTATCCATGTATAATAGATAGTAAGCCATACATAAAGAAGCTTCTATATATATAGATTTGAAGAATTTTGGACCCATTATTGATTTGATGGTAAGTCAAATATTTAAAAGGATTCTAACTAGGAAAAGTGTTTATTTTTTTTGGTAGACAAGGACTGGTGTCTATTGTGGTATAGTTTTTTATATGGTTCATATGGCGGTTATCTAAACTACTTAATTTTTAAATGAATCTTGTAAAAATGATACATCATTTTTTCCCTTAATATTAAGGGTATCAAAACAAAAATTAGAGGGAAATGATTTATTGCATGGGATGCTCTTTCAAATAACCATATTATATTCAATATATTAATTAGTGATTTTTTGTTTTTGGTCAAAGAAGATGATGTAATCATGTTTCAAAAATTATAACGTTTATGTTAAAAATATCGAAAAAAATATGTTTTTAATTCAATGTAAACGAAATTAATGTGCATGCAATATTCCGAAAGTAAGTTTTAAAATAATTCCTATTTCCTCGAAATTTTTTTAATATTTAACTGATCGGAATATACGCTAGAAATTAATTTTGGATCAAAAAAATTCTCCATCGCGTAGGATTCATACGTGTATGCACAAAAAAATTCTCCGTCGTGCATGTAGGATTCATCATACGTGTATGCAATTGCAGACCAATTTATTAACTGGAAAATCCTTTTGTTGCCGACCAATGCTTGTGGGGCCATGCGTATATGTGAAAAATAAATTTCTGACTTTTTGGCAAATTGGAGGAAGTTTCGCGGAATCCCACTAAACCATTGCAGTTTATTTATTTATTTAATAAATAACCCATTTGCAGTTTTTTTTTTTTTTGATAATTAACCCATTGCAGATTTGGTCAATAAGAAGTTGCACGTTCATGATTTTCTAATTTTAAAAATGAAGAAGTTTTAGGTGGAAAGTTCTTACCCAGATTGGATTTAGTCACACTCAAGTAACTACATGACATATGCAATATACTTTATTTGAGATTAAATAAAATTCCTAGGAGATTAGGAGTGTGACAATTCACATATGTGATTGAATGAGTTTGGCCAAACCAGGTATGGACAAGAATTTTCCGTTCCAGGTTCATTATTTTTTAATTTTGAAAAGGTTTTTTATACTTTACTGGCAACTACTTATTTATATCAACTTAATTTTCTCTCACTTTAATGCATATTAATTTTCTTTATGTTTTTACAAGCAAAAACTTTAAATATGATTATATATCAAATCTTTCTCTAGGTCTTTAATTGCATTTGAATCTGATTCGGATTTAAAAAAAAAGGTATTTTCTTAATTTATAATAATTACAACTCTTCATTTTGCTATGTTACAGAAAATAAAAAATGAAATTTGTAGACCAAAGTAATAAATGAACAACCTCATAAAATACACACTGCATACTCTAATTTGTAAGGTTTCCACAAAATAAATTTTAAAAAATCAAGAAAAAAGGCTATTGAGACTCAAGCGTATCAACAAATTACTTTCATATAAATAGACTGCTTAGTTTTTAAATGGATCTTGTAAAAATGATTCATCATTTTAGTTTAGTGTAAGTTTACAAAAAAAAAATTAGAGGAAAATGATTTATTGTATGGGATGCTCTTTCAAATAAACATGTTATATTCAATTAATTAGTGATTTTTTTTTTTTTTTTTGTCAAAGAGGGTGATGCAACAATGTGTCAAAAAATTTAATGTTTCCGTTAAAAACATGAACATTTTATGTTTTTAATTCAGTGTAAACAAAATTAATGTGCATGCTATTACAGCAGCAAAAGCTTCAAGAGTTTATCTCAAACTCAGAATCAATGAAAGGAAAAGAAGAAGAAGAAAGAAATGAAGAAGAAAAGGAAAATTAAATTGGGAATTAGGGATTACAATTCCTATTTTGAATTAAGCGCGTTTGTTTTGTTTATTTCAGCCGCCTTAGATTAGTTGTTATTCTGTTATAGGTATTTTACTATTTTACCCCTAATTAGTTAGATTCATACTTGTATATATAGGGCTGTAGTTCTCCGTTGTAAGGTAATTCAATTCATTCTCTTTTACATAATAAAATCAGCAATTTACTTTCTCTATATTTCTCTGTTGGTCCCAAAAGTGGTCAATGAGATAGAGGGGGGGGGGGGGGGGGGGAATAGATCTCTGAAAACTTTAAAAAAAATGTATGTCAGCAGACTAAGCTGATCTAGAATTCGTAAGACTACTAAGTTGTTCGCGCACAAAGCTTTGAGCAGCAGAGTTGACCACTCATCTGATTTCACTTGATGTCCAGTCGCATTTAATGCACTCAGCTGGTTTCAGTTGATAAGCTTACTTCACCGACTTCACTTCGCTGATGGGAATGCTCGGCTGATGACCATTCTCCTGATGATCACTCGGCTGATGGCTACTCGGCTGATTCAAGAATGAACACATCTATCTTGACTCAACTGATGATAACCAATATGATATCCCACTTGACTGATTCGGTTACTTCACTTCAAGATCTTGAGATAGGTTTCACTAAGCTGTTCTTAGTTGATGACTTAACCTTTTGATCTTCAAAACCATTATGACATTTTTGTCATCTTCAAAACCTTCTCCAAATAACACCAACAATTTCCCCTTTTTTGATGATGACAAAACCTTCAACTAAGAACGTCTTCTAAGTCTTCAGATTTAGTCTTCATACTTTGAGATGGAAATTTATTGATCTGATACAACTTTCAAAAAAAAATTACCAATAGTTGGTTATTTTCCCCTTTCTGATCTTCTGCTTAAAGGGTTCTTAGTTGCATCCTTTCATCTTTCCCCCTTTTATTTTGGGTTCTTAGTTGCAGCCTTTCATCTTCCCTCTTTTTGTCATCAACACCAATACTTGAGTTGCATCTCTTCTTCCCCTTTTTCTCTTTATAGGAATGCAAACTTAGTATGCTGAAGACAGGTAGGTAAGTACTTGGCTGATCGAGGTAGTCTTCGTTACTGTTTATCATTCCAGCTAGAAAATTCCCCCCTAACTTCAAGAATTTTTACTACTAGATGCCATTTGTGGTCTGATTCCACTTGTAGTCTGATGCTACTTGTAGTCTGATGCTACTTGTGTGAATGTAAATCAGATTAGTCAGCTGATACCACTTGTTAATGTGATAACACTTGCTGATACCACTTGGTGTAGTACATTCTTGAATAACACTTGGCTGTTGAGTTCCAGTGGGCTGATGAGAAGCAGTCTTCTGATAACTTCATTTTGACTTATTGAAAACTTTATCTTTATTTAGGAGTACCGCTAGTCGTACACGTTTCCCCTAAGTTCAAGAATCAGTGGTCAAGTAGTCTGATGAGAGTTTCTCTTCAAATACACTCAGCCGTCGAATTCCAGTAAGTTGTTCTGGGTTAGTCTTCTGATAAGTTCCCCCTCAACTTATAAATCCAAAGTCAACGAACCAATGTCTTTGTCACATGGTTGACTGATACCACACTTGTTGGTGATACTGCTTGTTACAATCAGTTGTTGGTCTCTAATACCACTTATTATTCTTTGATAATCTTCAACTTTTCAACAATCTTGCGTTCCTTGAAATCTCCAAATGTAGAGTCTACCACTTAAAAAATACCACTTGATGCTACCACTTATCTGATACCACTTGTTGGTATATGCCTGTTGGTGAGACCACTTGTTGAACTCGGTGAAATTTTCAAGGCAGTCAACTCATCTTTGTCATCTCACATGTGCTTCACCTGTAAAACAAATGACAATTTTTGGTACCCCTTGTTTATTGGGTCCAGCATGGTTAGTACAACATTTTAACATGTGATGATCTAGTGACTCATGTTTTATCATGATAATACCACTTGTTGGCACTTGATACAACTTGTTGGTATTTGATGGTCATGATTAAAACAGTGCTCATAAGCAAGGTAAGATGCATGAAATATGTGATAAACATGCATATTGAAATGAGGATGGCAGTCAGCACAGTGAACATGATCAGCATGATAATATGAATAAGCATAAAGCATGTCATAAACGCAATTATCATAATGTGATTCAAATTCTTGCCATATAATTCATTTTTGCCTCAATTTTTTACCTGAGTTATTTAATAACTCTCCTTAGATTCAGCAGACATGACATTTTAAATTTACTCCTATCAGCAGCCTGTTTCAGCTTACTCGGCTGATGGGTTTTAGTAGTCTGATTAGTCTTAGGTAGCTTACTAGGTTTTCTAACCTGTTGAGCATCAGTAGACTTGTTCTATTAAGCCTCTGATTTCTTTTTATTTAGAGAATGATGCAATTTCTTCGTTTAAGTTCATTTATACTTTCAATACTAATTGCATACTCAGCTTTTAGAGTTTCATTCTCATGCTCAAGCTTTTTGTATTCAGTTGATTCTTGAGGTTTTTCAACCTGTAGTTTCAGTGATCTGATTTGCTCTTTTCAGCAGAGTCATCTCTTCATTAAGCTTGGCTAATGCACAAACAATATTTGAATTTGTAATTCAGCATTTATTCAAACGATTCAAATAGTGCATTTCAGTGATAAGTAGAAGTTACCTCAATTTCAGATTCATCAGATTCTATGGCAGTTAAGCATAGGGTCTCAGGTACTTCTTCAAATTCTTTATCAGACGACTGACGGTCTGAATAAGATGTGCAGGAGTTTATTAGCTTTTCTGCATCAGCTAACTTTGATTTGCTTCTACTTAGCTTACGCTCCTTTTTGGCACGCTTTTCCTTTTCAGCAAAAATGAGTGTGGATGATCTTTCATCATGAGTCCATACTCCTTTTCTTTGTTATCTCTAAGTTTTGCTTTGGAGGAATCCCTGTTTTCTTGAAAATGATCCGAAGAAGATGAAGTAGCATTTTTATATTTTAATTTCATTTTCTTCTTGTAGAACTTCTCAAAATCATTTAGCAACAGGGGTAACGTCGTCAGCAGTGTAGATTTTTTCTGAACTCAGCACAGTCTTCTGTTTTGACTTGTCTGCTGATTTTCTTGACTTGTCTGACGCCATTAGAGCAGCAGTAGGGTCTGAACTGGTTGACACTTCTAATCCCATTTTTGGCATATGATACTCATACGCTTTGAGAGATGAGAACAGTTCGGAAAGAGAAATCTTCTCTAAATCCCTTGATTCTTCCATGGCTGTCACCTTCATGTTGAATTTGGGTGACAAGGCCTTGAGAACCTTTGCTGTGATCTCCTTGTTCGAAAATTCTTTACCAAATCTTAGAACTTCATTCAGAGCTTTAGTAAATCTGATATCCATCTGATCAATCGTTTCACCAGACTTCATCTTGAAATTTTCAAACTCCTCAAGAGCCACACTGAGCTTGTGTTCTTTGATAGCGTTGTTTCCTTCTCTTAGCTCGCAGACTTTATCCCACATCTCTTTGGCAGTTTTGAAATGCTTGATCTTCTGGAATCTGTCTTCGTCTACAGCTTTGAACATGATGAACTTCGCCTTTTTATCAAGATTTAGTAACTTGACTTCTTTGGGTGTCAGCTCATCCAGCTCTTTGTCAACTATCTGATCTGGTTGGCCAGCAACCTTCACAGTCTTCTGAAATCTGAATGGTCCTTTTGTAATACATGTAAACATGTCATCATTATAAGCAGTAAGAAGGATTTCCATTCTGATTTTCCAGCTTTCAAAGTCCATAAGGCCAATGTGAGGAACATGACTTATGCACTCCATTTTTCAAAAAGTTTTTGATTTTCAAAATGTGCCTCTTTTTGAAAAATTTGAAAAACAAACTAAAGATCAATTCGTTTGATCAGGCAGAGGATCAGATGAACCAACTGCTCTGATACCATTTGTTGGTCCCAAAAGTGGTCAATGAGGTCTAGAGGGGGGGGGGGGGGGGAATAGACCTCTGAAAACTTTATAACTTTTTCTCTAACTTTTTCTGTCAGCAGACTAAGTTGATCTAGAATTCGTAAGACTACTAAGCTGTTTGCGCACAAAGCTTTGAGAAGCAGAGTTGACCACTCATCTGATTTCACTTTATGTCCAGTCGCATTTAATGCACTTAGCTGGTTTTAGTTGATAAGCTTACTTCACCGACTTCACTTCGCTGATGGGAATGCTTGGCTGATGATCATTCTCCTGATGATCACTCGGCTGATGGCTACTCGGCTGATTCAAGAATGAACACATCTATCTTGACTCGGCTGATGATAACCAATATGATATCCCACTCGGCTGATTCGGTTACTTCGCTTCAAGACCTTGAGATATGTTTCACTAAGCTATTCTTAGTTGATGACTTAACCTTTTGATCTTCAAAACCATTATGGCATTTTTGTCATCTTCAAAACCTTCTCCAAATAACACCAACATTCTCTTATATACATAATGAAGATCCATATGATACATATATTATACATTAATATGGTATCAGCTAGTAATACATAAATAATTCTTCTACTGCTATTTTCTGTTTATCCGGCCAACAACAGCATCATCTTCTTCTCCGGTGGTTTCTTCGGCAATCAGCAGCTTCCATTTGGTTCCAATCAATTCTTTGTGTTCTTCTTGTTCAAGATTTCAGGTTATATCCCTATATCTCTAGACCCTTCTTCTCATATTCAATATTTTTCCCCTTACAATCCGTTTTACCATCTTTTCTCATCAATAATGTCTCAAGACCCTTCTTCTTCCACCAACACTGAATCTGTCACCACCACTCCCTCTTCTCATATTAGGGCTCAAATAGAAGACCCCTCTAGTCCCTATTATATGCATCCTGCTGATGGGCCAGAAAGTATCCTTGTTTCTGAAAAACTCAACGAAAACAATTACCAAACATGGTCAAGAGCAATGATCATTTCTTTAACTGTGAAAAATAAACTAGGCTTCATTGATGGAACCTTACCTAGGCCAACTAATGATCTGATCTTGGCTAACTACTGGGATAGGAACAATACAGTTGTCATCACCTGGATCTTGAACTCCCTGTCCAAAGAAATAAATCACACAGTTCAATTTCATAATTGTGCTATTGATATGTGGAATGAATTAAAACATAGATTTCAACAGGCTAGTGGCCCTAGGATGTTCCAACTACATAGAGATCTTATGTCCTTACAGCAGCAAAACCTATCTGTCAATGCTTATTTCTCTAAGCTTAAAATCCTATGGGATGAACTTTCAAACTTCAGGCCAAAATGCACTTGTGGCAATCTGGAAGAGTACTTTGAAAAACAGTATTTGATCACGTTTCTTATGGGCTTACAAGACTCCCTATCTCATACTAGGAGTCAACTCCTGCTTATGGACCCTCTCTCTTCTGTTCCTAAGGCCTATGCTCTTGTGTCCCAAGAAGAAACACAGAGATCCATTCACTCATCCAATCAACATGATCATCTCAACTCCATGGCCTTCTCATCAAAATCTGGCTCATCTAATCCATCTTTCAGATCTAACTACAATTCTGCTCCTAAACAACCCTCCCCATCCCCATTCAAACCCTCTTATCCTCCTCCAAACTCTTCCGCCAGACCCACATACACCAACAACAATAACACTCCCAGACCACCATATAACCCCAACTTCAGGAGGCCAAATAGGCCTTACTGTACTCATTGCCAGTCCCCTGGTCACACCACAGATACCTGTTTCAAAATTCATGGTTTCCCACCTGGATATAGACCACCTACATCCAGGTGATCATCTCAATCTACCAACACAGTTCACAGCATCAGTTCTGATCAACAAAAATCATCCACATCTATGCAAGATTTCATCCATACACTATCCCCAGAACAGTTCACACATTTATCAAATTTGTTCTATACTAATGTCAATGATTTCCAACCAAATACAACTCAGAATGATTCATCACCATCCACCTCACTCATCACACATGCTCATTCAGGTATATGCCTATCCACTTTTCTCAATAAGTCACCTAATTTTAAAAATTCATGGATTGTGGATTCTGGCGCATCCAATCACATCTGCAACAACTTACATTTATTAACCTCCATCACCCCTGCTCACAATGTCACAATCACCCTGCCTAATAACTATATCATTCCTGCATATTTCAAAGGAAATGTAATACTTCATAACCAAATCACACTCATTGATGTCCTTTATGTTCCTATCTTTAAGTTCAATCTATTATCTGTTAGTGCATTATTATCTAAGACATCTTACAACATAAAATTCATGCATAATCAGTTCCTCATACAGGACATGACATCAATGAGGAAGATTGGCAAGGGTGAACTGTTTCAAGGGATCTACATCCTACATCATGACTTAGATTCTGATCCTATTTCTTGTAATAAAATTAGTGTTAATACTTGGCACAGCAGACTTGGTCACCCATCTTTAGATAGATTACAGACTCTTAAATCTCAGTTAGATCTTCCTAGTATTCCCCCCATCCCTAATAATCCTTGTGA
This sequence comes from Penstemon davidsonii, assembly GCA_034814905.1. Classification (NCBI taxonomy): domain Eukaryota; kingdom Viridiplantae; phylum Streptophyta; class Magnoliopsida; order Lamiales; family Plantaginaceae; genus Penstemon; species Penstemon davidsonii. The sequence continues at coordinate 29,346,461 of JAYDYQ010002534.1, forward strand.
TATTTGTTCACTGGCCAAACAGAAATGTTTGCCCTATATTTCTAACAATCATGTATCTGATCTCTCTTTCAATTAGTACATTGTGACATTTGGGGGCCCTACAAAATTGTTTCTCATAATGGTTTTCGTTTTTTCCTTACTTTGGTTGATGATTACAGTAGATTTACTTGGGTTTACCTTTTGCAACACAAATCAGATGTCAAGCATGTTTTACCTAGATTCATTAACATGATACATAATCAGTTTAATACTACAATCAAAACATTTAGGAGTGACAATGCACAGGAACTCTTATTTACTGATCTTTTTTCTCAATTGGGGATTCTTCATCAATTTTCATGTGTTGAGAACCCCTAGCAAAATTCTATTATTGAAAGGAAGCACCAGCATATCCTAAACATTTCTAGATCACTTTTCTTTCAATCTAAGATTCCTATCCAATACTGGACTGAGTGTATTTTGACTGTTGTATTCTTAATGAACAGAACACCTACATCTATTCTCAACAACATATCTCCTTATACCAGATTATATAATAAGTCAGTGGATTATTCCTTTTTATGAATATTTGGTTGTCTAACATTTGCATCTACCTTAAAGGCTCACAGAACAAAATTTGACCCAAGGGCCAGAAAATTTGTATTTATTGGATATTCTCCTGGAATAAAAGGTTATAAACTTCTTGATTTGTCTAATTCAGAAATTTTTACATCTAGAAATGTGGTGTTCCATGAAGCTACTTTTCCTTTTCATGACAAGTCTTTGGCAGATTCTTTTACTAGTGATAACAGCCTTGTTAATCCAACAAAATCTACTTCCATATTTCATTTTGATGATTTTATTACACCTGTACAACCATCACCACCTCCTACAACTAATCCACCTGATTCTACTACACCTAATCCCCTTGATTCTCCTACAGCTAATCCACCTGGGTCTCCAGATTCTGTTTCCTCATCTCACCTCACACCTGCTCCTAGAAAATCTACCAGACTTCATAAACCCCCTTCATACCTCCAGGACTACCACTGCAACACTACACTACTTACTACCACTAGATATCCTCTCTCATATGTTCTTGATTATTCCTCTATTTCTCATAATCATCAATCCTTCATTGCTAATATTTCTACCATCTCTGAACCCCATACTTTTAAACAGGCTATTAAACATCCTGAATGGACTCAAGCCATTCATGTTGGGTTATTGGTAACGTCAGAACGTCAAAAGCAGCGGAATTTAAAATTTTTAAAATAACCCAAGCAGAATCTTTATTCATCTAGTCATACGAAAAGGATTTTTACATAAATCGAAACATCCATAGGGTGTTTAGCGATTTTACCTTACCACGGGAACGGTGGTGATTTTTCTCCGGTCTTCTTTCAGATCTGCAGGATTTGGTTCGGAGAAGCACCCCATGTGTTGTGCCTCTAGCGGTATCCACACCAACTGGATTGAAGCAACTCTCTTGAATCCTCAGGCTCAGAACTAGGATGGAAGAGATACCATGCAAGGAAGAAAGAAGACAGAAATCGCGTGAACCTTGTGCAATTGCACAGGGTTCGGCCGAACCTTCTCTGCAAGAGAGGGGGCGGCGGTTTTCAGCTTTGGAGAGAGGGGGGGCACGAAATTTTGTGTCTTCTAGGGCTTAGTTTTTTCACTTATGACTTATGGAAGAGTATGAAGAGATATATATTTATAAGAGAAGAATCCTTCTCTTAATAGATATCTCTTCCATGTATATCAAGATCTTTTTCCTTATCTCATTAGGAAACAAGATATACATGTATATCTCTTAGATTTTCCTTGTCACACAAGAAAACAAACTGTTCCATTATTTATCTTGCAAAATCGCCCCTTATCTAGTTTAGGAAAGTAGAATCCCATTCTATCTTTATTTCCTTAACTAACTAGGTCTCCTTTAATTAATTAAACTCTTTAATTAATTAGACACTTTAATTAATTAAACTCTTTTAATTAATTCAGCCCATTTAATTAATTAATCCAATTAATTAATTAATTCTTCTCCATTAATTAATTAGACTACTTCTAATTAATATTTTTCTCCTTTAAGAATTAACACTTTAATTCTCCAGTTTTGATTTAACTCTTTAAATCAAACTTTCCTTATATGATTTGTTGCAGTCCAATTGTATTGTGTGTGACCCTCTAGGTTCACCATCAATTGGCCGCGGGCCCACGACTTTCGTGATTTAATTTGTGAGCTTATGAATTGCTCCGATTAATTGAACACCTTCAATTAACCACTCAAGAATTAATCTCCTTATTAATTCATGAGTACCCACACCTCATGGTCGATGTCTAGCCACAAGCCCATGAGGCCCAACTTCAGGTGAATTGATCTCAGTGAACCTCACCTCTTATAAGTACCATGTACATACGGTCCTTCTATCGACTTAATTTCCCGATCGAGACCTAGGGTGTGTGAATTGATCGGCACCTCTAATTATCTCGATAACTATACTTTCTAATTCCGGATAATGATTTCAGTGTGACTGCTAAATTTGGAAACCCCTTTCCAAATCCGTCACCAACCATGGCCATGGGTTTCTCGAAATCTATTATCTAAGAACGTATAGGAAATTCTCTCAACACACCACGTTGAGTCGGTAGATCCCATATTGATGCTAACCATTCGCGTACACGACTATACGCACCCAACTTAGGCACATAATGATCAGGCTACGTGATCGGCACCTAAATCTAAGTACGCACACCCATGCACCGAATTCGCCCTAGCATCTCAAGTCTAAGGACTAAATCGTACACTATTATAAGTTTGAGAAACATCCCATCGCCGATGTGCGTCATGCGCTTCCACAATGGGTTTCTCTGTTCGGGTCGTTCGATGCGTTCGATCCCCTATCGAACCACCTACTCATATGTACTAGCATCAAATGCCTTGCTCATGAAACGCTACAAATTCACTCCATGTGAATCATGCATATTTATACAAGTCTTTGCGATTCCTTCGATACCCCGTCTCGTTCGGAATCTATGACTTGGAACGTTTTAAGATCACGACCTTAGAAACTGTTTCATGATTGCACTCATACTGAAGTGAATCGTTCCATAGTCTATTGTGATCTAAGGATTTCATCCAATCGCTTAAGTGATTTGCGAGAGATGAAGTTGGCCATTGTTTGATTTACATACTATAAACAAACGAGCGTATTAATTCATTTATACTAGAGAAAGATTACGATAGTCCTAATACAAGCTAAATATATTGGCTTGCAGGGCACTATCCTATCAATCTCCCACTTTCCTTAAAGCCAATCACAAACGCTTCTAAGACCCATCTTCCAAAGATGTTCTTCGAACTCTTTTCGTGACTAAGACTTTACTAGTGGATCCGCTAGATTGTCTTCCGAGTCGACGCATCCAATAAGTGCGTTAACTCTACCAATGATTTCTCTAATCAAATGGTACTTTTCTCTTATTGTGTTCAGATTTCTGGTGAGATCTCGATTCCTTTGCTTTAGCAATAGCTCCATTGTTATCACAGAAGATAACCATGAGCTTCGCAATGCTAGGCACTACATCCAACTATTGGATGAAGTTTTTCATCCAAACACTTTCTTTCGCTGCAGTCCTTGCTGCGATATATCTTGCTTCAGTGGTTAAGATGGCAATGGTGTTTTGCTTGGAACCTTTCCAATTTACCGCTACCCCATTGAGGCAAAATATGTATCCAAAATTGGATATATATTCATCCACATCAGACTGAAAATTCGAATCATTAAATCCTTCGAGTTTTAATTCTCCATTACCACCGTAGACCAAGAACAAATCCTTAGTCTTTCTCAAGAGCTTAAGGATATCTTTTACGGTGGTCCAGTACTCTTCACTGGAGTTTGACTAGTAACTGCTCGTGACCCTTGAGCAGGTTCTATGTCTGGTCTAGTACATAGTATAGCATGCCACATGCTACCTTTTGTTTGAAACATAAGGTATTTGAGACATTCTCCTTTTATCCTCATTCGATGTAGGGCACATCGATTTGAAAAAAAAGAGTTACAATGTCTCATTGGAAGCAATCCTCTCTTGGATTCTTCCATACTGAATCTTTTCAGTATTGTTTCTATGTACTTAGATTTAGAGAGTCCCAACATCTTCTTTGATCTATCCCTATAGATACGTATCCCAATACGCAAGATGCCTCTCCCAAATCTTTCATGGAGAATTGCATGGAAAACCATGCTTTCGTCTGCGCTGACATTCCGATATCATCCCAGATAAGCAGAATGTGATCGACATATATAATACGAGCTTCATAGAGCTCCCACTAATCCTTTTGTACACTCAAGGTTCATATTCGTTTTTGATGAAGTCAAATGCCTTGACTGTCTCATCAAAACAAATGCGAATTTGAATGGATTCAGACTTTGCTACTGGAGAAAAGGTTTCATCAAAGTCTGTTCCAGAACTTTGTGAATAGCCTTTTACCACTAGTCGAGTCTTAGAGGTCAACACCTCTCCATTCATTCCTAGCTTGAAGATCCATTCACAACTTACAGGGATAAATCCCTCGGGTGGATCGACCAAGGTCCATACCTTGTTGGAATGCATGAAATCCATTTCGGGTTGCATGAACTCTTGTCATGCATGCACGTCTACATCTAATGTAGCTTCTTCGTATATGGTGAAACCATATCTATCAAGCTTCTTACGAACTTGATTAGATCTACGAAGTACTGGTGTACCAGACGGTTTAGCAGTTTCTGGATTTAACTCCCACTGTTTGTGGGGATGGGTCCAAATCTTGGACTTCATCAAGTTCTACAAGAGTCCTGTTTCAATTCGTGAGGAAGTCATCCTCTAAGAAATGGGTATTCCTTTAAACAAACATCGATTGTTTTTAGGATTTGTAGAACAGGTATCCAATGGATTTCTTTGGATACCCCACAATTATATACAAATTGGATCTACTAGCCAATTTATCTCCTTTCTAGTTCCCTACTTAGGGAGGAGATCTCCATACTCAAAGATAAGAGTATAGAGGTGTTTTGCCATACCTTTCTTGGTAAAGCTTTTTAGGCACGGACTTTGAAGGTACTTTGCTCAGTATCTTCGATGCAGTCAGGAGGACCAACCCCTAGAATGCATATGGAAGCTTAACAAAACTCAACATGGATTTGAACAATGTCTAACAATGTTCGATTCCTTCTCTTAGACACTCCAATAAGTTGAGGCGTCATAGGAGGAGTTTGTCGTATGAGAACCTCATTCTCTGTAAGATAATTGAGGAATTCTTGACTTAGGTATTTGCCACCTCGATCAGATCGAATGGCCATAATACTATGCCTTTGTTGATTCTCTACTTCGTTTCGAAAATTCTTTGAACTTTTCAAAGGTTTTTCGGATTTGTATCTCACTAGATACATATATCACTAACGACCAAAGTCATTAGCAAAAAGGTACGAGGTACGAGTAATCTCCTCTTACACTAACCTTTAGTGGTCCACATTCAATCGTATGGATCAAATCCAATGTTCTTTGGTTCGCTCTTGATTCCCTGTGAAGGGAGATTCAATCATCTTTCCTATGAGACAGGATTCGCAGGTTGGATGTTCATCTAAGTTCTATATTTCAAGAGCCTTTAGAAGAAACCAACTTTTGAATCCTACTCTTGGAGATATGTCCAAGTCTAGCGTGCCAAAGTTGTGGATTATTATCTTGGTATTAATTGAACTTAGCACATTAATTCAATAGAATTGAGTTAACGGTTTAATTCAATTAATTTGCTTCCTTTCTATTAACTTTTTAATTGATTCATCTTATTTTCAATTAACTCTTTAATTGAAACGTTGCTTAATTAATTAGACCTTCTAATCAATTAAACTAATCAGTGCCTTTCTAAGATTCAGTGGGATAATTCGTCTTTTAGACTACTTGCGTTCTTTCGACTACCTTTATGGTCGATTTTAGAAAAGAACAACTTCTTCTTCTTTTTACCCTTCTTTGACTTTGCAGTCCATGAAGTGTAATCGATCATGACATGTTTATCCTATTTGCCTTTTACCAATACTTTGGTTAATTCATGAAATGTGAACAACTTATCAAATAAGTTCATAGTTTTCACGAATCATTTGAATGAGCAGGTAGGAGAATTTAGGTGGAGGTCAATGTTAAGATCACTTGCAGGCCTACGTTTAATCGATCCAGTTTTCAACTAGATTGATAAAACAAGGACAGTGATCCTTGACATTAGTTCCTTCACTTATTCTCGAGTTCTAAAACAGCTCCTTAGTGGTCTCGAATCAAACGATTCGAAACTGCTCCTCAAAACAAGCTTTTGAAGTGGAGGTTTGTTTTTAGAAGCTTCAGACATACTCCTATGTCGCTTCTTTAGCTCGTTCAATCTTGATGCTTATTTGAGGAAACGATCATTAAGATTCCCATACCCTATAGGTGATTCGTTCCACTTTTGAGACTCGTCCTTATATGAGGAAACGATCATTAACATTCCCATACCCTACGGGTGATTCGTTCCTCCTTCTAGACTCATCTCGGAAGTGCATCAGGCATAGGCTAGTTATTAAGAACATGATTCCGACTTTCGGAATTGAGGACAATCCTCAAGTTTCTAAGACAGTCGATATTTTGATCCAGTTATTTTATAAGTCGAGGATAAATAGTATAATGGATTATTATAGATATCTCAATATCTATTTTAAAGAGAAGACAATTATATAGAGGACTAGTTAATGAGTAATACTTATAATCTACGAAGGTTGGACTTTCTATCGTAAAAGTTCTCCCACTATTTTATCGAAACAATTACCCCTTCAATTGTTCGGGAAATCTTATTTCCTAGTAGGTCTTGACGTCCCAGCGGACATTAATTGCACCCACGACTCGTGGCCATACAACTAATTCCCCAGGTAGGCATACTTATTGCCAATTGTTTCTCTACACAACCTTCAAGCTATTTTGCCTCGGTTTTCGCACTCATCTAGCACTGCTACATCATGAGTGGTACTACTCGTTAAGTCTAACCCAATCAATCTCGATGAGCAACGGGCCCGGTCATGAAATCCCCGTAACTGGTTATCGGTCGATTATACATGTCCCGACCAGTCCCCACCCTTGTCGAGTTTATTTAATAAACAAGAATCGAGAGATTTCACGTATTGTCCCTTTCTTCGCCTTGGGTGCCAGACTCTGGATCACCTTAATCGATAAGTAGACAACATACGCTAGTCCCTATTGATGGAAGGCTTGGATTTATATAAATACTTCATTTTATTTTAATCCAATATGACTTAATATTTAATTCAAGAGGGGATTTGCTGGTTTGAAAGTTTAAGGCAAACTCTCTCGAGATCTCACCGCTTCAATTATGAATTATCTTATTTACGTTCTAATATTCTAGCGCGCATCACCATACAAGCCAAATAATAGAATCAATAAATAAATAAGACATAAATAAATAAACCTAGCATGCATTTCTAACACAATATGTTTTCGATCGGGAGCCACCTATGCTTGGGCCATCATTGAGCCAATAATGTTGGCCCAATTGGTCTATCTAATGGGTTCTTAATGGGCCTAGGCTATTACATTAATAACCAAGCATACTTGGCCTTCATTCTCCATTGGGCTTCCTTCTTGCATGTAATGGGCCTCCATCCTAAACTATTTAATGTAAAGCCCTAATCTATTACACTGGCACAAAAAGGCCCAAATAAAGGCTCGCAGGCCCAACAAAAATCCAAAGCAAAATAAACCAATCACATCTAAGGTCAAGGCTCGGCTCGATCGAAAACCACGTAAACAATTCACGTTGAGCAAAGAAACAAGCAAACACATTTACTAGTTTCCTATCTTACTTCAATTATTTTAAACGCCTTTAAAATATTTCTCTAGATTATTACTTTAGTCTCTACTAATTATAGGTAATCTATATTTGGATAAACAAAACCATTTTATGCATAAAAACAGAATAAAAATTTTTCAACTTTTGAAAATTGCAATTCGGCCCTCCAACTTTTGGAAATTGCGATTTGACCCCTTAAGTTTTGGAAATTACAAATTAACCCCAAAATTAAAACTGGGCAGAGGATCGAAAATAAAAATTTTATTTCCAGAAAAAATTTCGAATTTGCAATTCAGCCCCTGCAGTTTTCGGTATTTACAAAACAGCCCCAAAACTTTCGGTATTTACAAAACAGCCCCAAATTCAAAATTTTCCAGAAAATTACAATCTGTCCAGAAAACATACAGTTCGTAAAATATCAGTTTCAGTCCAGTTTTTCCAGCAATTCGCTAATCGCAAAAACAGCCCTTTTATTTTCGAAAAATACAAAATTGGCCCAAAACGTTTTTATGCAATTTTACCCAAAATCAGATCTACCCATAACAAGTAAGAATCAACAACACGAATATAACATGCAATACAATTAAAGCAATCAAATTATATTCAGACCTTTTCGTATGAGAGTAATGAATTAGGCTCTGATACCACTGTTGGGTTATTGGTAACGTCAGAACGTCAAAAGCAGCGGAATTTAAAATTTTTAAAATAACCCAAGCAGAATCTTTATTCATCTAGTCATACGAAAAGGAATTTTACATAAATCGAAACATCCATAGGGTGTTTAGCGATTTTACCTTACCACGGGAACGGTGGTGATTTTTCTCCGGTCTTCTTTCAGATCTGCAGGATTTGGTTCGGAGAAGCACCCCATGTGTTGTGCCTCTAGCGGTATCCACACCAACTGGATTGAAGCAACTCTCTTGAATCCTCAGGCTCAGAACTAGGATGGAAGAGATACCATGCAAGGAAGAAAGAAGACAGAAATTGCGTGAACCTTGTGCAATTGCACAGGGTTCGGCCGAACCTTCTCTGCAAGAGAGGGGGCGGCGGTTTTCAGCTTTGGAGAGAGGGGGGGCACGAAATTTTGTGTCTTCTAGGGCTTAGGTTTTTCACTTATGACTTATGGAAGAGTATGAAGAGATATATATTTATAAGAGAAGAATCCTTCTCTTAATAGATATCTCTTCCATGTATATCAAGATCTTTTTCCTTATCTCATTAGGAAACAAGATATACATGTATATCTCTTAGATTTTCCTTGTCACACAAGAAAACAAACTCTTCCATTATTTATCTTGCAAAATCGCCCCTTATCTAGTTTAGGAAAGTAGAATCCCATTCTATCTTTATTTCCTTAACTAACTAGGTCTCCTTTAATTAATTAAACTCTTTAATTAATTAGACACTTTAATTAATTAAACTCTTTTAATTAATTCAGCCCATTTAATTAATTAATCCAATTAATTAATTAATTCTTCTCCATTAATTAATTAGACTACTTCTAATTAATATTTTTCTCCTTTAAGAATTAACACTTTAATTCTCCAGTTTTGATTTAACTCTTTAAATCAAACTTTCCTTATATGATTTGTTGCAGTCCAATTGTATTGTGTGTGACCCTCTAGGTTCACCATCAATTGGCCGCGGGCCCACGACTTTCGTGATTTAATTTGTGAGCTTATGAATTGCTCCGATTAATTGAACACCTTCAATTAACCACTCAAGAATTAATCTCCTTATTAATTCATGAGTACCCACACCTCATGGTCGATGTCTAGCCACAAGCCCATGAGGCCCAACTTCAGGTGAATTGATCTCAGTGAACCTCACCTCTTATAAGTACCATGTACATACGGTCCTTCTATCGACTTAATTTCCCGATCGAGACCTAGGGTGTGTGAATTGATCGGCACCTCTAATTATCTCGATAACTATACTTTCTAATTCCGGATAATGATTTCAGTGTGACTGCTAAATTTGGAAACCCCTTTCCAAATCCGTCACCAACCATGGCCATGGGTTTCTCGAAATCTATTATCTAAGAACGTATAGGAAATTCTCTCAACACACCACGTTGAGTCGGTAGATCCCATATTGATGCTAACCATTCGCGTACACGACTATACGCACCCAACTTAGGCACATAATGATCAGGCTACGTGATCGGCACCTAAATCTAAGTACGCACACCCATGCACCGAATTCGCCCTAGCATCTCAAGTCTAAGGACTAAATCGTACACTATTATAAGTTTGAGAAACATCCCATCGCCGATGTGCGTCATGCGCTTCCACAATGGGTTTCTCTGTTCGGGTCGTTCGATGCGTTCGATCCCCTATCGAACCACCTACTCATATGCACTAGCATCAAATGCCTTGCTCATGAAACGCTACAAATTCACTCCATGTGAATCATGCATACTTGTACAAGTCTTTGCGATTCCTTCGATACCCCGTCTCGTTCGGAATCTATGACTTGGAACGTTTTAAGATCACGACCTTAGAAACTGTTTCATGATTGCACTCATACTGAAGTGAATCGTTCCATAGTCTATTGTGATCTAAGGATTTCATCCAATCGCTTAAGTGATTTGCGAGAGATGAAGTTGGCCATTGTTTGATTTACATACTATAAACAAACGAGCGTATTAATTCATTTATACTAGAGAAAGATTACGATAGTCCTAATACAAGCTAAATATATTGGCTTGCAGGGCACTATCCTATCAGGAACTTGTTTGAAAAACACACTTGATAAAATCCGTTGCATACAAGTTTTGAAACTCTGAGTATATCTGAATCAGATGAGTGAAATCAGATGAGTGGTCAACCTTGCTGAATCTGCTAAGTGCTAAATCAGCATAGTAGTCTCACTAATCAGATCAGCTTAGTCTGCTAATAGATAAGTTAGAGAAAAGTTTTGAAAATGTATTAGAGGTCAATTCCCCCCCCCCCCCCCCTCTAGACCTCATTAGACCACTTTAGGACCAACAAGTGGTATCAGAGCAGATTGGCTCACCTGATCCTTTGCCTGATCAAACGAACTTGATCCTAGGTGTGTTTTTCAAATTTTTCAAAAAGAGCATATTTTGAAAAATTAAAACTTTTTGAAAAATGGAGTACATAAGCCATGTTCCTCACATTGGCCATATGGACTTTGAAAATTGGAAAATCAGAATGGAAATCCTTCTTGCTGCTTATAATGATGACATGTTCACATGTATTACAAAAGGACCATTCAGATTCAAGAAGACTGTGAAGGTCGCTGCCCAGCCTGATCAAATTGTTGACAAAGAGCTGGATGAGCTGACACCTAAAGAAGTCAAGTTAGTTAATCTTGACAAAAAAGATAAGTTCATCATGTTCAAAGCTCTAGATGAAGACATATTCCAGAAGGTCAAGCATTTCCAAACAGCTAAGGAGATGTGAGATAAATTATGCGAGCTAAGCGAAGGAAACTACTCTATCAAAGAACATATGCTCAGTGTGGCTCTTGAGAAGTTTGAAATTTTCAAAATGAAGTCTGGGGAAACGATTGATCAAATGGATACCAGATTTACCAAAACTCTGAACGAAGTTCTAAGGCTTGGTAAAAAGTTTTAAGACAAGGAGATCACCATGAAGGTTCTCGCGGCTCTTCCACCTAAATTCAATATGAAGGTGATGGCCATGGAAGAATCAAGGGATTTAGAGAAGATTTCTCTTTCCGAACTGTTCTCATCTGTCAAAGCGTACGAGTATAAGATGCAATAATGGGATTAGATGTGTCAACCAGTTCAGACCCTATTGTTGCACTTATCGTGTCAGACAAGTCAAGAAAATCAGCAGACAAGTCAAAACAGAAGACTCTGCTGAAATCTGAAAAGACATGCACTGCTGACGACGTCACCCTTCTTCTGAATGATTTTGAGAAGTTTTATAAAAAAAAGATAAATGAAATAATGAAATATAAAAATGCTACTTCATATTCTTCTGATCATTTTCAGGATAACAGGGAATCCTCAAAAGCAAAACTTAGAGACAGCTATGACAAAGAGTATGGACTCTTGATCAAAGATCATCCACACTCATCATCTGAGAAGTTTGCTGAAAAGGAAAAGCGTGCCAAAAAGGAGCGTAAGCTTAGTAATAACAAAACAAAGTTAGCTGATGCAGCAAAGCTAATAAACTCCTGCACATCTTATTCAGACAACCAGTCGTCTGATAAAGAATTTGAAGAAGTACCTGAAACTTTATGCTTAACTGCCATAGAATCTGATGATTCTAAAACTGAGGTAACTTCTACTAAAATGCACTATTTGAATCAGTTGAATAAATGCTAAATTAAAAATTCAAATATTGTTGGTGCATTTGCCAAGCTTAATGAAGAGATGACTCTGCTAAAAGAGCTAATCAGATCACTGAAACTTCAGGTTGAAAAACCTCAAGAATCAGCTGACTACAAAAAGCTTGATCATGAGAATGAAACTCTAAAAGCTTAGTGTGCAATTCGCATTAAAAATACAAATGAACTTGAAAGAAGTAATTGCATTATTCTCTAAAAAGAAATCAGAGGCTTAAAAGAAGATGTCTACTGATGCTCAAAAGGTTAGGAAACCTAGTAAGCTACCTAAGACTAAACAAACTATCAAAACTCATCAGCCGAGTAAGCTGAAATAGGTTGCTGATAGGAGTAAAATTTAAAAATGTTAAGTCTGCTAAATGTATGGAGAGTTATTAGAAAACTCAGGTAAGAAATTGAGGCAAAAATGAAATAATTGGCAAGAATTTTAATCACATTATGATAATTATTATTATGACAAATGCTTATTCATATTATCATACTGATCATGTTCACTGTGCTGATTGCCATCCTCATTATATAATGCATGCTTATCACATACTTCATGCATCTTACCTTGATTATGAGCACTGTTTTGATCATGAGCACTAATTCATGATGAAACCAAAGTCACTAGATCATCACATGTTAAAAATTATGCTAACCCTGTTGGACCCAATGAATAAGGGGTACCAAAAACAGTCATCTGTTTTATAGGTGAAGCACATGTAAGATGACAAAGATGAGTTGACTGCCCTTGCAAATTTCAACAAGTTCAACAAGTGATCTTACCAGCAAGTGTGTACCAACAAATGGTATCAACAAGCAGCTTATATCAAATTGTTACAAACCATCAAGTGATATCAGACAAGTGAGTGGTATCAGTCAAGTGGTGTCAGACAATTGGTATAAATCAACAAGTGGTAGACGCTACATTTGGAGATTTCAAGGAAGACAAGATTGTTGGAAATATGAAGCTTACCAAAGAACAACAAGTGGTATTTGAGACCATCAGAAACCAACAAATGGTATTAGTCAACCATGTGACATTAGTCTTTCAGCTCTCAAGAGTTGAAATTGGGTTTGTTGATATTGGATTCATAAGTTGAGGGGGAACTTATCAGAAGACTACCTCAAAACAGCTTACTGGAATTCAACGGCTGAGTGTTTGTCAAGACTGACTGTAATCAAATTACTTGACTACGGACTCTTGAACTCAGGGGGAACATGTACGACTAGCGGTACTCCTGAATAAAGATGAAGTTTTCAATAAGTCAAAATGAAGCCATCAGAAGACTGCTTCTCATCAGCCGACTAGAACTCAACAGCCAAGTGATATTCAAGAATGTACTACACCAAGTAGTATCAGACTACAAGTGTTATTACCTCAACAAGTGGTATCAGCTGACTAATCTGATATACATAAGTGGTATCAATTCTTGAAGAAAGGGGGAACAATTATTCTAGCTGGAGTGATAAACAGCAAAGAAGACTACCTCAAACAGCTAAGTATTCACCTAACGGTCTTCAGCATACTAAATTTGCAATTTTATAAAGAGAAAAAGGGGAAGAAAGAGATGCAACTAAGTATTGGTGTTGATGACAAAAAGGGGGAAATAAAGATGCAACTAAGAACCCTTTACAAAAGAAAATCAAAAAGGGAAAATAACCACCAGTTGGTATTTTTTAAAGTTGTATCAGATAAATTGCAACAAGTGGTTTCCATCTTAGAGGTATGAAGACTAAATCTAAAGACTTGGAAGACGTTCTTAGTTGCAAGTTTTGTCATCATCAAAAAGGGTGAAATTGTTGGTTGATATTGGAGAAAGTTTTGAAGATGACAAAAAGGCCAGAACGGTTTTGAAGATTAAAGTGTCATCAACTAAGAACTGAAAAGTTTAGTGAAACCTATCTCACAGTCTGGAAGCTATGTGACCGAATCAGCCGAGTGGGATATCGGATCAGTGAAGATCAGATTGGTTATCATCAGCCGAATCAAGATAGATGTGTTCATTCTTAAATCAGCAGAGTAGCCATCAGCGAAGTGACTATCAGCGAAGTGATAATCAGTAGAGTGATCATCAGCAGAGTAATCCCATTAATGAAGTGAAGTCGGTTAGTAAGCTTATCAACGGTAACAAGCTGAGTGAATTAAATGCGACTGACATAAAGTAGATATCCGTACAGCAGAGTGTACAGTGAACAGTCTGCAAAAGCTGCCGTCAGAAAAGAAGACCGTTGCTCAGGATTAAATTGTAATTTCGCCTATCTTCAACGGGCAGAATTTCAAATCCGAGAGTATAAATAGACCAGGGACTGAAGATTGAAGAGAGACTTGCACAATTCAAGTTCACATCTATAGAGCAAGATCCATCAGTTGAGTCGTCTGATCAACAGCCAAGTCATCTGTTGACGAAGCTTTTTGTTGAAGAACAAAGATCAAACGTTGTCTGTCTAAGTGACTTTCAACTGAGAAAAGAGAGAAGTATATATCCATCTGTGTGAGTGATATAACTTTAGTATAGGTCTTCTGAGTGATTTCCTATATTGTGAGCTTAGTACTTTTGCTTAATGCTTATCATTTGTTGTAAAGCTTGAGTATTCAAGTTGATGTGTGCTTTAGAATAGGTTTTTCTGAGTGATCTACCTGAGAGCTAAGTGTGAGCTTGCTGCTTTATCATCTGTTGTAAAAGCGCAAGTAGTGTGCTAGTTTCTTTGTGTTTCTAGTGGAACCCAAGATCTAAGTGACTTGGAAGAGTGGATTAAAAAACATTCTTGTCTATATAACCACTATAAAAATTCCTTGTGTTTGATTACTTGTTTTTAAATTGCATATTTTCATAAGTAAACAAACTTTTTTTAAAAGAACAATCTTTTAAATTGAGGAATTTACAAACTGGGGTAAAACTTTAAAGAGGAACTTGTTTGAAAAACACAATTGATAAAATCCGCTGCATACAAGTTTTGAAACTCTGAGTATATCTGAATCAGCTGAATCAGCTGAATCTGCTAAGTGCTAAATCAGCATAGTAGTCTCACTAATCAGATCAGCTTAGTCTACTGATAGATAAGTTAGAGAAAAGTTTTGAAAAAGTTTTAGAGGTTTTTCCCCCCCCCCCCCCCAAGCCACCCCCCCCCCCCCCCCCCCCCCGCGGCTCTAGACCTCATTAGACCACTCTAGGACCAACATATCATATTTCTTTGTTTTGGCTCTAAAGTACTAACCACATAAAATCCTTGCAGCAAAAGTAGACCTTGCTTTGAAATCATATGAAACATTATAAACATGGATAATTTATAATAAACTCCCTTCAATCAATTCTCTCTTTTTTTTTTTTTTTTTTTTTTTTTTTTGAATGTGCCAAACTGAAAATAAGCACCGTTGTGCTGATTTTAGCACAACTGTCCTGAATTGTTGTCCTTGGTCGAAACTCACCGAAACTTTTTTTTTTTTTTGACATACCACAACTTCATTACCCCCACACTTATTTCTGGCACCCAATTACAGTGATGAACAATGCTCCACTAGCTCTAAGACTTGGGTAAAGATGTAATTTTTTTTTTCGGCTTAAAGTTTGTAATGTAGGTTCAAAAACAATAAAAGGCTAAAGAAAAGCTCAAAAGGGGCTCAACGAGGGAAAAATTAATTCAAGGTAGGCTATTTGGCTTAATTGGCTCACAAAAAGAAATTGCCTTAGTCATATTCACGTATGCATGAGTCAATATGGCCTCAAATAGAATCAATGCAAGTTCTAGAGAAACAGGACCAAGGAAGAATATCTCTCATGAAAAAAAAATTGAGACCGATATTGATGTGTCGATCTAAAGGCTTGAAACCTCACCGCCGTTTGTCTACAAAACTTAGTTACTATCATTCTCAAAGAAAATATCAAAACTAATCAATTTTATGTTGTAAGATTACTTATTCAATCATGGTATGACTTTCTCAAGCTCAATCAAATCTTCGCTCATGACAAAATATTTTTTTTTGGGGGGATTTAAAAGACGACCTAAATCTCCTCCCCCCACAATAGAAGCTGACATTGTCCCAAATGTACGGTAAAACTGCGAAAAAAGAGCAAAAAAAAAAAAAAAAAAAAAAAC
The DNA here is from genome assembly GCA_034814905.1 of Penstemon davidsonii. Taxonomy (NCBI): domain Eukaryota; kingdom Viridiplantae; phylum Streptophyta; class Magnoliopsida; order Lamiales; family Plantaginaceae; genus Penstemon; species Penstemon davidsonii. Next base: position 29,362,728 of record JAYDYQ010002534.1, read on the forward strand.
CAAACCAAAAAAAAACAAGAAAAAGAAAAATGTACTACCCTTGGGTTGCCTCCCAAGCATCGCCTTTTTTTTTTACTGTCGTTGGCTCGACTCAATGCTTCCTTCTCTAGTCAGAATAAATTGGATCCTCAACGTCCAATGTAGCCACATTGTCTAATTGAAAACCTTCATAGAAGGGTTTTAGTATATGGCCATTCACCTTGAATATTTTGGAAGTCTCCATACTTTGAATTTCATCTGCACCATGAGGAAAAACATTAGTAACAACAAAAGGTCCAATCCAACGAGAATGTAACTTACCTGGAAACAAACGAAGCATTGAATGGTATAGAAGGACTTTTTGACCAACTTTGAACTCCTTCCTACTAATCATCTTGTCATGAAAAGCCTTCGTCCTTTCTTTATAAATCGTAGCATTCTCATAGGCATCATTGCGAATTTCCTCTAACTCTTGTAGTTGCAACTTCCTATATTTTCACTTTCATCCATTATAGGTGGGTTCAATCTCCTTTGCGCTTGTCGAGATGGTTTTGCTCCCTCTTCAAGCAAAGTTCGATGCATGCACGTAGACGGACTAATTCCTTTGATATCCGCAATGGTCCAACCAATGGCTTCTTTATGCTCCTTAAGTACTTGCACGAGCTTTTGTTCCTGTAGTGCACTAAGTTTGCTAGAAATGATAACATGCAGTGTATTTCCTTCTCCAAGAAACACGTACTTGAGGTGACTAGGAAGAGGCTTCAAATCTGGAATAGGGGCCTGTAAAATAGAAGGCAAAGGTTTTTTGTTAGAAACTGGTAGCGTAATATAAGAAATGTTACCTGTTTGTTATAACTTTGGTAATTCATTCAACGCTGCGACAGTTTCTCGTAAATCAATGCTCAAGGCTAACTCCTCATTTTCTTTCTCAATATGCTTACTAATAGCAACTTCCAAATTATCTTCTTCATCAAGTTCAAAAACTTCCTGTGCTAAAGAATCAATGGCATCAATAGAAAAAATAGAATTATCATCACCTGGATATTTCATGGCATCATAAATATCAAATTTAACAATTTCGCCATCAACTCCATAGTTAGCGTGCCACTATGAACATCTATTTTAGTCTTGGATGTCTTTAAGAATGGTCTTCCCAACAAAATATGTGTAGCTTGATCACCATTCTCCATATCAAGTACATAAAAGTCAGCAGAAAAAACCAAATCATTAACTTGCACAAGAATATCCTCAACTCTTCCCTTAGGATATGCATTAGATCTATCAGCCAATTGAATCACAACACCAGTTTTGTTTAAAGGTCCAATTTTTAGAGAAGCATACACAGAATATGGCATGACATTGATCGATGCTCCTAACTCTAACATGGCCTTTTCAAATCTAGTGTTACCTATCTTACAGGTGATAGTAAGCATGCCTGAATCTTTGCACTTCGTAGGCATTTTTCTTTGAATAGTTGCGGAAACATTCTCTCCTACTTTCACCTTTTCACTTCCCTTAAGTTTTTGTTTTCTTTTGATTGTGCACAGTTCTTTTAGAAATTTAGCATAACGAGGTACTTGTTTAATAGCATCTAAAAGTGGAATATTTACCTCGCATTTTAGAAAAGTCTCATACAAATTTTTATTTTGTTCATCTTTCCTGAATTCTGCTAATGCTTGAGGAAAATGGGGTACTGGTTTATAATCATAAAGAGGCAAAAACTTACGGTTAGGTATGTCCTCGTCCTTAGGAATGTCTCTCTCCACTACAATTTCTTTCTCCTTTTCTTGTTTTGACGGTGCATGAACTGCCTCAAATTGAATCTCAACCTCTTTTCCGTTTCTCAAAACTATAGCACCTGCATTTTCTCTTGGATTTACTATCGTTTGAGACGGTAATTTCCCCGAACTTTGTGCCTCTAGCCGTCTTATTGCGGTTGCCATTTGACCCATTTGATTATCCAAATTATGAATAGTGGTCCTCGTTTCTTGTTGAAATTGTTTGGTCTCCTGTTGAAATTGCAGAGTATTAGCGGCAAGAGACTTAACAATATCTTCTAACGACATACCAGAATTAGAATGTTGGCTCGGTTGTGGTCTAGGAGGGTATGGCTGCTTATATTGTTGGTAATTTTGACGGTTTTGACTTGCGGACTGATTCATTTGAGGATTCCCATACTAAGGTTGGGGTGGTCCCTCCATCCCGGATTGTACGTGTTTGTGTAGGGATCATACTTCCTTTGCGACTGTCCATGAAAATCACCTGTAGCATTCACTTGCTCAATGAATTCCTCTTGAAGAGTTGGGCACATATCAGTTGGATGCCCTACTACCGAACAAATCCCACAAGATTTTGTTGTTTGCACATTACCTACAGCCATTTGACGAACAAGAGAAGTTAAACTAGCAATTTGCTGTTCAAGGGAGGAAACGTTTACCTCATTAACATTCTTTGGTGGAACATCAAGCCTAGTGCCAAATTGTTGGGAATTTACTGCCATATTTGCAATCAAGTTCTTAGCAGCATCCGGAGTTTTATCCACTAAAGCTCCTCCACTAGCGGCATCAATCAAGTTTCTATCGGTGTGTAGGAGACTCTCATAAAAATACTGGATAAGTAGTTGCTCAGTAATTTGATGATGGGGACAACTTGCACATAATTTCTTAAATCGTTCCCAATATTCATAAAGAGATTCTCCATTGTGCTGCCTTACACCACAAATTTCCTTTCGAATGTTGGCTGCTCTTGAAGCTGGGAAATATTTCTCCAGGAACATCCTTTTCATCTCATTCCATGTAATAATGGTCCCGGAGGGTAGATAATACAACTAATCCTTAGCCGAAAATGGAAAGGCTCTTAATTTTATTTGCTCTTCAGTCCACCCCACAGGTTTCATACGCGTGCATACCACATGTAGTTCCTTTAGATGCTTCTGAGGATCTTCACCTGCAAAACCATGGAAAGTTGGCAAAAGATGTATTAGTCCTGATTTTAGTTCAAAAGTAGTAACAACATCTAAAGTAGGAAAAGTAATGCATAAAGGGTGTTGATTCAAATCAGGGGCAGCAAGCTCTTTCAAAGTTTGATTTCCAGCCATGACTTCTTCCTCTTCAGAACCAAAACTGCTTATAGATAGGGAATCAGAAATTGGATTGATTTCTGTAATGTGTTCTCGAAGTTTCTTCATTAACCTGCGCAAAGTTTTCTCAATTTCTGGATCGTACTGCAATTCACCTTGATTAGAAAATCGAGTTGCTAACATAAAAACAAAAATCAATAAAATAAGGATCACAAAAAGCAAAAAAAAAATCAACTAGAAAACTCCCCGGCAACGGCGCCAAAATTTGGTGTGCTGTCGTACGCAACCAAAAATAAAACCTATACTCCTTCTAATAATCTAGTCTAATTTAATGCTAAATGGATAAAATCAAATGGGGGTTTATGTGTGGCGGATTTCAATAATTAAGGAGTAATGCAAATTAAATTTAATCAGAGTAACAAATATTGGTCTAAGTCAACATCCACTGTCGGAATCATATAACTGATCATCGATGCAAATATATAGCAATTCACACTTTGAATATTCACCGTTGGAACTAATCTCCTATCTCTCCTTAGTTTTAATTAATCAGAAAAAGCGATCCAATTAATCCTAACTACTAAATAACCCAAGATAAGCACTACAGGTTTAATATAGCAGATGCTTTAAGAATTAGAGAGATCAATAAAACTAAATAATTCAAACACAAGCGGTTGGATTTAATTTAGTCGATTTATCTTCTTAAGATTAACAATTTCTGACGCAGCAAATTATTGAATCTTAGATGCTTCACAAAATTAGATGGATCAAACAATTACGGATTTGATATCTAATCAAGCAGTAGATTGAAAAGAATAATATAGCAGTAGGCCTCCTAGCAATTAAACAAAACAACCAAAGTAATTAGTATAGAAGAGCAATCGATATTCAAAACATAAATCGTATAATAAAACTAATTAGATCTCACAGTTTTATTATTTCTGAAGCTTCAGTTTTCTTCGACCAATAACAAAGATTTAGCCACGAAAGGTCATTAATAACTCTAAGTAGAAGTGGGAGAGAAGAAGAAGATAGATAGTCTTCTAAAGTCCTATTTATAAAAGAAGCCAACACAACCCTAAAAAATATTTTAAAATTTATATCCAATATTTATATTATAAGAATAATATAAAAGTTAGAATATTATCTCAATGTAAATAGGAGAGTGCTGATTTCATCCTTCCAAATTTGTCCATCAAGGATTGCCCCAATATCAAGTCAAATATATTAGACTAGATATTTAGGAAACTTTCCATAAAACAGGTACATCGACTTTAAGTCCGATTTCGTCTAGGATCCCATCAGAATCTCGGAAATCCCCAAAGACGAAAGTTGTACATATTCCTCATGCCGATCTATAGAATCTTGAATCATCTCATTTGGATCTCGTATGATAATTTTACGCCCAAAATACAAAGTTGTGTCAAACCTATCAAGAAATTGTCTACTTAGCTTCTTTTGCACTTAATGCCTCCAATTGCATCAAAATATAAGAATAATGAGTGTGGTTTGGTGTCAAATAAATATTAAATAATAAATAATAATGCATAAAAACTTGACACTTTGTATTCTTATCATTCTCCTTTCAGCAACTCCATTTTGTTGAGGGGTTCTGGCAGCAGAATACTCATGGTTGATTCCTCTGGAATTACAATACTCTTCAACAATAGAGTTTGTAAACTCAGTGCCCCTGTCTGATCTGATCTTTAATATTTTCAAGCTCTTTTCATTCTGAATCAGCTCCATCAGATTAGTAAGATGTTCCTTGGTTTCACTTTTCTTTTTCATGAATATCACCCAAGTAAATCTTGAATAATCATCCACAACAGCTAGGCAGTATTTCTTACCACCATTGTTGATAGGATCAATAGGTCCAAACAAGTCCATATGTAGTAGCTCCAAAATTTTAGTTGAAGATTGGTGCTTCTTGCTTTTGAAAGATGATTTAACTTGTTTACCCTTCTGACATGCGTCACATAGCTTGTCTTTGCTAATGACTATCTTTGCAATTCTTTCTACCAAACTATTCTTGATTAATCTGTTGATGGTCTTGAAATTCAAATGATTCATTTTTTTGTGTCATAGCCAACTAACTTCAATTGGTGTACAGGCCACCAAACAAACATTAGAATTCTTATCCACAGAATTCCAGTCAACTATGTAGATATTTCCTTGTCGTCTTCCAGATAAGATGACCTTCTTTGTTCCAATTTTCTCCACGTGGCACTAATCTGATGAGAAGATAACTGAAAATCCTTTATCACAAAATTGACTTATGCTAAGCAGATTGTACTCTAGGCCTTTAACATATGAGACGTCAGATATCTCAATGTTTCATTTGATAAGCTTTTCAAACGTAACAATCTTGCCTTCTTTGTTGTCTCCAAAAGTTATATTTGGACCGTCTATGGCAGCATCATCAGTCAGTTCATGTATGTCACCACACATATGCCTCGAACATCCACTGTCCAAGTACCATTTCTTCTCTACTTTACTCCTACTCCTAATCCTAACCAACAAAACAAAGTAAAATTGTTTTAGGTACCCTTTATTGAGAGGGTCCTGTCGGATTAGTAGCACCTTTGACAACCCAAGATTTGGAAATCTTAGGTTTCTTAGGTTCAGTAGAGTTCGGTGGTGATTTATTTACTCTTGCATCATCATAATTTTCAGTATGCATATGTTCATGATAATTGTTATGATGAGAGTAATGCCCATATGTAGGATACGGTGCATGATAAGCAGGGTAAGCATGCATCGGATGATGAGCAGGATATGCAGCATAGTAAGGTGGATAATGAGGTGCAGCATAATATTATGAATAAGTAAGTTGAACGTAATAAAACTCATTTCCATACCAAGCATTATCATTTCTATGATTTCTTTGCTTCTTAGGTTTGGTTCTTACTTGCTCATTAATAGACGACTTAGACTTGTTACTGGTCTGATTGTTTTTGCTCTTATCAGCAGACTTCTTGGGACTATTCTGCTGTTAGGCTTTACTAGTCTATTTTTCAATTTTAGGCTCCTTACCCTTTTTAGCCTTTGGAGATTTCTTCTCATTTTCTAGTGAAGTAGGTTTAGTTGTTTGAACGTATAGGATAACCTTACTGTTATCAGCATATATGAATTTTTCAGTATGGTTCAGTTCAAACCTTTCTTTTACCAAAGGTAGTTTCTGTTCACTGATGCAACAGAAGACTTATCATGAGTGGATATTATTTTTTCAAGTTCCATGATTTTTCCTTTGTAAACTTCACATTCTGCTTTCAGAGATTCATTCTCATGTGCAAGCTGTTTATACTCAGCTGATTCTTGCAGTTTTTCAACGTTAAGTTTCAGTAGAGAATTTTGCTTTTTCAGCACAGTCATCTCTTCCTTAAGCTTTGCAAATGCATCAACAACGTTTGTGTTGTTTTTCATCATTTGTTCAAATGAACTGAATAGCTCATTTTCATTTTCAGAGAGAGTTACCTCATTGTCAGAATCCTCTGATTCTTTGACCATGAGATAGAGCAATGCCGGTGTCTCTTCTTCAGCAGAGTCATCTTCTGATGTCCCCGAATCTGAATCAGATGAGTAGATGGTTTCTATCTTTTCAGCTTCAGCCAACAATACTTTGCTCTTTTGATGTCTCCTCTCTTTCCTTACTTTCTTTTCTTCCTATGTATATTTCTCAGCTTTAGGATATGGGCAGTCATTGATGAAGTGTCCCAATTTCCTGCAGTTATAGCACATTAGTTTGGATTTGTAATTATCTTTACTTTCATGACAATAAGAGGTAGGGTTAGAAGTAGAAGCATTGTTGCATTTGTTCTTCATTTTTCTTTTGTAGAACTTCTTGAATCCATTCAGTGACAACGCAACGTCTCCAGCAGTATACTCCTTTTTATTGAGTGTCAAGGTTGCATCAGATGAGTCCATCTCTTCCCCCCCCCCCCCCCCCCCCCCCCCCCCCCCCCCCCCCCCCCGCCCCCCCCCCCCCCTCCCCCCCCCCCCCCCCCCCACCCCCCCCCCCCCCCACCCCCCCCCCCCCCCACCCCCCCCCCCCCCCACCCCCCCCCCCCCCCACCCCCCCCCCCCCCCACCCCCCCCCCCCCCCACCCCCCCCCCCCCCCACCCCCCCCCCCCCCCACCCCCCCCCCCCCCCACCCCCCCCCCCCCCCACCCCCCCCCCCCCCCACCCCCCCCCCCCCCCACCCCCCCCCCCCCCCA